>CM033683.1:29488939-32007015 GCA_019514585.1 Dendrobium officinale
GACTTAAACAATTAACCATTCTAAAATACGATTTGCTCTGAGTGAAAGAGCACATGACCAAAATCATCTAAAACAAGATGAACCCTCTATCAAATCCATTTCACTTGGCTTCATTCCAAAGAGAGTAATAAAAAAGAAGAAGATTCTTGGAGGAAAAGAAAGGAAATAATAAATAAGGATGAGAAGTCAAGAAAGGAAGAAGGGGAAAGAAAAGGAAAGAAGAAGAGGTGGAAGAAAGAGAAGAGAAGAAGAAGCTACCTGTAGCTATTGGAGGAGATCAATCGGCCAAGATGGGGAGACGAAAAGGATTTTTCTCCAGGCTGGCGTCGGTCAAAGCGAACGGCGGAGGTCCTGGGCGTCTCGGGACCTTTGAGGGGAGGTCTAGCCGGCGGGGGGTTTTTCCTACGAGCGCAGAAAGGGAGTTCGAGAAAAGGGGCTGGACGTCTAAACGGCTCACAAGCAGAGGAGAGATTTCGGTCCAGACTTCCGACTGCGCTGTGCAAAACCGAGCGGGAGAGGGAGATTCAGCGTGAGAGCTCGAGCCAAGGAGAGGGGGATCGGGATTTTTTGCCTGAGTTCCTTCTAAATCCCGAATTAGAAAGAGCCGGGGTCGGTGTTGGAGAGCTGGGCGTGAGATTTTTTTTGAGAGAGCGAGAGTGTGAAGTTCAGTCTTGACAAGAGAGAACAGGATCGAGAGAGAGAGGGCGCGGGAGAGAATGCTCTGAGGGAGCGCCTTCGTCTCGAGTAAATTGCATCTATTGCCAAAAGAAGAAGCCCGTGCTCTCCGATCCATCACCACAGTCGCTCGAAGCACATGAATGAAGCCTGTGATCTGCTTCGTATCGCTGCCCCGTCTGTGAAGAAATCACAAAAATCAGGTGGAGGACTCTGCCGACTGCCAATTTAATCGGGATCGTTGATTGAGTTTCCTGATCTCGCAATCATATTCAAATTCGTCAAAAAGCGAATTGGAGCTAAGTGGAATTGTTTAGAGCTGAATTAGGTCAAACTTGATCTAGATCAGAACGACTGAACTCGGGCTCAAGACGGCTCAATTATACCAATTTAGAGAAAATTAAACTCAAATCAATCGTCGATTCAGCTCAGATCACTTTCGATGGGGCTCGCAAACATCAATCGAACTTAATTAAGCCTAGTCAGACTTAATTCAACTTGACTCGAGGCCAAATTTAACTCATTTTGAGTCGATTTAGGTTCGAGTCGGGTCGATTCGAGTTCAAATTGGACTCGACGACGTTTGATTAAATCGATCGAAGATACTCGAGCATATTCGAGCTAAAAACGAGGTCAACAAACGGACCCCCAACATATGCGGAGAACAACGGGTGAACCATATATGTTGGCGTTGACCTTCCTAACTCTAGGAAGATACAACCTTAGGGTCAAGTAACAAAACTAGATTAGCAAAGAGAGAGTCAAAGAAGGCAGCTCAACTATCTGCCCAACCATAGTGGCAGAATAGGAGAAAGAGATCTCATGCTCACATGAGTAGAACTGAAACAAGCTCATAAATAGTCCAGAGAAAATTCAACAATCATTTAGAGAACAAATCTAAGATGATGTGAAGAGAATGAAAGTCAATAATCATTTGAAAATCATATCAAATAGCAAAGTAACAATCATAGGAAAATAGTAGTAATCAGAAGTAATGAAGTCATCTATCTGCCTGACCACATCACAACAGCAGACTAAAGAAAAGAAAGGGGGTCCCACATCCACCTGACCATATTCGCAGCAGTGAATGGGGACAGCTCCTGGTTTGCTTGACCATATTCGAAACAGCAAAAATAAGGAGTAAAGAAAGACAGGGAGTTCTACATTTGCTTGACCATATTCGTAACAGAGAATGAGAACAGCTCAATATCCACCTGACCATATTCGAAACAGCGAATAAAGAGCTTCCCAAAAGGTCTAATATCCACCTGACCAAAATCGCAACAATGGAACAAAAGAAAGAAGTCCAACATTCACCTGACCAGATCGCAACAGTGAATGAGGATGACCCGATGTCTGCCTGACCAGATCGCAACAGCGAGACAAGGGGTGAAAGAAAAAGGGGTTCAACATTCGCCTGACTAGATCGCAACAGCGAATGATAACAGCTCAATATTCATTTGACCATATTCGCAATAACGAATAAAGAGCTTCCCAAAAGGTCTAATGTCTGCCTGACCAGATCGCAACAGCATAACAAAAGATAAAATCCGACATTCACCTGACCAAATCGCAACAGTGAATGAGGATGACTCAATGTCTGCCTGACCTTATTCGAAACGGCAAAACAAAGAATCAGAAAAAAACTCAACAACCCCCAAACAGGAAATAAAACAGGGAGAATGAAGAGGTGGTGAAGTATGCCTCACAGGGACTATATCGGACACCTAACCAGAAGGGGAGTCAACATTCGCCTGACCAGATCGCAACAGCGAAAGTGAATGGCTCAAAATCCACCTGACCATATTCGCAACAGCGAATAATGAGCCCTCCCGAAAGTCTAATGCCCACCTGACCAAAATCGCAACAGTAGGACAAAAGAAAGAAGTCCAACATTCACCTGACCAGATCGCAACAGTGAATGAGGACAACCCAATGTTCGCCTGACCAGATCGCAACAGCGAGAAAAAAGGGAAAAAGATAAAGGGGAGTTCATCATTCGCCTGACCATATTCGCAACGGCGAATGAGAATAACTCAATATTCATCTGACCATATTAGCAATAACGAATAAAGAGCTTCCCGAAAGTCTAATGTCCACCTGACCAAAATCGCAATGGTGGGACAAAAGACAAAAGTCACCTCTACAACTACCCAACGCACATGTGCGTGGTGCTGTGAGGGAAAGAGAAGTAATCCATCATCTAAGAAATCCCAAACTTATATTCTAGTTACCACATGGTAGATGACAAATCGTCGTGGCCATGAGTAATCAAAATACAAGTAGAACTTCTTAGGCAAAATTGAAATCATAAAACAGGAGGCAATCAACTAATGTATATCTCTCTAAGAAGAGGAACATACAAACGAAAGAATAATCTCATATCAACGGAATAATAATATGAGTGGCAAGGGGGACACACTTGCCACTAAGAACAATCAATCATCATCTCAAAAATTAGTGATTACTAAAGAAATCGCAGTGGTAACACCCATGCTAACTGATGGGACCCTGTGAAAAGTACAAGCAACATTTATGCATTCAAAGAGACTACTCTTACAGCTAAAAGTAAGGTCTCAATGAGAAAATATATCATTTGAAAGAAGTAGTGGATCGACTTTCTGCTAGAAGATCAAAATCCACTAAGAAGTGATGTTAACATCTAGAGCCAGATATACTACATCACAAGTAAGGGAGAACAACTTCTCATTAAAAGTGAACAACCATAATCGAAGAAATGAACACACAGTCATCTCCTAAGCAATCATTGAAATGCTGTAAGGAGAAATAGAAGGGAATTTGGGGGGACTTTGGGCTCTTGGAGCGTAGAACCGGGTTCCACCTGTGACAAGGGCAACCGATTCTTTCTCAACTAAGAGCTTCCCTCTCTCTCTCTCTTTTTTTTTTTTAGAGAGGGGAAAATTATTGGCTTTGATAACCCATGCCATATTCGCCACATGAATAAAACTAGGGAGAGAGAAAAATTACCATAATAATTTATAGAGAAATTCACAAAAGGATCATGGATCAACATCACTATATTTGACAAATATAGATCAAGGATGGACCCAGTATCACATTCCATAGAAATTCGAGTTAGTAGTTTTGGTATCCCAGATCACACTTGAAGGTAACAAGTAAAACTGGAGAAAGTCAACCCTCACAGGGGTTGGAAAGGTGATTTTGTGCAACAACACCAAAGCGACTAGTGAATATGAACATAAGCACAAACATCCCTACGACATATTTACTCACAACCCTTAAGGATGATCTCATACTTTGCATGACAAATATCACGTGGTAGAGGACAAATCGTCGTAGCCACGGACTGCCGAAAAGTACAAGAAATCCTTCAGAGTTATATCTATACAGAGGGATATTTACAAGTGGCGAGGGGATGCCCCTTGCGATGTGCAAACTCAAGCATAGTACTTTCTCAAGTACTGCCCATTAATGACAGGCATGGGATGAACACCATTCACATCAACTAGCAAGTAAGAGCCACCTTCGTATACTTGCTCTACAACGAATGGGCCTTCCCAAATAGGCTCGAACATACCACCTCGACGACGGCGCGAGATGATAGGCCTATGCAAGATAAGGACTAACTAACCGACCTGAAAAGCACGGGTTCGGACGAGGCGATCATGTGCCTGGGCCATACGGGCCTGGTAAAACTTAAGGTTCTGATAAGCTTGCAAACGGAGCTCTTCTAAACCATCAAGTTCTTCCAACCGGAGTCGTGCATTATCTTCGTGGGACAGATTATGGCTAATTGCTATACGCAACGAAGGGAGCTCAACCTCAAGTGGGAGGACAGCTTCAACCCCAAAAGCTAAAACATATGGTGTACACTGAGTAGGAGTACGGTATGTAGTCCTATATGCCCATAATGCTTCAGGTAATTTATCGTGTCATTCTCTTTTATTTGCCATAAGTATTTTCCTTATCAATTGGACTAAGGTCTTATTGAATGCTTCAGCCAAATCATTATCCCTAGGATAATAAATCGAGGAATACCGCCAATTTATGTTATGATGGCGGGCAAATCTAGAAATCTTGGTGCTTCTAAAAGACGGGTCGTTATCCGAAATTATACGGCACGGAACACAAAAATGGTAGACAATATGATCGCGAAAGAAGCGCATCACATCTTCTGATTTAACTTCTTTAAGCGGGATAGCTTCTGCCCACTTAGAGAAGTAATCAGTAGCAGCCAGAGTAAACAAATGACCCTTAAAGGAAGGAGGGTCAATAGGACCCACTACATCTGTGCCTCAACTCTCAAAAGGCCAAGAAGACACAGTGGGGTGCAGCGGATTAGGAGGTTGGTGGATAACAGTATTATGAATCTGGCATTGGTGGCACTTCCTAGCGTGCTCCATACAATCACGGATCATCGTCAGCCAGTAATGACCAAGGCGTTTAATTCTGACATTCATCTTAGGTCCGGACTGATGAGCACCACAAAGTCCCTCATGTACTTCGCCCATGACCTTACGAGCCTCCTCGTTGTTGAGGCAACGCAACCACATCTGGTCAAAAGAGCGTCGGTACAGGGTTTCATTCGCATAGGAGAAGGACAAAGCTCTCTTTCTAATCTGAGCAGCAAGAGAGAGATCATCCGGAAGCTTACCACGCTTCAAGTACTCAATAAAGGGGACTCTCTAATCTGACTCTTCTTCAACAGCATACACTGCGAGGGTCTGATCGGGAGAAGACAAGTCCGTGGGACACAGAGCTTGTCGGTACTGAACAACAATTGACACTGGATTTCCATTCGGGTCAGCCAACTCCTTAGCAAGTTTAGCTAGTGCATCCGCTCTACCATTCTCAGATCGAGGGACTCTAACTAAAGTCACTTCAGGAATCAAACACAATAGCTCCATTGCCCTATCGTGGTAAGGCAAGAGCTCAGGTTTGAGAACTTTGAAAATTCCAGCTACTTGATTAATAATTAGTTGGGAATCTCCAAAAATTTTGACCCGCACAATGCTCATCTGAATGGCCAACTCAAGTCCTACAATTAGGGCTTCGTACTCAGCTTCATTATTAGTGCGAGGCTCTGAAAGACTGTAGGAGTAACGCAGGGAGTGGCCTTCAGGAGACACAAAAACCAGACCCAAACCTACCCTAACTAAGGAGTTTCATAAGGTCGTAGTGATTTGATGGAAGAGGCTCCATCAAAGTAAAACTCCCAAGTAGGGGACTCCTGCTCTTCCACACTCATGACTAGCTCATCCGGCAAATAGTCATTAAGTGGGGAATCTACAGGGATCGGGTGAGAAGCAAGAAAGTTAGCTAGAGCATGTCCTTTGACGGCCAGCTGAGGGACAAAGGTGATGTCAAACTGCAGTAAAATCATGGACCAACGTGCTAAATGACCACACAAAGTCGGACGGGTCATCAGGTACTGCAAAGGGTTGACTCGAGAAATCAAACTGATCTTGTGTGAGAGCATGTAGTGTCTAAGCTTCTGCATAGCAAAGATCAAAGCCAAACACTACTTTTCCATTGCCGGGTATTTTAGCTCTGCAGGAATCAACCGTCTGCTAAGGTAGTACAAGGCGTTTTCTTTACCTTCTTCATTTTCTTGAGCTAAAATTACACCAAGTGACTCATCCAAGTCCGCAGTATAAAGGATCAACGGTTTACCAGGGATGGATGCAGCTAACATTGGGGGATTCCTCAGGTAGCGCTTTATGCTCTCAATGGCCTCCTGAAAATTCTTATCCCAATGAAAACGGGCATCCTTCTTCGCTAAAGCGGCAAAGGGATGACATCTACCGGCAAGGTTGGAGATAAATCTCTGCAAGAAAGCAAGCTTACCCTGGAACGACATCAACTGGGTAAGACTCCTAGGGGGTTTCAAGTCCACTATGGCTTTGATCATGGAGGGATCAATCTCAATGCCACGGTAGCGAACAATAAAACCAAGAAACTTTCCCGCACTAACTCTAAATGCACACTTTAGGGGATTCATCTTCAAATCATGCTTTTTTAAGCGTTCAAAAATGATTCGTATGTCTCGGAGGTGATCACTACGGACCATGCTTTTGACCACTAAGTCATCGACATAACATTTAACTTGCTCATGAATCAATTCATCAAAAATAATAATCATGGCACGCTGATAGGTGGCCCTGGCATTCTTGAGGCCGAAGGGCATCACCTTGTAACAAAACACACCTATGGGGGTGCGAAAGGCAGTGAAT
The DNA here is from genome assembly GCA_019514585.1 of Dendrobium officinale. NCBI lineage: Eukaryota > Viridiplantae > Streptophyta > Magnoliopsida > Asparagales > Orchidaceae > Dendrobium > Dendrobium officinale. The sequence continues at coordinate 29,495,830 of CM033683.1, forward strand.
TTCTCATCTTCAGGGGTCATCTTAATCTGATTGTAACTAGATGAACCATCCATGAAGGAGAAAATGCTATGGGACGAAGCAATATCAACCATGAGTTCAGGGATAGGAAGAGAAAAATCATCCTTAGGACACGCCTTATTCAAATCACGGAAGTCTATACAGACACGAATTTGGCCATTCTTCTTCCGGACTGGAACAACATTAGCAAGCCAAGTGGGATACTTCTCTTCACGAATAAAACCAGCTTCTATAAGCTTCTTAGTCTCAACGATCACCTGTTGTTCAATCTCTAACCTCATCCGACGAGGTGACTGCTTAACAGGGACTGCGTCAGAACTAATAGCTAACTTATGGACTGCTACTTCTGGATCTAAACCGGGCATCTCTGTATAGTTCCAGGCAAAGCAATCTTTAAACTCAGAAATGAGTGCAACATACTCTCGAGCCTCTGATTCGGATAATAAAGCGCTATGAAAGATAGGTCGATGATCTGATTCAGTGCCCAAATTGATCTCACATAATTCGTCCATGGTAGAACTGGCGCCATCTTCGAATTCACGTGGAGCTTCAAGGACCCTATCCTCATTCTCCTCCGAATCTTCATCATCGGCGATGGAAACGACCGGATAGGAATGAGAAACAATATGAATGTTGGCGGAAGGGGACTGATTCTCTTGAGAATAGCCTATACCCTGCCCAGTTCGAGGGAAATTAGTTCGCCAAATACGGGCCTATTGTTGGGCCTTTCTACCTGACCAAGTCGAAGGGACAATGCCTCGCTCAACAAAATTATCCACAGCAAGGGAAAAGTACCGGGGAACTGGCATGATCTCATCATCCACAGTGGATTCCACAGGACCCTGTATGTTAGTACTATGTGGGACACCTACACTATGGAACAACGATGCATGCCAAGCAAATTGTGGTGGCACATAGAGAGTGTGCAGCTCTTGTACAGAGCGCCTATCTAAGGGTGGTGCACCATGAACACTGGCGTACGGTGTAGGGGAAAGTTGAGGAGGAGATTTCTCAATTCTCATCCCATACATCTGGCGAGAAAGGGATTGTTGACTAGTAGTCTGACGTCCGACATCTCCGTCGTCGTTTGAATCACTATCAACAACCAAACCACCCTGAGATATCAAACTTCTATGGAATGTAGGATAGGAATTGTGATCAACACTAAAGACAGGTGAAGGAACTGAATGACGAGAAACATCAATCATCTCATCATTAGAGTCAGACTCAACAGTCAAAGGGAAAGTGTACAAGTACGAAGGAGGAGGGATTCGAGTATCAAAGTTTCTCGGAGGGCGAACTGACTCTCTACCTCGACCTCTACCACGCAATCCCCTACCTCTACTAGGGGGAACATCGCGCCTGACTACAAACCGTAAATATTCATCAAGGTTTGTAGTGGAAACATCTGCCCCAATCCTAACCTGTGATGGACCCTGTGCTAGTGGCTGTATAGGACCTTGTGCAAGTGACTGCATAGGACCCTGTACAATACTAGTGGGTATCACTGGTGACTGGGCAGGGGGAGGTCTACAAGCTTTTTGAGGCATGTAATGCTTGGCATCATCATAAATAGAGACCTCATGCACTGCAAAAGATTGGGTATCTCCAAGGATGAAAAACTCTACGTCATTCCTCATATACTTCATGCACTGGTGCAGTGTAGAGGGCACCATTCCATATTCATGTATCCAAGGCCTTCCTAAGAGAGCCTTGTATGAGGTATCTGCCTCAATAACATGAAACTTTGCATCAGTCAAAAGATCTCCAAAATGCAAAGGCAAAGTAATGGAACCTAGAGCTCGCTAACCTTGATCATTAAAACCCTTCAGCATAATCTTATCTGAAGTGAGCTTTAAGTAACCAAGGGAGAGACTCTACAAGGTGGCATGATTAAGGATATTAACTGAAGCTCCTTGGTCAATGAGGACCCTGTTCAACTCATAACCATTTACTTCAGTGGTGACGTACAAGGGATGATTGTGATCAGGAGTCCCTAAAAGAAGATCCTGTTCTGAAAAGGTAATACATGACATCTCTCTTAAATAGCATGCATCCTTAACTGACTCAGTGGCAAAAAAGGCTTGATAAGACTCTGGTTCAAGCAAAGTTTTCACCAAAGTCTCTCTCAAGTCAGAAGACATCATGAGTGCATCATAAACACTAAGAAGAGAAGGAATCTTTCTCGAATGAGCCAACACATTGTAATCAACATCCAATTGAGGGCCTTTTCCTTTCTCCTTAGCCAATGCTTGAGGAGGAGGGGTAGGATCATCCTGTTGGATAATGATGTTTCTATCTTTCTCTTTATTATTTTTAGCCATTTTAGGTGGAAGGACCTTACCTGAACGCAATTGTATCTCTCGTATTGAGTCAAAGTCAATAGAGGACTCATTTGGTTCAAGTGACATGGCTTATGTTGGTTCATTAAGAAGTGACTGAGGAGTGTTCTTGGATTCATCTTCAGAATCCATGTAACAACCTCCTTCAGGAATAGCGACACAGGCTCTTCCTCACACTCAAACTCTTCTCCAAAAGAAGGATCATTATCATTATTTTTAGAAATAAATAAAACATGAGAAGAACGAGTGCTAGGAAAAGTAAAACTAGAAGGAACAAGACACCAAAAGTAGCTAGAATCATTTTCTTCCATTAATTCATCATCAGTTGAAGGGAGAATAAAATCCTTCAGCGTAAGTGCTGGAAGAGATCCTGTATTCCCCTCAGAAGTTACAATAAATTTCTCTCTTTCATACATCTTTCTAGTACAGGTAGAAGTAGAAGAAATGTGCTCAGTAGGCACTACAACAGAAGAAGAAAAAGAAACTGGCAAAGGAACTGGGCTGGCAACTGTCGACTTGGCCTGTAGGGGCCTCTTCTCAACTGCCTCTGAACTCTAAACTGCCCGTCTGATCATACCCCTTGTCTTGCGAGAGAGTGCAAGCTGCCACTCCTCCCCAGAACTAAGAGGTGCTCCACTGTCACTGCTCTGAACACCACACTGATTGTCACACTGACTGGAGCTAGTAATCATCTGAACAACCTGAGCAACTTTGCCTTGAGGATTCACTAGGTCGATGTCCTGCAAGTGAATCTCACCCCTAGCCATAAGGCTCTCCACTCTGTCCTTGAACACATAGCAATCTTTAATCACATGACCAATATGTCTATAAAATGGATAATACAAAGGATGCTCTGTCTGCCCCTCCTCTTCCACTCTCCTATTGGGTGGAAATGTCAAAATGTTCTTCTTGACCAAAAATTTGAAGATCCTCTTTACACTCTCCTTTTTAAAAGGATACTCCTTGCTAAGCCTCTCTTGCAAATACTGTTAGTTTTCTGGAGTTCTATAAGAGGGCCTAGGCTGTTGACCCTGTGGTCGTGGCTGAAACTGACCAGGAGGCTGTACTAGTGGTGGTAACTGAGGTCGAGGCTGAAACTGAGGTCGTGGTGGTGATGGATGCTGTGGTACTGAACTAATCATGGGCCTCTTGCCCCTATCATGAGCATCAGAAGTACTATGCACCTCCCCCTTCCTAGGAGGTGGTGCCCCAGAAAACTCCAAACGCTGAGGTCTACGGATGGGTTGACTCTCGACCTTAGGAGGGACTGCACTGGGTATGCTGTCTTGTAGGCTAATGACTTTGGTTAACAACTTCTGAAAGGTTCGAATGCTGAAACCCTTCAGGTACGGAGCGATAGGACCATCTATGTTCTTCAACAGAATCTCAACTGCATGCTGCTCTTGCAGTTGAGATTCACACTGAAGACTAAGATTTCTCCACCTAACTATATAGTTAGGTAGAGACTCGTGGGGGCCCTGCCTGGTCACTACCAACTCGCCAACAGTCACTCTATGCTCTGTGCTAATGAACCTTTGCACAAACAACTGCTCCATCTCAGCAAAAGTACAAACTGAATCATTAGGGAGATCGGCATACCACTTAAATGTCACTCCCCCTAAGCTACTAACAAACAATCTAAGCATCAAAGCATCATTTCCTCCAATGTTACAACATATGGCCCGATACTGAGCCACATGTTGTCTTGGGTTTCCAAACCCAACAAACACTCGAAAACGGGGAGGAACAAAACCAGCGGGGTAAGGTTCCCGCTCGTACTCTACCGGGTAGGGACGACCTCTACTAACAGAATCTCTAGACTTTCTAGAAGCAATAGCCTGGTCAACCATCTGTGCAATCATATCCTGAATCTGAACTGGTGACAACTGTACTGACTGGCTCTAGACTGGCACACTCAACGGTACTGCTGGTGGGGACATCGGAACTGTCCTCTGAACTCTATCGACTCTAACAGGCTCTGGGGCTGGCGACTGTGGTGCTAGCTCATCTCTGGATGTAGTAGGAGTACCTATATCCATGACGTGGGGTGTAGCCCCCAACGCTGTCAACTGGGCGGTCATCGCCGTCATGGCTCCAGCCATCTCCGCCATCTCAGTTGTAACTGCAAAACTGTAACATCCGTGTCTACTGATCGGGGAGGTCCACCTTGTGCTGAGGTGGAAGGTACATCAGCTTCCCCTTACTCCTCTACATCATCGTACTGCTCACGCTGATCATCTGACGTGTCTCGTCTCGTGACAACACAAACACGGTGAACGGGAATGTCTTCATCTAACTCCTCTCTGAGCAAGTCCTCATCGGAGGTCTGATGAAGTGCATCGATGTACGGGCCCAAAGAAGAAGAAATCCTAAGGGGACTAGGAACAATAACTGGCTCCACTCGAGCCCGAGTACTATCCTCAACATCAACTGCATCATGACTCATCTGAACTGGTACTGACACTGAAGGGGCTATGTCAACTCTACGAATCGTACCAATAGTCTGCTCTGTCTTGACAGGTTCTTCTACCTGTCGACGTCTCCAAACCCACCTACTACGACGGGACCCGGTAGGAACATCTAACTGAGTGGAGGGGAGAACGACAACTGAACTAAGCTGGGGTCGGTCAGGCTCCGACTGCGGGCGACGTCCATGACGGCGAGGGCGTCGTCCAACAGTAGGGGCACCTGCCTGAGGTCTAACAGTGGGAACAACTCTAGTCTGCTGCCATGGTGGCTGTCCTCTCTGCCACCGATAACTCTGTCTAACTGACTGCCGCTGTAACTGGGCGTGCACCTGTGAGATCTGGTGGAGTAACCTCTCCTCGCTAGCACGACCTCTACCGCGTGCTGAACGGATAATACCTCGGATCCTCTGAGTGAGGGTCCTAGCAACAGTATCCCTAGGGACTCGAGCGTGAGGAAGAGTAGTGGGGACAGGAGGGGCTGCCGCAATATGAATAGCGTCCTCCTCGTCACCACTATGTACTAGCGGTGAGAAGCATCCTCCCTGGACTACGTCAATCTCAGGGGCAACTACAACATCAGAAATTGAGGTGACCACTCGTCTACGTGGCTCCCGCTGTAAGGGAACCATCCTCTGCTGAACCGGCTCCTGCAGAGCCACAGAATCTGCCATCCGCTGAACTGCTGCGTCGGATGCTGCTAAGCGCAATCTCCTGTTCCTATTCCTCCTAGCCCATCTCCCAAGGCCGGAGGTGGAGGAAGAAGCTACACCAGTACCCGCAGGCTATATTAGAGGAACAAGAACTACTGACTGAGGGGGTATCAGGGTCTCCTCGGCAATCTCAGGATGAGACAACCAGGTGAAAATAGAAACCCGATGAGTAGGAGGTGGAGGAAGCTCGGCCTGAGCAACCCTCTTCCTCGAAGAGGAAGGAGGAGGGGAGACCCGAGCACGAGCAGCCTCGACCGGAACAACAGGTAAAGGAACTGCTACTGGCTGCCAGCGTTGAGGGGCTGGGGCTACACGAACAACAGGAACGACAGGCGTTGGCCGCCTGACCGCTAGACGAACCTGGTGAACAGGGAGGGGCCTAGGCACTGGCTGCCTAACCATCGGGCGCACTGGCTGCGCACGAACAGCAACAGGACGAGCAGGTGCCCGGGCAGGCTGTCGAGCAACTGGTCGTCCAAACGGTCGCATGGCTGCGCGTCCTCTCCTCTGAGGTGGAGAGAAGGCAGTAGCCTCGGAGGGGGTCGGCCCGCCCAGAGTAACGTACGCCTAGTCGGTAAAAGAACCGAAGGTAATTCCCTCCCGCAGGTGGGCTTGAGAGCAGGGACTCAGGAAGTGTCACCCGCGAGTTAGAGCCAAAAAAGAATGTAACTGAAGGGCCGGAGTATGCTATTACACTGTCTGTTAACACAAACTGCAACAATTAGCATAAAACAAAACCACTGGAAGGAACAAGAGAGAAAGGAACGGAATAGCCTGTAAAGGCTAGAAAAGGAAGAACCTAACTAAAGAACACTAAACCCGGAGTGCACACAAGAGAAGATAATTTAACATCCAAAGATGGAGAGAGAAACCTGTCCCACCGTGGTCGCCAGAAATCTGTGGGTCTCTGAAAGGATTCCGCTCGTGGGGTTCGAATGCAAAGGGTACGATCACACTATCCCGTAGGACAAAATGGTCGTAGACCTTTACACCCGGCACAAGCAGGCCGATGGAAGAGCAGATGGAGATATAGATATGATTAGCCATGGAGGATAGCGGCTTTCACCTACCAACCTCGATGGATAATAATATCTATAACCCAAAAGTTCACGAGATTTCCCCCATTCGATGCATCAGATCGAATAGGGTTTATTTGATTGTGGGGATCGGTTTCCTACGGGCGTAAGCCCCCGTAGTTAATTACATCTTAGACCTCGGTCTAAGAAAACTCTCGATTAAGGACGTTAGATTATCTTCTCCAAATGGGTTTAGTGCAAAGGGGGGTTTCTAGGCTTTCCTAATCAAAGGGGAAGAAGGTCCCAATTTGGCTTAATCAGTCACACGTGGTTCAGTCAACATCCGGTCGGCTCGAAGAAGAGAAAAACTAGAGAAAAGAAAGAGGCCAGGCATTCAAACAAGCATGAGAGAAAGAGGGAGGTGGCGTCATCTGTGTGGCGCGGATAGGTAGGATTTATAGCCTCCGAAAGAGTGGAGAACTTACCCACCAATAAGGTGTATAGAGGTACACTTGTACCACTAACCTTTAGACCCTAAATCTATAAAAGATGTAGTGTTGTACACACAACACTAACATCTACGACCTAACTAATGAAGTCCTGGACTTAATTCTTGCCTGACAAAGGAAGCCAGCTAGAATCACCTAATCGTATAAAATCCATGCTGTCCAGTCCATATGAAAGATAGGAGGGTAGTTTAGACATTGAAATTGGGATCGACAACTAAAGAAATCCCTAATTGATCCCACACTTATGAGTGGTACAATGATCCTAAAACTAATACAATTAAATCTTAATTTTAATTAGTTACTAATGCAATTTATGCTGATTAAAGTCTCCAAATCAATGATATATAAAATTTTAAAAAGGCTTATAGAAAATAATTTTTGAATGACTAAACTTCCCCAGGTCCGGCACTTCATCCTCATAGGCCAGATTATCCGAACTCTACCCGCAGGCGGGGAAATTTGTCTAAAAGAAGAGAGAATGCATGTATGCGACCCCGGACGATTCCGGCTATTCCCTAGAATCGTTATGTTTCTGTGTGAGTTAATCTTAAATTTTATTATTAATTATGAGTAGAAGAATTTTTATCCCTAAAAGAGCCTAATGGTCAGGCACAAGCACATGCAAGAAAGAAACCTATGAAAAGCATGCCAGTTTTACTACTCAAACAAAGTAAACAAACAACAACAACAACAAAATCCCACGGAAAAGAGTGTCCATGGCAAGTGCCATTCAATATTACATCACAGAGTACATAAAGTAATGGTGGCCAAGCTCTACCGACAATAACTCGGAAACGATGCAAATCTTAAAATAAGACATTTTATATCTTCAGCCTTCTTCTTCGCTTCCTCAATTCGTCTTTGGATCATCTTCAGTTCTTCGGGATCCTTATAGTGAATACTCCGAAAGAGTGCCCAAATGAAAAAGAAAACCGCCTGTAGGGGTTTACTTTTCCCTTTGGACTCCTCATAGCAAGTACTCCAAAAAGATATCTGAATGAAAAAGGAAACCCTCTGTGGCGGTTTACTTTTCCCTTCGAATTCCTATCTCTTTAAAAATGTCTTTTTTTTAATAATTTTCACAAAGTTTACATCTCAAATACATTACATCAGAAAAGAGAAAATCTAGACTCTCCTGCAGGGGTTATCCTAAGCAGTTATAATAAAATTCCACCCAAGCAGTTATATATATAAAAATGCTAAAAAATAAATCACACTTGGCCGTGCTTTAATTATTGGGGGCTAAGCAGCTGAAGCAGGTACCTAAAGCAGTTATACAATTATTATTAATTTTAGCCCCCTTTTAAGTGCTATGTAAGCACGGCCACCTGTAGGAAGACAGCATTAGTATGAAAAAGCGTGCCTAACCTATGGGTATTCTAATGCTCACAGCAACAGTGCAGAAAAGAAAGCTAAAAAACAGTACAGAAACAATCATCAGAAAAGCTACAACATGTAGCAAAAACAACCAGCACACGGGTCACATGCAGAGCGTCACAACAAAGAACAGAAAAGAAAAGCAGAGCAACAACCTAACCTAAAGCTAATAGTCGTGTCCTAGCAAACTCATCTAAGTGTATGCAGGGTATGTGATTTTGGTAGGTCCTATATGGGATAGTTTTAATTAAAGTTGTTTATATTTTTGTTTGTTGAAAAGGGCAAAGAAAAGATTTTAGTTAAAGTTCAAGTATTAGTGTTTTGAGATTGATTTTAGAGGTATTTTATTTTAGTGTTTGATTAATTACCACCTTTGTTTCACACCGAGACCGTGAGGTTTATTTCACCCTCCTTGGGGCTAACTTAATAGCCTCGTAGGCCTGGGTTACCCAGTGATAATTAATTTTGTTGATTTATTTTAATTTGTTGTTAAAAGAAAAGAAAAGGGTGAATTAAATCATTTATTAATCAAGTTTGAATTATGCCAATTAAGAAAATTAATTTTAGGTTTTGACGCTCCATTAGATCCATTCGTGGCGTTGTGCCACCAGGCTCGAGGAACCAGCCTCCTTAGCCCCGCAGCCCGGAGTAGTCCATCCAATAAACTTCACTTTTTAGAGCGGTTGTTGTGTATTAAGGGATTTGTTGATTACTTTTAAAAGATTATTCTAAGTTTGATCTTTAAAAATCTTTTATCCTAATGAGTTTAATTTGTAACTTAATATTCTAATATAATCTACATCTTTTAGATTTTAGATTGGTTAAGAGTTAATTATTAGATTAGTTAGAATTGATTTAGGTTTATATTTTAGATTTGGAATTCAATAATCATAAATGTTAATAATAAATTAATTAAGAATTAAGTGTTTTAATAAGTTTTTAGAAATTAGATTAAAATTGGTTAGTGATTATTAATGAATTAAGAAAATAAAATCCAAATCTAGGAAAAACGTGTCACTAGGTTTTTTTTTGTTTTAATATTTCTATCATATAAGGAACATGCACCCTAAATCTATATTTTCTAAGACACGACCCTTAGTTTTTGTCCTTAGATGTCGCTAGTGTTGTAGGATCAAAAGTAGTGTTGTTTTCTAATTCCTAAAACTTCTATACGGATGTCATAGGATTTTAGGGATCTAAATAAGAAAAACAAAAACAATCCTAAATATAATTGAAGTTTCTAAGGCCCTAAGGGAAGGAGGCGTACCATCATCTAGGCCCCTAAAGGTTTTCTAAGTTTTAGTAGACTTACAGCATCGGGGGACTACGACCCGGTGGTTCCGCCCGTAGCGCCCCTACCGGAATGGTAGGGGCGACTGATGCTCGGATCTGATTGTCCTAGCTCCCTCTCCAAATGCTCCCATACTCCTTGTCCATTGCTTTCCAAAAGGTACCTCGCATGTCATAGAAGAAAGAGGGATTAAACCAGTTCAATAAGCATTAATAATGTGAAAGAGTGAAAATGCAAGGAAAGAAGAAGAACGTACCTTTTAGTTATTTGTTGGGTCACTTGTCTTTTAGGTTCTCCTTATTTTGTAAGTGCGTAGTGTCAAAGCACAAAAGAAACAACGAGGAAAGCTAACGGCGAAGCAAAAGGAGACCAAATGCAAAAGAAAGAAAGAGAACGAAAAGTCGAATACAAAAAAGGGATGTAGGCATTGTTGATTTAACACGCTTCTTTAAAGACAAGTGCATCCTAAAGCAACAACCAATGCCCTTTAATATTCCCACAATCCAAATGAGGCACTTGATATTTTGACACACCTACCTACGACATTCTAAACAAAACCTACAACCACTAAGGGAAACAGACTTCTAAATTTAAATTTAAAATTACATTCCCTTTAATTTTTATATTCATCCAAAAAAAAAATTCTTTTTATCTTTAGGAGCTAACACTAAAGGGATCTAATTCAAATAATTAAGAACTATCTTACTCCCAAAAGGACACTAGAGACTTTCCAACCTAAAACTCCCTAACACCTCAAACTCCAAAATCCATCCTATAGAAAGAGACTATAATAGAACCTAATCTAAAACCTCCTAAAATCTAAACCTCAAAATTCATCCTTAGCCATAACCACTAAAAGATTTTAATTCCAATAGGGAAGCACCAATCACTCCCCCAAGAGACACTAAAAGAACCTTCTACACGAGTTCAATTATAAAACCCTAGATCTCAAAATGATTTGCAAGAACTTTTACATGAACTACTACAAAACCTCCCAAAAGTTATCTACCCAAAATCTCTTTTCTTTTTTTTTTTTTTTTTTGTATTTCGACACAAAAACTCTACAATACCATCTTCCGAAATCTCCTCTTTTGACACAAAAATCCTACCCAAATAACAACTAATCAAGTTCCTCTCTTCTCATTTGGAGTGGGGTATGAAAATATAAAACTTTGCAACAAGAAAGTTTTATAAAACTCCTCGTTGTAAAGCATTCACTAAATTCGTCGTATAAAATCCTTTAAAATAAATTCAAAGCCACTCATAAATTACTCCCACCAAAGCAAAACAATACCTCTTTCAATCAAAAATAACTTCCCCAAATCGGCGACATAAAGCGACTCATAAGAAGACTTCAATAAAAGCAAGGGGAACTATCTCATAAAATTTTCTGAATATTAAAACAACTTAAAAGACCCTTCGAAAGAGACTCAAACCTCAGTAGTTGACAACGGCAAATAAACCACAACAATATCCTACACAAAAAAAAGGATGAAAACATGACTCAATCGCATAAGAGGACATATAAAGAGAGATTTCGTTCGATTCTATTTTCCCTTTGCAAATAAAAAAAAAATAAAATGGCACATGATTTGATGTAAAAAAAAAAAAGATCTCTTAAGATTTGCTTCCCCCCCCCCCCCCCCCCCCCCCCCCCCCCCCCCCATTCTCACCTAAACTATACGTAGCATAATATGAATCAAACATAAATTTCTCATATTAATTACTCATTCTCAAATGACATAACTTTAACATGCTACCTTACTTATATCACATGAAACAACTTTGAAATGAAACAAATTTTAACCATGAAGGAATAATTTTGGAATCTTCACAACATATACGCACATGAATTTGAATGGAAATTAGTTCTTAAAACTTTTTTTTTTATCAAGGAGCAAAGCTTATATGCCATATACCAACAAACATCTGAAAAGACTTGCGAAAATATAATTCGGAGAGCAACCGAGTTTTTAACAATTCATGCTTTGGATTATCCTTCTCATATGATAAGGTTCATGCTCCCTAAATAGCTCATCAAAAATATGAAGAAGTGATTTCAATTCCATAAATATTCACATGCTATGAAGTGATTTCGCATTTCGTTAACTACACCAATCATGGAAACAATATATGCTTTAACAATTTACCAAAACCAAAACAAGAATAATGCCATATGTGATGACGACTTTCCTATTTCATGAACCATGTGACTTGTACATGAGGCTAAAATACTACTCTTTTGGTTCTAAATAATTCATGCTTCCATTACGAATACAAATTAAAATGTAGATCACAAGTAAATGTAGATTTAAAACAGCTATACATTTTTGTTTTGATTTTCTCCAACCATTCATGAAACTCTCATGAATAGAACTATAAAATTGCTCTATACATTATCACCATCTTTTGTAAATGAGTTCTTTGACTTTTCCCAATAAGCAACGAAGCATATATTTAGCATGCATATTCGAGCAAAGGAAATAATATGGCTCCTCATGATTTATCAAATTGTAAAACATGTTGCAAGTATAACTTTCATAAACTCGTTGTTCACTTCTCAAACAACATAGATCAACCCATGACATCAATGTCAACTATGCGAAATCTCATGAAGCTCAATATCGAGAATGAAGGTTCTTACTAGAAAAGCTCTTAAAGCCATAGAACAACACGTCTCAATATTTAAAGCGAACATGCGTATACCAATGATAAGATCCATGGAACGATAAATCTTTAACTCACAAATGGGATTCCAAACTATATGAAGCATACAACTAACACCAAATTGAAAGTTCAAATATTTAAGTCTAGGTATAAGCTTTAGTTCCATCTATTGATTTACAAAAAGATTTAGAATTTCTAGGCTTCTTCAAAACTATTATGCCGATGCCATAAAAACAAAGTGCTAATGGCTATAGTCAAATCACAATTTCTCGCATCACATAAAGAGTTGGTTCCAGCTCAAGTACTTAATATTTCCAAGCATGCAATCTTTCATACCACGTCAAATGGAATGTAAGTGAAAGCGAGATGCAAAAAAATATAATAAGCATAGGTAAAAGTGAACTAAAATAAAACCACAATATCTTGAATACGATATCCAATATTTGAGACAAACTCGTGGCCTTCTTGGAGACATAAGAAAGATAGAATGTAAACATACTCCCTTAGTAGCCTCTTTGACTAAAGCTTAAATGAACATATTCTCAACAAGCATTACTATGAATACCTTGTGTGCGTGTTTCGGCAAGAAATTGACATGGTTTCTCCTATTTTTCACCATTAACACCTAAGATTCTAGCTCATATAGCATGAATCAAGTAACAACTCAACACAGTAGTTGCTCATTTTCTAGCAATATAACATAACGTATTCAACAATTATAAAGTGCAACCAAATCCCTAAAAGCAAGTGGCAACAAGGGTACAAGAAAGCATTATAAATCACATGACTTAAACAATTAATCAATCTAAAATATGATTTGCTCTGAGTGAATCTACACATACCACTATCATCTAAACAAGATGAACCCTCTATCAAATCCATTTCACTTGGACATTGAAAGAGAGTAATAAAAAAGAAGAAGAGGAAGAGAAGAAAAGAAAGGAGAATAAGAAATCTGGATGAGAAGTCAAGAAACCAAGAAGAGGAAGAGAATGGTTGAGAAGAAGAGGTGGAAGCAAGAGAAGGAGAAGAAGAAGCTACCTGTAGCCTTGGAGGAGATCAATCGGCCAAGATAGGGGAGATGAAGCTCGGGTCGTTCGTCCAGGCTGGCGTCGGTCAAAGCGACGGGCTCGGTTCTGGAGGTCGGACGGGAGAGGGGAGGTCTAGCAGGCGTCGGGTTTGGCATACGAGCGCGAAACCGAGAGAGAAAGGGGGCTTGACGTCTAAACGGCTCACAAGCAGAGGAGAGATTTCGGTCCAGACTTCCGACTGGGCTGTGCGAAACCGAGCGGGAGAGGGAGATTCAGCGTAAGAGCTCAAGCCAAGGATAGGGGGATCAGGATTTTTTTGCCTGAGTTCCTTCTAAATCCCGAATCAGAAAGAGCCGGGGTCGGTGTTGGAGAGCTGGGCGTGAGATTTTTTTTTAGAGAGCGAGAGTGTGAAGTTCGGTCTTGACAAGAGAGAACGGGATCGAGAGAGAGAGAGGGCGCGGGAGAGAATGCTCTGAGGAAGCGCCTTCGTCTCGAGTAAATCGCATCTGTTGCCAAAAGAAGAAGCCTGCGCTCTTCGATTAATCACCGCAGTCACTCGAAGCACACGAATGAAGCCTGCGATCTGCTTCGTATCGCTGCCCCGTCTGTGAAGAAATCACGAAAATCAGGTGGAGGACTCTGCCGACTTCCAATTTAATCGAAATTGTTGATTGAGTTTCCTGATCTCGCAATCATATTCAAATTCGTCAAAAAGCGAATTGGAGCTAAGTGGAATTGTTTAGAGCTGAATTAGGTCAAACTTGATCTAGATCAGAACGACTGAATTAGGGCTCAAGACGGCTCAATTATACCAATTTAGAGAAAATTAAACTAAAATCAATCGTCGATTCAGCTCAGATCACATTCGATGGGGCTCGCAAACATCAATCGAACTTAATTAAGCCTAGTCGGACTTAATTCAACTTGACTCGAGGCCAAATTTGACTCATTTTGAGTCGATTTAGGTTCGAGTCGGGTCGATTCGAGTTCAAATTAGACTCGACGATGTTTGATTAAATCGATCGAAGATACTCGAGCATATTCGAGCTAAAAATGAGGTCAACAAGGAAATGGTACACTGTCTAACTCATCCTGTGCTTGCTATTTTTTTCTTGAAATTTCCTTCAGGTTTTCCTACATTTGATATCTAATGTCTTGTGAAACCTTTTTGCAAGCAGCTATATTCTCCTTTACACCTGCTAAATATTATTTCATTCTATTAATTCCTCCTGTTGCGGATCTATGGCTTATGATTTTGATGAATAACAAACATTATTTTTCTCTATGACTGCTTTCTACTAACATTTCAGGTTCACACGATCGGACTGCAATTTTGAATCAGCTCAAGATTGGGTAGACTAGGTCTGATTTAGTTTGTACACTTTTTCCTTTCTTGAGTATATTGTATTTATTATGGCTCCTGATGCTTTGTAACGTATAAGAGTTTCTGACTGTTCCCTAAAATTTATTATTTTTGTTAATATCGTCCTGGACGATATTTATATCGGCCGGGACGATATGTTCAAAAGCAGAAACCCTAATAAGGGCATCCTCATTAAAGCAGTCGTCATTATGGAAAACACATCGTCCTGGACGATTTTGTATCGGCCAAGACGATAGGTTCAAAACAGAAAGAATCTACAGCCAGATTTGTTGAGAAATAACTTATTTTTGGACATCGTCCCGGTGGATCATTCTAGACTATAAAATATCATCCCGGGCAATCCAGAACAATTTTTCCAAAATTTCTCAGGCAGTTTTGGAAATCAATTAATGGGGATTTCGTCCGGGCCGATCGCAAGATCGTCCGGGATGATTAGACATCGTCCAACTTCATTTCAGGGCAATATTCAGGACGATTTTCCTCATATTTAAACTAATCGGCCAGGACGATATGTCTATCATCCTGGACGATAAAGTCGGCAACTTGCATTAATGAGCTCGTTTTTAGCTCTTCTATTTAAGCTATGACAAGTTACTTTGTAAGTGTCTTTGGCAGTCATTTTAGCTTTGTTCTTGTGGGAAAAACTTGAAGAGAGAGCTTTAAAGGGAGAGAGGAAAGGGTGGAGTTTGAGAGGGAGAAGATCCTGTGAGGGGGGAACTCAAGGGAGTGTGGTGGGGGATCCACACGGTTGCTCCGGCGAACTCGCACCTTAGTACCATCGGATTTAAGGCTTGTCTTGAGGGAAGTTCACCAAAGAAGAAGATCTCTTTGGTGTCAAAGGACCCGGCGACTCCGCCGCACCGGGGAAGGTGGAAGTGATTTTTTAGGGGCTTCTCCGCCTAGCTGTGGGGGCTAAAGGAGAGACACTTTTGTAGTGCAATACTTGGAGGGTGCCTCCAAGGAGTGGACGTAGGTCAAGGTTTGACCGAACCACTATAAATCCGGTGTGTTCTTTTCTTATTATTGCTTTTACATTATTTAATTTCCGCACTTTGATTTCTGTGGTGATTTTGGTTTGAGTTTTATCTTTGATTTTAAAGTTATCCAATTCACCTCTGTTCTTTGTTAGCCTTGGGCCAGTTCTATAAAGCTTAACATCCCTAACAAACTTTCAAGTGTTTTAAGAGCACTTTCTAGTACCATCTGAACACTGTCAAGTGGCATCAGAGCGGAATTCATAAAATAAGTTTTTAAAAGCTTTTGAATTTCGATCAATGGCTAATCGTACTATTGCGGAAGGTTATTCAATCATCAGACCTCCTTTATTTGAAAATATGTCATTTAATTTTTGGAAAACTTGCATGTTTATTTTCTTGCAATCGATTGATTTTCGCATGTGGCGTATGATTTTAACTGGTTATTCATCACCGTCATGTATTGTTAATGGAGTTAAAACTGATATTCTTTTTAATCAATGGAATAGAGAAGAACAAGTAAATGCTCAATTGAATGCAAAATCTTTAAACTGCTTTTTCTGTGCTTAAAATTCTGAAGATTTTAAGTTAGTATCTACATGCACTTCTGGTAAGGAAGTTTGGGATAAACTGCACACCATATACGAAGGAACTAGTGAAATCAAGCAATCCAAGTTGAATTTGTTAATGCATGATTTTGAATTATTTTTCATGAAACCTTATGAGACGATCTTTGACATGTACACTAGATTCATTCAAATTGTAACATCATTACATGCCTTAGGAAAAGAGTTTTTAAATTTTGAAAAAATCAATAAAATTCTTCGTTGTTTGCTTAAAAAATTTGATGTCAAAGTTGTTGCTATTTGTGAATCAAAAGATTTGAATGATTATTTTATTGATAATTTGATTGACTCACTCATTGCATACGAGCAAGGTTTGGGTCAAAGACTTTTGGATGCAGGAGAAACGATTGTTCTAAAAACTGAAGATACGGAAAAAGATTGCTTAGTTGGTAACGAATGCAATGACATGTCAAACAAATCACAAAGCTCACCAAAGCATAAGCAAAAGTGGAAAAAAGATAAAAGTGGTAAGGATGTCCATATTTCTTCTGACGTTATTTGCTTTCGATGCAGAAAGCCTGGACATATGAAAAATCAGTGCCCTAATTTAAGAATTCTTCCTACGAAACAAAAGGGCAAGGTGAAGTAAAATTTGAACTGGGGAAATAATGAAAGGCAAAAAATCTCATGGGCAGATCTGGTCTTTGAAGCATCGGACCAGGAGAGAGATAATGGTTAAGAGCCTTTCGTGTTTTTGTGTTGTGTTTTTGTGTTTTTTTTTTTTTTTTTTAGTTTTGTTTATTCTTTGAAAATTTTTTTTTCGTGAAAGTTTTTCTCTGATCAACACACACATTCACTTTTCTAAAAATGAAAAATCTACTTCCTTTTTTTTTGAAATCTTTGGTAAGTTGTGTTTGACTTCTCTAAAACAGTCAAAGGAAGGAAACTCGTATTTTTGTCTCTCTTTCTCTCTTCTTAAATAGGTTATTTTACTTTTGATTCAAAATCTTCATCATATTTTAAATTGGATTTTGAAACTATTTTTTTTATCTCCCTATATTTTTTCTATCGTATAAGAATCTTTTGCAAGATTGTTGAATCCATCATAAAATTTTCTTAATCAAGTTGTTCGTGTTGTCAATAATTTGGGTTTACTTTGGCTTTGAAAATATAAGAAAGAAAGCATATTTAAAAAATAAAAAAAAGTGGTCAATGATGCCAAACCAAAAAATACACAATGACGCCAAATTAAAAAAAAAATACACAAAGTGCATTAAAATCAAAAGATGCTCAAAGAGCCATTTAAGTGATAAAGGGCATAAAATGAGCCCACCAAAAAAAATATGCTTATTTTTTTTCTTATACTACTAAAAACTTAAGAAAATTCTTGATATGTTCGAAACTTATGATTGAAAATCTTAGTTCCTGATTCAGCAATTCGAGCATTAATCTTCTATTATATATGTTTTATGAAAGGAGTTTTGAAAAATTAATGTTTTTTTTTCCAATTTATTCTTTGATTTGGATATTGGATTAAAAAGTTTTTGAGCCTTTAAAAGAACTTGAGTTGGGATTATCAAACTATGAATTTCTAACCTTTTCTGGGCTATGCGTTGTCAATCCAATTCTACTAAGTTTTTGATTAAAATCAAGAGGTAACTTTCTCATTTTAAGAATGTTTTTTCACTAGATCAGGAAATGTTTTTGTATTTTGTTCGTTTTATTTTTTGTTTGTGCCTCCTCTCTTTTTGATAATGTCAAAGGGGGAGAACGTATTGTTGAATGTGTATCCTTTTTTCTTTTCAAATAATTTAAAACAACAAAAATATTTTTATCTCCCCTATTTTTTAAAAGTGTTATTCTAGTGAGGGAGATTAGGAGAAAATATTTCTTTTTGCAAATTCAAATTGAAATGTTTGCTATCATAAAAAAGGGGGAGATTGTTGCGGATATATGGCTTATGATTTTGATGAATAACAAATATTATTTTTCTCTATGACTGCTTTCTACTAATATTTCAGGTTCACACGATCGGACTGCAATTTTGAATCAGCTCAAGATTGGGTAGACTAGGTCTGAGTCAGTTTGTACACTTTTTCCTTTCTTGAGTCTATTGTATTTGTTGTGGCTCCTGATGCTTTGTAAAGTATAAGAGTTTCTGACTGTTCCCTAGAGTTTACTATTTTTGTTAATATCGTCCTGGACGATATTTATATCGACCGGGACGATCTGTTCAAAAGCAGAAACCCTAATTAGGGCATCCTCATTAAAGCAGTCGTCATTATGGAAAACAAATCGTCCTGGACGATTTTGTATCGGCTAGGATGATAGGTTCAAAACAGAAAGAATCTGCCGCCAAATTTGTTGAGAAATAACTTATTTTTGGACATCATCCTGGTGGATCGTCTTGGACTATAAAATATCGCCCCGAACGATCCAGAGCAATTTTTCCAAAATTCCTCAGGCAGTTTTGGAAAGCAATTAATGAGGATTTCATTTTGGCCGATCGCAAGATCATCCGGGATGATTAGACATCGTCCAACTTCATTTCAGGGAGATATTCAGGATGATTTTCTCATATTTGAACTAATCGGCCAGGACGATATGTCTATCATCCTGGACGATAAAGTCGGCAACTTGCATTAATGAGCTCATTTTTAGCTCTTCTATTTAAGCTATGACAAGGTACTTTGTAAGTGTCTTTGACAGCCATTGTAGCTTCGTTCTTATGGGGGAAACTTGAAGAGAGAGCTTGAAAGGGAGAGAGGAAAGGGTGGAGTTTGAGAGGGAGAAGATCCTGTGAGGGGGGGGGGGGGGGGGGGAACTCAAGGGAGTGTGGTGGGGGATCCACACGGCTTCTCCGGCGAACTCGCACCTTAGTACCATCGGATTCAAGGCTTGTCTTGAGGGAAGTTCACCAAAGAAGAATATCTCTTTGGTGTCAAAGGACCCGGCGACTCCGCCGTACCGGGGAAGGTGGAAGTGATTTTGTAAGGGCTTCTCCGCCTTGCTGTGGGGGCTAAATGAGAGACACTTTTGTAGTGTAATACTTGGAGGGTGCCTCCAAGGAGTAGACGTAGGTCAAGGTTTGACCGAACCACTATAAATCCGGTGTGTTCTTTTCTTATTATTGCTTCCGCATTATTTAATTTCCGCACTTTGATTTCTATGGTGATTTTGGTTTGAGTTTTATCTTTGGTTTTAAAGTTATCCAATTCACTTCTATTCTTTGTTAGCCTTGGGCCAGTTCTATAGGGCTTAACATCCCTAACGAACTTTCAAGTATTTTTAGAGCACTTTCTAGTACCATCTGAGCACTTTCACCTCCTACCTTTTATGAAATATCACAATATAAACATTTAAATTATTTTTTCCCATCAGCTTCTTTAACTTCAGCAAAATGATTCCAAGCAATGTTCACTTTCTCACACATATATATAACTAGTAGCTGAAGACTGATTACTAGGAGCTTCCATTTTAATTTGGTTAACTAAATAAAATCACATACACATAAATTAAAACTCAAAGGAAGAAAACTACAACGTAAAAAAAAATGCAAAGTAGAAAAACATGATAGAAAACTATGCAAAGTAAAAAAGTACAAGGTAGAAAACTGCAAGGTAAAAAACTATGCAATGTAGAAAGCTGTGTAACAGAATTGAGATGTTTGAAAAGAAACATAATGCATACCTCAATCCACCGTAGAGAAGAATTTCACCACTGCCTAAAGTCTCCAACCTTTAAGTACTAGAGATCAGTTCCCTAAAGAAAGCCTGTAATAGAATTGACATGATTTCAATTGTTGTAGCTATTAAATTCGAATCAATATTTTACATATGAATTTAAGCAGTAAGTGATGGTAGACAAGGCAATGTAATTTAAGATAAGATCTACACTTAAATCTAAACTTTATTGAAATTCTAAAGAGCAGCATTTCTTGATCACTAAAGAGCATCATTTACATCTTAGAGGGCATAATTAAATACTATTAGGCATTGTAGCTGAACATACCAATTTTAGGGAATCAGAACTGATTTACCGGTTCTCTACGAAATAGTTATAATATGAATCGTAACCGACCAGCCAACCAGTTTACAGTTCAACCAATTGAACCAGTCGGTCTGGTCCGATTTTAAAAGCCTTGCATATTATAATATTTTTAATATTATTATATTGTGTTGCAAAGTTTTTTGATGGCTTAATATATATTTTCATATGATAAAAGTTTTAAAATAAATAAATGGGGGCAAATGCTATACCTCGATAATATTCACTTGATTATTATGAATCTCAAGGTAATATTTAAATTCAAAAATTTTAAAATTAAATTCATTAACACCTGAACTACAATTTCAACAAACCTACAATCGAATGAAATGTCTCAGAAAGATGAACCCATTGACATCATACATGACCCTTATATGAGTCAAAATTTATCAACATTAAAAATTTGAAGCATAGTTAGTAGCTTAGGACATTAATTGAAGAGCTAAATGATATCTAAATCTTTATGCATTTTTAATTAAATATAGAAAATCAATTAGACAAATCCAACAAGCCAAGTTCATTTAATTATGAGAATGATATAAGTAGAATTTATTTACATGGAAAAGCCGAAGAATTCATGCATTTTCTTGCGATTGTCATTGATGATCACCATCAGCAATTGACGTTACTATCATCTAACTTCCGTCATCTAATTATTATCATATGACTACTAACATCCAACATTGTTGTTGGATTTTAACTGTTCATATGTAGACACTTGATTCTTGTAATCTTTATAATGGGAATAATATCATTGTTCTCAATTATATAATTCATCTTTAATTATGAAGAAGCAAATCAATTTATCCATAACTGTATAATTAACTATTTCAGTGGGCTTAGGCTATAAGTATATAGTAGACTATTTTAATTAAGCTAAGTAAAAAAATTTTGATTTATGCTATAAATTTTATATGTGGGTGATGAATATTTGTACATTTCTAATATATAAAATACTATAATGCCATAAATTTTCTAGCATATAATAATAAAAAACTAATATCATTTTAAAGCTTGTGAATAAACTCTTTAAATGCTCAATTAGTACTCAATATAAAGTTTGTTTATGCAAAAGCATTAATGGCCATTGTTTAAAGGAGAAAATGAATTTCCATGATCATGAATTTGAGCCACATACTTTGTAATTTATTACCCATCATTCTCAAAAGGAAAACTAATTTATGGTCATAAACAATATAATTTAAAGTTGATAAATAAGCCATCAAAGTTCAATATAAAGCTTTTTTATTTAAATTAATATTTTTTATCAATTAATATTGATTATTAAGATTATATATTTTTATATTTTATATATTATATTTTAATAATTTTACCTAGTATTATTACTTTAAAAATTATCAAAATAAAATTATGCTAAAATATATACTCAAAATCTTAAATATCATCATAAATGCCTACGACAGCAAACTAATATACAAATCCCTAAGAGGCTATTTGACTGCAAGTAGAAAAATGTAAAATACTTATCAAAGCTATGGCAATTTAGTGAATTGCCCCTTAACCATGTTAAAATTTGTCGTAGTGGAATTTTTTCCACCTATTTCGGCCCCTTTTTGCCGAAGGAACTTTTATTTGGTCCAGTGAACGTACGCTCCTCTACGTTCGGCCATCAATGCAATCACGCCACGTAGCATGAAGAAAAGTCACCAACCCGACCCGCTGAATTTTGGGTTGTCGCACTTGAGAATTTTTAAATGAAAGACATCCGAGATTGTTTGAACAGCCACCCTTTAATTTTTTAACGGCGATTCGAATCCCTGTTACTATACACTTCCCTTGTAGTTATCCAGTAATTCCTTCGGAGTTCTTCAGTGTTTCTGTCGTTGTTCTCCAGCTTTTCCTTCGTATTTCTTCGTATTCGCCGGACGAAAACCTTTGAAGATATAATGCCTGAGGTTAGAAACGATGAAAAGATAAAATTTCATTCTTATGATTTTTTTTTCTCATTAAAAATCCAAAAATACGTATGTTGAGGGTTATGATTTACTTTGTTGGGTGTTTATAAAACTCGGTACACATACGAAAACTCGGTACAAATCGGTATTTGATACTCGGTTCGATTTTGTAGGTATAGATCGGTTTAGGGTGATAAAACTCGGTACACATACGAAAACTTGGAACAAATCGGTATTCGGTACTCGGTTCGATTTTCTAGGTATAGATCGGTACTAGGTGATAAAACTCGGTATACACGTCGTTACAGGATGATAAAACTCGGTACATCTTAGGTTTTCCTTAGTAACGATCTACCATGTTGATTAGAGCATCTCGGTACATTTAGGTACAACTTGGTATGATATACCAGTTACTCGGTATAAGTCGGTGCTTAGTATAAGTCTGTAGAATTTGGTACTCGGTATAACTCGGTACAACAGTTATACCGGGTTAAACCAACGTGGTACTCGGTATAACTGTGTATTACAGAACAGAATATATACTGGATATAACTCGGTACAAACTCGGTACTCGGTACTCGGTATTCGGTACTCGGTACTCGGTATTCGATATTCGATACTCGGTATGCGATACTCGGTACTCGTTATTTTCTTTATTTTGTTCGGTATTTCTGAAGTATCACCTACGTTATTATGCAGGGATATTGCCCCAAGATTCATTTTAGATGCCAGACTTCAGGATTTAGAGAAGTTTGTGATGAATTGGTTGACAAATTTGGGTATCAGTTTGTTAGAAGCCTTAGTGAGCTACAAATCAACCAATTCCTGTTACTGCCACGGTTCTCACAGAATGTTCCTCTTGTTTATATGTTATTGTCAACGTGGGACACGAAATCTGAAAGTTTTGTTATTAACGGTCGGAATTTAGCTTTCACATCTGATGAGATAGCGTTGATTATTGGCTTACCTAACAGAGGTATTAAATTTGAACCTGGAACTGGTACAAGTGCCCGAAGAACAGCAAATGACATAAGACATGATATTCTGAAATTGGATTCGTCAACGCCCATCGAGATTGTAAGAGAACAATTTATTGTATACTTATTGTCCAATATCTTCTTTCCAATGGCCAACTTCCGAGTACAATCAGCAATATTGGACGTTTCAAACAATGTTGAGAACTTCAGAGCATACAATTGGCCACAATTCATTCGGGATTTCCTTGTGAATGAATTTAATACAATAGCAAGTAAACAATCTCGACAACAATCATTAGGATATGTTAATGGATTTGTTATTCTTATAATTATAAGTAATTCTTACACATATTGCACTAATGTACTAGGTTTACAGTGACTTATATTATTATTATTTTTTTTTTAGATTTGGTTTTTTGAGCATACAAAGATCCACCCAGTAGTGGATCAATTGGCTCGACCCCGTCTCCTTCGTTGGGATGGCAAATTTAATTTTAGAGTTAAAGATGTTAATATTTTACTAGGAAACCTTCAGGATTCTCAGGTACTATTCAGATATTCAGTCATTTAAGTTTATTTATATCTAGGATATTTATAAAAAATTTCTTCCAGATATTGACAAATATAGAAGAGGTAACAGATAATAAGAAGACTTTAATTCAAAGTAGCTCAACATATTATACAGGAGAGCATTTGCAGGTTGTTGTTTCACCATTGACAACCACACATATGCCTATTAGTAGAACTCCATCCCCAGCTAGTCCAAGGCGAACTGCTTCTCCTATTCATAGTCCAATCGAAAGTGAATGCCCCATTGAAGAGCCAATGGACACTGAGCCTACAATTCATTTGGCTAGTCCCACTCATTGTCAAACTGCCACTGAATCTCCTTTCCAAACGCCAATCGAAACAGGAAAAAATGAACAAGAAGCAATTAAGACTGATATGCCAACTCCAACACCAGAATTTAGAGAAGATACTGATGCAGAACGTACTGTACCTGAGGAAACAAATTTGAGGATTATCAATCAATCCATATATAAGCTTATTACACAGCATGAATATATGGTTAAAAAAAATTACATCACTCGAATTATCAAAAAATTGCTTGAAAAAAAAGGTCGAAACATTGGAAGATGAAGTATTTCAGTTAAGATCTGATAATACTGAAAAAATTTGTGGTATTTATAAGATTTTGAGTCATCATTTCCCACAATATTTCACGTCAGAGAAAATTGGATCTCCGGTTCCCTCAACTTCAAGAACCGAATCTAATAAGGTTTTGGATGAAGTATCGAAAAATGTTGATAAAATTATTGATGAAATAATAAAAAAATCAGATTTTAAAGGGATGGAAGTTATTGACAGACAATCTAAAGATGATGAATTTCCTTTCCCTTCATCTGGAAGTGCAGGAATTGCTCGAAGAGTGCAGCTCAGGAGTAACAGGAAAAGGAAAATAGTTAAAACTCTATTCACAGCAGGTGATAGGAGGAAGAAGAAAGTTCAGTTGGGTAATGATGATGTTGAAAATGTTAGTAAAAAGGAAACATCAATACCTGAAAGAAAACCTGTAACTCGTGCTTCAACAAGAAAACTTCAAGAGAAGTTACCTGATCCTAAAAAAGCTTCTAAACCTAAAAAAATTGCTCCATCAACTTCAGTTATTTCTGTTGCTGCTCCTACCGCTGAACAACCAAAATCTCATGTTTCTGTACTACCCAAAACTGCAATTTTTTATGTTGAGGATTCCAAAACTATAGAACGTACGGTTGAGGGATTTTTGGAATACCCGGGACGATTACTGCTTAATGAAGAAAAGAGGAATTCCATTGATAACCTTCTTAAGCAGTATACAAAAAAGTACGTAGTTTTATTCGCAATACCGAGTTGTACCGAGAAAAAAAATACTCGGTACAACTCGGTATTTAACTTTTATTTGATATTTTTTTCTATATGAACGTCAACATAGTGGTTTTTTTCTCAATACCGAGGAGTACCGAGAAATTAAAAACTCAGTTCAACTCGGTACAACTCGGTATTTAACTTTTATTTGATATTTTTTCTATATGAACGCCAACATAGTGGTTTTTTCCTCAATACCGAGGAGTACCGAGAAATTAAAAACTCGGTACAACTCGGTACAAATCGGTATAGCAAGTTATTTGGTATTCACTTACCTAGATTTTACTGTACAAACCGGAAGTACCGTGTTTATATACTGAATACCGAGTTGTACCGAGTTTAAATAACTCGGTACAACTCGGTATAGTACGTTTTTACTAACGATGGCGAGAAAAAATGTACAGGGAGGATACCATATTGGCGAATGGAAATGCAATTATTTTTAGAAGCCAAATGGACGAATTGTTGCTATGCGAAGAGCTTGACAACAATCATGTGGACACTTTTGCATTTCTGTTATCTGAAAAAAACAACATAGTTTCAGGACTGAACCAACCTTTTCTATATTTTTCATCTTTTCATTGGGTAAGTAATCATTTATAGTATAGGTATAGTGTATATCATTTACTGATTAAATGACTTTTTTTGTAGGGTTATCATATTCAAAATAATGAGGAAAACACCACTTCATTTGTGCGAAACATCACCCCAGATGCTGTCAAGAATGCTAACCTTATATTTGTTCCCATCATAAACGAAAAACACTGGACTTTGCTGGTTGCAAACATGAAGAAAAAAATATGGGATTTTATGGATTCAATACCCAAAGCAACACACAAGGCTATTGCTTCGGAAGTTGTAAGAACTTAGGTTTATCTTTGGTTTATTGTATTTTATTGATTATAAATATTCTAATTCTACTACCTTTACAGATATCTCATTTATATGCTAAAGCAAAGGATGCTTTTGAGGATTATATAAGAACCTGGCCAATCCAAGCGATCCCAAACTTGCCAGCACAAGAGAACAATGTCGACTGTGGAATGTTTATATGTAAATATATGGAACAAGTTATACAATATAATAATTTTGATTGGGATATCCATAAGAACTGGCAAAGTAATATGGCATTATTTAGGGCAGAATTTGCTTATGCCATTTTTTGTAAAACGACAAAGTAATTGTATAAATTTGCATATGATAATGTTGTGTTTCAGAGAATTGTACCTTCGAGATCTTGATCACAGTTACATAAAGGATGACTGACTTCCTGATTCTGCAGGTGTAAAATATGTATTTGGATTCGGATTAGGCACTGTTGGTTTCACCGTTTTGGCCTTCCTCTTCTCCTAATGATCTTTTAATATAGCATTAGAGATGCCTTTAGGCCGGCGCTTTGCAGGATCTCTAATTGTTTTGTGGAGCCCCTCAGTGATGCATTTATTTTTTTTTCCTTCCATAACATTTTGAACATTTAATGCTAATGCACTCAAACCATCTATCACACATTGTTCTGCATCCTCGTTACCTTGTGCTTTGGTGCTAATTTGATAAGCAAATCGATAAACATAATTTCTGAAAATCATGTTTCGGGAACCTGGATTCAATGTGCACAAACTCTTAGCCCCACACGCTCCAGTTCCGAATGCACTATAAAGATCGTTCCTAGCAGTTGCTGACAATCTTGGAATTAGGTATTTCTGAGGAATATTAGTAACATCCAACTGACTCATAACTCTCATGCAATGAGAACACAGGATTCCCATCATTTCGAACTTTGCGCAGGTGCATTGTATAGTTCCTTCAGATGAACTAAACAAAACCGTCCACTTGTGTGAATCAAAAGTATGGTCTATATTTTTCACAGAAAACGTTGATGAGTCTGGTGAAGAGTGCTCAATGCATAGTCCTCCTAAACCATTCAAATACTCCTCTTCAAAAAAGGAATATAACTTCCTTGAATAAAATTTGGCTGCTTGCTTTAATATCTGGCTTCTCTTCATGTATGGTTGTATATCAGTTTGACAACATCTAAAAATTTCATCTCGTTCATTCCTACGCCAACTGTTTATAAGTTTCTCCAATCCAAGGAAACATTCGATCAGAGAACTTGTGGCCTTCGAAATACCATGGCAAACAAAATTGGTTGACTCACTACGTTGTGTAGACAATATTCCAAGATTAAAGTAATCTTTGTTGAAAGCTGTAGACCACCTTTCCCTTATTTTGTACAGATCATTTAATCATTGATGGCTCTGTAAGTCTCATTCGCTAATCATCTCATTCCACAAACTATCAAATTCCTTCGCGGAATCACACTAAGTGAAGCAACTATAAAAGAGGTCTTTTACTTTCTTGTTACTATTAAAACACCAAACCTTGGAATGAGCCTTCTTATGTATATGCCATTGGCACAGCCGATGCCTTGTATTAGGAATACAATCTCTATCGCCCTAGCCATTGCTTGATCCTGATCAGTGAATATAGTAACTGGATGTTTATTATCCATAATTCTTAAAAATGTACGAAATAACCAACAAAATGAATCAATTGTTTGTATAATGTTTTGCCAATGATTATTGACTCTAATAATAGGGGCACATGCTAAATTATATCGGTTCAGACGGTAGCTAGTATAAAAAATTATTACATCCCCAAAGCAGTCGTAATCCACTCTCCCCAAACCATCTACCCAAAAAAAATTGACCAACCTATCTTTTTCATCAGTTTGCACGTCCCATGCAAATAGATTGTCCTCAGCTGACCGGTTTTTGAACAATTCAATTAACGAATTGCTGTCCCCATTCTCAATTTTTGCTCTTCTCTCCTTCTGAATGTAATTGTATGCATCTCTCTTGGTAAAGCCCAGATTTTCCACACCTCCAACCTCCTCGGATAGATAAGAAAATGTATTTATTGTTCTTATTCCCGTATCAGCCATTGATTTGAGAACAGAGGCATTTTCTTCAGTGATGTGCCTAGATGATCTCAACAAATGTTGATCATCCGGTTTTGCCAAATCATGGTTGTGTGTTTCTACCAAATTTTTGACTGTCCATATCCCTTCTTTGCTAACAGAAAATCTCACCATAGCAGGGCATCCAGTTCTTGTAGTTGATTTTCGAAATTTAACCTTGTGTATTTTTTCTGTTTCCTTCTTGAATCCAGATTTTGAACAGACAAAAACCTTTGATTTTAATTTCCTGGTACCAGGCGAGTATGAAAGATGTTCTTTCCGAACACTAAAGCCATGGTTATGTGCATATTGACAATATTTAACATATGCTTCATTCTTAGATTTGTAAACCCCCTGTGAAAAAAAAATTACAATATTCATTATTACCACGGTATAATTTCCTAATACTGACATGAAAAAACAACTGTACCCAGTTTTTAATCAATACCGAGTTATATATAACTCGGTACAAATATATTAAATTTAAAATCTAGGTATATATAAGTCATAAGATAACAAAAACTTATCAATACCGAGTAATAAATATGAATACCGAGCAATACCGAGTTCTCAAAAAACTCGGTATAAGTTCTTCATAACTATAATATCGGAACAAAAATCATTTTCAAGTCATAGAAAATGAAATATAAATATATAGAAGACATAAGTGACGTACCGAGCAATAAAAAATTATGAATACCGAGTTATACGTACGAATACCGAGCAATACCGAGTTCTTAAAAAACTCGGTACAAGTTCTTCATGCGCATAAAAACCAAATTCAAGTCATAAAAATAAATATCGCTCAGTACCTACTTATAAAAAGTCTAGTTACACCCTAATACCGAGCAAGTACCGAGTTATCAGAAGGTAAGGTACAAACAAAAAACAGAGGATCAGACGAAGATAGATGAGAAAATACTTGTAAAAAATCGGAAAAATCGTCATCAAAAGTATAAGTGCCAAATGTTTCGTTGAAATCGTCTAGCTCTTCCAAAGTGACTGAATAATCGTTATCATCCATCGCCTTGAACGCTTCGCGAAAGTTTGCGTAAACCCTAATTACCGTATAACGTTCTACGTACAGTAGATAATCGGCCAAATGTTTACTCATTACGGTATATACCCGCGTGTTTTAAAATTTTCCCGCCCATTCGTGAAAAGAGACGTGAAATATCAAAATTATAACGGGTTTGGATCGGGTCGTCGGGCTGCTACGTGGCGTTAAATTAATGGTGGCCGAACCTATAGAAACATTCGGTCAGAGGACCTAATAATTGTTCCTGCCGAAGGGGCTATTTGGTAATAAGTAATATTTAATAAATTTGGTAAATTCAAATTTAATAAATTCTGAGGATATTAAATCAGAAAACTATTTGGTATAACAAATTTTAAATTCTGAGATACTGTTTGGTAACATATAATTAAAAATAAAAATTAAGGTGTTATGAATTTAATAACATGTTAAATATAAGTTATTCATTAATTATTCTTTACCATATTAGTTATATATTTAATAATATAAAGGAAAAAATATATTTAATAATATATATTTAAAGTTCTATTACTTAAAATAATTTTATTAATATTTAATTTCTAATTATATTACTACGTATTCAATTAAATTAAATAAGATATTTAATTTATGCACTAATTATACTATTAATTATTTAATTAATTTACTTAATCATTAATATTTAAATTATGTTAATTAAGTTAATCAGTAATAACTTAGAGGCGCTAGGGTTTGTCTTTCATCTTCTCTTGTCGTCCTTGCTGTTCATCTTCGTTGCTTCGCCGGAGGTGTAGAGATTGCACTCGTCTCTTCTTTGGCTCCTGTTCGACTTCGCGCTTTCGACGACTTTCCCTTTCTGTCGGATCGGAAGTTACGACATTTTGCTCGGAAGCAACAACGGGAACTCGCTGGCTGTGTAGGTAACTGTCTCCCTTTTGCGCGCTTCTTCGGCCAAATCCCATAAATCCGCCGAACTGAGGGGTGTAGTGAATCCGGGATTTAAGCCGTAAATCCTTAAATCCGGAATTTATCCATCGCCGGAATTTAAAGCGCGCACAAAAACCGTTTTGCTGGATTTAGCGTAAATCCGACTTAAATCGCGCTGTAAATCCGATACCAAATAACCCCGAATACTCGGCCAGTGCCCGCGGCTCTCTGCCTCTCCCCTCATTCCTGGCGACTGGCGAACGGCGACTCGCTTTCTTCGGCTTCTCCGCTCTGGAGACTCATTGCTTCGTCTTCTTCGCTTTCTTCGGCTTCTTTGTAGGAGGCAACTGCCGTCGTGAGTCGTGAGGACTCCGTTTTCTTCGGCTTCTCCGCTCGGGTACGTCTTCCTTGTCCGCCTGCTCACTCCTTTTTCTTAAAAAAAAAAAACGGGGTTAGCAACTTAGCATCCTACTGATGGCTTTCTGGTGTTAATTTTCTTGATTCTTCGCTAGTGATTCTGAATCATCAGCATATTTTAACTACATAATACTAGAGACTGCACGCTAGAGTAATTTTCTCTAGTATAAACGACAAGATTCAAAGAAATTTTGATCATTTAAAATTTTGGCTTAATATTTTGACTGTTATATCTTGCGTCCTCAATGAGGAAGCTCACCAGGAACATGTTTAGAACTTTGGGTTACTCTCATGAGAATGTCTACTTGATTTTGCATCGTTATGTGGAAAATGGCTGTAACTCTTATAGTTGTGGATGCTAAAGTTTACAATATTAATTTAGGAGATTTTTCTATTATGAGCTGCCAAGTGCGTTGCAAAGATCATGCTTTATTGTTTTTTCTAATATTTGGTGAGAATTTATCCGAGGAAACATTAAATGGCAAAATCAAGCTTCATAGGTGATAATTTACCAAAGTTTAAGACATTATTTGATACCGCTTATGCTTTCTTGCATGTGCTATCTGAAATTTTTAATGACTGTTTTATGGTCAACAACTTTTATTTTTTTAAATATTAGTTTATTAATATGAAAGAATCCCCCCCCCCCCCCCCTAAAAGGAAAGCTTGGTTCTGCCCCTGACTGCAAGTAAGATCTAGAATTCATTTGGGACAACTTTCTTATTTTTTTTTAATGCATCTTTCTTGTGCAAAAATAAACTAAAAAATTTGTACTAGAATGCCACTTTAGAAATTAGTAGGAAAGTTGTCTCAAATGAAGCCTTAGTACGTAAATAGTACCAATATATACACATTTAACCTAGATAAATGTGTATATATTTATAATTGTTTGGCATGACCAAAGTTAAACCTAAGTAAACCTTAATGAACTCTTTGAATACTTTAGGATTTAAATCTAATATCTTAAACAAAAGTTTAAGAATATTAAATTGATTGTTAATATTTGTAATTGATGGATAGTGCTTATTAAGATTAATTTATTTATAGCTACTATACACAACTGATTATTATTAATTTTAATTTTAAAATTCTGTATGTTAAATCATATGTTTTATATGTTAATATCATAACAAATCATTAATTAATAAAATATTAAAATAACAAAATTAAAACTTATTTACAATTTAAAAATTTAAATATCTACATGATAAATTGAATTTCCTTTTTATCCAATCGGCTAGATCACTTTCCCACATGATTTTATATTACAAAGAAGAGAGGGGAAAAAGCCAAAATTAAAAAAGCTATGAAGAATGAAGGAGTTTAGATTGCAATCACATGGTTATATGGTATTCTTCTCTATTACTATAATTTCTTTTCTCTTTGCTCTACATGGGCCTATTTAGATACGTAAATCCTTTAAACTCGAATTTACTAAATCCTAAAGGTGTTAAATCTTGATAAATCTCATGAGACTATTTGTTAAGGCTATTTAAGATTTAAGGGGGTTAATTTATATAATATTTGTGTTTTAAATATGATTACTATAATTAGGGTATTATTTTAAGTAGTTTATTACTAACTTATTTGGGAGGTATTTTAATAATTATAATGATAATTATTTAATTAGTTATTTAATTATTTTTTAAAGTAACTAATCATTTAATTACTATTTACACTATTAATTATTTCAATAATTTTTTAAATGTTATTTTAATAAAGTTTTTAATTGCCAATTATACTTAGAATTATCTAATTAATTATTCAATTACAAACTAATTATTAAATCAATATTAACATGGCCATTCTCCTAATTAATTATTTATATTTCAAATTATATTAATTAAGGTAATTAAATTAACACCTATTTAAAAATTAGGAATTTATATAATTATTCTCGAAACCTTTATTAGCAGTCAGCTTAGCTTTCCCTTGTCCTAGTGTTACATCGTTGTTCGAAGTTTGCGTAAGGTAGAGCTTCAAACGAGTCACTTGCCATTTGATAGAGGCTTACTAATTCCTAAGTTCATTGTAGTTTTCTACATGAATTCCTCATTTTAAGGAAAAAATATTATTTATCTATATTTTTTAAGATAGTTATGTTTGATTGGTTAATGCTAAATTGTATGCATTGATATGTTGTGCTTCATAAAAATAAACTAAAATGTAGTAGGATAGTTATTTATTCTACAATATTGTTTTTATTCATGAATACAAGTTACTTATTTATGTGTTTATTTAGAATATCATATAATTAAAATCTCATTTCTAAGCTTGACAAGTTGCACATTTATAACTTTCTTAACAGGCTTGTTCAGTAATTGGCTTAATTAATTTCATTTATTTTATAAATGAGCCTCGTGTTTAGATACTGATTAATACAATATGAGCTGAACTCGAGCCAAGCTCAAGTCAAGATCAAATACTCATGATTTTGGGAAAGCTGTGAATTATGTTGACTTTGTGCATAAGCTTTTACAAGATCAAATTGAGCTCAAGTTAAGATCAAATTCATAAGCTCAAATTGAACTTTTGTTGAGCTTAAAAAAATTTTAATAAACAGGCTCGGTCCAGTTCGGTTCTTTGCAGCCCTACAAATAAGAACATAAGTTAACATGAAAAATGAATCCTAAAAATTTAGTTTTAAAACATAGGTATTAGAATTTATTATAAGCAAATGTGATATTATACTAATTTTTAGTATAAACTATTGCAAAAATATTGAAAATTTAAATGAAATATAGTAATATTGTCAAGATTTCAGGAATCTTTGTCTCAAAATTATGGCATGGAATAGTAAATTGTTACCCTTTGTTGAATTTTAAAATAAATTTTTTTCACCAAAATGTCAAACTATAATGAATTTTATGTAAATCATTATACTTTTTTTTAATATGGTATAATGACATGAAAAAATCAGGATCGTAATAGGTTTTTCAAGTTAGCTAAGGGCTAATTGAAAAAAGAATCCCTTCAGATTTTTTGAGCAACAGACTTGTTCATGATGTAAAATAAGTCTAATATTTTTATCAATGATTCTAAAGGATTTATAAGACATACCTTTTGATATTGTAATTAACACAGAAGTTTATCTCATAAGTATTCTAAATTTAATTTTTAATTATTATTTGAACACTTAGCGTGGGCATAGACTAGTCCCTTTACAAGATTCAATCAAAATTATGCATGCAGTGGCATAAACACTTAGGTATTCACAAATGTTGACTTTTGATTAAAGTTTTATTTGGGATAGCTTAGTGCTTTGCTTTTCAGATCGTAAACACAATTTTTGTTTGGCCATTATTTTTCTATTGTTTTAAAAACAATTTTGTGCTAGGAGGCTTCTTTTATAACATCTTTTAAAAGAGTTGTTTTCTCCATAACTTATTTACATTCACCTTTACAAGAAGTTGCAGCTGTCCCAAACGAACCCCGAATCAAATTGATAGTAATTACAATATCTGTCACTTGAAACACAGTCAATAGCATAAGCCATGATTCAATCAATTATTATTACCTATGTAGCTTAGGTCGGTGATTACAATAATTAACACTAGGGTGTTCCAAGAGGGCATAGCCCAGTCGATTCCATAGCAACTTGAAACTCTTTTATCAACTAGATCATAAAGCACGATCTCTCATAAAAGAGTGGTTATAATTAGTTTATTTCTATGTAGTGAGATAAACAAATAAATAAGCTAATATGAACCATAATCCAAGCAGTTTTCATTTTTAAAAGTATTGAATGATATACTATCTATCCATTGTGTGATAAATGATTAGAACAAATTTTAAATTGGACAACTTTTGTAAATAAATTATACTCCTATCATTATTGAACTTCCAAATATGAGGCTTTTAATTTTTCTATTTAACTCACGAACAATTTTTTTATCATCTCCCTCATTTTCCCCCTTCAAAGTATTTGTGCATCATTCTTTAATCAAACACCGAACCATCATTTACGGTGTTCACATTTCATGCTTTTATTTAGATATGACAAGTACAATAAAGTATGGAATAATAAATAAAGATGTCAAAATCAGCCCCTCCATTCTAAGAGAATGATTCAAAGGCAATGATGGAGAATCTTTTCAAGATGCATTTCCAACTTAGTGTATAATTTAATTAATATTTAATGCAAAATTTGATAATATAGCTCAAATGATCCTTCACTTTTGCATTGATAATGTTGTGTCTATATTGAATCCATATGCTAAAGCTATTGTTAAAGGATGAATTTCTACATATTCACAATGTCCGTCATCCAAAATAAGTTGCGACTCTTTAATTATTATTGTTGATAGGTGAGCGATTAGTGTTTGTGTTGATGCTTGAGAAAAGATTCTCCTTGTTTATGTTGATTGACCCACGTTTTACATAATTGTCACTTTGCCATGTTGCCTGCTACATAAGCATTCATCATTAAATTTCTTGATGCGACATCACTCCCAAAGCTTAAATTAATGTAATTAGATTCATAAAAATTGACTTATTCGGGCATTTGGTTCAAGGCCATGGCAGCCCTTCATAAAATTTTAGATGCATCATATGTTGAGTTTTTCCAACCACCCTTAAGGATACAACCCTATAATGATTCTCCGAGCTATGCATGAAAAGCAACCTTTCCTATATTGAGTTCCATAAGCAACTCATCCCTAGTTATCTTATTCGTTAAAGCTATAAAAACATGAGATTCTATTCTGCCTCAAATTGAGTGAGAGCGATTCCTTTGAAGCTTATACTACAGATTTCATTAGAGAGATGTTGGATGTGTTAACCCAAATTCTTTGATGAATTGTAAGTAATTTTTATTTCAACTACCACACATTTTTTACCACTGCTTCACACTCAGATTGAGTGAATGAAATCATTATTTTCTATAACTTTTTTTTCAACTATAGTGAAACAAATGAGCCGTTGATTCAGTTTTTGCAAATGTTCATTTGTGTAAAAAATGGTTAACAAATTATGTGTTTATTATTGTTTGTTATTGTTGTCCAATTTACACCAATTTGCTAAAGCATGATAGACAACCTTTTATGGATCTTTTTCAATATTGATCGCCACCAATTTATGCCTATTTCTTTTAAACTATACATATTTGTATGTTCATACCTGTTGCACAATGAGAAAAGATTTGTGTTATAATTTATGATAGGAATATGCATGGTAGGTTGATTTTGATTTAGCAGATATTAATAAAATAATTGGAAGTTTGTTGGTAGTATTCTTATTGCAGTTTGAGTCATCAAATTTAATTATGTCTCCTTCTACCTTGAGCATTGTTTTAATATGTGTTTGTACAATGATATTTGGATCCTTTGAATGAATTTTATCTTTGAAATGCAGTGGAAAGGTCATGATGCGCCTTGACGTTGCTTCTCACATGTACATACTCATGCCTTTGGTAATCATTTCTTTCCTTCTAATATATTATTTTGTCTCCTCACAATGCCATTTAAGTATTAAAAAAACATTTATTTAAATATAAAATGTATACAATGGCTAAAATAATGCTTTTTCTTGATTTAAAAAAAAACTATATTATGTATTCAGGTTATAATTGTTGTTGGTATTGGCGTTATTTCTACGTTTGTTTTCATAACTCAACATACTGAAGATCTCTTGGAGAGTGATTTTAGCGTGGCTCAGATAATGTTAACAGACCATCTTCAAGAGCAAGCTCTTCACCTTTTTGAAGCAAATTTGTCAATTCACAGTGTTGCGAGAATTATTGCTTCTTCTTTTGATAAGAATTTGTCTTCATCTTCTGCTATTGAGAACGAGGTAAAGTTTCAGCTATTAATTTTGTCTTAAATAAGTAGTGCTGCTTTGGAAGATAAATTAATGAAACTCTTTTCAACTTTCAGGTTGCCACACGTTTGTTCATGGCTTTGAAGATAACTCGATTGGCATCACAAATTTCTTTTGTTAGGGCCAACAAAATTATCTTCTCTTATTTACTTGAAAGAGGTCAAACTCGGGTTGTATTCTTTGATACTTCATTGAAGTTGGACAATTCGACAGTGCATCAATGGTATAGTCAAAAGGTTGATAATTATGCAGGAAAGCGATATGGTGCTATACATGTTGTTAACTCTATTCATTGGAATGACTCATTATGGTTTTCTGATGCATTGAGAGGCGTGAGCATGAGTCCATCATATGGATATGGATGGGGAGACGATCGAGATAAAATGCTCTTCTTTACTGCTCCAGTAGATAGATTTACTGTGATTGCTCTTGGAATTAAATTAAAAGATTTTATCAATTATTTATTTTCTATCAAGTTTCATGATGCACATGCTTTTGTGTTGACAAGAGATGATTTGTATTTTTTAGACAGTAATAATAAAAACACTCTAAAGGCAATAAATGTGAATCTCGGCTTGCCAAAGAATGAAATAATTGGTGAATCTTGTGATGATATTATTAATGCACATTTGTTTGCTCGTTCTTCAAGCATAAAACATTTGATGTCAAAGAAAGAAAAATTTATGTTTAGATGTGCAGCTATCCGTCTTGCTGAAATCAAACTGGTATGTTATTCAATAATAAACACGGCAAATCTTTCCCCTTTGATATTCTAAAAGGATATTGCTTTTTATCTTATTTTCTAGAATTTCTATCTTTTTGATTATGATCTTTTTCTTCTTGCAGGTTATAGTAGTTGCATTTCCAGGGAAGAATTTTATGCTTTTATTGCAAAAAATGAAAGTTGCGGTAGTCTTATTGCTGTCTTTTTTTATTATAATTGCTATTATCGGCAGTTGTATATCTTCAAAGCTTTTTAGGAGATTACAAAGACAAAAGACATACACACTTGCTAATCTTATTAAACAAAAGGAGGCCACTCAACAAGCTGAGAGAAAAAGTATGAACAAAAGTATAGCATTTGCAAGTGCTAGTCATGATATGAGGGCATCTCTAGCGGGAATTACTGGATTACTTAGACTTTGCCATGATGATGTTACTCCAGATTCTGATGTGGCTAGAAATTTAGTACAAATGGATCAATGTGCATCAAAACTATTAGGTGAGTTATTAGATTATTTCATTATTTGATTTATTAAATTTGTTTATAGATTTTGTTCTTTGTCATGATCTTTCAACTTACTATTTAGGAAAAAAAGAGTATGCTATTGAATTGACTCTTATGCTATCATATTATTTGAAAAATAACAAAAGTTTCAAACTCGAATGGATGACTTTAATGCCATAATAATTATTTCCAAATAATTATGGTTATTCTGTGTTCTTTATGGGTTTCAGGGATTTTGAATTCTGTTCTTGATACAAGTAAGGTCGAAGCAGGAAAGATGCAACTTGAAGACGTGGAATTTGATATGGCTCAGGCTATTGAAGAATCTGTTGATCTTTTCCATGTAGTTGCACTTGCTAAAGGGATTGAGGTAATATGGGATCCATGTGATTTCTCTGTTTTGATGTCTTCAAATGTCAGAGGTGATTGTAGAAGATTTAAACAAATTTTGGATAACCTTCTTAGCAATGCTGTAAAGTTTACGTATGAGGGTCATGTTATGGTGAGAGCTTGGGCTAAAAAGGCTCGGTCAAAAAATTCAGAGCTCACTTCAATCCAACAGAGCCAGTTTTCAAACATATCATCTTCTTTATCAAGATTTTTTTCCAATATTGGAGGTGTTTATTCGACTAAGAGACCTCATAACTCAATTATTTATCGCGGTGAAGGTGACTTGGAGTTTATTTTTGAAGTAGATGATACAGGCACCGGAATCCCAAAGGACAAAAGATCTTCCATTTTTGAAAATTATGTTCAACTGAAAGACTCAAACTTTGGCTATGAGGGCACTGGTTTGGGACTTGGAATAGTCCAATCCTATGTAATTACGAATACCCATTTCAACTTTAATTTAATTTATTAATTTTGTTTGCAAGTAATATACTATTGTTGAAACTTAATATACTTTCTATTGAACAATGTTTTTCAGTTCATTTCAATGATTTGATTTTTTAATTTTATTTTTCATAGGTTCGATTGATGGATGGTGATATTGGCATTAAAGAAAAACATCCTGGCGAAAGAGGAAGTTGTTTTATATTTAATATTTTCCTGAAGTCTACTGATGATTCCTCTAATAATACTGAAGAAGATTTCAACTCTTGCAAAATTCCAATATTGAATAGGCTGCATTCATTTTCCTCTAAAACAAGATTGAAGGTGCAATCAAGTATGCTTGCCAGGGCAATGTCAGAAGGTGTTGTGGATGGGATAAAATGCCTACTTGTAATTAATAGTGTTGAAATAAGAAGGATTTTGAAAGATTGGATGAGAAGCCTTGGTGTCATGGTCAGTGTAGCTCAACAACCTGAAAAAATATTTGCTGTTTTGAAGAAGATGATTCATAATTACAGTGTCTCTGAAAGCGATGATACCAGTTTACCTTCTAGTGGAGATGATAATGAGTTTTCTTGTTCCAAGGATGATAATAACCAAGTTTTGCCCCATAGCATAAAAGATGTCTCAAAGAAAGCAATCTTTAAAGGTTCCTATAAGTATTTGTTAGTTATTATTGATTTGAGTTTTGAGAATTTCTCTGAAATGCGTAACTTCATATCCTGGCTTCCTAAAAGCACTCATTTCTTTCATCAGTATAAAGTTATTTGTTTGACTGATTCAACTGCTTCTTGTTCACAAATTCCATATGATCTTATGCTATATAAACCTATTCATGGTTCCCGTTTTTATAAGATTCTGGAAGTTATGCAAGAATTCAGACAAAAAACTGAAGAACTGAAATCAGAGATTGAAAAAGAGTCCATTAAAACAAATGAGTTGGAGAAAAGAATTCTGTTGAATTCTGCATATACTCATCAAAATAATTATATGGTGTTTAAGGACGAGAGTGTGAAAGAACCTTTATGTGGCAGGAATATTTTATTGGTGGAAGATACGCTTATCTTACGTCAAATTGCCTTGAAACTGCTTTCTCGTTCTGGTGCAAGTGTCCAATTTGTTGACAATGGATTAGAAGCTTTGAATGTGGTAAAAAAAGCTTTGAAAGAAACAAGTCTTATTTCTGAAGGAAGAAGCTCAAGGCATTTACCATTTGATTTTATTTTGATGGATTGTCAGGTAATGAACATTTATCCTTTGCAGTCTATACTAAAAAAATTCTTATTATATAACTTAATTACATTACGTATCACTTTTTTTGTTATTACTACAACAAGAAAATATTTACGTTGATTAAGAAAAATGAAAATTAGGAAAATCCTCTGAAATATATGTTTGATTCTATATTAATAT
The DNA here is from genome assembly GCA_019514585.1 of Dendrobium officinale. NCBI lineage: Eukaryota > Viridiplantae > Streptophyta > Magnoliopsida > Asparagales > Orchidaceae > Dendrobium > Dendrobium officinale. Next base: position 29,535,635 of record CM033683.1, read on the forward strand.
TAAATTTTCTATTTATTGATGTATGAATATTACATTGATATTTTGCTTAACAAGTTGATTATATTGAGCTATTTGTGACAATAATTGATAGGATTATATCAGACAATCATTTAATATCTCTTTGTCATTTTAATTTTTATGTATGTTTGCATGACTCTAGGTATATGTATGCATGTGTAAGGTGCCAATAAAGAAATTCATTATTTTATGATTTTGTTCAAATATGTCATTGTAATCCAAATACTTATTTGAAGCTATGTATTGAAAAGGTTGGAGTAGCTCCAGTAGAAGATAAGATTAGAGAGAGTCGCCTTAGATGGTTTGGTCACATAAAAAGGCGGCCTTCCGACGACCCGGTTAGGAGAGTAGAGGTATTAGATTTGACTTGTGTTAAGAAAGGTAGGGGTAGACCTAAAAAGACTTGGTTAGAAAATATTAGGAATGACCTTTCTTTATTAGATTTAAACGAGAATTTGGCTTTTAATAGGACACAATGGAGAAAAAAGATTCATGTAGCCGACCCCACGTAGTGGGATAAAGGCTTGATGTTGTTGTTGTTGTTGTTGTTGTCTGATATTTCCAATTGTATAATCAAACATTTATGAATTTATTCTACTATTCCAACATAACAAAGTGAAAAATCTTGGTGGCATAGTTTGCACAATTAAGAAATACGGAAAACACCTTAATTAATAACGAAGATGCCAAATATCATTATTGATGAAAATAGAAATTATGTGTCCATTTTTTAGTGCTTTAACCCGTGCTATTTAATTATATTGGCAATGTGGAAATATTAATGGGTTCTTAAATAAGTTTTCCTAGTAAGATGGTTGTAGATTTTAAATATAATACTATAAGATTTTTTATTTTATTCTTTTATTTTTTAATTTAATGAATAAATATTTTATTCCTCGAATTTTATATATTCAATCATGCTTTGTTTGAATTTTTTTTGGTGATGTTAACTTCTGCATCTGGAGTGAAAATATGTTTTTTAGAAATTGTTCTTGCATAAAATGTTATTTATGCATATGACACATACTAAAATAAATCAATATAAAATCTATACTACTATTATAAAAGGGGCTTGAGTTTCCTTCCCCAGCAAATCTTGACCATCCATTTTATTTATTCTTAAATTATCTTAGCCATCAATTATGTTATAACTAATTAATAAATCAAAAAAATAATACTTATATAATTTAATGCTCTTTGTATAGATCTGTGACTAAAAAAAAAAGAACGATTCCTATTCCCTAGCCAATTGCATTTCGTCTTCCCCTTTGCGCCATTTGCCTCATTCGCGATTGGGCTTCATTGGTAATAAATTTTCAATTAACCCAAATTCACGATTTAGCCACTGGTATAAATTTTTAATAAACCCAAATAATGACAATTAACGACTAGTTAACACTCCGTTACCTATTTTTTTGACGATTTCCTCCGTTTTGGACTCTTCGGCTTGCCTTTGCTTCCTCCTCTCAACTGTTTGATTTTGCACCCTTTCGTATCCCCTTCCTTCCCAACGTCTTATAGGGATCATTATCGTCTTCCCATCTTCGGCTTTGCGTGGAGAGGAGCTTTCAAGGAGTTGCTAAAAAAGCTTGGCCTTCTTCTACGATGAAGCTCTTGGATCGAAAGTCACTAAGGGATATTGGTGCGAAGTGCGAAGGTAATGATATTTTCTCCATGCTTCTTTGGCTACTATTCTTTCTTTATGGTTTATGATATTTGCTTCTATGCGCTTCCAGCATTCCACTGCACTCCCAAAGCTGAAGTTCATCCACCTTTCTTCGTTTGCAGCTAGCAAGGCTACAACCTGCAGCCCTCTCTTTCTCCTACACTTGCTAACCCCTCGCCTGCAAGCTGTACCTCTTTGCACTTCATTTCATAGCCACAGACCTCCTCAAGCAATGATTTGAGATTGTCCTCTCTCTACTATCTAATTATCTCTCTAAAACAGAGATTTTTATTCTCTCTAATATATTTATATATAAATATATTTGTAGATATATATTATAAAAAAGAAGTAATAAAAAATAGAATTACATATGAGCTTTTATTTATGCCTCTGATTAGTAAGACAAGTATTTGTTGCTATTCATAATTAGAGTTAGGTGATCATTAGCAAGTATGATTTATTGATAATTAGTTGCAACCTATGAAGATTAAGGCTTCATTTGGTTATCCGGTACCTTGTAAAAGTTAGTTTTAGAAATGTTGATTTAGAATATCGAGTTTTCTAAGTAAGAAGTACATATAAAAAACTTTCTCAAAATAGCAGAAAAATGAAGAAAATGATGTTATTGGGAATGTGATTTGAGGAACCAAATTGTAAAGAAGAAATAAATTTACCGTTTTTAAAATGAAATAAACACAAAAAACGTCCAATCAAATGAATCCTAAATTTAGTGCTCATGGTTCGATTGTTCAACTACTTCATTCATTGCTATTCAATTTGCTTTTCCATTGCACAATTGAATGGTAATATAGTGGGAGTGTCAGAAAAATATTATTAAATTTAATAAAGGTATATTATTCCTCATATTGATCCATTAAATCTTTTCATAAGTCTCACTACATTATTTCCTCTGATTAATCTGGTTTGATGAACTGCAGCTAGATCAGTAGTTGAAGTATAATCCATAATAATAATTAATATTTGATTCCTTTAGTGATGGGGCCATAGTATGTTTGAATTGGCACCCAATGGATATCCCTGAAGCTTACATTGATTCCCTCCCAAAGGTACCTACTCTTATGTTATAACCATGCTTTATTTTTTCTATTGCCGTTGGGATAATTTCTTCACCTTTTGTATCATAATAGAATGGATAGGCAAGCATGGGAGATTATCTATATCGCATAACACAATTGAATACTTTGATCCTGAGCAATTTATTGCACCAGTTGACTTGTCAACCGAGTACAAAGTCCTTGACCTCTGCATCGAGGTCTTAGTTCTGATTTGGAAGAGGAAGATGCAAACATTTGGTGTATATTTTATAATGTTTAGATGCTATGAAGTAGATCATTTATGGTGCAATATGCTACCTTTATGATGGGAGATGCCAAAGCATGGTAACTTGATAGTTTTGAAGAAAATTAAAGTCTTTTTGAACTATATATACTTAAATAGCATTTCACAAATAATTTTTGAATTTCTACAGGGCTCACTAATCACCTAAAATATTGCTATAAAATGATACAATGCTATTCAAATTTCATGTGAGCTAAGAACTCTATGCCATTAGATTTAAAGTATTCATATATTTTATGTTTCTTGGGTTTCTTTTTTTTCTTCTTCACATATCGTTCAAGATTTATCATACTTAGGCTGTGTTTGGGAATGTTGTTGAAAAAACATACCACCATTTGGAGATGAACAATCATGTAAAAAATGCAATAAAAAAGTTTTATAATGCTATGGCACACTATTAATCATGAACTACTCAGGTTGAAGTTCTTTATGTTAATTAATTTGTCCATTAGAAAATACTAAATCTAGGAACATTTGTAGTTTTAGATACTTTTTGGAAAATTATATAGAGTGAGCTTTGATTAGACTCATGCTTGTTGAACCATATCAACTTTTTATGCTTTTAGTTCCCAAATTTAGTATTGTTAGTTATTTTTTTGCATTTACAAGATACTAAAAACAAGAAGTACAAAAGAAAAATTATCCATATCTTAGATTGGTCACAACTCTATCTGCATCTTTTGATCAAGTGAAATTACCCAATGGAATTGCATTATGATCATGTGAGCTACACCAAAATTTTATTTTTATTTAGGTTGATTTTTTCCTTTGTTTTTGTTGCAAAATTGGTGAATAAAATGTGTAAAATTGTTCTTGTGCATGGATTTTTTGCTAATATTATTTTAAGAAAAATATATACTTTTTTGTTAATATTATTAATAATTATAATTAATTATAGAAATAAAGATAAGAAATTTATATTTTATTAAATAAAATATAATTAGAATATTCATTATATGAATTTTTATTTTAAATTTTTTATTCATGTGCATTTAATGCATTTGCAATAAAAATAACAAAATTAATGACACTTTTTCGCTAAATTTTAAAATTTTTAATTTTTATTCATCTAGACTTTATGCACATGCGAATAAATATTAGTAATTATAATTATTTATCATAATAAATTTAAGAAACTTTTTTCATCTTAACAATGATAATATAATTAAAATAGTTATAATATAAATTTTTATTTTTAAATTTTTAATCTCGTGCATTTAATGCACGGGCATTTTTACTAGTCTTATTAAATCTTTTTTTTTCACAGAACTGTATTGTTTAACCATATTTTATCTCAAAATTTTTGTACAGATGCCAACTATGGATGGATATGAGGCAACAAAATGCATACGCGCAGAAGAAAAGAAATATGGTATCCACATCCCTATCATTGCTCTAAGTGCTCATGCTACACCTGATGAAACAAAAAAAACGCTTCTTTGTGGAATGGATTTTCACTTGACAAAGCCATTGGAGATCAACAAGTTGCTCGAAGCTATTAAGTTGATATCTCAAAACTAAATTGGAATTTGGTAAATTAGTCATTGTTGAAAATGAGCTATAAAAACAGGTAAAGTGATGAATTTTATTAATGATCATTTATTTGCTATAATGCATCCATATCTTTACAATAGATATTGCTTTAATTTTAAATATTTATCTTGCATGTCAGGATACAATTATGCAGTTTATCATTGATAAAGGTTTTTTAACTAAGCACTTTTTAGAGTTGAATAAGTTACTTAAATGAACTAATACAGATAGATTTGTTATGCTAATATCTTTAAATGCTCTATTCGTTGATTTGAATTTTTTTTTTTGAGTAATTTATTTGTATAGGTAGGTTAAATAATCATTTTAGTCTTAATTAAAGAACTCTTTGAAAGGATTTTTTTTCCCGTAAGACCAATCCATAACTGTATTCTTTTTTGGGCATAGCAGACTATTTTAAAAAAAAGATTGTGTTTCTATTTTTTGTTATATAAATTATTAAAAAAATTATAAGAAAATTTGATTATGTGTGGGAAAACAAGAAAATGTATAAATAGAGCGTGCACATCATAAATAATAGTAAGATGAGATGAGTAAGAGAACACAAAATTCACTTTGCTTTATTCTTTTTAATGGTATGTTAAAATCATTAAACTTGTTTTAGATTCATAAGCAAACCCATTTATCAATATTTAAACTATTTTGAAGCTCTCATTACTTCTAAACCACAATTCTCTCATCTTATTATCTTGAAGATTCAATGCATGTAGTGTGAATTTATTTACTATTTGTGATGTTTGAATAAATGATCTTAGAAATGCATGCAATAATCCATTTGCAAATTTTGATTGAAATGAAGGATGATTTTGATATTGCATATAAATGTCTTAAATTTGGAAATTTAATTAGAGAATAATATCATTCTCTTAAAAGGATGAGATCCATCTATTTAAATTTATACATATGGGCGTGGTCACAAAGAGACAAACATAGAAAGAGCTAATTGCTAGTCAGTTTTTTTCCCCATTAAAAGCAACTAAAATTTTCTTTATAAATAAAAATTACTTGATTGAGGTTTATCAATCTTTGTTCCTTTCTTTTTTCATTGGAACATATAATATAGTCGAAGTGTTATTTCAACCAAATAATACTGCACATCACATCTTTAAAAAACAAATTCTCAATGAGATTCACAGAGATTAATGATGCTAAACTCTCTTTGATTGAATATGAGTACATGTGTTGTCAAGCACTTGTGCTTTTCTGTTTAAGTAGTTCAAAGTTCATACCACCAATAGAAATAAGGTTATCTACTTCTGTAGGGCTAATCTTATGGCATGTAAAGACTACAAAGCACAAAATAGAGAACACTATTTTTCTTCCATCCAGTTTTTAATTCATGTGATACTTTGTTATAATCAAAACGGTAAACTTCACATTTTTTATACTTCTCACAGCCTAACTATTTTGTCTTTTGTACGGAAACACTATAAAATGCCTCTGTGCTTGCTTTGACGATTGTTAATAAACTCGACATCATTAAAAAGGGAACTTATTATATACAAAAAAGGCTCAAACTTAATCTATGTATCATCCAAAAGAATTTGGAAATTGAAAGAAAGTAAAAAAAAAAACCATCTATATGATTTGATGCCTTGTGATTCTTTTTGATATTCCAGACATATTCTAGTTACCTTTGAAAGATTTGTCACGTTTATGTGTTTAAACTGCATTTTCTCTGATCTGTGTGGCTAACTAATAAATGGCTTGCTTTATGTTTACGCGGCTTTTACTTTTCCAGGATTTAACAGTCCCTAGCCATAAAACAAAGAACATTTTGAATTATGTTTCCCTAATGGAGTAAAAAGAAGGTTTTGTTAGTTGATCGTGGCATTATTGACAACCAGTTTAAGTTGGCAACAAGGAACTGCATTACGTGAATGTGCTTCCCTTAATTGTGAGTAAAATTTATATTCACGCCATCTAATGATTCAGTTAATTCTATTTAAATTTTATATCAGATCCTTAAATTTATCTAGTGTAAGGGTTTAAATGTCTACAACATCCTTCAGCATGACACACTTGCAGTGGCGGAGGGAGGGGGGCCAAGGGGGGCACGTGCCCCCCCCCCGCCCCCCCCCCCCCCCCCCCCCCCCCCCCCCCCCCCCCAAAAAAAAAAATTCAATTTTGTGTACCACTGAAGGAGAACAAGGAAGAGCAAATTATCACCCGTACATTTTTATATGTGAGAAATCTATTATTTTTCTGTTATATACATGCACGATGTAAGAGAAAGAAGTAATTAGATTAATTTATTTTTCTTAATCAAGACTAATCTATTGATATATCATAAAAAAATTATCTTGATCGGGCACGAATCTCGAGAAAAAATCAAGTTGGAAACTTCAAAAATTAAATCGGAGACCATCTGAACTCCGATTTCAACAAACTTATAGTCGAACTGAACGTCTTGAAAATACGAACCCAACAACACCAAATTCGACTCAATCCTAGCCCAAATGAGTCCAAATCAAGGACCCGAAGCACATTTGGAAAGTTCAAAACATAATTTGGATGATCAAACGGTTTCCAAAATTTATTTGCTTATAGTCAAATCGAGCGGCTCGACGAGACGAATCCAACGAGCTAAAGATCTTTGATTTCTGATATCATTAAGCTATATTTTTATTCAGATTTATGCTATATATATATATATATATATATATATATATAGACACACACACACAAAAGTTTTAGTGAAAATCTCTGTTTAAAATTGCGCAATTAGAGGCGCGCCTTTGCGCAATTTGACCAAAAAACGCCTCGAGGCTTACGCAATTCTTCACCTTGCTGAGGCGTACGCCTCACCTGGACTGAGGCGCGCCTCAGAGGCGCAATTGTGCAATTCTGGGTGAGGCGTACGCCTCACAGAATAGGCCCCATCCACTTAAAATGAAACCTCTTCCTCCCTTCATCCCGCACGGTCTCCCTCTTTTCAGAAAAAAATCGCATCCAGCTCTCTGTTCGCGAAACCGAAGGCGTCCCGCACGGTCGGCCATCCTTCCCGCCGCCTCTCCCGCCGACGCCGCCTCTCTCCGGCAAAGTTGAAGTGTCCGGCCGCCTTGTAGGAGAAGTCCACAAACGATTTTATTATTTTTTTTTTTTTTTGACTTTTTGGTTAGATTTTTGAAGTGAAAGAAATTCTAGGGTTTTAGATTTTTTGAAAATTTTTGTGTGATTTTTGATTATTTCATTAGGGATCATGGTAAGAGGCAAGGAAAATGGGTCTTCGTCATTGCGGAGGGACCCTTCTTGGAAATATAGTGTACAAGTTGACATTAGCGGCAGAGAGAAGAGCTATGTTTATTTGAAATGTAATTTTTACGATAAAGTGGTGAAGGGAGGTGTTACCCGCATGAAGGAACATCTATCATGCTCGCACAAAAATGTAGCACCCTGTGCAAATGTGCCGGAAAAGGTGAAGGAGGAAATTAGTGCTTATATGAAAAAAAGTACCACGGCTAAACACTTGCAACATGAGCAATTTAATGATAGGGTCGAACATGGCGCTTATTTTGGGAGCGAGAGTGGAAAGGGATCTTCCTCCACTATACATAACAGAGGTGCACGGGGTCCTATGGAGAAGAAGATTCACTTGAAGACCCATTTAATGATGGGATATGATTGCATTTTATATTTTTTGTACTTTGGGAGTTTTGTTGAACTAATATTTTGTGATTTTGTACTTTGGGACATGATTTTATTGCATATACTTTCTTATTTTCCACTATTTTCATATATCATTTAGATGTTTTTATTGTAAGGTACAATATTGCTATTATTTTCTTGCTAAAACCCTTAATTTTTCATTTACGTAATTCTGTGTCTGTGAGGCTTACGCCTCAGACCGCCTCGAGGCTTACGCCTCGCCTCACGGACGAAAACCGTCTCGAGGCTTAATTACGCAATTTTAAACCTTGGTGAAAATCTTCGACTTTTATTGGAAATTTTATTTTAAAGAATCTCGGGTAAATTTTAGCTGAAATTGAAACTCACTTAAATTAGCTGAAATAAAAATATTTTAAAGAATGTTGAGTAAAACGCATTTAAATATCTTTCGCTCCTCTCTTGCCTCCAAACGGAGACCCCCCGTAATGTGACAACAAACAATAGGCACCCCCCTGAATAAAATTTCTTGCTCCGCCACTGCACACTTGTGATGATGAGATGTAGTTGACGAGATTGTTATGCGTATGCACTCACAGCCATCGATTGCTGACAATTGGATTTAACAGAAATGTTGAATTCGTATGGTTAGAAAATTGGAATAAAAAATTGGGCAGAGGAATTTAATGTTAGAAATTGATGGAATTGCATGCTAATTGCAAGTTTGGATGCACTGACTCACACTAATGAAAATATTTGTTTGTGCTTGAAGAATAAATCATTTAGTGAAGTGTCAAGGCACTTATTTAATGGATTTATGTTAAAATTAATGCAAATAGCTTCAATTGAGCTTTGCTATTGAATTATTGCTAAAAAATTAGAATAAATTTGTTTGGGTTGAACTTGAGTTCAAATCCATGAGTCGTCATACAATTCAGGTTTAGCTTCAATTGAACTTTGATATTGGATTGGATTATGTATGCATGTGCATGTAGTTAATGTTTAAATTTATTTATTTATTTTATATCTATGGATCATGTATGCATGCATGTAATATATATATATTAAAAGATTAAAAATTGTTAATAATTTGCTTATTTATAGTTCAAATTGAGTTAAAATTGAACAAGCATTTTTTAAACTAAAATTAAGATCAGAATGACCATTTTATAACTATCTTGAAATAGGGCCGGATCAAAATTTTGCTTTTATTAAATACTAAATAAGTTTAAACACTTTTTTTATTTTCTTTGGCTTGTTTATAGTAATCTTTAACTCTTATTCAACCACTTAATTATATGACTTATTCTGCTTTGTATCAAGAATCCATTTGCATGGCTGGTCATGTTGGTGTAATGGAACGATAAAGATAAAACAATTATGATAACCAGATTGACAAAAAAAAAAAAAGTCAAATTAGTATGCAGCAGGATTCTCCTTTTGGATTTTTACGTATAATAGGGATTTTCTTAGTACACACACAAAGAGGTGAAAGACAAAAAGAGGATGCTAGAACTAGCCAAATAATAAAATGATAAAAAAAAGAAATGTCCTTAAAATGCCCTATTATATGAAGGTTCAAATGTATATAAAATTTTAATATATGCAGGCCATATGAATAAAATAGACTTGCAATAGGATTGTCATATTGCGCTGCAAGAGGTGGATTTGGTCCTGTATCAGTTTCCTCGGCTAGGAAAACTTACCCATAGAGATTAAGAATTGATATACTCATCTAGAAGGTTGGAGGGAAGGCTCAGGGGTTAAAAGAAAAAAAAAAGGATAAAAACTTTGTAACTTGATTTACTCGGTTGCAAGGAGCAAGCACAAAGAAGAACAGAGCACAATCGACAAGGGAAACAAGGTAGAGTGGTTCAATAGAGACACAACTATGGGGGTTTCCTTTTGACATGAACTAAACCATTTCAAGTACAATATTATAACTTCTCTCATAAGAAGAACGTGGACTTGGTGGCCATTGTTGGAAGTGTGTCAGAATGGAATCTTATGAGATTGGAGGATCAAACCAGATCTAGAATGAAAAAGAAAATAAGGTGGATATATGCTGGGAGATGATATTGTCAATATCCCTTCAATAATCTTATTGACTTAAACTGAGTTGAGCTTGACAACAAGTATTTGAGTATTCTATCAGTTGAGGGGTCTTCAAGACGATCAAGTTTATGCAGTGGCCAAAAAGTTTTGCTTCATGTCATGTTGCATCTTCCAAACTCGTTCAAAATATGATTTGTTGGACAAAGCAACCAAGTTAGAATTCAAGGATTTTGTAACATGTTTGGTAGAATTTGGGATGAAGGTGGTTGTTGAGGAGGCTGTTATGAAGGTGGCAATGGAGGCAACTGCAGCAAATGAGGCCACAATGATTGTGATAGCAGAGGTTGCTGTTGTGGATGAAGTGATTGCGATGAAAGTGTCAGCAAAGACAACCAAAATGAAGTAAATGATAAATGAGACCTTATGAGGAAGAAGTGGAAATGGAGAAGTATAAGGAGATGAAGGTGGCTAAAAACTTCACCAAGGCAATGGGCACCAAAATAGAGGTGTAATGAAGAAAAAAGTGGAGGTGACATCGCAAGATACTTGGAAGAGATACAAAGGTAGGAGAGGTTTTGCTTGGAAGAGGCTACTTCATTCATAGCAGAAAATTCTTATGGGAATGAAAGCAATGCTAAAGGATGCTAGAATAGGATTCTTATAATGAGCAGAAGAACACATATTTATAACAGGAGCTTGTGCCATATGTTCATAGTCTTTCTATTTTTGCTGTACCTATTGCTTGTTGTAACTATTATATTCATTTATTATTTGGTTAGCTTTGCTGTTGTGGTTTGGTTATGTGCTAATTATGTAGAAGTTGTGACCAGATGAAAAATTACGTGTTTAGCAACTTAAGATTTGTGTTCTCCCTCATTTCTGCTACATATTTAAATTTTTGGAGGATATTAAAGTTTGAACTTTTAAGCTTATCTGAAATTGAACCAAGGTAATCTTATGTCAACCATATCTGTTAATCTAAGGATGAGTAGTCTATAAATAATTGATTTGAGATATTAATTTATAACTTTTGATGGAATAAAATTTCTCATTATACATTTTAAGTTTGTGTGTAGAAGTTGATCCCTTATTTTATTTTTGGTTATATGGTCCTTGGGTAAAACACAGACCATTAGTTTGACTGTCATGCATGAATAATTTAGCGTGAGATCGTATATTTGCGTTACTTTCGTGAAAAACTTGAAATGTGGGTCATATAAGGAATTGAAGATTTCATTGTCCTAAACGCGCACATTCATGCTTCCACAAAAAAATACTGTCTTCTTAGCTGTGATAAATGTTAAAGAAATAGTATGGTTCCTCATTCTCACAGAGATGCTTTCTATAATGTGTATTTTTTATTTTAATTTTTTTGGGCTTTACTGCAGTTTATATATGGAATTCTGGAGTAAGATATATCAAAGAGTTTCGATAACAAAATCAGAATTGATAACTCTTTCACCGCCATAGTTGTTTGTCAATTTTTATTATGTTTGATTCATATCTGTAAAGTTCTCTATTTTCTTTTGATTAGTTTATCCTATTTTTTATTTCCCCCTTTCATATATAAATTAAAATTTTTATATAAAAAAAACTTATTTAAGAAGCAGGTTTTTATTTAAAAAGTTTTAATTTTTATACTACAAACTAAAAAGCTGTTTTAACAAGATCAAATGAAGCCTTAAGTATAGAAAAGAAATTTTTAATAAAACAGATCTCTTATATAAATGGATTTTATATAATAAATATCTTCGATCGTATTATCCATTTAAAAATCTCACAATTATTATTTGCAGATCTCAAAAGTTATGTAAAAGAAACATATGATTGTCAACACTTTGAAATGAAAAAAGATTCATGAATGTAGCTTAAATCCTTTCTAGTCTGTAAAAATAAAAAAATATTATTTTTTGCTTGGAGACCGTAAGTTTGAAAATAGAAGATTATGAACATAAACATTAATCTTTTTCCAGCTAATTATAATCATTATGCGTCTCAATTCTTCTTTTACTAATGAATTTGTGTGTGATTGATTGTGAGGTACTGAGGTTCGAGTTTTTAAATCCTTTTTAAGGTCAACATATCATGGTTAACAATTTGTCTCTTTTTATAGGATTTTTTTCTTCTGTAACAGATCTTCTGAACCATTCTCCCTTCCACTAACTAAAGAGATTATTACTGAGCTTACCATGTCAATATCTTCCCAAATAAGATGCAGAAAACTCATATGAGAAAGGACAAAAACATATTGGAATATCTATACTGCTATATAAAAGTGGCTTGGGATTCCATCCATAGTAAATCTTGATCATTCATCTATAAATTTTAAATTAATCTACAACGTCCATATATGACTCTTCAAATTTTATCATTTAACCTAAAAAAATTTTACGTAAATGCTTCTTTAAAACAAGAGTCCAAAATATTTTATTAATCGCCACTTTAATCACAGCCGACTGATGTTCTGATTCTAAATGCGGCAAGCGTTTCGATTGCTACCTCATCCGGCCCTTCGACTTCGCCTCACCGTTTCGGATAACGCCTGCTGTAGTTTAATGAAAAACTTCCCAACACATATGCATTCATATCGCTATCCGTTACTACATCGTCCTCCCTTTCAGCTGGAGTGTTTCAGCAGCTTGCCGCACGAGCAGTCGCCTAGCCGATCTTAAAGCCCAACCCCAACACACCACTTCTCACTTCTTTAGCTTTCTACTCTCTCATTTCTCACTCGCTGAGTGCAACTACTCATCCGTTTTTCTCTCCTAGTCGTGCTCGAGTTCGACATTCCTACGCTGCATGGAGAAATCCTCGAGATTCAAGGTAGTATCTATACTTTATTTGGAATTGATCATTTTCCTTTGTTGCGAGACTTGAAAATTTTAATGAGCGTTGCTTGATTGTTGAAAATTTCATAAATACTTTGGATTGTTTGATGAATCACCGAAGTCTTCCTAATGCTTTAGGGTGTACTTCGGATGTGTCAACAAGTGTATTTATTGTTTGTGATTTATTTCTTTATTTTACGGAAATGTTTACTATGATTATGTTCATTTTCAAATTTTGAGAGAAAAAGTCTGAAAGAGGATACGTCACGGGAATGATATGCGAGGATTTAGGTCAAGTTGGTGCGAGAGCAGAGCTGAACTACCAATTCTGTTGAAACAAGGAGTGGTAATGGGTATAACTTTTCTGCGAGGAGGCAATCGACAGGAGTATTTTGGGGATTAGGATTTGTGAGTAAGGATTGATAAGAGTTTTCATCGAGTTGAACACTAATTTATTTTTTTACCAATATTTTAGCTATTTAATGGTGACTAAATCAAAACAGATCTTTATTGAGTATGTTCTTTTTGTATTCTTTACTCTATATTTGTTGAGGCAAAAAAAAAAAAAAAAAATCTGTTGAAGCATCCATCATTCTTCTTAGGACTGCAGTTTAGGTTTCATTACCTCCTGATCATGTTGCATTGAGTTAGTTCTTTTCAGGTTCTTAGAATTTCGATTTTGACTTTGCTGAGACTATGTTATTGTTTTTAACTTTTTATATGTAATTGCATGATGGTAACACCTTTTGAAATTAAGGAAGTAGGAAACATACTTTTGACTTATTATTAGTAAGGAAAAGCAATAGTCGTAAGGTCACTGGAAGAAATTAAGCAATATAATATGAATATGAGCATGGTCAAGAAAGCATGTTATTGCTCACTTACAGGATTTAATAGATGTGTGAAGAGCTGTAGTTTAAGATGGACCAACTACTTGAGCACATATATCAAGAGGGGCATGTTTTTTACTTGAAGAGGTACAAATCATCCTCAACTTCCACTCTATCCTTGGCAACAAATAACTAATATTTTCCACGCATAGACTTTCTTTTATTATCTGTAGATATATATTAAACATAATTAGAACATGATGATTTCTTTTTTATTCATTTTTTATGTAAAATTGAAATCATTACATGTTAGGTATTTTAAAGTTGTTTGTGTGGTTTAAAATCAGTAGCGATTTCTAGCTGCATCAACTAAATTGCATAACCTATTAAATTTTTCAATTTTTTAAGTTAAGTTTTTTTTTTAAAGAGTACCTTTTAAGGGAAAGTTATGTGTGATAAGATCAAGTTTTTGAGAGCTATTACATGGAAGAATGAAAAAAATAAGAGAGGATAAAATCTCCAGAATTAAGATTGAGTAATTAAAATAGAGAATAGTCAGTATTACATATGTAATCATTTCACTCATGTTAATCACACTAAAGCCATTAGCAACACTCTTACGGCTTTCATTCTAAAACAAAAACCTGCTATAATTTGGAAGGACTTCAGATCTATATTCTTATGCACTTGCTTTTAACACTTTCTTTCCAAAATGCTCTCTCTTGCTTTTTTAACTTCCAAGACACATCATTATGCCAATTCGTTTTGTTCTTCATAAAAAAATTGATTCTTAGTTAGAATTGCACTTTGATTGTCACACCAAATTATAATTTTCATTATCTTATTTTCAAACTCTACCAATTCATTCATCCACGTACCTTAATTTTATGCCTTGATATATGCCATTTATTTGCCAACAACTGATCGAAGACGTGCCTTATAATTCATAGTGTTCCAATATATGGAGAGCTCAGTTGAGCAATAATTTTATGTATGATTCATTTCTTTCAAATGCTTCATTTTGTTTCCTTTATAGCAGCTATCTTTAGCCTTTTGCATGTAAGAAATATATATCAATTCTTGGAATTGTAACTAATAAACTACCTTAATTTGACTACTAACTTTTTAACTTTGTAACACAGCTTGATTTAATAAGAATGGTTGGACTTGTCTCTAAGAATTTTTATTTGAAAAATTTAATAAAAGTTTTAAAGTTGCAAGAAGCATAAATGTCATATGCATTCAACATATGATGAATTTCATGAAGATTAATATTCTTTATAGCCATTCATCTCAATTTCTTTCCAACCTTCTTTTTTTATTTATATGCCATAAAAATGTGTGGTGTTAGTTGTTGCCTCCTTGTATATCATGTTCCTTTTATACATTAGTTCTCACATGAAAGAAGATATTAAAAATATGTTGATTTTAAAATAATCATAACATATCTATTCATGAGATGAAGGCTCTCTGATGAAGATGGTGATTTCTTTTAGCTGTGTAATTGAGTAAAGTCGGCCCGTGAGTTAGCTCGGGCTCTACTCAATTGAAGATCCATAAGTTGAGCAAGACCAACTAACAAGTTTAGATTGAACCACTCAACTTGTCTGTTTGCCTAAAAATATTAATGTGAAATTTTATCAAAATATGTTAGAAATTTGAGTTGTTGAGCTGTACACGAAATTTTTTGATTCTTATTGCCTTTTTCAGTATTTTGATACAATTGTGTACCTTTATTCAGGAAAAAGTTTTATTCTTAGACGCAATGCCACTCTAAATGGTGATCCTTATGAAGTTATTGTTGAGGGTATCAATATTTTGCAACTGTGCTGGCAAGTGTTGAGGACTGATCATGTTGTTATGTTTTGGTGATTTTGATTAAATGCTACTATAATAGTAATGAATTAAGTTAAAGAAAGATGAGAGAGAAAAATATTTTATTGTAAGAAGTTTTTATGTTTTGGTATTATCATTATGTCTGCTGATTACCTCTTTTCTTACAATCACCTGTCGTATCTATTATCACGAATAACATTTGTTAAACACAATCAATGATCAAAGAATTGTAAACAGTAATGCAAAATGAACTGAAAACATTACCAAATTAACAAATATCTTTCCCTCAACACTCATGCATTGTCAACTTCTGCAGTTTGGAGTTTAATGGCATTTTGTTCTGTAACTTTCCCACGATAATCTTGCATGCCTATACTATCATTTGTTCTTTTACCATGAATTACGTTTGTATCAAATAATTCATACTCATTCTCACTGGTTGATAGAACACTATCCTTTGGTTTAGCTGCTTTGGGTTATGTAAGAAAAATAGATCGCTCTGCTATCTTATCAACAGCAGCATCTTCTCATGCATGAATGGAAGAATTTAATGAAATAATAATCTGCAGTTCATTACCCATATCATGCAACCTCTCTTTGCAATTGAATGGATCAACTTTTGCATCTTTTGCAACCTCATTCGCAGCAGTAAGGGATTCATAGTCGTTTATCTTGTTAAGCATTTTCATCCTACTCTATAGCATTTACTTGATTGTATGCTCCTTTCCATGATTTAGATGTTGATTACAATTTATACCAATTTTATTTACGAATTCATTTGTCAAATTTAGTTTAAAACATTAGATGGCTGAAATATAAAATTCTAGTATCTCATTTTCCTTTTATGTTATAGAATAATAAGTATGTTTTTTATTTCAGAAAATTATCCTATATATATATATAATAATGGTTTCAACTATTTTTACATATCAAATTAAAATTATCTCCCCCATAAATTTTATATATAATTTTTTTAGCATTTGTCAATTTAGACACATTCATGTAATGCTTTATTATATCAATTTATTTTTGCATAACAAATATTTTACTTTTTTTTTTAGGATTATCTACATCAAATATATTGAGGCTCTAATTTATTGAGGCTGTGATTTTTCCTTCTTATTTATCATCTACTTCTTGCCCGAGGTAAGTAATTTGTACCTTTCATTATTTTATTTTAAGAAAATTTATAATTTTTGTAATATTATGCTTTCAATGTTCTGTGCAATTTTTCTATAATTCAGAAATTTTTTAGTTGTTTTAAATTTTTTTTTACTCCAACTTTTATTGTCATACATTAAATTCTTCACATAATTTGTGATCAACTTTATTATTGGATTTGATTTTAATAAATTTTTATCATATTCTGACTACTGTTATATTCTATGATTTATTTTCTTATTAATTTATCATATGATGCCCACAATGAGATTATACCTTCACTCATAATATAAATTAGCTAGATGTTAAGGTTTACCGTGTAATTTCCATTGACAATTTTAATGCAATATTATAGAGGAAATGTTTTTTTTTGCCATGCTTCTTTTATTTTGAAGAATATATGCATGCACCATATAGTTCTTTTATCTGATTTATGTGCTCTAGCTTTCAACATGAGGAGAAATCTTCTGAAAACATTTTTAATCAGTGGCTTCATTTTAAGATAACATATTCAACTTTTGAAATATCTTTTTTTGGCTAATTCATTTTCTTCTACTTAAAGTAGCGACATAATATGCATTTCTTGGAACATCTCTTAATGTGAAATGCCAAACACATGAGTCATTTTATTCACCAATTCAGACATTTTATTGAGCAGCATGTACCAACAGACTGACGAGTTCGTGTGATTCTGGAAGATAAATGTTGAACTGTGGGTTGGTTTGTTCATTTGGAAGTTATCATGCATGGGCATCTTAGCACCTATATAATATAACTGGGCTAAGAGTATCATCCTAAAACTCTTTTTTCATATTAGTGTTGAGATGGAGATATTCATGGTCATGATTTGGTACTTTTTTATTCTGTCTACTGCACTACATTTTGAATTTGTACTAATAATGCTTATAATATATTTATGATGTTTCTTTGGGTTCTTGAGATATCTATAACTATCTATTGTTCGACGATTTTGCCATTTAGTTGTTAGTGCTATTAATGTCTCCTCATTGTTTTATTTAAAGTAGATGAGCTTTTGGGCTTTTAGCATATCTCAAATCCCTTTTTTTATTTAGGTTGGTTTTTCCTTTGTTTTGTGTTCCAGATTTGGTGAATAAAATGTCTAAATTTGTTCTTCTGCATGAATTTTTTTGCTAATATTATTTTAAGAAAAAAATATAATTTTTTACTAATATTATTATTAATTATAATTAATTATAGAAATGAAGATAATAATTTTATTATTTATCAAATAAAATACATAATTAAAATATTCATTATATGAATTCTTATTTTAAATTTTTTATATGCACGTGCAATAAAGCTAACAAAATTATTGGTACTTTTTCACTTAATTTTTATTTTTTTTCTTCATGTAAATTTTTTTGCACATGCAAATAAACATTAGTGATTATAATTATCTGTAAAATAAATTTAATAATTTTTTTTCATCTTAACAATGATAATATAATTAAAATATCTATGAATTTTTATTCACGTGCATTTAATGCACGGACATTTTTACTAGTATATATAAAAGCTGTTTGGGATTCCACCCATAGCAAATCTTGATCGTTCATGTATAAATTTTAAATTAATCCACAACGTTTATATATGACTCTTCAAATTCTATCATTTATCACTTTTTTAAAATATTTATTTATTCATTATTTACCATTATCGTTTAGGACTATTCATATTATTTAATTTTCTATTCATAGAAAGTATTTATTCAATCACACCTGTGTTTTTAAAATAAATTTAATTTCACCTGCCATGTTTGAATGTATTAATTATTCATTTATTTACTGCCATCGTTTAAGACTATTCATATTTTTCAAGTTTCTATTCATACAAAGCATTTATTCAATCACAACCATGTTTTTAAAATAAATTTAATTTCGCCCGTCGTGTTTGAATGCATTAAGCGAGTGTTTCTCCATCAGAATCATCTGTTCCCACATCGAGCGATCCCAAAGTGAGCGTCCATCTATCACCTCTGAACGAAATCCTAGCTGACCGCATATCCACAACAGCCGAGCAAATTCATCTAAAGTAGACCGTTTCGATGGCTTCCACACTCGTTCCACTTCCGATTGCCGCACCAAACCGTTTTAGTTCCGACTGCCGCACCCTTTTGTAATGAAGAAATTTCTTCCTCAACGCATATGCATTTATAGCCGAACGGTTACTACTCCATCCGGCCTTTCAGCGGCTATCAAACCCAATGGTTTTCATTCCGCTTGTCCTGAAGAAGGGGTACCTTGCCGAGTGGATCTCCATTTAAAGCTGAACGCATCACTCCTTTCTACCTCTTCAACGTAGTAGTGGCTCTGCTCATCTCACGCTCGCCCAACGCAACAACTTCTCCGTCTTTGTCCCTCACCAAAACCATCCACCCAGTAGTCTGGTCGAACGCTCTATCGCATTTCACGTAAGCTTGCTGAGCCATTATTAAAATTTTCAAATACATGCACTTTTTCGGTTGATTGATTTGTTTGTGTTCAACTATCCATTAGGAGATATAACATTGGTTGTTTTTCTCTTTAAAATTCTGTTTGTTTAGTGTTACTTAGCCAGCCCTTTTTGATGCTAGCTTTTCGGTGTGTCATTTCTCTTTCCAGAAAATAAATGCTCTTTGATTAATTTTTGTTTTTTAGCTTTGAGTTTGTTTAGGTCTAACCCCTTCGACCCCAACATAAACAAATAAGGATCACGAATGTAAACAAACAAGGGTCCAGCCATATTCGACTCAACTCCATCAATTAGATTATAGCTTTAAAAAAATCTTTGCATTATGTTTTTCCATTGGACATCTAGAATTAGCATGTAGAGATAAAGGCAACAAACATAGTTATGCATACCAAATGAAAAATGACCATACTCAAATCATGCTCTCTATAAAGATAATGGCAACAAACATAACTATTCATAATTATGTGCACTTATCTGGCTAGAGATAAAGGCAACGAACATAACTATACATAACAACATAAAGTATGTCCACTTATCATTGAAATTACAGTTCCAATGCTTATCAAAACACTGCCAAGTTGAGGGTGGGATTGCAAACTCAGCTTCTCAAACCTCGGAGTCTACTTTAATTATAAAAAAAGCAACCATTTTGTCTACTTATCACTCACACATTCACCAATCAGCAATGCTACATTCATGAAGGTCCAAGAATTTGTGGAAATACCAATGAACACATAATATACATCTTACCTATAGTGTGAAGTTTATGGTTACCAAGCAATACTACATTGATATCAACAAAAGCACTCTGATGACATGGATTTTAAGTTCATTGGACCCAATACAAAAAAGAAAAGGTATATTTCTTAGCACATTAGGATGCAGGATAATACTTATCATTTGGTTTAGAAATAAATTGTGTAAATAAATAATTATAAGATAAAATTCAGAATTCCCTGGAATTTTAATATTCTTACGTGAAGCAAAATAAAGTTCATGGATGATTACTACACTATATTGATAACAAGGATATCGAGAACTAGCAACAACATGTGATGACTGCTGAGAAGACCTCAACTCCAGTGCCAACATTGATAGCAACAGCAACAAGGGAGCTAACAGGGATGATAAGGTACAATATAGACTATTGGAGTTGAAAAGGATAGGGATATGTGGCAACGGAAAATAAAAATACATGTAAGCAGGAGAGAGATGCTAGGTAAGAGTAGAGCTAGACAGCCACTAATGAAAAAAAAAGAGAGTATATTTTCAATTTTCT
Source organism: Dendrobium officinale (assembly GCA_019514585.1). Taxonomy (NCBI): domain Eukaryota; kingdom Viridiplantae; phylum Streptophyta; class Magnoliopsida; order Asparagales; family Orchidaceae; genus Dendrobium; species Dendrobium officinale. Next base: position 29,556,296 of record CM033683.1, read on the forward strand.
CCTTATGAATATATTATTCTGTTAGGTTTCCTAGCTCTTCTCTAATCAGTTCAGCATTTTTTCTGTTAGATTTCCTAATTCTTCTCTAACCAGTTCAGTATTCTACCTGTCCTATGGTTCATCTGCTCGTCTCTATTAGACTTTATTTTTCCTATAATATTTCTATATCAAATTTCATAGATAGATGTAGCCAACCTAGATAGACGCTTAGAGCTTCATTAAAAAGAATATAAAATTTGGCTTTCTTATCAATTCATCAGCGTCTTCATTACCTTTATCTCAACTAGCATTCTTGCCTAATTAATTAATTAAGATTAGTATATTGAAGTATAAGTATATGAAATTTATAATAATAAAAATATATAACTCAAATTATATTATAATAACTCAAATTATATTAGTTCCACAAAAAAAGTTTTCACCAAACCGTGACAACTCTCAAGACATTTTGTACAGCAATCTTAACATATATTATTACTTAATTAATTATATTATATTTTTAATAATTAGTTGATGAAAATTTATTATTTTAATATTCCATCATTTTAAATTTCTATTATATTATCAATTTTTAATTTTTTATCATTTCAACGATCCATTCATATTCATATCTAATAAAAATAATGATATCAAAAATACAATTATTGAATACAAATATAAGAACAGTAATGTTCTATTAAATAACATTTTTTTATTATCAAAGTTTAATAAAAAATCATCAAACATACCCCCCTATTCTTTCCATTTATCTTATTCGTCTCTCATTGTATCTTTATAAATTCTCTTTTATTTTACTCTTCAAATTTCAAATTGAATTGAGGTTTAGGACACTTCTTAAAGTTTGTAGTTGAAATAATAATATCCAATAGCTCTCACCGATCCTCTATTGCAACTCTCATGCAAAATATTATTTTAAGTTTTTTTATTTTTGACAAATTTAAAATCAAATATAATATTTTTATAGATAAATAATTATTTGTGTGTTATGTTTCTGTTATTTTGATTGATATTTTGTGAATTTAATTGGCTTAATGATTTAGAAGTAACTCAAGCCTAATTTTATGGTCTCAAATTGAAATTAAAGAATTTGGGATTGTTATGAATAAATCTTAACTAAACTTAATTATTTTCAAAATTTAAGGAATAATTTTAGAAGCATAAAATCATTATATAAATTTTACTTCTATTTAGAATTTATTTTTTTGTGTTATACAGTTTACTTTTAATTCCATTTTAACCTCAGTTTTATTTTATGCTTTCCATCATCTTATAAAATATCAAACTTTCTTTATTTCATAATTTATTTAACTCAATTGGATTTAATATTTTAAAATAATATTTGATTGTTGAAACACACATATCAATATGTTTTGATAGAGCCCAATAAAATAATAATTTATGCTTAAAACTCCCTCAAAAGGTTGTTAGCAATATTTTTAACATTAAAGTCTTAATTTTTTTAATTTATATTTTTGTATTTTACTTCAATAAATAATTAGATTCCTGAGTTTAGGTTAAGTGCAGTAATAGGTTTAAAAAAATTAGTAATGTGATATTTTTTATTCTTACATCTATGGCTAGATTTTTTTTTTTTTAATTTTACTTTTTCATTTATAGGAGACTCTTCCAACTTATCTACAATTATTATAAAAAATAATAATAATGATATAGCATATCATAAATTATTTTTAAATTTTATTTATTTATTTCTTATTTTTTAAAATTTTATTCACGTGCATCATGTGCGCATGCATTTATACTTGTTGGAATAAGTCTTAGAACATTTTCCTTGAGTCAACTTCTTAAACCTATATATGATCAAAACCCCCAAAGCCCTTCTCTTGACCGCATGGATCAAAATTCCTCCATCGCCTTCGATTCAAGTAAGCTTTTCAGTATCATTTTAGTCCTAAGAGAAGCCATTTACCTCCCCACAAAGAACAAGAAGCTCATACTCTCTTCCATATTTCTTTGCTTATTCCCAAATTCTCTCCTCTTGATAAGCAATTACATATCCATCTACCCTCTACTCCTCAACTTCGTCATGAAATTATATCTCATCACCAAAGAATATCCCACTACACTGCAATTCTTTGATGCGGTCATTGGGCTAAGAAATGATGCAGAAGGTTTTGTTAAAGTACATGTTTTCTTTTTATATTCTCTTACATAATATCAACCATCTCCATGATGATGATCGCTTATTCCTCTCTGTTAGTTTATTCTGGCAAGCAGTCAACTCTTAATGATGCGTATTTAAGGTTAAAGTCGACTTGGGTTCCTGTTTCTATTACTTGCATATACTCTTCTACGTTGTATATTGGCTACACAGTTCTATCACTATGTTTAATCGCCGTTCCGATGCTCGGTGCAAATGGTTCGATAGTTTCTATCATGATTGGTGGATTGTTTGCGATGTTGGGTAGGCTACCGTCTATGTATTTGGCAATGATTTGGATGGTAGGAGTGGTGGTTTCAGTGGCAGAAGAATGTTGTTTGATTTAGAGGCTTTGTGTAGAGTAGGTAGATTGTTAAGGGGAGAAGACTCCCAAGGTTTTCTCATTGCTTTGATGTTGCTGTTGGCTGATGGATTGTTCACAGGAGGCTCTGGCTTTGCTGGGGCGAAAAATGCTATCGGATTTATTCCTTGTGAATGTTTTGGTGTTGATGAAGATGTATGCTTATATGGTTTATACTGTCTTTTACTATGAGTGTAAGAAAGAAGTTTCTTATACAAGAGTTGCTGTTAGTCATAAAGAGGAGTTGCTGCATTGATAATGATTTTTAGTTTTATTATTTGAGATAAAATGTGTTTTCATTTTGTTTTGAGAAAGAATAAGTTTTTCAGGCAACTGGATGATAATAAAACATTTCTAATTACTTTATCCAAATATAGATTTTTTTCTTTCATTAATATTGCAATGTTGATGATATATGTGATTTTCAGCCAACTAGATGATAATAAATATTTCAAGAAGATCATCATCAAATTCCCATACATCAATTTTTACGAAATTTTTTGTAACTTTATAGGCAAATCATACAATTTGGGCTTGTTTGGTCACCGATACAGTTCAACCAAATCCTTCAATATATCTCAAGATCGATCAAATATATAGAAATTTATATGATCCTACATAGAAAGGCAATATTTTTTCCCCCAAGTGGTAATGTAACACCCATGGGATGAAGGATTTAAATGGTAAAGGTACTTTATTTTTCCATGGCAACATTTGAGGTGCTTTTCATTCAAAATTGTTATCCTATTTATTATACTTTTATTATACAAGAAAAAAAATTAAAACTTTCATTTTACATATCAAATTTAATTCACATAAAACGACGGCCTCCCGATGACCCGGTTAGGAGAGTAGATGTATGAGATTTAACCTATTTTAAGATAGGTAGAGGTAGACCTAAGAAGACTTGGTTAGAAAATATTAGAAATGACATTTCTTTATTAGATCTAAATGAAAAATTGATTTTTAGCTGGATACAATGGAGAAAAAGGGTTTATGTAGCCAACCCCATGTAGTGGGATAAATGCTTGATGTTGCTATTTTATATCAAATCTAATATTTAATTATAAAATTATCCAAAAACATTCTCTTTTTATTAATAAAATTCTCATCTCTTTTTTATATGTGGCTTGGGTTAATCTTCTAAATGAGTGATTGATTACTAATTATCATAAAGGCTATATTATTTATATATTTCTTATTTCCATCTAAGGTTGAGATTAGGTTTGTCATGAATCTCATCTTAATCATAGATCATTTGATATTAAAACATAGGACCAAGTAGGGGTGTCAATATTGGACATGACCCGGAAACCCGACCTGAACACAACACGGAAATTTCGGGTTCGAGTTGACCCGAACCCGAACCGGGTCTGGTTCGGGTTAGAGTTTTCGACCCGTTTTAGAAATCGGGTCGGGTTCAGGTTGACCCAGAAACCTGGAAATGACTCGGATCGACCCGCTGACCGAGCTACCCGCGTCTGCCTTTGGCAAATCCCGCTCCTGCCCCGCTTGCCCGTCGCTGCCTCGTCAGCCTGTGGCAAATCCCGCCTTGCCCGCCGCTGCCCCATCACGTGAAAATAAACAGGGTGGTAGGCTGCATGTCCTGAGGACCCAAGCCCGTGTCCAGGCCCGCATGAGGGCTCAGCGGCTGCCGCGTCCAGGCCAACACCCGCGTGAGGGCTTTCAGCTTGCCGGCTGCCGCGTCCAGGCCAGCGCCCACTTTTAGGTCGTGTCGGGTGACCCGAACCCGAAGAGGGTTGGGTTTGGGTCTGGAAAACCAAACCGTTTGTAAAAATGGGTCGGGTTTGGGTTGACCCGAACAGTATCGGGTCAGTTTTGGGTTCGACCCGAACCCGACCGGTGACCCGAAATTGACACCCCTAGGACCAAGGCTCCTAAATTATGAGAGATGCTAGCAATAAATCCATATAAAATACTATAAGATTAATAGATTTGTTATTTATGTTTTAGAAGACTTCTCAAAATGAATGATGAGTTGCACCTCTAATGTGAGTATATTGTTTCTAGGATAAATAAAGATAAATTGTTGATTATGAGTGTCAGATATCCCATTCCTAAGGACTTGATAGTTCAAATGAGAAATTTGATCATGAAATAAGCTTATTGCTTAGTATTTTAAGGACATAAACAAGGAAATTCGTAAAACTCTTATTCTTTTAATGATCCTTTTGATATTGAAGTTAGGATTTTATACTCAATTTTGTAGTCATTATTGGGTCTTGATGCGTGCTGATAAAGTCTTGGACTAGCTTAATGAAAGTGATAGAGTTACCATCACAATAAAGAGTGCAGACCAATGCTAATAATGATAGCTGATACCAATCAATGTAAGATTAAAAATGAACGAACCTAAATTTTAAAAAAGAAATATACAAGCAGAAATAGAATGAATAGTATTTAGATGACCTCCAAGAGTAGTCTATAATGCCGATCTTCTTAAAGAGTGCAGACCAATGCTAATAATGATAGCTGATACCAATCAATGTAAGATTAAAAATGAACGAACCTAAATTTAAAAAAAAGAAATATACAAGCAGAAATAGAATGAATAGTATTTAGATGACCTCCAAGAGTAGTCTATAATGCCGATCTTCTTAGTTAGCCTTCTCCAAAGGTGATAAAATAAGATAGATCTTTTAGCATACCTTCACGATGAATATGAAAATGCCCTTGATGTTGAATGCCCTTATAATGGATAATTCATCATCATAAATTAAATCACAAAGTATAATTTTTTTGTCTCATCACTTATAAGAATGGATATAATAAAACCTATATTGAATATTTTCTTAAGAAAAATATTTCATTTAAATTACAAAAATGGTAAAGCTATTTCAAGCAAAAGTTTATGTACCGAATATCTCTTATTAGTTTTTGACTTTAAGATGAAGGGGCAGAAAATAACAAATAAAGTAAAACGCTGTTCTAGGATTAGATGAGACATTTAAAGAATATTAACAAAAATATTTTTGAGAGTAAGATACTAGATCTTAATATTTTTTCTATGTATGAGGAAGCTAATGTTATATGGGAAAAGTAGCTAATAATATTAAGAATGTTGCAAAATATGTGTTTGATTTTTTAAAGGGAAAAACCCCTAATAGTAAAAATAGTTGGTGGTCGATTGAAAATATTCAAGAAAAGATAAAAATAAGAAGATTTATTACAAAAATTGGTTTAGATATAAAAATTCTGATTATTGGGAAAGATATAAAGATGTTCGTAAGGAGTCTAAGAAAACAATATGTGATGCAAAGACTTTAATTTTTAATGATTTATATAATAGATTAGATATTATGAAGAGTGAAAGATATATGTATAAGTTAGCCAGATAAAGAGAGAAGAGTAGTAAGGATTTAATTCAAGTGAAGTGCATTAAGGATGAAGATCGAAAGGTGTTTTTATTAGAAGAAGATATTCAACAAAGGTGGATGAGATATTTTTATAAACTATTCAATGAAGATTATGAGAATCGAATTGATTTTAGTGACCTTAACACCCTAAATAAAAATAAAGATTTTTGTTTTTATCGGCGTATTAGTAAAATCGAAGTTAGAAAAGTTTTAAAGAAAATGGTGTGGAAAATCTGTTGGACCTGATGATATCCCAATAGAGGTGTGGAAATACTTGGGAGAAGAAGGAATTTCTTGGCTTACTAAACTTTTTAATATCATTTTGAAGACTAAAAAGATGACAGATCAGTGAAGAATGAGTATGTTGATTCCTATTTTTAAGAATAAAGGTGATGCACCAGATTGTGTGAACTATAGAAGAATTAAGTTAATTTGTCATACTTTAAAACTATGGGACAGAGTTATGGAGCATAGGATGCGGCGTGATACTAACGTTTCTCAAAATCAATTTGGGTTCATGCTGGGTAGGTCTACTATGGAAGCTATACATTTATTGAGAGGTTTGATGGAGAAGTATAGAAGAGAATAAGGAGGATTTATATATGATATTTATTGATTTAGAGAAAGCATATGATAAAGTTCTAAGAGAAGTGCTATGGAGAGTTCTGGAAAAGAAAGGGGTTAATAATGCTTATATTCAAGTCATTAAGGATATATATGCAGGAGCTGTTACTTGTGTCCATACACAAGGTGGTTTAACCAAGTATATTCCTATTTCAGTTGGATTACATCAAGGATCAGTATTAAGCACATATCTTTTTTTCTTTAGTCATGAATGTTCTAACTAGACATTTGCAAGAGATTATACCTTGGTGTATTCTTTTTGCTGATGATATTCTTCTTGTTGATAAGACTAGAGAGGGCATTGAAGGTAAACTTGAATTATAGAGGTTAACCTTAGAGTTTAAAGGCTTTCGATTGAGTAGATCTAAAACTAAATATATGGAATGTAATTTTAGTAATAATAGTTCTAGTGAGGGGAGTGTGATTTTGGGTGATCAAGCTATTAAGAAGTGTACACGTTTTAAATATCTTGGGTCTATTATTCAGAGTGATGGTGAAATAGATGGGGATATTATTAGTAGAATCCAAGTTGGATGGTTGAAGTGGAGGAATGCATATGGCTTGTTGTGTGATAGAAAAGTACCCCTCAAACTTAAGAAAAAATTGTATAAGATGGTGGTTAGATCTACAATGCTTAATGGTGCAAAATGTTGGCCATTAAAAGAGAAGCATAATAGTAAGTTAAGTGTTGTAGAGATGAGGATGCTCAGGTAGATGAGTGGCTTTACTCTTAGAGACGGGATAAGAAATGAGCATATACGTTAAAAGGTTTGAGTAGATCCAATGGAAGATAAAATTAGAGCGAGTCGCCTTAGATGGTATGGCCACATAAAACGGCAGTCTTCCGATGACCCAGTTAAGAAAGTAGATGTATTGGATTTGACTTATGGTAAGAAGGGTAGAGGTAGACCTAAAACGACTTGATCAGAAAATATTAGAAATGAGATTTAACTTTTAATAGGGCACAATGGAGAAAAAAGATTCATGTAACCGACCCCACATAGTGGGATAAAAAGCTTGATGTTGTTGTTGTATCACTTAACACTTTATATCTTATATAATATTTTATTTCATATGCATGTAAATTTTTTACTTCATAGTTCAATGGAGAGTTAATATGTCATCCTTTAATATATTATTTAAATATTATATAAAAAATGACTTTTAACTTTTATGTTGGTTTTATAAAATTTTTAGATTTTGAGGCTTACGCCTCAAAACGTCTTGTTGCTTACACCTCGCCTCACGAACGAAAAACACCTCAATACCCAATTTCACAATTTTAAACCTTGGCATTGTGGAGGCCATAAGTTGCTACTTTTTATAAAGTGCCCATTTAGCAAATGCATATGCCATATATGATATGGCCTCGTTGAGCTTGTTATGAACCTATGCTAATATGATATAAGAACTTCTGTTGATGTCATGTGCATAAATGCCTTCTCTATGTGGGGACAAAAGAACCTTCTTATATGTATAGGGTATTTAGGGGTTGAAGGTTGACGGTTGAATGAAGAGGAGAGTGGATGAACCTTATTTTTCTATCGTCAATGAGTTTTGACACTGTATCTTATAATTCTAGAGGCAGATGATGGAGAATTTCATTGGTTCTTGAGCAAACTTTGAATCCTCTTTTTCATCTTGATCGTCTCAAGTAATTTCAGACATCAATTTTTTACTTACAAAGACTTTCATTGAAACATTTTTTATCTTATTTTATATTTTAGTATTTTTCTTTTTCTTTTTGATTTATTTGTTTATTATATTTATATAAAAGAAGAAAATTTGAATTTCTTTATTCTACTTTTTGGCAAGTTTTATCTAGCAATTAAAATGCATATACAAATAAAGAAGAGAACCTATTTGAACTTGGGTAAAACTCAATAAGTTGAGATACGATAGATTTCACATAGGTGTGAATTTAATTTATAAGTTGAGTGCATAACCATTAATTCGTGTTTTTGAGAAGTTGAATAATTTTTCACTTACACAAAAATTAAAATTTAAGCAGCGCCATGACTTATTCTCACTCTTGAGTGACTGGGCAACAAGAACCAAGCCAAGATGGAAACACCTTGGCGGAAAAATGATGACAGAACACGACCCAAGCATCACAATATTTCATCCCATTCCCAAGTGAATCGAACAGTGATAACCATGCTAAAATGATAAAGCCTAAGTAGTATAGATTGTATAGTTTTCATTATTGCATTTAAGCATGTCGACGAATTTTGAGTCAAGCTAAAAAGTAAAGCTTGAGCTTCAATATGACTTATTCTTGCTCTTGATTTTTGGTGAGAACAAAGTTTTTTTTTTTTGTTTTTTGTTTTTTATTTTTATTTTTATTTTATTTATTTATTTATTGGTGAGAACAAAGTTGAAATGGCAAAGCAGCTGATTTTTTGAGTCAAGCCAAAAATAATGCTTGAACGTCACTTGGCTCATCCTTGCTCCTGAGTCAACTAGTGAGAACAATGATGAAATGGGAGCCCATGAAATATTGGGTCATTCTTGTTTTCAAGCAAGTTGTCAAACTTTTGGCTCAAGAAAAAGCGAAACCAGAAATAATACCATGGTTCATTCTCATTCTCAAAGGGCTGTACAATGCAAACCAAGCCAAAAATGACACTAGCCCGAGTAACATAATGGTTCATGCTTGCTTCCAAGCGACACTATGATTCATCTTTATTCTTGAGGAGTTGGCTTTTGAGAACCAAGCCAAATGGCAAAGCCCGAGTAGCATACTTGTTTATCTTTACTTCTAAGCAAGTTTGCATATTTCTAATTCAAGCTAAAAGGCAAAGCTTCATCAATATCAGTGCTTATTGTTTCCAACATATTGACTATGAGAATAAAGTGAAAATCGACAATGTTTGAGTAGTGCAATGGTTCATCAATGGATTATGAGCTTAAACCAAATCAAAGTTTAAATGGCATTATTGGTTATCCTTCTTTCTGAGAAAGTCATATTTTTAATCAAGTAGCTTAGTTTGGATGTGCAATGATTTTCACTTGTCTCTTAATGAGCCATTGGCTTTCACAATATTTTTAATTGCTACCAAAATATTAGTTATCTTAGTCTTAGAAGTCTTTCTCCTTATATAATTTCAAAATAATATGATTTTTTTTTTTGCTTTAGGGGTGTTAATAAATGATTTTACACAACAACTAGACAAGAATTTTACTAGAAAATTTTGGATTTGAGTTGACCCGATTACTATTCAGGTCAGGTTTGTAGACTAGAAATTGGATTGACCTGCATAAATCAAAATCAACTTGAAATTGACCAAATTATTATTTGAATTTTTAGTTTTGAAAGTTAGAAATATATTGTTAAAATAGACATTTGTATTACTAAGTTAAGCAAGTAATATTTGAGTTAAATAAGTTCTGTTGATGAAAAAAATTGTATGATCTTGATCTGTAATAAGTGGGTTTGACTAGTTGGGTTCAAGTCGAGTCATGTTTGGTTCAAACATTTTGACCCATATAATAAACAGAGATAGTTTAGGTTAAACAAATTTGAGGTTTCGACATTGAGTCAGTCCTGAACTTAACCTGTCAACCTTAATTGGCAGCCTAGTTGGCTTGAGGGAAATCCAAAGCAAAATTTTTTGGAGTACCACTTAATTAGCTTTTATGGTACAGTCGTATTAAAAAAATCTTTCTCAAAAAATCACTTGTAGTACAAAGTTTTACTTCACTTTGTCTTATGTCTCCTTTAAGTGGATGAATTTTTTAATTATTTTTTCGCACCCACAATCTTTACCTTTATGTTGATTATTTTGAATATGGGTTAGTCTTCTACATGTCATTGAAATTTTATAGATTTTGGATTGGTTTTTCTTGAGCTTGGGCCAATCAAACCCAATTGCTTCTTTGATTCTAAGTTTTTTTTTTAAGTTCTATATAAACCATGGAATTAATTGATATTTAAATATATTCCATCTTTATTGTCAGCTCAAAAATATTGGAATTTTATGTAGTTGTCAACCTTTCATCTTGGGAGTGTTGGTGTCTCCAAATTTGAAATGTCCATCTATTTTTGGAGAACTTATTTCTTTTTTGAAGTTTGGGCATTCCACGGTGCCATGTGCCAAGCCCGTGTATACACTCACAAGCTTACTTCACTCTCACACGCTGCATGAAATTGCAAGCACAGAAAAATTGGAAAATTCACACTTGACTATAACTCTATTCACCTTAATCAAGTGACATTAACTCTCACCTTCAGCTATAATTTATTCCTTCTTTAGTTTAGTTATCTGAGTAATGGTTATTAAATCACCCTATCCAAGAAAGTTCTCCCAAAATTATGAGTTGAGTATGATCAATTCATTCTAATTTGCTATATTGGTGATTTTTCCTCACCCACCAACGTCATGCTCATTCATGTTTTTTTCATTAAATCCAAATTTGCAATATTTTTCAACATGTCTCTGAATTGATGGTTGTGGAGGGTCATCCACCACCATACTATTGCAATTTTTGAGTAGCTGGTAATAGGAATTAAAATAATGTTAGCTTTAATATGGCTTAAAAGAGTCTATTAGGATGGCTTTCTCATTGCTTTGACTTTTTGTGCACTATTACTCATCCATTTGCAATTTACTTTTTTGTTGGTTTTCATTTTTTTTTTTTTGAGGGAAGCTGCTTTGGAGAATTATATATATGCTAGAATGTGGTAGTTGTAAGAAAGTCATTATTCAATTTTGAAATTTTTTGTAAAAACTACAATAGCTTTCAATAAAATTACTTTCTCAATAACAACTTTACAATCTTCTTGATAAAATGTTGTTATTGCCCCTAATGGATCTGAAGTCTCTTAGCAAAAGCTGAGGTGACTTTATACATTTGACTAGTAATACACTTGAAATAATCACATAATAAGTTATATTTCTAGATCCTTTTAAATTTGTTTGTTGGTTTCCTGATACAAAAAACTTGGAAGGCACAAAATTTGAGATTATAATTTGGGGTTCCAAGTTGTAAGATACACTTAGAATCAATATGGAATAAGCTGATCATAGAGAAGTGCTTGGCGAAAGAGAAGGTTACGTGCTACTTTCATTATTGGAAAGATGTGTCTACATGTAGTTGTTTTGTTGGCTTTAGTTTCTAGTTACAGTACATATTTAGCTTTGAAGTGCTTCAAAACATGAGAACGACAAATCCTTTGTTTGTTCACTAATCAAATCCTGGACTGCATTCCTTGCTGGCGTGCAACTGTAATATTAAGCTTGTTAATAAGGATAGAGTATTGGAAATCTTTCATGGTTTTCTTGATTTCTCTAAAGCTTTGATGTATGTCGTGTCCAATCATAGTAAAAAAAGTTTTATTTTATATCACAGTGCTTTGAGTCATTTTTGGTCTAACTTTGAGTGGCTTATGAATATGAAAACTTATTATATCATCATCATTTCATCTTTACAAGAATTTTTGGGTTCAACTTTTTATGGGATTTAGTAATAGCTCGTTCATTTGGAAATAACCTATGTGAAGCTAGCTAAGCTTACCTATAAAATGTTTTAAACTTATTTGAATACATCTAGCATTTACTTTTTGTGATTCCAGTAAAAGCAAAGGCCTTGTTATTGTTATTGGCCCCTCCATTTTGGTGAGTTGTTCAACTTATATGCATCTTGTCATGCTCCAATATGCATTCTCACTGCTCTCATGACTTGTTGAGTTCGACTTGGTAACTCATGACTTGTTGAGTTAAAATTGGTAATTGAAATACCATTTAACAAAATCAATCTAAGTCCAAGAGTTCTAATTTCTACAAAGTTAGATTCATGTTGATTCATGTTAAAGATTCAATCTTTTGGTACCAATACTGAATTTAGCAAGCATATCGTGCTTCTCATCACCTTGTCTCTCTTTTCGCATACATATTCAATGTGATAGGGGTAAAGAGGGAGTGATGAGTGATAAGAAGATAGTAGCTTGATTTTTGTTATGTTTTTGTTCTTTTTTTGTAAGTAGAAGCCGTATTTAAATTCATTGTAATCATTTAAAATGAATCTCCATTGTTTTTTTTTTTTTTTTCATGTACTTGAATCGATAAAGTTCTCATCCCCCACCCCCTCTCTCTCTCTCTCTCTCCCAACCAATATCTTGCTCTCCAACATAAGGTCAGTGTTGGAGGAAATTATAGCTTTATTGCTTCAAGTGCATGAAAAATAACCCTGATGGAGAATCTATTTTATATGATATTAGTTTTTTTTTTTTTAAATCCCAACTCTTAATTACAAACAAGAAAACTAAAAAATGTTTAAATTAAAGTTAGTCTCTCCTTGTCCTTCTCTCTTAATTCAAGTATGGAGACCAAATCCTAATTCTCTTATTTGCTCAAGAGAAATCTTTTTTTTTTTTTGTTGAACTATGAGTTTTCTTCCGTTGTTGTTTCACTTGCAAATAAAATATTTTGGTAAAGATATACAGAAGTTAGGCTTGTACATATGTGGATGTGAGGTTCCTACATCATAAAAAACCCAAGCTATGGAATTTTGCTTCTTTGACGAGGTCAGTTAAATTTATAGAAATAGAGGGAGAGTGATTTAAAGAAATATATAAAAGGATTTATGATTGGTGAAAACTAGAAAGATAGAACTAGTCATTATGCTTGCAAGTGGAGAATTCTTGATTATCCTCTTTATTTATTGAATGGATTCTTTTTGCTTAGCTTTTGATGGACTCTTGATTTTCTTGAGTAGATGGAGAGAGAAGAGAGGTATAGTGAGAGAGAGGAGAGAGAAAGAGAGAGAATTGCTTAACAAAGAGTGGATTGTGGTTGTCAATGCTAGGTTGGGGATAGTTTGTGGGATTGAATTAGAGTTTTTTTGTTTCAAATGCATGAAAAATAATTGTAATGAAGGGTTTATTTATTGCTCTTTATAATAATAATTTATTGAAATCCTTACTCCTAATTACAAGCAAGATAAGTGGAAAATGGTTGAAGTCAAGTTAATAAAATAATTTCTTATCGTTGTCTCATATCCCAATCAATGGCGAGGTATAAGAAGAGAGAGAAAAGGAGGGAAGGAGTAGGATACATTTGCTTGATAATTATTATTAGCCTCTTGTGTAGCCCTTTCATGTAGCTTTTTGTACTTCCATACAATCCATGCAAGCTACACCAAGCCATTATTTATTACAAATTTGGCTTAGACATGTTGAAGAGTCTCCTTGTTTTAAGATGGCTCACTTAATCTAGACTTGATTATCCCAACCATGGTTAATCATTTAGATCCAATCAAGTTTCCTAGCGCACAAAGTATGAAGATGCGAAGATGTTGGGTACTTCATCTTCAGTCTTGCTTGTGAGAGTTTGATTTATAGTTTTGAAGCCTCTATGGTTAATTTCCATTGCCTTTCTATGTTTGGAGGGCATCATTGTATCTTCCAAATCCATCTTCAGAATGCTAGATGGATGAGGGTGTCAATCGTTGGGGTCATTATAATTAGGGAGGTATTTCAAGAGGACAGGAGAAGGCAATGCATATTAAGAAGATAATAAGGAGATTCAATATGGAGTTCTCCATAAATATTTTATGAAGGGAACCCTAGGAATGTTGATGGAACTTAGTGTGAGGCACTCATAATAGCATATAGCAAAGAGGGGCCTCGAAAACAAATTTGACCCATAATAGTAGAATTAAGATGTTAATGTTGATGATGCTATAGTAATTTCCACATAGGTCATTTATAATGGTTAAGAATGTCCAGAAACTCATTTCATTTATTTGGCTACTCAATTTAAAAAGCTTTACTTATTTTGGGTTCATGTGCTTCTAGTTATTAGGTATGTAAAAGGGGACTATGCATTGGTAGTGCATGAAGCATTTGGGGAGGATTTGATGTGCGCTTCCAATATCTCTTTCATTTTAGAGATGCGGCATCCATCACCGGATCCTATGACTTTTAGATCACAATTGATATAATTAATGCATGCCTTTCTAGACACACCACACCAAGATTATCTTTAATTGGAAAAGTTTTGTTCCTTAAGTCAGCAATTTACTCCTAAAATATAATTTATTTTACTTATAAAAATGATACTCCCATCTTTCGATTATTAGTGTATACCTTTTTGATGAGAAGTTACATTGTATATTTTATCCCAATATTGGCAGTATAACATCGAACGAGCTATATGCCCTTTCATTTATTATAAATAGTTATAGTATATTATAAACTGTGTCCATGCTAATCAATAGCATAAAATGGCTCTCACTATAGTTCATAATGTAGTAAGATATGCCTTATATGCCATTATTTTGGTGATGTGCAGAGATTAAAGTAGCGTGCACCATCTGTGCTTTAAATGTGCTATAGCGAATAGCACACTATTTTGCCATGTTTAGGAGATGCTATGAGGATGAGTATAGTGGTTGTGTTGATGAACGTAATTTAAAAAAAAAAATGATGTGAGAAATAGTGATGACGTTTAAGAGAATGCTAGTTTGGTTGATGATGATTCTAATTTTACAATTTGAATATGGGATTAATAAACAAATTTAAAAATTATTGCTTATATTTTCAGTAAAAGTATTCCGTTGAGAATATTTGTGGCCATCTTTCTTTATGGATGTTTAAGCTTCAATGAATTGCATTTTATCTTGGTGTTATGTATTTCTACAAGCTCGATAGTTTCATTTGTTAATCTTTTTTTTTTTTGTCATTATAGTTTCTTTTGATTTTTAACTTATATATATATATATATAATGTGTTGTTGAAATATTTATTTCCTATCACTTGGCAATTTTAAGAAGATAACTAACAAATTTATCCATTTAATAAATATAATATAAATTAACTAAGCAGTTTTGAAAATTTTTATGTTTTTTTGTTGAAAATTAAAACTCTAAGCTATGTGGAGTTCATTCCTATCTCTGTATCTTAGAACAATCTGTGAAAATCTAAATGCATGCATTAATACCTGTGAGAGTTTTCTTTTTTCCTCGCAATATCTAGCGGGTTATATGCTGCCAAACGTTATTATTACTAATGCTATTTATCTATTTACAGCTCTACATTGTGAAATGCTTTCCAATGTGCAGGTGACTGAGAATGGCAAGTTCAGTGTAATCTGGAACTTCCTCCAGGTGAAGAAAAGCACCATGAATGGTACCGCAACCAGGAAACCCTGAAGAGTTGCTATTGCAACCCTATTGTTCCCAAGGATGAATCCATTGTTTGCTGGTGCTGACTCCCCAGATGCTCCGCTGGTCGTGGCTACTCCTATGAAGGTTAGTTCCTTAAGTATATCTGGTCGGTGCTAATGCGTGTTGAGTTAATACTTATTACTGTTTGAAATTTTGCTATGTTATTCTTTTAATCTTAGAATTCCTTTGGGTTTTTTTCCTTGAAACTTTTCTTTAGTTGCACTTTATTTTTCTTTGTGGAAATTTGTTTGTTTGTTTTTATTGGAGTTCGAAATAACCCAGTTGAAACTTTGAACTTTTGTTACTTCGGCATATACCTTTCAAAAACTTTTTTAGATTGTTTTGTATTTGTGTGAATTTATTGGAGGATTAACACTTTAAATGAAAAAAAATTGGGTAATTGTGTTTCCAAATTGTTAGATTTTCTTTGAAATGATTGGAATATAAAGTTTGAGTGATTATTTAGAATTGCACTACTTTTAAAGCAAATCTAATTGCTTTGAGATTTGTTTAACTAAATTCAAGTCACAACATACTTTTTTTTTCATAATATCTTAATAGTTTCATACTTTTTCTGGGCTGACTTACAAATTGCTTTATATCTATTTAAATATATATATTTAAATTATTTATTTTTCTTTTTAATTACTTTTTTTTTTCGTTTATTTACTAGTCTACCCTTCTGCTTCTACCTTTGGGAACTTCTACGATAGCAGTTTTTTGTTTCTTATATTAATGGGCACCCTCCTTAATCATAGTATTTTTTTTTTTATTTTCCTATTTGATGATGAACTTTTTTTTTCTTATTTTCTAAAATTTAAAATTTTTATTTTTTTTTATGATCACTTAGGTATGATTACTCGGTGAAAGAGGTCTCCATCTCACTAACTGATCATTAAAATTTGGAAGCTAAGTATCCAATCATAATATGAATGGGGCTTTGATGTGAACCAAACTTCGTAGTGAATTTCTGGATATTTGGCTTCAATTATTAAATACTTCAATGCTTCTTTTATATAATATATATAATTATATATATTGTTTATTTTCAGTACTCATCAGTGGCCTGATTGAAATTAGGCAAAAAATTCTCATATAATCAAAATTATGATTTCAAATCCTTAACTAAGTATCTGCACAGCCTCACCGACTTGTTTGCGATACATTGAAAAATATATCATAATTTCTATAAGAATTTATTGGAAGATTTGTACTTAAAAATCTTATTTTTTCCATTCTAATTAAAAATTTGGCATTAATTTAGTTGAATTTTTTATTAGATTATTTTAGTTAAAATTTCATTAAATTCTTCATGTTCATTTAAAAGGCAAGATTTAATGCTATTGTATAAGTCTGATATTGTGATTTAGTCCATTGCTAATTATTATCATAATTGTGATTTGTTTATTAATTAATCCATGGAGGAATTCTATTGGCTCTTTAGTATTATTAGGAGTTTTCTCTTTTGTTTTTATTGCTCAATCACATCATGAAATTATTAGGCCCAAATTAGAAAATTTTCTTAAACAAAATTCCTTTCATTTTTGATGTTAAGAAAATTAGTATGTTAGTAGACAAATTTATTTTTATTATTTTTTATTAGCATAAATGGTGGGGCCACAAAGAGATTAGGGTTGGGTACCTGTCATTAAGAATTAAAAAAAGTATTATTTATGTAATAAAATTTTTGTTACTTTTTAATTATATAAATTTTTTTATCCATGAGTTAATATCAATGGAGGTCAAATAATTTTAAAATTTATTTATATAACACTAATGTCTCTCAATCACTTCAGAATATAATTCTTTTAAAAAAGTAATATTCTTATTATGTAATTTAAATCTTTGAGTGATATATAAATAAATATTAAAGGTGTGTGGGTATATATATATATATATATATATATATATTCTTTTTTAAACTAAATATAAAACCATTATCTTATTAGATTTCTAATACAAAATAATTCTTTAATTTAAGGAATAAACGTAATATCGCAAAATTCTATTAAAAATTTAATCATGATGAATTTTATAATTATTTTAAGAATAATATAATATGCAAGCAATCAATTAAAAAACATTTTTTTCTTTATCTTTATCTAATGTTAAGGTATTAGTCTTTTTTAGATTATGACTTGATGGAACATTATATATATTATTCTGATGTAATGATCATTGACTTTTTTTGGTCATATTGATGTAATGATCATTAATTGCTTTTATATATAAAACTTTATTGATGTAATCATCATTGATTTATTTCTATTTTTTCATATTCTAAAGATTATTGGACCAATATTTATTTATTGATTAAAGTGAGAAATGAACATAAAATTATAAATTGATATATATAACTTAATTTATATGATGCATAGTTGTTTTTCCATAATAATTTATTATTAGAGGCTCTGTTAGACTAAATAAAAAATCAAAGACGTGTTTCTCCAAATTAAATTCAAAATTTTACTATGCCACCTATAAAAGTCTAAAATCTGATTATAGAAAAAACTATATATATATATATAACAAATAAGGTGCATGAGCATACCTAGCTCTTCTTGATCTGTTGTTTAGGAGCTTTAGCTATCAACTGAAAGGTATTGAATTTGAGTTTTGTGTATGAATTTGTCTTAATAAGAACATTCAGATAGAAGTAGTAAAATTAGAGAATTTTTTACATGAAGAACTTGGAAATGAAAAAAACCATAGGGTCTGCCTTAGTTATAAAATTCACTATATAATAAATGATATAGAGATACTCAGTTCTTTAGTTTTAAAGAAGAGGGATAATACAAAGATCAATCTGTACCCAACAACAATGCTTAATTTTCTCAATTGGGATTATAATAATTGATGTCCATGGGCGTGTAAATATACTCAATAACACAGTTAAATTTGATTAGCATTATGAAGATGGATGTGAATTTTGAAGTCAGTTGTCAATGGCGATGATGATCGTTAGTGGCGATAGCTAGTGGTGATCGTTTAAGACGATGTCTGAAAAATGCAAGAGAGTTCTCTCTGTATCTCTCTTTTTCCTCCATCTCCCCCTCATATAAAAAATGAGGGACTGTTTATAGATTTTTGAGAGTGACATGTTTTTATTTTTATTTATTTTTTTAAAGTTTTTGAGAGTGGCATGTTCTATAAATATTGAGAAAATATAGGGCAAAGTGAGAGTGCTCTATCAAATGATTTATATTAATTCCTTTGATCATAGATCTTTCATCAAGCATTTAAATACCTTAATGATGTCAAAATTAGGTGATCTTAGGCTCCTTAGATCCATCTCGTTGAGCCACTCGATTAGATTATAAGCATTCTATATTTGGAGATAATTTGATTATCTAATTAATGCGTTGAAGCTTTCAAATATATTTCAATCCCTTAATTTGAGACTATTTAGACTAGGATTGCACCAATTTTGGTGTCATTGAGTTCATCTTGTCAAGGTGTTCAAATTGACTGTAAGTTTGCTAACATTGAAGTTCGGATGATCCCAAATTTAATTTTGAAAGTTTTCAATTCAAATATATCTTGAGATTAGTGCTTGATTAAGGTAATTTTTTGTGATTTATCACTAATAAAGAGATATCAAAATTCATTATTCTAACTATATGTTCAAGGATTATAACAAGCAGCAGAAAAATATAATGCTTTATATAAGAAATGCAATACATTTGAAATATTATAAATTATTTTGATGAGTGTAAAATAAATATATATAATTATTTTTTTTTTTTTGCTTGAATTAAAATAAATATAATGTAAAGCTTTGTGATGATTAGTGAGTGAAAACTGTAGTCATTGGTTGATATTAGCAATGGTGAGCGGTAGCCAACCACAATGGCTTGGTGGCTAAAGATTGTTAGCAATAATGTCTAAGAATTTACATTGTAGTTGAAAAATGAATGAATCTAACAATTTCCAAATTCACCAAAAAATTGAGTTAGAGAGTAAATCTGAAATGCTAAAAAAATTCACCCTTTTTTTTTTTGTAAGGGGTAGTTTGGTTGCTTGAAAAAGGAATGCATTGTAAAAGGCAAGGTAATGAAAATTGGGGTTTAACCAAATGATATAATAAATACTATTTTTATTTAAATATATCATAATTTATCAATATTAATGCAATCATATAAAATATGAATAAATATTAAACATACTAAATGATTATGAAATATAAAACATGAATGATTATTTTTTTTAATTGAAGACATGAAGCTTTGAGTAATTGACCTATTCTATAAAATCTTCAATTCTCTTTTTCTAACATGTGAAACTGTTTAAAATTAAATGAGCAAAAGAAATTGAATATTAGAGAAATGCTATATAAGTAACATAAAGTGAAGCATAATAATGAAAATGTATTTATACTATAATTTTTTTTAAACAATAAAATCACAAATTTGTATGATATTCAATTGTTTAAATAAGTTTACATAAAAAAATTCAAAACTCAAAATACTTCAAGTGAATCTAATAGTCATCCCTTAAATTTGTATGATCAAATGATGGATCCCCAAATCCTTTTTCACCAAAATCTTCCAGCCCAAATGCTTCAACATCCTCACATGAAAGTATGTCATGTCTATCACATATATTAGCTAAGTTGTCTTAATATGCAAATCATTAATGTGAAATAATAAGTCTATAATTTATATTTCACTCAAATAATATAAGTTAAGCTACAATCTTACCAGGGGTTGGCTAGTCGATGTTATCTTTGGTTCTATATCTATAAGAATTGCATCATCTTAATAAATTTTTTATTTCCAAGTCGTCTAAATATAATTCTTGAGTTGGCTCATCAGCAAGGATCTAAAAGTTAACAAACTTGATACTTATATAGTCTAAAGGATCATAACTCTTTTTTTTAAGTTACAACATGTATAATTATTATAAAAAAATTATAAATATGATATGCATCAATATTTAAAAAGATATTTAATTATAGTTGTAGATAATGAATATTCGTTAAATTGAGATTATAATGAATGTATACTAGATCTTTTAACATTTAGTTCTCAAGATGATTTTATCATTTAATATGAACCTGCTAAAACACACTCCAATTCCTCTCATAGCCTAATGAAGATGATGTTTGATTAAGAAGTCTGACATCCACTTTCTATATATTTGGCACACTAGAGTCAAATATCTACCACCATTCATCTACAAATTAATAAACATACATTGGTTTGTTCAAATGTATTTATTGTAAGCAAAAACATCATAGCTTAAGTAAATATTAAAATGCGACTTAAATTTTATTATCTTACCACGTTGCATTTCTTTTTCTATTTTTAATGCAATTGTCTTCACAAAACTTTCTAAATTATCATGAAAAAGCCCCACCTCATTCATTATCAAAGATATTTTAGTATATATGTCTTTATTGCCAATCTATTCAATTAAACCTGGTTTAACTTCAGACTTGTGTCAATAATTTTCTTAGTCATGCTAAAAATGAGGGTTGAGAAAATAAGCTGCTGAATGTATCCTCTTTCTTAGTTGATTATCTTATCTTCCCTTTATGATACTAGTGTAGAATTTGTATATTATTTCTATATTTTTAAACACACACTTTATTACTTTTCTAGCTCTGTACATACTATCATAAAGGTGTCCAAGAGAAGACTTTTCATCTATATCAATAATTCTTAACAACCTGATTAAAGGTCATGATAATTTGGAAATTACTTACAAGTCATTCAAAAATCTTGCATCTAGAATAATGGAGGCTGCCTCCTTTCCCTTCAATATCTTAATAAACTTAAAACCAATATATGCCTTGCTAGTACTAAATGCTTGCAAATCATGTTTGTGATCATGCACACTTCTTAAGATAATGAATGTTATTTCAATTATGGTACTCCTTATCTTAGAATTTATATCCAACCTACTCTTTTCTTTAATCATGCCAATATAAAAGCATGATTATAAATAAAAATTATAATATTTTCATAATCTATGGCATGCTTTCAATATTTTTAGAATGAGGTTTTTGCAACATAAGATGAACAATATATGCTTCTAAATTTTTCATGCAATAACTTACTAATTTTCTTATAATTTATTGTGTTATTTGTCATAAAATGAACTATATTTTCTGGGCCAATTCATTCAACAATATCAGTGAACAGGGAATATAATATTGTACAATCTTTAACAATATCAAATGTATATACTGATTTTAAAAATGAAATTCCATGAGAAAAATATACAAGAAAATTTATCAATGTCCTTTTTCTTATATTTTTCCTACCATCAACCATCATTGTATAATCAATTTCTTTTCATATTCTTTTGTAAGATTCAATTAACGACTTGCATTACTTTTTAGAATTTCATAATAAATTCGCTCTTAATCTATAATAAAAGAGTACCTTGTAACTAGGTCTTATTATAATAATTACATTAATAACCCCTGCACAAAAGATAAATTAATAGCATTGAATGGAATATAGTTGTCATAAAATCACCTGACAAATGCCAAATTAGTACGTTGCATTGTATCTTTAAATGTCATTACACTTTTTAGGGATAGTTAAAATCACGGTATTATGTGTGGAATATGATTGCGTTGAAAAATCGAGGTCTTTTGTTGTCTCAGATCGTAAAGCTTGTAAGGTACACTAGAGGGTGTGGGCGGCTTACCCCTTGGAATTTTTTTTATCGTATAATGCCTCAGCACTGTATACATGAATGCCTCAGTGTTGTGTTTCCGAGTGCCCTAGCACTACACGCAGAGATCAGAGCACCGCATGGCCTAGATAAGGTGTTGTAGTTGTTCAAAATAAAGGCTTGAGCGCTGTAGCACTTCAAATTGGTATCGCAGGACTGCGAGATGACTATATGATTCTTTCTCTTTTTTCTAAAGGTTTGTGCCCCTTGGGAGTTATTTTACTTGGCTTTCTCTTGTATTTTTAGTTAAGAGAAGTGTGAGAATGGTGCATGTGAGAAGAGAAGCAAGGAAAGAGTGAGAGAGAAGAGATTTGTACTTATTTCTCCCAATTTTCATAGTGGATTTTTTGATGTGGCGTGGCTCTATGATTTTTTCCTATTTTGGATTTTCCACACTAATTCCTTGTTTCCTTTACTTTTATTCTGCTTTTACTTTATTTCGTGTTTGGTCATTATGGTGTTTACTCCTCATCATCCCCAACACATAATTTTGTTCTAGATGCAAAAAAGTTATCCATTTAATCAAATTTTCTTTTTTCCTTTATCAATCCCTTTGCCTCATGCATTTGGACTTTCTGATTTCGGGAGTGAACATGAACCCCTCTCTTCCTCTTTTGGATTATTAACAAATAAATCAATACTATGTAATAAGTCCTCTTGTGCTTTTTATTTTCTCTTTGTTATTTCATTCAAATTGTGTTGCATCAGATGATAGATGTAATGTGACACTTTCTTACAAGAATTAATGTTACATTTAATCCCTGCTACGTGCTGATTCATTTTATTAATGCCTCTACCTTTACAAATTGTTCTATAATGAAGATATTTGTATTGTTTCATACCATCAACAACTTTACTCTAAGAAAAAAAATTTTAAAACAATATTTACCTTCCCCTACATGCTTTTAAGTTGAATGTGCAGATTGATTGTTTTGTTAATCCATTCTATGATATTAAACCTAATAACCCGCAGTTTAATTTGAATATAATCATGTGAAAGAACGAGGATAAAAAATCCAATACTTAAAAAAAAAAAGGTTCAAATTCATTTCAATATGATGTTAAACATTCCTCACTTTTATAAGAAATTTAAATAGTAAAAAAAAATTTTTAATGGAAACTGCAATGAAAAGCTAATTGAAAAAATAAAAATAAAAATTACTGGAGAGTTGATGGAAATTAGCCAATTACTATCAACAACACAAATATTAAGAAGCTTCATGGATTGCCAAAGCAATGTTATTACTCATAGTCAAACTAAGTTATATTTTAATGAGGTACTTTAATTGAATGTGTTGGTTAAATTAATAAGTTTTATCAGAACGTAAAATTCATTAATAATTTCTACTAAATTCTTAGGAAAAAGGAAAAAAAATGACAAATTCCTAGATAAAATAAGAACATGAAATAAGTGCAAAAACATTAAAAAAGGTATGCCTAATGCCAATATAAGAAGATGACTTCTCCCTTAATTAAGTAATCAAAAGAACCATATGTTCAACTTGCATACATAAAAAAAGAAATATAAAAAGAGAATTTTATTCAATTACAATTTTTTCTTATATAAATCAAAACATATGATCAATTTAAACTAAAATTAAATCCCAAAACTTAATATATGAATGAATAGAACTTAAAATTACAAGCAATAAATTTTTAAATCCTAAATTCCATCAATTAACTAAGCATACCACGTGTTTCTCCCAAACTAAGTAACTAACTGGAGATCATAGTCACAAAAATACATATTTTTAAAAAGAAATTTCCACAAAATAATATAATACAATCCATTCCGCTGGATAAGTAGAAGGAATATAGAGAGAAAACAAAAACAATACTCCAAAAGGCACTATCTGATAAGACTTTCTTATGTATGAAGAAGCTTTCAAGGTCACATTGCTAGCATCGTAAGAAAAAAATGGAAATATTATTAGACTTCCAACAAGCATATTCATTGATATCAAACAACAACAAGCTCTTCTTCATTCCGATGTATGGGGCCCTTTCCCAATGTTATCCTGACAAGGTTTTAAATATTACTTGCTTATAATGGATGACTTCTCTCACTATGTATGATTGTTTCCCATAAGAATAAAATTCGAAGTAGCAAATATTTTCATTAACTTTACTCACCTCATTACAAATCAATTGTCCACTAAAATAAAATGCCTACGTACTGACTACGACACTGAATTCCTTAATCACACTCTCATATAATTTTTTTTTTTTAAATCATGGCATCCTCCACCAAACAAGCTGTCAATACACTCCTGAGCAAAATTGACTAGACGATCCCAAACACTGCCACATCATTGAAACAACTCGAACGCTCCTTCATGAAGCTCACCTTCTCTATTATCCATGGCCAGATGTGGCTCTAACTACTACTATCTATCTTGCCACACTCCTACAATCATCTACACATCTTTGGGTGTGCATGGTTCCCATCGTTTCCTCCTTCACATTGCCATAAACTTAAACCAAAATCCACAATTTGCATCTTCATAGGTTACTCCAACATACACAGGGGATACAAACGCCTAAATCAATCCACTGGAAATATTTTCATATCCTATCATGTTCAATTTGATGAATCTACAATCCCATTTATCCAACTGCCATCACAGACATCCATCAATCCCACTACCTCCAATCTATTTCTCCTAATTCCCATTTCAAATGCATCACCACCTACTGAGTAGATCCATTCTTCCATTCTCCTAATAAGCTCCATCATCTCCTCCACAACCAAAACTCCTACTACCAAAATTGACCCCCATCTACCTTGCTCCTACCTCTTCCTCAACTTTTCCCTCTATAAATAGCCCAACAAATCAATTTTCCCATCATCCTATGGTAACATGATCCCAAACTAGCCACTTAAGACCTTGCCAAATCCTGATCCTCTTTGCTTCACCACCGAACCAACTACATTCACTGAAGCCAATAAATGCCTCGAATGAAGAAATGCAATGGCAACATAATTTAGTGCATTGTAATAAAAGGATATATGAACACTTGTTCCTAAACCACCAAATCTTAAACCTCTTGGTTGATGCTGGACCTATCGACTCAAACTTCATCCAAATGGTTCAATACATAGATACAAAGCATGGTTCAATACATAGATACCTTATAGAACTAGCCGAGGCTAACCAAGAGGGGGTTGAATTGGTGATTTTAAAAAATCTTAAAAAAAATCTTTTTTGTAATTTTAACCCTCTAAAGATGATTTTAATCGTGGATGCGGAAGAAAATAATTTTCACAAAATAATTAAAATCAAATATTTCAAACCATGCAAATAATTATGAAAAATTAAAATACGAAGATAATAAACAAAACAAACGAACCAGAATTTTTACTAGTTAAGGCAACCTGACTTACGTCCACTCCCAAAACCTCCGTTTTAGATATTATACTAAAATAGTGACTCTTCTTTTGCTCTCATAAGGAGGAGGAGAAGCTTTTATAGACTATAGTTCACCAATCCGGTGTGGAAGAGAACTGACCTAATTATTTTGTAGGTAGAGAATCTTAACTCTCTTTTCTGATTCCAGATGAAGGCAAAGAACCCAACTCTTTTTCTCCCTCCAGGAGATGACAGAGAACCTCAACTTTATTTTTTTATGGTCAAAGAACCAAACTATATTCTCATCCTCCAAGTGATGGTTAGAGAACTAAACTCTATTTCTCCCTCCAGGAGATGATAGAGAACCATGATTTACTAAAGAGCTTCTCTTCTAAGCCACCAAGAAATAAGGCAGATGCTTAGAGGAACTAGGCAAGATCCTTGCTTAGAGAAACCTTATGAATCCCCTCATAACTCTCCCTCACAAATAAGATCTCCCTATATTCTCTCTCAAAAGCTATCCTAAGTCTCTTCTTAAAGCTCCCTCTCAAAAACACTCAGTAGCTAAAGATTCTTCAAAGAGTTCTTGTGAATCCTTAAATAGAGGGCTTCAGGAAACCCTAAATTTCAAGAGAAGCATCTTCTATTCATACCTTACAATAGTAGGATTGTATAGGATGATCAATACATAACTACACTCATTCTGTATGATGCAAATATTTATCTAAATAAACTATTCAAAACTTATAAACATATCGTACAGTACGATCCAAGATTGTTTGATACGATTTGTTGAATTTCTTTTATTCGTTTGGTAGGATATCTAAGACGACCATGTTTTGTTCTCAAGTGATTGTACCACACTCGTAACATCGTACAATATGGTTAGTTGATTTAAGCAAGTCATCTGGTATGATGGAACCATTATACAGTACAATTAGTTAAAAAAATTATGGGTTTATTTTGCACAAACTATGCCATATTTTATACTATGTCCATTATATGATAGATCTACAATCGTACAGTATGATTTATGATCATATAATATGATCGATCATCATTAATTAGCCATGATTCGATTACTTGATTTTGGGGGACAATTTAAGTAAGATATTAAAGAGAAATGTAAGGTACAATAGAATCATACAGTATAATTAGTTTTAAAAATCATTTCTGGATTTCTTACTTAAATTCTCTAGTGGCTAGGGTTTTGCCTGATGAAATAAATCATACAGTATGACCCTAAGATCATAAATTATAATTAGTTCAAATAAACTAATTTGACAACCCATATTTAAAATATTTTTTTTTTTTAATATGTATTCATATAATACAATTAAAAATTGTACACAATGAATAGTTTAGAAAATATTTTAAATAATCAAATTTTCTCTCTCCCCATGTATGTGTGCATGGTTGCTTAGCTTTAGTATCCACCCTATATAATCTTGACATAAGAAAGGTAAAAATGCATAAAGACTAAAATCATAGACTATAACACTAGTCTACCCAATTTTGAGCTAATCATATTGGCAAATGAACTGTAGATTATTTTCTTGAAATGTTAGGGTGCACGAAATAAAATTAGATATGCTAGAATAACACTTAATTAAGAGAAAGTAGTAAGAAAGAAATAATATTTGTAATAATCAAAATCATAGTACTTGGATCTAAATCTACAAAAATTGTAAGGACTATGATCAGGTGGAGGTGGTGGTGATGGTGGTTGGAAGAATCAATTAATTTCAATAAATTTTTTTTAATAAGAAATTTACCACTTGATTAGATTCAAAAGCTTAGTAAGAAATGTATTAACTCCACCTAAACCCAAAAAAGATTAGGGATTTAAATTATGTTAACCTAGCTGAAGCTTCATACAAGCAAAAATAGGCTTATATATATATATATAATTCTAATTCAAGATAGTTTAAAAATTAAAGAAAGAAATTGAATCTTTACGCATCTGTTCATTTTTATAATTTGCTTCCTTTCTAAATTTTAAAAGAAAATTATCTCAGTTATAAGATTATCTTCCAAATATAAGAGAAGAAAACTCACTCTCTTATATAAGGAAAAAAATCTATAAAGCAAACCCAATCCTATGATAAGAATGAATAACTTGATTAAAAAAATTATGAAGTGGATTCATTAACTTACAGATGACGACTATAAGATAGAAAATTATAGGAATATGAAAAAGATTTTTATTCCTAAGTTCAATTTTAATTTCAAATAGATTTTAATTAAAAAAAATTAAATTACCCCACTAAAGGAATGAGAGGGAGAGAAGAAATAAAATTTTATGGATAATCATGAATTTTCTTCTTTGATTGTTAAGAGGAGTCAACCATCACTAAATATTTTAAGTAAAAAAGAGGCAAGTATAAAAAAAGTGGTAAGTTCTCAATTTAAAAAGAATAAGTCAACTACTATTATGAGCAATGATTTGATTATTTTATACATATCATATAATACAATGTGGATCATATAATATAATGTGAAGAAAAATATGACTTGGGTGCATTGATTAGGGAGACTTTACAAAGGGAAAAAAGGCATGTAAAGAATAATGAAAATCACAAACATAAATATCTTAATACAAAATAAAAACACTAAAAATAACACAAAAAACAAAATATTTACATTTCCAAATTCCAAATCATTGTAATTCAAGAATGAATATATATGACATCTAATCTAGTTCTCAAGGTGCTAAAAGTTTCAAAAGCTAATAGTTTTATAAAGCTATCTACTAGTTGACTTTTAGTGGCTACATGATGCAGCTTTATATATCCCTTGGTGACATGGCCTCTAATGAAATTATGTCTTATGTCTATGTGTTTGGCTATGGAGTGTTGAATTAGATCTTTAAAATCTAGATGACACTAGTGTTACTACACATGATTAGAATGGTGCCTACAAGTAGTCCAAGATATGGGATTTATTGCTTTAACCAAAGGACTTGTGCAATACAACTCCCTATAGCTATGTATTCTACTTCAATAATAGATAGGGCTATAGAGTTTTATTTTTTACTAGATCAGGAGACTAAAGATTATCCTATGAATTGGCAACTTCCAGAAGTGCCTTTTCTTTCAATCCTATATCCTGCAAAGTTTGAATTAAAATATCATATGATCTTAAAAGAAGTACTATATCTAGAATATCAAATTCCAACTTTTGAGTTTCTAAGAGATATTTATGAATTCTCTTAAATATAGCTAGATTAGATTCTTTTGGATTAGTGTGAAATCTAGCTCAGAGACATATACTAAATATTATATCAGGTATACTGGTAGTCAAATAGAGAAGTGATCCAATTATTCCTCTATACATTTTATGATCTATTGACTTTCTATTTAGGTCCTTATTTAATTGAATGGTAGAGCTCATGCGAGTATTTATTGCCTAAAAAATGTGAGTTTTATTTCCCTTAGTATTATCCATTTTATATTTCTTAAGAATCTTCTTGATGAATTTAACTTGGCTAAGATATGTTTCATCATCCCCCTGCTTTACACTAAATCCAAGAAAATAGGAAAGCTTTCCCATCATACTCATTTCAAATTCCTCATTATTTTTGAAAATTCTCACAATTTTTTTTATTAATCGATCCAAACAGCATGTCATCAACATAGATCTGAATTAGGTTATCTTTTTTTTTTTTTTCTTCAAAAAAAAAAAAGAATAATGAGTAGGTTGTCTTTTTCTTTCTTTAAAAATAGGACAGTGTCTATATTTCCCTTAACAAAACATTTATCTAGAAGGAAGGTGCTCAGCCTGTCATACTAGGCTCTTGGTGCATGCTTTAATCCATATGATACATTCTTTAGTTTAAATATATGATTGAAAATTTTAGAGCTCTAAAATCTTGGAGATTTTTCAACATCAATATCTTCTTTAATTAGTCCACTTAGGAAGACATTTTTTACATCCATTTGATATAGCTTAAATCCTTTAAAGCTAATAAAGTCTAACAAGACTCTAATGGCTTCTAATATTGCTATAGGGGCAAATTGTCTCTTCAAAATCAATCCCCTCTATTTGATTTTACATCTTAGCCACTAATCTAGTCTTATTTCTAATTATTTTTCCTCATCCATTCATCTTATTTTTAAACACCCATTTGATTCCTACCATAATCTGGTCTTTAGGTCTTCTAACAAACTCACAAACATCATTCCTAAAGAAATGATTTAGCTCCTGTTGCATGGATGAGATTCAAAATTCATCATATAAGGCTTGGTCTATGTTTGAAGATTCTATCATAGAAAAAAAGGTAGAGCGACTAACCTCATTTTTAAGGCCATGACTAGTTCTTATTCCTACTGATGATTTCCTAGAATGAGGTCCTTAGGATGGCTAGATTATTGTAGTCCATGACCCCTAATCTGAGATTTTGATGATGATAAATAATATTGATTGAATTATTATTCATTGAAAATTTTTTAATTTTGCTCTTGTCTGTGAGTATTAATGTTTCAGGGAGATCACAAATTACTCAGGACAACAAAAATACTCAAGATTGGGTAGAGTAGGATTTGGAGTCTATAACCCTGTAATTATCTTTTTTTATTATTTTTTTCTTGAGTCTAGTCACAAAGTGTATGAAAAAATGAGCAACCATGCACACATATAGGGGGAGAGATTTTTTAAAATGAAGAATTTTTTTTTATGTTGATCGTACTGTACGAGTTTTAATCATACTATACGATCTGCTCTAGCTCAATGGCTATCTATGAATAAATCATACTGTATGATACCTATCATACTGTACGATGTGTTTCTAATTAAACACCCTAGTCGTCAATTAATTTAAGTAAGTTCTTAATTTATAAATTTTGAACTAATTGTAATGTATGATTGTATCATACAGTACAAGTTTTTTGAATACTTACTTAAATTAACCCCATTATTAGTCAATCAAATCAAGGATTAATTATTGATTGGTAATCGTATAGTACGGGATAGTCATATAATATGATATACAGAGGCTATTTTTGATCATCTTGAACATCGTACCGGACGATATATTGATTTTTGAACTAATCGTACTAGACGATGTGAACATCATACCGGACGACCTGAAGCTTTTAACATATAATATTGCATGAAGTGGGTCATACCATATGATGTACAATGACTAGTTTTGGTCATCCCAACATTCATCCCATACGGGCAAAAAGAATTTAACATATCGTACTGGACGATGTTATATCGTACTGTACGATATGG
Source organism: Dendrobium officinale (assembly GCA_019514585.1). Lineage (NCBI taxonomy): Eukaryota > Viridiplantae > Streptophyta > Magnoliopsida > Asparagales > Orchidaceae > Dendrobium > Dendrobium officinale. Next base: position 29,587,256 of record CM033683.1, read on the forward strand.
TTCAGAAAAATTTCTTATTTTTACTCCTTCGTACAAGGATGAAGGCTATTTTGAACTGATCGTACTGTACGATCTTGGATCATACTGTACGAACAGAAATGTCTATATTAAAAATTAGGGTTTCTTAGAGCCTAATTTAAATATCCAAACTTCTATCTTTTTGAGTGAATATGTGTGAGAGATGAACGTGACTAGAAAGGGATTCCTTGAGAGAGAGCTATTGAGATGATTTTTGGGTTGTTGAGAGGAGGGAGAATGTGAGTTTATGAGGGAGAAGGAGCGTGAGGGAGATCACACGGTTGCTTCTAGCTTGCTGCATGTTCCTCCTGTTGTGGCTCGAGAAGATCTTATTGGAAGCTTTCTGAGGGGAGGATCCTTCAATGTCTGTGTCCTCTAAGGTACTCTACCTTCTCAAGGAGGGAGAAAAATGAGAAGGTTTATTGCCATCACTGGGAGGGTGACATAGCGTTTGGTACTCCACCACATCAGGAAGGTGAAAGTGAGGTTTGTAGAGGCTTCTCCGCCTTGCTGTGGGGGAAAAAAAGAATTACTATTTAGTAGTGAAATTCTCAGAGTTGAGGACTCTGGGGAGTGGATGTAGGTCAAGTGATCGAACCACTATAAATTTTATGGTGTGATTTTTCCTTTACTGCACTTTATTTATATTTTATATTTTTACATTCGGTATAATTGCTTGGTAAAAATCATATTCTAATTCTTTATTGAGCAAGTTAAAATTTCACCACCTATTATTATAATCATGTTTTAAGATTTCGCTTCCACATAAATTTAATTTTCTTGTTTAAAATTTAAAAACATTAAAAATTAGAACTCCTGTTTAGGATTATTATTTTATTGAAACAAATTTCCAATTCACCCCTCTATTGGCGCATCATATACTTTTAATTGGTATTAGAGCGGGGTTTCAAAAATAGCATTTTAGAAAATCTTGAAAAATTGATCATGGCTCATTTTGGTCATTGTAATACTGCTGAGGTTTATTCTATAACCCATCCACCCATGTTTGACAATATTATGTTTGATTTCTGAAAAATTAGAATGTCTATATTTTTACAGTCTATAGACTATCGTATGTGGATGTTGGTTCAATAAGGTTATAGTGCACCTTTTAAAGTTGTGAATGGCATGAAAACTCAAGTATCTTTTAATAAATTGAGCAATGATGATAGGGATCTTGCGTAATTAAATGCAAAGTGCTTAAATTATTTCTTTTGTCCATTAAAAATTGAGGGCTATTTGAGAGTATCTACCTGTGTTACTAGTAAGAAGATTTGGAATAAACTGTGTATCACGTATGAAGAAACTAGTGAGATTAAACAATCTAGACTTAATATTCTATTTCATGATTAGGAACTCTTTCATATGAAACCTAGCGAAACTTTATCTGACATGTACAGTAGGTTCACCCAAATAATGTCATTCTTGCATGAATTAGGTAGAGAAATTTCTAATTATGAAAAAGTTAATAAGATTCTTAGATGCTTATCAAGTTCCTATGACGCTAAAATTATTGCAATTACTAAATCCAAAGATTTAAATATTTATTCTATTGATAATTTGCTTGGGTCACTCATTGCGTACGAGCAAGGAGTGAGTCAAAGGCAAAATGATGCATGAGAAAAGAAGGAGTGGACGGTGGCATTGAAAGCAAACAACTCGGAAAGTGAAAGTTTTGCAATGGAGGAAGAAGATGACATAGCCTTGATGACCCGACAGTTCAAAAATTTTTTGAAAAGAAAACAAATGCTTCATCAGAATAACTTAAATATAGGTAAAAGCTTGAGAACTACTAAAGTTTCACCTGACATGATTTATTTTGAGTGTAGGAAACCAGGCCACCTTCGAGCTAATATCTCCAACATAAAGAGTCAACCAACTAAGGAAAAAGGAAAGGAGAAAGAAGCAGAGGATGAGATAACAAATTTGTGTCTAATGGCTGACCATAATCTTAATCAATCAGATTAAGATAAGATATGTCAACTTTCATATGAAGATTTGTTTGTTATTTATGAGAAAATCCATGACTCGTACAAAAAGTTAAAGAAAATGCATGCTCAACTAACATTGAGTTTAGTACTTTATAAACTGAGCATGCTAACTTAGTTAAAGAAAATTTTGATTTAGATAGAGATCACATGTCCCTACTTGATGAGTTTGATACATTAAATAAGAAGTATATTGAATTAACTGATGCACATGAACCCTTGAAAACATTGCAAGTTGAGTTAGAAACTGCATATAAGGACTTATATACTCTTATAAGTGATTCAGATAGTAGGAAGCATGCTTTGAAAGTTGAAAATACAAATCTTAAATTTGCAAACCAATTTTTTAAAAGTCAAGATAAAGGCTTTGAATGAAAATAAAAAATGACCTTTACTTAAAATTTTGCAATCCATCATAACTAGGATGACACCTACTTGTAATCAATTGTCAAAATCTAGGAAGAGGCATTATAACTCAAACCACTTAAGAAATCACTTTCCTGGAGTTAGATGTTTTTCATGTGGCATGCTAGGACACATCTCACACACTTGCACAATTCACCATAGTACACATTAGGTGTGGAGACCAAAGGTGCATGATCCACAGCATACCACACATGCATTGCATTTTACTTTTCATAAGGAGGGACCCAAACCTATTTGGGTTCCTATATCTAACATTTGATAATCTTGTAGGAGGGCTCTCACAAAAGGCCTCGTGAGAGTATGTGGTACTTGGACAGCGGATGCTCTTGACATATGACTGGTGATGCCAATCAGTTTGTTGTACTATAGTCCAGGACTGGAGGCAAGGTTACTCTTGGAGATAACACCACTAGGAAGGTGGTAGGCTCAGGTATAATTGGTAATTTCAAGAACCTTATGATTAAAAATATTTTGCTTGTAGATGGATTGAAGCACAACTTGCTCAACATCAGTCAACTCTGTGATAAAGGCTTCATCGTGCAATTCTTTGCAAATTCATGCATTGTAAGTTTAAGTAACAACACTATTTTACAGGGAAAGAGGATCAACAACGTCTACATGCTTGATTTAAATAACATTGAATGTGCTGCTTCATTTTGCTTAAAAATAGTGATTGATGATTCATGGTTGTGGCACCGAAGACTTTGTCATTCAAGTATGAAAACCCTTAGGAAAGTGACCCAAAAAGACCTAGTTAGAGGTGTCCCCAAACTCAAGTTTTCAAAAGACCACCTTTGTGATGCCTGTCAACTAGGAAAGCAAGTCAACTCCACCTTTCACCCCATTAAGGACATTAGCACCTCTAGACCTTTAGAAGTCCTTTACATGGATTTGTTTGGACCCATTAGCACGGCCAGCTTGGGAGGGAAAGTCTATGGTTTTGTGATTGTTGATGACTTCTCAAGGTTCACTTGGACTAGATTTCTTAAACATAAAAATGAGTCTTTTGAGGAGTTTAAAACATTTCTACTTAGATTGAGAAAAAGTTAGGTTGTGAGATTTTTACCATCCATAGTGATCATGGGGGAGAGTATGAGAATGAAAGATTTGGAGATTTTTGTGAGGACAAGGGGATTAGCCATAATTTTTTAGCTCCTAGGACCCCTCAGCAGAACGGGGTAGCTGAAAGGAAGAATCGGACCTTGGTGGAAGCCGCTAGAGCCATTCTTGCTGAGTATTCACTTCCAAAATACTTTTGGGTTGAAACGGTTAACACAGCTTGTTATGTGTTGAATATGGTGAAAGTTAGAGCCAAATTAGAAAAGACACCCTATGAGATCCTTAAGGGTAGGACACCCAATCTTTTCCACCTTCATGTCTTTGGTTGTAAGGTTTTTATTCACAATAATGGGAAGTCTCACTTGGGAAAATTTGATCCTAAATCTGATGAAGGAGTATTCTTGGGATATTCTAATGTTGGAAAGTATTTTAGGGTGTTTAACAAGAGAACTTTGATGGTGGAAGAGATAACCCATGTAGTATTTGATGAGTCTGATCCTAAGAAATCTGGAGTTGAAGATGATGATGATGTTGGAGAGATTACAAGTGGAGTAGAGAATTTGGGGAAGGGCGTAGAACACCAAAACAATTAAGGAGTAGGACAAGTCACCCAAGGAGTAGAAGATATTAATTTAGATGAAAGGGTTGGACCTTCTCACACTTTGCCTAGAGATTGGAGATACTCTACAAGTCACCCCAAGGATTTGATCTTAGGAGACCCTTCTAGTGGAGTTAAGACTAGACATGGACTTAGGAAGGAGGTGAACCACTCTGCCTTTATCTCAATTACTGAACCCACCATCATTAACCAAGCCCTTACTGATGAGTTTTGGATTTTAGCAATGCAAGAAGAATTGAATCAATTTGTTTGGAATGATGTTTGGGAGCTTGTAAAAAGACCTAAGGGATAAAGTGTAGTTGGGACAAAGTGGGTCTTTAAGAACAAGGTGAATGATTCAAGAGTGGTGGTTAGGAATAAAGTAAGATTGGTGACTAAGGGGTATAACCAAATAGAAGGGATAGACTTTAAGGAGACTTTTGCCCCTGTAGTTAGATTGGAAGTCATTAGAGTGTTATTAGCCTTTGCCTATTATAAAGGATTTAAGCTTTTTCAAATTGATGTCAAGAGTGCCTTTTTAAATGGGGAAATAAAAAAAGATATGTTTGTAGAACAACCCCAAGGTTTTGAGAGTTCCCAATTTCTAAATCATGTTTTTAAATTAAAAAAGGCTTTGTATGGGTTAAAGCAGACACCAAGGGCTTGGTATGAGAGTCTTAACGCATTCTTACTAGAGAGGGAGTTTGTCAAGGGGAGCGTAGACACCACCCTTTTTCTTAGGAGAGTTGGAGATGATTTACTCATTATTCAGTTTAATGTGGATGATATACTATTTGGATCTTCTAATAAGAAATTATGTGATGAGTTTTCTAAAATAACGAGTAGAGAGTTTGAGATGAGTTTGATGGGAGAGTTATCCTACTTTTTGGGATTTAGCATAAAATAATTGAAGGATGAAACCTTTTTAAATCAAACAAAATACATAAAGGACATTTTGAAGTAGTATGAGATGGACAAAGCTAAGCCAATTAACACTCCCATGCCTTCTAGTGCTCAATTGGATAAGGATTCAAGTGGTAAGTCTGTTGATTAGAAGAAGTATAGAGGTATGATTGGATCTTTACTTTAGTTGACTGCGAGCTGACCTGATATTATGTTGAGTGTTTACCTTTGTGCTAGATTTCAAGCTGACCCTAAGGAGTTCCACCTGATTGCAATTAAGAGAATTTTTAGATACCTTTTGGGGACCCAAGGCTTAAGGATTTGGTACCCTAGATACAACACTTCTTTTGAGATTATTGGATTTTCTGACTTTGATTTTACAGGATGCAAGGTGGATAGAAAAAGAACTTCATGAACTTGTCAATTCATAGGACAGTCTCTGGTCTCTTGGTCTAGTATGAAGCAAAAATCTGTTGCACTTTCTACTGCTGAAGATGAGTACATTGCTCTTGGAAGTTGTGTGGCCCAAGTCCTTTGGTTGAAACAACATGTATTGGATTTAGGATTACATATAGGCACCATCTCAATCTTTTGTGACAACACTAGTTCCATATGCATATCTAAGAATCCTATCCAACATTCAAGGACTAAGCATATTGACATTAGGTATCACTTCATTAGAGATCATGTGACTAAGAGAGACATTGAGTTACACCATGTGAAAACTAAAAATCAACTGGCTGACATCTTTACTAAACCACTGGCCTTCGACACTTTCAGTTCTTTAAGGATCAGATTGGGTGTGATTGACATAAATGCATAAAACTTGATCTCTAATTTGCTTTCTTTTACTTTTGTTCTTTTTCTTTTAACTTGTTTTCTTTCTTTTGCTCTTTATTTTTTTTTTTTTGTCTCTTTTGCTTTGCTCTTAATTTTTTGGTGTGTTTTACTTTCTTTTGTGTGCTTTTCATAGTTTAGTTTTCAAAATCATCGTTGAAATGATATCATATGCCTTGTCATTGCTTTTGAAAATTTGTAGTCAATATTTTTACATATCTTAATATCTTAGATGGTAAAAATATTTTGTGATTGTGTCTCTTTCTCTAACCTATTTTAGTGGCATAGTTTTCTTTTCTAATCAAAAATCTATTTCAAATTAAAGATTTTGTATGAAATTAAGATTTTTTCTTAAGCTTGCTTAAGCAAATCTATTTTGTATTTATAATGTTTAAAGTCCTTTTGTCACATCAAGATCCCTCGTTACTCTTGTATTTGATTATTGATTCTATTTGTGATAATTCTTCCTTATGTTAGAGAGAGAGCCCCTATTCTCTAATATCTAGAAGATATACTCACAACTAAGCACTTTTTAAGAGTTGTAAAAGAGAATGGAGCTTGCAAAAAAAAAATGGCCAATGATGCCAATAAAAGATGCGCAATGATGCCATATTAAAAAATTATATATCAAAAAGCAAAAGATGTGCATAAGCATCAATCAATTGACAAGAGGCATAAAATGAGTCCACTAAAAAGCAAGCTCCTCTCTCTTTTCAAATCCTTTAAAAATTTAGAAGTTTTCATGTATCAAAGGCTTGATTTCGATTGTTTTGATATTGTGAAAAATTTACTTTGATTCATTATTCTATAAGATTTTTTTTCTTAGACCAAATGATGAATGGATTCTTGTTCCTCATATCCAATTGATTTTTTGAGTTAGGTCATTGATTTCAAAAGATGATTCTACCCTAAGAGAAAGTCTGAGCTAAGGGTAATCATGATTGGATATTCTACCGTTCTTTGGATTATTGATGTTGTTAACTCATTAACTCACAAGTTTTTAAAATCAATCACATGGAATACTACATATTCTTCATAAAAAATAAAAAATAAAAATAAAAAAAAATTTTGGTTCTTGGTTCCCTCCTTTTTTAGATGTCAAAAAGGGGTGTAGTTTTAGGATGTGTCTTGCACCACACTGCTATTTTTTTAAATTTTTTCGTAGTGTTTTACCATCATCAAAAAGGGGGAGATTGTTGCAAATTCAGGTCTATGAACCATATTTTGATGATTGACAAACACTCTTACTTGACTTGGACTATCCTTTGTTACTGACTCTTTCAGGAATCAAAGATCGGATGGAAAAAATGGAGCCAGCTCAAGATGGGGTAGATTAGGGTTAAGTTAGTCTGTAATTTTATTTTTTCCTCTTGAGTCAATTATAATCTTTGGTGTAACTAATGCAAAGTAACCCTACACCCACACACTTGAGAGACTTGGAATTTCTATTTTTACTCAAATCGGTCAGGACGATATTTACATCGTTCTGGACGATCGGGTTTAAAATAGAAAATCTAATCAAGGGTTCTTAATTAAGGCAACCGTCATTAGCCAATCGGCCTGGACGATACGTGTATCGATCAGGACGATAGGATCAAAACAGAAAGAAATTGCCGCTATAAACAATAAAGGTATTCTATATTTTTGGAAATCGACCAAGACGATCTTGGATCGGCCAGGACGATTTTCACAATTATGCCTTAATTAATCAAACAAATTAAGGAAGTAATTAAGGATGATTGTTATGATCACATCGTCCTAGACGATCGCAGGATCGGCCAGGACGATTTATTCAAAAACCTTAGTTACTCCTGAACGATCTGGATCGGATAGCTTACATTCAGGGCGATGCTCTGGCCGATCTCATGGGATTTGTACTGATCGTCCAGGATGATGTCCATATCGTCCTAGACGATATTGTTGGCAACTTGTAATTAATGAGCTCATTTGAAGCTCTTCTATTTAAGAGCTCTTATTCAATGTTTTTGAAAATCTTTTACTGCTACCTTGACCTGAGAATACCTTGAAGAGAGAGAGAGAGAGAGAGAGAGAGAGAGAGAGAGAGAGAGAGAGAGAGAGAGAGAGAGGATCTTATGAGGGGGAGCTTGTGAGGGGATTCACAAGGGTTGCTTTAAGGATCGTTCTGATTCTTCTTCGTCTAGAGTTTCTTGTCCGTGGAAGGGTTGGTAGAGGTAAGGATTCAGCAACTGATAGTAGTTCTCTGCCAGCTTCAGGAGAAAGCAAAAGGAGATAGGTTCTCTGCCTTGTCGGGGTGGCAAAAAGAGGTTCTTTGTAAAGGCTTCTCCGCCTAGCTGTGGGGGCTAAAGGAGAGTCATGATTGTAGTGCAATACTCGGAGGGCACCTCCGGGGTGTGGATATAGGTCGAGTTGACCGAACCACTATAAATTTCTGTGTTCTTGTCTCTTGCTTCCGCACTTTAATTTCTACACTTATTTTTCTTCTGGTCTGATTTTGATTTATGTGATTTTACTTCTTTGTGAATTTTTTTTTTAAATACCAATTCACCCCCCCCCCCCCTCTTGGTTAGCTTTTGGGCCAGTTCTATAGGGAACTTTCAAGTGGTATCAGAGCGGAAGTCATAAAAACTAAGTTTGAAAACTTTTTGAATTTGATCTATGGCTAACTTGGGAATATAAACATTACTAAAGGTTATTCAATTACACGACCTCCCTTGTTTGATAATCTACCTTTTGATTTTTTGAAAACCAACATGTCAATATTTTTATAATCAACTGATTATCGCATGTGGATGCTTATCAAAGAAGGTTATTCTCCACCTTCTCGTGAAAATTAATGGTGTTAAAATTGAAGTTGCTTTTACTGAATGGACTTTCGATGAAAGAGATTTAGCTTAATTGAATGCAAAATGTTTGAACTATTTTTTATGTGCTTTAAAGTCTGAGGATTACATGCGTGTTTCCACTTGTAAAATTGGTAAATAAATTTGGGATAAATTGTGTATCACCTATGAAGGCACTAATGAGGTTAAATAATCCCGTTTGAATATTCTCTTGCATGACTACGAACTTTTTCGTATGAAACCTCATGAATCTGTTTCTGACATGTATACTAGGTTTACTCAGATAGTTACTTCACTGCATGCATTAGGAAGAGAACTTTCAAACTATAAAAAGTAAATAATATTTTGAGATGTTTGCCTTCGTCATATGATGCTAAAATCACTGCAATCACTGAATCTAAGGATTTAAACACTTATTCTATTGATAACTTACTTGGGTCTAGGGAGTGGACGTAGGTCAAGGTTGACCGAACTACTATAAAAAAAATTTATGTGCTTTTTCCATTTTTTGCATTTTTTTTTCTTCCCTACAATTCTCTTTCTTTATAAGTTGAGTTTATTTGTTTTAATCTTATCAATCAAATACACTAAGTTTAAACCTTTTTTCTATAAGAATATTTGCATGTGTAAAATTATAAAAAAAAACTTTTATCATATAAATTTCTATATAAATTGCTTCTGCATGTTATTTTGAGTAATCTATTTGGATAAAGTTTTTAAGTTGTTTTGTGGATAAAAATAAAAAGTAAAAAGTAGCATTCCTAATTAGCAGTTTTTAAAATTACCACTTCACCCCCCTCTTGGTGCTCCTCGAGCTAGTTCTGTTAGGTTTAACAACCATATCGAACTTTTAAGTGGTATTAGAGAGGGTTTTGAAATTTAGATTTTAAAATCTTCAAGAAAAGATCAATGGTGTATTTGGGTAATCGAAATACTGTGGAGAGATATTTAATAATCCACCCACCACTATTTGATAATAAACTATCTAATTTCTAAAAAATTCATATGTTCACCTTTTTACAATCTATTGATTAGCATATGATTTTTAGTACAAGAAGGTTATTATGAACCATCTCATTTGATTAATGACATGAAAATTGAATTATCATTTAACGAATGAAGCAGAGAGGATAAAGACTTAGCTCAATTAAATGCTAAATGCTTGAACTATATATTCTGTGCTTTAAAATTTAAATATTATATGCGTGTATCAACTTGTACTACATGGAAAGAGATATGGGATAAATTATGCATAATATATGAGGGAACTAGTGAAGTAAAATAGTCTAGGTTAAACATCCTACTTCATGACTATGAACTATTTCACATGAAAAAACCTAGTGAGTCAATTTTAGAAATGTACGTCAGGTTTACACGGATAGTGACATCGCTGCATGTATTGGGTAGAGAACTTTCTAATTTGAAAAAAAGTTAATAAAATTCTATGTTGAATGCCTAGTGCATATAATGCTAAAATTATAAATCTAAGGATTTTAATATTTATTCTATTAAAAATTTTCTTGGGTCACTCATTGCCTATGAGTAAGGAGCGAGTCAAAGGTAAAGTGATGCATGTGAAAAGAAGAAGGAGAAAATTATAGCACTTAAAGCAAATGAGTCAGCAAGTGACAGCTCTACAAATAAAGGAGAGGAGGACATCACATGATGACACTATAATTTAAAGGCTTCCTAAAAAGAAAATAAAGGCATCATCAGGAGTGGAATAAAGTTAAAACAAATAAAAATTTTAAAGTGTCATATGATGTTATTTGTTTTGAATGCAGGAAGCTGGGACACTTGAGAACGGACTGTCCCAACCTAAAAGTTTAACTAAAGAAAAGCCAAAGTTTAAGAGGGGCAAGAAAAGATACAAAAATCTTTTTAGTCCAACTCTGCCTCTGAATCGAAAGTATAGGAGGAAGTAATAAATTTGTGTCTTATGACTAATGATAATCTTGGTTAATCAAATTAAGATGAGATATGTCAATTTTCTTATGATGAATTATTTATTATTTCAGAGAAAATTCATGATTCATATAAGAAGTTAAAAAAGATGTATGCTAGTCTTAATACTAAATTTAGTACACTACAAAAAGAGCAAGCTAGTTTGGTAAGTGGGCATTCTACTTTAGATAATGATCATATGACTTTACTAGATGAATTTGATGCATTAAACATGAAGCATATTAACCTATGTAATGCATATGACTCCTTGAAAACATCACATATTGAATTAAAGAAATCATTCAAAGGATTAGAAGCAAGCCCAGATGAAATAGATGGTAGGGATCATGCATTAAAAATAAAAATATCAATTTATGAAAGCATGAATAATTTTTTGAAGCAAAACTAAATGCACTTAAGAATAACAAACCACCACCTACCTTAGTACTATTTTATAACTTGTTACCGTAACATACAACATTTAAACTTATGAAGAGGCATCATAATCGATGAAGAATAATAAATCCATTTTCAAGTGTAAGTGTTACTCTTGTGGCTTACTAAGTCACATGGAATGTACTTGCACAGTCCACTGTAGGACACATCTAGTGTGGAGGCCAAAATTATATTTATTGCAGCATATCATGCGTTCATCTTATTCATTCAAGAATAAGGTGGAACACAAACTCACTTGGTTCCTAAATCTAAAGTTTGAATGAATATTATAAGGTTGCTCTCACAAAAGTCCTAGTGATAACATGTAGTACATGTACAATGGATGCCCGAGGCATATAACTAGTGATATGAAGCAGTTCATCACACTAGAGGCAAGGTCAGGAGACAAGAAGATACTAGGAGATAACACCACTAGGAAAGTGGTGGTCTCAAGTATAATCAGTAACGCTAGGTTTTATTATTAAGAATGTTCTATTAGTTGATGGTATAAAGCATAATTTACTGAGCATTTGTTAACTGTACAATAAAGGTTTTGACATCAAATTTCTTTATAAAAAATGTATAATTAGTTTAAATAGAAAACTTATATTAGAAGGAAAAAAATAAATAATATCTACATGCTAGAAATAAATTACATTGAATATTCTAACTCTTTGTGTTTGAAAATAATAATTAATGAATATTGGATATGGTATAGGAGACTATGTCTTGCAAGTATGAAGACACTCAGGAATATCACATAAAAAGGCTTAGTTAGAGGCATACCTATGTTAGACTTCACAAAGGACCACCTATATGATGCATGCCAACTAGGAAAATAAGTTAAGTCTTCATTTCATTGAATCAAAGGCATCAACACCTTTAGCCCACTAGAAATCCTTCATATGGACCTATTTGGACTAGTTAGTACATCCAGCTTAGGAGGAAAGACATATGAATTTTTAATAGTAGATGATTTCTCTAAATTCACTTGGGTTAGACTCCTAGCACATAAGAGTCAGTTATTTGAGAAATTTAGAACATTCTCCACTTGGATTTAAAAAAAATGGATGTCCAATTTCAACCATTGATTAATAATCATGATGGAGAATTTAAAAATAATAAGTTTGAATCTTTCTATTAAGAGATAGGTATATAACATAACTTCCCTACCCCTAGGACCCCTCAGTAGAATGGAATAGCTGAAAAGAACAATAGAACCTTAGTAGAATCTATTAGGGCCATATTAGCTGAATACTCACTCCTTAGATATTTTTTGGGCAAAAGTAGTAAATATTGCTTGTTATATTTTAAATAACGTGAATATTAGATACAAGCTACATATCCCTTTGAACTTTTTTAAGGGTAGGACACCCAACCTTTCTCACTTGCATATTTTTGGGTGTAAATGCTTTATCTTGATCAATAAAAAAAATCATCCTTAGGAATATTTGATCCAAAATATGATGAAAGAGTTTTCTTCATCTGTAGGGAAAGCCTATAAAATTTTTAATAAGAGAACCTTGGTAGTAGAAGAGTTTACTCATGTGGTATTTGATGAATTAGATAGGAGCTCCTAATCTAAACCTCAAAAAGAAGAAGTAAGGTCATTTAAGGGGTAGAAGTTATTACTATAGAATATATAGTAGAACCTCAGGAGCCACTACCTTGAGAATGGAGATATTCTTATAGTCATCCTAAAGAATTGATCTTAGTAGACCCATCTAAAGGTATTAGAACTAGGTATGGACTTAAAAAAGAAGTTATTCATAATGTATTTATCTCTATAATATAACCCACCAACATAGATCAATCCCTAGCTGATGAATTCTAATAGTAATGTAAGAAGAGCTAAATCAATTTGTTTGAAATGATGTATGGGAACTAGACAAAAGACCAAAGAACCAAAGTGTGATCGAAACAAAGTGGATATTCAAAAATAAAATGAATGATTCTGAAATAGTGAGAATAAATAAGGCTAGATTAGTAGCTAAGGGGTGAAATAAGATTGAAGGAATCAATTTTAAGGAAACCTTTACCCATGTAGCTAGACTAGAAGTTATTAGGTTGCTATTAGCTTTTACTTACTTTAGGGGATTTAAATTGTATCAAATGAGTGTTAAGAGTGATTTCCTAAATGGGGTGATTAAAGAGGATGTTTATATTGAGCAACCCCTAGGCTTTGAAAATTTATAATTTTCAAATCATGTGTTCAAGTTAAAGAAGACATTATATGGACTAAAACAAGTACCTAGAGTATGGTATGAAAGGCCAAGCACATTCCTAATAAATAGAGCCTTTGTTAAGGGTAGAGTAGACACTACCCTATTCCTCAAAAAAGGTAGGAGAAGAATCACTCATTGTCCAAATTTATGTTGATGATATCTTTTTTGGATCCTCAGTTAAAAACCTATGTGATGAGTTTTCAAAAATAATGAATAGAGAGTTTGAGATGAGTATGATGTGAGGGTTGAACTATTTTCTTGGATTTAGTATAGTGTAAACGGATGATAGAACATTTCTTAATCAATCTAAATACATCAAGGACTTCCTTAAGAAATATGAAATGGACAATGCTAACGCAATAAACACTCCTATGAGCTCTACTATTTTCAAGGGGTAGAAAAATTATGACCTATACGAGATTCTTTACAAAATAATTCAAATTTTTTATTTTTAAATTCACCACCATTTTCACCATGAACTGTTGAGATTAAGCGTCATAATTTCCTCTTAATCCTAATAGAAAAGGTTCTAATTTCATCAAAAGATTTACTTTTATGTGATACGAACTTTACCCATGTAAATATTAAAAAGTCATTCATAATTACAAATCTAAAAAGTCTTACCACCTAGACTAGCTATATTGACATGTCTAAATAAGTCCATATGGATGTTTTCTAGTGGTCTAGTGTTTACTATGTCCTTGATTGAGTGAAAGGATGGTCTATTCTGCTTTCCTAATTATCAAGCATCACACAAATGATCTTTAGTAAATTATAATTTAGAGATGTCTCTAACTAAGTCAAGTTGAGTAATTTTTCTAGGCATTTTTATGATAGCATGACAACCTTTTATGTCATAATTTTGACTCATAAATATTATTTTTTAAATAAGGAATATCATATGATTTGTCCAAATAGTTCAAATCAAGCATATAAACATATTAATTTGCATTCCTTCCAAAATATTTTTTTACAATCTTTGTGATAAGAAAAATAGCTTATGTGTTTTTGAAAATAGACTTTTCATTATTTTCTTATACTATTTTTGATAAAGTGTTATTAACATTGTGACTACGAAAAAAAACTTTTAGAAAAAAAAAATAAGAAAAATTCAAGCCATTCCAAACAAAGCTTAAGGGATTCTTCTTTGGTTTGCTAATTTTACCATCATTGTGTCCATCCTACAAACCTTCATGCATTATACTCCCTCAGCTCTGTTTTTGGCAAGCCTTCACGAGTTGATTCAACTACAACCAAATTATAAGACCCATGACTAAAAAGAATTGGTAGAAATAAAAGTCTCTAGAGTCTAGCCCACTAAAGGAGAAAATTTGAACTAGTAGCACTTCCCATCGGTACTGGTAGAAGGTGGAGATCGAGTTCTTATTGTCAACATTGCAAGTTTTTTTATCATGTTAATTTAACTTGTTAGAAACTTCATTGGGAGTTGAGAAACAATGTGGATTCTAATTCTTCTAAAATTCAAATAAATCGTATTCAGAACTTTAGTGTGGCCCATAATCAGATCTTTAATGCTAGCAATGACATGGACCCTTCCTAATAGGGGTGTCAAAATGGCTCGAAGGTTTAGATTCCGGTCCAACCTGAGCTGACCAGGGTTTAAAAGAGTTGACTCTAACTCAACCCAGTTTTGAAAACATGTCAGGATTGTCAATCCGGACCAAACTCATGCGGGTTACCGGGTTGACCTGACCTGACCCGCACGGGTTAGGGTTCATGTGCATTCGCGCGCACTATTAGATCCAGGCGGCTGGACGATGTCGATGATCAGATGACTCGACCAGACCAGAAGCACATTCATCAGCACTACAATATGGGATGACGTCGAAATGGGTCAAGACTTTGGTGGCACATGGACAAGATGATGTCAAGTCATCGACAACTCGACCAGACGCAATGGTGAAGCCAACTGATGGCCTTTGACAAAGCGGAGTCGGTAGTGCAGGTCTGGTGGCCACGAGACAACGCCAAGGGATGACTCTACCAGAAGTTGTTACGGGACGACGCCGATGAGCACAATATTCTCGGGTCAACCCGAACCCGACTCGGTTTTACAAATGGGTCAGAATCCTGAACCTGATCTATTTCTCAAACGGGTTGACCCTAACTCAAAATTTTCAGGTCGGGTTCAAGTTGGGTTTTCGGGCTATGTCAAATATTGAGGTTTTGATTGGGTTTTCTGGTCGTGTCAAATATTGACACCCCTACTTTCCACCCTACTAATTAATTAGTTAAACATAAAACCAATCAGTTCAAAATGCCTTAATTGATCCCGAGTAACCATCACAATGACTATTAATTTTTTTTTGGGACATTTAGGCCAACTAAGGCAAACTCTCACACACATCACATAAACAACACTCGAACTCAAGCCTCATGATTGGTAGTCAAAGCTCCTAATAGATAGACCAAAATGAGCAGCATTCAATGACTATTGTTATTTATAATAAGTGGTGTCCTGTCCCCTTTTTCACAAACACTGCCTCAACAGATTTATATTCTAGCAAGAATTTGGCCATAAGCTCTTACTTCTTTTTATACTATAGTACCTCTAATTGACAATGAGGAAAACAAAAATGATCTCTGACTGCTCAACCATCGATGCCTTTCTTATTTGACAAAGTTTGAAAAATGTTCATCGTTCAATTCGATGGTGATTCTTCAATTGAATAAGTGTAAGAAACGTCATTCGTTCAATATGGAGGTTAAATGAGCCTATGTCAAGAATTTTATTTATTAAAAACTTTGTTTTGACACTATCAAACTTTCAACTATAAATAAAATATATGAGCCTAAGAAACAATGTCAAGAAATTATTAATACTCCACTCCCATAGATGCTGTGATCTACTACAGTCATTTATTTTTTGTATATCATATGGACGTATCTTGTTAATAGGAACAATTATTACGTCCTCCGATCGGACGTAGAGGAACGTTCGGTCGAAGACCAAATCACGCCAAAAAACGAGAAATACCGAGCAATACCAAACAATAACGACGATTACCATCACGTGAAGACACAACACCGAGTTATACCGAGCTATACCGAGCAATACCGAGTTATATAAAAGTTGTATCGAGTTTTTCCTAGAAAAAACTCGGTACAACTCGGTATTGCACGGTATAGCTCAATATTGGTCTTCACAAAGTGGTATTCCTCGTTATTATCAAATAATACCTAGCAATACCGAGTTTTTTGGCGGGATTTTGCCTCCGACCGGACGTTCCTCTACGTCCTTACACCGGACCTAATAAAAGTTCTGTTAATAGACTCTAGTTTCTTTTGAGATAGTTTTTTTACTACTTTCTAAAGCAATCTTTTAATAAAAAACTTTTGAAAAAAAAAAAATAAACCCTAAAAACTAAAAATAATGAAAAATCTGCCTCAAACGAAACCTCTACTACGGTTTGCTTCTTATAGTTATATTTTTTATACTGGAATTTTATAACTGCTCGTTTGTCCTTATCTAAACTAAGCATAATTTGATCCTTATCATGTATTCATTTCACTGGAAATAATATTTTCATAATTAATCTAATTTTATTTTTAATAGAATTTGATAAGATGAAAATTACGAAAGGTTGAATATTACATAGAGCAAAAAAAAAACTTTTTTTAGCTGTCTATGTAACTTGTAAGGATCAAATCATGCATTGTTTAAAAATACAAGAGCAATTTTAAGGACAAATTTTATATACAGATATCTTAATAATTATATTATTAAAATAATTATCAAGAAAAAAAAATTGAAAGGAAACTAATACAAGAGTAATTTTAAGGACTAATCACTAATCATGCTGGCTCCACCTTGGAATTTTTTTTCCTAATTTTATATTTTTGCTAGCAGCGAACCAAGCTAGGGACCAGCGCTTTTTTTTAATTATTTTTCGTTTGTTTATTTCCATAGTGGAGCAGGCTATTTATCAACAAAATTTATATTTAATTTAAAAGCAATCAACATCAGTTTTTTTTTTTTTTGGGGAAAATTATGGCCTAAGCCTTTTTCATTAATATAAACTTGTTACATGTAATGAAGAAAGAAAGAGCAATAAAAACGATCTTGTCAAAACTTACAAGATCCAAAAATGGGATAATAAAACAAAATCCCCAGAACAAACCTATAAAGCAAAATAACCAAAAAGAGAATGAAAAACAGGAGAAAATAATCAAAGGAAGAGGAGATCAGAGATGCCGCGGGCTCAGGAATTGCCGCTCTCTCAACCTGGTTGCAAAAATAAGATTCCTACCATCCAAAGGGGAAAATGACAATCCAATCATCATTGCCCATTTTCACGATAAACCCCACAAACCAATTCCATCAGCAGCTCAGCAAAGAGCAAAAACAACTACAGCAGGTAAAAACAGAACAGCACCCGGATTGCCAACCGAAAAACACATCCAGCAGAACAGAAGCGTGCCAGAACCACCAGTCATAGCACCATACAATTCTCAAGAAGCCTTACAGTACCTTCATCAGCAAATCTCTATTTTTCCATTTCAAAATTCTAGAGAAAACTGCAGTTTTAATTTTAAGGGTTAAAGAAGTGGAAGAAAGAGCAGAATCCCCAAAATTTCTATCATTCCTTTCTCTCCAAATATAGTAAATTGAAGAGCAAATAAGTAGATAGTAAAAATCTTTATTCTTGTCACGAGTTTCTTTGATATATTCAAAAATTTGCAGCACACTAGGCCTGAGCAGTAAAAAACCAAGATTGGAAATAAGCTTTGAGAGAATAGTAAAAGAGTAGTCACATTCAAAGAAAAGATGGTTGATAGATTCTGCATGAGAGTGGCAAAGAGCACAAATAGGATCCACAGAGATATTTCTGGCTAGTAAAGAGTCCGCAGTCTTTAAACCCCCAGATAAAGCCATCCAGCTATAAGATGAGTATCTAAGAATATAACGCTTATGCCAAACAAATTCCCACCAATTAACATTAACATCATGAATATGGAAAAAATCCCTGAATTTCTTATGCCAGCAAGCCTTAACATCATCCCAGTAAATTGTATCCCGATCAGCAGAAAAAATAGGAATACCGGAAAGATAATTCCGAACAGCAAGCGGCAAATGCTCAGGCAGGTCCCAAGCAAACCCATTCATAATGACATTGATCCTCTCATTAACAGGAAAAACCGAAAGCAGCGGTTGAAGGACATCAATTTCTTTGATACAGCTATCTTTAACCCAATGATCCCAGAACAGGGCAACATTAGAGTTAGCAGATACATTAAAGTGAAATTTAGCTTTAGCCAAATTAGCATCCCTACAAATATTTTTCCAATACTTAGAGGCTTTTGAAACAGGGTCTTTCCAAGGAGAGACATGAAGGTGTAAAAGCCAACTGCTAAGAGGACTTTTCTCATTGTAAATTCTTAAGATGAGAGAACAGTTAAAGCAAAATTGGAGGGATTGAAGAGAAGGCAATCCAATACCTCCAAACTCTTTAGGCTTACAAGTATTTTTCCAAGAGATTAAATGCAATTTTTTCTTATTTAAGTCCCCAAAGAAAAGGAATTTAGCACATAATCTATCAATTTGTTTTAGAATGGTTTTGGGTATAATACTACCACGGATCCAGTAGGCAATAGTATTCCAAATCGTATACCTGAGAAATTGAAGTCTGCCAGCAAAAGATAATGCTTTGGCTTTCCAACCAGACAACTTCTTAATGATACTCTCCATAAGCTTATAAAAACAGCTAAGTTTCGGGTGAAAAGGGGATAAGGGAATTCCCAAATAAGTCATAAAAGAGGAGGCAGCAGAGATGTTAAGTGCAGAGCATAAATCCTCAGAATTAATACAGTTAGGGGGTAATATAACAGAGCTTTTCCCAAAGTTGACATGTAGACCAGAGGCCTTAGAAAATTCCTTAAGAATGTTGGAGAGTTTAATGCAGTTATCAACATCAGCTTTGCCAAAAATAATCAAATCATCTGCATATAAGAGATGAGTCAATCTAAAATTCCCAAAAGAGAAACCTTCAAAATATTGATCGAGCAAATTGCAATCCAGCAAGCAAGACAGACCATCCATAACAATACTGAAGAGATAAGGGCTAAGGGGGCAACCCTGCCTTAGCCCGGATGAAGATTGGAAGAATCCCTCCAAAGAACCGTCCATACAAAGAGAGAACCAGACATCCAGAATACAAGCTTCAATCCACTTAATAAAGGAGATGGGAAAACCTTTTTGCTCCATCCGAGCAAGAAGAAAATGTCTAGATACACTATCAAAGGCTTTCTTAATGTCATACTTAACACACATAAGCCTGATATTAGAGGATTTCCTTGAGAATTGAAGAATCTCATTAGCAAGAATAACATTATCCGTAGAAATCCTATTTTTAATAAACCCCGCTTGATTCTCTTTAATAATTTTGTGCATAATAGGCTTCATTCTCTCAGCCAAGAGTTTAGCAATAATTTTGTGCAAGGTATTGCATAGAGCAATGGGCCTGAAATCCCCAATGGACTCAGCATTAGTAGATTTCGGAATAAGGGTGATGGCAGTAGCTTTGATAGTGCGGGGAATGTAAGCATTATGAAAGAACCCTTTGATAGCATTGCAAACAGAAGTACCAATAAGCACCCAAGTAGATTTATAAAAATCAAAATTGAACCCATCCGGCCCAGGGGTGGAATTGGAGGAGCCCTTAAAAACAACTTTCTTAATCTCAGAATCAGAGAAAGGGGCAATAAGATTGAAAGTGTAATCCGAATCAATAACAGTACCAGGAGGAAAGAAGTTGATGTCAAAATCCATCTGTTGAGGAGCATTAAACAGAGATTGGAAGTAAGAAATAGAATCTTTGATGGCTTCAGAGACTAATATACCCTGGTTAGACATAGCAAGAGCTATTGCAGTTTTTTTATAGCTCCTCCTCATATGAATTCTAGAGTAAAGAAATTTGAGGTCATCCTCACCCTGAGTTAACCATTTAGTTTTGGCTCTTTGTTTGACCCAGGAAAACCACATAGAAGAAGCTGCCTCCAACTGTAAATTAACATTCTTAAGCTCTAAGGAGGAAGAGCAAATATTATTCTGATCATTAAGTTGACTGACAAGCTAGCTGCTTAGCTTGTAGAGTATTGATGTGATCAGTCATAACATTTGCATTAGCCCATCTTTTCCCCTTAATACCTTCTTTCAATAATTTGAGCTTATTAGAAAAATCCACAAGTGGATTACCCACAGCCTTAGTCGCAAAAATATTAAGCAGTAGAAGCCAGAACTGCTCATTTTTACCCCAATAATTATTATACAAAAAATGATGCTTTTTAGAATGATTAATACCAGAACTAAGAACGATAGGGCAGTAATCAGAACCGTCTGGGCTTTTAATCATGTAGAAGGAATCTGGGAAGGAAGAAACCCAATGCTCATTAATCAACATACAGTCAAGCTTGATGTGGATAGGAGAATCAATCCGTTGATTGAACCAAGTGTAAGAAGGACCAATAGAAGCCAGATCCTTGAGATTAGTATCAAAGATGACACTATTAATATCATTTAGATGACTCTGATGAAGAGGATTGCCACCTAACTTCTCAGAAGTGAAACGACAAGAGTTGAAGTCACCCATTAAGATCCACGGGAGGCAATCAGAAGGAGCAATTGATCTAATTTCATCCCAAAGAGCTTTCCTCCCAACCTGGCTATTAGAAGCATAAATCACAGATAGGAGAAAAGGAGTGGATGAGCCAAAATAAACCATACCAGCTATCATTTGAGACGAGAAGAAGGAAGGATGAAAGGATAGTCTATCAGTAGACCATTTAAGCCAAATACGACCAGGAGAAGCACAATGGAAGTTATGGCAGCTAGCTTCCATATCAAAAACCCCGATGAGTATTGAAGAAATTCACGTTAGAAAGACTTTGAAGTTGTATTATGTTCTCTAGAATACAAATCATATCCAACCGTAAGGATTGGATCAGCATTTTGCAGTAAGACACTTTATTAGAGGAAGAAAATCCTCTAATATTCCACGCCCCTATATTAGGACTGATCATTTACGCTTAGCTGAAGAGGTTGGAGGCTTTTTTGAGCTTTTCCCTTTGGAATTTTTAGGAATAGAGGTCTTAATATTATTCCCCCCACTAGTATTAGACGTCTGTTCCGATATTGAGGTAGCATCATTATCTGCGATAGTGACCATTAACTCTTCAGACCCCTGAAGAGAAGAGAATTTGTTACTGGTATTAACAATAGGAGGTTGCACAATACTAGATTGACCAAAATCAGTGTCCCCTAAACCTTCATCTGTAGGGGAGTTAAGATTGGGTATATTCGAGCTACCAGGAACATTAGAAATAAGAGAAGGTTGATCAATAGAATCTGCATTATTAGAAGGGGGAATAACAGTCTGTTGCTGGAAAGTATAGTCGGATAGAGCAGCAGTCACACACCAATATAACTGACTGCAGTATTACCTTTAGGAACCCAAAGCACCTGAGACGGAACAAGATTTATATTTGATACCGAAGAATTTTGATTATGAAGAGAGGTGGAAGAAGGCGTAGCAGAAGGACCCCCTTTGGCAGAATTTTTGGGCGGCACCTTGGATCGAGAGTGAGAGTTCTTCCGCTGACCCCTAGAATTGCTGCGTCCCCGAGACTGAGGAACCTGCTCAGAGGGTTGAGCTGAGGGACAATTGGAAGAGACATGAGTTAAAGAAGCACAAGTAGCACAGGGCACCGGTTTCCATTCATACTGAATTTGTAACTTAATAACCTCCCCTTCAATGGCGACAGCAACGGTTTCAGGGAAGGAAGATGAAGTAGAAACTTGGATACAAACCCTAGCATAGGTTAATCTAGTTTTAGCTGCTGTTAATGCATCAACAGCAATCGGTATACCAATTTTTGAAGCTATTTTGGAAATCCCTTCAGAATTCCAGCAAACTAACGGGAGCTTATGAACTCTGACCCAGACAAGAACAAAGGAGAAATTTTCCCTTGTAAGGTTAAAATTTTTAGTCCATTTCTGCACTATAAACGGTTTTCCATGAAAAAACCAAGCTTCTTTGAGCTTCCAAATCCTATTAGCAGTTTCTTTAAGAGCCTCATAGAAGGGACGCTTACCGAGCGAGTAGCCCACCAAGCAAAGGTTCCACTCAGCCACAGCAGGACCAGTGAAATCAGCATCAAATGGGATAACTTCTTCCGGAGTTTCCATGAGAGAAACACAGGTATATGCGGCGCAGAAGGAGCGGGAGCAGCGATAATATTAGACCAGAGACGATCTAACACGCGGGAGGAGGAAGGAGCAGCAGACGTGGAAGCATGAGCCATGGGAGGAAACAAGGTGGTGTCTTGGAGATCCATGAGGACCACCGGCAAAAGGCCGGTGGTACCAGGAGGGAGAGAGGCAAGCAAAGGAGGCGGGAGGTGAGGAGGCGGCAGCTAGGGCATCACCAGATTAGAATCTACTCGCTGAAAGAGCCAATCAACATCAGTAATCTTTAAAGTTTTTTTTTTTTATGAGAATTAATTTTATTAAGATTAAAATTATTTATATGTTTAATATCAATAAAATTTATTTTCTAATGTTATTATTTTTTAAAGATAAAATTTCCATAAAGATATATTGGCAAAATTGTTTGATAATCTAATATGTAATATTTTCTATCCTAAATGTAGAAAATATTTTATATCTCTTAATTTTACGTCTACTATATTATTTCTCTTAATTGAAATATAATAAAATTTAAATTAATTATTCAATTATTTTGAATTAAATTATACATATTTATTTGAATAATTAAATACAACTATATAAATAACTTTATTTGTGTAATTTTTATATAAATAATTTAAGTGAAAACATATACAATTTTAAACTATATAACAAGATCAAAAACTATAATTTTAAACGCAAGGGAGGCAAGCTGTTGCTAAAATTGGAGGGCCAAAGTGAAACCACCTACAACTTATAGGACGAGGGGGTCAATATGGGACTAGGGGTGTAAACGAGTCGAGTCGAGTCGAGTTTTGGCTCTTATCGAGCTCGGCTCGTCGGTCAGGTAATCAGCTCGAACTCGAGCTCGACTCGCAGCAGTGCAAGCCGGCTTATCGAGCGGCTCGACGAGCCAGCATCGCTTCCCGCAAGCGAGCTCCGCCCGCCCGATTACCGAAGTCTGAATTCAGCTTTAATTTTAAATGTTAAATTCTGCAGTGCATTTAATATTTTAGTATTTAATATTAAAGCATAGGTCAAATGAAACTTTTCTCCCACTCACACGATTCCCAAAATATGGATTCTAACTTTTCTTCCACCCGCTCAAAGACAAAGAATTAATATTAAATACATTAATGTCTCTCTGTCAAATCTCTCTCTCAAAATTCAAATCCAGGAGTCCATCTGTCACACCATTTTCGAGCCCAGTGCAAGCAACTTCTGTACACGAGCAG
Organism: Dendrobium officinale; assembly: GCA_019514585.1. Classification (NCBI taxonomy): domain Eukaryota; kingdom Viridiplantae; phylum Streptophyta; class Magnoliopsida; order Asparagales; family Orchidaceae; genus Dendrobium; species Dendrobium officinale. Next base: position 29,610,951 of record CM033683.1, read on the forward strand.
CACCTTGAGCCCAGCGTGTTTTAGGCGGGATTAAATTTTTTTCTTTTAAACGGGCGGGATTAGAAAATAATTTGTTTCATGTTAACAATGTTTTTTAGACTAGATTAAAAAAATAATTTGAATTTAACAGTTATTCGAGCCGGCTCGCGAGCTCACGAGCCGAGCTGGTTCAAGCTCGAACTCGAGCTCGTTTAATAAACGAGCTCGAGTTCGAGCTCGAGCTCGACTCGTGAGATCGATAAGCTCGGCTCGCGAGCCCATAAACGAGTCGAGCTCGAGCCAGCTCGCGAGCCGGCTCGGCTCACTTACACCCCTATATGGGACTTGCAATTTTTATAGAGTAAAACAAGAATTTGTGTCAGGGCCACGTACTCGCTGGAGGGTTCAACTTTCATATGAAGATTTACTGCTTATTTCTGAGAAAATCCATGACTCGTATAGGAAGTTGAAAAAGATGCATGCTAGTCTTAATATTGATTTTAGTACTTTACAAATTGAGCATGATAACTTAGTTTAAGAAATTTTTGATTTAGATAGAGATCATATGTCCCTACTTGATGAGTATGATGCATTAAATAAGAAGCATATTGAATTAACAGAAGCACATGAATTCTTGAAAATAATTTATATTGAACTAGAAAAGGATTTTGATAGACTAGACAAATTTTCTTTGGAGATATGTCACGCCCCAAGATCTAACTTGGAAAGAATGTCAATCAATTACTCAAATAATTACCAGAGTTATCTAAAACCTTCAATTTAATAGTCTATCAAACATCTATAAAATTTAAAACATCAATATACAAGTTCGTATCTCAAAAATCATGTACAAATACTCAGGAATTACACTACAATCACCAGTACTGAAATCTATCATGAGTACAAAAGAATCACTATCAATCAAAAGACAAAAACCTGAAGATCTGGATCAATTCCTATCTTCTGCTCCCTTGCCCTGACCTGAAAATATCAACCACATATAATGAGCTTTACAAAGCCCAGCAGGTCACCTAATACCTATAACTGAAATCAAAGCACGGCTATGCTATCAATATGCATGTCAGTCAATCAAATCATATCAGTCAATGGTCAATGAATCTATGCAATACGGAAATCCAATAGTCAATAAAACCAGTCAATGCAGCAGTAGACGAATCGATAAATCAACTCAACAAATCCATGTCAATCTCGAAGAAATCCGTACACAGAAGAAAATCAGTCAATCCGCCAAATCAATCAAGTCATCGAATCAATCAATCCGTTAAATCAATCGCTATCAAATCAAATCAATCTATTCAATGAAATCAAACGAGAAAAGCGTACGATAAATCTCAATCTATTCTAACAGTGATTCCAGGTAGCAGACAATACGATGTAGAAACAGTAATAGCAATAAATCTATATAAAAATCAATAAATCTATAGGCAGTAGTAACAATGAATCTATAAGAAGAAATCAATAAATCTATAGGTAACAGTATCAATGATTCTATACTATTCATGTCCATGCTATCAATGCAATATCTATATCCATTCATTTCTATATCAATGCTCAATGTCGATGCACAGCCATCAATCAGTGAAATTAATGAAATCGTACGATCTAGTAAATCCAATCAAAGTCAATAAAGTAGAAATCTATAAAAACAATGAATCCATAAAGCAATACAGTAACATGCAATTCAATACAATATACCGGACAAAGTATAATCAACTGGTCATGTTGCTGTTGTAGAATCCATATTGCTGTTGTAGATCCGTACATTGATTCTATCAATAAGAGTCGTCACTCTTTTCGCCCGTCGGCATTTCTATAAACTCCTTATAACTCCCAATCGTTATATCAATGATCAATGGTTTAAAGGAAAGCCCGTCGGCCCACCATCCTGTACAGGTCAATATCAATCTCCAACCAATGTTCAACCAGGTTATACGTGTTTCCCAGTATCAATAATCAATCAATAGTCAATCAATAATCAATATTTAAACAATCTTTAACAATCATATCAATAGTCATAAGCACATCAATCTAATCTATCAATTCCAAGTAAATCCGAAAATCTACGAAAATCAGGCAGCGTAACGGCAGTCAGTCGAATTTACACAAAAATCCTGCAAAAAGACATAAATTCCAAATCTTTCCAAATTACAGTAGAATATCTATAACATCAATACAAGACTATTGTCCTATATAAATCAAATCAAATCAAGTCCTGATAATTTTCTATTCGATTGAAACCGCGTAGAATCAATTCCGACCGATAAAATCTTCGTAGAATACGGTCAAATCGTGTACAATAATCATATCTATAACATACTAAAAGTTGTGCGGTGAAAGTTGTGTCAATAAGAAATCACGTCGAAAAGTCGATTACGAAAACACAAAACAAATCACAACTCGGTCAAAACTCAATATCTTTGAAAACAGAAATAGGGTTCGGAGTCCTTACCACGAGATCTTCACTTTTCCCAACAGCAGCGTCGGACGAAAAGCGCTCCGCGGCCTCCAAAACCAGGTTTCCTCTTTTTCCCTTTCTCTTTCTCTCTCCTCAAATCAGATATTTTGATTTTTAAAATGTTTTCTCTCTCCTCAAAACGAGCTGATTTCTTTAAATCATTTGTTTGATCGGCCCGGCCGATCGCCAAATTGTCCCGGGACGATCAGACCAGAAAAATTGTCCTGGACGGTTCCCAGAACTATTCTCAGGCCGATATTTTCTACAGTGTCGATCGGCCTGGACGATCTAAAATCGTCCTGGACGATCTTGAGAGGAAAAATCCAAATCAGAGAGGAACAGTAAGGGAACGAGGTCTCACATTATATCACAATGAACATCTGTTGAAATGGGAAGTTTCTGTGAATAAGTCGTAATGTACGATTATAATCGTACTATACGATGTGTTACTAATCAAAAATCCTAGCCACCAGATTAATTTAAGTAAGTTTAATAACACTTCGTACGGTAAGATCCCATTCATATTGTATGACCTATTTTTGAATACTTACTTAAATTAACCCCAAGATTAGTGCATAAATCAAGGATTAATTTCTAATTGGTTATCATACTGTATGACATGGTTCGTACTATATAATCAACCGAGGCTTTTTCAATCATCCCAGTTTTTATACTGGACGATTTCTTGATTTTTACTAGTTGTACTGTACGAAGTAGTTCTTACCCTATGATGTATAGAGATGAGTTTCGTCGTCCTGAAAATCATATTATATGAATATAAGGATTTTACATATCGTATTGTACGAATTTATATCATACCATACGATTATATTCATAACATTTTGCTTGTTCATAAACCTTCGTATCAGGACGATGTCTATTTTGTACTAATCATACTATACGATATTGTATCGTATTGTATGATCCTAACAGCTAATTTGAAAAATTTTATGGTTTGTTAGAGCCTATTTTAAATATTAAAAAACTTTTTTTTTTTGGAGTCACTGAAAGAGAGGAACGTGATTAGAGAGGGATTCCTTGGGAGAGAGCTCTTGAGAAGATTTTAGGGTTTATGAGAGGAAGGAGAAGGTGGGCTTAGTGAGGGAGGACTGTGAGGGAGATCACACGGTTGCTCCAAGCTTGCTATACTTTGCTCCTTCTGTGGCATAAGAAGATCTTGTGGGAGGCTCTTCGATGGGGAGATTCTTCTACATCCATGTCCTCTAAGGTACTCTGCCTTCTCTAGGAGGGAGAAAAATGAGAAGGTACTCTGCCATCTCCAAGAGGGTGACAAAGCGCTTGGCACTCCACCACACTGGGTTGGAGAAAGTGAGGTTTGTAATGGCTTCTCTGGTTTGCCTAGGGGGCAAAAGGAGAACTATTGTTTAGTAGTGAAATTCCTGAAGTGGAGGACTCCGGGGAGTTGACGTATGTCAAGTGACCGAACCACTTTAAAATCTCTGGTGTGCTTTTTCCTTTACTATTTTTTATTTATGATTGCATTTTATTTACATTAAAATTGCTTGGTGAAATTTTTTTGTAAAAATTCGTTGTTGCAAATTGTACTTCAAGAACTTGCTTCCTCATAATTTAATTTTCTTGTTTAAATTTTAAAAACACAAAAAAAAGAACTCTTTAGGATTTTTTTTATTGCAACAAGTTTTCCTATTCACCCCGCCGTTTTGGCGCATCTCTTAATTTTAATTGGTATTAGAGCGGGGTTTCAAAAATAGCGTTTTAGAAAACCTTAAAAATTGATCATGTCTTATTTTGGTAATCATAATACCATGGAGGGTTATTCAATAACCCGTCCACCTCTTTTTTGATAATATCCTATTTGATTTCTGAAAAATTAAAATGTCCTACTTTTTTATAGTCTATAGACTATCGTTTGTGGATTTTGGGTTAATGATGGTAATGTTGCATCGTTTAAACTTATGAATGGAATGAAAACTCAAATACCTTTTAATGAATGAATTAATGAGGATAGGGATTTGGTTCAATTGAATGTGAAGTGCTTAAACTGCTTCTTTTGTGCATTAAAATCTGAGGGCTATATGAGAGTATCTACCTGTGCTATTGGTAAGGAGATTTGGGATATACTGTGGATCACATACAAAGGAAATAATGAAGTTAAACAGTCCAGACTTAATATCTATTTTATGATTACGAACTCTTCCGTATGAAACCTAGCGAAATAATATTAGACATGTACACTAGGTTCACCCAAATCATGACATCCTTGCATGTATTAGGTAGAGAAATTTCAAAATTTTAAAAAAGTTAATAAGATACTTAGATGCTTACCTAGTTCCTATGATGCTAAAATTACTACAATCACAGAATCTAAAGATCTTAATGTTTATTCAATTGACAATTTACTTGGGTCACTCATTGCATACGAGCAAGGAGTGAGTCAAAGGTAAAGTGATGCAGGTGAAAGAAGAAGGAGCAGATGGTGGCATTGAAAGTAAATAACTCAGAAAGTAAAAGTTCTGCAGTAGAGGAAGAAGATGACATAGTCTTGATGACCCGATAGTTCAAGAATTTTTTGAAAAGAAAACAAAGGCGTCATTAGAACAACTAGAATAAAAGTAAAAGCTCAAGAAATATTAAAGTTTCATCTGACATGATTTACTTTGAGTGCAGGAAACAAGGTCACCTCCTAACTGATTGCCCCAACTTAAAGAGTCAACCAACTAAGGAAAAAGGAGAAGACAAAGCTAAATATAAGAAGGGGAAGATGAAGACATAAAAAGCATTTTGGGCTGACTCTGCTTCATAATTGTCAGAAGAAGAAGTAGAGGAGGAGGTAACAAATTTATGTCTAATGGCTAATGATAATCTTGATCAATCGGATTAAGATGAGGTATGTCAACTTTCATAAGAAGATTTACTGCTTATTTCTGAGAAAATTCATGACTCGTATATGAAGTTAAAAAAGATACATGCTAGTCTTAATATTGATTTTAGTACTTTACAAACTGAGCATGATAACTTAGTTTAAGAAATTTCTGATTTAGATAGAGATCATATGTCCCTGCTTAATGAGTATGATGCATTAAATAAGAAGCATATTGAATTAACAGAAGCACATGAATCCTTGAAAATAATTTATATTGAACTAGAAAAGGATTTTGATAGACTAAACAAATTTTCTTTGGAGTTATATCACAATGAACATCTGTTGAAATGGGAAGTTGCAGGTTTGACATATCAAAATAACACATTTAAAGAAAAAATCAAAGAACTAAAAAAAGAGAAGACATCACCCACATTAGCCCAATCTAGCAAACCCCCAACACTATATGCTTCACATAACTTTAGGAAGAGGCATCACCACCCACATAAGTTAGTGAACCCATTTCTCGGTGTTAGGTGCTTATCTTGTGGCATGCTATGTCACATAGCCCACACTTGTATGATTCATTATAGGACACACCTAGTATGGAGACCTAAACTGTATCCATCATAACATGGCATGCATACATCTCATTCATGTAAGCATAAGGAGGAACCCAAACTCACATGGGTTCTCAAATCTAACCCTTGAATGAAATTATAGGGATGCTCTCACAAAAGAACTAGTGAGAGCATGTAGTACCTGGATAATGGCTACTCGTGACATATGACTAGAGATATGAAGAAGTTCATTATACTGGAGACCAGGACTGGAGGCAAAGTAACATTTGGAGACAACACCACCAGAAAAGTGGTGGGCTCAGATATTATTAGTAATTCTAAGAATTTTTTAATTAAAATATTTTATTAGTTGATAGTTTAAAGCATAACTTACTAAGCATTAGTCAATTATGTGATAAAGGTTTTGACATAAAATTTCTTTCTAATAATTGCCTAATTAATTTAAATAATAAACTTGTTTTAGAAGGAAAATGAATGAACAATATTTATATGTTAGATCTTGATTGCATTGATAGTTCAAATTCATTTTGCTTAAAAATAATAGTAGATGACTCGTGGCTATGATATAAGAGACTACGCCATGCTAGTATGAAAACACTTAGAAATATCACTCAGACAAACCTATTTATAGGCGTACCTAAGTTAGACTTCACTAAGGACCATCTATGCGATGCCTGCCAACTAGGAAAATAAATCAAATCATCCTTTCATTCAATCAAATATGTGATCACCTCTAAGCCATTAAAAATCCTTCACATGGACTTATTTGGACCCGTTAGCACAGCTAGCCTAGGTGGAAAAAATTATGGATTTGTGATTGTAAGACAACTTCATTAGATTCACTTGGGTAAGATTTCTAGCACATAAGAATGAGTCATTTGAGGAATTTAAGATTTTCTCCACTTAGATTCAACGAAAATTAGGATGTGAAATCTCAACAATCTATAGTGATCACGGTGGAGAGTTTCAAAATGAAAAGTTTGAATCATTATGTCAAGAGATAGGAATATAGCAAAATTTCTCAGCCCCTAGAATATCCCAACAAAATGGAATAGGAGAAAGGAAGAATAGAACCTTGGTAGAAGCTGCTAGGATAATGTTAGCTGAGTATACCCTTCTAAGATATTTTTGGGCAGAAGCAGTTGACACGGCCTGTTATGTCTTAAATAGGGTGAATATTAGGTCAAAGATGAATAAAACTCCTTATGAACTCCTTAAGGGTCGGACACCGAATCTTTCACACTTATATGTTTTTGGTTGCAAGAGCTTTATCTTAATCAATGACAAACTTCCCCTAGAAAAATTTGATCCCAAGTCTGACGAGGGTGTCTTCTTAATTATTAATCTATAGGTAAGGCCTATAGAATCTTTAATAAGAGAACCCAAGTAGTAGAAGAGTCCACCCTTATAGTATTTGATGAATCAGATAGGTCCTTTGAATCTAAAATTGAAGAAGATGAGGTAGAGGCAATTCAAGGAGTAGAAACTATAACCTTAGGAGAAAGGGTAAAACCTCAGGAAGATTTGTCTAGAGAATGAAGATACTCTTCTAGTCATCCTAAAGAATTAATTTTGGAGACCTGTTATAAGGTGTGAGAATTAGGCACGGAATTAGGAAGGAGGTTAGTCATTCAGCATTCATCTCTATGATAAAACCCACAAGTATAGATCAAGCTTTGGGAGATGAATTATGGATCCTAGTAATGCAAGAAGAATTAAACCAATTCACTAGGAATGATGTTTGGGAGTTAGTCAAGAGACCTAAAGAATAGAGGGTAGTTGGAACAAAATGGGTTTTCAAAAATAAGGTGAATGACTAAGGAACCATAATAAGAAATAAGGCCAAACTAGTAGCTAAGGGGTACAACCAAATTGATGGAATAGACTTTGAAAAAACCTTTGCTCCGATAACTAGACTAGAAGCCAAAAGGGTGCTCTTAGCTTTTGCTTGCTTCAAAAGTTTCAAACTATATCAAATGGATGTAAATAGTGTTTTTTTGAATGGGATAATCAAGGAGGATGTTTATATTGAGCAACCCCTCATATTTGAAAGTTCACAAATTTCAAACCATGTATTCAAATTAGAAAATGCACTATATGGGTTAAAGCAAGCACCTAGAGCCTGGTACAAAAGACTTAGCTCATTCTTATTGGATAGAGGATTTATTAAGGGTAGTGTGGACACTACACTCTTTATATAAAAGGTTAAAGATGAAATTCTCATTGCTCAGATTTATATGGATGACATTCTATTTGGATCTTCAGATAAAAATTTATGTGATGAAATTTTAAAAATAATGAGTAATGAATTTGAAATGAGCATGATGGGAGAGCTTAATTATTTTCTTAGCGTTAGTGTAAAATAAATGGATAATGAAACATTTCTTAGCCAAACAAAATACAAAAAGGATGTTATGAAAAAATATAAAATGAATAGTGCTAAGCCCATGAACACTCCAATGAGCTCCACGATTCAACTAGGTAAAGACCTGAATGAAAAATCAGTAGACCATAAAAAATATAGAGGAAATATCGGATCTCTCCTCTACTTGACTACATGTAGACCAGACATAATGTTTAATGTGTGCCACTGTGCCCATTTTCAAATAGATCCTAAAGTTTCTCACTTAACTGCAGCCAAGAGAATCCTTAGATATCAACTAAACACACCCCGAACTTAGGAATTTGGTATCTTAGGCACAACACTTCTTTTGAAATCATAGGATACTCATATTCTAATTTTGCAGGATGTAGGGTAGATAGAAAAAGCACCTCTAGTAACATATCAATTCATAGAACATTCTTCAGTTTCATGGTCCAGTAGAAAGCAAAATTCAGTAGCCCTTTCCACGGCCGGGGCAGAATATATTGCAGTAGGAAGTTGTGTTACACAAGTACTATAGTTGAAACAACAATTTCTTGATCTTAGATTACATGTAGGAATCATCTCAATCATGTGTGATAATACAAATGCAATATGCATTTCTAAAAAATCCAATTCAATACTCTCGAACAAAATACATAGACATTAGACACCATTTCATAAGACACCCTTAGCACTTTAAAGGGATAAGATTTAGTGTCATAGACATTAATGCATAAAAAAAAATCTAAGGTTGTTCCTGATCATCACACATTCTCTACACAAAACTAGAAAATTGACATTTTCTTTATCATACTGTACAATCCACTATAGTATTGTATGATATATCAAAACTACACAAAATCACAAACCAGACTCATATTTCATCTCTATTAATCGTACTATATGATCAGCATCGTACTGTATGTTATAATCAAAACTACACAATCAACCCTAGACTCAAATTTTGTCTTTGTTGATCGTACTGTATGATTACCATTGTACTATATTTTAAATCATGTGTCTGGTTATTCAATTTGTTCGGTATGACATTATTTACACATCGTACTATTTGATACCTCCTCTTCGTACCGTATGATCAACATTAGCAACAGATTGGGACTGGACTTTACTCCGTTTAGTACAATATTTATGACTCATTATGCTGATATGGATACCTCCTCTTCATACTGTACAATCCACATCAATGAAATAGATGAGGACAACTTAAAGCGGTTCAGTACGATATAATGGCTGTTCATACTGTATGAAACACCTGTTTGTATTGTACGATACTTATCGTCAAAAGTCGTACCGAAGACCGTTGGGGACGATTGAAATCCTTCTGCTCGTACTGCACGATGAATATCGTACTGGACGAGTTGACCAACTTTCCCAACTGTTCATTCAGACGACATTATTACCCATCGTACTGCACGATCCCTACATCGTACTAATACGATACATCCAAATTTCTATAAATTGGATGAATCAGAAGCTTCTTTTCACACCATTCATCCTTTACCTCACTTCTGTCTCACCCTTCTTCACAAAATGTCTAGCTCTAGCAAGCATATCATCTCGTCGTTGGAAGATCACTCGTCCTTCACCGTCCCAATGACCGTTTTTCTGACTCCTGAAAATGAAGAGGCCTATCGCAAATAAAATGCCTGCAAAAAAAAAATTACACCCACTATTGGATGTTGAATCAAGTTACTTTAAACTTTGAGGTAACGAACCTCTTCGTATCCATCACTTTTCTAATTCCTCCTTACCCTGGCTTTCCCCGTATTAATTTAGAAGTCTTATTTGAATTCCTAGCCAACCTAACCTACACTATAAACACCTTACCTTCCACCTTTTGTCCTGCCTGACAAAGCCGTAAGAGATCAGCTAAGCTGACATTCGCCCAGTAAATTGGCGTATCTACTGAAGGCCCTAGTGTCATGTCCTCCTCTCAAAATATTGTGACTAGAGTGTTGTGAATCTAATCTTAGAATGTAGCTTTCTATCAACACCACCCTCTTTGATCAGGGCCTAACACCGAAATGCCAACTAATTCAGCACATCCTTTGCACTTCCAATCATACACCAAAGTTGGCGCTGAATTTCTGCCAAGACCCCACTCTTATCGGCTCGTTACATACTTATAATTTCAAAACAAAAAAACTTGATGAGGACGGATCTTAATTATGAATATATCTGAAAACCTGACCTTCATTCGTCTACCTACCACACCTTAGAACATAACAATCAAGCCCTAAGCCATCTCTATTGCGTTCATATCCTTTAAAAATAAAATACCAATTAACCAACCCTGGTGACCGATAATCTCTAGATATTAAAATTTGCAATACATATGCTTCTTTCCATATTCAATTTCATCGGGGGCAAGAGCCTACAGAATAAAGACTTTTATGTTGAAGAAGGAGAAGCCTGCTCCGTTCTATAAACACATGCGGTGCACACACGAGGACCTCCACCAGCCTACCCCATGAGACTTGGTTGAACGATTCGACTAAACCCAGAGTCATCTTGACACACCCATACAGAATAACCTCAACAACATGAGAAGATATTATAATGTTTTCAGGAATGGTTCACTTCGGTTGATTCACCATTTTGAGTCAATCCACCAATATTTCTCAACCACAACCACCTCCACCTCCAAGTGATCAAGATCATCCTTTTCTAAATGTATCTATTTTGTGTTGTTTTCTTGTAATTGTTTATGACTCCTCTTTTTAGTGATGGTCAAAAGGGGAGAAGTCTATTGTAGTTTGTATGTCACTACTTATGTTTTTTTTTGCTTAGATTAACTTATTTCACTTCAATGAATTTTTTTTGCTATTTATATTCGTATATTGTTAATTAATTAAAAAAATAAAAAAAAACATACCTTGCAAATTTGCCTTATAACCAACATTATTTGACATCATAAAAAAGGAGGAGATTGTTGTAATCTATGACCTTGTATAGATTACATGATGATACATAATAGCCATTTGAATTCACGATTCATTGAATACTTTTGATTTCTACTCTTGTTAATGTAAGTACTAACATGTTAGGGGAGCATCATAAGCTTACTTCGGACAATAAGAAGGAATACATTTGAATTACTGGATGATATGAGCTTATTCCTATTCTAATCGAAAACCCGAATGATCCGTTCACTTTTTCATTATCCCAACATACATACCAAGGGCACTGTTCTGGACGATACTGCACGATTTATACTGATCGTACTAAGAGGATTCTTTTTATAGTCTCGATGAGAAGGTCGATTTGTTGCAATTAAGAACCAATTTGGAGCTCTTCTATGAAAGACCTCTTGTTAATACAAGGTCAGTGTCCTTTGCAGCCATGGAAGCTTCATTCTTCTAGAGAAACTTGAAGAAGAGAACTTGAAAGGCGAGAGAGGAAAATGGTAGAGTTTGAGAGAGGAGAGCAAGATCCTTTGAGTGGGTTACAAGGGAGTGTAGAGGGTTCACACGGTTGCTCCATCGAGCTCCACCTTAATACAGCGATATTGCAAGGTTTATCTTGAGGAAGTTTTTGGGAAGAAGAAAATATCTTTGGTGTTAAATGACCTAGCTACTCTGTCGTATCAGGAAAGGTGGAAGTGATTATTTGAGAAGATGTTATTTTTACTTTATAGGTTGGTCTAAGGAGTTTAATTTAGTATAAAATGTGTTAAAATGTTAAGATTCATATGGTTATTGAGGTTTTGGTTTGGTAGGGAGCATAATTCTGAAGTAAATAGATGGGAATATACTTTATATGGGAGTTTAATAGAGTGAATTGATAATTATTGTAATAACTAATGCGAAATATTTTCCTCATTTGATATTCACATAATAGTGAACATAAAGATAATTTAGGGATTATGTATTCAATGCAAAAACTCCAAACTATTAGGCTTACAATAATTTCCTAAGATGATAATGCAAGGTGTCTTATTTTAATCCCCTAGAAAATTGTAGCACATAATCTATGTCAATTGTTGTAGATGTGGTTTGGTATAAGAAAACCCACATCCAGGACAAGTATGACCAAATCGTATACCTAGAAATTGAAGTCTGCATCAAAAGAGAATGCTTGCTTTCCTAACCAAACAACTTCTTAATGATAACTCTCCATAAGCTTATAAAAACAGCTAAGGTTCTTGAAAAGAAAGGAATCCCAAATAATCATAAAAAAAAGAGATGCAGCAAATTTAAGTGCAGAGCATAAATCCTCAGAATTAAAACCCAGAAAGGGTAATATCAACAAGCTTTTCGCCAAAGTTACTTTAGACATAGGCCTTTAGAAATTCCTTATGAATGTGGAGAGTTTTAAGGCCTATCACATCACTTGCCAAAAATAAATCAAATCATCTCATAAAAGAGATTAGGTCAATCTAAAATTCAAAAAGAAACCTTCAAAATATGATTGAGCAAATGGCAATCCAGCAACAAAACACCCAACCCTTAACAATACTGAAGAATAACGGGACTAAGGCAACTCCTATCCTTATCCCGATGAATCTGCCAAGTAATCCACCCACCAAAGACCCCCTCCATACAAGAGATAACCAGACATCCAGACAACAAGCATCATTCCACTTACAAAACGATTAGATTTATAAAAATCAAAATTGAACCCATCCGGCCCAGGGGTGGAATTGGAGGAGCCCTTAAAAACAACTTTCTTAATCTCAGAATCAGAGAAAGGGGCAATAAGATTGAAAGTGTAATCCGAATCAATAACAGTACCAGGAGGAAAGAAGTTGATGTCAAAATCCATCTGTTGAGGAGCATTAAACAGAGATTGGAAGTAAGAAATAGAATCTTTGATGGCTTCAGAGACTGATATACCCTGGTTAGACATAGCAAGAGCTATTGCAGTTTTTTTATAGCTCCTCCTCATATGAATTCTAGAGTAAAGAAATTTGAGGTCATCCTCACCCTGAGTTAACCATTTAGTTTTGGCTCTTTGTTTGACCCAGGAAAACCACATAGAAGAAGCTGCCTCCAACTGTAAATTAACATTCTTAAGCTCTAAGGAGGAAGAGCAAATATTATTCTGATCATTAAGTTGACTGACAAGCTAGCTGCTTAGCTTGTAGAGTATTGATGTGATCAGTCATAACATTTGCATTAGCCCATCTTTTCCCCTTAATACCTTCTTTCAATAATTTGAGCTTATTAGAAAAATCCACAAGTGGATTACCCACAGCCTTAGTCGCAAAAATATTAAGCAGTAGAAGCCAGAACTGCTCATTTTTACCCCAATAATTATTATACAAAAAAATGATGCTTTTTAGAATGATTAATACCAGAACTAAGAACGATAGGGCAGTAATCAGAACCGTCTGGGCTTTTAATCATGTAGAAGGAATCTGGGAAGGAAGAAACCCAATGCTCATTAATCAACATACAGTCAAGCTTGATGTGGATAGGAGAATCAATCCGTTGATTGAACCAAGTGTAAGAAGGACCAATAGAAGCCAGATCCTTGAGATTAGTATCAAAGATGACACTATTAATATCATTTAGATGACTCTGATGAAGAGGATTGCCACCTAACTTCTCAGAAGTGAAACGACAAGAGTTGAAGTCACCCATTAAGATCCACGGGAGGCAATCAGAAGGAGCAATTGATCTAATTTCATCCCAAAGAGCTTTCCTCCCAACCTGGCTATTAGAAGCATAAATCACAGATAGGAGAAAAGGAGTGGATGAGCCAAAATAAACCATACCAGCTATCATTTGAGACGAGAAGAAGGAAGGATGAAAGGATAGTCTATCAGTAGACCATTTAAGCCAAATACGACCAGGAGAAGCACAATGGAAGTTATGGCAGCTAGCTTCCATATCAAAAACCCGATGAGTATTGAAGAAATTCACGTTAGAAAGACTTTGAAGTTGTATTATGTTCTCTAGAATACAAATCATATCCAACCGTAAGGATTGGATCAGCATTTTGCAGTAAGACACTTTATTAGAGGAAGAAAATCCTCTAATATTCCACGCCCCTATATTAGGACTGATCATTTACGCTTAGCTGAAGAGGTTGGAGGCTTTTTTGAGCTTTTCCCTTTGGAATTTTTAGGAATAGAGGTCTTAATATTATTCCCCCCACTAGTATTAGACGTCTGTTCCGATATTGAGGTAGCATCATTATCTGCGATAGTGACCATTAACTCTTCAGACCCCTGAAGAGAAGAGAATTTGTTACTGGTATTAACAATAGGAGGTTGCACAATACTAGATTGACCAAAATCAGTGTCCCCTAAACCTTCATCTGTAGGGGAGTTAAGATTGGGTATATTCGAGCTACCAGGAACATTAGAAATAAGAGAAGGTTGATCAATAGAATCTGCATTATTAGAAGGGGGAATAACAGTCTGTTGCTGGAAAGTATAGTCGGATAGAGCAGCAGTCACACCAATATAACTGACTGCAGTATTACCTTTAGGAACCCAAAGCACCTGAGACGGAACAAGATTTATATTTGATACCGAAGAATTTTGATTATGAAGAGAGGTGGAAGAAGGCGTAGCAGAAGGACCCCCTTTGGCAGAATTTTTGGGCGGCACCTTGGATCGAGAGTGAGAGTTCTTCCGCTGACCCCTAGAATTGCTGCGTCCCCGAGACTGAGGAACCTGCTCAGAGGGTTGAGCTGAGGGACAATTGGAAGAGACATGAGTTAAAGAAGCACAAGTAGCACAGGGCACCGGTTTCCATTCATACTGAATTTGTAACTTAATAACCTCCCCTTCAATGGCGACAGCAACGGTTTCAGGGAAGGAAGATGAAGTAGAAACTTGGATACAAACCCTAGCATAGGTTAATCTAGTTTTAGCTGCTGTTAATGCATCAACAGCAATCGGTATACCAATTTTTGAAGCTATTTTGGAAATCCCTTCAGAATTCCAGCAAACTAACGGGAGCTTATGAACTCTGACCCAGACAAGAACAAAGGAGAAATTTTCCCTTGTAAGGTTAAAATTTTTAGTCCATTTCTGCACTATAAACGGTTTTCCATGAAAAAACCAAGCTTCTTTGAGCTTCCAAATCCTATTAGCAGTTTCTTTAAGAGCCTCATAGAAGGGACGCTTACCGAGCGAGTAGCCCACCAAGCAAAGGTTCCACTCAGCCACAGCAGGACCAGTGAAATCAGCATCAAATGGGATAACTTCTTCCGGAGTTTCCATGAGAGAAACAGGTATATGCGGCGCAGAAGGAGCGGGAGCAGCGATAATATTAGACCAGAGACGATCTAACACGCGGGAGGAGGAAGGAGCAGCAGACGTGGAAGCATGAGCCATGGGAGGAAACAAGGTGGTGTCTTGGAGATCCATGAGGACCACCGGCAAAAGGCCGGTGGTACCAGGAGGGAGAGAGGCAAGCAAAGGAGGCGGGAGGTGAGGAGGCGGCAGCTAGGGCATCACCAGATTAGAATCTACTCGCTGAAAGAGCCAATCAACATCAGTAATCTTTAAAGTTTTTTTTTTATGAGAATTAATTTTATTAAGATTAAAATTATTTATATGTTTAATATCAATAAAATTTATTTTCTAATGTTATTATTTTTTAAAGATAAAATTTCCATAAAGATATATTGGCAAAATTGTTTGATAATCTAATATGTAATATTTTCTATCCTAAATGTAGAAAATATTTTATATCTCTTAATTTTACGTCTACTATATTATTTCTCTTAATTGAAATATAATAAAATTTAAATTAATTATTCAATTATTTTGAATTAAATTATACATATTTATTTGAATAATTAAATACAACTATATAAATAACTTTATTTGTGTAATTTTTATATAAATAATTTAAGTGAAAACATATATACAATTTTAAACTATATAACAAGATCAAAAACTATAATTTTAAACGCAAGGGAGGCAAGCTGTTGCTAAAATTGGAGGGCCAAAGTGAAACCACCTACAACTTATAGGACGAGGGGGTCAATATGGGACTAGGGGTGTGTAAACGAGTCGAGTCGAGTCGAGTTTTGGCTCTTATCGAGCTCGGCTCGTCGGTCAGGTAATCAGCTCGAACTCGAGCTCGACTCGCAGCAGTGCAAGCCGGCTTATCGAGCGGCTCGACGAGCCAGCATCGCTTCCCGCAAGCGAGCTCCGCCCGCCCGATTACCGAAGTCTGAATTCAGCTTTAATTTTAAATGTTAAATTCTGCAGTGCATTTAATATTTTAGTATTTAATATTAAAGCATAGGTCAAATGAAACTTTTCTCCCACTCACACGATTCCCAAAATATGGATTCTAACTTTTCTTCCACCCGCTCAAAGACAAAGAATTAATATTAAATACATTAATGTCTCTCTGTCAAATCTCTCTCTCAAAATTCAAATCCAGGAGTCCATCTGTCACACCATTTTCGAGCCCAGTGCAAGCAACTTCTGTACACGAGCAGCACCTTGAGCCCAGCGTGTTTTAGGCGGGATTAAATTTTTTTCTTTTAAACGGGCGGGATTAGAAAATAATTTGTTTCATGTTAACAATGTTTTAGACTAGATTAAAAAAATAATTTGAATTTAACAGTTATTCGAGCCGGCTCGCGAGCTCACGAGCCGAGCTGGTTCAAGCTCGAACTCGAGCTCGTTTAATAAACGAGCTCGAGTTCGAGCTCGAGCTCGACTCGTGAGATCGATAAGCTCGGCTCGCGAGCCCATAAACGAGTCGAGCTCGAGCCAGCTCGCGAGCCGGCTCGGCTCACTTACACCCCTATATGGGACTTGCAATTTTTATAGAGTAAAACAAGAATTTGTGTCAGGGCCACGTACTCGCTGGAGGGTTCAACTTTCATATGAAGATTTACTGCTTATTTCTGAGAAAATCCATGACTCGTATAGGAAGTTGAAAAAGATGCATGCTAGTCTTAATATTGATTTTAGTACTTTACAAATTGAGCATGATAACTTAGTTTAAGAAATTTTTGATTTAGATAGAGATCATATGTCCCTACTTGATGAGTATGATGCATTAAATAAGAAGCATATTGAATTAACAGAAGCACATGAATTCTTGAAAATAATTTATATTGAACTAGAAAAGGATTTTGATAGACTAGACAAATTTTCTTTGGAGATATGTCACGCCCCAAGATCTAACTTGGAAAGAATGTCAATCAATTACTCAAATAATTACCAGAGTTATCTAAAACCTTCAATTTAACAGTCTATCAAACATCTATAAAATTTAAAACATCAATATACAAGTTCGTATCTCAAAAATCATGTACAAATACTCAGGAATTACACTACAATCACCAGTACTGAAATCTATCATGAGTACACAAAAGAATCACTATCAATCAAAAGACAAAAACCTGAAGATCTGGATCAATTCCTATCTTCTGCTCCCTTGCCCTGACCTGAAAATATCAACCACATATAATGAGCTTTACAAAGCCCAGCAGGTCACCTAATACCTATAACTGAAATCAAAGCACGGCTATGCTATCAATATGCATGTCAGTCAATCAAATCATATCAGTCAATGGTCAATGAATCTATGCAATACGGAAATCCAATAGTCAATAAAACCAGTCAATGCAGCAGTAGACGAATCGATAAATCAACTCAACAAATCCATGTCAATCTCGAAGAAATCCGTACACAGAAGAAAATCAGTCAATCCGCCAAATCAATCAAGTCATCGAATCAATCAATCCGTTAAATCAATCGCTATCAAATCAAATCAATCTATTCAATGAAATCAAACGAGAAAAGCAGTACGATAAATCTCAATCTATTCTAACAGTGATTCCAGGTAGCAGACAATACGATGTAGAAACAGTAATAGCAATAAATCTATATAAAAATCAATAAATCTATAGGCAGTAGTAACAATGAATCTATAAGAAGAAATCAATGAATCTATAGGTAACAGTATCAATGATTCTATACTATTCATGTCCATGCTATCAATGCAATATCTATATCCATTCATTTCTATATCAATGCTCAATGTCGATGCACAGCCATCAATCAGTGAAATTAATGAAATCGTACGATCTAGTAAATCCAATCAAAGTCAATAAAGCAGAAATCTATAAAAACAATGAATCCATAAAGCAATACAGTAACATGCAATTCAATACAATATACCGGATAAGTATAATCAACTGGTCATGTTGCTGTTGTAGAATCCATATTGTTGTTGTAGATCCGTACATTGGTTCTATCAATAAGAGTCGTCACTCTTTTCGCCCGTCGGCATTTCTATAAACTCCTTATAACTCCCAATCGTTATATCAATGATCAATGGTTTAAAGGAAAGCCCGTCGGCCCACCATCCTGTACAGGTCAATATCAATCTCCAACCAATGTTCAACCAGGTTATACGTGTTTCCCAGTATCAATAATCAATCAATAGTCAATCAATAATCAATATTTAAACAATCTTTAACAATCATATCAATAGTCATAAGCACATCAATCTAATCTATCAATTCCAAGCAAATCCGAAAATCTACGAAAATCAGGCAGCGTAACGGCAGTCAGTCGAATTTACACAAAAATCCTGCAAAAAGACATAAATTCCAAATCTTTCCAAATTACAGTAGAATATCTATAACATCAATACAAGACTATTGTCCTATATAAATCAAATCAAATCAAGTCCTGATAATTTTCTATTCGATTGAAACCGCGTAGAATCAATTCCGACCGATAAAATCTTCGTAGAATACAGTCAAATCATGTACAATAATCATATCTATAACATACTAAAAGTTGTGCGGTGAAAGTTGTGTCAATAAGAAATCACGTCGAAAAGTCAATTACGAAAACACAAAACAAATCACAACTCGGTCAAAACTCAATATCTTTGAAAACAGAAATAGGGTTCGGAGTCCTTACCACGAGATCTTCACTTTTCCCAACAGCAGCGTCGGACGAAAAGCGCTCCGCGGCCTCCAAAACCAGGTTTCCTCTTTTTCCCTTTCTCTTTCTCTCTCCTCAAATCAGATATTTTGATTTTTAAAATGTTTTCTCTCTCCTCAAAACGAGCTGATTTCTTTAAATCATTTGTTTGATCGGCCCGGCCGATCGCCAAATTGTCCCGGGACGATCAGACCAGAAAAAAATTGTCCTGGACGGTTCCCAGAACTATTCTCAGGCCGATATTTTCTACAGTGTCGATCGGCCTGGACGATCTAAAATCGTCCTGGACGATCTTGAGAGGAAAAATCCAAATCAGAGAGGAACAGTAAGGGAACGAGGTCTCACATTATATCACAATGAACATCTGTTGAAATGGGAAGTTTCTGTGAATAAGTCGTAATGTACGATTATAATCGTACTATACGATGTGTTACTAATCAAAAATCCTAGCCACCAGATTAATTTAAGTAAGTTTAATAACACTTCGTACGGTAAGATCCCATTCATATTGTATGACCTATTTTTGAATACTTACTTAAATTAACCCCAAGATTAGTGCATAAATCAAGGATTAATTTCTAATTGGTTATCATACTGTATGACATGGTTCGTACTATATAATCAACCGAGGCTTTTTCAATCATCCCAGTTTTTATACTGGACGATTTCTTGATTTTTACTAGTTGTACTGTACGAAGTAGTTCTTACCCTATGATGTATAGAGATGAGTTTCGTCGTCCTGAAAATCATATTATATGAATATAAGGATTTTACATATCGTATTGTACGAATTTATATCATACCATACGATTATATTCATAACATTTTGCTTGTTCATAAACCTTCGTATCAGGACGATGTCTATTTTGTACTAATCATACTATACGATATTGTATCGTATTGTATGATCCTAACAGCTAATTTGAAAAATTTTATGGTTTGTTAGAGCCTATTTTAAATATTAAAAAACTTTTTTTTTTTGGAGTCACTGAAAGAGAGGAACGTGATTAGAGAGGGATTCCTTGGGAGAGAGCTCTTGAGAAGATTTTAGGGTTTATGAGAGGAAGGAGAAGGTGGGCTTAGTGAGGGAGGACTGTGAGGGAGATCACACGGTTGCTCCAAGCTTGCTATACTTTGCTCCTTCTGTGGCATAAGAAGATCTTGTGGGAGGCTCTTCGATGGGGGAGATTCTTCTACATCCATGTCCTCTAAGGTACTCTGCCTTCTCTAGGAGGGAGAAAAAAATGAGAAGGTACTCTGCCATCTCCAAGAGGGTGACAAAGCGCTTGGCACTCCACCACACTGGGTTGGAGAAAGTGAGGTTTGTAATGGCTTCTCTGGTTTGCCTAGGGGGCAAAAGGAGAACTATTGTTTAGTAGTGAAATTCCTGAAGTGGAGGACTCCGGGGAGTTGACGTATGTCAAGTGACCGAACCACTTTAAAATCTCTGGTGTGCTTTTTCCTTTACTATTTTTTATTTATGATTGCATTTTATTTACATTAAAATTGCTTGGTGAATTTTTTTTGTAAAAATTCGTTGTTGCAAATTGTACTTCAAGAACTTGCTTCCTCATAATTTAATTTTCTTGTTTAAATTTTAAAAACACAAAAAAAAAAAGAACTCTTTAGGATTTTTTTTATTGCAACAAGTTTTCCTATTCACCCCGCCGTTTTGGCGCATCTCTTAATTTTAATTGGTATTAGAGCGGGGTTTCAAAAATAGCGTTTTAGAAAACCTTAAAAATTGATCATGTCTTATTTTGGTAATCATAATACCATGGAGGGTTATTCAATAACCCGTCCACCTCTTTTTGATAATATCCTATTTGATTTCTGAAAAATTAAAATGTCTACTTTTTTATAGTCTATAGACTATCGTTTGTGGATTTTGGGTTAATGATGGTAATGTTGCATCGTTTAAACTTATGAATGGAATGAAAACTCAAATACCTTTTAATGAATGAATTAATGAGGATAGGGATTTGGTTCAATTGAATGTGAAGTGCTTAAACTGCTTCTTTTGTGCATTAAAATCTGAGGGCTATATGAGAGTATCTACCTGTGCTATTGGTAAGGAGATTTGGGATATACTGTGGATTACATACAAAGGAAATAATGAAGTTAAACAGTCCAGACTTAATATCTATTTTATGATTACGAACTCTTCCGTATGAAACCTAGCGAAATAATATTAGACATGTACACTAGGTTCACCCAAATCATGACATCCTTGCATGTATTAGGTAGAGAAATTTCAAAATTTTAAAAAAGTTAATAAGATACTTAGATGCTTACCTAGTTCCTATGATGCTAAAATTACTACAATCACAGAATCTAAAGATCTTAATGTTTATTCAATTGACAATTTACTTGGGTCACTCATTGCATACGAGCAAGGAGTGAGTCAAAGGTAAAGTGATGCAGGTGAAAGAAGAAGGAGCAGATGGTGGCATTGAAAGTAAATAACTCAGAAAGTAAAAGTTCTGCAGTAGAGGAAGAAGATGACATAGTCTTGATGACCCGATAGTTCAAGAATTTTTTGAAAAGAAAACAAAGGCGTCATTAGAACAACTAGAATAAAAGTAAAAGCTCAAGAAATATTAAAGTTTCATCTGACATGATTTACTTTGAGTGCAGGAAACAAGGTCACCTCCTAACTGATTGCCCCAACTTAAAGAGTCAACCAACTAAGGAAAAAGGAGAAGACAAAGCTAAATATAAGAAGGGGAAGATGAAGACATAAAAAAGCATTTTGGGCTGACTCTGCTTCATAATTGTCAGAAGAAGAAGTAGAGGAGGAGGTAACAAATTTATGTCTAATGGCTAATGATAATCTTGATCAATCGGATTAAGATGAGGTATGTCAACTTTCATAAGAAGATTTACTGCTTATTTCTGAGAAAATTCATGACTCGTATATGAAGTTAAAAAAGATACATGCTAGTCTTAATATTGATTTTAGTACTTTACAAACTGAGCATGATAACTTAGTTTAAGAAATTTCTGATTTAGATAGAGATCATATGTCCCTGCTTAATGAGTATGATGCATTAAATAAGAAGCATATTGAATTAACAGAAGCACATGAATCCTTGAAAATAATTTATATTGAACTAGAAAAGGATTTTTGATAGACTAAACAAATTTTTCTTTGGAGTTATATCACAATGAACATCTGTTGAAATGGGAAGTTGCAGGTTTGACATATCAAAATAACACATTTAAAGAAAAAATCAAAGAACTAAAAAAAGAGAAGACATCACCCACATTAGCCCAATCTAGCAAACCCCCAACACTATATGCTTCACATAACTTTAGGAAGAGGCATCACCACCCACATAAGTTAGTGAACCCATTTCTCGGTGTTAGGTGCTTATCTTGTGGCATGCTATGTCACATAGCCCACACTTGTATGATTCATTATAGGACACACCTAGTATGGAGACCTAAACTGTATCCATCATAACATGGCATGCATACATCTCATTCATGTAAGCATAAGGAGGAACCCAAACTCACATGGGTTCTCAAATCTAACCCTTGAATGAAATTATAGGGATGCTCTCACAAAAGAACTAGTGAGAGCATGTAGTACCTGGATAATGGCTACTCGTGACATATGACTAGAGATATGAAGAAGTTCATTATACTGGAGACCAGGACTGGAGGCAAAGTAACATTTGGAGACAACACCACCAGAAAAAGTGGTGGGCTCAGATATTATTAGTAATTCTAAGAATTTTTTAATTAAAAATATTTTATTAGTTGATAGTTTAAAGCATAACTTATACTAAGCATTAGTCAATTATGTGATAAAGGTTTTGACATAAAATTTCTTTCTAATAATTGCCTAATTTAATTTAAATAATAAACTTGTTTTAGAAGGAAAATGAATGAACAATATTTATATGTTAGATCTTGATTGCATTGATAGTTCAAATTCATTTTGCTTAAAAATAATAGTAGATGACTCGTGGCTATGATATAAGAGACTACGCCATGCTAGTATGAAAACACTTAGAAATATCACTCAGACAAACCTATTTATAGGCGTACCTAAGTTAGACTTCACTAAGGACCATCTATGCGATGCCTGCCAACTAGGAAAATAAATCAAATCATCCTTTCATTCAATCAAATATGTGATCACCTCTAAGCCATTAAAAATCCTTCACATGGACTTATTTGGACCCGTTAGCACAGCTAGCCTAGGTGGAAAAAATTATGGATTTGTGATTGTAAGACAACTTCATTAGATTCACTTGGGTAAGATTTCTAGCACATAAGAATGAGTCATTTGAGGAATTTAAGATTTTCTCCACTTAGATTCAACGAAAATTAGGATGTGAAATCTCAACAATCTATAGTGATCACGGTGGAGAGTTTCAAAATGAAAAGTTTGAATCATTATGTCAAGAGATAGGAATATAGCAAAATTTCTCAGCCCCTAGAATATCCCAACAAAATGGAATAGGAGAAAGGAAGAATAGAACCTTGGTAGAAGCTGCTAGGATAATGTTAGCTGAGTATACCCTTCTAAGATATTTTTGGGCAGAAGCAGTTGACACGGCCTGTTATGTCTTAAATAGGGTGAATATTAGGTGAATATTAGGTCAAAGATGAATAAAACTCCTTATGAACTCCTTAAGGGTCGGACACCGAATCTTTCACACTTATATGTTTTTGGTTGCAAGAGCTTTATCTTAATCAATGACAAACTTCCCCTAGAAAAATTTGATCCCAAGTCTGACGAGGGTGTCTTCTTAATTATTAATCTATAGGTAAGGCCTATAGAATCTTTAATAAGAGAACCCAAGTAGTAGAAGAGTCCACCCTTATAGTATTTGATGAATCAGATAGGTCCTTTGAATCTAAAATTGAAGAAGATGAGGTAGAGGCAATTCAAGGAGTAGAAACTATAACCTTAGGAGAAAGGGTAAAACCTCAGGAAGATTTGTCTAGAGAATGAAGATACTCTTCTAGTCATCCTAAAGAATTAATTTTGGAGACCTGTTATAAGGTGTGAGAATTAGGCACGGAATTAGGAAGGAGGTTAGTCATTCAGCATTCATCTCTATGATAAAACCCACAAGTATAGATCAAGCTTTGGGAGATGAATTATGGATCCTAGTAATGCAAGAAGAATTAAACCAATTCACTAGGAATGATGTTTGGGAGTTAGTCAAGAGACCTAAAGAATAGAGGGTAGTTGGAACAAAATGGGTTTTCAAAAATAAGGTGAATGACTAAGGAACCATAATAAGAAATAAGGCCAAACTAGTAGCTAAGGGGTACAACCAAATTGATGGAATAGACTTTGAAAAAACCTTTGCTCCGATAACTAGACTAGAAGCCAAAAGGGTGCTCTTAGCTTTTGCTTGCTTCAAAAGTTTCAAACTATATCAAATGGATGTAAATAGTGTTTTTTTGAATGGGATAATCAAGGAGGATGTTTTTATATTGAGCAACCCCTCATATTTGAAAGTTCACAAATTTCAAACCATGTATTCAAATTAGAAAATGCACTATATGGGTTAAAGCAAGCACCTAGAGCCTGGTACAAAAGACTTAGCTCATTCTTATTGGATAGAGGATTTATTAAGGGTAGTGTGGACACTACACTCTTTATATAAAAGGTTAAAGATGAAAATTCTCATTGCTCAGATTTATATGGATGACATTCTATTTGGATCTTCAGATAAAAATTTATGTGATGAAATTTTAAAAATAATGAGTAATGAATTTGAAATGAGCATGATGGGAGAGCTTAATTATTTTCTTAGCGTTAGTGTAAAATAAATGGATAATGAAACATTTCTTAGCCAAACAAAATACAAAAAGGATGTTATGAAAAAATATAAAATGAATAGTGCTAAGCCCATGAACACTCCAATGAGCTCCACGATTCAACTAGGTAAAGACCTGAATGAAAAATCAGTAGACCATAAAAAATATAGAGGAAATATCGGATCTCTCCTCTACTTGACTACATGTAGACCAGACATAATGTTTAATGTGTGCCACTGTGCCCATTTTCAAATAGATCCTAAAGTGTCTCACTTAACTGCAGCCAAGAGAATCCTTAGATATCAACTAAACACCCCGAACTTAGGAATTTGGTATCTTAGGCACAACACTTCTTTTGAAATCATAGGATACTCATATTCTAATTTTGCAGGATGTAGGGTAGATAGAAAAAGCACCTCTAGTACATATCAATTCATAGAACATTCTTCAGTTTCATGGTCCAGTAGAAAGCAAAATTCAGTAGCCCTTTCCACGGCCGGGGCAGAATATATTGCAGTAGGAAGTTGTGTTACACAAGTACTATAGTTGAAACAACAATTTCTTGATCTTAGATTACATGTAGGAATCATCTCAATCATGTGTGATAATACAAATGCAATATGCATTTCTAAAAATCCAATTCAATACTCTCGAACAAAATACATAGACATTAGACACCATTTCATAAGACACCTTTAGCACTTTAAGGATAAGATTTAGTGTCATAGACATTAATGCATAAAAAAAAAATCTTCTAAGGTTGTTCCTGATCATCACACATTCTCTACACAAAACTAGAAAATTGACATTTTCTTTATCATACTGTACAATCCACTATAGTATTGTATGATATATCAAAACTACACAAATCACAAACCAGACTCATATTTCATCTCTATTAATCGTACTATATGATCAGCATCGTACTGTATGATATAATCAAAACTACACAATCAACCCAGACTCAAATTTTGTCTTTGTTGATCGTACTGTATGATTACCATTGTACTATATTATACATGTGTCTGGTTATTCAATTTGTTCGGTATGACATTATTACACATCGTACTATTTGATACCTCCTCTTCGTACCGTATGATCAACATTAGCAACAGATTGGGACGACTTTACTCCGTTTAGTACAATATTTATGACTCATTATACTATATGATACCTCCTCTTCATACTGTACAATCCACATCAATGAAATAGATGAGG
This sequence comes from Dendrobium officinale, assembly GCA_019514585.1. NCBI lineage: Eukaryota > Viridiplantae > Streptophyta > Magnoliopsida > Asparagales > Orchidaceae > Dendrobium > Dendrobium officinale. The sequence goes on from CM033683.1 coordinate 29,637,105, forward strand.
ACAACTTAAAGCGGTTCAGTACGATATAATGGCTGGTCATACTGTATGAACACCTGTTTGTACTGTACGATACTTATCATCAAAAGTCGTACCGAAGACCGTTGGGACGATTGAAATCCTTCTGCTCGTACTGCACGATGAATATCGTACTGGACGAGTTGACCAACTTTTCCCAACTGTTCATTCAGACGACATTATTACCCATCGTACTGCACGATCCTACATCGTACTATACGATACATCCAAATTTCTATAAATTGGATGAATCAGAAGCTTCTTTTCACACATTCATCCTTTACCTCACTTTGTCTCACCCTTCTTCACAAAATGTCTAGCTCTAGCAAGCATAGTCATCTCGTCGTTGGAAGATCATCTTCCTCTCACCGTCCCAATGACCGTTTTCTGACTCCTGAAAATGAAGAGGCCTATCGCAAATATAATGCCTGCAAAATTACACCCTATTGGATGTTGAATCAAGTTACTTTAAACTTTGAGGTAACGAACCTCTTCGTATCCATCACTTTCTAATTCCTCCTTACCCTGGCCTTCCCGTATAATTTAGAAGTCTTATTTGAATTCCTAGCCAACCTAACCTACACTATAAACACCTTAACCTTCCACTCTTTTGTCTGCCGACAACGCGTAGAAATCACTAAGGCTGACATCGCCCCATACATTGGGCTATCTACTGAAGGCCCTAGAGCTCATTCCTTCCTCTCAAATGATTTTGACTAGAGTGTTGTGAATCTAATCCTTAAGAATGTAGCTTTCTATCAACACCAGCCTCTTGTTCAATCCTTAACCCGAAATGCCCAAATTATTCAGCACATCCTTTGCACTTCAATCATACCCAAAGTTGGTGACTGAATTTGCATGACCCCAATCTTATCGGTCGTTACTTACCTTATAATGTCAAACAAAAAACTTGATGAGACGGATTTAATTATTGATTATATCTGAAACATGACCTTCATTCGTCTCCCTACCACCCATAGAAAATAAAATCTAGCCCTTAGCCACCTTATAGGTTATATCCTTTAAAATAAATACCAATTAACCTATCCTGGTGAACCCGATAATCTCCTAGTTTTCTATACATATGCATCTTTCCATATTCTATTTCATCGGGGGCAAGAGCCTAAAGAATAAGACTTTGATGATGAAGAAGGAGAAGCTGCTCCTGTTCTATAAACACAGCGTGCACCACCCCGAGGACCTGCACCAGCCTACCCTCATGATGACTTGGTTGAACGATTCGACCAACTCCAGAGTCATCTTGACACACACATACAAGAATAACATCAACAACATAAGGAAGATATATAGTGGTTTCAGGAATGGTTCACTTCGGTTGATCACCAATTTGAGTCAATCCACCAATATTTTCAACCACAACCACCTCCACCTCCAAGTGATCAAGATCATCCTTTCTAAAGTGTATCTATTTTGTGTTGCTTTTCTTAGTATTGTTTATGACTCCTCTTTTTAGTGATGTCAAAAATGGGAGAAGTCTATTGTAGTCAGTATGTCCTACTTATGTTTTTTTCTTATGTTTAAGTTCAATGAAATGCATTTTTTTCCTATTTATTTCGTGATATTTTAATTAATTAAAAAAATAAAAAAAAAAACCTTGCAAATTTGCTTATAACCAACATTATTTGACATCATAAAAAAGGAGGAGATTGTTGCAATCTATGACCCCTTGTATGAGATTTACATGATGACAAATAATGCCATTTGAATTACTATTCATTGAATACTTTTGATTTCTACTCTTGTTTGTAAGTACTAACATTTTAGGGAGATCATAAGTTACTTAGGACAATAAGAAGACATACATTTGAATTACTGGATGATATGTGCATTTTTCTACTAATCGGCCCGAATGATCCGTCACTTTTTCATTATCCAGACATACATTCAGGGGCAATGCTCTGGACGATACTCCACGATTTATACTGATCGTACAAGATGATCATTATATTGTCCTAGATGATAATGTCGATTTGTTGCAATTAAGAGCAAATTTGGAGCTCTTCTATTTAAGACCTCTTGTTTATACAAGTCAGTGTCTTTGGCAGCCATTGAAGCTTCATTCTTCTAGAGGAAACTTGAAGAGAGAACGTAAAAGGGAGAGAGGAAAGGGTAGAGTTTGAGAGAGGGAGAAGATCCTTGGAGGGTGTTACAAGGGAGTGTGGAGGGGGGTTCACACGATTGCTCCAACAAGCTCGCACCTTAATACCATCGAATTCAAGGTTTATCTTGAGGGAAGTTTTGGGAAGAAGAAAATATCTTTGGTGTTAAATGACCTAGCTACTCTGTCGTATCAGGAAAGGTGGAAGTGATTTTGTAAGGGCATCTCTGCCTAGTTTTGGGGCTAAAGGAGAGACACTAAAGATTTAGTGCAATACTCGGAGGGTGCCTCCGATGAGTGGATGTAGGTCAGGTTGGACCGAACCACTATAAATATGGTGTGTTCTTTCTTATTATTTTTTTGCATTTAATTTATGTACTTCGTTTCTCTTGTGGTGAATCTTATTTTGGTTGTGTTTGTATTTTTACTTGGAGAAATTTTTAAATACCAATTCACCCCCCCCCCCCCCCCCCTCTTAGTTATCCTTGGTACGTATTCATAAGTGTTTAACATCTCTAACGGACTTTCAAGTGGCATCAGTGCGAGATTCATAAAATAATATTTTTGAAAACTTTTGAATTTCGATCCATGGCTAAATTTTGTAATCATAATATTGCAAAATATTATTCAATCACCAAACCACCTTTATTTGAAAATATTACTTTTGATTTTTAGAAAATTTGCATGTCTACTTTCTTGCAATAAATTGATTACCTAATATGGAAAATGATTTTAACTGGTTATTCTGTACCATCATATGTTATAGATGGAATTAAAACTAATATTCCTTTTAATCAATGGAGTAGGGAAGAACAAATCAATGCTCAATTAAATGCTAAATTCTTAAATTATTTTTTTTTGTGCTTTAAATTCTGATGATTGTATGTTTGTATCCACGTGCATTACTGGCAATAAGATTTGGGATAAATTACACACTATATACGAAGGCACTAGTGAAATCAAGTAATCCATGTTGAATACTTTAATGTATGATTATGAACTATTTTGTATGAAACCTTATGAGTTTATCTTAGACATGTATACTATGTTTATTCAAATTGTGAAATCATTACATTCTTTAGGTAGAGAATTTTCAAATTTTAAAAAGTCAATAAAATTCTACGTTTTCTACTTGATAAGTTTGATGTCAAAGTTATTGCTATTTATGAATAAAAAAATTTGAATTAATATTCCATTGTTAATTTGATTGCCTCACTCATTGACTACGAGTAAAGTTTGGGTCAAAGACTTTTAGATGCAAGTGAAATGATAGTGTTAAACGCTAAAGACATGAAGAAAAATGACTTAATTGATGACGAAAGCGACGACTTATCAAGTAAATTAGAAAGTCCACTAAAGCATAAGTATCAATAAAAGTGGAATAAAGATAAAAATGGTAAGAATATTAATATTTCTTCTGACATTATTTGTTTTGCATGTAAGAAACCTGGACATGACAAATCAGTGCCCTAATTTGAGAACTTTTCCTGCAAAAAAAAGGTAAAGCTAAGAAAATTGTAAAAAGGACAATTAATAAAGAGCAACAAATCTCCTGGGCAGACCTAGCTTCTGAATCATCAGACTAGGAGTAAGATGGTGTTTAAAAGCCTTGTTTGTGTATTTATTTGTTTGTGTTGTGTTTTGTTTTTGGTTTATTTTATGTGTTTTCTTTTGGTTTTATTTTTCTTCATTTTTTTATTGCAATGAAAATTTTAAAATTAGCTTTTATACTTTATTTTGTGAAGTTTTCTATGATCAACACACACACATCACTTTTTTTTAATCAAATCATTTAAAAAATAAATGAAAAACCTATTTGCTATTTTTTCTTGAAATCTCTTGTTAGTTGTAGTTGACTTCTCTAAAGACAGTCAAATGAAAGAAACTCGTGCTTTTATCTCTCTATCTCTTTTCTTAAAGAAGTTATTTTACTTTTGATTCAAAATCTTTATAATATTGCAAATTAAATTTTTTCATCTTCCTACAATTTATCTATCATATAGGGATCTTTTACAAGTTGTTGAATCCACCTCATAATTTTCTTAATCAAGTGTTCATTTTGTCAATAAGATGAGTTTGCTTTAGTTTTTAAAATTTCAGAAAGGTAACATATTTGATTTAAAAAAAAGTTGTCAATGATGCCAAATCAAAAGATGCGTAATAACGCTAAATTGAGAATGATATATAAAGCGCATAAAAAATAAAAGATGCGCAAAGTGTGCCAAACAATTGACAAAAGACATAAAATAAGCCCACAAAAAGCAAGCTTACCTTTCTTGTATTTATTAAATCTTAAGAAAATCTATTTATTTATTGATATTTTTGATACTTGAGCTTAAAAATCATGATTCCTAATTCACCAATTTTTTTGCATTAATCTTATATTAGATATGTTTCATGAAAGGAGTTTTAAAAAATTAGTATTTCTTTTTTCTAATTTGTTCCTTGATTTAGATATTAGATTAAAAAGTTTTTGAACCTTTAAAAGTACTTGAGTTTGGTTTAACAATTTCTGAATTTCAAACTTTTTTTGGGTTATGAGTTGTCAATTTATTCCTTACTAATTTTTTTTGAAAAAAAATCAAGAGGTAACTTTCTCATTTCAAGAAAATTTGATTTTGTTTTTCTTCTTCACTAATTAGAGATCATTTTGCTTATTATTCTGATTGTTTGTGCTCCTCCTCTTTTTGATAATGTCAAAGGGGGAGAATGTACTGTTATATTTATATCGTATTTATTGGATTTGTATCTATTTTTTTACCTTAAAAAAACAGATAAAAATTACAAAAAATTAGTTTTCCCCTAATTTTAAACTTTTATTCTAGTGAGGGGGAGATTAGGAGAAAATATTTTTAATTTTGTAAATTCAACCAGTAATGTTTACCATCATCAAAAAGAGAGAGATTGTTGCAACTCGAGCTTATGAGTTTATATTTTTTATTATAATAAATATTGTGGCTCACATTCTATTATTTACTTGTGTTTGTAATATATTTTTGTTTATGTGTATACTAACTTTTCAGGATTATGATACACTATTGAAGGCTCAAGATTTGAGAAAATAAGTTTTATTTGTAATATTCATTAATGTACTTTTTGATTTCTTGAGTCATATCTTGTAAGGGTGTATGCTTGCTTAGTAACATTGCACACACATAATTGGAAAAAAATTCTGTCTATTTTAGAGTTTTCTATTTTCGATCACATTATGTGGGACGATCAAAAAATTAGCTTGGACAATTAGTTAAAAATAGAAATCCTAATTAGGGCATCCTGGTTAAAGCATCCATAATTAAGCAAATCATCCTAGATGATTATTTCATCGTACGGGACGATAGGCTCAAATCAAAAAGAATCAGCCATCGTATATATTTATGCATATGTTAATTTTGGACATCATCTTGGACGATATAGTGTAATTATGACTAAATTAATCTGGTAATTAAGGAAAGCAATTTAAGGTTTGATTGCTTAAAAATATCATCCTAGACGATCACAGGATCGTCTAGGACAATCAGTTAACAAACCTTAGTTCTTACTGGATGATTTATAATCGGCTTGGCTCCATCCAGAGTGATGTTTTGGACGATATGTGCCTTTTTATACTAATCGATCACGACAATCTGTTCATTTTTCTATCATCCAGACATACATTCAGGGTGATGCTTACTCCATGATTTATACTGATTGTACAAGATGATCCTTATATCGTCCTAGACGATAATGTCAGTTTGTTTGAATTAAGAGAAAATTTGGAGTTCTTCTATTTAAGACCTCTAATTTATACAAGTCAGTGTCTTTGATAGCCATTGAAGCTTCGTTCTTCTGGAGAAAACTTAAAGAGAGAACTTGAAAGGGAGAAAGGAAAGGGTGGAGTTTGAGAGAGGGAGAAGATTCTTGGAGGGGGTTTCAAAAGAGTGTGGAGGGGGTTCACACAATTTCTCTGTAGAGCTCGCACCTTAATACCATCGAATTTAAGGTTTGTCTTGAGGGAAGTTTTGGGAAGAAGAAGATCTCTTTGGTGTCAAAGGACCCGGCTAGTCCGCCGCATCGGGGAAGGTGGAAGTGATTTTTTGTAAGGGCTTCTCCACCTAGCTATGGGGGCTAAAGGAGATGCACTAAAGGTTTAGTACAATACTCGGAGGGTGCCTCTGAGGAGTGGATGTCAGTCAGGTTAGACCGAACCAGTATAAATCTGGTGTGTTCTTTATTATTATTTTTTCGCATTTAATTTTCATACTTCGTTTCTCTTATAGTAAATCTTATTTTGGTTGTGTTTGTATTTTTGCTTAGAGATATTTTTAAATACTAATTTACCCCCCCCCCCCCCCCCCCCCCCCCCCCCCCCCCCCCCCCCCCCCACCCCCCCCCCCCCCACCCCTCTTAGTTAGCCTTGGGATTAGGTCATAAGGGCTTAACATCCACAAATTTTCAGAATATAAGTTAGGATAGAGTTAGAGTCCTATGACTTAGCGTTACACGGATATCCAGCTCACATATAGAGAACATAAGATTTTTATGCAGAAAATCCTAGAAAGTAGAAAAACCATTGGGCCTAGCCCAGTTAAAGTGATTCCATTAGAATTTGAGTAGGTTACAACGAGATGACTCATCTTTGAGGGCGATCAAATTACAAATGTTGATTATAAAGTTAAAAACTAGTGACGAATAAGGATGCTAGTCCGGTGTCACTTGGTTGTCTGGCAGAATTCTGGGCCTTAGGTTCTGGTTCATTGAGACTATGGGCATCAAGTGGTGGTCTGATGGAGCTTAGGTTCTCAGGTGGTGGTGCGAAACTTAGATGGTGGTCGAGGAGGAGCAATGAGGCAAGAGAAATCTTCGATCTCTCTCTTGAATCCTTTTGCTTGGGGCCCCTTTTTAAGAGAAAAGGGGGCTATATTTATAGATTTTTTGGAGTGGCATGGCCCGTAAATAGGTGGGAGATCAAGGGAAAATGAGGAGTAGTTGGATGGACGGCCGATGTTAAATCCCTTGATCATGGAACATTTGATGGACATTTGAATGTCTTAATGATGTCAGAATTCAATGATCTTAAACTCATTGGATTCATCTCGTCAAGCTTATCAAATCGACTATAAGCACATTATGTTTGGAAATCGTTTAGTAATCCAAATTATGATTTAAACCTTCCAATATCACGTCTAACCCATTATTTGGACCCATTTCGGCTCGGATTGGGTTGGATTTAGTGTTGTTGGGTTCGTATTCTCAAGACGTTTAGTTTGAATCTAAGTTTGTTGAAATTGGAACTCAAATGGTCTGAACTTTAATTTTGGAAATTTCCAACTTGATTTTGCATTGAGATTCGTGCACGATCAAGATAATTTTTTGATGATATATCAGTTACCCCCCATATTTTTAGACGTTAAAGCTCCAAAAGTCTGAAAATATGTGTCGCAACGTGTAAGGTATTTCTTGGGTGATTTAAAATTCAAAAATATTTTATTATAGGGTATAGAGGTCTCGGACGGCCTTGAAAGTGCCAAAATTGAGTCAGGAATATCAAAATAGTTTCAGAGACTCCAAAAACATGCAATTTGGCCTTTTTGGACCCAAATTTGGGCCAAAAGATATCCCAAGGTCTTAAGTTTGAATCCTACTGAAGTCAAGGATTTTTATGGCACTAACGTGGTAGTGACAGGTATTATGGGTTGACAACGTGATGGTGACATGCAGGATAAATCAATGATGTGACAGTGACACGCAGGACTGATCGATGATGTGGTAATGACATAAAGGATAGATGATGATATGGTAGTGATACGCAGGACAGATCGATGAAGTAGCATTAACATGCAGGATAGATCGATGGCGAGGTAGTAACATGAAGGGTTGTTCAATGATGTGGCAGTGATGCATAAGACAGATCAATGACATGGTAGTGACACATAGGATAGATTGATGATATTATAGTGATACATAGGATAGATCAATGATGTGGCAGTGACACGAAGGGTGGATTGATTATATAGAAGCCATGACATGTTGGGTCGTGGTTGACATGGCCATTATAAGTAGGATCATGGCTGATATGGCCATAACACACAAATCATGGCTGATGTGTTACCCATGACTTGTTGGGTCTTGGCTGATGTATCCATGACATGCAGGATCGTGGGTGACATGGCTACGACATGCAGATCATGGTTGATGTGTCACCCATGATCTGTTGGGTTGTAGATAATATAGCCACAATACGTAGGATCATGACTGACATGGCCATGACATGTGGGCTTATGGTTGATGTGGCATTAATGTGGTGCTAATGTGGCACTAATGTTGTTGATGATATGGCATCTAAGTTTTTTTATACTTTATTGCCCTTCCCCATCTATAAATAGCCCCCCTGGCCCTTAAATTCACACAATCTCTTCTCTTTCTCTTCTTTCAATTGAGGCCTTCCCCTGACCCTGTATGGGTGGTATTGTGACACGCCAGGCATCCATAGTGAAAGGATTCGTCGACAGTCTTGATCAATCTCCATTCCTGCTACCTTGCTCGGACCTGAAATTGTTAACCACATATAATGAGCTTTACAAAGCCCAGCAGGTCACCTAAAACCTATAACTGAAATCAAAGCACGGCGATGCTATCAATATGCATGTCAATCTATCAATCTGAATCAGTCAATGGTCAATGAGTCTATGCAGTGGAAATCAAATCAATAGTCGATGCAATCCGAAAATCAATAGTCAATAAAACCAGTCAATGCAGCGGCAGGCAAATCAATCATTTCAATTCAATCAATCAATATCCGTCAATCAAATCAATACGGTCAAATCAATGAAATCAGTCGAGAAAAGCAATACGGAACAATGAATCTATACGACAGTCAATACGGTACAGAAACAGTAGGCAGTAGTACGATGTCCATGTTCATGCTATCAATACAGTATCTATACCTATCAATGTCCATATCAATGCTCAGTAGTATCAATGTTCAGTAGTCAATCGATGAAATCAGTGAAATCGTACGATACAGTAAACCCGATCAAATCCGTAAAATCCGTAAATCAATACATTAAACATGCAATCAATACGATAATACTGAACAATGTATAATCAATGGTCATGTTGCTGTTGTAGAATTCATATTGCTGTTTGTAGATATCAATACATTGGTTCTATGAAAAGAGTCGTCACTCTATTGCCCGTCGGCCGCCCGTCGGCATATAATCTCTTTATGACTCCCATCGTTATATCCATGATCCATGATCTATGATTTAAAGGGAAAGCCCGTCGGCCCACCATCCTGTACAGGTATCATCTCCAACCAATGTTCAACCAGGTTATACGTGTTTCAGTATCAATAAGCAATCAATAATCAATATTAGAGCAATCATATCAATAATCATAGGCATATCGATTCAATCTATCAATTTCAGTCAAATCAGGAATCATACAAAAATCGGGCAGAGTAACAGTAGTCTATCGAATTTACACAAAAAATCCTGCAAAAAGACAAATTCTGAATTTCTCCAAATTACAACAGAATAACCACGGCATCAATGCAAGACTATCAATCTATAGAATCCAAATCAAATCAAGTCCTGATAATTTTCTATTCAATTAAAATCGCGTAGAATCAATTCCGACCGATAAAATCATCGTAGAAAATAGTCAAATCGTGTACAATATTCATATCTATAACATACTAAAAGTTGTGCGGTGAAAGTCGTGTCAATACAAAATCAGGTCAAAAGTTCGACTACAAAAACACAAAATAGTGCACAACTCGATCAAAATACAAAATCTTCGAAAACAGAAATAGGGTTCGGAGTCCTTACAGCGAGACAAACAAATCTTCTAACAGCGTCGTCGGACGAAAAGCGCTCCGTGGCCTCCAAAACCAAGCTTCCTTCTTCTCTTCCTTCTCTTTCTCTCTCTTCAAAATATATCCAAAATATCTAAAATCCGATATTTATTAACACTGATCGTCCTGGACGATCCAAATTTTGTCCTGGTACGATGGGTTCTCTTGACAAATTTCGTACAGACAAAATCCAAATTCGTCCCGGGCGACTTGCTCTCTGGACAGATTTCGTACAGACGGATCGTCCCGACTGCTCCAGGTTCGTACAGACGAAAATGGCAGATTTCTTCACAAATTTCTTCAGTTCGTCCAGTACTAAATCCAGTTCGTACAGATGAACTGCACTAAAAAAAATCAGCTTTTTGAAGGGTTTTACAGGTATCCCTCGTCCAAGCTCAAGGCACCTCTATGCAAGAAGGAAATCCTCCCCCTCTCTCTCCAACACCCTTCAGTTATTTTGCTATAAGGGAGGCATTCCCCTGCCTTTAGATAGGTGGCATCCCTTGTCTAATTGTAGGGCCCCTCCTTATATAGGGGTAATATCGGGCAACCACTTTCCATCGAGAGATCCTATAATCAGGAGAGACCCTATCACACCGTAGGATGGTGAGCAGAGGCCAAATAAGGGAGTGAGGGTAGATGAGACAGCGTCCACCATCACGAGTGACACTCTGATCATTCTCCACAAGAATTTTTACTTTTCGAATGATGTGGTGGTGACGATCCTTAAGAGGTCTGATCAGGATTGCCTCCCTCCTCCCGGGTACTTTATCGTCTATGAAATCAGCTTACGAGTGGGTTGTGCTTTCCACCTCTTGCTGAGCTAATTGAAATTTTGCAGCGGTGTGGAGTGTACCTATCCCAATTTTAATATAGAGCCATATCGGTGACCGTGGGGTTGATTGCGCTCTTTAGGAAATGAGGAGCTATTCTAATACCTGAGCATCTTTTACGGATGGGTCGATTCACTAGTGACACATAGGGGCACGTAATATTTAGATCCAAATGGTTGAATATGCATTCCTGTGATCTTTAAAGAGCTAGGCCAGCACATTTTTCTTTATAAAGAATGATTGGGGGTCTGATTGAGAAGTAGGGGAAGATGAGGGATCTACCAGTCGTTCAGTACGTCAAGGAATAAGATATAATGAGGATCCTCAAGGTTTAATTTCTGACATCAAATATCTTCTATATGAGGTCCATTACTTGAGTAAATATATAGAAGAAGAGTTCTTGTTCAAGGCCGGGCTATCATTCCATGCTGGGAGGTCTTAAGCATGGATATTGAAGTCATCTTCTAAGGTTCCTAAGCCCCCTACCCCAGTTTCAAAGTTGGCTCCTAAATGATAGGAGAAAAGTGAAGACCTCCAGGTTTTGTTGAAGAAGAAGAAGTTGGAGGGGACTACGATGAATATTGATAAGGCTCTACCTGACCCTTCCTCCACTAAGTTTCATATCCTTGGGGATATCTTGAGCCATTAATGTATCGACGCCGCAAATTTGATGACTTGGTGAGTAATATTTTCCTAACGCTTCTTCTTCTTTTCTTCTATGATGGCTTCTAACGTACTTTTCTTCCATATTTTAGTTGTCGCGGCTTGGGATCGAGCTTACTGAGGCTTTGAACGAATGGAACGATGAATTTGTGAAGATTAAATTTCTTTAAGGAGAGTTCAAGTTGAAGTATGATCATAAGAACAAATAGGCAAAGGTTCTAGAGGAGGAGTTATGTGAGTGCGGGATTGAGTTTGCCAATATAATATACTATGTGTCTCTTCAAAATCAGTAGGCAGATCGGCTACAAATTGACCTGGTGGATGCACAAGTAACAATCACCTAGCTTTTAAAGGATTAAGAGGCCTCTGTAGGGAAGATAACGGCACTCAAGGAGGAGAATAAGAGGTCCCAAACTCTTATAGCCGAGAAGGAGGCTACTTTGTCTAGCTTAGAACCCTCAAGAGTTATAAAAGATTTTAAGAAGTCCATAACTTTTAAGACCATCATTCAAGATCACGTTCAGAAGGCACGAGATCATATTTATGATGTAGAAGTGAAGGCTTCGGAGTAGCAGTGAATTAATGAGGGATTCATCCGAGGCTTTTTGAAGGCAATTCACCTGATACAATGGAAGACCAGAGTTCAAGTCGAAGGGGTGACCCCTAGTCAAGCTTTAGATGACACTCCTTTAGATTTTGATGGTGATGAGATAGAGAGTGAGCTGCATAAGGCCTTTGATTATGATTCAACCCCTAGTCGGACCACTCTCATCTCGAGCCGACGGGCTCTGGATGAAATATCAGAGATATCCTTATCAGATTAGCCTCTCGATTTCTTCCTTGAGCTGCCTGCTTTCTTCAGTAGTATGTCTACAACTACAGTAGAAGTGGCAATATTGTTCTTAATTTTCGATGTTGGGCTTCAAAGGGTGTGGCCACTTCACGCTCTTCTAGTCCCGGATGGCCATCAACATGTTTATTTGGGATACATTAAGTGGTGTATACTCATTTTCTTGGTGAGGCTCTCATCGCGGTTGTGAGGGTCGAAGGGGCAGATTATAGTTTCCTTGCTTCTTCCACTACGAGGATGAATTTTTCATTCATAGTGTACTTTTATGCTTCATACATATTTGCTCAAATTACTTTATATGAGCATTAATGGCTTCGTCGGTAGAGATTTAAGCCTCCATATGATGGATCAGATCTACATACAAATGGTTTGTGTCTTGCATGAGTGATGAGTAAAAGGGGTTAGGATGAAGCTCTCTGAGAAATATACCTCTAAGTAACTCGGGATCTACCCCTGGAATTTGTCGGGCCTTAGTATAAAATCTTTGAAAGTACTTATTGAGGGACTCATTTTCATTATGGCAAATTCCTGAGAGGTGAGAAGAGTCTTTGAACATCCTCCGATTGGCAACAAATTGTTCGATAAACATTTTGGCTAATTTGACAAACATTGGAATGGTTTTAGTGGGGAGTGAATAGAACCATGTTCGAGCTTGCCCTTTGAAGGTAACTGGAAAGACCTGTCATAGGAGCGCATCAAAGGCTTGTTAGATGTGCATTATGGTCTTATAGTGATTGATATGTTCATACGAATTAGATGTTCCGTCGTATGAATCGATGCTCGATAGTTTGAATCTCGTAAGAGTTGAAGGATCTCGTTCTGAGACTCATCCATATTTTTGATTCAATCTTCTAAGGAGGGCCCTGATGTTCCTTCCCCAGTAGGGTTTTGCCCCTCGGGGTGAAAGGAAGCAGATACCTAGCATCCCTGGTTCATGAAAGGATTCCTGGATTGGTGTGAGTTGGAGCGGGAGGCTCCCAAGATGCGATGACTACGCCTATTGTCCATTTGAGGAGTGCTTAAGGTAGTGGGATTAAAGTTTACCACAAACAACGCCAAACTATTGCGGGATATAATATATGCGACGATAGATTTAGAGTCCCACGTCTTAGCGTTGCATGCATATCCAGCTTATATATAGAGAACACAAGATTTTTTACTTGGGAAATCCTGGAAAGGGAAAAAACCATGGGGCCTAGCCTAGTTGAAAGTGATTCCACTAGAATTTGAGTAGGTTATAGCGGCCTGACTCGTCCTTGAGGGAGATCAAATCACAAATGTCGATTGTAAAGTTAAAAACTAGTGAAGAATAAGGAGGTAGTCTAGCGTCACTTGGTGGTATGTCAGAATTTCAGGCCTCAGGTGGTAGTTTGGCGGAACTCCGGGCCTCAGGTGGTGGTCCAACGAGACTCTGGGCGTTAAGTCGTGGTCCGATAGAGCTTAGGTCCTTAGGTGGTGGTTTGACGGAGGTGAGGTTCTTAAGTGGTGGTCCGGCGGAGGTGAGGGCCTCAAGTGGTGGTCGGACGAAGCAAATGAACGCCTCGGAACTCAGGCGGTGGTCAAGGAGGAGCAAGGAGGCAAGAGCGATCTCCGATCTCTCTTTTGAATCCTTCGGCTTGTGGCCCCTTTTCAAGAGAAAATGGGGCTCTATTTATATATTTTTAGAGTGGCATGACCCGTAAATAGATGAGAGATAAAGGGAAAATGGGGAGTGGTTGGATGGACAGCCGATGTTGAATCTCTTGATCATGGACTATTTAATGAACATTTGAATATCTTAGTGATGTCGGAATTCGATGATCTTGGGCTCGTTTGATTCGTCTCGTCGAGCCGCTCGATTTGACTATAATCATGTTATGTTTGGAAACCGTTTGGTTATCCAAATTATGGTTTGAATCTTCCTGCAGCGCTTCTAACCCTTGATTTGTACCCATTTGGGCGCGAATGGGGTTGGATTTGGTGTCGTTGGGTTCGTATTCTCGAGGCGTTCAGTTCGACTATAAGTTTGCTGAAATCAGAACTCAGATGTTCCCAATTTTAATTTTGGGAGTTTTCAACTTAGTTTTGTATTGAGATTCGTGGCCGATCAAGATAATTTTTTTGATGATGTATCAATATCATTGACAACAACAACATCAACAAAATTTTTTCTCAAATACGACACGTTGAATAACAGCGCTGTATTTTAATAAGATTAGCAGCCCAAGCACATTAAAGAATCCGTCAAGTTGCATCCTCCGACTTTCTAATGATCCTCACGTTCTCCCTCTCGTTCCGTTCTGTGTTAATTAATCCAACTCCTCAGCTGTCCCCTGTTTCTCCATTCCAATAAACCAAATAACTGCGAAAAATCCCTAAAGGTACCGCAAACTATTCCTTCTCCCTCCGTAGTTTCCGCTCTTCTCCTTCTCGATCTCATCGCCTTCTTCAATTGTTTCCAAAATCAAATCATTTGAATATTTCTGGACTTGTTGTTTTCAAAATCGTGAATTTTCCTTTCTTTTACTTCTTTCCAGTTTTTCTTACCGTTGGTTGCGTTAGTGGGCATATTTAGTTTCGTTAACTTTCTTTTACTCTGTGTTGATGTGTTGGAGATCCTATGTCTTTGACCGTGGAAGCTTGTTCTAGTTGTTCCAAAGATATGGATTTCGAAGAGAACAATGTGGCTAGTAAGAAAAACGAGAACTTGGCGAGTGCAGTAGATGGGGAAGGTAAGAAAGAGGAGGAAAAGGAGAAGCTTGGAAGATGCTTAAGCGAGCTATCCCTTGACGATGAGGAGGAAGAAGAAGGAGAAGCAGACAATTTGCTTGATTTGGGGCCGCAGGTTACTCTCAAGGATCAGCTAGAGAAGGATAAGGTCTTCTTTCTGTTTTTCTTTATATTCTGCTTATGTTCTTTCATTTTGATGATTAAAACGGAGGCCTTGGTTCCTTTCTTTGTGATTCGTTTGGGACAGGATGATGAGAGCCTGAGAAGATGGAAGGAGCAGCTATTAGGGAGTGTGGATTTGAATTCCGTTGGAGGTGAACAATTTCACTTTTTGCCCGACTTTTTTCCTTTATATTTTGATTTTCCCTCGATCCACTCTTTGTTTGACTTTTATTGATGCAAATTTTGTACTCATGAGAGTGCTTGTTGGGAGCTTAGTTTTTAGAACGGTGAACCTTTTTTTTGAATGCATGGTTTTTCTGTTGGTCTTGTGGTCGGAAAATCCTTGAATATTTCAGCTCTCTGTTTGGTTTGAAGGAATAGAAAAAGAAAAAGTGAAACGGAAATAAAAATTGAAATGATATAAGGAAAAGATTTGAAATTAGTTTTCATCCACTTGTTTGGTTGAGGAGAAATTGAGCGAAAATATATATATATATATATATATATATATATTTTATCTGATCGATGAGAACTTGAGTTTTTTTTTTTTATTCTTTGTGAGGATGTAATATGTAAGTTATAGCGCTGACAACCAATAAATTTTCCTTCCTATTTTGCACTTGGGGTTAGGTGGGAATTGTCTAAGAAAAATATATTCGTTCATATTTCTTTGGTGAAATAAATTACTTACTAAACACGTTAAAATCTAACACCAAAATGAAATTTTGAGGTAAAATACATTTGCATTCTCTCAGATTCCTTGAAATCAAAAAGATCCTTAAAGAAATGTTGTGATCAGTGATATAGATCTTGATTGAACATGTTAGCCATTTCATAAAGTATTGATTGTTCTGTGAAGTGGGATCTCGTGAATTCTTACCTTTTGCCTAATTTATTTTCATGTAGAACTGGATAACTAGAATCCATATTTGATATTGTCATGTGATGTAGATAAATTGGAACCAGATGTCAATATCTTGAGCCTTTCAATCATATCCCCTGGAAGAGCTGATATAGTCCTACCAATGCCTGTGGTCCCAAATTCCAAAGGTGTATGGTTTACTTTGAAAGAGGGAAGCTCTTACAAACTAAAGTTCACCTTCTCTGTCAGTAATAATATTGTCTCTGGTCTGAGATACATCAACACTGTTTGGAAGACAGGTGTTAGGGGTAAGTTTTTAGTATGGTTTTTGAGTATTCTATCATTTTTATGTATTGAAGAGTTGTTCCACAATGGTTTTATATTTTTGCAATCTTATGTTCAGTGGACAGAACAAAGGAGATGCTTGGTACTTTTAGTCCTCAGCTTGAACCTTACACATATGAGACACCAGAAGAGACCACCCCTGTAGGACTATTTGCTAGGGGATCTTACTCAGCAAGAACAAAGGTAAACTGCACATAATTCCTATCTGTACCATCATATGTTTTATTGTTTCTCGAGTCCTGACTAACCTGTTCTACTTAGCTTGAAACATAATGTTGCCTACTCTTCAAGTATAAAGGTGTTGGACTTTTATTTGCTTGATGCGCAGTTGTCGAGTATTCTTATATTTCTTAATTAGCTCATATGCTTGATAAGTTAGAACTTAGTGGAACAGATATGAACTTAATAATTTCATTATGACATAAAGTTGAATTGGACCACAACTATTTAGCTTATGATTCTACTATGTTTTGCTATGAATGGATCATACATTGTGTGAATGAGTTTTGGTTAGGACATATGGGTTAAGTCAAATAGTGCTGGGGTTTACAGATAATGCACTTCTTAGCTAGGTTTAGATCAGCTTTGCTTGTCAATCAGTGTCAATAATCTTAGGTTGAGCTATCCGTACTACTCAAGCTATGTAAACTTTATTTGGGTCAAAGCATGTGGGAATCTCATAGGAAATACTTGAGTTCGCAAGTAATCCTATTGGAATTATTTGAGTTCGTAAGCAACCCTAATGATAATTGATGAAAACAGCGAGAAAGAACACAAAAATGCCAACAAAATCAACCCAAAACTGTAGATTTTATTAGGGAAATCAAAGCTAAGGAAACTTAAAGCAAAGATACAATTGATCATCAATTCGAGAGGATGATCGTTCTCTTCCAATCTCTAGACGACGAGTCTAGAGCCCAAGACGCCATGGAAAACTCCAAGAGAACAACTCAAATCATGCATGCCCTAACTCTAGCCTCCATCTTCTTTTAAATACCTAACTTCCTAATACAAAGCCAATAAAAACTTGCCTAGAATAAACCCAATTCAAAATAGTTTCCCAAAGTGCTAGCCCCCACCTGCCCTCTCTCTAGTCTCCTCCCTAGGGGGCCCACAAGCCTTGACGGCTTGTTTAAGGAGGTGGCTTAGCCCGCCTTGTGTAGAATTGAATCGGCCCAGACGGGGTAGTTCATTTAGAGATGAAATTTGTTTGTGAAAATGTATTCCGTTTTGCTTAAGCATTGTACCCGTGGGTATACATAGAGGAATCAAATATTCGGTTAGTTACAAATTTCTGTAAGTGATTGGCTGAGTAGTCCATTTGTAATTGTGACCATGAGTTGAAATGATTCCCTGCTGCGGGTAGTGGAGCAGCCTTGATAAGAAGGCTTGCTTATAGTTATAGCTTATCATTGTTGCTAACAGGCCCCACAAACTTATAATTCATTTGAATGAATTGTAAGTTTGTCTCTAAGAAACTTGAAGCGATGAGAAGACAATGGTTTTGTAAGCATATCAGCCAGTTGATCAAGAGAATTGATATGTTGAACCGAGATTTCTTTTGAGAGAATGTGATCTTTCATGAAGTGATAGTTAATCTCAATATGTTTTGTCTTAGCATGAAAAACTGGATTATTGGCTAATGCAAGAGTAGAAGTATTGTCACATGAGAGTGTAGTAGGAGAAGATGTGGAGATTTGAAAGTCATTGACAAGTCTTCTTAGCCAAATAATATCGAAAGTAGCAGTTGCTGGAGAGCGATACTCTGCTTCTGTTAAAGATTTGGCAACAACGAGTTGTTTCTTCACACACCATGAGACAAGTGTGTTGCCTGCCTAGAAACGTGCAGTATCCAGTAATTGATTTGCGGTCCAATGGATCTGATGTCCAATCTGAGTTGGAAAATGATCTCAGTTGCAAGTCACCGCGAGTGATTGGGAGACCAAACTGAAGTGTTCCTTGGATATAGCGGAGTCGTTTCAATATGTGTTGGGCTTGATCTGTTGGCTTATGCATATGTTGACAAACTAGATCAGTAGCAAATGCTATATCCGTCCTTGTGATTGTGAGATATTGTAGAGAGCCTGCTATTTTCCTGTATAAACCCGGATCAAAGCTGACTGCATTGTGTGCTATCGAGGCTGATTTAATTGCTATTGGGGTGGGAGCTGATTTGCATTGTGTAAACCCAGCCACTTGTAGAATATCATGTGCATATTGAGATTGATTGAGGAAATAACCATCAGGTGTGTGAAGCACTTGGATGCCTGAGAAAAAGGATATTGGACCGAGTTTCTTTAGTGAGAACTTGGACTGTAACTTGATGATTAAAGCTGAGATGCAACTATCGTTGTTTCGCGAGATGAGTATGTTATCCACATACGTGAGGATGTAGATTTGAGTGTTGTTGTTGGTGTAGATCAATAGTGAAGGATCAGAGTTGCTAAACCAGAAGTCAAGAGATTGTAAAAATTCTATAAATGTTTGAAACCACAGTCTTGGAGCTTGTTTGAGTCCATAAATGGACTTGTGAAGTTTGCATACATAATCTGGATGAGTCGTATCAGCAAAACCTAGTGGTTGTCTCATGTAGACTTCCTCTTGTAGTGTGCCGTGTAAAAAGGCATTAGAGACATCTAATTGGAGAACATGCGAGCTTCTTGTAAGAGCAATAGTGAGTAAGATTTGAAATATGGACATTTTAGCAACTGGACTGAAAGTTTCTTTGTAGTCCATGCTATACTCTTCGGTGAAATCTTGTGCGACTAGGCGAGCCTTGTATCTATCAACACTTCCATCCGGTTTAAGTTTAGTTCGATGGGTCTATCTGCAGCCAAGTATGTTGTGATTCTGTGGTGGTGGCACAAGGAACCATGTTCCCTGTTTTTGTAAGGCTATGAATTCATCAGACATTGCCATTCTCCATGAAGGTAACTTGATGGCTTGAATGTAACAGGTTGGGGTCAAGGGAGCTTGAATTTTGGCTAGAAGATCAAAATGTTGTTTTGGTTTTAAGTGGCCAGTTTTGTATCTAGTGAGCATTTGGTGATGTGAGATTGGTATGAGAGGAGAAGAAGTATTGGATGAGTGAGTATTAGCTGCTGTGGAGCGGGATGATGATTTGGGTGAAGCTGTAGGGGAGGATGGTGTGGGAATGGATGGTGTTGAGGAAGTGGAGATGTTAATAGTGGTAGGCTGAGGAGTTAATGCAGGTGAGGTATTTATGGTGGAGATTGGAATGAGAGTGATAGGAGAGTGATTATCTTTGGGTGAAGTTGAGGAGATAGATGTATGTAAGGTAAGATAGGGAAAGTTGTCTTCATGAAATATGACATGGCGAGAGATGTGTATTTAGATGTTTGAAGATTGAAGCAACGATCCTTTGTGTGAAGAATAATAACCAAGAAAGATACATGTAGCTGAACGTGGATGAAGTTTGTTAGGAGATAGTGGACGAAGCCAGGGATAACATAGACAGCCACATGTTTTTAGATGAGTATAAGAGGGTTGGTGACCATGTAGAAGATTGAATGGGTTGTCGAGATACAGGGTTTTGGAAGGAAGTCTATTAATGAGGTAATTGACTGTTAGTAGGGCTTCCAACTAGAATTTGAGTGGGAGATGAGAGGCATGTAGAAGTGTACGAGTTGTTTCAATATGATGCCGATGTTTGCGCTCAACAGTTCCATTTTGTTCACGAGTATATGGGCAACTCATTTGATGTTGGATACCATGTTGAAGCAAGAGGTTTTTAAAATTGTGAGATGTATACTCACCTCCACCATTAGATCGAAAAGTTTTAATGTGAGCATTAAATTGAGCTTTAACCATATGTAAGAAGTGCTGAAATTTTTGTATGGTTTCAGCTTTTGTGTACATTATTGGGTAGAGCCATGAGAAACAAGAGAAGTCATCTATGAAAACAACATAGTAATTGTAGCCATTTAAGGATGATATGGGTGCGGGACCCCAAACATTTTTTATGAACAATTATAAATGTAACTGAAGTTTTTATTTCATTAATAGAAAAGGATAGTTTGTGGCTTTTGGCCATATTATATGAGTTACATAAAAAGATAGAACTACTTGAAAGACATATAGTAGAATTTTTCCTAGCTAAGAACTGAAGTAGTTGTGATGTGGGTGTCCCAATCTTGCATGCTAGAAAGAAGTAGAAGTCTTTGTAGTCTGTAGAGTAAAATTTTGTGGAGATGGAATGATATAGAGATCGTAATGCGTCCGACCTCTAAGGATTGGTTGATGAGTCAGGTTGTTCTTTATTGTGAAGCCAATGGAGTCAAAGCAAATAGAACATTTGTTGTTAGTTGCGAGTTTGTGAATGGAGATTAGATTATGAGTTAAAAAGGGACATGAAGTACGTTTTGAAGATATAGCTTCTTTGGGGTGTTGGATAAGGGAAGAAGACCTTGACCACTTGAGTGAATTGGAAGGGATGTATCATTTGCAATGGAGATTCTTTCACTGCTTGCATATGGTAGAGGGTGTTGCAGATGAATGACATCAGATGTTAAGTGTGATGAAGCCCCAGAATCTAAGTACCAGGTCGGTCGTTGTGGTGTTTTGTTCGGATAGTTGAGTGATGAGTGCTCGAGGAGGTCCTGATGGTGAGTAATTTAGGTTGCATCTATGCCAACAGTGAAGGGGCAATATGACATGTTTTGCCACAAATTTGGCAGATTGGACGAGCATTGTCTGCAGTTGGCTGAGGACGATTGTTGCTGTTTTGCGGTCTTGGTGAGTATCCTCTTCCATGATAACTTCCTCTGTTTCGACTGGATCTTTCTCTTCCGGAGTAGAGAGCCAAGCTGTTTGTGATTGGAGCAGTATCATATTGGAACTCATTGTTAACGTGGATCTCTTCGCTACAGAGAAGTGAATACAGTGTATCCAAGGTAAAATGCAACGGTATGGTGCGGATGGTAGTCTTAAAAGAGTTATAAGCAGGTGGTAAGCCGTTTAGTATGTATAAAATTATATCCTCTGTATCAACGTGTGATCTGGCAACGATGATACTGTCTATTAACTGCTTTATGCGAGAGAGATATTGTGTCATTGTAGAATCTTTCATCTAAATATTGTGCATCTCGTTTTTAAGCTGTATCATTCTCGATCTATTGGCGGGTTGCAGACAGCTCGCTAAGGTGCTCTAGATTTCGGCTGTTGTGGAGAGATGAAGAACATAGGGAAGCACTGATGATGAAATCGTGGAGAGGAGAGCTGCTACCAGGTTTTGATCAATTAAAAGCCAAAGTTTAAGTTTGGGATCGGAAGAAGATCCGCTGGGGCGAGTTTGTTTTCCGGTGAGATAGCCGTCAAACCCGTTTGCAGCGAAGAGTTTGTACACTTGCAATCTCCAAATAGTGTAGTTATCGTTTGTAAGCGGTAAATTGACTATAGATTTTAGATTTGTCATTATAAACTTCAACGGACCTGGTATAGTGAAGACCGCCATTGCCATCGACAAAGAAAAAGCCCGTGGAGTTGCAAATGTGGCGGAACCTTGTTCGGCCATTGAAGAGAAGCTGTGGAGCTTATAGCTCTGATACCATGAAGCAACCTGCAATTTAGAAAACTAAACCAAAGAAGAGAATAATAGAGAAGAGAAGAGAAGAGAGGTTTAGAGATGAAATCTGTTTGTGAAAATGTATTCCGTTTTGCTTCAACATTTTTCTTGTGGGTATACATAGAGGAACCGAATATTCGGTTAGTTACAAATATCTGTGAGTGATTTGCTAAGTAGTCCATTTGTAATTGTGGCCATGAGCTGAAATGATTCCCTGTTGCGGGTAGTAGAGCAGCCTTGATAAGAAGGCTTGTTTATGTTTATAGCTTATCATTGTTGCTAACACTTGTTTGATTGGTTAAGGCCAAACCGTATCAGAATCTTAATGCATCCAAGGTGCATGTAGTTGGGACAATTAGGGTATGCAGATCTCTGGGCTGACACACATTGTAGTAATCATTTATCATGGCATCAGATTGAAGTGCCTGGAGTTCATTTCCTCGTGTTCTCTATGTGTTTTGTATCATGTAGAGCATATGGGACAGATGTTGGTTGTTGACCTCAATGTGTTATCCAAAGAACAAAAAAGGGGAAGAGGGAAGAGAGCCGGCATACAAACCTTATGCTCGACGGATCCACAAATTCTGCCGCAAATCCTGCTGAAACCGGCGCTGAAACAGTCGCTTCTTCCCGTATTTCCCGCGAGCGCCTCGATCGAACGACCACGGGCGTCGTTAAATAGAAGCCGAACACTTCTCTCTCACGCTGCTCTCCCGTCGCTCTTCTCATCCCGTCCACACTTCCTCTCCCAAATCCCGAGCTCCTCTCTTCCTGTCTTCCTTCTCCGACTAAATCCACGAGCTCCAGCAGCCAAAATCCCTTCGGCCTCTTCACCCGTCCGATCCACTCAATCCAGAGAGAGAGAAAAAGAGAGATCCCTACCTCTCTTCTTGCTGTTGTAGCCGACACCTCCACCTCTACCCTAACCCGACGCCAGCTTCGACTCCTCCGCCTCCTTCGACAGCATCCCTTCTTGCTCGGATCGAAAGTTACGACATTTTGAGTGGAAGTAGGGACGGGAGGTTGCTGGCCGTGAAGGTAACTTTCCCCTTTTCATTCGTTTCTTCAGCCAAATCTCGTGAGCCATCAAACCGAGATGAGGGAAACAGAGGATTTGCTCTGCCGTGGAATTTATCGGGATTTAGCCTAAATCCTGTATAAATCCTGCCTAATCATTTATTTCTTATGTTTAATTAATCTATGATTAATTTAGGATTGAATATAATTAATTGTATTTTAAATATAATTAATTATAATTAATCTATAATTAATTAAAAATTAAAAATACCTAATTTATAATTTATTAATGTTAAATATAATTATTTATAATTTGATTATAAGTAATTATAATTAATTCATAATAAATCATAAGTTATAATTAATTGATTTATGATCAATTTTTAAATTAAAATATAATTAATTTTAATTAATTAATAATAGTTATATTTAATTATAATTAATAAAGGTTAATTATAATTAATTATTATTAATTATAATTAATTTACGATAATTATAAATTAATTGCCTTTAATTATAATTAATTAGTATTAATCTTAATTTGTTATAATTAATTCAAGTTAATTATAAGTAATTATTATTAAATCTAATTAATTATGCTCGCCTCGATCCACGAGCCCTCTTCCGTGAAGGTGCGAAATTCCTTGCTTCCCCCCACTCTCTTTCCTCGATGTCCGTGTCGGACCGGCAGACCACCTAAGCTCGTCTTTATTGGCCGTGGTAGGAGGGAACCCGGTGCGACACCTACGACGAGGTAGGCGAGTGACCCCTCGATCCACTTGTCAACCACGACAACCCCGCGGAGATATGAACATTTCTAAAACTTAAAACCTTGCTTCAATGTCCGTGGCAAACCAGAGAACCGCCCCATGCACACCTTTATTGCGCGTGGTGGGATGGGACCCTGGTGCGGCACGTACGGCGAAGCGGGGTTGCTTATTAAGTACCCCCGGGCGGGGGAAATCGAAATTGATTATCAAAAATGCTTTTTAAAATCCTATGCACGCCTTTATTGCGCGTGGTGGGAGAAAACAAAAAAATACAACCGCCGCGGTGTCTCACCAACACCAACTGTGCACGTCTTTATTGACGTGGCGGGTAGGCGGCCTCTTGATTTTTTTCCCCTAAACGGGGGAGACGCCGGGAGGTTGCCGAAATTTTGTCTGAAATACAGACAAGGACTTGAAGAAAAATGGGACTTGTGGACTTGAATCAAATAGACTTAAATGAACTTGAACCATAACTCGAATAAAGAGGAAGGATATGAACTTGAAAGGCAACGAAGAACTTGTACTTGGACTTGAACAAGAATCGGACTACAGGGGACATAGAACATGACTCGAACAATCATGCAAGTGAACTGGACTGAATGCAGGGGACTTACTTGAAATCAAATGATCAATAATTCAAACCTGAATTTGAATCAAATATGTTAAGTGCAAGGAAATTTAATTTAATTTGGACAATTTGAGCACAAGCAAAGACTTTCAATTTGACTACAGGAGACTCAAACAAATGTAGAAAACAGTGGTAATACAAAGAAGAAATGTTGGAAGATTGCATACTAAGTTCAAGTCGAAATTTGACTATTCTAGCTAACATATAAATTCTCAATAACATCAAAATGTCACATGCAACAAACACAAGCCCTACATACTGTGTAGTAGGAGGCAATAACTAATATGTCTTCCTTGCAAGCAATGTCAAAATATAAGCAAAAGTACTTAACCCTTGCAAGCAATAGTGGTCAGCATATGATGGATGTAGATATATGTTGGCGATGACAGAAGACTCTTTCATATGCCTACAATGGTCTCTCTACTACAAATAAAAAGAACATCATATGTGGAGAGGTTGATGATGAAATGCGACTCGCCTATGGTATATGAATACATTATTCTATTGCAAACGGAAGAGTCTAATGTTGATGTGAGAGACTTATCCCAAATTCAACATACTCAGTGCAATATACGTGAATATTCTGATATTCCTACGATCAACAAAACAGTCTGGTGCTAAGCAAATACATCAACCCCTTGCGAGCAAAAAGATTTAACATGTAGAAATTTATACGACTTGTTCTTCATATACAATTGCTATGTGAACAAAATACCTACACACCTACAAGCTATCATAACAAAAGATGGTGAATGTTACAACACTCCTACGATCAACTACTACTCCAAATGATCTGCAACACATACGATCTTTCCACAAAGACAAATGTACGTGCCACATGCCGGCCACTGATGGGTAGATGCAGAAAGACTTCAGTAAATGTAGTATCCTGAAGTTAATTCCAGTATGTGAAGGAAAACATCTATCTACCTATATACAGCAGTGGCGGATGTACTACATGAGCCAGATACTACAACAAAGTGCATAAAGAATATGAGAGATGCAAGCTCCCACGAGCTTCTATTGGCGCTCCACTACGAATATTACATACAACCTAAGAATAAATGCCAAAGAACTACAATGGATGCGAGCATCTACAATAAGGCAGGAGATTAGTTAGTGCACTATGATCCGCCTACAAAAATCAACAAATAGTGCACGACAGTCTACCTGTATGAAGCAGCGAACAATTCTATCCAAAAGCTGCTACGCCACGCCACCGGATCTGTAACATTCGTACAAGCAGACAGAAGGCGTCTACAATTATTTCAAAGTATCCCTGCACGTGCACTATAAATTGTATACACATAGGTATACTAAAGGGGGTAAAAATAATTATAAAACCCGCATGGGCCCCGACGAGCGTGTTATTGGTACACACGTGACGTCTAGGGATGCTGCGCGGGTTGACAAGTGAATTCAGGTTCGAAACCGATCCTTATATACGGGTCAATAGAAGTCGACAGGGTTCGAACCATTAAGCAAATATAAAGTTATGACGACCGGTATATTTGCTTTAAAACATTCATATTAGGACTTCAAGGCCTACAATAATATGAATTTACTAATAAAGGCACGAATCTTACGAAACCCGATCCTCAGTCAATAGCTCGACTGAGTTGACAAGTTTCAAGCTACAAATAGAAATGACCCCAAACACCCCGATGATGGCCGTGTTGATTGCTGGGTAATATAAATATTTTTGAATGCCATCCAAGCTCCACTCAAATATCCCAAAATCCATTTCAAACTATTCAAAATGTCCTAAAATTTCTACAAAATCCAAAACTCCACAAAAAGCCCAAATTCCATATATTTAAAAATGAAATCAAACCATCAATCGCTTAAAGCAAAGGCCATCCACCCTCCGCAACAGTCTGCTGGGTGGACAAATTCAAATAAACTCTAGCTCACAAAGAGCCAAATGCCTAGTCGAAAATATCACTAGGATCCATTCTCAAACAATCTCTTGCCAGTAAGGACGTGGTACGTGTCCTCTAACCGGCAGTTTTGCCGACAAATGGCACTGCAGGTAAACGGTTATGACCCGGGGCCCTCTGAACCGAGTGGTTTTGCCGCCAAATGGCACCACATATAGCGGTTATGGTCAGAGCCAATACGCTCCTTAATGGCGTTAAATCCTTGAGATATGAATCAATAGGATATGATCGATAGAGCACAAAGCCCTTTGTTAGCTAAGGTGGATTTAAATTTGTCCTCTTAGACAAACATTCACCCCAGGTCTACAAGATCCCCTTGGACGAAGCAACCCATGGCTGCCGACAAGGATCCTTCTGTCAGGTTGGGTCGACTACCTCCTCTGACTAAGTAGACCAGGGACCACGATGGCCCGGGACGACGGAACCATGGGATCTTGATCGGGTCTATCATCCATTCCCCCACCATCCGCTTTAAGTGCACGATGGTGAAATTTCTATTTTAAATATCAAACTTTCCAAACATGTCCAAATACCCAAATCCAAATCCAAATCCAGTTCTCCAATCTCAAACCCTATGCTGCTACTATATGACAGATAACATGTATTATATACGTATCTGATTGACGACTAGCCTTAATCGAAAGTTCTCTCTCATGATTGAGAGGGGTAATTAACTATAGGGGCTTGCGCCTATAGGAAACCAGAACTCAGATCATAAGTCCTCACAAAATGAGGGCGAAATCTCTGGGTAGTGTCTTATCTACAAACCCATCTGCCTTCCAAAATTTATCCCGGAACTTATTCAGTTAAAACTCCCTCTCCGAAAAAGAAGAGCGCGGCGGGGAGGCCGGGGCCGAATTTTCGGAGCCCACATTGGTGTCCTTGAAGCACTGTCATTGTTATACTTGGTTACTGTTTGCAATGGCATGTGTATGTTTGAATGTTAATTTGATCTTGGGCCATGATTTTTAACTTAAGCTTTCTGGCCAATTTATAACTGGTGCTCAACAATTTAGCTGTTTTTAGATAAAGGAAAACAATGGTTGTTCATATCCAGACAGTGTTTCCCACTGTTTTTATGGCATAAAGTAGAACGGGCAAATGTTGATGTTGTAAGCACTATCAATGATGTATTAATGCTTGCAAAGTCGTTGGTATCGTGCATAAGTAGCAAGCTGGAATATAAAGTTAATAATGGGCCACAACTTTAATTAAATTTTATTTTTAAAGTCAGATAGCCAATGCTAGTTAATTATTTAATTATTTTGAAACAAAGAAATGCAATTTTACTGTTGAATACCTAACAAAATGAAGCTTAAATCAACTATATGATTTGAAGCATATAATCATGCTAGAATCTATAATTTGTTGCCACTACGTGGCATGTTGAAGCCAATACAAATATATCTATTTGCCAAGCTAGATCTTCTCTATAAACAATTCTTCTCGCAAAATAACTCTTTCTTTTGAAAAATCCATTTGAATCTCTTTATTTCAAAAATTTCAAGCAATTCACATAGTAACTTGTTTAACAAATGAATGCGTTCTTTTATTCTTGCTTGAAATTCCAAGAAAAAAAAAGTTGTTCCATCATGCTCATTTCAGATTTCTTACTCATTGTAGATGAGAACTCAAGACGCTGAGATATTGTTTAGTTCTAAGATTTGAGATTGCTTACCTATCATCAACTCATTAGGATGACTCTTAGCATATTTCAATTTTTAGACAAGAAGTCTTCTTTCTTATCTTCCAAACATAGTTTTCGATGGCATTTCTAATAGTATCAATCAAGTTATTTTTTTCCAGTTATCATATCTATTAATTCTTCTAAATCATATTTCTCTTATTAAAAAATCTATGCATTCTCTACCAAAATTCGAATATCCAAGGATTTGTCACCCAATTTACTATTATTTTTTTATATTATTCTTTTCCATTATTCTGTATATAACATTCAATCAAAAAACAAATAAATGTTTAATATTTGATTTTTTCTCTAAGCAAATCATGTGGCATCCTTTTCAATATTGATCTTAAATTTACTCTATTAGCAAGTTTTATTCATTTTTTCTAACCATAACTATATTAGTTCTATGACATTATTCTTGTGAATTCAATTGTTATTATATTATTTTCCTTCATAACCCAATTATTTTGAGGAATTTGATAGGAAATACTTGAGTTCGCAAGTAATCCTAACGGATTTACTTAAGTTCGCAAGCAACCCTAGCAATAATTGGTTCAATACAACAAGAAAAAAAAAACACTTGGACAAATCAATCTAGAAACGATAGATTGCGATAGTGGAAATAAAGCAAAGCAAAACTCAAAGCAAGATATAATTGATCCTCAATTCGAGAGGAGGATCGTCTCTCCCAATCTCTAGATTATAGATCTTGAGCCCAAGACACCAAGGAACTCTCCAAAAGAACAACTCAAATTATGCATACCTCTCATCCTCTTTAAATACATTCTTCCTAATTAAAAGCTTCCTAATATAATTTTATTTCAAATTGCTCTCTTGTATGAACCGCCCCCCTCCCTCTCTCTCTGGTTGCCGCCCAAGGAGGTAAGACCCGCCCACTTAAGTAATGGGTTTAAGAGGAGGTGGCCTAGTTCGCCTCCTGTATGTCCGAACCGACCCCTCCTGGGTAGGTTTAGCTGATTCGTAACATAATTGTAAGAGTTAAAAATTTATGTTTGATTCTATTTCGTTACATTAATCCTCAAATAATTTATGTTCAATTTCTCTTTCAAGATTTTGTTAAATCGTAGAAATATAACATTCTTGCTCTCTTTTTATGCATTTTGCAAATTTTTAAAATATCCAAAATGCATAATTTATGTTTGCTAAGAAAAGTACCCATTGATATTTAGAAAAAGAGCCGGCCTTCACCTGATCCCAACTCAAGTGCTCGCTTAAGTTCAAATTGTTCAAGCCATTAATGCTTAAGTCCAGAGTACAAGTTCACGTTGTTTTGTTTAATTCATCTCATTTTCAAATTGAGTTCAAGTTTGAATTCACATGAGTCCGAGTTAGGTGCACAAGTTCACAGGTCCCTTGTATTCAGTCTGGTTCGAGTTCAAAGTACATGTTCAAATGCTTGTTCAGAGTCTTCTGAAGTCCTTGCAAGTTCAACTGAATACTTAAATTGATTTGAATTCTAGTTCCAGTTTGATTTTATTTCATTTGAGTTTGACCTTTAGAAATTATTTAAATTTTGTTCAGGTTTAGGTCCACAAGTCAACTGTTCATTTGAGTCCAAGTTCTATGCTTTCAGCTCAAGTACGAGTCCTCTATTGTCCTTCGTATTGCTGCTCAAATGATGTCTTCAAATTATTCAAGTCTTGTGTACTTCAATGAAAAATTCGGCAGCACCCTGGCATATCCCCCATTTGGGGGAAATGTAGGGGAGCTGGGCCTTCCCACCATGCTACTCGAGCGTGTAGGGTAGGTGTCCTTAGACACCGCGGCCGTACATCTTTTCATCCCACCACGCTACAAGAGCATGAATGGGGCTTTTTCTACGGTACCCGTACAAGAACACCAGTGGCTCTCCCCACCACGCTACAAGAGTGTGTATAGGGCTTACCCACCTCGCCGTATGTGTCGCATCGGGCTCTTTCCTACCGTGCTACTAGAGCGTGTATAGGTGGTTCTCCGGTCCGCCGCAAACATTGAAAATGAGATTTGGAACATTATACCTTACGTAGCAGTCGTCGGCGGTGCTGGTGTCGAGGTCGAGACAAGAGAAGGTTTCGCCGTACTCGAGGTCATCCCCACCACACTACAAGAGCGTGTATAGGTCTTATCCACCTCGTCATATGCGTCACACCGGGCTCCCTCCTACTGTGCTACAAGAGAGCGTATAGGTGGTTCTCCGATCTGCCACAAACGCCGAGAATGGGATTTTAGAACATTATACATTTTGTAGCAGCAGTCGTCGGGGTGCTGAAGTCGAGGTTGAGGATTTTCCCCACCACTCTACAAGAGCGTGTATAGGGCTTACCTGCCTCGTCACACGTGTCGCACCGGATTCCCTCCCACCGTTCTACAAGAGCGCGTATAGGGGATCCACTGGCGCGTCAAGTGCGTTGAGGGCGGGATTTAGAACTAAACCAAAAGGGATCCCCTCTCGTCTCTTCTTCTTTTCTTTTTCTTCTATTCCCCTCCTTTTTTGTAATTAATCATAATTAATAAAAAACTAAATATAATTAATAATAATTAACTCTAATTAAAGATAATTAATTATAATTAATAATGATTAATGATAATTAATTAAGATTAAAAAAATAAATATAATCAATTAAAATTAATGATGATTAATCAAAATTTAAGTTAATAAATTATAATTAATTCAAAATTAGTCTTTTTTAAAAATAATTAATTTAAGATTAATTAAAATAAATAATGATTAATTTAAATTAAGGATAATTAATCAAAATTGGAGTTGATTAATTATGATTAATATATTTAATCATTATTTAAAATAATTAACTTAAAATTAATAATTATTAATCAGAGTTGATAATAATTAATTCAAGATTAATAATAATAATTAATTATTATTAAAATAATTAATATAGAAGAATTAATTAAGATTAATAATGATTGATTATTATTATTAATGCTAATTAATCATTATCACTCGGGGCTAAGAATGCCAAATTAGAGATCTAAAGATATATTCTATGATAACAAAATTGTCAAAATCATTAAAAGAACCTTGCCTCTCAAAATTCAGCCTTTTATCCAAATTCATCAAATCAGAATATCATACTATTTGCATTCACATATATATTAGTAATATAACAAAAGTAAAAATGGTAACTATGAAAGCATCAAGCACAAAGCTAATAAAAGTAATCACATGATCATTTTAATACAGAAAAAATGTAAAAGATTTCACCGGATTCATAACCTTAGAAAATAGATTTAATAGAATAAGCATAATTGTATCCGGAGCAAAACTTATGGCATTTACACTTATAAAAAGTTATCCGGATATGAAATGGAGTATTGATGCATATTTCCATAGCACACAATTACAACTTTTAAACCTGCTCTAATAGTCAAGCAACATGATTTCAAAACAGCAAATAAAATAGAATAATAAAAAGGGGAATGTCAGGTTCATAATGATTAATTAAGATTAATTATAACTAATCATTATTAAAAATAATTAATTTAGAATTAATTAAGATTAATAGCAATTGAATATCATTAATGCTAATTAATTGAAAGTGATTATAATTAATTAAGATTGATAATAACAAATCATTATTAAAAATAATTAACTTAGAGTTAATTAAGATTAATAATGATTTATTATTATTAATGTTAACTAATCAAAACTGATTGTGATTACCTGAATCAACTTAAGGAATTTATATTTGACTTTAAACATAAGCTTGACTTTGAACAGAACTCAAAATCAGATTTAAAATAACTGCTCTCAAATGGAATTTGTTAAATCTCATAACCCAAAACAGATCTTTCGAATCTGCTTTGAATCAATTTTTTTGAAATCATATTTGAGCACTGTTAGTTCTCATGGCAGTTAAACCTTCAGCTTTTCTCTTATGCATCACAGATCTATAGGATTTGATCAGAGAGCATGTGAATAAATAAGTAAATAAAAAGAAACAAAACAAAACAAAACAAAAAACTACCTTTATCGTGAGGAATCTTTTATTAATTGACGTTTCTCCCAATCAAAATGATATGACGCCCGATCCTGCTAGAAAGGAATGCTGTCGGAGGAACGGGTCTACAAGCGTCTTGGAATGATGTGCCTTAAGCTTATAGCTTTGGGAAGATTGGTGGTTCGGTTCGACGAGGTTAAACACAAGAGTTAATTAGGTGGAGGCAACGAAGTAGAGAGCTGCGGTTTGAGGCCGACAAGAGCGTCAGCACAGTAGCCGGGTTCGACAAGGAAAAGAAACGTGGATTTTGGCTGTAAGTTGGAGTGGAGACTGACAGAAGATCAGACCGTGCGACGAGTTTGTTTGGAGGTTGGAGCGCTTTGTGAATCGACTCAGAGAAGCAACACAAGTGGGTGGGATTTCAGCAAGAATAGCTCTCGTTTTGTGCGAACTGAAGAATGAAGGATCATCCCCATTCAATCAGTTTAAGGTCTTTTTTATCCTTTCATGCTGCGATCGTGCTTCCTCTTTAATTGACGACAAGCAAATCCCAAGAATCATGGGCAATGGACGAACGAACATTGTGCAAGGCTCATCGGAGTCGTGGCCGAACGTCCTATTAACGGCGAGGTACTGTAGCGCATTAATATGATTTTGGAATGGTGCATTGATTTTGATTTTTTTTTAAATAATAAATATTACACTCAGATGATAATAATACTTATTATTATTATTAATAAAACATCATAGAGTTAAAATATGAATTCCTTCATTGATATTTTTGCTATTTCCTCGATGTTCTTGTTGGGTTACATTGATTTTGCTTGCGTAATTTTCCTCGAGCAAATTTATAGTCCCTTTTGAATGCTGACGATGCTCTGAATGCAACGACAAAGTCCATTTTTATGTTCGGAGGTCATTTGATTGACGTCACGCATTATCTTTGTCGCCGATTTTGCTCCTTCATGTGCGTATTTGGTATGTAGGACAACAAATGCCCTCCAACAAAAGTGTTGTGCGTCTAGAGCACGCCGTGTTTGTTGTGTTGCTGTTGGTTGCCATTTGTAATTTTTTTTTCATGCATATAACCTTTCTTGCCACTGGTTTCCGACGCATTTTACTCTCTTTGATACATGAAATGTTTCGTTGGCGACGATCTGATGACATCACTCCTGATGAGTGTAGTGAGGCCGCCATTTGGGAGGCCGTTGATAGATATGATCCTCGAGGTATTGCTGACATTCGTGGTAGACTTGAGCAACACGAGGATATGTTGCGGGGCTGTGACATTTTTCGCAGTTTCTTCTCACGTTCTCCCCTGCTTTCAATTCTCTCGCCAGACTCCATAGCATTTGATAATCCTGCTGAGTGGGTCACCGATATTAGATTGCAGTGTGGGGAGTACAATCCCGTGGACAATACCATTGATCATATCAGTTGGGGCATATGTGTTATTTTATAGCTTGCAGCAGATACTCTTGACCCTGTAGGACGGTCAAGGTTATTGAGTCACTGCCAATTGCATTCGAAGACATTAGAGTGGCCACGTAACTCTTCAGTTGGGCAGACAGAGTCCTGTTGCTGGGTACATTTGTTGGTGTAGATAAGTGCCGAGGGCTCACAGATATACCTTTTAGGAGGCTGTATATGCCTCTCTATTTGACTTTGGACAGATTCCTTCTTCTTGGGCCCACGGATTGGTAGAGTTTTGGGATAGTGGTAGCAATACTTGTTGGGTAGGGCCAGAGGAACTGGTAGTGACACTTTCAAATATACAGGTAGTGTCAGGATTACCCATTGTTGGAGACCATTTCGAGGAGTGTATTTCTCCTGACGTGGAGCTGTTTTGTAGGGCACCTTCAACAGATGGGAGCAGGAGGGGCAGATTAGTTTTGTCAGATGTTTACCCAGCTCTCATTCTCCATTACCATTAGATGTACAGATCTTCTAGTCTGTCGATGCGCTCTAGAGCCGCCATACCAGTGGACACTTGGGTTCGTAGCTTTCTTCTGGACAATTGTTTTTCTACCATTACCGCATCATTATATGACCCTTTTGAGCTTGGCCTACGACCCAGAGTTTTGCTGTCAGAGGAGGCTGCAGAGCCTTCTTCAGTTGGTTTCAGGTCCCCCGCATTGCCAGATAATGATGAGGATTTGCTTTTGACAGGATTCTTAGACACGTGGTTGTGCACTTTTGTTCTCTCACTTAGGGTGGGATCTGTACGTTGTAGTATTTTCCTAGCAGCCAGTCAGCTTTCTTAGGGGTGACGCTTTTCTTTAGCTCTACCAGTGCTTACTAGGATTTTCGGGACTCTTCGTGTAGCTTCCGAGGCGAGTTCCATTGAGCTACGAGATCTAGTTTTATCGTGGCATTATCTATACGGTTGGGTCCATCTACACATCAGAGGTACTTTTTCTTGCCTAGAGTGCCCTCAGTACTTCTTGGAGAGGGGATACCCGATAGTCATGCAGTTGGCACAGGCTACCTCTACTTTGGAGTTAGAGCGAGTACGACTTTTCTTCTTCACTCCACACCTAGTTGTGGATTGTTTCGTTGTGGTTCATCAGTCAGATGTTGTTGGCTTGCCATCCTACTTGAGAGAGCAAGTTATTACTAACGGACTTGACGGACAGGTGAGATGTACTTTGCTACAGAGTAGGAGCACTTTGAGAACAGCTGAGTACTTTGCCAGCATGCGTCTAATTTGCTATGCTATCCTTCTGCAACACTGTAATATTAGAGGGATAACAGCCGAACAGAGTTGCTCGTCAGTTTGGCTTCTCACAAGCTACAATGTATGACGGACGACCGCTTATTCCTGGAGTGGTTGATACTAGACACATGGATAATGTTCCTTTAGATGCTCGTTTATATGCGGCTTCTGCAGTATGGTTGCATTTACTAAGATTTGGTACTGGTTCTACTATCCACATAGCTCCTCCCCACAGTCAGACTGGTGTTAGTTACATACACTTGACTTGGGTACGACTTTCTTTTGCCCCTTTTTCTAGAGCGTGGTGCCCGGACATACGAGCGTAGAGTACGAAATTTGGGGTTACTAAGGGGACAGAGATCCTCAAGAGGCTCTTCACAGACCAGGGATGATAGAGGTAAGTCATTTACTATTTTTTCCTTTTCCCTTATGTTCGCATTTCATTTGTTGATTGGTAATTTAAATTTGCATATTCTTTTAACTTCAATATAGGGAGCCACGATGATCGACACACTGCCACCAGGGTACCGCACCTTCTCTTGTTAGGACACGAGCTACATATTTCGAGCCGCACCGTTCCGAGGCAGCTCGATCTTCTCGGAAGCATTCAGGTTCTCGGCATGCTGAGCCTTCTCGTACTTCTGTAGATCAGATAGCCAGTCCTATGCTAGAGCACTTTTTGACTCCCGAGGAGGTATCAGTGGGCCCTCGGATGTCTATGGATGCACTGTTTCTCTTCAGGGGTTCTAGGGAGGACATTCATGGTTCTAGGATGTTAGATTTTACTGGATATAGTGCACCAAACCCCTTTGCTGAGTTCAGTTTTCAGGTGGACCCGTATTGGTCATTCTGGCCTGGAGAGACGTCCGGGGCTGGTGTACCTTTACCTCCAGACCCTCCAAATATGCCGTCCTACACACCTACTGTCTTGGACCTAGTGCCAGTTGTTACAACACCTTTCCCTGAGGCTCTTCCTGGTGATCCTGCTAGCAACTTCCCAGACACTCATCCTAGTGATTTTGCTAGCTCCTCCTCAGGTATGCTGTTATTATATTTTAACTTCAAAATTTCACGCAGTTTTTTTATTAGTCTTTCCTCATGTTTATTGCTTTTGGGTTTCTTGTAGTGCCCATAGGAGCAGATTATACATCGGAGATTCGTCGCCACGGTCTTGTAGCTTCTAACCCTTGGCATGGAGACATGTATGGCCATTGTACACATTTTTTATAGGACCTGATAGTCCGAGTGGATCCTGGATCACCTGATTCCCTGGGGCAGTTCACTTCTACATCAAATTACACCCTTGGTTTGCTGGCACAGCTTGGGTTAAAGACTTCAGAGATGCAGTATTGGGAGACCTTATGTAGAGAGGCTGAGTTTTACATCTGGAGGTTACTGTCCCTTTCCATTATACACACTAGAGTTTCACTGCCAGAGTTACAGAAAAAGGCTGATGGACGCCGAGCAGCGGCAAATTTGGCACACAATGAGCTTGATAGGCGCATTGAGGCTCTTAAGAGACACCGTGAGAGTTCATCCAGCATGGCCTGTGAGATTGAGGGGTTGACTTCTTGTGTGATGGATCTTTGGAGGGACATCGAGGGAGTGATGTCTCAGAAGAGACCTTCAGGAGGGACATGATCGATGTGAGCGGCTCATCAGAAGGGAGGAGCAGTGCAACCAGATGTTATGCCAGGCGTTGCAGGCTGCTGAGATTGTACTGACTCGATCCACAGAGGAGCTACACACAGCTACGACTGAGTACTAGATTTTGGCTGAGGTTACTTCAAAGTTAGGGGATTTACGAGCTCATCTCTCTTGATGTACTTTTCTCTTTTTGATCTTCCATATGATGTACTATGCATCTCCCTTTTTTTTAGATGATGATATTGAGTATTTATGTATTTTTTTGTTTCTTCTGGTAATGTTTTGATAAATTTTTAAATATTTATTTGGGATCTCGGCATGCAGAGCGATGTCGATTCGAATAAATATTTAAAATGCCCCCTGTTTCGTAGGAACATTTTTAAATAGAATGAATTTAAAATTTTGAGATTTTAAATATTTATTTGGGGATCTCGGCGCATAGCACGAATGATAATGATTAACTCTGATTAATAATTATTTCAAGGAGTATTAGTCCTGGTGCAGAGAAGGCCAATTATCCTACACAGAAAAATTAGTGGCAAATTCGTATCCAACTAGGAAGGACCTTTCGTCATCGAAAAGGTATACCAGAGAGGAGCTTATCAACTCATTGATCTGAATGGTCAGAGACCAATGCCGCCGATCAATGGCCGGTACATGAAGAAATACTATGCATGAAAATTGCCCTAGAAAATATTATGTTTAATGTATTATGCTTTCATATACGAACAAATCATGAATGTCGAAGAGGAGGAGATGCTATAAGTATGGAAAATGTACGTCGATGGAGCATCATCAATTAAACGTGCTCTACCTCTAAACCTAGAGAAAGCTTAAGCCGGAATCAGTCTCATCTTTGTAGCACTTGAGGGAGGCATAATGAGATTCTCGTTCAGCTTGACTAAACCTCGAACCAACAATGAAGCCGAATATAAAGCTTTAATAATAGTACTGGAGATTGCAATCGACGTTAGAATTCAAAATATTCAAATCTTTGGTGATTCTTAACTTGTTATAAATCAAGTATTGAGAGTTTATAAAATCATCAAGTTCGAGTTGGCCTGTTATCATCAACGAGTTCTTAAGTTGATGAAACAAATCCAAATCGTCAAACTAGCTCAAGTTCCCCGAGGTCAAAACAACAAAGCTGATTGTCTTGCCAAATTGGTTAAATGGCGAATACGGATGATGAATGACCTATTAATTATGGTGCACAATCGTCGAGTCTTAAACCAAGCATTATTACAATTCCCGCAGGCAGAGGGAATACCGAACTCAAGCCAACAGGATGCAACTCTAGTTGTTCTCAACCTCCCCAATCAGTTGACCTTGAAGATCAGTCTGAAGAACAACAAGTTCCTAAGAAAAGACGCAAGACTAGTCAAGTTTTAGAATCATGGTGGCATTGTCTAGATGTCGAAAAAAAAGATGACTGGAGGCAGCCTTTCGTTGATTACTTCAAAGAAAGTAGAGTACCAACAGATAAGTCATTAGCTGCTCAAATAAGGAAAAGAGCGTTACGATATGCATTTGTCAACAACTCATTATATCGGCGTGCTTTCGATCAATTGTGGCTAAGGTGCCTAAGGACTAGAGAAGCTGATAAAGTGGTAGTAGAAGTTCATGAAGGCCTTTGTGGAGCGCACCAATCGGGTCTCAAGATGACAGTTAAAATCAAAAGAATGGGCTATTATTGGCCAAGAATGGTGAAAGATTGCATTGATCACGCTAAGAGGTGTTACGAGTGTCAGATTCACGGTGGTGTTATGCATCAACTACCAAATTCACTGCATCCTACAATAGCATCCTGGCCATTTAAATGCTAGGTACTGATGTTATCGGACCAATAGATCCGCCGTCATCAGCAGGATACCGCTTCATCTTAGCAGCAACCGACTACTTCTCCAAGTGGGCAGAGGCAACTCCATTCAAAGAAATTACGTCTGAGTACGTAATTAACTTTTTTACTCGCAATGTTGTTTACAGATTTGATGTGCCACGCCGCATAATCTCAAACAACAGTACTGCATTCAAAAGTACAAAAATTTATAAGTTTGTTGATCGGCATAAAATCGATTGACGGTATTCCTCCATATACTATCCTAGAGCAAATGACTTGGTAGAAGCCTTTAATAAAACGCTAGTGAAATTGTTGAAAAAGATCCTCACTAAGAACAAAAGAGAATTGCATATGAAGATGGCAGAGGTGCTATGGGCTTATCGTATTACTTATAAAACGCCAACCAAAGCCACTCCTTACTCGCTGGTGTTCGGAGTTGAAGCAGTGTTGCCACTAGAAGTTGAACTTCCATCTCTTCGAGTCGCTATCCAGAATGAGCTGACTCAAGAACAAAATGTTTGGTTAAGGATAGAGGAGCTCGATGCACTCGATGAACTCAGATTGTAAGCTCAACAAAATCTGAACATCTACAGAGATCGAATGACAAAGTCCTTTGATCGAATGATGCGTCATTGATTATTTCAAGAAGGGGAATTGGTCATAGTGCAGAGAAGATCAATCATTCCCCATAGAAAAATTGATGGCAAATTCATATTCAACTGGGAAGGACCTTTTGTCATCGAGAATATGTACTAGGGAGGAGCTTATCAACTAATCGATCTGAATGGTCAGAGGCCCATGTTGCCGATCAATGGCCGATACTTGAAGAAATACCACGCATGAAATTATCCAAGAAATGTTATGTTTGATGCGCTATAATTTTGCAAATGTTTATTAGCGTATACGTTTCACATTTTAAGATTCTCTTGTGTTATGATAATGTATTTCAAAATCCCCCGTCATATTGGGGGCATTTTAAATATTTATTGGGTTGACACCGTGCTATACGTCAAGATCCTCAATTAAATATTTAAATTTTTAAAATTTCAAATTTATTCTGCTCTAAAATTTTCCTGCAAGATGGGGCATTTTAAATATTTTATTCGGGTCGACATCGCGCTGCATGCCGAGATTCCCAAATAAATATTTAAAATTTTCAATTCAAATGTTCTTTTGTGCTAAAAAATACAAATACTTGTTTTCCAAAGTATATGTAGGTGATTTTTCAAAAGTTCAAGACACCATATTTTCTAATGTGCAAAGATTTAAAAGTCAAGAAAGAGACTTTTATAACTATACACTCCTACAAATTGAGCTGGAAAAGCTTGAAGTCTTTCAACAGCCTGAAGCTTAAGGTTCGAATGGGTGTAAAAGGTCGGATCCAACAAGCCCAAATATGACCGGATCGCTAGCAGCTACGTCTACTCAACAAGCCATAAGAAAGGCCGTAGTAGCGGAACCCCATTTCGTCAACCCTTCAGTAGGGGCTGAAGATAGTATGAAGGCTAATTTAACTTGACAAGTTCAAGTGATCGTAGTTCACCGAAGTCTCCCAAATGATTGGAGAATCAAAAGTTCCAATGGGGGAGATGAGTCTCGAACAACCACCAAATGTGCGTTGGCTCCAAATCTTCAACCACAAAGGAGAACTCCAAGTCTGTCAACTTCAATAAAATCAGCATTGGGGAGCGCAATTTCACATAGCTCAATTATAAGCCCGAATAGATGTAAGAGCTCGGATTCAACAAGCCCAAATATGACCAGATCGCTGGCAGCTCCATCTACTCAACAAGCCATAAGAAAGGCCGTAGAGAACCCCCATTTCAACAACCAGAGGACGAAGAGCTGTGAAATTCTAGCTCTCCTAATCTGATGATCTCAATTGACTCAGATTAAAGTCTCCTCAAGTGGTTAAGGATCAAGATACTACTTACATTTGGTGCTATCAACTGAATTCAAAATTTGCAAATCCTTCAACAAATCCGTAAAGCACAAAGTGAGGATTAAAGAAAATTCTTCTTCAACAGGTCCGTCAAAGCACAAAGCAAAGGACCGAAGAAAATTATCCCAAAATTCACACAAAGCTCAAAGCTGAACTAAGAGGATTTTGTCATCAATAAGTCTGTTATACACAAAGCTCTGGATCGATGACTCATGGCCACCGACCTAGTATAAACCTAAAAGGTTTTAGGTCACTGGCATCTACCCCTTCGTCAAGTCCGCCAAAGCTAAAAGCAAAGGGCATAAGGCATACAAATATTCTATCAAGTTAGTAAAGACAAATCAGACAATCCTTCACCAAGTTCGCCATTCATAGCACTAGGCAGAAAAAATAAGAATCTCATGACTTAAGTCAAAGCCATGAAATGAGTACCCTGGATGACATCTACAAATATCCCTAAAGAGTGGGGATATTTTAAATATTTATTTTGGTCAATATCGCGCTGTGTGCCGAGATCTCCAAATAAATATTTAAAATTTCCAAATCTATCCTAAGATGTCCCTGCAAGACAAGGGGCATTTTAAATATTTAGTTAGGTCAACATCGTGCTATGCGCTGAGATTCTCAAATAAATATTTAAAATCTCAAATTTTAAAATTTATTTCATTCTAAAATGTCCCTACGAGATAGGGGGCATTTTAAATATTTATTTGAGTCGACATCGCGCTGCATGCCGAGATCCCCAAATAAATATTTAAAATTTTATTAAAATATTACCAGAATAAAGAAAAAATACAGAAATACTCAATGTTATCATCTAAAAAAAAGAGAGATGGCATAGTACATCTCATGGAAGATAAAAAAGAGAAAAGTACATCAAGAGAGACGAGCTCGTAAATCCCTTAACTTTGAAGTAACTTCAGCCAAAATCTGGTACTCAGTCGTATCTGTGTGCAGCTCCTCTATGGCTCGAGTCAGTGCAGTCTCAGCAGCCTGCAATGCCTAGCGTAACATTTGGTTGCACTGCTCCCTTCTGATGAGCCGCTCATGTCCCTTCTGAAGGCCTGTCTTCCGAAACATCACTCCCTTGATGTCCCTCCAAAGGTCCATCACACGAGAAGTCAACCCTCAATCTCACCGGTCATGCTAGATGAACTCTCACGGTGTCTTCTAAGAGCCTCAATGCTCCTATCAAGCTCGTCGTGTGCCAAATTTGCCGCTTCTCGGCGTCCATCAACCTTCTTCTGTAACTCTGGCAGTGAAACTCTAGTGCGCATAATGGAAAGGGACTATAACCTCCAGATGTAAAACTCAGCCTCTTTGCATAAGGTCTACCAGTACTGCATCTCTGAGGTCTCTAAACCAAGCTGTGCCAACAAGCCAAGGGTGTAATTTGCTGTAGAAGTGAACTGCCCCAGGGAATTAGGTGATCCAGGATCCACTCGGGCTATCAGGTCCTGTAAAAAATGCGTACAATGGTCGTACATGTCTCTATTCCAAGGGTCAGAAGCTACAGGAGCGTGGCAATGAATCTTCGATGTATAATCCGCTCCTGTGGGCACTATAGGAAACCCAAAAGCAATAAACATGAGAAAAGACTAATAAAAATTTGAGTGAAATTTGAAGTTAAAATATAATAACAGTATACCTGAGGAGCTAGCAACATCACTAGGATGAGTCTCTGAGAAGTTGCTAGCAGGGTCACCAGGAAGAGCCTTAGGGAAAGGTGTTGTAACAACTGGTACTAGGTCCAAGACAGTAGGTGTGTACGACGACATATCTAGAGGCTCTAGAGGCGAAGGTACACCAGCCCTGGTTGTCTCTCCAGGCCAGAATGACCCATACAGGTTCATCTGAAAATTGAACTCTAAAAAGGGGTCTGGTGCACTATATCCAATAAAATATGACATCCTAGAACCATGAATGTCCTCCATAGAACTCCTGAAGAGAAATGATGCATCCATAGACATCCGAGGGCCTACTGATACCTCCTCGGGAGTCAAAAAGTGCTCTGGCATAGGACTGGTTATTTGATTTACAGAAGTACGAGAAGGCTCAGCATGCTGGGAACTTGAACGCTTTCGAGAAGATCGAGGTGCCTCGGAACGGTGCGGCTCGAAATCTGTAGCTCGTGCCCTAACAGGAGAAGGTGCAGTACCCTCGATGGCGTGTGTCGATCATCATGGCTCTCTATATCGAAGTTAAAAGAATATGCAAATTTAAATTACCAATCAACAAATGAAATGCACATATGAGGAAAAAGGGGAAATTAGTAAATGACTTACCTCTATCATCGCTGGTCCGTGAAGAGCCTCGTGAGGATCTCTGTTCCCTTGGTAATCCCAAATTTCGCACTCTATGCTCGTATGTCCGGGCACCACGCTCCAGAAACGGGTTGAAAGAAAGTCGTACCCAAGTTAAGTGTATGTATCTGACACCAGTCTGACTATGGGGAGGAGCTATGCGGAAAGTAGAACCAGTACCAAATCTCAGTAAATGCAACCATACTGCAGAAGCCGCATAGAATCGAGCATCTAAAGGAACGCTGTCCATTTGTCTAGTATCTGCCACCCCAGGAATAAGCGGCCGTCTGTCATACGCTATAGCCTGTGAGAAGACAAACTTACGAGCAACTCTGTTTGGCTGATATTCCTCCAATATTACAGTGTTGCCAGAACGATAGCATAGCTAGACTAGGCGCATGCTGGCAAAGTACTCAGCTGCTCTCAAAGTGCTCCTACTATGTAACAAAGTACATCTCCCGTGTCCGTCAAGTCTGTTAGTAATAACTTGCTCTCTCAGGTAGGATGACAAGCCAACAACATCTGACTAATGAACCACAGCGAAACGGTCCACAACTAGGTGTGGAGCGAAGAAGAAAAGTCGTACTCCCTTTTACTCCAAAGTAGATGTAGCCTGTTCCAACTATATGACTGTCGGGTATCTCCTCTCCAAGAAGTATTGAGGGCACTCTAGGCAAGAAGAAGCACCTCTGATGTGTAGATGGGCTTAACCGTACAGGTAATGCCACGGTAAAACTAGATCTCGTAGCTCAAGTGAACTCGCTTCAAAAGCTACATGAGGAGTTCTGAAAATCCTAGCAAGCACTGATGGAGCTAAAGAAAGGTGTCACCCCTGAGAAAGCTGATTGGCTGTTAGGAAAATACTACAATGTACAGATTCCACCCTAAGTGGGAGAACAAACGTGCACAACCACGTAGCTAAGAATTCTGCCAAAAGTCAATCCTCATCAATGCCTGGCAATGTAAGGGACCTATAACCAACCGAAGAAGGCTCTGCAGTCTCCTCTGATAGCAAAACTCTTGGTCGTAGGCTAAGCTCAAAAGGGTCATATAATGATGCGGCAGTCGTAGAAAAACAACTGTCCTGAAGAAAGCTACGAACCCAAGTATCCACCAGCATGGCGGCTCTGGAGCGCATCGACAGACTAGAAGATCTATACACCTAACGGTAATGCCGAAGGAGAGCTGGGTAAACGTCTGGCAAAACTAATCTACCCCTCCTGCTCCCATCTGCTGAAGGTACCCTACAAAATAGCTCCACGTCAGGAGAAATACACTCCTCAAAATGGTCTCCAAGAATGGATAATCCTGACACTGCATGTAGATCTGAAAGTGTCACTGTTAGCTCTTCTGGCCCTGCCCAACAAGTATTGCTGCCACTATCCCAAAACTCCACCAATCCGCGGGCCCAAGAAGAAGGAATTCGTCCGAAGTCAAATAAAGAGGCATATACAGCCTCATAAATGCCAGCCTCCTGAAGGGTATATCTGTGAGCCTTCAGCACATATATGCACCAACAAACGTACCCATTAACAGGACTCTGTGTCTGCCCAACTGAAGAGTCACGTGGCCACTCTAATGTCTTCGAATGCAGCTGGCAGTGACTCAATAACCTCGACCGTCCTACAGGCTCAAGAGTGTATGCTGCAGGCTGTAAAATATCACATATGCCCCAACTGATATGATCAATGGTACTGTCCACGTGGTTGTACTTCCAACTCTGCAATATGATATTAGTGACCCACTCAGCAGGATTATCAAATGCTATGGAGTCTGGCGAGAAAACCGAAAGTAGGGGAGAACGTGAGAAGAAACTGCGAAAAATGTCGTGGCCCCGCAACATATCCTCGTGTTGCTCAAGTCTGTCACGAATGTCAGCAATACCCCAAGGATCATGTCTATCAACGACCTCCCAAATGGTGGCCTCACTAGGCTCGTCAGGAGTGACATCATCAGATCGTCGCCAACCAAACATTTCCTGTATAAAATAGAGTAAAAATACGTTGGAAACCAGTGGTAAGAAAGGCTATATGTATGAAAAAAATTACTAACGGCAACCAATAGCAACACAACAAACACGGCGTGCTCTAAACGCACACTATTTTTGTTGGGGGAGCA
This sequence comes from Dendrobium officinale, assembly GCA_019514585.1. NCBI lineage: Eukaryota > Viridiplantae > Streptophyta > Magnoliopsida > Asparagales > Orchidaceae > Dendrobium > Dendrobium officinale. Next base: position 29,681,648 of record CM033683.1, read on the forward strand.
TTTGTTGACCCACATACCAAATACGCACATGAAAAGAGCAAAATCGGTGACAAAAATAATGTGCGACGTCAACCAAATGACCTCTGAACATAAAAATGGACTTTATCGTTGCATTCAGAGCATTGTCAACATTCAAAAGGGACTATAAATTTGCTCAAGGAAAATTACGCAAGCAAAATCAATGCAACCCGACAGGAACATCGAGGAAATAGCGAAAATATCAATGCAGGAATTCATATTTTAACTCTATGATATTTTATTAATAATAATAAGTATTATTATCATCAGAGTGTAATAATAATATTTATCATTAAAAAAAATCAAAATCAATGCAACATTCCAAAATTATATTAATGCGCTACAATACCTCACCATTAATAGGACGTCCAGCCACAACTCCGGTGAACCTTGCACAATGTTCATTCGTCCCTTGCCCACGATTCTTGGGATTTGCTTGTCGTCAATTAAAGAGGAAGCACGATCGTAGCATGAAAGGATAAAAAAGACCTTAAACTGATTGAATGGGGATGATCCGTCATTCTTCAGTTCGTGCAAAACGAGAGCTATTCTTGCTGAAACCCCACCCACTTGTGTTGCTTTTCTGAGTCGATTCACGAAGCCCTCCAACCTCCAGACAAACTCGCTGCCCGGTCCGATCTTTCATATGTCTCCACTCCAACTCAACAGCCAAAATCCACGTTTCTTTTCCTTGTCGAACCCGGCTACTGTGCCGAAGCTCTTATCGGCCTCAAACCGCAGCTCTCTACTTCGTTGCCTCCACCTAATCAACTCTTGCGTTTAACCTCGTCGAACCAAACCACCAAAGCTATAAGCTTTAGGCACATCATTCCAAGACGCTTGTAGACCCGTTCCTTCGACGACGTTCCTTTCTAGCGGGATCGGGCGTTATATCATTTTGATTGGGAGAAACAACAATTAACAAAAGATTTCTCACTGTAAAGTTAGTTTTTTTGTTTTGTTTTGTTTTGTTTTATTTCTTTTTATTTACTTATTTATTCACGTGCTCTCTGAGCAAATCCTATAGATCTGTGTTGCATAAGAGAAAGCTGAAGGTTTAACTGCCATGAGAACTAACGGTGCTCAAATCTGATTTCAGAAAATTTGATTCAAAGCAGATTCGAAAGAGCTTTTTTGAGTTATGAGATTTAACAAATTCCATTTGAGGGCAGTTATTTTAAATTTGATTTGAGTTCTGCTCAAAGCAAGCTTCTGTTTAAAGTCAAACATAAATTCTTTAAGTTGATTCAGGTAGTCACAATCAATTTTGGTTAGTTTAAGGTTAATAATAATAAATCATTATTAATCTTAATTAACTCTAAGTTAATTATTTTTAATAATGATTTGTTATTATCAATTTTAATTAATTATAATCACTTTCAATTAATTAGCATTAATGATATTCAATTACTATTAATCTTAATTAATTCTAAATTAATTATTTTTAATAATGATTAGTTATTATTAATCTTAATTAATCATTATCACCATGACACTCCCATTTTTGTTATTCTATTTTATTTGCCGTTTTGAAGTCATGTTGCTTAACTATTAGAGCAGGTTTAAAAGTTATAATTGTGTGCTATGGAAATATGCATCAATACTCCATTTCATATTCGAATAGCTTTTTATAAGTGTAAATGCCATAAGTTTTGCTCATGATACAATTAAGCTTATTCTATTAAAATCTATTTTTTTAAGGTTATGAATCCGGTGAAATCTTTTACATTTTCTCTGTACATAAATGATCTTGTGATTACTTTTGTCAGCTTTGTGCTTGATGCTTTCATAGTTACAATTTTTTACTTTTGTAGTATTACTAATATATATGTCAATGCAAATAGTATGATATCTGATTTGATGAATTTGGATAGAAGGCTGAATTTTGAGAGGCAAGGTTTTTTTAATGCTTTTGACAATTTTGTTATCATAAAATATATCTTTAGATCTCTACTTTGACATTCTTAGCCCCGAGTGATAATGATTAATTAGCATTAATAATAATAATCAATCATTATTAATCTTAATTAATTCTAATTATTTTTAATAATGACTAGGTATGAATTAATTATAATTTATTAACTCAAATTTTGATTAATCATCATTAATTTTAATTGTTTATATTTAATTATTTTTAATCTTAATTATCTATTATTATTTATAATTAATTATAATTAATCATTATTATAATTATAATTAATTATCTTTAATTAGAGTTAATTATTATTAATTATAATTAATTTTTTATTAATATGATTAATTACAAAAAAGGAGGGGAATAGAAGAAAAAGAAGGAAAGAAAAAGAAGAGGTGAGAGGGGATCCCTTTTGGTTCAGTTTTAAATCTCGCCCTTGATGTGCATGACGCGCTAGTGAATCCCCTATACGCGTTCTTGTAGCACGGTGGGGGGGAATCTGGTGCGACAGGTGTGACGAGGCGGGTAAGCCCTACACATGCTCTTGTAGCGTGGTGGGGAAAATCCTCGACCACGACTTCAGCATCGCCTACGACTGCTACAAAAGGTATAATGTTCTAAAATCCTATTCTTGGCATTTGTGATAGATCCGAGAACCACTATACGCCCTCTTGTAGCATGGTAGGAGGGAGCCTGGTGTGACGCATATGACGAGGTGGGGAAGCCCTATACACGCTCTTGTAGCGTGGTGGAGACGACCTTGAGTACCACGAAACCTTCTTTTGCCTCGACCTTAATATTAGCACCGCCGACGACTGCTACGCAAGGTATAATGTTCCAAATCCCATTTTCGATGTTTGCGGCGGACTGGAAAACCACCTATACGCGCTCTAGTAGCACGGTAGGAGGGAGCCCAATGCGACGTATATGGCGAGGTGGGTAAGCCCTATACACGCTCTTATAGCGTGGTGGGGAGAGCCACTACTGTTCTTGTACGGGTACCGTAGAAGGCCTCATACACGCTCTTGTAACATGATGGGATGAAAAGATGTACAACCGCGGTGTCTAAGGACACCTACCATACACGCTCGAGTAGCGTGGTGAGAAGGCCCAGCTCCCCAACATTTCCCCCAAACGGGGATATGCCGGGGTGCTGTCAAAATTTTCACTGAAGTACACAAGACTTGAGCAATTTGAAGACATCATTTAAGCAACAATATGAAGTACAACAGAGGACTCGTACTTGAACTGAAAGCATAGAACTTGGACTCAAATGAATAGTGGACTTGTGGACCTAAACCTGAACAAAATTTAAATGATTTATAAAGGTCAAACCCAAATGAAATAAAATCAAACTGAAACCAAAATTCAAATCAATTTGAGTATTCAGTTGAACTTGCAAGGACTTCAGAAGACTCTGAACAAGCATTTGAACATGTACTTTGAACTCGAATTGGATTGAATACAAGGGACCTGTGAACTTGTGCACCTAACTCGGACTCGAGTGAATTCAAACTTGAACTCAATTTGAAAATGAGATGAATTAAACAAGACAATGTGAACTTGTACTCTAGACTTAAACATTAATTACTTGAACAATTTGAAATCAAGCGAGTACTTGAGTTGGACAACGAGGGAACTCAAACTACAAGAACATTTGTATGGCCAATAGTGACTCAATGTTAGATGAGATACATTGATCCTTGTAAACAAATGTGGCTAAAGTGCGATGATACAAACACCCGCAAGCTCTTGTTGGAAAGATATTGCAATATCCTCGTAACCAACATCGAGATACAAGCAAGAACGCTACAAGACCTCAATGCATACAAACAAAGAATATCCTGGACTCTTACAACAGTCTCTACGAGATTAGGTGCATCATACCTGCAAGATCAACGAATGGTTTCAAAATGCATGAGTGTTCCCTACACGCATTGTTGAAACCTCCAACGCTAACAACATTGCCTGTAGATTGAAATGGCAATATTATCAATTGATAATAGAATATCCGTCCTTGCAAGCAAGTACGCCAAACCACCTAAGATTGATGAAAGGTGGATATGATACTAGTGTAAATGGCTCTCCTACGAACATTTCTAGGAGGTCGTAGTGGATATAACGAGTTCCTGTAAATGAATACGAGCCTCTTGTGGATAACAACAATGGATATATCGTAGGTACAATGAACCACTGTGGGAACAAGTACAGATGTCACCCACAATAACGGTAATTGAGATGCTGCAAATTATGTCGGGTATAAAGGCAACTCGATGTACGAAAAAGGACACCCCCTTGGCAGAATGGAAGGGATGTTTGAACAAATTAAAACTAAACTTTTTGATGTTTCAAAGTTTCTTTTTGGTTCTACCATTAGGGAGAAAACAGCTCTGGCATTCACAAACACTGGAAATGACAAGTCTATTATACCGATGATCTTAAAAGGTGTTCTTTCCAAATCAGCGGCCATTGACTTCAAAGTCTAGAAAGACCTCTCCAGTGAATGAGAAAGGGGGAGTCAACATCAAGATTATGAGATGCCTCATGACAACCAGACAACGTCGCCACCGAATATGCAACACTTATATAAGCAGACAGAAGGCGTCTACAATCTACAATACGTCACCACCGGATCTGCAACACTTATACAAGCAGACAGATGACGTCTACAATCTACAACACGCTGCCACCGGATCAGCAACAATTATATAAGAGGACAGAAGGCGTGTATAAGCTCTGAAATGAAATGTTGTGTGCATTCAAACTGCAATTACCCGCACAACTAAAATATTTTAAAGTACCCCTGCATGTGCCCTATAGTTTGTAAACACATAGGTACACTAAAGGGGAAAATACAATCTCGACCTGCATTGTCCTCGGCGAGCGTGTTATTGGTACACACGTGACACTTAGAGATGCTGTGCGGGTCAATAAGTGAATTCAAATTCGAGCATGATCCTTCTATACGGATCAATAGGAGTCGACAGGGTTTGAACCTTCAAACAAATACATAGTTGTGGGGACCGGTGTATTTGTTTTAATATATTCATATTAGGCCTTCAAGGCCCATAATCAAGAAAATTCACAAGCAGCGGCACAAAGCCTACGAAACCCGATCTTGTTAAGCTGGTAAATAGGAGTAGATAAGGTTCGAAATATCAGATAAATATGCAGTCACGAAGTTGATCGGAATATTTATTTTCTACATCATATTAGGCCTTCAATGCTTTTAACAGAGCAAATTCACAAACAGAGACATAAAGCCTACGAAACCTGATCCTTCTAAGCATATAAATAGGAGTAGACAGGGTTCAAACCATCGGATAAATATGTGGTCACGAAGTTGACAGGAATATTTATTTTATACATTCATATTAGGCCTTTAACAAAAAAAAATTCACAAACAAAGGCATGAAGCCTGAGAAACTCGATCCTCTGTTGACAGCTCAACATAGTTGACAAGGCTCATCCACAAAATGCAAATATTTTAAAATGAATGACCCCAAACACCCTGATGATGACCGTGTTGAATGCTTATCTCAACCGGAGGGGTTCACAAATATCTCCAAAATTCCACCAAAATTTAAAATCTTAAAAAAAATCTCAATTCCAAGATATTTAAAATTGAAATTCAATTATCAAACACTTAAAGCAAAATCAATCCACCATCCGCAACAGTTTGTAGGGGTGGACAAATTAAAATCTACTTCAGCTCACAAAGAGTTAATGCCTCGTCGAAAATATCAGTAGAATCCATTGGCAAAAAATAATCTCCTGCCAATAAGGACGTGGTACGTGTCCTATAACCAGCGATTTTGCCGCCAAATGGCACCGCAGGATAAACAGTTATGACCCGTGGCCTTCTGAACCGAGTGTTTTTTCCGCCAAATGGCACCACAAAATACCGGTTATGGCCAGAGCCAATACATTCTTTATTGGCATCAAATCCTTGAGATATGAATCAATATGATATGATCGATAGGGCACAAAGCCCTCTGTTAGCTAAGGTGGATTCAAATTTGTCCCCTTAGACAAGTATTCCTCCTAGGTCTACAAGGTTCCCTTGAACGAAGCAACCCATAACTGCCGACAAGGTTCCTTTTGTCAGGTCAGGTCGACTACCTCCTCTGATTAAGTAGACCAGGGACAACGATGGCCCAGGATGACGGAACCATGGGATCTTGATCGGTCCATCATACATTCCCCCACTATCCGCTTTAAGTGCAAGATGACGAAAATTTCTATTTTAAGTATTAAACCTTGAACCTCCAATATCCAAACTTTCCAAATTCTCAAAATTCTAACCCATGCTGCTATTATATATCGGATATCACGGGTCTAAGGGTATGATGTATTCATTGACGACTATCCTTAATCGAAAGTTGTCTCTCGTGATCGGGAGGGATAATTAATTATAGGGGCTTGCGCTTATAGGAAACCAGAACTAATATCATAAGGTCCTCACAAAATAAGGGCGAAATCTCTAGGTAGTGTTTTATCTACAAACTCATCTGCCTTCCAAAATTTACCCCGAAACTTAAATCCGTTAAAACTCCCTCGCAAAAGAAAAAGTAACAGTTGGGCGGAGGCCGGGGCTGAATTTTTGGATCCCACAACATGCTCTTGTAGCATGGCGGGGAGAGTCGACTGTGTTTTTCAAATAGGTACTTTAAAGCCCCCATACACGCTCTTATAGCGTGATGTGATTGAAGATGTACGGCCTTGAGGTCATCCGACACCTACCATACATGCTCTTGTAGCGTGATGGGATGGCCCAATTTCCCTTAGCTTCCCCTAAACAGGGTAGACGCCGGGAGGCTGTCGAAAATTCTGGTGAACAGGGGACATGGACTTGGACTTTAACTCGATTGAACATTAATTGAACTTGCAAACATTGAATTCAAACTTGAATGAACAGTTACAGAGGACTTGAACTCAATGACAATGAACTAGATACACATATTGAACAATAAGGGACTTAAGACTTGCATTTGATTTGAACATCAAATGAGATGAATAAGGGGACATCGAAAAAATAACAAGAAATTAGACCCAAATAATCTGAACCTAAATTTGAATTTAACAATATGAATTTGATATTAAAATTAAACATTAATAAGAATAAAGAATTTCGAAATTAGAAATAGAATGAAAGGAAACCAAATCCATAAATTGAATCATAAGATGATTGGAACTTGAATACCGTCGATGTTGTGTAGTTGTAAACAAATGCATCATAGTTCTTTACAATACCAAGAGCCAATGTGCAAGAGATATAAAACGTCCGCTGATCAATTCATATGATAAGGTTAATGGTGAATACTTTGGCATCCTTACAGTCAATGTCAACCACTTGAGGAGTATTATAACAGTTCTATGTGAACGATGAGGGTCAACATGCAATGGCTATGCTGACTCTTTCATACGAATGCAACACATTGTCCAAAAGTAAATAAGACCAATATACAACAAAAACACCAACCTCTCCTACAAGCAAAGGTGGAGGATAGACTGCAGATGCAAGCTCCTATGAGCTACTACATAAAGCTCAGTATGTGTACAACAGATCGTCCACAAGTAAATACAAAATATATGCGGATAGTATGTTAGCCTCCTAGGAAAATTGAAGGACCGAGGTGCAAGTGAATGTGACAAATCAGTTATCAATATGCAAATAAATATAACTTGCCAACTATGAACACTTTTCGTAAAGCACTTGAATTGGCTCGTAAGAAGAATTGAGATTATTGAGGAAATGAAACTTCAAATGGGCCAAGCAAGAAGAAAGACACGAACAATGAAAGAGTACTAGATCTTATTCTAAAAAGAGAGTTCTTTCTCTTCATTTAGAAACTTCAAACGAAAGGGCTAGCAACAAAGAACTTGTTTCAAAGCTCTTAAAAGTCTAAAGCCAATGAGACAGACTATTGTTCCATAACAAAAAAGACTTTCACCACACCCCTTTGACACCGGTCTCGTATAAACATAAGGAAACCAACACACAAGTGAATGTGGCGAGTTGGAGATAATATGTGTGGGGAAATCAATGATGCATACAACCCACCCAACAATCAACACACTAAGAAATGGATGATGAGGACTATATAGCTCAATCAGTAATTAACAAAAACATGAAAATGAATACATCATCGTTTTTGCAAGTGAAGATGTACGATCTCCAGCAAATACAAACACTTCTACAAGCTGTTGTAGCAGAAGAAGACCCGTCGTACACACTGAATGCTATCTGTAAGCGAACACCGGGTGATATCCAGCAAATTCCAGGGTGCTTCTACCGTTAGCAACTCTAGTATAAAACAAGTACATTCAATTTTACAACCAACAAAAAATCTAAGGCATTCACAATGACATTATTCATAACAGATGCTAGAAGATGACATGCTAGTAATGAAGGTCATCTATGAGCATGGATATACACGCTGAACTGTTCATAAATGATGATAAGAGATATCCAATAAATGTTGCAACAAACTCATAATCAACTAACATTCAGCCTTAAGCAAAATACGTTGATCCATTGCAAGCAGGAAGGGTGATATGCAGCAAATTTAAATACCTACGAACCATCGTAGGAGATATATTATGTACATAATGTGCTATCCTCAAGCAATTATAAAAAATATTCATAAGTGTAAGTTCCTACGAGCTTCTGCAATAGCAGGAGATTCATTAGTGCACAAAAAAACTACTTGTAGAAAGTAACAAGTAGTGCAGGACAGTCAACCTGTACAAAGCAGCAAATAGCTCAATCCACAAGTTACGCCACGCATTAATACATAATGTGCTATCCTCGGATCCGCAACCTGTATATAAGTGGATAGAAAGCGTGTACGAACTTCCAAATAGAACGTTGCATTCAAAGGAGGGTTGCCTGAGTAACCGAGCAGCTTCAAATATTCCTGACAATACTCACACACACATGCACCACAATATGTATACACATATACACAAGAAATGCACATGCAGTTATATACCCACAAGGGCCCCAACGTAATGTCTAGGGATGTTACGCGGGTCAATAAATAAACCCTAATTCGATCCCGATCCTTCTATATGGGTAGATATGAGTTGATACTGTTCAAATTATCAATTAGATATACGGTCAAGGTGTCGACCGGAATATCTATTTTATATGTTCATATTAAGCCTTCAAGGTCTATAACAAAAAAAATCCATTAACAAAAATATAAAGCTAACGACAAACCCAATCCTCTATCGGCAAGCATACAAAATCGACAAGATTCAACAGACAAAGAGCAATTCCCTATAAATACCCCAATGATGACCATGTTGAACGTAGATCTAAATCGGAGAGGTCAATTCTAAATATTCAAATGCCTCCCAAACTTATAAAAATATGAACATTTGAAGTGATTTCAAAATCACCTGATTATAGCCATGTTGAAAGTAGATCTCTACCAAAGGGGTTAATTTCAAATACTCAAAATTTCACCCAAATACTCATGAAAACTCAAATTTCCAAAAATATCAAAATTTGAAATATTTAAAATTTAAAATAAACCATTAAATGCTTAAAGTAAAATCCATCAACCCCACGCAATAGTTTGCCGGGTGGACGAATTGAAAATAACTTTAGCTCACAAAGAGCTAATGTGTGGTCGAGAATATCTCTATGATTCATTCTCAAATAACCTCCGGTCAGTAAGGACGTGGCACATGTTCTCTAACCAGTAATTTTGTCGCCAAATGGCATCACATGTAAATGGTTATGATCGGGGCCCTCTGAACTAGGTGATTTTGTCGTCAAATGTCATCACTAAATTACGGTCATGGCTAGAGCCTGTATGCTCTCTAGTGGCATCAAATCTTTGATATATAAATCAGTAGGACACAAAGACCTTTGTTAGCCAATGTGTATTCAAATTTGTCCCCTTAGATAGACATCCATCCCTGGTCTACAAGATACCCTTGGACAAAGCAACCCATGGCTACCGACAAGGATCCTTCTGTCAGGTTGGGTTGACTACCTTCTCTGACTAAGTAGACCAGAGACCACAATGGCCCGGGATGATGGAACCATGGGATCTTGATCGGACCCATCATCCATTCCCCCACTATCTACTTTAAGTGCAAGATGATGCATTTCCAATTTTAAATATCAAATTACTAAACATCTAACCCCTACTGTTACTATATGAAGGATACTACGTATCTGATTGAAGACTAGCCTTAATCGAAAGTTCTCTCTCTTTATTGGGAGGGGTAATTAACTATAGGGGATTGTGCCTATAGGAAACAAGAACTCAGATCATAAAGTCCTTTCAAAATGAGTGCTAAATCTCTAGGTAGTGTCTTTTCTACAAACCTAATCTGCCTTTCCAAAATTTACCTTGGAACTTAACCCGTTAAAACTCCCCTGAAAAGCAACGGGTAGGTCGGGGTGTGAATTTTCGGAGCCCCCACATGTACACAAGTATCACATAAATGAGCAAAATGACAATCAATATTTGATCAACCAATAAGATCTGATTTAGAAATATTTTTTTTAGTGTGCATACTTTTATAACATAGCCTCTTGCCAAAGACTAGCATCATTTATGCTAAGTATTAAGCAAATAAGTATAACATTTTTTGTCTATATTAGCCATACGATGATATTATAACTATGATCAACAATATTAACATGCCATTATTTCTAACTAAATAAAGTGATGAATCAAATTTATCTTCATAATCTCTATCACGTAATTAACTAATGCTAGTTAGACTATACTTTAGAACGTTAACTATGAGGATTTTATCAATGATTGTGTAATTCTTGCTAATAATTCCTAGGCCAATAATTTATTCTTTGATGTTATTTTCAATTATGATATTTGTTCATGTCTAACACAGGATAATTGCACCAAAAATTTCTTTTTGAATAACAAAAATCCAAGTTTGGTGATTGGATTGATGTGATTGTGAATGATGTATGATTCTTAGCATGCTTTCCTCAATGTGGAGTATTTGTGCTTGCATGTAATTTCAAAACAAATTTAGGCTTTGCTTTTATTAAAAGTTTTCGTTTTCAAATTTTAATGCAAGTAAAGAGCAGTCATGCAAATAATTTTTTTTTCTATTTCAAACTATCACATTCTTCCAAATTATAAAAATTTCTATCTAAAATTTTTTGTTCATTTTACATAAAGATTTTTTCTTAAGCTTCTTATATTTTTTTAATTGATAACATTGAAAGCATTATCAAACTCTTCATAAAAAATATCTAAAGCACATGTTGCTTTCTTCTCTAACCAATGGGCAATGTTTTGACGCCTACTTTTCAATTGATGGTGAACTTGATTTGCTCCCAAAGTTTGTCCACGGTTTTTTTTTTCTTCTTACATTTTTACTCATTTTCTTTCTTTTTTCTCCTTCTCCTTATGGCCTTCTACGACATCTAGGCAATCTCATTATATGCGTCTCAAATTTTTACACTTTTAAACATTTTAACTTTATTTTTTCTCCCACCAAGGGCTTTTTTTTCTTATGCGTTAAAGATTTGAATTTCGTAACTTTGCTATTTTTTCCTTAAGTGTTATCCTTGATAATTTAATAATTAGAGATCATAACCATCTTGTCCTCTGGATTCATAAACATGAAACATCATACCCTTGCCTTCCTTTTCTTGTGGAATGGCTTTTCATTTTCTCATATCGCTATTACTGCTCATGCACTATCAAAGAACCAATCAATTAATGAAGTACATGCATACATACATACATATAAAGTCCTTTAATTTAATAGTAGCTTTTACTTTCAGATCCCACTACTTTGGCAAACATCATTCCATATTATGAAATGCATCTACATTCCTCTGTACTACTGATGGGTGGGTTGTAAAGAATTTGCAATTTTCATAGATATTATATGCATATCTGAAATATATTCACTACTTCTCATATGAAATTAATCAAACAAATGTAGTGACTAATTTATGTCTGAAACATGAGCCACATTGATCCCTTTTTATGCAATGATTAACTTATCTCAAATGACTTTGGCTGACTCCATCTTAGAGAATCTCATGTTATCTGATTTTAATGCACAATACAAATTACTTATAGCCTTGGATTAAGCTTGTCCCCAAATCTATGATGGATTGAATACATTCCAAAAATGATTTCTTGGTCTTAAAACCATCAACAAACTTAATTGAAGGCTTATATTCAAAAGTATGCATATATTAAATAGAAAAGTACCCTATTCTCTAAGAAATTTACTTATTCTATTCTTTCAATAATTAAAAGTTATGTTATCTACAAATAGTGATTTGTGTGAGGAGGATCAAAGAAAGTTGTGTTATGTGGATTAACTCTTGGTGGCTAAACTAAATATCGATCCTAAGTTCGATCTGATATTAATTGAAGGGTTATGACACACTAGTGGGCGAATTGATTTCTTTAAAATTTAGATGAAATGAAATCTAATAGAAATACAGTAAAATTGCAGTCACATGCAAATAAATGTTTAAGAAAATAACTCAAATAATTTTATGTGGTTCAAACCCAATTGGTTGATATCCATTTTTATTCAGCATCCAAATTATGATTTTGCTAGCAACTTGTAAGTGCAATCCAAACCTCTTCACTTCTCAAGTCGATGGAAAATTGTCACACCGTATCACTCACTTTACGGGTGAGTACTATCTAGTACAACAATTACAATGTAAATGAATTTTAATAATTACAAAAATTATAATGAAAACAAAAACAATGGAGCCTTCCAAAACAAAAATCTAAAGCCAAAAATCCAAAATTATAAATAAAAAATAACTTTCTTACAATGCTTTGGTCATTGAATAATGATTTATTCCTCCACATCATCTTGCACAAATGATCTTACTATGACTGCTCTTTCTCTTTCTTTGCTCTAAAATATGTCTGGAAGGCAAATAAGCTGAAGAAAGGAAGTTTTGAATATGGTGAATGAAAAATAACAGGGAAATTTTCTCACTAACTAATGGTTATGGAAAGGGGTAAGTCTCTTTGTGGTTCCTATTAAAATCAAATTCCAAAAAAAAAATGGCAAGTCAAATGTTAAACTCAAGTTCTTGCCAATTATATGTACAATATTAGGTGAAAATTATAGGAAATTTGTTCTGATCATAAGTGTGATTTAACAGCCATATGTATGATGCAATTTTGATTATCTTGATAAATGGTGCATCAAATCGACTTTGGTGGTTATAATTATTACTAAAATGAGCGTGTATAGCTTTCCCCCAATGGTTCATAGTTGTCAAAAAATATATGTACCATCATATGTATAATTTCCCAGCTATATGTGATTCATAAATCATATGCACTATCAAGATCATTTGTTTGATATTCCAGGAGTCTAAAATAAAACTACAGCTTACAGTTGTCAACAGAAGGCTATAAGACTAACATAAGATTCCAAATTTATTTTGGAGGTTTCCTAAGAACAAGTTTCATAATGAGCCATGAATTATGACAATGTGTAATTACATAATCTTAAAAAATAAGTTTAAAAGAAAAATTACAAAACTAAAATACTTAGGCTTCGTTTGGGATGGCTTTCTTATTGCTTAAAGCAGCTTTTTAGTAAAAAAAATAAATTTTTTCTACTAGAAAGCTGCTTTAAGAAGCAGTAAGAAAGCCGCCCCAAATGAAAACTTAATACAAGATTTTTAATCTTTATCTTGAGTATGTCTTCATAGCTTTTTATGGTCTCCAGATCATGTCCTTCATTTTATTCATTTTCACCCTTGTGATAATTGCATCTTATCAATCTTAATAGTTAATTAAAATATTATTACCCCCAATAATATATTTGAGATCATCAAAAGAAGATCATCTATCTATTGTCTTTACTAGGTGTATAATAATAATAGAGTATTTGTTTGGACCATGCGTTTCATTTACTCATTTGCCACTGTTTTTCTGTATTGAGAAATTCAATTGGGACATGTATATTTAGTGACTAGATTGGTAACAGTTGAGAGAGAATTCATTTCTTCTCTTTCAATTCCTTCAAACCAACAAACAAAGCCATAATAAATAGTGTTTTGTGCTCTTTGTGGTGCATTGCATGAGTGGGTGTCTTTAGTTAATAAACAGCTCAGAAATATGCTCTTAACACTACACTATCATTTATTTATTTTTGCCAAATTTAAGAATAACTTTATTTTGTGTCAGTTCATTGACGATGATGAGAAATGCTACTTGGAGATTAACTACACTTTTGACATCCGTAGAGATTGGCCATCAATAGTAGCTCCTTTGCAGGGTGCTTGAGCCTGAGCCTATTTATTCTTCATAAATTTACCAGAAAACTGGCATCGGCAGAGAGATCCAAGCATTTACTGTTAAAACCGTTCCTTTTAATTTGATATATTTAATTTAATTTTTCCTAACAAGATGCAAATCTTCTTATGAATATTTTGACTATTTCGACTTTATTTCACCTCATTCAGCAGTTTTTAGCTTCTTTGTATTTGAATCATTATCACTGCACAGAAACCAAATTGACATTTTCACATAAATGAATGCTTTTTATCTCTCAGTCAGCATTGATTTTCAGTCTTTGTGAGACATCGTGAGCTCCAAGAATTGGACAGTGGACAGGGTTGGTTAAATTTAGACCTCGTTTGGGACAACTTTCTTTCTGCTTTCTAAAACAATTTTTTATTACAAAAATTTTTCGAATTAAAAAATTTTAATACTATAAAATTGTTTTAAAAGCAATAATAAAGTTGTCTCAAACGAAGCCTTATTTTTGTTTTTTGGGAGGGGGGGGGGGGGGGGGGGGGGGGGCAACGGCTAGTAGGGATTAAGATTTTTGGTGATGGAGATTGGGCAAGAACCAGGTGGCTAGGGTTGTGGTTAAGAGGTTTGGCCAAGAGCGAGATTGTTGGAGAGAGTGGGAGTTTTCTTGGTTGATCTCATTCTCCATGTAATTGTTCCTCGCTTGTAATGGGTTCCTGTGCTGCAACAAAGATAGGTTTAACTTTGATTGCTTTTTGTAATTATTTGATCAGTGTGATCCTTGTCGATGATGATGAATCTGAATCTGAATCACAAATATTCAAAAAACTATTGTAATTTGATCTAAGGAAAATGGAAAATTCAATGTTAGATTTGCTTAAGTCAATATAGTCATTTCTTTAACCCAACAAGCCTTGTAAACTGATGACAGCCATATTCCCAACAAATCTATTTTGACACATCTGTTTAGCCTACCGTCTTTTAGCTGTACATGAAATTGTTGTACAGTTTCTTTTATGTGGAAAATTCTCAAAGGATAAAAATAACTGGGGTATTAATTCAACTAAAATAGTTTTACTATGTAGATTAAAGTTTTGTTTGGGATGACTTTTTTATTGTTTTATAAAGCACTTTTTTAGCATAAAAAATTATAATTTAAATTTTTTTTTATTCGAAATATGTTTTATAAGGTAATAAAAAAATTCGTCCCAAATGAAGGCTAAGAGTCATAATGAGCTGCTCTTCTTTGTTATACAAAAGAAGATGGAATTGCATAATAAGGTAATGAGTGCTATGTATCCTCAATCCAAATAAACATAAAACAATCTTCTTGAAGTAATATGGTTGAAAATTTTGAAAAGCTATTTGGAGGCTTTTTTATTGCTTCTTAAAGCAACTTTTGAGTACAAAAATTTTAACTTCTGCATTAGAAAGTTGTTTTAAGAAGCAGTAAGAAAGCCGTCCCAAACGAATCCTAAATATCTTTGAATCTTACATGATTGTATTTAAAGTGATTGTCTTGGTGAGAAAAATCTAAAAAAGCTCAAGATTATCAAAATTTGACATAATTTAGGTATTGTAAACTCTAAAAACCTATCTAATGATCGATACTGATCAACATCAAGTGTTTGATTAATGAAATGTCTTGATTTTCTTACAAAAATGATTAGAGAAGAGAATTTTTAAACTCGGAGAGTTCAACAGCTATATCCATCTTCATTTGACGTGCATCATCTGCTGCCAATTGCCATCAATCATTATTACTACCTTTTGTTTTATTGTCTCTGAGCCAAATGATGTTGGTTTAGATGTTATTGAAACAGTTAGTCCCATTCCTTACATTAAACCTCTATAAAATTAAGGGTGGGCATAAAACAAGAATTTGATTCTGTATTATGATCAGAAGAGTTATGAGATCGAACAAAGAAAATAGTTTTGACGTATCGATGAAGCAACGTTGTCTACAGCAATTTATACCTGGCTAGATCAGAGATTGGACGAGATTTCCGTGACAACATACAAAAATTAGAAGTATGCAATTAGAAAAAAGAGCAGTGTAGTGTTTATTTAACCAAAGAGACCCTAAGGTTTCATTTGGATAGTTATCTTACTACTTCTTAAAGCAACTTTTTACTAAAAAAATTTCTTGAACTTAAAATTTTTATACTAAAATGCTGCTTTAAGAAGTAGTAAGAATGTCATCCCAAACGAACTCTAAGATTTCATTTGGGGCAGTTTTTTAATTGTTTTATGAATTAGCTTTCTAGTACAAAAATTTCAAATTCAAAAAATTTTTATTAAGAAACTACTTTATAAAACTGTAAAAAGATGTCACAAACAAAACCTTAGGCTTCCTTTGGGACAGCTTTTTTGTGCAAAAATTTTTAACTCAAGAAATTTTTTTACTAAAAACCCGTTTTTTAAAACAGCAAAGTAGTTGTTCCAAATGAAGCCTAAGTCTTTGTTTGGGACGGCTTTTCTACTTCTTTTTAAAACAAGTTTATAGTAGAAAAATTTATAGATCGAATTATACAAATTTCTTATTAAGAAAATTTTGTACTAAAAAATTACTTTAAAAAATATTAAGGTAGCCGCCCCAAATGAAGCTTAAGTCTTTGTGTATGTTCTTAGTTTCTTACCTTCCGTTAAAGCAATCGCAGTGGGTATCCAGCTCAATTGGTGTTGAAGCATGCAAATATTTGCATAGAGACAACTCACCAAATGTTTGAGAAAATGACAAACAATAGTTTGGAAGGTTTCATTTGGTTTCATTTGCTTTTTATATTTGGTGCTTAGTATAACTAATAAAATTAATTTAAAATTTTGATTGTTTGTTTTTTTATAACTAATAACCACTTCAATAGAAAAATAAAAAGAAAAACATAATTAAAATTTTGAATGAGAAAATTGGAGATCTATCTACGTACAATAACATTTTTATGCATATATATATATATATATATATATATATATATATAATTCTGAATCTTTATATGTATATATTATTTAATATGTAAATCATATTAAAGTATATAGATGAAAAAATATATTTTATCTTGCATAATTTAATTTTACTGATATTTTAATATGATTTCAAAATTTGAGTTTTATATAAAAAATAAAATAAATATTTAGATATGAGACATGCAAACATATAAGAATTTAATTATATGTATATAAATACCTTTAAAATTTCTCTTCAACCCAATAAAATAATTTCTTTTGATTAATTTTATTCTTAAGCATGTTAAAATAAAATTAACTTCATAAAGTTCATCATTTGTTTACTTCTTACAATTTTCTTAAACTGCTATTTGAATTATTTTATTTGCAGTAGCAGGTGAGTATGTTGCTTTCAAGCAAATTGCCAACAGCTGGAAGTCTCACCTGCTACATTCTTGCAGTTTATTGTAATTCAAATGTCTGATTCATCCTATTGCTGCATTTGATTCGACCATTAAACCCAGAAGAGTCTTTGGCTTTATTTGGGACGACTTTTTTATTGTTTCTTAAAGCTATTTTTTAGTAAAAAATTAAAATTTTTATAATAAAAAACTGCTTTAAATAACAATAAAAAAAAAATCCCAAACGAAAGTCTTTATCATCATCGAGATATGCATATTTTTTATCATCTTTCAGCAAACTCATTGTTAGCGCTGAGTGCATGAAATGAATCTGCTCAAAAAAAATAAATCATTGTCTATATGCTTTATTATTGCATGAAAAATATTATTATAAGATAAAGCAATGATTGATATATTATCACAATATATAGGTGTGGGATGTGGTAGAGCGATTTGAAATTTTAGAAGTAGCCGACGAAGCTAGATATGTAAATTACTACTATTGTGAGAGCATGATATTCAGCCTCATTAGAAGATCTTGGGATGGTAGCATGCTTTTTGGTAGCCCATGGAATAAGAGTTGAGCCCAAAAAGATACAATATCTTATTGTAGATTTGCGATATTGATCGAGAATCACTTTCCCAGTCGGCGCAACTAATGCTTGTAAGGATAAGGAGCCTTTCGTTACATATAGACCAAGGTGCAATTTGCCCTTAAGAAAATATAGAATGCGCTTCAACATAGTATAATGTTGATTTTGCGAGGCATGCATATGTTGACATACATGATTGACAACAAAGGAAAAATTCGGCTATGTTATAGTCAAATATTGAAGTGATATAACCAAATTTCTATACTTAGACGGCTTAGAAAATAGTGAACTTTTTAAAAATTTCAAAATTTTAATAATTTTTTTATATAATTATCATAATTTGCATTAATAACCAACTACAAAAATAAGTCTAATTACATTTAAAGTAAAAAACATTAGAACCATTCATAAGGATGAGACCATTTTGAGGATTTCTATATGTTAGTCCCAAATTCTTAATTAAACAACACCTTACCCTGTCTTGCATTTCATAAGGCTAACTAAATGATTTTAAATCATTTAAGTGGGTTTTGCTAGCTTTCCACTCTAGGTTAGGTTGTAATTCTAGAAGGATTGTGCTTTCCTAAACTCTTTATGGAGTTAAAGATATAAACTCCACCTTACTATTACATCTTGTTAGACTAGGTTCGAGCTCTACTAAATTATGGTGTTCATTTTAGTTCCAGGATTCGACATATATTTTTATATCATAAATCCTGACTTGCTGGATATTGTTTTAATCTTTTGATTATGAATGTAAGTCTTAAAATTTTAATAAAATATCAACTTAAATAATATACTTTAATATCAAAATTATAAAGCTCGATATAAGATAGGCTGGAGCTACTTCCGAGCTTCTTAGAATCCTAGTGCTCCTTACTTTCCATCCTTTGACCTCTAGAATGAACTACTTAACTTTTAAACCAATCTCTTTTAAATCCAAAATTTAATCCTTGTCTTGAATGTTAAAATCTTAGAAATATTTTACAATAATTTAAGTGAGGGTCTTCTAAGGAGATTAGCATATCTTGAGTTATAATTGACCATTAGAGTTTGCCTTTATTGAGAACCTATAACTCCTTATTAAATAAAACCTTATCTTATGCCTAAGATACGATAAATAACTTTTGGATCAAGGATATTTTTCAAAACTCTAATTTTTTCTTTGAAAGCCATTAAAAAATATCATTTTGGTCTTTAGAGATAACATGATATTATTTATGTTGTGTTTGATAATGAAGATGGTAATTTTTAAAACCCTAATTTTCTTTTTGAATCCATTATGAATATCATTTCTTCTTTTGAAATGGTAAGGTAATCTCTATGAAGGATTTTTTTTTACAAAAATAGGAGCTTCAAAACCATGTGGTTTATTTTCTCTCAAGATCAATTAGCATAAGAAAGATACTTAAATATTCCCCCAAATACCAAAAGGAGAGGGTCGGCCTCCAATCTCTTACCCTAGAGATTTTATTTATTTTTATTCTAAATATCAAACCAATATTTTTCATTTGTTCCATTGTTATTTAAACTATTACATTAAGTTTAAAAACTTAAACTGAAAAAAAGGGGAGAAACCAAACATTAAGAAGTAAAAAAATGAAGTAAATTGAAATCTCTTTAATTAGATATTCTCCCGACATGGGTAGTTATCCATTTTCCATCTAAAATGACTCTAATACTAATTTACAAGAATCATAATGCACTTAAGAGCTTCCCACTTGGGCAAAAGATTAAAAATTAAGATCAAAATTTTACATTAAAATTTTTTCAAAATTTTAAACTTTAATCATCATTATATTTGTGTGTGTTTCCATATCAAGACTTTCTTAAGACTGTATGGTTAATGATTCTCCATTAGTCCTTAATTTGAACCTTCTATTTAAATTTTATAGTAGGGGCCAACATAGCCCTTGGTCTCATCTTGATTTCTAAATCTTAATGTAGTGATAGGGTCATCATAATCTGTTGAGTCCAGTAATTAGGTTGTTAAGCCTAAGTAAATGTCCCAAGGCTACCAAGAGGGGGGTGAATTGGTAGTTTTTAAAAATTTAAACCCTCTTAATAATAAAGTTTAACCGAAATGAAATTTTCTTTTAAAGTTAGTAGAAAAATGTTTTTCAACCACAGAGTTGTTTAAACTGAAATTTAAAATGCGGAAACGTAAAAGCTAAAAAGTAAATGACACCAGATTTATAGTGGTTCGGTCTATAACCAGACCTACATCCACTCCTCAGAGGCGCCCTCTGAGTATTGCACTAATACCAATAGTGACTCTCCTTTTGCACCCACAGCAAGGCGGAGAAGCCCTTACAACACACTCTTTTCACCACTCCCCGGTGCGGTAGAGAACCGTCCGTCCTTTTACACAAAACCCAGTGTTGGCAGAGAACCTTCGTCCTTTCACACCCTCCAAGTGTGGGCAGAGAACCCTTCGTCCTTTCACACCCTCCAAGTGTGGGCAGAGA
The DNA here is from genome assembly GCA_019514585.1 of Dendrobium officinale. Classification (NCBI taxonomy): domain Eukaryota; kingdom Viridiplantae; phylum Streptophyta; class Magnoliopsida; order Asparagales; family Orchidaceae; genus Dendrobium; species Dendrobium officinale. The sequence continues at coordinate 29,702,237 of CM033683.1, forward strand.
ACCCTTCGTCCTTTCACACCCTCCAAGTGTGGGCAGAGAACCCTTCGTCCTTTCACACTCTCCTAGTGTGGGCAGAGAACCCTTCGGCTGTTCACACTCTCCAAGTGTCGGCAGAGAACCGGATCTCCTTGACAGATCTTCTCACAAGTATCTAGAAGGAAGAAAGAGAAAGAGTGAAGAAATCCAATTTCACAAGTAGAGATTCTTACCTTAGCAATCCAAGTGAAGCCTTCTCGCTCCAGTGGTAGGAATCCTTCTTAAAATGCTCTCTTCCACTCTCTCCTTAGCTATTCTCCCAAGAGGCACGAAGATCAAATGACAAAAAGATTGGGTGGCAGTCTGATTTGGACTATTTATATAAAAGACAAGTGAAACCGCCCAAAAACTGCAAATTTTCAATTCTGTACGCAGTGGATCGTCCTGTACGATCCTGGATCGTCCTGGACGATTTTACTTAAACGATCTGAAACGACCCATATTGTATATGTGTACGAACTGACTTCGTACAGCTGATCGTCCTGTACGAACTTGGTTCGTCCAGTACGAACGGTTATTACAAGGTCGGTTCTAGAAACTGCTGAAAACTGTTCTAAGTCGGTTGATCGTTTTGAACGAAAATGTGATCGTCTGGACGAAAATTTTCCATAAAAACCGATCGTCCTGGACGATTGTTTATTTCGTCTGGACGAAAATTGTCCAGTGAACCCATCGCCTGGGACGATGATTTGTTTTCGTTCGGACGAAAAATTTCCAGAGAGCGGATCGTCCTGTACGATATAAATTTTCGTCTGTACGAAATGTTTCCAGTGAACCCATCGCCTCGTACGATGGTCAAAATTCGTCTGGACGAAAATTATCCAGAGAACCCATCGCCTGGGACGATGATAAATTTCGTCCTGGACGAATAGGACTTAGAAAAATTTTTCAAAGCAAGTTCCTATTCGTTCCAAGTGCTCTATAGGAGATAACTGACAGATCGTCCAGTACGATAAATATCGTCCTGTACGATCAGTTTAGAATTTCAAGATCTCCTTATTTGTGTATGTGTGTGAGATTTTATTCACTCAATTACAATCACTCCCTTTCAAAAAAAAAAAAAAAATTAAACAAAATATCTCATGTTGAATTTGAATTGAAGTTTTCGTAGTCTGGAGTCTGATTTTCCTGAAATGTTAGTACACACAAGAGCAAGTGCAAATCTTCTGAAATTGTTAGGAGATAACTATACATTTGAACAATAATGTTTGGAATCATCAAAACTACAAAAGTTGCATAAATATAACTCATTCAAATAGCAACTATTCAAACAATCTCCCCCTTTTTGATGATGGCAAAACAATTATTATTAGTATGTATGGTTTCAAGTTAAAACACATCTTTTATCTCCTAAACTCCCCCTGAATTTATGAGTACATTAACATAAGGAGGCATTAAAGAACAATATTTAACGAACAAAAAATATTTTTATTTTTTCAAAAATTTTAACACAAACTTATAAACAAAACATACCACAAAAAAAACAAACTTACACAAACTAATAATTTCTCCCCCTTTTTGACAGCAACAAAAAGTGAAGAAGAAATAGACAAGAAATGTAAGTAATTGTATGAAAATTCATTTGAATATTTAATCTAAATGGTGATTGATATAAGGTATGCAATTTTCAACTAAAAACATTAGGTCAATCATAGAAATTCAGGAGAATTAAAAACTGATATAACATTGTAAGTAAGAAGAATTTAGCAAAGACATGATTCAATTTAGACATTTCAATATAAAAAATCATTACAAGATAGATGAAGAAAAAATTCTATATTTCAAAATTCAAAAGAATATAAATGAACATAAGATCAATTTGAATTAAGAGATTGAAAGAATTTGGAAAGAAGAGAATTACCACATGTGGCGCTTTGCGCATCTTTTTCAAACTTTTGAGCACATTTTTGTGCATCTATTGATATTGAGTTGTTTTTGTGCCTCTTTTTCATATTTGCGAACCATTGCGCATTTCTTTTGATTTTTGTACTTTTTGTACAATTTTTCAAGAGTAATTTAGACTAATTCTTTCCAAAATCAATAATCTAAAATTTCAAATATTTCTAACTACATAAATATTATTTGAACAAGGAAATACAAAATAAGTAAACATCTAAATTGCAATAATAATTTTTTAACTTTTATGTAGTCTAAATGAATAGACATGAATTTAAAAAATTCTAATTACAACAAGTTATAAACAACTTTTAAACTTAGAAAGACTAGATTTTCTAATGTAGATAATCTCAAATTACGATCTAATTTAAGCACGATGAAGATTAAATAATACTAATGAAATTCATAAAAATTAACCACATTTCAATAACAAATCAATACTGAAACAAGTGCGAAATGCATTGATTTATATGAAAGGATTACATTTCACAGAAATTAAACATAACATAAAGTACAAGACACAACATTAAACAAAAACACTAACAGAAACATTAACATAAACAAGACATAAAAAAAATGAGAAACAAACACAACAACACAACAAAAATACAACACAAGATCAACACAAACACATAAAATCATCTCTACTGTTCTGGAGGAGGAGGAGGAGGAATGCCACCGAAAAGGTTAAAGTAGGAGGCCATCAACATTACATTGGTATTGATATCATGTACTTCATTTCTAATAACACCAATGTCATGTTGTTGCTGCACAAGTTGAGCATCAAATTGATCAAATCTTTGATCAATATGAGTCTCTAATCGATCAAATCTCTCAATCAGATTCTGATAATCTGACTGAGGTGCAGAGGTATGCTCTCCTTCTTCTTCTTCTTCTTCTGAAGCACTGTCATGTGCTTTCCCTTTTTTTTTTTTTTTTTTGAAGAGCAGTCTAAATGATGCATTGTTATAGTAAACTGGCTCTTCATATTCCTCATCAGGATGCACTATATTGTATTTCTTCTCCAAAATGTAAGTAATCAAGTGCCCTAATGAAATATTCTTCTTCTTCTTCTGATCAGCATGTCCTATTTCTGAAAGCCCATAGATATGATCTATGATGAGTTGGGCTTCATCAATAGGATGTCTCGACATGATTAAAAAGGTTAGACAAGAAAGGAGAGGAGTGATGTTAATCCTATCACCAGCTTTAGGAATAATTGAGGATCTAAGGATATGCTGGATGATTCGGGCATCTTGAGTCATACCTAAGACTCTAGCAACATGATTGTCAATAGCATTTCCTCTAATTATGTTATTGATTTGAAACCATTTGAAAGAGTTTTCTGACATTAGGGTGTGGGCTCTATATCCCTCAGTTCTTAATTTTAAAAATGCACCAAGATCGTGCTTGGTGATCTCTCAAACTTTTTGCTTAAAAACAAAAGAACTAATGACAGAGTGGTCAGAATTGAAACTCATGTTGGCAAGGAAGTAATGGTAGGTTTGTTTGTTGTAGAAGTGGACGAGAGAAAGAATGAACTGAAATTGGGTTGAGGCGAAAAGGTGCATTACCCGATATTTCAACTCTGCTGGGATAAGAATGCGAGACGGAGTGATTTTAGCAGAGGCAAAACGAGGAAAAGATTCCTCATTTTCCTTAGAAAGAAAGTTGTCTGGAGCATTCCTATTGGGTTTCTTCACCAAAAACCTTTTGTCTCTTGCTAGAGGAGGCCATTGTTGATTTGATGTTGAAAGGTATTGAGAAAGAGATTTGAAAGTGTGATTTTCAAGTTTGAAAAGCCTTCATATTTAAAGAAAAACGATACTTTCGTCCTGGACGAAAATAATCGTCCTGGACGAAACATAATAGTTCGTCTGGACGAAGTAGGTTCGTACAGACGATCCAATTCGTCCAAAATGTAACGGCTTTTCGTATTCAACACAACTTACGATGCGTCCCTTCGTACAGGCTTTTTGACTTGACCGATCGTACAGACGAACAAATTTCGTACAGACGATCGAAAAGTATTTCGTTTTAATGACTCTTGAAAACCGTCCCCTACAATGAAACGACACATGTTCGTCTGGACGAACAAAAAATTTCGTACAGACGAAGTTCGTATTAAAAACTGTTTTATCCACTCAACCGCCGCATTCAATCGTCCCGACGTTTGAGAGAAAAAAAAAAAATTCGTCCTGGACGATCACAGATCGTACAGACGATCCAAAACAAAACTGCTCTAAAAACGGTTTAAATTTTCGCAAACTGTTCCTTTACACATCGTCCCGTACGAAAAATATTTCGTCCTGGACGATTTCCTCCAAAAATTTTGATTTTTAAATTTTTAATTTAACAAAAAACAACAAAAACAGGAAAAAAAAAAAAAAAAAAAAAAAAAAAAAATTATAAAAAAAAAAAAAACAGAAAACATAAGACAAAATCATAAATCCAAAAACAATTCATTCAAAAACACACAAAATTCAAAAAAAATCACAAAAAAAACAAAACACAACAAGTATCAATGTTGCAAAGACATTTTGGTTAAGCATTCAAATCAATAACACCAAGCCTTGTTCTTAAAGTACTGAAGGTATCAAAGGCTAAAGGTTTTGTAAAAATGTCTGCAAGTTGATTTTCAGTTGAAACATGTATGAGTTCAATTTCTCCTTTGGATACATGATCCCTTATGAAATGATGCCTTATATCAATGTGTTTGGTTCTAGAATGTTGAATAGGATTTTTTGAAATACAAATAGCACTAGTATTGTCACAATAAATTGGAATAGTGCCTATAGTTAATCCTAAGTCAATCAACTGTTTGTTTTAACCAAAGTACTTGTGCCACACAACTTCCTAATGCAATGTATTCTGCTTCTGCAGTAGATAGTGTGCCACTGAATTTTGTTTTCTACTAGACCATGAAACTAATGAATTTCCAATGAATTGACATGTTCCAGAAGTGCTTTTCCTATCCACTCTACAGCCTGCAAAGTCAGAATCTGAGTAACCAATAATTTCAAATGAAGAGCTAAACTTAGGATACCAAATTCCTAAGTTTTGAGTTCCTAGTAGATATCTTTAAAATCCTTTTTACTGCTGTCAAATGTGATTCTTTTGGATCTGATTGAAATCTAGCACATAGGCAAACACTAAACATAATATCTGGTCGGCTAGCAGTCAAGTAAAGTAAAGATCCAATTATCCCTCTAAATTTCTTTTGATCAACAGATTTTCCCTTAAGGTCCTTATCCAACTGAACTGAAGAACTCATTGGTGTACTAACAGGTTTAGCATTGTCCATTTCATATTTTTTGAGGATGTCTTTAATGTATTTGTTTTGACTAAGAAAAGTACCTTCCTCAAGTTGCTTAATGCTAAATCCTAGAAAGTAATTTAAATCTCCCATTAGACTCATTTCGAATTCATTACTCATTGTTTTAGAAAAATCATCACAAAGATGTTTATTTGAAGATCCAAAGATGATGTCATCCACATAAATTTGAACAATAAGTATATCCTTTCCAATTTTTCTTAAAAAAAGAGTTGTATCCACACTTCCTTTTTCAAAAGATCTTTCAAGTAGGAAGGTGCTTTAACCTCTCATACCAAGCCCTAGGTGCCTGTTTCAATCCATATAATGCCTTTTTTAATTTGAAAACATGATTTGGAAATTTAGAATTTTCAAAACCTGGAGGTTGTTCTACAAAAACATCTTCTTCAATTACTCCATTTAAAAAGGCACTTTTAACATCCATTTGAAACAATTTAAAACCTTTAAAACAGGCAAAGGCTAGTAAAACCCTAATTGCTTCAAGTCTAGCTACAGGTGCAAAAGTTTCCTCAAAATCAATTCCTTCAATTTGATTATACCCCTTAGCTACTAATCTAGCCTTATTTCTAATGACTACTCCTGAGTCATTCATTTTGTTTTTGAACACCCACTTGGTTCCAACAACACTTTGATCTTTTGGTCTTGTAGTTAGTTCCCAAACTTTATTTCTTACAAATTGATTTAACTCTTCTTGCATGGCCAATATCCAAAATTCATCTGAAAGTGCTTGATCAATGTTAGTGGGTTCAATGGTTGAAATAAAGGCTGAATGATTGACTTCCTTGTTTAATCCACGCCTAGTTCTAACACCCTCACTTGGTTCTCCTATAATTAATTCCTTTGGGTGATTTTTAGAAAATCTCAAATCTCTAGGCAAAGGGTCTTCTCTTTCTATATTTTCTTCCACATTTTCTTCCAAATTTAATCTATCAATCTTTTGGGAGTTTTCTTCAATTTCTTCTTCAACAACTTTTGTCTCTTCCATATTTTCATTTTCATCAAAAACAACATGTGTGGTTTCTTCAATAACTAAAGTTCTTTTGTTGAATACTCTATAAGATTTTCCAACACTTGAATATCCAACAAAAATTCCTTCATCTGATTTTGGATCAAATTTTCCTAAGGCAGATTTTCCATTATTATGTATGAACACCTTGCAACCAAATACATGTAAATGAGACAAATTTGGTGTTCTACCTTTTACCAATTCATAGGGTGTTTTATTTAAATTTGATCTCACATTTACCCTATTCAGAACATAGCATGCAGTGCTAACCGCCTCAGCCCAAAAATATCTAGGAAGAGAGTATTCTGCTAACATTGCTCGGGCGGCTTCTATTAATGTTCTGTTCTTTCTTTCAACTACTCCATTTTGTTGAGGAGTTCTAGGTGCAGAAAAATTGTGATCAATCCCCTTTTCTTTACAGAAATCTTCAAATCTTTCATTTTCAAATTCTCCTCCATGATCACTTTGTATAGAAATTATTTCACATCCTAGTTTTCTTTGTATCCAAGTTGAAAAATTTCTGAATTCCTCAAATGATTCACTTTTATGAAAAAGAAATTTAACCCAGGTGAATCTTGAAAAATCATCAACTATCACAAATCCATATACCTTTCCTCCTAGACTAACCGTGCTTACAGGTCCAAAAAGATCCATGTGAAGAATTTCTAAAGGTTTACTGGTCCTAAGATCTTTATTGGACTTAAAAGAGGACTTCACTTGTTTTCCTAATTGACATGCATCACATAAGTGGTCCTTAGTAAAGTCTAGTTTAGGTATTCCTCTAACCAAATTCTTTTGGGTAAGTCTTCTAAGATTTTTCATACTAGAATGACAAAGTCTCCTATGCCAAAGCCATGATTCATCAGAAACAATTTTCAAACAAAAAGCAGTAGGAGATTGAATACAATTTAAATCTAGCATGTAGACATTGTTCACCCTTTTTCCATTTAAAACAATTTTTTCATTTAGGCTAATTATGCAGCTAGTAGGTAAAAATTTTACATTATAGCCCTTATCACATAGCTGACTTATGCTAAGCAAATTATGTTTTAAGCCTTCAACTAATAAAACATTATCTATGAAAAAGTTTTTCAAATTTCCAATCATACCTGATCCAACCACCTTTTTTGTGGTATTATCTCCAAGTGTAACCTTGCCTCCTTTCCTGGTTTCCAGCGTTATGAATTGAGCAGTATCTCCAGTCATGTGCTTAGAACATCCGCTGTCCAGGTACCATATACTCTCACGAGGTCTTGTGTGAGAGTATTCCTCTTCTTGATCTGATTGTTCAGCTTTATCTGCCATCAAGCAAAGGTTGGTGACTTCTTCTTCGTTTTCAGTCTCAGATGAGTCTGAAGCTGAGTCCGCCCAAAAAGCCTTTTGAAACTTCTTCTTGCCCTTCTTTACCATTGGTTTCTCTTCTATCTTCTCCTTGCTAGGAGTGGCTTTAAGTTTTGGACAATCAGTTTTTATATGACCTGGTTTCCTGCATTCATAACAAATCACTTCATTAGAAACCCTGCCATTTTTGTTATACTTACCTCTATTCCATTGCTGGCGTCTCTTCTGCTTCCTCTTTAAAAAGCTTCTGAATTGTCTAGTCATCAGTGCTATATCTTCTTCATCCTCAGGTTGTGAGTGTTCACTTTCTGACTCTTCCACATTTAATGCAAGATTCTTTTCCTTTCTTGGTTCACCTGCATCAATCTTTCTTTGACTTACTCCTTGCTCGTAAGCAATGAGTGAACCAAGAAGATTGTCAATAGAATAAATGTTCAGATCTTTTGACTCTGTAATTGCAGTAATTTTAGCATCGTATGCAGTAGGTAAACAACGAAGAATCTTATTAACCATTTCAGCATTAGTTAATTCCCTACCAAGTGCATGCAAAGAGGTGACAATTTGAGTGAATCTTGTGTACATGTCAGATATAGATTCATTAGGTTTCATGCGAAATAATTCGTAGTCATGTAACAAGATATTGAGTCTTGATTGCTTAACCTCATTTGTCCCTTCATAAGTAATACAAAGTCTATCCCATATGTCTTTTCCGCTTTAACAAGTGGAAACTCGCATGTAGTCTTCAGATTTTAAAGCACAAAAGAAACTATTTAAACATTTCGCATTTAATTGTGCTAAGTCACGTTCTTCTATAGTCCAATCTACATAGGGTGTATCTACCCTAATTCCATCAACTAATCTAGTTGGTTTTGTGTAACCTTCCTGGACTAGCATCCACATGCGATAATCAAGTGACTGTAAGAAAGTAGACATGCGTGTTTTCCAAAAATCAAAAGGAATATTGTCAAACAGTGGAGGTCTAGTGATAGAGTAACCCTCAGGTGTGTTTCGGTTTCCAAATGTAGCCATCTACGTTAATCAAAAAGTAGTTCAAACTTATGATTTTGAAACTCAGCTCTGATACCACTTGTTGAGTCCAGTAATTAGGTTGTTAAGCCTAAGTAAATGTCCCAAGGCTACCAAGAGGGGGGTGAATTGGTAGTTTTTAAAAATTTAAACCCTCTTAATAATAAAGTTTAACCGAAATGAAATTTTCTTTTAAAGTTAGTAGAAAAATGTTTTTCAACCACAGAGTTGTTTAAACTGAAATTTAAAATGCGGAAACGTAAAAGCTAAAAAGTAAATGACACCAGATTTATAGTGGTTCGGTCTATAACCAGACCTACATCCACTCCTCAGAGGCGCCCTCTGAGTATTGCACTAATACCAATAGTGACTCTCCTTTTGCACCCACAGCAAGGCGGAGAAGCCCTTACAACACACTCTTTTCACCACTCCCCGGTGCGGTAGAGAACCGTCCGTCCTTTTACACAAAACCCAGTGTTGGCAGAGAACCTTCGTCCTTTCACACCCTCCAAGTGTGGGCAGAGAACCCTTCGTCCTTTCACACCCTCCAAGTGTGGGCAGAGAACCCTTCGTCCTTTCACACCCTCCAAGTGTGGGCAGAGAACCCTTCGTCCTTTCACACTCTCCTAGTGTGGGCAGAGAACCCTTCGGCTGTTCACACTCTCCAAGTGTCGGCAGAGAACCGGATCTCCTTGACAGATCTTCTCACAAGTATCTAGAAGGAAGAAAGAGAAAGAGTGAAGAAATCCAATTTCACAAGTAGAGATTCTTACCTTAGCAATCCAAGTGAAGCCTTCTCGCTCCAGTGGTAGGAATCCTTCTTAAAATGCTCTCTTCCACTCTCTCCTTAGCTATTCTCCCAAGAGGCACGAAGATCAAATGACAAAAAGATTGGGTGGCAGTCTGATTTGGACTATTTATATAAAAGACAAGTGAAACCGCCCAAAAACTGCAAATTTTCAATTCTGTACGCAGTGGATCGTCCTGTACGATCCTGGATCGTCCTGGACGATTTTACTTAAACGATCTGAAACGACCCATATTGTATATGTGTACGAACTGACTTCGTACAGCTGATCGTCCTGTACGAACTTGGTTCGTCCAGTACGAACGGTTATTACAAGGTCGGTTCTAGAAACTGCTGAAAACTGTTCTAAGTCGGTTGATCGTTTGAACGAAAATGTGATCGTCTGGACGAAATTTTCCATAAAACCGATCGTCCTGGACGATTGTTTATTTCGTCTGGACGAAAATTGTCCAGTGAACCCATCGCCTGGGACGATGATTTGTTTTCGTTCGGACGAAAAATTTCCAGAGAGCGGATCGTCCTGTACGATATAAATTTTCGTCTGTACGAAATGTTTCCAGTGAACCCATCGCCTCGTACGATGGTCAAAATTCGTCTGGACGAAAATTATCCAGAGAACCCATCGCCTGGGACGATGATAAATTTCGTCCTGGACGAATAGGACTTAGAAAAAATTTTTCAAAGCAAGTTCCTATTCGTTCCAAGTGCTCTATAGGAGATAACTGACAGATCGTCCAGTACGATAAATATCGTCCTGTACGATCAGTTTAGAATTTCAAGATCTCCTTATTTGTGTGTATGTGTGTGAGATTTTATTCACTCAATTACAATCACTCCCTTTCAAAATTAAAAAAAATTAAACAAAATATCTCATGTTGAATTTGAATTGAAGTTTTCGTAGTCTGGAGTCTGATTTTCCTGAAATGTTAGTACACACAAGAGCAAGTGCAAATCTTCTGAAATTGTTAGGAGATAACTATACATTTGAACAATAATGTTTGGAATCATCAAAACTACAAAAGTTGCATAAATATAACTCATTCAAATAGCAACTATTCAAACATAATCTACTTGATGTTCAACATCAATTTGTATGTTCATCAACTCTAACTCTTCCTAATTGACTAACTACAATCTTTATGCTTTTAGTGGTTTATAAAGTTTTCTTTGATATAGATAGTCTTTTATTTAAATCTTTAAAACTCAAAGTTATGGCCATCAATCTTCTCAATTTTAATATTCTCATCATCCTTGCTCAAATAATAAAATAAAAAAACATCTTAGAGAAAAGCTTGGATATTAATTATTAGGATAGAGATATATAAAACTTTGAGAAAAAATTAATGAAGATGGGAGAATAACCACGTCAAATATCTAAGGCATACGATATATGAGTTTATGTTGTTTGGTGAGATTCATCAACATCCATGGATGCACATATATTAAGCATTCTACTAAGATTTCAAAAATGTAATTAGAGATATTATACACTTAATAGGAATGAAGATAATAATCCAACTTTTATATGTTTATCATTAAGAATTAACATAATCACTATTTGTGAAGATGAGAGCAAAATACAAAGAATAAGATTATATTGCTTCTACTTCCCTCTTCCTTTCTTTCATTCGTCTCTTTATTTGCTTGTAATGGTTGGATGATTGAAAATATTAGTTTTGTCTCCTTCAATAGTTATAATATGAAGTGATAGGTGTTAAAGATTAAGAGTAGATGTAGCTTTAGTTATCCAGTCACTATCTTCAAAAATTAAGTGTGAAATAATCTTGGGATAAGAAGACATCATATTGAAAAATAAAGTTTGAATTGACCTTGAGTTGATAGTCACTATTCTTGAAATTTAAGGAAAAATCTTATCCAAGATAGGTGATGAATTCAAACTATATACTTAGATCAACCAAAATTGAGTATCATTTGACTTTAGTTAAGTATGTTGATATTTTCTGGAGGAAGTGAGCTATACTTATATTTGGCTAAGGGACTTGTTGGGTTCTTATGAAATATTCACAAAAACATGTTAATTCTTCAATTACCTTGAGTTATTGGAAAATCATTCTATAAATCATCACTTAAAGTTTGAGATATTGATAATGTTCACCTAGGATTGGTGGAAAACTACAAAAACATATCTTCTTTAAATATACTGAAGGGTTGCTAACACTTCACTATATCACCAATTGTTAGAAAAGTGGTTTTGGACTCAATGCAGGTGACATGGTTGGGAGAGACTAACTTTCTTGTGTGTTAGCCCATAATTTGCACATAGAATCTTGGAGGAGGATGAGCCTATACAATTTCCATCAAGCAAGCATTGAAGGGCTATGCTCAGTGCATTGTCAGTTAAAAGACGATTGTTATGTCCATGATGCTCAGCTCAAAAAGGTATGACTCTTTGTTGGAGAGCGTCGGAGAAATAATTTTATGGATGGAGTGATGCATATGAATAAGAGAGTTCGGAAAAGAGAAGCAATGTATGAGAATCAATTAATGATTCCATTGATCATCTTAGTGGCACAGTCTTCAAAATTGTTATTCTACTTAAAAAGTGACATAACATTTAGGATGATTGCTCTATAGGAGACCATTTTACAAGACACTATGTAGCATAAATATTCATCTCCACGCTCATCACTCCTTCAAGCATGCTAGATCTTTTTTTTTTTTTTTTTGCGAAAAAAAGCTAAACCTTTTTTATCATTGTTGATTAAACATTAGGTTTACAAATTATCTTTAGCTGTTAAATATTTTCCAATAATAATTATAGACCCCTAAAAAAAATGAAGCAAATTTGAGTCAAAGTTAAAAATAAAGAAGAGAGAATCTGAGAAATTTTAGTGGGATAATATTTTGGACAAAAGTATAATCTTGCATCACACCTACACCTAAGCCTTGAACCTTTTTTTTTTTGGTAACAGCAAATGTTATATGAGAACATAATTAAAAATTTATACAATTGAGATTAATAAAGATATATGTGCGTATAATTATTTGACCAATATTGTCCAAAATCCCAAAACGTGCGTACACATTTTGAGCTGATAACGATGCTTATTCTTAGCACAATAATTCCCTGGGTGATGCTGCTGATTTGATTTGATCCAGTAATCAGCTTTATTTTATTGGGATTGGTGTGTTATATCGATCGTCTCAGCAATATTTGGCCATTGTTATATCGATCATGGCGGACCACCAACGGTTCTGCGTCATGCGACAGGATCATTTCATCAAGTTTTTAAAACTTTAAATATTATTTTTCACAATTTTATAGTTACCTCGATTTTAATTAAGGACGGAGGGATTTGTTAAATATTAATCTTATGTTTAAAATATTGTTTGTTTTCTGGAGTTGAATTGATAATTCTTATTTATTCTAATATATTAATCGGTTATATTAATTTAGTTAGGCAAAGAGGTAGGAGATGGGTAGTTTGGTTTAGCATATTATAAGTTTATTGTATTCTAAGTATTGCTTTTTTCTTTTTTTTCTTTTTTAATTTTAAGTGTTTTTTTTTTTTAAATTTAATTTTGATGTTGGGCTTAACCTAACCATAGTAACGGGTTTAGCAGGTTAGAGTGAGAGAACCAAGTAGAAAATCAACAAATTTTGAGAGTACGTGAGAATATAAAAGATCTTTGTAAATAATAAAAATAGCACGATGTCTCGAATATGTCTGTTAATCCCTTATTTATATGGTTTAAGAGGGCTAAAAGAAATGTTATACTTATAAAGAATAAAAAATAACACAATATATGATTATTTTTTTATACATTATGTGATTGGTACAAACAAACATAGACACAGACCAAGTTGTATGATACATGCATGACCCTCTTCCTTTGGAGCGACTTTCTAACCCTTATGCTGTTCTTTACAATTTGAATAGACTAGAGGAAGCCCATAACGAGTACTTGGGAAAATCCTCATAGGCAAGTGCTTTGGGCTAGCTAGTCCTCAAGAGTGAGTGATTAGAGCAAATCTATGAAGTCGAGAACCTTAGAACAAGGCCATAAATCTATTATGTTAATATGACAATATGGCAAAAAATGAATATCATCAATAAAGTTAAGACCGTAAGCTCTATAGGTGCTTGCTTCCAACAAATCGGACTAAGACAATCATGAGAGGTGAATGAGCATAGCTAAAGATGATTGCTAAGAGGAGTAGATCATCCAATGGTTAATACCACTTAAGGAAAAGGCTTGTTGAGGTGAGTCCACTCGACAAACTCCTCAAGAATTGATTTATCCTTGATCAAATCTACCAAGGACAAGCTCATATGTCATGAGATTCATTGGGATAAATTCATAATTTCTCTTAAATTGATGCTGAGCACCCTCAGGGAAAGGCTTTCTGTAGGTGAGCATTATTTTGATTAAGTATCCCTCCTAGCCATGCCACTTGATAAGAACATGTTTTGATACATGCAAGTTACCAATATGGGCATATATGAACATAAATATACTACATAGGATAAATTGGACATACAATTAGATCCTTAATTCACTTACTCCTTTGAAGAGAAAATTGTAATAATAAATAAGGGAACTAAAAAAAGGTAAGTATTTACTATCTTCACCAAATGATAAAGTAAGAGAAAGTTTTTTTCTCTACTTTTACTAATGCCATGAAAGGAGTGCCTTCATCCAATATTCTCATAAAAAAGATTGATTTAACCCTTATATTGCCTTTACTTATAAATAGTAGTGAAAATTGCTGATAAAGCTATCATTCTCCCTTTACTTTGGCCTACCATTTCTAGCTTGCTTGAGAGATGATGAACTTGAGCCCTTTTATAGTATACCAACATATATTGTCAAAAATTAAGGATGACACATCTCCAAAAATGTAAGGTGGTAGAGGATAAAGGGAGGAAGTCTAGCCTAGTTGATAAGAAGAAAAATATGATAAATTAATAGAAGTTGACAATGATCAAGCTAATTATAATGGAAAAGTGCAAGCTATGTAATGAGGTGGAAATAGAGCCAAGTAAGGTGATATTGACTTAGCCGATTAAAGCTACCATGATTGAGCTAAGTATGGCAAAGGATATGTGGATAAGTAATGTAATACCTACTGCAATAGTGTTATACCCATTTTAACCCATACTAATATGTTAGCTGTGTTAGAAATTTTTGCATTTTCTTTATATATATAAAATATTCTACATGCATATGAATGCCTAATTCTATTCTATAGTGTGTCTTAAGGGTCTGTGTGCATAAAACCCGAATCTTAAAATTTATTCTCGGAAGTACCATAGCACAAAGGTTGGCGACACTACAAAATTGAGTTCTTTATATTTTGGAAAATTTTGGTGTGCGTTGCGGTGTTGCGGGTTGTAATGTCGCCATGTTAGATTAATATTTTATAAAAATATCATAATTTACTTCAAATTCTTTTGGCTAATTCTTTATCCCTAGCCCCAACTTTGGTTGCAGGCTTAGAGAGATAAACACAGAGAGAGAGAGAGAGAGAGAGAGAGAGAGAGAGAGAGAGAGAGAGAGAGAGAGAGAGAGAGAGAGAGAGAGAGAGAGAGAGGATTTTAATGATAGAAAGTTAAATTCAAGCAACTTCAATCTATTTTTTTAATATATGTCTAGTTCAGGAAGTTGTCTAGTTTTAAGTATAATGCATTTCACCTATCTCAGTTTTAATTACAAGAAAATTCTGAGATTTTCTTATTAAAACTATAAAAATTTATAGTATAATAAAGGGGATAGTATCACATCTGTTAAATTTTCATCGTGTAACTTCCTATATGTTAAAATATGAGTATTATGCTGATTTTTGTATTTTCTTTAAAAAAATTTATCATGTAGACTGAAAAATGAATTATTTTTAGCAATCTAAATTTTTTTTTTCCTCAAAAAATTATAATGTAGCACATTTAAGGCTTCAAAATGATGTTATAGACAATCCTTAGTAATTTGGTACAACTTCAAAAATATGAATTATTTGTTTAGTTTGCCAGATATTTGGCTGCTTTTGATTTTCTATGTTTTGATCATTTTCCTTAATTTTATAGAATTACAATTATATATGTTCTTATATATTTGAAATGGGTGATTCTAAGGAGTTCTAATATGGGAAGGAAGTTTTATTATGTTGAATGCATGTGGAGCTATAATGGCCTAAATTTTTATATATATGGTGTGCCAAGTATTTAGGAGCTATAAAGGCTTATTTTTTAATATGCTAACATATGGATTTATTGTGAAACCCTTATGTTTGAAAAAAAAAAATTTTGTGCTGTTAGTACGGGACGAACCGTCTGTACGAACTGAAGAAATGTTGATAATCTGTATGGTTAGTACGTACGAACTGCCAGTACGAACAGAGAAAATATGCATGTTCGTCTGTACGAACCTGGAAGGGTCGGGACGAACCAGACAGAGAGTTTCGTCCATGGACGAAGAAATTGGAATTTATTTTCGTCTGGACGATTTGAGTCCAGAGAAGATCGTCCCGGGACGATCGGGACATTGTCCGGGACGATCCTACTTAATAAATATCCTATTAACGTCATTTTTGAAGAGAAACGAAGGGAAAAGAAGAAAAGTGAATTTTTGGGCTACTTTCGTCTGTCGACGTAGTTGGGAAAGTTGATCGACTCGAGGTAAGACACATTCCGCCTTTCTCAATTTTCAGAAATGTGGATTTTGATGACTTTTCTGTCTCGATTTTTGTTTCCATTAGCGAATTTCTGGTATTATTTTCTTCTGACAAAGATTTTACCGCGTAACTTTTGGTATGTTTTTGAGATGATAATTGTGCACATTTTGAGTATTTTCTAGAAGATTTTTACCGGATATTTTGAATTATGCAGCATTTTAATTGAATTGCAAGTTATTAGGATGTTGAAAAATGTTATGTCAGTACAGTAAAAGTTTTATAATGTTGTTGTGGATATTCTGTGGTAATTTGGTAAATTTCTGGATCTGTAAATTTTGTGTAAATTCCGTATACTGCCGTTATGTCGCTGATTTTTCGTATGAATTCTGATTTTTCTGAATTGATTCATTGAATGAATTGAAGTGTTTGTATGCTATTAGATGGGAGATATAAGGGGTGGGGGAGCCTTTGAGATTCTATCTGTGTCAGGGAAATCTGAAATGAGCTCTGAAATCTGAAAATAAGTTCTGTTTTGGAATTTCGAATATCTGTTCTGTTATGTTCTGGTACTATAAGCACAAAGGGAGGCATAAGAGGCCAGAATCTTTGAGATTTTGTTAGTATCTTGGAAGGGAGGCATAAGGGGCCAGAATCCGTTGAGATTCTGTCAGGGTCAGGGAATCTGATATGAATGTGATTTTATCTGATTTTCGATTTCTGTACGATTCTGGTTATTTCGTATGATTCTATCTGCTTGTGATATGAAAGCTTTATGATATTTATTCTGAACTCTGATTTGAAATGACTTCAGTTTTCTGTATTAGTTGTTTGATTTCTGTTGATCAAGTATCTATTCTGTCTGTTCTATGAATTCTGTACGGCTATTTTCTGATGTGAATTTATGATGATTTTGATTGATGAGTGATGTCTTGCTAAGCTGTTAGCTCATCCTTATTTTCTGCGTGGTTTTCAGGTTCTGGGAAAGGGAAGGAGGTCTTGGACTAGAAGTTCTGTGTATGATCTGAGATTAGGTATTTTTGTACTTTTGATTTTTTTACAGTCATGACTTTTCTGTTTCGTTTTGTTATTTCTGTCGGAAGCCATTGATTGTATTGTAGATGATTGTTTTGATGAAAGAAAAGATAGTTGAATTGTTATGTATTTGGATGTTTATAGTAGCTATATATATATATATTTTATGTCTATACGATATTTGGAAGAAAGTTCTGAAGCAAATTTCAAAGCCAGATCCGGGATTTTCAATGGTTATGTCGCGGCCCGATGCGAGCGGGATCCGTTCCGGTCGAGTTGGGTCATGACATTTATAAGGGACTAAATTTTGATATATATTATATTGGGAGGCATAAGGGCTTGAGAAAAATATATTAAATTATATTTTGATATATGAAGTGTTGTTTTATCTATGTAAAGTATATTTAATTTCAAAATCTATTAACTAGTATCACTCTGTTAAGTATAATATCCTTTTATAAATTGCTTTGAATTTAGATAAATTAATGTTGGATTAAGTATAAAAAAGTTAGATTGGTGGGTGTGACCTACTGAGTTGTGTTGGCTCATACCTATTATGTGTTAGGTTTCAGGTTAGGGCAAGGCTAAGGAACTAGTTGAGTAGTTAAGATTGTATGATATGATAGTCTGAGTATATATAGTTATTTTTTAGTTTTCTAATTTTGTGTAGTCATGACTAATTTTTGCTCTATATTATTCTTATATATAGCTATGTAATATATTATAGAAATCTTATTATATAAACGTTTTGAAGATGAATGGAAAGAAAAATTATGGATTAGTATATTTTTTGTTTAGTGAAAGTTAATTTGTAGCCCAGTTGTCTATTAATAATTAAGAAATCTAAAAAAGTTCTCCTAATTGGATTTTGGGCTTGGTTTATCACCATCCAACATGGTATAACTCATTCAATTTCTGGATTACATTGAGTTGGGTCGTGATAGTCCTTTTTAAGTATCAAATGTATAAGAATTAATATGTAATTATGTGAGATAGTTTAGGGTATATTTGGCAAGGGTAAGGGCATTCATTCTATTTATTTTCATGTACATGTTTGGTTAATCTGAGTGTATTCTGTGTGATTATATGTTAGATCAGCAAGACCTACATTTGACTGATTGGCAGAGTGAAAGTAAGATTATGCCAGTACGGAGTACTGCTCTTATTAATAGTTTTGATTTGATTACCTAGTTTATAGGATTAGTAATATATTTGATAGGTGAGGCTCAGGGCAATATCTTTTCTATCTAGTATGATAATATATATAAAAACTTATAAATGTTTCTGAGGATAAAGATTTCAATTTTTGAGGGTTTTGTTGATCCCAAAGAAATAGGGGTTTAGCTTATAAGATTAGAGAATATTTTTAATAGTATGTAGTGTCTTCTTGAGAACAAAGTACCTTTGGTTGTGTTTCTATTAGATAGGAAGGTTAAGCACTTGTGGTTGGCCTAGCCAAGAAGTTCTAAGGAAGGTTAAATTCCCTAATAAGCTAGGAAGAATTCATAGATATTTTTAGGTTAATGATGCAAGAGATTTTTTTGAGGTTAGTTAAGGGGAGAAAGCTTGTAAAGTACGAGATAGAGTTTATTGTCCTAGTTGGTTACACTCCATAATTAGTCATCACTTTTGAGGAGAATTGTTATAGGTTTTTTAAGAGGTGTTCAACATAATCTAAAGCAGTTGCTAGTTATATTATATATTTTTAATTTCTTTAAGCTAGTAGAGAGAGTCTATTTGATTGAGAACAATATGACAACTACTATGTAAAGATCGGCACTAGTAGAAAGAGATTTGGTGGTGAATCTTATAGTAGAGGATTTTTATGGAAGAGGAGCATGTTTGGTCTAGGAGATAACCTAGAGTGGTGGATCTTTTGTATCAATTCTTAATGGTGGTAGTGTTGCCAATTTTTAGGTTCTATGAGTGGAGTACCAATATGCCAAAGTTATAGTAGGAGACATATAAGACAATATTATCAGATGGCATGTAAATGTTTGTGATGTGGTCAGATTGGACATCTTGTAGTTGAGTGTCCACGATCAATACCAAATAGACATTCTAAGCCAAGGTTTGTGAACTTTATTAGATAGTTAGGGAGACTAAGTATAGTTCCACCCATATTTTTTAAGGGGTCTTCTAATAAAAGCAATCGTGTAGTAGCAGGTATATTGTTTGATGGTGGCATGAGGGAGCCTAGTAGTTTTATTATTCCAGCTCTGATTCAGGATTATGTATGTAGTTTAATTCAGCATAAGGCTTTATTATTATTATTTATTTATTTATTTATTTTTTTAATTCAATATGAGGCTAAAGATGCTCTAGATTTGCTTATAGGTATGTCTTATATTTTTGATAAATCTTATCGCATTTTATTTGATTTGAAAGCTAGTCACTCATTTATTTATGATAAGTACTTTATTCTATTAAGCTTAGGTTTTATATTATTTTATGCATCATTATGTGTTACTCTACTTATGGGAAATAGTCTGTTAGCTAGTTAGGTTTGCTTCTGTGAATTGGAAATATTTGATAAGAAATATAGATTTATTCTTATATTGTTGCCAATCATAGTTTGATGCTATTTTAGCAATGGATTGGTTGAGTTAATATAGAGCCCATATTGATTATCTAAAGAAGAAAGCCACTTTATTCTTGGGTAGTGAGAGCTACTTTTTCAGGGAATAAGGAGTGTTTTGACTTATTTGATATCTACTATATGGATGGATGGATGTTGAAAGAAGGGTTGTATTATATTTTTTGCATCTATTTAGGATAGGAGAATAAATTTTGGATCTTTGTAGAGTGTAGTAGTAGTACGAGCATTTGTTATTTATTTTTTATGTGCGGTTAGTGTGTTTACCACATGATAGGGAAATCAAGTTTTACTTTGATGTGTTTATGGGTATCACTCTAATATTTTAAGGCTTAATATAGAATGACACCTAAGGAGATTCAAGAATTAAATGTGCAGCTTCAGGATTTAGTTAACAGAGATTTTGTCCTATCCTATTGTGTCCCGTTAGCGAGGACCTATTTATTTATGAAGAAGAAAGATGATACTATGCATAAATATGAGAATTAAACAATGTGATAATTAAGAACAAGTATCCTCTGTCTTGGATTGATAACATGTTTAATCAGTTTGTGAGATCTTCTATATTTTCTAAGATCGACCTGAGATGTTAGTATTATCAGTTGACAGTGATAGAAGAAGACATATCGAAGGTTGTATTAAGTACCATATATGGGCATTCTGAGTTGTTGTTCATTCTATTTGGGGTTAGACTTGCAATGCTTTATGGCACATAATGTTGGCCATTAGAAGAGAAGCATAATATTAAGTTAATTATTACAGAGATGAGGTTGCTCAGGTGGATGAGTGGCTTTACTCTTAGAGACAGGATATGAAACGAACATATACATGAAAAAGTTGGAGTAGCTCCAGTGAAAGATAAGATTAGAAAGAGTCGTCTTAGATTATTTGGTCACATAAAATGTTGGCCTTACGATGACCAAATTTGAAGAGTATATGTATTAGATTTGACTTATGTTAATAAAAGTAGAGGTAGACTTAAAAACCTTGGTTAGAAAATATTAGAAATAATATTTCTTTATTAGATTTATATGAGAATTTGACTCTTAACATAACACAATGGAAAAAAAGATTCATGTAGCCGACCCCACATAATAGGATAAAGGCTTAATATTGTTGTTGTTGTTGGTCATGCCCTTTGAGCTGACCAATGCACATGTAGTCTTTATGAATTTGTTGAACAAAATCTTCAAGGCTTATCTATATTAGCTTGTTATATTGTTTAGAGATGATATTCCATATACCTAAAGTTTGAAGAAGATCATGTAGTGCATCAAAGGATTATTTTGGAGACTTTAAGACAACATCAGTGATTCACAAAGTTTTCTAAGTGTAAATTATGGCTGAAGTATATTTCATTTATAGGGCATGTGGTGTAAGCACAACTATTTTTATAGATCCCCAAAAAGTTTAAGCTATGGCTTATTGGCTAAGACCTAATATAGTATTTGAGGTACACAGTTTCTTAGGCATGACTAATTATCTTAAAAAGTTTAAGTGAGAATTTTTTTAAAATTGTATGCCTTTGATGAGACTGACTTTGATGTTAATAACATTCATTTGGATGCTTGAGAGTGAGGAGAGTTTTTAGAAGCTAATAAACTGTTTGACATATGCTGTTATTTTGACCATGCCATCATGTATAGAGGGATTTTAGATATTCAATGATGGCTCACTAAATGGTCTGCGATATATTCTAATGCAAAATAAAAATATAATAGCATATGCTTCTAAGTAGTGAAAGACACAAGAGAGGAGTTATTTGATGCATGATTTAGAGCTTATTATTATTATATTTTCTTTAAAGTTCTGGAGGTGGTATTTATATGGTGTTTGATGCGAGATTTTCGCTGATCATCTGAGTTAGAAGTTATATATATATATATATATATATATATATATATATATATATATATATATATATATATATATATATATATATATATATATATATATATATATATATATATATATAATTTTAAATCTAAGATAGGGGATGTTATTCAAGTTTATTATAGATTATGATCCAACTATTCAGCATTATCCTGGTAAGGCAAATGCCTGACTAATCAAACAACATTTATTAGGACAACCAATGCCTGACGAAAATTTATTCAATCAATGTCTAATAAATCAGATAGCATTGTGTTACACACATTGCATATTGTTTATTAGGGAAACCAACTCTATCTTTAGATGAAGTCATTGTTCTTTTATATTTTCTGAAATGAGGAATTACTTTGTATGGGTATGTAGAAGGTGTGCTATTTGCTATGGTTAAATATGATATGCTATATGATGTTGATATTTTGATGATTTCTTTGTGATCTATGATGCGTGTCTTGATTTCTTTATTTTTGGAGCAATCTGGATGTTTATTGCTAATAAAAAATGTTTTACATATAAATATGCTTATACAGGCTTGTTATTAAAAGAGGGCTATAAAATTAATTAAAATTTTAAGCTAATAAATTTTTTTTGAGGTGTGTTTTTGTTGCTTAGCCCACTTAATTATTAAAGTATGGCTAAGCTTAAAGGTTGATAAAAAAATAAGCAAAATTCTTATGTGATATGATATGATTTAAGATGCTTATATAAATTGCTTTACTAATTTATAGGGGAGTATAAAGTCATTTTTTTATTTTTAAATATAATTTGTAAAAGACTTGTGAAAGTCTAAGAAAAGGATTAGAGATCCAAAGAGGGAAAAAATCTTCATTCAATAGAAAGTTCCTTTCTTTTGGAAGCCCTATTGGAGGAATAAAGATGAAGAACAAAATAAAAAGAATTAAGATAAATGATGATTTTTTTTTAAAATTCAATTTTGTATTCAAATACCTTTGTAGAATGCCATACTCGCCTTTCGAAGTGAAATGAGATTTTCCACATTATATTTATTTACATAAATGATAATTTTTCAAAGCATTTTTTATCTTTAAATATTATTCTCGAATAACATGTCTGCCTTTCGAGATAGTATGTTATTTCTTTTGTTATATTTAACTACAAAAATGAAAAATTTTCCAAAACACATTTTTTGTCTTCGAATCCATTGTAGAATATCATGTCCATCTCTCAAGATAGAATGATATTCTCAGTGTCATATTCGATCACAAAAATAAGAAAACCCTGAATTTTGCATGGGTAATATTTTATTTTCCCATAGAGAGCAGTATGTGACTTTGGATCTAGTATAAATCTCATATCATTGTCCATCTTTGAAAGAATAGACATATGAGATGTCCAACCAACCATTGTCACCTTTAGTTAGCTAATCTTTCATTCACTTATCCAAAGGGAGTTTTAGAGGATATATTAATAAAGGTAGATATGTTTATTTTCTTTTTGGACTTTATTGTATTAGATATGGAAGAAGATAAAGAGATATTTATATTTTTTGGTGGAGGTAACAGGTAGGGCTATGATTGATGTGTAGAAGGGATAATTGATCATGAGAGTTCATAATCAAGAAGTCATCTTCAATGTCTTAAAATCTATAAAATTTCCTAAAGATTAGAGTGAAGATTATTATGGAATGAATTTAGTTGAAGCTTGTGTAAAGGATGTTATGAATGAGTTATCGAGTGAGACTCATTTGGATTTCTCATTGTGTGAGAATGACTTAGGAGAGGTAGATGAAGATTCTATTCATGTGATTAGTGAATCCCATAGAATATTTTAAGAGAGATATGAAGTATTGAATACATTATATCCAGGGAAGCTTTTAAAACCATTTATTATAGAGGCAATTAATCTTAAATTAAAAGCATTGCTTGTCCATTTAAAGTATGCCTTCTAAGGAGAGGACTTAACTTTATATGTTATTAATTATATTGATCAAGAATGTAAGTTGAATAAAGTTCTTAGCACGTATAATAAAAAATTTTTGTGGTCTATTATTGATATTCAAGATATTAGTATGTTAGTTTGTATGCATAAGATTCTGTTAGAGGAAGCCTGTCAATCCAAAGCTAATTATAAAGAAGGTTAAATCTTACTATGAAGGAAGTAGTGAAGATAAATATAATATAATGGTTGGATGCATGTATTATTTATTTTATTTCTAGTAGTTTTCTAGTTAGCCAAACTCACTATGTACCAAAGAAATGAGAGTAAACTATAGTTACCAATGAAATGAATGATATTATTTCGATTAAGACTGTGGTAGGGTGGAGGATATGCATAGATTCTAGGAAACTTAATAAAGTTACTAGGAATGACCATTTTCTATTATCCTTTATTTAACATATGTTAGATAGATTAACTAGACATCCTTTTTATTATTTATTTGATAACTATTCTATATACTATCAGATTGTGAATGCGTAGAAGATCAGGATAAGGTGACATTGTCCAGTCCTTACGAAACATTTAGTTTAGAAGAATGACCTTTTGTTTGTACAATGCCCCTGTAATATTTCAAAAAATATATAATTTTTATATTTTTAGATTTAATAGAGCAAGGCATTAAAATTTTTATGGATGATTTTTATCTTTAAAACAAACTTTGATGTTGTTTAGATCATTTAGAATTAGTTTTGAAGAGATGTGAGGAGGCTAACTTTGTTCTCAATAGGAAAAAAATTATAGTTTATGGTTAAGTAAGGCATTATCCTCAGACAAAAAATTTTTGAGAAGGGTATAGAGGTCTAAAGGGCAAATATCTAGGTGATTGAGAATTTGCCACCTTGTATTTCTATTAAGGGAGTCCAAAATTTTTTAGGCTATGCCATTTTTGTAGAGGATTTATTATATATTTTTTTAAATTAC
The DNA here is from genome assembly GCA_019514585.1 of Dendrobium officinale. Lineage (NCBI taxonomy): Eukaryota > Viridiplantae > Streptophyta > Magnoliopsida > Asparagales > Orchidaceae > Dendrobium > Dendrobium officinale. Next base: position 29,726,713 of record CM033683.1, read on the forward strand.
TAAACCTCTATCATTTACTTGAGAAAGATATTCCATTTGAATTCAATTATGATTATTTAGCTGCATTTGAAATAATTAAGAAGTACTTAGTTATTGCACCTATCATCATTTCATCTCAATGCTCTTTAAATTTAGAATTGATGTGTGATGATAGTAACTATGCCATTAAAGGGAGAGATTATTCTGTGCGAACGTCGAACACAGCTCTACATCTGTATACCAATCAGAATGAGTCACGTCTGCCATACCAATCTGCAATATTGAGCGGTACTGATGCTCAGTACTGTGATATCGAGCGGTACTGAAGCTAGGTACTGCGGTACCGAGTGGTACCTAGCCGCGGGCATAGGCATCCAGATAGGGTTCTGCTTCCGCACATAATAATTTTTCTATTAGAGAGTTTTAGGACAGACTAGATTAGAAATTTCATGTTAATTAGATGCACAAATTAATTACATAACTGAGAAAGAATTATGAGCGATAGTTATTGCTAAAGTTATTATTTTCACTTAACACTCTGTTATGAAATACATGTTAACTACAAAAAATGCTAAACACATATTAATTTGATGAATTTTATTGCTTCAAGAATTTGATGTAGATATATTAGATAAAAAAGATCTAAGAATTACATGATCGATAATTTATCTATCTTAGAAAAGGATGATTCTAAGCATAACGATTGTAACATTAATTAATTCTTTCCTAATGAGAAGCTGTTTGCATTACATTCATTATGTATGACTTGGTATGATAATATTATGAACTTCATTATGAGTGGAGTGATCCCTGTTGATATGCCTTACACCAAAAATTTATGCACAATTTCAATTTTTTTTTTTTGGATGAGACTTAGGGATGAGACTTATTTATTTAGGAAGTATAACGATCAAATCATTAGAAAGTGTGCTCCATAATATGAGATTAAGCATATTATTAGTTAGTGCCATGATTTTGAGTATGAATGACATTTTAATGAATTTAGAACTACTTCTAAGATCCTTCGATCAAAATTTTATTGGACAACCCTATTTAAAGATGTGAATGAATATGTGAAAAGAAGTGATAGATGTCAAATGCAAGGTAATATTTCAAAGGGACATGAAATGCCCCTTGTTGTAAATATAGTGAAGGAGAGATTTGATAAGCATATGAGAAATTTCTTGAGAGAGTTCTACAAATTTGAGTGCGATGTTCACTTTGTTTATTTCTCTAATCATATTAATTACTCCTTCAAATTGTAGCCAAAGCTCTTGATGGAGAGCTTTAAAAAGTCTTGTTGTAAATACAATGAAGATTTCATGGAGGTCCTATATATGTACCTTGAAGATCTAATTGAGGAGGCTAGGGTTTGTAGGTTTTTTTTAAAGAAAAATAATGTAAGGGTTTCTCCATTATGTGTGAAGGAGAGAGACTTCTCTACATTGCTACGAGCATAAGAAAAGAGTTTTAAGTGAAAATATCAAGGAGGCACTTGGGAATAGGACGTAAGCCCGTTGGTCAAACCACTATAAATTGATTTGTGCATTCTTACATTTAGTTTTTTTATTTTCTACACATTTTTTATTTTCCATTTATCATTTGTGCTTTTTTGCTTAGTTGTGATATCTTTGTTGGAATCCATAATTAAAATTAAAAAAAAAATGTGAAAGATTAGCTTTGCTTTAATATTGTGAAGAATCATTATGAACATATTTAATAATAATAATAATAATAATAACTTTATTAATCATTTTAGTGTTTGAAGATATTGTACAATAGTATAAAACCCCACAATCCTCAAGGAATTATGGTCCTTTGTTACTATTTTAAATCACGCATTGTGCTCATCATCTAAGTATTCATTTGAAAAACTTTGTTACTATTTCTTAAAATAATTTTTGATATTAATTTTTTTTTTGAATAAAAATTTTCGGTACTAAAAAGTTATTTTAGAAAATAATAAGAAAGCTATTCTAACTGAAGCGGACGATTTTATTTACTGCTTCTTAAAATAATTTTCTATTAGAAAAGTGCTTTAAGAAGTAGTAAGAAAACCCTCACAAATGAGCTTAAGGACATCTCCAATGGAACTACAAACAACTGTTTGCCGTTCTTCTGTCACTCCGACCGAGCGACAATTTCGCCGCTATTTCATAGCCGGTGAACAGTGCGACGTCAATACTGGTGTCGCATGTTAATCCGCTAAATTTTTATGTGTCAACGAGATTTGCTCGCGAAATGGAGAAAGACGATTAGAGACGACGAAGCCCGCAAAATGGAGTTTGTTTGGAGCAGCATTTTGAAATTTTGCAGTAAAAAATGTGGTTTTCAGTTGGAGATGTTCTAAGACTTTGTTTGGGGTAGCTTTCTTACTCTGTTTAAATTAGCTTTTTTGGTACAAAATTTTTTGCTCGAAAATAATTTTAGAAAATAATAATAAAATAATCCCAAATAAAATTTAAATCCCTCATTTAAGTGGATTTATGAGATTTGACCAGTTGATTTTACTGCCAATAAGAAGAGCTTCCCTGAATCTTTTCCACCGTTAATTAAAATTGTGAAAAAAAAAAGTGATATATTTATTTGTATTATATTTAAATTACTCGTGCATTTAAATGATTCAGGAGGAAAACGGGAACGGCACTCCCCATGTAATTTTGTCGGTGGCGAGATTTGTTGACTATGTTGCACTACCCACGTCATGAGGCGCACGATTTCTTGTTGTAGGTTGGGGAATTTATCTCTTATTCTCGCGATATAACAGAAAATTTTAAATTAAAAAAAAAAACGCCCGACATTTAGTAATTTTCGACTTTGAAATAACGCTTTGAAAAGTTTAATAAAATTCTGATGCAATTTAAATTTCAAAAGAACTCGAGGAAATCAAAAGATTGTTGATTTTTAAAATCTTATCAATAACAAAAATTTAAGATTTATTGAGAACATCTTTCTAATTGTTTTCTTAAATAATTTATTTTTATAAAAAATTATTTCAGCTAAAATTTGTTTTACTAAAATACTACTTTAGAAAGCTTTAAGAAAATATCTCAAATCTTAAGTTTCATTTGGAACGGCTTTCTTACTATTTCTTAAAGCACTTTCTAATATAAAATTTAAATTTTTTAAGTTTTGTTTTGGATGACTTTTTTACTACTTCTTAAAATAACTTTATATTATCAAAAATTACAATTTTTTATTAAAAATATTTTAAAAATTAGTAAAAAAATAATTCAAAATGAATTTTTAATTAATTAATTTTTTAAGAGAAAATGATTGCTAAAAGCTCTCTCGTGAGTTGTTATTTTGCTGGCATACTCTAGAAGGCTCATCAAGGGTCCCTTTCCCCTCTGTCTCCTGATATGTTAGGTGATGGTTAGGGTGCAAGGTGGAAAATGAGTTTTTTTTTTTCTCAAATAGAAAACCATTAAAAAAAGCAAATAATTTGTTGGTGGGTCAATTTGGAAAATCCCACTGTATTGTGACATATCCTGCCTTGAAACTTCTTCTTCCTCTCCTAACTCTCTCACCCTCTATCTCTCTCTCTAAATATATGACTAAAATATTTAAAATTTGCTTCTACCTTCTCAACCATATAATCCTTCTTAGACTTCATTTAAGACCATTTTTATATTGTTTTATATAATTATCATAGATAAAAAATAAATTTTTAAAATTGTTATAAAAAGTAATTTTTGAGTACAACTTTTTCTTTGAAATAATAAAAAAATTATGATTATGATCTAAAAAATAAAATAGTAAAAAAAATTATCCTAATTGAAATCATTATTTTGTTCTTTGAACCTTTAAGTTTATAGTAAGTATAAGTTATTTGATTGATAAATATTTTAAAAAAATTATAAAAGTAATAGTTTTTAAATTGGTTTTCCTTTTTTTTAATTCGTCTTTCCTGTTAGTGAAGGTCAGGTCTTTCTTAATACTGGCAGCACCAGCTGCCACCTAGTTCTAAGAGAGGGATATATGAACTGATCAAATGCCTCATTCCTCTTCATAAGGACATCAATCGTCCTCATCCCTTGCATTGGCTTCCTCTGATTCACATTAGCCAGGTTTGCTTGCTTCATTCTAATCCAATAACTTCTTATAGGTTTTTTTCTTCTTGTTCTTTTGATAGAATGAGATCTTCCAGTTTGTATTTGATTGCTTTTTTAGTTTGAAAGGCCTCTTGCTAATGGTATTGGCAGATGATTTTGGCGGTAAAAATGGTTTCTGTTCCAACATTTTGACCCAAATTAGGGTATTTTCATCGTTTGTCGTTCATGAACCTAGCATTTTGGTCATTTTCTTGACAGGAAGACAGATCTAACGAAGAAAGATTCATGATTTGAAGCTCCTAAGTGTTTAATTTTTTTTCTTTTTTGCTTATACTGTAACTTCAGCATCTTTTCCATAGATTTTGTGTTTTGCTCGTCTTTTCTTAGAGTTAGGGCATTTTATATGCTGTTGCTGTAGCGCAGCATTTCCTTCATGGATTTTGTGCTTTTGTTCAGCATTTCTTCTAGATTCTCAGTACTCTGACAACTTTTCCTCATAGTTTCATGTTTTCCTGTAATGCTGAGAAGAGATGCCTTTTTGTCTTTAAATTATACAAATTTAATTATGTTCTACATTCAGTTCAAATGCATAAAATCTCTTATTAGCGTTTCAACTTTTTATTATCCTTTTTGCTATTTTATTGTGTTTAATCCTCTCTCTATCTTATAATTAATACTGGAGTGGTAGCTAATAATCCTCACTGGTAATGTCAATCCTTTAATTCTCATTAGATCCTGATAAGATAAGAGCATTTCTCTGTTATCTCTGTTCTTCATTTTTCCTTTGCTTCCTGCAGTTTGCAGGTTCTATCAGATCCTTTAAAATTTAAAGATTAAAATCGCATTTTTGTCTCGAAAATTGTTGATTACTGATTTCATTCAGTAATGTTAATGAGATAATGTTTGTTACATGTGGATCAGCAATTTATTTCAGATTAAGCACTTTAGTCTTTATTTTGTTCAATGTAGTTTTCGTGTGTTCTAAATAACTATTTTGATGTTGTTTTTTTATATTGATTGCAACAGTAGGAAATAGTATTACAATTTGTACTCAAAGTCCCAGCTCATCTGATAGCTTTTTGACTCAATTTCTGGTCTCTTACCATTAGACTTTACTCGTTAGCTTTTGCTATTTCTGTAGCTTATAATATCTCCCAGCACTGCATGGTGTGGGTTGAGCTTGCTACATGCAATCGTACTCCTTCCTTTAGGTCAAAGTGTGGCAATCAAACCATTCCTCCAATACCTGCTTTGGATATGTCTGTCATATAATCCTAGATTAAATCTTTGTAAAAATGAGATCAATTTATAGAGATCGGGTCTGCGGCCGAGTGGTCGACGGAAGAAATTCCTCCTATCTCACAGGACTCGAATCCCCTAACTATCCAAAAAAAAAAAAAGATCAATTTATAGATCATATGTCAGGCTGACAACCATGTGAATTTGCTTTCATGCATTCATTGTAAATCTCTCATGCTCATAAATTATGACATTACTATCCTGATTTATACAATTTATTGTTTTTCTATTCTTGAAAAGAAATGTTCATACTTGCAAAGTTTGTGATGTTAATATAAACTTGTTGGGAAACAGGAAGCTCAATCACCGAAGGATAGGAAAAGCTGATAATTAAAGAAATGGCTCTGACCACTATATTCTTGATATGTAGCATCCTTACCCTATGGAGCTCTCCCATTACTGCCCAATCCCCACCTTCTCTACTTCTCTCTCCATCCCCCTCACCTGCCCCAGCTCCAGCTCCTCACTTTGTCAATCTCACAGATCTTCTCTCCCTCGCTGGCCCGTTCCAGACCTTCCTCAACCTCCTCGTCCAAACCGATGTCATACAAACCTTCCAAAACCAAGCCAACAACACTGAACAAGGAATCACTATCTTTGTCCCGAGCGATTCTGCATTCGCAGACATCCAAAAGCCTTCCTTCTCAAACCTCACCAAAGACCAGCTCAAGTCCCTGGTCCTCTACCATGCATTCCCAAAGTACTATTCCCTGTCTGATTTCAAGGACCTCAGCAGCAAGAACCCTGTGAGCACATTTGCTGGAGGGCAGTACACGCTAAACCTCACCGACACCAGCGGGCTTATTCAGGTTGGTTCGGACTGGTCCAACCCAAAGATCAGCAGCAGTGTCTACTCTACAGACCCTGTTGCAGTTTATGAAGTGAACAGCGTTCTCCTTCCGAAGGCAATTGTTACTACAGCACCAGTTCTCACACCAGCCCCAGCACCTGCGCCTGTTCTCAGCCCAATTTTGGGTTTGGCACCTATAGGAGAGAAGGGGAGAGGGGAAGCCCCAAAATCATCAGAATCAACTAACAATGATTCTTCTTCGCATGGCATTGCTGTGAGTAGATTCAGTTACTTCCTTGCTGTGGCAATTGGTGCACTTCTGCTTATGCTTTGAACTATAGTAGATCAGATGCAAGTTTCAGTCTATTTCATGCTTATTCTTTTGGTGGGAGTTGGCTGTGTTGATTGAATTGGGAGTTTGATATATATATATATATCGGATATGTTGAAGATTTTTTTTTTTCTTCATTTTGTTTTTCTTTTTTTTTATATAATGAATACCATTGGATCATTCTGTGAATTGCTCTTGATTTTCGTAACCCTAAACTAGTCATTTGTGTCAGTGCAACTAAATCCTCTTTGTTACAGCATAAAAAGGTCTGAGAAACTGGAAAAATTTCTGCGCTGAAATTAATCTATTTGGGAAGATGGCTGCTAATCATTAAATATTCAAGTGTGTGACATGCTCTTATGGTCTTCCAATTAGAAGGATATCTTATAGCTTAATGAAAGAAGTAAGATTTCTGAAAATTTCTTTGCTATGTGATATAAATCTAGTAAAGGCATTCTCCTCTTCATTAATGTCCCGGTTAACGTTAAACAAGGAGAATCTCATTCCAAGCATTGATTTCTCTGCCAGAAGTTGTGGTTGTGTGCTGATTTGATCTCAGAACCTTTAAGCAGTGTATATCAATTCAACCCTATGGACTAACTAGGCTGAAAATTCTAGTGCCCTTAGTACAGAACTTGGTCAACCCAGATAAGGCCGGTCAGTGACTTTATGTGGATTTGATCTGTACTTAGAAAGTTGTAATGCATATCTGATGTACTTAGATCGAAATAATTGATGTATTCTTACTGCATGTGAAGCCTTCATTAGGTCAGATTGAGAGTGTCTGTTGCGCTGACTGGCAGGTTGGCTCAAATTTGACTTATAAATTAGCTTGCAAGTTGAGCTTATTTTGTAGGTCATATATTTTATGAGCTAAAACTTGGTGAGCTTGGCTTATTAGCTTGCTAGTCCGCTCATTTGGTCATTATTTTAAATCCCCAATTCTCTAAATAGTTTGTAAATATTGTTGGCTTTGTCATTATCTTCTCCAATGGTCCGAAGAATGCTATCTCCCACGAATTCCAATCATGACTTCTATCGCTAGTCTTATTATCGCCATCTCTTACGAGTTCCTGTTGCTACTCTTTCGCATTGGTCCCATGATACCATTATTTTGTGAGTTCCCGTTGATGCCTTCTCCCAGTTGTTACGATGCCTTCTCCAACAAAATCTTATAGATGCCTGCAAGAGTTTTGAGATTTTGGGTTGAGTTCGAGCCCATATTATGAGTTTGACTTAGGGGTGTAAACGAGTCGAGTCGAGTCGAGTATTTGCCTTATCAAGCCTGGCTCGTTTAGTCCTTAATGAGCTCGAGCTCGAGCTCAAGCTCGAGATCGAGCTCGATTAGTAGGCTCGAGCTCGACTCGTTTAGAAAATATCAAGCTCGAGCTCGACTCGAAAGCTCGAGCTCGTTTGAAAAGCTCGAGCTCGAGATCGAGCTCATTTGAGAATTATCAATGCATGTGATGGGTATTATTATATATAATTAATATAATATAATACATGTGAAGGATAAAGAAGAGATGAGAAAATCACAATGAGATCTCTTCGGGGATGGGCATCCACGTTATTTGCAGGCTTGGAAAGGTTGAAGAAGAGAGAAAGATCTAACAATGAGATCTCATCATTCCTGATTGTCAAATCAGAGGCATCGATGGGACAAACAACTAAGAGGAGTTTGAGAAAAGAAAAGTTAACGATGAGGGTGAAGAGTGTTATTTTTTATGATAACTTAGTCCAAGGGTCTCCAGGGATTGCTACTCATCTAGATGCCTTCCCAGCAGGGCGAATTATTACGTTCGGGCACCCAATACAGACACGCCACGTCTCCTAAAAACACTGGATTCCGGTGTATTTTGGTGACGTGGTGCGTCTGGATTGGTGTCCTGACGAATCCGGAAACAGGACGTAATAATTTGCCTCCCAGCAGATGTCACGACCAATATCAAGTTACGGTTGGATAATATGAAGAGTGAGGTCTTTTTTTTTTTTACAGAGTGCATATTCTTCTCATGTCAACCAAGTTAACAGGGTCATCTTCTTCCCAGATGGTCTAGTTCATATATTTTCACTTCATTTGCGAGGCTTGTTTTAAGAGGCGATCTTATAATATCCAAGGTGAAGTGTCCTTACAAAATGTACGTATTACATTAGAAATTAAAATACCACAATATGATTGGCCTTTTATTTCAAAAACAACTTTAACATGATAGAGCAATATATATATATATATATATATATATATTTTTGAAAGGATTAACAATGATTGAAAAAGTAATGTAATGTGAAGGAGGGTAAACTGTCTTTAAATTTAATGATTTTAGTGGAAGCCCTTAGAAATTAAAATACTCCAATATTATTCTTGCTTTTATTTCAAAAACAACTTTAACATGATATGGGAATATGTATATTGAAAATAGGTTACCACAATTTTTCAAAATATTTTTCTTAACTTTTGGATAAGATCAACAACGATTGAAAAAAAAGGTAAGGTAATGTGATTGCAATAAATTGAAAAAAAAAATGATTATCATATTTTTATAGTTTCTTGATCAATTTGATCAACGTTCACTTCCTAAATTCCTATCTTCCAGAATCTCTCTCTCTCTCTCTCTCTCTCTCTCTCCACCTCCACCCCCCCCCCCCCCCCCCCCTTGCTCCCAATGCAGAAAGAAACTCTTCTCCTTCATAGGGTATTGCTTTTCTATAGAAAAGCCTTCAACTCCCTCCTTTTGCATCCAACATAGTTGAGATAACTCAACTCGCTCGTCATGCTCTCAGCATGGTGGAGATGCCTCAACTCTCTAGCATCCTCAGCTAGACCCAGAGTCTTTTACACAAAGACTCTTCAGAGCTTTTTTCCCCAAAGCTTCTTATAATAGCTTTGAGGAATAAGGATATAGATTGAAAAAAATAACCTTGTTTGTACTCACACAAAGATCTCTAAGATACTTTAAGAAATCTCTCACACATTTCTCTCTCTCTCTCTCTCTCTCTCTCACACACACACACACACACACACACACACACTGTGCTCTTAAATTAATGCAAGAACATATAAAGGGTTCCCATACATAAGAACTCCCTCTCTCTCAAAAGCTCTCTATGACAACTCTAGGTAAAAGAACTCATTTTTAATAAACTAAGTCTAATGATAGGTTTTCTTTTTTAATTTTTTTATTTATTTTTTTATTAGTATAATGATAGGTAAAAGCACTCTTCTTCTCACTTAGGGTTTCTTGGACTTAGATATTTATATGATGGTTCCTAAAAAGAAACCCTAATTAGGTTGTTTATTGATTTTGATTGCTTGGTTGTATATTACAATCCACTTATAATATAGTGCTATTAGATCATTTAGCCTAAATCCCAAAAAATTGCTCTCTCTATTTGATTAACTTGTATGATGTTTATTGTATAATACAATTTGTTTTAAGTTTTCAACTTGGAGAATTGAATCATTCTATCTAAAAGAATATTGTTCGAACAAGCTCTCTGTATGTTTGGCCTAAATGATATGGATCTTATAGTACAAAAATTCCCCTCATTCGAGTCCTTGATATCTGGTTCTAAAATATGTAAATATTTAACATGAAATTTAAAATTTGTATAGTACAAATATTTTTGTATCATACAATTATTACAAATTTAAATTGGCCAATTTATAGAAATAATATAGAGTTGTATTTTAATTTGAAATCAATAGTTGACCATATCTGACCTGTTATAACCAACATAATCAAGACAGATCCTATCGTGTTGGGTTGCGAAAGACAAATCCATAGATCTAGTTTTGAAAAATGCTTCATTTTTTTTTCTTCCAATTTAAACTTTAAAATAAACATAGATTATAGAGCTACTAAAAACATTGAGAGTTCTCAAATTAAACTCATCCACAAAATCTCATTCATATCATCAAAATGCGTATACAAGATCTGCACTATAATATATGGCTACATAACAGAAATCAGAGAAATACATCTAAACTAGTCATGATTGTATAAAAATCAAAATAAAGAAATACTTGTAAACTCAAATTAGATTTTGAACTGTTAATCAACATGCTGCTTCCCTTTCCCATATCTTAAAATAAAATGTAAAATCACAGTGAGCTACAATAACTTAACAGGCCACAAACGCTAATCAAAATCTCAAATATTTTTTATTAGCAAATTTTAGAATATTTAAAAGCAGTATAATAAATCATTATCCTGAGCAAAATAATAAAAAATATAGCAGTTATCCATATTTAAATAATAGTATTGAGTAGACAAATAAAACTAAAATTCATATCACATAATAGTTTGTATCACAGATTTCTCCAGTACTAGACATAATCTCAAATGATTCTAGCTTTTTATGACTCCCAATAGAATTTCTTTTTCTTTCAAACATAATACTAAAGAATTTTAATCCTGCATAACTGCCAACAGATAGATTTTTTAATCATTGTTAATCTTATTCAAAAGCAAAAAAAAATATTTTGAAAAATGTGGCAACTCATTCTCCATTAAAAATAAATACACACATTTTAAATTTTGCTCTATTGTGTTAATGTTATTTTTTAAATAAAAAGGGAAATTATGTTTTGGTGTTTTAATTTATAAAAATTTTATTGTAATAGTTAATATATCAAAATAACAACAACATCAAGCATTTATCCCGCTACGTGGGGTCAGCTACATGAATCCTTTTTCTCCATTGTGTCCTATTAAAAGTCAAATTCTCATTTAAATCTATTAAAGAAAGGTCATTCCTAATATTTTCTAACCAAGACTTTTTAGGCCTGCCTCTACCTTTCTTAATATAAGTTAAATCTAATACCTTTACTCTCCTAACCGGGTCATTGGAAGGCTGCCATTTTATGTGACCAAACCATCTAAGGCGACTCTCTCTAATCTTATCTTCTATTGGAGCTACTCCAACCTTTTCACGTATATGCTCATTTCGTATCCTATCTCTAAGTTAATATATCAAAATATGCCAATTCACACCTCCCTCCTCCCCCTCCTCTTCTATGTATTAGATAATTTCAATTTCTATTAAAGTGGGTTCTTACTTGATTAATTTGAACACCATAAGTAGATCTTGACATGGTATAATTTGGGAATCATAAAATGCTGGAAGGTTACTCTATTGCCCTTCTGTTGCAGTATATTCTTTTCATTTTATATAAACTTAAGAAAATATTATCTCAAATATTTTTTGACAATAAGAAGCATCTACCCATGCATTTACCATATGAGGCTACAGTAGGTGGACCTATTCTATTCAATATTGGTGGATGTAACCTTTTAAAAGGTATTTAACTAAACTTAAAAAGACAGCTAAGAGTAAAGCACTTCCTGAATGCTCAACTTATGAATCATATTTAATGAATGAGACAACCCAATTATACTCGTATTACTTTAAATAGCATCTCAATTAAGTAGGAGCATTGTACCTTAAAATATGGGTAAAATCTCAAATTTATTTGGATTCCACAGAAGTGGTGAACTCGCATACACTAGCACTATGCACTATTTGACTGATAAAGAGATGAGAGTTACCACGTTGTATGTCTTACTTAACTAAGATGAAGTTGAGCGATATGTCAAGTAAGTATGACTTAGCTTGTTTATACATTGATGGTTTGAATACATTAGAACCAGCAAAAGTCTAAAAGATAGTAGAAACAAAATTTCTTAATTGATTTAAAATTATGGTATACATTTCGACTATTTGTGTCCACTAATTTGTCTTAGTTAACACTGTGGTCAATAAACATAATAGTAATATACTTTATCTACTAAATTGGTGTATACTTAAGGCAATAATTTGTAGTATCATGGGCTACTTGATCTAGCTTGGGGACCAAACAAATTAGTGAAATGTTATCCAATTTTTTTGGTTAATTGCTACAAATTCCAAACAAAATTTTGATGTGAAGGTAGGAAGATAGATAATTCTGGTGTATATGTAAGAGGGAACACCCATATATGTGATGTTTCTGAGTACTATGATATATTACAAGAAGAATTACAGTTGGAATATCCCGATCGTTGGAATAATATGTATCTACTCTATTATGACTGGTATGATTTCAGTACAGAACAGAGGTATAATAATACATGTGCTTTATGATATAATAGAAGTAAAATGAGGTAGGTGATATACAAAGTTTGAACCATTCATTATTGTTAGCCAAGTAAGCCAAGTTTATAGTGTTAACAATTTGAGTAAATTACGAGACAATGTTGGTGGAGTTTTGAAAGCATGTTTATGAAAAATATTGGTTTTCTTTGGTACTTCAAATTGAATTCTAAAATCGAATTGTCTAGTTAGAAAAATGTATATCACCTCGAGAGGTGAAAATAAAATTTCATAACGGTGTTCAGATTTAAAATTATGAAATTCATCTTGAATATTGTGATCGGATGCTAAAGAGAACTTCATATGGCCTCGAAGGGTCAAAATGAGGTTCTACTGATTATCTAGCTACAATATTCAAGAAGTGTGATCATTAAGTTCACATCCAAAGCCTTATCAAAGAAAGATGTATCTCCCCAAAGGGAGATAATGTCATTTAATGATAATTCTTTAAATGTGATAATAATGATCATCTTTTGATCTTTCCCAAATGAATCCAATATGAATTTTGAAAAATCAAAATTTGAAATCAGGTGAGTGTGTGGTTCTAAATCTCCTACGAGTGCAAGCCCTCGTAGTTAATTACATCATAGGGAGATAGAGTCCCATACAAAAACTCTCTATTAAAATAGTGGCAAAATTTTGTTAGATTTTCTAAGAGTGATATCAAAAAGAGGTGAATTTTGGAAACTCAAAAGGGAATGAATCAAAATTAAGCAGTTATTATCGGAATCAAGGGAAGAAAAGTAGGGGACACTTTGAGATTCTGAAACCATCCGGAAGTGTCCCAACTTAATCTAAGTGTTGGGCTTTATGTTTTAGATTAAAATGATATTTAATTAGAGTTGAGCATTTTATTAGAAATTTGAGATTATATTCCCGGAGATTGGGGTTTTATAATCAAAGATATGCCCTAGATCCTAAATCTAATTTGGACACTAGACCACAGTCGTCCGAACCTAACTAATACAGTGCAGAACCTAGACTTACCCCGCCCTGGATTGGGGAGCCAGCTAACCACCTAATCGATTTAAAATAGATGAATCTGATCTTTTATGAAAGAGTGGTAGGGACGTTTTATTTAAGGTTTTGGAGAGCTAGGGCCGACATCTAGAGATTCCCCTAATTGGCCCCTTTGACTTATGTTGGGTGCAAAATGCTAAGGACTAATGCAATTGAAATTTTGACTCTTTTAATTTATTTCTAATGCAATGCATGCTATTTAACAACTTCAAATCAAATATGCTTGAAAGTTAAAAAATAGGCTTAGAAAATAATTTTTTAGAAGATTGGACTTCCCCAGGTCTAGCACCTCGTCCTCATAGGTCAGACTATCCGGACTCTACCCGCAGGCAGGGAAGGGTCCAAAGCAAGGAAAGAAGAAGTGCAGAAATATGCATGAGACCCCGGGGTCGATCCCCGGCTAATTCTCTAGATTCGTTATCTTTCTATATTATTTAGACTCACTAAATTTTAAACTTTAAGATTACGAGTATAAAAATTTTCACACCCTTACGATTCTCACGTATCCAGGTGAAAACAAAAGCGGCACACAAACGCCAAAAAACTAAGAAAAGCATGCAATCCTAGAGGCAATCATCTCAACTCATCAAATATAAATGAATTAATTAATAAATGTCCATAGGCAAAGTTGTCTTGCTTATTATAAACCATAATTTATAGAAAATAAAGTGGCCGGGCACCACTGACAACAACTCGGATTCTAAACCTAATAATGACGTAAGTGATTTTGAATGGGATACTTTTTGTCTTCAATTCTTCAATCTTGTTCTCCTTTAGGTTCATCTCCTTCAGGCTCCTTGGATTCTTCGTAGTAGACAATCCAAATGGATAAAAGGGCACTTCCTTTGAGAGGAGGTCACTCTTTCTTCTTTGGGTAGGAAAGAAGTGATCCAAATTTAGATCTCCAAATAGAAAAGTGCTACTTCCCTAAGGGGTGTTCTTTTCTCTTTGGAGTCCAAGCTTTGGACCTATGTATCACAATTCAAAACTCCACTTTCACAACACTTAACATTTACACAAATTATATTTGTATAAAATAAAAATTCTAGACTCTCCTACAGGGTTATCCTAAGCAGTTAATAAATTAAAATATTCCCAAGCAATTTTTTTATGTGCATAAAATAAAGTAAACACACTGGCCACGCTCTTTTTATTATTTTGGGGGTTTTAGTTGTTGAAGCACCTGTGCAAGCATTTATAATAATTGAATTTTTTTTATTTAGCCCCCCTTTTTATTGCCCTGCATGAGCGTGGCCACCTGCAGAAAATTATGTGAACATCCAGATTGCTCCTATCCTAAGGGTAATCTAGTCGCCAAACACATCAATCATCCATAGAGTGCAGTAAAAAGTAAGCAAATACAACAAGACAATTTCATCCACAAAATGCACTAAAATCACGAAAAATTCGGCACACAGCAGTAAAGTAAACACCGGCCTAACCTAGATCTAGAGTTGGTTGTCCTAGCAAACCATCTAAAGTATGTATAAAAGGTCGTGTGACTGGGGTAGATCTTAAGTTGGGTGATTAGTTAAAGTTGTCTAGTATTTGAGTTTGTTAAGGTTTAAAGGGAAATTTAGATTAAAGTTTAAATATTAATATATTAAGAATTTTAGTTAAATATATTTTAAGAGTTAATTGATTTCTACATTTATTTCACACTGAGACCGTGAAGTTTATTTCACCTTCCTTGGGGCTAAGCTAATAGCCTCGTAGGCCTGGGTTACCTAGTAGTAATCGGGGTTGATTAAGTTAATTTAAGTTGGTTGAAATTAAGGAGTGGATTAATATATAAAAGAGTTGGTTACTAATTTTAAAGGATTTGTTGAGAATTTTATTAATCAAATTAGAAAATTTTGGAATTTTAAATAATTAATGGGTTTTAGGGAAATAACTATATATGTTAGCTAAGGGGTCAAAATTTGGTTTTTAAAATTAGAGGGAAATTTGAGGGTTTCAAATTTTTAATAAATACTAGACCTCATTATGAGTTGTTATACAGGTGGCACACTCAAATCAGAGTTTTCTATGAGAAGTTATAATTTTTAGAAGTTTAAGCCTAAATTTGAACTAAGGTTGATCAAAAAATTGACTTTTTGACTTTGACCAGATTTTGGGGGTTTGAAATTTTTGAAAAATGTTATATTTTAATTAGAGTCATTAGCCACTGAGTTTGATTGATTTGGAATTTTCTACAATTAGTTATGAATTTTAGAAATTTGGGTATTTTATTAAATTATTTAATTATTTCAATTAAGGGCCCTTTTAATGATTTGAACCCAAATGAGCCCTAAACTTCATGAAATCAACTTCAAAGATCAGAAATGATCTAAGGAGATATCATGAAGTGTTTAAAGATTTTTTGGGATTTTTAATAATTTTTAATTAATTAAAATTGATTAAACATTGATTTTAACTTAAAATTAAATTTAAGTGGATTTTAAAGTCAAATTAAATGGATTTTGATTTTCAAAGATTAAGAGTTGAATTATGGTTGATTAGAGGTATTATGAGTAATTTTTGGAATTAATAAAGATTAATGATGATTTATTGAATTTTTTAAGTCCTTAAAGGGCGGAAATTTTTTAAGTTTTCTAGACATTTTCCTAATTATTTTTTCTAGGTGTCTCTACTGTTTAAATAGGATTGAAATTTGGTGTGCCTAACCCTAACATACATGCAATCATATCACAGAAATATCACAGCAAAATACTAAAACTCTAAGGAGTTATGAATTTTCAAAGTTTTGGGTCCAAAATGGATCCTTTACTTCAAAAATTCACATCACAGAAATCTATTGAGTATCTGACCCTAGAAAAATTATTAAACTTGCCTAAGATACCCAATAATCATCCACCAAAGTTAGGATTTCATTTTATCACTGTATTGTGAGAAAATTGCAAAAAATGAAATTCAAATAAACTCAAATATCTCACAATACATAAATCAAATTAATACAATTTTAATTTTAATAAATACTACATTAGATTTAGATTATCTTTCCAATGAGCTCAAGAACGTCCCATTTGGTGGAAAATTTGATTTTCTGTGAATTTTGGAAGATTTCGGACATTTAAAATATTTTTATTCAGATTCGGGTCAAATCAGCCATATGTGACGTGGCGGCGCGGCATGGTGCAACATGTCTGATTTGGACAGACCTGCGTTTGAACCTGAGGATGACCACGCGGGTTGGAGTCGACGTGGCCGATTTTGGTTCGTCCGATCGCGTTAAAGGCTCGATCGGACGGCTCTAGTTGAATTAGAGTTAAAATATTTCAAAACTCATATCTTTCAAAATATTCGACCAAATCACACAAAATTTGAACTGTAGCTAGAGGGCAATATGATCTTGCAATGCCTGGAGTTTGGAGGCTCCATTCATTGCAAAATTGCTACAGTTTTAAATTGAAATTTAAATTTAAAATGAGCATAACATACAATCCAACAGTCTGATTTTTGCGATCTTGGGCTCGTTTGAAAGCTGTAGTGATCCTCTACAACTTTTATGAAGACACTAAGAGCCAGATCTCATAGGATCGAAAGTTATATTTGAAACCCCTCTTTCTCTATCTAGAATGCTCTCTCCTCACTAAAATAGTGATTTGAGGCTTGGAAATAGTGGGGAGAAGCTTGGGATGGCCTTGGAATGTGCTAGAGTGTATGGGAGGAGCTCTTAGAAGGTTGGGGGCTATTGGATATTTGGGACTTAGATGATATGAGAGGAATGATGAAGAAGCCACCTTTAGGTCAAGTTTTCCCCCACTTTAACTTTGGCTTTTTGGATTGGATGATTGAGATTTGATTTGGAGTGGTTTTGGATGAGTGCCAAGTGTCCCCTATGCTGCCCAAAGCTAGGGAATAGGGTTGTTGGTGAGTGTGACTTCTCTTGGTCTATGGGAAAGGAGACCACACCTTTTTCCCCATTTGGATGAACCAATGCCAAGCCTTGTTTAAGGGGCTGGTTTAAGCTCTATTAGGGGAGGAAATGGATCACATCACATCATGTTTGAGCAGGTTCTAGACTAAGCCATGGATTGCTAAGGTGGCTTCTTTCCATAGGCTTTGAAATGAATTTTTTGACTCATTGACCTATTGAACAGTCAATGATGACTAGGATAGGCAAGGGAGCTGTAGGAAACTATCCTAAGAAGTTTGGAATCAAAAGGGTTGAAGCTTTAAGCAAATACATGAAGTTGGAGAGGGTTTTGACCTTTCCAAATGGGTTGACCAAGTCAACCCAGGAGGAGGATTGACTTGAAAGTCTTTGGATATGTCATGGGTGTCCAATTGAATGATTTTTATGGGTTGATTTGATTCAAATGGGTTGAATGATTGAATTCGACAAGTTTGTAGGTTAATGATTGATTTGGTCAACCTGGTCAAACCAAAGAGTAAGTTTGGGTTCAATGTGTTCCTAAAGTCATTTAGGATCCATTGGAATGACATTTGGAGAAGATTTCAAAGGTTGATAAGTCAAATCAAGTTGAGTTTAGGCCAAAAGTTTAAAAATCCCCCTTTAAGGGCATTTTAGTTATTTTGGTCTCAAGTGAATTATGGGTCAAATTGAATCTAAAAAGATGTGGATTATTGCTTAACAAGTCAATATCAAGGTATTAGGAGTGATCAAAAGATTTGGAGGGGGCTCTAAAGTCAAATTCCACTAGGTGAAAGGCTCAGTGGCATTGATTGTAAATATTTGAAGGTTTTACAACCTTTGGAGTTGATTTAAGTTTATGGGGTTAAAATCCTCCAAATGAACTCAAATTTGGAGGGCTGTCTCTAGAGACATGTCATATCAATATAAAATTGATAAAATCTGAATTAGAGGTCATTTAACTGAGTTTTAAAGTATTTGAAAAATACTTGGAAAAAGGCTTTCAGAATAAGGCTTTTGAACCTAGGATTTCTGGGTTTGAATTGAGTTTTGAGCTTGAATGAGTGGATTTGAATTATCGATATCATCTATAACCATTTGAGAGGATTATGAATGATAGGATAGGATTAAAGTTTGATAGAAGCATAATCAAGGTTTGAACTGGATTTGGGATCAGGATAGGTTTAAAGTCTTGATAGATTTGATTTGAAAATTGAATTGATTGAAGTCTAGATTGGTCTATAAAGATCAGAGATCTAGATTGATCTGAATATGGGTTATTCCTAGAGTCTTGAGGGATTCTAAGATCTATAATCTAGAAGGGTTTTAGGATCTGGATAGATCTTAAAGTTTGGAATCTAGAAGAATCTTAGGGTCTAAGAAAATCCTAGGGTCTGGGGTCTGGAGGAATCCTAGGGTCTAGAGTAGATCCTAAAGTCTGGATCTAGGAGAGTCCTAGAGTTTAGGTTGATCTGGAAGAATCCTAGGGTCTAGAGTAGATCCTAGGGTCTGGATCTAGGAGAATCCTAGAGTTTAGGTTGATCTGGAAAAATCCTAGGGTCTAGAGTAGATCCTAGGGTCTGGATTGATTTGAAGTCTGGAAGGATCTTAGTGACCTCATACAAAAATGAGGTCAACAGACAAATAGGATTGGCTCATAGTTATGAAGACCAAACCAAGGGTAGTAATTGAGAAAACCACTTTAATATCACCAACACATCAAGAAGAGTTTATGTTAAACTTAAATAATCTTACTAAATATGTGGACGATCAAATTATAATTAATGAGGTGAGTTGTTGTTAGACGAAATAGATTTAAACATAGAGAAAAGTCATGAAAAATATAAAAAAAATAGAGGAAAATCATGAGGAATATGATAGTGGTGGAGAAGTTTGATCATATGAAAATGAATCAATAAAAGATGAGTAAACAAAAGTTAAATGATTTTTGATAATATGATTTATTTTAATAACTTAGCAATAATTAGTTTTTTTTTAATTTTATTATTGCTCTACTTCATTTATTTAATTACGGGACTATTTTATATTAAATGTTTGTTATAATTATGTTGCTAATATTTCTTAATTTTTTTGTAGATGGCTTCAAGTGATG
Source organism: Dendrobium officinale (assembly GCA_019514585.1). NCBI lineage: Eukaryota > Viridiplantae > Streptophyta > Magnoliopsida > Asparagales > Orchidaceae > Dendrobium > Dendrobium officinale. The sequence continues at coordinate 29,746,309 of CM033683.1, forward strand.
ATCATTATAGAGAAATGATAAAAAATATTTTTGGTAGGTGTAATAAGAAGATGACTATTGGCCCACCAGCAGGTATGACGTACTTAAGGGACATCTTTCTATTAGCTTGCCACTCAGAATCAGCCTAGCCCGCCTTTACCTACTCCTGCAACTAATTTCCCATAGTTGTACTCACCAAAGCCCTGCTGTCTTTCAGAAAACACCACGTAGAGTAATCCCTTCTACCCTTATAACCCACCCCCACCTTCTCATAGTGGCCTTCCTACTTATCCATATCCACCATATGTTCCGCCATACTATCCCCCACCACCCCCTCTGCTCGCTGCCGGTGCACCTTCCACCCCAGCTACAGCAGAGCTGGCGACTGTGAGTTGCATATTGATTGAACTTAATAGTGAAACATATATAATTATTATATTATTAACATACAACTAAAATTAAATAAATATTTTTCTCACCTAACATATTTTTTGCAAGTTTCTCCAATTAAAATAACTGACACTAAAATACCGGACATAATAAGGAGCATGCATGATGCTCCTTATATTTCTTGGAAGAAAGTCTCAAAAGAAGTGCATGAAATATGGTTTAGAGAGTTTGAGGTTAATTATTATATAAATAAGTTCTATATTATAATTTTTTTACTTAAACTAACAAAAATATGTATATTCAATATTATGTGTTTTTAAATACAAAATTATTTTTATTGGTTACCCCAACAAAATGATAAATTCAGAAAGAATTTTGAGAAGTGTGAGTCGACTTACATGTGAGACATATTTACAGATATTAAAAAGTTAGGTGAGTGACCACTCTAGATTGGTGAGAGTGTATGGGCTGAGTTGACTAGTGCTTTGGTTAGCTTAGAGTATAGCACGAGGAGGGACCAGAATAGACAGAACAAAGCTTCTGATGTTAGGGGTATGACTAGTTCCCTTCATATTGTGGGTTCAGTTTCACATACTGAGCACATGCAATGTTTGATAAAGAATTTTCAAAGATTTTAATAATTTACTTTATTATGAATACTTATGTAAGTCTATTATAAAAATACTTGTTAGAGAACTGACCCCTATTAAATTACATAGTCTTACCCACAAACATTAGGCGGCCTAACAATGGGTTGATGAGCGAGCAAGGAAAGCCTACGTAAATACATAACTTTAAAATTTTTTATGTCATATCTAAATTGCTTAAATTTTTATTAACTTTCATAAGAGGAATATATACGGCTTTGAGAGAGACAAGGTGCAGTAGGTGAGGGTTCATTTTCAGCATAAGATTCTGACTATTGCACTTGGTCGCTGGTGGTAGGAGGAATGAAACATTGTAAGGTTTATGATTTAGGCTGGCAAGCATAGGCATGAAAGGGTCGGATATCTGGTCGCTCTAGCTTCTCAACAAGTTCCCATGAGTCCTTATATAGCCAATAGGTAGCTGCTCTTACAGTCGAGATAGAGCAAGTCAGGAAATCATAAGTTGACTAGCAGATCCAGATATTGAAGCGGATGTTGATACAATAAAATCAGTTGTTAGATGAAATGCAAGAAATCAAGGAGCATTTCAGTGGAACGAAGGCAACATCAGTAGAGGAGGAGATTGATTCAGATTAGATGTTGTATAATTTTTTCTAGACATCCACGCTTATTTATTTTTATACATTTATGTAGTTTCAAATGAATAAACTTTAAATTTCATTTTAAACTATTTGGTTAATTAATTTAGAATATATGTTTATGTTTATGTTCGATATTTAGTTATGTTATTGATTAGAGGTTTATGTTTGAATGAATATTGTATTGGAATTTCAATATGCAGGTTGTATTATATAAAATAGTTTCGTAAGAGGGAAGGCTATTTTTTTATTTGTGCTATAGGTTTCCAACATTATCCACTGGAAAATACAATATGATGAAATGTATATAATTTTCTGGCAGACTCATTACGCGGTATTTCCAGCGGATAATTTACCAGTTTTATTTGTCGATAATAGTCTGGCGGAATAGGGCGACAAATTATTCGCTAGTAATTCCAACACAACAATTCCATCAAAAATACCGATGGATATAGCGCTAAAATTCATTTGGAGAAAATGACACAATTCATTTTTTTTTTTTTTTGCCGAAATTACGCTAGAAAATCCAACAAAAATTTTTCCAACAGAAATATTTCGCTAGAAAAGACTTTCCAACGTGTGAATTATCATTGTATGAATATCATCTAAAAATTCACCTGAAATGCAAGATTTATGGCAGATTTTCCTTATTATCGACATATTTTGTCTACTAGTAATAAGCCATTTTCCTTTAGTGAGCCTCCAAGTCGTTGCCAACTTTTATCCACATCCTTCTCTTGCCCATTTCAACCAATGCCAACACCCAAAGTTGAAAAGAACTCCACTTCTAGATCGCCTTCCAGAAAGCTATTGAACCCAATTACCAACCACAAGCATCAATCTCATCTACCCTAGCCGTCACCTCTACCCTTCTCTGATCGAGCCCTTCTGCTCCATTTAGCCTCTCTTCCCTTCCACCAAACCAACAACTATCATAACTCCACCTCAACCCACTCAAGGCCCAAACAGCCCATTCATAGCCCTTAACCAATAGCCTATTACACTACATACCAAGCTTGCATAAATTTCCATATCTACCCCATCTACTTAGCCCACTTACCCAACCCAAATCTAAGGCAGTAAGTTTCTTCTTATTTTATTTATCTCTTAATAATCAGTGCTATTAATATTATTACAAACTAATGTTATTAATTATTAACATTATTACTGTCATTATTAAATAAAGAGGACAGAGAGGATAATATATATATATATATATATATATATATATATATATATATATATATATATATATATATATATATAATAGAGAGAGAGAGAGAGAGTGAATACAAAAAAAAATAAGATTTAAAAAATATGGAAAAATAAAAAAGAGAGGAAAAATGAAATAAGAAATTTGTATTCGCCATTAATACAATCAATGTCAGTGACACCAGTCCATGCGTATGTATGAATTCCTAAACTCAAACCCTGTATTTGGCATTTACGATGCACTGGAAAATCACCCATACATGATTTTCTCTATCGTGATGGGAAGGGAACCTGGTGTGGCACCTTCGGTGAGATAGGTATGGCATATACACACTTTTGTAGCATAATAGGGACACTTTTAAGTACATGTATGCACCTCAATATCGATGGGAAAAATAATTGTACATTTCAAACAAGTACCCTGATGCCCCACACACGTCTTTCTATAGCATGGTGGGATTAAAGATTTATGGCCGCGGTGTCATCCCAAACCTATCGTACATGCTTTTCTATAGCATGGCGGGAGGCCCATACTTCTAAAATTTCTCCTAAATTGGGAAGATGCCGGGAGGTTGCCAAAATTTTTAGTGAACTGAGGATTTGACTTGAATAAATACATAGGACTTGAATACAAATAATACTACAAGGAATAAAACTTGAACTTGACACTGAACAAATGACAATGAACTGAACTTGAGCTCGAAAAATTAGCAGGTTATTGGACATTAATTTTTATGATGCTCAATCATAATAAAGAAATGCAAACACTAATTGAACTTATAATGAACAATTGAGAACATTTAACGGATAAATAACTCCAAGTAAAATTCACTTGCAAGTAAAAATAGAAATGGAAAATGTGGTGATACAATCACAAACAATGATACAAAACTCACAATGGGTATAAAAAATTATCATGTTGGTTGAAGTATAAGCAACAATGAACAAAATCATTATACAAACTACAAAACTGCTTCAAAGATAGTGAAGGGCTGATAATTGTTAGCCTGCAAGCAATGAAGTTGAAGAAAATAAGTAATCTGATTGTAAACAAATAGAAGACTCATAAAAAGCAAACCCTTAATGATTACAAACAATGATTTGAAGCTCTGTTCAGCAAATATCATTGCAAGCCATAATATGAGACACCTCGCTCATGAATAACATTTGATATAATCATATAAAGGGAATAGATTATACAAACATATAATGTTGATTGAAAGTATTGTTGCAAGGATCTTAACTCATCCATGAGCTAGATTCAAGCTATATGCTTACAAATGGATAGAGTTAATTGAAATGAAAGACACACTTACGAAAGACATGTAGCAATGAAGGGTACAATCATAAGAAGAATGACCACAATGATTTGATGATAATCCGACTCTAATCAAATTTGTTGATTTCCCATAGAGCGAAAAGGGTAATTAACATCATATGACTCTTGAGCATAGGAGACATGCAACAACACCCTAAGAAGCATGTCATGTGTGTAGCAGAACATTTATGAGTAGCGGTTGGAGATTATAAATACACACAATAGTCTACATAGAGATGATAGCAATCAACATGTAATAAATGCTACAACATTCTTGCAACCAACATTAATTTACAAGTGAATACACCAATTCACCACACACAAGAAAAGATGATATGCATCAAATACAAGCTTTTACGGGTCGCTACAAAAGTTCTATCATAAACATCATTAGCAAGATGTTCAATATATATATATATATATATATAAGTGAAAGTCAAAAAAAAATCTCTTCATTGATATAAAGTTCCCAACCAATATATAAAAGTGAGTTGTGTACCATCCAAGTAGTATAGTTAGCTAATTGTTTAAAACGGATCTTAGACAATGTAAAAAGTTTATAAGCTTGTAAGTCACAATTAATAACTTTGTTACTTGCAATTTTCTTCTCAAAATTCATTTCTGCAGCCATTAATATAACTTGAATCAAACTTTTCATGTATTGTCTATTCCTTAGATTCCTTGGAAAAAAAAATTGTCAGAACATTATGATATATGTTTTAAATAAAAATACAAGTATTATGTAATATATTTAAAATATTGAACATTAATACATATCATCGTTGCAATGTAAATATAATGAATGTCTAATAAACCAGCTGATTGTCTAATGATTTGATTGTACTAAAAAAAAATAGCATTATCATAATACAAAATGTACCAGCTTCTCTCACCCTCTCGCTTTCTGTGTGTTGTCTATGCAACTTCCCTCCTAACAAGCAGCTCCCTGATATTTCTTTCTAACTTCTCCAGCCAAGCTTACCTTCCTAGACGAGATGTATCAACCTCTCTTATGTCATTTTCCTCTCAGGAGACTCCATCTTCAATTTTTATAACATATTAATTCATTATATTCTGAATGTCTAGAGATGTATCAACGATGATATTTATTAATTCATTTGCAAGAGGATGTACCTTGGTGTATGCTTTTTGCTGATGATATTCTTCTTGTTGATAAGACTAGAGAGGGAGTTGAAGGTGAACTTGAATTATGGAGGTCAACCTTAGAGTCTAAAGGTTTTCGCTTGAGTAGATCTAAAACGGAATATATGGAGTGTAAGTTTAGTAGTAATAGACCTAGTGAGGGGATTGTGACTTTGGGCGATCAAGTCATTAATAAGAGTACACGTTTTAGATATCTTGGATCTATTGTTCAGAGTGATGGTGAAATTGATGGGGATATTATCAGCAGAATTCAAGTTGGATGGTTGAAGTGGAGGAATGCATCGGGCTTGTTATGTGATAGAAAATGTACCCCTCAAACTTAAGGGAAAATTCTATAAGATGGTAGTGAGGCCTGCAATGCTTTATGGTGCCGAATGTTGGCCTTTAAAAGAGAAGCATAATACTAAGTTAAGTGTGACAGAGATGAGGATGCTCAGGTGGATGAGTGGCTTTACCCTTAGAGATAGGATACGAAATGAGCATATACGTGAAAAGGTTGGAGTAGCTCCAGTAGAAGATAAGATTAGAGAAAGTCGCCTTAGATGGTTTGGTCACATAAAACGGCGGCCTTGCGATGACCCGGTTAGGAGAGTAGAGGTATTAGATTTGACTTATGTTAAGAAAGGTAGGGGTAGACCTAAAAAGACTTGGTTAGAAAATATTAGGAATGACCTTTCTTTATTAGATTTAAACGAGAATTTGACTTTTAATAGGACACAATGGAGAAAAAGGATTCATGTAGCCGACCCCACGTAGTGGGATAAAGGCTTGATGTTGTTGTTGTTGTTGTTGTATTAATTCATTATATTCTGCATATATTAAAAAAAAAAAAAAAGAATGTAACGATAGATCAAGTCTTTTTCTGGAGAGTGCAGCAGATGCAGATATGAAATAGTTCTGTAGCTATTTGAAGTCATCGTATATAAAGTCCCAAAATGACTTTTATATATACTTACTAATAGATGGAAAGAGAGAGAGAGAGGGAGAGAGAGAGGTAAAAGAGTAGAAAGGAAAATCGAAATAAAATTGAGATCAAGATCTAATGGCCAATGCAATCATCTCTGAATTGGTGAAAATTTTTTCTATATTGAGTCGTAGGTATAGCTCAAATCATCTTATGAATCTTGTAAAATTTATATTTCTGTTTTCTGGCGATGTTTTTGTTGCATTTTTTTTATTACTTGCACTCAGTCTTACGAGCAATTTTAAGCCCATAAGTATACTTCATGATTCGCCTTAATTGAGCTACCGAAGAAAATTTTGTTCAAGAAAAAAAAAATTTACGGACCTGGAAAAAGTGTGGCTTAATTATGGGGAAAAATTTTCACTCTGGTATACCCCACATTATATAAAAATGAGTTAATAATAAAAATAATGACATTTTTTGTCATATTATTTTAATAAATATGTAACTAGAAGCTCATATTTAGTTATATTTTTTAGACTAGTATTAGTTGTAATAAAAATCTCAGAAATTATGTATAAGTTTGTCAAATAAAGAAATATGCGAAGTAAGAATTTTGTTCAAGTGAAATGCATTAAGGATGAAGATTAAAATGTATTTTACTAGAAGAGGACATTCAACAATGTGGATGGAATATTTCGATAAGCTTTTCAAAGAATACTATGAGAAGACAATTGATTTTAGTAGTCTTAGCAACTGAAATGAAGAAAGAAAACTTTATTTTTTATCGTCATATTAGTAAAATCAAAGTTAGAGACACTTAAAAAGAAAAGAAGTGAGTAAAAATTGTTGAACCTAATGATATTCTAAAGGTGTGAAAATGCCTAGGAGATGAAGAAATTTATTGGCTTATGAAACTATTTAATATTATTTTAGAGGCTAATTAAAATAGATGCCAGATGAGTGAAGGAGTATGTTGATTCTTATATTTAAGAATAAAAATGATGCACAAGTGTACAAATTATAAATTAATTAAATTAATGTGTCATACTTTAAAATTATGGGAGAGTGTTATTGAATATAGGTTACGATTTGATACTAATGCTTCTCTAAATCAATATGGATTCATGTTGGGTATGTCTATTATGGAAGCTATACATTTATTGAGGTTTGATAGAGAAGTATAGAGAAAATAAGCAGGATGCTTACATATGATATATATTAATATGGAGAAAGCACTGGTTAAAGTTTCAAGAGAAGTGCTATGGAGAGTTCTAGAAAATAAAAGAGTTAAAATAATGCTTATATTCAAGTCATTAAGGATATATTTGCAATAGATGTTACTTGTGGCAAACACAAGGTGGTTTTATAAAGTATTTTCCTATTTTGGCCAGGGGATTACATCAAGGATTAGCTTCAAGTCCATATCTTTTTGCTTTAGTCATAAATGCTCTTACTAGACATTTGCAATAGGATATACCTTGGTTTATGTTATTTGCTAAGGATATTCTTCTTTTTGACAAAGACTAGAAAGGGAGTTGAAGGAAAACTTGAATTATAGAGGTCAACCTTAGAGTCTACAACAACAATATCAAGCCTTTATCCCATTGTGGGGTCGGCTACATGAATCATTTTTTTCTCCAATGTGTCATGTTAAGAGTTAAATTCTCATTTAAATTTAATAAAGAAAAATCATTTCTAATATTTTCTAACCAAATTTTTTTAGTTCTACCTCTACCTTTCTTAATATAAGTCAAATCTAATACATCTACTTTCCAAATCAGGTCAATGGAAGGCCATCGTTTTATGCGACCAAACCATCTAAGACGACTCTCTCTAATATTATCTTCCACTAGAGCCTTATGGTTCATGATTCACAATAGGATCTACTTAATCAACATCTCTATTAACAAAAATCATCTATTATTAAAGAAGCTTAACTTATCTACCCTCACTTTATGATATTAAAATGACAGCTTTCCTCATATATTTTTTAAAAAATCTTGGTCGAAGAATTATTATATAGCCTTTTGGTAGCCACTTTTCATCAACATCATGTACCAGGGTACTTACTAAACCTAGTTATCTAATACTAAAAGAAAATAATCTAGAACCCTTAGCATTAGATTACATTCAAATCCATATGTTGAGCAAACGGCCATAGAGTGAGCTGGTTAATATGAAATTTGGAGAATGGAAAGAAAACATAATTTAATTAGTATGAACTAGACCAATATACAAAAAGAAGGAAAATAATGATGAAAAATCAAATCAAGATCTCATGATTAAGTTGCTTTGGGTTATCATGTACTCTGGTCTATTTAGTCGGGACCCATTTTGCTGAAGCATCTTTGTCTGCAGCTATAGATTGTTTTATTCAGAAGTATCTTATATGTTTAGGGTCGATATTTGTTTAAGGGGGTAATTTTAAGTCAATTTTGGCTAATAGAAAGTTTTGTGTCCTATCAAGTATATTATATAATTCATAACTCAATGGGAGATTAAAGCTATTGGGGAACATCTGAAATATGATAATGACTATGATTAACAGTGATATTTTCGCAATGAAACCACCCGATCAAAAGGACCCAATCATAATTGTTATCTAGTTGTGTCATTTGGTGTAAATCTATATATTTAGAGGACACATGTCATTTATTTACTTATGTGAGATCTTTTGAGAGAATAATAACAATGTGCTCGATATGACATTTTTTTGTGGATTTAGATTAATCTTAAATTAATCACCCTGTACAAATTAATGTAGAGAGTGAATGAATGTTTTTTTTAAGTTTAAAGTGACAGAATTTATTTGACTTCTATTTTATATTTTATATATTTTTTAATATTCATATTTCTATAAAAATTTGGCTCAAAATGAATAATGTTGAGCTTTGGGGGTATTTTGAAAAGTGAGCTTCCTCTGATTGGCATTGCCAATTAACATTACTCCAGCCTTAATGATGTGAAAGATCATACTTGAAATATGGAACTTGCAGCCGTACCTATAGGTTAGGGCAGTAAGTTTGAGTTTAAATTTAAAAATGAATTTGAATTTTAGAAATATTTGCAAGTCTTTAAAATTCTCACAAGCATCACAATGCATGATAAATTTAAGTTCAACTTTAAAACAAAAAAAAAAATTCATGCAGCATTTTTAGACTTTATGTTAAAATGATTAGCACTTTTGTTAAAGCACATGCAAACAATTTGATTTTAGCAATTTAACTTGTATTTTGGATAATGTTGTTGACCTGTATTCGGTGAGACAACAAAAAAATCAAAATAAAATCTTACCTCCTCTGCCGAAGCACGTCGCACGACCTACTCCCACGTCGCACGTCGCTCCCACGATCGCCCACGACCTCTCCGCGTCTTTAAATATGGAGAGAAAATGAGGCCTTCGGCCTCTCCGATCGCTAGTTCCTTCTCTCGCAATCGTTCTCTCCCTCTCGACGACTTTCCCTTCCCATTGGTTCGGAAGCTACGACGTACAATTTGATCGGACGAAACGACGGAAGCTCATCGCTCCTCGGCTCATGTGTGCTGTTCGAGTTCGCTCCTTCCACGTCTTTCTTCCAGCCGGATCGGAGGTCAATGTTTCAATCGGAAGCAATACGGGAGCTCGCCAACTGTGAACTTAACTTTCTCCCCTTCACGTCGCTCCTTTGGCTCCCCTCCAGTTGATTGACTTCGGCTCCTTCGCCGTTGATCGACGTCGCTCCAGCGACGGCTCTCCCTGCCTGTGGGATCAGAAGTCAGGGCATTTTGATCGGAGCCAAGCCAAGAACAGGAGCTCGCGGTAGTGAAGGTAACTTTCTCCCGTATCGCGCTCTTCTTCGGCCATACCCAGTGAACCCGACGAAACAGAGAGAGGAAAAGGAAGGATTTTGATTTATTTTAATTATTATCGTTAATTATTTTAGTTAGTATTTAATTATAATGGTAATTAATTTGTTAATTATGATTAATTTATAATTAATAATTAATTATTAATTATAATTATCTTATTAACTATAATTAATTTTGATTAATTATAGTTAATTATTAATTATAATTATAATTAATTTATTAGTTATAATTAATTAATAATTAGTCATTAATTACTAATTATTATTATAATTAATACTAATTACAATAAAAATATAAATAAATAAAATGCTCATGTGATTTGCCTGTCTCGGTATCCATGCCCTCCGCTGCCGATCCCGAAGGTAATCTAAACTCACTTCCATCCTCGACGTTCGTGTCGGGCCGGTAGACCACCTATGCACGCCTTTGTTGAGCGTAGTAGGAGAGAATCCGGTCCAACGCCTACGACGATGCAGACAGTAGCCTAAAATCTCTTCCTCTCTTATCTCAGCATTCGTGTCGGGCCGGTAGACCGCCTATACACGTTTTTCTTAACGTGGCGGGAAGGGAACCCGACGCGACACCAATGACGAGATAAGCGAGTGACCCTCGGTTTCGAATCATGCTCTCGGCATATGCGACGAGCCGGCTAAATGCCTATACACGCTTTTCTTAGCATGGTGGGAAGGGACTCCGGTGCGACGCATACGACGAGGCATGAGAGCCTGGTGCACGCTTTTATTAGCATGGCCGGGACAACTCCTAAGTACCCATACGCGGCTCTGTACCTGCGGGGAAACAACTGCTTTTTCTCTTGCAACAGGTACCGGTAGAAGACCCATACACGCTTTTCTTAGCGTGGTGGGGGCAAAGACTTTATGCGGCCGCGGTGTTCTCGAAAGAGGGCATCTACCATACACGTTTTTCTTAGCGTGGTGGGAAAGGCCCATTTTTTCGTAGTTTTCCCCTAAACGGGGGAGATGCCGGGAGGCTGTCGAAATTTCGGGTGAAATATTACTCTACTTGGACCTATTTTTGAACTCAAAAGAACAAGAACCTGGACTCAAATGAACAATGACTTGTGGACCAGCACCTGAACTCAAATGATTAATAAAGATCAAATTCAAATGAAATGAAATCAAATTTGAGCCAGATCTAAATCATTTTGAGCATGAAAATGAACCTGCAAAGGCTCCAGACGGCTTTGAACAAAAAATAAACATACAATTGAACTCAAAGGACTGCACATGAACAAGTAATCCGAACTCAAAATCGGAACAAGATGTGGAGAGCAAGGGACTCAAATTAAACTCAAGCTGGATCCAAACTTGACATGAGCAACAAAGAACTTGAACTTTCAAGAACAATAGGGACTTGAGTTTTAATGGGATGCCAAGAGTTGAACCCATAATGACATACAATACTCAAGCATGAGTTGGACCTTGAACTGGGGTCCGATGAAATACATAGGACCATGGCTTTGGATGAATGCAACAAACTCCTAGGACAATCCCTATAAATGTCTGTTGATTGAGATGGCAATACTGAAAACCAGCAATCAAAGACCCGTCTCTACAAACAAATGCAAACATCAAACACCTGAGATTGATGAAAGGTGGGTAAGATGCAAGAGCAATGACTCTCATGCGAATACTTCTAGGAGGTCGTAGCGGATGCAACGGGTCCTTGAAAATGAATACAACATATTTGTGGATAATAATAGTGGGTACCTCGTAGGCACAACGAACCACTTTGGGCATAAGTATGAATATCACCTGCGACAACGATGATTAAGATCTTCAAGTACGTCGGGTATAAGGGCGCTTCAATGTACGAAAGAGGACACATCCTGACAGAATGGAAGAAATATTTGAACAAATTAGAACTAAACTTCATGGTGTTCTAAAATCTCTTCTTAATTCTATACTTAAGAAGAAAACAGTTCTGGTGTCCACAAACACCAGAAATAACAAGTCTACTATATTGATGATCCTGAAAAGAGTCCCTTTCAAGGCAGCAGCCACGGATTTCAAGAAGAACCTCCCCGATGAATGAGAAAGGGGGGAGTTAACATCAAGATTAGTAAATGCCTCGTAACATTAAGATCATATCGCCACCGGATCTACAACACTCGTATCAGCAGACAGAAGGCGTGTATATGCTCTCAAATAAAATATTGTGTATTCAAATGACAATTACCTGCACAACCAAGATATTTCAAAATACCCCTATACGTGCATCATAATTTGTATACATATATGTACACTAAAGAGATAAATGCAATCTCGACCCGCATGGGCCCCGGCAAGCGTGTTATTGGTACACACGTGACGCCTAGGGATGCTGCGCGAGTCAATAAGTGAATTCAAGTTCGAATCTGATCCTTCTATACGGATTAATAGAAGTCGACAGGGTTTGAACTCTCGAACAAATACACGGTTGTGGCGACCGATGTATTTATTTTAATACATTCATATTAGGCCTTCAAGGCTTATAATCAAGATAATTCACTAAATAAAGGCATGAAGCCTACGAAACCCGATCCTCCTAAGCAGATAAATAGGAGTAGACAGGGTTCAAACTCGGATAAATATGCGGTCATGAATTTGACTGGAATATTTATCTTATATATTCATATTAGGCCTTCAAGGCCTTTAACAAAGAAAATTCATAAACAATGGCACAAAGCCTATGAAACCCGATACCCTATCGGCAAGGTCGACAAGGTTCAATCAAATGGAAATAATCCCAAACACCCCGATGATGGCCGTGTTGATTGAAGATCTCAACCGAAGGGGTTAATTTTAGGCATTTCCAAATGCCTCCAAAAAGTCCACTCAAAATTCAAAAATCCCAAAATCCAGATATTTAAAACTGAAATCAATCCATCAATCACTTAAAACAAAATTCATCCACCCTCCGCAACAGTTTGCCGAGGTGGACAAATTAAAATTTACTTCAGCTCACAAAGAGCCAAATGCCTAGTCGAAAATATCACTAGTGTCCATTCTCAAACAAATGTCCTGCCAGTAAGAATGTGGTACGTGTCCTCTAACCGGTGATTTTGCCGCCAAATGGCACCGTAGGATAAACGGTTATGACCCGGGGCCCTCTGAACCGAGTGGTTTACCGCCAAATGGCACCACGAAATACCGGTTATGGCTAGAGCCAATACGTTCCTTATTGGCATCAAATCCTTGAGATATGAATCAATAGGATATGATCGATAGGGCGCAAAGCCCTCTGTTAGCTAAGGTGGATTCAAATTTATCCCCTTAGACAAATATTCAACCCATGTCTATAAGGTCCCCTTGGACGAAACAACCCATGGCTGCCGACAAGGATATTTCTGTCAGGTTGGGTCGACTACCTCCTCTAACTAAGTAGACCAGGGACCACGATGGCCCTGGATGACGGAACCATGGGATCTTGATCGGGTCTATCATCCACTCCCCCACCATCCGCTTTAAGTACTAGGTGGTGAAATTTCTATTTTAAATATCAATTTCTAAACATCCAAACTTTACAAATATTCAAGCCCAATGCTGATACTATATGCCAGATAACACGTATTTACTACGTATCTGATCAACGACTAGCCTTAATCGAAAGTTCTCGCTCGTGATCGGGAGGGGTAATTAACTATAGGGGCTTGCGCCTATAGGAAACCAGAACTCAGATCATAAAGTCCTCGCAAAATAAGGGCGAAATCTCTGGGTAGTGTCTTGTCTACAAACCCTACCTTCCAAAATTTACCCCGGAACTTATTCTGTTAAAGCTCCCTTCGCCAAAGCAAAAAAGCAAAAAAAAATAAGACAAACAGTCACGCGGCGGGGAGGCCGGGGCCGAATTTTCGGAGCCCACAAATGTTCATACCCTTTAATGCGTTCACATAATTCACTTAATATTTTTAATGTGCTTGTATGGTAAACCCTATTGTTTTTAAGCACATTTGCATATTTTGCAATAAATTTACCTGATGCATCTATGTCCTTTTAAGCATTTGCATGACTTTCAAAATGTTATATTACACTTGAAGATTGACTTGCGAAGCACATGCACCTAAAAATTATTTGAAGTCAATTCTTCGCATGAATAACATGCCACTAAGGCATGCGCAAAGTTTCATTTTGAGTTTTAAAATACCGTCTTCTATCCACTTGAATGTATTTGTTGTGAATCCATAAGTACTTTCATGAATTAGAATCTCCATATGTGTTTTGATATATGATAACTTCAATTTCATATGATTGCATTTTGCTATGAAGTGCCCCACAAAGAATCAATTTGTCTTTTATAAATAGGAGGGGTTAGCTTGTACATTTCGCCAGAAATAGCCCCATGTTTCTTAGTTCATTATATGATTGTTTCTTAGTTCATTATATGATTCTAAGCTGTTGAAGAGAGCTCTCCAAGTGCAAGGAGATTCTAATTATATATGTAGGCAAGCTACTAAGGATATTCTAATTATATATGTAGGCAAGCTACTAAGGAGATTCTAATTATATATGTAGGCAAGCTACTAAGTAGGGTGTAAATGAACCGAACTAAACCGAACTTAGTCATGTTCAAGTAAGTAGGGCTGCAAATGAACCGAACCAAACCGAACTTAGTCATGTTCAAGTTTGAGCTCGTTTGTCAAAAACATGTACAAGCTCGGTTCGAAGCTTGTCGAGCTTCTTCCATAGGTGTTTGAGCTCGAGGTCATTTAAAATTAAGCTGTTCGAGTTCAGTTTATTAATAGGTTCGAGCTCGATTAATTTCAAGCTCATCGAGTTCTAATTGAACCGCTAGTAAACGGACTGAGCCAGCTTGTTCAAAAAGCATAAATAATCCTCTAATCAAACGGAAGACTCACAACCACCCATCCCGCCTACGAGAAATTATTCTGTGTGGAATCCGATCACAAAGATGTGTTCGATCGAGTATAGTATCCAATAAAAATATAACGCGTGGCGTGCTAACGTGGAAAGTAAGGCCTGACCCGTTTGTCATTTCGAGACTAAATAACACAAGGCCCGCCCAGTACATTTTCCAAATTCCACATTTCGTCCATTCGCTCCTGTTCTCTCGAGCTTCCTGCAAAAAACATCTTCTGAATTCCTCAAGCAATCTCTTTCGCTCATCATGGACGAGGGAAAGGACACGCCTGCAAAGAGAAAGGTGCGTAAATTCTTACATTGACATAAAATGAACTACGGATATCTTGGGTATTCAATGCGTATTTGCTGAAGAAACCAAAAAATAAAATAAAATCATTCCGAGTAATTATAAAAGATTATATTTATCTCACCATTTTCATTCTTTCTGCGTACTTTCTTTGTGTACAATGTGTATAATCTGCATATATTTCGCTTATTTTCTGCGTATATGTTGAAGAAAAAACCCTAATATTTTATAATAAAATGGTGAGATCTTTAAATCATAAAAGTAAACTTCCAATAAAGAAAAATGATAAGTGTAAAAAACCCTATATTCTGCTGATACTTTTTGTATATTTTGCGTGTATTGCGTTTACACTGCGTATAGTATGCGTATACTACGCTTATAGTATGCGTACACGTTGCATATAATATGCGTATAATATGCGTATGGTTTGCGTATTTTATCGCGTTTTATATGCGTACTGAATGCGTATCACCTGTTTCTCTAAAATAATTATAGTTTCTTATTTTACGTAGATTTACGTCCGTCCTATATCTTATAGATGCTATGTTTCGACATTTAGAACAATGTATGATACTTTTTTCGAGATAATTCCTGTTGAAGTTGAAGAAAAATTTAAGGACCTGAATATTTACCAATTTCTTCATTTTCCTGGATTTGAGCAAAACGCCCCACTAATATACCAGCTGCTGACAATGTGGAGTATTGAAAAGCAAAGTTTTATTATAGAGGGCCATGTTGTACCTTTCACAGCTGATGAAGTGGCCCTCCTTACTGGTCTACTAAACAGAGGTGAGGAGATTACCTAGATAACCTTGTCCACTTCAACAATCACTTCAAAGGATATTAAGATTGAAATGCTTGAGTTGACTCGAGAAAGCGCCCCAGATACTATGTTGAGAACTTTTATTATGTATTTATGCTCTAATTTATTTTTACAACAAAGCAACTTTAAAGTTCCTAAGATGTTAAAGACAATAACAAATAATGTTGATGATTTTTCATCAATTAACTGGGCATGGTCAATTTGGGAATGCCTCGTTGAAGATTTTAATAATGTATCTTTGAATATCTCAAAGAATATGCCAGCGGGTTATGTCAATGGATTTATGCCACTGCTAATTGTGAGTGCTAAAATAATTCTAATTAAACATTAAATTTGACTGATGGATTTGCTTAAATTTACTGAGAATATCTCGATTTTATGTAGGTTTGGTTCCTAGAGCACACTTCCATTCATCTCCCGAAGTACCCTGACAGAAGGCCCCGTTTCCTTCGATGGGGTGATGAAATTGTATATAACACTAAGAAGACTGATAAATTATTTGTTAATTTAAAGAAAAGACAGGTATATATTGTGCATAGTTTTATATATTGCTTATTTATTGCATACGGTTTGCGTATGTATTGCGTACGAGTTGTGTATATATTGCGTGAACCTTGCGTTTTCTTTGAGTATAGATTACGTATATAAATGCGTTTAGATTGCGTATTTAATTTGAGATTAATTTTTCACAGATTTTTGTTGACATCCAAGAAGTTACCCCTGAAGAATCTAATCTCTTGGGTATAAAGAAATATTCATCAACCCCTCTTTCACCCATTCAAACTAACACACCTGAACATCATCTCCCCCCACAATCTCCTGAGCAACCCGAACCCAAATCCAACTTGAAAACCCAACCCCAATCATTAGATGATCTTGAAAAGAAAGTAATAAAGATTATGCAGGAGTCCATGGTCAAACTCTTCCAAGAATTTGAAGCTAGGATGAGCAAGAATTTTGAACAAATTGTGAGAAGAGTGATCTTATTGATGACAAGCTCCAACATTGCATTGTTCAAGGAATTCTTAAGCCTGATGAGCAAGCTGCTCCCTCCTCCTCATCATTCATTCCCCATACAATTCCATCCCCCAAGAATATTCGGATATCATCTGAACACACCAAGACCGACGCCCCAGAAAAAATCAATGATGTTGAGATGACCCAGGCTGCTGAAAGGGTTAGCAAAAAGAAGAAATTAAAGAGAAAATAAAAAATGGTTTACAAAAAGCACAAAAGGGTACACCACATCCAAGAAGAACCTGCCCAAGAAGAACCTGCCCAAGAAGCTCCCCCCCAAGAACAACCTACCAAAGAAGTTCCACAACAAGCACCTTCCAAAGAAGCTCCCCCCCAAGAAGAACCTTTCAAAGAAGCTCCCCCCAAGAAGAACCTGCCAAAGAAGCTCCCCCCAGGAAGAACCTGTCAAAGAAGCTCCCCCCAAGAAGAACCTGCCAAAGAAGCTCCCCCCCCCCCCCCAAGAAGAACCTTCTAAAGAAGCTCCCCCCAAGAAGAACCTTCCAAAGAAGCTCCCCAAGAAGAAACTGGCAAAGAAGCTCTCCAAGATAAACCATCCACAAAAGAAATTGTTCCTTCCCCAAAACCTGCCCAAAACATTCCACAAACAAAAAAAATTAATCAATGTTGATGATGTTATAGTAAAGGGTTACCCTACAAGTCCTACAGTTAACTTCAGAGGCTTGTTAATGTTGAGTCCAGTGAAAGAACTTTTTATCAGGGAAAACATAAAGAATTATCTTGACAGGTATTTTATTTTCGTATTGTGTGCGTACTGTGTGCGTATGACCTGCGTACTGTGTGCGTAATCTTTGCGTACGGATTGCATATAAATTGTGTTTTAAATGCGTACATAATGCGTATTTTTTGTTTAATGATTTCAGTAGCAAAGAAATATTTCAAGCTGGGAACGTTATAAATTCAAGACGAGGGATGGACGAAATATTATCCGATTCATACCTTAACAATGATCATATTGATTCCTTTGCCATTTTATTAACTGAGAAGTCTAAAATTTCACCAGAACTGTATCATAAATTTCTATACATCTCACCAATGTATTGGGTTAGTAAACTAATTTAATTGATATATAATTAAATATTTCGACTATTTTATTCTTATATCTAATTCTTGCAGCATTACAAGGTGAAGGATGAAAGTTCAAAATTGTTCATCGAACACGTAAACTACAGTTCTGTTCATTCATGCAACTTTATAATTAATCCAATTATTGACGGTTCGCACTGGACGCTTCTGGTTGGTTACCGAGATCAGAGAAAGTGGGAATTTTACGATTCTGTACCCAACCCTATGCATAGAAGTGTTGCTATAAAGATTGTGAGTTTTATTATAAGCTTATATTGCTGGAAAATTTCAAAATTATTTTTCAGTGAACTAAATTCTATTCCATATATTATTCAGATTGCAAGCTTATATAGGGATTGCAAAAAAGCTTTTGATGATAATATCAAAAAATGAAGTTTCAATACAATGAAGAATGCACCAACTCAGACCAACTATACAGATTGTGGAATGTTTGTTTGCAAATACATGGAAAATATTATTCGACAAAAGAACTCAAATTTGAGAGACAGTAAAGATTGGTAGGAAAAAATGCCAATGTATAGGGCAGAATTTGCCTACGAATTATTTTGAGCTTCGTTGAAATGAACTTTTTATATTTTATATTTGTGTAAATAACTGATATATGTAAATTATCTGTGCATAAAATATAGAAAAGGTTTTCATGTGGGTAAATAAAGTATGCACAATATAAGCATGTAATACGCGTTGTAGACGCATCTCATACGCAATCAATACGCAAATGGCAGTTCTTGGTTTTTTCGCCTCGTCAATAAACAATCAGGGAGCGTTGGATATAGGGTTTCTCACCATTGAATCATCATTCAAATCGATTAAGAAGGTTTATATGTGGGTAAATAAAATACGCACGTTATACGCATAACGTACGCGTTGTAGACGCATTTCATGCGCATTGCATAAGCAAATGGCAGTTCTTGGTTTTCTCTCAAAAAAATTAAATTAATTCGAATTTAATTGATTCGATGCATTACTTGGGTTTGAATCATTCAAATATTCATTTTAGAAACATTGCAAAATGATTATAAAAAATCTCACAAGGAGACTTTGTGTTTGAGAACACCCTTGTGCTATACACAAGTGATGGTTCTAGAATGTGGGTGTTATGCTTCAAAGGTTGAGGACTCATTAGACCACAAGGAGAATCAAAATTTTTTAGAATGCTTTGCCTCGTCAATAAACAATTAGGGAGCGTTGGATATAGGGTTTCTCACCATTGAAACCTCATTCAAATCGATTAAGAAGGTTTATATGTGGGTAAATAAAGTAGGCACGTTATATGCATAACGTACGCGTTGTAGATGCATTTCATGCGCATTTCATATGCAAATGACAGTTCTTGGTTTTCTTACAAAAAAATTAAATTAATTCGAATTTAATTGATTCGATGCATTCCTTCTATTTGAATCATTCAAATACTCATTTTAGCAACGTTGCAAAATGATTATAAAAAATCTCACAATGAGACTTTGTGTTTGAGAACACCCTTGTGCTACACACAAGTGATAGTTCTAGAGTGTGGGTGTTATGCTTCAATGGTTGAGGACTCATTAGACCACATGGAGAATCAAAAATTTTTAGAATGCTTCGCCCCGTCAATAAACAATCAGGGAGCATTGGATATAGGGTTTCTCACCATTGAATCCTCATTCAAATCGATTAAGAAGGTTTATATGTGGGTAAATAAAGTACACACGTTATACGCATAACGTACGCGTTGTAGACGAATTTCATGCGCATTGAATACGCAAATGACAGTTCTTGATTTTCTCTCAAAAAAATTAAATTAATTCGAATTTAATTGATTTGATGCATTCCTTCTATTTGAATCATTCAAATACTTATTTTAGCAACGTTGCAAAATGATTATAAAAAATCTCACAAGGAGACTTTGTGTTTGAGAACACCCTTGTGCTACACACAAGTGATGGTTCTAGAGTGTGGGTGTTATACTTCAATGGTTGAGGACTCATTAGACCACATGGAGAATCAAAGTTTTTTAGAATGCTTCGCCCCGTCAATAAACAACCAGGGAGCGTTGGATATAGGGTTTCTCACCATTGAATCCTCATTCAAATCGATTAAGAAGGTTTATATGTGGGTAAATAAAGTGCGCACGTTATACACATAACATACGCGTTGTAGACGCATTTCATGCGCATTGCATACGCAAATGGCAGTTCTTAGTTTTCTCTCAAAAAAATTAAATTAATTCGAATTTAATATATTTGATGCATTACTTGGGTTTGAATCATTCCAATACTCATTTTAGAAACGTTGTAAAATCATTATAAAAAATCTCACAAGGAGACTTTGTGTTTGAGAACACCCTTGTGCTACACGCAAGTGATGGTTCTAGAATGTGGGTGTTATGCTTCAATGGTTGAGGACTCATTAGACCACAAGGAGAATCAAAAATTTTTTAGAATGTTTCGCCCCGTCAATAAACAATCAGGGAGCGTTGGATATAGGGTTTCTCACTATTGAAACCTCATTCAAATCGATTAAGAAAGTTTATATGTGGGTAAATAAAGTATGCACGTTATATGCATAACGTACGCGTTGTAAATGCATTTCATGCGCATTTCATACGCAAATGACAGTTCTTGGTTTTCTCTCAAAAAAATTAAATTAATTCGAATTTAATTGATTCGATGCATTCCTTCTATTTGAATCATTCAAATACTCATTTTAGCAACGTTGCAAAATGATTATAAAAAATCTCACAAGGAGACTTTATGTTTGAGAACACCCTTGTGCTACAAACAAGTGAAAGTTCTAGAGTGTGGGTGTTATGCTTCAATGGTTGAGGACTCATTAGACCACATGGAGAATCAAAGTTTTTTAGAATGCTTCGCCCCGTCAATAAACAATAAGGGAGCATTGGGTATATGGTTTCTCACCATTGAATCCTCATTCAAATCGATTAAGAAGGTTTATATGTGGGTAAATAAAGTACGCACGTTATACGCATAACGTACGCGTTGTAGACGCATTTCATGCGCATTGAATACGCAAATGACAGTTCTTGATTTTCTCTCAAAAAAAATAAATTAATTCGAATTTAATTGATTTGATGCATTCCTTCTGTTTGAATCATTCAAATACTTATTTTAGCAACGTTGCAAAATGATTATAAAAAATCTCATAAGGAGACTTTGTGTTTGAGAACACCCTTGTGCTACACACAAGTGATAGTTCTAGAGTGTGGGTGTTATGCTTCAATGGTTGAGGACTCATTAAACCACATGGAGAATCAAAGTTTTTTAGAATGCTTCGCCCCGTCAATAAACAATCAGGAGCGTTGGATATAGGGTTTCTCACCATTGAATCCTCATTCAAATCGATTAAGAAGGTTATATGTGGGTAAATAAAGTACGCACGTTATACGCATAACGTACGCGATGGAGAGAACTTATCCTACAGTTATCTTTTCTACAATCCAGGGAAGAAGAAGAAGCTTTCAAAGCTTTAACAAAAGGATAATATCATTCAATAATGCTCAAAACCTTACATTGGACCTATTTAAAGAGGAAAATAGAAGTCTCTAGAGCAAGGAAGGTAAACTAGTCCCTAAGCACAATAAAAGCTAAGATGTTCCTACACTTAATTATTGCACTAGAAATTACACAATTTTTCAGCCACATTAAAACAATTTGCATGGTCACTTATTTTGGAACAACACATACAAATACTTAATTTTTGAAACTATTGCATTTAACCTTGTACATGAAGCGGTCTATGGCTGTGAGATGATGAGTTCAAGGGAACAAAAGCACACCAATAAAGAAGAAATCTTCAATATATATATATACATATATATGGATGATTTGAACATGCAAATGTCAGATAATCAAACACAATATTTGATAGACAATCCTAAACCACATGCTTATAATAAATATCTCAATTATATATGATTAATTTTATGAATCACACTCTACCTTTGTTCCATCTAACTATTTTGTATTGCATGAGCAAGAGGATAAAACTTGATGGCATCTTTTAATAGAACGAAATAAAAGAAAATGTAAGAACACCAACCAAATAGGTTCTCTCAGATGCATAGCACCCTCAAAACATCAAAAGAACCTGTTATGTATTATTAGCTCCAAATGTAAGAAAACATCTACCGAAAGCAATGCCACAATAAGATGGCAGCTACTTGTAGTGTTACATATCGGTTCCAAGAAAAAGAAAAAAAGAATAGCATTGTATTCTGCAAAACTCAAGATTCAAAGCTGAAAACAGGATAAAACAGCAGTAGAGAGAGAGAGGGAAAATGTACTTCTTGTATGAGTCACAGCAAACTTCTCTACGTAGCCAAACCTGCGAGTACACCAACCTATATCAGAATCTGCAAATGAATAGGATGGAAGCAAATAGACAGAAAATTCAACAGATTCCAATATAAGTTTAAATATCTGAAATTAATTAACAAGATAAAAACTACAAAATCTACTAAACAAAAGCTTTTTAAATGAGTCATAATAATACATACATATATATATGACATTCTATATTTTCTCAAAAGCCTTGCAGAGATACGAAAGCAAAAGAAAACTGCAGGATATAATTTTATGTTGATTAATAAATAGCAGAAAGTTAGAAATGGGTTCTGGGAAGTATATTGCCAATATCTCATTGCAAGTTACTTGAGGAAACCAGTGAAACAGACGGTGCGTATTTCATCCTATGTAAAGGAATAAAACTTTGGGTACTCAGATGTCAGTCAAAGTTGGGATAATTGATAAAGGGGAAAAAACAGGAGAGTGTTACTAAATTAAGGATTGGATCTACAGTTCTGTATGCTCCAATGCATTACTGTTTCATTGAGCCGATTTGTAATGTCGATTACCATTAAATTGACAGTTCCAAAATGAAATCTGATTAATCTACTAATTGGACCTAGCAAGCATCTTTCAACGCAAAACTCGCAAACTTTAAGTTCAATTGAAACAAAACTCAGTGGGGAGCTTCAAATTATGAAACCTTGCATCCGCGTCAAAAAAGAGCAATTGCTAGAGAGGTTCCCTTCTGTAACCCATATTTTCTAGTACTCTTTGTAGAAACTTACCAGAGAAACGCAGGGAAGAAGATGAACAGTAATACCAGATAAAGAACAAGTAAAGAATATTTTATTATTACTTTTTCTGCCCTTTACAGCCGGCCTATGTCTCTATTTATAATAGACAAGGAATAGATAGGTACACGTGGCAGCATCTTATTGAAAGCAAGAAAGAGAGATGGAGATTTATTTAGTGGTTCTTAACATTCCCCCTCAAACTGTGTCTTAGAGATAATAGACAGTTTGTTCCTCAAAAGTTTAAATCTCGGTGTGGCCAACGGTTTTGTAAGGATGTCCGCAATCTGATCCACCGTGCTTATGGGTAGGAGGCGGATCGCCTTGTTCAGGATATGATCACGTATGAAATGTTGATCAATTTCGATATGCTTGGTACGAGCATGGAAGACGGGATTGTTGGCGAGAGCTATTGCCGAAGTATTGTCACAGAAGACATCTACTGGTGCTGAGTGAGAGATACGAAACTCATTGATCAGCCGTTTGATCCATATAGTGTCAGCTGTGGCAGCGGCGAGAGCTCTGTATTCCGACTCCGTGGATGACCTGGAGACGGTGTTCTGTTTCTTTACAGTCCAGGACACTAGAGTATTACCGAGAAATGTACAAAAACTGGAGGTAGAGCGGCGAGTCACTGGATCAGAAGCCCAGTCCGCGTCCGAATATGTGCGAAGAGAAAGGTCGGATCTAGTAATAGGTAACCCGAAGTCCGTCGAACCTTGGATGTATCGGAGCAGCTTTTTCAGCATTACGTTGTGTATAGATTCTGGGTTGTGCATATATTGAGAAAGAGTATTGACAGTGTATGCGATATCCGGCCTCGTCAACGTGAGGTACTGAAGGCTACCGATGATCCTCCTGTAGATAATAGGATCGAAGAGCGGCAGATCGTCATTTGGGATAGCTGTAATTTTGGTTAACGACGGGTTAGCGACCGAGTTACACTTATGTAACTCGGCCATCTGTAGTATTGATTTGGCATACATGCTTTGTGAAAGGAACAACTTATCTGGAGCTCGATCAATCTTGATTCCCAGAAAGTGGTGTGCAGGCCCTAGTTGCTTCATAGAAAATTTGGATGTGAGTTTATCGACGAGAATCTTGATGGCTTGTTCGTTGTTGCCCGTTAGAAGAATGTCGTCGACGTATACAAGAAGGTAAATTTGAACATCGTCTTGATGCAGAATGAGGAGAGAGGGATCCGCTTGGCTATGAGAAAATCCTATTTGATTGAGATAAGAGGTGAAAGTAGTGTACCATTGTCTCGGAGCTTGTCGAAGCCCGTAGATTGCTTTTTGTAGCCTACAGACATGAAGAGGATGTGTGGCGTCTTCAAACCCTTTAGGCTGTTGCATATAAATGGTTTCGTTTATATCACCGTGCAAGAAAGCGTTGGCTACGTCTAGTTGGTGAATCTGCCATTTGTGAAACAGGGCAACAGTGAACAGGATTCGTATGGTTGGAAGTTTGGCAACCGGACTAAATGTGTCTTGGTAGTTAATGCCATATTCCTGTTGATTTCCTTGAGCGACAAGTCTTGCTTTGAATCTAGCTACCGACCCATCTTAGTTGTATTTAGTTCTGTATGTCCATTTGGACCCAAGGATTGAACCAGTCGATGGCGGTGGTACCAAAGTCCAGGTGCCCTGTTTTTGAAGAGCAAAGAATTCTTGAGCCATGGCTTGACGCCATTCAAATTTCTTGCTTGCTTCAGTATAGGTGGTCGGGTCGGCTGAAGGTTGATTCTGGTGAAGCAGGTTAAGTCTTTGTATTGGCTTGAGAGAGCATGTCTTGGATCGGGTGTTCATTGGATGTTGAATGATGCGATGCTGTGATGGATCAGAGACAGTGTGGCGAGCTGGTTGTTCATGAGTGTTTTCTGAATTGGAGCACGTGATTACAGGGATCTGGTTTCTCGGAGCACTGTTGTTGACGGCCGTGTATGGAGGTTGAATGATAGACGGAGGTATAAGCAGCGGAGATGGAAGCTGAGAGGTATGTTGAGTGGCGCTAGAAGAGCTGTCTTTGTAGGGAAAAAGGGATTCGTTAAACTTAACATTTCGTGACACAAATATTTTATTAGATACCTGATTTAGGCATTTATATCCTTTTGAAACTTCAGAGTATCCCAAAAAGATATATGGCTGCGATGTTGGGGACAGCTTCGTGCGATGGCCCGGCGGAAGCAAAGGGAAGCATTGACATCCGAACACTCGGAGGTGCTCATATGACGGCTTGATGTTGAATATCCGTTGGAGCGGAGAAATGTTCTTGGTAATAGTAGAGGGGAGGCGGTTTATTAAATAAATTGCAGTGACAGCCGCATCAAGCCAAAACGAATGAGGAAGACTTGCCGTCTGTAGGAGAGTTCTCGTGGTTGTGATAATGTGTATGTGTTTTCGTTCTGCTATCCCATTTTGTTCAGGGGTATAGGGACACGAGTACTGATGGCGAATACCTGTAGTTTTGGTAAAAGTTTGAAAATGGGTGTTAACGAACTCACCTCCACCGTCTGTCCTGATAGTTTTGATTTTAGAGTTCAATTGTCGTTCAATAAATTTAGTAAAGTTAATGAACGTGTTAGTAACCTCAGATTTAAACATAATAGGAAACAGCCATGTATAGCGGGAGTAATCATCAACAAAAATGACATAGTAACGGAATCCTTGGTGTGACGGAACCGGCGAGGGTCCACAGACATCGGAGTGAATTAGTTCAAGAGGGGAGCTAGTGCTACTGGCCGAACTTTCAAACGGAAGTTTGTGGCCTTTACAAGAAACACAAGAAATACAAGTTGAATTAAAAGGTAAAATTCGTAATGCGGGATTTGTGGTAGAAATGGATTCCAAGACGCGATGATGAGGGTGGCCGAGGCGACGATGCCAGTTGTCCGATTTGGTGTTAATAGCAGGTAAAGCGGTAACCAGCGGACGTGTGGCTGTAGACGCGATCTTGTACATCCCGTTGCTGCAAGGTCCTTCAAGGATGATTTGATTTGTCTTCGGGTCCTTAAACACAAAGCCGTTTTCATCAAAAGTTATGGAGATATGATTATCTTTAACCAAATTTGAAATTGATAGTAAATTATAGGAGAGCGAGGGAATATGTAAAAGTTTAGATAGAATCAGCTTACTGGTAGGGGTAGAAAGAATACCCGATCCCGTATGAGCAATCGGGACGGTCCTTCCATCCCCAAGAGTTACCGAATCGCTGCCCGTGTAGGTGTTGTAGAACTCCAGATTGTCGGCATTGTTGGTCATGTGAGAAGAGGCACCGGAGTCAATGAACCAATCCGAGGATGTCGTGTTGTCATTATGAGCAGTAAGAGCGCTGTGGTTCTTGGCCGAAGGTAGACTGGGTGTGTAATTTGTATTAAGACGATGCCAGCATGCTTCAGCACTGTGGCCTTTCTTCTTGCAAATTTGGCAGACAATGACAGTATTGGCGGATTGAGCAGGTGCCTGTGACGAGTGATACTGTGGACGTCCGCGTCCACGTCTGCCTCGACCACGAACCGAGTACAGAGCAGCTTGGTTATCCGGCATTTTGGGAAATTTCAACGCCGCCGTTTTCATATGAATTTCTTCGCTCATGAGGAGAGCGTATATTTTGTCGAGAGATAGAGATCCTTGCATTGTGCGGATCGTGGTGGTGAACGATTGGTATGACGGAGGAAGTCCATTTAAGATGAAGATGATCACATCTTCTGGATCTATAGACGATCCGGCGGAGGCAATTTGATCAACGATTTTTCTTGATCTCAGTAAGGTACTGAGTCATAGACATCGTTTGCATCGAGATGTTATGGAGCTCGTGTTTGAGTTGAATTACCTTGGAGCGATTGGAAGATTGAAACCGGGTGTGTAAGGTTTCCCAGATTTCCTGAGTTGAATCAAGATTGATCACATATGGAAGCACAGCCGGTGATATGGTCGAGCACATGGCCGTTGCCAGATTCTGATCTGTGATTAGCCAAGATCGCGCGTCTTGATTTGGATCAACATTCTCTGATGTAGATTTTGGATCAAGAAATGCCGCAAATCCGTTGGCTCTGAAGAGTTTGGCTATTTGAGAGCTCCATATGGGAAAGTTGTCCGGTGTGAGGGCGTGGGGCACCAAGAATTTGAGAGCTCACAATCGACTGACTCTAGATACCATGTAGAAACTTACCAGAGAAATGCAGGGAAGAAGATGAACAGTAATACCAGATAAAGAACAAGTAAATAATATTTTATTATTACTTTTTCTGCCCTTTACAGCCGGCCTATGTCTCTATTTATAATAGACAAGGAATAGATAGGTACACGTGGCAGCATCTTATTGAAAGCAAGAAAGAGAGATGGAGATTTATTTAGTGGTTCTTAACACTCTTCCATTCATGCTCTTAGAATGGAATAGAGTAGCAACACATAAGATCAGACTTCATCAAATGAGCGAACAAAGTCAATAACGCAGAGAGTTAAGATTTAGAATAAGCATAAACTTAATAAATAATGCATGAAAAGAGTGATAAATTCTAAACACTACATGAAATTTATGCATTACTGTCGAAATTTCCGGCGAAAAAATTCCGCCGGAAATTTCATTGGTTTTTAAGTATGATAGTGGAATTTTTGACGAACTTTTTTGGCTGAAATGTTATTTAATTCCATCAGAAAAATCCTTAGGAAATACCGTCTAGTAAAGGCCCTATTTGATCTTGAGACTATCACCCTCTCCCATATCAAAAAAATTCTCCCAAACAGCTCTTTCTTCCTCTCCGTTCAAGATCATTTCTAGACCATTTTATTTTATATGTCTGGCATGTCTCTCTTGAATTTCTTGGGTTTTGTTATATATGTCTGGTTCAAAATTTTTTTCCTTTATTCTAATTCTAGATATGCTTTCAAGAAAATTTGAATCGTTAGGAAAACTGAGAGATGACATCAATCAGCTCAACAAGAAGTAGGAGAAAGGGATCAGCACAATCTGTTTATGCTCAGATCTTCCCAAGGAACTTCTAATGCTTTGGTATAAATCTATATTTTTCTTTGGTGCTTTTTGCATTTTGATCCTATTCCTCTCTACATTATAAACATCTAATTGCAGAACTACTTCGTTTATATTCTTATAGGATACTATCAAGGAGGAGATATGTACGTTAAGTTTGAAGAGTTTTTCTTATGCTCCTCTTCCCTACAACAATTTTGTTCCTTTGTTGGTTATTTATTTGTTGTTCTAATAAAATTTCTGATTTTAACAGGGCTGAGTTCAAGAAGAAATCCAAGGGGGAATATTTTTCCAAAGAAGTTTTTACTCCTACAGCTGCTTCATTTGTACTGTTACGAGAGTTTTTTCTCCTATAGTTTTCTACCGGAAAGAAATTTCTAACATTTTTGAAATTCCCTAAGTTTTTTTTTTTTTTTTTCGACAGTTAAAACATTGAATTTTTTTGTCTGTAAACCACCAAAAAATCCGTCGAAAATTTTTCCAGCGAAACTTTATTCCACCGGAAATCATTTTCCCATGCATGTTGTACTAGCGGAAATTATTTCGCCAGAAAACACACATTATCCTGTAGTGTAAACAGTGCTACAATCCTCATCCAAAAGAAGACTTTTTCATAAGAGTTCCCAAAGAAATGGAACTCCTCATGATCTATACAATCATAATTTTTAAATTTCAAAATAAATTTTTGAATTGGGAAAAATCGTTATTTTTTTAAATCACCTGACAAAATATCTCAAATAAATACTAAAAGCGTTCATAATCTCAATCTCTATAACATATAAAAAATAAAGTGATGAAAGTTTTACCAATATAAAATTATCTTCGGTAACAAAAATACAAATATGATTGGAAAAATCTCAAAAATACCAAATTATTGAAATAAGAAATAGGATAATAGTTCCTTAAAATGAGACAAGCAAATCTCCCAACCGGATTGACCGACGAAAATCACTCTACGGTCTCCAAACCCTAGGTTTCTTTTTCTTTCTCATCTATTTTCTCTCTCATTTCCCTTACAGGCTCTCTGTTGCAGAAATTAATAGGGAAAAAAGATTAAAAAGCTTTTTTAATGAATTATGTAAAGTGTTCTAAGATATTTATATTAAAATGTAATATTCATATAATTATATAATTTAATCAATTTATTTGATAGGATCAAAATACGGGCTATTACAATTATCAGATTCAAGATTTTTAGTTCGCTGTGCTGCTAGCTAATTATGTCCCTCACAATCATCTGCCTCTCTACCTGTGTACAACTATGCCTATGTTTTTGCTACCTATGCCATCACTGCTCTTGGCGCTCCCTATCATAGCAACTAAATTGATAATTATATACCGCAACTGTACTACCCTAATTAAGGGATGATCCCACTCCCAAGGATCCCTCTCTCAATTGAGCAAACTGAGGCATCCACCTCTACCATTACATGCCTGAAACAATATTTTCTTCCCTAGGTAAATAGGTAATCAGATGGGACATAGGTGATAAAGAGAATCTTTCTTGGAAAGCCTTCACTTGCTTAAGAGGATTAACTTCAAATAGATGTTAAATTGTTTCATTTGTGAGAGAAAATTCTACCACCATTGTTAACAATATAACCAATTTGTTCATGCAATTTATCATAGTGATGGCTTACTGTCGTACATAGACATTAATCTCAAGTTTAACAAAGTAAAATTATTCCCAAATTAGATTTACTTTATTAGATAAAAAAATACAACAAAGGTAAGATACTAACACATCAAGTAGAATATGCACCAACAACTAAATAGATAAATTATCAATTCAAGTAAAATTATAAGGATGCAAAAACTGGTAAGCCCGAATCAAGAACTGTCACAGAAATGAAGTTGAAATAATTGTGAGGGAGTATGAAAATAATTGAAGTACTGTGATAAGCCTTCATTTTATCTAAAACCATGATCAAGGAAATAAAAGTACTTATAATAGAAATATAAACCATGAAATTTATACCAAATAAATAGTCTACATACAGTGGGCTTAAAAGAAAAATACATTATATTCCGGAAGAAAAATGAGAAATCAACTTTCTTCAGTTAAAGCTCAAAGTCAAGAGTAGAAATTTACAACCTTCATATCTGATTCAGTGAGCAATATTGCTTGCTACTGTTAGCATCAATCTACAATGATATGTTTCAAGTCTACTGCCCCAATAATACTAATGTTTTCAATCATCATAAGCCTCATCCAAACTATGCAGGGATAGTGTTAGGTCGGTTCCTAAACCGAACCAGCCAGCCCCACATGAGCCGGCCTTAGTCTACAGGAAGCGGATCAAACCGCCTCCCATGTTGCCGCCCAAACAATAGGGGCCCACACCCATTTGATTGCCTCCAATTAATAGTGGGGTCCTATTTGAATTAATCTATTTTTGACAAGGGGATTAATCTATTTGATGTAATCTATTTTTGGTAAGGGGATTAACTATTTGATTTAATTTATTTTTGGCAGGGGGTGGGCGGCTAGGCTATAAATAGGCATGAGAGGGAAGGAATAGGGCATGCTTTATTATTGATTCTATTGGAATTTTTTGGGGTTTTGAGCTCTAAACTTATTGTCTAGAGATTGAGAGAGTGTGGGCTCCGAAAATTTGGCACCGGCCTCCGTCCGCTGTGCTTTTCTTATTCGGGGGGAGTTTTAACGGAATTAAGTTCCAGGGTAAATTTTGGGAAGGCAGATGCGTTTGTAGATAAGACAATACCCAGAGATTTCTCCCTCATTTTGCAAGGACTTTATGATATAAGTTATGGTTTCCTACAGGCACAAGCCCCTATAGTTAATTACCCCTCCCGATAATTCCTCCATAGTTTCCATTTTGCCAATTGTTTGGCTCTCCCCAAGTCTCCTGATCTTCCCTTCCCCTTTCATTTCCATACCCTTCTTCAAATTCCCCTCTCCTCCCGTCAAAATCAGATACTCAACGGCCATAATATCCTTCCCTAAGTTCCCAAACAATACCCTTTTGCTCGTGCCTTCCATACCCATGC
Source organism: Dendrobium officinale (assembly GCA_019514585.1). Lineage (NCBI taxonomy): Eukaryota > Viridiplantae > Streptophyta > Magnoliopsida > Asparagales > Orchidaceae > Dendrobium > Dendrobium officinale. The sequence continues at coordinate 29,777,565 of CM033683.1, forward strand.
CTTTCCCCAAACCTACCTCCTTTGTCCTCCCTCTGGAAATGCTCCAGATGGGATCTTCTCCCTTCTCCCTCTACGATTTCCACCTCGTCTTCGTCCTTCAAATTTCAAAATTCGTATTATTTCCTTATGTCCCTTTTGCCCATGAAGCCGCAGATTGGTTGTGGATTTTCAACATCATATCCCATAAATCAGCTACTTGCCCTTCCATGGAGGAAATTCTGTCCTCCATTGTCATCTTTATCTGATTCATCTCCCCCTACAAACATTTCTCAAGCGCGTCAATCTTTTTGGCTGCCATAAAAAATTTTTAGTTTTGCTCAAAAAATCAACAAGCATTCCTTCCTCCGGATGAAAATTTGCGGCTGAAATTTCAGAAAATCAGCTCCTGATGGTCCCAAGACTTGCTCTGATACCAATTTAATAGGAAACACTTGAACATCTCAAGTAATTCCTATCAATCTTTAGTAAACAGCGAAAATCCTCTATTAGAATCCACACAAAATCGAGAAAACCATAGGAAATTGTATTATTTGATGAAATAGAAATGAAAAATACCAAGATATAATTGATCCTCTATTTGAGAGGAGGATCTATCTCTCCCCAAATCTCTAGACACTGCTAGAGCCCAAAGGAAAACCTAAATCTAAGAGATCTTAAATTTCAGCCCAAATTCAAGATGCCCTAACCCTCGAAAAACAAACTATATAATGCATACAATTCAAAAGTAAATATCTAAACAATCCCTACATTCAAATTTCCCTCCAAAATCCCTCAAAATTCTTTCCCAAAAAGTTCTGCCGGCTTCTGTGGTTTAGACGACATACGGGAGAGGCGGGATTTCTTCGCCTCTGTTCGTGTGAACTGGTCCCTATGGGACCGGCTGGACCGGTCTAACAAAAGCTTGGGTAGAGATGCTCTCATTGAAACAAGAAGCATATTAGGAGTTGTTGCAAGATTATTTGATGTTGAAACACATGAAAATGAGGTCCTCTATAGTTATGTATATTTCTTGTACATTTATTTAGCATATTATTGTTTGGTTGAATGTTAATGTGGTTATATATACTTTTATATGCACTAGTGATATTGTCTTTAGAAATATTTTATATTATGCTTTTAATTTAGCATTGTTACATATTACATATTTCGGTATTTATCACCATCATCATTCTTGTGTGGACATTAATATGTGTTGTTTCAACATTTGATGATATAATTGGGTCTCAACTTGTGTGGTCGAGAAGACAATAGCATTGTCTCACTTGAATAATTGCTCATGCATCTAGTACGCCTTATATTTAACACATAAGTACACTTATTGGTTACACTTTAGATTATTTCACTTGATTGCAAGTTTGTGTGCTAATGCTATAGATTGTGACATCATTTAAATTAAGCTTATCATTTGAACACTTGTGTATTAGATCTCATAATTTGTAAGCATTTTATATGCCTATAGTTGTGTGTTTGTTTGTGTTTCCTTGAGTATTTATTTATTTTCATGAGATTGTGAGGGATATAAGTGGAAAAGAATTTTCAAAGAAGCTTGATAATGTTCCTATGCTCTAGAAGATTGTTGTGATTATTTAAATAGCAGCTTATCAAATTTGTAAGAAATAGTAATCGATCTGAAAAAGGAGGTCTTGAGTGGTAAGTAGATTCAAACTGAACGTGTAAGCATGATGAGCAGTGTATGGTTAAGCGAAACTATATTAGTAATGTTCAGGAGGATTAGTATGAATGCAATTAAGGCAAGGGGAAAAAGTTTTTAGCTATAGCCATGGCCATCATTAGTCATAACACCACGAATACCCCTACCACCTCCAAAGACAATCACCAAAACTAATCAATAAAGAACCAGATATTGAGGGGTGGAGAGTGGAGAGCTCAATGATGTGAAGAACAAAGGAGAGAGTGAGCATAATATTAGGCACCGTGAATTTATTTGTTAGTCAAGTAACATTACACCATTACCATAATGTTCAACAACATAACAATATAATGACCACATTGAGGAAAATTTGCGTTCAGTCTTATGTAGTTAAATATCACATTTATGATAGTTATATCCAGAAAGAAAATTCATGAAGTGATGCTACAGCCTTAAGTCACATTATACCAATTATATCCACATAGCAAAATGAGGAAGGGATGCTACATCCTTAAAGAGTCGTGCAAGAAGAACGCAAGTAATACAAGAGCACTAACAAAAGAATAACCGGATGACCACCTCACCCTCACAAAAGGATGGGTGTCACTCTCAACCTCAACAAATAAAGAGATGACAAATTTGCCACCAAGCAAAATTTGGGAAAAAAGAAAGGAATCATAATTTATTTCCAAATGTCATTCTTAATATTTAACATGATTATTTACAGGATTTATATCATAAAGAATTTTACAAACCATAAGAAAAATAAAAGATATTAAATTACATGAAGACTTATAATTTAATAAAATATTCTTAATTACATGAATTTTCACGCTTTGCCTTCTCAACCTCCTCAAATTAAGCCTTAATCAAAAGTGGATGTCCAAGTTTACAATTTCTATCTCTTCCAACACAAACAAATGTGGCACAAGATGCCCATAAAAAAAATGGATTGACCACTAAAGCCCACAGTATGAACTAAAAAGTAAGCTGAGAATTTTCCAAAACCAAAGACGAGCAAAACAAAAACTCTTTAAGTATAATTTTATTTTTATGTAATTTTATTTTTATGTTTATGTGTATGATAAATGTTGTAAAAGATTGTATTTGAGATTTTAAGTTGTAATAGCAATTATAATTTGAAAATGCACAAGTCAAATTTTTGAAAATTCAAAATTTATTAAATTTAAATTTTCAAATACAGGAGGAATGTGATATTTCTTTACGTGCACATGTTTATTTGAATGAAATAATTCAAATTGACATTAGCCCATACTTAGTTGGACAACCAATACAAAAAGAAGGGGATAGTTATTGGAAGTTACCTTGCTCTCTTTCGTACACTATAGGTGCCCAACCACCCAACCACCTCTTTTTCCCTCTCTTTGTGCAACTCAAATGTGTTGTAAAACTATTTAAGCATGATGGAATGAAGAATGAGAAGCTTTTGGTCGTGTTAAAATTTTTTTAGTTTCTTTCAAGATGAGGAAGCTTGGTGGTTGGCCTCAACCTTAAAGGGATTAGGATATCTCATCAAATATTTATAGTTTATTGAGTGGTAAATGCTCTAGCTCCTTAAATAAAATTAACCCTTGGCTGTATAATTCTTCTACACTTATCCCCTCACATTCCAATACTCATTTCCCATCCATTTCCAGACAAGACCCTAAGAGCTTTCCACCAAACCTTGTTTCCATTTGACCTAGTGTGGATCTAAACCCCTTCTGACCATCAAAAACATTGGAAAGTTATGAAATTTTTTGCAATTGATCTAGACACATTCCTCTTCCTTCTCCAAGAGTTTCCGAGTCCTAGAATTTCTACATTTTGAAACCCTAAAAGCCTAAATTCCTAGTGAAAAAATTCAGTCAGATTGCATACACGCTTAGATATCCCACTTGAATACTATTCAACCCTTCTCAAGGCTTTTACTGTTTACATCATTCTTAACACATCTTGGAAGCCCCTCAAGCCCAAATCAATAACCCCACAATGGTCTACCCCTAGGCCACACCATAGATCAACCACTTTCTCTCCCCATGAATAGCAATTTGTCTCCTCAAGCCTTCATATTGGTTCTTAAACATATGGGATGCTTCAAATGTAAATCAGGTCAACTTGTAAACCCCGAAGGTGGTCAAAAGGTCAATATGGGCTAATGGCATGGTATGTCATGTCATCATGCATGATTTTAATAATAAATTACATGCAAATATTGAGATATTGAGATAATGTCCATGCAAAAATTCTCTGTCCCCACTTATATTTAAATATAGAAAATAATACTATAATAATATGCTTATATTTATGCTAAAATAGTGTAATATTTCGTGTAATGCTTGTGGACAAGGCTATCAATTTAATGCCTTCCAATCTTCATCAACTTTCATTATTTCGACATCTTTATTATGCATCACATAGCCACCAAGCCACTACCACCAAACCACCCTATGTAGCTGATCCAACAAAATATAAAATCCATTTAAACAATTCATATCAAGTGCACTAATAAAAGTATGTCTCAGAAGACTCTAAACAATAAAAATATATTTATAAAAGCAAATCATGACTTAATGACCACAACATAAACAAGGAACCCAATAGACTTTATAATGTAAATATAGCTTGCTTACCATTCTTTTCTTAACTTCATTAATCTTAGTACACAATAGCCAATTAAATAATGTCAACATACATAGAGACGACTTGCCAACTTTGAAAGGTGACTTAATAATCATATAGCAATTAAGAGACGAATTAAATGAAGCTATACATACCCGTATTTATAAAGATAACGAGTGAATGCATATTGGATGAAACAAACACAAAATAAGCTTAGTTCAAGCTATGATAAATTATTATATAGAAGAATCACAAACAAATCAATAAGGAGTAATATGTCAGAGCGGACAAATAAGAATTTTTCATATGCATGCAAGATAGAAATAGGTCGTCAAAGTCAAATAAATCAGACACAGATCATCATATTCAAATAAACTAAATTAAATTAAATCAAATTCAAATTGCCAATTAGCTAAGCATACATGGTCTAGATTGGTTGATCATGAGCAGAAACCCTCTCCTAAAGACTCATCAACTCCTACACCACAGACCATATCGAAAAGACTTGCCAAGCCTATCTCAAGCTAAAACCACATGGGGTTATGCAAATTCTCCATCCCACTATACCACATCATAGGCAACGTAAGTTTGTGTTAGGCAGGTTCACCTTGAACCGGCCCAGTCGGCCCTTCAGATAGTTTACAGGAGGCGGAATCAGACCGCCTCCCTTGGGCTTGGCCCACCCATAGTTTCTTCCACCATAATTTCTACTTTTTATCGATTATTGTTAGGTTTGCTTGCGAACTCAAGTAGTTCTAATAGGATTACTCGTGAAATCAAGTATTTCCTATCAAATCAAGTCTTGGGACTGGTGGAGGGCTGTTTTCAGCAAATTCTAGCAGTGACTTTTGGCCCGGAAAAGAGGAAAATTGTTGTTTTTGGAGTCCCAATCCAGATTTTGTGAATTTACAAACTCCGGATTATGATGACAGTTTTGGAGGAAAAGCTTAAAGCAGAGATGAATCAAATCAAAACAACGGTGAAGGAAAGGATTTTCTTCACGAAAGGACAAATAACCGATCTCTGGGACATGATGAAAAAAATATTGGAAATTCAAAACCAAACGATGGCTTCAGTGGCAAAAGTGGTGGAAGGGAAAAGCACGAATTCTGAAATTCGTAGCGAGGAAGATGAGGTGGAAATCATGGAAGGAGAAAGAAGAAAATCACATCTGGAGCCTGTTCAGAGGGAAGAAAGAGGAGGTGGATATGGGGAACACCAGGAGGGATACTATGGCCACCGAGGTGCTGATTTTGAAGAAAGAATGGGGTATTTTGAAGGGGGTTTGGGCTATGACAGGGCAAGGGAAGTCCGGGAGACGTGGGAGGGCCTAACGCTTGGGAAAGAGGAAACTATGAAAGAATAAGGGGGAATGGTGGCGATTAGAAGGTTAGGAAGTTGAAGATGCCCATATTTGAAGGAGAAGATGTGTATGGGTGGATTTATAAGGTGGAGTGATACTTCGTTGTCAATGGGCTGATGGAGGACGAGAAGCTGACAGCGACAGGCTTGTGCTTGAAAGGAAAGGCTCTATCTTGGTATCAGCGGAGAGACCAAAAAAGACCTATCAGGAACTGGAGGGAGTTCAAGGACTGCATAATAGAACGTTTCCAAACCGACCGGGGAGGAGATTTCTATGAGCCGTTATTTGCTATGACGCAAGAGGGATCAGTAGCAGACTACCGGGAGCGATTTGAGCACCTAGCCAGTAGGGTGGAGCGTTTATCAGATACAGTATTGGAGGAGAATTTCATGAAGGGGTTGAAGGCGGAGATTCGAGCAGCAGTGAAGGTTTTGATGCCCCGTGACTTGGGGGAAACCATGAAGTTGGCCCAGCTGGTGGAAAATTAGAGAAATTTGAAGAGGGGAGCTAGGAGTAGTAGCACAGGGGGGCACTTACAGGATGACGACCACCCATCTAGCATCTAAAGGTCATGCAACAGGAGGGAGTCGGGAGGCCACCAAGGAGAAGACAGGATGAGGAGGAAGGGGGGGAAATTTCAAGCGGCTGACAGAAAAATAAATGCAGGAGAAGAGGGCTAAGGGGTTGTGCTTCAGGTATGATGAAAAGTATACGCCAGGGCATCGGTGCAAAGACCGAACTCTTCAAGTTCCCACCGTCTGTGATGACGACGAAACTGAGTAGGGAAGTGAGGATGAAAGAGGAGGAGAAGATGCATTTGGACCTGGCTGAGGTTTCCCTGAACTTAGTGGTAGGATTCACTACAAATCATACCATGAAGGTGAAGGGGGAGATAGAGGGAAAGGAGGTGGAGGTGCTAATTGATAGTGGTGCTACTCATAATTTCATTTTCACTCAGTTCGTCGACCATATGGTAGTGAGATTGGTGGATACCGGTTGTGATGAGGTGATGATGGGTACGTGGAAGGTGGAGAAAGGCCAGGGGATTTGCAGGGGAGTCCTACTGACTATTCAGGAGATTTAGGTGAGGGAAGATTTCCTTCCACTAGAGCTTGGGAGTGCATATATTATCCCGTGGATGAAATGACTGCAGGCTTTGGGAGACACCAAAGTGAATTGCAGAGCACTAAAGATGGAGTTGATGGTAGATCGAAGGAACGTAGTGATTAAGGAAGATGCAGGATTATCTAAATCTATGGTTTCTCTTAAAACTATGGTGAGGGATATACAGTTGGCAGGCGGAGGATATTTGGTATAGCTACACAGTTTGGAGGGAGCTATATTGGAAGAGGGAGGGGACATACCCCTCTCCATACAGCCGCTGATTCAGCAGTTCCAAGAAGTGTTTCAGCCACCGCAGGGATTGCCACCACAGAGGGAGCAAGAGCACGCCATCATTTTGAGGGAGGGAGTGTCACCCATCAGCATAAGGCCATATTGTTACCCTTAGTTTCAAAAAGATGAAATTAAAAAGTTGATTAGAGAAATGCTGGAGGCAAGAATCATCAGACCAAACATCAGTCCTTTCTCTAGTCCTGTTCTGTTGGTGAAGAAAAAAGACAACAGTTGACGGTTTTGTGTGGATTACAGGGCGCTCAACAAGAAAATTGTACATGATAAGTTTCATAGCCCAGTTATTGATTAGCTGTTAGATGAATTGAGTGGAACAGTGATTTTCAGCAAGATAGACTTGAAATCAGGATACCATCATATCCGGATGAAGAAGGATGTGCCCAAGACTGCTTTCCAAACTCACGAGGGACACTACAAGTTCTTGGTGATGCCTTTTGGCCTCACTCATGCTCCGGCCATTTTCCAGACACTTATGAATAAGGTTTTCAAACCTTATCTCAGACAATTTGTACTGGTCTTCTTCGACGACATTCTATTCTACAACATGATGGAAGAGGAGCACTGGGAGCATTTAAAAAGGGTGTTAGAGGTGTTGCAGGAGCACTAGCTGAGGGCCAACATGAAGATGTGCTGCTTCGCACAAGCCAGTATAGAGTAGTTGGGCCAAGTTGTATCAAAAGAAGGGGTGGCAACATATCAGTCTAAAATTGAGGCAATGCTAAAGTGGCCAGTGACTAAAAATTTGAAGGAGCTAAGATGATTTCTAGAACTAATAGGTTACTATAGAAGGTTTATAAAGGGATACAGCACCATAGTATTGCCACTCACTGAACAGTTAAAGAAGGACGGTTTCATATGGGGGAGGCGACCACAACAACATTTGAGAGCTTGAAGAAGGCTATGACTATGGTATCGGTCCTAACGTTGCCATATTTCACTCAGATTTTTAGTGGAAGCAAACATGTCCGGATACGGATCGAGTGTAGTGCTTATGCAGAATCGTAGACCCATTGCTTATTTCAGCCAGGTGTTGACTACAAGAGTAAGGCTGAAGTCAGTCTATGAGAAAGAGTTAATGACCATCGTGTTGGCAATCCAGAAGTAGCGGCCCTACCTACTTGGGAGGCATTTCATTGTCAGGATAGATCAACGGAGCTTGAAATACCTACTGGAATAGCGGATGGTGATGGAGGAATATCAGAGGTGGCTGTCCAAGTTGCTGGGGTATGATTTTCAGATTCAATACAAGCCAGGAGTAGAGAACAAGGCGGCAATTGCCTTGTCCAAACGTATGGGGGAGCAGCAGACAGTGGCACTATATGTTCCTTTGATGCTTGATTGGGAGGTCATCATAGAAGAAAGTGCTAGAGAAAAGGATTTGGGGAAGATTGGGGTAGATTTACTAAAGGGAGAGGACAGCCATCCATGGTACTCATTGGAGGGAGACAGTTTGTTTTATCAAGAGAGGTTTGTAATGCCCTGAACCTCGATCTACATCCCAAACATACTCCAGGAGTTTCATTGAACTACTGTTGGGGGCCATTCAGACGTGCAGAAGACATACAAGAGACTAGCTGCAAAGCTATAATAGAAAGGGATGCATAAAGATGTAGAGGAGATGGAAGCCAGATGTAAGATTTATTAAAGGAATAAATACCTGGCTATGTCACCAAGAGGACTACTACAGCTGTTGGCTCTATCGAGACGAGTATGAGAGTAGATATCTATGGACTACATAGATGGGTTACTATCATGGGCTGAGTACTGGTACAACACTTTGTGAGTAGCAGTACTCTAGTGTCGTACGAAAGGGCTAAGTGGCTATCATGGGCTGAGTACTGATCATACCTATTAATGGCGAATGGCGCACCATGGCACAAAGGTCCCTTTGAAGCCACGGCGCATAGCGCACGGCGCGGCGCGCGCTATTTTGAACATGGCGCAAGCTATATAAAAATTATAAAATAATAAGCATGAATATGAAATATTATTAAAAATGAAAGACAAGCTATCATAATAATAAAAGACAATCATAACATATATAAGTTCGACTAAGTAATATCCAAATATCTTATAATTCAAATTTACAATCTTTTTTCAAAAGATCAAATAAGAATTTAATCTACTCTTCTTGGGAATCATCATCATCAGCAAATATTAAAAAAGCTTCATTATTTTCTTCAAGATTGTCTCCTACTTTATAATCCTCTTCATCACCCTCCTCATCATCATTCTCAATAGCAACATCATGCATAATTAAAGATTCTTTCTCTTTCCCTTTAGATTTTTCCAAAATATTATAGTTTTTATCATAAACACCAGTAGCTTTAGCAACACTTGTCCAAGTTAAATCTTTCTCTCCAACAATAAAGTCATTTTCTTCATCAGACTCATCATCTAATTTTCTTGTTAGCCATTCATTTGCATCATCTATCTCAGTCAAAGAAATAGGATCAATGACATCACGATGATTGAATCTCTGAATCAGTGCTCTATTATATTTCACATAAATTAAATCCTTTAAGCGACTATGATCCAATTTGCTTCTTCGTTTGCTATGAAGCTGCAATTCAAATATTATTACATTACTATATTATGAACATATATAAAAAATCAACCTATACATTATAAAATACTTACATATTCAAAAATACTCCAATTGCATTCGCATCCAAATGAACTACATGTTAGACTTAGGACTTTGATAGTAAAGCTTTGTAAATTGGGTGCTCCTTGTCCATATGCCAACCACTAATCAGCTGGAAGAAATGAATTTCTTTTTTAATATTATATAACAAATCAGTCTTAATTTTTTTATAAATAATTATACCCGGAGATCGGATAGTTCTTTGTCTTACAGCTGGAGGAATACCAAAAAAGTCCTTCACCCCTAATGTATAAACTTAATTCATTACTGATTTTATCTTCTTCAGCTCATCTTGAGATAATCTTCCAATACATTGGTAAAGACCATCAGCTATTTCCTTATCTTTGGCAATATCAGAGTTATTTGAAGAAATATTCAGGATTTAAAAATGTCTCGCTGCATGTAGAGGCTGAAGTAATTACATTTCCCATCTTCTATCAATCATTTTAAAAATTTGATCATAATTATCACTATTATTGAAGTTTGCAGCAATTGTCTCTTTTGCTCTATCAATTGCTTCATATATGTAAGTCATTGGGGGCTTCTTCTCTCCATCAATCAATCTAAGAACCTTTAATAAAGGACCAGCTATTTTTAAGGCATACACTATAGTGTTCCAAAATGATTATTATAAGATTGTATGTTGAGATTGTTTTGCTTTAGCCTCTTTTGCATAAGGACCCAAGATAAATTCCTCACAAGTAAATATTTTCTTCAAGTTCAGTTGTTGTTGATGAAAATGTTGTAAAGTTAAGAAAGTTGTTGCAAAGTGAGTCTTTGCGGGTTTGATAAGTGCTCTTTGATTTGTGCACCTTCTCATTAACTCAAGTAAGCGAGGCCTATAATATATAAAACTGAGTACTGCCACTGTTTTCTCAAAGCATCCTCTTAGCTTTTGAATTTTGAAAATGTCCTCCATTATTAAATCCAAACAGTGAGCAACACAATGAGTGCAATAAATGTGAGGATATTTGTCCATCAATAATTTTTCTGTTATGTCGTTATAATTTAAGTTAAGATATATACAAATTTTTCATGAAATAACATAACTTTAGAATAAAAGTTGTGACAAACCTGCAAGAACATTTTTGGATGCATTATCAGTGACCACTTGGATCAAATTATGTGGTCCAATAACCTCAATGTACTTGCAAAAAAGTTCAAATATTTTCACTGCATTCTTGGAGAAAGAACTAGCATCAATTGATTCTATGAATGCACTACCTCTTGGACAATTAACAAGAAAATTGATTAAGCTTTTCCCATTTCTCGACGTCCATCCATCTGCCATAAGAGAACAACCATATCGTACACAATCTTCTTGATGGCGTCGCAATAGCTCATGTGTATGTCCAACCTCTTTATTCAAACAAGTAACTCGTACCTCATGATAACTAGGAGGTTTCATATCAGGTCCAACTGCCCAAGTGCCTCCACCATAGCAGGGAAACTATCATAGTTCACAGCATTAAATGGAATCCCAACATCGTACATCCATAGATTGAACATTGAACAGCCCTTCCCTCATTTCTTTTTAGCTGCATCCATTTCTTTGTTAAACTGAGATTTTCTATGCTTTACTACATCTTTAGGATTTAGTGTAAGGAAAGTATCTAATGGACCTTTAGGTCGTGATGTTTTGAAGATAAATGTAGATGTCGATCCTTGACTAGATGTGTTAGATTTATTTGTCCGCAATATTTTGGATGGTTTGGCAACTAAAATATCATCTGTCATCACATCAAAGTCTTCTTCTTCTTCTTCAGCAAGGTTGACATTTGATATGTCATTAAATTATTCTTTTAAATCTTTTTTTTCAACATGGATATGACATAGAGCAAGGCCTTCCATTCCTAAAACCCCCAACGAGGTGTTGTTTGTGGCGTGTAATTCCTCCTTTTGTTATTTTACCACAAAAAATGCATGTCACGCTGTTGTTGTCGGATTCATTTGTTAGTATAGCATATTTCCATGCTGGATCTTTTTTTAAAGATTGAACTGATTCTGACATTTTATGATCACTTAAAAGCAAACAAATTTAGATAAAAGAGACATAATATTGTTCAAGAAACATAATATGGGGGCTGTCGAGGGTCCAAGGGGGCGCTGCCCCCAAGCGGGGTTCGACCTGCCCAGTCAGGTCGTGGGGTTAAGGGGCAGCGCCCCCGAAACAAAATTTATTTGTAAGAGAAATTTTGAAGTTCGTTTGTATGAAAATTAAGGAGCGGTACCGAGCGTGTACCGAGCGGTACAGAGCATGTAACTAGCAGTACCGAGCATATACCGAGCGGTACCGAGCGGTATCATGCATGTACTTAGCGATACCGAGCGTGTACCTAGTTGTTCCGAGCTGTACTGAGCGGTACAGACTACAGAGCATGTAACTAGCGGTACTGAGCATGTACCGAGCGGTACCGAGCATTTACATAGCGGTATCAAGCGATATCATGCATGTACTTAGCGATGCCGAGCGTGTACCGAGCTTGTACCTAGTTGTACCAAGCTGTACCGAGCGGTACAGAGCATGTAACTAGCGGTACTGAGCATGTACCGAGCGGTACCGAGCATTTACAGCGATACCGACCGTGTACCTAGCGGTACCGAGCGTGTACCTAGTTGTACCGAGCTATACCGAGCGGTACAGAGCATGTAACTAGCGGTACCGAGCGGTATCCAGCATATACATAGCAGTACCGAGTATTTAGCGGTATCGAGCATGTACCTAGCAGTACCGAGCATACCAGTTAAGTTGTAAATTCTTGTAAGAAATAGCCGTGCAAAACAACAGAGCTGTGCGGAAAAGATGGAGGTTGCAAATCGGAGTCAGCTGGTAAGATTTTTTATTGGAACAGACGGAGGGGACGGATTTGGCAGAAGCACTGCTCTGCGAGACGATTCGGCAGAAACAACGACTTCAACTTCGGGATAGATTCGGCTGGATTCGGCGGAAGCAGCGAATGCAGCAAACAGAAAACAGAAAACCTTCGACTTTGGGATAGATTCAGAGACCTCGACTTAGGGACTGTGGGATGTGTTCGGCGGATGTAACAAACAGAAAATCTTTCATGAAATTAGGGCAATGAATAGTCGTTTATCCTAAAATATAGATATATTTTTAAATATAAAAAATATTCATAAGTATACCGAAATTTAAAAATAATTTGGCGCGCTATTTTGCACCGTGTGCAAAGCGCCATGGCTCACAGGTGGCGCAAATAGCACGCGCTATTTTAAACAGATGCGCCTCGCCATGAACATGGCGTCGTAGGTGCACCATGGCGCGCTCTATTTTGCGCCATTGACAGCTATGGTACTGATACAACACCCTTTTTAATTCTGCTTCTCATATGACCCCATTAAAGGTGTTGTACGGAAGAGATCCTCCCCAGTTGGTGCACTTTGGGAGTAACACTACTCCAGTGTCGTTAGTAGATGAGTACTTGAAAGAGAGGGATAGAGTGCTAGAAGAGTTGTAAAGACATCTACTGAGGGTCTAACAGATTATGAAGAAACAAGCTGATGCGCATAGGAAGAACATCCAGTTTGAAGTAGGGGAGAGGGTGTTCTTGAAACTCCAACCATATAGGCAGAAGACAGTAGCCAACAGGAGGAATGAGAAGTTGGCTCCAATATACTTTGGGTCTTATGAAGTGCTGGAGAAGATCAGAGCAGTAGCATATCGACTGAAACTACCACCATCAGCGACTATACAACCGGTTTTTCATGCATCGCAGCTGAGAAAAACCATTGGTGACTATACAGCCAACTCTGAGTTATCGACAACACTTACTGAGGATTTAGAGGTGGTTCTGGAACCCTTAGAGCTGATGAGGGTTCGCGAGATAGAAGATGAAACTAAGGAAGTGTTGATCAAGTGGAAAAACCTTCCTGACTATCAGGCCACGTGGGAGCCATACGAGAGGGTGAAACATCAATTTCTTGATTTTCACCTTGAGGATAAGGTGATTCTTTGGGAGGGTGGTATTGTTAGGCCAGTTCACCTTTGTTAGGGAGGTATTTCTACGTTTTCTTGCTATTTTTTTACCGATTCTTGTTAGGATTTGCTTGCAAACTCAAGTAGATTTGATAGGATTACTTGCGAACTCAAATATTTCCTATTAGTTTGTTGCCTATGAAAAATTGACATCTCTAATAATCATTGATATAATACATCACCAACTATGGTTTCCTTTGGACACTCTAAAAGTGTCAGGTTCAAGTTCACTAATTAATTCAACCTAGAGGCAACATTGTATAATAAGGAATAATAAAGATAGGGCTAAAATACACTTCATGAAGTCTAATAAAGGGTTCATTTACAACTCTTTTAGCAAGTTTTGTTATGTTGGGAATAGTTGAAAAGAGTTCATCATATTGGATTGCACTTGTTGTTCTTCCAATGATAGTTGCCAAGCTCACACCGCCCATTGTCATCCGAAGAACTCACAGTATTTAAAATCTAAGTAAGCTATGAACACAGTTTATACCGAAGATACTTTGATATGCAGCTATTTGTATTATACAAGGATGTTGTCAAACCAACCATCGCACGCTCCACTTACATTTACAACTGAAGCACATAAGGACTTATCTTGATGCTAACAACTCTTTTTCTAACAACCCAAGAGACACCTTGAATAGAAGTCCCTCCACATGCTCAGAGGTGAACCATCTTAGTATTTATTTTCTACAAAATAATGAAAACTCTTCAACTAGATAGCCCCATGATTTTTCCTCCTATAGAGATTTAATGAAAAAATTTCTAATCTCCTCTAATTTGATGAGAAACTCTAAGCTATGCTATGAAGTCAACAATATATATCTTCTCAAGAACAGCTCCAACACACTAAGTTAAGATCAAGATTTTCGAATTCACCATTTCCAAATTCAGGATGGAAAGATTACAAGGCAGAAGGGTATAAACATAAAATACTAACCTTAGACAAAAACATAATAACAATTTCCTCTATTTAAACTATAATTATCAAAATATATGTGACATGAAATTTCGAATTGAAATGCATAGACTTCTGGATGCTCTGAAACATGGCTCAAAAAAGGGATCAGATAATAAAACAAGTCATGTTAACATTAACATAATCAGGATCTACATAAGCAGAATTATATTCCTCGATCAGAGAGTCAGGTTACCTTAGACCAAGCCGTCCAACAGTGCTCATCATGACGCCGTAGCACCTGCAGCTGCAGCCGAGGATTCCTCCTCAAGGTACTTACAAATCCTCTCAACAAACTCCCTCCCCTTGACGCTATTCTGCTGAAACCGCTCAACGCAGCGCTGCTCAACCTTCTCAGCAACGGCAGCCAGCGCTTTAAAGGGCTTGCAACGAATGCTAGTGTCCTGCCGCAATAGCGTCCAACCCTCAGGATTTTCAGGGTGAGGCTGATACGATGATCGCTCCTCAACATCGATAAGGCCACGAAGGCTAGCGTTGACGGCGACGATCTCCATCGATCTGGCGCGGGGGTCAACAACTGATGTTTCGATGCAGTGGCACACGACGGCCTCGCCACCGATGATGCGGCGAAGAAAGAAAGGGAGGGAGGGAGATCGAACGGTGATGGATCGGACGGTGTGGAGGCACCCGGAAGCGGCGTCCAGGCGGCGAGAGAGTGTGTGGACGTCGAGAACGTGGGAGAGGACAGCGGGGGTATCGGGATCGGTGAACTTGCGCCAGGAAGCGGTGGTGACGCGGTCCCAGGGGTGGCGGTAGATATGTTCATGCTTGTAAGCTCGCACCATCTCTAGGTTTTCGGGGGTGGATGCGGTCGATTAGCTCTGGGAGCAGTGAGTGAACAGCAACGTCCTTTTGAATGGAAGCTATGTTTGACCTTCTGCCGTTCTGAGGGGAGGTGAAGCGCAGACCTCCATTGTTCAAAGCTTTTAATTCGTGTTTTTCGGATGTTTAAACAGAAAATTTTTAATTATAAAAAAATCTGAAAAGCAAAAAATAATTATTATTATTATTATGTTTTCTTACAAAAACGTTAAAAAAAATAAAAAAAATTGCGTTTTCTGTTAACCAATTAGTTAAGTTTTAAATTGTTTTTGAATAAATTTTTTGGATTTTCTGTTAATCAGATTCTTTTATTATTTTTATTTTTTTCTATTAACCAATTTTTTTCATAAGAAAACCAATTTTCTGTTAACAGCATTTTTTTTTTTGCATATGCATATTAATTAAAATTAAGATTTCATTTAGGATAACTTTTATATTATTTTTCAAGCAATTTTCTTGAAAAAAAAATTAAAATTAATTTTTTTAAATATGAAAGCTAATTTAAAAAGCAGTTAGAAAGCTATCACAAACGAAATTTAAATTTGATATAATTAATACTCTTAAAATTTATTGTTTTTGATATAATTAATCCTATTAAATAATTAAGTTTGATATAAATAATAATCTTTAATTTTTTAAAGTTTTCTATTAAACAATTATCTAGATATTAATTATACCAAAATTTATATTAATTAAGTTTAATATTAATTAAACTTGATATTAAATATGATTAAATATATAAAGTTTGATCTTAAATATATCATGTTTTATATTAATTAAGTTTAAGGTTTCGTTTGGAACGGCTTTTTTATTGCTTCTTAAAGCAGATTTTTAGTATAAAAATTTTAATTTTTAAGTTAAAAATGTGTTTTAAGAAGCTGTAAGAAAGCCATAACAAACGAAGCCTAAGATTAATTAAATTTGATATTAAATAATTAAATTTTAAGAGTATTAAATAATTAAACTTTTAAATTGATATAATTAATACTCTTAAAACTTAACTATTTAAGATCAAACTTAATAATCTTAAACTTAAATAATATGAAATTTAATATATTTAATATTAAACTTCATATATTTAATTATATTTAATATATTTATGTAGATATATAAATAATTTTTTCATTTACTTTATTTAGAGAGTTCTCTTATACTTTGTAGTGTCTTCCTATAATTCCTTCTTAGAGTAAAGTCTAAGGATTCTTTTGGAACAACTTTCTTACTACTTCTTAAAGCAACTTTCTAGTATTAAAAATTTAAATTTTATGCTAGGAAGCTGTTTTAAGAAGCATTAAGAGAGCCGTCCCAAATGAAGCATAAGTGACGCTAGGAAAATACAAGATACTTTCTGGGAGATCTTAGCCTTTACTTTGTAAGCAATTCTTTTATGAGTGTGAAGAATATCAATTAATCGTTCCGAATAATATTTATCTTTTTCATATAAATGAAATGAATATG
This sequence comes from Dendrobium officinale, assembly GCA_019514585.1. Classification (NCBI taxonomy): domain Eukaryota; kingdom Viridiplantae; phylum Streptophyta; class Magnoliopsida; order Asparagales; family Orchidaceae; genus Dendrobium; species Dendrobium officinale. Next base: position 29,794,517 of record CM033683.1, read on the forward strand.
AGTTTGCTTTCTTTGTTATCGATGTATGGCTAAACCTTTATGTTTTGGATCAGGGGCGGAGCCAGGATTTTCTTCATGTGGGGGCACAAATTATTAAGTTTAAGAAAAAAATTCTCACCCACTTTTATTCGGGCTTGTGACCGGTATAGACAATTATTTTTTTAAAATAATTAGACTCGTTATAAACATATAAAATATATAATTGATATATCATTAAAAAATAATCTTGATCGAACATGAATCTCGAGGCAAAATTCAAAGTTGGAAACTTCAAAAATTAAAATAATTGGATTTCTGCCCGACAACCGACTAAAATCGGATTTCTGCCCGACCATCATTAGAAGCAGAATTTTCGCTCGACCACCAAATGTCGTCGGATTTTTGATCTCTTCTTGTAGTTAAATTTCAATCCGGAAGTTGATTATTGTACTCCGATCTCCCCCTAAGAAAGCATTCAGGAATCCAATCTATTACTTAATTTATAAAAAAAATTTAATGACCAAAATTTTGACATCAAACAACAAACATTCAAACAAATTTATTATTATTTTAGTAATGATTGAGCAATTTGTTTTATACTATTTTAACAATACCATGCATGAACACACTATTGCAGAAATCGAAATCATCCTTAGGCAATTACATTTGGTACATTTTATTAAATTTGAATTACCTATTAATATACTTATTCCATTAAAAATTAACCCCATATTCGAACTTTATAACACAGTTACTAAAACGGCACCGTATGCTAATAGCCACTTAACTGCATAAAGTACTAGCATAGGGAAATAAGAAGAAACTTTGTAGTTCATAGCAAACCATTTTTATTACTTTCAAATCTACAGCATATGTTGTAGCTTGTAGAGTTACGGAGAGAGAAGAGAGAGAGAGAGAGAGAGAGAGAGAGATATATATATATATATATATATATATATATATATATATATATATATATATATATATATATATATATATATATATATATATATATATATATATATATATATATATATATATATATATATATATATATATATATATATATATACCATCATCGGCATGAGAAGGTGAAGTGTGGCTGTGTGGGCTTTTGAAGAAGAAAGAAGATGGGGATTTTGCCTTCATTTCGTGAGCTCGTCAAAGAAAAGTCCTTCCGCCTTGTCCGTGTCTGTGCATGCAAGAAAACGTTGGGCGGGATTGAGGATGAAGAAAAGAAAATTTTAATATTAATAATTTATATTAGGCCATAATTAAAGAGCCATAAATTACTTTAATTAAGTATTAACTACAACCAGTGGGGGCCCGTGCCCCCACGGCCCCCAGCGTAAATCCGTCTTTGTTTTGGACTAATGATGTAAATACATAGTAAGTGTACTAATATATGTACATTATGATTTAAATTCTCCATGGATGTTTTTAATATCTCTCGTGCTTCATTTAATGTATAAAATGATCATGTATGTAGTTAATATCTAGTGTGATGTATAGCCTTGATGGAGAAATATTAAAATGATTTGGAGTATTGAAATATAATGTTGGCATGCCTAGAGATATGATATTAAACTTTTGAAGTTCTATGGAGAAAGTATAATTATCGGAAGGCCTTAAACCTCTCTTTTCACCTAACAAGCTTGATATATATATATATATATATATATATATATATATATATATATATATATATATATATATATATATATATATATATATATATATATATATATATATATATATAAGACTGCATATGCTCTGATTCACATATAAAATAAAAAGTCTTATTAAAAAAGTATGTTGTATTACATTCATAGTCCAAAACATTTAATTTTTACTAGTATCAAATTTTCTTGCAAGCCTCCACTACGTGGCAAAAACTAAAAAACATTCTTTTTTATATTTAGTAGTATAAATTATGCATTTAGATTTAATGGTAGTAGTTTAATGATAATTAAGTATAACACTTTCTCGTAAGATCGACACTCTTCTCTATCATTTTATTACTTGATTCGACACACATAATTGTGTATTTAGTAGACTTTCATAAATTTATGTAAAAAAAATATAAGCATATTTCCATATCAATTTAAATTAACCAACCCACTTGTATCAAGTTTTTAGCACCATTACCAGGGAAGTAATGTGTGTATTACAATTTTAATTATATTGTTGAAATAAGTGCATATTTAGACATACTTATATCATGTATCTTTTTTTTTTTTTGCTTTGTTTGATAAAATTTTGGAAAAGATAAAAAAAATGTATTTTATTGATTATTTAGTTTATGATTTTTAGTTATTTTATTATTGTTGCATGCTTAGTAGATCTAGTAAAGAGTCATTACTATTTGATTAAGAAATAGAAAGAACTCTTATAGAAAATTAAAAAAAAAAAAAAGATTTTAGAAATGTTTTGACCAGAACAAGATCAAGATCATTCTAGACCTCTCAGATAGTATGTTAACTCCATAGTAGAAGGAATGTATCAGAGCATTAATATACCTATTGTTTAGAACAATAACTTTAAACTTATACCTGCCATAATTCAATAAAGTTCAAAATTCCTAATTTGGGGAAACTCCTATTGAGGATTTCAACTTACACTTAGCTAGTTTCTTAAAATTTTGTGTAACATTTAAGTATAATTGTGTCTGTGAAGACTCTTAGATTATTTTCATTTTCTCTAAGGGACAATGTTAAGATGTGGTTTAATTCTTTTTCCCCAAGCTCCATAATCATTTGGAATGAGTTGGCACACAAATTCCTAACTAAGTATTTCCCACCTTTAAAAACTATCAAACTTAGAAATAATATTACATATTTTGCCTAGTTTGAAAGAGAATCAATTTATGAAAGTTGGGAAAGATTTAAGGAAATACCCTCACTATGATTTACTCGATTAGGTGGTTATTCAGACTTTTTATAATGGATTGGTAGGATCCCTTAGGTCAATCATATATGCAGCAGCTAGAGTTCTTTAATGTCTAAGCTATTTGAGAAAGCATATTAATAAATAGAAAAAATTGCTATAAATTATTTTTAGTGGCCTTCTGATAGGGTGAATCATAAGAGAGTATATGGTGTGTATGAATCATATACATTATCTATTTTAACTACACAAGCAGCTGCAATTTTTATGTTATATACTATTGGAATTAGTTCAGAAACAATACCATCTATGTAACTAAAAGAGTGTGATGAAAATTCTATTGATGAAGTAGTGCTCTAGGGGTTAAAAATATGAATTTAATTAGATGTAAAAATAATCCCTATTATAATTCATATAATACAGATTGGATGAACCATTCTAATTTTAATTGGTTAAATAATATTGATGGTAATAATCAGTGGAATGCAGGTCAATCAAATCAACAAGAAAATTTAATTAATTCTCAGCGACTTGGTGTGAATCTTAGACCTTCATCACCTGTAAGTTTTAACCAAACTAATCAATTTAGAGAAAAAAAATCACTATTGGAAAAGGTTGTGATTTAGTTAGGAACCCAGTTGCAAAGTCATGTTACTTCAATTAAAATTTTGAAAACTCAATTAGGGCATCTTACAATCTTCTTAAGTAGTAGACCCCTTAATTAGATCCTTACCTAGTAATACAGAAGTTAACCCTAAGGAGAAAGGGAAAGATCTTAGTGGAAATCAATTGAGGTGTGGTAGTGATACCCCCAACCAAATTGTTATATCTAGGAAAGTCTAGCTAAAGATTATAAATTTAGTATTGTATTGGGAGGAAACCCAATTATATTCTATATATTTTTATCTTTTATTCTATTTTGTAATTTATGTTTTTCAATTATGTTTTGTAAATTATGATATGTGTATATGGTGCATGGTTTGTAAACTAGTAATACTAATTTTAACAAAGTTATGAAAATCTCCTAAGAAAAATTTGCTATGCTAAAATTGAACTAGCACCACAACGTTATCCATTAAAATGCTGCAACATCTTCATGTAAAGCATCACAACATTCAAGAATAACATTACAGTGTTGGATTATTGAGAATATTTTCTAGATTATGCTACTATAGTGTTGTATCTTTAAAAGCTATAGTGCTTATTCTCTTAATTAAGAGCTCCAGCACCACTAACTCAGGCACTATAGCTTTAGTATGTTATCCTTATAATGATTGTGGTGTAGTTGGATAAACTGTACTTTCATAACATTTACATTATAACACTTTACTGAGCATCATAGCATTGTTACCAGCACCACAATGTTAGCTAAAATCATTATTATTGTAGTTAAAGCACAGCAACAGCAGTATTTGTAAGCATTGCAATGCTCGTACGTATTAAGCACCATTTTATTCCCTTAGTCAAAAAGTTGGCACTTCATTATCTAATGTTTACATTACAGCACCAAGTGTCCTGAAACACTATAATTTCTTTCTGTGTGACTCTTTATCACTTTCTATATTCAATGCCAAGTGTCCTGTACAATGACATTGGTTTGTTGATCACCACGACATTGGTATGCTGATCACCACAACACTCGTTATAATTATATATAGGAGTGAGAGATTTGTATTATTTCACTTGGTTTTTTCTCTAATTGTTTTTCCAAAGCTTACTATGCAATGGCCTTTAAGGTGTTAGGCAAAAGGCGATCTTCATCATCCTTCGACAAAAACATATTCATATCTAATAAGTTTGAGCAGTGTTATAACTTTTTCATAGTAAACAAGCAATTGATTCTAAAGCATGTCTCCAAAATCCATGTGATGTAGTAATGTAAACAATTGTAAACTAGGGTTGGGAGCAATTTGGTTAGAAGCCTTATGGCGCTATTATTAATGTTGTTAGAGAATTATTTGCAAATGGGAAGGATGACGTAGATAATAAGTGGTACATGAGAGATAAGTGGGTGCCTTTTGACTCTATTACTATTATCACCTTTACAAACTTCTAGATTTTGAATATTATGAGTACAATCTTATTAGTCTAACGCCTTATGATCCTAAGGTGGTTTTACGATTTTTGTTTGGACCCAATAGTGGAGCTAGTTGGAAGAAGAGAGAATAAAAATATCAAATTTTCTACATCATTTCTAACCTAAACTTCTAAAGCTTTGCATTATTTTATTTATGCCTATTTATTGCCCAGCAAAAATATTAGTGAGGTGACTAAAGATTGGGCCTTGCTTAACTATGCCATTCTAGTTGGTTACTCTATAGATTTAGGAAAGCTTGGCTACTCTTCTTTGACTTATGTTATCAGGGGTACTACTTATGTGGGCTTAGGGCATCCTCCTTTTATCTATTATTTTTGTGTGTTAGTACTAGTGTTAAGGGAGATTATAATGAAGAACTGCTTTTTTCTATCCAAAAGAAAATTGAGATCTTTAAAAAAGTAGGAGGATGTGATGATGAGAGAGGTCCTCGTGAGCTCAGGGTATCGAGTAAGCCTAGTAGTAGTAGGAGTTCTAGGACTCCTATGTCCTTAGGAGAGCAGGTGGTTAACTTAAGAATTTAGAAGGATAAGGTTAGACTTTTGTGATGATTCGAAAGAGTGGCAAGATGTGATGAAGATGAGAGTTACTCATTACATGGACCATCAGGAGAAGAACTACCAATATACTTCTTATTTCAATAATGCTTGGAATTGTATGTTTAGGACTAGTCCATTTATTGAGCACCCTGATAAGTTGTAGTTCCCTTCAGCTCTTATTTATGATCCTTTTATTTGGCACCCACTGGTTGGAGATGATGATAATTCTAATTAAATTTTATGACTATTATTTTCTTAGCTAGCTTTTTAGAGAGAGAGAGAGAGAGAGAGAGAGAGAGAGAGAGAGAGAATGAGTGAGTGATGGATGTAGTTAATTTTATTTATAACTTTTTTTTATTTTATTTATTTTTCATTTATTTTGCTTAGGGAGACCTCGTAATGATGTGATGTGATATTTTTATTGAGATATTGAGTTGTGACTATAGATGTTAGTTGTTATTCTAATAAAAATAGTGACCTTAGGTCAATGGAGAAGGATTACGATTAGTTCTTTAGGCACTAATTATCTTTATTATTTTTAGAAGTTTGTATTCAATGCCTTGAGTTTTTTATCATTCAACAAAAAATGCATGTTATTTAGTTTTTTAATTGTTCTTAAGCAATTTATTATTCTATTTTATTATGATATTTATATTTAATTTAAATTCCTTTATGATTAATTGTTGAAAATTATTCTCTATATAGCGCTTACAATTTGATTGCTTATTTAGCCAGAATAAAAATAAGAATTAAAAATTGTATAAAATTAAGATAATAATAGAACCTAGACGATAGTTTGAATGAACACTGTATAAAAATTAATAATATGAAAATCTTAATAATTAACTAATACAAATCGCTTAAGCTAATGACTTGTTTTGAATATAGAAACTACACACTAATATACTGACTACTTAATTGAAGAATATAATTTAAGTTACTATGATTTTCAATTTTAACCTACCCATATCTATTCTTTAACCTTAATTATTCATCTTCAAGTTAAATGGTCAATTTATAAATGTATAACATATAAATTCAAGTTAAGTTAATAATTTAAATTATCTAAGTCAGTTATTATTAATTTTCCAATCTAAGAATTATAAAGAAGTGTTTATTTGAATTATGAGATAGGATTTTATTATTATCCTAATTTTACATAATTATCATTTTTATTATGATATAATCAACTATCAGAATTCATAGATTTTAATTGAAAACAATATAAAAAATGTAAGTATAAGGGAAATTTAATTAAACAAAATAAAAGCATACATGAACATTAATAAATACACATATTGTCATATGAATGATATAAAGGTACAAAATATGTGATACATATAAAACTAGAACTTAAGGGTAAAAGATAACTAGTACTTAAGGCACCACTCTAACCATCATAATACAGTGGCTGTCATAGCTAATTATTCAATCATTACATCACTATAAACATGGAAGTTCTTTATATTATTGAATTATCCCCAAAAATAAACACATGTAATAAAGCAAGAGTAGAATTTACACACACAGTGTTTCTCTTGAATACACAAAAAATGAAAAATTCTTATATGTATATTCAAGATATTTATTTTTTCCTTCTCATCCTCAAGGTTTCATTCTATGACATTAACCTTGAAGATTAAAAAAGTTATATTATCCTGAATCCTTATGGCATCATTAGGAAATAATTAAATAATACTAAAAGGGCCAATCCATCCAGATTTAGTTTTTCCATGATAATATTTTTGCATTATAGATTTTTGTATCAACATAAAATTTATTTTAGAATTCATGAAGTTTATTAATTAGTGTAGAACTCTTGATGTTTAGAATAGAGAAGGAATCTTCATTCTTTAAGTGCACTTCACTTCTTTTTTAGGATGAATGCTTTCACTTATTTCCACCAATTACTTTAAAAATTTAGAAACAAAAGAGAACACTTAACAATACTTCACTAAAGAAAAATTTATATGGATAGAAAATAAAACTTTCAACTTACCCTTTTTATAGTTTTCAAGGTCACGATGGTGCCAAGATTTGAATTTTAAACTATTGTGGTCTAGCCAAGCATAATAATGTTATAATCAACGCTACGGTGCTCCTTTCACTCTCTCAAAATTTTTAAATATTTAATGCTCACTATTGTTAAATCTAATCAACCAAGCACAAAAAAATCAAAACCTGGGTTACCTCCCATATAATTCTAAGTTTATAATCTTCAATCAGACTTGCCTAAATTTATCAATTTGGTTGGGGTACATTGCTACCATTGTTCAAATGATTTTCTCTAGAATCTTTTTCCTTTTCCTTTGGATTAACTCTAATATTGCTAAAAAATTATCCAATAGGTCCGCTACTGACTGAAATTATATGTTGACTTAATTGGGTTTCCAAATTTTTAATTTAAGTTGCTTGACTTTGTAATTGAGTCCCTAATTGGATCACTACATCTTCCAATGCAACACATTAGTATTGGAATATATATAGGTCTAGGATTAACAACAAGTTGGTGAGGATTGTTCCAATTTACTCCTTGATTATTTTGACTAAAATTTCATTGATTGTTACCAGCAATATTATTTAACCAATTAAAATTAGGATGGTTCCTCCAACCTTGATTATATGTACTAGAGTAAGGATTATTTTTTATTTTAATAAAATTAAAATTTGTAATCCCTTGTAATTACTTTTTTTAATTAAATTTTGATCCTCCAATTGTATAAATGATTCAGTTCCTAATTCTACATTTACTCCTATAGTACTCAACTTCTTAGGAATTATTGCAACTTGTGCAGTCAATATTATCTAAGCATCAAATTCATATATTCCTATTACTCTCTTAGGATTTACCTTATGTAGAGGCCACTACAAATTATTAGTAGTTATTTCCTCTATTAATTTATATGCTTCCTAAAGTGGCTTAGACATTAATAATACTCTAGCTATGGCATCCAAAATTTCTCTAAGAGATACTACTAATCAATTATAAAACTTTTGAATAACCAACCAATCAAGTAAACCATGGGGAGGGCATTTCCTAAAAATTTCCTTAAATCTCTCCCAACTCTCATAAATTGATTTTCTTTCAAATTGGGTAAAGGAAGTGATATCATTTCTAAGTTCAACAATCCTTGAAGGTGAGAAATACTTAGCAAGAAACTTATGAGCCAACTCATTCTAAGTGGTTATAGAGCCTGGGGGTAAAGAATTTAATCACATCTTAGCTTTATCTGTTAAAGAAAAATGGGAACAATCTAAGTTTAATAGCATCATCACTAACACTTTTATACTTAAATGTTACATAAATTTCTAAGAAACTAGCTAAGTGTAAATTGGGAGCTTTAACAGGATTTCCCCCAAACTAAGAATTTTGAACCATTTTAATTATGACAGGTTTTAATTCAAAAATTTTATCTTTGATCCATAGGTCTATTAATGCTCTAATTAATTCCATCTACTAAAGGGTTAGCATAATCTCTAAGTGGTCTAGAATGATCTTGATATAATAAAGGTTCATCTATTTTTATAATCTTTATAGTTTTTCAAATTTTTAAAAGGGTTCTTTCTATTTTGAAGTTAGGCATAAAGGTTTCTTTTTATGTCTATAAAGCATACAATCATGAATATACAATAAATAAATAAAATAAAAGATATAAGTAGGTCTAACTATATAATTAATTCAATAATATGATTAAAATTATAAAAAATAAAATACTTTCCCGGCAATGATGCCAAAAACTTGAGGGGACTATGGAGTGAAGTTTAAAATTATATAAAAATCTAAGGCTTTATCACCTCTAAATAATGCTTAAGTTTTTTTTTTATATAAAATTAATAAAACTCCACTTAATATGCGCTACTATACATGCCAAATCAAATAATAAAGTGATAGAGTAGAGCGTTAAACCCACGAGGAAGTATGCTTAATTGCAACAAACTACTACTGTTTACTTTAATTGTAATAATTTTCCCACTGAAATAAAAATAATAATTATAGAGATTTTATAACTGAATAAAATAATAGAAATATTGGATATAATATTTAATTTAAGTGTTTTAATTTATGAGTATAAATTTCATATCTTTCCTATTAAACTTTTTATTATTGATGAGATTCAGAGTATATGCATCACTAGATCTTTATCGAGCTTTTAGGGGTTAAAAGAATATCTACTAGCCTCCTATAGTTATAGCATCTCCTTAAGAACCTATAATATGTTATATCCTATGTCTAAGCTTATAATCATCCTATGTTAAAATTCCTTATTGTTCTTACATTCCTCCATCAAGGATATACATCATACTATATTTTAACTACACATAATGACCACTATATGTATTAAATTAAGAATGATATAATATTAAAATATCATTTAATATTTATAGAATAAGTTTCTTTATTAGTGCTTAACATGCACTCTACATCATTAATCCAAAATAAGAGAATTAACTAAATATATAATAAATAACAAGCAACTAAATTTTCATTAAATTTATGGAAGAATGAAAATATAAGAGAGTGATATCACCAAAAAGAATCAAAGTATCTTCCATGCACTCATTCTCTCATAACTTATAGTGTTGCTTCAAGAAACATAGGATAGTTACTCCAAGTGATTCTAAGAGGGAACTATAAAAGTACTCAAAGAAATACTGAATTTTACATAAGTGAGTGACTCCCTTACAAATCTAACATCAAAATTATTTATAGGATAACACAAAAAGGAATATAATACCACGACATTGAAAGAGTGGCGCTGTGGCACCCTTGAAGTGAACTAACGCCTCGGTGCTGAAACTTTTGCACTAGTATGGTGCTTGCTGATGTGAATCAGTTACTTAGTAAACAATGAAATATCTTCATTGATATAACATGGTCCTTTGAAGTTACAATTGCAACAGTGGCATAATTTATATCTGAGCACTATGGCACTAGAGTGAAAAAAATGGTGCTAGTGCTTGAGAAATTATGACCCAACGACATTTGAAATTTGAGAATCTTCACTACCAAGCTAACTTCTTAACACTATGGTGTTATTAATACTCAGTGTTAGCTTTTTTGATGCTGCAACATTGGCTAAACATAGAACATGGCAATATTATGTCCTATTTGTAGCATCTCGATGGTATCGAAGGTAGTTGTGGCGTTATTTTATTGGACGCCATAACACTATAAGCTCTTTAGAATTTTTTGTGAATTTAAGTTTTTTTTCTAAACCAATATAACTAAAATAATATATTTTCACTAAAAATAAAATATGGAAAACATTGCATAATTTACACTTGTCCCCTACATATGTGGATTCAAATTCATATTCATAATCTATATAAGTCCCCATTTCTTCAGTTTAAACAAGTAAACTATATATATTCTTGGGTTTAATAAGCATTACTTCTTATTCTTCTTTTGTTTCACTTCTTAAGTGAGGAACAACTATCTTTAGCTTGAGTGGAATTTTAGCTATCATGGGGAGAGTCAACATTGCCTTCTTTCTTCTTCTTTATTTATTGGCTATTTCTTTTTTAGTAGGTTTCATAGCTTGTAATGCACAGGCCTCGACTTTAGAAGGTATTCAACTTTCATTTTTGAGAACAAAAAATTGGATATCTTGGTAAATTCATAATAGACATACCATAAAGGGTTGTATATCAAAAGATACCCTAAATTCTTCTCCATCCCTTGTATACTTCATGGAATGATATAGAATTAATGGAACAATTCCATATTCATGGAGCCACGACCATCCTAGGAATGCTTTAAAAAAGGTATTAATATCAACCACATGAAACTTGGCCTATATATATAAAGATTACCAAATCCGAGAAGGAGGATAAAGGAGCCTATTATTTTCTACCTTTTGCTTTAAAAAACCTTGCACCATCACCTATTCTCACCTAAGGTGTTGAACGTCAAGAGATAGTCATCTCAATATTCATATGTTTTTGCACTATGGGAAAACACGTGAATACTGTCAGATTTTCTGGCAGAATATTTTGCGTCGGTAAATACGGCATTTGTATCGGCGCATAATGAGGAGAAATGATGATGGCATTTTTTCGGCGCATAGAGCGACGAAAAATTTTCGACGTCAAATATGCCGGTCATAATGTTGGAATATACCAGCATTTCATTGTTACCGGCACACTTTATGGCAAAAATTGTTCGACGCACTTTCCGGTGGATAATATGACGATTATTTTAAACTCAACGACTTGTAACCGGCGCAAAATGCACCGGGCATTATTCCGGCGTCTCGGACGCCAGAAAATCCACCGACAAAAGCCCTATTTCTGAACCCGAGCCCGTCTGACTGCTCATTTCATTCGTTCATTTCTCTCACATCTCCTGTGTCTCCCTCATCGCCCAGCATTGCTTACCGCAGATCGACGTCGCTGAGTTGTGTTGACGTTCACCGAACGTCGTCGACGATCACCGCCTTCATCATTGGTGAAAGCTCTATTTTGGATCATGAGTTTCGCCTCTCGTTCGCCTCCCTCCCGTCGATTGTAAGTTTTTTTTTACTCATGTAATTTCTTTTTAGACATTTGATATAGGATGCATATTGTCTATTATGGAAGCCATACATTTTTTGAGAGGTTTGATGGAGAAATATAGAGAGAGTAAGGAGGATCTATATATGAGTTTTGTTGAATTAGAGAAAGCATATGATAAAGTTTCAAGAGGAATGCTATTGAGAGTTCTTACAAAAAAAATAGTTAATAACGCTTATATTCAATGTTTTGTTTTGTTTCTAAACTTTTCAAAATTAATTTGGATTCATGCCGGGTAGGTCTATTATGGAAGCCATATATTTTTTGAGAGGTTTTATGGAGAAATATAGAGAGAGTAAGGAGGATCTACATATGATTTTTGTTGATTTAGAGAAAGCATATGATAAAGTTTCAAGAGAAGTGCTATGGAGAGTTCTTGAAAAAAAAAGAGTTAATAATGTTTTTATTCAAAACATTAAAGATATATATGCATGAGCTATTACTTGTGTTCAAACACAAGGTGGTTTGACCAAGTATTTTCCTATTTTGTCTGGATTACATCAAGGAACTGCCTCAAGTCCATATCTTTTTTCTTTAGTCATGGACATTCTCAATAGGCATTTGCAAGAGGATGTACCTTTATGTATTCTTTTTGCTGATGATATTCTTCTTATTGATAAGATTAGAGAGGGAATTTAAGGTAAACTTGAATTATGGAGGTCAACTTTAGAGTCTAAAGGTTTTCGCTTGAGTAGATCTAAAACTAAATATATTGAGTATAATTTTGGTGAAATTGAAGGGGATATTATCAGCAGAATTCAAGTTTGATGGTTGAAATGGAGGATGCATCGGGCTTATTGTGTGATAGAAAAGTCCCCTTCAAACATAAGTGAAAATTCTATAAGATGGTGGTGAGACTTGCAATGCTTTAATGTGCCAAATGTTTGCCATAAAAAGAGAAGCATAATACTAAGTTAAGTGTTGCAGAGATGAGATGCTTAGGTGGATGAGTGGCTTGACCCTTTGAGATAGGATACAAATTGATCATAATTTTCTACAATCACCTCAATGACTTCCTTGCATTGAATCACCTATGACTTTTAGCTTTTACTTGTGTTAAAACACAAGGAAGTTTGACAAAGTAATTTCTTATTCACTTTGATTGCATCAAGGATAAGCCTTAAGTCCATATCTTTTTACTTTTGTCGTAGATGTTCTCACTAGATATTTACAAAAGGTCCAGCACATTTACCACCATATGTTTTTTGCTGATGATATTCTTCATATATTTCACCACCTATTTCACCATCACTTGAATTCTAATGTTAATATCTCCATATATTCAGTTTTAGATCTACTCAAGCAAAAATCCATTACTTATTTGCTCTTATATTTAGGTTATGGACATTAAAAATCAAAGAAATTAGATGTATAACTGATTATCTCAAGGATGAAAGACATTAACAGATGAATTCATTAATGGGGTGAACATTTTTATTCAGCAAGCGAAACAACTACCCAGCTTCATATTAGAAGGAAAGTTTTGATGTCCATGTTCTAAATATAAAAATCTAGTGCACCTAACACCAAATGATGTAACTGTTGATCTGTATCGCAGAGGATTCATGCCACGGTATTGGTATTGGACTTCTCATGGTGAGTACGAGCCACAATTTAATTATCAATGCGATCCTTCTACAAGTACTAATATAGCTAAGGTTGAAAATATCTAACCAAATCTTGAAGAATTAGTTCATGATGCAACTGGAATACAATTTGAACAAAATACATAAGAGTTACCGAATGAGAAGGCACAGAATTTTTATGATTTGTTACATGCTGCCCAGCAACCAATCTGGAAAGGGTGCACCACTCACTCAGAGTTATCTGTTGCTGTGAAGATGTTAAGCATCAAAGAAAGAATATAATGTTGCTCGTGAATGTTTTAATCAATTCATTGGACTGCTTAAGGAAACAAATCCGATAGATAATTTAATTCCTACAAATCTATATCGGACAAAGAAGTTAGTTTTCGAACGATTTAACATACACAAAGATAGATTATTATGTCAATGCATGCATGTTATACTTTAAAGAAGATATCTCAGAGATTGCATGCCGTCATTGCAATGCACCAAGGTTTAAACCAAAATCTGGTAGTAGAAGGAAGCAGAAGGATATGCCTGTCAGTAGGATGTTCTACTTAACAATAATTCTAAGACTACAACGGCTATATACATCTATGAGATCTGCTGCACATATGAGATGGCATAATGATCACATTCCACAAGAAGGTGTTATCACACATCCATCAGAAGCAGAGGCTTGAAGACACTTTGATCGTACACATCCCATATTTGCAGTAGAACAAAAAAATGTCATATTAGGTTTATGCGCAGATGGTTTTACTCCATTCAGTCTGTCTGTTACATCGTACTCATGTTGGCCCATGATACTCACTCCTTACAATCTTCCTTCAAAGTTGTGTATGACTACTCCTTATATGTTTCTAACACTTATCATTCCAGGGCCACATAATCTAAAAGTGAAGATTGACGTATTCTTACAGCCGTTAATTGATGATTTAAATTTATTATGGGAAGAGGGAGTAAGTACATATGATATCTCCACCAAATATAACTTTACACTAAGAGCAGTATTACTTTGGACAATTAGTGACTTTCTTGCATATGGTATGCTCTCAGGTTGGAACACTTTAGGCAAGTTAGCTTGTCCATATTGTATGGAACATACAAAATCATTTACTTTAAAGTATGGTAGGAAGAACACTTGGTTCGATTGTCATCGAATGTTTTTACCTCCAAGTCATCCTTTCAAGCGAAATAAAGAAGCCTTTACTAAAAATAAAATGGTGATGTTTCAACCTCCTCTAAGATATAGTAGTGAAGAAATTTTTAAAAGAGTCAAGTTCATACCCACTATAATCGATTCTCCAATATTAGCTGAGTTCCATGATATGGTGTCAACCATAATTGGACTAAGAAAAGTATTTTTTGGTCGTTGCCATATTGGAGAATAAACCTGATTAGACATAATTTAGATGTTATGCATATAGAGAAAAGTGTTTTTGATAATATTTTTAATATAGTTATGGACATCAAAGATAAATCAAAAGATAATATAAAAGTAAGGATGGACTTAAAGGAGATTTGTAAGAAAAAAGCTTTAGAATTGAAGGATGGTGGAGGTGAAAATTTTTTTAAACCAAAAGCTCCATTCACATTAACTTTAGAGCAAAAATGGGTAATTTGTGAATGGTTGAAGACCCTACGAGTACGTGATAGATATTCTTCCAATCTAAGTAGGTGTGTTGACATAAGATCAGGGAGATTATTCGGATTAAAAAGTTATGAATATCACATCTTCATACAATGTCTACTATGAACTGCTTTTAGTTATCTGTCAGATTAAATTTTAAATCTCTTGATCGAGCTAAGTGTATTCTTCAAAGATTTATGCTCTTCTAAATTAAATGTAGAGAACTTGATTCTTATGGAGCAGCAAATTCCTTTCATTCTGTGTCAACTTGAGAAAATATTTCCTCAAGGATTTTTTGACTCTATGGAGCATCTACCAGTTTATTTACCATATGAGCCTATGGTTAGTGGATCTGTTCAGTATAGGTGCTTGTATCCTTTTGAGAGATATTTAAATAAACTTAAGAAGATCGTTAAAAATAAAGCACGACCTAAAGGCTATATCTGTGAAGCATATTTAATATTCGAGACAACTCAGTTTTGCTTGTATTATTTTGAAATAATGTCTCAATCAGGTGAAAGTACAACACCTCAAAATGTTGGTAAATCCTCTAATATATATGTATTTGGTGGAAGTGGTGAACCTGTAGGCGCTAGCACCGTGCACTATTTGACCGATAAGGAGATGACAGTTATCACATTATATATCTTGCTTAGCTGTGATGAATAAATGTAATAAAGTTGAGCCGTATCTCGAGTAAGTATGAGTTAATTTGTTCATATTTTCATTATTCTTATAAACTTTGTTATAAACTCAAAATGATTTGTAGAAGGTTCATTGATGGTTTAAGTACATCATAAGAAGGAGAAGTCCAGAATATAATGGAGAAAGAATTTACTGTTTGGTTTAAAAATATGATATAATTTGAATAATTAGTCTTAATTAGTTAGTTATGAATGCAGTTAATATTAATAATAATAACATCTTATTCATTTAAAGGCACACACTGAAGACAGTGATTCGCAGTATTCAGGGCCATTTGAGTTAGCTTAGGGACCAAATAGATTAGTTAAATGTTATAAAATATTTGTGATTATTTGTGGTTAATGGTTATAAATTCCCAAACAAAAAATTGATGTGAAGGTAGGAAAATAAAAAATTCTTACGTATGTGTAAGAGGGAACACCCATACATGGGATGATTCTGAATACTATGGGGTATTATAAGAAATATTAGAGGTGAAATATCTCGGTCACAGGAATACTGTGTATCTCTTCAATTGTGAATGGTTTGATCTAGTACAAAATAGAGGTACAAGAGTACATCCAATTTACGGTATAATGGAAGTAAAGCTGGGTAGGAGATATGCAAAGTTTGATCCATTCATCATTACTAGTCAGGCAACTTAAGTCTATTATGCTAACTATCCAAGCAGAAAAAGTGGCAAACAAGATTGGCTGGTAGTTATGAAGACAAAACCAAAGGTTGTAATTGAGAAAACCACTTCAATACCATCAGCACATCAAGAAGAGTTTATGTCAAATTTAAAAAATCTCCCAATCAATGTGGATGACCAAATTCAAATTAATGAGAGCGAGTTGTAGTTAGAGGAGGTAGATTTAATCATAGAGGAAAATAATGATGAATCTGATAGTGCTAGAAATGTATCATCATATGAAAGTGAACCAACAAATGATGAGTTAACATAAGGTAAATTAATTTTTTTTGTTACTTCACTATATTTATTTTTTTGTTACTACACTGTATTTTATTTTATTTCTACTGCTATGTTATTTTATATTATATTTTTATTATAACTCATATTTCTAATTTTTCTTATTTATTTCTATGCAGATGGCTTCAGGTGAACAGCGAGGGATCAAATCGACAGAACAGAGCTTCTGATTTCAGGGACTTGGGTAGCTCCCTTCATACTGGCGGCTCCGTTCCACATACTGAGCACAGACGACGTTTGATAATGAATTTTAAATATTTTTTTAAATTTTTCTTTAATACAAATATTAATATAATTTTCTTAATTCTAATAGAAAGAGATGCTGGGTAGAGAATATACTCATGTGGAATTGCATAGTCACACTCATATGCGATAGGAAGATAAACAATGGATTGATGAGAGAGTAAGAAAAGACCATGTAAGTATATGTGTTTAATAATTTTTAGTTTTAATTTAATTATATATATTTATATTCTACTTTTAGAGGAGGAATATATACGACTTAGAGAGAGTCATGCCGCATCAGGTGAGGGCTCTTCTGGCGGCTCTGTTGAGTATGCTGAGTACCGCATCTGGTCGCAAGCCGTTGGAGGAATGCAACATGGCAGAGTTTATGGTTTAGGTTTGCAAGCTCAGGCATTTAAGGGGATGACCTCCTCTACTGCATCCAGCTTCACATCCAGTTCACATGAGTCCTTACATACTCAACAAATGATTGTCCTTTAAGCAGAGCTAGAACAAGTAATGAAATCATAAGCTGATTGGCAAGTTCAGTTGCAAGCACAGGTTCAAATGCAGATCCAGGAGCAACACAATCAGTTGTTGGATGAAATGCGCAAAATGAGGGAGCAGTTGAGTGGAAAAGAGGTAGCTCCAGCTGAGGAGTCCACAGACACATAGTAGTTTAGTTTAGTTTAGTCATATGAACTTGTTAATTTCTTTGAATTTGTGTTATTGAACAATCTGTGATATTTTTAGTTGGTCGATGCTATTGAACATTTTGTTTTAATGGATATTTATATTTTTCAGTATATGTTGAAGTTCTTGACATCTGTGATGTGTATATCTGTGTTGTGGAACTGTTATTGTATGTATTTGTATATGTTTGCAGGTGTGAAAATCTGATTGTTAGCAGGGAAGGCAATTTTTTTATTATTGCTACAGGTTTCCAGCGGATTTGGCATCAAAAATGCGACGAATTGAAAATGATGATACAACGAATCGGTACAATTATGCTGGCATTTTTTTCCGCCGGAAAATGGCGGCGGCAAATGCGTCGGAAGCAAGTCATTCCTTTATTTACGGCGCACCTTACAGCGTCTTCTCCGCCGGCGTTTTCCGGCGTACACATTGCGCCAGAACCAAGCCGTAGATTTAGTTACGGTGATCTGCGGCATTTTATCCGCCGGTATTTGCCGTCATATTTATATGTCGTAAAAGTCCGGCGTATATCGTGCCGGAATAATCGGTTAGGAAACTACATTTTGGCCATCATATTTTGCGCTAGAAATGATCGGAGAGTGCACCGGAAGGGTTTTCGGCGTCTTATAAACGTCGGAAGACATTTTCCGACACGCACCAAACCGGCGCATCAAAATCCGACAGAAATGCGCCGGAAACCAAGGCCTTCCGTCGAATTTTACGTGTTACCGACGGATAATACCGTGTTTTCCTGTAGTGTTGCAATTTGTTGAAGAACCTGGGTTGATTAAAATGTGGGTTATCATTATAGTATCACTCTCAATAGTGATATATAGTGGATGATTATGTTTTGTTGTCCCCAGCATGAGATCCTCATTGGAGAAAGTGATAACCAACTCATTTTGAGCTCATAGGACCTTAATCATGTAGCGTTCAATGAAGTATGTTTCATATTTCCATGGATCCTTAAGAGCAATGGCAGTGCAAAGATTTTTTGTGGGGCACAAATCATTGATTTAAAAAAAAAAACATTAACCTTTTTCATATGGGTTTAGGACCGGTATTGGTGATTAAATTTTTTTTTAAATACTTCATTATTATAAAAGATAAATTATATGGAAAAAAGAGAACTCGCATTGGGGAATAATGATAATCAATTTCAATATAAGTTACAGATAATTTCTCTCTTCGAGTCTTCATATTTTGAAATCATTATATAATTATTTAATTGTCAATATTGTAAAAGATGACTTTTTCAATATATGCAATTAGATAATCATTCATCAAGGGTCTCCCAAATGATTGCGTAAATAATTTTTTTCAATCTTCATAGCTTAGAATGATCATTTGACCATTGCAATAACAATTGATAAAATCAAAGCAAGCTTTTTAAGTAAGAATACCAAATGATAAATTTTATTTTTCCTTAATTTCCATTGGTTTTTATGCAAGTTCTCTACTTTCCTTTTAAATTAACAAATTATGCACTAGATCTCATATGCATAAAGCGACTTTTTTAATTTTTTCGATAAACAATATTTCAAAATTATTAAAAAAAATTCTATAAACCATTATTTTAGAGTGAGTCTTCTTCAGTCCCTAGTTCTTCTCTCCGACTCCTATAATCCTTGCAAACATGGTCATTGGCTTGCCGCGCTCTTAACTTAAATTGAGATTTGCATTTGCTTAAAGTTTTGAGTTAGATAAGATCAATACAGTGGCATACAAAGAAATATGTTGAAAGAGAAAGAAAGAAACCTTCAGGTAGTGATATAGACCTTCTTGATTCAGGTATCTTCCAGACTCAGACGTAAAGTTTTTTTACTTCCAAGTTTCTAGAGGGAGATGATTGGGATTTACCGAAGGAAACCTTCATGCCTAGAGGCGGAATGTGAAGGTCAGCGAGGTCGTAGATGGAGCAGTGAACAAACTACAAAGCTGAGAGGTAAATAGGCGGTCTGGAGGAGCGATATGAAATCTTAATGCTTATGATTACTTCAAAGTATTTTTTTTTTTTTTTTTTTTTTTTAAATACGTATATGGGTAAGTGATAACTAAGGAGGCACTCATTCTGTCAGTGGGGGGGCTCGTATCCTCAGGACCCCCATCATGCATCTGCTACTACTTGAGAGCTTATATCAAGGTTTTGTGAAGGTTTTTTTACACTAACAAAGCCCCATCCATATACACTGAGTTGTGCAAGAATCTTTCATAGATGAGATAAGATGTTGTAGTCAACTTCTTTTCCTTAAGTGGACTTCATTTTGGGATCCTTAAGGATGATTTCTGACCATGATATCTTTTCCCTTAAGCTTGTATTTACCTTTCTTTGGTGGATGTGGTAATACATTACCACTCTAAATTGCACATGTATTAATTTATTTGGATCAAACACCACTGATGAAGAAACTACAGATTCATCCTCCTCTATTATTTTAGAAGATTGATTAGAAGGCTTAGAATTAATGCTTAACTTATTGTGCTACATTTGTGATGCCATTAAAGATTTTGACTCGCTTTCATAAAGAAAAAAATAAATTCTCTGAGTTATCATATATCTGCTACACCATTGGATAATACTTAATTAAATGTTGTTTTATCAATTATTTCTTCTTTTTTTGTAAAGACTCTTTGCTTATCTTCTTAGTTTGATGAAGTTGGTGATGCTCACCTTTTGCTACAAAGTAGACAAGAGATTTTTTATGTTCATTCGATGTTGTTAGGATTACTCGGTACGTCTAAACTGGATGATATTTTGCATACCCATCCCTTCTTCTTCTTCTCTTCTTCTTGAATTTTGACAATTTGGAGTTTAACCATTAAATTAGCTAGTCTAACAAGTTGCCTCACAGATTAAAAATAATCACCTATATTATATATAACACTGGTCAAATCTGTATATGGTTGCACCTATTATGACCTAACTTGATTAAGGTAACTCACTAAATTTCTATGGTTAAATCCTTTTACATGGGTTTGGAAATGCTCTGTATGCATATGAGTATCTAAATTTGGTCTAAAGTGAGTCATGAGGATCTGCGTAGATGATTTAAAAAATAAAATTATTTTTCCCTTACGGCGCTATGGTGCTAGGTTTGGTGATGCCATGGCTTTGAGCTCACTTATTTTTATAAAAATAAAATTGGTGTTGTGGCGCTAGTGGAGGCACTGTTGCACTATGCTCCTATAAAGGGAGTGTTGCATCACAAAAGTTTGAGCACCATCGCGCCATACTAATATTTAATTTTTAAACTAAAAAAAAAATAAAAATTTAAACTATCCATTTCCACTTTTCAAAATCATTTTCTTTCATTTAGGTGGCTAACTAAAGAGAGAGAACATTTTAGAGAGAGAAAGCAAGAGTTTGGGCAACCTCAGTACAATTTCTATTATCGGCCCAATTCTAAATGTTATTTGCTTATGGTAGGTTAAATTTTGCCTATCTCAGTTTTAAAAATTATGAGAGTTCTATACTTTTCTTTATTTAATTTGTAATTCTATTAATTAGGAAAAAGATGGTATTACATTATACCTGCAAAACTTTCTTCATGTAACTTTTTGTTTATTATTGATATAATAATTTAGGATATTTAGATATTTTTTTGGGAAATTTTTACAATGTAAGTAAGAAAATATGGGGTTTATGATAAATTAGAAAATAGTTTTGGTTCCCAAAAATAAGGTTGTAATATAATTAAAGCTTCAAAAGTATATACTGAATAATCCCTTATAATGGTAGGTTCATTTATTGATACCCTAGGATTTAAGCAACATTTATCACAAATCCTATTCAAGGATTAAAAGTGATAAAATAAATTCTATAGAATTTTAAACCATGTTTCGCCTTTATTTCGACCTAAATTTCATATTTGAAAAATCAGGGAATTGATAAATTTACGAGATTTAGCGAATGGAGTGCATATAGGGCGGAGAGAAGAGATGTAGAGGAGAGTTACTTTCATCTTATAATGAGATTCCATAGCGATTTTTCTGTTTCTTTTAGTCGGCAGCTTTGTATAGACCGGAAGAGTGAAGAGTGAGGACTAAGGAGGGAGGATTAGACATTATTATTATTTTTATATTAATTTGTTTTTTCATAAATTTTTTTATAAGAGAGCAATTTTTATCACGTAAAAATAATTATTTAAGATTTTAATTATATAATGAGTAAATAAGTTATATTATATTATATGCAATAAATTAGACTCATAAGGGACAAATTTAAGTATTTGATTAAGAGAATTTATGAGTTTTATTCATTTAAGAATTATGATGATACAAATGTCTTATATATATATATATATATATATATATATATATATATATATATATATATATAATTTTTTTTTTGGGTTAAAACCCTCAGTAGGGGCCTACGCGTTAATTTCAAAAAATGGTTACAAGATCCTTAAAAGGACCCTCTAGCTCGCTACTATTCATAAGAGCTACAAGCAAAAAAGAGTCAAAAAATCCTAAGAGCCGGAGGTTCCTAATCCTACGAGTACAAGAAACGCATAAAAAAAATCTAGGATTGTGAGGAGGCAGCACCCAAAAAAGGAAGAACATATATGTCCTGTTCAACTCAATCTTCCTGCAAATAGAAAAACAGATATCCAAAGATATAAAATACAAAGTAAATACTAAGAGTACCTTGCGATCATTGAAGCTCCCTAAGATAGAATTAAAATTGTTCCTGCAAGAAGCACTCCAAAAAAAGATATTAGTAATATAAAAGTTAAGAGAATTGAAAACTCCCTTTTGTCTCCATAAAAGACCAATTCTTACTCTTAACGTAAAAACCCCTCTGCCTACCGGCCAGATGAACAAGCTTATCCCCAATACTCCATCTATACCAACATTCCCTCCAGCCATTCCCATTTAAAAAACATCAGCATGAGTGCAATTGTAATTCTAGTGAGCCTCACTACCAGAGTCCATAGCAGAAAGAAAAAAAAGAAAAAATTTCGGCACACAGCCGGATTATCATGAAAACAGCGACTGCTAAACAGGCACCAGAAAAAAAGCTCAGCGAGTACCAGCAAAACAGAGACAAAACCCGCTCCAGATTGCAACAATTAAAAATGAAACCACCTTTAATACACAAAAGCCCCATAAATTATGTTTCAGTTTTTTAATGGCTTTAAATCAAATTCCAAACCGGGTTCCTTTTTAGTTCGATTGTTTATTTGAATTAGTTAATTTACTGATTAATCCTCTAATTAACAAAATATATAATTGTCAAATTTTTATTATTATATGTGTTTGATTAATTAAAGCTTGTCATTATCAGTTTATTTAATTCATTTAAATGGCAAATTATAATTGTTTAATAAGTGAAATTAATTAATTAGCATTTAATCAATCCATTAAAATTTTCCAAAAATCCACTAAGTCCAAAAATTTGGAGGAAATTTCGATAGCCTTCCAGCGTCCCCTCCCGGCGCCGGGAGGTATGGAGTGGCTCGACTCGGCCGGATCAAATCGATGACGAGAAGATTGAGAGAGCGAATCAATCCCATTAGTGTCTTCAAGTCTTCAGTCCCTCGGTCGGATAAGCTCGACGACCGAGGTTTGGGGGACGTATCAACTCCGGGAATTTCTTTAATCTTCATTTATTTGATTGCAGAGATTATAATATTCATATATATGATTAAGTAGTAGAATTAAACAATAATAATTTTCATAATTTATTATTACTTTATTATAATAATTGCACTCGTTTCTCTGCAGGAGAAATCGAGAACTTTATTATTTTTTTGGGGAAAAGAACTTTATTATAATAATAGCACTTAGCCTTCTTTACTGTTCCAAGTAACAGAAACCTAGAATTTGAGGGTTTTGAATTTGCAAGCTGAGAGAAGGCCGGCTCAAACGCAAGAATAACTGAATAACTGCCATTCATCCGATCAACGTGCCCTATGAAAATAGATAAGACTCAGAAATCCGTAGAATGCAGACAAGTGGCAATTGCTCATTTAGCACTTAAATAATAAGTAGGCTGGGAAATCCTCATGATATGTTATGAAGAGAAGTATTGCAATACCGTCCCTGTCCTCTTTCTTTCTTAATTAAATCTAAAAAAAACTTGCATGCCGAGTAGAAATCTTCCCCATTCATTTGCCATAGATTTGTTTTCTCGAAGCAAAATTAAGTTAGAAATTTCAAAAATTAAATCGGAGATCATATGAACTCTGATTTCTGCAAACTTATAGTCGAACTAAACGTCTCAGAAATACAAACCTTAAGACACCAAACTTAAACTAATATGAGCTCAAATAGATCCAAATCAAAAACCTGAAGCGCATTTGGAAGGTTCAAACCATAATTTTGATTACCAAACGACTTGCAAACGTGACATGCTTATAGTCAAATCGAGCGGCTCGCTACAAGAAGAATCCAATGAGCCCAGGATCGCCAAATTCTTGTTTATCTATTTGCATATACATAAACAATTAAAATACTATTCATTTGTTTTAGTTGACCTTTAATTGATTGGTAATTCTATCTCAATATGTGTGTCTTTTGCTAAGCTATAAATATTCATGGATGAACATGTAAATTCCAAATGCATATTGGAGTCGAAAGCTTGGCATATGATTTAAGCATTGCCTATTGCTAAATAATTTACACATATGAGTTCTATATGCCTTCTTTGAGTAAGAAACTTCAAATATTATTTATTTCTTTGTTTTAGCAAATTAATTGAAGCTATAGTCTAATATGAGACCAAGTTTTATTCGAACACAATTTCTTCAACATTGTAAGTTAGGATTAAAACATGATCAATATTTAATTAGAAAAATATTTTGGAAAGATAAAAAAATATTTAATGTGAAACTTGTTTTTTCATTTTTTTTGTAGTGAAACATAAAAAAATATTAAATAAACAATCTTAATATATGTGGATAGAGTTTAATTCCCTCTAGGATGAGATTATTTATATTATTTATATAAGAAGTTTCATAATTTCAATCTTAAATTCTTATTTGTTTTTTGCGAACTAAATCTTGCAGGTGAAAATTTTATATGAGGAAATCGTTATATTTGTATACAGTAAAATAATAGTTGCCAAATTTATGTAAGCTTTTTTATTATTTAATCATATAAGAAATATTTTTGTTTGTAAATTATTTGTGGAATTATATATATATATATATATATATATATATATATATATATATATATATATATGTAATTGAAGGAAGGAGGTTAAAATTTGTTTTTATAATTGTTCCTTCATTTTTTATATATATATACAAATTTTTTGTATGCAATGAAAATTTTTGTGATTCATAATATCTTATTAGGTGAAATTGTCACAAAATTTTGGTAGGAGTATGACATGATTGTATAATGTAATGATAAAAAATTCACAATTCATCTTAAGCCTTTACCAATGGTTGGGCTAACATACATTGTTATTCTTTGGCCTTATATAATGAACCTAACACCCCAAGGATTCCATAGTCTTCATATTAGATACCTATCATGGACTATTCATTACTCTAAATCACAACCAACATGTTAGACTGTCAATTCTACTATGTGTAACACTTGGTACCATATTGCTTCCTTAAAATATAGTACTTGCCCCACATTGTTTGCCATTGCAAAGACTGATTGTCTAAGATGCATGCATCAACATCACCTTGAACCACCAGATACTTATAATAACCTTCTATGTTAGACTTCATTAGAAAGAGATGAACTAAAGCCATGCTAAAATTTAGTTCAATTATATCATGAGATGGAAAAATTAAAAAAGAAAATCATATAATTGAGAGACTTCTCCTTCCTGAGCAATTGGTCTTACTAGTTTAAAATCTTGCATCTTTTCCTCTTTTCACCCATTAATTAGTATTCACTCTAAATTCTCTATCTTCTTGAAGATGGACATTCCCTTATATAGAAATTAATCTAACTCAAGCACTTAACATCCATCCTCACTCTAAACTAAAAATCATCTTCTCCCCCCTACCAATTGCAATATAAAGATAATTTTGGCATACCATGTATCAATAAATAATTCATGCATGATTATGGATATGTACGAAGCATATGTACCTATTGCGTGCTTGAATATGTGCGGTGTTAAAAGTAAGGGATTAGTGTAATAGCTTTATACAAAGATTTATGACATGCATATAAAAGGGAAGAATGTTGGAGATGCTAGAACGTTTATGTAAAAAATCCAAAAAGAGAAAAAAAAAAAAAACATTAGGCTTGACTCTATTGAAATAATCCACCATGTATTTGAAATTACAGAAGTTTGTTCTTATGCACAATTGGCTAATATTAGATAATAAATTAGGCAACATTTGTTTTGTCTCCTATAGGTATAGTTGAGATTATGAGATTAGTGAAGGGATGTTGATGACAACAAATGATGTCAATTTGGCAATGGTGGTTGGACCATAGTTAGATTTCATAAAAATACTCAACTATGATATAACATTATTAATATATTTTCTTCAAAATAAATTTAAAAGAGGAAAGTAAATATTTATATTTCAAAACTATTAAATATAACCAAAAAATATCCAATAAATATTAAAAATGGACTTATTATTAAAAAATATTCATATTACATGCTTAACAAAGATTAAGATATTCAATTTATGAAAATGATTGTGTAAACCATATTGATGGAGGGCACTTTGTCCTTGGATAAGGGTGAAGTATATGATAAATGTGATCATTGTAAAGATCAAAAAGTCCAACATCACAATCAAAATAACCTGCCAACATGTTGCTCGAATGATCGGCGAAATATATGCAGTTTGGATTAATTCCGATAGCAGCCTTATGATGCAAAGAAAATGCTGTTTCTAACCAACAAAAAAGGAGTACCCCCCAGCTCGTTGATGGGAATCTATTGAGAGTAAGAAGAAGAAGACGAAGAAGAAGAAGAAGAAGCCATAGTAATTGTCGAAGAAGAAGTAAAAAACAGCTGGCGCAAACTTGGAAACGAAGATAGCCCTCGTTGTTGAATTATAGTAGCTATCAAAAGTTGTATCAATCACCCTCTCCTTTTTTAGATGATTTCCTAATGAAAAGGTAATATAGTAAATATGATAGAAGTTTCTGGTGTGATGGTATGGGTTGGGCATACTCGGGCAGATCAATTCAACATTTTGTCCATTGAGGTCAAAAGCAAGCACCAATGACAAATTTGTGATTGCGTAAAATCTTTGATTTTCTTCATGAAAGCAAACATCCTCAAACTACTACTTGACCTATGTGTTGTAAGGAGATAGTTGTGGTCCGAGAACCCAAGTCAGATCTTCTAACCTTGCCAAAGCAAGCTCTTTTGTAATGCCATAGATAACAACAACAGTTCCAGAGGAGTCATTAGACGAGATAATGAACTTATGAAAATATGTATATCACGTAAGTCATCACTCAATATGCCAAATAAAAATTCAGTGCGAGAAATCCTAATGGAGCCATCAGGGGCATATTGTGGGTTGATCAAGGTGAAAAAAAGGAAGGGGGAAATATTTTAGACTTTGTGATATGGTTGAAGAGATGAGGATGTAGATCTTTTTTGTCAAGGGTCACAAGACATCCATCCTTAGAGCCAAAACAACGGTGACCATAGTGGGGCTACCAATGGAGGACAAGCGACGATGGATGTGACAACAGCTTCTTATCTTTCTATGGTAAGTTCGTGGAAGGTGAGTGTATCAGAGGCCTCTTCGACATCATAGGAAAGGAGTAACCAGGGGGAGGGACAACATTGAAATCCAAGGAGTGCATAGTTGGCAAGAGTCAAACTCCATGAGGTGCAAACAACAGATAATCGGACTGAGTCAGTAATGGACAAGTGTGATGAGATGCAATGGAGGATATCTATGGGGAGATCAGACCATGCCATAATATTATTGTTTTTGTGGGGGCCAATGGAGGAAAAGAGCTGCGGTACCTTTCAACACTACCACACTCGGACATAAATTAATTAGAGTTGGAATCAAATATGCAATCTTTGTTAGAGATATAAATATGTGGAATAGAATAAGTATTTGTAGCAAATATTCAAGTGCATTAATTTTTCTTCTCATTTGTGGATAATGAAATTGGCCAACTGGCATTATCCATTAAAAGAAGAGGGTCCAAAATTCATGTCATAAACAATAAATTTATTATTTAAAAATTTATATTTATTTTTAAATTTAAATTTATCTTTTATTACATGCGATTTATTAAGAGATCGAGCGATACTATTTGTGCCGAAATTTGGCATTGTTTTAAGAGGTCTCGAAATGATTATTCTTAAATATATAAATGAGTAGAAGATGAGAAAACATATATTGTACTTGTGTTGTTGTAGAGAAAAGTATTTATTTATAATAGTTATATTATTTTGTTTTACAAAATAAATTTGGTCTCTTAATGGCTCTTTCATTAGGTTTGAAAAAGTTTATTTTTAATAATATTATAAATTAATCATATTTATGATTAATTTAGTTCTTATAATAAAAAATATATCATTAGTACATGAAATTTTCTTAATTTTGTAATATTCAAACCACTCACTGATTTTGATTTAAAGAGATTCCACTGCATATCTTGTTTCCTAATGAGACATCATCGTTGAGTGATTGGTGGAAGGAATAAAGAAATAAATATAAAGGTAAGTAGTCCATCATCGCCAATTAATTGATAGGCAAAATATTAAAGTAAAATAATGCATGTATGGTGCATATATGTCTATTTCCTTTGTTAGAAAGTAATCAACAAGATTGGAAAATAAATCTCATTTTTCTTTTCCACCCTTCTTCTTTCACCCTCCTCACCATTGGTGTCTAGACAAACTTCTTCTCTGCTAGACTCTTTTATAGTCTTAGAGACGAATGAGGAGGCATTCGTGATTGGTATGTTGAAAGCTTTATAGAAATCCTAAGAGGATCAAGCACATTAATATCATCCATGGAGAACCATTAAGGTTGAAAAATATATACAAATAAATAGTCATATTCTCATTGATGGAATAACTACCCCTTAACATATAGTTCAACAAGGTTAGTTATGTTTAAGGCTTCATTTTAGATAGCTTTTTTACTACTTAAAACAACTTCTTTTTAGTACTCAATAACAACAACAACAAACAACATCAAGTCTTTATCCCACTATGTGGGCTACATGAATCATTTTTTATCCATTGTGCCTTATTAAGAGTCATATTCTCATTTAATTCTAATAAAGAAAGGTTATTTCTAATATTTTCTAACAAAGTCTTCTTAGGCCTACCTCTACATTTCCTTACATAAGCCAAATCTAATACATCTACTCTCCTAACTAGGTCATCGTAAGGCTGCCATTTTATGTGAGAAATTAAAATATTTCTACTAGAGAACTACTTTAAGAAGCAATAAAACATTTTCTGCGACTGTATCGAGCTGCATCGGAAAACGTTTTCCTGTTATTTCAATGAAATATTTTTAGCATTACTCGTACATATTCAACCTCTGGTTTTGCAGCGTTCCAAGTATTTGGAAAGCTACAGTATATCAATAAGTTATGATATCAAAAAAGTAACTTGTAAATCTTTAATTCTTCAAAAAGGCAGACAATAAACTCTTAGTACTGTGAGAGAACATATAAGAATACTTCTGTAAGGAAATATCATATTGATACCCACGTATTTATGATTGAACAAACTATATACACAACAGCTTATAGTCATCACAAACTTCTTTCAAATTTGCCACTAACTCTAAAAATATATATATATATATATATATATATATATATATATATATATATATATATTATCTTCATCGAGTTACAAATTAATTAATTAATGTGGCAAACATAAAGCTTTTGTTGGTTCCAAATGGGGAATGACTACGAAGAATAACATTTTTCTGATATCATAGCATAAGGTACTTATTTTAAGAGTTTTTTTTTTTTAAAAAAAAATCTTAATTCATATACCAAACTTTGATAAAGCTATTTTTTTGGGATACTAATATCAATTAAATCAAACTCACATATACATAACAAATGTAAGCTTCAAACTCAAAAACTTTTAAGGAACTTTTTGATCATCAAATTTCATTGGGGTATCAATATGGATCGGGTTTGGGTTTGATCTTAAATTAATTTGCGAGCAACACGAACCCAACATGATAACTAGTTTTACTTTAAAATTATTTAAATTAATAATAAAAAAACTTTAGAAGTAATCTAAAATGAGTCATTTTCGAGTCAAATTGGGTAGGTGAGTCAATCAAAACTTAACTTATTTAATAAATAGGTTGAAATGGATGACTCAAACCCCAACCCATTTATTAAACGGGTCAACCAAAAATTGAATTTTTTGGGCCGGATTAATGGGTAGGTTCATTTATTGATACCATATGATTTAAGTAGCATTTATCAAAAAATCCTATTAAAGGATTACAAGAGATAAAATAATTTCTATAGAATTTAAATCATGTTTCACCTTTATTCTGAGCTAAATTTTGATTTGCAAAGTTGGGGAATTGTTAAATTTACAAGATTTAGCAAATGGAGTGCATTTAGGGCAGAGAAATGAGATGTAGATGAGAGTTACTTTGATTTTATAATGAGCTTCCGTCACGATTTTTCTGTTTCCTTTTGGTTGATTGCATTGTATAGACCGGAAGAGTAAAGAGTTAGGACTAAAGAGGGAGGATTAGACATTATTATTTTTGCCTAATCTTAATTCACCTTCAGAGGAGATTTCTGCTGATTTAATAATATGTTTTGATTCTTTAAAGGCTACTATTCATGATGTGATGTTTGAAAATTCTAATAAGTTTCAGGCTCTGCAAAATCTGGAGGAGAATTTGGTGAATCCTCATGTAGAGAATTTTAATTTTTGTGAGAAGGAAATAAGTTTTTCTAAATATATTGCTAATGTACAATCTTCTATGAATGTTTCATTAACTTATGGTAAGTCTACTAGATCCAAAAATTCCAGGAAGGAAACGACCTCTTCTAGTAAGTTTTAATGTTATTTCCTAATATTACTTCTTGGAATGATATAAATTTTCAAAACTTGGATAGAGCTAATGCTTGCAAGAACATTGTTAATAAGTTTGATGTGGATTTATTTTTTATTCTTGAATCTAAGGTTAATTTGGATCAAGTTAATGATGCTTAGTTTGATGCAAAACAAAGAATTTTTCAAAATGAAGCTAATTGTCATAATTTTCACACTTTTTTCTCCTGGGAGGATTTGGTTGAAACGGAATACTTCGTGTATTTCTTTTAATTGTATTAGTATGTCTAATCAATTCATTCATAGTTCTTTAAATTTTTGGTTTCTCTCATCCTATTTTAATTACTTTGGTTTATGCTTCTAGATTAGCTATTGCCGTTTGTCTTTATGACAAGATATTATTAACTTAGCTAGTAATATTTCATCCCCTTGGGTTTTGTTAGGGAATTTTAATTATTTTAGACTTGTGAATGAGAAAGGTGGTGAGATTCCCTTAATTGTTCGAAATTGTGGTATTTTAATAATTTTATTTTTAATATTGGGTTGCATGATCTTTCTTTGGTTGGTCATCTTTTTTCTTGGTTCAACTAGCAAGTTAATAATCCTATTCATAACAAATTAAATAGGGTTTTGGTCAATTTTAATTGGTTGAATGATTTTCCTAATTCTTATTATCATGTGGATAATCCGTATTTTTTTGATCATTCCCCTATCATTGTTTGTAATAATAGTTTGAAGCATGGGAGAAATGGATTTTTGTTTAAAAATTTATGGTGTAAAAAATCTGAATTTTGGAACTTGCTTATTGATTTTTTGGAAAAAAGCCTATGGGTAATCTTGTTAATGACCCATTTAATAAATTGCGTCTTCTTAAAAGTCTGATTAAGCAACATGATTGGGTTTCTTCTAAGAACGTTACTACTACTATTACTCGGTTACAAAAGCTTCAGGAAGATTTACTTAATCAAATTCAAGTGTTCCTTTGGATAAGGAAATTAATTTGGCTCTTAAAGAAGTTAATGAGCTGCTGAATTTTAATTGATCTCTTTGGTCTTCTTGGATTATTCAAAGAGCTAAATCTAAATGGATTTCTCATGGAGAAGATGATTTATACTTATAAAAATATCCTAGAGCAAGATTGGTATCTGATGGATTGTCCAAAAGGTATCTTTGAGGCTTTTTTTTACTCATTTCAAAAAAAAAAATATCCTGATTCCTGAATTGCTCCGATTCCATCCGATTACCATGGAAGAAATTAAAAATATTGTTTTTTCTGGCCCTTCTTCATGTACTCCTATTCCAGATGGTTTTACATTTTAATTTTTTAAGAGTACTTTGTATGTAGTAGGTATTTTTTTTTTTTTTGAAACAGAACTTTTAATTAAAAAAATTCAAAGATGTTACAAGAGTCTGAAATCAAAAAAAGAAAAAAAAAACAATAAAAAGAAAATACAATGAATCAGAAAAAAGTAGGCTCAGTAATTGGCCGAGGCTTCCAGCCCCCCGAAGCCACATACCGACCTTCCAATTTGGTGATGAACGTTACGTAGGTATTTGTTTTTATAAAGAAGTTATGTAATTATTTAAAACTAATTATATATCAAGGGCTGGTAAAGCTACTGGAATTCCTCTAATTCCTAAACATGAAAATGCTTTCAAATTTTAGATTATAGGCCTATTTCTTTAGGTAATTTCTTTTATAAAACTTTTGTAAAGATTTTGGCTAATCATATAGACAGTGTAATGCCTTTTATTATTCATGAAAGTCAGTCTAGTTTTATTAAAAAGAGGATTTCTATTGATAATATTAGCTTTGCTTCTAAATTATCGAGTTCAATTGTTTAAGAAAAGATAAATTTTTTTGCTCAAAATTGGATATTCATAATGCCTTTGATATTGTTTCCAGATATATTTTTTTTTTTGAAAAGGTTAGATTAAAAAGGATTCCCTCATATTTTTATTTCATGGATTAAAGGATGTATTGAAGACATTTTCTTTTCTATCATCCTTAATGCTACTATTGATAGATTGTTTCATTCTTCTTTTGGACTTCGAAAAGGATGTGCTCTTTCTTCTTATATTTTTTGTATAATTATGGATTCTTTATATAATCTCCTTGAAGATAAGTCTCATGTGGATAATTTTGAGGGAATTAATTTTGGAGATATTTCTATCTCTCATTTACTTTATGTGGATGTTGTTCTTATATTTGGTAAAGCCTCTATTTCTAATGTGAAAAATTTAAAGGATATTTTGGAATATTTTTCCAGGACTTCAACTTTATTTGTTAATCATGATAAAAGCACTATCATTTTCTCTAAGGGTTGTACTATTTCCAAGGTGATTGGCCAGATTTTGATTATTGCTACATCTCAGACTATTATGAAATATTTATGGTTGCCTATTTCGAGTAAAAGGCTTACTAAGGTTGATTTTTAGCATTTTCTTAATAAGATTACAACTCTCTTTGCTGGTTGGAAAGAAAAAATCTTATCATTTGTAAAAAGAGTGTAGTTTATTAATTTTTCTATTTCCAATATTATTGCTTATTGGATTAGGGGTCTTTCTATACCTAAAAGGTGTTTTAAGTTTATCAAGAAGGCCAATTCTAATTTTCTTTTTTATGGAGAAGCTTCTATTAAGAAAATTTATATGATTGATTCGAAAGAGGTTTGTAAGACAAAAAAGGAAAGGGTTCTTGGTATTATGAATCCTATTGCTCTCTCTTAAAAGTAAATATATTTCTTGTTGGAATCCTTGTTCTCAAAAAGATTATAAGACTTGGAAAGATATTTGTGTTATTTCTAGAGCTATTCGTGTAATATTTCATTTTTTATCACGCTTAATAGTGCTTTATCTTTATATTGGTATCCATGATTAAATGGGAAAGCTCTTCAAGATCTTAATGTGGCTATTCTGGATAATTTGTTAAATGTATCTTTTGGAGAGTGGATTAGTTATTCTTCTTGGAATATTCTTGATTATGTTCCGAACAATATTGGTTTAAGTATATCAGCTCTTTCTATTAAGTGTCAAGCTTTTTCTAATTTTTCATGGGATGAGGTGATGTATCATTCTTTTAAGAATATGTATTATAATTCTTATTATAATACCTTTGCTAGAGTGGATTGGTTCTCATATATTTGGCATAAGAGGTATGCTATGAGATTTTCTTGCTATGCTTGGATGGGCATTTTAAATGGATTGAAATTGGGTGATTTATTGGTTAAAAGGAATGTACATGTTCCTTAATCCTGTATCATTTGTTCAAAAGCTGATGAAAATCATAATAATTTATTTTTTTGAATGTGAATTTTCTTTTATAATTTTATCTAACATTGTGCTGGGTTTAAGTTTTTTTATGCTTAGACCTAATCTAATTCAAATCCAAGATTTTATTTGGGATTCAGATTGGGTTTTAGATGCTAAATATTTGTTTCTTCTTTCTACTTGTTGTATTGTTTATTACATCTGGAAAGAAATGAATTGTAGGAAGTTTAATGGTAAATTTTGCTGTTCCAGCTCTCTCCGTAAGAGTATTTAGGTTGCTATTAAGGCTAACATGTCCAATTGGGGTTCTTATTACAATATTGAGCATTTGATTCATTAATTTGGTTTTAGGTATTGGCTCGTTTGGACTTGAATTTTTTTTTTTGGTTTTTTGTGGCTATGTTGTTGTAATTTCGTTCTCTTTACTTCTTTGATTGGTTGTTTTGGAAACCAGGAGTTTTTCTTGGAGGATCAATTCTAGCAATGAAAGTTGGATTGTTTGTTGTGAATTTCTTTTTCCTGAGTCTTTTTATTTGTTGGCTTTCTCTTGTTTATTGCTGGAAGGTTTTTTGATTTAAGCTTATGTTGGTTGGGTTGGTGTTTGGCTTGTTTTTGGTATTAACTAGATGCTTTTGTAGGTTTGTTTGTTCTTTGGGGTTCTTTTTGAGCTGGTTGTTGTTTTGGGTGTGAGCCGAGCTTTTTGGAGGTTGGCCTGGGGTTAGCATGGTGTCGGCTTGTTCTTTTAACTGGAAGCTATTTTGTTTGGAGTTTCTGTTGGTTTGGCTCATTTTTTGTCTTGTTTTATGGTGGTAGCTGGGTACTATTCTTTTAGAATTGTTTGTGCTGTAGTGATTTTTGGGTGTTATTTTTTTGTTGATGATTTTTTTGAGCAGGTGACTATTCTTGGTGAGAGCATGTTTAATCGAAGGTTGGCTTGGTAATTTGTTTGTGGTGGCTTGTTTATTTGTTAGCTGGGAGCAATATCTTTGGAGGAGCTTTTCTGTGGGTCGGGAACAACATTTTATCATTCTTTTGTTTTTAATATTAGATTTTTTAATCTTAATTTTCATGGTCTTTGTTTTTCTCCTTTTCTAAGGAGCTTTTGATTAGTTGGCTCTAGGTTTTTTTTTTTTTTAAGGTTTCTAATATATTTTCTTTGTTTAGTTTTGTAAGTTTTTCTTTGTTTTTTCTTTCAAAACTGTTGTATAATTTTGTAACCTTTCATTTTTGAATGAAATTGGGCATGTTTTTCCCCTATTTTTCCTTAAAAAAAGATATTATTATTTTTTATATTAATTTATTTTGTTATAGATTTTTTATTTAAGAGAGCAATTTTTTATTATGTAAAAACAATTATTTAAGATTTTAATTATATAACGAGTATATCAATTTTATTATATTATATGTAATAAATTAAACTTAGGAATTTTAAGAGAGTTGCTATTTGCATGTTTTACATTCTTGCAACTTATATAGTTTTGATGATTCCAAATATTATTATTTTATGTGTAGTTATCTCCTAACATTTTTTGGATGAATTGTTTTTGCTCTTGTGTGTACTAACATTTCAGGAAAAATTGAACTCCCAGACTATAAAGACTTCAAATAAAATTCAGCATGCAATTCTTTGTGATTTTGAAGCTTGTATTGTTATTTGAATTGAGAGGGAGTGATTGTAATTGAGTGAATAAAAACACACACACACTTAAGGAGACCTTACAAATTTGTACTGATCGTACGGGACGAACCTAGTTCATACGGGATGATCAGATCAGTTATCTCCTCATAAGAGCAATGGAACTAACAGGAACTGAAGAAAAATTTTTCTATGTCTTGATCTTCCCAGGACGAAGTCTATTCATCCTAGGACGAAGTACCCTATGGAGAAATCTCGTTCAGGATGAAGTGTATTCGTGCCAGGACGAGTTACTCTCTGGAAAAACTTTGTCCAGATGAACTTAATTCATCCCAGGATGAAGGGAACCGAGTATGGCAATTTCTGGCTATGTTCTGCAGTTTTTGGGAACCGACCATGTAATAACTATTCGTATCGGACAAATTTAGTTCGTATGGGATGATCTGTGTGTACGAAGTCATTTTGTACACATATACATTGGAATCATTTCCAAAGCTTTTAAGTAAAATCGTTCGGGATGATCTACGATCGTACGGGACTATCATGTGCATGATAACTTAAAATTTTGCCATTTTTGGACAATTTTTCTTCTCTCTTCTATAAATAGGCCATTCTAAACTGAAACTTAATCTCTTTGCTTACTAATATTCATGCCTATTGAGAAGAGAGTCAAGGAGAGAGTGTAAAGAGAGCATTTGAAGGAGATTTCTTGCCATTGGAGCGTAAAGGTTTCACTTGGTACTTAAAGGTAAAAGTCTCTACTATTGGTTTGTTATTACTTCACTCTTTTCTTTCTTCTTTCTAGATTTCTTGTGAAGAAGATCTTCAAGGAGATCCGGTTCTCTGCCCTCACTTGGAAAGTGTGAACAACCGTGGGGTTCTCTGCCAACACTAGGAGAGTGTGAAAGGATGAAGGGTTCTCTGCCTACACCGGGAGAGTGTGAAAGGATGAAGGGTTCTCTGCCAACACTGGGGATAGTTTGAAAGGACGGACGGTTCTCCACCGAGATCTGGGGAGTGTGAAAGGACGGACGGTTCTCTGCCAACACTAGGGATAGTGTAAAAGGATGACGGTTCTCTACCGACATCGGGGGAGTGTGAAAGGACGACGGTTCTCTACCGCACCGAGTAGTGGTGGAAAGAGTTTGTGTAAAGTTTTCTCCGCCTTGCTGTGAGTGCAAAAGGAGAGTCACTAGTGGTATTAGTGCAATACTCGGAGGGTGCCTCTGGGGAGTGGATGTAGGTCTAGTTTTGACTGAACCACTATAAATCTTGTGTATTTATTTTTCGCTGCATTTTTACTTTTATAATTTTCTGTTTAACATTGTGGTTGAAAAATATTTTCTAGAAAAACTCACTAAAATTAGTTTTTGTTTCTTAATTTTCTAAGAGGAATAAAATTTTTTTAATTACCAATTTACCCCCTCCTATTGGTTAGCCATGGGACATTAACTTAGATTTAAAAACCTAATTCATATTGAACGAGTTTCAATAAGTGGTATCAGAGCTTTGTTTCAAAATCATATGTTTAGACTACTTTTTGATTAATGTAGATGGCTACATTTGGAAACCGAAATACACCTGAGGGTTACTCTATAATTAGACCTCCACTGTTCGACAATATTCTGTTTGATTTTTAGAAAACATGCATGTCTACATTTTTACAGTCACTTGATTATCGTATATGGATCTTAGTTTAAGAAGGGTATACAAAACCAACTAGACTAGTTGACAGAGTTAGAGTTAAAACACCTTTTATGGACTAGACAGTAGAAAAATGTGACATAGCACAACTGAATGCCAAATGCTTTAATAATTTCTTTTGAGCTTTAAAATCAAAAGACTACATGCTAGTTCCTACTTGCAAAAGTGGAAAGGACATATAGGATAGACTTTGTATAATGTATGAGGGGACTAATGAGGTTAAGAAATCTATACTTAATAACTTGTTGCATGATTATGAAATGTTTCGCATGAAACCTCATGATTCTATTTCTGATATGTACACAAGATTCACACAAATAGTTACCTCTTTACATGCATTCGGTAGGGAGTTAACTAATGCTGAAATGGTTAATAAAATTTTATGTTGCTTGCCTACTGCTTATGATGCTAAAATTACTGCAATAACATAGTCTAAGGATTTAAACATTTACTTTATTGACAATCTTCTTGGTTCGCTTATTGCTTAGGAGTAAGGAGTTAGCCAAAGAAAGATTGATGCAGGTCAACCATGAAGGGAGAAGAACATAGCACTGAATGTGGAAGAGTCTGAAAGTGAATACTCACAACCTGAGGATGAAGACGACATCGCATTGATGACTAGACAATTCAGAAGCTTTCTGAAGAGGAAGCAGATGAGACGCCAGCAATGTAATAGAGGTAAGTTTAATAAAAATGCAAGGGTTTCTAATAAAGTTATTTGCTATGAATGCAGGAAACCTGGACATATAAAGACGGATTGCCCATTACTCAAAGCCAATCCTAGTAAGGAGAAGGTAGAGGAGGAACCATTTGTGAAGAAGGGAAAGAAGAAGTTCTAATGAGCTTTTTGGGCGGACTCAGCTTCGGACTCGTCAGAGACAGAAAAGGAAGAGGAAGTCAATAATCTATATTGAATGGCTGACATTCTTGATCAGTCAGATCAAGAAGAGGTATGTGACTTAACTTATGATGAACTTTTCGAAGTTTCTGAACACATGCATGAAGCATATAGGAAAATGAAGAAAATGCATGCTAACCTTAGTTTGGAATTAGAAGAACTTAAAAAGGAACATGAAATCCTTAGGAATGATCATGCTTTGATTGATAACAACCACATGAAATTACTTAATGAGTTTGATGACATGAATAAGAACCTTGAATGTTTTAAATTATCCTATGCAAAACTTGAAAGAGATTTTAAAAGTTTTAAAGATGAATTGGAGAGTGAACTTTATAAATTAAATTATTCAAATTGGATTTTGAAGGATATGAATTCATTTTTATATTTTGAAGATAAAATCTCTCGAGGATAATAGGATACCTTGCAAACTTGAAGATTTTACTAATTCTATTTTGTATCCTAAATTTATGTAATCCCTAAAAAGACAAATGAATGGTAGAAGACTTAGGAACCCTTTTCTTACAGTCAAATGTAATAATTATGGATTGATTGGACACGTAGCTTACACCTGTACTTTAAAGATGAAAAACTATTTGGTGTGGAAACTTAAGATGCATAACCCTAAACATATCATATATGCATCTTTTTATAAATTTCCAAAAGGTGAACCCAAACTTGTTTGGGTTCACAGGTCTAACGTTTGATATTTTTGCAGGATGACTCTCACACAAGGCCTCGTAAGAGCATATAGTACCTGGACAGTGGATGTTTAAAGCATATGACTGAAGATACTGCATAATTCATATCGCTGGAAGCTAGGAGTGGAGGCAAGGTTACACTTGGAGATAATACCACAAGGAAGGTGATTGGAACAGCTATAATTAGAAATATTAAGAACTTTTACATTGAAAACATGTTATTGGTAGAAGGCTTAAAACATAATTTGTTAAGTATAAGCCAACTATGTGACAAAGGATATTGTGTGAAATTTTTTCCTACTATCTGCATATTAAACCTAAATAATAAAGATGTTTTGAATGGTAAAAGGATAAATAATGTTTATATGCTAGACTTGAATTGCATTCATTCTCCTACTGCTTTTTATTTGAAAACTATATCTAACGAGTCATGTCTTTGGCATAGCAGACTTTGTCACTCTAGCATGAAAAACCTTAGGATGATTACCCAAGAAAACTTAGTGAGAGGTATACCAAAACTAGACTTTATTAAAGACCACCTTTGTGATGCATGTCAATTAGGTAAACAAGTGAAGTCCTCTTTTCAAACCAATAAGGATCTTAGAACTATTAAACCATTGGAGATTTTGCATATGGATCTTTTTGGACATGTAGGAACTATGAGTCTAGGAGGGAAGATATACAGATTTGTCATTATGGATGATTACTCTAGATTCACATGGGTTAGATTTTTATTTCATAAGTGTGAATCATTTGAGGAATTTAGAAATTTTTTGACTTGGATTCAAAGAAAACTTGGGTGTGAAATCATAACTATACAAAGTGATCATGGAGGACATATTGAAAATGAACGATTTAAGGAT
Source organism: Dendrobium officinale (assembly GCA_019514585.1). Classification (NCBI taxonomy): domain Eukaryota; kingdom Viridiplantae; phylum Streptophyta; class Magnoliopsida; order Asparagales; family Orchidaceae; genus Dendrobium; species Dendrobium officinale. The sequence continues at coordinate 29,834,425 of CM033683.1, forward strand.
TTTTGTAAGGGAGAATGGAATTGATCATAACTTTTCTGCACCTAAACCCCTCAGCAGAATGAGGTAGTTGAAAGGAAAAATAGAATATTAATAGAAGCCGCTCGAGCAATGTTGGCAGAATACTCAGTTCCAAAATATTTTTGGGCTGAGGCGGTTAGCACTGAATGTTATGTTTTGAATAGGGTGAATGTGAGATCTAATTTAAATAAGACATCCTATGAGTTGCTAAAAGGTAGAACACCTAATTTGTCGCATTTGCATATTTTGGTTGCAAGGTGTTCATTCATAACAATGAAAAATCAGCCTTCAAAAAATTTGATCCAAAATTAGATGAAGGAATTTTTCTTGGATACTCAAGTGTTGGAAAATCTTTTAGAGTATTCAATAGAAGAACTTTGAGAATTGAGGAGACCACACATGTTTTGTTTGATGAATCTAGAAATTTGGAAGAGCCAAAAGTTTTAGAAGATGAGATTGAGGATAACTCCCAAAAGATTGATAAAATAAATTTGGAAGAAAATTTGGAAGTAAATGTGGAAGAAAATTTGGAGTGAAAAAATCCTTTGCTTAGAGATTTGAGATTTTCTAAAAACAAACCAAAGGAGTTGATAATTGGTGAACCTAGTGAGGTTGTAAGGACTAGGCATGAATTAAATAAAGAAGTCAATCATTCAGCCTTCATTTCAATAATTGAACCCACTAATATTGATCAAGCACTTTCGGTTGAATTTTGGATTTTGGCCATTCAAGAAGAGTTGAATCAATTTGTAAGAAATAAAGTTTTGAAATTAACTTCAAGGCCAAAGAATCAAAGTATAGTTGGAACTAAGTGGGTATTCAAAAATAAAATGAATGACTTAGGAGTGGTCATTAGGAATAAGGCTAGATTAGTTGCTAAGGGGTATAATCAGATTGAAGGGATTGATTTTCAGGAGACTATTTCCCCTGTAGCTAGACTTGAAACAATTAAGGTTTTGTTAGCCTTTGTCTTTTTTAGAGGATTTAAATTATTTCAAATGGATGTGAAAGTTCCTTTTTAAATGAGGTAATTCAAAAAGATATTTTTGTAGAACAACCACCTGGATTTGAAAATTCTAAATACCCAAATCATATTTTTAAGTTAAAAAAGGCATTATATGGATTGAAACAGACACCCAAGGATTGGTATGAGAGGTTGAGCACCTTCCTACTTGAAAGATCAATTGAAAAAGGAAGTGTGGATACAACACTCTTTTTTTTGAAGATATTTGAAAAGGATATACTCATTGTATAAATTTATGTGGATGACATCATCTTTGTATCTTCAAATAAAAATCTTTGTGATGAATTTTCTAAAATTATGAGTAGTGAATTTGAAATGAGTCTAATGGGAGATTTAAGTTACTTTCTAGGCTTTAGCATTAAGCAAATTGAGGAGGGTACGTTTCTTAGTTAGTCTAAATATCTTAAGGACATCCTAAAAAAGTATAAAATGTACAATGATAAACCTGTTAGTACACCAATGAGTTTCTCAGTTCAGCTGGATAAGAACCCTAAGAGAAAATCTGTTCATCAAAAGAAATTTAGAGGGATAGTTGGACCTTTACTTTACTTGACTGCTAGCCGACCCAATATCATGTTTAGTGTTTGCTTGTGTGCTAGATTTCAATCAGATCCAAAAGAATCACATTTGACAGCAGTGAAAAGGATTTTAAGATATATCTGTTAGGAACTCAGAACTTAGGAATTTGGTATCCTAAGAAAAGCACTTCTGGTTAGCAAAGATTTTTCTTAGGGTTCTTACTCCAGTCTCGAACTGGAAGTGACTCAATGGTTTACTAACAGGTTTTATCATTGTCACATTTTATACTTTTTTTAGGATGTCTTAAGATATTTTAGACTATACTAAGAAGACGGACCCTCCTCAATTTGCTTAATGCTAAAGCATATCGAAAGTAACTTAATCTCCACATTAGACTAATTTCAAATTCGCTACTCATAATTTTAGAAAATTCATCACAAAGACTTTTTATCTTGAAGATACAATCAGATGATGTTATCCACAAAAATTTAATACAATGAGTTATATCAACTTTTCAAATATCTTCAAAATGAGTGTTGTGTCCACACTTCCTTTTTCAATTGATCATTCAACTAGGAAGGACCTCAACCTCTCATACCAATCCTGGGTGTTGTTTCAATCCATTTTAATGACTTTTTTAACTTAAATATATTGATTTGGGTATTTAGATATTTCAAATCAGGTTGTGTTGTTCTACAAAAATATCTTTTGAATTACCGCATTAAAAAGGAATTTCTCTTCCATTTGAAATAATTAAATCCTCTATAAAAGAAAAGGCTAACAAAACCTTTATAGTTTCAAGTCTAGTACAGGGGGAAATAGTGTCCGAAAATCAAATCCTTCAATCTGATTATTACCCCTTAGCAATTACTCTAGGCCTTATTCTAATGACCACTCCTAAGTCATTCATTTTATTTTTGAATACCCACTTAGTTCCAACTATACTTTGATTCTTTGGCCTTGAAGTTAATTTCAAAACTTTATTTCTTACAAATTGATTCAACTCTTCTTGAATGGCCAAAATCCAAAATTCAACCGAAAGTGCTTGATCAATATTAGTGGGTTCAATTATTGAAATGAAGGCTGAATGATTGACTTCTTTATTTAATTCATGCCTAGTCCTTACAACCTCACTAGGTTCACCAATTATCAACTCCTTTGGTTTGTTTTTAGAAAATCTCAAATCTCTAAGCAAAGGATTTTTTCACTCCAAATTTTCTTCCACATTTACTTCCAAATTTTCTTCCAAATTTATTTTATCAATCTTTTGGGAGTTATCCTCAATCTCATCTTCTAAAACTTTTGGCTCTTCCAAATTTCTAGATTCATCAAACAAAACATGTGTGGTCTCCTCAATTCTCAAAGTTCTTCTATTGAATACTCTAAAAGATTTTCCAACACTTGAGTATCCAAGAAAAATTCCTTCATCTAATTTTGGATCAAATTTTTTGAAGGCTGATTTTTCATTGTTATGAATGAACACACCTTGCAACCAAAATATGCAAATGAGACAAATTAGGTGTTCTACCTTTTAGCAACTCATAGGATGTCTTATTTAAATTAGATCTCACATTCACCCTATTCAAAACATAACATTCAGTGCTAACCGCCTCAGCCCAAAAATATATTTTGGAACTGAGTATTCTGCCAACATTGCTCGAGCGGCTTCTATTAATATTCTATTTTTCCTTTCAACTACCTCATTCTGCTGAGGGGTTTAGGTGCAGAAAAGTTATGATCAATTCCATTCTCCTTACAAAAATCCTTAAATCGTTCATTTTTCAATATGTCCTCCATGATCACTTTGTATAGTTATGATTTCACACCCAAGTTTTCTTTGAATCCAAGTCAAAAAATTTCTAAATTCCTCAAATGATTCACACTTATGAAATAAAAATCTAACCCATGTGAATCTAGAGTAATCATCCATAATGACAAATCTGTATATCTTCCCTCCTAGACTCATAGTTCCTACATGTCCAAAAAGATCCATATGCAAAATCTCCAATGGTTTAATAGTTCTAAGATCCTTATTGGTTTGAAAAGAGGACTTCACTTGTTTACCTAATTGACATGCATCACAAAGGTGGTCTTTAATAAAGTCTAGTTTTGGTATACCTCTCACTAAGTTTTCTTGGGTAATCATCCTAAGGTTTTTCATGCTAGAGTGACAAAGTCTGCTATGCCAAAGACATGACTCGTTAGATATAGTTTTCAAATAAAAAGCAGTAGGAGAATGAATGCAATTCAAGTCTAGCATATAAACATTATTTATCCTTTTACCATTCAAAACATCTTTATTATTTAGGTTTAATATGCAGATAGTAGGAAAAAAAATTTCACACAATATCCTTTGTCACATAGTTGGCTTATACTTAACAAATTATGTTTTAAGCCTTCTACCAATAACATGTTTTCAATGTAAAAGTTCTTAATATTTCTAATTATAGCTGTTCCAATCACCTTCCTTGTGGTATTATCTCCAAGTGTAACCTTGCCTCCACTCCTAGCTTCCAGCGATATGAATTATGCAGTATCTTCAGTCATATGCTTTAAACATCCACTGTCCAGGTACTATATGCTCTTACGAGGCCTTGTGTGAGAGTCATCCTGCAAAAATATCAAACGTTAGACCTGTGAACCCAAACAAGTTTGGGTTCACCTTTTGGAAATTTATAAAAAGATGCATATATGATATGTTTAGGGTTATGCATCTTAAGTTTCCACACCAAATAGTTTTTCATCTTTAAAGTACAGGTGTAAGCTACGTGTCCAATCAATCCATAATTATTACATTTGACTGTAAGAAAAGGGTTCCTAAGTCTTCTACCATTCATTTGTCTTTTTAGGGATTACATAAATTTAGGATACAAAATAGAATTAGTAAAATCTTCAAGTTTGCAAGGTATCCTATTATCCTCGAGAGATTTTATCTTCAAAATATAAAATGAATTCATATCCTTCAAAATCCAATTTGAATAATTTAATTTATAAAGTTCACTCTCCAATTCATCTTTAAAACTTTTTAAAATCTCTTTCAAGTTTTGCATAGGATAATTTAAAACATTCAAGGTTCTTATTCATGTCATCAAACTCATTAAGTAATTTCATGTGGTTGTTATCAATCAAAGCATGATCATTCCTAAGGATTTCATGTTCCTTTTTAAGTTCTTCTAATTCCAAACTAAGGTTAGCATGCATTTTCTTCATTTTCCTATATGCTTCATGCATGTGTTCAGAAACTTCGAAAAGTTCATCATAAGTTAAGTCACATACCTCTTCTTGATCTGACTGATCAAGAATGTCAGCCATTCAATATAGATTATTGACTTCCTCTTCCTTTTCTGTCTCTGACGAGTCCGAAGCTGAGTCCGCCCAAAAAGCTCATTAGAACTTCTTCTTTCCCTTCTTCACAAATGGTTCCTCCTCTACCTTCTCCTTACTAGGATTGGCTTTGAGTAATGGGCAATCCGTCTTTATATGTCCAGGTTTCCTGCATTCATAGCAAATAACTTTATTAGAAAACCCTTGCATTTTTATTAAACTTACCTCTATTACATTGCTGGCGTCTCATCTGCTTCCTCTTCAGAAAGCTTCTGAATTGTCTAGTCATCAATGCGATGTCGTCTTCATCCTCAGGTTGTGAGTATTCACTTTCAGACTCTTCCACATTCAGTGCTATGTTCTTCTCCCTTCATGGTTGACCTGCATCAATCTTTCTTTGGCTAACTCCTTACTCCTAAGCAATAAGCGAACCAAGAAGATTGTCAATAAAGTAAATGTTTAAATCCTTAGACTATGTTATTGCAGTAATTTTAGCATCATAAGCAGTAGGCAAGCAACATAAAATTTTATTAACCATTTCAGCATTAGTTAACTCCCTACCGAATGCATGTAAAGAGGTAACTATTTGTGTGAATCTTGTGTACATATCAGAAATAGAATCATGAGGTTTCATGCGAAACATTTCATAATCATGCAACAAGTTATTAAGTATAGATTTCTTAACCTCATTAGTCCCCTCATACATTATACAAAGTCTATCCTATATGTCCTTTCCACTTTTGCAAGTAGGAACTAGCATGTAGTCTTTTGATTTTAAAGCTCAAAAGAAATTATTAAAGCATTTGGCATTCAGTTGTGCTATGTCACATTTTTCTACTGTCTAGTCCATAAAAGGTGTTTTTAACTCTAACTCTGTCAACTAGTCTAGTTGGTTTTGTATACCCTTCTTAAACTAAGATCCATATATACGATAATCAAGTGACTGTAAAAATGTAGACATGCATGTTTTCTAAAAAAATCAAACAGAATATTGTCGAACAGTGGAGGTCTAATTATAGAGTAACCCTCAGGTGTATTTCGGTTTCCAAATGTAGCCATCTACATTAATCAAAAAGTAGTCTAAACATATGATTTTTTGAACAAAGCTCTGATACCACTTATTGAAACTCGTTCAATATGAATTAGGTTTTTAAATCTAAGTTAATGTCCCATGGCTAACCAATAGGAGGGGTAAATTGGTAATTAAAAAATTTTATTCCTCTTAGAAAATTAAGAAACAAAAACTAATTTTAGTGAGTTTTTCTAGAAAATATTTTTCAACCACAATGTTAAACAGAAAATTATAAAAGTAAAAATGCAGCGAAAAATAAATACACAAGATTTATAGTGGTTCAGTCAAAACTAGACCTACATCCACTCCCCAGAGGCACCCTCCGAGTATTGCACTAATACCACTAGTGACTCTCCTTTTGCACTCACAGCAAGGCGGAGAAAACTTTACACAAACTCTTTCCACCACTACTCGGTGCGGTAGAGAACCGTCGTCCTTTCACACTCCCCCGATGTCGGTAGAGAACCGTCATCCTTTTACACTATCCCTAGTGTTGGCAGAGAACCGTCCGTCCTTTCACACTCCCCAGATCTCGGTGGAGAACCGTCCGTCCTTTCAAACTATCCCCAGTGTTGGCAGAGAACCCTTCATCCATCCTTTCACACTCTCCCGGTGTAGGCAGAGAACCCTCATCCTTTCACACTCTCCTAGTGTTGGCAGAGAACCCCACGGTTGTTCACACTTTCCAAGTGAGGGCAGGGCAGAGAACCGGATCTCCTTGAAGATCTTCTTCACAAGAAATCTAGAAAGAAGAAAGAAAAGAGTGAAGTAATAACAAACCAATAGTAGAGACTTTTACCTTTAAGTACCAAGTGAAACCTTTACGCTCCAATGGCAAGAAATCTCCTTCAAATGCTCTCTTACACTCTCTCCTTGACTCTCTTCTCAATAGGCATGAATATTAGTAAGCAAAGAGATTAAGTTTCAGTTTAGAATGGCCTATTTATAGAAGAGAGAAGAAAAATTGTCCAAAAAATGGCAAAATTTTAAGTTATCATGCACATGATAGTCCCGTACGATCGTAGATCATCCCGAACGATTTTACTTAAAAGCTTTGGAAATGATTCCAATGTATATGTGTACAAAATGACTTCGTACACACAGATCATCCCATACGAACTAAATTTGTCCGATACGAATAGTTATTTACATGGTCGGTTCCCAAAAACTGCAGAACATAGCCAGAAATTGCCATACTCGGTTCCCTTCATCCTGGGATGAATTAAGTTCATCTGGACAAAGTTTTTCCAGAGAGAGTAACTCGTCCTGGCACGAATACACTTCATCCTGAACGAGATTTCTCCATAGGGTACTTCGTCCTAGGATGAATAGACTTCGTCCTGGGAAGATCAAGACATAGAAAAATTTTTTCTTCAGTTCCTGTTAGTTCCATTGCTCTTATGAGGAGATAACTGATCTGATCATCCCGTATGAACTAGGTTCGTCCCGTACGATCAGTACAAATTTGTAAGGTCTCCTTAAGTGTGTGTGTGTTTTTATTCACTCAATTACAATCACTCCCTCTCAATTCAAATAACAATACAAGCTTCAAAATCACAAAGAATTGCATGCTGAATTTTATTTGAAGTCTTTATAGTCTGGAGTTCAATTTTTCCTGAAATGTTAGTACACACAAGAGCAAAAACAATTCATCCAAAAAATGTTAGGAGATAACTACACATAAAATAATAATATTTGGAATCATCAAAACTATATAAGTTGCAAGAATGTAAAACATGCAAATAGCAACTCTCTTAAAATTCCTAAGTTTAATTTATTACATATAATATAATAAAATTGATATACTCGTTATATAATTAAAATCTTAAATAATTGTTTTTACATAATAAAAAAATTGCTCTCTTAAATAAAAAATCTATAACAAAATAAATTAATATAAAAAATAATAATATCTTTTTTTAAGGAAAAATAGGGGAAAAAACATGCCCAATTTCATTCAAAAATGAAAGGTTACAAAATTATACAACAGTTTTGAAAGAAAAAACAAAGAAAAACTTACAAAACTAAACAAAGAAAATATATTAGAAACCTTAAAAAAAAAAAAACCTAGAGCCAACTAATCAAAAGCTCCTTAGAAAAGGAGAAAAAAACAAAGACCATGAAAATTAAGATTAAAAATCTAATATTAAAAACAAAAGAAATGATAAAATGTTGTTCCCGACCCACAGAAAAGCTCCTCCAAAGATATTGCTCCCAGCTAACAAATAAACAAGCCACCACAAACAAATTACCAAGCCAACCTTCGATTAAACATGCTCTCACCAAGAATAGTCACCTGCTCAAAAAAATCATCAACAAAAAAATAACACCCAAAAATCACTACAGCACAAACAATTCTAAAAGAATAGTACCCAGCTACCACCATAAACAAGACAAAAAATGAGCCAAACCAACAGAAACTCCAAACAAAATAGCTTCCAGTTAAAAGAACAAGCCGACACCATGCTAACCCCAGGCCAACCTCCAAAAAGCTCGGCTCACACCCAAAACAACAACCAGCTCAAAAAGAACCCCAAAGAACAAACAAACCTACAAAAGCATCTAGTTAATACCAAAAACAAGCCAAACACCAACCCAACCAACATAAGCTTAAATCAAAAAACCTTCCAGCAATAAACAAGAGAAAGCCAACAAATAAAAAGACTCAGGAAAAAGAAATTCACAACAAACAATCCAACTTTCATTGCTAGAATTGATCCTCCAAGAAAAACTCCTGGTTTCCAAAACAACCAATCAAAGAAGTAAAGAGAACGAAATTACAACAACATAGCCACAAAAAACCAAAAAAAAAAATTCAAGTCCAAACGAGCCAATACCTAAAACCAAATTAATGAATCAAATGCTCAATATTGTAATAAGAACCCCAATTGGACATGTTAGCCTTAATAGCAACCTAAATACTCTTACGGAGAGAGCTGGAACAGCAAAATTTACCATTAAACTTCCTACAATTCATTTCTTTCCAGATGTAATAAACAATACAACAAGTAGAAAGAAGAAACAAATATTTAGCATCTAAAACCCAATCTGAATCCCAAATAAAATCTTGGATTTGAATTAGATTAGGTCTAAGCATAAAAAAACTTAAACCCAGCACAATGTTAGATAAAATTATAAAAGAAAATTCACATTCAAAAAAATAAATTATTATGATTTTCATCAGCTTTTGAACAAATGATACAGGATTAAGGAACATGTACATTCCTTTTAACCAATAAATCACCCAATTTCAATCCATTTAAAATGCCCATCCAAGCATAGCAAGAAAATCTCATAGCATACCTCTTATGCCAAATATATATGAGAACCAATCCACTCTAGCAAAGGTATTATAATAAGAATTATAATACATATTCTTAAAAGAATGATACATCACCTCATCCCATGAAAAATTAGAAAAAGCTTGACACTTAATAGAAAGAGCTGATATACTTAAACCAATATTGTTCGGAACATAATCAAGAATATTCCAAGAAGAATAACTAATCCACTCTCCAAAAGATACATTTAACAAATTATCCAGAATAGCCACATTAAGATCTTGAAGAGCTTTCCCATTTAATCATGGATACCAATTATAAAGATAAAGCACTATTAAGCGTGATAAAAAATGAAATATTACACGAATAGCTCTAGAAATAACACAAATATCTTTCCAAGTCTTATAATCTTTTTGAGAACAAGGATTCCAACAAGAAATATATTTACTTTTAAGAGAGAGCAATAGGATTCATAATACCAAGAACCCTTTCCTTTTTTGTCTTACAAACCTCTTTCGAATCAATCATATAAATTTTCTTAATAGAAGCTTCTCCATAAAAAAGAAAATTAGAATTGGCCTTCTTGATAAACTTAAAACACCTTTTAGGTATAGAAAGACCCCTAATCCAATAAGCAATAATATTGGAAATAGAAAAATTAATAAACTACACTCTTTTTACAAATGATAAGATTTTTTCTTTCCAACCAGCAAAGAGAGTTGTAATCTTATTAAGAAAATGCTAAAAATCAACCTTAGTAAGCCTTTTACTCGAAATAGGCAACCATAAATATTTCATAATAGTCTGAGATGTAGCAATAATCAAAATCTGGCCAATCACCTTGGAAATAGTACAACCCTTAGAGAAAATGATAGTGCTTTTATCATGATTAACAAATAAAGTTGAAGTCCTGGAAAAATATTCCAAAATATCCTTTAAATTTTTCACATTAGAAATAGAGGCTTTACCAAATATAAGAACAACATCCACATAAAGTAAATGAGAGATAGAAATATCTCCAAAATTAATTCCCTCAAAATTATCCACATGAGACTTATCTTCAAGGAGATTATATAAAGAATCCATAATTATACAAAAAATATAAGAAGAAAGAGCACATCCTTTTCGAAGTCCAAAAGAAGAATGAAACAATCTATCAATAGTAGCATTAAGGATGATAGAAAAGAAAATGTCTTCAATACATCCTTTAATCCATGAAATAAAAATATGAGGGAATCCTTTTTAATCTAACCTTTTCAAAAAAAAAAATATCTGGAAACAATATCAAAGGCATTATGAATATCCAATTTTGAGCAAAAAAATTTATCTTTTCTTAAACAATTGAACTCGATAATTTAGAAGCAAAGCTAATATTATCAATAGAAATCCTCTTTTTAATAAAACTAGACTGACTTTCATGAATAATAAAAGGCATTACACTGTCTATATGATTAGCCAAAATCTTTACAAAAGTTTTATAAAAGAAATTACCTAAAGAAATAGGCCTATATAATCTAAAATTTGAAAGCATTTTCATGTTTAGGAATTAGAGGAATTCCAGTAGCTTTACCAGCCCTTGATATATAATTAGTTTTAAATAATTACATAACTTCTTTATAAAAACAAATACCTACGTAACGTTCATCACCAAATTGGAAGGTCGGTATGTGGCTTCGGGGGGCTGGAAGCCTCGGCCAATTACTGAGCCTACTTTTTCTGATTCATTGTATTTTCTTTTATTGTTTTTTTTTTCTTTTTTTGATTTCAGACTCTTGTAACATCTTTGAATTTTTTTAATTAAAAGTTCTGTTTCAAAAAAAAAAAAAATACCTACTACATACAAAGTACTCTGAAAAAATTAAAATGTAAAACCATCTTGAATAGGAGTACATGAAGAAGGGCCAGAAAAAACAATATTTTTTTATTTCTTCCGGATAGGAGTTTTTTTTTTTAAATTCAGCAATCTTACCAATCAGGAGTTATAAGTTTTTTTTTTAAATTCAGGAAAAAAAAAGCCTCAAAGATACCAAATCAGGATATTATATCAGATATAAATCACATCTTCTTGCTCTATGAGAAATTTTTTTAGATTATAGCTCATTTCTCCATGAGATAATCCAAGAAGACCAAAAGAGAGACCAATTAAAAAATCAGCAGCTCATTAACTTCTTTAAGAGCCAAATTAATTTCCTTATCCAAAGGAACACTTGAATTTGATTAAGTAAATCTTCCTGAAGCTTTTGTAACCGAGTAATAGTAGTAGTAACGTTCTTAGAAGAAACCCAATCATGTTGCTTAATCAGACTTTTAAGAAGACGCAATTTATTAAATGGGTCATTAACAAGATTACCCATAGGCTTTTTTCCAAAAAATCAATAAGCAAGTTCCAAAATTCAGATTTTTTACACCATAAATTTTTAAACAAAAATCCATTTCTCCCATGCTTCAAACTATTATTACAAACAATGATAGGGGAATGATCAAAAAAATACGGATTATCCACATGATAATAAGAATTAGGAAAATCATTCAACCAATTAAAATTGACCAAAACCCTATTTAATTTGTTATGAATAGGATTATTAACTTGCTAGTTGAACCAAGAAAAAAGATGACCAACCAAAGAAAGATCATGCAACCCAATATTAAAAATAAAATTATTAAAATACCACAATTTCGAACAATTAAGGGAATCTCACCACCTTTCTCATTCACAAGTCTAAAATAATTAAAATTCCCTAACAAAACCCAAGGGGATGAAATATTACTAGCTAAGTTAATAATATCTTGTCATAAAGACAAACGGCAATAGCTAATCTAGAAGCATAAACCAAAGTAATTAAAATAGGATGAGAGAAACCAAAATTTAAAGAACTATGAATGAATTGATTAGACATACTAATACAATTAAAAGAAATACACGAAGTATTCCGTTTCAACCAAATCCTCCCAGGAGAAAAAAGTGAAAATTATGACAATTAGCTTCATTTTGAAAAATTCTTTGTTTTGCATCAAACTAAGCATCATTAACTTGATCCAAATTAACCTTAGATTCAAGAATAAAAAATAAATCCACATCAAACTTATTAACAATGTTCTTGCAAGCATTAGCTCTATCCAAGTTTTGAAAATTTATATCATTCCAAGAAGTAATATTAGGAAATAACATTAAAACTTACTAGAAGAGGTCGTTTCCTTCCTGGAATTTTTGGATCTAGTAGACTTACCATAAGTTAATGAAACATTCATAGAAGATTGTACATTAGCAATATATTTAGAAAAACTTATTTCCTTCTCACAAAAATTAAAATTCTCTACATGAGGATTCACCAAATTCTCCTCCAGATTTTGCAGAGCCTGAAACTTATTAGAATTTTCAAACATCACATCATGAATAGTAGCCTTTAAAGAATCAAAACATATTATTAAATCAGCAGAAATCTCCTCTGAAGGTGAATTAAGATTAGGCAAAAATAATAATGTCTAATCCTCCCTCTTTAGTCCTAACTCTTTACTCTTCCGGTCTATACAATGCAATCAACCAAAAGGAAACAGAAAAATCGTGACGGAAGCTCATTATAAAATCAAAGTAACTCTCATCTACATCTCATTTCTCTGCCCTAAATGCACTCCATTTGCTAAATCTTGTAAATTTAACAATTCCCCAACTTTGCAAATCAAAATTTAGCTCAGAATAAAGGTGAAACATGATTTAAATTCTATAGAAATTATTTTATCTCTTGTAATCCTTTAATAGGATTTTTGATAAATGCTACTTAAATCATATGGTATCAATAAATGAACCTACCCATTAATCCGGCCCAAAAAATTCAATTTTTGGTTGACCCGTTTAATAAATGGGTTGGGGTTTGAGTCATCCATTTCAACCTATTTATTAAATAAGTTAAGTTTTGATTGACTCACCTACCCAATTTGACTCGAAAATGACTCATTTTAGATTACTTCTAAAGTTTTTTTATTATTAATTTAAATAATTTTAAAGTAAAACTAGTTATCATGTTGGGTTCATGTTGCTCGCAAATTAATTTAAGATCAGACCCAAACCCGATCCATATTGATACCCCAATGAAATTTGATGATCAAAAAGTTCCTTAAAAGTTTTTGAGTTTGAAGCTTACATTTGTTATGTATATGTGAGTTTGATTTAATTGATATTAGTATCCCAAAAAAAATAGCTTTATCAAAGTTTGGTATATGAATTAAGATTTTTTTTTAAAAAAAAAAAACTCTTAAAATAAGTACCTTATGCTATGATATCAGAAAAATGTTATTCTTCGTAGTCATTCCCATTTGGAACCAACAAAAGCTTTATGTTTGCCACATTAATTAATTAATTTGTAACTCGATGAAGATAATATATATATATATATATATATATATATATATATATATATATATATATGTTTTAGAGTTAGTGGCAAATTTGAAAGAAGTTTGTGATGACTATAAGCTGTTGTGTATAGTTTGTTCAATCATAAATACGTGGGTATCAATATGATATTTCCTTACAGAAGTATTCTTATATGTTCTCTCACAGTACTAAGAGTTTATTGTCTGCCTTTTTGAAGAATTAAAGATTTACAAGTTACTTTTTTGATATCATAACTTATTGATATACTGTAGCTTTCCAAATACTTGGAACGCTGCAAAACCAGAGGTTGAATATGTACGAGTAATGCTAAAAATATTTCATTGAAATAACAGGAAAACGTTTTCCGATGCAGCTCGATACAGTCGCAGAAAATGTTTTATTGCTTCTTAAAGTAGTTCTCTAGTAGAAATATTTTAATTTCTCACATAAAATGGCAGCCTTACGATGACCTAGTTAGGAGAGTAGATGTATTAGATTTGGCTTATGTAAGGAAATGTAGAGGTAGGCCTAAGAAGACTTTGTTAGAAAATATTAGAAATAACCTTTCTTTATTAGAATTAAATGAGAATATGACTCTTAATAAGGCACAATGGATAAAAAATGATTCATGTAGCCCACATAGTGGGATAAAGACTTGATGTTGTTTGTTGTTGTTGTTATTGAGTACTAAAAAGAAGTTGTTTTAAGTAGTAAAAAAGCTATCTAAAATGAAGCCTTAAACATAACTAACCTTGTTGAACTATATGTTAAGGGGTAGTTATTCCATCAATGAGAATATGACTATTTATTTGTATATATTTTTTCAACCTTAATGGTTCTCCATGGATGATATTAATGTGCTTGATCCTCTTAGGATTTCTATAAAGCTTTCAACATACCAATCACGAATGCCTCCTCATTCGTCTCTAAGACTATAAAAGAGTCTAGCAGAGAAGAAGTTTGTCTAGACACCAATGGTGAGGAGGGTGAAAGAAGAAGGGTGGAAAAGAAAAATGAGATTTATTTTCCAATCTTGTTGATTACTTTCTAACAAAGGAAATAGACATATATGCACCATACATGCATTATTTTACTTTAATATTTTGCCTATCAATTAATTGGCGATGATGGACTACTTACCTTTATATTTATTTCTTTATTCCTTCCACCAATCACTCAACGATGATGTCTCATTAGGAAACAAGATATGCAGTGGAATCTCTTTAAATCAAAATCAGTGAGTGGTTTGAATATTACAAAATTAAGAAAAATTTCATGTACTAATGATATATTTTTTATTATAAGAACTAAATTAATCATAAATATGATTAATTTATAATATTATTAAAAATAAACTTTTTCAAACCTAATGAAAGAGCCATTAAGAGACCAAATTTATTTTGTAAAACAAAATAATATAACTATTATAAATAAATACTTTTCTCTACAACAACACAAGTACAATATATGTTTTCTCATCTTCTACTCATTTATATATTTAAGAATAATCATTTCGAGACCTCTTAAAACAATGCCAAATTTCGGCACAAATAGTATCGCTCGATCTCTTAAATAATCGCATGTAATAAAAGATAAATTTAAATTTAAAAATAAATATAAATTTTTAAATAATAAATTTATTGTTTATGACATGAATTTTGGACCCTCTTCTTTTAATGGATAATGCCAGTTGGCCAATTTCATTATCCACAAATGAGAAGAAAAATTAATGCACTTGAATATTTGCTACAAATACTTATTCTATTCCACATATTTATATCTCTAACAAAGATTGCATATTTGATTCCAACTCTAATTAATTTATGTCCGAGTGTGGTAGTGTTGAAAGGTACCGCAGCTCTTTTCCTCCATTGGCCCCACAAAAAAACAATAATATTATGGCATGGTCTGATCTCCCCATAGATATCCTCCATTGCATCTCATCACACTTGTCCATTACTGACTCAGTCCGATTATCTGTTGTTTGCACCTCATGGAGTTTGACTCTTGCCAACTATGCACTCCTTGGATTTCAATGTTGTCCCTCCCCCTGGTTACTCCTTTCCTATGATGTCGAAGAGGCCTCTGATACACTCACCTTCCACGAACTTACCATAGAAAGATAAGAAGCTGTTGTCACATCCATCGTCGCTTGTCCTCCATTGGTAGCCCCACTATGGTCACCGTTGTTTTGGCTCTAAGGATGGATGTCTTGTGACCCTTGACAAAAAAGATCTACATCCTCATCTCTTCAACCATATCACAAAGTCTAAAATATTTCCCCCTTCCTTTTTCACCTTGATCAACCCACAATATGCCCCTGATGGCTCCATTAG
The DNA here is from genome assembly GCA_019514585.1 of Dendrobium officinale. Classification (NCBI taxonomy): domain Eukaryota; kingdom Viridiplantae; phylum Streptophyta; class Magnoliopsida; order Asparagales; family Orchidaceae; genus Dendrobium; species Dendrobium officinale. The sequence continues at coordinate 29,850,371 of CM033683.1, forward strand.
GATTTCTCGCACTGAATTTTTATTTGGCATATTGAGTGATGACTTACGTGATACACATATTTTCATAAGTTCATTATCTCGTCTAATGACTCCTCTGGAACTGTTGTTGTTATCTATGGCATTACAAAAGAGCTTGCTTTGGCAAGGTTAGAAGATCTGACTTGGGTTCTCGGACCACAACTATCTCCTTACAACACATAGGTCAAGTAGTAGTTTGAGGATGTTTGCTTTCATGAAGAAAATCAAAGATTTTACGCAATCACAAATTTGTCATTGGTGCTTGCTTTTGACCTCAATGGACAAAATGTTGAATTGATCTGCCCGAGTATGCCCAACCCATACCATCACACTAGAAACTTCTATCATATTTACTATATTACCTTTTCATTAGGAAATCATCTAAAAAAGGAGAGGGTGATTGATACAACTTTTGATAGCTACTATAATTCAACAACGAGGGCTATCTTCGTTTCCAAGTTTGCGCCAGCTGTTTTTACTTCTTCTTCGACAATTACTATGGCTTCTTCCTTCTTCTTCGTCTTCTTCTTACTCTCAATAGATTCCCATCAACGAGCTGGGGGGTACTCCTTTTTTGTTGGTTAGAAACAGCATTTTCTTTGCATCATAAGGCTGCTATCGGAATTAATCCAAACTGCATATATTTCGCCGATCATTCGAGCAACATGTTGGCAGGTTATTTTGATTGTGATGTTGGACTTTTTGATCTTTACAATGATCACATTTATCATATACTTCACCCTTATCCAAGGACAAAGTGCCCTCCATCAATATGGTTTACACAATCATTTTCATAAATTGAATATCTTAATCTTTGTTAAGCATGTAATATGAATATTTTTTAATAATAAGTCCATTTTTAATATTTATTGGATATTTTTTGGTTATATTTAATAGTTTTGAAATATAAATATATTACTTTTCCTCTTTTAAATTTATTTTGAAGAAAATATATTAATAATGTTATATCATAGTTGAGTATTTTTATGAAATCTAACTATGGTCCAACCACCATTGCCAAATTGACATCATTTGTTGTCATCAACATCCCTTCACTAATCTCATAATCTCAACTATACCTATAGGAGACAAAACAAATGTTGCCTAATTTATTATCTAATATTAGCCAATTGTGCATAAGAACAAACTTCTGTAATTTCAAATACATGGTGGATTATTTCAATAGAGTCAAGCCTAATGTTTTTTTTTTTTTTTTCTTTTTTGGATTTTTTTACATAAACGTTCTAGCATCTCCAACATTCTTCCCTTTTATATGCATGTCATAAATCTTTGTATAAAGCTATTACACTAATCCCTTACTTTTAACACCGCACATATTCAAGCACGCAATAGGTACATATGCTTCGTACATATCCATAATCATGCATGAATTATTTATTGATACATGGTATGCCAAAATTATCTTTATATTGCAATTGGTAGGGGGGAGAAGATGATTTTTAGTTTAGAGTGAGGATGGATGTTAAGTGCTTGAGTTAGATTAATTTCTATATAAGGGAATGTCCATCTTCAAGAAGATAGAGAATTTAGAGTGAATACTAATTAATGGGTGAAAAGAGGAAAAGATGCAAGATTTTAAACTAGTAAGACCAATTGCTCAGGAAGGAGAAGTCTCTCAATTATATGATTTTCTTTTTTAATTTTTCCATCTCATGATATAATTGAACTAAATTTTAGCATGGCTTTAGTTCATCTCTTTCTAATGAAGTCTAACATAGAAGGTTATTATAAGTATCTGGTGGTTCAAGGTGATGTTGATGCATGCATCTTAGACAATCAGTCTTTGCAATGGCAAACAATGTGGGGCAAGTACTATATTTTAAGGAAGCAATATGGTACCAAGTGTTACACATAGTAGAATTGACAGTCTAACATGTTGGTTGTGATTTAGAGTAATGAATAGTCCATGATAGGTATCTAATATGAAGACTATGGAATCCTTGGGGTGTTAGGTTCATTATATAAGGCCAAAGAATAACAATGTATGTTAGCCCAACCATTGGTAAAGGCTTAAGATGAATTGTGAATTTTTTATCATTACATTATACAATCATGTCATACTCCTACCAAAATTTTGTGACAATTTCACCTAATAAGATATTATGAATCACAAAAATTTTCATTGCATACAAAAAATTTGTATATATATATAAAAAAATGAAGGAACAATTATAAAAACAAATTTTAACCTCCTTCCTTCAATTATATATATATATATATATATATATATATATATAATATATATATATATATATATAATTCCACAAATAATTTACAAACAAAAATATTTCTTATATGATTAAATAATAAAAAAGCTTACATAAATTTGGCAACTATTATTTTACTGTATACAAATATAACGATTTCCTCATATAAAATTTTCACCTGCAAGATTTAGTTCGCAAAAAACAAATAAGAATTTAAGATTGAAATTATGAAACTTCTTATATAAATAATATAAATAATCTCATCCTAGAGGGAATTAAACTCTATCCACATATATTAAGATTGTTTATTTAATAATTTTTTTATGTTTCACTACAAAAAAAAATGAAAAAACAAGTTTCACATTAAATATTTTTTTATCTTTCCAAAATATTTTTCTAATTAAATATTGATCATGTTTTAATCCTAACTTACAATGTTGAAGAAATTGTGTTCGAATAAAACTTGGTCTCATATTAGACTATAGCTTCAATTAATTTGCTAAAACAAAGAAATAAATAATATTTGAAGTTTCTTACTCAAAGAAGGCATATAGAACTCATATGTGTAAATTATTTAGCAATAGGCAATGCTTAAATCATATGCCAAGCTTTCGACTCCAATATGCATTTGGAATTTACATGTTCATCCATGAATATTTATAGCTTAGCAAAAGACACACATATTGAGATAGAATTACCAATCAATTAAAGGTCAACTAAAACAAATGAATAGTATTTTAATTGTTTATGTATATGCAAATAGATAAACAAGAATTTGGCGATCCTGGGCTCATTGGATTCTTCTTGTCGAGCCGCTCGATTTGACTATAAGCATGTCACGTTTGCAAGTCGTTTGGTAATCAAAATTATGGTTTGAACCTTCCAAATGCGCTTCAGGTTTTTGATTTGGATCTATTTGAGCTCATATTAGTTTAAGTTTGGTGTCTTAAGGTTTGTATTTCTGAGACGTTTAGTTCGACTATAAGTTTGCAGAAATCAGAGTTCATATGATCTCCGATTTAATTTTTGAAATTTCTAACTTAATTTTGCTTCGAGAAAACAAATCTATGGCAAATGAATGGGGAAGATTTCTACTCGGCATGCAAGTTTTTTTTAGATTTAATTAAGAAAGAAAGAGGACAGGGACGGTATTGCAATACTTCTCTTCATAACATATATCATGAGGATTTCCCAGCCTACTTATTATTTAAGTGCTAAATGAGCAATTGCCACTTGTCTGCATTCTACGGATTTCTGAGTCTTATCTATTTTCCATAGGGCACGTTGATCGGATGAATGGCAGTTATTCAGTTATTCCTTGCGTTTGAGCCGGCCTTCTCTCAGCTTGCAAATTCAAAACCCTCAAATTCTAGGTTTCTGTTACTTGGAACAGTAAAGAAGGCTAAGTGCTATTATTATAATAAAGTTAAGTTCCCCAAAAAAATAATAAAGTTCTCGATTTCTCCTGCAGAGAAACGAGTGCAATTATTATAATAAAGTAATAATAAATTATGAAAATTATTATTGTTTAATTCTACTACTTAATCACATATATGAATATTATTATCGCTGCAATCAAATAAATGAAGATTAAAGAAATTCCCGGAGTTGATACGTCCCCCAAACCTCGGTCGTCGAGCTTATCCGACCGAGGGACTGAAGACTTGAAGACACTAATGGGATTGATTCGCTCTCTCAATCTTCTCGTCATCGATTTGATCCGGCCGAGTCGAGCCACTCCATACCTCCCGGCGCCGGGGAGGGGACGCTGGAAGGCTATCGAAATTTCCTCCAAATTTTTGGACTTAGTGGATTTTTGGAAAATTTTAATCGATTGATTAAATGCTAGTTAATTAATTTCACTTATGAAACAATTATAATTTGCCATTTAAATGAATTAAATAAATTGATAATGACAAGCTTTAATTAATCAAACACATATAATAATAAAAATTTGACAATTATATATTTTGTTAATTAGAGGATTAATCAGTAAATTAACTAATTCAAATAAACAATCGAACTAAAAGGAACCCGGTTTGGAATTTGATTTAAAGCCATTAAAAAACTGAAACATAATTTTATGGGGCTTTTGTGTATTAAAGGTGGTTTCATTTTTAATGTTTGCAATCTGGAGCGGGTTTTGTCTCTGTTTTGCTGGTACTCGCTGAGCTTTTTCTGGTGCCTGTTTAGCAGTCGCTGTTTTCATGATAATCCGGCTGTGTGCCGAAATTTTTTCTTTTTTCTTTCTGCTATGGACTCTGGTAGTGAGGCTCACTAGAATTACAATTGCACTCATGCTGATGTTTTAAATGGGAATGGCTGGAGGGAATGTTGGTATAGATGGAGTATTGGGGATAAGCTTGTTCATCTGGCCGGTAGGCAGAGGGGTTTTTACGTTAAGAGTAAGAATTGGTCTTTTATGGAGACAAAAGGGTGTTTTCAATTCTCTTAACTTTTATATTACTAATATCTTTTTTTGGAGTGCTTCTTGCAGGAACAATTTTAATTCTATCTTAGGGAGCTTCAATGATCGCAAGGTACTCTTAGTATTTACTTTGTATTTTTATATCTTTGGATATCTGTTTTTCTATTTTGCAGGAAGATTGAGTTGAACAGGACATATATGTTCTTCCTTTTTTGGGTGCTGCCTCCTCACAATCCTAGATTTTTTTTATGCGTTTCTTGTACTCGTAGGATTAGGAACCTCCGGCTCTTAGGATTTTTTGTCTCTTTTTTGCTTGTAGCTCTTATGAATAGTAGCGAGCTAGAGGGTCCTTTTAAGGATCTTGTAACCATTTTTTGAAATTAACGCGTAGGCCCCTACTGAGGGTTTTAACCCAAAAAAAAAATTATATATATATATATATATATATATATATATATATATATATATATATATATATATAAGACATTTGTATCATCATAATTCTTAAATGAATAAAACTCATAAATTCTCTTAATCAAATACTTAAATTTGTCCCTTATGAGTCTAATTTATTGCATATAATATAATATAACTTATTTACTCATTATATAATTAAAATCTTAAATAATTATTTTTACGTGATAAAAATTGCTCTCTTATAAAAAAATTTATGAAAAAACAAATTAATATAAAAATAATAATAATGTCTAATCCTCCCTCCTTAGTCCTCACTCTTCACTCTTCCGGTCTATACAAAGCTGCCGACTAAAAGAAACAGAAAAATCGCTATGGAATCTCATTATAAGATGAAAGTAACTCTCCTCTACATCTCTTCTCTCCGCCCTATATGCACTCCATTCGCTAAATCTCGTAAATTTATCAATTCCCTGATTTTTCAAATATGAAATTTAGGTCGAAATAAAGGCGAAACATGGTTTAAAAATTCTATAGAATTTATTTTATCACTTTTAATCCTTGAATAGGATTTGTGATAAATGTTGCTTAAATCCTAGGGTATCAATAAATGAACCTACCATTATAAGGGATTATTCAGTATATACTTTTGAAGCTTTAATTATATTACAACCTTATTTTTGGGAACCAAAACTATTTTCTAATTTATCATAAACCCCATATTTTTTCTTACTTACATTGTAAAAATTTCCCAAAAAAAATATCTAAATATCCTAAATTATTATATCAATAATAAACAAAAAGTTACATGAAGAAAGTTTTGCAGGTATAATGTAATACCATCTTTTTCCTAATTAATAGAATTACAAATTAAATAAAGAAAAGTATAGAACTCTCATAATTTTTAAAACTGAGATAGGCAAAATTTAACCTACCATAAGCAAATAACATTTAGAATTGGGCCGATAATAGAAATTGTACTGAGGTTGCCCAAACTCTTGCTTTCTCTCTCTAAAATGTTCTCTCTCTTTAGTTAGCCACCTAAATGAAAGAAAATGATTTTGAAAAGTGGAAATGGATAGTTTAAATTTTTATTTTTTTTTTTTTTTTAAAAATTAAATATTAGTATGGCGCGATGGTGCTCAAACTTTTGTGATGCAACACTCCCTTTATAGGAGCATAGTGCAACAGTGCCTCCACTAGCGCCACAACACCAATTTTATTTTTATAAAAATAAGTGAGCTCAAAGCCATGGCATCACCAAACCTAGCACCATAGCGCCGTAAGGGAAAAATAATTTTATTTTTTAAATCATCTACGCAGATCCTCATGACTCACTTTAGACCAAATTTAGATACTCATATGCATACAGAGCATTTCCAAACCCATGTAAAAGGATTTAACCATAGAAATTTAGTGAGTTACCTTAATCAAGTTAGGTCATAATAGGTGCAACCATATACAGATTTGACCAGTGTTATATATAATATAGGTGATTATTTTTAATCTGTGAGGCAACTTGTTAGACTAGCTAATTTAATGGTTAAACTCCAAATTGTCAAAATTCAAGAAGAAGAAGAAGAAGAAGAATGGGATGGGTATGCAAAATATCATCCAGTTTAGACGTACCGAGTAATCCTAACAACATCGAATGAACATAAAAAATCTCTTGTCTACTTTGTAGCAAAAGGTGAGCATCACCAACTTCATCAAACTAAGAAGATAAGCAAAGAGTCTTTACAAAAAAAGAAGAAATAATTGATAAAACAACATTTAATTAAGTATTATCCAATGGTGTAGCAGATATATGATAACTCAGAGAATTTATTTTTTTCTTTATGAAAGCGAGTCAAAATCTTTAATGGCATCACAAATGTAGCACAATAAGTTAAGCATTAATTCTAAGCCTTCTAATCAATCTTCTAAAATAATAGAGGAGGATGAATCTGTAGTTTCTTCATCAGTGGTGTGTTTGATCCAAATAAATTAATACATGTGCAATTTAGAGTGGTAATGTATTACCACATCCACCAAAGAAAGGTAAATACAAGCTTAAGGGAAAAGATATCATGGTCAGAAATCATCCTTAAGGATCCCAAAATGAAGTCCACTTAAGGAAAAGAAGTTGACTACAACATCTTATCTCATCTATGAAAGATTCTTGCACAACTCAGTGTATATGGATGGGGCTTTTAGTAGTGTAAAAAAACCTTCACAAAACCTTGATATAAGCTCTCAAGTAGTAGCAGATGCATGATGGGGGTCCTGAGGATACGAGCCCCCACTGACAGAATGAGTGCCTCCTTAGTTATCACTTACCCATATACGTATTTAAAAAAAAAAGAAAAAAAAAATACTTTGAAGTAATCATAAGCATTAAGATTTCATATCGCTCCTCCAGACCGCCTATTTACCTCTCAGCTTTGTAGTTTGTTCACTGCTCCATCTACGACCTCGCTGACCTTCACATTCCGCCTCTAGGCATGAAGGTTTCCTTCGGTAAATCCCAATCATCTCCCTCTAGAAACTTGGAAGTAAAAAAACTTTACATCTGAGTCTGGAAGATACCTGAATCAAGAAGGTCTATATCACTACCTGAAGGTTTCTTTCTTTCTCTTTCAACATATTTCTTTGTATGCCACTGTATTGATCTTATCTAACTCAAAACTTTAAGCAAATGCAAATCTCAATTTAAGTTAAGAGCGCGGCAAGCCAATGACCATGTTTGCAAGGATTATAGGAGTCGGAGAGAAGAACTAGGGACTGAAGAAGACTCACTCTAAAATAATGGTTTATAGAATTTTTTTTAATAATTTTGAAATATTGTTAATCGAAAAAATTAAAAATGTCGCTTTATGCATATGAGATCTAGTGCATAATTTGTTAATTTAAAAGGAAGTAGAGAACTTGCATAAAAACCAATGGAAATTAAGGAAAAATAAAATTTATCATTTGGTATTCTTACTTATAAAGCTTGCTTTGATTTTATCAATTGTTATTGCAATGGTCAAATGATCATTCTAAGCTATGAAGATTGAAAAAAATTATTTACGCAATCATTTGGGAGACCCTTGATGAATGATTATCTAATTGCATATATTGAAAAAGTCATCTTTTACAATATTGACAATTAAATAATTATATAATGTTTTCAAAATATGAAGACTCGAAGAGAGAAATTATATGTAACTTATATTGAAATTGATTATCATTATTCCCCAATGCGAGTTCTCTTTTTTCCATATAATTTATCTTTTATAATAATGAAGTATTTAAAAAAAAATTTAATCACCAATACCGGTCCTAAACCCATATGAAAAAGGTTAATGTTTTTTTTTTTAAATCAATGATTTGTGCCCCCACAAGAAATCTTTGCACTGCCATTGCTCTTAAGGATCCATGGAAATATGAAACATACTTCATTGAACGCTACATGATTAAGGTCCTATGAGCTCAAAATTAGTTGGTTATCACTTTCTCCAATGAGGATCTCATGCTGGGGACAACAAAACATAATCATCCACTATATATCACTATTGAGAGTGATACTATAATGATAACCAACATTTTAATCAACCCAGGTTCTTCAACAAATTGCAACACTACAGGAAAACACGGTATTATCCGTCGGTAACACGTAAAATTCGACGGAAGGCCTTGGTTTCCGGCGCATTTCTGTCGGATTTTGATGCGCCGGTTTGGTGCGTGTCGGAAAATGTCTTCCGACGTTTATAAGATGCCGAAAACCCTTCCGGTGCACTCTCCGATCATTTCTAGCGCAAAATATGATGGCCAAAACGTCGTTTCCTAACCGATTATTCCGGCACGATATACGCCGGACTTTTACGACAGATAAATATGACGGCAAATACCGGCGGATAAAATGCCGCAGATCACCGTAACTAAATCTACGGCTTGGTTCTGGCGCAATGTGTACGCCGGAAAACGCCGGCGGAGAAGACGCTGTAAGGTGCGCCGTAAATAAAGGAATGACTTGCTTCCGACGCATTTGCCGCCGCCATTTTCCGGCGGAAAAAAATGCCAGCATAATTGTACCGATTCGTTGTATCATCATTTTCAATTCGTCGCATTTTTGATGCCAAATCGGCTGGAAACCTGTAGCAATAATAAAAAAATTGCCTTCCCTGCTAACAATCAGATTTCCACACCTGCAAACATATACAAATACATACAATAACAGTTCCACAACACAGATATACACATCACAGATGTCAAGAACTTCAACATATACTGAAAAATATAAATATCCATTAAAACAAAATGTTCAATAGCATCGACCAACTAAAAATATCACAGATTGTTCAATAACACAAATTCAAAGAAATTAACAAGTTCATATGACTAAACTAAACTAAACTACTATGTGTCCGTGGACTCCTCAGCTGGAGCTACCTCTTTTCCACTCAACTGCTCCCTCATTTTGCGCATTTCATCCAACAACACTGATTGTGTTGCTCCTGGATCTGCATTTGAACCTGTGCTTGCAACTGAACTTGCCAATCAGCTTATGATTTCATTACTTGTTCTAGCTCTGCTTAAAGGACAATCATTTGTTGAGTATGTAAGGACTCATGTGAACTGGATGTGAAGCTGGATGCAGTAGAGGAGGTCATCCCCTTAAATGCCTGAGCTTGCAAACCTAAACCATAAACTCTGCCATGTTGCATTCCTCCAACGGCTTGCGACCAGATGCGGTACTCAGCATACTCAACAGAGCCGCCAGAAGAGCCCTCACCTGATGCGGCATGACTCTCTCTAAGTCGTATATATTCCTCCTCTAAAAGTAGAATATAAATATATATAATTAAATTAAAACTAAAAATTATTAAACACATATACTTACATGGTCTTTTCTTACTCTCTCATCAATCCATTGTTTATCTTCCTATCGCATATGAGTGTGACTATGCAATTCCACATGAGTATATTCTCTACCCAGCATCTCTTTCTATTAGAATTAAGAAAATTATATTAATATTTGTATTAAAGAAAAAATTTAAAAAAATATTTAAAATTCATTATCAAACGTCGTCTGTGCTTAGTATGTGGAACGGAGCCGCTAGTATGAAGGGAGCTACCCAAGTCCCTGACATCAGAAGCTCTGTTCTGTCGATTTGATCCCTCGCTGTTCACCTGAAGCCATCTGCATAGAAATAAATAAGAAAAATTAGAAATATGAGTTATAATAAAAATATAATATAAAATAACATAGCAGTAGAAATAAAATAAAATACAGTGTAGTAACAATAAAATAAATATAGTGAAGTAACAAAAAAAATTAATTTACCTTATGTTAACTCATCATTTGTTGGTTCACTTTCATATGATGATACATTTCTAGCACTATCAGATTCATCATTATTTTCCTCTATGATTAAATCTACCTCCTCTAACTACAACTCGCTCTCATTAATTTGAATTTGGTCATCCACATTGATTGGGAGATTTTTTAAATTTGACATAAACTCTTCTTGATGTGCTGATGGTATTGAAGTGGTTTTCTCAATTACAACCTTTGGTTTTGTCTTCATAACTACCAGCCAATCTTGTTTTGCCACTTTTTCTGCTTGGATAGTTAGCATAATAGACTTAAGTTGCCTGACTAGTAATGATGAATGGATCAAACTTTGCATATCTCCTACCCAGCTTTACTTCCATTATACCGTAAATTGGATGTACTCTTGTACCTCTATTTTTTGTACTAGATCAAACCATTCACAATTGAAGAGATACACAGTATTCCTGTGACCGAGATATTTCACCTCTAATATTTCTTATAATACCCCATAGTATTCAGAATCATCCCATGTATGGGTGTTCCCTCTTACACATACGTAAGAATTTTTTATTTTCCTACCTTCACATCAATTTTTTGTTTGGAATTTATAACCATTAACCACAAATAATCACAAATATTTTATAACATTTAACTAATCTATTTGGTCCCTAAGCTAACTCAAATGGCCCTGAATACTGCGAATCACTGTCTTCAGTGTGTGCCTTTAAATGAATAAGATGTTATTATTATTATTAATATTAACTGCATTCATAACTAACTAATTAAGACTAATTATTCAAATTATATCATATTTTTAAACCAAACAGTAAATTCTTTCTCCATTATATTATGGACTTCTCCTTCTTATGATGTACTTAAACCATCAATGAACCTTCTACAAATCATTTTGAGTTTATAACAAAGTTTATAAGAATAATGAAAATATGAACAAATTAACTCATACTTACTCGAGATACGGCTCAACTTTATTACATTTATTCATCACAGTTAAGCAAGATATATAATGTGATAACTGTCATCTCCTTATCGGTCAAATAGTGCACGGTGCTAGCGCCTACAGGTTCACCACTTCCACCAAATACATATATATTAGAGGATTTACCAACATTTTGAAGTGTTGTACTTTCACCTGATTGAGACATTATTTCAAAATAATACAAGCAAAACTGAGTTGTCTCGAATATTAAATATGCTTCACAGATATAGCCTTTAGGTCGTGCTTTATTTTTAACGATCTTCTTAAGTTTATTTAAATATCTCTCAAAAGGATACAAGCACCTATACTGAACAGATCCACTAACCATAGGCTCATATGGTAAATAAACTGGTAGATGCTCCATAGAGTCAAAAAATCCTTGAGGAAATATTTTCTCAAGTTGACACAGAATGAAAGGAATTTGCTGCTCCATAAGAATCAAGTTCTCTACATTTAATTTAGAAGAGCATAAATCTTTGAAGAATACACTTAGCTCGATCAAGAGATTTAAAATTAATAATCTGACAGATAACTAAAAGCAGTTCATAGTAGACATTGTATGAAGATGTGATATTCATAACTTTTTAATCCGAATAATCTCCCTGATCTTATATCAACACACCTACTTAGATTGGAAGAATATCTATCACGTACTCGTAGGGTCTTCAACCATTCACAAATTACCCATTTTTGCTCTAAAGTTAATGTGAATGGAGCTTTTGGTTTAAAAAAATTTTCACCTCCACCATCCTTCAATTCTAAAGCTTTTTTCTTACAAATCTCCTTTAAGTCCATCCTTACTTTTATATTATCTTTTGATTTATCTTTGATGTCCATAACTATATTAAAAATATTATCAAAAACACTTTTCTCTATATGCATAACATCTAAATTATGTCTAATCAGGTTTATTCTCCAATATGGCAACGACCAAAAAATACTTTTCTTAGTCCAATTATGGTTGACACCATATCATGGAACTCAGCTAATATTGGAGAATCGATTATAGTGGGCATGAACTTGACTCTTTCAAAAATTTCTTCACTACTATATCTTAGAGGAGGTTGAAACATCACCATTTTATTTTTAGTAAAGGCTTCTTTATTTTGCTTGAAAGGATGACTTGGAGGTAAAAACATTCGATAAAAATCGAACCAAGTGTTCTTCCTACCATACTTTAAAGTAAATGATTTTGTATGTTCCATATAATATGGACAAGCTAACTTGCCTAAAGTGTTCCAACCTGAGAGCATACCATATGCAAGAAAGTCACTAATTGTCCAAAGTAATACTGCTCTTAGTGTAAAGTTATATTTGGTGGAGATATCATATGTACTTACTCCCTCTTCCCATAATAAATTTAAATCATCAATTAACGGCTGTAAGAATACGTCAATCTTCACTTTTAGATTATGTGGCCCTGGAATGATAAGTGTTAGAAACATATATAAGGAGTAGTCATACACAACTTTGAAGGAAGATTGTAAGGAGTGAGTATCATGGGCCAACATGAGTACGATGTAACAGACAGACTGAATGGAGTAAAACCATCTGCGCATAAACCTAATATGACATTTCTTTGTTCTACTGCAAATATGGGATGTGTACGATCAAAGTGTCTTCAAGCCTCTGCTTCTGATGGATGTGTGATAACACCTTCTTGTGGAATGTGATCATTATGCCATCTCATATGTGCAGCAGATCTCATAGATGTATATAGCCGTTGTAGTCTTAGAATTATTGTTAAGTAGAACATCCTACTGACAGGCATATCCTTCTGCTTCCTTCTACTACCAGATTTTGGTTTAAACCTTGGTGCATTGCAATGACGGCATGCAATCTCTGAGATATCTTCTTTAAAGTATAACATGCATGCATTGACATAATAATCTATCTTTGTGTATGTCAAATCGTTTGAAAACTAACTTCTTTGTCCGATATAGATTTGTAGGAATTAAATTATCTATCGGATTTGTTTCCTTAAGCAGTCCAATGAATTGATTAAAACATTCACGAGCAATATTATATTCTTTCTTGATGCTTAACATCTTCACAGCAACAGATAACTCTGAGTGAGTGGTGCACCCTTTCCAGATTGGTTGCTGGGCAGCATGTAACAAATCATAAAAATTCTGTGCCTTCTCATTCGGTAACTCTTATGTATTTTGTTCAAATTGTATTCCAGTTGCATCATGAACTAATTCTTCAAGATTTGGTCAGATATTTTCAACCTTAGCTATATTAGTACTTGTAGAAGGATCGCATTGATAATTAAATTGTGGCTCATACTCACCATGAGAAGTCCAATACCAATACCGTGGCATGAATCCTCTGCGATACAGATCAACAGTTACATCATTTGGTGTTAGGTGCACTAGATTTTTATATTTAGAACATGGACATCAAAACTTTCCTTCTAATATGAAGCTGGGTAGTTGTTTCGCTTGCTGAATAAAAATGTTCACCCCATTAATGAATTCATCTGTTAATGTCTTTCATCCTTGAGATAATCAGTTATACATCTAATTTCTTTGATTTTTAATGTCCATAACCTAAATATAAGAGCAAATAAGTAATGGATTTTTGCTTGAGTAGATCTAAAACTGAATATATGGAGATATTAACATTAGAATTCAAGTGATGGTGAAATAGGTGGTGAAATATATGAAGAATATCATCAGCAAAAAAAAATTATGGTGGTGGTAAATGTGCTGGACCTTTTGTAAATATCTAGTGAGAACATCTACGACAAAAGTAAAAAGATATGGACTTAAGGCTTATCCTTGATGCAATCAAAGTGAATAAGAAATTACTTTGTCAAACTTCCTTGTGTTTTAACACAAGTAAAAGCTAAAAGTCATAGGTGATTCAATGCAAGGAAGTCATTGAGGTGATTGTAGAAAATTATGATCAATTTGTATCCTATCTCAAAGGGTCAAGCCACTCATCCACCTAAGCATCTCATCTCTGCAACACTTAACTTAGTATTATGCTTCTCTTTTTATGGCAAACATTCGGCACATTAAAGCATTGCAAGTCTCACCACCATCTTATAGAATTTTCACTTATGTTTGAAGGAGACTTTTCTATCACACACAATAAGCCCGATGCATCCTCCATTTCAACCATCAAACTTGAATTCTGCTGATAATATCCCCTTCAATTTCACCAAAATTATACTCAATATATTTAGTTTTAGATCTACTCAAGCGAAAACCTTTAGACTCTAAAGTTGACCTCCATAATTCAAGTTTACCTTAAATTCCCTCTCTAATCTTATCAATAAGAAGAATATCATCAGCAAAAAGAATACATAAAGGTACATCCTCTTGCAAATGCCTATTGAGAATGTCCATGACTAAAGAAAAAAGATATGGACTTGAGGCAGTTCCTTGATGTAATCCAGACAAAATAGGAAAATACTTGGTCAAACCACCTTGTGTTTGAACACAAGTAATAGCTCATGCATATATATCTTTAATGTTTTGAATAAAAAACATTATTAACTCTTTTTTTTTCAAGAACTCTCCATAGAACTTCTCTTGAAACTTTATCATATGCTTTCTCTAAATCAACAAAAATCATATGTAGATCCTCCTTACTCTCTCTCTATATTTCTCCATAAAACCTCTCAAAAAAAATATATGGCTTCCATAATAGACCTACCCGGCATGAATCCAAATTAATTTTGAAAAGTTTAGAAACAAAACAAAACATTGAATATAAGCGTTATTAACTATTTTTTTTGTAAGAACTCTCAATAGCATTCCTCTTGAAACTTTATCATATGCTTTCTCTAATTCAACAAAACTCATATATAGATCCTCCTTACTCTCTCTATATTTCTCCATCAAACCTCTCAAAAAATGTATGGCTTCCATAATAGACAATATGCATCCTATATCAAATGTCTAAAAAGAAATTACATGAGTAAAAAAAAACTTACAATCGACGGGAGGGAGGCGAACGAGAGGCGAAACTCATGATCCAAAATAGAGCTTTCACCAATGATGAAGGCGGTGATCGTCGACGACGTTCGGTGAACGTCAACACAACTCAGCGACGTCGATCTGCGGTAAGCAATGCTGGGCGATGAGGGAGACACAGGAGATGTGAGAGAAATGAACGAATGAAATGAGCAGTCAGACGGGCTCGGGTTCAGAAATAGGGCTTTTGTCGGTGGATTTTCTGGCGTCCGAGACGCCGGAATAATGCCCGGTGCATTTTGCGCCGGTTACAAGTCGTTGAGTTTAAAATAATCGTCATATTATCCACCGGAAAGTGCGTCGAACAATTTTTGCCATAAAGTGTGCCGGTAACAATGAAATGCTGGTATATTCCAACATTATGACCGGCATATTTGACGTCGAAAATTTTTCGTCGCTCTATGCGCCGAAAAAATGCCATCATCATTTCTCCTCATTATGCGCCGATACAAATGCCGTATTTACCGACGCAAAATATTCTGCCAGAAAATCTGACAGTATTCACGTGTTTTCCCATAGTGCAAAAACATATGAATATTGAGATGACTATCTCTTGACGTTCAACACCTTAGGTGAGAATAGGTGATGGTGCAAGGTTTTAAAGCAAAAGGTAGAAAATAATAGGCTCCTTTATCCTCCTTCTCGGATTTGGTAATCTTTATATATAGGCCAAGTTTCATGTGGTTGATATTAATACCTTTTTTAAAGCATTCCTAGGATGGTCGTGGCTCCATGAATATGGAATTGTTCCATTAATTCTATATCATTCCATGAAGTATACAAGGGATGGAGAAGAATTTAGGGTATCTTTTGATATACAACCCTTTATGGTATGTCTATTATGAATTTACCAAGATATCCAATTTTTTGTTCTCAAAAATGAAAGTTGAATACCTTCTAAAGTCGAGGCCTGTGCATTACAAGCTATGAAACCTACTAAAAAAGAAATAGCCAATAAATAAAGAAGAAGAAAGAAGGCAATGTTGACTCTCCCCATGATAGCTAAAATTCCACTCAAGCTAAAGATAGTTGTTCCTCACTTAAGAAGTGAAACAAAAGAAGAATAAGAAGTAATGCTTATTAAACCCAAGAATATATATAGTTTACTTGTTTAAACTGAAGAAATGGGGACTTATATAGATTATGAATATGAATTTGAATCCACATATGTAGGGGACAAGTGTAAATTATGCAATGTTTTCCATATTTTATTTTTAGTGAAAATATATTATTTTAGTTATATTGGTTTAGAAAAAACTTAAATTCACAAAAAATTCTAAAGAGCTTATAGTGTTATGGCGTCCAATAAAATAACGCCACAACTACCTTCGATACCATCGAGATGCTACAAATAGGACATAATATTGCCATGTTCTATGTTTAGCCAATGTTGCAGCATCAAAAAAGCTAACACTGAGTATTAATAACACCATAGTGTTAAGAAGTTAGCTTGGTAGTGAAGATTCTCAAATTTCAAATGTCGTTGGGTCATAATTTCTCAAGCACTAGCACCATTTTTTTCACTCTAGTGCCATAGTGCTCAGATATAAATTATGCCACTGTTGCAATTGTAACTTCAAAGGACCATGTTATATCAATGAAGATATTTCATTGTTTACTAAGTAACTGATTCACATCAGCAAGCACCATACTAGTGCAAAAGTTTCAGCACCAAGGCGTTAGTTCACTTCAAGGGTGCCACAGCGCCACTCTTTCAATGTCGTGGTATTATATTCCTTTTTGTGTTATCCTATAAATAATTTTGATGTTAGATTTGTAAGGGAGTCACTCACTTATGTAAAATTCAGTATTTCTTTGAGTACTTTTATAGTTCCCTCTTAGAATCACTTGGAGTAACTATCCTATGTTTCTTGAAGCAACACTATAAGTTATGAGAGAATGAGTGCATGGAAGATACTTTGATTCTTTTTGGTGATATCACTCTCTTATATTTTCATTCTTCCATAAATTTAATGAAAATTTAGTTGCTTGTTATTTATTATATATTTAGTTAATTCTCTTATTTTGGATTAATGATGTAGAGTGCATGTTAAGCACTAATAAAGAAACTTATTCTATAAATATTAAATGATATTTTAATATTATATCATTCTTAATTTAATACATATAGTGGTCATATGTGTAGTTAAAATATAGTATGATGTATATCCTTGATGGAGGAATGTAAGAACAATAAGGAATTTTAACATAGGATGATTATAAGCTTAGACATAGGATATAACATATTATAGGTTCTTAAGGAGATGCTATAACTATAGGAGGCTAGTAGATATTCTTTTAACCCCTAAAAGCTCGATAAAGATCTAGTGATGCATATACTCTGAATCTCATCAATAATTAAAAGTTTAATAGGAAAGATATGAAATTTATACTCATAAATCAAAACACTTAAATTAAATATTATATCCAATATTTCTATTATTTTATTATAAAATCTCTATAATTATTATTTTTATTTCAGTGGGAAAATTATTACAATTAAAGTAAACAGTAGTAGTTTGTTGCAATTAAGCATACTTCCTCGTGGGTTTAACGCTCTACTCTATCACTTTATTATTTGATTTGGCATGTATAGTAGCGCATATTAAGTGGAGTTTTATTAATTTTATATAAAAAAAAAACTTAAGCATTATTTAGAGGTGATAAAGCCTTAGATTTTTATATAATTTTAAACTTCACTCCATAGTCCCCTCAAGTTTTTGGCATCATTGCCGGGAAAGTATTTTATTTTTTATAATTTTTTATCATATTATTGAATTAATTATATATAGTTAGACCTACTTATATCTTTTATTTTATTTATTTATTGTATATTCATGATTGTATGCTTTATAGACATAAAAAGAAACCTTTATGCCTAACTTCAAAATAGAAAGAACCCTTTTAAAAATTTGAAAAACTATAAAGATTATAAAAATAGATGAACCTTTATTATATCAAGATCATTCTAGACCACTTAGAGATTATGCTAACCCTTTAGTAGATGGAATTAATTAGAGCATTAATAGACCTAGGATCAAAGATAAAATTTTTGAATTAAAACCTGTCATAATTAAAATGGTTCAAAATTCTTAGTTTGGGGGAAATCCTGTTAAAGCTCCCAATTTACACTTAGCTAGTTTCTTAGAAATTTATGTAACATTTAAGTATAAAAGTGTTAGTGATGATGCTATTAAACTTAGATTGTTCCCATTTTTCTTTAACAGATAAAGCTAAGATGTGATTAAATTCTTTACCCCCAGGCTCTATAACCACTTAGAATGAGTTGGCTCATAAGTTTCTTGCTAAGTATTTCTCACCTTCAAGGATTGTTGAACTTAGAAATGATATCACTTCCTTTACCCAATTTGAAAGAAAATCAATTTATGAGAGTTGGGGAGAGATTTAAGGAAATTTTTAGGAAATGCCCTCCCCATGGTTTACTTGATTGGTTGGTTATTCAAAAGTTTTATAATTGATTAGTAGTATCTCTTAGAGAAATTTTGGATGCCATAGCTAGAGTATTATTAATGTCTAAGCCACTTTAGGAAGCATATAAATTAATAGAGGAAATAACTACTAATAATTTGTAGTGGCCTCTACATAAGGTAAATCCTAAGAGAGTAATAGGAATATATGAATTTGATGCTTAGATAATATTGACTGCACAAGTTGCAATAATTCCTAAGAAGTTGAGTACTATAGGAGTAAATGTAGAATTAGGAACTGAATCATTTATACAATTGGAGGATCAAAATTTAATTAAAAAAAGTAATTACAAGGGATTACAAATTTTAATTTTATTAAAATAAAAAATAATCCTTACTCTAGTACATATAATCAAGGTTGGAGGAACCATCCTAATTTTAATTGGTTAAATAATATTGCTGGTAACAATCAATGAAATTTTAGTCAAAATAATCAAGGAGTAAATTGGAACAATCCTCACCAACTTGTTGTTAATCCTAGACCTATATATATTCCAATACTAATGTGTTGCATTGGAAGATGTAGTGATCCAATTAGGGACTCAATTACAAAGTCAAGCAACTTAAATTAAAAATTTGGAAACCCAATTAAGTCAACATATAATTTCAGTCAGTAGCGGACCTATTGGATAATTTTTTAGCAATATTAGAGTTAATCCAAAGGAAAAGGAAAAAGATTCTAGAGAAAATCATTTGAACAATGGTAGCAATGTACCCCAACCAAATTGATAAATTTAGGCAAGTCTGATTGAAGATTATAAACTTAGAATTATATGGGAGGTAACCCAGGTTTTGATTTTTTTGTGCTTGGTTGATTAGATTTAACAATAGTGAGCATTAAATATTTAAAAATTTTGAGAGAGTGAAAGGAGCACCGTAGCGTTGATTATAACATTATTATGCTTGGCTAGACCACAATAGTTTAAAATTCAAATCTTGGCACCATCGTGACCTTGAAAACTATAAAAAGGGTAAGTTGAAAGTTTTATTTTCTATCCATATAAATTTTTCTTTAGTGAAGTATTGTTAAGTGTTCTCTTTTGTTTCTAAATTTTTAAAGTAATTGGTGGAAATAAGTGAAAGCATTCATCCTAAAAAAGAAGTGAAGTGCACTTAAAGAATGAAGATTCCTTCTCTATTCTAAACATCAAGAGTTCTACACTAATTAATAAACTTCATGAAATTCTAAAATAAATTTTATGTTGATACAAAAATCTATAATGCAAAAATATTATCATGGAAAAACTAAATCTGGATGGATTGGCCCTTTTAGTATTATTTAATTATTTCCTAATGATGCCATAAGGATTCAGGATAATATAACTTTTTTAATCTTCAAGGTTAATGTCATAGAATGAAACCTTGAGGATGAGAAGGAAAAAATAAATATCTTGAATATACATATAAGAATTTTTCATTTTTTGTGTATTCAAGAGAAACACTGTGTGTGTAAATTCTACTCTTGCTTTATTACATGTGTTTATTTTTGGGGATAATTCAATAATATAAAGAACTTCCATGTTTATAGTGATGTAATGATTGAATAATTAGCTATGACAGCCACTGTATTATGATGGTTAGAGTGGTGCCTTAAGTACTAGTTATCTTTTACCCTTAAGTTCTAGTTTTATATGTATCACATATTTTGTACCTTTATATCATTCATATGACAATATGTGTATTTATTAAATGTTCATGTATGCTTTTATTTTGTTTAATTAAATTTCCCTTATACTTACATTTTTTATATTGTTTTCAATTAAAATCTATGAATTCTGATAGTTGATTATATCATAATAAAAATGATAATTATGTAAAATTAGGATAATAATAAAATCCTATCTCATAATTCAAATAAACACTTCTTTATAATTCTTAGATTGGAAAATTAATAATAACTAACTTAGATAATTTAAATTATTAACTTAACTTGAATTTATATGTTATACATTTATAAATTGACCATTTAACTTGAAGATGAATAATTAAGGTTAAAGAATAGATATGGGTAGGTTAAAATTGAAAATCATAGTAACTTAAATTATATTCTTCAATTAAGTAGTCAGTATATTAGTGTGTAGTTTCTATATTCAAAACAAGTCATTAGCTTAAGCGATTTGTATTAGTTAATTATTAAGATTTTCAAATTATTAATTTTTATACAGTGTTCATTCAAACTATCGTCTAGGTTCTATTATTATCTTAATTTTATACAATTTTTAATTCTTATTTTTATTCTGGCTAAATAAGCAATCAAATTGTAAGCGCTATATAGAGAATAATTTTCAACAATTAATCATAAAGGAATTTAAATTAAATATAAATATCATAATAAAATAGAATAATAAATTGCATAAGAACAATTAAAAAACTAAATAACATGCATTTTTTGTTGAATGATAAAAAACTCAAGGCATTGAATACAAACTTCTAAAAATAATAAAGATAATTAGTGCCTAAAGAACTAATCGTAATCCTTCTCCATTGACCTAAGGTCACTATTTTTATTAGAATAACAACTAACATCTATAGTCACAACTCAATATCTCAATAAAAATATCACATCACATCATTACGAGGTCTCCCTAAGCAAAATAAATGAAAAATAAATAAAATAAAAAAAAGTTATAAATAAAATTAACTACATCCATCACTCACTCATTCTCTCTCTCTCTCTCTCTCTCTCTCTCTCTCTAAAAAAGCTAGCTAAGAAAATAATAGTCATAAAATTTAATTAGAATTATCATCATCTCCAACCAGTGGGTGCCAAATAAAAGGATCATAAATAAGAGCTGAAGGGAACTACAACTTATCAGGGTGCTCAATAAATGGACTAGTCCTAAACATACAATTCCAAGCATTATTGAAATAAGAAGTATATTGGTAGTTCTTCTCCTGATGGTCCATGTAATGAGTAACTCTCATCTTCATCACATCTTGCCACTCTTTCGAATCATCACAAAAGTCTAACCTTATCCTTCTAAATTCTTAAGTTAACCACCTGCTCTCCTAAGGACATAGGAGTCCTAGAACTCCTACTACTACTAGGCTTACTCGATACCCTGAGCTCACGAGGACCTCTCTCATCATCACATCCTCCTACTTTTTTAAAGATCTCAATTTTCTTTTGGATAGAAAAAAGCAGTTCTTCATTATAATCTCCCTTAACACTAGTACTAACACACAAATAATAGATAAAAGGAGGATGCCCTAAGCCCACATAAGTAGTACCCCTGATAACATAAGTCAAAGAAGAGTAGCCAAGCTTTCCTAAATCTATAGAGTAACCAACTAGAATGGCATAGTTAAGCAAGGCCCAATCTTTAGTCACCTCACTAATATTTTTGCTGGGCAATAAATAGGCATAAATAAAATAATGCAAAGCTTTAGAAGTTTAGGTTAGAAATGATGTAGAAAATTTGATATTTTTATTCTCTCTTCTTCCAACTAGCTCCACTATTGGGTCCAAACAAAAATCGTAAAACCACCTTAGGATCATAAGGCGTTAGACTAATAAGATTGTACTCATCATATTCAAAATCTAGAAGTTTGTAAAGGTGATAATAGTAATAGAGTCAAAAGGCACCCACTTATCTCTCATGTACCACTTATTATCTACGTCATCCTTCCCATTTGCAAATAATTCTCTAACAACATTAATAATAGCGCCATAAGGCTTCTAACCAAATTGCTCCCAACCCTAGTTTACAATTGTTTACATTACTACATCACATGGATTTTGGAGACATGCTTTAGAATCAATTGCTTGTTTACTATGAAAAAGTTATAACACTGCTCAAACTTATTAGATATGAATATGTTTTTGTCGAAGGATGATGAAGATCGCCTTTTGCCTAACACCTTAAAGGCCATTGCATAGTAAGCTTTGGAAAAACAATTAGAGAAAAAACCAAGTAAAATAATACAAATCTCTCACTCCTATATATAATTATAACGAGCGTTGTGGTGATCAGCATACCAATGTCGTGGTGATCAACAAACCAATGTCATTGTACAGGACACTTGGCATTGAATATAGAAAGTGATAAAGAGTCACACAGAAAGAAATTATAGTGTTTCAGGACACTTGGTGCTGTAATGTAAACATTAGATAATGAAGTGCCAACTTTTTGACTAAGGGAATAAAATGGTGCTTAATACGTACGAGCATTGCAATGCTTACAAATACTGCTGTTGCTGTGCTTTAACTACAATAATAATGATTTTAGCTAACATTGTGGTGCTGGTAACAATGCTATGATGCTCAGTAAAGTGTTATAATGTAAATGTTATGAAAGTACAGTTTATCCAACTACACCACAATCATTATAAGGATAACATACTAAAGCTATAGTGCCTGAGTTAGTGGTGCTGGAGCTCTTAATTAAGAGAATAAGCACTATAGCTTTTAAAGATACAACACTATAGTAGCATAATCTAGAAAATATTCTCAATAATCCAACACTGTAATGTTATTCTTGAATGTTGTGATGCTTTACATGCAGATGTTGCAGCATTTTAATGGATAACGTTGTGGTGCTAGTTCAATTTTAGCATAGCAAATTTTTCTTAGGAGATTTTCATAACTTTGTTAAAATTAGTATTACTAGTTTACAAACCATGCACCATATACACATATCATAATTTACAAAACATAATTGAAAAACATAAATTACAAAATAGAATAAAAGATAAAAATATAGAATATAATTGGGTTTCCTCCCAATACAATACTAAATTTATAATCTTTAGCTAGACTTTCCTAGATATAACAATTTGGTTGGGGGTATCACTACCACACCTCAATTGATTTCCACTAAGATCTTTCCCTTTCTCCTTAGGGTTAACTTCTGTATTACTAGGTAAGGATCTAATTAAGGGGTCTACTACTTAGGAAGATTGTAAGATGCCCTAATTGAGTTTTCAAAATTTTAATTGAAGTAACATGACTTTGCAACTGGGTTCCTAACTAAATCACAACCTTTTTCCAATAGTGATTTTTTTTCTCTAAATTGATTAGTTTGGTTAAAACTTACAGGTGATGAAGGTCTAAGATTCACACCAAGTCGCTGAGAATTAATTAAATTTTCTTGTTGATTTGATTGACCTGCATTCCACTGATTATTACCATCAATATTATTTAACCAATTAAAATTAGAATGGTTCATCCAATCTGTATTATATGAATTATAATAGGGATTATTTTTACATCTAATTAAATTCATATTTTTAACCCCTAGAGCACTACTTCATCAATAGAATTTTCATCACACTCTTTTAGTTACATAGATGGTATTGTTTCTGAACTAATTCCAATAGTATATAACATAAAAATTGCAGCTGCTTGTGTAGTTAAAATAGATAATGTATATGATTCATACACACCATATACTCTCTTATGTTTCACCCTATCAGAAGGCCACTAAAAATAATTTATAGCAATTTTCTCTATTTATTAATATGCTTTCTCAAATAGCTTAGACATTAAAGAACTCTAGCTGCTGCATATATGATTGACCTAAGGGATCCTACCAATCCATTATAAAAAGTCTGAATAACCACCTAATCGAGTAAATCATAGTGAGGGTATTTCCTTAAATCTTTCCCAACTTTCATAAATTGATTCTCTTTCAAACTAGGCAAAATATGTAATATTATTTCTAAGTTTGATAGTTTTTAAAGGTGGGAAATACATAGTTAGGAATTTGTGTGCCAACTCATTCCAAATGATTATGGAGCTTGGGGAAAAAGAATTAAACCACATCTTAACATTGTCCCTTAGAGAAAATGAAAATAATCTAAGAGTCTTCACAGACACAATTATACTTAAATGTTACACAAAATTTTAAGAAACTAGCTAAGTGTAAGTTGAAATCCTCAATAGGAGTTTCCCCAAATTAGGAATTTTGAACTTTATTGAATTATGGCAGGTATAAGTTTAAAGTTATTGTTCTAAACAATAGGTATATTAATGCTCTGATACATTCCTTCTACTATGGAGTTAACATACTATCTGAGAGGTCTAGAATGATCTTGATCTTGTTCTGGGTCAAACATTTCTAAAATCTTTTTTTTTTTTTTTTAATTTTCTATAAGAGTTCTTTCTATTTCTTAATCAAATAGTAATGACTCTTTACTAGATCTACTAAGCATGCAACAATAATAAAATAACTAAAAATCATAAACTAAATAATCAATAAAATACATTTTTTTTATCTTTTCCAAAATTTTATCAAACAAAGCAAAAAAAAAAAAAGATACATGATATAAGTATGTCTAAATATGCACTTATTTCAACAATATAATTAAAATTGTAATACACACATTACTTCCCTGGTAATGGTGCTAAAAACTTGATACAAGTGGGTTGGTTAATTTAAATTGATATGGAAATATGCTTATATTTTATTTACATAAATTTATGAAAGTCTACTAAATACACAATTATGTGTGTCGAATCAAGTAATAAAATGATAGAGAAGAGTGTCGATCTTACGAGAAAGTGTTATACTTAATTATCATTCAACTACTACCATTAAATCTAAATGCATAATTTATACTACTAAATATAAAAAAGAATGTTTTTTAGTTTTTGCCACGTAGTGGAGGCTTGCAAGAAAATTTGATACTAGTAAAAATTAAATGTTTTGGACTAATGAATGTAATACAACATACTTTTTTAATAAGACTTTTTATTTTATATGTGAATCAGAGCATATGCAGTCTTATATATATATATATATATATATATATATATATATATATATCAAGCTTGTTAGGTGAAAAGAGAGGTTTAAGGCCTTTCGATAATTATACTTTCTCCATAGAACTTCAAAAGTTTAATATCATATCTCCAGGCATGCCAACATTATATTTCAATACTCCAAATCATTTTAATATTTCTCCATCAAGGCTATACATCACACTAGATATTAACTACATACATGATCATTTTATACATTAAATGAAGCACGAGAGATATTAAAAACATCCATGGAGAATTTAAATCATAATGTACATATATTAGTACACTTACTATGTATTTACATCATTAGTCCAAAACAAAGGCGGATTTACGCTGGGGGCCGTGGGGGCACGGGCCCCCACTGGTTGTAGTTAATACTTAATTAAAGTAATTTATGGCTCTTTAATTACGGCCTAATATAAATTATTAATATTAAAATTTTCTTTTCTTCATCCTCAATCCCGCCCAACGTTTTCTTGCATGCACAGACACGGACAAGGCGGAAGGACTTTTCTTTGACGAGCTCACGAAATGAAGGCAAAATCCCCATCTTCTTTCTTCTTCAAAAGCCCACACAGCCACACTTCACCTTCTCATGCCGGTGGTATATATATATATATATATATATATATATATATATATATATATATATATATATATATATCTCTCTCTCTCTCTCTCTCTCTCTTCTCTCTCCGTAACTCTACAAGCTACAACATATGCTGTAGATTTGAAAGTAATAAAAATGGTTTGCTATGAACTACAAAGTTTCTTCTTATTTCCCTATGCTAGTACTTTATGCAGTTAAGTGGCTATTAGCATACGGTGCCGTTTTAGTAACTGTGTTATAAAGTTTGAATATGGGGTTAATTTTTAATGGAATAAGTATATTAATAGGTAATTCAAATTTAATAAAATGTACCAAATGTAATTGCCTAAGGATGATTTCGATTTCTGCAATAGTGTGTTCATGCATGGTATTGTTAAAATAGTATAAAACAAATTGCTCAATCATTACTAAAATAATAATAAATTTGTTTGAATGTTTGTTGTTTGATGTCAAAATTTTGGTCATTAAATTTTTTTTATAAATTAAGTAATAGATTGGATTCCTGAATGCTTTCTTAGGGGGAGATCGGAGTACAATAATCAACTTCCGGATTGAAATTTAACTACAAGAAGAGATCAAAAATCCGACGACATTTGGTGGTCGAGCGAAAATTCTGCTTCTAATGATGGTCGGGCAGAAATCCGATTTTAGTCGGTTGTCGGGCAGAAATCCAATTATTTTAATTTTTGAAGTTTCCAACTTGAATTTTGCCTCGAGATTCATGTTCGATCAAGATTATTTTTTAATGATATATCAATTATATATTTTATATGTTTATAACGAGTCTAATTATTTTAAAAAAATAATTGTCTATACCGGTCACAAGCCCGAATAAAAGTGGGTGAGAATTTTTTTCTTAAACTTAATAATTTGTGCCCCCACATGAAGAAAATCCTGGCTCCGCCCCTGGTCCAAAACATAAAGGTTTAGCCATACATCGATAACAAAGAAAGCAAACTCATATTCATTTCATTTATATGAAAAAGATAAATATTATTCGGAACGATTAATTGATATTCTTCACACTCATAAAAGAATTGCTTACAAAGTAAAGGCTAAGATCTCCCAGAAAGTATCTTTTATTTTCCTAGCGTCACTTATGCTTCATTTGGGATGGCTCTCTTAATGCTTCTTAAAACAGCTTCCTAGCATAAAATTTAAATTTTTAATACTAGAAAGTTGCTTTAAGAAGTAGTAAGAAAGTTGTTCCAAAAGAATCCTTAGACTTTACTCTAAGAAGGAATTATAGGAAGACACTACAAAGTATAAGAGAACTCTCTAAATAAAGTAAATGAAAAAATTATTTATATATCTACATAAATATATTAAATATATAATTAAATATATGAAGTTTAATATTAAATATATTAAATTTCATATTATTTAAGTTTAAGAAGATTATTAAGTTTGATCTTAAATAGTTAAGTTTTAAGAGTATTAATTATATCAATTTAAAAGTTTAATTATTTAATACTCTTAAAATTTAATTATTTAATATCAAATTTAATTAATCTTAGGCTTCGTTTGTTATGGCTTTCTTACAGCTTCTTAAAACACATTTTTAACTTAAAAATTAAAATTTTTATACTAAAAATCTGCTTTAAGAAGCAATAAAAAAGCCGTTCCAAACGAAACCTTAAACTTAATTAATATAAAACATGATATATTTAAGATCAAACTTTATATATTTAATCATATTTAATATCAAGTTTAATTAATATTAAACTTAATTAATATAAATTTTTTGGTATAATTAATATCTAGATAATTGTTTAATAGAAAACTTTAAAAAATTAAAGATTATTATTTATATCAAACTTAATTATTTAATAGGATTAATTATATCAAAAACAATAAATTTTAAGAGTATTAATTATATCAAATTTAAATTTCGTTTGTGATAGCTTTCTAACTGCTTTTTAAATTAGCTTTCATGTTTAAAAAAATTAATTTTAAATTTTTTTTTCAAGAAAATTGCTTGAAAAATAATATAAAAGTTATCCTAAATGAAATCTTAATTTTAATTAATATGCATATGCAAAAAAAAAAAATGCTGTTAACAGAAAATTGGTTTTCTTATGAAAAAAATTGGTTAATAGAAAAAAATAAAAATAATAAAAGAATCTGATTAACAGAAAATCCAAAAAATTTATTCAAAAACAATTTAAAACTTAACTAATTGGTTAACAGAAAACGCAATTTTTTTATTTTTTTTTAACGTTTTTGTAAGAAAACATAATAATAATAATTATTATTTTTTGCTTTTCAGATTTTTTTATAATTAAAAATTTTCTGTTTAAACATCCGAAAAACACGAATTAAAAGCGTTGAACAATGGAGGTCCTCAGAACGGCAGAAGGTCAAACATAGCCTCCATTCAAAAGGACGTTGCTGTTTACTCACTGCTCCCAGAGCTAATCGACTGCATCCACCCCCGAAAACCTAGAGATGGTGCGAGCTTACAAGCATGAACATATCTACCGCCACCCCTGGGACCGCGTCACCACCGCTTCCTGGCGCAAGTTCACCGATCCCGATACCCCCGCTGTCCTCTCCCACGTTCTCGACGTCCACACACTCTCTCGCCGCCTGGACGCCGCTTCCGGGTGCCTCCACACCGTCCGATCCATCACCGTTCGATCTCCCTCCCTCCCTTTCTTTCTTCACCGCATCATCGGTGGCGAGGCCGTCGTGTGCCACTGCATCGAAACATCAGTCGTTGACCCCCGCGCCAGATCGATGGAGATCGTCGCCGTCAACGCTAGCCTTCGTGGCCTTATCGAGGTCGAGGAGCGATCATCGTATCAGCCTCACCCGGAAAATCCTGAGGGTTGGACGCTATTGCGGCAGGACACTAGCATTCGTTGCAAGCCCTTTAAAGCGCTGGCTGCCGTTGCTGAGAAGGTTGAGCAGCGCTGCGTTGAGCGGTTTCAGCAGAATAGCGTGAAGGGGCGGGAGTTTGTTGAGAGGATTTGTAAGTACCTTGAGGCGGAATCCTCGGCTGCAGCTGCAGGTGCTACGGCGTCATGATGAGCACTGTTGGACGGCTTGGTCTAAGGTAACCTGACTCTCTGATCGAGGAATATAATTCTGCTTATGTAGATCCTGATTATGTTAATGTTAACATGACTTGTTTTATTATCGATCCCTTTTTTGAGCCATGTTTCAGAGCATCTAGAAGTCTATGCATTTCAATTCGGGATTTCATGTCACATATATTTTGATAATTATAGTTTAAATAGAGGAAATTGTTATTATGTTTTTGTCTAAGGTTAGTATTTTATGTTTATACCCTTCTGCCTTGTAATCTTTCCATCCTGAATTTGGAAATGGTGAATTCGAAAATCTTGATCTTAACTTAGTGTGTTGGAGCTGTTCTTGAGAAGATATATATTGTTGACTTCATAGCATAGCTTAGAGTTTCTCATCAAATTAGAGGAGATTAGAAATTTTTTCATTAAATCTCTATAGGAGAAAAAATCATGGGGCTATCTAGTAGAAGAGTTTTCATTATTTTGTAGAAAATAAATACTAAGATGGTTCACCTCTGAGCATGTGGAGGGACTTCTATTCAAGGTGTCTCGCATCAAGATAAGTCCTTATGTGCTTCAGTTGTAAATGTAATTGGACCGTGCGATGTTTGGTTTGACAACATCCTTGTATTATACAAATAGCTGCATATCAAAGTATCTTCGGTATAAACTGTGTTCATAGCTTACTTAGATTTTAAATACTGTTAGTTCTTCGGATGACAATGGGCGGTGTGAGCTTGGCAACTATCATTGGAAGAACAACAAGTGCAATCCAATATGATGAACTCTTTTCAACTATTCCCAACATAACAAAACTTGCTATAAGAGTTGTAAATGAACCCTTTATTAGACTTCATGAAGTGTTTGCTTTTAAGTGATCATAAAATGTCAGATTCAGTTCAATCTTTAAAAAAAGATCTAGCATGAAAATATGCTATACTAACAAATGAATCCGACAACAACAGTGTGACATGCATTTTTTGTGGTAAAATAACAAAAGGAGGAATTAGACGTCACAAACAACACCTTGTTGGGGGTTTTAGGAATGCAAGGCCTTGCTCTATGTCATATCCATGTTGAAAAAAAAAATTTAAAGGAACAATTTAATGATATATCAAATATTAATCTTGCTGAAGAAGAAAGAGAAGACTTTGATGTGATGACAGATGATATTTTAGTTGCCAAACCATCCAAAATATTACGGACAAATAAATCTAATATATCTAGTCAAGGATCGGCATCTACATCTATCTTCAAAACATCACGACCTAAAGGTCCATTAGATACTTTCCTTACACTAAATCCTGAAGATGTAGTAAAGCATAGAAAAGGTCAGTTTAACAAAGAAATGGATGCAGCTAAAAAAGAAATGAGGGGAATGGCTATTCAAGTGTTCAGTAGATGGATGTACGATGCTGGGATTCCATTTAATGCTGTGAACTATGATAGTTTCCCTGCTATGGTGGAGGCACTTGGGCAGTTTGGACCTGGTATGAAACCTCCTAGTTATCATGAGGTACGAGTTACTTGTTTGAAGAAAGAGGTTGGACATACACATGAGCTATTGCGACGCCATCAAGAAGATTATGTACGATATGATTTTTCTCTTATGGCAGATGGATGGACGTCAAGAAATGGGAAAAGCTTAATCAATTTTCTTGTTAATTGTCCAAGAGGTAGTGCATTCATAGAATCAATTGATGCTAGTTCTTTCTCCAAGAATGTTGTGAAAATATTTGAACTTTTTTGCAAGTACATCGAGGTTATTGGACCACATAATGTGATCCAAGTGGTCACTAATAATGCATCCTAAAATGTTCTTACAGGTCTGTCACAACTTTTATTCTAAAGTTATGTTATTTTATGAAGAATTTGTATTTATCTTAACTTAAATTATAATGACATAACAGGAAAATTATTGATGAACAAATATCCTCACATTTATTGGACTCCTTGTGCTGCTCACTGTTTGGATTTAATAATGGAGGACATTTTCAAAATTCAAAAGCTAAGGCGATACTTTGAGAAAGCAGTGGCAGTACACAGTTTTATATATTTTAGGCCTCGCTTACTTGAGTTAATGAGAAGGTGCACAAATCAAAGAGCACTTATCAAACCTGCAAG
Source organism: Dendrobium officinale (assembly GCA_019514585.1). Taxonomy (NCBI): domain Eukaryota; kingdom Viridiplantae; phylum Streptophyta; class Magnoliopsida; order Asparagales; family Orchidaceae; genus Dendrobium; species Dendrobium officinale. The sequence continues at coordinate 29,881,740 of CM033683.1, forward strand.
GACTCGCTTTGCAACAACTTTCTTAACTTTACAACGTTTTCATCAACAACAACTGAACTTGAAGAAAATGTTTACTTTAAGGAATTTATCTTAGGTCCTTATGCGAAAGAGGCTAAAGCAAAACAATCTTACAACAATCATTTTGGAACACTATAGTGTATGCCTTAAAAATAGCTGGTCCTTTATTAAAGGTTCTTAGATTTGTTGATGGAGAGAAGAAGCCCCCAATGGCTTACATATATGAAGTAATTGATAGAGCAAAAGAGGCAATTGCTGCAAGTTTCAATAACAGTGATAAGTATGATCAAATTTTTAAAATAATTGATAGAAGATGGGAAGTGCAATTACATCGGTCTCTACATGCATCGGGACATTTTTTAAATCCTGAATATTTCTTCAATAACCCTGATATTGCCAAGGATAAGTAAATAGCTGATGGTCTTTATCAATGTATTGAAAGATTATCTCAAGATATAGCTGAAGAAGATAAAATCAGTAATGAATTAAGTTTATACATTAGGGGTGAAGGACTTTTTGGTATTCCTCTAGCTGTAAGACAAAGAACTACCCGATCTTCAAGTATCATTATTTATAAAAAAATTAAGACTGATTTGTTATATAATATTAAAATAGAAATTCATTTCTTCCAGCTGATTGGTGGTTGGCATATGGACAAGGAGCACCCAATTTATAAAGCTTTGCTATCAAAGTCCTAAGTCTAACATGTAGTTCATCTGGATGCGAACGCAATTGGAGTATTTTTGAATATGTAAGTATTTTACAATGTATGTGTTGATTTTTTATATATGTTCATAATATAGTAATGTAATAATATTTTAATTACAGCTTCATAGCAAACGAAGAAGCAAATTGGATCATGGTCGCTTAAAGGATTTAGTTTATGTAAAATATAATAGAGCACTGATTCAGAGATTCAATCATCGTGATGTCATTGATCCTATTTCTTTGACTGAGATAGATGATGCACATGAATGACTAACAGGAAAATTAGATGTTGAGTCTGATGAAAAAATGACTTTATTGCTGGAGAAAAAGATTTAACTTGGACAAGTGTTGCTAAAACTACTGGTATTTATGATAAAAGCTATAATATTCGGGAAAGATCTAAAGAGAAAGAGAAAGAATTTTCAATTATGCATGATGTTGCTATTGAGAATGATGATGAGGAGGGTGATGAAGAGAATTATGAAGTAGGAGACAATGTTGAAGAAAATAATGAAGCTTTTTTAACATTTCCTGATGATGATGATTCCCAAGAAGAGTAGATTAAATTCTTATTTGATCTTTTAAAAAAAGATTGTAAATTTGAATTATGAGATATTTGGATGTTACTTAGTCGAATATATATGTTATGGTTGTCTTTTATTATTATGATAGCTTGTCTTTCATTTTTAATAATATTTCATATTCTTGTTTATTATTTTATAATTTTTATATAGCTTGCGCAATGTTCAAAATAGCGTATGCCTCGCCGTGCGCTATGCACCATGGCTCCAAAGGGACATTTGCGCCATGGTGCGCCATTCGCCTTTAACAGTTATGATCAGTACTCAGCCCATTATAGCCACTTAGCCCTTTCGTACGACACTAGAGTACTGTTACTCACAAAGTGTTGTACCAGTACTCAGCCCATGATAGCAACCCATCTATATAGTCCATAGATATCTCCTCTCATACTCGTCTCGATAGAGCTAACAGTTGTAGTAGTCCTCCTGGTGACATAGCCAGGTATTTATTCCTTCGATAAATCTTACATCTGGCTTCCATCTCCTCTACATCTTTATACATCCCTTTCCAGTATAACTTTGCAGCTAGTCTCTTGTATATCTTCTGCACGTCTGAATGACCTCCAACAGTAGTTCCATGAAACTCCTGGAGTATGTTTGGGATGTAGATCGAGGTTCAGGGCGTTACAAACCTCTCTTGATATAACAATTAATCTCCCTCCAATGAGTACCCTGGGTGGCTATCCTCTCACTTTAGTAAATCTACCCTGATCTTTCCCAAATCCTTATCTCTAGCACTTTCTTCTATGATGGCCTCCCAATCAAGCATCAAAGGAACATATAGTGCCATTGTCTGCTCCTCCCCCATAATCTGGACAAGGCATTTGCCGCCTTGTTCTTTACTCTTGGCTTGTATTGAATCTGAAAATCATACCCCAGCAACTTGGACAACCATCTCTGATATTCCTCCGTCACCATCCGCTGTTCTAGCAGGTATTTCAAGCTCCGTTGATCTATCTTGACAATGAAATGCCTCCCAAGTAGGTAGGGCCGCTACTTCTGGATTACCAACACGATGGTCATTAATTCTTTCTCATAGACTGACTTCATCATTACTCTTGCAGTCAACACCTGGCTGAAATAAGCAATGGGCCTACGATTCTGCATAAGCACTACACTCATCCGTACCCGGACATGTCTGTTTTCACTAAAAAACTGAGTGAAATATGGCAACGTTAGGACCGATACCATAGTCATAGCTTTCTTCAAGCTCTCAAATGCTATTGTGGTCGCCTCCCCCATATGAAACCGTCCTTCTTTAACTGTTTAGTGAGGGGCAATACTATGGTGCTGTATCCCTTTACAAACCTTATATAGTAACCTATTAGTTCTAGAAATCCTCTCAGCTCCTTCAAATTTTTAGTCACTGGCCATTAGCATTGCCTCAATTTTAGACTGATATGTTGCCACCCCTTCTTTTGATACAACTTGGCCCAAGTACTCTATACTGGCTTGTGCGAAGCAGCACATCTTCATGTTGGCCCTCAGCTAGTGCTCCTGCAACACCTCTAACACCCTTTTTAAATGCTCCCAGTGCTCCTTTTCCATCATGTTGTAGAATAGAATGTCGTCGAAGAAGACCAGTACAAATCGTCTGAGATAAGGTTTGAAAACCTTATTCATAAGTGTCTGGAAAGTGGCCGGAGCATGAGTGAGGCCAAAAGGCATCACCAAGAACTTGTAGTGTCCCTCGTGAGTTTGGAAAGCCGTCTTGGGCACATCATTCTTCATCCGGATATGATGGTATCCTGATTTCAAGTCTATCTTGCTGAAAATCACTGTTCCACTTAATTCATCTAACAGCTAATCAATAACTGGGATATAAAATTTATCATGTACAATTTTCTTGTTGAGCGCCCTGTAATCCACACAAAACCGTCAACTGCCATCTTTTTTCTTCACCAATAGAACAGGACTAGAGAAAGGACTGATGTTTGGTCTGATGATTCTTGCCTCCAGCATTTCTCTAATCAACTTTTCAATTTCATCTTTTTGAAACTAAGGGTAACAATACGGCCGTATGCTGATGGGTGACGCACCCTCCCTCAAAATGATGGCGTGCTCTTGCTCCCTGTGTGGTGGCATCCCTGCGGTGGCTGAAACACTTCTTGGAATTGCTGAATCAGCGGCTGTATGGAGAGGGGTATGTCTCCTCCCTCTTCCAATACTCCCTCCAAACTGTGTAGTTATACCAAATATCCTCCCCCTGCCAACTGTATATCCCTCACCATAGTTTTAAGAGAAACCATAGATTTAGATAATCCTGCATCTCCCTTAATCCCTACCTTCCTTCGATCTACCATCAACTCCATCTTGAGTGCTCTTCAATTCACTTTGGTGTCTCCCAAAGTCTGCAGCCATTTCATCCACAGGATAATATATGCACTCCCAAGCTCTAGTGGAAGAAAATCTTCCCTCACCTGAATCCCCTGAATAGTCAGTAGGACTCCCCTGCAAATCCCCTGGCCTTTCTCCACCTTCCACGTGCCCATCATCACCTCATCACAACCAGTATCCACCAATCTCACTACCATATGGTCGACGACCTGAGTGAAAATGAAATTATGAGTAACACCACTATCAATTAGCACCACCTCCTTCCTGCCCTCTATCTCCCCCTTCACCTTCATGGTATGATTTGTAGTGAATCCTACTACTAAGTTCAGGGAAACCTCAGCCAGGTCCAAATGCATCTTCTCCTCCATCTCCTCCTCTGTCTCCTCCTCACTTTCCTCCTCAGTTTCGTCGTCATCACAGACGGTGAGAACCTGAAGAGTTCGGTCTTTGCACCGATGCCCTGGCGTATACTTTTCATCGTACCTGAAGCACAACCCCTTAGCCCTCTTCTCCTGCATTTATTTTTTTGTCAGCCGCTTGAAATTTCCCCCCCTTCCTCCTCATCCTGTCTTCTCCTTGGTGGCCTCCCGACTCCCTCCTGTTGCATGACCTTTAGGTGTTAGATGGGTGGTCGTCATCCTGTAAGTGCCCCCTGTGCTACTACTCCTAGCTCCCCTCTTCAAATTTCTATGATTTTCCACCAGCTGGGCCAACTTCATGGTCTCCCCCAAGTCACGGGGCATCAAAACCTTCACTGTTGCTCGAATCTCCGCCTTTAACCCCTTCATGAAATTCCCCTCCAATATTGTATCTGATAAACGCTCCACCCTACTGGCTAGGTTCTCAAATCGCTCCCGGTAGTCTGCTACTGATCCCTCTTGCGTCAGAGCAAATAACAACTCATAAAAATCTCCTCCTCGGTCGGTTTGGAAACGTTCTATTATGCAGTCTTTGAACTCCCTCCAGTTCCTGATAGGTCTCCTTTGGTCTCTCCGTTGATACCAAGACAGAGCCTTTCCTTTCAAGCACAAGCCTGTCGCTGTCAGCTTCTCGTCCTCCATCAGCCCATTGACAACGAAGTATCGCTCCACCTTATAAATCCACCCATACACATCTTCTCCTTCATAACCTTCTAATCGCCACCATTCCCCTTATTCTTTCATAGTTTCCTCTCTCCCAAGCGCTAGGCCCTCCCTACGTCTCCCAGACTTCCCTTGCTTTGTCATAGCCCAAACCCCCTTCAAAATACCCCATTCTTTCTTCAAAATCAGCACCTCAGTGGTCATAGTATCCCTCATGGTGTTCCTCATATCCACCTCCTCTTTCTTCCTCTGGACAGGCTCCAGATGGGATTTTCTTCTTTCTCCTTCCATGATTTCCACCTCATCTTCCTACCTACGAATTTCAGAATTCGTGCTTTTCCCTTCCACCCCTTTTGCCACGGAAGCTATCGTTTGGTTTTGAATTTTCAATATTTTTTTCATCATGTCCTAGAGATCGGTTATTTGTCCTTCCGTGAAGAAAATCCTTTCCTTCACCATTGTTTTGATTTGATTCATCTCTGCTTTAAGCTTTTTCTCCAAAGCATCCCCTTTTTGGCCGTCATCACAATCCGGAGTTTGTAAATTCACAAAATATGGGTTTGGGACTCCAAAAACAACAATTTTCCTCTTTTCCGGGCCAAAAGTCACTGCTGGAATTTGCTGAAAACAGCCCTCCACCAGTCCCAAGACTTGCTTTGATAACAATTTGATAGGAAATACTTGATTTCGCGAGTAATCCTATTAGATCTACTTGAGTTCGCAAGCAAACCTAACAATAATCGATAAAAAACAACGAAAAGAAGTAGAAATTATGGTGGAAGAAACTATGGGTGAGCCAAGCCCAAGGGAGGCGGTCTGATTCCGCCTCCTGTAAACTATCTAAAGGGCCGACTGGGCCGGTTCAAGGTGAACATGCCTAACACAAACTTATGTTGCCTATGATGTGGTATAGTGGGATGGAGAATTTGCATAACCCCATGTGGTTTTAGCTTGAGATAGGCTTGGCAAGTCTTTTCGATATGGTCTGTGGTGTAGGAGTTGATGAGTCTTTAGGAGAGGGTTTCTGTTCATGATCAACCAATCTAGACCAAGTATGCTTAGCTAATTGGCAATTTGAATTTGATTTAATTTAATTTAGTTTATTTGAATATGATGATCTGTGTCTGATTTATTTGACTTTGACGACCTATTTCTATCTTGCATGCATATGAAAAATTCGTATTTGTCCGCTCTGACATATTACTCCTTATTGATTTGTTTGTGATTCTTCTATATAATAATTTATCATAGCTTGAACTAAGCTTATTTTGTGTTTGTTTCATCCAATATGCATTCACTCGTTATGAACTTTATAAATATGGGTATGTATAGCTTCATTTAATTCGTCTCTTAATTGCTATATGATTATTAAGTCACCTGCAAAGTTGGCAAGTCGTCTCTATGTATGTTGACATTATTTAATAGGCTATTGTGTACTAAGATTAATGAAGTTAAGAAAAGAATGGTAAGCAAGCTATATTTACATTATAAAGTCTATTGGGTTCCTTGTTTATGTTGTGGTTATTAAGTCATGATTTGCTTTTATAAATATATTTTTATTGTTTAGAGTCTTCTGAGACATACTTTTATTAGTGCACTTGATATGAATTGTTTAAATGGATTTTAGATTTTGTTGGATCAACTACATAGGGTGGTTTGGTGGTAGTGGCTTTGTGGCTATGTGATGCATAATAAAGATGTCAAAATAATGAAAGTTGATGAAGATTGGAAGGCATTAAATTGATAGCCTTGTCCACAAGCATTACACGAAATATTAAACTATTTTAGCATAAATATAAGCATATTATTATAGTATTATTTTCTATATTTAAACATAAGTGGGGACAGAATTTTTGCATGGACATTATCTCAATATCTCAATATTTGCATGTAATTTATTATTAAAATCATGCATGATGACATGACATACCATGCCATTAGCCCATATTGACCTTTTGACAACCTTCGGGGTTTACAAGTTGACCTGATTTACATTTGAAGCATCCCATATGTTTAAGAACCAATATGAAGGCTTGAGGAGACAAATTGCTATTCAAGGGGAGAGAAAGTGGTTGATCTATGGTGTGGCCTAGGGGTAGACCATTGCGGGGTTATTGATTTGGGCTTGAGGGGCTTCCAAGATGTGTTAAGAATGATGTAAACAGTAAAAGCCTTGAGAAGGGTTGAATAGTATTCAAGTGGGATATCTAAGCGTGTATGCAATCTGACTGAATTTTTTCACTAGGAATTTAGGCTTTTAGGGTTTCAAAATGTAGAAATTCTAGGACTTGGAAACTCTTGGAGAAGGAAGAGGAATGTGTCTAGATCAATTCTAAAAATTTTCATAACTTTCCAATGTTTTTGATGGTCAGAAGGGGTTTAGATCCACACTAGGTTAGGGGTGTCAATTCGGGTCAACCCGTCGGGTTCGGGTCGAACCCGACCCGACCCGGATCTAAACGGGTCAACCCGGACCCGACCCGGCCGGGTTGCCGGGTTGACCCGACCCGGGGACTCGACCCGGGATAATCCGTTGCGGCACGCGATTCGGCAGCTGGACGGCGCAGCAGCGGCAGCTCGGGCGAACCGGCGAAGCGCGGCAACGGGCAGATCGAGCGATTCGCGAAGCGCTGCACGCGGCTGGCGAGTGGCGAAGCGCGCTGCGCGGAAGGCGAAGCAGCGGCTGCGCGGCACGCGGCAGGCGAAGCGCGGGCACGCGGCAGGCGAAGCGCGGGCACGCGGCAGGCGGGCAGCGGGCTGGGCAGGCGGGCAGCGGGCAGCCGGGCTGGGCAGGCGGGCGGGCACGCAGCTGGCGAAGCGGGCAGCTCGGGCTGGGCAGGCGGGCAGCGGGCAGATCGGGCTGGGGCAGCGGGCAGTCGGGCGGGAAATTTCAATTTTTTTTTAAATTAAACGGGTTGTCGGGTTGACCCGGCAACCCGCCGGGTCAACCCGACCCGACCCGTTTAATCAAACGGGTCAAATTTACGAACCCGAACCCGACCCGTTTATCAAACGGGTCGGGTTCAACCCGGATTTTCCGGGTCGGGTCCGGGTCGGGTTTTCGGGTCGGGTCAAAAGTTGACACCCCTACACTAGGTCAAATGGAAACAAGGTTTGGTGGAAAGCTCTTAGGGTCTTGTCTGGAAATGGATGGGAAATGAGTATTGGAATGTGAGGGGATAAGTGTAGAGGAATTATACAGCCAAGGGTTAATTTTATTTAAGGAGCTAGAGCATTTACCACTCAATAAACTATAAATATTTGATGAGATCTCCTAATCCCTTTAAGGTTGAGGCCAACCACCAAGCTTCCTCATCTTGAAAGAAACTAAAAAATTTTTAACACAACCAAAAGCTTCTCATTCTTCATTCCATCATGCTTAAATAGTTTTACAACACATTTGAGTTGCACAAAGAGAGGGAAATGGAGGTGGTGGGTGGTTGGGCACCTATAGTGTACGAAAGAGAGCAAGGTAACTTCCAATAACTATCCCCTGCTTTTTGTATTGGTTGTCGAACTAAGTATGGGCTAATGTCAATTTGAATTATTTCATTCAAATAAACATGTGCACGTAAAGAAATATCACATTCCTCCTGTATTTGAAAATTTAAATTTAATAAATTTTGAATTTTCAAAAATTTGAGTTGTGCATTTTCAAATTATAATTGCTATTACAACTTAAAATCTCAAATACAATCTTTTACAACATTTATCATACACATAAACATAAAAATAAAATTACATAAAAATAAAATTATACTTAAGAGTTTTTGTTTTGCTCTTGTCTTTGGTTTTTGAAAATTCTCAGCTTACTTTTTAGTTCATACTGCGGGCTTTAGTGGTCAATCCATTTTTTTTGTGGGCATCTTGTGCCACATTTGTTTGTGTTGGAAGAGGAGATAGAAATTGTAAACTTGGACATCCACTTTTGATTATGGCTTAATTTGAGGAGGTTGAGAAGGCAAAGCGTGAAAATTCATGTAATTAAGAATATTTTATTAAATTATAACTCTTCATGTAATTTAATATCTTTTATTTTTCTTATGGTTTGTAAAATTCTTTATGATATAAATCCTGTAAATAATCATGTTAAATATTAAGAATGACATTTGGAAATAAATTATGATTCCTTTCTTTTTTCCCAAATTTTGCTTGGTGGCAAATTTGTCATCTCTTTATTTGTTGAGGTTGAGAGTGACACCCATCCTTTTGTGAGGGTGAGGTGGTCATCCGGTTATTCTTTTGTTAGTGCTCGTGTTACTTGCGTTCTTCTTGCACGACTCTTTAAGGATGTAGCATCCCTTCCTCATTTTGCTATGTGGATATAATTGGTATAATGTGACTTAAGGCTGTAGCATCACTTCATGAATTTTCTTTCTGGATATAACTATCATAAATGTGATATTAACTACATAAGACTGAACGCAAATTTTCCTCAATGTGGTCATTATATTGTTATGTTGTTGAACATTATGGTATTGGTGTAATGTTACTTGACTAACAAATAAATTCACTGTGCCTAATATTATGCTCACTCTCTCCTTTGTTCTTTACATCATTGAGCTCTCCACTCTCCACCCCTCAATATCTGGTTCTTTATTGATTAGTTTTGGTGATTGTCTTTGGAGGTGGTAGGGGTAGTCGTGGTGTTAGGACTAATGATGGCCATGGCTATAGCTAAAAACTTTTTCCCCTTGCCTTAATTGCATTCATACTAATCCTCCTTCTGAACATTACTAATATAGTTTCGCTTAACCATACACTGCTCATCATGCTTACACGTTCAGTTTGAATCTACTTACCACTCAAGACCTCCTTTTTCAGATCGATTACTATTTCTTACAAATTTGATAAGCTGCTATTTAAATAATCACAACCATCTTCTAGAGCATAGGAACATTATCAAGCTTCTTTGAAAATTCTTTTCCACTTATATCCCTCACAATCTCATGAAAATAAATAAATACTCAAGGAAACACAAACAAACACACAACTATAGGCATATAAAATGCTTACAAATTATGAGATCTAATACACAAGTGTTCAAATGATAAGCTTAATTTAAATGATGTCACAATCTATAGCATTAGCACACAAACTTGCAATCAAGTGAAATAATCTACAAGTGTAACCAATAAGTGTACTTATGTGTTAAATATAAGGCGTACTAGATGCATGAGCAATTATTCAAATGAGACAATGCTATTGTCTTCTCGACCACACAAGTTGAGACCCAATTATATCATCAAATGTTGAAACAACACATATTAATGCCACACAAGAATGATGATGGCGATAAATACCGAAATATGTAATATGTAACAATGCTAAATTAAAAGCATAATATAAAATATTTCTAAAGACAATATCACTAGTGCATATAAAAGTATATATCATCACATTAACATTCAACCAAACAATAATATGCTAAATAAATGTACAAGAAATATACATAACTATAGAGGACCTCATTTTCATGTGTTTCAACATCAAATCAGCTTGCAACAACTCCTAATATGCTTCTTGTTTCAATGAGAGCATCTCTACCCAAGCTTTTGTTAGACCGGCCCAGCCGGTCCCATAGGGACCAGTTCACACGAACAGAGGCAGAGAAATCCAGCCTCTCCCGTATGTCGTCTAAACCGCAGAAGCCGGCAGAACTTTTTGGGAAAGAATTTTGTGGGATTTTGGAGGGAAATTTGAATGTAGGGACTGTTTAGATAATTCCTTTTGAATTCTATGCATTATATAGTTTGTTTTTCGAGGGTTAGGGCATCTTGAATTTGGGCTGAAATTTAAGATCTCTTAGATTTAGGTTTTCCTTTGGGCTCTAGCGGTGTCTAGAGATTTGGGGAGAGATAGATCCTCCTCTCAAATAGAGGATCAATTATATCTTGGTATTTTCCATTTATATTTCATCAAATAATACAATTTCCTATTGTTTTCTCGGTTTTGTGTGGATTCTAATAGAGGATTTTCGCTGTTTACTAAAGATTGATAGGAATTACTTGAGATGTTCAAGTGTTTCCTATTAAATTGGTATCAGAGCTAGTCTTGGGACCATTAGGATCTGATTTTCTGAAATTTCAGCCGCAAATTTTCATTCAGAGGAAGGAATGCTTGCTGATTTTTGGAGCAAAACTAAAAATTTTTTATGGCGGCCAAAAAGATTGACGCGCTTGAGGAATGTTTGTAGGGGGAGATGAATCAGATAAAGATGACAATGGAGGACAGAATTTCCTCCATGGAAGGGCAAGTAGCTGATTTATGGGATATGATGAAGATGATGTTGAAAATCCACAACCAATTTGCGCTTCATGGGCGAATGGGGCAGAAGGAAATAATATGAATTTTGAAATTTGAAGGACGAAGACGAGGTGGAAATCGTAGAGGGAGAAGGGAGAAGGGAGAAGACTCCATCTGGAGCATTTCCAGAGGGAGGACAAAGGAGGTAGGTTTGGGGAAAGGCATGGGTATGGAGGGCACGAGCAAAAGGGTGTTGTTTGGGAACATAGGGAGGGATATTATGGCCGCCGAGCATCTGATTTTGACGGGAGGAGAGGGGAATTCGTAGGAGGGTATGGAAATGAAAGGGGAAGGGAAGATCAGGAGACTTGGGGAGAGCCAAACACTTGGCAAAACGGAAACTATGGAGGATTTATCGGGAGGGGTAATTAACTATAGGGGCTTGTGCCTGTAGGAAACCATAACTCAGATCATAAAGTCCTTGCAAAATGAGGGAGAAATCTCTGGGTATTGACTTATCTACAAACTCATCTGCCTTCCCAAAATTTACCCTGGAACTTAATTCCGTTAAAACTCCCCCCGAATAAGAAAAGCACAGCGGACGGAGGCCGATGCTAAATTTTCGGAGCCCACACTCTCTCAATCTGTAGACAATAAGTTTAGAGCTCAAAACCCCAAAAAATTCCAATAGAATCAATAATCAAGCATGCCCTATTCCTTCCCTCTCATGCCTATTTATAGCCTAGCCCCCCACCCCCTGCCAAAAATAAATTAAATCAAATAGATTAATCCCCTTATCAAAAATAGATTACATCAAATAGATTAATCCTCTTGTCAAAAATAGATTAATTCAAATAGGACCCCACTATTAATAAGCGGCAATCAAATGGGCGTGGACCCTTATTGTTTGGGCGGCAACATGGGAGGCGGTTTGATCCGCCTCCTGTAGACTAAGGCCGGCTCATGTAGGGCCGGCTGGTTCGGTTTAGGAACCGACCTAACACTATCCCTGCATAGTTTGGATGAGGCTTATGATGATTGAAAACATTAGTATTATTGGGGCAGTAGACTTGAAACATATCATTGTAGATTGATGCTAACAGTAGCAAGCAATATTGCTCACTGAATCAGATATGAAGGTTGTAAATTTCTACTCTGACTTTGAGCTTTAACTGAAGAAAGTTGATTTCTCATTTTTCTTCCGGAATATTATGTATTTTTCTTTTAAGCCCACTGTATGTAGACTATTTATTTGGTATAAATTTCATGGTTTATATTTCTATTATAAGTACTTTTATTTCCTTGATCATGGTTTTAGATAAAATGAAGGCTTATCACAGTACTTCAATTATTTTCATACTCCCTCACAATTATTTCAACTTCATTTCTGTGACAGTTCTTTTTTCGGGCTTACCAGTTTATGCATTCTTATAATTTTACTTGAATTGATAATTTATCTATTTAGTTGTTGGTGCATATTCTACTTGATGTGTTAGTATCTTACCTTTGTTGTATTTTTTTATCTAATAAAGTAAATCTAATTTGGGAATAATTTTACTTTGTTAAACTTGAGATTAATTAATGGCTATGTACGACACTAAGCCATCACTATGATAAATTGCATGAACAAATTGGTTATATTGTTAACAATGGTGGTAGAATTTTCTCTCACAAATGAAACAATTTAACATCTATTTGAAGTTAATCCTCTTAAGCAAGTGAAGGCTTTCCAAGAATGATTCTCTTTATCACCTATGTCCCATCTGATTACCTATTTACCTATGGAAGAAAATATTGTTTCAGGCATGTAATGGTAGAGGTGGATGCCTCAGTTTGCTCAATTGAGAGAGGGATCCTTGGGAGTGGGATCATCCCTTAATTAGGGTAGTACAGGTGCGGTATATAATTATCAATTTAGTTGCTATGATAGGGAGCGCCAAGAGCAGTGATGGCATAGGTAGCAAAAACATAGGCATAGTTGTACACAGGTAGAGAGGCAGATGATTGTGAGGGGCATAATTAGCTAGCAGCACAGCGAACTAAAAATCTTGAATCTGATAATTGTAATAGCCCGTATTTTGATCCTATCAAATAAATTGATTAAATTATATAATTATATGAATATTACATTTTAATATAAATATCTTAGAACACTTTACATAATTCATTAAAAAAGCTTTTAATCTTTTTTCCCTATTAATTTTTGCAACAGAGAGCCTGTAAGGGAAATGAGAGAGAAAATAGATGAGAAAGAAAAAGAAACCTAGGGTTTGGAGACCGTAGAGTGATTTTCGTCAGTCAATCCGGTTGAGAGATTTGCTTGTCTCATTTTAAGGAACTATTATCCTATTTCTTATTTCAATAATTTGGTATTTTTGAGATTTTTCCGATCATATTTGTATTTTTGTTACCGAAGATAATTTTATATTGGTAAAACTTTCATCACTTTACTTTTTATATGTTATAGAGATTAAGATTATGAACGCTTTTAGTATTTATTTGAGATATTTCGTCAGGTGATTTTAAAAAATAACGATTTTTCCCAATTCAAAAATTTATTTTGAAATCTAAAAATTATGATTGTATAGATTCTGAGGAGTTCCATTTCTTTGGGAACTCTTATGAAAAAGTCTTCTTTTGGATCAGGATTGTTAGCACTGTTTACACTACAGGATAATGTGTGTTTTCTGGCAGCAAAATCTGTTTGAAATCTTAGAATTTCTATTGGAACTTATTATTTCTGGCGAAATAATTTCCGCTAGTACAACATGCATCGGAAAATGATTTCCAGTGGAATAAAGTTTCGCGACGGATTTTTTGGCGGTTTACAGACAAAAAAATTCAATGTTTTATCTGTGGAACAAAAAAAAAACTTCGGGAATTTAAAAAATGTTAGAAATTTCTTTCCGGTAGAAAACTATAGGAGAAAAAACTCTCGTAACAGTACAAATGAAGCAGCTGTAGGAGTAAAAACTTCTTTGGTTAAATATTCCCCGTTGGATTTCTTCTTGAACTCAGCCCTGTTAAAATCATAAATTTTATTAGAGCAACAAATAAATAACCAACAAAGGAACAAAATTGTTGTAGGGAAGAGGAGCATAAGAAAAACTCTTCAAACTTAACGTACATATCTCCTCCTTGATAGTTTCCTATAAGAATATAAACGAAGTAGTTCTGCAATTAGATGTTTATAATGTAGAGAGGAATAGGATCAAAATGCAAAAAACACCAAAGAAAAATATAGATTTATAGCAAAGCATTAAAAGTTCCTTGGGAAGATCTGAGCATAAATAGATTGTGCTCATCCCTTTCTCCTACTTCTTGTTGAGCTGATTGATGTCATCTCTCAGTTTTCCTAACGATTCAAATTTTCTTGAAAACATATCTAGAATTAGAATAAAGGAAAAAAACTTTGAACCAGACATATATAACAAAACCCAAGAAATTCAAGAGAGACATGCCAGACATATAAAATAAAATGGTCTAGAAATGATCTTGAACGGAGAGGAAGAAAGAGCTGTTTGGGAGAAAATTTTTTTGATATGGGAGAGGGTGACAGTCTCAAGATCAAATAGGGCCTTTACTAGACAGTATTTCCAACGGATTTTTCTGATGGAATTAAATAACATTTCAGCCAAAAAAGTTCATCAAAAATTCCACTAGCATACTTAAAAACCAATGAAATTTCCGGCGGAATTTTTTCGCTGGAAATTTCGACAGTAATGCATAAATTTCATGTAGTGTTTAGAATTTATCACTCTTTTCGTGCATTATTTATTAAGTTTATGCTTATTCTAAATCTTAACTCTCTGCGTTATTGACTTTGTTAGCTCATTTGACGAAGTCTGGTCTCATGTGTTGCTACTCTATTCCATTCTAAGAGCATGAATGGAAGAGTACTAGACAATATGGGTTACAGAAGGGAACCTCTCTAGCAATTGCTCTTTTTTGACGCGGATGCAAGGTTTCATAATTTGAAGCTCCCCACTGAGTTTTGTTTCAATTGAACTTAAAGTTTGCGAGTTTTGCGTTGAAAGATGCTTGCTAGGTCCAATTAGTAGATTAATCAGATTTCATTTTGGAACTGTCAATTTAATGGTAATCGACATTACAAATCGGCTCAATGAAACAGTAATGCATTGGAGCATACAGAACTGTAGATCCAATCCTTAATTTAGTAACACTCTCCTGTTTTTTCCCCTTTATCAATTATCCCAACTTTGACTGACATCTGAGTACCCAAAGTTTTATTCCTTTACATAGGATGAAATACGCACCGTCTGTTTCACTGGTTTCCTCAAGTAACTTGCAATGAGATATTGGCAATATACTTCCCAGAACCCATTTCTAACTTTCTGCTATTTATTAATCAACATAAAATTATATCCTGCAGTTTTCTTTTGCTTTCGTATCTCTGCAAGGCTTTTGAGAAAATATAGAATGTCATATATATATGTATGTATTATTATGACTCATTTAAAAAGCTTTTTGTTTAGTAGATTTTGTAGTTTTTATCTTGTTTATTAATTTCAGATATTTAACTAAAACTTATATTGGAATCTGTTGAATTTTCTGTCTATTTGCTTCCATCCTATTCATTTGCAGATTCTGATATAGGTTGGTGTACTCGCAGGTTTGGCTACGTAGAGAAGTTTGCTGTGACTCATACAAGAAGTACATTTTCCCTCTCTCTCTCTACTGCTGTTTTATCCTGTTTTCAGCTTTGAATCTTGAGTTTTGCAGAATACAATGCTATTCTTTTTTTCTTTTTCTTGGAACCGATATGTAACACTACAAGTAGCTGCCATCTTATTGTGGCATTGCTTTCGGTAGATGTTTTCTTACATTTGGAGCTAATAATACATAACAGGTTCTTTTGATGTTTTGAGGGTGCTATGCATCTGAGAGCACCTATTTGGTTGAGGTTCTTACATTTTCTTTTATTTCGTTCTATTAAAAGATGCCATCAAGTTTTATCCTCTTGCTCATGCAATACAAAATAGTTAGATGGAACAAAGGTAGAGTGTGATTCATAAAATTAATCATATATAATTGAGATATTTATTATAAGCATGTGGTTTAGGATTGTCTATCAAATATTGTGTTTGATTATCTGACATTTGCATGTTCAAATCATCCATATATATGTATATATATATATTGAAGATTTCTTCTTTATTGGTGTGCTTTTGTTCCCTTGAACTCATCATCTCACAGCCATAGACCGCTTCATGTACAAGGTTAAATGCAATAGTTTCAAAAATTAAGTATTTGTATGTGTTGTTCCAAAATAAGTGACCATGCAAATTGTTTTAATGTGGCTGAAAAATTGTGTAATTTCTAGTGCAATAATTAAGTGTAGGAACATCTTAGCTTTTATTGTGCTTAGGGACTAGTTTACCTTGCTCTAGAGACTTCTATTTTCCTCTTTAAATAGGTCCAATGTAAGGTTTTGAGCATTATTGAATGATATTATCCTTTTGTTAAAGCTTTGAAAGCTTCTTCTTCTTCCCTGGATTGTAGAAAAGATAACTGTAGGATAAGTTCTCTCCATCGCGTACGTTATGCGTATAACGTGCGTACTTTATTTACCCACATATAACCTTCTTAATCTATTTGAATGAGGATTCAATGGTGAGAAACCCTATATCCAACGCTCCCTGATTGTTTATTGACGGGGCGAAGCATTCTAAAAAACTTTGAATCTCCATGTGGTTTAATGAGTCCTCAACCATTGAAGCATAACACCCACACTCTAGAACTATCACTTATGTGTAGCACAAGGGTGTTCTCAAACACAAAGTCTCCTTATGAGATTTTTTATAATCATTTTGCAACGTTGCTAAAATAAGTATTTGAATGATTCAAACAGAAGGAATGCATCAAATCAATTAAATTCGAATTAATTTATTTTTTTTGAGAGAAAACCAAGAACTGTCATTTGCGTATTCAATGCGCATGAAATGCGTCTACAACGCGTACGTTATGCGTATAACGTGCGTACTTTATTTACCCACATATAAACTTTCTTAATCGATTTGAATGAGGATTCAATGGTGAGAAACCTTATACCCAATGCTCCCTGATTGTTTATTGACGGGGCGAAGCATTCTAAAAAACTTTGATTCTCCATGTGGTCTAATGAGTCCTCAACCATTGAAGCATAACACCCACACTCTAGAACATTCACTTGTTTGTAGCACAAGGGTGTTCTCAAACACAAAGTCTCCTTGTGAGATTTTTTATAATCATTTTGCAACGTTGCTAAAATGAGTATTTGAATGATTCAAATAGAAGGAATGCATCGAATCAATTAAATTCGAATTAATTTAATTTTTTTGAGAGAAAACCAAGAACTGTCATTTGCGTATGAAATGCGCATGAAATGCATCTACAACGCGTACGTTATGCATATAACGTGCATACTTTATTTACCCACATATAAACTTTCTTAATCGATTTGAATGAGGTTTCAATGGTGAGAAACCCTATATCCAACGCTCCCTGATTGTTTATTGACGGGGCGAAACATTCTAAAAAATTTTTGATTCTCCTTGTGGTCTAATGAGTCCTCAACCATTGAAGCATAACACCCACATTCTAGAACCATCACTTGTGTGTAGCACAATGGTGTTCTCAAACACAAAGTCTCATTGTGAGATTTTTTATAATCATTTTGCAACGTTTATAAAATGAGTATTTGAATGATTCAAACCCAAGTAATGCATCGAATATATTAAATTTGAATTAATTAAATTTTTTTGAGAGAAAACCAAGAACTGCCATTTGCGTATGCAATGCGCATGAAATGCGTCTACAACGCGTACGTTATGCGTATAACGTGCGTACTTTATTTACCCACATATAAACCTTCTTAATCGATTTGAATGAGGATTCAATGGTGAGAAACCCTATATCCAACGCTCCCTGATTGTTTATTGACGGGGCGAAGCATTCTAAAAAACTTTGATTCTCCATGTGGTCTAATGAGTCCTCAACCATTGAAGCATAACACCCACACTCTAGAACCATCACTTGTGTGTAGCACAAGGGTGTTCTCAAACACAAAGTCTCATTGTGAGATTTTTTATAATCATTTTGCAACGTTGCTAAAATGAGTATTGGAATGATTCAAACAGAAGGAATGCATCGAATCAATTAAATTCGAATTAATTTAATTTTTTTGAGAGAAAACCAAGAACTGCCATTTGTGTATGCAATGCGCATGAAATGCGTCTACAACCCGTACGTTATACGTATAACGTGCGTACTTTATTTACCCACTTATAAACCTTCTTAATCGATTTGAATGAGGATTCAATGGTGAGAAACCCTATATCCAACGCTCCCTGATTGTTTATTGACGGGGCGAAGCATTCTAAAAAACTTTCATTCTCCATGTGGTCTAATGAGTCCTCAACCATTGAAGCATAACACCCACACTCTAGAACTTTCACTTGTGTGTGGCACAAGGGTGTTCTCAAACACAAAGTCTCCTTGTGAGATTTTTTATAATCTTTTTGCAACGTTGCTAAAATGAGTATTTGAATGATTCAAATAGAAGGAATGCATCGAATCAATTAAATTCAAATTAATTTAATTTTTTTGAGAGAAAACCAAGAACTGTCATTTGCTAATGAAATGCGCATGAAATGCGTCTACAACGCGTTTGTTATGCATATAACGTGCATACTTTTTTTACCAACATATAAACCTTCTTAATCGATTTGAATGAGGTTTCAATGGTGAGAAATTCTATATCCAACGCTCCCTGATTGTTTTTTGACGAGGCGAAACATTCTAAAAAATTTTGATTCTCCTTGTGGTCTAATGAGTCCTCAACCATTGAAGCATAACACCCACATTCTAGAACCATCACTTGCGTGTAGCACAAGGGTGTTCTCAAACACAAAGTCTCCTTGTAAGATTTTTTATAATCATTTTGCAACGTTTATAAAATGAGTATTTGAATGATTCAAACCCAAGTAATGCATCCAATATATTAAATTCGAATTAATTAAATTTTTTTGAGAGAAAACTAAGAACTGCCATTTGCGTATGCAATGCGCATGAAATGCGTCTACAACGCGTACGTTATGCGTATAACGTGCGTACTTTATTTACCCACATATAAACCTTCTTAATCGATTTGAATGATGATTCAATGGTGAGAAACCCTATATCCAACGCTCCCTGATTGTTTATTGACGGGGCGAAGCATTCTAAAAAACTTTGATTCTCCATGTGGTCTAATGAGTCCTCAACCATTGAAGTATAACACCCACACTCTAGAACCATCACTTGTGTGTAGCACAAGGGTGTTCTCAAACACAAAGTCTCCTTGGGAGATTTTTTAAAATCATTTTGCAACGTTGCTAAAAAGAGTATTTGAATGATTCAAACAGAAGGAATGCATCGAATCAATTAAATTCGAATTAATTTAATTTTTTTGAGAGAAAACCAAGAATTGCCATTTGCGTATGCAATGCGCATGAAATTCGTCTACAACGCGTACGTTATGCGTATAACGTGCGTACTTTATTTACCCACATATAAACCTTCTTAATCGATTTGAATGAGGATTCAATGGTGAGAAACCCTATATCCAACGCTCACTGATTGTTTATTGACGGAGCGAAGCATTCTAAAAAACTTTGATTCTCCATGTGGTCTAATGAGCCCTCAACCATTGAAACATAACACCCACACTTTAGAACCATCACTTGTGTGTAGCACAAGGGTGTTCTCAAACACAGTCTCATTGTGAGATTTTTTATAATCATTTTGCAACGTTGCTAAAATGAGTATTTGAATGATTCAAACAGAAGGAATGCATCGAATCAATTAAATTCGAATTAATTTAATTTTTTTGAGAGAAAATCAAGAACTTCCATTTGCGTATGCAATGCGCATGAAATGCGTCTTCAACGTGTACGTTATGCGTATAACGTGCGTACTTTATTTACCCACATATAAACCTTCTTAATCGATTTGAATGAGGTTTCAATGGTGAGAAACCCTATATCCAAAGCTCCCTGATTGTTTATTGACGGGGCGAAGCATTCTAAAAAACATTGATTCTCCATGTGGTCTAATGAGTCCTCAATCATTGAAGCATAACACCCATACTCTAGAACTATCACTTGTGTGTAGCACAAGGGTGTTTTCAAACACAAAGTCTCCTTGTGAGATTTTTTATAATGATTTTACAACGTTTCTAAAATGAGTATTTGAATGATTCAAACCCAAGTAATGCATCAAATATATTAAATTCGAATTAATTTAATTTTTTTGAGAGAAAACTAAGAACTGCCATTTGCGTATGCAATGCGCATGAAATGCGTCTACAACGCGTATGTTATGTGTATAACGTGCGTACTTTATTTACCCACATATAAACCTTCTTAATCGATTTGAATGAGGATTCAATGGTGAGAAACCCTATATCCAAAGCTCCCTGATTGTTTATTGACGGGGCGAAGCATTCTAAAAAACATTGATTCTCCATGTGGTCTAATGAGTCCTCAATCATTGAAGCATAACACCCATACTCTAGAACTATCACTTGTGTGTAGCACAAGGGTGTTTTCAAACACAAAGTCTCCTTGTGAGATTTTTTATAATGATTTTACAACGTTTCTAAAATGAGTATTTGAATGATTCAAACCCAAGTAATGCATCAAATATATTAAATTCGAATTAATTTAATTTTTTTGAGAGAAAACTAAGAACTGCCATTTGCGTATGCAATGCGCATGAAATGCGTCTACAACGCGTATGTTATGTGTATAACGTGCGTACTTTATTTACCCACATATAAACCTTCTTAATCGATTTGAATGAGGATTCAATGGTGAGAAATCCTATATCCAACGCTCCCTGATTGTTTATTGACGGGGCGAAGCATTCTAAAAAACTTTGATTCTCCATGTGGTCTAATGAGTCCTCAACCATTGAAGTATAACACCCACACTCTTGTGTGTAGCACAAGGGTGTTCTCAAACACAAAGTCTCATTGTGAGATTTTTTATAATCATTTTGCAACGTTGCTAAAATAAGTATTTGAATGATTCAAATAGAAGGAATGTATCAAATCAATTAAATTCGAATTAATTTAATTTTTTGAGAGAAAATCAAGAACTGTCATTTGCGTATTCAATGCGCATGAAATTCGTCTACAACGCGTACGTTATGCGTATAACGTGTGTACTTTATTTACCCACATATAAACCTTCTTAATCGATTTGAATGAGGATTCAATGGTGAGAAACCCTATATCCAATGCTCCCTGATTGTTTATTGACGGGGCGAAGCATTCTAATAAATTTTGATTCTCCATGTGGTCTAATGAGTCCTCAACCATTGAAGCATAACACCCACACTCTAGAACTATCACTTGTGTGTAGCACAAGGGTGTTCTCAAACACAAAGTCTCATTGTGAGATTTTTTATAATCATTTTGCAACGTTGCTAAAATGAGTATTTGAATGATTCAAATAGAAGGAATGCATCAAATCAATTAAATTCGAATTAATTTAATTTTTTTGTAAGAAAACCAAGAACTGTCATTTGCATATGAAATGCGCATGAAATGCATCTACAACGCGTACGTTATGCATATAACGTGCCTACTTTATTTACCCACATATAAACCTTCTTAATCGATTTGAATGAGGTTTCAATGGTGAGAATTCCTATATCTAACGCTCCCTAATTGTTTATTGACGGGGCAAAGCATTCTAAAAATTTTTGATTCTCCTTGTGGTCTAATGAGTCCTCAACCTTTGAAGCATAACACCCACATTCTAGAACCATCACTTGTGTATAGCACAAGGGTGTTCTCAAACACAAAGTCTCCTTGTGAGATTTTTTATAATCATTTTGCAATGTTTCTAAAATGAATATTTGAATGATTCAAACCCAAGTAATGCATCGAATCAATTAAATTCGAATTAATTTAATTTTTTTGAGAGAAAACCAAGAACTGTCATTTGCTTATGCAATGCGCATGAAATGCGTCTACAACGCGTACGTTATGCGTATAACGTGTGTATTTTATTTACCCACATATAAACCTTCTTAATCGATTTGAATGAGGATTCAATGGTGAGAAACCCTATATCCAACGCTCCCTGATTGTTTATTGACGAGGCGAAAAAATCAAGAACTGCCATTTGCGTATTGATTGCGTATGAGATGCGTCTACAACGCGTATTACATGCTTATATCGTGCATACTTTATTTACCCACATGAAAACCTTTTCTATATTTTATGCACAGATAATTTACATATATCAGTTATTTACACAAATATAAAATATAAAAAGTTCATTTCAACGAAGCTCAAAATAATTCGTAGGCAAATTCTGCCCTATACATTGGCATTTTTTCCTACCAATCTTTACTGTCTCTCAAATTTGAGGTCTTTTGTCGAATAATATTTTTCATGTATTTGCAAACAAACATTCCACAATCTGTATAGTTGGTCTGAGTTGGTGCATTTTTCATTGTATTGAAACTTCATTTTTTTATATTATCATCAAAAGCTTTTTTGCAATCCCTATATAAGCTTGTAATCTGAACAATATATGGAATAGAATTTAGTTCACTGAAAAATAATTTTGAAATTTTCCAGCAATATAAGCTTATAATAAAACTCACAATCTTTATAGCAACACTTCTATGCATAGGGTTGGGTACAGAATCGTAAAATTCCCACTTTCTCTGATCTCGGTAACCAACCAGAAGCGTCCAGTGCGAACCGTCAATAATTGGATTAATTATAAAGTTGCATGAATGAACAGAACTGTAATTTACGTGTTCGATGAACAATTTTGAACTTTCATCCTTCACCTTGTAATGCTGCAAGAATTAGATATAAGAATAAAATAGTCGAAATATTTAATTATATATCAACTAAATTAGTTTACTAACCCAATACATTGGTGAGATGTATAGAAATTTATGATACAGTTCTGGTGAAATTTTAGACTTCTCAGTTAATAAAATGGCAAAGGAATCAATATGATCATTGTTAAGGTATGAATCGGATAATATTTCGTCCATCCCTCGTCTTGAAATTATAACGTTCCCAGCTTGAAATATTTCTTTGCTACTGAAATCATTAAACAAAAAATACGCATTATGTACGCATATAAAACACAATTTATATGCAATCCGTATGCAAAGATTACGCACACAGTACGCAGGTCATACGCACACAGTACGCACACAATACGGAAATAAAATACCTGTCAAGATAATTCTTTATGCTTTCCCTGATAAAAAGTTCTTTCACTGGACTCAACATCAACAAGCTTCTGAAGTTAACTGTAGGACTTGCAGGGTAACCCTTTACTATAACATCATCAACATTGATTAATTTTTTTATTTGTGTAATGTTTTGGGCAGGTTTTGGGGAAGGAACAATTTCTTTTGTGGATGGTTTATCTTGGAGAGCTTCTTTGCCAGTTTCTTCTTGGGGAGCTTCTTTGGAAGGTTCTTCTTGGGGGGAGCTTCTTTAGAAGGTTCTTCTTGGGGGGGGGGGGGGGGGGAGCTTCTTTGGCAGGTTCTTCTTTTGGGGGGGGGGAGCTTCTTTGGCAGGTTCTTCTTGGGGGGGGGGAGCTTCTTTGGCAGGTTCTTCTTGGGGGGGAGCTTCTTTGAAAGGTTCTTCTTGGGGGGGGAGCTTCTTTGGAAGGTGCTTGTTGTGGAACTTCTTTGGTAGGTTGTTCTTGGGGGGGGGGGGGGGGGGCTTCTTGGGCAGGTTCTTCTTGGATGTGGTGTACCCTTTTGTGCTTTTTGTAAACCATTTTTTATTTTCTCTTTAATTTTTTCTTTTTGCTAACCCTTTCAGCAGCCTGGGTCATCTCAACATCATTGATTTTTCTGGGGCGTCGGTCTTGGTGTGTTCAGATGATATCCGAATATTCTTGGGGGATGGAATTGTATGGGGAATGAATGATGAGGAGGGAGCAGCTTGCTCATCAGGCTTAAGAATTCCATGAACAATGCAATGTTGGAGCTTGTCATCAATAAGATCACTTTTCTCACAATTTGTTCAAAATTCTTGCTCATCCTAGCTTCAAATTCTTGGAAGAGTTGGACCATGGACTCCTGCATAATCTTTATTACTTTCTTTTCAAGATCATCTAATGATTGGGGTTGGGTTTTCAAGTTGGATTTGGGTTCGGGTTGCTCAGGAGATTATGGGGGGAGATGATGTTCAGGTGTGTTAGTTTGAATGGGTGAAAGAGGGGTTGATGAATATTTCTTTATATCCAAGAGATTAGATTCTTCAGGGGTAACTTCTTGGATGTCAACAAAAATCTGTGAAAAATTAATCTCAAATTAAATACGCAATCTAAACGCAATTATATACGTAATCTATACGCAAAGAAAACGCAAGGTTCACGCAATATATACACAACTCGTACGCAATACATACGCAAACCGTATGCAATAAATAAGCAATATATAAAACTATGCACAATATATACCTATCTTTTCTTTAAATTAACAAATAATTTATCAGTCTTCTCAGTGTTATATACAATTTCATCACCCCATCGAAGGAAACGGGGCCTTCTGTCAGGGTACTTCGGGAAATGAATGGAAGTGTGCTCTAGGAACCAAACCTGCATAAAATCGAGATATTCTCAGTAAATTTTAGCAAATCCATCAGTCAAATTTAATGTTTAATTAGAATTATTTTAGCACTCACAATTAGCAGTGGCATAAATCCATTGACATAACCCGCTGGCATGTTATTTGAGATATTCAAAGATACATTATTAAAATCTTCAACGAGGCATTCCCAAATTGACCATGCCCAGTTAATTGATGAAAAATCATCAACATTATTTGCTATTGTCTTTAACATCTTAGGAACTTTAAAGTTGCTTTGTTGCAAAAATAAATTAGAGCATAAATACATAATAAAAGTTCTCAACATAGTATCTGGGGCGCTTTCTCGAGTCAACTCAAGCATTTCAATCTTAATATCCTTTGAAGTGATTGTTGAAGTGGGCAAGGTTATCTAGGTAATCTCCTCACCTCTGTTTAGTAGACCAGTAAGGAGGGCCAGGCCACTTCATCAGCTGTGAAAGGTACAACATGGCCCTCTATAATAAAACTTTGCTTTTCAATACTCCACATTGTCAGCAGCTGGTATATTAGTGGGGCGTTTTGCTCAAATCCAGGAAAATGAAGAAATTGGTAAATATTCAGGTCCTTAAATTTTTCTTCAACTTCAACAGGAATTATCTCGAAAAAAGTATCATACATTGTTCTAAATGTCAAAACATAGCATCTATAAGATATAGGACGGACGTAAATCTACGTAAAATAAGAAACTATAATTATTTTAGAGAAACAAGTGATACGCATTCAGTACGCATATAAAACGCGATAAAATACGCAAACCTACACATATTATATGCATATTATACGCAACGTGTACGCATACTATAAGCGTAGTATACGCATACTATACGCAGTGTAAACGCAATACACACAAAATATACAAAAAGTATCAGCAGAATCTAGGGTTTTTTACACTTATCATTTTTCTTTATTGGAAGTTTACTTTTATGATTTAAAGATCTCACCATTTTATTATAAAATATTAGGGTTTTTTCTTCAACATATACGCAGAAAATAAGCGAAATATATGCAGATTATACACATTGTACACAAAGAAAATACGCAGAAAGAATGAAAATGGTGAGATAAATATAATCTTTTATAATTACTCGGAATGATTTTATTTTATTTTTTGGTTTCTTCAGCAAATACGCATTGAATACCCAAGATATCCGTAGTTCATTTTATGTCAATGTAAGAATTTACGCACCTTTCTCTTTGCAGGCGTGTCCTTTCCCTCGTCCATGATGAGCGAAAGAGATTGCTTGAGGAATTCAGAAGATGTTTTTTGAAGGAAGCTCGGGAGAACATGAGCGAATGGACGAAATGTGGAATTTGGAAAATGTACTGGGCGGGCCTTGTGTTATTTAGTCTCGAAATGACAAATGGGTCAGGCCTTACTTTCCACGTTAGCACGCCACGCGTTATATTTTTATTGGATACTATACTCGATCGAACACATCTTTGTGATCGGATTCCACACAGAATAATTTCTCGTAGGCGGGATGGGTGGTTGTGAGTCTTCCGTTTGATTAGAGGATTATTTATGCTTTTTGAACAAGCTGGCTCAGTCCGTTTACTAGCGGTTCAATTAGAACTCGATGAGCTTGAAATTAATCGAGCTCGAACCTATTAATAAACTGAACTCGAACAGCTTAATTTTAAATGACCTCGAGCTCAAACACCTATGGAAGAAGCTCGACAAGCTTCGAACCGAGCTTGTACATGTTTTTGACAAACGAGCTCAAACTTGAACATGACTAAGTTCGGTTTGGTTCGGTTCATTTGCAGCCCTACTTACTTGAACATGACTAAGTTCGGTTTGGTTCGGTTCATTTGCACCCTACTTAGTAGCTTGCCTACATATATAATTAGAATCTCCTTAGTAGCTTGCCTACATATATAATTAGAATATCCTTAGTAGCTTGCCTACATATATAATTAGAATCTCCTTGCACTTGGAGAGCTCTCTTCAACAGCTTAGAATCATATAATGAACTAAGAAACATGGGGCTATTTCTGGCGAAATGTACAAGCTAACCCCTCCTATTTATAAAAGACAAATTGATTCTTTATGGGGCACTTCATAGCAAAATGCAATCATATGAAATTGAAGTTATCATATATCAAAACACATATGGAGATTCTAATTCATGAAAGTACTTATGGATTCACAACAAATACATTCAAGTGGATAGAAGACGGTATTTTAAAACTCAAAATGAAACTTTGCGCATGCCTTAGTGGCATGCTATTCATGCGAAGAATTGACTTCAAATAATTTTTAGGTGCATGTGCTTCGCAAGTCAATCTTCAAGTGTAATATAATATTTTGAAAGTCATGCAAATGCTTAAAAGGACATATAGATGCATCAGGTAAATTTATTGCAAAATATGCAAATGTGCTTAAAAACAATAGGGTTTACCATACAAGCACATTAAAAATATTAAGTGAATTATGTGAACGCATTAAAGGGTATGAACATTTGTGGGCTCCGAAAATTCGGCCCCGGCCTCCCCGCCGCGTGACTGTTTGTCTTTTTTTTTTTGCTTTTTTGCTTTGGCGAAGGGAGCTTTAACAGAATAAGTTCCGGGGTAAATTTTGGAAGGTAGATGGGTTTGTAGACAAGACACTACCCAGAGATTTCGCCCTTATTTTGCGAAGACTTTATGATCTGAGTTCTGGTTTCCTATAGGCGCAAGCCCTTATAGTTAATTACCCATCCCGATCACGAGCGAGAACTTTCGATTAAGGCTAGTCGTTGATCAGATACGTAGTAAATACGTGTTATCTGGCATATAGTAGCAGCATTGGGCTTTAATATTTGTAAAGTTTGGATGTTTAGAAATTGATATTTAAAAAAGAAATTTCATCACCTAGTACTTAAAGCGGATGGTGGGGGAGTGGATGATAGACCCGATCAAGATCCCATGGTTCCGTCATCCAGGGCCATCGTGGTCCCTGGTCTACTTAGTCAGAGGAGGTAGTCGACCCAACCTGACAGAAATATCCTTGTCGGCAGCCATGGGTTGTTTCGTCCAAGGGGACCTTGTAGACATGGGTTGAATATTTGTCTAAGGGGATAAATTTGAATCCACCTTAGCTAACAGAGGGCTTTGCGCCCTATCGATCATATCATATTGATTCATATCTCAAGGATTTGATGCCAATAAGGAACGTATTGGCTCTAGCCATAACCGGTATTTCGTGGTGCCATTTGGCGGTAAACCACTCGGTTCAGAGGGCCCCGGGTCATAACCGTTTATCCTACGGTGCCATTTGGCGGCAAAATCACCGGTTAGAGGACACGTACCACGTCCTTACTGGCAGGACATTTGTTTGAGAATGGACACTAGTGATATTTTCGACTAGGCATTTGGCTCTTTGTGAGCTGAAGTAAATTTTAATTTGTCCACCTCGGCAAACTGTTGCGGAAGGTGGATGAATTTTGTTTTAAGTGATTGATGGATTGATTTCAGTTTTAAATATCTGGATTTTGGGATTTTTGAATTTTGAGTGGACTTTTTGGAGGCATTTGGAAATGCCTAAAATTAACCCCTCCGGTTGAGATCTTCAATCAACACGGCCATCATCGGGGTGTTTGGGATTATTTCCATTTGATTGAAACTTGTCGACCTTGCCGATAGGGTATCGGGTTTCATAGGCTTTGTGCCATTGTTTATGAATTTTCTTTGTTAAAGGCCTTGAAGGCCTAATATGAATATATAAGATAAATATTCCAGTCAAATTCATGACTGCATATTTATCCGAGTTTGAACCCTGTCTACTCCTATTTATCTGTTTAGGAGGATCTTGTTTCGTAGGCTTCATGCCTTTATTTAGTGAATTATCTTGATTATAAGCCTTGAAGGCCTAATATGAATATATTAAAATAAATACATCGGTCGCCACAACCGTGTATTTGTTCGAGAGTTCAAACCCTGTCGACTTCTATTAATCCGTATAGAATGATCAGATTCGAACTTGAATTCACTTATTGACTCGCGCAGCATCCCTAGGCGTCACGTGTGTACCAATAACACGCTTGCCGGGGCCCATGCGGGTCGAGATTGCATTTATCTCTTTAGTGTACATATATGTATACAAATTATGATGCACGTATAGGGGTATTTTGAAATATCTTGGTTGTGCAGGTAATTGTCATTTGAATACACAATATTTCATTTGAGAGCATATACACGCCTTCTGTCTGCTGATACGAGTGTTGTAGATCCGGTGGCGATATGATCTTAATGTTATGAGGCATTTATTCATCTTGATGTTAACTCCCCCCTTTCTCATTCATCGGGGAGGTTCTTCTTGAAATCCGTGGCTGCTGCCTTGAAAGGGACTCTTTTCAGGATCATCAATATAGTAGACTTGTTATTTCTGGTGTTTGTGGACACCAGAACTGTTTTCTTCTTAAGTATAGAACTAAGAAGAGATTTTAGAACACCATGAAGTTTAGTTCTAATTTGTTCAAATATTTCTTCCATTCTGTCAGGAGGTGTCCTCTTTCGTACATTGAAGCGCCCTTATACCCGACGTACTTGAAGATCTTAATCATCGTTGTCGCAGGTGATATTCATACTTATGCCCAAAGTGGTTCGTTGTGCCTACGAGGTACCCACTATTATTATCCACAAATATGTTGTATTCATTTTCAAGGACCCGTTGCATCCGCTACGACCTCCTAGAAGTATTCGCAGGAGAGTCATTGCTCTTGCATCTTACCCACCTTTCATCAATCTCAGGTGTTTGATGTTTGCATTTGTTTGTAGAGACGGGTCTTTGATTGCTGGTTTTCAGTATTGCCATCTCAATCAACAGGCATTTATAGGGATTGTCCTAGGAGTTTGTTGCATTCATCCAAAGCCATGGTCCTATGTATTTCATCGGACCCCAGTTCAAGGTCCAACTCATGCTTGAGTATTGTATGTCATTATGGGTTCAACTCTTGGCATCCCATTAAAACTCAAGTCCCTATTGTTCTTGAAAGTTCAAGTTCTTTGTTGCTCATGTCAAGTTTGGATCCAGCTTGAGTTCAATTTGAGTCCCTTGCTCTCCACATCTTGTTCCGATTTTGAGTTCGGATTACTTGTTCATGTGCAGTCCTTTGAGTTCAATTGTATGTTTATTTTTTGTTCAAAGCCGTCTGGAGCCTTTGCAGGTTCATTTTCATGCTCAAAATGATTTAGATCTGGCTCAAATTTGATTTCATTTCATTTGAATTTGATCTTTATTAATCATTTGAGTTCAGGTGCTGGTCCACAAGTCATTGTTCATTTGAGTCCAGGTTCTTGTTCTTTTGAGTTCAAAAATAGGTCCAAGTAGAGTAATATTTCACCCGAAATTTCGACAGCCTCCCGGCATCTCCCCCGTTTAGGGGAAAACTACGAAAAATGGGCCTTTCCCACCACGCTAAGAAAAACGTGTATGGTATATGCCCTCTTTCGAGAACACCGCGGCCGTATAAAGTCTTTGCCCCCACCACGCTAAGAAAAGCGTGTATGAGTCTTCTACCGGTACCTGTTGCAAGAGAAAAAGCAGTTGTTTCCCCGCAGGTACAGAGCCGCGTATGGGTACTTAGGAGTTGTCCAGGCCATGCTAATAAAAGCGTGCACAAGGCTCTCATGCCTCGTTGTATGCGTCGCACCGGAGTCCTTTCCCACCACGCTAAGAAAAGCGTGTATAGGCATTTAGCCGGCTCGTCGCATATGCCGATAGCATGATTCGAAACCGAGGGTCACTCGCTTATCTCGTCATTGGTGTCGCGTCGGGTTCCCTTCCCGCCACGTTAAGAAAAACGTGTATAGGCGGTCTACCGGCCCGACACGAATGCCGAGATAAGAGGAAGAGATTTTAGGCTACTGTCTGCATCGTCGTAGGTGTTGGACCGAATTCTCTCCTACTACGCTCAACAAAGGCGTGCATAGGTGGTCTACCGGCCCGACACGAACGTCGAGGATGGAAGTGAGTTTAGATTACCTTCGGGATCGGCAGCGGAGGGCATGGATACTGAGACAGGCAAATCACATGAGCATTTTATTTATTTATATTTTTATTGTAATTAGTATTAATTATAATAATAATTAGTAATTAATGACTAATTATTAATTAATTATAACTAATAAATTAATTATAATTATAATTAATAATTAACTATAATTAATCAAAATTAATTATAGTTAATAAGATAATTATAATTAATTATTAATTATTAATTATTAATTAATCATAATTAACAAATTAATTACCATTATAATTAAATACTAACTAAAATAATTAACGATAATAATTAAAATAAATCAAAATCCTTCCTTTTCCTCTCTCTGTTTCGTCGGGTTCACTGGGTATGGCCGAAGAAGAGCGCGATACGGGAGAAAGTTACCTTCACTACCGCGAGCTCCTGTTCTTGGCTTGGCTCCGATCAAAATGCCCTGACTTCTGATCCCACAGGCAGGGACAGCCGTCGCTGGAGCGACGTCGATCAACGGCGAAGGAGCCGAAGTCAATCAACTGGAGGGGAGCCAAAGGAGCGACGTGAATGGGAGAAAGTTAAGTTCACAGTTGGCGAGCTCCCGTATTGCTTCCGATTGAAACGTTGACCTCCGATCCGGCTGGAAGAAAGACGTGAAAGGAGCGAACTCGAACAGCACACATGAGCCGAGGAGCGATGAGCTTCCGTCGTTTCGTCCGATCAAATTGTACGTCGTAGCTTCCGAACCAATGGGAAGGGAAAGTCATCGAGAGGGAGAGAACGATTGCGAGAGAAGGAACCAGCGATCGGAGAGGCCGAAGGCCTCATTTTCTCTCCATATTTAAAGACGCGGAGAGGTCGTGGGCGATCGTGGGAGCGACGTGTGACGTGGGAGTAGGTCGTGCGACATGCTTCGGCAGAGGAGGTAAGATTTTATTTTGATTTTTTTGTTGTCTCACCGAATACAGGTCAACAACATTATCCAAAATACAAGTTAAATTGCTAAAATCAAATTGTTTGCATGTGCTTTAACAAAAGTGCTAATCATTTTAACATAAAGTCTAAAAATGCTGCATGAATTTTTTTTTTGTTTTAAAGTTGAACTTAAATTTATCATGCATTGTGATGCTTGTGAGAATTTTAAAGACTTGCAAATATTTCTAAAATTCAAATTCATTTTTAAATTTAAACTCAAACTTACTGCCCTAACCTATAGGTACGGCTGCAAGTTCCATATTTCAAGTATGATCTTTCACATCATTAAGGCTGGAGTAATGTTAATTGGCAATGCCAATCAGAGGAAGCTCACTTTTTAAAATACCCCCAAAGCTCAACATTATTCATTTTGAGCCAAATTTTTATAGAAATATGAATATTAAAAAATATATAAAATATAAAATAGAAGTCAAATAAAGTCTGTCACTTTAAACTTAAAAAAAACATTCATTCAGTCTTTACATTAATTTGTACAGGGTGATTAATTTAAGATTAATCTAAATCCACAAAAAAATGTCATATCGAGCACATTGTTATTATTCTCTCAAAAGATCTCACATAAGTAAATAAATGACATGTGTCCTCTAAATATATAGATTTACACCAAATGACACAACTAGATAACAATTATGATTGAGTCCTTTTGACCGGGTGGTTTCATTGCGAAAATGACACTGTTAATCATAGCCATTATCATATTTCAGATGTTCCCCAATAGCTTTAATCTCCCATTGAGTTATGAATTATATAATATACTTGATAGGACACAAAACTTTCTATTAGCCAAAATTGACTTAAAATTACCCCCTTAAACAAATATCGACCCTAAACATATAAGATACTTCTGAATAAAACAATCTATAGTTGCAGACAAAGATGCTTCAATCAAAATGGGCCCCGACTAAATAGACCAGAGTACATGATGACCCAAAACAACTTAATCATGAGATCTTGATTTGATTTTTCATCATTATTTTCCTTCTTTTTGTATATTGGTCTAGTTCATACTAATTAAATTATGTTTTCTTTCCATACTCCAAATTTCATTTTAACCAGCTCACTCTATGGCCGTTTGCTCAACATATGGATTTGATTGTAATCTAATGCTAAGGGTTCTAGATTATTTTCTTTTAGTATTAGATAACTAGGTTTAGTAAGTACCCTGGTACATGATGTTGATGAAAAGTGGCTACCAAAAGGCTATATAATAATTCTTCGACCAAGATTTTTTAAAAAATATATGAGGAAAGCTGTCATTTTAATATCATAAAGTGAGGGTAGATAAGTTAAGCTTCTTTAATAATAGATGATTTTTGTTAATAGAGATGTTGATTAAGTAGATCCTATTGTGAATCATGAACCATAAGGCTCTAGTGGAAGATAATATTAGAGAGAGTCGTCTTAGATGGTTTGGTCGCATAAAACGGTGGCCTTCCATTGACCCAGTTTGGAAAGTAGATGTATTAGATTTGACTTATATTAAGAAAGGTAGAGGTAGACCTAAAAAACTTGGTTAGAAAATATTAGAAATGATCTTTCTTTATTAGATTTAAATGAGAATTTAACTCTTAACATGACACAATAGAGAAAAAAATGATTGATATTGTTGTTGTAGACTTTAAGGTTGACCTCTATAATTCAAGTTTTCAGTCAACTCCCTCTATAGTCTTGTCAAAAAGAAGAATATCCTTAGCAAATAACATAAACCAAGTTATATCCTATTGCAAATGTCTAGTAAGAGCATTTATGACTAAAGCAAAAAGATATGGGCTTGAAGCTAATCTTTGATGTAATCCCCTGGAAATAGGAAAATACTTTATAAGACCACCTTGTGTTTTCCACAAGTAACATCTATTGCAAACATATCCTTAATGACTTGAATATAAGCATTATTTAAACTCCTTTATTTTCTAGAACTTTCCATAGCACTTCTCTTGAAATTTTAACCTGTGCTTTCTCCATATTAATATATATCATATATATGCATCCTGTTTATTTTCTCTATACTTCTCCATCAAACCTAAATAAATGTATAGCTTCCATAATAGACATACCCAACATGAATCCATATTGATTTAGAGAAGCATTAGTATCAAGTCGTAACCTATGTTCAATAACACTCTCCCATAATTTTAAAGTATGACACATTAATTTAATTAATTTATAATTTGTACACTTGTGCATCATTTTTATTCTTAAAAATAAGAATCAACATACTCCTTCACTCATCTGACATCTATTTTAATTAGTCTCTAAAATAATATTAAAAAGTTTCATAAGCCAAGAAATTTCTTTATCTCCTAGGCATTTTCACACCTCTAGAATATCATTAGGCCCAACAATTTTTACTCACTTCTTTTTTTTTTAAGCATCTCTAACTTTGATTTTACTAATATGACGATAAAAAATAAAGTTTTCTTTCTTCTTTTCAGTTGCTAAGACTACTAAAATCAATTGTCTTCTCATAGTATTCTTTGAAAAGCTTATCGAAATATTCCATTCACATTGTTGAATGTCCTCTTCTAGTAAAATACATTTTAATCTTCATCCTTAATGCATTTCACTTGAACAAAATTTTTACTTCGCATATTTCTTTATTTGACAAACTCATACATAATTTCTGAGATTTTTATTACAACTAATACTAGTCTAAAAAATATAACTAAATATGAACTTCTAGTTACATATTTATTAAAATAATATGACAAAAAATGTCATTATTTTTATTATTAACTCATTTTTATATAATGTGGGGTATACCAGAGTGAAAAATTTTCCCCATAATTAAGCCACACTTTTTCCAGGTCCGTAAATTTTTTTTTCTTGAACAAAATTTTCTTCGGTAGCTCAATTAAGGCGAATCATGAGTATACTGAGTGCAAGTAATAAAAAAAATGCAACAAAAACATCGCCAGAAAACAGAAATATAAATTTTACAAGATTCATAAGATGATTTCAGCTATACCTACGACTCAATATAGAAAAAATTTTCACCAATTCAGAGATGATTGCATTGGCCAGTAGATCTTGATCTCAATTTTATTTCGATTTTCCTTTCTACTCTTTTACCTCTCTCTCTCCATCTATTAGTAAGTATATATAAAAGTCATTTTGGGACTTTATATACGATGACTTCAAATAGCTACAGAACTATTTCATATCTGCATCTGCTGCACTCTCCAGAAAAAGACTTGATCTATCGTTACATTCTTTTTTTTTTTTTTTAATATATGCAGAATATAATGAATTAATATGTTATAAAAATTGAAGATGGAGTCTCCTGAGAGGAAAATGACATAAGAGAGGTTGATACATCTCATCTAAGAAGGTAAGCTTGGCTGCAGAAGTTAGAAAGAAATATCAGGGAGCTGCTTGTTAGGAGGGAAGTTGCATAGACAACACACAGAAAGCGATAGGGTGAGAGAAGCTGGTACATTTTGTATTATGATAATGCTATTTTTTTTAATACAATCAAATCATTAGACAATCAGCTGGTTTATTAGACATTCATTATATTTACATTGCAACGATGATATTTATTAATGTTCAATATTTTAAATATATTACATAATACTTGTATTTTTATTTAAAACATATATCATAATGTTCTGACAATTTTTTTTTCCAAGGAATCTAAGGAATATACAATACATGAAAAGTTTGATTCAAGTTATATTAATGGCTGCAGAAATGAATTTTGAGAAGAAAATTGCAAGTAACAAAGTTATTAATTGTGACTTACAAGCTTATAAACTTTTTTACATTGTCTAAGATCCGTTTTAAACAATTAGCTAACTATACTACTTGGATGGTACGCAACTCATTTTTTTATATTGGTTGGGAGCTTTATATCAATCAAGAGATTTTTTTTTTACTTTCAATTCTGTGATGTACGTGTGAGTATATCTTAATTGACCTAAATCAACCCCCCCCCACCCAAAAAAAAATAATACTACTTGGATGGTGAAGGTAGCTGACATATCCTTATCAATTTTTACATAAATAGATATTTCTTATCAACTTCTCTCTCTCTCTCTCTCTCTCTCTCTCTCTCTCTCTCTCTCTCTCTCTCTCTCTCTCTCTCTCTATATATATATATATATATATATATATATATATATATATATATATATTTATATATATAATAATAAAATAAAAATTAAAATATTACTATGTATTTACATTGACTCAACTTGAAATTCGATTGAAACTAAATGCTAAAGATTTGACAGATACTCAAATCAAATCTCTGTCAAAGGATTTGTTTCAATCGATTTTCTTTAACTTAAAAAAAGGTACAATTTTTTAAACAAAACAAACTTCGCTCTCTTTTGAAATCTTAAAAAGGAAAACAACTAAATAAATAAGAAAAGAAGTACAATAAAGACAAAACATATAATGTACGATCTATGATACAAGGTACAAAAAAATAATATAGCATGCAACATTAGAAAATCTAAATGGGTCTAATCAGGAGGTGGTGGTTGTGGGTGACAATCAAGGTTGTGAAAATCGGACCGGACAACGAACAGTAAGAGGGAGAGGTTCATGGTTCGACCGGTCGAACCGGGGTCGAACCGGATGACGTAATAAATAATTATATTATTAAAATTTAATAAAATAAAAATCAGATAATATAATTATATGAGCATTTAATAATATTTATAAATTTTTATACATATAAATATCATTTAATAATAATAAATTTATAAGAATAACACTTAATATAATATATAAATTTATAATATAAAAAAAAATTTATGATCATTAATATAATTTTAAATAATTGAATATATGACCATTTAATAATATTTATAAATTTAAAAAATATATATATAATAATATAATACAAAATTATAAATATAAATATCATTTAAAAATAATATATTTATATATTTATAATTTAATATATTTATAAGAATAATATTTAATATAATATATAAATTTATAATATTAATATTTTAACATAATTATTATAATATATATTATAGCAAATTTATAATACATATTATCCAAATTTGTAGCCCAACTAAGCAAAAATTTAAAGCCCAACTAAGAAAAAATTTGAAGCCCAACTAGCCCAAATAAGCCCAAATTCACATTCTAAAGTATTCATGCAAGTATGCAACTTTTTTAGTCCCACATCATAGGGGGAGGTGGAAGATCCTTCCTTGAACCCTTTAAAAAGTGAGAAGTACACTCTTGTGGCAAAACAAATTATGTTAGATATTTAAGATATCTTGCATGAATTATGATGAAATTATTCATCATATTTAATAAAAATATTTTAAAAAGTTTAAAAAATTTAAATAAACTAAAATATATATTTAAAATTTTAATTAAAACAAAAAAAAATATTTTTTACAAATCGGCCGGTTCTTTCCAACCCGATCCGGTTCAACGGTTCACCGGTTGAATCGCCGGTTCAATCCGGTTTGCTCCGGTTCTATGCAGAGCCGGTTTTGAAGTTGGATCGGACCGGCCACCGGACCGGTTCACGGTTGAACCGGCCGGTCCGGTCCGGTTTTCAAAACAGTGGTGACAATAATTATGAATGAGAGAAAATTGCTCATGGGACAGGGAGTGATCCTCCTTAAATTGACACTACAACTCTTTCCACTATTGATTTTATCGCCGACTATGATCATCAACTTTAAGCTCAAGTTAAGCAAATTGATTAGTTCATGCATCCTACAAGTATTGATATGACTAAGGAAGTGGTTAAGCTAGTGCTCCCCTTTCTTTTCCCACTTCTTGTTCTCTTCCACGATGTGCTGGATAATGCATATTACTATAAATAATGTGGAAAGAATGATATGTGAAGTACGAGGGTTGGGTTAGGTAGTTTAAGGTAGCTAAGGTTGTACTTATTTTTGAAGAGATAAGCTATAATGTGTCCTAGAGCCAGATTTTTCTTTTGGTGGGCTCTAAGATTCCTAATAGAGGCCAAGGTTTTTATGTATCATAATAACATATCACCTACATTAAACTATGTACCTATCATGTAAAAATAAGTGACTACTAATAATAAAACAATAATAATTATTAAATCTCCTACTTTAGGTATCACAATATCTAACTATGTGTTGGATAACACATGCATTTAATACAAATGTGTTGACAAGTGGTTAGTGGTGATTCATTGGTAAGTTTCTCAAGGTTGTGCTTATGGTAGTCATTTTATAGTGTAGATCATTATAAAGGTCATGTGGTTTGTTACTGATTTTAGAAATGTGCAAGTGTTCATACATGTCTATTTTAGTGATTACTACTTGATGCCTACAAATTAAAGACTGTATAGTGGTCCTACCAACGCTAATTCTAAGATTTGTAAAAAAATTTTGAAGTACCTCAGTGTGGTAGGAAAAGGCTGGTGAAATAAAAAACTAAAGTGTGGTGCTAACAAGCAGATTGAATACTTGATAGGATATTTTTTCTTGATTCACCACATTAATATTTGTATTGGATGCTACTTTATATTTTATGTAGGCTTCAACATCCTCATATATGATGAATCTTTCATCTCTTTCTTGTCGAGAGATACTGACCACATGTAATACCCACCTAAGCATTGTGTTGTTGTAGTTGTTCTAACCAGGTCTGCTAAAATGAAAAATAATCTACTAAGCGTAATAAATTTATTATTAACTTCTTATAAATAATTAATTGCCTAATAAGTTAATTATTGATTATTTAGATCAATGGGTGTAACCCACTAAGTTGTATTAATTGGCTGCTCACCTATTCTGCATTCTACTTGAGTTCATGGAAAGAGTAAAAAGCTAGTTGAGTAGCTAAGGTAGCAAGTTCTGATTTGTTTGAGATGGTTTAGGTACTTTCTAAATTATAGAATTTTGTACAATCATTGCTATTTATTTATTTGCGCTATTTTGGTTTGTATCCATACATTGTAATGTATAGATTTTATTGTATATATATATATATATATATATTGAAGATGAATGAAAGAAATTGAAATTGTGGATGAGTTTACTTTCTATTAAGTTTAAAGTTAATTAGTAGCACTGTAGTCGATATGAAATTAAAAAAATCTACAAAGTCTCCAAATTATAGATATTGGGCTTAGTCTATCACCATCCAACATAATATGACCACTTATATTGGTGGGTCATATTGGGTTGGGTTATGGCACCATACATCCTCTTTTGTTTTCCATAAAGATGAGAAAAATTATTTCACACTAAGAGTTTGAAGAATTCTTCCCTTACTTATAATCTTTATTAGATTTTATAATCTTATTATGACTCATACCGTATGATCAGAACAACCCAAATCATCCAATCAATCATCATACAATTAACCAGGACAAATTGATTAGCATGATCAGGATCATACAACAAGATCTTTACCTTTTTATCATCCTGATGTTTATCCTAAACTATCGTTGACCAGTCATACCATTATGTACGAATTTGTATTATACAATACAAAGACTTTTTCTTATTTCATCTATAGCAGTTAATTGAGTAATTTTGATCTAGTGACACAAAATCCTATACGTGTCGTAGAGTATAAATAATGTATTATAAAATGAAAATACTTTTAATAGTTCATTCTAAATAGTTAATGTTATAATAATTATGCATGGGGATCATCCTATCTTACTCGTATCATACAATACAAGTGTGGTTCCTAGAGTATGAAGGGAAAAACATTTTATTTAGGGTTAAGGATTAGGATCTTTCTAAATAAAAAAGAAATAAAGCACAAACATATAAACAAAACATTCACATAACAAAAACACAAAGACACAAATGATAAAACATACATCACATAAAATATACAAACGCAACCTATCCTAATACAATGGCCTTGGCACTTAAATCAAATAATCTTAATTTTGTCTGAAGTAAGCTAAACCTCTCATAGTGAAGTGGTTTCAGAAATATGTCTACTAATTAATTTTATGTGTCAATAAATTGAATATCTACAATTCCTTTTGACAAATGGCCTCTAATGAAATGGTGCTTAATGTTAATGTGTTTGGTGTGTTAATGTTGAATTTAGTTTTTTGTAATATATATCACACTAGTGTTATCACATATGATAGGGATGATATCCACTTGCGAACCAAAATTAAGAAGTTGTTGCTTTAGCCTTAAGGCTTGGACAACACAACTCTTTGCAACTATATAGTTTGCCTCTATAGTAGATCAAGCTACTAAATTTTTATTTTCCACTAGACCAAGAAACTAAAGATTGTCCAATAAATCGACATGCTCAAGGTGTGCTCTTTCCATCTATCTTACAACTTGCAAAATCTGAGTCTGAGTATCCTACTAATTTAAACATTATACTATTCCTAGGGCACGAGATAACTAAATTGGGTGTCCCTATGAGATATTATAGAATTATTTTTTTTTTTTTGCACCTAAATGGGATTCTTTAGGCTCA
The DNA here is from genome assembly GCA_019514585.1 of Dendrobium officinale. Taxonomy (NCBI): domain Eukaryota; kingdom Viridiplantae; phylum Streptophyta; class Magnoliopsida; order Asparagales; family Orchidaceae; genus Dendrobium; species Dendrobium officinale. The sequence goes on from CM033683.1 coordinate 29,921,745, forward strand.
GCCTAAAACTTAGCACACAAGTATACACAAAATATGATATTGGGCTTAATGGTATTTTGATATAGTAATGATTCGATCATTTCTCTATACTTTTTCTAGTAAACAAGTTTCCACTTTGGTCCTTATCTCACTGGGTAGTCAGGCTTATGGGGGTGTTTGTACTTCATATAAAATTTCCTAATGATTTCTTTGTTATGCCTAGTTTGGATAAGGAAGGTTCCATCAATTCTTTATCTAATATTTTGCCATAAAAATAAGTCATCTTACTCATCATACTGATATCAAATTCATTTATCATTGTACATGAAAATTCTTCACACATTTCATTATTTATGGATTCAAATAAGATGTCATTTACATAGATTTAGACTATAAAGATATATGTTCCTATTCTTTTGATGAACAATATGGTTTCTAATATGCCCTTAACAAATGACTACTCTATCAAGAATGTGCTATGCCTATCTTACCATGCTCAAGGTGCTTATTTTAAAAAATAAAATGCTTTTTTAATTTATAAACATGATTAGAAATTATTGTACTCTTAAACCCTAGTTGGTTTCTCTACACACACACACACACACACACACACACAAACACACACACACACACACACACACACACACACATATATATATATATATATATATATATATATATATATATATATATATATATATATATATATATATATATATATATATATATATATTCCTTTGTGACTTCATTTAAGAACACACTCTTCACATCCATTTGGTACAACTCAAAGCATCTAAAATATGAGTGACCTAATAAGACTCTAATGGCTTCTAATGTGACTACTAGTGAGAATTATTTTCATTGAATCCAAATTCATAATATCTTAAATGCATTAAATGATTAACTTTTATTTTCTAAAAATTTAACCCATGTGAATATGGTGTATCATTTATAATCACTAAATCATACAGCTTACCTCCTAGACTCATATTATTAATGGGTTTAAAAAATCCATGTGTGGTTCTCCAATTATCTATTTGTGGAACTTCCTTAATTAGGTGTGGTGACGATTTTCCTTATTTTTTTGTTTACATGCATCATACAAATATTTTTTTTGGTGAAGTTTAACTTAGATATTCTCCTTACAATTATATGAATGATTTTTATAAGTGACCTTATGCTATCATGACATCGTATCCTCTACCATAGCCACGACTCATTTAAGGTGGTTCATAAACAACAAAAATACTAGTTTTATCTATACAATCTAAATCAACCATGTATATATCATTTATCCATAATTCTTATAAATTCATATAATGCTTTAATATTCAACATACATAATAGCACTATATTTATCATATTTGGTTCTTACAATAAAATATAAGACGGCGCAGGTTCCGGCGGAGTGATGCGACGTAAAGTTTACGGCGTTATTTCCGGCGGATCTGACGCCGGAAATTTACCGGCGTCCATTGCGCCGGTAATTACGCCGGTGAAAAGGGCTCTGGATTATTTCCGGCGCATATTACGGCGGAAACGTTCCGGCGCACGTTACCGGCGGATTGTGCGTCGGCTTATTTAAACTCAACGAAAACGTTCCGGCGCATTATCCGACGGTAACATTACCGGCGGACGGTCCGCCGGAAAGTCCGCCGCTAAAAGCCCTAAAATGCGAATCGGAGCCCTCTGGGCCGTCATTCTTTTCGCTACTCTCTCTCACCTCGCCTCCTTCGCCCGTCGCCCTCCGTCGCCGTTCGTCGCTCGCCGTGGATTGACGTCGCCGACGGTCACCGAACTTCGCCGCCGACGGTCACCGGACTTCGCCGAGCATCTCCCTCTCTCCTGGTCGAGCGCCGCCGAGCATCCTTCGACCGACCGAAGGTATATTTTGTTTTTTTTTTTTTTTCATTTTCGGTTGGATTACATGTAGGATTTGTCTTAAGTCCATATCTTTTTGTTTTAGTCATGGATGTTATCACTAGACATTTGCTAGAGGATATACTTGGTGCATGATTTTTGTTGATGATATTCTTCTTGTTGATAAGACTAGAGAGGGAGTTGAAGGTAAACTTGGATTATGTAGATCAACATTAGTCCATATCTTTTTGCTTAAGTCATGGATGTTATCACTAGACATTTGCTAGAGGATGTACCTTGGTGCATGCTTTTTGTTGATGATATTCTTCTTGTTGATAAGACTAGAGAGGGAGTTGAAGGTAAACTTGGATTATGTAGATCAACATTAGTCCATATCTTTTTGCTTTAGTCATGGATGTTATCACTAGACATTTGCTAGAGGATGTACCTTGGTGCATGCTTTTTGTTGATGATATTCTTCTTGTTGATAAGACTAGAGAGGGAGTTGAAGGTAAACTTGGATTACGAAGATCAATATTAGTCCATATCTTTTTGCTTTAGTCATGGATGTTATCACTAGACATTTGCTAGAGGATGTACCTTTGGTGCATGCTTTTTGTTGATGATATTCTTCTTGTTGATAAGACTAGAGAGGGAGTTGAAGGTAAGCTTAAGTCCATATCTTTTTGCTTTAGTCATGGATGTTATCACTAGATATTTGCTAGAGGATATACCTTGGTGCATGCTTTTGGTTAATGATATTCTTCTTTTTGATAAGACTAGAGAGGGAGTTGAAGGTAAATTTGAAAAATCTTTTTGCTTTAGTCATGGATGTTATCACTAGACATTTGCTATAGGATATACCTTGGTGCATGCTTTTTGTTGATGGTATTCTTCTTGTTGATAAGACTAGAGAGGGAGTTGAAGGTAAACTTAAGTCCATATCTTTTTGCTTTAGTCATGGATGTTATCACTAGACATTTGCTTTAGGATATACCTTGGTGCATGCTTTTGGTTAATGATATTCTTCTTGTTGATAAGACTAGAGAGGGAGTTGAAGGTAAAGTTGGATTATGGAGATCAGCATTACTCCATATCTTTTTGCTTTAGTGGTTAGTAGGGGATTGTGACTTTTTTTGCATTAATAAGTGTAACATAAGTTTAGGTTATGGATATTAGAAATATAGTGAGGTGAGGGCTCTTCTGGCGGCTCTGATTATCGCATGTGGTCGCAGGCCGTCGGAGGAATGCAGCATGGTAGAGTATATGGCTTAGGTGCGCAAGCTCAGGCATTACGAGGGGATGACCTCCTCTACTGCATCCAGCTTCGCATCCAGTTCGCATGAGTCCTTACAAGCTCAACAAATAATTGCCCTTCAAGCTGAGCTAGAACAAGTAAGGAAATCACAAGTTGATTGGCAAGCTCAGCTGCAAGCACAGATTCAAGCTCAGCTGCAAGCACAGGTGCAAACAAGTACGGAGCAACACAATCAGTTGCTGGATGAAATGCGCAAGATGAGGGAGAAACTGAGTGGAAAAGACGTAGCTCCACCTGAGGAGGAGTCGACGGAGTCAGAGTAGTGTAATTTAGTTGAAATGAACTTGTATTTTTATGTGAACTTATGTTATTGGACAATTACTTTTAATATGATGTTATCAGTTGATTTTTAATATTAATACTGTTGTGGAACTGTTGTGAACCTGTTGTGGAACTTGTATGTGTTAGAATTGATAGGTTTGCAGGTGTGGAAATGGGATTGTTGGCTGGGAAGGCAATTTTTTTTTTTGTCAATGCTACAGGTTTCCGGCGGATTATGCGCCGGTAATCCGTCGGAAATGACGATACAACGAAGTGTATCGTACGTACCGGCGAATATGATCCGTCGGCCACTACCGTCGAAAGTCCGGCGGATATTCCGCCGGTAATTACCGTCGCATTATACGACGGTAAATGCCGGCGCATTAGGCGCCGGAATTCTCATATTCTCCGCGTCGGCAAACAGACCGGGTAATGCGCCGGTAATGCGTCGGAAACGGCGCCGGAAATGTTTCCGGCGCAACTTATACGTCGGAAACAAATTATCGACGCACCCTAAACCGGCGGAGATATTTGCGCCGGAACATGCGCCGGCGAAACGTCCGCCGGTAATAACGGGTTTTCCGTTATGGCGGATTGTGCAGTAGATTCATGTTATATCAATCAGATACATAAAGATATGTGTATATAGTAGCAGCATGGGTTTAGATGATTGAAGATTTGATATTTAAAATTAGAAATTTCATAATCTTGCACTTAAAGTGGATGATGGACTTGATTAAGATCCCATGGTTATGTCATCCTGGGCGATTGTGGTCCCTAGTCTACTTAGAAAGAGGAGGTAGTCGACCCAACCTTAAAGAAGAATCCTTATCGGTAGCCATGGGTTGCGTCATCCAAGGGTACCTGATAGACTTGGGATAAATAATTATCTAAGGGAATAAATTTAAATTCACTTTAACTAATTGAGGGCTTTATTCCTTATTTATTATATCATATTGATTTATATCTCAAGGATCTAATGCCATTAGGGAGCTTATAGGCTCTGGCAATGACAATAATTTAGTGGTGTCATTTGATGGCAAGCCACCCGGTTTAAATGGCCTGATCATAACAGTTTACTTGTGGTTCTATTTGGAAAAAAAATTGCTAGTTAGAGGATACATTCCATATTCTTACTGACAAGATACTATTTAAGACTGAATCCTAGTGATATTCTTGATCATACATTAGCTTTTTTTGAGCTAAAATAATTTTTAAATTTATCCACCTCAATAAACTATTGCTAAGAGTTGACTGGTTTTACTTTAAGTACTTGATGGTTGAATTTTGATTTTAAATATTTTTGATATTTTTGGAGTTGTGGGATTCATAAGTTTGCTTGAATGTTTCAAATTAACCCCTTTGTTTGCGATCTATGTTCAAACATGGCCATCATTGGGGCATTTTATGGGTTGTATTTTATTGATTGAATCTTATTGACTTTGTCAACTTGTTAACAAATGACCGGGTTCGTCATTAGCTTTGTGCTTTTATTCTTGAATTTTCTTAATTATTATCATTGAAGGCCTAACATGAATGCATTAAAAAATATATCAGTCAATTTCATTATCATATATTTGTTTAACAGTTTAAACCGTATTGACTCATATTAACCCACATAAAAGGATTGAATTTAAATATGTGTTTATTCACTGACTCATGTAGCATCCTCTAACATCACGTATGTGCCAACACTATGCTTGTCGGGGCCCATTTGAGTATTTACGGGGTATTTTTTAATATTATCATTTGAACCTTATCAACTCTTCCCAAGTACTAACAGAGGATAAGGTTCTTATCATATGTATGCTATTATTTGTGAATTTTTCTATTTATTGACCTTGAAGGACAAACATAAACATATGAAACCAAATATCTTTGTCGATATCACGACCATGTATTTGTTTGATTGTTCGGGCTGTGTTGACACCCATCAACTTGTATAAAAGGATCAAGCTCAAAGTTTGGTTCAATATTTGACCCCTGTTGCATCTTTAGATGTCACATGTGTACTCATAACATGCTTGTTGTGGCCCAAACGGGTATTTGGTTGCATGTACATTTTTTGTGTGTTCATGTGTATACACATTATAGTGCATGTGTTAGGGCTTTTTTAGAATATTTCAGCTATGTGGGCAACTGTCATTTGAGTGCAACATTCTATTTGGAAGCTCGTATATGCCTTTTTTCTGCTTGTATGCATGTTGTGGATTCGGTAGCATGGCATCAGACTACGGGTTACCCGTTGCTTTGTACATGAAGATTGTTGTGCACTAACTAGTCTCCTATTGTTGCTTGTAGATGCTTGCAATTGTTATTATGCTCTTCGTACATGTTTATTGGTGAGTTGTCACACTCATTGCACATTATCTTTATATCTGTAGGAGACTGGTGTGCTCATTTATATTATCGATACGTGTTGAATGGAAAATACTAGAATATTCACTACCAATTGATGATCATAACTCATAAGCATATTATTACACATATGGTGAATCTTCTATCACCACTAATGAGTGTTTGTTGTGAACAACGTCGTTGTGTATGCTTTGGATTTTTTTGTTTCCTATGGAATTGAATGTATTTATTTGTGTTTTAATATTACTGAATGAAGAAGCATCTTTTCATTTATTGCATGTCATTTGCCGTCACCTATAGGTGGCTCACTGTTTGGATTGTAAGTCTTTATTTTTGTTTGTAAATGTATGTATGTGTTGTGGACCTTCATTCTTGTTTGTAAGTAAGATATCACATCAGTATCTACATTCACAAGAGATTCCTTATATCTGTAACATGTCCTTTATCGTCATTTGCATGCAAGTCATTCTATTCATCTATAAATTGTTGTTAAGCCCCAATTGAGTTAAATTTGCATTATATTTTGCTTGCTACAAATCTTCTCATTCATATTTTCCAAAGAATTCAACGTACTTGCAATATCCCCCACATCATTACTTTTAAGGAAAATCGTTATAGGCATTATAAGTCATCTATCATTATCCATAGGCAAGCTATATTGAATACAAATCTTTTAACACCACCAATATATATATATATATATATATATATATATATATATATATATATATATATATATATATATATATATATATATTACATTTCTTGTACATCTTGCTAATGATTTTTATGATAGAACTTTTGTAGCGACCCGTAAGATCTTGTATTTGATGCATATCATATTTTCTTGTGTGTAGTGATATTGTGTATTTTCTTGCAAATTAATGTTGGTTGCAAGAGTGTTGTAGCATTTATTACATGTTGCTTGCTATCATCTCTATGTAGACTATTGTGTGTATTTATGATCTCCAACCACTACTCATAAATGTTCTGCTCATACATGATAAGCTTCCTAGGGTGTTGTTGCATGTCTCTGATGCTCAAGAGTCACTTGATGTTAATTTCCTTTTTTGCTATATGGGATCAACAAATTTGATTAGAGTCAGATTATCATCAAATCATTATGGTCATGCTTCTTATGATTGTTCCCTTCATTGCTACATGTCTTTCGTAAGTGCGTCTTTCATTTCAATTAACTCTATCCATTTTGTAAGCATATATAGCTTGAATCTGGCTCATGGATGAGTTAAGAGCCCAACAAAATTACTTTCTATCAACATTATATGTTTGTATAATCTATTCGCTTCATATCAAATGTTATTCATGAGCGAGGTGTCTCATTTTATGGCTTGCAATGATATTTGCTGAACAGAGCCTCAAATCACTGTTTGTTTGTATTAACGGTTTGCTTTTTACAATTATTCTATTTGTTTGCAATTAGATTACTTATTTTCTTCATTTTCATTGCTTGCAAGCTAGCAATCATTAGCCCTTCATTATCTTTGAAAGCAGCTTTGTAGTTTGTATAATGATTTTGTTCATTGTTGCTTATACTTCAACCAACATGATAATTTTTTATACCCATTGTGAGTTTTGTATCATTGCCTATGATTGTATCACCACATTTTGCATTTCTATTTTTACTTGGGAGTTATACTTGGAGTTTTTAACCTGTTGAATGTTCTCGATTGTTCATCATAAGTTCAATTAGTGTTTGCATTTCTTTATTATGATTGAGCATCATACAAATTAATGTCCAATAACCAGCTTTTTTTTTTAAGCTCGAGTTCAATTCATCGTCATTTGTTCAGTGTCAAGTTCAAGCTTTATTCCTTGTAGTCTTATTTGTATTCAAGTCCTATGTATTTATTCAAGACAAATCCTCAGTTCACTGAAAATTTTTGGCAGCCTTCCAGCATCTTCCCCATTTAGGAGAAATTTCAAGAGTATGGGCCTCCCACCATGCTAGAGAAAAGCATGTACGATAGGTTTGGGATGACACCGCGACCGTAAATCTTTAATCCCACCATGCTAGAGAAAGACGTGTATGGGTCATCAGGGTACTTGTTTGAAATGTGCAATTATTTTACCCATCGATATTGAGGTGCATACATGTACTTAAAAGTGTCTCTGCCATGCTACAAGAGTCTGTATAGGCCATACCTACCTCACCGAAGTTGCCACACCGAGTTCCCTTCCCATCATGATAGAGAAAATCATGTATGAGTGATTTTTCAGTGCATCGCAAATGCCAAATGTAGGGTTTGAGTTTAGGGATTCATACATGTGCATGGACTGGTGACACTGACATTGATTGTATTAATGGAGAATACAAATTTCTTATTTCCTTTTTCCTCTCTTTTTGTATTTTCCATATTTTTTTAAATATTAATTCTTTTTTTTAGTAATCTCTCTCTCTCTCTCTCTCTCTCTCTCTCTCTCTATATATATATATATATATATATATATATATATATATATATATATATATATATATATATATATATATATATATATATATATATATATATATTCCCCTCTCTCTCTCCTTTTTATTTAATAATGACAGTAATAATGTTAATAATTAATAACATTAGTTTGTAATAACATTAATAAAACTAATTATTAAGAGATAAATAAAATAAGAAAAAACTTACTGCCTTAGATTTGGGTTGGGTAAGTGGACTAAGTAGATGGGGTAGATATGGAAATTTATGCAAGCTTGGTATGTAGTGTACTAGGCTATTGGTTAAGGACTATGAGCAGGTTATTTGGGCCTTGAGTGGGTTGAGGTGGAGTTATGATAGTTGTTGGTTTGGTGTAAGGGAAGAGAGGTTAAATGGAGCATAAGGGCTCGATCAGAGAAGGGTAGAGGTGACGTCTATGGTAGAGGAGATTGATGCTTGTGGATGGCGATTGGGTTTGATAGCTTTCGGGAAGGGGATCTAGAGGTGGAGTTTTTTTTCAGCTTTGGGTGTTGGAATTAGTTGGAATGGGAAAGAGAAGGACGTCGATCAAAGTTGGCAACGGCTTAGAGGCTCACTGATAATAAGGGGAATCTGCCAGAAATCTACCATAAATCTTGCATTTCATGTATATTTTCAGATGATATTCATACAATGATAATTCACACATCAAAAAGTCTTTTCCAGCGAAATATTTTTGTTGGATTTTATGGCGTGATTCTGGCAAAAAAAAAATGAAGTGTGTCATTTTCTCCAAATGAATTTTGGCGCTATATCCATCGGTATTTCTGATGGAATTGTTGTGTTGGAATTACCATCGAATAATCTGTCGCGCTATTCCGACAGACTATTATTGACAAATAAAATTGGTATATTATCCGCTGGAAATACTGCATAATGAATCTGCCATAAATTTATATACATTTCATCGTATCGTATTTTCCAGTGGATAATATGTTGGAAACTTATAACACAAATTAAAAAATAGTCTTCCCTGTTACGAAACTATTTTCTATAATACAACCTGCATATAGAAATTCCAATACCATATTCATTCAATCATAAACCTCTAATCAATAACATCACTAAATATCAAACATAAACATAGACATATATTCTGAATTAATTAACCAAATAGTTTAAAATGAAATTTAAAGTTTATTCATTTGAAACTATATAAATGTACAAACATAAATAAGTGTAGATGTCTAGAAAAAATTATACAACATATCTGAATCAATCTCCTCCTCTACTAATGTTGCCTTCATTCCACTAAAATGCTCCTTGATTTCTTGCATTTCATCTAACAACTGAGTTTATTGTATCAACATCCACTTCTATATCTGGATCTGCTAATCAACTTATGATTTCCTGACTTGCTCTATCTCGGCTGTAAGGGCAGCTACTTGTTGGCTATATAAGGACTCCTTAGAACTTGCTGAGAAGCTAGAGCCACCAAATGTCTGACCCTTTTATGCTTATGCTTGCCAGCCTAAACTATAAACCCTTCAATGTTTCATTCCTCCTACCACTTGCGTCCAAGTGCAATAGTCAGAATATTATGTTGAAAATGAACCCTCACCTGCTGCACCTTGGCTCTTTCGAAGCTGTATATACTCCTCCTATGAAAGTTAATAAAAATTTAAGCAATTTAGACATGACATAAAAATTTTTAAACTTATATATTTACATAGACTTTCCTTGCTCGCTCATCAACCCATTGTTAGGCCTCCTAATGCTTGTGGGTATGACTATGTAATTCAATAGGGGTCAGTTCTCTACCAAGTATTTTTATAATAGACTTACATTAGTATTCATAACAAAGTAAATTATTAAAATCTTTGAAAATTCTTTATCAAAGATCGTCTGTGCTCAGTATGTGAAATTGAACCCACAATATGAAGGGAACTAGCCATACCCCTAACATCAGAAGCTTTGTTCTGTCTATTATGTTCCCTCCTCATGTTATACTCTAAGCTACCCAAAGCACTAGTCAACTCAGCCCATACTCTCTCACCAATCTAGAGTGCTCACTCACGTGACTTTTTAATATCTATAAATATGTCTCACATGTAAGTTGACCCACGCTTCTCAAAATTATTTATGAATTTATCATTGTGTTGTGGTAGCCAATAAAAATCATTCTATATTTAAAAACATATAATATTGAATATATATTTTTGTTAGTTTAAGTATAAAAATTATAATATAGAACATATTTATATAATAATTAACCTCAAACTCTCTAAACCATATATCCCGCACTTCTTTTGATACTTTCTTCCAATAAATATAAGGAGCATCATACATGCTCCGTATTATGTCTGGTATTTTAGTGTCAGTTATTTTAATAGGTGAAACCTGCAAAAAATATGTTATGTGAGAAAAAATTTATTTATTTTTAGTTGTATGTTAACAATATAATAACTACATATATTTCACTGTTAGGTTCAACCAATATGCAACTCTCAATCGCCAGCTTTACTGTAGCTGGGGTGGAAGGTCCACCTATAACGGGTAAAGGGGGTGGTGGGGGATAGTATGGCAGAAAATATGATGGATATGGATAAGTAGGAGAGCCACTATGAGAAGTTGGGGGTGGGTTGTAAGGGTAAAAGGGAGTACTCTACGTGGCGTTTGGTAAAAGACAGCGGGCTTTGGTGAGTACAACTATGGGAAATTGGCTGCAGGAGTAGGTAAAGGCGGGCTAGGTTGATTTTAAGTGGCAGGCTAACACACAGAGGTCCCTTAAGTACGTATAGACCTACTAGGTGGGCCAATAGTCTTCTTCTTATTACACCTACAAAATTTTTTTTTTTTTTTTTATCATTTCTCTATAACGATCATCACCTTAAGCCATCTACAAAAAAATTAAGAAATACTAGCAACATAATTATAACAAACATTTAATATAAAATAGCCCCGTAATTAAATAAATGAAGTAGAGCAAAAATAAAATAAAATAATAACTAATTATTGTCAAGCTATTCAAATAAATCATATTATCAAAAATCATTTACCTTATGTTTACTCATCTTTTATTGATTCATTTTCATATGATCAAACATCTCCACCAGTATCATATTCCTCATGATTTTTCTCTATTTTTTATATTTTTTCATGACTTTCCTCTATGTTTAAATCTATTTCTTCTAACTGCAACTCACTCTCATTAATTATAATTTGATCATCAGCAAATTTAGTAAGATTATTTAAGTTTAACATAAACTCTTCTTGATGTGTTGGTGGTATTAAAGTGGTTGTCTAAATTACTACCCTTGGTTTGGTCTTCAAAACTATGAGCCAATCCTATTTATCTCATAATTTACTCAAATAGTTACCAAAATAAACTTGGCTTGCTTGGCTAACAATAATGAATGGTTCAAACTTTGTATATCACCTAACTCATTTTACTTTTATTATATCATAAAGCGCATGTATTATTATACCTCTATTCTGTACTGAAATCATACCAGTCATAACAGAATATATACATATTATTCCCGTGATCGGGATATTCCAACTGTAATATTTCTTGTAATATATTATAGTACTAAAAAACATCACATATATGGGTGTTCCCTCTTACATATACACCATAATTATCTGTCTTCCTACCTTCACACGAAAATTTTGTTTGGAGTTTGTAGCAATTAATAAAAAAATTTGGAAAACATTTCACTAATCTGTTTGGTCCCCAAGCTAAATCAAGTATCCCATGATACTACAAATTACTGCCTTGAGTATACACCAATTTAGTAGATAAAGTATATTATTATCATGTTTATTGACCACAATGTTAACTAAGTAAGACAAATTAGTTGAAATAAATAGTCAAAATGTATACCATAATTTTAAACCAATTAAGAAATTTTGTTTCTACTATCTTTTAGACTTCTGCTGGTTCTAATGTATTCAAACCATCAATGAAACTCCTGAAAACTTTAGGATTTAGATCGAATTTATGAGGAACAAATGTATAAACAATCTAAGTCATACTTACTCGAAATATCGCTCAACTTTATCATAGTTAAGTAAGATATACAATGTGGTAACTCTCATCTCTTTATCAGTTAAATAGCACATGGTGCTAGCGAATGAGGGTTCATCACTTCTGTGGAATCCAAATAAATTTGAGATTTTACCCATATTTTGAGGTACAGTACTCCTACTTAATTGTGACTCTATTTTAAAGTAATATGAGTATAATTGGGTTGTCTCATACATTAAATATAATTCACAAGTTGAACATTCAGGATATGCTTTACTCTTAGCAGTCTTTTTAAGTTTAGTTAAATACCTCTTAAAGGTTATATCCACCAATACTGAATAGGTCCACCTATTGTAGCCTCAAATGGTAAATGCATGGGTAGATGCTTCTTATAGTCAAGAAAATATTTAAGATAATATTTTCTTAAGTTTATATAAAATGAAAATAATATACTACTCCATAAGAATCAACTGCTTTGCATTTAGTTTTGAAGAGCACAAAACTTTGAAGAAGACACTTAGCTTGATCAAGGGCTTTAAAATTTGATCTTGCAAAAAACTAAAGGCAATTGCATGAAGATATGACAGTCATAACTTTTCAATCCAAATAATCTCCATGATCTTATTTCAACACATGTACTTAGATTGAAAGAATATCTATCAGATATCCATAGAGTCTTCTCCCATTCACAAACTGCTCGTCTCTACTCTAAAATCAAGGTGAAATGATCTTTTGGTTTGAGAAGTTTTTCATTTTTTTCCATCCTTTAATTCTAATATTTTTTTCATATGAATCTCCTTTAAGTCCATCCTTCTTTTTATATTATCTTTGATATTCATGATTGTATTGAAAATATTATCAAAAATATTTTTTCTCTCTATGCATCATGTCAAAGTTATGTCTTATCAGGTTTGTCATCTATTATGGAAATGACCAAAAAATACTTTCTTCGTCCAATTGTGGTTGATACCATACCCTGACAATTTGTAATAAACTAATTTTAGAGAATCCACCATTGTGGGCATAAACCTTACTCTTTTAAATATTTCTTCACTAGTTAATCTAGGAGGAGGCTGCAACAACACTATTTATTTTAGTAAAGGCATCCTTATTTTACCTAAAAGGATGACCTGTAAGTAAGAGTATACAGAGATAGTCAAACCAAGTGTTCTTCCATCCATACTTGAAAGTTGATGACTTTATATGTTCTATAAAATATAGATAAGCTAACTTACTAAAAGTGATTCAACCAAAGAGTACAACATACGCATGAAAGTCACCAATTGTTTAAAGTAATATTGCCCTCATTATAAAGTTATATTTGGTGAAGATATTATATGTACTTAATCTTTCTTCTCATAATAAATTTAAATCATCAATTAATGATTATAAGAATACATCGATCTTTACTTTTGAATTATATGGTTCTAGAATGATAAGAGTCAAAATCAAGTTGTAGTCATACACAACTCTGAGGGAATTATAAGGAGTGAGTATCACGGGCCAACATGAGTAAGGTGAAGTAGACTGACTAAATGGAGAAAAATTACATGTATATAAACCTAATCTTATATTTCTTGATTCTATGGAAACTATGGGATATATATGATCATAGTGTTTACAGACCTCTGCTTTTTACGGATGTGTAATAACACATTCTCATGAAATATGTTCATTATGACATCTCATATATGTATATATGTAGTAGATCTTATGGATGCATATAATCATTATAGTCTAAGAATTATGGGCAAGTAAAACACTCTACTAACAGGTACTTCCTTCAACTTTCATTTCATTCCAGACTTTGGTTTAAATCTTAGTGCATTATAATGATGGCATGCAATCTCTGATAAATCATCTTTAAAGTATAATATTAATCCAGTAACACAACATTCTATCTTTGTGTAACCTAATCAAGTTTGGAAACCAACTTTTTAGTCTGATATAAATGTATAAGAATTATGTTACATGTCAGGTTGGTTTACTTAAGGCTAATGCATTGATTAAAACATTTATGGGAGATGTTATATTCTGTCTTGATGCTCAACATCTTTATAATAATGGGTAACTCTGAGGGAGTGGTGTACCCCTTCAGTATTGATTGTTGGGAAGCATGTAAAAAAATATAAAAATTTTATGTCTCCTTATTAGGTGACTCTTCTTTATATTATTCAAATTATACTCTAATTGCATCATGAACTAAGTCTTCAATATCAGGTAGAATATTTTCTTCCTCAGCTATTGTAGAACTTGTAAACGGGTCACATCGAGAATCGAAATATAACTCATACTCACCATGAGAAGTTCAATACCAATATTCTCGCTTAAACCATCTGTGGTATAGATTAATAGTTACATCATCTAAACTTAGGCGCACTTGATAATTATGTTTAGAACATGAGCATCAAAACTTTCCATCAGAGATGAAGTTGGACAATTGACAAGCTGTCTTAATGAAAAAATTCACCCTTTTAATCAACACATGTTAATATTTTTCATCCTTGCGCCAATTAGTTATTCAATCAACATATTTGATTTCTAATATCCATATTATAACATATATATAATATGAATATATTAGATATTATTGTAACATATAGTGAAGAAAAATAAATAGATTTTAATTTTATTTTTAAATCAAATACTATTATTTCACATAGGTCCCTTGTCAATGAAAAATTGGACAGCCGCCTAGCGTTTCCCCCATTTAGGAGAAATACAAAGAGACTTAATCTACCTGACACATCAAGAAAGATATATACTGTCAGTTTCAGGTGACACTACGGCTATGATCTTCAATCCTACCATGCCAAGAATGGAAAGTATGAGTCTTCAAGGGGGTACTTATGTGAAAATGTAATTTGTGATAGAGATATTTTCAGCGGATTTACTTATTTTCTTGATGTGTAAAAAAGTAGTTTGTGTGACAATACCATATAAGCCTTCTCGCTCTCTCTAATCTTATCTTCTATAAGAGCTTCTCCAACATTTTCATGTATATGCTCATTTCGTATCTTATCTCTAAGAGTAAAGCTCTCATGAGCATTCTAATCTCTATAAACCATCTAAGTCAAATCTCTCGCTCTCTATAATATTTTCTTCCATAAGAGCTTCTCCAATATTTTCACATATATGCTCATTTCATATTTTATCTCTAAGATTAAATTCGTAAGAGCATTATAATCTTAGGCATTCTAATCTCAATTTATAATATACACATCTCTCACTCTCACTCTATGTAATCTCATTCCATAAAAGCATTCTAATCTCAACTAAACATTTACACATCAACTCCCTCTCTAGAATCATTAATAAGAAGAATATCATAATCAAAATGCATACACCATGCTATAATCTCTTGCAAATGTCTACCGAGAACATTCATGACAAAAGGAAAAAACTTACGCGGTATTTCTAGAAAATAAGGAGGCAAATGTCAGCAACAGAGGCGGCAAACTTAGGCAAAGATATCAGTGAATGTGGGCAAGGTTGGCAGTGAATGTCAGTAACGGATCGATCTAGATGGTGGTGGCATTCGACATAGCTATATAATGCTAGAGGAGAGAACTGAAAGGAGGAAAGAAAATGAGAAGAAAGATGACGACGTGGCAAAATAGGGCTTTCATTGGATTTAAGTATGTCAGCGCAAATTACGCTGGATATTTTGTCAGTGAGTTCTGACAACAAAATGTGTCAGAATTATATAAAAAATGGAGAATTATTTGGTAGAATATGCATCGATAAATTAGTGGCAAAAAATATGCCAAAAATTCCACCATAAACTACCGGCAAAATATCCACCGGTTTGTCCACTGACTTTTATCGGTGCATTTAAATTCACTGAAAAGTATGACGATAATAGAAGATTTTCCTGTAGTGGCATTGTGGTCTTGATCGGTCGTGGTGGTAGACACGGTAGGAAGTTCGAAGATTAGCTGTTCTTTTGTCGATGGGAAATAGGGAATCAAGTATGAGAGATGTCGCTGAAGTTTGGCAGGAGGAAGTGGTTGTGATCGTAACAGGTTTTTTGAACAGGGTTGGGCATATGCAGGTTTTGGCAACTAGAGGGGTTTGATTGGTTTGGTCGCGAGAGCTACAAGTAAGAGCAAATCGGGCAAGGCTTATGATAGAGAGGTGTTCAAAATAGGAAAAAGAGTGGATGGGTGGGTGAGATTACATGCTTGCATGAGTTTGGCTCTGTGGTCGGAAGACTTGCATCGACTTGTGTGAGGATTACATGTAGAGAAGATAGGGCCGAATATGTACAGCAGTTAAAGTGAGGGTTTGTGAATGAGGGAGAGATGGATGAGTGCGGAAGAAGAATTCATTTTCAAGGGAAGGAGGAAAGATCGGGAAGAAGAAAGTTATTTTTGTCCATGCGTGGAGGAAGAAACAAAAGCCTCATTTTCATCGTAGTATTTAAGGACTCAATCGAGCAGATCTCCGCACATGGTCGACAGGACGGTTTGACAGCAAATCGTAGGAAAAATTTTTAGGTCCTCTAACCGGATGTTGCTATAGGTTCGGCCACCAATGTTTTAACGCCACGTAGCAGCCTGAAGAACTGACCCAAACCCGTGGTAATTTTTGAGCTTTCACGTGTTTTTTCACTATTTCGGCTAAAACGGGCGGGAAAAGTTTAAAACCCGCGGTTACTTTATATGTTGAATAAACTTTTGGCCGATTAGCTCCTGTAGACAGAGCGTTATACAGTATTTAGATTTTACAGGTAGAAGAGAAAGTTTTCACGAAGGTTGAAGGCGATTGATGAGAAGATTCCTGCTACTTGTTTGTAAAAGTTAGACGATTTTGACGAAACATTTGGTGGCACTTATACTTAGGATGATGATTTTCTTATTTTTTTACAAGTAATTTCTTATCCACCTATGTATAATCAATTCATTTTTTTTTTTGTACCGAACTTTTTTATTTCTCGGTACTGTTTGGCATTTATATGTAATACTCGGTATGTTTCTTTGTACCGAGATTATAATTATGATAAGTTTGTACAGATCCTTTTTATAACTCGGTACTGCTCGATATTTATTTGTATTAATCAGTATGTTTATTTGTACCAGGATTATAATTATGATAAGTTTGTACCAAGATTTTTTAGAACTCGGTATAGCTCAGTATTTATACGTAATACTCGTTATGGTGAGTTTTTTTATGTGAATTATGTCTATTATGTATCGATGATAATGTCAATATGTTTGTGCCGAGACTTTAGAAAACTCGGTACAGTTTGGTTTTTTCACGTATTATTATGTATTGTCAGTATGCAGTTTTTGTGATTTTGCTCGGTATTAATTCCTTGTTACTAATATATAATATTTGAAATTTTTTTCACAAGGGGTTTACAAATCTGAGAAGGAAGCATATGTTAAATATTGCCAATATGCTCATGCACATGATTTTAGTGTTCGAAAAGAACATCTTTCATACTTGACTAATTCAAGGAAATTAAAATCAAAGGTTTTTGTCTGTTCCAAAGCTGGATTCAAGAAGGACACAGAAAAAAATTTGAAGGTCAAATTTCAAAAATCAACTACAAGAACTAGATGTCCCGCTATGGTGAGATTTCCTGTTAGTGAAGATGGAATATGGACGGTAAAATGTTCAGTAGAGAGTCACAACCATGAGTTGGCAAAACCGGATGATCAACATTTGTTGAGATCATCTAGGCAGATTACTGAAGAAAATGCCTCCATTTTGAAATCAATGTCTGAAGCGGGAATAAGAACAGTGAATACATTTTCCTATCTATCCGATGAGGTGGGAGGTGTAGCAAATCTGGGGACCAAGAGGATGCATACAACTACATTCAAAAGGAGAAAAGAGCAAAAACAGAGAATAGGGACACCAATTCGCTAATCAAATTGTTTAAAAATCGGGTAGCTGAAGACCAACTGTTTGCATGGGACGTGCAAACTGATGAAGAAGACAGGTTGGTGAATATTTTTTGGGTTGATGGTTTGGGAGAGTTGATTACGACTGCTTTCGGGATGTAATTATTTTTTATTCTAGCTACCATCTTAATAAATATAATTTAGCCCTTGCCCCTATTATTGGAGTTAATAATCATTGGAAAAACATTATATTTGGGGTGGCATCTCTATCTGACGAAACAATTGATTCATTATACTAGCTATTTGAAACATTTTTAAGAATTATGGATAACAAACATCCAGTTACTATATTTACTGATCAGGATCAAGCAATGGCTAGGGCGATAGAGATTGTATTCCCTAGTACAAGACATTAGTTGTGCCAATGGCATATACACAATAAGGCTCCTTCCAAAGTTTGGTGTTTTAATAGTAACAACAGAGTGAAAGGCCTATTTTATAGTTGCTTCACTAAGTGTGATTCCAAGGAACAATTTGATAGTTTATGGAATGAGATGATCAGAGAAGGGAACGTTCAGAGCCATCAGTGGTTAAAAGATCTGTACAGAATAAGGGACAATTGGTCTACAGCTTTCAACAAAGATTGCTTTAACCTTGGAATATTATCTACACAACGTAGTGAGTCACCAATTTTGTTTGCCATGGTATTTCAAAGGATACAAGTTCTCTTATCGAATGTTTCCTCGGATTAGAGAAACTTATAAACACTTGACGTAGGAATGAACGAGATGAAACTTTTAGGTGTTGTCAAACCGAAATACAACCTTACATGAAAAGTAGTCCGATATTAAAGCAAGCAGCCAAATTTTATTCAAGAAAGTTATATTCCTTTTTTGAAGAGGAGTTCTTACATGGTTTAGGTGGACTATGCATTGATCACTCTTCACCAGACTCGTCAACATTTTCTATGAAGAACATAGACCATTCTCTTGATTCACACATGTGGACGGTTTTGTTTAATTCATCTGAAGGAACTATACAATACAGCTGTGCAAAGTTTAAGATGATGGGTTTACTATGTTCTCATTGCATGAGAGTGATGAGGAAGTTGGATGTTGTTAATATTCCTCAGAAATACTTAATTCCAAGATTGTCATCTAGTGCTCGGAAAGATCTATATAGTCGACTGAAGATCCAACGTATGGGTAACAATACGTGCACATGGAATCATGTTTCCCATAACATGATTTTTAGAAATTATATTTGCCGATTTGTATATCATATTAGCACTGAAGCATAGGGTAATGACGATGCAGAACTATGTATGAGTGATGTTATGAGTGTAATGGCTCTAAATGTTCAAAACATTATGGAAGAGAAAAAAAGAAATGCATAACTGAGGGGATCCACAAAATAATTAGAGATTCTGCAAAGCGCCAGCCTAAGGGAGTCTATAATGCTAAATTGAAGGATCATTGGGAGAAGAGGAAGGCCAAAAAAGTGAAACCGACAGAGCAGAATCCTCCTACAAGTATACATTTTACACTAGCAGAATCAGGAAGTTAGTCTTCCTTTATGTAAGTGTTTAATACAACTCGGTATAACTCGGTACAACTCGGTATTAGCATTTAAAACTCGGTATAAGAGAAATATTTTATTTTTAGCATGGATTGTAAGTTTTACTATGTCTGTATTATGAGTCTTTTTTGGGAATTTTAGAAACAAATCCGATTTTTTAAAACAACTCGTTATTACTCGGTATAACTAGAAATAGAATGATACTTTTTCTTCTTTAGTATCCTATGTTTAAAAAATACTTGGTATAACTCGGTATAATCACAGTAAAGAAAACACTGAAATAACATATATAAATTCAAAAAATTTATTTCATAATGTTACAAAAAAGGGCATATGCAAATTCTACCCTAAATAAATCTATATTGCTTTTCTAGTTCTTATGGATATCCCATTGAATCATATTATCTTGTATAACTGTTTCCATATATTTACAAACAAACATTCCACAATCCACATTATTCTCTTGTGCTAGCAAGTTCGGGATAGTTTGGATTGGCCAGATTCGTATATCATCTTCAAAAGCATCTTTTGTATCAGCGTATAAATGAGATATATGAAAAGGTAATAAAATTATAATATTACCATTCAATATCGTAACTGTAACCAAAGAAAAAATTTTAAAAGCACTTACAACTTCAGGAGCAACGATATTGAGAGTGGATTTTGGTATTGAATCCATAAAATCTCAAATTTTTTCCTCAGGTTGCCAACCAGTAGTGTCCAATGTTTTTCGTTTATAGTGGGAACAAAGATAAGATTAGCATTCTTAACAACAGTTCGGGTGATATTTGCAACAAATTAAGTTATGTTCGTCTCATTATTTTGACAGTAATAACCCTAGAAAAAAACTCACTCAGTAAATTAAGAATATGTTAAATACACACTAATTCTTTATTATAAATGATAACTCACCCAATGAAAAGAAGAAAGATAGAGAAATGATTGGTTTAATCCTGGAACCAGGTCATCTTTTCAAATAATAATAATGAAAAAGCGTCTATATGATTATTATCAAGCTCTTTGCATAGCAACAACTCGTCCATTTGGCTTCTAAAGATAAATGCATTTTCATTCGAAAATATAGTATCATCCCTACATAATTCATTTGATCTTCATTAGAAAAAAATATACATATGAATTCCGAGTTATACCGAGAATTTTAATTCTCGGTACAACTCAGTATTGAGTATAAAAACTCGGTACATGGTGTTCTTACAGTAAATCTCGGTATGGAAGACCAAATACCGAGTTGTACTGAGAATTTTAATTCTCGGTACAACTCGGTATTGACTATAAAAACTTGGTACATGGTGTTCTTACGGTAAAATCTCGGTATGGAATACCAAATATCGAGCAATACCGAGTTGTACCCAAAATTTAAATTCTCGGTACAACTCGGTATTCAGTATAAAAACTCTGTACTTTGTGTTTATACAGTAAAAACTCGGTATGGAATACCAAATACCGAGCAATACTGAGTTGTACCAAAAATAAAAATTCTCGGTACAACTCGATATTGAGTATAAAAACTCGGTACTTGGTGTTCATACAGTAAAAACTCAGTATGGAATACCAAATACCGAGCAATACCGAGTTATACCAAGAATTTTTTTTCGGTACAAGTTAATTCTAAATTCGATACAGCTCCTAATTTAAGAAATATATACTCACTTTTTCTTAAACTGCTTAAGAAAGTTATCAATGGTAATTCGTTTATCTTCAGTTATTAGTAATCGTCCCGTGTAATCTAAAAATTTCGGTGCTGGTCGTTCAATACTTTTGGATTCATCAACTTCATGAACTATAATTTTTGGGAGTAAATCCGGAACAGTAACAGAAATAGCTTTCATTTTTATATTTTCAACATCAGTCACTGCAGCAGCACTTGGAGCAGCATCAGTAGGAGCAGCATCAGAAGGAGCAGCATCAGTAGGCGCAGCAGTATTAGTAGCATTAGTAGCCTTCTCTATTAATCTTGTTGAAGCGCGAGTGGCAGGTCTTCTTCCACTGATTGATGTTTCTTTTTTACTAATCTTTTTAACATCAGTATTTTCCAAATGAACAGAACTACTCTGAGTTCTCTTCTTCTTCATGTCCCCTACTGTGAATGGAGTTTTAACCCTTTTCCTTTTTCTATCATTTCTGAGTTGTACCTGCCGAGCAATTCCTCCCCTATCTAATGAAGGGTAAGGAAATTCCTCATTTTCAGATGGCCTCACAACCTCTTTCATCTCTTTAAAATATGCTTCTTTGGATATTTCCTCAACAATTTTATCAACATATTTGGATACTTCATCCAAATTGTTATGGTCAGATTTAGTTCTTTAAGATGAGGGAACCGGACTTCCAATTCGCTCTGACTTGAAATAGTCAGGAAAATGACGATTCAAGATTTTATATATACCATAAAATTTATTAGTATTCTCATCATTTAAGTTGAATACTTATTGTTTCAATACTGCTACCCGTCTTTCAAGTATAGTATTTGACAGTTCGACTAATGCCATTTTTTTTGACCATATACTGCTGCTGCATAATAAGTTTGTATATGGATTGATTTAGAATATTCAAGTTCATTTCTTTAGGAACAGAAAGATCTGCATCAGGTTTTGGGGTAAATTCTATGGGGCTTGGAGGTTAGATTGGAGAATCATTCTGGATTAGTGGTTGGATAGTAGATTCAGTGTAGATTGGCGGTTGGATAGGAGAGTCAGTGGGGCTTGGCGGTTGGATTGGAGAATCAGTGTGGATTGGCGTTTAGATTGGAGAATCATTCTGGATTGCTTGTTGGATAGTAGATTCAGTGTGGATTGGAGGTAGGATAGGAGATTCAGTGGGGCATGGCGGTTGGATTGGAGAATCAGTGGGGCTTGGCATTCTACTTGGACTGTCTGGAGTTGGAATTCTTGGTGGAGATGGAGTTGGCACTTTAGAAGATATGTGTGGGGCTATGAGTGGACTATGTATAATTTACATATGCTCTCCCGTATGATATATGGAAGAACTCTCAATTAAATTCTTTTCAGCATCTGTAATCCCTTGTAAATATGTGAATATCTGGATCAAATATTTTATAAACATAAAAAATATATAAGTACAGAATAAAGCTAAATGACTAAACATATGTTTAGTACCACAGAATCCCGAAGGTCATTTAATAAATTTTTAACATCTTTATCTCTATAATTAAATTTTTCATCCCAACGAATGAGACGGGGTCGAACCAAATCATCCACTACCGGGTGGAACTTTGTATGCTCAAAGAACCATATCTATACAAAAAAAAAATTAACAAAATAATTCAATGTAAAAATGATTAAAAAACTATATAATAGTTAAGTAAATAAAACAATTTCATATGTTTAAGAAATACTCACAATTATAATCATAACAAATCCATTGACATATCCTAGGGATTGACCTTTTGATCATTTTTTTGCTATTATATTAAATTCAGTCACGAGGAAATCCCTAATGGATTGGGGCCAAATGTATGTTCCAAAATTTTTGACATTCTTCGCAACGTCCAATATTGCAGATTGTACTCGAAGGTTGGCCATTGGAAAGAATATGTTGGACAATAAGTAAATAATGAATTGTTTTCTTACATTCTCGACCGGAGTTGACACATCCAATTTCAGAATATCATGCCTTAGGTCATTTGCTATTTTTACACCCGTTGTAGTAGTCCCTGGTTTAAACTTAATTCCTCTGTTTGGTAAGCCAATAATCAAAGCTATTTCATTAGATGTGAAAGCTAACGTCTGGCTTTTAATAACAAAACTTTCAAAATGTTTGTCCCACGTCGACAATAACATATATACAATTGGAACATTCTAAGGGAATCGAGGCATGTATAGGAGTTGGTTAATATGTAGCTTCCGTAGGCTTGTAACAAACGGCTCCCTAAATTTCAGAACTATCTCATTACAAACTTCTCTAAAACTTGAAGTCCGACATCTAAAATGAATCTTAGGGCAATATCCCTGCAAAATAAAGTAGATGTTCGATCAGATAGACGCTGCATTATCATAATATCGACCAATACGTATTAAAAATTAAAAAAAAAAGCGTTGTGCCGAGGTGTACCGAGTATACCTACTTGTACCGACCACTAACAATCAGCATATAACAATATATTATATATAAAATACTCATATATTTACTGTAAATACCGAGTATTAGTTCTCAAAAAAAAGTTGTACCGAATTATACCGAGTTGTACCGACTATACCTAATTATACCGAGGAGTACCAATCAACATATAACATTATATTATATATGAAATAATCAAAAATTTAGTGTAAATACCTAGATTTACTGTAAAAGAAAGGGTTGTACCGAGGTATATCGGTTTGTACCGAGTTGTACCGAGATGCAATGATCATCACTGAACATTACCAACCAATACCGAGCAGCAAATAACGTTATATTATAATGAAACACTCAGATTTTTTTTTTAAATACCGAGCATTTTCTCTGAAAGAAACCTGTACCGACGTGTACTGAGCAGTACCGAGGAACATCGATCAGCACCGAATACTTATTTGTACCGAGTATTACAGCAAACTAAGAAAATACCGAGATTTCAAAACGTTCTGACAGTGCATTCAGTTTTGTATACTAGAACATAACAATACTTACTTAACCCTAACCCTAAACATACATTTTTTTTAATTTTTAAACGAGATGAACTATATAACAAGAAGGAAAGTTCGTCAGCAATAATTTCTAACCTCAGGCATTATATCTATGGAGGTTTTCGACCGGAGCTTTGCTTAAAAATCACGGGATTTGCTTGCGAACTACAAAAAAAATGAATAGTTACAGGAAGTCGATTCGCCTCGAAGTGAAAATCTACAGTTTTTATAAATATTTGAAATATATCTAAAAGTTGATGGGATGTTGTTCGGCTTGCCAAGGATTTAAAAAAATGCACGTGCGAAAACCCAAAAAACAGCGGGTCGGGTCGGAGACTTTTCTTCATGCTACGTGGCGCTAAAACATTGGTGGCCGAACGTAGAGGAGCGTTTGTTCACCAGACCGAATAAAAGTTCGAATTGTAGAGCCGGGGAATTGTAGCGATGGCAGGACGTGACTGTAGCAGAGTTTCGACATGGGAAGTTGTAGAGGTATATAATATATATATATATATATATATATATATATATATATATATATATATATATATATATATATATATATATATATATATATATATATATATATATATATATATATATCATCATTTATTTTGGCTTTACTATAGGGTCAAAATATTACTATAAGGAAGTTAAGTAAATTATGAATTTGTCATTGTCTTCGCATCCCAAGATTCAAGTAAGAACCTTTAAATTTTGTTAACATTTTTAGCATTGCTAAGTTCTCTTTAAAATTCACATAATGAGGTAACAATCTTAGTAAATCTAGTGTATATCTTAGTAATTGATTCATTTCATTATACACAAAATAGTTCATAATCATGTAGTAAATGTTAAACGAAGATTGCTTAATCTCATTTGTTCCTTTGTGAGTAATATATACTTTATTTTAATTTGTTTTCCAATAGTACAAGTAGATACATGCATGTAGTCGTCATATTTCAATGCACAGATAAAATAATTTAACATCTTGCATTTAATTGTGCATAATCCTTACCTTTGACATTCTAGTTTGTAAATAGAAGTAAAAATTTAATGTCATTTACTAGTCTATTTGGAGGTGCATAGCTTAGTTGAATTAACTTTCACATTCTAAAATCAATTGATTGATTAAAGGTAACCATCCAATATATTTATAAAATAAAGAATATATTGTTGAAAAAGGTGGAAGGGTAATAGAGTAACCTTCCAACATTTTATGATTCCCAAATTATACCATGTCAAGATCTACTTATGGTGTTCAAATTAATCAAGTAAGAACCACTTTAATAGAATTTGAAAATATCTAATACACAGAAGAGGAGGGGGAGGAGGGAGGTGTGAATTGGCATATTTTGATATATTAACTTAGAGATAGGATACGAAATGAGCATATACGTGAAAAGGTTGGAGCAGCTCCAGTAGAAAATAAGATTAGAGAGAGTCGCCTTATATGGTTTGGTCACATAAAATGGCGGCCTTTCGATGACTCGGTTAGGATCGTAGATGTATTAGATTTGACTTATGTTAAGAAAGGTAGAGGCATACCTAAAAAGGCTTGGTTAGAAAATATTAGGAATGACCTTTTTTTATTAGATTTAAATAAGAATTTGACTTTTAATAGGACACATGGAGAAAAAGGATTCATGTAGCCGACCCCACGTAGTGGGATAAAGGCTTGATGTGGTTATTATTTTGATATATTAACTATTACAATAAAAATTTTATAAATTAAAACACCAAAATATAATTTCCCTTTTTTTAAAAAAAACAACTTTAACGCAATAGAGCGAAATTTAATATGTGTGTATTTATTTTTAACGGAGAATGAGTTGCCACATTTTTTCAAAATATTTTCCTTTATTTTGAATAAGATCAACAATGATTAAAAAATATATCTGTTGGTAGTTATAAGGGATTAGAATTCTTTAGTATTATGTCTGAAAGAGGAAGAAATTCTATTGGGAGTCATAAAAGACTAGAATCATTTGAGATTATGACTAGGACTGGAAAAATCTGTGATACAAACTATTATGTGATATGAATTTTAGTTTTATTTGTCTACTCAATACTATTATTTAAATATGTATAAATGTTATGTTTTTTATTATTTTACTCAGGATAATGATTTATTATACTGCATTAAACTGCTTTTAAATATTCTAAAATTTGCTAATAAAAAATATTTAGGATTTAGATTAATGTTTGTGGCCGGCTAAGTTGTTGTAGCTCACTGTGCTTTTACATTTTATTTTAAGATCTAGGAAAGGGAAGGAGCATGTTGATTAACAGTTTAGAATCTGATTTGAGTTTATAAGTATTTCTTTTTTTTTTATTTTTGTACATTCATAACTAGTTTAGATATTTTTCTCTGATTTCTGTTATGTAGCCATATATTATAGTATAGATCTTGTATACCAAGGGCGAAACCCCATTATGGCTAGGGGGACAATTGCCCCCCCTCAAAAAAAAAAAAAATTTTTTTTCATTACACTATTAATTAGGTATTTTTTTGTCTTTATTATTTTTTGTCTTTTGCCCCCCCCCCCCCACCCCCCCCCCCCCCCCCCCCCCACCCCCCCCCCACCCCCCCACCCCCCCCCCCATTGCCCCCCCCCCCCCCCCCCCCCCCCCCCCCCCCCCTCCATAAAAATGTTAAAATACAAAGATCCTTAGGCAATTGCTCCCAAATATAATTAAATATATTATGTAAATGTGTTATTGCTAGGGAATGATGAACCAAATACAAAGAGAAATAGTAAATCAAAATTTGTTCTAGGGGCGCTGCCCCCGGAAACCCCCGTAGGGGCACTGCCCCTTGCCCCCCCTGCTACCCGAACCACTGATTATGAACGTCCGAACC
This sequence comes from Dendrobium officinale, assembly GCA_019514585.1. Taxonomy (NCBI): domain Eukaryota; kingdom Viridiplantae; phylum Streptophyta; class Magnoliopsida; order Asparagales; family Orchidaceae; genus Dendrobium; species Dendrobium officinale. Next base: position 29,948,910 of record CM033683.1, read on the forward strand.
CCGCCAGGGGACGCTGCCCCCCAATTAGACCCCCCGACATATATGCGAACAGTTACTATAAGTTTCCCCCCCCCCCCCCCCCCCCCCCCCTGAAAATTATGGCTGATTCCACCCTTGTTGTATACGCATTTTGATGATATGAATGAGATTTTGTGGATGAGTTTAATTTGAGAACTCTCAATGTTTTTAGTAGCTCTATAATATATGTTTATTTTAAAGTTTAAATTGGAAGAAAAAATCTGAAGCATTTTTCAAAACTAGATCTAGGGATTTGTCTTTCGCAACCCAACATAATAGGATCTGTCTTGATTATGTTTGTTGTAACAGGTCAGATATGGTCAACTACTCATTTCAAATTAAAATACAACTCTATATTATTTTTATAAATTGGCCAATTTAAATTTGTAATAATTGTATGATACAAAAATATTTGTACTATACAAATTTTAAATTTCATGTTAAATATTTACCTATTTTAGAACCGGATATCAAGGACTCGAATGAGGGGAATTTTTGTACTATAAGATCCATATCATATAGGCCAAACAAACATAGTGCTTGTTGGAACAATATTCTTGTAGATAGAATGATCCAATTCTCCAAGTTGAAAACTTAAAACAAATTGTATTATACGATAAACATCGTACAAGTTAATCAAATAGAGAGGGCAATTTTTAGGGGTTTAGGCTAAATTATCTAATAGCACTATATGATAAGTGGATTGTAATATACAACCATGCAATCAAAATTAATAAACAACCTAGTTAGGGTTTCTTTTTAGGAACCATCATATAAATATCTAAGTCCAAGAAACCCTAAGTGAGAAGAAAAGTGCTTTTACCTAGAGTTCTCAGAGAGAGCTTTTGAGAGAGAGGGAGTTCTTATGTATGGGAACCGTTTATATGTTCTTGCATTAATTTAAGAGAATAGTGAGTGAGTGAGTGAGTGTGTGTGTGTGTGTGTGTGTGTGTGTGTGAGAGAGAGAGAGAGAGAGAGAGAGAGAGAGAGAGAGAGAGAGAGAGAGAGAGAGAATGTGTGAGAGATTTCTTGTATCTTAGAGATCTTTGTGTGAGTACAAACAAGGTTATTTTTTTCAATCAATATCCTTATTCCTCAAAGCTATTATAAGAAGCTCATGGGAAAAAAGCTCTGAAGAGTCTTTGTGTAAAATAATCTGGGTCTAGCTGAGGATGCTAGAGAGTTGAGGCATCTCCACCAAGCTGAGAGCATGATGAGCGAGTTGAGTTATCTCAACTATGTTGGGTGCAAAAGGAGGGAGTTGAAGGCTTTTTTGTAGAAAAGCAATACCCTATGAAGGAGAAGAGTTTCTTTTCGCGTTGGGAGCAAAAGGGGAGAGGAGAGAGAGAGAGAGAGAAATTCTGGAGGATAGGAATTTAAAAAGTGGACTAATCAAATTGATCAAGAAACTATAAAAATATGATAAGCATTTTTTTTTTCAATTTATTGCAATCACATTACCTTACCTTTTTTTTTTTCAATCGTTACTTATCCAAAAGTTAAGAAAAATATTTTGAAAAATTGTGGTAACCTATATTCAATATCTATATTGCCATATCATGTTAAAGTTGTTTTTGAAATAAAAGCAAGAATAATATTGGAGTATTTTAATTTCTAAGGGCTTCCACTAAAATCATTAAATTTTTTAAAGACAATTTACCGTCCACATTACATTACTTTTTCAATCATCGTTAATCTTATTAAAAAGCTAAGAAAAATAATCTGAAAAATATGGTAACCTATTTTCAATATATATATATATATATATATATATATATATATATATATATATATATATATATATATATATATATATATATATATATATATATATATATATATATATATATATATATTAAAGTTGTTTTTAAAAATAAAAGGGAATCATATCGTGGTATTTTAATTTCTAATGTAATCCGTAAATTTTTTAAGGACACTTCACCTTGGACATTTATAAGATCGCCTCTTAATTATTAGGTCGGGTGACCTGACATAGCTCTACGTTCATACGCCAATAATATTTCGCTACGTCTTCTTACCTTTTACCGCGCGGCCGGACGACCCGACTCGGACTGGAACCCGAAATTGCTATGTTCGCGTATTGCTCGGTATTGCTAGGTATTGCTTGGCAAAAACAAGAAATACCGCTCTGTGAAGACCAATACCGAGCAATACCGAGTTATACCGAGAAAAAATTGGTATTGGTCCTCACAAAATGGTATTTCTCATTATTGCAGAGCAAAATCGACCAATATCTTGCAATACCGAGCAATACTGAGCAATACCGAGAAATCTCGGGTTCGTTCCGGTTCGGGTTTTCGGGCCGCGCGGTAAAGAGTAAGAATACGTGACACTCTTTTACTGGCGTCCGAACATAGATCTACGTTAGGTGACCGGACCAAATAAAAGTTCCTTAAAACAAGCCTCGCAAATGAAGTGAGAATATATGAAGTCAACCATCTGGGAAGAAGATGCCCCTGTTAACTTGGTTGACATGAGAAGAATATGCACTCTGTAAAAAAAAATTAAAAAATGACCTCACTCTTCATATTATCCAACCGTAACTTGATATTGGTCGTGACATCTGCTGGGAGGCAAATTATTACGTCCTGTTTCCGGATTCGTCCGGACACCAATCCAGACGCACCACGTCACCAAAATACACCGGGATCCAGTGTTTTTAGGAGACGTGGCGTGTCTGTATTGGGTGTCCGGTGACCGGACGTAATAATTCGCCCTGCTGGGAAGGCATCTAGATGAGTAGCAATCCCTGGAGACCCTTGGACTAAGTTATCATAAAAAATAACACTCTTCACCCTCATCGTTAACTTTTTTTTCTCAAACTCCTCTTAGTTGTTTGTCCCATCGATGCCTCTGATTTGACAATGAGGAATGATGAGATCTCATCGTTACATCTTTATTTCTTCTTCAACCTTTCCAAGCCTGCAAATAACGTGGATGCCCATCCCCGAAGAGACCTCATTGTGATTTTCTCATCTCTTCTTTATCCTTCACATGTCATTGGTTACATCAATATCCTTTCTAGTGGATTCTCATCACGACTTTATTGTCCTTGCAAGATCTCATCGCAACCTCTTCACCCTTCTTCATCCTTGAGGGTTTTAAGAGTGTAGATGCAATGAGTTAAATAAAATGTTTTAGGCTTAAATATGTAAAAATAATAATTTTTTAGTATTATGTATGTAAATATCAATTAAGAAAGATAGTAAATTACATGACATAACCTGGGGGTGTAAATGATTTAGACTCAAGTTCAACTCACAACTAACTTAATTTAGACTTACTTATCCTATGACAGGCACAAATTCAACCTCGAGCTTCAGTCAAACTAGGGGTGTAAGTGAGCCGAGCCGGCTCGTGAGCCGGCTCGAACTCGACTCGTTAACGAGCTCGCGAGCCGAGCTTATCGAGCTTCGAGCTCGAGCTCGAGCCTACAATCGAGCTCGAATGCTTAACGAGCTCGAGTTCAAGCTCAGCCTGACTCGACTCGAAAGCTTATCAAGCTACTCGATATAATTATATATATATTATATTTATAATATTAATTATATATATAATAATACCCATCACATGCATTGATAATTCTCAAACGAGCTCGATCTCGAGCTCGAGCTTTTCAAACGAGCTCGAGCTTTCGAGTCGAGCTCGAGCTTGATATTTTCTAAACGAGTCGAGCTCGAGCCTACTAATCGAGCTCGATCTCGAGCTTGAGCTCGAGCTCGAGCTCATTAAGGACCATGGGCGGATCCCCATGTAGTTGAGGGGGGGCAAATGCCCCCCCTCAAAATTTTTTTTTTTTAATTTTAGTGAGATGTTTTGAAATATTTTGAGTATTTTGGGTATTTTGCCCCCTCTCAAAAAATTTTTTTGGCCTCATTTAATCAATCCTAAGCATTTTTGTCCATCCCCCACAAAAAAAATTTTTTTTGCCCACCCTAAAAAAAGAAGCTGGATCCACCCCTGTTAAGGACTAAACGAGCCAGGCTTGATAAGGCAAATACTCGACTCGACTCGACTCGTTTACACCCCTAAGTCAAACTCATAATATGGGCTCGAACTCAACCCAAAATCTCAAAACTCTTGCAGGCATCTATAAGATTTTGTTGGAGAAGGCATCGTAACAACTGGGAGAAGGCATCAACGGGAACTCACAAAATAATGGTATCATGGGACCAATGCGAAAGAGTAGCAACAGGAACTCGTAAGAGATGGCGATAATAAGACTAGCGATAGAAGTCATGATTGGAATTCGTGGGAGATAGCATTCTTCGGACCATTGGAGAAGATAATGACAAAGCCAACAATATTTACAAACTATTTAGAGAATTGGGGATTTAAAATAATGACCAAATGAGCGGACTAGCAAGCTAATAAGCCAAGCTCACCAAGTTTTAGCTCATAAAATATATGACCTACAAAATAAGCTCAACGTGCAAGCTAATTTATAAGTCAAATTTGAGCCAACCTGCCAGTCAGCGCAACAGACACTCTCAATCTGACCTAATGAAGGCTTCACATGCAGTAAGAATACATCAATTATTTCGATCTAAGTACATCAGATATGCATTACAACTTTCTAAGTACAGATCAAATCCACATAAAGTCACTGACCGGCCTTATCTGGGTTGACCAAGTTCTGTACTAAGGGCACTAGAATTTTCAGCCTAGTTAGTCCATAGGGTTGAATTGATATACACTGCTTAAAGGTTCTGAGATCAAATCAACACACACACACAACTTCTGGCAGAGAAATCAATGCTTGGAATGAGATTCTCCTTGTTTAACGTTAACCGGGACATTAATGAAGAGGAGAATGCCTTTACTAGATTTATATCACATAGCAAAGAAATTTTCAGAAATCTTACTTCTTTCATTAAGCTATAAGATATCCTTCTAATTGGAAGACCATAAGAGCATGTCACACACTTGAATATTTAATGATTAGCAGCCATCTTCCCAAATAGATTAATTTCAGCGCAGAAATTTTTCCAGTTTCTCAGACCTTTTTATGCTGTAACAAAGAGGATTTAGTTGCACTGACACAAATGACTAGTTTAGGGTTACGAAAATCAAGAGCAATTCACAGAATGATCCAATGGTATTCATTATATAAAAAAAAAAGAAAAACAAAATGAAGAAAAAAAAAAATCTTCAACATATCCGATATATATATATATATCAAACTCCCAATTCAATCAACACAGCCAACTCCCACCAAAAGAATAAGCATGAAATAGACTGAAACTTGCATCTGATCTACTATAGTTCAAAGCATAAGCAGAAGTGCACCAATTGCCACAGCAAGGAAGTAACTGAATCTACTCACAGCAATGCCATGCGAAGAAGAATCATTGTTAGTTGATTCTGATGATTTTGGGGCTTCCCCTCTCCCCTTTCTCTCCTATAGGTGCCAAACCCAAAATTGGGCTGAGAACAGGCGCAGGTGCTGGGGCTGGTGTGAGAACTGGTGCTGTAGTAACAATTGCCTTCGGAAGGAGAACGCTGTTCACTTCATAAACTGCAACAGGGTCTGTAGAGTAGACACTGCTGCTGATCTTTGGGTTGGACCAGTCCGAACCAACCTGAATAAGCCCGCTGGTGTCGGTGAGGTTTAGCGTGTACTGCCCTCCAGCAAATGTGCTCACAGGGTTCTTGCTGCTGAGGTCCTTGAAATCAGACAGGGAATAGTACTTTGGGAATGCATGGTAGAGGACCAGGGACTTGAGCTGGTCTTTGGTGAGGTTTGAGAAGGAAGGCTTTTGGATGTCTGCGAATGCAGAATCGCTCGGGACAAAGATAGTGATTCCTTGTTCAGTGTTGTTGGCTTGGTTTTGGAAGGTTTGTATGACATCGGTTTGGACGAGGAGGTTGAGGAAGGTCTGGAACGGGCCAGCGAGGGAGAGAGAGATCTGTGAGATTGACAAAGTGAGGAGCTGGAGCTGGGGCAGGTGAGGGGGATGGAGAGAGAAGTAGAGAAGGTAGGGATTGGGCAGTAATGGGAGAGCTCCATAGGGTAAGGATGCTACATATCAAGAATATAGTGGTCAGAGCCATTTCTTTAATTATCAGCTTTTCCTATCCTTCGGTGATTGAGCTTCCTGTTTCCCAACAAGTTTATATTAACATCACAAACTTTGCAAGTATGAACATTTCTTTTCAAGAATAGAAAAAACAATAAATTGTATAAATCAGGATAGTAATGTCATAATTTATGAGCATGAGAGATTTACAATGAATGCATGAAAGCAAATTCACATGGTTGTCAGCCTGACATATGATCTATAAATTGATCTTTTTTTTTTTTTGGATAGTTAGGGGATTCGAGTCCTGTGAGATAGGAGGAATTTCTTCCGTCGACCACTCGGCCGCAGACCCGATCTCTATAAATTGATCTCATTTTTACAAAGATTTAATCTAGGATTATATGACAGACATATCCAAAGCAGGTATTGGAGGAATGGTTTGATTGCCACACTTTGACCTAAAGGAAGGAGTACGATTGCATGTAGCAAGCTCAACCCACACCATGCAGTGCTGGGAGATATTATAAGCTACAGAAATAGCAAAAGCTAACGAGTAAAGTCTAATGGTAAGAGACCAGAAATTGAGTCAAAAAGCTATCAGATGAGCTGGGACTTTGAGTACAAATTGTAATACTATTTCCTACTGTTGCAATCAATATAAAAAACAACATCAAAATAGTTATTTAGAACACACGAAAACTACATTGAACAAAATAAAGACTAAAGTGCTTAATCTGAAATAAATTGCTGATCCACATGTAACAAACATTATCTCATTAACATTACTGAATGAAATCAGTAATCAACAATTTTCGAGACAAAAATGCGATTTTAATCATTAAATTTTAAAGGATCTGATAGAACCTGCAAACTGCAGGAAGCAAAGGAAAAATGAAGAACAGAGATAACAGAGAAATGCTCTTATCTTATCAGGATCTAATGAGAATTAAAGGATTGACATTACCAGTAAGTTTAGCCATGGCACCTCGAGCAACAACCAATCTCTTTATAATCCACCAACAACGCCTCGTTCAAAGCCCCTTTCTTTGGCAGTGGTTTCAAAGCAATGAAGATGATGAGGTAGTTGGCGGGTAAATTCTTCACTCAACTTGATAGTTGGAGGCTAATGGTAGATTCGGTGTTGGTTTGAAGAGAAGACATGTTACCCTCTCATCTATCATTGAAAGTTATCTTGGTGCCTCCTTGTCTTCCTCACCACAAATGCTCATCCAATTTATCTTCCACTCTGAGTTGTCTCTCTCTACACCTTTACTTATTATATAACTAGACCTACAAATTTATATTAAATTATTTTTTTTCAGGCAAATAGAGGCACGTGCCACAAAGCCCTTATGCTAGCTACATCTCTAAAACTGGTATGGAATTGTTTCATCTCTCTCTCGCTCTCTATCTCTCTCTCTCTCTCCTCTCTCTCTCTCTCTCTCTCTCTCTCTCTCTCTCTCTTATTTTCTAAGAGCACTTGTCATCATTGTTCTCTCTACTTTGTGGTGGTACGCACTTTGTGCAGTTTTTTTTTTTTTGTTTTTGTTTTTTTTTTTACCAAAAAAACCACACACCTAGGTATTAATTGTCATCCCTACCCATTGTTGTTCCTTCCCAACAATGTCAAAGAGGCATGTAAAACTCTAATCTTCCATGATCTTATCATTGAGGAAGAAGAAGAAGGTAGCATTGCCTATCATTGTCGCTTCTCCTCCCTTGATGGCCACATATCTGTCTATCGTGTCTTAGGATCTAAAGATGGATGGATTGTAACCCTTAACAAAATCCATGTCAAACCAGTCACAATAGCTCAAATATTGATACCATATCTTTTTCCATCCTCGAGTAGAGCTAGAAGATCTTTGTCTCTTCTAATGATTTGTCTGGAATTATTGTTGTTAACTATGATCTTATGAAAGTATTAAATTTAGTAAGACTATGAAATTAGATCTAGATTCTTAACCCACAATCACCTCTTTAGCCGATCAACTATGTCAAGAGGTTTGAAGATGTTTTTTATAATGGAGAAGGGTGAAGGATTTATGTCTTCATACATTTTTTTATTGTGCTAGCTCTCGACCAAATGATACAGGACCCAAGCTCATACACTAGAAACTTTGATTGCATGTTCTATATTATCTTTTTATTTGTGTGAAACTCTTCCAAAATAGAGATTGTATCAATATTTTAAACAAGAAAATAAATGAAAGCTACACAACAAAGATGATTGGTATCTTTGCTTTCAAGTTTAAGCAAATTTATATTGTTTCTTATTTTTCTTCTTCTCATTTGAAGATCAAAGGGATTTTGGGGATCACTCCTTGTTTGTAGATTCTAATCGAACCTTTTCATTGCAGCACATGATTAATCTTTTAATTAGAACAAATTGCATATACTTCATCAATCATTTAAGAGACATGTTTTTAGAGTATATTGATCACAAAGTTATTCTTTTTTATCTTCACACTGACTACTTCTAAAAATGCAATATGTTACTTTGATTCATAGCCTAACGGGTGTCCTTTAAACGTATCTACACTATCACTTTCATAAATTTAGTATTTTAATTTTTTAAAACTCGAAACTTGAATATTTTTTAAATATAAGTCTATTTTTAATATTTGTTACACAAATTTTTTTAGAAAATATATTTATTTATATTTTTATTTAAATAATCATTTTCCTCTGTCATATTCTGATTTGAAGAATAAATATTAATTTTGTTTAATTATTTTTGAGTTTTTTGGGAAATTTGGTTAGTTATGAGAGTCGAGCTTCATTGTCTTTTTAAAAGAATGATTTGGAATAGGTGACTTTACAAGAACTACCCCTTGACATATAGTTCACTTAGGTTAGTTGTGTGTTTAAGTCTGCTACAAGGTTAAAAAGCAATTGAATGGAGCAAAAGGTGTGAGGTTTATATGAAAAGAATGAGAGGAACTGCTCCAGAATGTGTGTGTGTGTGTGTGTGTGTGTGTGTGTGTTGTGTGTGTGTGTGTGTGCATTAAATGTTCTAACGAACCATTAAAATTATCAACATAAATTTTCTTTTTATTTTTCCTCTTCTCATTCTTTTCCCGAAGCAAGGCAGAAATCATCATTGATGATTTATAAAACATTTAAGTCAAGATTTTTGTAGAAATCCCCTTCATCAGTAGAGCGGAGCTCCCCCTCTTCCCAAGTAGAAGGAGAGCCTCGAACATAAGAATCATCATGATACACATCAAAAAGCATGGTCTCTCAATGAAAACCCTCCATAATATGCTGAGACATTTCGTCTGGATATATAAGAAAAAACATTATGGGAACTAAATTGGAGACATCAATAATACTAGAAAATGGAAAGTGACCAACATTAGGATTCATTTGAATACATATTTGAGATTTAGGGGCAGTATTAGCATTCTCCTTTTCAGGGTTTGGATCAATAGCAATTGGGGATGAATGTTCCTCAATATCTTGCATGAGTTTAGAACTATCAAAAGGAATGACATCAGAAGGATCTACACATATCTTACTAATATCAACATCATCACTATCAACCAAAGGCACATTAATAGGTATGGTATTATCAATATTTTTGAATTTTTTTTTTTAAGTGGGGATATAAAATAAAACACTTAGTAGTAGCATCACCTTAAATTTTACAATAATAACAAAAAAGAGGAATATTTTATAATTCAACTTTCTACCTATAACCAAATGATTTAGGATCAACCCATATTTATTTTGGGTATTTATTGATAATATCAAATTTAGCAAGAACTCTGGCAACAAAAGGATGTGAATGAGTGACAGGGCTTGATCCATTTTAAGAGGGCGTCCAAAAAAAGAGCCAAGGGTATGTAATACTTCGGGGTTAAATATATGCAACCTAAAATTAGGAAATGATATTCATACATGAATAATAGGTGACTCCTCCTTAATATCAAAGAAGGGAGACCACTTCAACACTCTCATTTGATAATTATTAATATAGTAAGTTCTTCTTGCAAACACCCAACAACAATCCAAGTGATTAGCAAGTTGAATGACAATATGTTTTCAATCCAAAAGGCCAACAAATAACATACCAAAAAGATTAAGGTTAACAAAAAATTGACGGATAATATCAATATTTGCATGCAAAATATCTATATGCTTCATGCAAAGGAGTTAACAATGATACATTTTTTTGTTAAATATTTTTTCATTGAAATCCTTGATTCCTTTTAAAATAATAGTTGAACTAAAATATATTAATATTGCCTTACAAAGATTTATTTATGTATTTTCTCACACAAGACATTTCTTAAAAAATTTCAAGGCATAGGATTTATGAGTATATATAATTTTGGGAGCATTTTTTCTCATTCTTTTCATATAAACATCCTTTTTTTCATTTCACATAGTTGTTTTTTATGTAATCTACTCTAAATCATTATTTACATTAAAAAAGAAGAAAATTCTACTTGCTAACAAGATCACTAAAAGACTCAATTGTGATATAACATTATTAATATCTTTTCTTCAAAACAAATATAAAAAAGGTAAGCACATATTTAAATAAAAAAAACTAAATATTATTTCGTTTTCCAAAATGAATTTAGTGTCTTTCAGTAGGTTGGAAAAAGTTTGTTTTTAATGATATTATAAATTAATAAATTTTTTTATCAATTTAGTTCATATAATAAAAAATATATATCATGTAATTGGAATTTTCTTATTTTAGTCATATGGAAACCATTCACTCATTTTTATTAAAAGAGATCCCACTGCATATCATCTTTCCTCTAATGAGACATCGTGATATAATTGATAGAAGGAATAATGACATAAAAAATAAGGTAAGTAGTTCATCATCACCAATTAATTGATATACAAAATATTAAAGTAAAATAATGCATGCATGTTGCATGTATATTGCCTTTGTTAGAAAGTAATCAAAAATATTGGAAAAGAAATCCCATTTGTGTTTTCCACCCTTCTCCTTCCTCCCTCCTCACCATTAGAGTTTAAACAAAGCTTCTTCTTAGTTAGACTCTCTCTTAGTATTAGAGATGAAGATGGAGGAAGCATTCGTGATTGGTTTGTTGGAAGCTTTACGTCAAAGCCTAAGAGGATTAAGCACATAAATGGCATCCATGGAGAACCATTACAATTGAAAAAATATATACAAAAAAAAAATATAGTCATATTCATTGTACTTGTAAATGCATTACGTGTATTTATTGTATAAAAATTAAATATCATTATGCTTATGGTTCGTTATGAATTCAAAATTAAAATATTTGGATCAAATTTTTATCATCAATAAAATATTTAAAAATATGTTCAAAATCATGACCTTTGAGAGACTAAATTATTTTGAATGCTTTTTGTTCACTAATTTGAATAGTTTTCAACATAATGTGATACATTTTATAAGTTTATATTATGCATTTGTTTGTGGGTTTGATTATTTAAAATGCATGCTAAAATAACATGGCTTTGGGCTTACTGCTTTATTATTTCATCCATCACAAAGAATGCTAAAAAATTAAACTCTTAATTACACATTTCGTCTGTCATATATGGGATCATTCGATCTCAGGTTGATGATTCTCCTCAGCAATACAAACCATAAAATTAAAAATGGACTAATAAATAAAAAAGTATTCAAATTACATACTTAACAAAGATCAAGAAATTTAATTTATGAAAGTGATGGTTTAAACCAAATTGAAGGGGGCCAATTAGGCTGTGAATCTGAGTCAAAAAATACTGAAATTGTTTACTATGAAAATAAAAAAGCCATGCATCCCGATCAACGTACTCTAGTAACATGTCACTCAAATGATCAGCAAAGTATATAAAATTTGGTCTAATATTGGGAGAAAGAGTGTGATGCAAGGAAAAAGTCTGATTACAACCTACAAACAAGGAGCAACCCCCTAGATCCTTGACGGAGATCTAATGGGTGGAAGAAGAAGAAGTGACAACAATCAATGCAAACTTGGAAACAAAGATACCCACTGTCTTCGCTTTCCAACTATTATTTATCTTCCTTTCAGTATTATTGATCACCATCTCTATTTTTAGAAGTGCTCCCGATAAAAAAGCAATAAAGCACATGTAATAAAAGTTTTTGGTGTGCAAGTATGGGTCATGCATTGTCGGGCAGATCAATTAAATATTTTGTCCATTAAGGTCAAAAGCCCGGACTATCAAGAAATATGTGATTGTATAAAATCTTTTATCTTCATAATGATAATAAGCATCCTCAAATTGTTCCCCGTGCATCAAGGCATAAAGAGGCAACTGCGGGCCGAGAACCCATGTTTAATCTCCTGGCATTGGCAAAGCTAGAGATTTTGTACGTCCATAGATAGAAATAGCAGTTTCTAATAAGTTATTAAAAGAGACAATGATCTTATGAAAATATATATCACGCAAAAATTCCTCATCTGTGCTAAAGTATGAGTAAATTTTATCACAAAAAAAAATATGATGGAGTTATCGAGGAAATATTAAGGCTTTATCATATGCCCTTGATCTTTAAGGATGGTGAAAAGAGATGGGAGTGATAATTCGGCCTTTTGTGAGAGGTTTAAAGAGGAAAGGCTGCATATCTTCTTTTTCAAGGGTCACGATCCATCCATCTTTGGAGCCAAAGAAGTAACGACCGGTGATGTAACTATCAAGGGACAACAAGCGACAATGGCAACTGACACCAACATCTTCTTCTTTTATTGTAAAGTCATGGAAGATGAGTGTGTTGGAAGCCTCTCCTGCTTCACTGGGAAGTAGTAACCATGGCGAGGCATGACATTTAAATCCATTAGGTACATCGTCGGAAAGATAGAATTCCATGAGGTGCAGACAACGGAGAGTCGAAGGTAGTCTACAATGGGCAATTCAGATGATATGTAATGGAGGAGATCTTTTGGGAGATCAGGCCAAGCCATAATATTATTGCATATGTGGTGGAAAATAGATGAGGAAAAGCTCTTGAATGCCTTATGCAATCTTTGTTAGATATATATAGCATAGCTCACAAGTCGACCTCACAAAAATAGAAGGAATAAAATAAGCATTTGTGGCTAATATTTTTTTTGGGAATGCAGCTAATATATATATATATATATATATATATTTTTTATGACGAGGAAGCACTGTCCTTAGGCCAGTGAAAACCCCTGTCGACATAGCATCCAACCCACACCAATTTAAATGGGACAGCACTTAAGGCTTTCACTGCTTGCCAAGGAATTTGAACTAGGGACCTGGGCTTTACCCAACTGGCTCTTCACCACTCGGGTAGGGGTGTCAATTTCGGGTCACGGGTCAGGTTCGGGTCAGACCCGGAACTGACCCGGGTTCAAACGGGTCGACCCTAACCCGACCCGGTTAGGCAAACGGGTCAAAAATCCGAACCCGAACCCGACCCAGCGGGTTGTCGGGTTGACCCGACCCGAAATCGTGACCCGAAGTCACCGCACCGTGGAGCGGCAGCAATTTAAAGCAGGGCAGCGCGAGCGCGAGCGCGGACGCGGTCGGGCTCGAGGGTGGACGCGGACGCGGTCGGGCTGGCTTGGACTCGGACTGCGTATTTCAGGTCAAACGGGTTGACCCAGTAACCCATCGGGTCAACCCGAACCCGACCCGTTTTTCAAACTGGTCGATTTATGGAACCCAAACCCGACCCGTTTTGTAATCGGGTCGAGTCCAACCCGGATTTTTCGGGTCGGATCCGGGTCGGGTTTTTGTGTTGTGTCAAATATTGACACCCCTACACTCGGGGCAAGCAGCGGTGGGTAAAAAAGGTCAATTTGTGCTAATATTCAAAAGCACCAATTTTTCTTCTTATTGGTTGCTAAAAAAAAGGTCAACTTCCATTTTCCCTGAAAAAAAATGCATAACATAATTCTTTCTTTAAATAACCCATTTTTTATTTAAAATTTTTAGAATAAGAATTTTGAGCTGACTTTATTATATTAAATTTTAGATTAAGAATTTTGAAAACTCAAGTATAAAAATTTAAATATGTTAAATTAAATATTTTATATTTCTTTTATATAAAAAATTATCTTTCATTTCATACAGTAAGACTTTGTGTCAAATTTTGATGTCATTTGGAGGTGAAATTATTCTGTGTGGATGTTAAACTCCATCCAGAGACCAACCAAATGAGCCACGTTGCCCCTGTTCTATATGTGGCTCGATACCGCTCGGTACTGCTGACGTGGCACATTCTTAATGGTCTGCGGACAGTAAACTTCGTTTGGTGTCCGCACATAATAATTTCTCCATTTGGAGAGTTATCGAAATGATTTTTCTTAAATACATAAATTTAAATGAAATTAACACTTAATTGAAAGGAGCTACGATGTCTTCTAGCTCAACAATCATATACATATAATTGGTCATCATCTACATAAAGCAATACTTCACCATCTCTCGTGAATGAGATCTTTCAGATTATTTTTTTATCAAAATATATGACAAAATTTTTCTCTATGAAAAGCTTCATTTCAAGAAATTTTAACAAAGCCTTTGGATTTGGTTTGGTTAAAATTATAATATACATTTTTTTTATAATTATTATTTATATTATTAATTTAATTACATATATATCGAAAACATATTTCTTTTGTTTAAATAACTATAAAAAATTGATTAATCTCCGGAGGCAATGTTTAAATAAAATTCTATCATGCATTTAACTATGATCAAAATTAAAATGTACTTTCGCATTAAACTGTTATTTTAATAAGTTTAAGGCTTCATTTGGGACAGATTTCTTCCTTAAAACAATTTTTTAGTACAAAAATTAATTTTTTTGTACTAGAAAATTGTTTCAAGAAGCATTAAGAAAAGCCATTCTTAACAAAGCATAAGTTTAATAAGAGAAGTTGTGAGTTTATGTTTATTACCAAATGGAAAGGAAATCTTTAATTTCTTGCATGAACAGAATAAAGTTCTCATCTACGATTCTAGAGGTCAATGGGATATTAATGATTTAAACGAAATGTTTGAAAATTTTCAAAATTAAATCTTGAATTAATTTAAGAAACTTTAAATTTTAGTTGGGAAAAAGCTTCATCAAAATTTTATTAAAAAAAAAAAAGAAGGATTTGTTGAAACTTCGCTCGAGTCCCGTTCTAGCTCTCCCATATTTTGGGCTGAGCAAAATCTCCTTTTGTTAGCTCATAGTAGCTTTATTCTCCCTATCTTGTAACACACATGTACATTACCTTGGCTAGCAAGAAGGCCCAAAACCATCACTCGACCTCATAAGCCGACTAAAATGAAGGCCTAAGTTACAATGACAATGTCTAACACAACAATTCTCTTCCTCTTACCACGTACAAGCAACTCTACATCATTTCTTAGGCTAATTATCCATTTTTGAGAATGAAACAAATAACCTAGCATCTTCTTTTCCTAAAAATAGAAACAACTTGAAGCATATCCTAACAAAGCCTTTTAATGACGTATCGTAGCCTCACTCACTTATGTTCATGGTCAGCGTTCTTTGACGATGGGTGTGCGTGCCAAGTAGTCCAAGCCTTGCATCCATTTTGCTCATCACATGTAAGTTCTATTATGCTAACGGGCTTATAAGTTCAAATAATATTTTACTCATGTTTCTTGTGAAAGTAATTTTTTTTCTAATTGTCTTACTAAACTTAGGTGTTAGTTAGATTGTTTTAAGGATTTCTCCGATTTGTCTTTATCTCAGTCTATGAGGAGAGGCACTAATCTAGTCAAAGTTGTTCTTTTCTTTTCTTTTCTTTTCTTTTTTGGTCAATCCCTTGTTAGGAATGATGTTGTACTAAATTCTTTTTAATATTAAGCTACTAGAATTTTGTTGGCGATGACTTAAATTTAATAGATTTTTTTTATAAAAAAAAAAGTCTTAAAGGATTTACATCAATGTCCAAAATTATAAAAAGAATCGTATAATTAATCTCTATAATATCTATGTTATTGTTATTACAATTTATGAATTGAACCTATTGTGATTCCTAAAAAAAATTTATTTAACTAGGTCAAAATATGGGCTATCACAACTCATTACCTAATCAAACAAACAATTTTTCTAGATCATGTTGGACAACAACATAAAGGATGAATCATAAAATCCAAGTGGTAGAATGAAAAGTGTTCATACTAGTAAGTGTGAGATCTCATGGATCATAACTCCTAATAAGTTACTAAGGCCTCAAACCATGTTGGATTATGTAGGAGCCTTAAATTGGTCGTAAAGGATTTCCGTAATACAGACTCAATCTTCTGACCCAAGTATTAGTTAATTGAAAATTAAATGGTGTTTGATCATTAAAAATAACAAAGAAAATCTTATCTTCACAACATTGATTAACATTGAAAATAGTTATAATTTGATTAACATTATAAGTTTAAGAGTGTTTAAGGAAGACTTGAATAAGTCAACAAGTCGGATGGAGAAATTAAAATCTAAGGTTGGAAATTTATTTTGAGGGTGACGTGAAACCGAGATTATTAGTGTCATAACATTGAGCTCTCGAGAAAATAGAGAAAAAAATATGATACACTGTGGGGCTAGGTGACACTGTTGTGGCACCGAGTCCTCTAATGATATGATTCTAGGAGAATCTGAAAGATTCTTTGAGAGTGCAACAACACTAGGAAGTTGAGTATTATGGCACTAGGTCAAGTTAATTGTTTATAATTTCAATTCCACTTTTTTTATAAAAATATATGTTTGAAAAGGTATTTTTATTAAGTTTGGAGAAAGTTTCAATGTGAAACTTTTTGTATATTATTATGTACAAGTTAATTATATGAAAAAGAAATTTTCACCTATTAATTTTTCCGTATGAATTTCTGAAAACTCGGGATAAATGTGCTAGCTTTGATTTATTGCAAATTCGATTTCATGGCTTATGTTTTGATGATTGACAAACACTCTTTCTTTTCTTGGACTGCTTTTACTGACTTTTCAAGAATCAAAGATCGGACGGAAAACACAGAGCAAGCTTAAGATTGGGAAGATTAGGGTTGAGTCAGTCAGTAAATTTCCTTTTTCCCTTCTTTAGTCAACTGTAATCTTTGGTGTGACTAATGCTAAGTAACCCTTCACATATACACTTGAGAGACTTATAATTTCTATTTTTACTCATATCGGCATGGACGATATTTACATCGTCCTGGACTATCGGGCTTAAAATAGAAAATCTAATCAGGGGTTCTTAATTAAGGCAACCGTCATTAGCCCATCAGCCTGGACGATACTTGTATCGGCCAGGACGATAAGCTCAAAATAGAAAGAAATTGCCGCCATAAATAATTAAGGTATTCTGTATTTTTTGTAATCATCCAGGATGATCTTTGGATCGGCCTGGACGGTATTACACAATTATGCCTTAATTGGTCAGACAATCAGGAGAGTAATTAAGGAATGATTGATACGATCACATCATCCTGGACGATCTCCGGAACGGCCAGGATGATCTATTTAAAATTTCTTAGTTACTCCTGGACGATAAATATCAGCCAGCACGAATTCAGGGCAATGCTCGGGATGATTTTCTTCTGATTTGAACTGATCGACCGGGACGATCGTGAGATCGTCCTGGACGATCAAGCCAATTTTTAATCGTCCAGATCATCTTTAGGGCGATGCTCAGGATGATTTTTCTCTGATTTGAAATGATCGGCCGGGACGATCGTGAGATCAGCCTGGACGATCAAGCCAATTTTCAATCATCCAGATCATCTTCAAGGCGATGCTCTGGCTGATCTTCTGAGTTTTGTACTGATTGGCCAGGACGATGTCCATATTGTCCTGGACAATAAAGTCGGCTACTTGCAATTAATGAGCTCCTTTGAAGCTCTTCTATTTATGAGCTTTAGTTCAACATTTTTTAACATCCTTGGCTGCTTTCTTGACCTGAGAAAACCTAAAGGAGAGAGAGAGAGAGAGAGAGAGAGAGAGAGAGAGAGAGAGAGAGAGAGGATCTTGTTAGGGGGAGCTTCTGAGGGGATTCACAAGGGTTGCTCCAAGCATTGTTCCACTTCTTCTTCCCTAGAGTCTATTGTCCTTGGAAGGGTTGGGAGAAGTAAGTTTTCAGCAAGTGATCGAGGTTCTCTGCCTGCTTCAGAAGGAAGCAAAAAAAACGAAGGTTCTCTACCTTACTGGGGTGTGGCAAAAAGAAGGTGTCTTTGTAAGGGCTTCTCCGCCTAACTGTGGGGGCTAAAGGAGAGTCATGTTGGTAGTGCAATACTTGGAGGGCGCCTTCGGGGAGTGGACTTAGGTCGAGTTGACTGAACCACTATAAACCTTTATGTTCTTATTTTTTATTGCTTCCGTATTTAAATTTCTGCATTATTTATTTTGTGGTGTTTTGGTTTGTGTAATCATTGTGCTTTTGATTAAAAAATTTAAAATATCAATTCACCCCCCCCCCCCTCTTGGTTAGCATTGGGCCAGTTCTATAGGGCTTAACATCCCTAACGAACTTTCAAGTGGTATCAGAGCTGGATTCATAAAAACTGAGTTTGAAAACTTTTTGAATTAGATCCATGGCTAACTTTGGGAATCGCAACACTACTGAAGGATATTCGATTACACGACTTCCCTTGTTTGATAACCTACATTTTGGTTTTTGGAAAACCCGCATGGCAACATTTTTACAATCTACTGATTACCGCATGTGGATGCTTATTAAAGAAGGGTATTCTCCACCTTCTCGTGAAATTAACAGAATTAAAATTGAAACTGCTTTTACTGAATGGACTTTCAATGAAAGAGACTTATCTCAATTAAATGCAAAGTGTTTGAATTGTTTTTTTCTGTGCTTTGAAATTTGAGGATTACATGTATGTTTCTACTTGCTCAAATGGTAAGGAAATTTGGGATAGGTTATGCATTACTTATGAAGGAACCAATGAAGTGAAACAATCCCGTTTAAACATTCTTTTGCATGACTACGAACTTTTTCGTATGAAACCTTCTAAATCTATTTTTTACATGTATACACGGTTTACTCAGATTGTTACTTCATTGCATGCATTAGGAAGAGAACTTTCAAATTTTGAAAAAAGTGAACAAAATTTTGAGATGCTTGTCTTCTTCATTTGATGCTAAAATCACTGCTATAACTGAATCTAAGGATTTAAACACCTATTTGATTGACAACTTACTTGGCTCACTCATTGCTTACGAGCAAGGGGTGAATCAAAGAAATCTTGATGCAGGTGAAAAGAAGGAGAAAACAGTGGCACTAAAGGCGCACAAATCGGATTCTGACACTTCTGGGTCTGAAAGCGATGACTTTGCCTTAATCACAAGGCAATTAAAAAACTTTCTAAGGAAGAAACACAAGCATCATTGGAGAAAAGGTAAGGAAAATAAATATTCTAAGGGATCGTCTGATGTTGTCTATTATGAATGCAGGAAGCACGGACATGTGAAAGCTGATTTTCCTAAACTTCAAGATCACTCAAGCAAAGAAAAGGGTGAGGAGAAACCCAAGTTCAAGAAGGACAAGAAGAGAGTTCAAAAGTCATTCTGGACAGAATCTGTCTGATTCATCTAAAACTGAACCTGAAAATGAGACAATAAACTTATGCTTAATGGGAGAAGATCAAAGTGATGAAGAAGAGGTATGTAAACAAACCTATGATGAATTGTTTGAAATTTGTGAGAAAATTCATGCATCATACAAAAAACTCAAGAAAACTCATGCTAGTGTGAAAATAAAACTTTTGAACTTACAAAAAGAGCATGCAGTTATTCTTAAAGATCATTCTACGATTGATTCAAATCACATGGCTCTTCTTAATAAATTTGATGAGTTAAAAAAAACATTTGGAATTAATTGATGAGAATGATGCATTAAAAGTTTTCACACACCACACTTGAATCTGATTTCAAGAAGTCTAAAGAGAAAGAAAAAAACTTGAGGATTGAGAATGATGTCTTAAAGGTACAAAATTGAGGATTAAAAAAGAATTGGATGCACTTAAGAAAAATAGGATGAACCTACTTTTGATCAAAAGACAATACCTAGGAAGAGGCATTATAACTCAAACCATTTAAGAAATCCTTTTCCTGGAGTTAGATGTTTTTCATGTGCCATGCAACACATCTCACACACTTGCACCGTTCACCATAGTACACATTAGGTGTGGAGACCCAAGGTGCATGATTCATAGCATACCACACCTGTATTGCATTCTACTTTTCCTAAGAAGGGACCCAAACCTATTTAGGTTCCTAAATCTGACTGTTGTTGATTCTTGCAAGTTTGCTCTCACCAAAGACCTCGTGAGAGCATAGGATACATAGATAAATGGAGGCTCGCAGCTCATAAATTGCTTAAACTCACTGCTTCATAATTTCTTGAAATGCATTTGTGATTAATGTATTTTTCTATTTTTCTGTTTTTTTTTTTTTTTTTTGCTAGTTTCTTTTGTGATTTTTTTTTTATTTTATTTTTGTTTTCCCATATGATGAATCTTTTCAAGCTTTTAGATTTTGGAGATTTAAAGCCAATGATTATCATTTCGAAATCGGTTAAAGGGAAAAATACTATTGATGGTTTCCCTCCTTCTGACCTTGTTTAGTGGTATAATTTTCTTCTTCTAAACAAAAGTCTATCTCATTTTAACTAATGCTTTTTATCTTGCTATAATAATCTATCCTATCCATAATGACCATATATTTCTTTCAAGTTAATTGAGATCTTGCCTTTGCACTTATCATGTGATTTTTGTTTTGTTTTTTGGCTACTTCTTCCCTATGTTAGAGAGAGAGCTCCTATTCTCTAATATCTAAAAGAAATACTCACAACTAAGAATTCATTTTAAGAGATTATAAAAGAGAATTTAGCTTGCCAAAAATAATAAAAAAAAATAAAAATGGCAAAGACGCCAAGATTGAAATAAAGTTTGTATACACAAAAGTGTATCAAAAATCAAAAGGTGCTCAAAGAGCCAATCAAAGATATAAGAGGCATAAAATGAGCCCACTAAAAAGCAAGTTATCCTCTCTTTTCAAATCTTTTAAAACTTAGAAGAACTCATGGGTTATTTGATATTTTTCAAAGGCTTGATTTCAAATTCCATGATTGAGACAAATTACTTTGGTATATTATTTATAAGATATTTTCTTTATAACCAAGTTTTGAACGGATCTTCTTTTTACCCTATTATGATATTCTGAGCTAGGCTTTGTGTTTTCAAAAGTCAAATTTTACCCAAAAAAACGTCCGAACCAGGGTTAACGGAATCAGATATTCTACCTTCTTTAGATTGTGATTTGTTAACTCGATCTTTTGAAACTCTAAAATTTAAATTACTTGGGAATTTTTTCATATGTATGCTTTTCTAAAACAAAAAACAAATGAGAAAAAATAAAAACAAAAAAAAAATATTTTTCGTTTATCTTTCCTTTGCTTGTTTTTAGTTTTTCATTGCTGGTTTTTAGTTTTATTTTGTTTTATTTTTTTGGGGGGCTTCTCTGATCATCTCCATCTTTTCATTGATTTTTAAGTTCTTTTCACATCATCCTAGCTGATACTTCTATCATTATGTATGATATGATAATCTCTCTTCAAATTTCCATCTGTTGATTTTTTCTGAGTTTTCTGTAACGCATCGTCCCGGCCGATACCGCTTTCGTCATGGACGATATGATCAACTATGTTTCAATCATGTTGATCATCTTGGACGATACTATTTTCGTCCTGGCCGATGTAATTATGGTCATCGTCCTGGCCGATACACTGGATTGTCCTGGACAATCCACATGTCGTACGTTTAAAATCCTTAAAATCGGCCCCGAACGATCCATTATTGGACAATCGTGCTGGCCGATCCACTATTTTTCTTGGACGATAAACGAGGAATAGATTTAAAATGTTTTAAATTTGGCCGATACGATAAATTATTGTACATCTTCCCAGACGATAAACCTCATTGGCCCAGACGATCTGCTTTTTCAATGGTCGTCCGACTTGACTCCTCTGGACGATCGACTCTCTCTTATCGTCCTGGCTGATATCTAATCATCCTGGCCGATCAGACCATCTTTTTGACCAATCGGCCTATACGCAATTATTGAACCATTTTGTCCCGGACGATTTTACGATCGACGTGGACGATATGGCCATTTCTTTAAATTCAAGCCATTCTAGCCATTATTTTCTCATCAAAACCTCTTCCCTTTCAGTTTTACTTATGAGTTCTTTCTAATGGCTAGTGTAAAGAGAGTACGACATGTGTTGGGGAGTTCCTCGAGGGCCACTCTGGACCCTCGATTCAAGGGAAGCAGTAGATCAAGCGGCATACCATCGATATAAAGAATGTGGGATAAGTATCTCCATAGTCATCAATCCTGCCCACCTTTCGTATCCGATAATGGATCTCTTTGCTCACACTTCTCTTTGTTTCATTCTTTCTCTCGCTGTCCCATTTAATTCTGAGCTTCTTCATGAATTCTTTATAAATCCTTAAGTTAACTCTGCCTTCACCGTCCTGACCTCCTATTTGAATCAGTTATCCGCCCAGTCAAAATCACATATCAGGACTGTGCAGAACTTTTGCAGTTATCCACCACCGGGGATAAGCTGCATACCATTTTCTCTGATCCTAATTTTGATTAGTCCTCGGCCAATCACTTCCTTCCCCAAACCAACTCACCTTTTCATGTTAGAGAGACTATCTCTTTAGTCAAAGATGCTAGGACAGTCCAACATATCCTTCAAACTTCTATAATTCAAAAGGCCAGGGATCGTGTCCACATTACTCCTCTACTTTCCTTGACTGCTTTCTACATCATGGCCCATAGGGAATTTAATGCTACAGACTTAATTTTTAGATACACTGACCATCTGACTATAATTCGTGACCCAGGCCATAGGATGAAACCCAATCTTGCCTTTGGACTCCTCATATCCTATGTCCTTAAAACAAAATACAATCTTTAATATCCTGCTCCTCCCAACAACCGAACTCCTTATACTCAAACAGTTCCTTCAATACCCTTCATAATACTCGTCTCCACCCTGGGGATGAGGAACCTTGGGGTGGCTGAGGAGGAGGAGGCTCCTGCTCCCGCTCCAGTTCCTGATCCTGTTCCCCTCCACTAGTACTAAATGTTTGATCTGTTATTAGAGAAATTTGATCGATGGGAGACCCGCTTCGACACTTACGTTTCTGCATAGGAGCAACAACATTCTGAGGACATGGCCCGCTACGAGCAGCACCCCACAGAGGACTTGGCCCGTTTTGATAGTTACATTACTCACCAGCAGCAGCACAACCAGGACATAGCCTGGTTCAATGCTCAGTTTACTACGCTAGCTGACTACTTTCAGCAGGCTCCACCACCTCCACCTCCATCCGATGATCAGGATCCCTCGTTCTTTTAGTTTTTAGTTTCTGGTTTCTGTAGTTTGTTTTTGATGTATTTGTTTTAGTTTTTATGTGCTTTAGTTTTGTTCCCTCTCCTTTTTGAGATGTCAAAAGGGGGAGTAGTATGTTTGTAATATATGTTTTGAAATTGAAAAGTTATGTTTGTTTTGGCACAATTTGTCTTGGTGTTTGCTATCATCAAAAAGAGGGAGATTGTTGTAAATTCGATTTCATGGCTTATGTTTTGATGATTGACAAACACACTTACTTTTCTTGGACTGCTTTTATTGACTTTTCAGGAATCAAAGATCGGACGAAAAAAAGGAGCAAGCTCAAGATTGGGAAGATTAGGGTTGAGTCAGTCAGTAAATTTCCTTTTTCCCTTCTTGAGTCAATTGTAATCTTTGGTGTGACTAATGCTAAGTAACCTTACACACACACACATTTGAGAGACTTAGAATTTTTATTTTTACTCATATCGGCCTGGATGATATTTACATCGTCTTGGATGATCGGGCTTAAAACATAAAATCTAATCAGGGGTTCTTAATTAAGGAAACTTTCATTAGCCCATCGGCCTGAAAGATACTTGTATCGGCCAGGACGATAAGCTCAAAATAGAAAGAAATTGTCTCCATATACAATTAAGGTATCCTATATTTTTGATAATCGGCCAGGATGATCTTTGGATCGACCTGGACGATATTACATAATTAAGCTTTAATTGATCAGACAATCAGGAGAGTAATTAAGGAATAATTTATACGATCACATCATCCTAGACGATGTCCAGATCGGCCAGGACGATCTATTCAAAATTCTTTAGTTACTCCTGGACGATAAATATCAGCCAGCACGAATTCAGGGCGATGCTTAGGAAGATCGTGAGATCATCCTAGACGATCAAGGCAATTTTCAATCGTCCAGATCATCTTCAGGGCGATGCTCAGGATAATTTTCCTCTAATTTGAACTGATCGGCTGGGACGATCGTGAGATCGTCCTGGACGATCGTGAGATCGTCCTGGACGATCAAGCCAATTTTCAATCGTTCAGATCATCTTCAGGGTGATGCTTTGGCCTATCTTCTGAGTTTTGTACTGATCGGCCAGGATGATGTCCATATCATCCTGGATGATAAAGTCGGCAACATGCAATTAATGAGCTCCTTTGAAGCTATTCTATTTAAGAGCTTTAATTCAACATTTTTTAACATCCTTGGCTGCTGTCTTGACATGAGAAAACCTAAAAGAGAGAGAGAGAGACAGAGGGAGAGAGAGAGAGAGGATCTTATGAGGGGGAGCTTATGAGGGGATTCACAAGGATTGCTCCAAGCATTGTTTCACTTCTTCTTACCTAGAGTTTATTATCCTTGGAAGGGTTAGGAGAGGTAAGTTTCAGCAAGTGATCGAGGTTCTCTGCCTGCTTCAGGAAGAAGCAAAATGACGAAGGTTCTCTGCCTTGCCGGGGTGTGGAAAAAAGGAGGTGTCTTTGTAAGGTTTTCTCCGCCTAGCTGTGGGAGCTAAAGGAGAGTCACGTTGGTAGTGCAATACTCGGAGGGCGCCTCCGGGGAGTGGACGTATGTTGAGTTGACCAAACCACTATAAACCTTTGTGTTCTTGTTTTTTACTGCTTCCGTATTTAAATTTTCACATTGTTTATTTTGTGGTGTTTTGGTTTGTGTAATAGTTGTGCTTGATTAAAATTTTTAAAATACCAATTCACCCCCCCCCCCCCCCCCCCTCTTCTTGGTTAGCCTTGGGCCAGTTCTATAGAGCTAACATCCCTAACGAACTTTCATGATTCACTGTGCAGTTGATAACATATAATGAATTGGCTTTTTATATAGTCATTGTGAATTTAATAATATTCTTGAGGTGACTTGAAATTTGAATGATTTTGTAAAACTAGATGAGTTGCATGCATTCTATTTAATTCATTAGTTTTACATTGTATGTGCATCAATATGCATTTCATGGTATTTTAGAGTTCTGTTATAAAATAGAAATTGTATTGTAAATTATGTCCTTGGGCCCAATACTTATGCATTTTATACTACTTTGTACTATTCTAACATCTAAATTGACTCTGGAATGGGAACGCTTTGCTCTGCACCTGTTTCAGTAGGTGAAAGGTGGAAAATGGAAGCTAAGTGGGGATGGATACATGTACGTTTCGACATTCTTGCTATCATATAATTTAGTCTGTTACAATAATAAAATAAAAAGATAAACTCTCTATTATCATGCATATTTTCATTATTGGTTGTGGATTGAATCCTATTATGGAGAAAGGTTGGCCTACTATGTTTTGTACTTATACTATGATTTAAAATATTTCAAGCAAAGATAATAGCCTTATTGGATAGGCTGGTTCTAAGAGTGAGCAACGATTCAGAGTCTGTAAGTTATCTTTTTTTTTTTTGTTACTTCAAGATATATTAAAATATTTTATTGAATTCATTGTATTCTTAACTATTATTTTGAATCTCTAGATGAATGAAAACTTGTAGAACATTATTTTGTATTCCAGATGAATATTATTATTATTTTTTTCTTTTTTGAATATAAGATACATTACAAGAAATGTATGCTTTACTGACTTAATTTTCGTGGAAAAAGTCTTATGAAATTACTGACAAAATCCTGTTAGAAATTATCAATGAAAATTATGTTGGTAATTCCTGAGAAATTTTGATGCAAGAAATTATGTCGGTAATTAAGCATCATGGCAAAATTTTGGACAGTTTTTTGTCGTAATTGTTATTTTATTTCTGGGAGGAAAGTTTGTCAAAAATTCTGTTAAAAATAGCCCTATATCATCCTGAGCCCTTCTCCCTCTCCCATATCACAATTTTTCTCTCTAGAAAAGCTCTCTCGGGCCTCTTTATTCTCTGGCTCCATTCAAGGTCATTTCTAAATCGTTTAACTTCATTTCTTTGAGATTTGAAAATTGAAACTTCATCTCTATATAACCATTTTCATTTTTTTAGATTTCATCATTTATATTTTATAAAAAAATGAATTATACTTATTTTTATGATTTTCATTATCTATATAGAATGACCTTAGAATTTTTTCTATGCAAATGGTGATCTACATTTATAAGTGGAAAACTCAAATAAGTTGAACCTTCCTTTTTTTTTTTTTGTGATCACACTTTTTCTATTTATATTCGTATGCGGATTTTTGAAGTAATGAAGATATTCTATTTTCCGCATATTTTAGGTCTCTGCATTAATAAGTTCAAACTTTGCCTACTCCAGATTATGTCTCATTTTGTGTTCTCGGAAGTGAGCAGAAAAAAAAATGAAGGTTAGGCCTTTGTCGAGGCTTTCTATATATACAAGGTCCTCATTGAGCATATTGATTGTTGGAACTACTTTTTGGTATCTAATCCATTGTCTTTCTGCATTGCAGTGTCTATAAAAAAATTGATTCAATTTTTTTATATCAGCCTTTTCTCATTTTTTTTATATATGGCAGAGAGTAGTGCTTATTTATATGGATAGACTTAACATTCCATATCCTGAAATCTATAGAATGGAGTCAGAATAAAGATAAATCAGGTACGTATATTAAAAAATAACTTCTACAACTATTGCTATTATTTTTTATAGGTTTTCAATGAATTTTAGGCAAAAATTTCAGGTGTTTTTTTTTTATGTTAAATAAGCAATCTTTTTTCAGTAATTTCCCGAAAATATAGTGAAAACATTTCTGAAAGAAATTTATTCCTCTGGAAATTATTTTCTAACACATATTTTACTAGCAGAAATACATGATTATTTCAAAAATTATAATTTTCAATGAATACTCTCAAATTTCTGATGTATTTGTCCACTGTAAATCACACATTTCCCTATAATAATGACTCTTATAGTGAATAATACAATTAGGCCAAGGTTTAGAAATATGCAGGAAAGGTAGGTTAAATTCACCCCCTAGGCCTTAGGGAGGTACAACTCAATGACTAATTTTTAATGTTGAGATGCATATTTCTAGGAGTCTATTTAATAGGTTCGTATTGGGACCGATCGAGTGGTTTAAGATACTATGTCACGGGCTAAATACAGCTTTTCATAATTACTCCAAGCAAAAGAAATTTCAACATTAGTTCAAGACTTACTCAAAAT
The DNA here is from genome assembly GCA_019514585.1 of Dendrobium officinale. Taxonomy (NCBI): domain Eukaryota; kingdom Viridiplantae; phylum Streptophyta; class Magnoliopsida; order Asparagales; family Orchidaceae; genus Dendrobium; species Dendrobium officinale. The sequence goes on from CM033683.1 coordinate 29,976,473, forward strand.
CATTGGTAATTGTAGTTAAAAGCAACCATGTTCATGGAGGATTTGATTTCCTTATATATGCTAAAAGAGTTGAGGCTAACTATCTATTTAATAATAATAATAATAATAATAATAATAATAATAATAATAGCATAGTGATTCTTATTTTGTCTAAACGAATATATATCTTAAAATTATTTTTGTTATTATTAGAGGTCCATGAACCTTCAAGAATTAGACATTACCAATGGAAACAAAACAACTTTTTAGAAATTTTAATTTTTGGTGCTCATAATGGGTATGCAAAACTCAAAGATATCGAAGAGACATGTAGGCTTAGAACTCCTAATGAATTTGGTACTATATTTGTTTGTTGCAATTACTCTGATGATGAAATGAAAATATATAATGTTGCTATCTAAGCAACATATGCGTGTAGGATTTGAAGTTTTTATATATGCTAAAAAATCTATAGTAAAAAATTGTATATAATGAATTCAATAATATAATTATTTGATACAATTTACTTCTATAAAAAAATGAAAATATATAATTTTAAAATTGATGCCTTTAAGAATTTTGCATTAAGGAGTCCATAGAATGATCATCTTTCCTACCAAGATAAGCTTTGGAATGTGATCGATTAAGATTGCCTACATTATATTACAAAAAAAAAAATTCTAATTTAAAGCACATTGTTTATATGCACATTCTAATGCACTTTTTACATAAGTGAAATTATTTGTACTAAAACTCCGTTTTAAGAAGCAATAAAATAGCTGTCACAAACGAAACCTTAATATCTAAGAAGAAGTGGGGTTTGAAGAACTATGAAATCATACGCGTGAAAGATGAATGGTCATGCAGATGAAGGTTATGATTAAGCCACAAGTAAAGTTGAGATTGGCTTGGGGAAGAATCACAAACCACATTTTAATATTAAAAATATATACTAAATTTAAGTCAAGTTTTAAATTTTAAATTTATTAATTAAAATTTAAGACATAGTTTTAATAAGATTTATCTTTTATTGTATATGGATTATTAAGAGAATAAATGAAAATATTTATGTCAAAATTTGATGTCATTTTGTGAGGTCTCGAAATGATTTTATGCCTAAGTTTTGTAGGACTAAAAGACATCGGAGCTCAATTTATCCTTTGAGCTAGATGTTTTTAATGTGGGGCATATATTATTGAATTTAAAAGAATCCTCAATCCTTTTCATCCAGAAATGAAGAATAATTTATTGAAACAATGACACTATAATAATCTGATACTAAAAAATAAATTACATTACTAAAAAGTAGATATTGCTTAATCTAATTCCTGAAATAACAATGCAAAAATTATATAAACAAACATCAACCCGAATCTGACCCATTAACAAACCGAATGACTCGAAGCTAATCTATTAACCTATTTTGGTTAAATTTTTTTATAGTTTATGAACTATAAAGATTATGATATTTAATTAAAAATAGGAAGATTATATTCGAAGCTAGAAGGAGAATTGTAAAAGGGAGAGGTGACATGGCTGTTTTAGAGGGAACTTGAATACGGAGGTGTGTGAGGGACTACGGAGGTGTGTCAGGGAAAGAGTCTGGAGAGAGAAAATATTAAGATATTAAATTTATGAAAGTGATGGTGTAAACCATATTGATGGAGGCCAATTAGTCTGTGAATAAGGGTCAAGGATATACTGAATGCGATCATTATAAAGTTCAAAAAGTCCAACATCACAATTAACATCTTTTTTTTTGGAATTCACAATCAACATCACCTGGAAACATGTTACTCAAATGATCGACGAAATATATGCAATTTTTTTTTATTCCAGTAGCTACTGTGTGATTTAACAAAAATGTTTGATTACAACCCACAAAAAAGGAGTATTCCCCCAGCTCGTTAACAGGGATCCATTGAGAGTATGAAGAAGTAGAAGAAACAATAGCTGGCACAAACTTGAAAACAAAGATAGTCATAGCCTTTGCGTAATAGTGATTATCAGGAGTAATATCAATCACCCTCTCTATTCTTAGAAGAGTTCCAAACAAAAGGCAATATAATGCATACAACTGAAATTTCTTGTGTGATAGTATGGGTTGGGAATATTCGGGTAGATCAAATCAACATTTTCTCCATTTAGGATCAAAAGAAAGCACCATAGAAAAATTTGTGATTGCAGAAAATCTTTGATTTTCTTCATGATAGCAAACATCCTCAAACTACTCCTCATCCTCTATTTTTTAAGGAGATAATGTTGGCTCGAGAACCCAAGTTAGATCTTTTGAACTTACCAATGCAAGCTTTTTTATAATGCCAAAGATAACAACAATAGTTCCAGAGGAGTCATTAGAGGAGACAATGAACTTATAAAAATATACATCACGGAATTCATCAGTCATAAATGTTGATACTCGTTCAATAAGAATTAGGATGTTAAGCCTAATTGAATATCCCAAGGCTAACCAAGAGGGGGGGTGAATTGGTAATTAAAATTTTAACCCTATTAACCCTATTTGAAAATTTAATAGAAACAAAACTTTAGTTTGTGAATTTTTTAGAAAACTTTTTCAACCACAAAGTTTTAAACATAAAAAGTAAATAAGCAGCGGAAAATAAATGACTCCAGATTTATAGTGGTTCGGTCAAAACCAGACCTACATCCACTCCCCAGAGGCACCCTCTGAGTATCGCATTAATACCAATAGTGACTCTCCTTTAGCACCCACAGCAAGGCGAAGAAGCCTTTACAAACTCTTTTCACCACTACCCGGTGCAGCAGAGAACCGTCGTCCTTTCACACTCCCCCGATGTCAGCAGAGAACCGTTCATCCTTTCACACTATTCCAAGTGTTGTCAGAGTACCATCGTCCTTTCACACCCTCCAAGTATAGGCAGAGAACCTTCAGCTGTTCACACTTTCCAAGTGTCGGCAAGAGAACCTGTATCTTCTTCCAAGATCTTCTTCACAAGTCCAATCTAAAAGAGAAGAGAGAAGAGTGAAGTAATCTCAAACTTAAAAGTGGAAACACTTACCCTTGAGTACCAAGTGAAACCTTCATGCTCCAACGACAAGAAATCTCCTTCAATGCTCTCTCAAACTCTCTCCTTAACTCTCGTCTCAATAGGCACGAAGATCAATGAACAAAAAGATTAAGTTGTAGTTTAGAATAGCCTATTTATAGAAGAGACAAGAAAAACCATCTAAAAATAGTAGATTTCAAGTTATCATGTTCAAGATCATCCCGTACGATCGAAAATCGTCCCAGACGATTTTACTTAAAAGTCTTGAAACGAACCTGTTTGTATATGTGTACGAAATGATTTCGTCCAAGATGATCGTCCCGTACGAACCAGGTTTGTCCGGTACGAACGGTTATAACCAGGTTGGTTCCAAAAACTGCAGAACGAACATAGAAAAACTATCCTAAGTCGGTTATATCATCTAGACAAAAATATGTTCACCTGGATAAATTTTTTACAGATAGCAACTCATCCTGTACGATAATTAATTTCGTCTGGATGAAATTTTTCCCCAAAGCAAATCGTCCCTGACGTTAATTAATTTCATCCTAAGACGAACAGGACTTAGAAAAATTTTCAAGGTAGTTCCTATTCGTTCCATGTGCTCTTAATAGGAGATAACTGTCTAATCGTCCAGTACGAACTGATATCGTCCCATATGATTAGTATAAAATTTATATGATCTCCTTATGTGTGTGTGTGTATATTTTTATTCACTCAATTACAATCACTCCCTTTCAATTAAAAAATGACATTTTTTAAACTTCAAAATTCAAAAGAATTTCTTGCTGAATTTGATTTGAAGTCTTTATGTTTGAGAGTTTGATTCACCTAAAATTTTAGTACACACAAGAGCAAATATAAAATTTCTAAAAATTATTAGGAGATAACTACACAAAGAATAATAATATTTGGAATCATCAAAACTATACAAGTTGCAAGAATGTAAAACATGCAAATAGCAACTATCATTAACAATCTCTCCCTTTTTGATGATGGTAAAACAATTATTGTTTGTAGGATTTCAAATTTTAATAATCTCCTAAACTACACTTGAATTGATGAATACATAAAATAAAGGAGGCATTTTGAACTAAAGATTATAATTTTTGTTTTTCAAAATTTTTATAACAAACAAACAAAACAAAACAAAAATTACAAGACTAATAACACAAAAATACAAAAATACAAAACAAACAAAACAAAAACACAAAACAAAAATACAAACAAAATAATTTCTCCCCTTTTTGACAGCAACAAAAAGTGAAGAAGAAAAATAGACAAGAAATGTATGTAATCATATGAAATTCATTTGCTAATTTAATCTTGAAAGTGATTGATATAAGGTATGCAAATAAAATTAAAAATATTAGGCAAATCATAGAAATTCATAGAATTTAAGAAGTGATATAACATTGTAACTAAGAAGAATTTATCAAAGACATGATTCAATTTAGACATTGAGATAAAGAAAATCATTGCAAGAAAGATGTATTAAAAATTATATATTTCAAATTTCAATAAAAATATAAATGAACATAAGATCAATTTAGAACTAAGAGATTAAAAGAATTTGGAAAGAAGAAAACTACCACATGTGGCGCTTTGCGTATCTTTCTCAAATTTATGGCACATTTTTGTGCAAATTTTTATTTTTTTTTAACATTAGGCTTATTTTGTGCATCTTTTTCACATTTGCAAATTTTTGCGCATTCCTTTTGATTTTTGTACATTTGTACAATTTTCAAGAGTAATTGAATTCTTTCCAAAGACAATAATATAAAATTTCAAACATTTTTCTAAGTGCATAAATATAATTTGAAAAATAAAATATAAAATAAGAAAACATCTAGATTGCAGTAATAATATTAAGTATATTGTAGTCTAAATGAAAAATATGAAATTAAAAATTCTAATTAAAATAAGTTATAAACATAATTTAAATTTAGAAAGACAAGATTTTCTAATGAAATTAATCTCAATTTACAATCTAGTTTTAGGCACAATTAAGATTAAAAAGACTAATAAAATTCATAAATTTTAAACACATTTCAAAACCAATTCAAATCTAAAGCAAACACAATAAATATTGATATTAATAAAAAGATTACAAGATCAATTCAGAATATCAATACTAAAACAAAAGAAAAAATACACTGAACTTTCAAATAAGCATAACAAAAACAAAGACTGAAACATGAAACATCTAGAAAATCAAAAAATAGAGATTTGGGACCCAAATCTCTATTCTTCTGGAGGAGGAGGAGGAGCACAACCAAAGAAGTTGAAGTAGGAATTCATCAACAAAACATTGGTATTAATTTCATGAATTTCATTCCTTATATTACCAATGTCCTGTTGCTGCTGCTGAAGTTGAGCATCAATTTGATCAAATCGTTGATCAAAATGAGTCTCAAGTCTATCAAATCTCTCAACCAAATTATGATAATTTGGTTTAGGTGCAGATGTTTGTGCTCCTTCTTCTTCTTCTTTAGAATCACTGGCATATGATTTCCCTTTGTCTTCCTTGAAGATCGCTCTAAAAGAAGAATCGTTGCAGTAGAGCGGCTCTTCATACTCTTCATCAGGATGCACTAGATTGTATTTCTTTTCCAAAATAAAGGTAACTAAGTGACCTAATGCAATATTTCTTTTCCTTTTCTGATCCACATGCCCAATTTCAGAAAGCCCATAAAGATAGTCTAAGATAAGTTGGGCTTCATTAATAGGTTGATTTTCCATAATCAAAAAGGTCACAATAGAAAGGAGTAGAAAAATATTTACTCTATCACCAGCTTTTGGAATGATTGAAGATCTAAGAATGTGCTGTATGATTCGAGCATTTTTGGTTAGTCTAGAAACTCTAGCAATATGATCATTAAGGCTATTTCCTCTAATCATCCTATTGATTTCAAACCACTTGAAAGTGTTATTGTTCATAAGGGTGTGGGCTCTAGAACCTTCAGTTCTTAAGTTGAGAAAAGAACCTAAGTCATGCTTTGTGATTTCAACCTTTTGTTTAAAAACAAAAGAACTGACAGAAGAGTGGTCGAAGTTGAAACTCATATTTGCTAGGAAGTAAAGGAAGGTATGTTTGTTGTAGAGGTGGATAAGAGTTAGGATAAATTCAAACTGAGTGGAAGTGAAAAGATGCATTACCTTGTAGTTAATCTCACTCTGGATCAGAATGCGAGATGGAGTGATTTTTGCAGAAGAAAATCAAGAAAAGGATTCCTCATTTGCTTTTGAAAGAAAGTTCTCGGAAGGATTCCTAAGGGGTTTCTTCGCTAAAACCATTTTGACGCTTGCTAGAGAAGGCCATTGTTGATCTAGAAATCGAAAGGGATTGAAAGAGATGTTTGGAAGTGTGATTGTTGAGTTAGAAAGCCCTCTTATTTAAAGAAAATGACACGTTCGTCCTGGACGAAAAATGTTCATCCCGGACGAAAATTATCGTTCGTCTAGATGAAAAACTTTCGTACAGACGATCGAATTCGTCCAAAAAGAAACGGCTTTTCGTAATTAACACAACTTACGATACGTCCTTTCGTACAGACTTTTGACTTGACCGATCATACAGACGATCACATGTTCATTCAAACGATCACACTTGTGATCATTTTAATGGTAGTTTTAAAATCGTCCCCTACATTGAACAGCCATGTTTTCGTCTAGACGAACTCCAGGTTTGTACAGACGAAGTTCATTAAAAACTACCTTATCCACTCAACCATTTTCTCATTTTTTCGCACAGTTACTTAAAAATTTTGTCCCGTACGATCTGAGGATCGTACAGACAAACTTAATTAAAAACTGAAAAAACTGCACGAATCAGTTTTAAAATCTGACAGTTTCACGCATTCCAACATATCGTCCCGTACAAAAATTTTTCATCCCGGACCATCTACTTTCAAATTTTTATTTTTGTATTTTTATCAAAGCAAATAAAAATAAACACACAAAACAAAATGAACAACAAAAAATGTACATACTCTAAATAAAAATCACTCAAAAACAAACGAAAAGGCGGCCTGGCAAGAAAATCTATCTCGATTATGCTATCTTAGGTGAGTCGCAGGTACTATTTATGATGTCCCTGGGATTGTAGCCAGGGATCGTCAACAAACCTTAGCTATTCGTTAGATCCTTGGAGCAGCTTTCAAAAGACGTATAAGCTACAGGATAAGCTTACAAAATCACATTAAAAACAAACTTTGAAAATAAAACATCAATGTTGCAAAAACATTTTTATTTAAGCATCTAAATCAATCACACCAAGCCTTGTTCTTAATGCACTGAAAGTATCAAAGGCTAAAGGTTTTATAAAAATGTCTACAAGTTGATTTTCAGTAGAAACATGTGTAAGTTCAATTTCACCTTTTGAAATATGATCCCTTATGAAATGATGCCTTATGTCTATATGTTTGGTTCTTGAATGTTGAATAGGATTTTTAGAAATGCAAATAGCACTAGTGTTATCACAATAAATTGGAATAGTGTCTATTGTTAATCATAAGTCAATCAATTGTTGTTTCAACCAAATTACTTGTGCCACACAACTTCCTAATGCAATGTATTCAGCTTCAGCAGTAGATAGGGCAACTGAATTTTGTTTTCTACTGAACCAAGACACTAAATAATTTCTTATAAATTGACATGTTCTAGAAGTGCTTTTTCTATCCACCCTATAACCTGCAAAGTCAGAATCAGAATAACCAATTATTTCAAAGGAAGTATTAAACTTAGGATATCAAATTCCTAAGTTTTGAGTTCCTAACAAATATCTTAAAATCCTTTTCATTGCTGTCAAATGTGATTCTTTTGGATCTGATTGAAATCTAGCACACAAGCAAACACTAAACATAATATCGGGTTGGCTAAAAGTCAAGTAAAGTAAAGATCCAATTGTTCCTCTAAATTTTTTTTGATCAACAGATTTTCCCTTAGGGTCCTTATCTAACTGAACTGAAGGAACTCATTGGTGTACTAACAGGTTTAGCATTATCCATTTCATACATTTTGAGGATGTCCTTAAGATATTTAGATTGACTAAGAAAAGTACCTTCCTCATTTTGCTTAATGCTAAAGCCTAGAAAGTAACTTAAATCTCTCATTAAACTCATTTCAAATTCACTACTAATTGTTTTAGAAAATTCATTACAAAAGATTTTTATTTGAAGATCCAAAAATGATATCATCCACATAAATTTGAACAATGACTATGTCTTTTCCAAATTTCTTTAAAAAGAGTGTTGTATCTACCCTTCCTTTTTCAAATGATCTTTTAAGTAAGAAAGTGCTCAACCTCTCATACCAGTTCTAGGTGCCTGTTTCAAACCATATAATGCCTTTTTCAACTTAAAACATGATTTGGGTATTTAGAATTTTCAAATCCAAGTGGTTTTTCTACATAAATATGTTCTTATATTATCCCATTTAAAAAGGCACTCTTAACATCCATTTGAAATAATTTAAATCCTTAAAACAGGAAAAGGCTAACAAAACCCTAATTGCTTCAAGTCTAGCTACAGGGGAAAAAGTCTCTTCAAAATCAATCCCTTCAATTTGATTAATACCCCTTAGCAAATAATCTAGCCTTATTCCTAATAACTATTCCTGAGTCATTTATTTTATTTTTTAATACCCACTTAGTTCCAACTATACTTTGATCCTTTGGCCTTGATGTTAATTCCAAAACTTTATTTCTTACAAATTGATTCAACTCTTCCTGCATGGCCAAAATCCAAAATTCATCCAATAATGCTTGATCAATATTAGTGGGTTTAATTGTTGAAATTAAGGCTGAATGATTGACTTCTTTGCTTAATCCATGCCTAGTCCTTACACCCTCACTAGGTTCACCAATTATCAACTCCTTTGGATGGTTTTTAGAAAATCTAAAATCTCCAGGAAAAAGGTTTTCTATCTCCAAATTTTCTTCCAATCATTCTTCCAAATTTTCTTCCAAATTTTTCTTTTCAATCTTTTGGGAGTTATCCTCAATCTCATCTTATACAATTTTTGGCTTTTCAAAATTTCCAATTTCATCAAAAACAACATGTGTGGTATCTTCAATTTTCAAAGTTCTTTTATTGAACACTCTAAAAGATTTTTTAACACTTGAGTATCCAACAAAAATTCCCTCATCTGATTTGGGATCAGATTTTCTTAAGGCAAATTTCCCATTATTATGAATGAACACCTTGCATCCAAAAACATGCAAGTGACTCAAATTTGGTGTTCTACCCTTTAACAATTTATAGGGTGTTTTATTTAATTTTGATCTTACATTCACCCTATTCATAACATAACATGCAATACTAACCGCCTCAGCCCAAAAATATTTTGGAAGTGAATATTCTGCTAACATTGCTCGGGCGGCTTCTATTAATGTTATGTTTTTCCTTTCGACTACCCCATTCTGTTGAGGGGTTCTAAGTGCAGAAAAGTTGTGATCTATTCCATTTTCCTTACAAAAATCCTCAAATTTTTCATTTTGAAATTCTCCTCCATGATCACTATGTATATTTATGATTTCACAGCCAAGTTTTCTTTGAGTCCAAGTTACAAAGTATCTAAATTCCTCAAATGATTTACTCTTATGAAATAGAAATTTAACCCAAGTGAATCTAGTGTAATCATCCACAATCACAAATCCATATATCTTTACTCCTAGACTTACTGTTCCAACTGGTCCAAAAAGATCCATATGCAAAATTTCCAAAGGTTTACTTGTTCTAAGATCCTTATTGGTTTGAAAAGAGGACTTCACTTGTTTACCTAATTGACATGCATCACAATGATGGTCCTTAGTAAAGTCTAGTTTTGGTATTCCTCTCACTAAGTCTTTTTGAATAATTCTCCTAAGATTTTTCATGCTAGAGTGACAAAGTCTCCTATGCCAAAGCCATGAATCATCAGATACAGTTTTCAAACAAAAATCAGTAGGAGCATGAAAGAAATTCAAATCTAGCATATAGACATTGTTTACCCTTTTTCCATTTAAAACATCTTTACTATTAAGGCTTAATATGTAGCTATTAGGAAAAAATTTGACACAATACCCTTTATTACATAGTTGACTAATACTTAACAAGTTATGTTTTAAGCCTTCTACCAATAGCACATTTTCAATGAAAAAGTTCTTAATATTACCAATTATAACTGACCCAATCACCTTCCTTGTGGTGTTATCTCCAAGTGTAACCTTGCCTCCACTCCTGGCTTCTAGCGAAATGAATTGTGTAGAATCTCTAGTCATATGCTTTGAACATCCGCTATCCAGGTACCATATGCTCTCACGAGGCCTTGTGTGAGAGCCACCCTACAAAAATATCAAACGTTAGACCTGGGAACCCAAACAAGTTTGGGTTTACCTTTTGGCAATTTATAAAAAGATGCATGTTGATATGTCTAGGGTTATGAATCTTAGGTTTCCACACCATATAATTTTTCATCCTCGAAGTACATGTGTGACCTATATGACCAATCAATCCATAAATATTGCATTTAACATTAGGAAAGGGTTTCCTAAGTCTTCTACCATTCATTTGATTTTTTAGGGATTGCATAAATTTAGGATACAAAATAGGATTAGTAAAATCTTCACGTTTTGGAGGTATCATATTATCCTCGAGAGCTTTTATCTTCAAAATATAATATGAATTCATATCTTTCAAAATCCGATTAGTATAATTTGATCTATAAAGTTTGCTCTCTGATTCATCCTTAAAAATTTTAAAATCTTTCTCAAGTTTTTCAAAGGATGATTTATAACATTCAAGGTTCTTATTCAAGTCATAAAACTCATTAAGTAATTTCATGTGGTAGTTATCAATTAAAGAATGATCATTCCTAAGGATTTCATGTTCCTTTTTAAGATCTTCTAATTCCAAATAAAGGCTAGCATGCAATTTCTTTGTCTTCCTATATGCTTCATGCATGTGTTCAGAAACTTCAAAAAGTTCATCATATGTTAAGTCACATACCTCTTCTTGATCTGAATGATCAAGTATGTCAGCCATTAAGCACAAATTAGTGACTTCCTCTTCTTTTTCTGTCTCCGATGAATCTGAAGCTGAGTCCGCCCAAAAAGCTCTTTGGAACTTCTTTTTGCCCTTTTTCATAAATGGATTCTCCTCTATTTTCTCCTTGCTAGGATTGGCTTTAAGTAATGGGCATTCAGTCTTTATATGTCCAGGTTTCCTGCATTCATAGCAAATAACTTCATTAGAAAATTTTGTATTTCTATTGAACTTACCTCTATTCCATTGTTGTCGTCTCTTTTGCTTCCTCTTCAAAAAGCTTCTGAATTGTCTAGTCATTCAAGCAATGTCATCTTCATCCTCAGGCTGTGAATTTTCACTTTCAGACTCTTCCACATTCAATGCTATATTCTTCTCCCTTCATGGTTCACCTGCATCAATCTTTCTTTGGCTAACTCCTTTCTCGTAAGTAATTAGTGATCCAAGAAGATTGTAAATGGAATATATGTTTAGATCTTTAGACTCTGTAATTATAGTAATTTTAGATTCATAAGCAGTAGGAGAGCATCACAAAATTTTATTAACCATTTCAGCATTAGTTAACTTCCTACCTAAAGCATGCAAAGAGGTGACAATTTGTGTGAATCTTGTGTACATTCAAAAATTGATTCATTTGGTTTCATACGAAACAATTCATAATCATGCAATAAGATATTAAGTCTAGATTACTTAACATCATTAGTCCCCTCATATTTTATACAAAGTCTATCACATATGTCCTTTCCACTTTTGCAAGTAGAAACCCGCATGTAATATTCTGATTTTAAAGCACAAAAGAAACTATTCAAGCATTTAGCATTAAGTTGTGCTAAGTCACGTTCTTCTACAGTCCATTCAGTAACAGGTGTTTCAACTCTTACTCCATCAACTAATCTAGTTGGTTTTGTATACCCTTCCTGAACTAAAATCCACATGCGATAATTAAGTGACTGTAAAAATGTAGACATGCGTGTTTTCCAAAAATCAAAAGGAATGTTTTCAAATAGTGGAGGTCTAGTAATAGAATAGCCCTCAGGTGTATTTTTATTTCCAAATGTAGCCATCTACGTTAATCAAAAAGTAGTCTAAACTTATGATTTTGAAACAAAGCTCTGGTACCACTTGTTGAAACTCGTTCAATAAAAATTAGGATGTTAAGCCTAATTAAATTTCCCAAGGCTAACCAAGAGGGGGGGGTGAATTGGTAATTAAAATTTTAACCCTCTTTGAAAATTTAATGGAAACAAAACTTTAGTTTGTGAATTTTTCTAAAAACTTTTGCAACCACAAAGTTTTAAACACAAAAAGTAAATAAGCAACGAAAAATAAATGACTCAAGATTTATAGTGGTTCGGTCAAAACCCGACCTACATCCACTCCTCAGAGGCACCCTCTGAGTATTGCACTAATACCAATAGTGACTCTCCTTTAGCACCCACAGCAAGGCGGAGAAGCCTTTACAAACTATTTTCACCACTACCCGGTGCGGCAGAGAACCGTCGTCCTTTCATACTCCCCCGATGTCGGTAGAGAACCGTCGTCCTTTCACACCCTCCAAGTGTAGGCAGAGAACCTTCGGCTGTTCACACTTTCCAAGTGTCGGCAGAGAACCGGATCTTCTTCACAAGTCCAATCTAAAAGAAAAGAGAGAAGAGTGAAGTAATCTCAAACTTAAAAGTGGAAACACTTACCCTTGAGTACCAAGTGAAACCTTCACGCTCCAACAGCAAGAAATCTCCTTCAAATGCTCTCTCAAACTCTCTCCTTAACTCTCTTCTCAATAGGCACGAAGATCAATGAACAAAAAGATTAAGTTGCAGTTTAGAATAGCCTATTTATAGAAGAGTCAAGAAAAACCAACTAAAAATGGCAGATTTCAAGTTATCATGTTCAAGATCGTCCCGGACGATTTTAACTTAAAAGTCTTGAAATGAACCTGTTTATATATGTGTACGAAATGATTTCGTCCAAGCTGATCGTCCCGTACGAACCAAGTTCGTCCGGTACGAACGGTTATAACCAGTTTGGTTCCAAAAACTGTAGAACAAACATAGAAAAACTGTCCTAAGTCAGTTATATCGTCTGGACAAAAATATGTTTGCCTGGATGAATTTTTTACAGAGAACAACTCATCCTGTATGATAATTAATTTCATCTGGACGAAATTTTTCTCGAGAGCAAATCGTCCCTAACATTAATTAATTTCATCACGGACGAACAGGACTTAGAAAAATTTTCAAGGTAGTTCCTATTCGTTCCATGTGCTCTTAATAGGAGATAACTGTCTAATCGTCCCGTACGAACAGATATCGTCCCATACGATCAGTATAAAATTTATATGATCTCCTTATGTGTGTGTGTGTGTGTATATGTTTTTATTCACTAAATTACAAATAACTCCCTTTCAATTAAAAAATGACATTTTTTAAACTTCAATATTCAAAAGAATTTCTTGCTGAATTTGATTTGAAGTCTTCATGTTTGAGAGTTTGATTCAACTGAAATGTTAGTACACACAAGAGCAAATACAAAATTTCTAAAAATTGTTAGGAGATAACTACACAAAGAACAATAATATTTGGAATCATCAAAACTATACAAGTTGAAAGAATATGAAACATGCAAATATGAATTATCATTAACAGTAAAGTCAAAGAAAATTTCATTGAATGAAATCTTGATGGAGCCGTTAGGCGCATATTGTGGCTTGATCAAGGGGAAAAGGGATGGGAGCGATATTTTGGCCTTTGTGATAGGGTTGAAGAGGCGAGATTGTAGATCTTTTTTGTCAAGGGTCACAAGCCATCCATCCTTGGAGCCAAAACAGCGGCGGCCATAGGTGTTGCTACCGATGGAGGAGATGCGATGATGGAAGCTAATGATGGCTTCTTCTCTTTCTATGGTTAGTTCGCACAAGGTGAGTGTGTTTGAGGCCTCTCCAACATCATTTGAAAGGAGAAACCATGTTGAGGGATGACATTGAAATCCCATGAGTGCATAGTTGGCAAGAGTGAAATTCCATGAGGTGAAAATAATAGATAATCGGACTAAGTCTACAATGGACAAGTGAGATGAGATGAAACGGAGGAGATCTATGGGGAGATCATACCATGCCATAATATTAATGTATTTGAGGTGGCCAATGTAGGAAAGGAGCTACAAGGCCATCCAACACTGAAAGTTTGTTAGGGATGTTAAGCCCTTAAGAACTAGCCCGAGGCTAACCAAGAGGGGGGTGAATTGGTATTTTTAAAAAATTTCTTTAAACAAAGGTAACAATATATCACAAACCAAAATCATCAAAAAAATCAAAGTGTGAAAAAATAAATAAACATAAAAGCAGTAGAAATATAACAAAATGATTTATAGTGGTTCGGTCAACTCGACCTACGTCCACTACCTAGAGGCGCCCTCCAGGTATTGCACTACAAACGTGACTATCCTTTTTCTCCCCCAGCAAGGTGGAGAAGCCCTTACAACACCTCCTTTCTGCCAACCCTTGTGAGGTAGAGAAGCCAACTCCTTTTGCTTCCTCCTGAAGCAAGTAGAGAATTTTGATCGATTACTGAAGCTTACCTCTCCCAACCCTTCCAAGGACAAGAGAAGATGGTGGAAGAAGAAGTGGAACAATGCTTGGAGCAACCCTTGTGAATCCCCCTCACTAACTCCCCCTCACAAAATCCTCTCTCTCTCTCCCTCTTCTCTAGGCTCTCTCAGGTCAAGACAGTAGCAAAAGATCTTCCAAAGAGAACTTCTTATATCGTTTAGGCCGATACAATATCATCCTGGCCAATTATTCAAATCCAAGTACAATCATCCTGAACATCGCCCTAAATAGATGCTGCCCAATGTCAATCGTTCAGGATATCATCCTGGCCAATCACACGATCAGCCTGGCCAATGTGATCGTATCAATCAGCCTTAATTGCTTTCCATAATTACCAGATTAATTTAGGCATAATTTTGCTGCATCGTTCAGGATAATGTTGAGATCGTCCTGGTCGATTTCTTACAATAAAGAATGTCTAAATTGATCATGGCAGGTGATTCTTTCTTAATTGAGCCTACCGTCCTAGCTGATAGAAGTATCGCCAGGCCAATCGGCTTAATGAAGGCTTCCTTAATGAGATGCCCTAATTAGGGTTTCAATTTTTAGTCGGATTGTCCTGGCCGATATGGTCATCATCCAGGTTGATGTACTCAAAATAGAAAACAATAGAAAAACCCTCAGGTGTGTGTGTGCAAGGTTACTTAGCATCAGGAACCACTTTTACAATTAACTCAAGAAAGGAAATATTACAGACTTGACTCAACCTAAATCTACTCAATCTTGAGCTGGTCTTGAGTTGCATTCAATCTTGTGGACCTGAAAAGTTAGTAGGCAAGGCAGTCGTAGAAAAAACATGAATGTTTGGTATCATAAAAAGTCTAATCCATAAATTCAGATTTTCAACAAACACTACCACGATCAGACAAAAAATAATAAGAGTTGGAATCAAATATGCAATCTTTGTTAGAGATATAAATATGTAGAATAGAATAAGTATTTCTGGCAAATATTTAAGTGCATTAATTTCTCTTCTCATTAGTGGCTAATAAAATTGGCCAACTCGCATTATCCATAAATAGAATAGGGTGCAAAATTCATGTTGTAAAATTTAAATTTATTATTTAATATTTATTTTTAAATTTAAATGTATCTTTTATTTCATGCAATTTAATAAGAGATCGAACGAGACTATTTGTGTTAAAATTTGGCATTATTTTAAGAGGTCTTGAAATGATTATTCTTAGGTATAAAAATGAGTGGAAGATAAGAAAATACATATTATATGTGTTATTGCAGACAAAGGTGTTTATTTACAACAGTTATATTATTTCATTTTACAGAATGAATTTAGTGTCTTTCATTAGGATGGAAAAAGTTTTCTTTTAATAATATTATAAATTAATAAAAAAATTTATCAATTTAGTTCATATAATAAAAAATACATATTATGTACATGAAATTTTCTTATTTTAGTGATATGGAAACCATGCACTCGTTCTAATTAAAAGAGATCCCACAGCATATCTTGTTTCCTCTAATGAGACATCGTCGTTGGGTAATTGATGGAGGGAATAATGACATAAAAAAATAAGATAAGTAGTTCATCATCACCAATTAATTGATAGACAAAATAATAACATAAAATAATGCATGCATGGTGCATGTATATTGCCTTTGTTAGAAAGTAATAAAAAAGATTGGAAAAGAAATCCCATTTCTTTTTTCCACCCTACTCCTTCCTCCCTCTTCCCCATTAGAATTTAAACAAAGCTTCTTCTCTGTTAGACTCTCTCTTAGTCTTAGAGACTAAGATGGAGGAAGCGTTCATGATCGGTTTGTTGAAAGCTTTATTGCAATCCTAAGAGGATCAAGCACATTAATGGCATCCATGGAGAACAATTACAGTTGAAAAAATATATACAAAAAAATAGTCATATTCATTGTACTTTTAAATGCATTACGCGTGTATTTATTGTATAAAAATTAAATATCATTATTCTTATGGTTCCTTATGATTTCAAAATTGAAATATTTAAATCAAATTCTCTTCATCAATCAAATATTTAAAAATATGTGCTAAATCATGACCTTTAAGAGTCTCTGAAATTATTTTGAATGCTTTTTGTTCACTAATTTGAAAAATTTTTTAACAATATGTGATCCAATTTACATGTTTATATTATGCATTTTTTTAAGGGTTTGATTATTTAAATTGCATGCTAAAATAACATGGTTTTGGGATTACTGCTTTATTATTTCAACCATCACAAAGGTTGCCAAAAAATTAGACTCTTAAGCACACCTTTCATTTGCCGTATATGGGATCGTTCGATCTGAGTTTGATGATTCTCTCTAGCAAGACCAGCCATAATATTAAAATTGGACTATTAATTCTAAAATATTCAAATTACATGCTTAACAAAGATAAAGATAAACAATTTATGAAAGCGATGATTTAAACCAAATTGAAGGGGGGCACTTAGGTTGTGAATCTCAGTCAAGAAAATACTGAAATTGTTCCTTGTGAAGATCAAAAAGCCATGCATCCTGATCAACATACTCTAGTAACATGTTACTCAAATGAACAACAAAGTATATACAATTTTGTCTAATGCCGGAAGCAAGAGTGTGATGCAAGGAAAAAGTCTGATTACAACCCACAAACAAGGACAAACCCCTTAGATCCTTGATCGGGATCCAACGAGAGGAAGAACAGGAATTGACAACAGTTGGCACAAACTTGGAAACTAAAGATAGCCACTGTCTTCTCTTTCCAACTTTTATCTATCTTCTATTCAGCATTATCGATCACCCTCTCTATTTTTAAAAGTGCTGCCGACAAAAAGGCAATATAGCACATGTAATCAAACTTTTTGAAGTGCAAACAAGGGTCTCGCATTCCCGGCAAATCACTTCAACATTTCTTCTATTGAGGTCAAAAGCCAGGATCATTGAGAATTGTGTGATTCTGTAAAATCTTTTATCTTCTTGATGATAGTAAAAATCCTTAAATTGCTCCACATGCATCATGGCGTAAAGAGGCAACTGCAGGCCGAGAACCCATGTTTGATCTCCTAGCCTTGCCAAAGCCTAAGATTTTGTACGTCCATAGATAGCAACAACAGTTCCTAATAAGTTATTAGAAGAGACAATGATCTTCTGAAAATATATATCATGTAAGAATTCCTTGTCTGTGCTAAAGTATGAGAAAATTTCTTCACAAAAAATCCGATCGAGCCGTCGAAACAATATTGGGGATTTATCATATGCCCTTGATCTTTAGGGATGGTGAAAAGAGATGGGAGAGATATTTTAGCCTTTGTGAGAGGGTTAAAGAGGTGAGGCTGCATATCTTCTTTGTCAATGTTAACGAGCCATCCATCCTTGGAGCCAAAGCAGCGAAGATCGGTGATGTAACTATCAAGGGAGGAGAAGCATCGATGGCAAGTGACACCGACCTTTTCTTCTTTGATTGTAAATTCATGAAGATGAGTGTGTTGGAGGCCTCTCCAGCTTCACTGGGAAGCGGTAGTCATGGCGAGGGTCAACATTGAATTCCATTTGTTACATCGTTGGAAAGAACAAAATTCCATGAGGTATAGACAATGGAGAATCGAATGTTGTCTACATTGGGCAATTGTGATGCGATGCAATGGAAGAGATCTGTTGGGAAATCAGACCATGCCATAATATTATTGTATATGTGGTGGCAAATAGATGAGGAAATCAGCTTGAATGTCTTATGCAATCTTTGTTAGATATATATAGCCTAGCTCCCAAGTGGACTTGACCAAAAATAGCTGAACTAAAATAAGCATTTGTGGCTTCTTTTTTTTTTTTTTTTTTTTTTTGGGGGGGGGGGGGGGGGGGGGGGATGTTGTGGCTAATATTCAAATGCAAAAATTTTTCTTCTTATTTGTGGATAAAAAAAGGCCAACTGGCCATTATCCATAGATAAAATTAATAGGGCATATAACACAATTCTTTCTTTAAATAACAAATTTTAGATTTAAAATTTTTAAAATAAGCACTTTGAGCCGATTTAGTTGGTTAGATTTAATTTTTAATAAAGCATTTTTGAAAACTCAGGTATAAATTTTTAAATTTATTAAAATAAAAAATCTCTATTTCTTTAATATAAAGAAATAAATGTCATTGTATACGGTTCATTGAAAGATCAAATAAGACTTTGTGTCAAAATTTGATGTCATTTGAAGAGTTCTCGGAATGATTTTTCTTTGCCCTATACAATGACACATATAATTTGTCATCATCTACATTAAGCGGTATTTCACCATCTCTCGCGAATGAGATCTTTTGGACTAATTTTTTATCAAAATATACTGACCAAAATTTTCCCAATGAAAAGCTTCATTGCAAGAAATTTTAAGTAAATCTTTGGATTTGGTTTGGTTAAAATTATAATATACTTTTTTTAGTAATTGTTATTTATATTATTAATTTAATTGCATGTGCATCTAAGACATATTTCTTTTGTTTAAATAACTAATAAAAAGTGGTTAATGTGTTGAGAGGATGTTTAAATAAAATTATATTAAGCTTTTAACTATGATCAAAATTAATGTATAATTTCTCTTTAAATAATTATTTTAATAAGTTAAAGTTTAATAAGAGAGGTCATTAGTTTATGTTAATTACAAAATGGAAAGCAAATCCTTAATTTCTTGCATGACTAGAAGCAAGTTCTCGACTATGATTCTGCAGGCCATTAATGGGATATTAACTATTTAATTGGAATGCTTGAAAATTTTCAAAATTAAAATTTGGATTAATTTAAAAAAAGCTTTAAATTTTAGATGGGCAAAAGCTTCATCAAAATTTTATTTAAAAAAAAAAAAGAAGATTTGTTGAAACTGCCCTCGAGTCTCTCCCACATTTCAGGCTTAGCAAAACCTCCTTTTGTTAGCTCATAGTAGCTTTATTCTACCTCACCTTCAACACACGTGTCCATTTCCTTGGCTAGAGAGAAGGCCCATAACCATCACTCGACCTTATAAGCCGCCTAAAATGAAGAGTCTCAGCTACAATGGAAACGTCTAACACAACAATTCTCTCTCTCCTACCAGGCACAAGGAACTCTACATCATTTCTTAGGCAAATTATGCATACCTGGGCAAGCAACATATAACCTAACATCTACTTCTAAAAATAGTAGCTAGAACCTTCAAGACTATGCTAACAAAGCCTTTTTAGGTTGCATCGTGAAGCTAACTGCTTTGCTAATTGTCTTGGTAAACTTAGGTGTCAGTTAGATTGTTTCTAAGATTTCTTTGATTTTTTTTACCTCAGCCTCTGAGGGGGAGAACTAATCTGGACAAAGTCGGGTTGCCTTATTTGAGGATATGATGGCATTTTTTTTTGTTGCTTGGTTGGTGTTCTTTTCATTTTTCTATTTTTTGGTTAATCCCTTGTTTGAGATGATGTTGTATTAAAAATCTTTTTAATATTAAGCTACTAGAATTTTTGTTGGGGATGACTTAAATTTAATAGATTTTTTTATAAGAGTTACTACCAGTAAGTGTTAATTTCTTAATTGTAAGATCTCATGGATCGTAACTCCTGATGAGTTTCTAAAGTTTCAAAGCATGTTGAATTACATAGGAGCTTTAATTGGTCATAAAGAATTTCCATATTCCAGATGCAATCTTATGACCCAAGTATAAGTTAATTGAAAATTAAATGATGTTTGATAATAAAAATACAATTAAAATCTTATCTTCACAACATTGATTAACATTGAAACTACATAGAATTTGATTAACATTATATGTTTTAGAGTGTTTAAGGAAGACTGGAATAAGTCATGAAGTGGGATGGAGAAGTGAAAATCTAAGGTTGGAAATTTGTTTTGAGGGTGACGTGACACCTGTTGCGGATCTATGGTTTATAGTTTTGATGATAACAAACATTCCTTATTTTCCTACGATTGCCTTTTACACTAACGTTTTAGGACCACACGATCAGACTACTATTTGGAACCAACTCAAGATTGGATAGACTAGGTCTATGTCAGATTGTAATCTTTTTCCTTTCTTGAGTCTGTTGTATTTGGTGTGGCTATAACTTAGTAGAAATTCTCTTGCTCCCTATATGATTTCTGTTTTTGGTAACATCGTCCGGGACGATATAGATATCGGCCTGGATGATCTGTCCAAAATCAAAAACCCTAATTAGGGCATCCTCATTAAGGCAGTCGTCAACTGATCGACCAGGACGATATGTTCAATTAAGAAAGAATCAGCCACCATGATCAGATTAGGAATTAAATCTTTTAGGAAATCGGTCAGGACGATATATCCATCGTCTAGGACGATCTAACTCAATTATGCCTAAAATGATCTGGTATCTTTGGAAACAATTAATGGCTGATTGATACGATCAGATCGGCCAGGACGATCGTGAGATCGGCCAGGACGATCGTGAGATCGGCCAGGACGAT
Source organism: Dendrobium officinale (assembly GCA_019514585.1). NCBI lineage: Eukaryota > Viridiplantae > Streptophyta > Magnoliopsida > Asparagales > Orchidaceae > Dendrobium > Dendrobium officinale. The sequence goes on from CM033683.1 coordinate 29,997,515, forward strand.
CGTGAGATCGGCCGGGACGATAGCCTGGATGATTGACATCGGCCAGACTCTATTCAGGGCGATGATCAGGACTACTGAACTAGTTTTAAACTAATCATCCCGGACGATCGTGAGATCGGCCGGTAATGATGTAACCAAGTTTCTTCTGATCGTCCCATATCGTCCTGGGCTAATGAGCTTAATTTGTACTGATCGGCCAGGACGATATACCTATCGTCCTGGACCATAATGTCGGCAACTTCCATTAATGAGCTCATTTTGAGTGCTTCTATTTATGCTATGGAAAGACACTTTGTAAGTGTCTTTGGCAGCCATTAGAGCTTCGTTCTTGTGGAGGAGACTTGAAGAGAGAGCTTGAAAGAGAGAGGGAAAGGGTGGAGTTTGAGAGGGAGAAGATCCTGTGAGGGGGAGGAACTGAAGGGAGTGTGGTGGGGGATCCACATGGTTGCTCCGGCGAACTCGCACCTTAGTACCATCGGATTCAAGGCTTGTCTCGAGGTAAGTTCACCAAAGAAGAAGATCTCTTTGGTGTCAAAGGACCCGACGACTCCGCCGCACCGGGGAAGGTGGAAGTGATTTTGTAAGGGCTTCTCCGCCTAGCTGTGGGGCTAAAGGAGAGACACTTTTGTAGTGCAATACTTGGAGGGTGCCTCCAAGAAGTGGACGTAGGTCAAGGTTTGACCGAACCACTATAAATCCGGTGTGTTCTTTTCTTATTATCGCTTCCGCATTTATTTTTCTTCTGCGCTTTGATTGTGGTGATTTGGTTCGTGTTTTTTATTTTAAAGTTTTTCAATTCACCCCCCCCCCCTCTTGGTTAGCTTGGGACTAAGTTCATAGGGCTTAACATCCCTAACGAACTTTCAAGTGGTATCAGAGCGGGATTCAAAATTTTAAGTTTGAAAAACTTTTTGAATTTGATCCATGGCTAACTTTGGGAATATAAACACTACTGAAGGTTATTCGATTACACGACCTCCACTGTTTGACCACTTACCTTTTGATTTCTGGAAAACCCGCATGTCTACTTTTTTGAAATCAACTGACTATCGCATGTGAATGCTTATTCAAGAAGGTTATTCTCCACCTTCTCTTGAAATTAATGGTGTTAAAACTGAAATTTTTTTTACTGAATGGACTTTCAATGAACATGATTTAGCTCAATTAAATGCAAAGTCTTTAAATTATTTTTTCTGTGCTTTAAATTCTGATGATTTTGTTGCAAATCTATTTTTTCATGACTTATGTTTTGATGATTGAAAAACACTATTTCTCTTGGACTACTTGTTGCTTCTAACTTTTCAGAAATCGAAGATCGGACGATCAAGAAGAAGCCATTTCAGGATTGTGTAGGTTTAGGGTTGAGTCAGTTTGTACTTTTATTTTTCACCTTCTTGAGTCAGTTTGTAAGGTTCAAAAGACTGATACTTAGTAACCCTACATACACACACTTGAGAGATTTAGAATCTCTGTTTTTACTCACATCGGCCAGGCCGATCCCTTGGATCGTCCTGGACGATCGAGTTCAAAACAGAGACTCTAATCAGGATTCTTAATTAACACAGCCGTCATTAACATATCGGCCTGGACGATACGTTTATCGGCCAGGACGATAAGCTCAAAACAGAAAGAAGTAGCTGCCATAGACAATTAAGATATAGTGTATTTTTAAATTATCGGCCAGGACGATCCAAGGATCGGCCTGGACGAAATTACCAAATTATGCCTTAATTAATCAGGAAATCAAGGGAGTAATTAAGGTTAATTGATACGATCATATCGTCCGAGACGATCGTAGGATCGGCCGGGACGATCGTAGGATCGGCCAGGACGATCGTAGGATTGGCCGAGACGATCCAGTCAAAAACCTTATGTTACTTCAGGACGATAAATATCAGCCAGCTCAAAAACAGGGCGATGCTCAGGACGATTTTCCTCTGATTTGAACTGATCGTCCAGGACGATGTTCATATCGGCCGGGACGATCAAGCCAAATTTCAATCGTCCAGGACTGTTCCCAGGGCGATGCTCTGGCCGATCTTCTGAGTTTGTACTGATCGGTAAGGCCGATGTCCATATCGGCCTGGACGATAAAGTTGGCTACTTGTAATTAATGAGCTCCTCTTGAGATCTTCTATTTAAAGAGCTCTTGTTCAATGTTTTTCAAGACCTTTGGCTGCTGCCTTGACCTGAGAAGACCTTGAGGAGAGAAAGAGAGAGAGAGGGAGAGAGAGAGGATCTTGTGAGGGGATTCACAAGGGTTGCTTCAAGGATCACTCTGCTTGTTCTTCGTCTGGAGTTTCTCGTCCGTGGAAGGGTCGGTAGAGGTATGGAGTTAGCCTTTGGTTGTGATTCTCTGCCAGCTTCAGGAGGAAGCAAAAGGAGATAGGTTCTTTGCCTTGCCGGGGTGGCAAAAAGGAGGTTCTTGTGAGGGTTTCTCCGCCTAGCCGTCGGGGCTAAAGGAGAGTCACGTTTTGTAGTGCAATACTTGGAGGGTGCCTCCAAGGAGTGGACGTAGGTCGAGTTGATCGAACCACTATAAATTTATGTGTTCTTGTTTTCTTGCTTCCCCACTCTTTTTTCCGCATTTATTTTTGTGGTGAGTTTTGGTTTATGTGTTTTTCATTCTTTGTGAAAAGAATTTTTTTAAAATACCAATTCACCCCCCCCCCCCTCTTGGTTAGCTTGGGACTAAGTTCATAGGGCTTAACATCCCTAACGAACTTTCAAATTTTTTGTTAATTTCTACATGCACTACTAGTAAGGAAGTTTGGGATAAATTGCACATTATATACGAAGGCTCTAATGAAATCAAGCAATCAAAGTTGAATATTTTAATGCATGATTTTGAAATGTTTTCTATGAAACCTTTTGAAACGATCTTAGACATGTATACAAGGTTTATTCAAATTACTACATTGCATGTCTTAGGAAAAGATTTTTCAAATTTTAAAAAAGTTAACAAAATTCTTCGTTGTTTACTTGAAAAATTCGATGCAAAAGTAGTTGCTATTTGTGAATAAAAAAATTTGAATGATTATTCTATTTATAATTTGATTGGCTCACTCATTGCCAACGAGCATGGGTTGGGTCAAAGACTTTTGGATGCTGGTGAAACGATCATTCTAAAAGCTGAAGATATGGAAAAAAGGAAGCTTAGGTTGTGATGATAGCAATGAATTGTCAAGCAAATCACAAAGCTCACCAATGCATAAGCAAAAGTTGAAGAAAGGTAAAAGTGGTAAGGATGTTCATATTTCCACTGACACTATTTGCTTTCGATGTACGAAATCTGGACATATGAAGAATACGTGCCCTAATGTAAGAATTCATCCTACAAAAGAAAAGGGCAAGGCAAAGCTAAAGTTTAATTGGGAAAATAATGAAAAACACAAAATCTCATGGGCAGACATAGTTTCTGAAGAATCAGACCAGGAAAGAGATAATGGTTAAAAGCCTATCGTATGTTTTTTGTTTTTGTTTTTAGTTTTTTTTTTGTTTTTATCTTGTATTTTTTCGTTTATGTTTATTTTTTTCTTTTGTTGTTTTCGTAAAAAAAAAATTTCCAATCAACACACACATTCACTTTTCTAAAAATGAAAAATCTACTTCCTATTTTTTTTGAAATCTTTGGTAAGTTGCTATTGACTTATCTAAAAACAGTCAAAGGAAGGAAACTCTTGCTTTTTTTTTTCAATTTCTATTTCCTAAAAGAGGTTATTCTACTTTTGATTTAAAATATTTTTCATCTTTTAAATTGGTTTTTGAAATAAGAATTTTTTTTATCTCCCTACGTTTTAATTTATCGCATAGGAATCTTTTGCAAGTCGTTGAATCTAACTCAAAATTTTTTTAATCAAGAAATTCTCTTTGTCACTAAGATGGGTTTTCCTTTGTTTTTTAAGATTAAGAAAGGTAGCATATTCAAAAAATTGGCCAATGATGCCAAAAATAAAAGAAGCGCAAAGCGTCAAATTGAAAAATATAGAATACACAAAGTGTATCAAAAGATGCGCAGTGCGCCAACCAATTATCAAGAGGCATAAAATGAGCCCACAAAAAGTTAATGCTTACCATTCTTGTACTTCTTAAAAAGCTTAAGAAAACCCTTGATACTTTCGATACTTGACTTTGAAAATCTTGATTCTTGATTCAACAATTCGTGCATTGATCTTCTATTAGATATATTTTATGGAATGAGTTTTTAAAAAATGATTGTTTCTTTCTCTAATTTGTTTTTTGATTTAGATATTAAATTAAAAAGTTTTTAAGCATTTTTAAAGAACTTGAGTTTAGATTATCGAATCTTGAATTTCTAACCTTTACTGGCTATGCGTTGTCGATCCAATTCTACTAAAATTTTGATTAAAACTAAGAGGTAACTTTCTCATTTTAAGATTTTTTTTACTAGATTTAAAAGTTTCTTTTTGTTTTCTGTGCCCTCTCTCTTTTTGATAATGTCACAAGGGGAGAACGTACTTGTATCCCTTGTTTCCTTTTCAAAAATTTAAAACTACAAAAATATTTTTATATCCCTTATTTTTTTTAAAGCGGTATTTTAGTGAGGGGGAGATTTTTGAAAATTCAAAGAGAAATGTTTGCCATCAACAAAAAGGGGGAGATTGTTGCGGATCTATGGTTTATAGTTTTGATGATAGCAAACATTCCTTATTTTCCTACGATTGCCTTTTATACAAACATTTCAGGACCACACAATCAGACAACTATTTGGAACCAGCTCAAGATTGGGTAGACTAGGTCTATGTCAATTTGTAATTTTTTTACTTTCTTGAGTCTGTTGTATTTGGTGTGGCTATAACTTACTAGAAATTCTCTTGCTCCCTATATGATTTCTGTTTTTGCTAACATCGTCCTGGACGATATAGATATCGGCCTGGACGATCTGTCCAAAATCAGAAACCCTAATTAGGGCATCCTCATTAAGGCAGCCGTCAACTGATCGGCCTGGACGATACTTCTATCGGCCAGGACGATATGTTCAATTAAGAAAGAATCAGCCGCCATGATCAGATTAGGGATTAAATCTTTTAGGAAATCGGCCAGGATGATATATCCATCGTTCAGGATGATCTAACTCAATTATGCCTAAAATGATCTGGTATCTTTGGAAATAATTAATGGCTGATTGATACGATCAGATCGGACAGGACAATCGTGAGATTGGCCGGGACGATAGCCTGGACGATTGACTTCGGCCAGACTCTATTCAGGGCGATGATCAGAACCATTGAACAAGTTTTAAACTAATCGTCCCGGACGATCGTGAGATCGGCCAGGACGATGTAACCAAGTTTCTTCTGATCGTCCCATATCGTCCCGGGCTAATGAGCTTAATTTGTACTGATCGGCCAGGACTAATATACCTTTCGTCCTGGACGATAATATCGACAACTTGCATTAATGAGCTCGTTTTAAGAGCTTCTATTTAAGCTATGGAAAGACACTTTGTAAGTGTCTTTGGCAGCCATTAGAGCTTCATTCTTGTGGGGGAGACTTGAAGAGAGAGCTTGAAAGGGAGAGAGGAAAGGGTGAAGTTTGAGAGGGAGAAGATCCTGTGAGGGGGAGGAACTCAAGGGAGTGTGGTGGGGGATCCACACAGTTGCTCCGGCGAACTCGCACCTTAGTACCATCAGATTCAAGGCTTGTCTCGAGGTAAGTTCACCAAAGAAGAAGATCTCTTTGGTGTCAAAGGACCCGACGACTCCGCCGCACCGGGGAAGGTGGAGGTGATTTTGTAAGGGCTTCTCCGCCTAGCTGTGGGGGCTAAAGGAGACACACTTTTGTAGTGCAATAATTGGAGGGTGCCTCCAAGGAGTGGACGTATGTCAAGGTTTGACCGAATCACTATAAATCCGGTGTGTTCTTTTCTTATTATCGCTTCCGCATTTATTTTTCTTCCGCACTTTGATTGTGGTGATTTGGTTCGTGTTTTTGGTTTTAAAGTTTTTTAATTCACCCCCCTCTTGGTTAGCTTGGGACTAAGTTCATAGGGCTTAACATCCTTAACGAACTTTCAAGTGGTATCAGAGCGGGATTCAAAATTTTAAGTTTAAAAACTTTTTGAATTTGATCAATGGCTAACTTTGGGAATATAAACACTACTGAAGGTTATTCGATTACACGACCTCCACTGTTTGACAACTTACCTTTTGATTTCTGGAAAACCCGCATGTCTACTTTTTTGCAATCAACTGACTATCGCATGTGGATGCTTATTCAAGAAGGTTATTCTCCTCCTTCTCGAGAAATTAATGGTGTTAAAACTGAAATTTCTTTTACTGAATGGACTTTCGATGAACGTGATTTAGCTCAATTAAATGCAAAGTCTTTAAATTGTTTTTTTTGTGCTTTAAATTCTGATGAATTTTTGTTAGTTTCTACATGCACTACTAGTAAGGAAGTTTGGGATAAATTGCACATTATATACGAAGGCTCTAATGAAATCAAGCAATCAAAGTTGAATATTTTAATGCATGATTTTGAAATGTTTTCTATGAAATATTTTGAAACGATCTTAGACATGTATACAAGGTTTATTTAAATTACTACATCATTGCATGCCTTAGGAAAAGATTTTTTAAATTTTGAAAAAGTTAACAAAATTCTTCGTTGTTTACTTGAAAAATTTGATGCAAATGTAGTTGCTATTTGTGAATCAAAAAATTTGAATGATTATTCTATTGATAATTTGATTGGCTCACTCATTGCCTACGAGCATGGGTTGGATCAAAGACTTTTGGATGCAGGTGAAACGATCGTTCTAAAAGATGAAGATATGGAAAAAGGAAGCTTAGTTGGTGATGATAGCAATGAATTGTCAAGCAAATCACAAAACTCACCAATGCATAAGCAAAAGTAGAAGAAAGGTAAAAGTGGTAAGGATGTTCATATTTCCACTAACATTATTTGCTTTCGATGTAGGAAACATGTACATATGAAGAATACGTGCCCTAATGTAAGAATTCTTCCTACAAAAGAAAAGGGCAAGGCAAAGCTAAAGTTTAATTGGGAAAATAATGAAAAACACAAAATCTCATGGGCAGACATAGTTTCTGAAGAATCGGACCATGAAAGAGATAATGGTTAAAAGCCTATCGTGTTTTTTTTTTTGTTTTTAGTTTTTTTTTTGTTTTTATCTTGTATTGTTTCATTTCTGTTTATTCTTTTCTTTTGTTGTTTTCATAAAAAAAAATTTTTCCGATCAACACACACATTCACTTTTCTAAAAAAGAAAAATATACTTCCTATTTTTCTTGAAATCTTTGGAAAGTTGCTATTGACTTCTCTAAAAACAGTCAAAGGAAGGAAACACTTGTTTTTTTTTTCAATCTCTATTTCCTAAAATAGGTTATTCTACTTTTGATTTAAAATCTTTTTCATCTTTTAAATTGGTTTTTGAAACACGAATTTTTTTTTATCTCCCTACGTTTTATTTATCGCATAGGAATCTTTTGCAAGTCGTTGAATCTAACTCAAAATTTTCTTAATCAAGAAATTCGCTTTGTCACTAAGATGGATTTTTCTTTGTTTTTTAAGATTAAGAAAGGTAGCAAATTCAAAAAATTGGCCAATGATGCCAAAAATAAAAGATGCGCAAAGCACCAAATTGAAAAATATAGAATACACAAAGTGTATCAAAAGATGCGCAGTGCGCCAACCAATTGTCAAGAGGCATAAAATGAGCCCACAAAAAGTTAATGCTTATCATTCTTGTACTTCTTAAAAAGCTTAAGAACACCCTTGATACTTTCGATACTTGACTTTGAAAATCTTGATTCTTGATTCAACAATTCGTGCATTGATCTTCTATTAGATATATTTTATGGAAGGAGTTTTTGAAAAATGATTATTTCTTTCTCTAATTTGTTTTTTGATTTAGATATTAAATTAAAAAGTTTTTAAGCCTTTTTAAAGAACTTGAGTTTGGATTATCGAATCTTGAATTTCTAACCATTTACTGGGCTATGCGTTGTCAATCCAATTCTACTAAAATTTTGATTAAAACTAAGAGGTAACTTTATCATTTTAAGATTTTTTTTACTAGATTTGAAAGTTTCTTTTTGTTTTCTGTGCCCTCTCTCTTTTTGATAATGTCAAAGGGGGAGAACGTACTTGGAATGTGTATTGGGCCTTTTAGGTTGTCTTTTGAAAATGAGATATGATTAGAATAATATTCCTCTCCCATATTTTAATTTCCAAAAAAAAAAAAAAGAACATGATTACTCTTTTCTAAATCTTGAAAGAATGCGTAATTTGGTGATTGTTACCTTCTAAAGTAATGGAGAGGTATTAGTCATACCTTTTCGGTACGACTAATAACGCTTCATTGCTGACGAGGGCGGGTGACCGGTGGCAACCCGGAGTTAATTTGTGTTGTATTGAAATTCAACAAAAAACATAAGAGTTTTGAATACATTAAAAATGAACAAGTAAATGAATTAAAAATTCACCAGAAATTTAATCCACATTCATTTTTATTCAAACCAAACAACAAAATTTCAAGAACTCATGCATTTGGAATACTTTACACTCCCAAGGGATGTAAAGTATTCAATTCACTTGTCACAAAAAAATAAAGTAGTAGCTAGTTCGTGATAATATCATCTTCAATAATAGTAATTATAAATCAATATCACATTTACATCCCTAATTTACAATTGAATCATCATTTTCTCTCATCATATGAAAAATACACTACATATAATCATATGTATATATTACATTTTACCTTATGTTCCCTATAATATTCAAGCCCAAACATTAGCCATCAATCAATAAGCTAAGCATGTTAGCTAATCCGAGTAAGCAATATATATATATATATATATATAAAATTAAGCTAGCTTGTAGAAACTCAATAACTTCTTTTCATTCATATTTATTAAATCATTCTAGTTTGTATAATATAGCTCTCATTTTCATGCGTTATATAGATAATATATCACATCATGTATCAATAAATAAATCATGATTATTTATATAAGTCATATGTAGCAAATGAAATCATTTTCATCGTATGAGAGTGCATGATTGGGTTATATAAAAAGTCAGGAGAGATCATTGCAATACATATGTAAAGTATATAAGCTTACATGTAAAATATCATAGAGTTTGTTGGGACCCATGTTGACATCATTTTGTATGAGGTCAATTTCCTTGAACTGATCCAAGTGCTTAGGTTTTCTTAGCCTAGTATAGATATATCCATTGGTAGGATTCCCGTTATATGGATTCCCAATGACGTAGCACTATCTCGGCCTTGTAATTCCACCAATATTAAATTAGAATTCATCCAAATTAAATTTAATTCCGAACATAATTGTGTAATCGTACATTGTTGAGTTTATTTGGCTTGATTCAAGTTCAATTTGAACTCGACATTTTCGATAGACACTACATAACTCGTCTCAGGCTAATTGCAATTAATTGGATGCTAGATAATGTCAATCGAAGCAACTCCAAACTACATTCATTAAATTCCATATTAATCAGGCTCCATTTAATTAAATTAACATTCATTAAACTAAAATTACTTAATTTTAATGCAATTCAAACTAAATCAAAGTGCTTTAAGATGATCAAAATCAAATCAATGTGGATCGATGCAAATCGATGCTACTCCAAATAAAATTGACTAGCCATAAGTTTAATTTAACAACATCGCTTCGATTAATCCAAACTAACTCATCTCGAATCCATCAAAATAAAATCAGCATTAATTGGGTTAAATGATTAAGTTGAACAATCCTAATTTAAATATAAATAAAATTTGGTAACTTAAATTTTTTTAATTAATCAGTAATGTCTTTTAAAATGCAATATTTAATGACATCCATGGATTAAAAAAGATTTGGTGGCAATTTTGAAATCGTTCGAGGGGCAGTTTAGGCACCTTTCCAGGTGATTAGAGGAAGTAGTTAAAGCCGGTTCAAGCATCCGATTTCTAGGCCTTGTCATGGCAGTTCATCAAAACCCCGCTCCGTCCGCCTCCTATTGTGTGAAGCTTGCCCCCTCACTCATTCCAGTGATTCCCCATCCTCATGTCCGATCCTAAGGTACATAGAAGCTTGTCGCTGGTCCTAACCCTGTATGTGCCTCCCTTCTTATGTGATTTGCTGAGCCAAGAGCAACATGAAGTGGTAAACCCCTCTTCCTCTTTCTTATCTTCTTGCTCTATCTCCATCTTCTTCTTCTTCTTCTTACTACTACTTCCTTATATTTTCTTTGTTTGAATCTGGATGACTGGAGTTCAGCAATGATTTGAGATTTTATGATTATTTGAATTCTGGAAAGAGTTTTTCTTGAGGATTAAAATAACCCTAACTATTTTTCCTCTTGGCATTCACTTGATTTTATTTTCCCAAATCAGATGGTTGGTTCTCACTCTAATATGGCTAAATTATATATATATATATATATATATATATATATATATATATATATATATATATATATATATATATATATATACATATATATATATATATATATATATATATATATATATACATATATATATATATATATAAATATATAATATATATATATATATATATATATATACATACATATATATATATTCAAGATTTTGTGTCGAGAAGGGATTGATTGCTATTTCATTCCTAAAGCCATGTAAGAAACTATTATAGATTTTCTCCGATTTGGAATGTGTAATGGGTCTTTAGGTTGTCTTTTGAAAATGAGATATGATTAGAATGATATTCCTCTCCCATGTTTTAATTTCCCAAAAAAAAAAAAAAAATAAAGATCATTATTTCTCTTTTCTAAATGTTGAATACACAATTTGGTGATTGTTGTTTTCTGAAGTAATCGGGAGGTATTAGATGATTTCAAGATCCGCTTTTTATTTTTGACCCAAGAGTTTTTTCAATTAGATATGCACATGCATGTTGGCTAACAAGCAACAGTTTCTTGTTTTGTTATGTTGATTCAATCCTTTCACAGAAAATGCATTCGCATTATTTGCAATGGTGGATTCAATAAAAACTTTTCAAGATAAATTTTATCCATTTATGTTTAATTAGTGACTTGTTTCTTGTGATATATCTTCTTGAGGCTAATTGAGGAGCATGACTCTTAGCTTATTTCGTTTTTCCAGAATTTGATTGTGCTTGCATTTTGTTCTGTTGGAAGGCTACACTTCTTTATTTCTTTTCTTTGAGTGATTGCATTAATTCTTCTTTTTGTTTATGAGCAAAAGAGGCATGTAGAGAATTGAAGTTTTCTTTATGTTGTGGTCAATGATTAATTTGATTCTTAAGAAATACGTTCAAACTTGTGATGATCTTGTTTAAGTGAAAAGCAGGGGTTATTGTCATATGGTTTTCAAATACAAAGGGAGAAAAGTAGGGTTATTGTCATATGATTTTCAAATAATAAGGGAGGCTAATAGCCTCTATTTTTAAGTTATTTTTATGATTCTTCTTTTTATAAAAAGAGAAAAGATAACTCTCTTATAAACAAGAAAATGACAATAAACGAATTGTATTTCAATCCACTATCTTCATAAATGATTTCTCGCATGATCTGTAACTTGTTTGACATATTATCCATTTCATAATATTAGTGAAGCACCATTGTATTTACATTTTCTCTCACTAGTGCTATGACACATGATATGGTGAATTGTATTCATGAATAAAGTTATGGTTTCTTGATATCTTTGGAAAGAATGAAGTTGCATCAAGTATTTTTTTTTTCTTAATTTTATTTAGTATAAGTGTTGAGATGGAAAGTAGAAGGTGTGTGTGTATATTTAGTGGATCATAATTGGTGGAAATTGGTATACATAGTTGTACTTCATCTTTTACATGGATGTTTTCTTTTTATAGTTTGGAAAGGGAAGGTATTGGAGTATAATGTTTTGTATTGATTAGTAGTTTTTTTTGGATGTATGAATGTTGGAGAGTGAAATGTTGAAGAAAAGTGTGGCTCTCTTTCTATCTCTGTACCTCTTATTCCCTATCTTGTTTATCGCCTTCTCGTGCCTTGGGATGAGATCCAAAAAACTTAAAAAATACTCTCAAATCAAACTTTTGAAAGATGATTAACAAAATTGGTGCAAAAGAGTCCAACCCCCCCCCCCCCCCCCCCAATATATATATATATATATATATATATATATATATATATTATATATATATATATATATATATATATATATATATATATATATATTATATATATATATTAAAATTAATTTGGATTTTTCAAGTAGTTATCATTAAAATAATAACCGCCACTTGTTGACCTTATTAATCGAGGTCAATTTACCAGAATAAACACTAGTACATAGGTTTTCGCAGCCTAGTGTAGACGTCACCACTATAGGATTTCTCTTAGATGGATACTCGATGTCGTAGCATTGACTCAATCTCCTGACTCGACAAAAATCGTCATTAATAATTTGAATAAAATTTATGTTAATTAGGATGCATCTGACACCATCTGAGCTCGCATCGACCCGATCGACATCGAATAAATTAAAACATTACCTAAATTCTAAAAGAAGTTGGACAAAATAAATTTGTCTCGACTCAATCAAAATCAAAATCGGCATAAATAAGATAAAAGTGATCATTTGTAAAACTGCTCTGATTTTAAAATCTAAAAACATAATAATTGGTTAGATTATCAAATTCATCCTAAAATTAATCATCAAATAATGTCCCCTTTCGAATTAAAATCAGCATTCAAATTCCCCTTTAAATCATGATTTAATCAAAACCTTTAATGTGAGTGAAGATATGAGAAAGGTTAACCGATTTCAAGATCAGCATTCAAGTTTTAATTATAATTATTAAATATGTTTCTAATCCATATTTTCTCTTCTTTACTTGCATGAACCGCGAGGAATGGTACTAGTCGAGTGAACAAAAGGCTAAGGGACTAAATATGCCAGTCTTCTCCATCCAACCGGGTGGAGGTGCTACGGGCGGAAACACTGGGTCATAGCCCTCGGTTATTGTAAATATTCTTAAAACTTAGAAAGCCCCTGAGAGGCCCTTTGTGTGGTTTGTGCGAACCCTGCCCCCTTAGGTCACTATAGTAACTTTAATTTTATTATGATCATTTTTATTTTATTTTAGATCCTTAAACCACTTTACACATATGCAATGTCATAAGGGTTAGTTAGTGATAACAAACTTTTTCATCTCATATTACATTAGCGACATTTAAGGACAAAAATTAAGGACTTAGTCTTAGAAAACTTAGACATATGATGCATGCACACTTTAGGGTAGAAATACAAAACATAAAAAACTTAGTGACACGTCACCTTAGGATTAGTGAATATCTTTAACCTAAATGCAATCAACTCTATATAATAATAAAAAAATCATTAAAATTCTCTTTTAAGAATTTAGAGGCTACAACTATAAACAATAATTTTAACTAATATAAACCAAACTTATAAAATGATAAATAACATATATTTGTTTAATAAAAGTAAATTAACGCTTAAACTGAAAATAAAATATTTATGTAATTGAATATTGAAACCACAAATAGAATTAAAATATTTTGATAAAATATTAAAATCATAAACTCATAACCAAAATAATCTTAAATAATTTTTAAAGAAAGGTTAATAAACACCAATCAATTAAATAATATGAAATAATAATAATAATAATAAATCTAAAAAAATATAATAAATTATTAAAAACTCAATAAATCATTTTTAAAAGTAATAAATCATCTAAAAATTAATAAGTCATTAATAACTCATTAAATAATATAAGGATTAAAAAATGATTAATTAAAATACATTAAAGAATCAATCCTATTTATCAATCTTAACAATTAAAATTCAATCTAAAATAAACTCCAAAAATATTAAAGGTACTAAAATTTAAAGCTGAACATAAAATTCTCTTTAACTTTTTAGCAGACTAAATTCTATCACTTAGAAAACTTCAATCAATGACTGACCTAGGATTTATTCAAACCACACAGCTTAATACACACATTTAGATTTACTTGCTAGGACAACCAACTCTAACTTTAGGTGAGAAGCTCAGAGGACACATCAGTCTCCCATATTTTTTGTTGGGCTTCAACCAATATATTTATATATATTAGATGCACAAACTGCATCAAAAAGAGAAACAATTTTCACGAGCGAGAAGTAATTTTCATCTTGTGGATGCGAAGGGAATACAATTCTTAGCTTGTCTTGAAGAGTCCAATAGGGTGCAGAGGTTGCTAGACTCCTTAGATATTAACTTGTGTTACATACCATAGAATTCCCAAAACTTTTAATTCTCACCAAGCAAAAATGGGTACAAAATCTCATAGAAGATTTTACCTTGGAAGTATTCAGTTTATAGAATGCAGGCAATCCATTCTCCGTCCTTGGATCACTACTCCGAATCATCACGTTACTACATCCACCTATTACCTCATTTGATGCATTTAAATCGCCTTCTTCCTCTTCCTCAGCATCCAGCTCTTTCACCAGAATGACCCCATTTAGAACAGAGCTTTCCTATACCCAACACTTCTTTAATGAATGAAACCTTCCTTTGCCCTGTTCGCTATGGATAGAAACTCAAGCCACTTTTATAATAGTATATATATATATATATACACGCAAAAAAAAAGAAAAAAAAAAGAGATAAATATTAATATTTATATGATTACATATAAGATGTAACTTAAAATATAAATTCTTTTGCTTAGAATAATTCTTTCTAGCTTAATTATGAAAACATTAAATTGAATGAATAATTTCTATTGATGATCACCTTAGCTCATTTTTTATTAATTTAATATAATTTAAATTTATATATTTAAGAATAATTTAAAAAGTTCGTATAGCTTTGTTAGACCTAATGCAATTACCCTAAGGCTAACAAATAGGGGGGGGGGGGGGGTAAATTGGTAATTTTAAAAACTTCTTAGAATTTTAAAAAAAATATTTAATAATTTTAAAACAATTTGATTTTCTTTAAAATATACTTTTCAACCACAATAATAAATTTTTGAAAATAAAATGCATAAATGTATAAAGAACACAGTAATTCATAGTGGTTCGGTCGAACAAGACCTATATCTATTTTGTGAAGACCCCCTCCAGGTGTTATACTATTACAAAAATGACTCTCATTTTGCCCCACAGCAAGGCAGAGAAGCCTTTACAATTACCCTCTCTTCCACTAATCCCCAGTGTGGTAGAGTACCATCATTCTTTTATACCATCCAAGTGTCGGTAAAGTACCGTCATCCTTTCACACTCTTCAAGTGTCGATAGAGAACCATCGTCTTTTCACACTTCTTCAAGTGTTGACAAAGAACCGGCGTCATTTCACACCCTCCTGGTGTCGGCAGAGAACCGACTTCCTTGCACACCCTCCTGATGTTGGAAGAGAATTGGAGCTTCTTCAAAGATCTTTCCTCAAGCATCTTCAAAAAAGTAATGAAGAGATTTGCAAAGAACACAAATAGATTTTCACATTTAAATAACCTTGTGAATCCTTCACACTCTAAGATTTGCAGAGAACATAAAAATTAATGGTGCAATCATATTTACGCTTTTATAACATTCAAAACTTGAACGCCAATAAAATTACCCCCAGATCTCCAGTGCGCACTTTCTCTGGCTTCCTCATTAATGCCTGTAAGAGAATATATAAATGGGCTTGATTAAGGGCATATAGATACACTTTGATTTATCTGATTTCACCCTTCAGGCCATGATTTCCTTCGATGTGCATGGTAATACTCTTCGAAAGATCTGAAACAAGAGAGTATATATTATTCTCATAGCACCCATTATGTTATGAGATCCACACAGCAATCAACATCTAACAGCTTGTTAAGAAATAAGATCGCTTCATCAACATTCCCAACAAAACTGAGCTTTCTAATCAAGTATTTTACTGCTTGCACCAAATGTTTTTTCTCATGTATTTATATCACCAACTTAGCAATCTCTTTTTCTTTTTTTTTTTCTTTTTCAAAATTCATATGCTTGAGTTATCCCAGCAACTTCACATGGAACTACACCCTTGTCCAACATTGACTCATATAATGCTCTTGCCTCCTCTAATCTTGATTCTTTGCAAAGCCCGCTTATTAGATCACCATATGTAACATAATCAGGCATACATGCATCCTGAATCATCTTTTCAAAGATCCTCATTAATGCATATTGTGTCTTTCCATCCCTACAATACCCATAAATCATGAATGTCTAAGTTTGCTTGGTCGGTTTAAGTCCAATCTTTAGACAACCACTTAACAACTTTTCACCCACTTCCATTCTTTTTTGTCTGCAACAACTAGCGATCATGATGGTGTAGTTTTTGTTGAAGGAGAGTAGTCACCGATGTGGAGAACTCTCACATGATGGCATGATACTTGGTGATATCAAAATGCTTTTGTTTTACGTGAGTGTTGACTAATGTGGATAGCTCTTAGGTGATGGGATGGCATTGTACTTGGTGATGCAAGAACAACATCCGTTTGAATGGATTGGTGGCTAATGCAGAGATCTTTTGCATGATGGAGGGAGAAATTTTTAAGCCATTCAAGTGTTTCATGTTTAGTTTAAAATTAAGATAGATGGTAAAATCATCTTATTGGCTCGGTTTGTTTTGAAGGAATTGGATAAAATATGGTTCACAATTTCACATTAGTTTCTTATTATGATGTATTTTTTTGACAGCTTAATTTATTCAGAAAATATGGTCAAATACTTTCTTTTTCATTGATAATATAATCTTCAAATCATTGGTAATTCTCCTGGGTTTGTTACTTCACAAGAATTTTTTTTTTCCTTCAACCAATTTAGAAAAAAATAAATCTTTCCTTAATTTATATAACAAGTTGATTTAAGCATTATGAATATATTTCCTTTATCATATATATATATATATATTTTATACTCTTACAATTCATATCAATTCCTTACATAATTGGTACTCACTTTTGGATCAATTGTATAGCAATAACTCCTTCACCATCATCAACTATTCATTTCATAAAATTTGATATTCTTCTTTATTGTTGATGTCAAGGATTTAGATAAACCTATAATTTCTAATCTCACCTCTTTGTACTAGACTGTTAGATTCTTTCCTGATGCTTTAGGTGCTTCTTTCAATATCAACAAGAGCTCTATTATGTTTTCTCAAAAACTTATTGATAAGTAAATAATTCATTTCATAGTTAATTGATTGGAGATCTTTCTACCTCTTGTTTCGTTGTTAGGGAAAAAAATGAAAACGTTTCTCATATAAGAGAACATAATTTCTTTACCAGTATTTCTTTAACTGCTTTATAATAGGATTTGTGTTTGTAAACCAATTGCATGTTTTTATTGTTTAATTTAAAGATACTATTAATCTATTTATTATTGCATCAAAAGAAGTAGATGCCTTCATGGTTTAAAATTGCGCAATATGAGGCTCGCCTTGAGACCCGCCTTTGCGCAATCCCAGTAAAAAATACCTCGATGCTTACGCCTAGAGTTTTTTTTATAAGGTTTGCACCTCAACTTGGTTGAAGCCCATCTTGAAGCCCGCCTCGCCTCACTGGCATGAGACTTATGCCTCACGCTATATATATTTAAACTTACATAAATCTTGAAGTAAATGCCCGACATTAGACTCTATATGAGAGGAGGAAGGGGAGAGAGTAGTTCATTATAATGATGATTCAAATGAAGAACCTCTTAGTGCTGACAGTGCTGATGACTTAGGAGCTCTTATGTGATATGTGATTGCTATTTATTTTTGGAAATTTGAATTATATGTTAATGAAAAGAATATTGGGAATTGGGAAAGATAGAATTTTGAGTTGAACTATATTTCATGTTGTTTTAATATTGGGATATTTTGATTTCACTTCATATCTTATTTTTTTTATGTTTTATATTATTCATTAGTATATAAAAATTTATCATTTTGTGTTTACGCAATCTTTTGATTTTGAGGCTTATGCCTCAAAACACCTTGAGGCTTACGCCTCGCCTCATGAATGAAAATCGCGTCAATATTGTAATACGCAATTTTAATCATTGGATGCCTTCTTGATTGAAGAAAGTTAATTTATACTAATTTGCTATTTTGACTTTGCCGTGGAAGTGGTTGGAAACTCAATAATTGGACAACCATGTGAAAGTGGATGAGTAGGAAAAAGTGTATTACTAAAAAAACATGAATATAGGATCCTCAAGGCAATACTTTGTTCGCTTCTGTGAACTAACTTATCATGAAGATGTTTCTTGTGATATTTTCAATCTCCATAATTAATTCATGCTCACTATTCTTCACTCTCTTAAACCTTTTATAGAGCTATTTTAATTATTTGCTAGAATAGCTGGATTTCACCATTTGAGTATTGGTTTATAAATTTGGTAAGGCCTAACACTCCATGTTGCTTGTTGATTCAACCGAAAGCTAAAAGCATAGGAGTTTATTAACTTCCATTGATTTATTGGATTTATTGGTGATTTTCCTCGCTAGCCTTTTATGTTTTCTTGAATGATTCTGTTTATGCTCCTCTTATGAACATACCAGTTCATCATTTTTATAAGCATCATCATGCATTGTGTGTTATCACTGAATGTGAAAGATTAGACAGTTTTGATTTTAAAATGAAGCTATCTTGCCACCAAAAAAATTAATTATCCAGTACTTTGTACAATGCCGATATCTTCTTAGTAGAGTAAATGTATTAGTTTCGGCCTATTTTAAGGAAGATATAGATAGGCCTAAAAAGACATGATTAGAAAGTATTAAAAATAATATTTTTTATTAGATTTAAATAAAAAATTAAATTTTAACATGATACAATGGAGAAAAGTATTCATTCAGTTAATCCCATGTAGTAGGATGAATGCTTGTTATTATTGTTGTAGTACTTTGTACATTGGGAAAGTTAATTATTATGTATCTTTTGATTGATCGTTTATCTGAATTATGAGTTGCATGATGATTTGAAATTTAGAGCAGCGTTCTACTTGAAGCTTTGCTTGATTTATGTGGTAGTAGAGTTTGCTTTCACTTACTCTTAAATAACATAGTCAAATTTTTTATTTTTTGTGTTTAGACTTTCAATTAATTTTCTTCCGCTCATGCTTTATGCTAAAAGTTGTCTTATCAATTCAATAGTTTCTTGATTTTCCTAAGCTTTGTTGTCTTAAGCCTTTTCTTTTATGGCTATTTAAAATTTACAATTCTTGATTATAGGCTAAAGATTATCCGTACATAATAAAATGTTCTTCCCCTCTTAATCTATTAGATGCATATTAATTTCGATGATTCTAAAATTGGCATGTAGGTCTTAACATTATATCTCTATTTATTTCTAGCAATGTGCATTTTATGCACGTGCATTTATAATAGTAAAATAAAATTCTAAACATAGGTGGAGGGACTAATTAGTTTTAACAATTGAATTTACTATATAATTAATCTTATATATTCTTAAGAGTTATATTAATATAACTTAAAATGGGTTTACTTTTAATTGTTGGGCTAGTGAGGGCCCAAGCCCCATTGTGGACATTCAATGAAAATAAAATTTAATTATTAATGAAAAATATAATATTTTACTGAGAAAATAGATACCTTATTTATGATGCATAAAATAAAACATAAGAAAAAAAAGGTTCAAAGAAATTAAGGTTTCGTTTAGGACGATTTTTTTGTTATTTCTAAAGCAGCTTTCTAGTACAAATATTTTATTTTTATACTCAAAAGCTGTTTCAAAAATTGAAAAGTTGAATAATTGCTAAATGATTAATGCGATGATATTAATCATTTAGTAATTATTCAACTTTTGTATTTTAAATCTTTATATTTTATTTATTCTTGTTCTCAATTAGTGAATTGTCAAATTAACAAATTAAAATTTATTGTTTTGTAGATCTATGATTTTCATTTTAAATAAAAATCAAATTGACTAATGTCATTTATCAGGCTAGCTTATGTGCTCATTATTATACAATAATTTATAGTTAGGTCATTTTTTATTATTAATATTTGAATTACAATAGATTTCTTACGATACTAATTTTTTTTAAATCTCAATAGATACCTTAATAAAATTTAATTATTAATAAAAAATATAATATTGTATTGACAAAATAGATACCTTATTTATGATACATAAAATAAGACAAAAAAAAAAACGATTCAAAGATATTAAAAGCCTAGTGAATATATTCGATTAAGCTTTTCTATAAAAAAAAGTAATAA
The DNA here is from genome assembly GCA_019514585.1 of Dendrobium officinale. Classification (NCBI taxonomy): domain Eukaryota; kingdom Viridiplantae; phylum Streptophyta; class Magnoliopsida; order Asparagales; family Orchidaceae; genus Dendrobium; species Dendrobium officinale. The sequence goes on from CM033683.1 coordinate 30,017,767, forward strand.
AATAATAATAATTTATGGTTAATTGTAAATCTATTAAGTTGATCTAATATTTTGATTTACTTTGTCTTCATGAATGGATAGTTCTGCCTTCCTCAAAAATCAATTGACAATAATACTGGTATTGTTTTTTTATGACATTTATAATGTTTTTTTTCATATCTGTAATGTCCTTCAGCCTCTTCGCACTATTGAATTCGTTATAACACGCTAGATATAGGATTCCTTTTCAGTTCACAAGATGGACTTCACTGGCCTCTGATGTTGGGGAATTTATTTGGTTCGATCTTCAGAGCTAAATATGTGTTCGGATCCCTTCGCTTTTTCTGCTCTTTTGATATATTTTTGCAAAAAAACAACAAATACATAATTAAATGATTAATGCGAAGGTGCAAGGATATAGAAATTAGCATTCTAGTTCTATATGAAGATCCAACACACTAATAGATGAGAGAGGTGTAAAAGTCATAAGAAGCACCAAGATTTTTATATGAAAACCCTTGGAAAGGACTAATGATTCTACTAGTGTTTGTAATAGATTACAAATGATATCATTCCTTGGAGGAAGGCCTTGACTCAATGTAGCAAACATATATTCTATAGAACACATTACTTGATGGGAGTTGGAAGAATCTAATGCCATGAGATCTATTCTCAAGGGTGTGTTGGCCTACTCATTTGGTTGATAGGATTGTATTTGTGTGGTAAAGTTCAAGGGGCCATAGTTAAAGTTTGTTAAGGATATTAAGCCCTTATCAACTAGTCCCAAGGCTAACCAAAAGGAGTGAATAAGTATTTTAAAAATCTTTCACAATCAAAAATTCAAATCACAATTCACCACATAAATTAAAGTGCAGAAATTAAATACAAAAATAATAAAGGAAAGAACACACCAGATTTATAGTGGATCTGTCAAACCTTGACCTATGCCCACTCCTCGGAGGCAACCTCCGAGTATTACACTAAACTCAATGACTCTCCTTTATCCCCCATAGCTAGGCAGAGAAGCTCTTACAAAATCACTTCCACCTTCCCCGGTGCAACGAAGTAGTCAGGTCCTTTGACACTAATGATATCTTCTTCTTCCTAGAACTTCCCTCAAGACAAGCCTTGAATCCGATGGTACTAAAGTGCAAGCTCACCGGAGCAACTGTGTGAAATCCCCCTCCATACACCCTTGAAACCCCCTCCAAGGATCTTATTCATCTCTTAAACTCCACCCTCTCCTCTCTCACATTCAAGCTCTCTTGAAGTTCCCTCCAAAAGAACGAAGCTACAATGGCTGTCAAAGACACTTACCAAGTATCTTGTCAAAGCTTAACTAGAAGATCTCAAAACGATCTTATTAATGCAACTTGCCGACTTTATCATCTAGGCCAATATAAATATCGGCCTGGCTGATCAGCATAAATTACGCTCAATTAGCCTGGTCGGTTAGGTACAATTAAACAATTTTTGGTCATATCGTCTAGGCCGATAGGATATCATCCTGGACGATTAATTCAAATCCGAGTAAAATCATTCTGAACATCGCCCTAAAAATAAGTTGCCGATGCCAATCGTCTACGAGATTGTTCCGACTGATACTGTGATTGGCCCGGCCGATGTGATCGTGCAAATCACTATTATTTTTTTCTTTAATTACCAGATTAATTTAGGCATAATTGTGTTATATCATCCAAGTCGATGTTCTAGATGATGTTTAAAAATAACTAATGTCTAAATAGATATGGCAGCTAATTCTTTCTATTTTGAGCCTATCGTCCAGGTCGATATAATATCATTTAGGTCGATCGGTTTAATGATGGTTGCCTTAACCATGATGTTTTGATTAAGATTTCTGTTTTTGAACCAATCATCCAATCTGATATAAATATCATCCTGGATGATGTTATCAAATATAGTAAATTATAAGAAATAGTCAGAATTCCACCGAAGGTGTGTATGCAAGGTTATTTAGCATCAGGAGCCACACCAATTATAATAGACTCAAAAAAGAAAAAAAGATACAAACTGACTCATACCTAGTCTACCCAATCTTTAGCTAGTTCTAATTGTAGTCTGATTTTGTAGACATGAAATGTCAGTAGCTAAGAAAGTCATAGAGAAACAAGAGTGTTTGCTATCATCAAAATCATAATTTATGAATTCAGATTAAGAACAATCTCCCTTTTTGATGATGGCAAACATTATTGGTTGAATTTGCAAGAAAGAAAATATTTTCTCCTAATCTTCCCCCTACTAAAATAAAACTTAAAAATAGGGGAAATAAATTTTTTTTTTGTTATTTTTTAATTTTGAAAGAAAAAAAGATATAAATATAATAATACAAATATACATTTCTCCCCCTTTGACATTATCAAAAAGAGAAGGGGCAAAAATAATCAGGACAATAAAAAAATGATTAAAAGGTAAAAAAATGATCCCTGGTCAAGTGAAGACAAAATCAAATATTCTTAAAATAAGGAAGTTACCTCTTTTGATTTTATTCAAAAACTTAAAGGATTGTGTTGACAATGCATAGCCTAAAAAAGATTAGAAATTCAAAATTTGTTAATCCAAACTCAAGTTCTTTTAAAGGATCAAAAACTTTTTAATACAATATCTAAATCAAAGAACAAATTAGAGAAAGAAACACTATTTTTTAAAAAAACTCCTTCCATAAAACATATATAATAAAAGATGAATGCATGAATTGTTGAATCAAGAATCATGATTCTCAAACTCAAATATCGAAGTATCAAGGGTTTTCTTAAGCTTTATGAAGTACAAGAATTATAAGCATTATATTTTTTGGGCTCATTTTATATCTCTTGTCAATTGATTGGTGCACTGCGCATCTTTCGATTTTTTATACACTTTATGTATCCATTTTCTTCAATTTGGCATTATTGTACATCTTTTATTTTTGGCATCATTGGCCATTTTTTTGAATATGCAACCTTTTTGAAATCTTAAAAATAAAAATAAACCCATCTTATTGACAAAATGAATTACTTGATTAAGAAAATTATGAGGTAGATTCAATAACTTGCAAAAGATTTCTATGTGATAAATAAAATATAGGGAGATAAAAAAAGATCAATTTTAAGATCCAATTTATAATATGATGAAGTTTTTGAATCAAAAGTGAAATAACCTCTTTAAGAGGAGAGATAGAGAGACAAAATCATGAGTTTCCTTCCTTTGACTGTTTTTAGAGAAGTCAAACACAACTTTCATAAAAATTTAAGAAGAAATAAAAGATAATTTTTTTCAATTTTAGAAAAGTGAATGTGTGTGTTGATCAGAGAGAACTTCATAAACACAAAAGTAAAGATAAATTTAAAATTTTAAGGTAACGAAGGAAAAAAAGAGAAAGAAAAGAAAATTCAAAGGAAACACAAAAAACAAAAAAAAAAATAAAATAAAATAAAAACTTGCATAAACAAATAAACGCGCAACCAAGGGCTTAAACATCATCTTGCTACTGGTCTGATGATTCAGAAGTTAGGTCTGCCCAAAAGATTTTTTGCTTCTTATTTTTTGCTATTTTTATAATTTGCTTAGTTTTACTCTTTTTTTTTGTAAGAATAGTTCTCAAATTAGGACACTGATTTTTCATATGTCCAGGTTTCCTATATCCAAAGAAAATAACGTCAGAAATAATATTAACATTCTTTCCATTTTACCTTTATTCAACTTTTGTTGATGTTTATGCTTTGGTGAATTTTTTAATTTGCTTGACAAGTCATTGCTTTCATCACCAACAAAGTCACTTTCCTCCATATTTTCAGCGTTTAGCATTATCATTTCATCTGCAACCAAAAGTATTTGACCCAAAATTTGCTCATAGGCAATGAGTGAGTCAATCAAATTATTAATAGAATATTCATTCAAATTCTTTTATTCATAAATAACAATAACTTTAGGATTAAATTTATCAAGTACACACTGTAGAATTTTATTAACTTTTTCAAAGTTTGAAAATTCTTTACCTAAAGCATACAATAATGTCACAATTTGAATAAACATAGTATACATGTCTAAGATCGTCTCATAAGGTTTCATTCAAAATAGTTAATAATCATGCATTAAAATATTCAACTTAGATTGCTTAATTTGACTAGTGCCTTCGTATAAAGTGTGTAATTTATCCCAAATTTTCTTACCAATAGCGCACGTGGAAATAAACATAAATTCTTCAGAATTTAAGACATAAAACAAATAGTTTAATGATTTTGCATTCAATTGAGCATTGATTTTTTCTTCTCTACTCCATTGATTAAAAGCAATATCAGTTTTAATTCCATCAAAAATTCATAACGATATAGAATAACCAGTTAAAATCATTTGTCACATTCGAAAATCAATTGATTACAAGAAAGTAGACATGTAAATTTTTCAAAAATCAAATGAAATATTTCAAACAAAGGTGGTCGAGTGATTAAATAACCTTCCGTAATATTACGATTATAAAAATTAACCTTGGATCAAAATTCAAAAGTTTTAAAAAAATTAGATTTTATGAATCCCACTCTGATACCACTTGAAAGTTCGTTAAGGATGTTTAGCCCTTATGAACTAGTACTAAGACTAACCAAAAGGGGTGAATCGGTATTTTAAAAATCTTTCACAATCAAAAACTCAAATCACAATTCATCACAGAAATCAAAGTGTGGAAATTAAATACAAAAATAATAAAGGAAAGAACACACTTGATTTATAGTGTTCGGTCAAACCTTGACCTACGTCCACTCCTCGGAGGCACCCTCGGAGTATTGCACTAAACTCAATGTCTCTCCTTTAGCCCCCACAATTAGAAGGAGAAGCTCTTACAAAATCTCTTCCACCTTCCCCGGTGCGGCGGAGTAGTCAGGTCTTTTGACACCAAAGAGATATTCTTCTTCTCAAAACTTCCCTCAAGACAAGCCTTGAATCCGATGGTACTAAGGTGCAAGCTCGCCGGAGTAACCATATGGAATCCCCCTCCACACTACCTTGAAACCCCCTCCAAGGATCTTCTCCCTCTCTAGAACTTCACCCTTTGATCTCTCTCTCTTTCATGCTCTCTCTTCAAATTCCCTCCAAAAGAATGAAGTTATAATGGCTGCCAAAGACACTTACCAAGTGTCTTGTAAAAGCATAAATAGAAGATCTCAAAAAAGCTCATTAATGCAATTTTCCAACTTTATTGTCTAGGCCGATATAAATATCAGTCTGGCCGATCAGCATAAATTATGCTCAATCAGCTCGGTAAGTTAGGGATGATTAAACAATTTTTGGTCATATCGTCCAGGCCGATAGGATATCATCTTGGATGATTAGTTCAAATTCGAGGAAAATCATCCTAAACATAGCCCTGAAAAGAAGCTGGTTGATGTCATTCGTCCACGACATCGTCCCGATCGATGTGATCATGCAAATCACCACTAATTGATATTCTTAATTACCAGATTAATTTTGGAATAATTATGTTACATCGTTCGAGCTGATGTTCTGGACGATGTTAAAAAATAACTAATGCCTAAATAGACTGGCGGATGATTCTTTCTATTTTGAGCATATCATCCAGACCGATACAATATCCTCAAGGCTGATCGGCTTAATGATGGTTGCCTTAACTATGATGCCCTGCTTAGGGTTTTTTTTTTCAACCGATCGTGCTGTACGATGTTACCAAAAATAGTAAACTCTAGGAAATAGTCAAAAATTCACTTAAAGCGTGTGTGTAAGGTTACTTAGTATTAGGAGCCACACAAATTATAATAGACTCAAGAGAGGAAAAAAAAGGTACAAACTGGCTCAGACCTAGTCTACTCAATCTTGAGTTAGTTCCAATTGCAAGCTGATCTTGTTGACCTGAAGTGTCAGTAGCTAAGGTAGTCACAGAGAAACATGAGTGTTTGCTATCATCAAAATCATAATCCACGAGTTCAGATTCACAACACATAGTCGGTGAGCGATAGAGGTTGGAAGGATCATAGAAGATGGGCAATGGAGGTCAGAGGTACTGTAGTCGATGGGCTATTGTAGTCGGAGGGATCATAATTAGTGGACCACTATGTTCGAAGGGACCAAATTTGATGACCAATTGTGGTCAAAGGGACCATTTTTTAGGGTGAAGGTGGTCGGAGGGGCCATAATTGGGCTAATGTGGTCAGAGGGACTATAGTCGGCAGGAGACGGTGATAAGAGACACCATAGTCGGTGGGTGATCATGGTCGAACAGACCATAGTCAACAGATGATAAAAGTTTGAGGGACGTTAGTTGGCGGGCAATGGAGGTTAGAGGGACTATAGCCAGTGGGTAATTAATACTGGAGGGACCATGGTCGGAGTGCCACGGAGGTCAAGTGACAGTGTTCAGAGGGAAATTAGTCAGCATATGAAGGTGGTCAGAGGGACCATAGTACTTGGTGGGCCATGATGGTTGGAGTATAACTAGTGGGTGACATTAGTTGAAGGGAACATATTTGATAGGAAATAGAGGTTAGAACGATCATAGTTAACGAGCAATGGTGGTCATGGGGACCGTAGTTGCTTTGGAAATGGTGGTTGGAGGGATTGTAGTCGATGCGTGATGAAGATCTCTTGGGCGACAATGGTCAGAGGAATCATAATCAGCGGGCGAACATTGTCAAAGTGACCTTTGTCGGTAGTAAATGTGGTTATTTGGATCGAAGTCAGCTAGGGACGATGGTTGAAGGGACCATTGTCGGCAAGCAATGGTGGTCGAAGGGCATGGTCACTGGTGAAGGTGGTCAAAAGAATCGTGTTCAGGGGACAATGGTGGTTGACAGTAAACATGGTCGATGTACGACCGTGATCTAAGGGACCGCAACGGTGGTTGGTGCTACTATAATCTATGATTAAGGAAAGTAGCCGAGCAGAGGTCCAGTGGCAATTGGCAACAGGCAGAGGTCCGACGATGATTGGTGGATTGGCGGTGGTCTAGTGATAGTCAATTATCAGACCGAGTTTCGATGATGATAGGGATTTGGACATAGTTTAGATGATGGTCAGCGACTAGGAGGTGGTTCAAAGATGGTTAGCGGAAGGGCGACAATCTAGCGATGGTCGACGGAAATTTACTAGAGGTGGTCAATGAAAGTTCACCAACACTAGTGGTTTCGTAGAGATATAAGATCTTTGAAGCCTTATAACACTCTCTAATCTCTAGCTCAGGGGTTCCCTTGATGAAGAGAACATACATATGTTTATAGAATTTTTAGAGTGGCATGCCTTCCAATATGGAGATAATACGGAGTAAATTCGGAGTTTTACATCGAATGGCTCACATCAATTTCCTTGATAATATATTTTTTATTTAATCATTTATGCACCTTAAAGATGTCTTAATTAAGTGATATTAGGCTCTTTGTATTCATCTCGTCGAGTCGCTTGATTCAACTATAAACATGATGTATTTTGATGACATTTCCTTAACCAATTTATACTTTGAACCTTCTAAAGGTGCCATCGCAAATACAATAATATTACAAAAAGTTCTAATCGCCCCATAGATCTCATTTGTTGCATCTCATCTCACTTATCCATTGTAGACTTAGTCTAATTATATGTTGTATGCATCTCATACAATTTCATTCTTGCCAACTATGCACTCCTCAAATAACAATGTCGTCCCTCCCCATGGTTGCTCCTTTCAAATGATGTTGTAGAAGCCTCCGAAACACTCACCTTCCACAAACTTACCACAAAAAGAGAAGACCTATCGGCAACTTCTCTCTTTGCTTCTCCTCCATCGATAGCCACACCTATGATCGCCACTATTTTGGCTCCAATGATGGATGGCTTGTGACCCCTGACAAAATAGATCTACAACCTTGCCTTTTTAACTCTGTCAAAAAAGCTAAATTATCACTCCCATCACAATTCACCTTGATCAAGACACAATATGCCCCTGATGCTATAAGGATTTCTTGCAATGAAAATTTCTTTGACATTACTATTGATGACTTACATGATGTATATTTTCATAAGATCATTTTCTCCTCTAATGACTCCTCTAGAACTATTATTGTTATATTAGGCATTACAAAAGCGCTTGCTTTGGCAATGTTAGAAGATCTGACTTGGGTTCTTGGGCCACAACTATCTCCTAACAACACAAAGGACGAGGAGCAGTTTGAGAATGTTTGCTACCATGAACAAAATCATAAATTTTACACAATCACGAATTTTTCTATGGTGTTTTCTTCTGACCTCAATGGACAAAATGTTGAATTGATCTGCCTGAATATGCCCAACCCATACAATCGCATGCACCAGAAACTTCGATTGTATGTCTTATATCGAGTTTTTGTATGGAACTCTTCTAATAATAAAGAGGGTGATTGATATTATTCTTGATTGTCACCATACTGCGAAACAAAATGACTATTTTTGTGTTCAAGTTTGTGTCAACTATTGTTATTACTACTATTACTTTTTCTTCTTCTTCTTACTCTCAATGGATCCCTGTCAATGAGCTGGGGGAAAACTCTTTTTTTGGGGTTGTAATCAAACATTTTCTTTGCAGTACACAGTTTCTATCAGAATTAAACCAAACTGCATATACTTTGCCGATCATTCAAGCAACATGTTTCTAGGTTATGTTGATTATGATGTTGGAATTTTTTATCCTTACAATGATCTCGTTCATTATATCCTTCACTCTTATCCACAGAAAAATTGGACTCCATCAATATGATTTGCGCCTTCACTTTTATAAATTGAATATCAATCTTTGCTAAGAATGTAATATGAATATTTTTTTTATTATAAGTTTGTTTCTATGGTATACGACACAACCACTTGAATTGTATGGCAGCTTTTGTCAAAAACCGAGTAGTGTTTACTGTCAGAAATTTAAGAGATTTCCAATCTAAGGGAGCCTACCCAAATCTGAACTGGAATACACATGAAGAATAAGACTTTTTTTATTGCATATTCACTGTTATTAAAACTGAGTCTGAAGTTGGGTAAGCATTGGAATAGCAAGAGATCTACAAATGGGCATTCTAACTGTGTCCAACAAATTATTAGCAGAATTTGACTAAGGTGGCGTGAAGATTTGAGGAAGTTTACCAAATGTTTTGATCTATATTATAAATAAATAAAAAGAAGTTAAAGATGAAGAGGAAAGAATGAAAGAATAAGTTTAATATCTCGGAAGTGAAGATAAATGGTTATAATATATATATATATATATATATATATATATATATATATATATATATATATATATATATATATATATATATATATATATATATATAGTTCAATAGTCCTGAGAACGCTTTAAATAATCAGTCCAGTTCATAACGACGATTAATGTTGAAAAACCACATCACCAATACCGAATGTTAGAGAGGAGGGTTTGTATAAACAACAGAAGATCAGATGCAAGAAAGGATGCTTACATCTTTTATTTTTTGATTTAGGCTCTGTCATCGCTGCTCTTTGCCCCTGACCCGCGCTTGGCGATATCAATTTTCGAGTTCGTGGTTATTTTCCGTGCCCTGATCTGAAAAAGAAATTTGCGTGGCTTTCTACTTGCAGCATGTCTTCACAGAACCAAAGATGCCTCTCTTACAAGAGCTTTCTACTTGCAGTATGTCTTCACTATAAATCGCATGGGAAACTGCAATCCAAATTCCACCTTTCAGTTGTCCGATTCTTGAGCTGTTTCCTTTGAGCGAGCACTTGCAGGGATATCATCCAAATTATTTTTTTTTATTATTATATTTAGATAGTGAATAAGTATATACTAATAATAAGAATAATAATACTATTATTATAATTGATAATAAAAAAATACTACACTCAAGTGAATTGACATATTACTTAAATCAATCATGGAAGGAAACATCCAAGATAGCATTGGAAATTTTTCATATCCAACAACATAAAAAAAAAACAACTAAATTTCGCTAGTAATGAGCTTATTCCATTATTAGCTATCAGCTTTATACAAAGGGTATTAGATTAATCTACAATAAAAATAATAATGCAAGCATTTAAAATTCACCATAAATACAAATAGTATGATTTAATAAATCAATTACATCAAAATAATAAAATAAACGCCTAATAAAACTCTTATGCTTAATTAGTTTATCTCTAGTTCATATACAAAGTGGAAAAAAATTACAAAAAAACACTACTAGTAATTTAGGCTTTCACATCACTTTTTAGGACCTATTGCAGCAGTTTAAACACATGCTAATATATTTTTATGGATATTTTTGTTTGGAGGCTTTGAACACTTTCCTACCAATGCCGCAACCAACATCCCAAAGCCGCACTCAAAATCTGCAAATGCCGATAGCCTGGAGCTCTCGCATGAACAGTGCGAGAGGGAGAGGGATCTGGATCACGACAGAGAGGAATTGGAATGGCGGGCTAAGACGAGATTGGAGTTTAAGGAATCAACAATAAAATGGTGGAAGCATATTTTTCCTATAGTAGCGGATTTTAAAACTGCCTCTGCCTTAACTAATTGGCTGTTAAAGTTATAAATATTTAGGAGTTTTGAGTAGGGGTTAAAACTGCTGTGTAAACCTCTCTTTAGCAACAATTTATAAACTGCCGCTATAATGTGCTGCGAAAAGATCATAATTTTGGTAGTGAATGTTGCTAATTTTGCCATACGATTCGCTTCTACACATACATTAAAATTAATCTATACAAATTTCTAGTCTGCATCAAAGGTAATTAATAATTGTTTGCATGATAGTGGCACAAAAGAAAACACAAAATTGCAAAATTGTGGCACATTATTAGAACCATGATCATCTCAAAAAATACTTGAAAAACTGAGAGTTGAAAGTAATGAAAAAACTTCCCAACCAATATATGGTCTCATCAATAGTTAAAGGAATTAATGAAGTTAATAAGGTTATTAGTTATTATATTATTTATGAGAATAAATAAGAAAATGTCAAAATTTTTGAGCTAATAAGTTTAGCCTGACTGATGGGGTCAAAAAGAGGGATTTCGACAGATTGATGGGTTAGGCGAACGAAATGAAGTCGGTGTTTGAGGCGAGGTATGGGGGATGCTGGATTGATGGTTTAAATAAGGGATGAAAGTTAAACTATATTCAATAGAGTACCCTAGTATTTGTTGATGCATCCATATCCTTTTCTGATAAAACTTTAGGCCTTATTTAATTTGTCTTCTTTTATAAATTAAGTAGAGAAATTGTAGTAAGAAAGTTATCTCAAAATAGCTTTAAAAGCACATCTTTTATAAAGCAATTTTCTCTAACAAAAAAAGATCTGGATTTTTTTGGAGATTTCTACACAGCAAAGCCTTAAATCATTGCAAAGTAAAATTCTTAAAAATGTAAGTTATGATCACTAATAAAAAATCTATCACGTAAATTTTAAAAAATAAAAAATTATATGTTAAAATTTATATTTAATTTATTATATGCTATATGATTGATATTATTACATTCAATATTCATATATGTATGTATAATTTATACATTATAAATAATAATATTCTCAAATAATATTAAAAAAAGAATTTTCTCAAAAAATTTCCTATGGAAGAAAGAAGAATAAGGAATTCAAATCGGATAAAAGAAATGTAAGGTTACTCCCCTTGACGAGTTATCGTTGGATGATACAAACTTCTTATCATCTTTAGAACATAGATTTTTTTTTTTCTTTTTTAGTTCAAGAAAGATCAGAAGGTAGTTATGAAAATGCCCACAAAAGAAGAAGAAATCTAGATGAGCGAGACGGAAAAAGACGAGGAAATTAGAGAAAAAATATGAAATAATTTTTATAGCGACGGGTTACTACATGTATTTTTTATTTATAATAAAAAAATGCTAGAAAAAAAAGATGAAATTTAAAATTTAAGATAAAATAATATCAAAAACTGCATAGATTATGTTAAAAAGTCCAAATAAAATTCAGTTATATAGCAAGCAAAGAATATGTCAAAAAAACACATCTCTTTATGCATGTGATATTCATATAAATGAGAATTCAATGACAGTTCTATCAATTATACAACAACAACAACAACAACATCAAGCCTTTATCCCACTACGTGGGGTCGGCTACATGAATCCTTTTTCTCCATTGTGTCCTATTAAAAGCCAAATTCACGTTTAAATCTAATAAAGAAAGGTCATTCCTAATATTTTCTAACCAAGTCTTTTTAGGTCTACCCCTATCTTTCTTAACACAAGTCAAATCTAATACCTCTACTCTCCTAACTGGGTCGTCGGAAGGCCGCCTTTTTATGTGACCAAACCATCTAAGGCGACTCTCTCTAATCTTAATTTCTACTGGAGCTACTCCAACCTTTTCACGTATATGCTCATTTCGTATCCTATCTCTAAGGGTAAAGCCACTCATCCATCTAAGCATCCTCATCTCTGCCACACTTAACTTAGTATTATGCTTCTCTTTTAATGGCCAACATTCGGCACCATAAAGCATTGCAGGCCTCACTACCATCTTATAGAATTTTCCCTTAAGTTTGAGGGGTACATTTCTATCACATAACAAGCCCGATGCATTCCGCCACTTCAACCATCCAACTTGAATTCTGCTGATAATATCCCCATCTATTTCACCATCACTCTGAACAATAGATCCAAGATACCTAAAACGTGTACTCTTATTAATGACTTGATCGCCCAAAGTCACAATCCCCTCACTAGGACTATTACTGCTAAAATTACACTCCATATATTCCGTTTTAGTTCTATCAATTATACCCAATTTAAATATTACTGTAACGATGCAAGAAATTGAAAGATGTTTCACTTACATTGCTTTCATTGTACTGTCTTCCATTTTACATTTAATTTTTTCAGTAAAAATAAGAACCCCTTAATCAACTCTTACCTCTTTTATATTCTCCTGAATGTATAGTTGTGCTTTCTTAACTGTCACCTCTTCATATTATCTTGAACTTTCTATTGCTTTCAACCGTTGGAAGCGACAACATCGCCCTTCATCTTTCATATGATTTTTTTTCTTTTAAAAATATAGAAAAAGGATTTTCCTTTCTTTCTCTTTTACTGAGTTGCTTTGCTATAATTTATGAAATAAAAGCTTATCATGCCATTCTTTGGTCAGAGTTTTAGGGTGAGGAGGCTTCTGCCTGGGCTCGAGAGTCTGGAAATCCTCGCCTAGACCGCAGTGAATGTCCGACGTCCGCCATCCTTCCTCAATTCGCTAGCCTTGCTCAATAGCCCATTGTCCGCCTCTAGCTGGTCATCCCCATTGGCTCCGACCGTACCCAACCTCTCAAAGTCTGCTTCGCTTCCTTCAGCCCCTCATCTTCAACTTACTCGACGACCCTTTGTCGTTGTTTGACCTGTGATTAAGTGTAGAGGAGGCGCTATGACTAGGGTTTCTTGGCTCTGTCCGTGGCGTCTGGTGTTCAGTATTTCTCCTTCCCTTAACCTTTGATTTCCTATGATTTTCTTCCCTATGGCTGCAAATCGGCTTGAGGATCCTGAGCTTTTGGATGGAAAGGCCAAGTCAAAATCATTTCATGATTCTTTATCTGGTGATTCGCCTGATTTTCCACCTCTCAAAGTTTCTTCTCATCATGATTTGCCTGCTTTAATTATTTCAGATGTAGAATTATTGTCTCTTGCCGCGCCTTTTGAGTTTTCTTTCGTAGGTAAATTTTCGGGTCGTCGTCTATCTCTTGATTTGATTCGGAAATTCTTCTTTAATCTCAAGCTGTGTGGTGCATTTTTGTTACTGTCTTGAATCCTTAAAAATGTGTTGATCAAGTTAGCTAATAACCTAGATTACTTTAGGATTTTCTCTCATCGATTGTATTTCATTGATAATTATTTCATGAAGTTGTTTAAGTCATCTCCCCTCTTTAACGTTAATGTTGAGTCACCCATTATGCCCATGTGGGTCTCCTTACCCAATTTGCGTTCTTCACCTCGCATTCTTCATGGTTTGGGCTCTATGTTTGATAGGCCTTTGCGTGTTAACAATGCCACTTTGAACAGCACTTGGTCGTATGTTGCTCGAATTCATGTGAAACTAGATGTCACGAAACGTTATGCTTCTCAGGTATGGCTTGGCTCTAAATCTATGAGATACATCCAAAATATTGAAATGGAGGTTTTCCCATTGTATTGCTCTCATTATAAAATGCTGGATCATTCTAAAGAGGTTTTCCCTATTTTATTTCCTAAGATAGATGCGTGTCCCTCTGTTCTTGAGGTGGCCATCGTGGAGGTGGCTGGTAATCTTGTTAATGTTTGGTTGAGGTGGCACTTAATGATGGGGGCTCTGTTAATGATATTACTCTTGGCAATGATACTATGGTTGTTATATCTCCTTTGCTAATGAGCCGACTGCGTGGGCTGTGTTGCATGCTCCTGGTGAGTCTGGTGAGGGTTTGAATGACTTGGCTGCTCTTATTATTGAGGAGGCGGAGGAAGTTGATGGTGTGATTCAGATGGATGGGTGCCTTGGTTCACCTGGGGTTGTGGATGTCCCTAGTGTGGTGGTTGCTGTTCCTCCCCTCCTAGGATCTGCGATGGTTGTTGGTAATGTTACTGTGGATCATTTTGATGCTTTGGTTAGGATTCCCTCTGTTGGGGGGAATGATGCTTTGGTTGATGTTCCTGTGGAGCTTATTTCACCAAATGTTTTTAAGTTAGGAATTTTGTCGCGAGCAGGGGAATCCTATTTGAGACTTTTTGATTAGTTGGAAGACTTGATGGATTCTTCATGCGATATGGATGATGATTTGGACGATGAAGTTGGGGATTTACAAGGCTCGTATGGTTTGGATAACTCTAGGGCTTTAGGTCCTCCTTTCTCTCGTGGTGGAAAACGGCGTCATTACAAATCTAGGAGTTAGGTTTTCTCTTTATTCTTTTGATTTGGAGTTCGGTTGCTTGACTCCCTTACCTGTCACTTTATATTTTTCGTATTGGACGACGGTGAAGTAGTTTTTCTACTTGACACGTGGTTGGCCAGGCTTGGTTGCAACCTTGGTGGTCTTTTGGTCTTTGATTGTGGTTGTTTCTGCCTTTCCTGGACTTCGATCCGGGTTGCTTGGATAGCCGTTGTGGATGTTCGCTAGGAAGCTATTATTTTGGGGTGCCATCTCGATGGATCTCTTCTGGTGTTGTCTATGGTTTCTTCCACTTTCTCTTAGGTGGACTGATCTTGGCATTGGTTGAAGTCATGTATGACCCTAAACCCTAAATCAAGGGCTTAAAACATATTGGGAAGCTTTAAAGCATTAATTGGATGAACAAATGGTTTCTAAATATGGCAAGCTTATAGTTGTATTGAGCGGGTCGACGAGATGAATTTAATGGCCCTAAGACAGCTTAATTCGGATATCACTAAGGAACTTAAATTCTTGACGAACGCTCCATAATTGAAGGAATTAGTATGGGCTGTCTGATGGAACACTCAGAATTTGACCCAGATATTCTGTGTATTTACAGGGTATATCACTCTCAAAATCTATAAATAGACACCCTCTTCCAACATGAAGGGGAGCTGGAACATTTGGGGCTTGCACTTTTAGAAGTTTGGACCTTAGGCTAAAGATCAAGGGAGCTATATATAAGGCTTCACTACAGGAAAATCATTTATTACCGACGGAATTTTTCGATGGAAATTGATCATTTTCCAGTAGTTTTCAAACTTTCCTGTAGTTTTCCGGTAAAAAAAATGTTGCCAGAAAAACCCGCGTAAAAAATTAAATTATGGTGGCTATTTTCGGCGGGAATTAATTTTGGCAGCTTTCCGTCGTGTGGTTCACGAGCCCGCTATCGCGTCCGTCATCTGCCGCCTCGCCAGCCCGGCAACCCGCTCCCACGCCCTTGTGTACCAACCCACCAGCCCACTACCATGCCTGCCAAGTGTTTTGGAACTTGGTGGGCTGAGGAAAGTTTCAAAAATCAAACCAAATTGCTCAACAGGTAAATATGTTTCTGACATCAATTTTCCATATGTAAACTATATTTTGACACAAAATCAAGTTATTAAATAAAATTAAAGATACTAACTAATTTAATTAGAAAAGTAAAAACAATAATTAATATAAAATAAAATTAATAATTACTAATTAATTTTAAAAGGAAAATTTATTAAAATAAAGAATAATAATTAAAATTTAATTAAAACAAATTATTATCTTAATAATGAATTAAAAAACTAATTAATTACTAGTTACTAAAAATATGAGTATAAATTAAAATTTAAATAATATTTTTTAATTTAAAACTTTTTACTTAAATTAAAGAAATAGTTAATATTATTTTTGATCTTTTTTGTTAAATCATTTAAATTGTTAAATTTTAATCAATTTAATTAAATTTATAAAATTCCACCCGAAAACTGAAAAAGCTGCCTAAAAATTCCATGGAAAAGAAACCACTAGAAAATTTCAATGAAAAAGTTATCTCATTGTCTTCCATCAGAAAATGGCCGGAAAATTAACCTCTGGAAAGCCACCGAAAAATTCCACTGGTAATGGGTGATTTTTCTGTTGTGCTTGAAGAATCGCAGAGCTGCACCTCGACACCACCGCTGGCGAACCCTTACAACAGGTCACCAATGTTGAATGTCTGCCTAATTATCGCCATCAGATCTTTGTCTGGCCATGACCATCAAGTCTACCTTTTACCATCATCGCCCGCTGATAATGGTCCCTCTAACCACCTTTGCTTGCTGACGATTGTCCCTCCAACTATCGTTGCCCATTGATTGCAGTCCCTTTGACCTATGTCGTCCATCGACCTTTGTCGCTTTCCACCTACAGTGCCTTCAACCATCGTTGCACGTCGATTATGGTCCCTCCGACCATCGATGCCTGCCGACTAGGGTCCCTTTGACAATGTTCGCTCGTCGACCTCCTTCACCTATCGGCTATGGTTCCTCCGATCATCGTCTCCCTTCGAGTACATTCCCTCTGAGCTTCGTTGCTAGACAACGGTCATTTTAACCTCGATCACATGTTGACTACTATCCTTCAGACCTTCATTGCTAGACAACGGCCTTTCCGACCTCCGTCACTAGACTATAGACTTTCTAACCTCTGTTGCCCGTCAACTACAATTCTTCCTATTATTGTCACCTGACTACAGTTCTTTTCGATCTCCATTGTCTGATGATTATATTCTTGCCAACTACACAAACATGTCAATATTGATTCTTCCATTTCCCATCATATTTTATTTTATATTTTATTTATGTAAATTTAAGATATTATATAATTAAGTTTATATTTTATGATTTTTATGGAATTATTCATGAATTTCTAAATATCTCCTCTTTGTCAAGTCTAATTTACAAGAAGATTAAGGCTTGTTATCTAACCTTCCAAATGACTTCAAAAGATCTTGATACTCTCAACATTTATCAGTATGATCTAATGTGAAATCTTTAAGAATTTGAAACCAAATTAATTAATGATTAATTTTTAATGAATTATTTAATTAATGTCATTAATGTTCACCTAACAAGCTTAGGATATATTTGAGTATAATGAAACCTAGTTTATCTTTTTTAGGACTTTTCTATATTAATTATTTTTTTTATGTTTTTTATTTTGGTGACCCACAAAGAGGCCTACACGTTGATAAAATTAAAAGATACAATGCTCTTAAAAGGGATCACGAGCTGACTACTTCTCCAAGGAGCTACAAAAAATATCAAAATAAAACATGAGTGCTTAACCCTACTAAGCACAAGAAAAAAAAAATCCTAGGTATATTCTAGGGTGGAAAGTAGCCAGGACCACAAAAATATAAAAGATCAAGTGATATTAATTAAACCCCATCTTTATAGCAAAAAATTCTGAAGCTAAAATACCTGCACTATTACAATCCTACAAGAAACATAAAACAAAAAGAAATGGCATGCACAAATATCATAACATTTATATCCAAACTGCCTCACATTTTATAATGATCCATCAGACAATCCATCCCCCGTCCATGGATCACCACTCCCCATCATGACATTACAAAGTCCACCTCCTTCCTCATTGGACACATCTAAATCACATTCTTCCTTTTCTTCAGCATCCAGCTCTTTCACCATAGTGATCCCATTCGTAATAGAGCTTTCATGTTTCCAACGCTTCTTGAAAGAATGGAGGCTTAACCGGGCATTTTCATGGCTTTGACGTTCGTCAATTCGACCATTGTTCATTTCATCAGCTTCAAACGACCATTTCACGATTTAGGAAAAGAAAATTGAGCCCTAATTTTTTTTGGGAATGAGGATATCTACCCTCAACCTTTAAATGAAATTTTATTTCGCTAATTAAATTTATTGATAATTCAAATGTTTAGCCTACTAAGCAAAAGTCAGATGAAAATGATGATTAATTAATAACATAGATGACAATTGAGTAATACATTATTGTTTATGTTGTATTTTGCTTGCAAAACTTGATGTTTACATTCTTATTTAAAAATAATCATTCATGTTCAAGTTGATTTTAAAACAGTATAACACAAAAATAGCAAAAAATTTCAAAAAATGGAAAGTTCATTAAATGTAAATCATTATCAAAATATATATTCCACATCAAATTACAAAGATAAACAGATTAAAACATATTCCAGATAAATGAAATATGTAAATTTTATTATATATTCTATTCACAATTCCCAATACCAAAAATATTGATTCCATCAATGAATTAAGCAATCAAAAGATTAAAGTCATTCAACACAATTAGCTGAAAGCTTTCATCTTCTACCTCTAAGATCCCATAGAATTCCTAAAACATTTAATTCTCACCAAGAAAAAATGGGTACAAAATCTCATCGAATATTTTACCTTGCAAGTATTTAGTATATAGAATGTCAGGCAATCCATTCTCCGTCCTTGGATCACAACTTCCAATCATCACGTTACTACGTCCACCTCCTACCTCATTCGATGCATTTAAATCACCTTCTTCCTCTTCCATGACATCAAGCTCTTTCACCAGAATGATCCCATTCAAAACAAAGCTTCCTATCCCCAATGCTTCTTTACTGAATGAAACCTTCCTCTGTCCTATTCGCTATGGATGGAAACTCAAACCACTTTTATAATAATATGTATATATATATTAATATTTTTATGATTACATATAAGATGTAACTTAAAATATAAATTCATTTTGCTTAGAATAATTCTTTCTATCTTAATCATGAAAACATTAAATAGAATGAATAGTTTCTAGTGAGGAGCACCTTAGCCAATTTTTTATTAATTTAATTTAATTTAAATTTATATATTTAAGAATAATTTGAAAAGTCTGCATAGATTATTAGTCCTAATGTAATTGTCCAAATTATAACCCAGAGGGGGGGGCGGGGGGATGAATTGAAAATTTTAAAAACTTCTTAGAATTTTAAGAAAACCATTTAATAATTTTAAAACAATTTGAATTTCTTTAAAATATACATTTCAAACATGATAAACAATTGCTGAAAATAAAATACAGAAATGTAAAAGAACATAGTAATTTATAGTGGTTCGGTTCAACAAGACCTACGTCCATTCACTGAAGACTTCATCTTCAGGTATTGCACTATTACCAAAGTGACTATCATTTTTTCCCCCAAAGCAAGGCGGAGAAGCCTTTATAATTACCCTCTCTTACATCAATCCCAAGCGCGGTAGAGTACCGTCATTCTTTTACACCCTCTAAGTGTCAGTAGAGTACCATCATCCTTTCACACTCTCCAAATATCAGCAGAGAAACATCATCCTTTTACACTTCTCCAACTGTTGGTAGAGAACTCACGGCCTTTCACACCCTCCTAGTTTCGGTATAGAACTGACATCCTTTCACACACTCCTGATGTCAGCAGAGAATCGGACCTTCTTCAAAGATCTTCCCTCGAACGTCTTCAAAGAAGGAAGAGATCTTCACTTTTGAGTAACCTTGTGAACCCTTCACACACTCAAATTTGTAAGAACTCTCTCACAAACACTCTTCCAATTCTCTCTCACACTTTTGTTCTCTAGGAAAATGAAGAAGGATTTTTTTTAAATCAATTTCTAAGGGGTTTATATATGAAAAAAAATTGCCCTGAAAAATTAAAAATTGCAAGTTTGAGTGTCCACGATCGTAAAGTACAATCGGCGTTCATCTGTACAAACAATTCAAAGTTTGCCCATACGAACATGTATGAAATATTTTTGTACGTGCATATCTTACAGTACGAACCATTCATAAAAGTTTCCTATTCGTCAGGATGAATAGATACTCCACAATTTTGTACTTTGAATGTCGTACGTATGAATAGGAGATCGTATAGTATGAACATAACAAAAACATTTTGTGTTCATTGTGAGGAAAGGAGACCTAATCTTTTCGTACTATGGACATCGTCTGTACGATGGTGACTTCGTATAGGATGAATAGTTTAGAAAATTTGATTTGTTCGTCGGGATGAAAAAAGACCTAATATTTTCGTACATTGGATGTCGTTTGTATGAAGGTGTCTTCGTATAAGACGAACATTTTAGAAAAATTTTAGTGATCGTCAGGATGAGTTTTTATGTATCTATTTTGTACATTAGACATCGTTTGTACGAATATGACTTCGTACAGGATGAACACGACTTAAAAAATTTTTCTCCCATGGTTCGCTGAACTTAAAAAAGATCTTAATAGTAAAAATAGTTGGTGATAGAATTCAAATGTGCAAGAAAATATTAAAAATAAGAAAATTTATTATAAAAATTAGTTTAATTTTAAAATTTTTGATAATTGATGAAAATATAAAGAAGCTCATAAGGAATCTAAGAAAGCAATATGTGATCAAAAGACCTTAGCTTTTTGTGATTTATATAATAGATTAGATAATAAGGAGGGAGAAAGATATATGAATAAGTTATCCAAAAAAAGAGATAAGAGTAGTAAGGATTTAGTTCAGGTGAAGTGTATTAAGGATGAAGATCAAAAAATGCTTTTATTAGAAGATGATATTTAACAAAGATGGATGAGATATTTTGCTAAACTTTTTAATGAAAATTATGAAAATAAGATTACTGTAGTGACCTTAGCACCCTAAATGAAAGTAAAGATTTCTATTTTTATCGGCATATTAGTAAAACTAAAGTTAGAGAAAAGATTAAAAGAAAATGATGGGTGGAAAAGCTGTTGGACCTTATGATATTCCAATAGAGACGTGGAAATGCTTAGGAGATGAAGGAATTTCTTGGCTTACTAAACTTTTTAATACTATTTTGAAAACTAAAAAAGATACCAGATTAGTGGAGAATGAGTGTGTTAATTCCTATTTTTAAGAATAAAGATGATGCAGATGATTGTATGAATTATAGAGGAATTAGTTAATGTGTCATACTTTAAAACTAGGGAGCGAGTTATGGAGCATAGGTTGCGACGTGATACTAATGTTTCTCAAAATCAATTTGGATTCATGCCGGGTAGGTCGACTATGGAGGCCATACATTTATTAAGAGGTTTGATGGAGAAATATAGAGAAAATAAGGAGGATTTAGATGTGATATTTATTGATTTAGAAAAAAGCATATGATAAAGTTCTAAAAGAAGTGTTATGGAGAGTTCTTGAAAAGAAAGGAGTTAATAACGCTTATATTCAAATCATTAAAGATATGTATGCATGAACTATCACTTATGTTCAAACACAAGGTGGTTTGACAAAGTATTTCCCTATTTCGGTTGGGTTACATCAAAGATAAGCCTTAAGCCCATAACTTTTTGCTTTAATCATGGATGTTCTCACTAGACATGTGCAAGAGGAGGTACTTTAGTGTATGCTTTTTGCTGATGATATTCTTCTTATTGATAAGACTTGAGAGGGAGTTGAAGGTAATCTTTAGTTATGGAGGTCAACCTTAGAGTCTAAAGGTTTTCGCTTGAGTAGATCTAAAATAAAATATATGGAGTGTAATTTTAGTAGTAATAGACCTAGTGAGGGGATTGTGATTTTGGACGATCAAGATGTTGCAAACCTATTTTCATGACCTGTGTTTTGATGATTAAAAAACACTATTGATTCTCTTGGACTACTTATTTCTTATAACTTTTCAGGAATCAAAGGTCGGATGAACAGATGAAGCCAGTTCAGGATTGCGTAGGTTTAGGGTTGAGTCAGTCTGTACTTTTGTTTTTTAATTCTTGAGTCTACTTGTAATGGTCAAAGAGACTGATGCTAAGTAACCCTACACACACACACACACTTGAGTGACTTAGAATTTCTGTTTTTACTCATATCGGCCGGGATGATTTTTTACATCATCCTGGACGATCAGGCTTAAAATAGAAAGTCTAAATAAGGATTCTAAATTAAGGCAGCCGTCATTAACATATCGGCCTGGACGATACGTGTATCGGCCAGGACGATAAGCTCAAAAAAAAAAAGAAGTTACCGCCATAGACAATTAAGGTATACTGTATTTTTAAATTATCGGCCAGGACGATCATTGATCGGCCAGGACAAAATTCTCAAATTATGCCTTAATTGATCAGGAAATCAACGGAGTAATTAAGGATGATTGAAACGATCATATCATCCTGGACGATCGCAAGATTGGCCAGGACAATCTAGTCAAAAAACCTTAAGTTACTTAAGGACTATAAATATCGGTCAGCTCGTATCCATGGCTATTCTCAGGACGATTTTCCCATGATTTGAACTAATCGGCCAGGACGATCGTGAAATCGGCTTGGACGATCAAGCCAATTTTCAATCGTCCAGTTTTGCATCCAGGGCGATACTCTGGCCGATCTTCTGATTTTTGTACTGATTGGCCAGGACGATGTCCATATCAGCCTGGACGATAAAGTCGGTAACTTGCAATTAATGAGCTCCTTTGAAAGTCTTCTATTTAAGAGCTCTTGTTCAACATTTTTTAAAACCTTTGGCTGCTGCCTTGACCTGTGAAGACCTTGAGGAGAGAAAGAGAGAGAGGGAGAGAGAGAGAGGATCTTGTGATGGGGAGCTTGTGAGGGGATTCACAAGGGTTGCTTCAAGGATCGCTCTGCTTGTTCTTCGTCTATAGTTTCTCATCCGTGGAAGGGTCGATAGAGGTAAGGAGTTAGCTTTTGGTTGTGGTTCTCTGCCAGCTTCGGGAGGAAGCAAAGGAGATAGGTTCTCTGCCTTGCCGGGGTGGCAAAAAGAAGGTTCTTGTGAGGGCTTCTCCACCTAGCTGTGGAGGCTAAAGGAGAGTCACGTTTTGTAGTGCAATACTTAGAGGGTGCCTCCAAGGAGTGGACGTAGGTCGAGTTGACCGAACCACTATAATTCCTGTGTTCTTATTTTCTTGCTTCCGTACTTTTATTTCCGCATTTATTTTTGTGTTGTGATTTTGGTTTATGTGATTTTGATTCTTTGTGAAAAGAAAATTTTAAAATACCAATTCACCCCCTCTTGGTTAGCTTGGGACTAAGTTCATAAGGGCTTAACTTTCAAGTGGTATCAGAGCGGGATTAAAAAATTTAAGTTTGAGAAATTTTTTTAGATCCATGGATAACCTTGGGAATCGTAACACTATATTAGTTTTCTTTGGGACTTAGAAATAGAATTCAAAAGCAGGGGGGTTTTTATTACCCGACCTCCCCTGTTCGATAACCTACCTTTTGATTTTTGGAAAACCCGCATGTCAACAGTTTTATAATCTACTGATTATCGCATGTGGATTTTTATTCAAGAAGGTTATTCTCCACCTTGTGAAATTAATAGTGTTAAAACTAAAATTTCTTTTACTGAATGGACTTTCGATGAACGTGATTTAGCTCAATTTAATGCAAAATGTTTGAACTGCTTTTTCTGTGCTTTAAAATCTGAGGATTACATGCGTGTCTCCACTTACAAAACTGGTCCTTGAGATTCCAGAACCATCCGGAAGTGTCCAAACTTAGTCTAAGTGTTGGGCTTTATATTTTGGGTTGAAATGATATTTAATTAAAGTCAAGCATTTTATTAGAAATTTGGGACTATATTCCAGAAGTTTGGGGTCGTATTATCAAATATCTGCCCTGGATCCTAAATCTATTTTTGGACGCTGGACCACAGTCGTCCGATCCTAACTAATGCAGTGCAAGGTCTGGACTTACCCCGGCCTGGATTGGAGAGCCATTTAACCACCTAACCGATTTAAAAGAGACGAGTCCGGTCTTTTATGAAAGAGTGGTAGGGAAGTTATATTTAAAGTTTTGGAGAGTCGGGGCCGACATCTAGAGATTCTCCTAATTGCCCCTTTGACTTATGTTGGGTGCTAAAATGCTAATACTAATGAAATTAAAATTTTGACTCTTTTAATTTATTTCTAATGTGATGCATGCTGGTTAATAACTCCAAATCAGATATGCTTGAAATTTTAAAAATAGGCTTAGAAAATAATTTTTTAGAAAACTGGACTTCCTCAGGTCCGGCACCTCATCCTCATAGGTTAGACTATCCGGACTCTACCCGCAGGCGGGGAAGGGTCTAAAGCAAGGAAAGAATAATGCAAAAATATGCATGCGACCCCGGGGTCGATCCCCGGCTAATTCCCTAGATTCGTTATCTTTCTATGTTATTTAGACTCACTAAAATTTTTAGACATTTAAGATTTCGAGTAGAAGACTTTCACACCCTCACGAGTCTCACGTATCCAGGCGAAAACAAAAGTGGCACACAATTGCCAAAAAACTAAGAAAAACAAGCAGTCCTAAAGGCAATCAATTCATCACATCAAATATTAATTAATCAATAAATGTCCATAGGCAAAGTTGCCTTGCTTATTACAAACCAGAATATTACATAAAGTAAAGTGGTCGGGCACTACTGACAAAAACCCGGATTCTAAACCTAGTAATAATGCAAGTAGTTTGAGTGGGATATTCTCACTCTTCAAATCTTCAGTCTCTTCTTTTGGTCTCCTTTTGCTTCAAGCTCCTTGGATTCTTCGTACTGGACTACCCAAATGGATAAGAGGATACTTCCTTTAAGGGGAAGGCCACTCTTTCCCCTTTGGGTAGGGAGGAGTGTGGCCCAAATTTGGATCTCCAAATAGAAAAGGTCTACTCCCCTTAGGGGCATCCTTTTCTCTTCGGGGTCAAAGCTTTGGACCTATATATCCCGACTCAAAGCTAACTTTCACAACATTTAATAATTACACAAATTACATTTATTTGGAAATAAAATCTAGACTCACCTGCAGGGTTATCCTAAGCAGTTAATAAATAAAAAGCAATTATTCCCAAGCAGTTATATTTGAGCAGAAAAGTAAGTAAACACACTGGCCACGCTCTTTTTATTTGGGGGCTTTTAGCAGCTGAAGCACCTGTGCAAGCAGTTATAATAATTGATAATATTTTTTTTTTTGAATTAGCCCCCTTTTATTGCCCTGCATGAGCGTGGCCACCTGCAGAAGACTGTGTGAACATCCAGATCGTACCTAACCTAAGGGTAATCTACTCGTCAAACACATCAATCCATTCACAGAGTGCAGAAAAAAGTAAGCAGACACAGCAAAGCAATTTCATTTCACAACATCCAGTGAAAACTACGACAAACCCGGCACACAACAGTAAACTAAACACCGGCCTAACCTATATCTAGGGTTGGTTGTCCTAGCACATCATTTAAAGTGTGTGAAAAAGGTCGTGTGGCTGGGGTAGGTCCTAAAGTGGGTTATTAGTTAAAATTGTCTAGAAAACTTCTGAATTCGTTAAGGCTCAAAAGAGGATTTAGATTAAAATTTAAGTATTAGTAGATTAAGAATTTTAATTAAACATATTTTAAAAGTTAATTGATTACTACCTTTGTTTCACACCGAGGCCGTGAAGTTTATTTCACCTTCCTTGGGGCTAAACTAATAGCCTCGTAGACATAGCAATCGGGGTTGATTAAGTTGATTTAAATTGGTTGGAATTAAAAGAGTGGCTTAATGTAAAAAAAAAGTTGGTTACTGATTTTAATGGGTTGGTTGAGAATTTTACTAGCCCATTAAGAAAATTCTGGAATTTGGGAGAGTTAATGGATTTTGGAAGTTATCTGGATATGCTAACTAAAGGGTCAAAATTTGACTTTTAAAATTAGAGTTAATATTAAGAATTTCAGATTTTTAACAAATACTAGACCTTATTATGAGTTGTTAGACAGGTAGTACACTTAATTTGGAGTTTTCTATCAAAAGTTATGATTTTTAGAGGTTTTAACCCGATTTTGACCTATGGTTGACCAAAATGTTGACTTTTTTATTTTGATGGTTTTTTGGTACTTTAATATTTTTAATAAACATTAGGCATTATATTGAGTTGAATACAAGTGAGTTTGGTCAATTTGGATTTTTCTTGATTTAGTTATGAATTAATGAAGTTTTGAGCATTTTAATGAATTTTGGAAATTACTTAATTAATGGCCATTTTTATGGTTTTGCTCCAAATAAGTTCCCAACTTCTTGAAAACACCTCCAAAGTTCAGGAATGACCTAATGAGGGATCCCCAAGTGTTTGGGAAATTTTTGGGATTTTTAATTATTATTAATTAATTATATTAATTAAAAGTGGGTTTTTAGTTAAAATTAAATTAATTACAGAATTGCTTTCAAATTAAGGTGCTTTTAATTTTCATGGATTAAGGACTTGATTCTGGTTAGTTAGAGGGTTTATATGTATTTTGTGGATTTAAAATGGATTTATTACATTTTTTTGAAGTCTTTGGGCTTAATTGAGGGTTTAAGATTAGGAAATTTGGTTAAGGGCCTTAATGATTTCCAAAACCAGTGGAAATTTTTCTAAGGGATGAAGGTGTCACTATGTTCAAATGGTTAATGTTTCAAATAAAAAGGAGGTGTATTCTAAATGTTAGAAGTTTTCTAAGTTCTCTACACAAACCCCTAATTATTGTCCTTAATGACACTAGGTTTAATGGGATCCAATCATTGTATTATCTAACCCTTAAACAAAGCATAAGTAAGCACATGCAATGACACAATCAAATTCTTAAAACTAGGAGAGCTTAGGCTAGGTGGTGTGTGCACGTCCTACATATGCAAGAAATAAAACTAATTAACATAGAAAAGATATTGATTAGTGAATAGTTGAAAAAATAATTATCCACTAATCTCCCCCATAACTCATGTTCAAGCATACTTAATCCAAGTTTTAAATTCCAAGGGATTTCTCAATTGCTCTCAGGATTTAACATATATAGTTTCAAAATTAATTTTAATATCTAGAAAATAGATTAGTTTTAGAAATTCTAGAAAATTCAACATAAGTTAAAATACTCATTGAATAAGTCTTAAAATTAGTTTTAAAATAATTTTAAAATGTATTTGAAAATATTTTAATAATTTAGGATGGTTTAAAATAGTGATTATTGGAAATCTTGAATATTACTTGAATTAGATATTAATTAAATATTCAAATCTTGATTAGTTGAAAATATTTAATATATATATAAAATATATCAAATTAGTTTTAATTTAGGTTAAATATTTTAAACGTATCCTCTGAATTTTTTTTGGACAACAATTTAAAAATAGATATTGAATATTCTAAAATATTTCAATAGATTTTTAAATAATTATTGATTTAGAGTAAGAAATATTCAATAATTAAAAAGATTTAAAATATATAGAGTATTTCAAGTTAAATTTAGTTTTAAATTATAGCTCTTGATTTTCTGAGAAAATTGATATATTATATTGAATTTTTGGACTTACAAATGATTTTTAATAATATTTTAAAGTTTTATGTTAATTAAAATTAATTAAATTCGAATTAATTCCAATTAAACAACCGGGCGGCGGCGGTTCCACGCGGCGTGATCTGGTTCGTCCAGCACAGACGGCGGCGATCACGCGGGTCCACGCGTTTTCCACTTAACCACGTCAGCCCGTGATAATGGCCGTCGGATCCTCCGCGCGGTCAATCTGATGGTCTGGATCAAGTCCCATGATCCGATCTCGCGAAAGAAGATCGAACGGCTGGCCTCGGTCCCGCAGATTCGAACGGATGGCCCAAAAATGCAGCTGGATAGAGGGAATGCACGCTGAACTGAATACACAGTCATATCAAAGCGCGGAACGACCCGATCTGGACCGTTGATCGAGCGATCAACGGTCCAGAAAACGTACACCTGGGCTAAATTAGGAAAACGCCCTAGAGAACGTTTTTCTGCTCGTTTGTTCGATTGGGTGGGCCAAATCGCTTGAAATTTTAAACTTAAGAAGTAGACATAAACAGAAATGATGGGGAAAGATTCTTTTTAGCTAAATCACTCTGTACATAAAGCTAATTAACTCCCTCTAGTGCGAGCTAGGTCTAAGGTTTTGAGAGATTATACCGTCAGATCTTCAAAATTTCTGGATGGATGAGCTTGTAGACTGTCCAAGTGTAGATCCCCAGCACAAAACCGAGCTCGAACACGCCTGGATCAACCGCTACAGGCCTGGGACGGACTAGGTGGTGGACTCGCTGGAGAACTCACCGCCGGTGACGTGCATCCACTTGGATTTTGTAGTGGGAAGGTAGAGAAGGCTCTGGAGATCCAAAACGAACAAAGAACTCGCTCTGGGAGGATGGGGTTAGTGAGAGAAGGGGCTTTGACACAATTCCCTCAAAAGTCACCTTTTCCCCTATTCAAATGGTCTGGGCTGGATTGGAAGGCTGGGATTGATTCATGAGATCTCCAGATGGTGCCATATGTCCATGGAACAGCTAGAAGGATGCCTCAAAGGCTGGAAAAGCCTTGCTTCCATTGGGTGGACTTGGGACACGTGGGGGGGGGGACCACTGCCGTTTAAGGCTAAACCAGGCCCTGAGCCTGGTTAGGAGAGCTCCAACTGAGCTTTAGACTATAAATGGGTCGGCCTAAGGCAGCCCTAATGGAGGCAAAGGGGCTTAGCATGTGATAATGCTTTCTTAAAAAGGCTTAGGCTTGAGTTTGACTTGTTTTGACCAGTTAACGGGTCAAGGGAGGTTGAGGTGGCATGAGGGAGTAGGAGCAGTCAATGGGAGAGCTCCCAAGCCTAAAGGAAATGGGTTTGAAATCAAAGGAGAGAGCTTGACCATTTCAAAGAGGGATTTAAGGCTTTGTTGACTTGGTTTGACCAGTCAACAAAGTCAAAGCTGGTGATGTGGCATTTGGGGAGGTGAGAGGTCATTTAGGATAGTTTGGTTGAAGTTCAAAAGTCAAAAGTCAAGGGTAGGAAAAATATGAACCAATGCCACCAAGGATTGAGGGTTGACTTGGTCAACTCAAGTTGGGTTGAGTTGACCAAGTGTCAAGTGACACTTGAGTCTTATCCAAGAATTAATTTGAATAGGTAATAGGGGTTGAAGAGCTCAAATGGGTCAATTTAACCCATTTAGATCCCTTAAGAGCTAGTGGGTCAACCTAAGTTGACTGGGTCAACCAGGTTGACCCAATGGGTGAATCTGGGCTGGACAAATTTGAAAAGTTATTTGGAGACCATTGGAGGTGGTCCCCAGGTCTGGGAGGTCAATTTGATCAAAATCCCTATTTGAACCCTTAAGGGCCTGTTTGGTCAACCTGGGTTGACCTGGTCAACCAGGTTGACCCAAGGTCTGGGGTCAGACTCAATAGATTTGAAATGACATTTCAAGACCAATGGAAGTGGTTTCATGGTCTAGAGATGTCATTTGAGTCAAAACACCTATTTGGACCCTAAAAGGGCCTTTTAGGTCAACTGTGTTGACTTGGTCAACCAGATTGACCCAGGTTTTGGGAATGGGTCCGACAGGTTTGGTTTGATATTTGAAACTTGCTGCAAGTGATTGCATTCAATTCATAGTTCAATTGGTTTGAAATGCCTGTTTGAGCCCCATAGGGGTATTTTGGTCATTTTGGGTTCATGGCCACTAGGGGATGAAATGAGTCCAGAAAAACCCAGTTTATTGATCAACATATCAAGATTAATAGTCTGGAAGTGACTAGAGGCTTTGGTGAACTCCCTAAGGTAAGAATCTTTAAAGTGACAGGTCCAGTGGCATAGGGTGTAAATATTTGAAGGTTTTATAGCCTTTGGATTTTAATTCAGATTCTGGGGTTAGAGACCTCAGAATGGGATCAAAATTGGAGGGTAACCTCTAGAGACATGTCTTATCACTTTGTAAGTGACAGACCCTAAATCAGAGGGCATTTGACTGGGTTTCAAGGTATATGAAAAATCAATGAAAAAGGCCTTCAGGACCAAGCCTTTGAGCCTTGGATTTGAGTCTGGATTTTTGGATTTGAAATGGATTCCAAGTTTGAATGATCAATATTGGGGTATCCAAATCATTTACAATCATGTGGTGATTGTTAATGAATTGATAGGATCAAAGCTAGATCAAAGGTAGAATCAAAGTCTAAGTTGAAGTTTGGATTGTCAAATTGATTAGATCAAAGTTTGGATATGTTTGAAACTTGAATTAATTTGGATTTGAATTGAATGAAGTTTGAGATTTGAATTGATCAAGGGTAGGGGTTAACTTGAAGTTGGAGTTGATCAAAGGTAGGAATTGATTTGAGGTTGGAGTGGTCCTAAGATCTAGAGGAGTTCTAAGATCTAGGATCTATGGGAATCCTAGGCTCTAGAGTTTGCCCTAAGGTCTGGCTCTAGGAAAGGATCCTAAGGTCTAGAGTGGATCCTAGGATCTAGAATTAATCTAGAGATTGGAAGGGCCTTAGTGACCTCATACAAAAATGAGGTCAACACATGTATACAAGATTTACTCAGATAGTTACTTCACTGCATGCACTAGGAAAAGAACTTTCAAACTATGAAAAAGTTAACAAGATTTTGAGATGCTTGCCATCGTCTTATGATGCTAAAATCACTACAATAACTGAATCTAAGGATTTGAACACCTATTCTATTGATAACTTACTTGGCTCACTCATTGCTTATGAGCAAGGGGTGAATCAAAGAAATCTTGATGCAGGTGAGAAGAAAAAGGAGAAAACAATTGCACTGATGGCGCACAAATCGGATTTTGAATCTTTCGGGTATGAAAGCGATGAAGTTGCCTTCATCACTAGGCAATTCATAAGCTTTCAAAGGAAGAAACAAAAGCATCATCAAAGTTGGAAAAAATGTAAAGATCATAAACATGTTAAAGGATCTTCTGATGTTGTTTGTTTTGAATGCAATAAGCCTGGACATGTGAGAACTGATTGCCCTACGCTTAAAGATCACTCAAGCAAAGGAAAGGTTGAGGAGAAACCTAAGCCAAGGAAGGACAAGATGAGAGTACAAAAAGCATTTTGGGCGGATTTGGCATCGGATTCATCAGAGATAGAACCATAAGATGAGACATCAAAATTGTGCTTGATGGAAGACAACAATCCTGATCAAGAAGAGGTATGTGAACTTTCCTACGATCAACTTCTTGAAGTTTCAAAAAAAATTCAGGCATCATATAGGAAATTAAAGAAAACTCATGCTAGCTTGAAATTAGAATTTTTAAATCTACAAAAAGAGCATGAAATTTTGATTAAAGACCATCAAACAATTGATTCAAATCATTTGACTTTACTTGATGAATTTGATGAGTTAAATAAAAATCATTGTGAGTTAGTTGAAAAGCTTGATGCATTAAAAGTCTCACATACATCACTTTTATCTGAGTTTAAAAAGTCTAAGGAGATGGAGAAAAATTTGAGGATTGAAAATGAAGTTTTAAAGAGTGCTAATTTGAAGATTCAAAATGATTTAGAAGCATGTAAGAAAACTATGATGACACCTAATTTTGATGAATTGCCAAAATCTAGGAAGAGGCATTATAACTCAAGCCACTTAAGAAATCCCTTTCCTGAAGTTAGATGTTTTTCATGTGGCATGCTTGGACACATCTCACACACTTACACGATTCACCATAGTACACATTGAGTATGGAGACCTAAGGTGCATGATCCACAGCATACCACACATGCATTGCATTCTTCTCTTCATAAGAAGGAACCCAAACCTGTTTGGGTTCCTAAATCTAACATCAAGAACCCTCGTTACTCTTGTCCTTGATTATTAACTCTATTTGTGGTAATTCTTCCTTATGTTAGAGAGAGATCTCCTATTCTCTAATATCTAAGAAGATATACTCACAACTAAGATTTTTTTTTAAAAGGTTATAAAAGAGAATGTAGCTTGCAAAATCAAAAATTTTTTTGCCAATGATGCCAACAAAAGAAGCACAATGACGTCAAAATTAAAAAAACTATAAAAAGATGTGCAAAGCACCAACACATTTGACAAAGGGCATAAAATGAGCCCACTCAAAAGCAAGTTATTATCTCTTTTTAAATCTTTTAGAACTTAGAAGTTTTGGTTCTCAAAGGCTTGATTTTGATTGTTTTCCGATCGTGACAAATTTACTTTGGTTCATTATTTTTAAAGATAGTTTTTTTTTCTTAAGCCAAGTGATGGATGGATTTTTTTTATATCCAATTAATTCTTTGAGTTAGGTCATTGATTTCAAAAGACGATTCTACCCTAAGAAAACTTCTAAGCTAAGGGTAACCATGTTCGGATATTCTATTATTATATGGATTGATGAGATTATTAACACATTAACTCACAAGTTTTTAAATCAATCACATAGAATACTATATCATTTTCATGCCTTGGCAAAAAAAAATGGTTTTGTGATTTGCTTTTGTGCTTTTGTTCCCTCCTTTTTGATATGTCAAAAGGGGGAGAAGTTTATGATGTTCTTTTTTTTATCGATCCTGAACTTTAACTGCTAATTGTTTTCGTAGTGTTTTGCCATCATCAAAAAGGGGGAGATTGTTGCAAACCTATTTTCATGACCTGTGTATTGATGATTTACAAATAATAATGATTCTCTTGGACTACTTGTTTCTTCTAACTTTTCAGGAATCAATGATCGGACGAACAGACGAAGCCAGTTCAGGATTGCATAGGCTTAGGGTTGAGTCAGTCTGTAGTTTTGTTTTTTAATTCTTGAGTCTACTTGTAATGGTCAAAGAGACTTATGTTAAGTAACCCTATACACACACTCTTGAGAGACTTAGAATTTTTGTTTTTACTCATATCGACCGGGACGATTTTTACATCGTCCTGAACGATCAGGCTTAAAACAGAAAGTCTAAATAAGGATTTTTAATTAAGGCAGCCGTCATTAACATATCGGCCTGGACGATACGTGTATCGGCCAGGACGATAAGATCAAAATAGAAAGAAGTTACCGTCATAGACAATTAAGGTATACTGTATTTTTAAATTATCAGCCAGGACGATAATTGATCGGCCTGGACGAAATTCTCAAATTATGCCTTAATTGATCAGAAAATCAACGGAGTAATTAAGGATGATTGATATGATCATATCGTCCTGGACGATCGCAGGATCGGTCAGGACGATCCAGTCAAAAAACCTTAAGTTACTTCAGGACGATAAATATCGGCCAGCTCGTATCCAGGGCTATTCATAGGACGATTTTCCCATGATTTGAATTGATCGGCTAGGATGATTCTAAGATCGGCCTGGACGATCAAGACAATTTTCAATCATCCAGTTTTGCATTCAGGGCGATACTCTGACAGATCTTCTAAGTTTTGTACTGATCGGCCAGGCCGATGTCCATATCAGCCTGGACGATAAAGTCGGCAACTTGCAATTAATGAGCTCCTTTGAAGCTCTTCTATTTAAGAGCTCTTGTTCAACATTTTTGAAAACCTTTGACTGCTGCCTTGACCTGAGAAGACCTTGAGGAGAGAAAGAGAGAGAGGGAGAGAGAGAGGATCTTGTGAGGGGGAGCTTGTGAGGGGATTCACAAGGGTTGCTTCAAGGATCGCTCTGCTTGTTCTTCGTCTAGAGTTTCTTGTCCGTGGAAGGGTCGGTAGAGGTAAGGAGTTAGATTTTGGTTGTGGTTCTCTGCCAGCTTCAGGAGGAACAAAAAGGAGATAGGTTCTCTGCCTTGCCGGGGTGGCAAAAAGGAGGTTCTTGTGAGGGCTTCTCCACCTAGCCGTGGGGGCTAAAGGAGAGTCACGTTTTGTAGTGCAATACTTGGAGGGTGCCTCCAAGGAGTGGACGTAGGTCGAGTTGACCGAACCACTATAAATTCCTGTGTTCTTGTTTTCTTGCTTTCGTACTTTTATTTCCGCATTTATTTTTGTGGTGTGATTTTGGTTTATGTGATTTTCTTTCTTTGTGAAAAGAAATTTTTAAAATACCAATTCACCCCCCCCCTCTTGGTTAGCTTGGGACTAAGTTCATAAGGGCTTAACATCCCTAACGAACTTTCACAAGAGATTAATAAGATTACTCGCTTTTGATATCTTGGATTTATTGTTCAGAGTAATGGTGAAATTGATGGGGATATTATCAGTAGAATTCAAGTTGGATGGTTGAAGTGGAGGAATGCATCGGGTTTGTTGTGTGATAGAAAAATAGCCCTCAAACTCAAGGAAAAATTATATAAGATGGTGGTGAGGCCTGCAAGGGCAATGCTTTATGGTGCCTGAATGTTAGCCATTAAAAGAGAAGCATAATACTAAGTTAAGTGTGGCAAAGATGACGATGCTCAGGTGGATGAGTGGCTTTACCCTTAGAGATAGGATACGAAATGTGCATATACGTGAAATGGTTGGAGTAGCTTAAGTAGAAGATAATATTAGAGAGAGTCGCCTTAGATGGTTTGGTCACATAAAATAGCTGCCTTCCGATGACCTGGATAGGATAGTAGAGGTATTAGATTTGACTTATGTTAAGAAAGGTAAAGGCAGACCTAAAAGACTTGGTTAGAAAATATTAGGAATATTCTTTCTTTATTAGATTTAAATGAGAATTATGACTTTTAATAGAACACAATGAAGAAAAAGGATTCATGTAGCTGACCCCACGTAGTGGGATAAAGGCTTGATGTAGCTTTTTATTGTTTGTTCTATGGTTCGCTGAAGTGCTTTCTAGAGGAACTACCTAGGAAAATCGTTATGTACGATCAGAAATCGTATAATATGATTAGTTTAAAAAATTCATATTTTTATATCTGCCAGTGTGTGTGTGCACTATTACCCAATTATAATCACACCCTCTTTAACTCAATAAAAATAAAAAATACAGACTTCATTTACAATAAATCCTAATCTAATATGCCTTCAAGTTTCAACAGTCTGTAGTATGATTTTCGTAAAATGTTAGTAAACATAAACAACAAAAGCAATATTTACAATATATGTTAGGAGAATCAATAAGCAAACAATAATATTTGAAATTATAAAAAACACACATAACATGAAAACATAGTTATGAAAACTAAGTTGCAACAATCTCCCCATTTTTTATGATTTCAAAATAATTATTATTTGAGTTAACATTTTAAAATAAAAATTTTTTGCTTATCTCCCTCTAAATGAATGACCAATTAAAATCTATGAATTCATATGAAGATCAAAATACCTAAACCCAAAAAAAAATTCAAACAAAATATGAAAACAAAAACACGATGAACATGAAGAACATTCAAACATTTAACACATGCATTCAATCAAACATACACACATCAAACAATCAATCAAATAATACTATTGTTCCCCCTTTTGACAACAATAAAAAGATAAATAGAACTTTAAATGATTAGTTTCAATAGATAAACCAAATGAATTGATCTAAAAAATAGTTTTAAATTAATTGCAAATACAATATTAATTCCATAATACTAAAAAGGAAAAATTCAAAATTTTAAATAAAAAAACAACTAAGATAAGAAAAGTTAATCAAAGTCATAATTCATGCTAGACAAATTAAATAAAGATGATTATTGTAAAAATGATGAAACGAAGATTACTTAACTTCAAATTCAATGTAGAATATAATTGTTAATTTGATATATTTGGATTAGAGATTGAATAAAAGAGGAAAGAACATAATAACAAATCTTAATTTGATGACATTACGCATCTTTTCTTTTTGTGAAACACTTTATGCATCTTTTTTTAGGCTAATTTTATGTCTCTTTCACTTTTCGAATCATTGCGTGTCTTTTCTATTTTTGCATAGATTGTTCAAAAAAAGTTTAAGTCTTTTTAGAATCACTAATCTAAAAACAAATTTCACTAACAACAAAAATAATCATATAAAAAGGAAATAAAAAATAATAAGACATCAATATTATAATAATGATATTCTAGTTATGTTTGCTAAAAGAATATGAAATTGATCTCTTTATATAAATCTTTTTTTTTAAAAAACAAACCCATAGAGGGGCCTACGCATTAATTACGAAAGGAAAT
Organism: Dendrobium officinale; assembly: GCA_019514585.1. NCBI lineage: Eukaryota > Viridiplantae > Streptophyta > Magnoliopsida > Asparagales > Orchidaceae > Dendrobium > Dendrobium officinale. Next base: position 30,053,963 of record CM033683.1, read on the forward strand.
TGCAAGGTCCTTACAGAGAACCTTCATCTCGCTATTGCTCCAAAGAGCTACAAAAAAATGCAAAATAAAACATATGAGCCAATGGTTCCCTCTTCTATAGAATACAAAAAAACCCTAAAAACATTCAAGCCTGCCAGAAATAGGGCCCAAAAAAGGAAGAAAAAGAAAGCACAATCAGCACCATCTTCCTGCAAAAAAATCCAGCAAAATTCCAAAATCTCGATACCTTTAACCTGCATTAATGTCAAACTGCAAAACATACAAAAATATGGCAAAATAATATGCAGGATAATGAGTAATCGAATATAAACAATAAAAGTCCAAAAGTTATATAATATATATATATATATATATATATATATATATATATATATATATATATATATATATATATATATATATATATATGGTGGGAAAAAATTGTGTCTCACCACGCAGATTTTGATTTTCTCCTATTTTGTAATCGAATATTGCATTGAGAATAAAGTACGATCTCGAGAGACCGACACAATATTCTACAATGGATTCAATGTCTAGGGTTTTGAAAATTGATATTTCCATAATCAAACATAGTTCAAAGAATAACATATCATCTCAAAAGATGAACATGAAATTCTATAGAATATGTTTAAGGATAGAAATACATTTTTTTTGAAAAAAAGTTTATTCATTCTTTTATTTAGATATTGCATGAAAAAATATTATATTATCTTAAAAGACAAACATAACATTCTTCAAGATATCCAAAAGCGAGAGAATGAGTTTTTATAAAATTCATTATTTCTAAAGTTGAATATAACAAGTATAAATATTATATTATCTGAAAAGATAATAATAACATTTTACATGTCTATTCAAAATTAGAAATAAGGTTTTAAAAATATCAACGTTCCCAAAGATTCTTCCCTTGTTTTATACGAATAAAACAAGGTTTATTTAAGTCTGGGGTTCTCAAATCCCTATAAAGGCAAGCCTCTATAGTTAATTACATCCTAGGAGAAAAGCTCCTAAGAAAACTCTCGATTAAAGCAGTGATTTCATACCCTTTTGACTACAAAGTAAAAGACAAGGAAATAGAAGCAGGAATTTTTCAAGGAGAAAGCTCAATATTGAACATTTATTAGCGAGTCAAAGGAGGAAAAGTAGGAGGTGTCGGATTCTGAGAAGCTCAGAGACGACCTCAGCTTACCCTATGTTGGGCTTTACATTTTATGAGAAATTTTTATGTTTGAGTTAACATTTTATTAGAAATTTGGGATTATATTCCCGGAGGGCGAGGACTTAAGATTTAAAAAGAATCTGCCTCAGAACCTAAATCTAATTTGGGTACTATAAAGTAGCGACCCGAACATAACTAATGAAATGCAAATCTGGACTTATCCCGGCCTGGATTGGGGAGCCAGCTAACCACCTAGGCGCTTTAAAACCATGTGTCCAGTCTCTTATGAAAGATGGGTAGGGACGTTGCTTAAGTTTTAAAGAATTGGGGGGCGACATCTAAGACAGTTCCTAATTGGCCCCTTGACTTATGTAGGGTGAAAAATGTCTAGAAATGCAATTAATATTTTAGACTCTTTTTAATTTGTATCTAATGCAATGCATGCTAATTGACTCGAATGCATAAAATGATAATGAAGCAATATAAAAATTAGGCTTAGAAAATAGGTTTTTTCCTAGAGATTGCACAACTTCCCCTTGACAGAACTGCACCCTCATAGGTCAAGTGGTCTGTCAGAACCCGCAGGCGGGGAGGTGCCTAACAAGGAAGAGAAAGTAATAATATGCTTATGCTGACTCTCGGCGGTCCCGAGCTTACTTCTTAGAATGTTAGAGTTACTATGTGAGCCTAAAAATTTTTATTTTTAATTACAAGTAAAAGAATTTTAAGTGTACCCTTACAAAAAAAAAAAACACTCCGATTCGTATCCAGACTAAAACAAAATACGGCATGCAAGAGTCCTAAAAAATTCTACTGCACAAACAATGTAAACAAACAAATTTTAATAATCCAAATATAATGTCCAATATTCAATGTCCATATTACACCCAGAATTTACAAAAAAAGTAAAGTGGCCGGGCACCACTGACAACAAACCCGGATTCTAATCCTAAAAATGACGCAAGTGATTTTTGAAATGGGATATACTATTCCTTGAATCTTCATTTCTTCATCTTTTTTCTTCAATCTTCTCGTTCTATCTTTTCTTCTTCTACGAACTTCTCAGGTCCGTCGGGTTCTGGATATCCAAATGAAAAGAAACTCATCCCTATGAGGGGTATTTTCTTTTTTATTTGGATATTGAATCATCCTAATTTGGCTTTCCAAATAAAAGAGAATAATCTTTTAAGGTATATTCTCCTTTCTTTGGATTCCAAATTGGATGTAATATCCCACTTTCAAAATCACTTTCACATTTATGATAATTTTCAAATACATTTACATTTACATTACATTTCACAGAAAAAGAAAGAAAATCTAGACCACCTGCAGGGTTATCCTAAGTAAAAATCATCCCAAGCAGTTATATATATGCATTTAAATTAAATTAATTAGCCACACTTGGCCACACTCTTTTTTTTTTTTTATTTGGGGGCTCAGCAGCTGAAGCACCTGTAGCATTATATAAATTTTTTGATTAATTAGCCCCCTTTTTCTGTCCTGCACGAGTGTGGCCACCTGCAGAAAATTTTGTTAACAATCAGATCGCTCCTAACTTATGGGTAATCTAATCGTCAATCAAATCATATCACAGAGTGCAGTAAAGTAAACAAACACACCAACAGTTTTACATCCAACATGCAATGAAAGCCGAGAAAGCCCGTCACACAGCAGTAAGAAAATAAACACCGGCCTAACCTAAAGCTAGAGTCGGTTGTCCTAACAGATAAATCTAAGTGTGTGCAATAGGTTATGTGGTTTTGATATGTCCTAAATCAATTATTATTCAAAAGAAAATTTTTAGTTAGTTAAATTTAATTTGTTAAATATATAAGTAAAAATAAAATAAAATAAAATAAAATAATAATAATAATAATAAATGAATGTCACTAAGTTTTCTATGTTATATATCTCTATCCTAAAGTGTACATGCATCCTAAGTCTAGATTTTCTAAGACTCAGTCCTTAATTATTGTCCTTAAATGTCACTACTATAATATAGGTGAAAATATTTGTTATTACTAACCCTTAGGACATTTCGTACATATAAAGGGGTTTAGGGATCTAAGAGCAAAAACATAATCCTAATTAAATTGAAGTTACTACAGGGACCTAAAAGGGAAGGTTTTGCACACCATATCAAGGGGTCCCTAGAGGTTTTCTAAGTTTAGAAATACTCACAGTCACCGGGGGCTACGACCCAGTGGTTCCGCCCGTAGCGCCTCTACCCGGTTGGATAGAGGCGACTGACGTCATTAGCACCTTGTCCTTTTGTTCTCTCGACCCGTACCATTCCTCACAATTCATGCAAATAAAAAGAAGAAAACAAGGAAAAGCAGGGATTAGAAAGCACATTTAATAATTAATAAAGTAATAACTAAAATTTACTGAAAATAAAGATGTACCTTTCTTCGGGCTTGAACACTGACTTGACTGACTTGCTTTTTTGAAACCTTTCTTTCTTGAAAGCACACTTTTGTAATTTTCTTAACATTCACTTCCATTCTTCCAAATTTACACAATTTTCACAAAATAAATACCTTAACTCTTACATTTGTACGCTTTTCCCTTCCCAAAATCATACTCTACACTTCATTATTTAATCTTTCATACATTTTACTTTTCTACATTTTACTTTTTCAACACATACACTTCTACATTTAAAACATACAATCTCCACTTCTCACTTTTCACAAACCTCAAATTCCATTTTTCAAAACATACATTTTTCACTTTTACCGACATCTTAATCTTTCAAAACCTACACACTTTCCAATGTACACTTTCCACAAATATAAATATGTTACTCTTTCAAACTCACACAAAATACTTTTAATATATATTTTCACCTCTAGACTAAACAAACTTCACTTACTAATGATTATTCAAAGCATTCACTCTCTAACACTCTTCAAAACATACACTTCTTTTCCCAAACCTCATACACTTTCATTTTTAAAACATATACCAATACTTTTACTTCTCAAAAACCACACAAATCGACTCTCAAACATGCACTCATCAAAGCAAATTACTCTTCACACTTATACATGGCACCTTTTCTAAAATCACTTACATTTCACTTTTTATTGACACACAAAAATACTTTTCAATACACATACAATTCACTTTCCACAATATACACTTTTCATCTTTTCAAAATTATACAATTCACTTTTCAAAATATTTCACCTTTCAAGACATACACAAATCACCCTCTAAAATAAACAAAATTCTCATTCTTAAAAATTTCTTACAATTGACTTTTCAAAGTAGCATACACCTCTCTCTTAACACAAACACTTTTAGAAAATGAGCACTTTACTTTTCCTATATACGATTTCACATTTCCAAAGTATAACATGAAACATTTCAAATTACCTTCCATAAGTTTTATCACAAAAAAAAATGTTACAAATACATATGCTAAAGTTTGAGAGGTGAAAGGAGAATTATAGTAACTTCATACTCATTCAACAATTATTCAAGAAAATTTGTCATATAGCTACCTAACTTTCCATCTAAATTATGTAAAGATGATATCGAAGCAAATAGTGTATGCAATTTAATCATGAAATAATTTGTTCATGGAATCATACATGATTTTCTCAAAAGAACACATGAAACAACTATATACACATAAATATCCAACACATCAATAAACCCTTGTATAAAGTATTTATGATGTAATGAATGGCTATCAAGTTGTAAGAGAATCATCAATCATCATATCTTGTATCATTTTCAAATATATGCTAAACCCAAAGAAGTGATAAATATAATCCGACTCTAAATAAGATCCACTAATTGTTCATGACATCCCTTGTTATTATTATTTCGGTGAGACAAACATTGCAATTGTAACTATCTCCACAATGGAGGAGGAGGAAATGAAGAAATGCTGCAGTAGAAGGAGAAGTAAAGAGGATTACCGAAGGATGAGAAGGTTTTCGGCACCATCAAGAGCAAAGAAAGATAGGGATCCTTCGGCTAGAGCAGAGGAGGTGAGATCAGCACTTTCGAGGGTTGAGCAGATCGGAGAGGGAGTTGCGAACTACAGGTCTGGAATGCGAGCTCATAAGCGATGGGATAGAGAGGTCTCTCGCCTGGGCTTCTTGTGCGAGAGAGAGGCGATGGACCTGAAGAGGTTTGCGAACTTAGAGGGGAGTTCGCCTTGGTGACGCACGAAGCAGAGAGAGAGATGGGTTGGGGGCTTCGTTTCTTGCGAATAGGGATGAGTTCCGAACTGCAGAGGACGGTTCTGTCCAAAATAAGAAAGAGATCGGGAGTAGGGTCTCACGCGAACTGCTCTGGACGGGAGATCTTGGGCTTCGTCTGGGTTGATTTCGGGGTAGAGAGGAGTGGGAGAGAGTGGTTCTGAACTTCCGAAATTGAGAGAGGGATCGTGAGGAGGTTGCTAATGAGATAAGCGACGGGTTTGGCGGTTTTTTTTGTTCTGCGAACTGGAGAGGAGTGATGGAGTAGGGAGTTCGAGATGAGAGGGATATGTTCTGTGCATGTGAATGGCAGTGTGAGGGTGCTGGGTGGTTTGCGAAAATAAGAGGGAGAGAGAGAGACGTGGGAAGTTGGTTAGACCGGCCAAGCTTCTTATTCAGATCAAATGGAAACTTCTCAAATAAACTTATGACTTATACTTAGGGAGATTATCATCTTATCTTTATTCATCATTCAAATTCAAAGGTTTGGATTAGGGCTTGATTTGAGAGTGATCTAAGGGTTGATTCTAATTTGATCAAAATTAAATCGGATTTTATTAGATGTAATTATGAGTTTGATTGATAAGATGATTTAATCCAATTAGGTTAGATTAGTGTGGAATTTCATGAATTTAATCCTTATTAATTTAAAATGAGTTTGATTCGATTGATTCAATTCAAATTAATGACGATTTAAATTTTAAATTTTAGAGGTTTTTCGAGATGAATTGATTTGGGCAAGTTAAACTCATGTCAATTCGATTTAAAATGGCTTATAATAAATTAGTTTTATTTAATCGAAGCTAATTTTGTTAAATGAAATTTGTGTTAAGTCAATTTTGTTTAGAATAGTGACGATTTAAGTCGAATTAAGAGGTTGAATTGATTTAAGTTTAGTTTGGAATTCAATCAGATTTATATCGAATTGATTTTGATTTGAATTGAGTGATAGGTTCGAGTCGACGCTGCGTCAGTGGGTATCCACCTAAGGGAAATCCTACGGGTGACGTCTATTCTAGGCTACGAAAACCTATGTGCTAGAATCGAATCTGGGGAAATTGACCTCAAATAATGAGGTCAACAAATGGACCCCCAATAGGCATGATAAACTTGCCAAAGTTTATCATGCGTATTGGCGTTGACCGAAGTGATCAACTAGATCCAGAGTTGAAGTTGAAAGTCTTCGTATATGAATTGAAGGAATTTTGATGTTTGATAAAAAATTAGGATAAAGGTTGATAGAGTTTCGAGTTGATTCAGTGATTTTGAAGTTGATGTCGGCATTGATGCTTTAGTGATTTGAATGCAGTTTGACACGAATAGGAATTTTGAATTTGATTTTGATATGATTGAAACTTTTTTATAAATCAAGATTAACTTCAAGAATGCCAATAGAATGAAGAGAAGATGCCGCTGGGGATGCTTATACTTCTCCTCGGGACGAAGATTAGGATGTCACTAGGGATGCTTACTCATAACTCCAAAGATGTCAATAGGATGCCGTAGGAGGACTTATACCTAAAGACGGATTTAAGATTTAATATTTAATGAAGAGAAGATGCCGCTAGGGATGCTTATACTTCTCCTCGGAATGAAGATTAGGATGCCACTAGGGATGCTTACTCCTAACTCCAAAGATGTCAATAGGATGCCGTAAAAGCGGACTTATACCTAAAGACGGATTTAATCAGGATTGGTTGCCGTAAAAGCGGACTTAAGCCAGAAAGTCAATAGGATGCCGTAAAAGCGGACTTAGACTTAAAGACTGATTTAAACAGGATTGGCTGCCGTAAGAGCGGACTTAAGCCAGAAAGCCAATAGGATGCCGTAAAAGCGGACTTAGACCTAAAGACTGATTTAATCAGGATTGGCTGCCGTAAGAGCGGACTTAAGCCAGAAAGCCAATAGGATGCCGTAAAAGCGGACTTAGACCTAAAGATTGATTTAAACAGGATTGGCTGCCGTAAGAGCGGACTTAAGCCAGAAAGCCAATAGGATGCCGTAAAAGAGGACTTAGACCTAAAGACTGATTTAAACAGGATTGGCTGCCGTAAGAGCGGACTTAAGCCAGAAAGCCAATAGGATGCCGTAAAAGCGGACTTAGACCTAAAGACTGATTTAATCAGGATTGGCTGCCGTAAGAGCGGACTTAAGCCATAAAGCCTATAGGATGCCGTAAAAGCGGACTTAGACCTAAAGACTGATTTAAACAGGATTGGCTGCCGTAAGAGCGGACTTAAGCCAGAAAGCCAATAGGATGCTGTAAAAGCAGACTTAGACCTAAAGACTGATTTAAACAGGATTGGCTGTCGTAAGAGCGGAATTAAGCCAGAAAGCCAATAGGATGCCGTAAAAGTGGACTTAGACCTAAAGACTGATTTAATCAGGATTGGCTGCCGTAAGAGCGGACTTAAGCCAGAAAGCCAATAGGATGCCGTAAAAGCGGACTTAGACCTAAAGACTGATTTAATCAGGATTGGCTGCCGTAAGAGCGGACTTAAGCCAGAAAGCCAATAGGATGCCGTAAAAGCGGACTTAGACCTAAAGACTGATTTAAACTTTAGAATTTAGAAGTATAATTGATTTCTTTAAAGCCATGGATCATTTCCCTTTCATCACAAATGACATTGACAACTTACAAATGTTCTACTGGAGATCAATAGCTTTTGCTTATGTCATTTTCTAGAAGGGGAAAAAAAAATATTTGAATGATAGTCTTGAAATTATTGGATTGAAAATTTTATTTTCTCCTCCATTATACATGATCTATATAACTTACAAACAATCCACTAGGGATTGTGTTTTTTTATATCGGATCATCATATGTCAAGAAAAGAGAGAGAAGGTGGTAGTTCGATCATCTTTGAAAAGTAAATATTTATCAAAGCTTCTCAAGCACCAAAGGAAGAATGCAAGATCCTGATTAAATATTCATTCTATGATTGAATTTATTTTGAGTAACTCAAAGAAAATTATATGAATTTTTTAGAGTCCTCATTTACAAGTTCTAGAAGAACTAAATGCAACATGATAAAATTTTCCTTATAAAATTTTAACTTTTGCATGAGTTGTTGAAGAACAAGGAGAATATTTGAGCATCCTTTATAGTAAAAGTACCAAGGAATATCAAATACTCATAATGATTGAGAAAAGTTTGATTTTCATCACAAAGTGAAAGATTTATTTTTTATTTGATAATTTTCTTATAATATTGGAAAGTGGTCGCTTAATTTTTTAATCATCTTAACCCAATGAAAATGACATGGGAAAAGATTTAAAAACTCAACGAAGAATAGGTTGACTCCCTCTAAATTAAATAATTTGAATATGATCAACATGAGTTTAATCAAAATATCTAAAACTTAACAATTTTCTTTAAAGAAAAATGTAGTTTCAAAGATTTTGAATTTCAATGCTATAGAAAAATTCTTTAATGGGGATAGAGTTGTTTAGACTCTAACATCCGATTCTAGTGTATGATAAAGATATATCGTGAATTGAATTTTATATCTTTTTGACGAAGTTACTATAGACTTTATCAGGAATAGAATCCCTCCAATTATAACATCCAAGATTAGTCAATTATAGACTTAGTCAAATTGTAGCTTAATTTTGTCTTGAAGTTTGACAAAGATTCAAACAAAGGTATCATCGACATCACTAAGGATAGAACCCCTCATGTTCTAACATCCTAGTTTAGTCAATAATAAATTTAAATTTGTATGATATCTACTCAATAGTGAATGAGAACATTAGACAATTATCTCAAAACCAACAAAGGGATGTCCCTTTAATTTAGTTTCAAAATTTTGAATCCAAATAAAGTGATTTTTATATTCATAAATATCACTATAGGTCATCCAGCATCAGGATCATGTCTAGAATCTCATTTAAATTGGAAGATGTCCAAAAGAGAGTTAAAGATTTTTTTGTTTATGGTTTGTTTATACATCTCAATTAGGTTAGATATGTGAAACCCAATAATGTATAACCAGCACCATTACAATTCTATTTAGATTGATCATCTATGTGATTTTTCTTATAATGATTTTAAAATCTGAACTAACCTACTCAAATTGCTAACTAGAGAGGTCTCGAGATTTAGATTTTGTTAACCCAGATCAAAGCTCCCTATAAGCAAAATTGGGGTTTTCTTCTTCATATTTTTATTCTTTTTGAATTAAGAATTATATCAAAAGAGAATCAAATTGGAAGTAGAAATTGGTCATTTCCAAATCTTTTATATGATATATATATTTTACATCTAATAGAACATCAATGCTTGATGATGAACCAAAATTTTGAATTCTCAAAATCAAGTGTTAAAAATACTAAAAGATGAATAGGTCCTATGATATTCAAGATTTAGAAAGGGAAGCCACATTTTTTTTTTTTTGCTACACATTTAATGAATGTGTCTCTTTATTTTATTTTATTTTCTTTTCCTTCTTCACCTTTTTTTTTTTTAAGAGGCTTCCTTTATTTAAATCTTGAAATGATTATTTCAGTTGTAAAATCATCTTCCAAGTATAAGAGTGAAAAATTTAACCCTCTTATACAAGAAAGATTGATTTATAAATTGGACCCAATCCTATAGTATGAATAAACAACTTGAATGAGATAATTATGAAATAAGTTCATCAATTCATAATATGTCTATGAGATGTATAATGATAAGAAGATGATTAAAATTTCCACTTCCTCCAATTTTAATTTGAATAAATCTTAATTCAAAAGAAGTTATTTATAGATATCATAATGGGTGAACCCAAATATGATAAATAATTTTTTTTTTTATCACTATTGAAGAAGAAAACTATTAAAGATGTTATAAAATCACCTGACTCAGTATTATCTCAAGGTATGTCAATTAATTTTAAGGAAAAGCCACATGACATAAAAATGCTTATCATATCATGGGTTAGCCTTAATAAAGAACCTTGAATTATCCTAAGTCTTTGACTGAAAGAGGAATTTAAGATGATCAATCTTAACAAGAATTGCTCATGAGTTTTCTCAAATGGAGTAATAAAGCTAAGAGTAAACTTAGCTAATATTTGATTTTAAAATATTACCATAAGAGAAAACTTCATATGATGAACAAAAGCTTTTATATAATTTGTTTATTTATCTTCATCACATGCCTTAAGATCCACATTCTATCAGAGTTAAACCACATGGCAGAGGATAAATCGTCGTATCCATGTAGTACCCTTAAGAAGTAAGATTTAAAGGCCTCTTAAACTCTAAACTACAAGAAGACTTAAAGGTGAGGGAATTCCAAATATTTTCAAACTTCAATATATCAACCAATAATTATTCATTCCTAAGATTAGAAAAATCATAATATGTTTGAATAGAAGATTTGAAAATATAATTGAATTTAATTCAGTGATTGCTAGGAACTTAGCAAAATTAGCAAAACTTTTGTGCTTTGAAGTTCCAAAAGAAAATGAGATTAGATATATCTTCATCTAAAGCGTTAACCTACCCAAGTGGAGGGAGGGAGGGAACACACTTTTCATTTTAGCATTGATAACCATAAGTCTTATTCTTTAGGTGTTTAGAGGAGTCAACCACAATGAAGTTTTAATTACAATTTAAGGAAGATAGAGGTAAATTTCTTTTTAAAAGAAATCAACATTTTTTTATAAGCTTGACTTGTATTTCAACCTTCAAACTTTTCTCAATTTAAATTTAATCTTGAAAATCTTGCATATATCAAATTATGGACCCTGTCGTAGCAAACATATCAAGCTACAAAGAACATGTAACTACAATATGTTAATAGGACAAGTAAAAAATTTTGATTTGAAGGTTTGAGCTTTTGGACCTTGTCCTACCACACATATTAAGCTATATAAAAAAATATAACTATAATATGTTGGTTTAGATAAGGAGAAAACTTTGATTTAAAAGCTCAAATTTTCTTGAGATTTGTCCAACTACATATTGAGTTATAAAAATATATAACTGCAACATATTAGCTAGGACACAGTAGTTTAAAATTTTTGAAGACTTAAAGTTATTTGGACCCAATCCAAATAATAGATTCAGGTACTAAAATAAGTAACTATACATATTACTAAAGATTGGGCAAAGGAATTTTGGACCCAGTGTTAAGTCAAACATCAAGCTAAAAGAAAAATGTAACTGCAACATTCGAATTAACACACAGGGATTTTCTTTACAAAAAGGCCATTATAAAGGAGCTCCTCGTTAGTTTTATAACGGGGTCCAAAATAAGACCTCTAAAATTTTTTAGATGCCAGCCAAATTATCCAAGAATGAAATGAATAAAATAACCAGCAAAAGAAAGGTAGTTATAACCTATGCTAAGCACAATTATACTACCGATTAAAGGTTATAAAACACTGCTAAAGATGGAGAGAGGATTAATCCCCAGTGGAGTCGCCAGAAAACCCTTGGTGGGAAAAATTGTGTCTCACCACGAAGATTTTGATTTTCTCCTATTTTGTAATCGAATACTGCATTGAGAATAAAGTACGGTCTCGAGAGGCCGACACAATATTCTACAATGGATTCAATGTCAAAATAGGGTTTTGAAAATTGATATTTCCATAATCAAACATAGTTCAAAGAATAACATATCATCTCAAAAGATGAACATGAAATTCTATAGAATATGTTTAAGAATAGAAATACATTTTTTGAAAAAAGTTTATTCATTCTTTTATTTAGATATTGCATGAAAAATATTATATCATCTTAAAAGACGAACATAACATTCTTCAAGATATCCAAAAGCGAGAATGGGTTTTATAAAATTCATTATTTCTAAAGTTGAATATAACAAGTATAATATTATATTATCTGAAAAGATAATAATAACATTTTACATGTCTATTCAAAATTAGAAATAAGGTTTTAAAAATATCTACGTTCCCAAAGATTCTTTCCTTATTTTATACGAATAAAACAAGGTTTATTTAAGTCTGGGGTTCTCAAATCCCTATAAAGGCAAGCCTCTATAGTTAATTACATCCTAGGAGAAAAGCTCCTAAGAAAACTCTCGATTAAAGCAGTGATTTCATACCCTTTTGACTACAAAGTAAAAGACAAGGAAATAGAAGCAGGAATTTTTCAAGGAGAAATTTTTATGTTTGAGTTAACATTTTATTAGAAATTTGGGATAATATTCCCGGAGGGCGAGGACTTAAGATTTAAAAAGAATTTGCCTCAGAACCTAAATCTAATTTGGGTACTATAATGTAGCGACCCGAACATAACTAATGAAATGCAAATCTGGACTTATCCCGGCCTGGATTGGGGAGCCAGCTAACCACCTAGTTGCTTTAAAATCATGTGTCTAGTCTCTTATGAAAGATGGGTAGGGACGTTGCTTAAGTTTTAAGGAATTGGGGGCCGACATCTAAGATAGTTCCTAATTGGCCCCTTGACTTATGTAGGGTGAAAAATGTCTAAAAATGCAATTAATATTTTAGACTCTTTTTAATTTGTATCTAATGCAATGCATGCTAATTGACTCGAATGCATAAAATGATAATGAAGTAATTTAAAAATTAGGCTTAGAAAATAGGTTTTTTCCTAGAGATTGCACAACTTCCCCTTGACAGAACTGCACCTTCATAGGTCAAGTAGTCTGCCAGAACCCGCAGGCGGGGAGGTGCCTAACAAGGAAGAGAAAGTAATAATATGCTTATGCTGACTCTCAGCGGTCCCGAGCTTACTTCTTAGAACGTTAGAGTTACTATGTGAGCCTAAAAATTTTTATTTTTAATTACAACTAAAAGAATTTTAAGCATATCCTTACGGAAAAAAAAACACTCTGATTCGTATCCAGACTAAAATAAAATATGGCATACAAGAGTCCTAAAAAATTCTACTGCACAAACAATGTAAACAAATAAATTTTAATAATCCAAATATAATGTCCAATGTTCAATGTCCGTATTACACCCAGAATTTACAAAAAAAGTAAAGTGGCCGGGCACCACTGACAACAAACCCGGATTCTAATACTAAAAATGACGCAAGTGATTTTTGAAATGGGATATACTGTTCCTTGAATCTTCATTTCTTCATCTTCTTTCTTCAATCTTCTCGTTCTGTCTTTTCTTCTTCTACGAACTTCTCAGGTCCGTCGGGTTCTGGATATCCAAATGAAAAGAAACTCATCCCTATGAGGGGTATTTTCTTTTCTATTTGGATATTGAATCATCCTAATTTGGCTTTCCAAATAAAAGAGAATAATCTTTTAAGGTATATTTTCCTTTCTTTGGATTCCAAATTGGATGTAATATCCCACTTTCAAAATCACTTTCACATTTATGATAATTTTCAAATACATTTACATTTACATTACATTTCACAGAAAAAGAAAGAAAATCTAGACCACCTGCAGGGTTATCCTAAGTAAAAATCATCCCAAGCAGTTATATATATGCATTTAAATTAAATTAATTAGCCACACTTGGCCACACTCTTTTTTTTTTTATTTGGGGGCTAAGCAGCTGAAGCACCTGTAGCATTTATATAAAATTTTTGATTAATTAGCCCCCTTTTTCTGCCCTGCACGAGTATGGCCACCTGTAGAAAATTTTGTTAACAATCAGATCGCTCCTAACTTATGGGTAATCTAATCGTCAATCAAATCATATCACAGAGTGCAGTAAAAGTAAACAAACACACCAACAGTTTTACATCCAACATGCAATGAAAGCCGAGAAAGCCCGTCACACAGCAGTAAGAAAATAAACACCGGCCTAACCTAAAGCTAGATTCGGTTGTCCTAGCAGATAAATCTAAGTGTGTGCAATAGGTTATGTGGTTTTGATATGTCCTAAATCAATTATTATTCAAAAGAAAATTTTTAGTTAGTTAAATTTAATTTGTTAAATATATAAGTAAAAATAAAATAAAATATAATATAATAATAATAATAATAATAAATGAATGTCACTAAGTTTTCTATGTTATATATCTCTATCCTAAAGTGTACATGCATCCTAAGTCTAGATTTTTTAAGACCCAGTCCTTAATTATTGTCCTTAAATGTTACTACTGTAATATAGGTGAAAATATTTGTTATTACTAACCCTTAGGATATTTCGTACATATAAAGGGGTTTAGGGATCTAAGAGCAAAAACATAATCCTAATTAAATTGAAGTTACTAGAGGGACCTAAAAGGGAAGGTTTTGCACACCATATCAAGGGGTCCCTAGAGGTTTTCTAAGTTTAGAAATACTCACAGTCACCGGGGGCTACGACCCAGTGGTTCCGCCCGTAGCGCCTCTACCCGGTTGGATAGAGGCGACTGACGTCATTAGCTCATTGTCCTTTTGTTCTCTCGACCCGTACCATTCCTCTCAATTCATGCAAATAAAAAGAAGAAAACAAGGAAAAGCAGGGATTAGAAAGCACATTTAATAATTAATAAAGTAATAATTAAAATTTACTGAAAATAAAGACGTACCTTTCTTCGGGCTTGAACACTGACTTGACTGACTTGCTTTTTTGAAACCTTTCTTTCTTGAAAGCACACTTTTGTAATTTTCTTAACATTCACTTCCATTCTTCAAAATTTACACAATTTTCACAAAATAAATACCTTAACTCTTACATTTGTACGCTTTTCCCTTCCCAAAATCATACTCTACACTTCATTATTTAATCTTTCATACATTTTACTTTTCTACATTTTACTTTTTCAACACATACACTTCTACATTTAAAACATACAATCTCCACTTCTCACTTTTAACAAACCTCAAATTCCATTTTTCAAAACATACATTTTTCACTTTTACCAACATCTTAATCTTTCAAAACCTACACACTTTCCAATGTACACTTTCCACAAATATAAATATGTTACTCTTTCAAACTCACACAAAATACTTTTAATATATATTTTCACCTCTAGACTAAACAAACTTCACTTACTAATGATTATTCAAACCATTCACTCTCTAACACTCTTCAAAACATACACTTCTTTTCCCAAACCTCATACACTTTCATTTTTAAAACATATACCAATACTTTTACTTCTCAAATACCACACAAATCGACTCTCAAACATGCACTCATCAAAGCAAATTACTCTTCACACTTATACATGGCACCTTTTCTAAAATCACTTACATTTCACTTTTTATTGACACACAAAATACTTTTCAATACACATACAATTCACTTTCCACAATATACACTTTTCATCTTTTCAAAATTATACAATTCACTTTTCAAAATATTTCACCTTTCAAGACATACACAAATCACCCTCTAAAATAAACAAAATTCTCATTCTTAAAAATTTCTTACAATTGACTTTTCAAAGTAGCATACACCTCTCTCTTAACACAAACACTTTTAGAAAATGAGCACTTTACTTTTCCTATATACGATTTCACATTTCCAAAGTATAACATGAAACATTTCAAATTACCTTCCATAAGTTTTTTATCACAAAAAAAAAAATGTTACAAATACATATGCTAAAGTTTGAGAGGTGAAAGGAGAATTATAGTAACTTCATACTCATTCAACAATTATTCAAGAAAATTTGTCATATAGCTACCTAACTTTCCATCTAAATTATGTAAAGATGATATCGAAGCAAATAGTGTATGCAATTTAATCATGAAATAATTTGTTCATGGAATCATACATGATTTTCTCAAAAGAACACATGAAACAACTATATACACATAAATATCCAACACATCAATAAACCCTTGTATAAAGTATTTTATGATGTAATGAATGGCTATCAAGTTGTAAGAGAATCATCAATCATCATATCTTGTATCATTTTCAAATATATGCTAAACCCAAAGAAGTGATAAATATAATCCGACTCTAAATAAGATCCACTAATTGTTCATGACATCCCTTGTTATTATTATTTCGGTGAGACAAACATTGCAATTGTAACTATCTCCACAATGGAGGAGGAGGAAATGAAGAAATGCTGCAGTAGAAGGAGAAGTAAAGAGGATTACCCAAGGATGAGAAGGTTTTCGGCACCATCAAGAGCAAAGAAAGATAGGGATCCTTCGGCTAGAGCAGAGGAGGCGAGATCAGCACTTTCGAGGGCTGAGCAGATCGGAGAGGGAGTTGCGAACTACAGGTCTGGAGTGCAAGCTCATAAGCGACGGGATAGAGAGGTCTCTCGCCTGGGCTTCTTGTGCGAGAGAGAGGCGATGGACCTGAAGAGGTTTGCGAACTTAGAGGGGAGTTCGCCTTGGTGACGCACGAAGCAGAGAGAGAGATGGGTTGGGGGCTTCGTTTCTTGCGAATAGGGATGAGTTCCGAACTGCAGGGGACGGTTCTGTCCGAAATAAGAAAGAGATCGGGAGTAGGGTCTCACGCGAACTGCTCTAAACGGGAGATCTTGGGCTTCGTCTGGGTTGATTTTGGGGTAGAGAGGAGTGGGAGAGAGTGGTTCTGAACTTCCGAAATTGAGAGAGGGATCGTGAGGAGGTTGCCAATGAGATAAGCGACGGGTTTGGGGGTTTTTTTTGTTCTGCGAACTGGAGAGGAGTGATGGAGTAGGGAGTTCGGGATGAGAGGGATATGTTCTGTGCGTGCGAATGGCAGTGTGAGGGTGCTGGGTGGTTTGCAAAAATAAGAGGGAGAGAGAGAGACGTGGGAAGTTGGTTAGACCGGCCAAGCTTCTTATTCAGACAAATGGAAACTTCTCAAATAAACTTATGACTTATACTTAGGGAGATTATCATCTTATATTTATTCATCATTCAAATTCGAAGGGTTGGATTAGGGCTTGATTTGAGAGTGATCTAAGGGTTGATTCTAATTTGATCAAAATTAAATCAGATTTTATTAGATGTAATTATGAGTTTGATTGATAAGATGATTTAATCCAATTAGGTTAGATTAGTGTGGAATTTCATGAATTTAATCCTTATTAATTTAAAATGAGTTTGATTCGATTGATTCAATTCAATTAATGACGATTTAAATTTTAGAGGTTTCAAGATGAATTGATTTGGGCAAGTTGAACTCATGTCAATTCGATTTAAAATGGCTTATAATAAATTAGTTTGATTTAATCGAAGCTAATTTTGTTAAATGAAATTTTTGTTGAGTCAATTTTGTTTAGAATAGTGACGATTTAAGTCGAATTAAGAGGTTGAATTGATTTAAGTTTAGTTTGGAATTCAATCAGATTTATATCGAATTGATTTTGATTTGAATTGAGTGATAGGTTCGAGTCGACGCTGCATCAGTGGGTATCCACCTAAGGGAAATCCTACAGGTGACGTCTATTCTAGGCTACGAAAACCTGTGCTAGAATCGAATCTGGGGAAATTGACCTCAAATAATGAGGTCAACAATATATATATAACTTACCTAGCACATGAAGATCGCTGGATTTCGCACGTAGCCGAGCACACCGAAAGCCTTCTTTCATGATTAGGGCAAGGGAAATGGGGGGTTTGTCGGGTTGATAAAGTAAGGGAGTAAGTCATCCGTTTAGCGGGACTAAATGACTTTCACGAGTTTTAATTATTATTTTTCGACTGTTAATCCCTTAATTAAATCTTGAACAATGTTTAGTTAAAAAAAAACCTACGATACATTTTTAGTAACAGACATCTTGAGAAGCAATTTTGTGAAGCTCCAAACTATATTTTTATCATATTTAAAACTTACAAAACATTTAGATAAAAAATTTGAATACCTTTTCTTCTCTTGTTTATGCCTTCATTAATCATCCAAAATGCAAGCAGCACTTCCCTTTCTTCTTGGCCGATGGAATAAGAAGACCCCAGCAGCTTTCTTACTTTTCCTTCCTTGTTCAAGCTGCTGTAGTTGAACTGCTGTGGACCAGAAAACCAGCCAGTTGCCCTCCTTGCTTTTTTTATTTCTTTTTTGTGGGAGAAAGCCACCGGGGTTCCTAAGACAGAAGTCACATAACACTCTTTTTTGTCCTTTTTTTTGGGGGGGGGGGGGGGGGGGGCGAATTTAGGGTCCTAAGCCCATGTCATTAAAAAAAAATTAGTTACATGTGTAAAAAGTAATGAAGCAAGGAAAGGATTAGTAAAGAACTACCCCCAGAAGCAATTACATCATATGATGCCAAAAATTACAATTGAAAAAAACAAGAGAAATCCGAGTAGAATATGCAGTAGTTGGGCTCAGGGAAAATTGATTGCAAATGTTGAGAAATACTTCCCCCGGTTGAAGGAAAATGCCGTCCAATAATAGCAGGTTGCAAAAGACCGCTAGTCGGGGGGGAAACAGGAGAAATACTTCCTCTTGTTGAGGGAAAACGCCGTCCAATAAGAGCAGGTTGCAAAAGGTTGCATATATATAATTTTGAGCTTGATCACATATATTTTTAAAATATAAAAAAGGATAATATGTGACCAAAAGAAATAAATTCTAAAGTCGACGACGAAACAATGTAAAATGTGCGGCTATTCTGTGTGGATCTTGAGAACTCATACAATCAGTCACACTACTCTCACCTTTATGATTATATGAAATGAGTTATCGTGTGTGAAACACATGTATATACGGAAGTAAAGAAATAAATATATAATATATATTAACAATAATTTATATTTAATTTTTAAATATAACTGTGAATAAAATTTATTTATTTTTACCACAAATTTTCATCATTATATAATTGATACATCCTCAAAAAATTATCTTGATCGGGCACGAATCTCGATGCAAAATCAAATGGGAAACTTCCGAAATTAATTTCGGGAGCATATGAACTCCGATTTCAGCGAGCTTACAGTCAAACTGAGCATCTCGGAAATACGAACCCAACGACACCAAGATCAACCCAATCCGAGCCCAAATGAGTCCGAATCAAGGGTTCAAAGCGCTGTTGGAAGGTTCAAACCGCAATTTGAGTTATCAAACGGTCTCCGATTTTGACGAGCTTATACTCGAATCGAACGGCTCGACGAGACAAATCCAACGAGCCCAAGATCATCGAATTCCAACATTATTAAGGCCTTCAAATGTCCAACGAATGGTACATGATCAAAGGATTCGATATCGACCGTCCATTCAAACCACTCCTTGTTCGTCCTTGATCTCACGCCTATTTACGGGCTATGCCACTCTAGAAAAACTATAAATAGAGCCCTCATTCTACACCAAGAGGACTCAAGGGAAGAGAGAGAAGAATAAGAGAAGGAGAAGGAGAAAGGGGAATAGGAGATTCCTCACCTACCGACCACCGCCGCCGGAGCTCTTCCTGCCGCCTGAAGACGCCGGAACTCTGCCGGATTTTCAGGAAACGTCAGGATTTCTCAGAAGAAGAGAAGGAGAAGGAGAAGGAGAAAGGGGAATAGCAGATTCCTCACCTCCTCGACCACCACCGCCGGAGCTCTTCCTGCCGCCTGAAGACGCCGAAACTCTGCCGGATTTTCAGGAAACACCAGGAATTCGCAGAAGAAGAGAAGGAGAAGGAAAAAGGGGAATAGGAGATTCCTCACCTCCTCGACCACCGCCGCCGGAGCTCTTCCTGCAGCCTGAAGACGCCGGAACTCTGGCGGATTTTCAGGAAACGCTAGAAATTCGCAGAATTTTGTAAACTTTCTGGGAGAAACAAATTGTATTATGTTTATCCCAACTTGTGGGACGAATCAGCCATCTGTAATCTGCTAAATCACTAGTGAAACCTTACAACTGGGCGAGGCCCCGTGGTTTTTTCCCTTTTGGGGTTTTCCACGTAAAAACCTTGGTGTTCACTTTCTCTTTTCTGTTTGAGTGTGAAATACTCGTGCAACGCTAGGACGCGAATTTACAAACTCTACTGCCGCGTATATTCTCGCACGCAACAGTTTGGCGCCGTCTGTGGGAAACACAATCCCACTACTTCGAGTACTGCTACGATAGTGAATAGGCGCAGCAGTCGTTTAGTTGGAGCTTCTCGCTCCAACTCTCATCAGTACAGAAATCTGTCTATTAATCATAGACGACCAATGTCAGCATATTTTCATCCTGGGGGGCAGAATGCTGTCGGAGAAGGAATTTCGGGACCTTCTTTGGAAGAAAGAATCCGGAAGATGGAAGAATCTCAGAACGAGATCCTTCAACTCCTGCGAGATGATCGACAGCCGACGTTGGAGGAGGTCCTTCGCCCTCGGGATCCACCAAGGGTTGAAGATATTCAATTCGAGCATCGTCAAGAAGAATTTCATCTTCCTCCACCTAGGATACATCCTCAATCACAACAGGAAGATGAACTTGCCGATATAGCGAGTTCAACACATCCTTCCCCCTCAACTCGACAGCCTCGCATATTTTCGGAACTCCCAGAAGGCTCTCCCCAACCACACATTGCGGGACTCTCTCACAATGTCCTGCGTCGCAAACTGTAAAAATTGGTACGGGAAGAGTTCCCCCGAGGAGATTTGAGGCATGCTCTCCGGCAGAGGAATTTCCAGAAATCATCATCTCTAACTGAAGCAATTCTTCAGCACCCCATTCCGGTCGGATTCAAAGTGCCAAACGTTGAATCCTACGACGGGACGACTGACCCGTATGAGCATGTTGACTACTATAGAACCATCATGCATATTCAATGAGCATCAGACGAGCTCCTCTGCCAGGTCTTTCCCGCCACCCTTAAAGGACAGGCCCGAACGTGGTTCTACTCGCTTCCACCTGGAACGATCCCCTCTTTTGTCAAATTGGCCAAAGTATTCGTCTAACAATTTGTGGCAAATCGAAGAATTGCTAAGGATTCTTCCCACCTCTCCGGGATTCGCCAAAATGAGGGAGAATCGTTGAAGGAGTATTTTCAACGATTTTCCACTGAAGCACGACAGATCCCAGGAGTAGACCCTGAATTACTCAGAGGGGTCTTTCTTGGAGGTCTTCGTTCTGGACCCTTCTATTCGGCCCTTATGAGAGACACCGTCCATTCATACGCTGACTTGATCCATCGCGTGGAGGCACAAATCTCTGCGGATGAAGCTATAAATGCTCACAGGAAATAGTTTGAGCAAATCAGCGGGAAGCGCAAAGGTGCACCTGGGATAAATAATTCTTTCTCACAGCAGAAAAAGCATGGGAAGAATAATTTACCTCATAGGTCTCCGTCACCACGACGAGAACCTCTCCAAGGAAAGGAGTACACACCACTTAATACATCCCAAGCAAATGTATTAATGGCCATCCGAGATCAGGAGAACGTGAAATGGCCGCACCCTTTGAAGCCCAATGTCGAAAACCAGGAGCAATATTCCCACTTCCACCGTAGCCGTGGGCACACTACTGAAGCATGTTGGCAGCTCAAGGAAGAAGTTGAGAGATTGATCCTACAAGGATATCTCCGACAATTCATCAAGAATACACCAGCCCGAGAGGAAGCTCGTCCCGCTGGGGGGCAAAGTCAACAACAAAGACAACCATTGAATACTATTCAAATGGTTGGAGAGATTGAATGATCACGCACTTCGTGTATTTGTATTAACAAATGTTACTTGTCTTGTTGTCGCTTTTATGTTGAGTAGAACGTCACTTTGATATCTCTAATATCTTTTTCCAAGTTAAATGTCATTGTATTGTCACCGTACGTAGATCTTGTGTGTTGAGTACTTTGTAATTTGTAAGTCGTACTAGGGAACTATTGTACTATCTTACGTAATGCTGTAATATAATGTTCATGTTGTTGTGATATGATTTTTCCTCTTATGAAAGATAAGAAAAAACTTCTCAAACTCTTTCTCCGTGATTCGAGAAATACACAATCCATATTGTATCTCAATCACCGGATGATCAATCCTAGGGGGATTTGATCCTGGCCTCATCCACACAGGTTAACGTCGTCGAGCAGGGCTCCGACATACAACCTCGGATAGGTCTTACATCCTTGGTGGATTCTCTCGACCTCTTCCACACAGGTTAATGTCATCGAACAAATGTTCTGACATACAACCTCGGATAGGTCTTACATCCTTGGTGGATTCTCCTGACCTCATCCACATAGGTTAACGTCGTCGAGCAGGGCTCCGACATACAACCTCGGATAGGTCTTACATCCTTGGTGGATTCTCTCGACCTCTTCCTCACAGGTTAATGTCATCGAACAAATGTTCTGACATACAACCTCGGATAAGTCTTACATCATTGGTGGATTCTCTCGACCTCTTCCTCACAGGTTAATGTCATCGAACAAATGTTCTTACATGCAACCTCGGATAGGAATTCTACCCGACATTGAATTTCTACCCGACATCGGACTTCTCCCTGTCGTCAGACTCCTGCTCATCGGAAGACTCCTACGCATCGTCGGACTTCTGCTCGCCAGCAGACTTCTACTCGTCGTCGGACTTCTGCTTGTCGACGAATCTTCGTCAGTCTTCTACCAGACGTTGAACTTCTACCCGACTTCGGACTTCTTCCTGTCGTCATACTTCTGCTCGTCAGAAGACTCCTACGCATCGTCGGATTTCTACTCGTCAGCAGACGTCTACTCATCGTCGGACTTCTGCCCGTCGACGAACTTTCATCGGTCTTCTGCCCAAGGTCGTACTTCTACCCGATGTAAGACTTCTCCTTGTCGTCGGACATCTCCTCGTCGGCGGACTACTACTCTCCAGCAAACTTCCGCCCAAATGGCATTCAAATCCCGTAACTCCTGCGAGCGAGGAGGGGCGCTAATTCGAGCAGGGGAAATTTCCCGCTCGCAAATAGCAGAAGCCTCAGCCGCTAGAGAGCCGTTGGGGAGGAAAACAAATCTCGTAACTTCTGCGCGCGAGGAGGGGCGCTAATTCGAGCGGGGGAGATTTTCCACTCAAAATAGTGGAAGCCTCAGCCGCCAGAAAGCCGTGGGGGAAAGAAGAAAAATTCCGTAGGCTTCTGCACGCGAGGATGGGGGCTATTCGAGTAGGAAAAAATTACAACTCGCAAATAACGGAAGACTCAACCGTTAGTAAGCCGGAGGGGGAGGAAGAAATCCCGTAGGCTTCTGCACGCGAGGAGGGGCGCTATTCGAGTAGGAAAAAATTCCAACTCGTAAATAACGGAAGCCTCAACCGTCAGTAAGCCGGAGGGGGAGGAAGAAATCCCGTAGGCTTCTGCACGCGAGGAGGGGCGCTATTCGAGTAGGAAAAAATTCCAACTCGCAAATAACGGAAGCCTCAACCGTCAGTAAGCCGGAGGGGGAGGAAGAAATCCCGTAGGCTTCTGCACGCGAGGAGGGCCGCTATTTGAGTATGAAAAAATTCCAACTCGCAAATAACGGAAGCCTCAACCATCAGTAAGCTGGAGGGGGAGGAAGAAATCCCGTAGGCTTGTGCACGCGAGGAGGGGCGCTATTCGAGTAGGAAAAAATTCCAACTCGCAAATAACAGAAGCCTCAACTGTCAGTAAGCCGGAGGGGGAGGAAGAAATCCCGTAGGCTTCTGCACGCGAGGAGGGGCGCTATTCGAGTAGGAAGAATTCCAACTCGTAAATGGTGGGAAAATTTATGTCATCACGCGGATTTTGATTTTCTCCTATTTTGTAATCGAATACTGCATTGAGAATAAAATACGGTCTCGAGAGGCCGACACAATATTTTACAATGGATTCAATATCAAAATAGGGTTTTGAAAATTAATATTTCCATAATCAAACATAGTTCAAAGAATAACATATCATCTCAAAAGATGAACATGAAATTCTATAGAATATGTTTAAGGATAGAAATACACATTTTTTTTTAAAAGTTTATTCATTCTTTTATTTAGATATGGCAAGAAGAAAATTATATCATCTTAAAAGACGAACATAACATTCTTCAAGATGTCCAAAAGCGAGAATGAATTTTATAAAATTCATCATTTCTAAAGTTGAATATAACAAGTATAATATTATATTATCTGAAAAGATAATAATAATATTCTACAAATCTATTCAAAATTAGAAATGAGGTTTTTAAAAAAAATATCTACGTTCCCAAAGATTCTTCTCTTGTTTTATATGAATAAAACAAGGTTTATTTTAGTCCGAGGCTCTCAAATCCCTATAGATGTAAGCCCCTATAGTTAATTACATCCTAGGAGAAAAGCTCCTAAGAAAACTCTCGATTAAAGCAGTGATTTCATACCCTTTTGACTACAAAGTAAAAGACAAGGAAATAGAAGCAGGAATTTTTCAAGGAGAAAGCTCAATGTTAAACATTTATTAGCAAGTCAAAGGAGGAAAAGTAGAAGGCGTCGGATTCTGAGAAGCTCAGAGACGACCTCAGCCTACCCTATGTTGGGCTTTACATTTTATGAGAAATTTTTATATTTGAGTTAACATTTTATTAGAAATTTGGGATTATATTCCCGGAGGGCGAGGACTTAAGATCTAAAAAGAATCTGCCTCAGAACCTAAATCTAATTTGGGTACTACAAAGTAGTGACCCGAACCTAACTAATGAAGTACAAATCTGGACTTACCCCGGCCTGGATTGGGAGCCAGCTAACCACCTAGGCGCTTTAAAACCATGTGTCCAGTCTCTTATGAAAGATGGGTAGGGATGTTGCTTAAGTTTTAAGAAATTGGGGGCCGACATCTAAGACAGTTCCTAATTGGCCCCTTAACTTATGTAGGGTGAGAAATGTCTAAAAATGCAATTAATATTTTAGACTCTTTTTTTTTAATTTGTATCTAATGCAATGCATGCTAATTGACTCGAATGCATAAAATGATAATGAAGCAATTTAAAAATTAGGCTTAGAAAATAGGTTTTTTCCTAGAGATTGCACAACTTCCCCTTGACAGAACTGCACCCTCATAGGTCAAGTGGTCTGCCAGAACCCGCAGGCGGGGAGGTGCCTAACAAGGAAGAGAAAGTAATAATATGCTTATGCTGACTCTCGGCGGTCCCGAGCTTACTTCTTAGAACGTTAGAGTTACTATGTGAGCCTAAAAATTTTTATTTTTAATTACAAGTAAAAGAATTTTAAGCGTACGCTTACGAAAAAAAGCACTCCGATTCGTATCCAGACTAAAACAAAATACGGCATGCAAGAGTCCTAAAAAATTCTACTGCACAAACAATGTAAACAATCAATTTTAATAATCCAAATATAATGTCCAATGTCCATATTACACACAGAATTTCCAGAAAAGTAAAGTGGCCGGGCATCACTGACAACAAACCCGGATTCTAATCCTAAGAATGACGCAAGTGATTTTTGAAATGGGATATACTGTTCTTTGAATCTTCATTTCTTCATCTTCTTTCTTCAATCTTCTCATTCTGTCTTTTCTTCTTCTACGAACTTCTCAGGTCCGTCGGGTTCTGGATATCCAAATGAAAAGAAACTCATCCCTATGAGGGGTATTTTCTTTTCTATTTGGATATTGAATCATCCTAATTTGGCTTTCCAAATAAAAGAGAATAATCCTTTAAGGTATATTCTCCTTTCTTTGGTTTCCAAATTGGATATGATATCCCTCTTTCAAAATTACTTTCACACATTTTCAAACACATTTACATTACATTACATTTCACAGAAAGAAAAAGAAAATCTAAACCACCTGCAGGGTTATCCTAAACAATTTATAATAAAAATCATCCCAAGCAGTTATATATAAGCATTTAAATTAAATCACTCAGCCACACTTGGCCACACACCTTTTCATTTGGGGGCTAAGCAGCTGAAGCACCTGTAGCACATATATATAATTATTAATTAGTTAGCCCCCTTTACTGCCCTGCACGAGTGTGGCCACCTGCAGAAAATTTTGTTAACAACCAAATCGCTCCTAACCTATGGGTAATCTAATCGTCAATCAAATCACATCACAGAATACAGTAAAAGTAAGTAAACAAACACGCCAACAATTTTACAACCAACATGCAGTGAAAACCAAGAAAAAGCCCGTCACAGTGCAGTAAGGAAATAAACACCGGCCTAACCTAAAACTAGAGTCGGTTGTCCTAACAAACAATTCTAAGTGTGTGTATTAGAAAGTGTGGTTTTGATATGTCCTAAATCAATTATTATTTAAAAGAAAAAAAATTTTATTTAATTAAATTTAATTTGTTAAATAAAGAAATAAAAATAAAATAAAATAATAATAAATGAATGTCACTAAGTTTTCTATGTTATATGTCTCTACCCTAAAGTGTACATGCATCCTAAGTCTAAGTTTTCTAAGACCCGGTCCTTAATTTTTGTCCTTAAGTGTCACTACTGTTGTATGGGATAAAATTTATTATTACTAACCCTTAGGATATTTCGTACATGTAAAGGGATTTAGGGATCTAAGAGCAAAAAGTAATCCTAATTAAATTGAAGTTACTACAGGGACCTAAAGGAATGATTCACGCACAAACCACATCAAGGGGTCCCTAAAAGTTTTCTAAGTTTAGAAATACTCACAATCACCGGGGGCTACGACCCGGTGGTTCCGCCCGTAGCGCCTCTACTCGGCTGGATAGAGGCGACTGACACCTTTAGCTCCTTGTACTTTTGTTCCCTCGACCGGTATCATTCCTCGCAGTTTATGCAAATAAAATAGAAAAAACAAGGATTAGAAAGCATATTTAATAATTAAAAATGAAATAATTGAAATTTACTGAAAATAAAGACGTACCTTTCTTCGGGCTTGAACACCGGCTCTGTTGAATGCCTTTTTGGAACCTTTACTTTTGAAAGCACATTTTTATATCTTTCCAATATTCACTTCCACTCTTTTAAACTTATACAATTTTCACAAAATAAACAATTTACCTCTCACACTTGTACACTTCTCTCATTCCTAAAATCATGCTTTACACTTTCCTAAAGACATACACTTCCTCCCACTTTCACTTTTCAAACTTAAACACAAAACTCATTACAAAATTCACTTCTTAAACTATACATCCATTTTCACTATTTAACATACAAACACTTTATTTTCCATACCCATGTACACTCTCATTTTCAACTTTTTATACATATTACCTTCCAACACATAAGCACACAATTCATCTTTCAAGACATAAATCTTTCACTTTTCTAAATCACACAATTTCCACTTTTATATATAAATGCAAATCAATTTTTCTTACTAAATCAAATACTTTAATTTTCATAATCTTCACACAAGACATTTCTAAAATACATTTTCTCTTTTCAAAATTTATCCAAACTCCACTTTTATATACAAAATTTAAAATGCATCTCCACTTTTACACAAGTTCAAAAACATCATCACCTTTACACATTTCATTTTCTAACACAAACATACACTTCACATTTCAAAGCTCATACAATCATCTTTCGAAGCATACGCTCATCACTTTTAAGATACATACTTCTCATTTTTCAAATCACCCAAGTTCATTTCTCAAACCCATCCTTTCACTTTTTTTACCTTTCAAAACACACAAGTTCTAAAATTCAAAATTATACACTTTCTACAAAATTAAGTACTTTACTTTTTCACTTTTTACACATATCACCTTCTACTCAAATCAACGCACAATTCACCTCTCAAAATAGACTTAAGCTTCTATACTAAAGAAAATGTCATTGTAATATACAAGTTCCCATAAACCCTTCTAATAATAAATATGAGAAATAACAATTGATGCCATCCTACTCTTTTCAAAGACTCATTAAATTACCAATGTAAAGCATATAAACTAGCATTTGAAACATACATTCTCAAAATTTAATCACGAAGGATATGCATAATTTCCAATGAATTTTATACTTGAACCGAATTCCTGTTTCTCGATGAAGAGTATGAAAAATTCTCTCTATATTTCAATTTTGTAAATGAAAAACAATAAAAAGAACAACTTCACCATTTATCACTTATATCCCATTCATAACAGAAAGTATAAACCAAAAATTTCCTCTAGATCTTACGAAAGAGATTCAAATGGGCATAACTCTATTATATTTAGAAAATAAGGCTTTATGTAAACCATATATTTTTATTTTTAAGAGAAATGAAAAGAAAATTCTTTAGCAAACAATATCTCAAACAACCTTTTTTTTTTTTTAGAGAAAACGATGCAGTTATATTCATAATTCAACAAAAACTTACATCAAAGACCAAATTCTATTGTATAAAGGTTCTCTTCCAAGAGAAGTAAAAAGAGAACAAAATAATCCAAACTACCCTATACATTTTGAATCAAAAATTGGAGTTCACGAATTTGTATCATCTTATTTATTTGAATAAAAATGAAATAGAGAAATCCACTTTTCCAATCTCAAGAAATGCTAACTGATTTAAGAAGCATAAAGCAAAGCAATCTATGTTCTTATTCCTTTAAGAAACCTGAACCAAATGAGATGATTATTTGAGAAGAATAAGGAGATTTGAGAAGTGATTATATGAAGAACATTGAAGAAGAGGAAGAGAGAAGAATGTGGAGAGTTCACCTTGCAAACGAATGAGGGCTGGCGGCTCTCGGTTTGTGCGAATGGAGAGGCGACGAGGCTGGAGGTGTACAGGTTCGGCCGGCTTCTCACGAGCAGGGAGGCGACGAACTGCGGCTTGGGGTTATGCGAATGAATTGAGAGCGTGAGGGGGGTCGTTTCACGAACTGCAGGAGGCGGTCGTTCCTGTGTGCGAATGCCGAGAGGGAGTCAGAGAGCAGTTCGGTTCTATGCGATTTGAAGGAGAGGAGGGAGTTCGGTTTTTTGGGCTTTTCATACGTGAGGAAGAGAGTGATGGTGAGAGCAGTTAGTTAATGAGAGAAAAAGACCTTGGCTTTTGTGAACTGCCGAGAGAGAGAAGGCAGGAGTTGCGAATAGAATGGAAGAGGGACTGGGTGTTTAGTTCTCGCGAATCCAGAGAGTAAAGGAGCAGGGGCGACGGGCTTCGTTCGGGCAGTTAAAGGGGTTGTGGGGTTCGGGAATGAGAGCTTGAGGGACGGTTCTGCTTGGAGTTTTCCAAAAATTGAGAGAGGGTGAGAGCCACGGGTTGAGAGAGAAATCTGGACTTTGTGCAAATTGCAGAGAGTGGAGAGGTGAGATTGGTTCGTGCGAACTGCCGAGAGACGTGAGAGTGTCGTGAATGCTGAGCAGTTGGGGGGTTTGACTTCGTTCGGCTTTCCTGGGCTCGGGACAGAGAAAACCGAGAGAGGGCCACGAGCAAGGGCGATGGGCTGCGTGTGAACTGCTATGCATTGGAAGTTGGGTGGTTCGTTGGTTCATGTGTTGAGAGAGTGCTGGAGAAGGATTTCGGGATTGTAGAGAGGAGCAAAGAATGCGATTCTGGGCTTCTCACGCGTGAGGGAGAGAGTGACGTGTGGGTTGGTTTGAACCAGTTCAAGCAAATCTAAAATTATCCCTTATTTCAAATCCAATGGCTGAGATTAGTTCATGCCTTAAAAAAAATGATTTAAATGTCTGATCTTAAAAATGAAATTTTATTAAAGATAAATTTAGTATATAATGGATGGGTTGATTTTGATTTGATAAAAATTAAAATAGATTTTATTAGAAAAATTTGGTGTTTGATTGGTGAATTGATTTCAACCCAAAGATATATCAATTTGATCGAAATTGAATTAGAGTGAGTCGATCGACATCGACGAATCATAAATCGAGCTTTATTTAAGTTCATTTTGGAGTTGAATTGAAACTAGATTGAATTGACTTTGATTTGAATTGAATGGTAGGTTTTAGTCGACGCTACGTCAATGGGTATCCACCTAAGAGAAATTCTATGGGGGTGACGTCTACATTAGGTTACGAATACCTAGGTGCTAGAATCGATTTCGGGGAAATTGACCTCGAATAATGAGGTCAACAGTAAATAACGGAAGCCTCAACCGTCAGTAAGCCGGAGGGGGAGGAAGAAATCCCGTAGGCTTCTGCACGCGAGGAGGGGCGCTATTCGAGTAGGAAAAAATTCCAACTCGCTAATAACGGAAGCCTCAACCGTCAGTAGGTCGGAGGGAGAGGAAGAAATCCCGTAGGTTTCTGAACGCGAGGAGGGGCGCTAATTCGAGTAGAGGAAATTTTCTACTCAAAAATAGCGGAAGCCTCAGCCGCCAGAGAACCAGAGGGAGAAAGAAAGAGAAGTTACAAATTTCCTAAAGGCCTAAGGGGCCTATTTATAGGTTTTGGAGAGAAAAGTGGGGAAGTTATTACAAATTTCGGAATTACCTTATTTTTAGAAATTTTTAAGAATTTTTTGCAATTTTTGAGATTTTTTTCGGGATTTTTTGAACCCAAAAATAGCAAAAAAAACGTCATTTTTCGCGAAATGGTGCCCACTAGGTCGGTGCAGCCATCGGCCACACCTCTTGGGCGCGGCCAGAGGAGCGTTCCGCGGATCCTGTGCGTGGATCGCGGCCAGCCACGTGCGGCTGGCAGAGGAAACTGCGGCCGGCCCAGGCAGGGCAGCGGAGCAGGGTCTGGCGGGCCGGCAAAAAACCGCAGCGGAGCGGTCCAGGCGGACCACGAACGGTCCAGACGGACCGCAGCATGGCCAGGCGGGCCAGCAGGCGCCGGCAGCAAGCCGCCGACGCAGAGCGGTTAGGGGGGACCGCGGGGCGTCCAGGCGGACCGTAGAGGGTTTTCCCGCTGCCGCGCGAGTCGCGCTCCAAAAATAAAAAAATACTTCAGCACAAGGACCGCGTGAGCGGCCCGCGGAGTTCGCGCGGGGTGACTGGCGGCCGCTGTTCCGCTCCGCCGGCGACGGCACCGGTTGCAGGTTCGGCCGGTTCGGCTGCCCGGTTCATTTTGGGGCCCGTTTTTCATCCCGACAAGCCCGAATTCGACATTTTTGGGTCCCCGGACATGTTTTTCGACATCCCGGATTCAATTTTGACACATTCGAGGCCGTTCGAGGCCCCCACACGCAAGAATAATTCCGACTCGCTCGAGAAAATTCTTTATAATTTGTGGCGCATATTTTCGGACTCCTGAAGCTTCGACGTCCGAAAATAGGGGGGCAACTGATACATCCTCAAAAAATTATCTTGATTGGGCACGAATCTAGATGCAAAATCATTGGAAACTTCCAAAATTAATTTTGGGAGCATATGAACTCCGATTTCAGTGAGCTTATAGTCAAACTGAGCGTCTCGGAAATACGAACCCAACGACACCAAGATCAACCCAATCTGAGCCCAAATGAGTCCGAATCAAGGGTTCAAAGCGCTGTTGGAAGGTTCAAACCGCAATTTGAGTTACCAAACGGTCTCCGATTTTGACGAGCTTATACTCGAATCGAACGGCTCGACGAGAAGAATCCAACGAGCCCAAGATCATCGAATTCCGACATCATTATAGCTTTCAAATGTCCAACGAACGGTGCATGATCAAAGGATTCAATATCGACTGTCCATTCAAACCACTCCCTGTTCGCTCTTGATCTCGCGCCTATTTACGGGCTATGCCACTCCAGAAAAACTATAAATAGAGCCCTCATTCTACACCAAGAGGACTCAAGGGAAGAGAGCGAAGAAGAAGAGAAGGAGAAGGAGAAAGGGGAATAGGAGATTCCTCACCTCCTCGACCACCGCCGCTGGAGCTCTTCCTGCTGCCTGAAGACGCCGGAACTCTGCCGGATTTTCAGGAAACGTCAGGATTTCGCAGAATTTTTTAAACTTTCTGGGAGAAACAAATTGTATTCTTATTATCCCAACTTGTGGGACGAATCAGCCATCTGTAATCTGTTAAATCACTAGTGAAACCTTACAACTGGGCGCGGCCCCGTGGTTTTTTCCCTTTTGGGGTTTTCCACGTAAAAACCTTGGTGTTCACTTTCTTTTTTCCCTGTTTGTGTGTGTGAAATACTCGTGCAACTCTAGGATTTTTTATTTAAATAATTTTAAGGTTCAACTGTGGTCATACTATTGAACCTTGAGCCTTTGAGCCTATCCTTTTTCAGTTCGACGTCCTGTCATGTTATCACAACCATGATTTTAACTAGTGAACACCATCAGTAAGCTCCGTTGAGAGTTACTTCACATCTCTCGTGAATGACTAGTAAATGGCTTGCTGGCAAAATATGAAGCCCACATGGGCATGGTGGTTTGATTTTTTTATCTCCAACCAAAAGGCCTGCATGTATAAGTTTGTGATTAAATTTGTTGAATGTATTGAAAAATAGAAGGAAATAATTTATTGAAATAAATTAATTATTTGATCCATTGCTATTTATAAAATTTTTATTTTGTGATTTGCTTTTAATTATTAATTTTTATAAAATTAAATTAAACTCATATTATTGAAGCATCATAAGAAAATTCACTTGATTAAACATAAATCTATATTAATTATTTGAATTGAAAACTTGCTTAATAAAACTCAGGATCAACTGAACTAAGATTTTATAACAATCATTTCCTCCAATTGACAGCATATCCTCCAGTATAAAACTCCAATTCAATCTATATTGTACACTTTAGTCTTTGGTGCAAAAGCTATCATTCCTTTGGAAGTGCAATTACTTTAACTCAAAGTGAAGTAAATTTAAAATTAACTTCATATCAGAAAGCTAAACTCATATTAGAAGAGCTTGAAGGTTTGGAGGAGAAGTGCCTGCAAGGTCAACAAAATCATGAGTTGTATAAAGTTAAAATGATCCAAGCCCACAATAAATTGGTTAATCCAAGATTTTTTCAAGTAGGCGACTTTGTTTTAGTTCTATGAAGACCTATTTTAGCTCATTGAAAGATAGGTGGTAAATTTGAACCTACATGGGAAGATCCATTTATTGTGGAGAAAGTATACTAAGGAGGCTCGTATCAATTAATAGATTGTAAAAATGATCATTCTATGCTACCTACCAATGGATGATATCTTAAGAAATATTATAATGGTTGGTGTATTACAAGGATTTTAAAAAGAAATAAATCTTGAAGTACAAGTTTTCAATACAGTTACAAATGTATGAGTGAACTGGGTCCAGGCGGAAAAACTAGCTTCAGAGATTCTTCTTTTAAATTTTTTCATTTGGAAATCAATGTCCCATTTAGTTATTCATTTTTCTTTGGGAATCGGTCTCCCATTCAAAGTCTATATTTACCTCTATGATAATCGATCTATCAGTTAGGTTCTAAATTTTCTAATTTGGGAATCACTCTACCATTCGGGTATTCATCTTTGTTTGGGAATCAATATCCCACTCAAAGTTTAAATTTACCTTTCCGATAATCAATCTATAAGTTAGATTTTTACATTCACTAGTTAAAAAATTAATCTCCTATTCGACCATCCTTCTTTTTTTGGGAATCAGTATTCCAATTTAAAGTCTAAATCCATCTATTTGATAATTCAGCTGCCTATCAGATTCTAAATTCTCTTGTTCAAGATTTGATCTCTTATTCAAGCATCCTTCTTTATCTTGGAAATGATCTCCCAGGTCAAAGTCTAAATCTATCTCTCTGATAATTAATTTATCATCTAGGTTTTTAATTCTCTCAATCAAAAATTAATCTCCTTTTTGAGCATCATTCTTGATCTAGCTAGGGACCGATCTCTTAAATCAAAGTCTAAATCTATATGTTTAATAATCAATCTATGAACCAAGTTCTAAATTTATTCATATAGGAATCAATCTCCCATTTAAACATCCATCCTTTCTTGGGAATTGATCTCTTATTCAAAGTCTAAATTTTTTATCTCTAATAATTAATCTCTAAGTTAAGTCCCGTAACAACTTGTTTAAAAATTTATCTTTCGATCAAGTCACAACTTCTTGGATTCTATTAATCTCCTCAGTCAATGCAAACACTTGTGATTTACCCATCAAGTTCATCACACATATTGTGGGTCCATTTGTTGACCCTATTTTATATGAGGTCATAAAAAATAATTAAATTCCTAAATTTCAATTCAATGGTTGACAATCACAGAGTTGTTAATCATTTAACAATCAATCAATCAATCAACCTTCAGTTAAACTTCAATCACTTAAACAATCAGTTAATCAATCAATCAATCCACTCAACTTATAAATACTTCAACCAAACCTCCAATAAATCTTCAAAGAACCTCAATCATATGTTTAATTATCTGTAAAATTAACACCCTAAAATCAATCATCAATCACCAATCTATAAACATTCTGAATTACAATCAGTGATTTCATAATCACTTCATTTACAATCACTCTAGCTTTCAATCATTTTAAATAAATCATTCAACTATACATTTATAATCAATCTACAAACACTTAACAATCATCTGCATCTTAATCATTTTACAAATAACACTTCAGTCAAACCTCCAAGCAATCTACACTGAGTTTACATTACTCAAGCTATAATTATTCAATTATCAATCAAACCTACCACCAACCAACATACACTCAATCAATACCTTATTCATTTAATCTTTAATTTACATCTCAGTCACCCCTGTATTGTAATCAGGTGGCTCACTGCACTACCTAGATAGCTATACTGACTCCTTTGACCTTAATCACATTATAATCTCTTCACTAAGAGACCTATATATCAAATCATCCCTCACTAACTATTTGAGTCTATGATTAATCAACTTGACCCAGTTGACCTACCTCAAGCTAGATCAATTGAGACCAAGCTCCCTTTACCTTAAATCAAACTCTAAATGAAACCTAGTCATTATTAAAATCCTTTGAATGTCACTCCTAATAACTTGGAATGTCTTTTCACCTAACCTAGTTAATATTTAACTTGGTCAACTGAGCCCATACTTGGATAAAATCGACCTATTGGGACATGCAACCAAATCAAGCTCTTCAATCCATCACAAACACTCAATGTACAATTCAAATATCTCTTAACCCACCATGAGCCACACCATGGGTGGTTTGACTTCATCAAATCACCATGTGTGGTCATACACCATCCTACATAGACTCATTTGATCTTATATCAAATCTATACCCTTAGACTCCTTGGATTTCACATAAGTATCTCCCGTATGTCCCCTCAAATCTAGATCACCACCCTTGAACAAGTACATGTCAAATTAGTCAATTCAACTAACTTGAGAAGCCCTTCATAGTCAACATTCTCCTCAAATCATCAAACCTTCATTATAGCCAATGGCCCTCTACGTAGAAGCTCATGTTATACTCTCCCATACTCCACCTCAGCAGGCCTTGACCAATTTGATAGGTAAAATGGTAAAAAAAAAACTCATATGAGCCTCATGATGATTAACACTCCTAGCCTAGGCTTTCTTCTTTAAATCTAGCCCATAAAGCTCATTCAACTCACTCCAGAATATTCCTAAATGCTTACCCGACCTAGCTCAACTAATGGTTCAACCAAAGCATGCCCAAGTGGTCCGCTCTACTTAAAAACCCCCCTTTTTCATTTTCATCTTGTAAAACCACTCTCCCTACTCTTTAATGACCCTGACCAACTGGCCTTCATCCAAGTACTGCACCTCATTAATTACAATCGTCCAAGTGGGCTCAAATAGTTGAGTAGTGTAAAACCACCAAAAAACATCATTCAAACCCTATTTACTACCCAACCATTCTCCAGACCTCATAGCATTTTGATTTGCTCTCCTAAAAGTCCCTAATCAACTCCTATCTATTTTCTAATGTTTTAGTGCTTGTTGGCATTGAGGTTGACTGGGTCTTGTAAGCTCATCCATCCAAACTCGTTCAACTCTCCATCCATTCATTTTTTAGGCTTGAGTTCTCCTGCAAAATTTTTGAAGGAGTTTAAGATGAGGAAAAAGAGCTATTAAACTTTTCCTGAGATTGACTGTGAGATGGTAAATACAAAACCCTAGAATCTAGGCTATATTTTCAAATAATGTTTAGT
The DNA here is from genome assembly GCA_019514585.1 of Dendrobium officinale. Lineage (NCBI taxonomy): Eukaryota > Viridiplantae > Streptophyta > Magnoliopsida > Asparagales > Orchidaceae > Dendrobium > Dendrobium officinale. The sequence goes on from CM033683.1 coordinate 30,090,038, forward strand.
AGAAACCAACAAAACTCATGAAATCACTTCCCTAGTATGTAATTCAATCATTTTCTTACTCAATTTAAAGTTTTAAACCATTTAGATCATTACATGAAGCATTTAAAATAAAATATGAGATTAGGGTTTCGGTTGGCTAAATGAGGAAGATGAGTTCATAGCCATTCGATGGATCAAATGACCTTGATCTCATTCGATGATATATCCTATTTCAGCCCTTTGAAATCAAACAACGTTTTTCTTTATGTCTAACATAATCACACCCGTTTATTTCAATCTGTGTCGGTCTACCAGCCATAAGCATCATCCAATGTGTACTATGTCTAACATATTCACACCCATATGTAAAATGTGGCACATTAATGCCACCACTGTCTAAGGTGGCCCGATCACCTATAAGCACGTATAAATTCATCACCGACTCATGTATTTTATTTTAAACTTTTTATTAAATGGTTTTAAATAACCGACACTTTGAAAATACATAATTAATTCATTTCTCACCAAAAATTAACAAATAGATAATTGCTTTCCTTATAATTAAATGCCTTTCGCTTAGAAATAAATATGGGTGAGAATAAAATTTACACAGAGAGTAATCTAACTTTTTTCATTTATCAAATTTCCCTCATTACTCTTTAGGTACTTTTTCATTCAAGTTCAAATTCAAGTAGGATTAAATTATTGAATGTTCGACGAATTTAGTAATTTTTATTGAATTATTTGAGATCATTTAAGATTAAAATTTAATTTCTAAACTTTTAACTCACAATTTAAATAGATTTTTTTTTTTAAAAATTCATTATGAATTAGATATTGATCTATTTGCTACATTCTAGGATTCTATGGATCCATAATTACATGCAATTTCAATGAAAAAATGGAACGAGGATACAATGTTGTGTTAGTTGGATGTATTTTATGCTTTGATCACTCAATGACATTTGCCATGTATATTATGCTCAAATTCCTATGAGGATTAGTTGAGTACCTGTTTTACATAATCTAACTGATTTTGTTCAATTTGTTTGTATATATTTATATTGATTGAATTATCAAAGTTTGAGTCATTTCATAATCTACAAACTCGATAGTTCTTTAAGATCCATCCATAAAATTTTGGAACACCATAATTATTGAAACTCATTCAATAAGAATTAGTTAACGTACAATAATTATTGTGGTTTGGTTATTTTCGTATGTATGCAGGGGTTAGGAATATTTATTGTCAAACCTATTCAATAATAGTGATATCTAAAGACAATAATTAAGGCCATGTCTACGTAACTTAGGTAAATTTATAGGGCTCATACCTATGCTCAATAGGAGTAAAACTTAAACATAGTAAATCTAGTGACATCACACACCATAGGAAAAATTTTACATTGATTTGACATTAATTGACATCAAAATAAAATTAATCTTAATTAACGACTCATTATGGGTTAGAACTTCAATAATTTATTATAAATCAAGTAAAATACACAAAAAATCTAAATCCTCTTCAATCAACTTCTAATTAAACCTACAATCAAAGAAAAATAAAATACACATTGAAATTTAATTAAATTTTTAGGAATAATTAATTAAGCTTGATTAAGTATTAATTAAATAAACTCCTTAAAAATAAAATATAAGTAAAAAAAATACAAATAAAAATAAAAATAAAAAATAGAAAATTATAATTTCAATTAAAATTGAATTTTAATTCATTAAATATATAATTTCATGTATAATTAAATAAACAAAATAAATATAATTAAAAAGACATAAAAAATTAAATAAAATTTAAAGATTATTTTATTTCAATATAAATAAATTTTTTAAAAAAATTTAATTATAATTCATAAATAATTCACTATTATTATCTAAAATTAATAAAAAAAATTACAAATTAATTAAATATTCATATATTTAAATAAAAGTAAAAGTTCAATAAATATTTAAAAATTGAAAAAAATTTAATTTGATTTTTTTTTTGATAAAAAATTATTTTAATCAATACATTTGATAATTAATTTGAATTAAATAAATAAGCTTTCATTCTTGGTGCTTAATTTCTCTTGGATGGCACTTCAACATTACATTTAGATGCCCTTGATACATCTAAATCTCTAAATATTTTTATGTGATTCTTAATTACTTTTTGCAGGGCATACACATATTTGTTAAAGAGATTTAATAAAACTTAAATATCAAGTTTTAAGGTTCCATGCACCATGCTAGCCTCCACTTGTGGAAGGCATGAGTGTATAAAATTTATAACTCTTAGGAAGACAATAATAATACATTGACCCTATACATAATACTTTACTCCAACTGGAGGGTATGTGTACTTGATTGAAAGGTCCTTTCTCTATCCCCAATAAATCATAAATAATTCTTCTAAAGATTTAATGTGATCATCTATTCTATATGGGGGATGATTGCTTTTCATTTATAAGTCTTAGGATAGTTTTGCATACATCTTCACCAATAATATTCCTATAGGATTTGAAGAAGGAATAGGTTATACCATCGTAACCTTGAGCTTCGTTCTCACCCAAGTTCCTGATAACATTCTAAATTTCTGAACAAGTGAAGTCTACCTCCAACTTCATTCTATCATCTTCATCCAATACATTCCAAGGTGCCGGCCAATTTAATAATGAACAATCCCTTTCCCTCCATTTTGCCTTGGAATAGTTAAAAAAACCTCTTCTATCTCCTTCGGATCCTCCACCATGACCACATCCGTCCCTTATATACAATTAATCCAGATGTTATTCCTTCTTTTATTTGCAAAGGCAAGAAAGTATTTAGAGTTAGAATCCCCTTCTTCCATCCATTTTATCTGAGCCCTTTGCCTCATCCAATTATTCAACCTTGCAAGGTGGACGTTAAGATCACCCACGTAATTTCTCAAGATTCTTAACTTTTCTTCACTTAATCCAACTTCCATAGCCTCCTCTTCATGTAATTGCAACACCTCTTTTTTCAAGCCTTCTTTAAGGGATAAGTAGTCCTTAAATTTAGCTTTGCTCCAAAAGAAAAATTCTTTCAATGTTTTTTTTGCATTTTTTATTTAAAATTTGCATATCATCTTCAACATAGGACTTTCTCCAAAATTTGGGGATAATACTTAAAAAAGCATGAAAAGACACCCACACATCTTCAAATTTCAAAAAATTCTTCTTCTTATTGGTTGAATCAAATATTTTTAAAGTAACAGAGCAATGATTAGATGCTACTCTAGGAATGTGCCTTTTAACAGCACATTGAATCTTCTCCAAAGCATATGAATTCAACAAACACCTATCCAACCTTTCCAAGATCCTTCCTCCCCAACTTTTGTTATTGCACCAAGTGAACCTTGGTCCAACCACCCCAATTTCTTGAAAATCATTGAGATTAATAAAATTAATAATGACTTTTGAGATTTGAGAAAAGACAAATTTCCTTCCACCTATTTTATCTTCTTGAGCCAAAATGTTATTAAAATCTCCTCCAATCAACGAAGGTACTTTCCTATGAGATACCTCATGAAGGCAACCCCACAAATTCCTTCTCTTTACTACCTTCTTGCTACCATAAACTGTGAAAAACATCTAAGTCCCCTTGTCGAACACTTCCAAATCTCCAACTACACATTGCTCAATAGACGTTAAAATTGAGAAAGAAGCAAGATCCGATCTCCACATCAGCATAATGCCACCTTACAGTCCAACTGAAGGAAAAAGAAAGAAATTCCAATCCATTCATATCATTCTTTGAAAAAGCCATTTTATTCAAGGAATAGATTTTAGTCTCTACAAAACCAACAAAAAACACTTTATAATCTTTACAAACTCCTTCAAGTAGAGAGAGACCTCCTTTTTCTTAGACCCTCTATAATTCCATAAAGCAATAGCACTCATTGATCAACCATGGGGGTAGAGGCCCCAGCTCTTAATTTTCCATTCCAATCCAATGAACTGACTCGAGGTAAACTTTTAACTGGCCAAAGTGATCTCAATTCTTTGGCAAGTTTAACTTTAGCTCCATCATTGTTACCAACTACCTCCTTTTTCACTATCACTCCTTTCCTTCCATTTACCAACAAATTACAACTTTCCACAATAGTTTAATTCTCTACACCATATTTATTTTCCTTTAAAGATTTCTTAATAGCTGCCTGAAGATATAGCTTCTCCTCCACATTCTCACTTAGCATTTGAAATTTATTGGCCATACTAATAGTAGAACAATAAGGAGTTGATTTTATACCTTGACATCACCAAATTATTCCACCAAAGTACTAGACAGGTTGTTGCATTCCAACAGTTATGCTAAATTTTTAGTATAGATTTCTCCACCAGATGTAATTTCACCATTCTTCTACCAGCAAATTGTTATTAACGATCTTCTCTACTGCATTATTTATAGCAACCTCATTCTCTTTGTTTAACAAATTAGGTTGTTCAGTTTGAACCACATCTAGTTTGCTGTGATATTTCATATCAAATTTCTTTTGTATCGGCCTCACCTTAGTCACTTATGTGACAATTCTCTTGTTCTTTTTGTCATTAACATGGACCCAAGGTCCATAAGTTTCTTTATCCTCCATCTCTTGTGCTATCTTATAATGGTTTCCTTCAACTTGATTTTTTATTGCCTCCCCATTGATTTTCACCACCACACTTGCATTTTTACAATTACTTTTATCATTGCCAATCATACCACATTCATAACAAAAAAGATGAGAATATCTCATATTCAACCTTTTGATAAAACCTTTCGGCCATCCCTTCCACACAAACACCAATGGGAAGATGTTTACAAGGTCCATATGAACACAAACCCTTGTAAACTCCCTCCTACCCCATTGCAACATGTTCCCATCCAACATCAGTGGAACACCCACCCCAGAAGCAATCATTGCCTCATTATTTTCATCCCAACATTGTATAAGCTGCTGTGGCATTCTGATCCATATAGGTGATGTCAATCCTTTCATTGAGCTAGGAGAAAATTCAGAGTACCACCTTTCTATTCCCACAATGTGACCATTTACAACCAATAGGCCACTTGTCAGAACTCCTTCCATTGAATCCAATTTCTTGAATGATCACAAATACCAACCCTTTCCTAAGGTTGTAAAATGTAATTGACCAAAAAGAGCCCATTGTCGTCTCAACTCCCAAGACACTATATGAGATGGTATTTCTCTACCAAATACCATTGCAACCAATGAATATTCTAGCCTTTTAGCATTCATAACTTCAGAAGATTCAATTAATTTTATAGATTTCTCATCCTCAGTTAGAAAAAAATTCACCCTATTGAAATTTAGCTTGATATATGGTTTTTTGTTCCAAGGATTGGCCAACTTGCTAGCTTCTTCTCTATTCTCAGATATGTACTCAAGCACCAGAAGGGCATTGCAATCACTACTCACAATATCTTCCTCTGAAGGAACCACCGTCACCTTAATACTATTATGAAAACTTTTATTAATAGAATTCAAGGAATTTGTATTTATCACATTGTCAAAAATAGGAATTGCATTTGAATTCCCAAATCTCCTAACAAAAAAATTCATACCAGATGACGAAGCGTCGGGATCAAATGATTTTGGGGGAGAAAAGCCAGTCGATTTCAAAAAAAATGGAGTCTTGCAATCAATATTCAAAGAAACATCTTTACCCTTACATTCAACATGCTTAACTTTCTCAGTATGAAAATCAACATTTTTCGTAATGACAAGTTCACCTTTAGATCTTCTTTTGCGAACATCATCAGCTTCACGATCAACTCAAATCACCAGACGTCCTTACTCTGTCTTAGTTAGCATATTCATTCCTCCTATAGATGATGCTTTAACATTTGAAGGTAATGATGGCCGGCAGCCGTCCACTGCCATGTCCTACAACCCTGCCGAATCAAAGGATGAAAAACCGTGAATGAAAAAAATTTGAAAAACATATCTTTATCTCTCTAACCCCACTGATTTTTTTACACTCTTAGCATTTACATGTTTATATTTTTTTTTTATTTATATATAAATATTTAAGTTCTATTTCGATGATTAATGAGCATAACCTTCTAGCTTTATAATTGACCTACTTTTTAATTTCTATAGAAGTTGAGTTCGTATATTGCTATTTTATTTTGAATCTATATGTTATAATAGGGTGACCACCATCATCACGTGATATTCAACTATTAATAAGAATTAATCTATCATATTATTTGAGTATGTCTCTTCCTTTTAAGTTTTATTTTATTTATCATGATATTTATTTTGTAGTTGCTTGATTTTTATTTTCTTAATGATGTATGACTATTTAAAGACATAAGATTAATAGAATCTTAGATGAATTTCCTTTCTATAACTTTAATCAAACTATTTATTAACTTTAAAATAAATTTTTTAGAAAATTTCTTTTGTATATTATAATTCAAACTTGCTACTAAATAATATCTTATCAGGCTACTTAGACTGTCTTTATAGATATGTAGATATAGAATTTAATAACTTGATTTAATAAATTAATGAAATCAAGAACTATGAATTCTATCTACAATTTTCAAATTATCTTACAAATATTCACCAAATCTTTCATCCCAATCATTCCATTCTGATTATAATAGGTGTCAATTCCGCCCTTGCTTAATTTGAACAATCATAATTTTTTTAAGAAGAGAATTCTTTGATATGTCCAAAATATGTTTAAGCTCACCAAGTTTAAAAATTGTCGCAAGTACTTATCTAACAAAATCATTCATTCAAACTTTTTTTACCCAATCTAGCACATCATTTGTCACTCCATCCATGCAAATGAAGATGTTGTTGGAAATTCAATCGATACCTGCACATTAGTAACATATTATTGAATGATAATAATAATAATAATAATAATAATAATAATAATAAAATAAATAAAAAATTTTAAAAATAAGAAAAACATTATTGCATGATTATTTGAAAAAAAAAAGATTTAAAAAAAAATATTATTGCTTGATTAAAAGCCTTGTAAGTTACATTAACCACTATTATTATAATTTGAAACATTTCTAACTCTTAAGACCTAGTAAGCTGGAAACAACCTTCAAATATTTTGTTATGGTATGTAGGTGAACGTTTACTTATTAGTTAAATGTAATTTGATATTTCAATAAACTTATTTAAATGCACATTCACATGGTGCACATGAATAAAATTTAAAAAATAAAAAAAATTATAAAAAAAATTATAAATAATTTATGACATACTATATGAAATATTAAATTCTATATCAATACGAAATACAATATTTGCATATGTATAGATTTTTACCCATAATCAATAGGCATATAAACTTTTATTATCCTTGAAATAATCTCATTATAGTTGGGTGAAAAATTAAAAAAATTAGCTTCTACATAAAGTAAATGGTTTTTAATCATTAGATTTATTGACATCAATATATTATCCATCATATAGCTGAATTAGTAACTAAAAAATAAAAATAAATAATACCATAGAGCATTACCTACAAGAGCATATATTTATCATCCAAACAATAATCAAACAAAATTAATATAAATTGAATTAAGATATAAAAGAATAATTTATTAGGGAAATCTTTCACATACGAATGGACCTACAAAAAAATATATGAATGGGCCTACAACAAAAAATGCCTTATAGGGTCTATGAAGCTAATATAACCAACAAAAATACAATTAGATCCAAATCATCCAAAAGAAACAATTGATAACAAAGTCTCAAAACAAATGGCTATTAGTTACCTTATCATAAATGGCATCCAAAAAAAAGAATAAAATTCTCACTTATTTTAATGATAAATAAATAGGGTGTAAGATCTAAACATAAGCAACAAAAATTAAGACTAAAGTGAGTAGAAAGAAAAACTACTAACATCTAACCAAGTTACCATTATAATAACAACATTAGAAAGAAAATATATACTATAATGTTATGGATTATTGAAATAATAGGACAACTTCCATAATAGTTCTCCTTCTCAACCTTATAAATCTATTACCGTATAGACAACCTAATAAATATTCTAGTGTTATTTTTCTAAGAGAATTCATCTATTCATTTATTCCCAAATAATACTTAGATGAATCCATAACCCACACAACAATTAATAACAATATATGCTCAGATTCATATATAAATAACCAGTAATATAAAGAAGAGCATACTAATTAATATGTTCATGAATCCTTTGAGAAGTCAATAGATCTATCACAAGCATTATGAGCACAGGCTAAGCATCATGGAATTTCAAATACATGCGTTGATAAAGTGTGCACCCCTTTCTTTAATTATTAAAAATATTGACGACATAACAATTTAGAGGTGAAGAGGAAATTTACCTTACTATCAAGCAGAAAAACTTTTTGTATCCGATATGAAATTCTTGCTTGGATCGGCCGATTTGTTTGCAGCACTCCCTCTCTCTCTCTCTAAGTTTGTATATAAATCTTTTCTAGGATTACCTCCAAAGTACTTGCAAACAAATTTAAGGTGATTATGACTCTTTCTTCTTATTCATATGTTAGAAGTGGTTTGAAATTTTGAGAATAAATGAATTGAATCGGGGAAAACAAAGAGCCATTACTTCACCCTGAGGGCACAATCTTTACAAAACTCACACCAAGAAATGGCACCCTATCATGAGAGCCTATAACACAATGACTTATGGAGACTAGAGTATCACGGTCCAATGGTAAGGTGCGGAGAAAAAAATATCTTCTAAAAGAATAAACAAATGACAAAAGTCAAAGATGAAAGAAGGATATAATTTTGAAGGATTATAGTAAGTGGTCGGGCCAAATAGTCAATATTCACAAATTTGATATCATGTTTGGCAAATCGGTCAAGTGGAAGAGGAAGATTTCCATTTCTAGATTTTTGAAATTTAAAGTTGTCAAATAAATGAACTATTTTGGAATCAAGTTTGCAATGAGAAGTTTGGTTTTCTCAGATTTTCAAAGTTTGTTGGAAAAGGCTTATAGTAAACTAAATGCATAAGGAATTCGATATATTTCTCTTACCGGGAAATTATTTCTTCTAAAATTAGATTTTCTTTCTCTTCATATATTTTTATCTACCCATTCTCTTATCCCTTTGGAAGTGCTGAATGATATAGATAGAATTTGTAGGGACTTCATATGAAAAAAGCAAGGAGGAAGTATTGGTCTTCACTATGTCTCTTGAGATCTTTTAGGTAGAGCCAAAAAATTTTGTGGCCAAGGAATTATTTCATCTTCCCAAAGTGTTGGTCCTCTAAGGGCTAAATTTTTTTGGAATTTCATTACTAATACTTCTTCTCTTCTCAATAGATCCTTAATTGCTAAATATGGTAAAGATGTTTGGAATTATGGAAAAACTTGCTCTATTTCTTTAACATGGAAAATTTTATAAAATGGAGAAAGTTATTTGCACAATATAGTGAGATGGAAGATCTCTAATGTTCTTAACATCAAAACTATTGAAGGCATTTGGTGTTGCAAATTCTGATTCATGGACTATGTTTTGATGATGGGCAAACACTCTTACTTGTCTTGGACTGTCTTTTACTACTAACAGTTCAGGATTCAAAGATCTAACGAAACAACGGAGCCAGCTCAAAAATGAGGAAATCAGGGTTGAGTCAGTTTGTATTTTTTCTTTTTCTCTTCTTGAGTCAATTGTAATCTTTGAATTAGTTGATGCTAAGTAACCCTACACACATACACTTGAGAGTATAAGAATTTCTGTTTTTACTCACATCGCCCCAGGACGATCGTTTGGATCGGCCTGGACGATATAGTTCAAAATAGAGACTCTAATCAGGGTCCTTAATGAAGGCAGCCGACATTAATGGATCGGCCTGGACGATACTTGTATCGGCCAGGACGATAAGTTCAAAACAGAAAGAAATAGCCTCCATATTCAATTTAGGTACACTGTATTTTTGGTAATCTGCCCGGACGATGTTTGGATCGGCCTGGACGATATTCATAATTATGCCTAAATTGATCGTGTAATTAGGGAACTAATTAAGGATTGATTGATACGATCATATTGTCCTGGACGATGTAAAGATTGGCTGGGACAATATACTCTAAAATCCTTAGTTGCCTATGGATGATAAATATCAGCCAGCCCAAATCCAGGGCGATGTTCTGGACGATCTGGATCGGCCTGCTCCAATCCAGGGCGATGTTCAGGATGATTTTGCACTAATTTGAACTGATCGGCCAGGACGATCGTGAGATCGGCCTGGACGATCAGACCAATTTTCCAATCGTCTAGATCAATTCCAGAGCGGTTCTCTGGTCGATCTTTAGTGATTTGTACTAATCGGTCAGAATGATGCCCATATCGTCCTGGACGATAAGGTCGGTAACTTGCAATTATTGAGCTATTTTGAGCTATTTTCTATAAGAGCTAATGGATTTCATTTTGAACGATCTTTTGTTGCTGCCTTGACTTGAGAAGACCTTGAGGAGAGAGAGAGAGAGAGAGAGGATCTTGTGAGGGGGAGCTTGTGAGGGGATTCACAAGGGTTGCTTCAAGGATCGCTCTGCTTCTTCTTCTCCTAGAGTTTCTCATCTGTGGAAGTGTCGGTAGAAGTAAGGATTCAGTATATGATCGTGATTCTCTGCCAGCTTCAGGAGAAAGCAAAAGGAGATATGTTCTCTGTCTTGCCGGGGTGGCAAAAAGGACTTCTGTGTAAGGTCTTCTCCGCCTAGCTGTGGGGACTAAAGGAGAGTCACAAGTTTAGTGCAGCACTCAGAGGACGCCTCCGAGGAGTGGACGTAGGTCGAGTTGACCGAACCACTATAAAATTATGTGTTCTTTTTTTTTTCTTCCGCATTTTAATTTCCGCACTTTCTTGTGTTGTGATTTTTGTTTACGATTTCATTTCTTTGTGAAAAGAATTTTTAAAATACCAATTCACTCCCCCTCTTGGTTAGCTTGGGTCAGTTCTATAGGGCTTAACATTCCTAACGAACTTTCAAGTGGTATCAGAGCGGGATTCATAAAAACTGAGTTTGAAAACTTTTTGAATTTGATCTATGGCTAACTTTGGGAATAGAAACACTACTGAAGATTATTCGATTACACGACCACTATTGTTTAACAACTTACCTTTTGATTTCTGGAAAACCTGCATGTCTATTTTTTATAATCTACTTATTATATCATGTGGATGCTCATTAAAGAAGGTTATTCACCACCTTCTCATGAAATTAATAGAGTTAAAACTGAAGTTACTTTTACTGAATGGACTACTGATGAAAGAGATTTAGCTCAACTGAAAGCAAAATTTCTGAACTGATTTTTTCTATGCTTTAAAATATGAGGATTACATGCATTTTTTCCACTTGTTCAACTGGTAAGGAGATTTGGGATAGGTTATGCATTACTTATGAAGGAACAAATGAAGTAAAATAATCTCGCTTAAACATTCTTTTACATGACTACGAACTTTTTCGTATGAAACCATCAGAATCAATTTATGACATGTATACTAGGTTTACACAAGATTGTTACTTCATTGCATGCATTAGGAAAAGAGCTTTCAAACTATGAAAAAGTAAACAAGATTTTGAGATGCTTGCCTTCATCATATGATGCTAAATTCATTGCAATCACTGAATCTTAGGAATTTAAACACTTATTCTATTGATAACTTACTTGGCTCACTCATTGCTTCTGAGTTAGGGGTGAATCAAGAAAATCTTGATGTAGGTGAGAAGAAAAAGGAGAAAATAGTAGCACTGAAGGCGCACAAATCTGATTCTGAATCTTTCGGGTCTAAAAGTGATGGATTTTTCTTAATCACAAGGCAATTCAATAGCTTTCTAAGAAAGAAGCACAAGAATCATTGGAGAAAAGGTAAGGATCATAAGCATTCTAAACGATCTTCTGAAGTCGTTTGCTATGAATGCAGGAAACCCGGACACGTGAAAGCTGATTGTCCTACACTTCAAGATCACTCAAGCAAAGGAAAGGATGAGGAGAAACCTAAGTTTAGGAAGGACAAAAAGAGACTACAAAAGGCATTTTGGGCGGATTCTGCATCAAATTCATCGAAAACGGAACCAGAAGATGAGACATCAAAACTGTGATTGATGGCAGACGGTAATCCGGATCTAGAAGAGGTATGTAAACTTTCGTACGATCAACTTCTTGAAGTTTTCTGAAAAAATTCATGCATTATATAGGAAACTTAAGAAAACTCATGCAACTTTAAAATTGGAATTTTTGGAATTACAAAAGGAGCATGCAATTATGACTAAAGATCATTCCACTATTGATTCGAATCATATGGCTTTACTTGATGAATTTGATGAGTTAAATAAAAATTATTGTGAATTAATTAAAGAGCATGAGTCACTAAAAGTCACACACATCTCACTTGAATCTAATTTTAAGAAGTCTAAAGAGATGGAGAAAAATTTGAGGATTGAGGATGAAGTTTTGAAAAGCACAAATGTGAAGATTCAAAATGAGTTAGAAACATATAAGAAAACTAGGATGATACCTACTTTTGATCAAAATTCCAAATCCTAGGAAGAGGCATTATAACTCAAACCACTTAAGAAATCCTTTTCCTGGAGTTAGATGTTTTTCATGTGGCATGCTAGGACACATCTCACACACTTGAACAGTTCACCATAGTACACATTGGATGTGGAGACCTAAGTTGCATGATCCACAACATACCACACATGCATTGCATTCTATTTTTCATAAGAAGGGGCCCAAACCTGTTTGGGTTCCTATATCTGACGTTTGATAATCTTACAGGTGGGCTCTCACAAAAGGCCTCATGAGAGTATGTGGTACTTGGACAGCGGATGCTCTCGACACATGACTGGTGATGCCAATCAGTTTGTTATATTGGAGTCCAGGACTGGAGGCAAGGTTACTCTTGGAGACAACACCACCAGGAAGGTGGTAGGCTAAGGTATAATTGATAATTCTAAGAACCTTATGATTGAAAATGTTTTGCTTGTATATGGATTGAAGCACAACTTGCTCAGCATTAGTCAACTTTGTAACAAAGACTTCATCGTGCCATTCTTTGCAAATTCATGCATTGTAAGTTTAAGTAACAACACTATTTTATAAGGAAAAAGGATCAACAACATTTACATGCTTGATTTATATAACATTGAATTCGCTGCTTTTTTTTGCTTAAAAATAGTGTTTGATGATTCATGGTTCTAGCACTGACGTCTTTGTCATGCAAGTATGAAAACCCTTAGGAAAGTGACCCAAAAAGACCTAGTTAGAGGTGTCCCCAAACTTAAGTTTTCAAAAGACCACCTTTGTGATGCCTGTCAACTAGGAAAGCAAGTCCACTCCACTTTTCACCCCATTAAGGACATTAGCACCTCTAGACCTTTAGAAGTCCTTCTCATGGATTTGTTTGGACCCAAAAGCACTTCCAGCTTAGGAGAGAAAGTTTATGGATTTGTGATTGTTGATGTCTACTCGAGGTTCACTTGGACTAGATTTCTTACACATAAAAATGAGTCTTTTAAGGAGTTTAAAACTTTTTTTACTTGGATTCAGAAGAAGCTAGATTGTGAGATTTTGACCATCCATAGTGATCATGGGGAAGAGTTTGAGAATGAAAGATTTGGTGATTTTTGTGAGGATAAGGGGATTAGCCACAACTTCTCAGCTCCTAGGACCTCTCAGTAGAACGGGGTAGCTGAAAGGAAGAATCGAACCTTGGTGGAAGCCACTAGAGCCATGCTTGTAGAGTATTCACTTCCAAATTACTTTTGGGCTGAAGCGGTTAACACAGCTTCACTATAAGAAAATACGCGAATACCGTCGGATTTTAGCGGTTAACACAGCTTCACTACAGGAAAATACGCGAATACCGTCGGATTTTCCGGCAGAAAATTTTGGATGGTTATAAACGGCGCAGTTACCGGTGGATTTGCTCGACGTAAAGTTTGCGTCAACTTTTCCGGCGCAATATACGCCGTAAATTCACCGACGCCGATTCCGTCGGAAAAGCCGACGGTATAGGGAAGCCTGAACCATTTCCGTCGCACGTTACGGCGGAAATGTTCCGGCGTATATTACCGGCGGACATTGCGCCGACGTATTTAAACTCAACGAAATATATTCGACGGATTAGACGTCGGAAATGATACCGACGTCACTAGTGTAATTACCGGCGGAACGTCCGCCGGTAAAAGCCCTATTTCGCGAATATGAACCCCTCTGGCCGTCATTCTTTTCCTTCCATTCTCTCACTTTGACTGCTTCGCCCGTCGCCCTCCGTCGTCGTTCGTCGCTCGCCGTGGTTAGACATCGCTGACGATCACCGAACTTCGCCATCGACGGTCACCGGACTTCGCCGAGCATCCTTCCTAGTCGCGCGCCGCCTCTCTCCTTCTAGTCGCGCGCCGCCAAGGATAACTGAAGGTTTTTGTTTTGATTTTTTTTTGAAATTTCGGTTGGATTACATATAGATTAGCCTTAAGTCCATATCTTTTTTCTATAGTCATGGTTGTTATCACTAGACATTTGCTAGAGGATGTAGTTTGGTGCATGCTTTTTTTTTTATGCTTTTTGTTGATGATATTGTCAAAATTAAAAAGATGCCAAATGAGTGAAGGAGTGCGATGTTTACTATTTTCAAGAATTAAGGTGATGTACAACAGTGCATGAATTATAGAGAAATTAAGTTGATGTGTCATACATTTAAATTATTGGAGAGAGTAATTGAGCATAGATTACGGCATGATACTATTGTTTCTCAAAATCAATTTGGATTCATGCTGGGTAGGACTACCTATGGAAGCGACATATATTTTGTGAGGTTTGATGAGAAAACATGTGATCAAGTTCTAGAGAAGTTCTCTTGAGAGTTTTAGGAAAGAGAAGCGTTAATAATACCTATATTTAAGTTTTTAAGGTTATGTATTTAGAAGTTTTTACTTGTGTTCAAATTCAAGGTGGTTTGACCAAATATTTTTCTATTTTAGTTGGATTACATCAATGATCTGTTTTAAGTTAATATCTTTTTCCTTTAGTCATGGATAGGGCTGCAAATGAATCGAGCCGATCTTTCCCACAAGCTTGTTATGTGTTGAATAAGATGAATGTTAGAGCCAAATTAGAAAAGACACCCTATGAGATCCTTAAGGGTAGGACACTCAATCTTTCCCACCTTCATGTCTTTGGTTGTAAGGTTTTCATTCACAATAATGGAAAGTCACACTTGGGAAAATTTGATCCTAAATCTGATGGAGTGTTCATGGGATATTCTAGTTTTGGGAAGTCTTATAGGGTATTTAACAACAGAACTTAGATGGTGGAAACTACCCATGTAGTATTTGATGAGTCCGATCCTAAAAAGCTTGAAGTTGAGGATGATGAAGATATTGTAGAGATTACTAGTGGAGTAGAAGGAGTAGGAGATGTCACCCAAGGAGTAGAAAACTTAGATCTGGAGGAAAGGGTTAGACCTTCTCACACCTTACCTAGAGATTGGAGATACTCTATAAGTCACCCCAAGGATTTGATCTTAGGAGACCCTTCTAATGGAGTTAAGACTAGATATGGACTTAGGAAGGAGGTGAACCACTCGGCTTTTATCTCAATTACTGAACCCACCAACAATAACCAAGCCCTTACTGATGAGTTTTGGATTTTAGTAATGCAGGAGGAATTAAGCCAATTTATTAGGAATGAAGTTTGGGAGCTTGTAGAAAGACCTAAAGGACAAAGTGTAGTTGGAACAAAGTGGGTCTTTAAGAACAAGGTGAATAATTCAGGAGTGGTGGTTAGGAATAAAGCTAGATTGGTGGCTAAGGGGTATAACCAAGTATAAGGGATAGATTTTGAGAAGACTTTTTCCCCTATAGCTAGATTGGAAGCCATTAGAGTGCTATTAGCCTTTGCCTATTATAAAAGATTTAAGATTTATCAAATGGATGTCAAGAGTTCCTTTTTGAATGGGGAAATAAAAGAGGATGTGTTTGTAGAACAACACCAAGCTTTTGAGAGTTCCTAATTTCCAAATCATGTTTTTAAATTAAAAAAGGCCTGGTATGGTTTAAAGAAGGCACCTAGAGCATGGTATGAGGGCTTAACACATTTTTACTAGAAAGGGAGTTTGTTAAGGGAAGTGTAGACACCACCCTTTTTCTTAGGAGAGTTGGAGATGATTTGCTCATTGTTCAGATTTATATGGATGATATTCCTTTGGATCTTCAAATAAGAAACTTTGTCATGAGTTCTCTAAAACAATGAGTAGAGAGTTTGAGATGAGTATGATGAGAGAGTTGTCCTACTTTTTGGGATTTAGCATAAAATAATTGGATGATGGAACCTTTTTAAATCAAACAAAATATATAAAGGACATTTTGAAGAAGTATGAGATGGACAAATCTAAGCCAATTAACACTCCCATGACTTCTAGTGTTCCCTTGGATAAGGACTCGAGTGGTAAGTCTGTTGATCAGAAGAAGTATAGAGGCACGATTGGATATTTACTGTACTTGACTACGAGCTGACCTGATATAATGTTTAGTGTGTGCCTTTATGATAGATTTCAAGCTGACCCTAAGGAATCCCACTTGACTGCTGTTAAGAGAATTTTTAGATTCTTTTGGGGACACAAAACTTAGGAATTTGGTATCCTAGACACAGCTCTTCTTTTGAGATTATTGGATTTTCTGACTCTGATTTTGCAGGATGCAAGGTGGATAGAAAGAGCACTTCAAGAACTTGTCAATTCATAGGACAATCTCTAGTTTCATGGTCTAGTAGGAAGCAAAATTCTATTGCACTTTCCACTGCTGAAGTCGAGTACATTGCTCTTAGAAGTTGTGTGGCCCATCCTTTGGTTCAAACAGCATGTATTGGATTTATGATTACCTGTAGGCACCATCTCTATCTTTTTTGATAACACTAATGTCATATGCATCTCTAAGAATCCTATCCTACATTCAAGGACTAAGCACATTGACATTAGGCATCACTTCATTAGAGACCATGTGACTAAGGGAGACATTGAGTTACACCATTTTACAACTGAAAATCAACTGGCTGACATCTTTACTAAACCACTGGCCTTCGACACTTTCAGCTCTTTAAGGACCAAATTGGGTGTGATTGACATAACTGCTTGAACTTGATTTCTTATTTTCTTTCTTTTGTTTATGTTCCTTTTTCTTTTTTTTTTATTTTGCTTTTCTCTTTACTACTTGTTTTTTTCTCTTTTCTTCATTTTGCTTTTACTCTTAGTTTTTGATTGGTGTGGTTTCACTTCTTTTGTTTTGCCTTTTCTTTCTTAAGTTTAGTTTTCAAAATCATCACTGATATGATATCGTATCTCTTGTCGTTGCTTTTGAGAATTTGTAGTAAATGGTTTTATAACTCCTAATTTCTTAGATTGTAAAAATATTTCGTTGATTGTGTCTCTCTCTCTAACCTATTTTAGTGGCATAGTTTTCTTTTCTAATAAAAAATCTATTTCAAATTAAAGATTGTGTATAAAATGAAGATCTTGTCTAAGCTTGCTTAAGCAAATCTATCTTGCATTTATAATGCTTAAAGTCTTTTTGTCACATCAAGATCCCTCGTACCCTTGTCATTAGTTATTGATTATGTTTTGTGGATAGTTCTTTTTTATGTTAGAGAGAGAGCTCCTAATCTATATCTAGAAGATATACTCACAACTAAGAATATTTTTTTAAGAAATTATAAAAGAGACATTAGCTTGAAAAAAAAAAGAAAAAAAATGGATCAAAAAGGTGTATCAAAAAACAAATAATTCTCAAAGAGCCAATCAAAGTAACAAGAGGCATAAAATGAGCCCACTCAAAAGCAAGCTACTCTCTCTTTTTAAATCTCTTAAAACTTAGAAGTTTTTATGTATCAAAAGCTTGATTTTGATTGTTTTGCGATAGTAACAAATTTACTTTGGTTCATTATTTTGTAAGATATTTTGTCTTAAACCAAGTGATGAATGAATTCTTTTTCTCATATCCAATTGATTCTGTGAGTTAGGTCATTGATTTCAAAAGATGATTCTACCCTAAGAGAAAGTCCGAGCTAAGGGTAACCATGATCGAATATTCTACCATTCTTTAGATTATTGATATTGTTAACCCATTAACTCATAAGTTTTTAAAATCAATCACATGGAATTAACAATATCATGTAATCAGGGGAGTAATTAGGGGAGTTATTAAGGATTGATTAATACAATCATATCGTCCTGGACGATGTAAAGATTAGCTGGGACGATATACTCTAAAATCCTTAGTTGCCTCTGGACGATAAATATCGGCTAGCCCAAATCCAGGGAGATGTTCTGGACGATCTGGAACGGCCAGCTCCAATCCAGGAAGATGTTTAGGACGATTTTGCACTTATTTGAACTGATTGGCCGAGACGATCGTGAGATCGGCCTGGACGATCAGACCAATTTTCCAATCGTCCAGATCAATTCCAGAGCGGTTCTTTGGCCGATCTTCAGTGATTTGTACTAATCGGTCAGGACGATGTACATATCGTCCTGGACGATAAGGTCGACAACTTGCAATTATTGAGCTATTTTGAGCTCTTTTCTATAAGAGCTAATGGATTTCATTTTGAATAATCTTTTGCTGTTGCCTTGACCTCAGAAGACCTTGATGAGAGAAAGAGAGAGAGATAGAGAGAGAGAGAGAGAGAGAGAGAGAGAGAGAGAGAGAGAGAGAGAGAGAGAGAATCTTGTGAGGGGGAGCTTGTGAGGGGATTCACAAGGGTTGCTTCAAGGATCGCTCTACTTCTTCTTAGAGTTTCTCTTCCGTGGAAGGGTCGGTAGAGGTAAGGATTCAGCATCTGATCGTGGTTCTCTACCAGCTTCAGGAGGAAGCAAAAGGAGATAGGTTCTCTGCCTTGCCGGGGTGGCAAAAATGACTTCTGTGTAAGGGATTCCGCCTAGTTATGGGGGTTAAAGGAGAGTCACAAGTTTAGTGCAATACTTGGAGGGCGCCTCCAGGGAGTGGACGTATGTCGAGTTGACCGAACCACTATAAAATTCTGTGTTCTTGTTTTTGCTTTCGCGTTTTAATTTCCGCACTTATTTTTCTTGTGGTGTGATTTTGGTTTATGATTTCGTTTCTTTGTGAAAAGAATTTTTAGTATACCAATTCACCCCCCCATCTTATTTAGCTTGGGCCAGTTCTATAGGGCTTAACATCCCTAATGAACTTTCATTTCGGTTTTAGATAAAATCATAGAAAGATGGCCTACCTTTGTTGCATGTAAGGATAATAAATCCGTATTGCTGAAAGATTTCATTTGTGAAGAGGAATGGAATCTTCCTAAACAGAAAGAATTCTTTGGTTTTCAATTGATTGATCTTATTGCTACTATCCCCAATTTTCCAGAATTGGATGAAGAAAAATTGGAATTGCTATTTAAGTTTTCAGGTAAGTCAATACTGCTATTGTCATGGAAAAATTTTCCTACTTTTATGGAAGAAGATATCAATTGGAAATAGATTAAAAACTAAAAGTTTGCCCTTAGGTTGAATTATTTTTATGGAGATTAAATATAAATGCAAATCCTAAAAATAACCTTCTTTTTATAGAAGAATTTAGGATTTGAATGGATATCCGAGACCATGTTCTTCTACTGAAGATACAACCCATATTATAACTGATTGTGCATTCCTTTTAAAAGTATTAAAGCTTTTAATCTCTTGGGGATTTAATGTTTTGATTAATTGTAATATGGAAGAATTCTACCATAATTTATCTAAATTTTTTAGATCCAATCTATTCATGGGAAACTTGTATTGCTCGTGTTGCAACTCAAGCTTATGAGATTATGTTTTGATGATAAAAAATATTGTGGATCACTTTTATATTGTCTACCTATATTTGCATTATAGTTTTGTTTTTGTGTATACTAACATTTCAGGATTACAATGCACCATTCAAGGTTAAAGATTTGGTAGAACATTTTTTATTTGTAATTTTTACTGTTGTATGTTTTAATCATATCTTATTAGTATGTTTGATTTCTTGTAACCTTGCTGTCAATTTTTCTATCTTCTTTTTAGAGTTTTCTATTTTCAATGACATCATCCAGGACAATCCAAACATCGGTCTGAATGATCAGTTAAAAATATAAACCATAATCAGGGCATCCTGATTATGGCAGGCACAATTAAGCAAATTGTCTTAGATGATATTTTCATCATACGAGACGATAAGCTCAATTCAAAAAGGATCAGCTGCCAGATCTATTTAGGCATCTTTTTATTTTTGAACATCATCCAGGATATTTCCCTGGATGATGCAGTGCAATTATGCCTAATTTAATCTAGTAATTAAGGAAAGTAATTAAGGTTTGATTTCTCGATCATATCATCCTAGATGATTATAGGACTGACCGGGATGATCAGTTCAGAAATCTTAATTCATCATGGATGACAAATACTTGCTTAGTTCCATTCATGGCGATGCTTTAGACGATTTATACTTTTTTGTATTAATCAACCCGAATGATCGTGAGATCATCCTGGACGATCAGTTTATTTTTCCATCGTCCAACCATGCAATCAAGGCGATGCTCTATCCAATTCTCTATGATTTAAACTAATCATACGGGATAATAGGAATATCATCCTAGATGATAATGTCGATTTATTGTAATTAAGAGCTTATTTGGAGCTCTTCTATTTAACCATTTTTTTAAGAATTTTGAAGTGTCTTTGGCAGCCATTAAAGCTTTGTTTTTCTAGAGGAAACTTGAAGTGAGAACTTGAAAGGGATAGAGGAAAGGGTGGAGTTTGAGAGAGGGAGACGATCCTTGGAGGGGGTTTCAAGGGAGTGTGGAGGGGGGTTCACACGGTTGCTCCGGTGAGCTCGCACCTTAGTATCATCAGATTCAAGGTTCATGTTGATGAAAGTTTTGGGAAGAAGAAGAAGATCTCTTTGGTGTCAAAGGACACGGCTAATCCTCCACACCGGGGATGATGGAAGTGATATTGTATGGGCTTCTCCGTCTAGTTGTGGGGACTAAAAGAAAAATACTAAAGGTTTAGTGCAATACTCGGAGGGTGCCTCCGAGGAGTGGACGTATGACGGGTTGACTGAACCACTATAAAATATGGTGTATTTTTTTCTTATTATTGCTTTCGTATTTAATTTTTTTTTACCTTAATTTCTGTTGTGTATCTTGGTTTGGTTTTGAATGTGCTTTTTCTTAAAGTAGTTTTTTTTAATATCCAATTCACTCCCATCTTCGTTAGCCTCAAGACTAGTTCATAAGGGCTTAACATCCCTGTCAAACTTTCAAGTGTTATCAGAGGGGGATTCATAAAATTAAGATTGAAAAATTTTTAAATTTTGATATAATGCTAGTTTTCATAATCGTAATATTTGGAAAGGATATTCAATCACCCGACCACCTTTATTTGAAAATATTACTTTTGATTTTTAGAAAATTTACATATATACATTCTTACAATCAATTGATTTCCATATGTGACAAATAATTTTATCAGGTTATTCTTTATCGTCACATTTTATAGATGGAATTAAAATTGATATTCATTCTAATCAATGGAGTAGGGAAGAATAAATCAATGCTCAATTGAATGATAAATTATTAAATTTTTTTTTTTTCTGAGCTTTAAATTCTGAAGATTGTATGTTTATATCAACGTACACTTCTGGCAAGGAAATTTGGGATAAATTACACACTATATATGAAGGCACTAGTGAAATAATGTAATTCAGGTTGAATAGTTTAATAATGATTATGAACTATTTTGAATGAAATCTTATGAGAGGATCTTAGACATGTATACTAGGTTTATTCGAATTGTGACATCATTACATACTTTAGGTAAAGAATTTTCAAACTTTGAAAAAGTCAATAAAATTCTACGTTGTCCACTTGATAAGTTCGATGCCAAAGTTGTTGCTATTTATGAATCAAAAAATTTGAATGAATATTCTATTTATAATTTGATTGGCTCACTTATTGCCTACGAGCAAAGTTTGAGCCAAAGACCTATGAATACAGGTGAAATGATAGTGTTAAACGCTGAAAATACAAAGAAAAGTGGCTTAGTTGGTGATTAAAGCGATGACTTATCTGGCAAACAAGAAAGCTCACTAAAGCATATTCATAAAAAAGTGGAATAAAGGTAAAACTGTTTAAATGTTATGATTTCTTCTGATGTTATTTTCTTTGGATGTAGAAATCTTGGACATGTGAAAAATCAATGCCTAATTTGAGAACTCTTCCTGCAAGAGAAAAGTGTAAAGCTAAGAAAATTATTAAAAGGGTAAATAATAAAAGGCAAAAAATCTCCTAGGCTGACCTATCTTCAGAATCATCAGACCAGGAGCAAGATGATGTTTAAAACCCTTATTTGTGTTTTTATTTTTTTTTTGTATGCAAGTTTTGGTTCTTTTTTGTTTATTTTATGTAATTTTCTTTATATTTATTTCATTTTTCTTTCGTTCTTTCTTCTTCTTTTCTTTTTTGTTAAAATTTTTTAATTTGTCATTAGAAAATCAAATCTTTTTTAAAAGATCATTTAATTTCTAAAAATAGAAATCCTACCCCCTATTTTTCTTGAAATCTTATATAAGTTATGGTTGTATTCTTTAAGATAGTCAAAGGAACGAAACTCATATTTTTATCTCTATATCTCTTCTCTTAAATAGGTTATTCTACTTTTGATTCAAATTCTTCATCATATTGTAAATAGAATTCTGAAATTGATTTTTTTTCATCTCCCTACATTCTTTCTATCACATAGGGATCTTTTGCAAGTTGTTGAATCCAACTCATATTTTTCTTAATCAAGAGTCCACTTTGTCATTAAAATTAGTTTACTTTTAGTTTTTGAAATTTTAGAAAGGTATCACTTTTGTTTGAAAAAAAATGGCCAATGACTCCAAACCAAAAAATGCACAATGACGTCAAATTGAGAAAGATACACAAAGTGTATCAAAAATTAAATGATGCACAAAGTGTGCCAAACAACTTACAAGAGGCATAAAATGAGCACACAAAAAGTGAGCTTACCTTTCTCGTACTTCTTAAAGCTTAAGAAAATCCTTGATATTTTTTATACTTGAGCTTTAAAATCATGATTCGAGATTCACAATTTTTTTTACATTAATCATCTATTAGATATGTTTAATGAAAAGAGTTTTGAAAAAATTAGTGTTTCTATTTCTAATTTATTCCTTGATTTAGATATTAGATTAAAAAGTTTTTGAGTCTTTAAAATAACTTAAGCTTGGATTAACAATTTCTAAATTATGCATTGTCAATATATTCCTTACTAAGTTTTTTTAAATAAAATAAGAGGTAACTTTCTCATTTTAAGAATTTTTTTTACTAGATCATGAATTATTTTGTTTTTTCATCATTTAATATTTTTTATGCCTCTTTTTTTTTTATAATGTCAAATGGGGAGAACATGATGTTGTATTTGTATATTTTTTTTATAACCCTTAAAAAAATTAAAAAAAAAAAAAAAAAAAAAATTTCCCCCTATTTTTAAAATTTTTTTATTCTAGTGAAGGGGAGATTAGGTGAAAATATTTTCATTTTTGTAAATTCAACGAATATTATTTCCCATCATCATAAAGGGAAAGATTGTTGCAACTCGAGCTTTTGATTTTATGTTTTGATGATAACAAATATTGTGGATCACTTTCTATTGTCTACATGTATTTGCAATATAGTTTTGTTTGTGTGTATACTAATATTTCACGATTACGGTGCACCATTCAAAGCTCGAGATTTTGTAGAACAAGATTTATTTATAATTTTCATTGTTGTATTTTTTAGTCATGTTCTGTAAGGGTGTATGCTTTCTTGTAACCTTGCTCTCAATTTTTCTGTATGCTTCTTAGAGTTTTCTATTTTCAATCACATAATCCAGGATGATCCAAACATCGGCCTAGACGATCAGCTAAAAATGGAAACCATAATTAGGGCATCCTAATTATGACAACTGTAATCAAGCAAATCATCCAGGATGATATTTTCATTATACTGGACTATAGGCTCAATTCAGAAAGGATCAGCTACCATATCTTTTTAGGCATCTTTTATTTTTGGACTCATCCTTGATGATGCAGTGCAATTATGCTTAAATTATTCAAATAATTAAGGAAAGAAATTAAATTTTGATTGCTCGACATATTGTCCTAGATGATCGCATGATTGGCCTTTACGATCAGTTCCCAAACCTTTGTTCATCCTGGATGATCAAATATCGACCTTATTCCATTCAAGACGATGCTTTGGACGATATGTAATTTTTGTACTAATCGGCCCGGACGATCATGAGATCATCCCGGACAATCAATTTACTTTTCCATCGTCCGGATATATAAACATGGAGATGCTCTGTCTGATGCTCTACAATTTGAACTAATCATATGGGACGATAGAAATATCATCCTGGATGATAATGTTAGTTTGTTGCAATTAATAGCTTTTTTGGAGCTTTTCTTTTTAAGCTTTGTCAAAGACTTTTGAAGTGTCTTTGGCAGCCATGGAAACTTCGTTCTTCTAGAGGAAACTTTAAGAGAGAACTTGAAAAGGAGAAAGCAAAGGGTGGAGTTTTAGAGAGGTAGAAGATCTTTAGAGGGTGTTTCAAAGGAGTGTGGAGGGGGGTTCACACGGTTGAACCAGTGAGCTCGCACCTTAGTAATAATATTCCTCCAAATTTTATCTCTTTGTTAAAGGAGAAAAGTAATAGAATATTTATCACTTAGTGGTTCGTAATTTGTTTCTTTAATAAAATTGTTATTAGCATCTTCTCCAAAAAAAAATCCTACCACCTTTAAAAATAAACACTGTAATAATAAACAAATTATAAAGAGTGATAATGATTAGTACTAAAAATAAAAAAACTATGTTAGAGAATAACATAATTAACTGGCCATCAAATTTTTGTAGCCAATCATAATGTGTATTGTACAATAATATCCTAATAAGTTTTTTTTCTTAAAATATTCTTCAATTGATAATAGTCTAATACGATTTTTTCTTTTAAACAAACTACTATTACCCTTACCAATCAACTGCATTTTTTTTTAAGAATTTAAAACATGTTTCATTTTTTACCTTGTAATACCATATCAAATGATTTTATTGAACTAATAATATCCATTTCATGAAGAATAGTTTCTTGGTTGATTGCTCCCAAATACTCTTCTCAATTGAGCATGCAAACTCATTTGTAAGATGTAAAAAAAATGGCACTCTAAAAAAATAATTATCTTATATGCATGTGAGCATAAATTATTTGTGGGCATGATTTTCCACCACAATTGGAAAAGACCATTTCAGTAAACTAGCAAGAATTTTTGTGAAAGTGAACAATAGCTTGTCCTTAATAGGTGAATATTGTTGCACATAAGATTTCCACTGAGCCCTACCATCTCCAAGAAATAATGGTTTTAACAAACAATATTGATCCATTTTGCTTTTGTAATGCAAAAAAAAAAAATCCTAAGAATAATAAATTTGATATTTCACAAGCACTTAGAATATTCAAATGCTATAGATCAAGCTAAGTGCTATCAAGGAAAGAGCGATGCTTTTGAGATTCACAACCTATAGTTGTTTAGTAATGTTGCTTCCCATGTATAGAGTTCCATTGAATGAGTATTCCTAATTATCCTTTCAAAGAATTTGAGCATTAAGAATTGAAAAAAATACAATGTTTTTTTTCCCCCAAATTATTATTTATCCTTATTTATTCCACTTTCTTTGAAATGGTACTTTAATAAAAAAAAAAATCATTAGATACAGTTGCTGCAATCGAGGCAAGATGAAGAGTTTTTGTTGAAATTATACACTTTGAGAGTAGTTTACAAGGTGGTGACATTTCAATTTCTGAAATCCATGCAAGAGCTTCATAAGGATGACAAAATTTTTTTGAGATCACTAAAATAAAAATAAGAAGGCTTCAATATTTACTATAGTTTCATAAATTAAGATAAAAGTAAATTCGTAATACTTGTGGAAAGATTCTTGCGTAATATTGAGGTTGTTCAACCAACTTATAGTTGACACAAGCCATATTAAATCATTTTTTGGTAAATTTATGAAGAAGAAGCAATGAATTATTGAATAAGGTACTTAACCAAATTTACATATGATAGATTAACAGTGGCCACGATTACATACAAGACAAGAAGGCTGGTATGATTGTTGATGCTTGAAGGAACAGGACTTCCCAAAAGATTTTAGTGAAGAGGACTATATAAATAAAATATCTATTAAAAATGAAAATGATAAATTATTTCTTTTGTATAGACAATTAATTGTGCTTGAATAATCTCAAGTGTTTCTACAAATCCTATAGATGTTTGAATCATCTCATCTAACTTATTTATCTCTAGAAGTTTTCTAGTAGCATCAATGAGGAGTCAGAAGAACTTTATATGTATATTGAAAGTAATGCTGAAGTTGAGGATTGCATTTTACAAATGTACCCGTTGTAATGTAGAAAAATATAGTAGGTATATGTATATCTCATATATAATGATAAAAATATATAAAAATGATTCAACACAGATGAAAAAAAAAATTATCTAATATGTAATTCCTGTCAACACCATTCAATTTACACATTTGTGCGGTTGGATTTTGCTAAGGGAAGAATCACAATGATTTGATATATATTTCTTTCTTTCATATAAAGTACTGATTCTGTTATATGCCAAAATCTTGGGATCAAAAGTTCTTTATGCATGGCAACCATGAATTAGAGATAAATGGCATCATTTATGATCTACTAAACTCATTATTATAAATCTTTGCACTGTAAATTGTGATGGTAAACTAAAGTAAGATGCACTAAAATTAAGTTTGTTTGAAGTAAATGGTTCTTAAATTGACATTAAGAAAGTGTGTGCGGAAGCCCAAAACAATTCCTGTTTTTTGGATTATATCCAAATAAGTGTATCACTGCATGACAATGTAATGCAAAACTGGGGCTAAAACCTACAAGGTACTAAATAGATTAATTTTAATAAAACTTTCAAGACTAAGAACACAAAGATTAGGGTTAATAGTGCATAAAATAATATAAGGTGAAAATAGCTTAAAATAAAAAAAAAATGTATCAATTTTTATATATATAAGAAAATTTCAACTTTTAGAAGAGTCGGTAATTATTAAACCATAATAACTGTGAAATATTTTGTATATATATCAATGCTTATATATAATAAACTTTATCCTCCCAAAACATTCAAATTAATTACTTCCAATATAATCCAAAAAATTTCTTGTTTAAATCATTTCATTTACGTATCTTCAAGTCTATATCTTAGATAAATCAAAATCTTCAATGAGACAATAACACTTAATATGACACAAGTAGCTAAAGTTTGTTTAAATCATAATCAACAACATATGCTTCCTTCCACTAATTCTTCATTCTATTATATGTTAGTACAGGAACATGAATTTGATGTTAATAATACACCATGCCTAAAGGCTACACTCAACCAGATGTAACCCCAAAGCAACCAAAAAGCAATAACTTCATTGAATCTCATAGCAGGTATACAATTTATAAAAAAGAATAGTTAAAACGATGCACAAAAACTCTCTTATATATATAATTGTTGCATGTATACTGATTGCAAAACTAATAACAAATATTCACATTATAATTCCAAAATTTTCCATTTAAATGAAGCAAAATAGATGAATAATGAAGAAGTGAAAATTATTTAAATAAAAATTAAAGCACATTGTATTATAAAAAATTCCTGCAACCATTGAAGCAGATTATATGATAAAAGTTTCTTGCAAGCAACTAACATTCGCTACCCACCACTGTTTGTCTTGGTGGTGAAGAGCCGGCTGGGCAAAGCTCAGGTCCCTGGTTCGAATCCCTTGGCAATCAATGAAAGCCTTAAGTGTTGGCCCATTTAAATTGGTGTGGGTTGCATGCTAGGTCGACCGGGATTTACACTGGCCTAAGGACAGTGCTCCTCGTCAAAAAAAAAAAAAAAAAACATTCGCTGCGAGTTTTTTCAAAAGTTTATATTTAGAATAAAGGGTATCAGCTTTTGGATCTCTTTTAAGGGGTGTTACCTATATCGATTTTGGTCTTTGTTCTTATTGGTGGTCGATGATCCTTTCTGGATTTAGTGGATCAATTTTTACTTCTCACCTCTGGCTAATGACTGCAACAATTTTTGCTTTTTGCTCATTCTGGCTGCTACCACTTCTTTTATTCATGGATATTTTTTGGGGGCAATAATGATCGATTGCATTATCTTTCCCCCTGGATGGCGGTCTCATGCAACTTATTCTTCTTTTGATGGAAGTTCCTGCAATCAAGGGGTGTGTGCTGCTCAGTGTATGCAATATGGATTTCTTGAACTCATTTTATTGATCTTCGATCCTTGTTTTATTCCATTTTGACATGTGTAATTTTGGCACTATTTGGTTTGTTTTTTGAGTCCTTTTGAGTTTTTTTTTTTACCCCTCATTTTTGCTCTTATACCTTCCTTTTTTACATATGTAACTAGCCTCTTCTATCAATGAATTCGAGGCCTATAAAGCCTATAGGTTCTGCAAAATTGAAGATGATGACTTGATAAGGAGATAAAAGTTAATTTTCCTCAATCAAACATAAAGTGATTAATGTCTAGAATAGAGAATGTAAAAAGCTCGTACCATGAGCTATTTTGTAAAGTGGCAAAGGATTTTATTAATCGAGAAGTATGATAGAGGAGGACAAGCCACATATGAGCTCATGCCGAGAAGCACGACAGAGGATGACAGGGAAATGGCAAGCTGACGTGAAGTCTCCCACAAATGTAAAGATTTTTGGTAATTTGGATACTTGTTCTCCTTTACTTGTAGGGGCTGTTTGGTATCGGATTTACAGCAGGATTTAAGTCGGATTTACGCTAAATCCAGCCAAATAGTTTTTGTGCGCGCGTTAAATCCCGGGATTCAGTAAATCCCGAATTTACGGATTTACAGCTTAAATCCGGGATTTAGTAAATCCGACGGGTAGCTGGATTTAGTAAATCCGAGCGGGATTTTTCCAAAGAAGCGCGCGAAAGGGAGAAAGTTACCTTCACAGCCAACGAGCTCTCGTTCTTGCTTCTGATCAAAATGCCGTAACTTCCGATCCGGGTTGAAGTCGTCGCAGGAGCGAAGTCGAACAGCCACGAAGGAGCCGAAGAAGCGACGCCTGCAATCTCTGCACCTCCTGCGAAAGCAAACGGAGCGGAACAGCAACGACGAAAATAGAAGATGAAAGGCAAACCCTAGACGCCTTATTATTGATTAACTTAATAAATATAATTTAAATTATTAATATTTAAGTAAATTAATTAAATAGTTAATTGTATAATTATTGCATAAATTAATTATCTAATTAACTTAATTATATAATTAGTAATTAAATATTAATATAATTAGATTAATTAATATAAATTAATATATCTATTATTAAATATATAATTAATTGTTTAAATAATAATTAATGGGTAATTTGTACTTAATATATTATTAAATTTATAACACATTATATTTTTTATTTTTAATTATAAATTTAGTTTTAAGTTATAATTATCTTCTTCACATTTAAATGACTAACTGCTATAAATCTTGAAATATGTTACCAAACAGTTTCTCCGGATTTAAGAGGATTTAACATTTGGCATACCAAACAGTTTTCAGGATTTAACACATTTCAGATTTACTAAATCCGGATTTATAAGATTTACTAAATCCAACTAAAGTTAAATCCCACTTGTTGCCAAACAGCCTCGTGTACGAAAGGCCTCCATTGCTCCTTTATCCATACGTGGGCAATGGAAAAAAAATAAGTGGAATACAAATAGTTACGCAATCTACTGTTAGTATTTAAGATTAGAAAAGTAAAATGCCTCGCCGATAACATTATAAAATGATTGAAATGCGAACAGTTTTGAATGCTTCAATCATAAATGCCATTATAATATTTGTATAGATAAGATATATGATGTTAAATAAAACGAACAAAATTCAAGATTTCAATAATTAAAATGAATTTAATAAAAGGTGTGAGGGGCATTAAATTATATAATTGTTATTTTTTATTTATAAATTATTTAAAATACAATGAAGGTACAAGATGATTTAAAAAAAAAAACAAAATGAATTGCCATAAATTGATGTGAAAGAAAATTCAAGTGGTTTTTATAACAGTATTATATTATAGATGTTTACCAACTTTTATCCTTAAACCTTGTCTTTCACTCCATTTAATTAGGAGAATAATAAGGTATATGATGTTCAAAAAGTTGTCAGGTCTAGTGGGGAAGAGCATGACCCTACATTTTCTTACAATACTCTCTCTCTCTCTCTCTCTTAGATTTTTGTAGACATTACTACATTATAAGAAGAGGAATTGTAACAGATACAAGAAGATGTTCAACAGCTTTTGGACAAATATTCAGCATTTATGTGAGGAATAATAACATATTTTTACAAATTAAAGAGTTTAAATAGTATTAATCTTGTTGGCTAGATATGTCAGTTTAGTAGGCTGATAGTGTAGGTGAACTTACTTTCAGAGCTATAATTTTTTATTTCATGTGAAGATATAAATTTACAAAATAAAAAATATTCATAATCACGTTACTAATTACATAAGAAATTTGTTAAATTAATTAATTTTTTAAAGGTTAAATTTTATTTCATCAATATAAGGTGATTATAAAGTCCTTAAAATACTGCAAGAAAATCTCTTATTACCGACGGATTTGAATGTTTACATCAAATTTCTGACAAAAACACAACTCTCCTTGGCCTATTGGTTAAGAACTTAGGCTTCCAACTAAGAGGTCCATGGTTCGAGTCTATGTGTATGTGTTGTGTGTGTGAGTTTGCCTTAAATGGCCTAAATGTCTAAAAAAAAAAATGTTCTGACAAAAAGTATTCTGTTAGTACATAAATCGCATAGGAAAATGTTTCTGACAAAAAACAAAATTGCCAGAGAAGTATAAAAAAAAAGCTGTTTCCCTGCCCTGAGATCCTTGGCCAACCCCATCCCTCTTTATGAGATCGGATTTGTGTTGTGAGCAAGAAAGCTCTGATACCAGGAAAGCTGAATATCACTGTTAAGAAGAAAAAGAAAAATACAGTTGAGATGTAAGGAGAAAGGTAATGATACTGTAACTTTATATGGGTATATGTGTTGTGTGCTTTACACATGTACGCATGAGATCAAAGGATTTTGTTATAATACAATGACTTATATGAAGTGGACCTGTTCGTGAAAGAGTTCATGCATGTAATGGCTTTCACAAAGAATATTGAAACATTGTAGGTTCCTCAAATTAAAAAGCTATAAATTTTCTCAACAGGAAGGGATGGATCATAGATCCGTACATAATTTGCCTATGAAATGTGATTTGACTTCTTTGTTGTTGATTTATTGTTAAGAAATGATCAGAATTTAGAGTGGTGGAATGATAAGAAAGGCAAAGTAATTTTTATGCAACTTTGTTGGTTTTTGTGAGGGAACCTTGAGAGAGAAACTCTGCTAGGGTTTTTCTCTTTTCCAGCCACCTCTCTCCCGCTTCTTTCAGGCTCTCTTTAGCCATTGTCAGAGGGATTCTATGGATCCCTCCCTCTTGTCCTCTTCTTTTCCACCACTTCCCAACTCCTCTCTCCCCTCTAAACTTCTTGGGCTTGCAAACCCTCTACCATGGGACCACATTCTTATGAGTCTGCCTACTTCCTATTAGTTTCTTATTTCTTCACATTCAACTCTAGAGGAAATTATTGGCTTTCCTTTTGAGGATATTGCTAATGATGTTGAAGAGTGGAATCTAGCACTGGTGGGATATTCTTTTGGGAAGAGGCCTTTCTATTAAGCTCTTCTCAATGTCATAAGGAAATTATGAAAGTTTAAAGTTAATATCAAGTTTATCTTACTTAGTGATGGATTCTCTTCCTGTTCATGTTTTCCAGTGTTGAAGATTATGAAATGGTATGGTCTACATGTGCATGGTCAATTTTTAGAAAACCTTACATTTTTTCAAAAAATGGACATGACAATTCGATCCTAAGAGGGAAGAGTTTACCTCGGTGGCCATTTAGTTTAAGATCTATGACTTACCTCTATCTTGCTAGACTCAGATAGGGATTTCCCAAATTGCAACTAAATTTGGTTACTCCCATACGGTTGATGCTGTTATATTATCCAAATCAAGGCTCACATATGCTAGAGCCTATGTCTAAATCGATTCCACTACTGCTAAACTCGAAACTATCCCAATCTCAGTTGAAGGTAAAACTTTTACCTCGAAATCCAATGAGTGGTGCCCGACCTTCTGTGACATGTGAAAATCCCTAAACCATCATGTTGATGCAAGCCCCTCTAACCATAACCCTCAACCTTAACCTCCCTCCACCTTTATGAACCAAAGAGGTACAAGTTGCAAGCTGAAACTGCCTTCCAAGAATCCTAAAGGCATTCTTCCTCCACCAGAAAACTTATATTCCCCAACTAACTTAGTCCAGCATATCCCTTTCAAAACTAACAAACCCTCTACTTTTACCTCTTAAATCCTTGAGCCTACAGATACTAACAACACCTTTGGACCAACTCTAACACCAATCCTAATCTTAAACACTCCCCCACTATGGATACGCCATTTGCCTCATATCCTTTACCTCCCTCATCAGGCATCTCATCTACAAAAATCCTATCACCAAATAGATTTACTACTCTTTAAAATCTAACAGAATTTGAATCTTCCTCTACCCGGGAATCAGAAGAGCTACCTAAATATTATCAACCCAACTTACAATCCACTCACAATCCCTCTTCCAATTCTCTCTCAACCTCTAATCCTGCTAAGTCTATATCTAAACCACATAGAACAACCAAAGGTAAGGCCCTAAGAAAATGCCCCAATTGAAAGTGCTCTAAAACTACTTGAAAGTTCAAGGGGGTTGTCAATCCCTAAAGAACTACTCTCGAGGCTAACCAAGAGGGGGGTTAATTAGATATTAAAAAAAATACTTTAAATTAATATCAAAATCCCTTTCTTAAAGATTTTTCAGCATTCAAAAACAGATATTCAATACAACATAATATCAAAAACAAATTTTCAACCAAGATGTTATAACCAAAAATAAATGCGTAAAAGAAAGTTAAAAAAAAAAAACACACCAGATTTATAGTGGTTTGATCCGACTTAACCTATGTCCACTCCCCAAAGGGCTCATACAAGTATTGCACTAAAGCTACATAGCTACATAGATAAGCCCTTATAAAATCACTTCTACCTTCCTCGGTGAAGTGAAGTTGCTAGGTCCTTTGACACCATGGAGATCTTCTTCTTCCCAAAACATCCCTCAAAACGAACCTTGAATCCCATGGTATTGAGGTGCAAGCTTGCTAGAGCAACCATGTGAAATTCCCTCCACACTTCCTTGAAACCCCCTCAAAGGATTTTCTCCCTCTAAAACTCCACTTTTTCCTCTCTTACTCTTAGGTTCTCTCTTTAAGATTTCTCCAGAAGAATGAAGATATAATGGTTGCTAAAGAAATTTACCTAGTGCCTAGAGATAGCTTAAATAAAGGGCTTTAAAAAACCCTAAAAATTAATTTTGGTGGAAAAGATCATCCAGGACTATTGCAAGATAATCTAGTATGATGTGCTTAAAAAAAGGGCATAAAAAAATCCTTAAAAACACAATTATAGCGTAAAATATTGTCGAGTATGATAGCATGATCATTTAGGATGATGTACAAAATTTAACCTAATAGTCCTAGACGATCTCCGGATAGTCCAGGATGATCAACTCAAATTTGTACAGATCATCCTGTACAATATTTAGGAACATCCTAGATTATTAGAAGAAAATTTATGGTATTTCCACTCAGATGACTAATTATCGTCCCATTTATCTCTCAGGTTGTCAAGTGCAATATTCAGTGATTATCATGGATTATTAAATTAAATAAATAAAAAATAATTAGTCCCCTAATCACATGATTGATTTAGGAATGATTTTCATATATCATCCAGTACGATGTACATCATCCTGGACAAATAGAACCAAATATGAAATTTAAAAAAATTGCCTAAATTATGATAGGTGGCTATTTTTCATGATCATTACTGATCATCCTAAATGATCTAAATCGTACATTACTATTAGTTAAATGAACTAGTAGTACAATATAACATAAATTGTATAATATAATTAGTTCAAAAATTGAACTTCTAGTTTTGACTCAATCTCACTTCCTCTGAGTGTGTGTGAGCTTGGTCACCAAGAAAGCATACACCCCTTGTAAGACTTGACTTAAGAAATAAAAAAGTACATCAATTATTAATACAAACATCTTTATAACATAACCTATTATAGCCAATTTTCAGTCTTGAATCTTTGTTGGATGGTTTTTAGCATTACTGAAATATTAATATATACTCAAATAAATGTTCATTGCATATACAATTAATAAAAGGATGCCAGCCATAATGTTTGTATCATAAAAAATATAAAGTTGTGAGCCCGTGTTTCAACACAAATCACCCATCTCTAAATTTTTGACCCATCCTATTATTGTAGTTTGGAAAATCAAAGGCTTCAACAACTTTAATAAGGTTTTTTGCTGTAAGAATTTGGTTTGACACCATAATCTAGATATGATATGTCTCCTTGAATATAGAATCTCCTCTCTAACCTCAAGGACCCATGCTTCTGTTTTACTCACAAAATATTTTAGAATTAAAACAGTTTTCATAACTTCAACATTATCGCTCCTGGGCGCATATCAGGATTATGTGGAACTTAGATAAAAATGCTTTTTCCCAAACTTTCACTTACAACAAAATGATTTTTGGAATCATCTCTCATGGTTCCAAAAAACCAATCGTCATCTCTTTTATCTATGCATCTAACTCATTCGAGGAGCATTCTCTTCTCTAGGATGATCTTAGGAATTTGAAAAGACTAAACTACATTCCTTGGTTGGTGATAGGAAACTTTAATTATTGTTTGTTCCAATCTAAAAAGTTTGAAGGAAATGATATTATAGCTTCTAGACTTGCTCTTTTTAAATCCTTTATGCATAATACTAACCTTGTGGATGTTCCCTCGTTTGGAAACTTCTTCACTTTGTAAAATAAAAGGGTTGATAACCCTATACACCTCAAACTCGATCGGGTCCTTTATAATGAAGCATGGAATAAAGTGTTGCAAATTTGTCTTTCATGGATTATACTTTTGATGATTAGAAAACACTATGACTGCCTGTTTACACTGACATTTCAGGGCCAAGAAATCAGACGACAAACGGAGCAAGTTCAAGATTGGTAGATTAGGGTTGAGTTAGTATGTAATTTTAATTTTTCCTTCTTGAGTCAATTGTAATCGTTGATGTGAATAATGCAAAGTAACCCTACACGTGCGCACACTTAAGAGTATTAGAAATCCTATTTTTACTCACATCGGCCAGGACGATATCCACATCGTTCTGGACGATCGAGCTTAAAACAGAAACTGTAATCAGGGTTTCTTAGTTAAGGAAGCCGTTATTAGTCGATCGGCCTGGATGATACTTGTATCGGACAGGATGATAGGCTCAAAACAAAAAAAAATTACCACCATAAATAATTAAGGTATTCTATATTTTTGGTAATCGGTCATGATGATCTGGGATCAGCTTGGACGATATTCACAATTATGCTTTAATTGATCATACAATCAAGGAAGTAATCAAGGATGATTGATATGATCATATCATCCTCGAAGATTGCAAGATTGGCCAGGATGATCTATTCTAAAATCCTTTATTCTTCCTGGCCCATATGGATCGGCCAACACAAATTCAGAGCGATGTGCTGGACTATTTTTCTCTAATTTGAACTGATCGGCCAGGACGATCGTGAGATCGACCAGGATGATCGTGAGATCAGATTGGAGGATCAAGCCAATTTTCAATTATCCAGTTCATCTTCAAAGCGATGTTCCGGCATATCCACTGAGATTTGAACTGATCGTACAGTACGATATGTGTATCGTCCTGGACGATAAGGTCGGCAACTTGCAATTATTGTGCTATTTTGAGCTCTTCTTTATAAGAGCTATTGTTCAACATTTTGAACATCTTTTACTGCTATCTTAGCTTAAGATAACCTAAAGGAGAGAGGGAGAGAGGGAGAAATAGAGAGAGAGAGGATTTTGTGAGCGGGAGCTTGTGCGGGGATTAATAAGGGATTTCTCCAAGCATCATTCCACTTATTCTTCCTAGAGTCTCTTATCCTTGGAGAGGTTGGGAGAGATAACATTCAGTGACTTATTTAGGTTCTTTGCCTCCTTTAGGAGGAAGCAAAAGGAGGAAGGTTCTCTACCTTGTCGGGAATGGCAAAAAGAGATGTTTGTAAGGGATTCTCCGCCTAGCTGTGGGGGCTAAAGCAGAGTCAGAATTGTAGTGTAATACTCGGAGGGCGCCTCCAGGGAGTAGATGTAGGTCGAGTTGACCGAACCACTATAAACCTTTTTGTTCTTATTTTTTTACTACTTCCACATTTATATTTCCGCATTGTTTGTTTTGTGGTGTTTTGGTTTATGATATTTTGTGCTTTGCTTAAAATGTTTTTAAAATACTAATTCCCCCCCCCCCCCTCCCCCCCCCCCCCCCCCACCATCTTGGTTAATCTTGGGCCAATTCTATAGGGCTTAACATACCTAATGAATTTTCTAGTGGTATTAGAGTGAGATTCATAAAAACTGAGTTTGAAAACTTTTTGAATTTGATCCATGTCTAATTATGAGAATCATAACACTACTAAAGGATATTCGATTACACGACCTTCCTTGTTTGATAAACCTGCATGGCAATATTTTTACAATCTACTGATTATCGCATGTAGATGCTTATTAAAGAAGGGTATTCTCCACATTCTCGGGAAATTAACATAATTGAAATTGAAGTTGCTTTTACTAAATGGATTTTCGATGAAAGAGATTTAGCTCAATTGAATGCGAAATATTTGAATTTTTTTTTCTGTGCTTTGAAGTCTGAGGATTATATGTGTGTTTCCACTTATTCAACTGGTAAGGAAATATGGGATAGGTTATGCATTACTTATGAAGGAACCAATGAAGTGATTCTCTTGCATGACTATGAACTTTTTCGTATGAAATCTTCTGAATCAGTTTCTGACATGTATACACGGTTCACTCAAATTGTTACTTCATTGCATGCATTAGGAAGAGAACTTTCAAATTATAAAAAAGTAAACAAAA
The DNA here is from genome assembly GCA_019514585.1 of Dendrobium officinale. Taxonomy (NCBI): domain Eukaryota; kingdom Viridiplantae; phylum Streptophyta; class Magnoliopsida; order Asparagales; family Orchidaceae; genus Dendrobium; species Dendrobium officinale. The sequence continues at coordinate 30,127,320 of CM033683.1, forward strand.
TTTTTTAAATGCTTGCCTTCGTCATTTGATGCTAAAATCACTGCTATAACATAATTTAAGGATTTAAACACCTATTCAATTGATAACTTGCTTGGCTCACTCATTGCTTACAGGCAAGGGGTCAATCAAAGAAATCTTAATGCAGGTGAGAAAAAGAAGGAGAAAATGGTGGCACTGAAGGCACTCAAAATCGACTCTGACTCTTCTAGGTCTAAAAGCGATGAATTTGCCTTAATATCAAGGCAATTCAAAGGCTTTCTAAGGAAGAAATACAAACAACATCAAAATTTTAGAAAAGGTAAGGATAATAAATATTCTAAAGGATTGTCTGATGTGGTTTGTTATGAATGCAGGGGGCCTGGACATGTGAAAGATGATTGCCCTATACTTCAAGATCACTCAAGCAAAGAAAAGCGTGAGGAGAAACCCAAATTCAGGAAGGATAAGAAGAGAGTTCAAAAGTCATTCTAGGTAGAATCTGCTTCTGATTCATTTGAAACTAAAACTAAAAATGAGCCAAGAAACTTGTGCTTAATGGGAGAAGATAAAAGTGATGAAGAAGAGGAATGTAAACCTACCTATGATCATTTGTTTGAAATTTGTGAAAAAATCCATGCATCATACAAAAAGCTTAAGAATATTCATGCTAATTTGAAGTTAGAACTTTTGAATTTACAAAAAGAGCATGAAGTTACTCTTAAATATCATTCCATGATTGATTCAAATCACATGGCTCTACTTGATGAATATGATGATTTAAACAAAAATCATTGAAAATTAATATATGAGCATGATGCATTAAAAGTTTCACACTCCTCACTTGAATTTGATGTCAAGAAAGCTAAAGAGAAAGAGAAAAATTTAAGGATTGAAAATGATGTCTTAAAAGGTACAAACTTGAGGATTACAAATGAATTGGATACACTTATGAAAACCTGGATGACACCTACTTTCAATCTAAAGCCAAGACCTAGGAAGAGGCACAATAATCCAAATCATTTAAGAAATATTTTTCCTGGAGTTTGATGTTTTTCATGTGGCATGCTAGGACACATTTCACACACTTGCATCGTTCACCGTAGTACACATTGGGGGTGGAGACCCAAGGTGCTTAATTCACAGCATACCACACATGCATTGCATTCTACTTTTCCTAAGAAGGGACAAAAACTTGTTTGGGTTCCTAATTTTGATCGTTGTTGATTCTTGCAGGTTTGCTATCACCAAAGACCTCATGAAAGTATAGGATACTTGGACAAACGGAGGCTCACAGCTCAAAATTACTTAAACTTGCTGCTTCATAAATTCTTGAAATGCATTTGTGATTAATTTGTTTTTTTGTTCTTTGTGTGCTAGTTTCTTCGTTGATTTAGATTATTTGATTTTATTTTATTTTTATTTTGGTTTCCTATATGATAAATCTTTTCAAGCTTCTAGATTTTGGAGATTTAAAGCCAATGACTAGCTTCTCTAAATCAGTTAAAGGGAGAAATATCGTTGATGGTTTCCCTCCTTTTGACCTCGTTTAGTGGTATAATTTTCTTCTCAAACAAAAGTCAATCTCAATTTAATAAATAGTTTTTTAAATTAAGATCTTTTTTATCTTTCTATAATAATCTATCATATATATAATGTCTAAAGTTTTTATATATCTTTCAAGTTAATTGAGATCTTGCCTTTGCACTTATGATTGTGATTTTGTTTTGTGGCTAGTTCTTCCCTATATTAGAGAGAGAGCTCCTATTCTCTAATATCTAGAAGATATACTCACAACTAAAAATTCTTTTTAAGAGATTGTAAAAGAGAATTTAGCTTGCCAAAAAAAAAAAAAGGAAGTGGCAAAGATGCCAAAATTGAAATAAAAGATTATATACACAAATGTGTATAAAAAATCAGAAGATGCTCAAAGAGCCAATCAAACATACAAGAGGCATAAAATGAGACCGCTAAAACCAAGCTATCCTCTCTTTTCAAAAAACTTTTAAAACTTAGAAAAATTCATGGGTTGTTTGATATTTTCAAAGGCTTGATTCCAAATTCCATGATTGAGAAAATACTTTTGTATATTATTTATGAGATATTTTCTTTGTAACCAAGTTTTGAACGAATCTTCTTTTTATCCTTTTATGTTATTCTGAGCTAGGCTTTTTGTTTTCAAAAGACAATTTTTACCCTAAATGATGTCTGATCTAGGGTTAACATAATCGAATATTCTATCTTCTTCAGATTGTGATTTGTTAACTCCTTGATCTTTTGAAACTCTAAAATTTAATTATTTGGGAATTCTGTCATATGAATGCTTTGCTAAAACAAAAAAAATTTGAAATATTAAAAACAAAAATTTCATTTTTTCTTTCCTTTGATTATTTTAAGTTTTTTTTTTCGTTGTTGTTTTTAGCTTATTCATTTTTTGGGGGGTTTCTCTGATCATCTCCATCCCTCATTGATTTCCAATTTCTTGTCACATCGTCCTGGGCAATACCTCTATCATCCTAGACGATATGATAATTTCTTTTCAAATTTTCATTTGTTGAACTTTTCTATGCTTACTATTCATCATTCCCTACAATCCTCTATCGTCCAGGCCGATATGATCGAACTCTGTTACAATCATGTTGATCGTCTTGGCCGATACAATTTTTATCCTGACCAATGCATTTATGGTAATCTTCCTGGCTGATACACTGGGTCGTCCTGGACGATACACGTGTTATACGTTTAAAATCCTTAAAATTGGCCCCGGATTATCCATTATTAGACAATCGGCCTGGCCGATCCTTTGTTCGTCCTGGATGATACACGTGGCATAGATTTAAAGCATTTTAAATTCGTCAGGTACGATCAATTATTGTGCATCATTGTGGATGATACACCTTATCGGCCCGGACGATCTGCTTTTTCAATGGTCGTCCGGATTAACTCCTCGGGACGACCGGCTTTCTCTTATCATCCTGGCCGATATTTTATCGGCCTAGATGATCGGACCGACTTTTTGACCAATCGGCCTGTACGCAATAATTGAACAAGATCATCTTGGAGGATACTACAATCATCTTGGACGATATGGCCATTGCTTTAAATACACTCCATTCCAGCCTTGTTTTTCATCTCTCAACTTCATTTCCCTCTTATTTTCTTCCTGTATTTCTTGCTATGGCTGGTGGAAAAAGATTTTGACAAGCTTATGGAAGTTCCTCGAGGACCACTCTGGACCCTCGATTCAGGAATGCAGAGGATCAAGCTTCATACCATCTGTACAAAGAATGTGGCATCACACTTTCAAGAACCATCAATCCTGCCTATGTTTCGTATCTGGTAATGGATCTCTTTGCTCACACTTCACTCTATTTCATTCTTACCCTCGCAGTCCCCTTTTCCTCCTATTTTCTGCTTGAATTTTTTTAAAATCTTCACATTAACTCCGCCTTCACTACCATAACCTCCTATGTGAATCGACGCCCGGTCGAAATCACATATCAGGACTGTGCTGAACTTTTGTAGCTATCCACCATTGGGGATAAGATGCATACCATTTTTTCTGATCCTGATTTTGATTGGTCCTTGACCAATAATTTCCTTCGCTAGACTAACACACCCTTTCATGTTGGAGATACTAGCTCTTTAGTCAAAGATGTTGGGACAATCCAACATGTCCTTCGCACTTCCATAATTCCAAAGGCCGAGGATTGTGTCCACATCACTCCTCTACTTTCTTTGACTATGTTTTACATCATGGCCCATAGAGAATTCAATGCTACAGACCTAATTTTTAGGTATATTGATCATCTAAATTCAATCAGTGACCCAGGCTATAGTAGGAAACCCAACCTTGCCTTAGGATACCTCATAGCCTATATTCTTGAAAATAAATACAATCTTCAATATCCTGCTCGTCTTGACCTTCAAGCCTTACTACTCAAATAGTTTGTTCAATATCCTTCATAGTACTCGTCTCCACCCAGGAGATGGGGAAGGTCGGGGGGCCGAGGAGGAGGAGGCTCCCACTACCGCTCCCATTCCTTAACCTATTCCTCTCTGCCAGCACTCACAGTATGATTAGTTAGTGGAGAGGTTTAATCGATTGGAGACCCAGTTCGATACTTTTATTACTCACCAGCAGCAGCGATATGATGAGGATGTAACACGCTTCAACGCCTTTGCTGCACACCAGCAGCAGCAACACGACCAGGACATGGCCTGGTTTGGCTCATAGTTTGCTGCCATGACTAGTTTCTTTCGGCAGCCACCACCACCACCTCCATCTGAAGATCAGGGTCCTCGTTCTTTTAGATTCAGTTTCTGTTTTCTGTAGTTTGTTCTTTTTTGTATTGTGTTTGTTTTAGTTTTTGTTGCTTCATGTTTTGTTTTTGTTCCCTCTCCTTTTTGAGATGTCAAAAGAGGAGTAGTAGGTTTGTAACCTGTACCACTCTTTGAAATTTAAAAAGATATCTTTAGTTTGGCACAGGTATTTTTAGATTTGTGTTTTCCATCATCAAAAAGGGGGAGATTGTTGCAAATCTGTCTTTCATGGATTATACTTTTGATGATTTGAAAACACTATGACTACCTGTTTACACTGACATTTTAGGGCCAAGAAATCAGACGAGAAATGTAGCCAGTTCAAGATTGGGTAAATTACGGTTGAGTCAGTCTGGAATTTTGTCTTTTTTCTTATTGAGTCAATTGTAATCATTGATGTGACTAATGAAAAGTAACCCTACACACACACTTGAGAGTCTTAGAAATTTTGTTTTTACTCACATTGGCCAGGATGATATCCACATCATCCTTGACGATCGAGTTTAAAATAGAAACTCTAATCAGGGTTTCTTAATTAAGGTAGGAGTCATTAGGCGATTGGCATGGACGATACTTGTATCGGCCAGGACGATAGGCTCATAATAGAAAGAAATTGCCATCATAAATAATTAAGGTATTCTGTATTTTTGGTAATCGGCCAGGACGATCTGGGATCGGCCTGGATGATATTCATAATTATGCTTTAATTGATTAGACAATCAAGGATGATTGATATGATCATATCGTCCTGGGCGATCGCAAGATAGTCCAGGATGATCTATTCTAAAATCCTTTGTTCTTCCTGGCCGATATGGATCGGCCAGCTCAAATTCACAGGTGATGTACCGGCTGATATGGATTGGCCAGCATAAATTTAGAGCGATGTGCTGGACAATTTTTCTCTGATTTGAACTGATCGGCCAGGATGATCGTGAGATCGCCCTGGACGATCAATCCAATTTTCAATCGTCCAATTCATCTTCAGAGCGATGCTCCAGCCAATCCACTGAGATTTAAATTGATCGTACATGACGATATGTGTATCGTCCTGGACGATAAGGTCGAAACCTTCCAATTATTGAGCTATTTTGATCTCTTCTTTATAAGAGCTATTGTTCAACATTTTGAACATCTTTTGCTGCTTTCTTAGCCTGAGAAAACCTAAAGGAGAGAGAGAGAGAGAGGGAGAGAGAGAGGATCTTGTGAGGGGGAGCTTGTGACAGGATTCACAAAGGGTTGCACCAAGCATTGATCCACTTCTTCTTTCTAGAGTCTCTTTTCCTTGGAGAGGTTGGGAGAGGTAAGCTTCAGCGACTGATTAAGGTTCTCTGCCTGCTTCAGGAGGAAGCAAAAGGAGGAAGGTTCTCTGCCTTGCCGGGTGTGGCAAAAAGAGGTGTTTGTAAGGGCTTCTCTGCCTAATTGTTGGGGCTAAAGGAGAGTCACGATTGTAGTGCAATACTCGGAGGTCGGCTCTGGGGAGTGGACGTAGGTCGAGTTGACCAAACGACTATAAACCTTTGTGTTCTTATTTTTATACTTCTTCCGCATTTAAAATTTTGCATTGTTTATTTTGTGGTGTTTTGGTTTGTGATATTTTGTGCTTTGCTTAAAAAGTTTTTAAAATACCAATTCACCACCCCCCCTCTCTTGGTTAGTCTTGGACCAGTTCTATAGGGCTTAAAATCCCTAACGAACTTTCATAAATCCTTCCCTAATAGTATCTGTAAAGTAATGAATAGTTCGATTTCTAAACACACTACATTGATACTCAAGACCAACTCAGTTAAGACTGATAAACAAAGATTTAGGAATACAAATTATTTGATAAAAATTCCTGATTTTGGGAGTCTCTCTTATAAATTTTTTTTCACTCCTTCTCAAGGAAACCCTTTTATGATAAGTGTAAGTTGCTTAAGGAAAGCATCAAAACAACAAATTGGGATTCCTCTAATCCCATTCTGAACAAATGTATTGTCCTGTATGCTCAACAACAACACAATAAGTTACTTATTGATGTATATCCTCTAAATGTGTCTTTGTGTGAAAAACTCAAGAAGCTTAATGCAGATCTAATGTATTATAACTCTCTTTGAGAAGCCTAGACAATTCAAAGAGAAAATTTTAAGTGGCTTAGAAATGGTGAGGAAGACCTAAAATTTATATTTTCAAAGATTTATAAGTGGAAATCTCATAAATGAAGTATCCAACAAGATTCTATCATTGCTGGCAATCAGAGTTAAGCTGAAAATATTCATAATATTATTGAACACTTCAAAGACCTCTACAACTCTCCTTCCCCTATTCTAGCTTAGATTAATAAAATTCCTATTGGTAATGTTGTATGGAATGCTTCTTTCTAATCCCTGCTTATGTCGGTAACCAATGATTAGAACGTTTCTGCTTTTTCTTCATGCTATCCCAATTAGACTCCTAGACGTGGTGGATTTAAATTTGCATTTAACAAGAACATTTGGAAGATCATTGGATTAAAGGTTTGCAAGGATGATAGATCCTTTTTCAGCAAATGTTACCTTCCAAAACAAGTTAAAGAAAATTCTATTGCTCTAATTCCCAAGAATAATCATTGTTACGGATCTATGGTTTATGATTTTGATGATAGGAAACATTCCTTATTTCTCTACGATTTCCTTATGTGCTAACGTTTCAGGTCCACACGATCAGACTGCAATCTGGAACCAGCTCAAGATTGGGTAGACTAGGTCTGTGTCAGTTTGTAATCTTTTTCCTTTCTTGAGTCTGTTGTATTTAGTATGGCTATAACTTGGTAGAAATTCTCTTGCTCCCTATATGATTTCTGTTTTTGGTAACATCGTCCGAGACAATATTAATATCGGCCTGGACGATCTGTCCAAACTCAGAAACCCTAATTAGGGCATCCTCATTAAGGCAGCCGTCAACTGATCGGCCTGGACGATAATCTCAATTCAGAAAGAATCAATCGCCATAATCAGTTTATGAATTCTTTGTTTTAGGAAATCGGCCAGGACGGTATTATTGTCGTCTAGGACGATCTAACTAAATCATGCCTAAATTAATCTGGTATCTTTGGAAAGCATTAAAGGTTGATTGATACAATCACATCGTCCGGGACGATGGCCTGGACGATCTACATCGGACAGCTTATATTCAAGGCGATGATCAGGACGATTGAAATCGGTTTTAAACTAATCGGCCAGGACGATCGTGAGATCGGCCTGGACGATGTAACCAATTTTCTTCTGATCATCTCAAATCGTCCTGGGCTAATGAGCTTAATTTGTACTGATCGACCAGGATGATATGCCTATCGGCCTGGACGATAATGTCGGCAACTTGCATTAATGAGCTCATTTTAAGAGCTTCTATTTAAGCTTTGGCATGACACTTTGTAAGTGTCTTTGGCAGCCATTGTAGCTTCGTTCTTATGGGGGAAACTAGAAGAGAGAGCTTGAAAGGGAGAGAGGAAAGGGTGGAGTTTAAGAGAGGGAGAAGATCCTGTGAGGGTGGACTCAAGGGAGTGTGGAGGGGGTTCCACACGGTTGCTCCGGCAAACTCGCACCTTAGTACCATCGGATTCAAGGCTTGTCTCGAGGTAAGTTCTCCAAAGAAGAAGATCTCTTTGGTGTCAAAAGACCCGGCGACTCCGCCGCGTGGGGATGGTGGAAGTGATTTTGTAAGGGCTTCTCCACCTAGCTGTGGGGGCTAAAGGAGAGACATTTTTGTGGTACAATACTTGGAGGGTGCCTCCAAAGAGTGGACGTAGGTCAAGATTTGACCGAACCACTATAAATCTGGTGTGTTCTTTCTTTTTACTGTTTCCGTGTTTTAATTTCCGCACTTTGATTGTGGTGATTTTGGTTTGGGTTTTGGTTTTAAAGTTATCCAATTCACCTCTCTCTATTAATTAGCTTTGAGACTAGTTCACATAGGGCCTAACATTCCTAACAAAATTTCAAGTGGTATCAGAGTGATTTTCAAAAATTAAGTTTTTAAAGCTTTTGAATTTCGATCCATGGCTAATCGTACTATTGAGGAAGGTTTTTCAATCACCAGACCTCCTTTATCTTTAAAATGTGGCATATGATTTTAATTGGTTATTCATCACCATCACGTATTATTAATGGAATTAAATCTGATATTCCTTTTAATCAATGGAATTGGGATGAACGAATGGATGCTCAATTAAATGCAAAGTCTTTAAATTGTTTTTTCTGTGCTTTAAATTCTGATAATTTTATGTTAATATCCACGTGCACTACCGGTAAGGAAGTTTGGGATAAATTTCACACCATATACGAAGGCAATAGTGAAATCAAGCAATCCAAGTTGAATTTGTTAATGCATGATTTTGAAATGTTTTCTATGAAACCTTTTGAAACGATTTTAGACATGTATACAAGGTTTATTCAAATTACTACATCATTGCATGCCTTAGGAAAAGATTTTTCAAATTTTAAAAAAGTTAACAAAATTCTTCGTTGTTTACTTGAAAAATTCGATGCAAAAGTAGTTGCTATTTGTGAATCAAAAAATTTGAATGATTATTCTATTGATAATTTGATTGGCTCACTCATTTCCTATGAGTAAGGGTTGGGTCAAAGACTTTTGGATGCAGGTGAAACGATCATTCTAAAAGCTGAAGATATGGAAAAAGAAAGCTTAGTTGGTGACGATAGTAATGAATTGTCAAGCAAATCACAAAGCTCACCAATGCAAAAGCAAAAGTGGAAGAAAGGTAAAAGTGGTAAGGATGTCCATATTTCCACTGACACTATTTGCTTTCGATATAGGAAACCTGGACATATGAAGAATACTTGCCCTAATGTAAGAATTCGTCCTACAAAAGAAAAGGGCAAGACAAAGCTAAAGTTTAATTGGGAAAATAATGAAAAACACAAAGTCTCATGGGCAGACATAGTTTTTGAAGAATCGGACCAGGAAAGAGATAATGGTTAAAAACCTATCATTTTTTTTTCTTTATCTTGTGTTTTTTCGTTTCTGTTTATTCTTTTCTTTTGTTGTTTTCGTAAATTTTTTTTTTGTTCAACACACACATTCACCTTTCTAAAAAAATAAAAAATCTACTTCCTATTTTTTCTTGAAATCTTTGGTAAGTTGCTATTGACTTCTCTAAAAATAGTCAAAGGAAGGAAACTCTTGATTTTTTTTTTCTTCTTTCAATCTCTATTTCCTAAAAGAGGTTATTCTACTTTTGATTTAAAATCTTTTTATCTTTTAAATTGGTTTTTGAAACAAAAAATTTTATCTCCCTACGTTTTATTTATCTCATAGGAATCTTTTGCAAGTCGTTGAATCTAACTCAAAATTTTCTTAATCAAGAAATTTGCTTTGTCACTAAGATGGGTTTTTTCCTTTATTTTTTTTAAGATTAAGAAAGGTAGCATATTCAAAAAATTGGCCAATTATGCCGAAAAATAAAAAATGTGCAAAGCGTCAAATTGAAAAATATAGAATACACAAAGTGTATCAAAAGATGCGCAGTGTGACAACCAATGGTCAAAAGGCATAAAATGAGCCCACAAAAAGTTAATGTTTACCATTCTTGTACTTCCTAAAAAGCTTTAGAAAACCCTTGATACTTTTGATACTTGACTTTGAAAATCTTGATTCTTGATTCAATAATTCGTGCATTGATCTTCTATTAGATATGTTTTATGGAAGGAGTTTTTGAAAAATGATTGTTTCTTTCTCTAATTTGTTTTATGATTTAGATATTAAATTAAAAAAGTTTTTAAGCCTTTTCAAAGAACTTGAGTTTGGATTATCGAATCTTAAATTTCTAACCTTTACTGGGTTATGCGTTGTCAATCCAATTCTACTAAGTTTTTGATTAAAACTAAGAGGTAACTTTCTCATTTTAAGAATATTTGTTTTTTCACTAGATCAGGGAATGTTTTTGTCTTTTGGTCGTTTTGTTTTTGTGCCTCCTCTCTTTTTTGATAATGTCAAAGGGGGAGAACGTATTGTTGAATTTTTTGTTTCGTGTTTGTATCTTAAATTTAAAAACAACAAAAATATTTTTTATCTCTCCTATTTTTAAAAGAGTTTTTCTAGTGAGGGGAAGATTAGGAAGAGTATTTTTTTTTTTTTTTTGAAAATTCAAATAGAAATGTTTTGCCATCATCAAAAAGGGGGAGATTGTTACGGATCTATGGTTTATGATTTTGATGATAGCAAACATTCCTTATTTCTCTACGATTGCCTTATGTGCTAACGTTTCAGGTCCACACGATCAAACTGCAATATGTAACCAGCTCAAGATTGGGTAGACTAGGTCTGTGTCAGTTTGTAATCTTTTTCCTTTTTCTTGAGTCTGTTGTATTCAGTATGGCTATAACTTGGTAGAAATTCTCTTGCTCTCTGTATGATTTCTATTTTTGGTAACATCGTCTGGTACGATATTAATATCGTCCTGGACGATCTGTCCAAACTCAGAAACCATAATTAGGGCATCCTCATTAAGGCAGTCATCAACTGATCGTCCTGGACGATAATCTCAATTCAGAAAGAATCAACCGTCATAATCAGTTTAGGAATTCTTTCTTTTAGGAAATCGGCGAGGAGGATATTATTGTCGTCTAGGACGATTTAACTCAATCATACCTAAATTGATCTGGTGTCTTTGGAAAGTATTAATGGTTGATTGATACGATCACATCGTCCGGGAAGATCGCATGATCGGCCAGGATGATGGCCTGGACGATCTACATAGGACAACTTATATTCAGGGAGATGATAAGGACGATTGAAATCAGTTTTAAACTAATCGGCCAGGACGATCGTGAGATCGGCCTGGACGATGTAACCAATTTTCTTCTGATCATCTCGAATCGTCCCGGGCTAATGAGCTTAATTTTTACTGATCGGCAAGGATGATATGCCTATCAGCCTGGACGATAATATCGGCAACTTGCATTAATGAGCTCGTTTTGAAAGTTTCTATTTAAGCTTTGGCATGACACTTTGTAAGTGTCTTTGGCAGCCATTGTAGCTTCGTTCTTGTGGGGGAAACTAGAAGAGAGAGCTTGAAAGGGAGAGAGGAAAGAGTGGAGTTTGAGAGAGGGAGAAGATCCTGTGATGCGGGACTCAAGGGAGTGTGGAGGGGGTTCCACACGGTTGCTCCGGCAAACTCGCACCTTAGTACCATCGGATTCAAGGCTTGTCTCGAGGTAAGTTCACCAAAGAAGAAGATCTCTTTGGTGTCAAAGAACCCAGCGACTCCGCCGCACCAGGGAAGGTGGAAGTGATTTTGTAAGGGCTTCTCCGCCTAGCTGTGGGGGCTAAAGGAGAGACACTTTTGTAGTGCAATACTTGGAGGATGCCTCTAAGGAGTGGACGTAGGTCAAGGTTTGACTGAACCACTATAAATCTGGTGTGTTCTTTCTTTTTACTATTTCCGCGTTTTAATTTCCGCACTTTGATTGTGGTGATTTTGGTTTGGGTTTTGGTTTTAAAGTTATCCAATTCACCTCTATCTATTAATTAGCTTTGGGACTAGTTCACATAGGGCCTAACATCCCTAACGAACTTTCAATCATGCTAAAAGTGTTCATTATTTCCATCACATTGCACTCTACAAATGTCTTTCATAAAATCATAGCCAAGATTCTTGCAACTCATATGAAGCTGATCATGTTCGAGGTTATTCACCATAGTCTTGCTACTTTTATTAACAGCAGAATCTCCACTGACAACTCTATCCTTCCAGGTGATATTCTCGGATTCCTCAATAAGAACCATAAACATAGCTACTTATGTGATAAATTAGACATTAAGAAAGCATTTGACACTATCTCTAGAGATTTCCTCTTTGCTAGAATGACTCAAAAGGAGTTTCCTCCCACTTTCATTAATTGAATTAAATCTTGTATTAATGGAACTCACTTCTCAATTTGCATAGATGGGTGTCTTCAAGGAAATTTTGTCATCATGGATTCTTTTTCTTGCATATTGATGACAATAATGATCTAGAGAGATTTGAAGGATTCAACATGGACTATTTTCTGCCTTTCGTACCTTTCCTATGCAGATGACTTATTGGTTTTTGTAAATCCACCACCTAAAACTATTATCACCTTGTGAGGGTTTTAAGTACCTTATGTAACTATTCAGGCTTGCATCTTAACATGCATAAGAGTTCTCTTACTATCTCCTCCCATGCACTAAATGCTTCTACCATTTCTCAAACATTACAAATTTACAATATTGCCACAAAAATAACATACATGGCCCTTCCAATCTCACTGCGTAGAATCAAAGTTTTTGATTTCTCCCCTTTGATTAAAAAAGTTACTAACATGCTCTATACATGGAAAGAAACTCTTCTTTCTTTTGTAGGTAGGATAGAATACATCAAATTGACTATCACAAAATAAGTGGCTTATTGGCTTAGAGGTTCTACTGTCCCTATAACAACTGCTAAGGTCATTTGAAAACTTTCCTCAAAATTTCTCTTCTATGGAGATACTCAAAACTGAGATCTACACCTTATTTTGTTGAAGAATAATTTCAAGCCATTTTCTAATGGTGCCCTTGGTATTGCCTCTTTGCAAGCTTTATGCACAACCTTCAATTTTGGGACTATTGTTAGACTTTATAATGATGCTACCTTCCCCCTTTCTTGTTGGTTAAAAGCTAGATATATTTCTCCTTAGAAAAATTGGCAACATAACTCTTCATATTTTTGGAAAAGAATTTGCATTATGGAAACTTTGTTTAACAACAAATTTAATTTTCAAATCGATCTTAACAATCTTGTCTCCATCCTAGGGATCCCTGGTGTCTAAATGATAAAATAACTCAAATTTTTGTTGAACTGCTATCCACCTCAAATTTTAATCAGAAAGCTACTCTTGCTGACTGGATGTCATGAAACAAATGGTCTTTACTATCAGGAATTATGTTTATGAATCCATATATATCCTAACTGCTAATGAAACATCACCTGGGGAAATATAGTGAACTCCTCTTTTAAAGATTACTAGGAATTTTTTTAGATGGATGACACCTACAATTTTTATTTGCCAGTCTGGCACAAAAAGCACTCTTTGATATTTTATATTTTTACTTGGTTGGCGTAAAGAGCTGGTCTTAAAACTTCTGAAGCTCTTTACAAAAGAAGTGTTTGTATTTTGGACCTCAAATGTTCTCTTTGTCAAGGTTGCTCTAAATACACCTCTCATCTGATGTTTGAATGTGACTATTCCTTTCATGTTTTAACTAAATTAATCCCACATTTTTTGTAATTACTTCTTTAGACCGGCTATCTCTCAAGCTCTTGATCAAATTGGAGGAGTATCTTTTGATTAAAACCTCAAAGATGTGATTTTTCTTATCCTTCATGCTTCGATTTATTTTGTCTAGACAGAATACAATAATAGGAAATTTAATGGTAAGGTTGTTTGTGCCATCTCTTTATCAAAAAAAAAAAAAAAAAAAAAAGCTATAGCAGTTTATCTTAAACTTGATAGATGGAAAAGTAAAGTTATCTAAAAATAAAAGCTAAATTTAAGCTACACTTGAGCTCTTATGTGTTGGTTTTTTTTGGTTTTTCCTATCTAAGACTTTGTTTCTCTTGAATTATCTCTATATGGATGTTCTTACTGTTTTCCTTAGAATTTTGTTGCATGGAAGAATTTTTTGTGAACTTTAAATTTTTGTGTTTATCAAATTAATGAAGATTCTCCTTACTCTATAATCCGGGTGAATTTGATTATATTTTTATTTATCATAACTCACTACTGACTTTCGGTTGCCTTGCATGGCGCATATTCGGTGCCAGTATGTTGCCTTCGGTTCACAATTCGGTTTTAGTTTGGCAGGTATTTTTTTGCCTAGGATTATGAAGGCTCATGTTAATCTCCTTTTGGATGGTCTATGGGGTAGCCAAAGGAGATTGTGACTCCTAATAAAACTCTTACACTCCATGCTGAGTCATGTCCTTGCAGTGGTCACGTCTTGTTTTTTTATTTTTCTGGTTCCTTTTTTTTTTGTAGTACATGTCTTCTTTCTTCTTTGGACAATCTCTTTTTGCTAATGGCTGGTTTTGTTTCCTTATGCACACCTTTCTCCATTTATAGAATATGCTAAGCCTTAATTTTTTCTACAAAAAAAATGTTAATAATTGAATTCCATTTAATAGACACAGCTGTTATACCATGTTAAACTATACACACTGCTACAGTTAATTAAGTTGTAAGGACCATCATATAGAGCATCCTAAATCATGGTAAACTATGCACAAACTTTTGTTCTTATATAAGTTGTAAGGCCCAGTGCCTTACCTACTAATTGTTTTTAAATATAATTTGAGGGACCTGCAATACATTAATACTATTTGTTTCCTTGTTCCATATTAATTGCTCATAGAAGATGCATTTTGGCATTGTGTGGAAAAAATGATGATATTAAAATTACGAAGGCACTAAAAAAAATATTGAAAAGAATATGCGATGCTTTCTCTTAGGGCCATTATATATATTTTTAATTTAGATTAAACATGATCAATCATACAATTAAGTTATTAGTCATGCTTAAGTCAAAACGTTATCCCCTTTTCTTCAATTTTTTCCTCTCTATTTTTTAGGGAAAATTTGAGGCAAAGCTAATTTCATTGATAAAATAAAAGTAATAAAACAACACTAAAACCATATACAAGTAATAGTAAACAGAACTGTGAAAAAAAGTAAAAAAACCCAAAAATTTGAAAAGCAAAGAGAGGTGTGGGGGACTCGAGAGACAAGGACCTTAACCTAACGGACTTGAGAAAGATCATGAAAGCATTAGATTATTGATCCATAGAAAGAGTAACACAAAAAAGGTCCTCTTGTTGCCAGAAACCCTCAAAAAATCATTTTCGTAGGGTGTTGAATAAGCTTGACAATTTTAGATACTATAACCATCCAAGGGAGACCCTGAGCAGACGGGTCCAAAAATCATCGTCCCAAAAAAGTCCTGAAATAGAAGCAGAAAACAATGTAAATTTCATCTATATTTTTCCATTTTAAAACCATCTCATAGATATAATTGGTAACCGTGATGCATATGAAGGGTGGAGAGGATATAGAATTCCCAAAATGCATATCATTGCGTTCTCTCCATAAGAAATAAATAGTACCACAAACAACCAAAAAATAGAAGTTCTCTTTGTTGTGAATTAATGGTTTCTGATTTTGATGATAGAAAACGTTCTTATTTCTCTACGAATGCCTTATGTATTGACATTTCAGGTTCATATGATCGGACTGCAATTTGGAATCAGCTCAAGATTGGTTAGACTAGGTCTAAGTCAGTTTGTACATTTTTTCCTTTCTTGAGTCTATTGTATTTGGTGTGGCTCCTGATATTTTGTAACTTGAAAGATTTTTTGTTGCTCCCTAAAGATTACTTTTTTTTGTAACATCATCCAAGATGATATTTATATCGTTATGGACGATCTGTTCAAAAGCAGAAACCCTAATTAGGGCATCCTCATTAAAGTAGCCCTCAATATGCAAAATAGATCATCCTAGATGATTTTGTATCGTCCAGGATGATAGTCTCAATTTAGAAAGAATCTGCCTCCAGATCTATTTAGAAAACACCTATTTTTAGCATCGTCCAAGACTATAAAATATCATCTAGGACGATCCACGTCAATTTTTCCAAAATTTCACTGGAATTTTAGGAAAGTGATTATGACTTTATTTCACGATCAAATCAGCCTGGATGATCTCCAGATCGTCCTGGCCGATATGCTGGATGATTGGTCATCAGATAGCTATTTTTTAGTGCGATGTAAAGGAAGATATTCCACAATTTGTACTGATTGTCCAAGATGATATATTATCATCATGGACGATATAAATAAATTTCTTATGATCGTCTCAAATCATTCCGGCTGATTGGGCTTACATTGTACTTATCGTACAGGATGATATGCATATCATCCTGGACGATAATATCGGCAACTTGCATTAATGAGCTCGTTTTAAGAGCTTCTCTTTAAGCTTTTTCAAGACACTTTTGTAAGTGTATTTGGTAGCCATTGTAGCTTTGTTCTTTTGGGGAAGACTTGAAGAGAGAGATTGAAAGGGAATGAGGAACTGGTGACATCTGAGAGGGAGAAGATTCTGTGAGGGGGGACTCAAGGGAGTGTGGAGGGGATTCAACACGGTTGCTCCGGAAGGCTTGCATATTAATACCATCGGATTCAAGGCTTGTCTCGAGGGAAGTTCACCGAAGAAGAAGTTTACTTTCGTGTCAAAGGACGCGGCGACTCCGCCGCATCGGATAAGGTGAAAGTGATTTTGTAAGGGCTTCTCTGCCTAGCTATGGGGGCTAAAGGAGAGTCACTTAGTTATTACAATACTTGGAGGGTGCCTCCAAGGAGTAGACGTAGGTCAAGGTTTGCCCGAACCACTATAAACCTGTGTGTTCTTTTCTTATTATTGCTTCAACAATTTAATTTCCGCATTTGGTTTTGTATGTTGTGATATTGGTTTTAGTTTATGCTTTGCTTAAAGATTCTTCTTTACCAGTTCACCTATCTCTCTTTATTAGCCTTGGGGATAGTTCATAAGGGCCTAACATCCCTAACGAACTTTCAATTGGTATCAGAGCGGGATTCATAAAAACAAGTTTTTAAAAGCTTTTGAATTTTTGATCCATGGCTAATTTGTTTAGTCGTAATGTTGCGGAAGGTTATTCAATCATTAGACTACCTTTATTTGAAAATATTTCATTTGATAATATTTAAAAGCCTTATTTGTGTGTTTGTGTTGTGTTTTGTTTTGTTTTTTTTTTTTTTTTTTTCTTTCGATTTTATTTTATGTTTTTGTCTTTGTTAATTCTTTAATTTTTTTTACTTATTTTTTGTTTTTATTTTGTGATTTTTTTTATTTTTCTGATCAACACACACATTCATTTTTCTAAAAATGAAAAATCTACTTACTATTTTTTCTTGAAATCTTTAGTAAGTTGCAATTAACTTCTCTAAAAACAGTCAAAGGAAGAAAACTCATGTGATTTGACTCTCAATCTCTGTTTTCTAAAATAGGTTATTTTACTTTTGATTTAAAATCTTTTTCATCTTTTAAATTGGTTTTTGAAACAATTTTTTTTATCTCTCTACATTTTATTTATTGCATAGGAATCTTTTACAAGGTGCTGAATCTACATCATAATTTTCTTAATCAAAAATTTTATTTTTGTTAATAGTATGGGTTTAATTTTGGTTTTAAGATTTCAGAGAGGTAACATATTGAAAAAATTAGCCAATGATGCCAAAAATAAAAGATGCGCAAAGACGCCAAATTGAAAAAATAGAATACACAAAGTGTATCAAAAGATGCGCAGTGCGCCAACCAATTGTGAAGAGGCATAAAATGAGCCCACAAAGTTTAATGCTTACCATTCTTGTACTTCTTAAAAGACTAAGAAAACCCTTGATACTTTCGATACTGGAGTTTGAAAATCTTGAATCTTGATTCAATAATTCGTTCATTGATCTTCTATTAGATATATTTTATGGAAGGTGTTTTTGAAAAATGATTATTTCTTCCTCTAATTTATTCCATGATTTTGTTATTGAATTAAAAAGTATTTTAGGCTTTTTAAAAGAACTTGAGTTTGGCTTATCAAATTCTGAATTTCTAACATTTTTTGGGCTATGCGTTGTCAATCCAATTCTACTAAGTTTTTTGATTAAAACTAAGAGGTAACTTTCTCATTTTAAGAATATTTGCTTTTTCACTAGATCAAGGAAATTTTTTTTTTGTTCGTTTTATGTTTTGTGCCTCCTCTCTTTTTGATAATGTCAAAGGGGGAGAACATAATGTTGAATTTGTATTTTTTTTCTTTTCAAAAAAAAAAAAAAAAAAAAAAAAAATTTTTTTATCTCCCCTATTTTTTAAAAGGGTTTATTCGAGTGAGGGAGAGATTAGGAGAAAATTTTTTTTTTTAAATTTAAAATTGAATTGTTTCCGATCATAAAAAAGGGGGAGATTATTGAGGATCAATGGTTTATGATTTTAATGATAACAAACATTCTTATTTCTCTGAGACTATCTTATGTACTGATATTTCAGGTTCACACGATCGGACTGCTATTTGGAATCAGCTCAAGATTGATTAGACTAGGTCTGAGCCAATTTGTACATTTTTTCCTTTCTTAAGTCTATTGTATTTGATGTGGCTCCTAATATTTTATAACTTGGAAGATTTTCTATTGCTCCCTAAAGATTTTTGTTTTTGGTAACATCGTCCGGGATAATATTTATATCGTCCTAGACATTCTGTCCAAAAGCAAAAACCCTAATAAGGTCATCCTCATTAAAACAGCTGTTATTATGCAAAACACATCGTCCTGGATGATTTTGTATCGACCAGGATGATAGTCTCAATTTA
Organism: Dendrobium officinale; assembly: GCA_019514585.1. NCBI lineage: Eukaryota > Viridiplantae > Streptophyta > Magnoliopsida > Asparagales > Orchidaceae > Dendrobium > Dendrobium officinale. The sequence goes on from CM033683.1 coordinate 30,146,025, forward strand.
GAAAGAATCTGTCGTCAGATCTATTTAGAAATAACCTATATTTAAACATCGTCCAGGTGGATCGTCAAGAAATATAAAATATCATTCAGGACGATCCAGGTCAATTTTTCCAAAATTTCTATGGAATTTAAGGAAAGCAATTATGATTTGATTTCACGATCAAATCGGCCTGGATGATCGCCAGATCATCCTGGCCGATATGCTGGACGATTGGTCTTCAGATAGCTGCTTTTCAAGGCGATGTCTAGGACGATATTCCACAATTTATACTAATCATCTAGGATGATATTATCATCCTGGACGATATGAATAAATTTCTTATGATCATCTAAAATCGTCCCGGCTGATTGGGCTTAAATTGTACTGATCGTAAAGGACAATATGCCTATTGTCCTGGACGATAATGTTGGCAACTTACATTAATGAGGTCGTTTTAAGAGCTTCTCTTTATGCTTTTTCAAGACACTTTTGTAAGTGTCTTTGGCAGCCATTGTAGCTTTATTCTTTTGGGGAAGACTTGAAGAGAGAGCTTGAAAGAGAATGAGGAACGGGTGACATCTGAGAGGGAGAAGATTCTGTGAGGGGGGACTCAAGGGAGTGTGGAGGGGATTCAACACGGTTGCTCTGGCAGGCTTGCATCTTAACCGAAGAAGAAGTTTACTTTCGTGTCAAAGAACCCGACGACTCCGCTGCATCAGGGAAGGTGAAAGTGATTTTGTAAGGGCTTCTCCGCCTAGCTATGGGGGCTAAAAGGAGAGTCACTTAGTTAGTACAGTACTTGGAGGGTGCCTCTAAGGAGTAGACGTAGGTCAAGGTTTGCCCGAACCACTATTAACCCGGTGTGTTCTTTTCTTATTATTGCTTCCGCAATTTAATTTCTGCATTTGGTTTTCTATTTGGTGATATTGGTTTTAGTTTATGTTTTGCTTAAAGATTCTTCTTTACCAATTCACCTCTCTCTCTTTATTAGCCTTGGGGACAATTCATAAGGGCCTAACATCCCTAACCAACTTTCACTCTTATTGTAATTCACCAATATATTTAAACAAATGAAAAAGCATTGGTTTGAGAAGGAAATCATTCATAATTGGAAGCAATGAGGAGACAATAGAAAAAGAAAATTTACACTGAAAAAAAAAGTTCATAATGTTTTCATCCGCAACCTTGCAAAAGGGAAAACCCTATTAATATGAATTTTCCTCCTTTCTAAAACATCAGCCATTTTAAAACCCCCCAAATTATCAACATATTAAAAGAAGAAAATTTGAGAATGTACCTCTTATGCCATATAAAATTAAACAAGGCCCCCATCTTCAAATAACAGAAAAGATGCATCCTAAAGGTGTGGAAATTGGGCTTGTCCGACCTATTCCAAACCGCCGAAGTAGCAGGTTCTGAAAGAATAGGAACATAACAAATTTTTGTAGCAACTTAGGAAGAAATGAAATCAGGGAGAGACCAAACACCATCCAGAATGTAATCTTGAACCCATATCTTCCTGGACCCAGGTTGTTACAAAAATTCCAAAATGGCATTGCCATCGCACCATGGGTCCCAAAATAAAGAAAGCTTATATGTAGTTGAGGATACATTAAGCTTAATTTTATATTTAATCAAAGAAGCAAGGCAACAACAGATTAACCTCCAAAATATAGAAGAGGACATTTGGGGCTGCTTCGAAGGAGAGGGAAACTTGAACAGAAACTTGTCAGGGACCAAAGAATCCACAGAGAGATACCTCTCGATAAAAAAACATCCAAATCAATGATAAAAAGGTTTAATACAAGGGATAACCAAACCCCCAAATCTTAATGGAAGATAGGTCTTATTCCAAGCAATAAGGTGCATTTTTTCTTTAACTTGCTTCCCTAATCCAGTAAGATATCGTGCTAGCGATGGAGAATTTCATGAATTATAATCTACTTGCATAAGAAAAAATTTCTACTTTCCACCATCAAATAGAGTAGAAATTATACTCGGTAGTGGTTACAAGTTGAAATTAGGTTTTTGGTGGAAATGGAAATGCCAAGATATTTGAGATAAGATTCAGACAGGGAGAAGCCAAGAGAGGAACTGATATCATTATTAGCCACACAATATTGAAAAAAGGATGGAGCATTTTTAATTACTAATGTGAAGCCCAGAAACAACTGTAAAGGAAGCAAGAGTTTCCTTTAAGCACAGAGTATTAGTAGTGGTTTCAACCCCAAACACCAAAATAACATCCTCATATAGCAGATGCCCTAAATTTAAAAGACCATAAGGAATCCCCAAAAAATTTCTTGCCTCTAAGACACATGAGAAGGCATCCATCATAATGGTGAAACGTAGAGGGAAAAGGGGACAACCTTGCCTCAAATCTAAGGAAGATAAGAAATAGCCTTCAAGAACACTGTTAATACATACAAAAAAAAAAAAAAAAAAGGAACATCATAAATGCAGCCATTAATCCAATTAATAAACTTAGACGGGAAGCCTTTGAAATGCAGCTTGTAGATTAGGAACTCCCTTAAAACCATACAAAAATCATTTCTAATATCCAATTTGGCAGAAAAGAAGTTGTTGCAAGCCATAACATTAAACTCCTTCAGGAGTTCAGAGGAGAGAATGACATTATCAGAAGAAATTCTATTGTTAATGTAACCCGCTTGACTGATATGAAAGATATGAGAAACAGTATCCCTTAAATGATTTTTGGAGAGCTTAGCAATGATCTTATAAAACACATTACATGAAGATATGGGATGGAAATTAGTGATGTTTTGGGCATAAGAGCAATTTGGGACTAAAGCTATAGCAATAGGTTTTGCATGCATAGGGAGTTGACCCGAGTTAAAAAAATTCTTAACCGCATTGCAAACTTGAAAACCAATTATGTCCCACATAGATTTGTAGAATTCAAATGTAAATCCATCAGGACAATGTGTGGAAGAGGCTAGTGAAAGTTTGTTTAGGTTGTTAGACCTAAAGAAATTGTCCCAATGCTTACCAAGAGGTGGATGAATTTGTAATTTAAAAAATTTGTTGGAAATTTTATAGAAAACTATTTTATAATTTTATTACAATGAATTTTTTTATCAAATTAAAAAAGAAAAAGATTCTAGAGGAACGCTCGAGTCAAATCTTCTCATTCGAACTAAAATTGTATAATATGATTAGTTTGAAAAATTACAAAATTTGATACTCCCCCAGTGTGTGTGTGCACGGTTACATAGTTACAATTATGCTCTCCTAGACTCATGAAAAATATAAAAAGTATAGACTTCAAATACAATTAATCCTAGTCTAATCTATCTTCAAGACTTTGACTATCTAGAGTATGATTTCCCTAGAACGTTAGTACACACAAATAACTAAAGAAGTATTTCCAATATATGTTAGGAGCAATAGTAATCAATACAATAATATTTTGTAATCATCAAGAACACACATGATATGAAAATATAGTTATGAAAACTAAGTTGCAACAATCTCCCCCTTTTTTATGATGGCGAAATAATTATTATTTGAGTTAACATTTAAAACTATTTATCTCCGTAGCTCCTCCTAAATGAATGACTAACTTAATAATAAAGAGTTACAAAGAAGATAAAAAATAATAAACCTAAAGATAAAAAGAAATAACAAATAACAACTACTCAAATAAAAAATAACTCTAACAAAAATGCGAACACAAACGAACATTCAAACATTCAATATGAATACATATGAACATTGCACACAATACAAACACAAAAAAATATTCAAATATTGAATATGAATACATACACACATTACAAATTTATATTAATCATCAAACAATATATTGACTCCCCCTTTTGACAACAAAAAAAGGGAAGTACAACTTGAAATGAAAATTTTCTATAGATAAACCAAAAGAGTTGAAAGAGAAAAGGATTTTAAACCAATTGCAAATACAATATTAATTTTATAATACTAAATTTTTTTTTTCTAAAATCTCAATCAAAGAACAATTAAGATAAGAAAAGTCAACTAAATTCATTATTCATGCTAGACAAATAAAAAAAATTATTATTACAAATATGACAAAATGAAGATGGTTATCTTTGAACTCAGTATTAAATATGATTGTTAATTAGATAGATTGAATGATAACGGAAAGAACACAATAAAATCATTCAATTATTGATATTTCGAATATTTTCAAATATTTGTGGCACACTTCATGTATGCTTTTTATTTCGGCTAATTTTGTGCATCTTTTTACTTTGTGAACCATTGCACATGTTTTCTATTTTTGCACTCTTTATGAATTTCTTCCTTTTTTTTTTGGATCTTTCTAATATTAGTAATCTAAAATAAAATTTCACTAATAAAAAAAATAAATATATTGAAAAAGGAAAAAAATTAATAAGACATCAATCTTGCAACATTTATAGTTTTGATATATTTGTCTATAAGAACACGAAATTGATTTCCTTATCTAAATCCAGTTATACTTTTAATTTAAAATTTTTAAAGATTAAATTTTGTAATATAATTAATTTGTAGAGCAAAGTAATTGATAACCTATTTCAACAATCAACTTGAAAATGCTTTTCTCTTTAAAGAGATAAACATTTCAAGAATTAAGAATGAATACATGTCAACAAAACATTTCATTGATATAAAGGATCACATACAAACATTTCATTGATACCACACATAACAATAATCAACAAACATCATCTTATAGATTCAAAATAACATATAAAACCACTACACTCATAGAAGAAGTAATAGAGCAACAAAGATAAAAACTCAGAAGCAAGAATAACAATGAAGTACATCTAGAAATCCGAGAGGGCCCTGATGTGGAGGAGGATGCTGATTGAATATTGAAAATTAAGTATTCATTATAACTATATTCATGTTGACTATGTCAAATTTACCACGGATATAACTCATGTCTTCCTGATATTTCAAATCATGCTGATTTAAGTGGTTCTCAATTTGATTAAAGCATTGATCAAAATGAGTCTCCAATCTTTTAAAGCGCTGGACCATTTCCTAGAAGAAATTCTAGTTGGATCAAGGTGTAGGTAATAGAGTAGGAGTTTTCCCATCTTCCTCTGAATAATCACTCTCTGAATTCTGATCCCACCCAAAAAGTACCCCAAAAGAGGTATCAGTGAAGTAAATAAGAAGTTCTATGGGAGGATCAGGATGGATAAAATTGTGCTTCTTTTTTAGGATGAATGTAACTATATGTCCTAAAGCCATATTTTTCTTTCTTTTATGATGAGCAAGTCCAATTTCAGAAATATTATAAATATAAACTATGATGAGTTGAGCTTCATCAAAGTGTTTTAAGTGATAATCAGATAAATGACTATGGACAAAAGTGGAGTCATATTTATGCGATCACCAACTTTGGGCATTATTAACATTCTCAAAATATGATAGATGACATGGGAATTTTGATTTAGAGTGTAAATCATAGACCAATGACACACATTGGATACACCTTTTAGAGTTTGATTAATTTAAGACTATCGAAATTGGATCTTGAGGACAAAGTGTGGGTTCTAATCCCCGTGGTTAACAAATGGTGATAGTTACAAAAATCTTCCTTTGTAATTTATAAATATTGTTTCTGAACAAAGAAAGTAATCCTTGAGTGGTCTTGGTTAACTCTCATATTGGCCAAAAAGTATTGAAAAGTCTCTTTGTGCTAGGCAAATATGAGAGTTAGGATGAAAGAAAGTTGAGTTGATGGAAATGATAGAAAAGTGAAGATCAACCTGAATAAGAAGTCTAGAAAGGGTGATCTTAGCAGCATAATATCGAAAGAAGGCATCCTTATTCTCCATATATTGAAAGTGATCATCCCTACCACTTATAGAAGAAGAACCCTTAGAATAACGGGGTCATTTTCTAGAACATGCCATTCCTAAGATGAGGGCTCTAGAGGGTTTTTAAATGGATATAAAGGTGAATGAAATTGCTTTCAAAGTCACTTATATTTAAAATAAAATGACCTATCATACAATATGAAACACGGATCGTACGTAAGATTTTAAAATTGTATGGGATGAAATTGTTTTTGTAAATATGAACGGAAATGGCCAAAAATGAAACGACTTGTTATAAAATGTCATTTATGAGGGATCCTTTAAAATAGAATATTTGATCATATAATCATACAAATGAACAAGTGTTCATCCGGGATGGTTAGAATATTATAGATTATTTTAAAGACGGTTAGATTTGTCCCCCACAGGAACTAGCAACTGAATCCTACAGACAAAAAATTATTTCATACATATGATTAGAATTAAATAACTGACACAACTGGTAAACCATCCCCACGCATGTAGACTAAACTGTACAAATCATACAGTTTGATTACAACGTCATACAGTATGAACCCTATGAAAATCAATGTTTCGCATGCTCAACTCCGAAACATACCATGTACATGCTACAGAATTCGTACTATATGAAAAAAGTTTTGTATAATACAAATAAAACACATAGAAAATAAGACATGATAATCAAAAAAACTTCTCAAACCCTTCATTTTATATCAAGCGACATGCTTCCAATCTAATTAAAAAAAAAACATAAGACTAAACATACAAAAACAAATAAAATAAATAAATAGAGACAAACGAAGCAAACACATATTTACAACCCATCAAGTTTATAGAATTTCTAATTTAACCATTAAGATCAATCACACCTTACCTGGTTCTAAACATACTAAAGTGTCAAAGGCTAGTGTTTTTATGAGAATATCTACAAGTTAATTTTTCATAGAAATATAATTCAATTCATTCTCTCCCTTAACTACATGATCTGTAATAAAGTGATCTATTATTTCTATATGCTTTGTTCCAGAATGTTGAATTGGATTCTTTAAAATGCATATGGCACTAGTATTATATCATAAAATTAGAATTGTGCCAATTTAAAATCCTAGATAATTGAATTATTATTTTAACCAAATAACTTGTGCCACATAACTACTTAAGGAACTGTATTCTGCTTCAACAATAGATAAGGCTACTGAATTATATTTTTACTGAACCAAAGAACTAATAAGTTTCCTTTGAATTAACAAGTTTCAGATATACTTTTTTTATCAACCCTACAACCTACAAAATCTGAATCACAATATCAAATTATTTTAAATGAAGAGTCGTGCTTAGGATACCAAATCCCTAAGTTTTCAGTTCCTAAAAGATATCTCAAAATTCTTCTTACTACTTTCAAATATGATTTTTTTAGATCTAATTGAAATCTAGCACACAAATAAACATTGAATAATATATCTATTATGCTAGTAGTCAAGTAAAGTATTTATCCAATTATAACTCTTAATTTCTTTGGTCAATAGAATTTACCTTAGGGTCCTTATATAACTAAATAAAGGAACTCATCGGTGTTCTCACTGATTTAGCATTATCCAATTTATATTGTTAAGAGAGTTCCTATTTGCATGTTTTACATTCTTGCAACTTGTATAGTTTTGATGATTCCGAATATTATTGTTTTATGTGTAGTTATCTCCTAACATTTTATGGAAGATTTGTTATGCTCTTGTGTGTACTAACATTTCAAGAAAATCAAATTTCCGACCCCAAAGACTTCAAATCAAATTCAGCATGCAATACTTTGTATTTCTGAAGTTTATAAATGTTCTTTAAATAGAGAGGGAGTGATTGTAATTGAGTGAATAAAAACACACACACACTTATGGAGATTTTTAAATTTTTGTACTGATCGTGCAAGACGAACATCATTTGTACGGGACGATCAGGTCAGTTATCTCCTCATAAGAGCAATGAAATGAACAAGATTTGGAGGAAATTTTTCTAAGTCCTGATTGTCTAGGATGAAATTATTTTAGTCCCAGGATGAGTTGGGCTCTATAAAATTTTCATTCAAACGAAATACAAATCGTGTTAGGACGAGTTTGTCTATGTAAAAATTTTGTCCAGTCGATATATAAATTGTCCCAGGATGAATTTCTCTTTGTCAAAATTTCATCTAGACGAATCTATAATCGTTCCAGGACGAGTTGCTCTCTATAAAAATTTTGTCCAAATGAAGTCATGTTCTTCCTAGGACGATATTAACCGACTTACCAATATTAGTTACATCCTGTAGTTATTTGGGAACTAACCTATGGTATAACGGATCGTACCGGATGAACCTAGTCATACGGGAAGATAATCGTGTATTAATATAGTTTCTACCAATATACATTAGGATCATTTCCGACACTTTAAGCAAAATCGTCCGGGATGGTCTACGATCGTTTGGGACAATCTTATGCATGATAACATGAAATTTGCCATTTTTGGACAAATTTTCTTGTCTCTTTCATAAATAGGCCTTACTAAACTGACACTTAATCTTTTTGCTTACTGAATCTTTGTGCCTATTAAGAAGAGAGTCAAGGAGAGAGTGTGAGAGAGCATTTAAAGGAGATTTCTTACAATTTGAGTGTGAAGGTTTTACTTGGTACTCAAGTGTAAGAGTCTCTACTTTGAAGTTTGTGATTACTTCACTCTTCTCTCTTTTCTTTTTAGATTGTGCTTGTGAAGAAGATCTTCAAAGAGATCCGGTTCTTTGCCGTCACCTGGAAAGTGTGAACAGCCAAGGATTCTCTGCCAACACTAGGTATAGTGTGAAAGGATGATGGTACTCTTCCAACACTGGGGACAGTATGAAAGGATGATGGTACTCTGCCAATACTGGGGATAGTGTGAAAGGACGACAGTACTATGCCAACACTGGGGATAGTGTGAAAGGATGAGAGTACTCTACCAATACTGGGGATAGTGTGAAAGGACGATGGTACTCTGCCAACACTGGGGATAGTGTGAAAGGACGATGATACTCTTCCAACACCAGGGATAGTGTGAAAAGATAACGGTACTCTGTCAACACTAGGGATTGTATGAAAGGATGATGATTCTTTACCGACATCGGGGTAGTGTGAAAGGATGACGGTTCCTTACCGCTCTGGGTTGTGGTGAAAAGAGTTTGTAAAGGCTTCTCCGCCTTACTGATTGTGCAAAAAGAGAGTCACTAGTGGTATTAGTGCAATACTTAGAGGGCGCCTCTGGGGAGTGGATGTAGGTCTGGTTTTGATCGAACCACTATAAATTTTGGTGTTATTTATTTTCCGCTATATTTTTACTTTTAATATTTTGTACTTAAACATTATGGTTAAAAAATATTTTATAGAAAAACTCACTAATTAAATTTTTGTTTCCTTAAAAATTTAAAGATGGATAATATTTTTAATTACCAATTCACCCCCCCTCTTGGTTAGCCATGGGACAGTTACTTAGGCGGAACAACATAACTCTTATTGAATGGGTTTCAACAAGTGGTATCAGAGCTTTATTTAAAAATCATAAGTTTAGACTACTTTTTAATTAATGTAGATAGCTATATTTGGAAACCGAAATACACCTGAGGGTTACTCTGTAACTAGACCTCCACTGTTCGATAATATTCCTTTTGATTTTTGGAAACCACGCATGTCTATATTTTTACAGTCACTTGATTACCGTATGTGGATCTTAGTTCAGGAAAGGTATACAAAACCAACTAGACAGTTGACAGAGTTAGAGTTGAAACACCTTTTACGGACTGGACAGTAGAAGAACATGACTTAGCACAACTAAATGCTAAATGCTTGAATAGTTTCTTTTGTGCCTCAAAATTAGAAGACTATATGCTGGTTTCTACTTGCAAAAGTGGAAAAGACATATGGGATAGACTTTGTATAACGTATGAGGGGTCTAATTAGGTTAAGCAATTTAGACTTAATATCTTATTGCATGATTATGAACTATTTTGCATGAAACCAAATGAATCAATTTCTGAAATGTACACAAGATTCATACTAATAGTCACCTCTTTACTATATATTGAGTAGGGAGTTAACAAATACTGAAATGATTAATAAGATTTTACATTTCTTGCCTACTGCTTATGATACTAAAATTATTACAATTATAGAGTCTAAGGATTTAAATATTTATTCTATTGACAATCTTCTTGGTTCACTTATTACTTACGAGCAAGGAGTTAGCCAAATAAAGGTTGATGCAGGTGAACCAGGAAGGGAGAAGAATATAACACAGAATGTGGAAGAGTCTGATAGTGAACAATCACAACCTGAGAATGAAGACGACATCGCTTTGATGACTAGACAATTCAGAAGCTTTTTGAAGAGGAAGCAGAAGAGATGCCAGCAATGAAATAGAGGTAAGTTTAATAGAAATGTTAAAGTTTATAATGAAAATTATTTGCTATGAATGCAGGAAACCTGGACATATAAAGACGGAGTGCCCATTACTCAAATCCAATCCTAGCAAGGAGAAGGCAGAGGAGAAACCATTTATGAAAAAGGGAAAGAAGAAATTCCAACGAGCTTTTTGGGCGGACTTAGCTTCGAATTCGTTAGAGATAGAAAAGGAATAGGAAGTCACTGATCTATGCTTAATGACCAACATACTTGATTAATCAGATCAAAAAGAGGTATGTGACTTAACATATGATGAACTTTTTAAATTTTCTGAACACATGCATGAAGCATATATGAAAAAAAAAAGAAAATGCATGCTAGCCTTAATTTAGAATTGGAAGAACTTAAAAGGAACATGAAATCCATAGGAATGATCATGCTTTGATTGATAACAACCACATGAAATTACTTGATGAGTTTGATGACTTGAATAAGAACCTTGAATATTATAAATCATCCTTTGTAAAACATGATTTTTAAAATTTTAAGGATGAATTAGAGAGCGAACTTTACAGAACAAATTATACAATTTGAATTTTGAAAGATATGAATTCATTTTATATTTTGAAGATAAAAGCTCTCGAAGATAATAAGATACCTTTAAAACTTGAAGATTTCATAAATCCTATTTTGTATCCTAAATTTATGCAATCCCTAAAAAGCCAAAGAATGGTAAAAGACTTAGGAACCGCTTTTCCTACATTAAAATGTAATATTTGTGAAATGATTGGACATATAGCTCACACCTGTACTTCGAAGATAAAAAACTATTTGGTATGGAAACCTAAGATGCATAACCCTAGATATATCATACATGCACTTTTTATAAATTTCCAAAAGGTGAACCCAAACTTGTTTGGGTTCCCAGGTCAAATGTTTGATATTTTTGTAGTGTGGCTCTCACACAAGGCCTCGTGAGAGCATATGGTACCTGGATAGCGGATGTTCAAAGCATATGACTGGAGATTCTACACAATTCATATCGTTGGAAGCTAGGAGTGGAGGCAAGGTTACACTTGGAGATAACACCACAAGGAAGGTGATTGAGTCAGGTATTATTAGAAATATTAAGAACTTTTTCATTGAAAATGTGCTATTGGTAGAAGGCTTAAAGAATAATTTGTTAAGTATAAGTCAGCTATATGATAAAGGGTATTGTGTTAAATTTTTTCCTATTAGCTGCATATTAAGCCTTAATAGTAAAGTTAATTTTCAATGAAAAAAGGTAAACAATGTTTATATGCTAGATTTGAATTACTTTTATACTCCTACTATTTTTTGTTTGAAAAATGTATTTGATGAGTCATGGCTTTGGCATAGGAGACTTTGTCATTCTAGCATGAAAAATCTTAGAAGAATTACCCAAAAAGACTTATTGGAATTGAACAATTATGATGTATACCATGATAAGGATCTTAGAACAAGTAAGGACCACCTTTATGATGCATGTGAATTAGGTAAACAAGTTAGGTCCTCTTTTCATACTAATAAGGATCTTAGAACAAGTAAACCATTGGAGATTTTGCATATGGATCTTTTTGGGCCAATTGGAATTGTAAGTTTAGGAGGGAAGGTATACGGATTTGTGATTGTGGATGATTACTCTAGATTCACTTGGGTTATATTTTAATTTCATAAGAGTGAATCATTTGAGGAATTTAGAAATTTTTCAACTTGGATTCAAAGAAAATTTAGGTGTTAAATAATAAAAATACGAAGTGATCATGGAGGAGAATTTGAAAATGAACAATTTGAGGATTTTTGTAAGAAAAATGGAATTGATCACAACTTTTCTGCACCTAGAACCCCTCAACAGAATAGGGTAATCGAAAGGAAAAATAGAATATTAATAGAAGCCACCCGAGCAATGTTGGCAGAATACTCACTTCTAAAATATTATTGGGCTGAGGCGGTTAGCACTGCATGCTATGTTCTGAATAGGGTGAATGTGGAAGAACTAAAAATTGTAGAAGATGAGACTGAGGATAACTCCCAAAAGATTGATAAGATAAATTTGGAAGAAAACTTAGAAAAATGATTGGAATAAATTTTAGAAGAAAATTTGGAGATAGAAAACCCTTAGCCTAAAGAATTGAGATTTTCTAAAAACAAACCAAAGGAGTTGATAATTGGTGAACCTAGTGAGGGTGTAAGGACTAGGTATGGATTAAACAAAGAAGTCAATCATTTAGCCTTCATTTCAATCATTGTACCCACTAATATTGATCAAGCACTTTTGGATGAATTTTGGATTTTTGTCATCCAAGAAGTGTTGAATCAATTTGTAAGAAATAAAGTTTGGGAATTAACTTCAAAGCCAAAGAATCAAAGTGTAGTTGGAACTAAGTGGGTATTCAAAAATAAAATGAATGACTCAAGTTTAGTCATTAGGAATAAGGATAGATTAGTTGCTAAGTGGTATAATCAGATTAAAGGGATTGATTTTGAGGAGACTTTTGCCCCTGTAGCTAGACTTGAAGCAAATTAGAGTTTTATTAGCCTTTGCCTATTTTAGAGGATTTAAATTATTTCAAATGAATGTGAAAAGTGCCTTTTTAAATGGCATAATTTAAGAAGTTGTTTTTGTAGTGTAACCAGTTGGATTTGAAAATTTTAAATACCCAAATCATGTTTTTAAGTTGAAAAAGTCATTATATGGATTAAAATCGACACCTAGGGTGTTGTATGAGAGGTTAAGCACCTTCCTACTTGAAAGATCATTTGAAAATGGAAATGTGGATACAACACTCTTTTTGAAGAAATTTGGAAAGGATATACTCATTGTACAAATTTCTGTGGATTACATCATTTTTGAATCTTCAAATAAAAATCTTTGTGATGAATTTTCTAAAATAATGAGTAGTGAATTTGAGATGAGTCTAATGAAAGATTTAAGTTACTTTCTAAGATTTAGCATTAAGAAAATTGAGGAGGGTATGTTTCTTATTCAGTCTAAATATCTTAAGGATATCCACAAAAAGTATTAAATGGACAATGCTAAACCTATTAGTACACAAATGAGTTCGTCAGTTCAGTTGGATAAGGACCCTAAGGGAAAATCTATTGATCAAAAGAAATTTAGAGGGATAATTGAATCTTTACTTTACTTGACTGCTAGTCGACCTGATATCATGTTTAGTGTTTGCTTGTGTGTTAGATTTCAATCAGATCCAAAAGAATCACATTTGACACCAGTGAAAAGGATTTTAAGATATAAGTTAGGAACTTAGAACTTAGGAATTTGGTATCCTAAGTTTAGCACTTCTTTTGAAATAATTGGTTATTCAGATTCTGACTTTGCAGGTTATAGGGTGTATAGAAAAAGCACTTCTGGAATATGTCAATTTATTGGAAATTCTTTAGTGTCTTAGTATAGTAGAAAACAAAATTCAGTAGCCTTATCTACTACAGAAGCTGAATACATTACATTAGGAAGTTGTGTGGCACAAGTACTTTGGTTGAAACAACAGTTAATTGATTTAGGATTAACTATAGGCATTATTCGAATTTATTGTGATAATATTAGTGCTATTTGCATTTCCAAAAATCCTATTCAACATTTAAGAACCAAACATATAGACATAAGACATCATTTCATAATGGATCATGTACTAAAGGAGAAATTGAACTCACACATGTTTCTACTGAAAATACTCTTGCAGATATTTTTACAAAACCTTTAGCCTTTGATACTTTCAATGCATTAAGAACAAGGTTTGGTGTGATTCATTTGAATGCTTAAATAAAAATGTTTTTGAAACATTGATGTTTATTTTCCTAGTTTATGTTTTTGTGATTTTATGTATTTTTCAATTTGTTTTATGTGATTTGTCTATTTTGAGTATGAGTTTTTACGTTGTTTCATATTTTTAAGTGTGTTTTATGTGTTAGTTATTGATTAAAAAAAACAAAAATTTAAAATTTTTAGGTTACATCATCTGGGATGAAATTATTTTGTATGGGATGATTTGTGTAAGTATGTGAAACTGTTAGATTTTTGAACTGTTTCGTGCAGTTTTTTAGTTTTTAATGTCATTTCGTCTGTACAATTGTCACGATTGTCCTGGACAAAATGCTTTTTAAACCGCGCGTCGAATGAATAAAACAGTTAATGGATAAGGTAGTTTTTAATTATAGTTTTTAAATTTGAACTTCGTATGTACGAACCTTTGGTTCTTACCGGACGAACATGTGGTGGTTCAATGTAGGGATGATTTTAACTGCTTTTAAAATGGTCATAAGTGCAGATCATCCCAGGATGAACACGTATTTGTGTGGATGATCGGTGTTCAAAATTCTGTACGAAAGGACACATTGTAAGTTGTGTTGATTACGAAAAGACGTTTCATTTTGGACGAATTCGATCGTTTGTATGAAAATTTTTCATACATGACGAACAAGAATTTCGTACGGGACAAACATTTTTTGTATGGTACGAATGTATCGATTTCTTTAACTAAGAGGGCTTTCTAACGAACAATCACACTTTAAAACATCACTTTCAAACCCTTTCATTGTCTAGATCTTTTCAATGGCAAGTTCAAGCAAGCGTCAAGAGGTTCTAATGAATAAACCTCATAGGAATTCATCCAAAAACTTTCTGTCCAAAGAAAAAGAGGATTCCTTTCCTAGGTTTGTTTCTACCAAAATCACCCCCTCCCGAATTTTAATCCAAGATGAAATTACCTTTCAGGTAATGCATTTGTTTGCTTCCACTCAATTTGGTTTCATTCTCACCCTTATCCACCTCTATAAAAAAGAAACTTTTCATTACTTTTTATCCAATATGTCTTTCAATTCTGATCACTCCACTGTCCGCTCTTTTTTTTTTAAACAAAATGTAGAAATCACCAAGCATTACTTAGCAGCTTTTCTAAACTTAAGGACTGAGGGAGAGAGAGCCCAAACCTTAATCACCACTAATCAATATAAATGGAATGAAATCAATAGGGTGATTAGAGGAAATAGTTTAGATGAGCATGTGGCTAGGGTTTTGGATCTTGTCCAAAATGAACGCATCATCCAGCATATTCTTAGAACTTCAATCCTTCCAAATGCTGGTGATAGAGTCAATATTACCCCCTTCTTTCCATGGTGACCTTCTTAATTATGAGCAAAAGGCCTATAGATGAAGCCCAACTTATCTTAGACTATCTTTATGGGCTTTCTGAAATTGGCCATGCATAACAGAAAAGAAAGAGAAATATTTCCTTAAAACACTTAGTTACCTATGTTCTGGAGAAGAAATACAACTTGGTTTATCCTGATAAGGAATATGAAGAACGACTCTATTATAATGATGCATCATTTAGAGCAATCTTCAAGGAAGAATTAGGTAAAGCACATGTCATTAGTGATACAGAAGAAGAGCCCGAAGGTGTACCTTCTCCTACAAATGAACCAAATTATCAGAATTTGGTTGAAAGATTTGATCGACTAGAGTTTCATTTTGATCAACGCTTTGATCACATTGAGGCTTAATTTCAGCCGAAGCTAAATGACATGGGTTTTATGAAATAGAAGATGAACGAAATTAGCACTAATATGATGTTAATGAGTTTATACTTTAACTTCTTTGGTGGTGCTCCTCCTCCTCCTCCAGATCAGGGACCGTCTGAGTGATAGATGTACTTGATGTTATGTTTTTTTTTTTTTTGTTATGTGTTAGTTTTTATTTTTTTTGTTGTTGTTTGATGTATTTCTTTTTTATTTAAGTTGTTTTATTTTGTATTAATTTCATGTTGTTTCATTATAGTATCTTCAAAGTGATATCAATATAAGTTCTTGTGTTTTGAATGTAATTTGGTTTTGAAATGTGTGTTAGCCTTTATGAAATCATTAGATTTTTAATCTTAATTGTGTTTTATCTTAAATTGTAAGTAAATATTAAATTTATTAGAAAATCTATCTTTTCTAAATTTAAGTTTTACTTATAACTTAATATTATTAAGATTGTCAATTTCATGTATTTTATTTAGACTACATTATTGTTAATATTATTATTAAAATTATGATGTTTTCTTATTTTGTATTTCATTTTTCAATAACTATTTATGCACTTAGAAAGATTTGAAATTTTAGATTATTGATTTTGGAAAGAATACAATTACTCTTGAAAATTGTACAAATGTACAAAAATCAAAAGGAATGCGCGCAAAGTTCGCAATGTGAAAAAGAGACACAAAATAAGCCCAACAAGTAAAAAGATGCACAAAAATGTGCCACAAACTTAAAAAAGATGCTCAAAACGCCACATGTGATAGTTATTTCTTTCCGGACTCTTTTTAATCTCTTAAATAAAATTGATCTTAATTTTATTTATATTTTGTATTGAATTTTGAAATATACAATTTTACTATTCATCCTTCTTGCAATGATTTGCACTTTCTAAATGTCTAAATTGAATCATGTTTTTGATAAATTTTTTTTATTATCTATGTTATATCTTTTGTTAAATTCTATGAAAATTTATGATTTACCTAATGTTTTAATTTTATTTTTATTTGCATACTTTATTTCAATCACTTTCAAGTTTTAATTATCAAATGATTCTCATATCTCTACATACATTCCTAGTCTATTTCTTCTTCGATTTTTGCTGTTGTCAAAATGGGGGAGAAATTATTTGCCTTGTATCTTGTGTTTATATCTTGTGTTTGTATCTTGTGTTTTGTGTATTTTGTGTTTGTTTTTGTATTGTGTGTTTAGGGTATAAAAATTTTTGAAAAACAAAAAAAATTTTGGTTCAAATTAACTACTTATTTTTCATGTGTTCATCAATTCATTGGGAGTTTAGGAGATTCTTAGAATTTAAAATCCTACAAACAATAATTGTTTTGCCATCATAAAAAAGGGAGAGATTGTTAAGAGTGTTGATATTTGCATGTTTTACATTCTTTCAACTTGTATAGTTTTGATAATTTCAAATATTATTGTTTTATGTGTAGTTATCTCCTAGCATTTTATGGAAAATTTATTTTGCTCTTGTGCGTACTAACATTTCAAGAAAATTAAATTCCCGACCACGAAGACTTCAAATCAAATTCAGCATGCAATCCTTTGTCTTTTTGAAGTTTGTAAATGTTTTTTAAATAAAGAGTTAGTGATTGTAATTGAGTAAATAAAAATAAACACACACACACTTAAGGAGATTTTTAAATTTTTGTACTGATCATATGGAACGAACATCATTCATACAGGAAGATCAGGTCAGTTATCTCCTCATAAGAGCAATGAAACTAACAGGATTGGAGGAAATTTTTCTAAGTCCTGATCGTCCAGGACAAAATTATTTTCATCCTAGGACGAGTTGGGCTCTATAAAATTTTCGTTTATACGAAATACAAATTGTGCCAGGACAAGTAGCTCTCTATAAAAATTTTGTCTAAACGAAATATAAATCATCCCAGCAGGAATTTCTCTCAGTCAAAATTTCTTCTAGATGAATCTATAATCAATCAAGAATGAGTTGCTCTCTGTAAAATTTTTTTCCAGATGATGTCCTGTTCGTCCCAGGATGATATGAACTGACTTACCAAAATTGATTATGTCCTGTAGTTATTTGGGAACCCACCTATGTTATAACGGATCATTTCAGACAAACCTAGTTTCTACGGGATGATAATCGTGTACAAACATAGTTCATACCAATATACATTAGGATCATTTCCGACACTTTAAGTAAAATCGTCCGGGACGGTCTACGATCGTACGGAACGATCTTGTGCATGATAACTTGAAATTTGCCATTTTTGCATGGTTTTTCTTGTCTTTTCCATAAATAGGCCTATTGAGAAGAGAGTCAAGGAGAGAGTGTGAGAAAGCATTTGAAGGAGATTTCTTGTAATTGGAGCGTGAAGGTTTCACTTGGTACTCAAGGGTAAGAGTATACTTTTAAGTTTGTGATTACTTCAATCTTCTCTCTTTTCTTTTTAGATTGTTCTTGTGAAGAAGATCTTCAAAGAGATCCAGTTCTCTACCGACACTTGGAAAGTGTGAACAGTGCAAAGACTGGGGATAGTGTTGTTGAGTCCAGTAATTAGGTTGTTAAGCCTAAGTTAATGTTCCAAAGGCTACCAAGAGGGGGGTGAATTGGTAGTTTAAAAATTTTAAGTCCTCGTTTAAAATGAGTTAAACCGAAATGAAAATTTTCTATTAAGTTTTTATAGAAAGCATTTTTCAACCACAGAGTTTTAAAACTAAAAATAAAATGCAGAAAAGTAAAAAACAGTAAAGTAAATGACACCAGATTTATAGTGGTTCGGTCTAAACCAGACCTACATCCACTCCCCAGAGGCACCCTCTGAGTATTGCACTAATACCAATAGTGACTCTCCTTTTGCACCCACAGCAAGGCGGGGAAGCCTTTACAACACACTCTTTTCACCACTCCCCGGTGCGGCAGAGAACCATTGTCCTTTTACATAATCCCTAGTGTTGGCAGAGAACCGTTCTTCCTTTCACACTCTCCTAGTGCGGGCAGAGAACCGTCCGTCCTTTCACACTCTCCAAGTGTGGGCAGAGAACCCTTCGGCTATTCACACTCTCCTAGTGTAGGCAGCGAACCCTTCGGCTATTCACACTCTCCTAATGTAGGCAGCGAACCCTTCCGCTTTTCACACTTTCCTAGTGTAGGCAGCGAACCCTTTGAATGCTCTCTTCCACTCTCTCCTTGGCTAAAGAGTGAAGTAATCCCAATTCACAAGTAGAGTCTCTTACATTTCAAATCCAAGTGAAGCCTTCTCGCTCCAATGGTAGGAATCCTCCTTTGAATGCTCTCTTCCACTCTCTCCTTGGCTATTCTCTCAAGAGAAATGAAGATCAAATGACAAAAAGATTGGGTGGCAGCTTAATTTGGACTATTTATACAAAAGAAAAGAAAAACCGCCCAAAAACTACAAGTATTCAATTCTGTACGCAGTGGATCGTCCCGTACGATCGTGGATCGACCTGGACGATTTTACTTAAACGATTTGAAACGGCCCTATTTGTATATGTGTATGAAATGTCTTCGTATAGCTGATCGTCCCGTACGAACTAGGTTCGTCCGGTACGAATGGTTATTACAAGGTCGGTTCTGGAAACTACTGAAAACCGTTCTAAGTCGGTTAATCGTTTGCACGAAATTTTATTCGTCTGGACGAAATTTTTACAGAGGACCGATCATCCTAGACGATTATTTATTTGTCTAGATGAAAATTTTCCAGAGGACCAATCGCCATGGACGATAATTTAATTTCGTCTAAACGAAAATTTTTTAGAGACCAGATCGACCTGGACGATTATTAATTTCATCTGTACGAAAATTTTCCAGAGGACCAATCGCCATTGATGATAATTTAATTCGTCTGGACAAAAAATTTCCAGAGACTAAATCGTCCTAGACGATTATTAATTTTGTCCTGGACGAATAGGACTTAGAAAAATTTTGAAGCAAGTTCCTATTCGTTCCATGTGCTCAATAGGAGATAACTGTCTGATCCTCCCGTACGAATGGATATCGTCCAGTACGATCAGTATAAATTTTTTATGATCTCCATATATGAGTATGTATGTTTTTATTTACTTAATTACAATCACTCCTTTTCAATTTAATTACAGCAAACTTCAAATTTTACAAAGTATCTCATTCTGAATTTGATTTGAAGTCTTCGTAGTTTGGAGTTCGTTTTTTCCTGAAATGTTAGTACACACAAGAGCAAATACAAATCTTCTAAAATTGTTAGAAGATAACTACACATTTGAACAATAATGTTTGGAATTATCAAAACTACATAAGTTGCAAAAATCTTAAGCATTCAAATAGTAACTATCTTTAACAATCTCCCCCTTTTTGATGATGGTAAAACAATTATTGTTTGTATGGTTTCAATTTAAACAAATATGCTAAACTGGTTTCAATTTAAACAAATCTCCTAAACTCCCCCTGAATTGATGAAAACATGAAAATAAGGAGGCATTTTGAAGCAAAGAACAATATTTTTGTTTTTCAAAAATTTTTAACAAAATCACAAAGTCACAAAGGCAAACACTAAATCAAAATACAAACAAAATAATCAAAACAAAACATACACAAACACAATAATTTCTCCCCCTTTTTGACAACAACAAAAAGTGAAGAAGAAATAGACAAGAAATGTAAGTAATTATATAAAATTTATTTGAAAATTTATTCTATATGGTGATTGACATAAGGTATCTATTCTAAAACTAATAACATTAGAAAAATCATAAAAATTCATAAAATTTATGAAGTGATATAACATTGTAAGTAAGAAGAATTTATCAAAGACATGATTCAATTTAGACATTTGAATATAGAAAATCATTACAAGAGAGATGTATAAAAATTCTATATTTCAAAGTTCAATAGAATATAAATGAACATAAGATCAATTTGAATTAAGATATTGAAAGAATTTGGAAAGAAGAGAATTACCACATGTGGCGCTTTGCGCATCTTTTTTAAATTTTGGGCACATTTTTGTGCATATTTTAACATTGGGCTAATTTTGTGCCTCTTTTTCATATTTGCGAACCTTTGCGCATTCCTTTTGATTTTTGAATTCTTTGTACAATATTCAAGAGTAATTGAGACAAAATCTTTCCAAAAACAATAATCTAAAATTTCAAATATTTCTAAGTGCATAAATATCACTTGAGCATAGAAATACAAAATAAGAAAACATCTATATTGCAATAATAATATGAACTTTTATGTAGTCTAAATGAATAGACATGAATTTAAAAAGTTCTAATTATAACAAGTTATAAACAACTTTTAAATTTAGAAAGACTAGATTTTCTAATGTAATTAATCTCAAATTACAATCTAATTTAGGCACAATTAAGATTAAATAAGACTAATGAAATTCATAAAAATTAACCACATTCCAAAAACAAACCAAATTAAATCAACTACGACATGTATTGATATTAATGAAAAAGATTACATGATCATTTCATAATATCAAAAACAACAAACATAAGCAAAACATTTAAAGCTAAATACAAGTACAAGTTGCATTCAATCGTCTCGATGTTTTAGAGGAAAAAAAATTTCGTCTTGGATGATCATCTGATCGTACAGACGAACTAATTAAAAACTGCTCTCAAAACGGTTAAAATTCTCGCAAACTGAATTTTGCACACATCGTTCAGTACGAAAAATTTCATCCCGGACGATTTCCACAATTTTTGGATTTTTAAAATTTTATTGAAGAAATTCAAACAAAACATTCAAAACATAGAAAACAAAGACAAAATCACAGACTCTAAATTAAACTCATTCAAAACACCCAAAAAAAATTCATAACAAAACCAAAATAAATAAACTAAGAAAAAACATAAATATCAATGTTGCAAAAATATTTTTATTTAAGCATTCAAATCAATTATACCAAGCCTTGTTCTTAAAGTACTGAAGGTATAAAAGGCTAAAGGTTTCGTAAAAATGTCTGCAAGTTGATTTTCAGTTGAAACATGTGTGATTTCAATTTCTCCCTTGGATAGATGATCCCTTATGAAATGATGTCTTATATCAATGTGTTTGGTTCTAGAATGTTAAATAGGATTTTTGGAAATGCAAATAGCACTAGTATTATCACAATAAATTGAAATAGTGCCTATTGTTAATTCTAAATCAATCAATTGTTGTTTTAACCAAAGTACTTGTGTCACACAACTTCCTAATGCAATGTATTCTGCTTCTACAGTAGATAGGGCTACTAAATTTTGTTTTCTACTGGACCAAGAAACTAATGAATTTCCAATGAATTGACATGTTATAGAAGTGCTTTTCCTATCCACTCTACAGCCTGCAAAGTCAGAATCTGAATAATAAATAATTTCAAATGAAGAGCTAAACTTAGGATATCAAATTCCTAAGTTTTGAGTTCCTAGCAAGTATCTTAAAATCATTTTCACTGCTGTCAAATGTGATTCTTTTGGATCTGATTGAAATCTAGCACGTAAGCAAACACTGAACATTATATCTGGTCGGCTAGCAGTCAAGTAAAGCAAAGATCCAATTATCCCTCTATATTTCTTTTGAACTATAGATTTTCCTTTAAGGTCCTTATCCAACTGAACTGAGGAACTCATGGGTGTACTAACAGGTTTAGCATTGTCCATTTCATATTTCTTGAGAATGTCCTTAATATATTTAGTTTGACTAAGAAATATTCCTTCCTCAAGTTGCTTAATCCTAAAACCTAGAAAGTAATTTAAATCTCCCTTTAGACTCATTTCAAATTCACTACTCATTGTTTTAGAAAAATCATCACAAAGATTTTTATTTGAAGATCCAAAGATGATATCATCCACATAAATTTGAACAATGAGTATTTCCTTTCCAAATTTCTTTAAAAAGAGAGTTGTATCCACATTTCCTTTTTTAAAAGATATTTTAAGTAGGAAGGTGCTCAACCTCTCATACCAAGCCCTAGGTGCCTGTTTCAATCCATATAATGCCTTCTTTAACTTAAAAATATGATTTGGATATTTTGAATTTTCAAATCCTGGAGGTTGTTCTACAAAAACATCTTCTTCAATAACCCCATTCAAAAAGGCACTTTTGACATCCATTTTAAACAATTTAAAACCTTTAAAACAGGCAAAGGCAAGTAAAACCTTAATTGCTTCAAGTCTTGCTACAGGGGCAAAGGTCTCCTCAAAATCAATTCCTTCAATTTGATTATACCCTTTTGCAACTAATCTAGCCTTATTTCTAATGACCACTCCTGAGTCATTCATTTTATTTTTGAACACCCACTTGGTTCCAACAACACTTTGATCTTTTTTCCTTGCAGTTAATTCCCCAACTTTATTTCTTACAAATTGATTTAACTCTTCTTGCATGACCAATATCCAAAATTCATCAGGAAGTGCTTGATCAATATTAGTGGGTTCTATTATTGAAATAAAGGTTGAATGATTGACTTCCTTGTTTAATCCACGCCTAGTTCTAACACCCTCACTAGGTTCACCAATAATAAATTCTCTTGGGTGGTTTTTAGAAAATCTCAAATTTCTAGGCAAAGGGTTTTCTCTTTCTAAATTTTCTTCCACATTTTCTTCCAAATTTAATCTATCAATCTTTTGGGAGTTTTCCTCAATCTCTTCTTCAACAATTTTTGGTTCTTCCAGATTTCCAGATTCATCAAATACAACATGTGTGGTTTCTTCAATGACTAAAGTTTTTTTATTGAATACCCTATATTATTTTCCAACACTTGAATATCCAACAAAAATTCCTTCATCTGATTTTGGATCAAATTTTCCTAAGGCAGATTTTCCATTATTATGTATGAACACCTTGCAACCAAAAATATACAAATGTGACAAGTTAGGTGTTCTACCTTTTAGCAACTCATAGGGTGTTTTATTTAAATTTGATCTCACATTCACCCAATTTAGAACATAGCATGCAGTGCTAACCGCCTCAGCCCAAAAATATCTAGGAAGTGAGTATTCTGCCAACATTGCTCGGGCGGCTTCTATTAATGTTCTGTTTTTCCTTTCAACTACCCCATTTTGTTGAGGGGTTCTAGGTGCAGAAAAATTGTGATCAATCCCTTTTTCTTTACAAAAAATTTCAAATCTTTCATTTTCAAATTCTCCTCCATGATCACCTTGAATAGAAATTATTTCACATCCTAGTTTTCTTTGAATCCAAGTTAAAAAATTTTTGAATTCATCAAATGATTCACTTTTATGAAAAATAAATCTAACCCATGTGAATCTTGAGAAATCATCCACTATAACAAATCTGTATACCTTCCCTCCTAGACTTACAGTTCCTACTGGTCCAAAAAGATCCATGTGAAGAATTTCCAAAGGTTTACTGGTGCTAAGATCCTTATTGGACTTAAAAGAGGACTTCACTTGTTTTCTTAATTGACATGCATCACAAAGGTGGTCCTTAGTAAAGTCAAGTTTTAGTATACCTCTCACTAAGTTCTTTTGGGTAATTCTTCTAAGATTTTTCATACTAGAATGACAAAGTCTCCTATGCCAAAGCCATGATTTATCAGAAATAGTAAACAAAAAGAAGTAGGAGATAGAATAGAATTCAAATGTAGCATGTAAACATTATTAACCCTTTTTTCATTTAAGACTTCTTTTCCATTTAGGCTTAATATGCAGCTAGTAGGTAAAAATTTCACATTATAGCCCTTATCATATAGCTGACTTATACTTAACAGATTATGTTTTAAGCCTTCAACTAATAACACATTATCTATGAAAAAGTTTTTAAAATTTTCAATCATACCTGATCCAACCACTTTCTTTGTGGTATTATCTCCAAGTGTAACCTTGCCTCCATTCCTGGCTTCCAGCATTATGAATTGAGTAGTATCTCCAGTCATATGCTTTAAACATCCGCTGTCCAGGTACCATATGCTCCCACGAGGTCTTGTATGAGAACAAACCTGCAAAATTCTCAAATGTTAGACCTGGAAACCCAAACAAGTTTGGGTTCACCTTTAAAAAATTTATAATCAGATGCATGTATGATATGTCTAGGTTTATGCATCTTAGTTCTCCATACTAAATTAGATTTTATCTTCAAAGTACACGTGTGAGCTATATGTCCAAAAAATAAATAATTATATCATTTAACATTAGGAAAAATATTCCTATGTTTTCTTCCATATGATTGTCTTCTAAGGGATTTCATGAATTTAGGATAATACTTAGGATTTGTAAAATCTTCAATTTTGGTGGGTATCCTATTTTCCTCAAGAGCTCTTATTGTCAATTTATAAAATGAATTCATTTCTTCCAAGAGTCGATTTGTATAACTGATTCGATATGTTTTTCTCTCAGATTCATCCTTAAAATTTTTAAAATCTCTTTCAAGATCAGCATATGATGATTTTAGATTTTCAAAATTCTTATTCAAGTCATCATATTCATCAAGTAGTTTCATGTGGTTATCATCTATTAATGTATGATCTTTCCTAAGGATTTCATGTTCCTTCTTAAGCTCTTCTAGTTCTAAACTTAAACTAGCATGCATTTTTTTTATTTTCCTATATGCATCATGCATGTGTTCAGAAACTTCAAACAATTCATCATAGGTTAATTCACATACCTCTTCTTGATCTGATTATTCAACATTATCTGCCATCAAGCAAAGGTTGGTGACTTCTTCTTCTTTTTCAGTCTCAGATGAGTCTGAAGCTGAGTCCGCCTAGAAACCTCTTTGAAACTTCTTCTTGCCCTTCTTTACTATTGGTTTCTCCTCTACCTTCTCCTTGCTAGGAGTGGCTTTGAGTTTTGGACAATCAGTCTTTATATGACCTGGTTTCCTGCATTCATAACAAATCACTTCATTAGAAACCTTGCCATTTCTGTTAAACTTACCTCTGTTCCATTGCTGGCGTCTCTTCTGCTTCCTCTTTAAAAAGCTTCTGAATTGTCTAGTCATTAGTGCAATATCTTCTTCATCCTCAGGTTGTGAGTGTTCACTCTCTGACTCTTCCACCTTTAGTGTAATATTTTTCTCCTTTCGTGGTTCACCTGCATCAACCTTTCTTTGACTTACTCCTTGCTCATAAGCAATGAGTGAACCAAGAAGATTGTCAATAGAGTAAATGTTAAGATCTTTAGACTCTGTAATTGCAGTAATTTTAGCATCATAAGCAGTAGGTAAACATCGAAGAATTTTATTAACCATTTCAACATTAGTTAATTCCCTACCAAGTGCATGCAAAGAAGTGACAATTTGTGTGAATCTTGTGTACATGTCAGATATAGATTCATTAGGTTTCATGCGAAATAATTCATAGTCATGTAACAAGATATTGAGTCTTGATTGCTTAACCTCATTTGTCCCTTCATAAGTTATACAAAGTCTATCCCATATGTCCTTTCCACTTTTACAAGTAGAAACCCGCATGTAGTCTTCAGATTTTAAAGCACAAAAGAAACTATTTAGACATTTGGCAATGAATTATGCTAAGTCACGTTCTTCTATAGTCCAATCCATAAAAGGTGTTTCTACCATAATTTCATCAACTAATCTAGTTGGTTTTGTGTTGCCATCCTGGACTAGCATCCACATGCGATATTCAAGTGACTGTAAGAAAGTAGGCATGCGTATTTTCCAAAAATCATAAGGAATATTGTCAAATAGTGGAGGTCTAGTGATAGAGTAACCCTCAGGTGTGTTTCAGTTTCCAAATATAGCCATCTACGTTAATCAAAAAGTAGTTCAAACTTATGATTTTGAAATGAAGCTCTGATACCACTTGTTGAGTCCAGTAATTAGGTTGTTAAGCCTAAGTTAATGTCCCAAAGGCTACCAAGAGGGGAGTGAATTGGTAGTTTAAAAATTTTAAGCCCTCTTTTAAAATGAGTTAAATCGAAATGAAAATTTTCTTTTAAGTTTTTATAGAAAGCATTTTTCAACCACAGAGATTTAAAACTAAAAATAAAAAGCAGAAAAGTAAAAAACAATAAAGTAAATGACACCAGATTTATAGTGGTTCGGTCTAAACCAGACTTACATCCACTCCACAGAGGCACCCTCTGAGTATTGCACTAATACCAATAGAGACTCTCCTTTTGCACCCACAGCAAGGCGGAGAAGCCTTTACAACACACTCTTTTCACCACTCCCCGGTGCGGCAGAGAACCGTTGTCCTTTTACACAATCCCTAGTGTTGGCAGAGAACCGTCCATCCTTTCACACTCTCCTAGTGTGGGCAGAGAACCATCCGTCCTTTCACACTCTCCAAGTGTGGGCAGAGAACCCTTCAGCTATTCACACTCTCCTAGTGTAGGCAGCGAACCCTTCGACTATTCACACTCTCCTAGTGTAGGCAGTGAACCCTTTGGCTATTCACACTCTCCTAGTGTAGGCAGCGAACCCTTCGCCTATTCAAACTCTCCTAGTGTAGCCAGCGAACCCTTCGGCTATTCACACTCTCCTAGCGTAGGCAGCAAAGCCTTTGGCTATTCACACTCTCCTAGTGTAGGCAGCGAATCCTTCGGCTATTCACACTCTCCAAGTGTCGGCAGAGAACCGGATCTCCTTGACAGATCTTCTCAGAAGAATCTAGAAGGAAGAAGAAAAAGAGTGAAGTAATCCCAATTCACAAGTAGAGAATCTTACCTTTCAAATCTAAGTGAAGCCTTCTCGCTCCAACGGTAGGAATCCTCCTTTGAATGCTCTCTTCCACTCTTTCCTTGGCTAATCTCTCAAGAGACACGAAGATCAAATGACAAAAAGATTGGGTGGCAGCTTAATTTGGACTATTTATACAAAAGACAAGAAAAATCGCCCAAAAACTGCAAGTATTCAATTCTGTACGCAGTGGATCGTCCCGTATGATCGTGGATCATCCTGGACGATTTTACTTAAATGATTTGAAAGGACCCTATTTGTATATGTGTACGAAATGTCTTCGTACAGCTAATCATCCCGTACGAACTAGGTTCGTCCGGTATGAAAGGTTATTACAAGGTCGGTTCTGGAAACTGCTGAAAATCGTTCTAAGTCGGTTAATCGTTTGGACGAAATTTTATTCGTCTGGACAAAATTTTTACAGAGGACCAATCATCCTGGACGATTATTTATTTCGTCTGGACGAAAATTTTCCAGAGGACCAATCGCCATGGACGATAATTTAATTTCGTCTGAACAAAAATTTTCCAGAGACCAGATCGTCCTGGATAATTATTAATTTCATCTGGACGAAAATTTTCCAGAGGACCAATTGCCATTGATGATAATTTAATTCGTCTGGATGAAAATTTTCCAGAGACCAAATCGTCCTGGACGATTATTAATTTCGTCCTGGACGAATAGGACTTAGAAAAATTTTGAAGCAAGTTCCTATTCGTTCCATGTGCTCAATAGGAGATAACTGTCTGATCGTCCCGTACGAATGGATATCGTCCAGTACGATCAGTATAAATTTTTTATGATCTCCATATGTGTGTGTATGTTTTTATTCACTCAATTACAATCACTCCTTTTCAATTTAATTACAGCAAACTTCAAATTTTACAAAGTATCTCATTCTGAATTTGATTTGAAGTCTTCGTAGTCTGGAGTTCATTTTTTCTTAAATGTTAGTACACACAAGAGCAAATACAAATCTTCTAAAATTGTTAGGAGATAATTACATATTTGAACAATAATGTTTGGAATCATCAAAACTACATAAGTTGCAAAATGTAAAGCATTCAAATAGCAACTATCTTTAACAAGTGTGAAAGGATGACGGTACTCTGCCAACACTAGGGATAGTGTGAAAGGATGACGGTACTCTGCCAACACTGGGGATAGTGTGAAAGGATGAAGATACTCTGCCAACATTGGGGATAGTGTGAAAGGATGATGGTACTCTTCCAATACTGGGGATAGTGTAAAATGATGACGGTACTCTACCAACACTAGGGATAGTGTGAAAAGACAATGGTACTCTGCCAACACTAGGGATAGTGTGAAAGGATAAAGGTTCTCTGCCGACATCGGGGGAGTGTGAAAGGATGACGATTCTCTGCTGCACCGAGTTGTGGTGAAAAGAGTTTGTAAAGGCTTGCCCGCCTTGCTGAGGATGCAAAAGGAGAGTCACTAGTGGTCTTAGTGCAATACTCGGAGGGTGCCTCCGGGGATTGTATGTAGGTTTGGTTCTGATCGAACCATTATTAATTTTGGTGTCTTTTTTTGTTGTATTTTTTACTTTTAATGTTTTGTACTTAAACATTGGTGTTGAAAAGTGTTTTCTAAAAAAACTCACTAATTAAATTTTCGTTTCCTTAAAAATTTAATGAGGGATAAAATTTTTAATTACCAATTCACCCCCCCCCCCCCACTCTTGGTTAGCCGTGGGACAATTACTTAGGCTTAACAACCTAATTCTTATTGAACGAGTTTCAACACATATTTCCTTATAAAGTCTTTTATATAATTTGAATAACTAAGAAAATAAATCATATATCCCATCAAACTTATCTCAAATTCACTACTAATTATGTTTGAAAAATCATCACAAAGATTTATATTTGTAGATCCAAATAAGATGTCATTAAAATATATTTGAATAATGAGTACATCATCTTCTATATTCTTGAAAACGAAAGTGGTGTCCATGCTGCCTTTCATAAAAAATCTCTCTAATAGAAATATTCTTAACCTCTCATAACATGCCCTAGGTGCTTTTTTGAGACCATACAATACATTTTTAAAATTAATTACATGATTAGGGAATTTAGAATTCTCAAAATCTAGTGATTGCTCAATATAAACATCCTCTTGCATCACCATTCTAAAAGGAACTCTTGACATCTATTTGATATCATTCAAAACATTCAAAACTAGCAAAGGATAAAATCCTAATTGTTTTAAGTATTTCTACAGGGGCAAAAGTCTCTTAAAAATCAATCACTTCTATATTTGTTTTTTTTATAGAAGCAACAGCTATATAAAAAAAAGGACAATCGAAAAGGTATATAAAATACCCAAGAGAAACATCCGATACCTCCTTCATAATTTTAACAAAAGAAGGATGAATCTTATCTAATTAGATGTTTTCCCAAATGAAAAAGCATAAGATAGCATAGTTAGCACATAAGTCAACTAACTTATTATTTTTTCTATCTATATAACTAAAAATTACATTATTGAAACTATCAAAGAATGAGAGATCTGGCAGTTTTTATCCTTTCTTCTTTATGGTATCCTGGAGGAGCTCGATGATATTATATTTATCCCAATCAATAATTATTCCTTTGTATTTAAACATCCAATCTTGCACAACTTCTCTAATAGCTTGTATGGACAAAAGTTCCAAATGAGAAATATCCAAATGAAGACATTGCTTTCCAAATACCAGTAGCAATCTACCCTTATTTTCTTGGAATGTTCCAACGGTTCCTGCTTGATAAAAAGGTAGAAGAGAAGCATATACATTGATTTTGATACAATCAGGTGGGGGAGGGTGCAAGCAATTTTCCATTAGCATATGCTGATTGACATCAAAACTACCCGAGATATTAAGGAATGATTTTGCTGAAAGTGCAGCAAAATTAATAGCAGTAGCTGCTATACACATTGAATTCCCCTCAACTCCTTTATGAATCCACTCATTCCAAGCTTTCCATGAAAGAAATACGATGTTGCAATAAAAATTTATTAAACAAGAATTTTGGGAGCTCATCCATCTACAGTAGTTATTGAAGGATTCAAACTCAAGAATTTGAAATCCCCATTTGTTTATAATTTTGACAACTTCCTTCAGTTTCCTTCATTTGACATCCACCTGATCAACATCTTTAATCCCTTAAAAATATCTTGGGCATATGTATTCATTTTGCAATTTTCTGTATGATAAAAATTGGTTTGTGGGAATTGCTTTATGGAACAATCTCCACCAGAAGTTCTTTGTTCTCGAATGAACAACAGCTTTTCTAATCCAACTCCAATATTTATGTTCTGTTTTACATTTTTCCTCTAGTACTTTAGTAGCCATATAAGAGATGGATCTTCTAGAATTCTTACTAATGAGTTCCATTCTATCATAAATTAGATCCGATTTAATCTGAATTTTTCATATCAGTTTCACCAGCTCAATCCCGAAGACTTCTCCAAGTTTGTTCACGTCCCAATATTCTTCAGTGATAAAATAATCAACTTTTGAGAATGAAGCATTTTTAAGAATT
This sequence comes from Dendrobium officinale, assembly GCA_019514585.1. Classification (NCBI taxonomy): domain Eukaryota; kingdom Viridiplantae; phylum Streptophyta; class Magnoliopsida; order Asparagales; family Orchidaceae; genus Dendrobium; species Dendrobium officinale. Next base: position 30,176,974 of record CM033683.1, read on the forward strand.
ACAAAGGTAGGCCATATGTTAAGAGTCTTGTCCGTAATCCAGGTATCATCAAATATATCAACTTATTTGCCATCAGCTATTTCCCATCTGGTGATCAGTTTAAGAAAGTTTGCACCATCACAGATTAAATTCCAAGCTGTAGATCAAGAAGGTTTTGAACGGGCATCATCATGAGGAGCCATACTTTTGGTACAAAACTCTGTGTAATAAAGAGTTTTTGTTCTGTGTATAATTCCAAGCTATTTTGGCTCTCTACAGTCCATCTTTTTTCGAGCTTGCATACATACTTCTACCCCGAGAACAAATTGGTTTACACATTTTTTCCATTTTTACATAATGAATTCCCTGATCTCCTTCATTTTTGCTCCATATAAAGAATCTACAAAGTTTATCTAACATATCAAGTATACCTTTAGGTACCCAAGATAAAGTAGAATGAAAAGTTGGGAAGGTGAGCAACACCGACTAGACTAAAGTAATTTTCCCAGCTAGGAATAATATTTTACTTCCCCAAACATTCAACATCCTTAGAGCCTTATCTATGATGAATGGAAAATCAGATTTAACTAATCTTCTCAATGCAATTTTGACACCCAAATATTGAATTTTTTTGAAAGTTTTGAAGCCCATGATCTTGGAAATTGTTTTCTTCCTTCTCCATTTTATAGAATTACCAAAGAGAATACAATATTTGTTCTCATTTCTCTTCAATCTTGTCCAGTTATAGAAATTCATTAAAATGTCCTTCACTTCTTTAACTGCCTTTAACTTTGCTTCTGAAAAGATGACCACATCGTCTGCATATAACAAATGTGATAATCTACATCCACCAGGATTCACACGAATCAATACATTATTGCTACTTTGAGAAAAAGCATTTGTTATCAGTTGTGAGCATAGAATAAAAAGAAAAGGTGACAGGGGACAACCTTGATGAAATCCACTAGAAGCAAGGATCCAATCCGAGAGATTCCCTTTAATTACTAAAGAAAATGACGGGTTGTGAATACATTCAATATTAATTTAGAAAATTTCATTGGAATTCCAAACTATTCAAGAGCTTTTTCCAAAGTAGACCATCCCGTAGAATCATAAGCTTTCTCCATGTCTACTTTCAAGTAAACAAGCTATTTATTGTTTCTAGAAAATTGAAACTTGTTGAAAACTTCTTGGGCTACAAGAACATGATCAAACAACAATCTTCCTTTCACAAAGGACACTTGTTCTTCGGTAACCAATTTATTGATAATAGGAGAAAGTCTATTCAAAATGACTTTAGCTGCAACTTTATAAACCGAGTTGCACAAGCTAATAGGTCTATAATTAGATAGAGATAAAGGATTATTCACCTTAGGAATTAGAACAATAATAGTCTCTTTCCATTCTTTACTCATTTCTCCTGAGCAAAGAAAGTGGTTGATTGCACTCCAGAAATCCTCTTTGATTATGGACCAATAGGACTTAATGAAAGAGTAAGTGATTCCATCCTTACCCGGTGATATATTACCCCCAGACTCGCTAAATATAGCTTCCACTTCATGTATGGTGAACTTTTATTTAACATAAGGGAATCTTCTTCATTCAAAACATGATTTGAGTTTTTCCATCCCGTTAAAGTGCACCATCTAAGATTCCATTTGTCTCTAAAAAATCTCAACATAACCTCTTCAATAAGCTTCTGATCCTCCACTATAATACCATCATCATTTCTGATTTTGTTAATGAAGTTAGAGTTCTTTCTAACACTAGCAAAAGCTTGAAAGAATCTAAAATTCCTATCACCATCTTCAAGCCATTTAAGTTTTGAACGTTGCCTCCACCAAGTTTTTAGCCGAGCCAAAGTGGAATTCAATTCATTAACTTTGTTTTTAAGGTTCCAACTGTATTCTACCTAGATCCCACCTTCATTTCGATTCCTTTTCTTGTAGCATAAAGATTTCTCTTTTTAACTCATCTCTAGCAAGATTAAGCTTTTTGAATTTGGCTTTGATCCAATAGAAAAGATTCTTTAGTGCTTTCTTCAATTTATAGTTAAGAATTTGAGAAGGACCGCCAAAAGCCTTACTCTTCCATGCCTTTTCCAACACCAATTTTGAAGCCGGTATAGAAGCCCAAACTTCTTCAAATTTTATGATTCTTTTAGCACAAAGTTTGAACTCTATCAAATTCAATAAGATTGGACAATGTTCAGAAGAAACTCTAGCCAAGTGTCTAATTACCATTCGATGAGCTGAATTAAATGCAACTGAATTTATTTAACATCTATCAAGTCTCTCAAGAATTCTTTCAACTCCCACCTTGTTGTTACACCAACTGAACCTTGGTCCATTCCATCCTACTTCATGCAAGTCATTACAAGATTTGAAGGATTGCATCTCTTGAGGTCGCTGGGAGAAAACAAATCTTCTCCTTCTTCTTTTATCCTCCTTAACAAGCAAGCACTTGAAGTCACCCCAAATCACCAACGACATCTCAGTAATCAAGTACAATTCCAATTTTTTCCAAAGCAATCTCCTTCTATATACATCTTTATTGCCATATAAAGTTGATATTCTCCATATTGCGTTATTGGGGACATCAAGTTAACCAATAATAAATTGAGAAGAAAAATCCAAAACATTTAAAGAAGCAAAGTTATCATTCCAAACCACCAAAATTCCTCTAGATAAGCCCTCAGAAGGAACTTGAAATAACTTCCAATACGAACCAATCATAGAATTAATCTTCATTCTATCAACAAAAGATATTTTTGTTTCAATCAAACAAACGAAGAAAACCCCATTATCTTTTACTATATCTTTGAGATATAGAGAACCTTTTTTTTCTAGCTCCTCTACAATTCCAAAAGTTGATTGAAGACATCATTGAGCAAGAGGAGACAAAGTCCCCAACTTATCTTTTTGATCATTATTCCCTCTTCTATTTTTTGACACCATACTAATAGGTCCCAATCCCTTTAGTTGTTTTGTGCCTTTCTTCTTGACATTAGAAGAACTTCTATAAATTCTAGTTCCACCTTCGATGATACCTGGCCTTTTTTTTCAAGAGCAATCTCCTCATCCTTACTGATTAAAGATACATCAGTAATATGAATTCCAGTATCACCTTCTGGACATATTATTTCTCCTTATTCTATTATTTGATTTAAAGCATCAAATTTGTTGAGAATAGAATTAGAATTACCTGAATCAACAGTGAAGATTTTCCCAGTGATAGCATCATCTCCCTCATTACTGGAATTCGTCATAGTGGATTGCTTAAAGGAGATGAGTTCTGTTATAGCAGCAGGTAAATTAGAATGATTTTCTGGAATACTTGTTTCAGTTGTTCCTATAGAATTCCCCTGGACTATAGGACTTTCAGCAGGAGCTTTTACTTTATCAGTAACTTCCTTTATATATATTATCATGACTATGTTGAACTTCTTATTTTTGAATATATCTTTCCCATATTTAACATGGACCATGATCCATATGAATTGTTGTCTTTAGCCTTGCCTACATCCAGCACCTTCCCAAAACCTATATGAGTTCCCTTTGTCACAAAATCAATGTCTTTAACTTGGCTAATTGCTTCTTTAGATCTTATAGATGGATCTATAAATTTCTCCATACAATTTTTTTCCAAATGCCCTATCATTCCGCATTTGAAGCAAAAATTTGAAATCTTCTCATACTCAATTTTTTGGAAGACTTTTCCTTGGCTTCCCTCCACCGATACACCCAAGGGCAATTTGTCATCGAGCTTGATACAGACAAAAACTTTAGCAAAATCTCTTCTCCCCCACTGGAACATATTTCCATCAATTAGATAGGGTGTTCCTATCATTGAAGCAATTCTACGCACATTGACCTCATCCCACCATTGTAATGGGAGATTAGGCATTGTGATCCACACAGGAGCCATAAGTCCTTTTAATGAGAAAACAGAAAAGGAAGGAAACCATTTTTCCATTTCTATAATATGTCCATTGACATACCAAGGACCACTAGAATAAACAAATTCCTAAGAACCACTTTCTTAAAGGCACAAAGTGCCCATCTCATTCCATGCATTTTCATATGAAACATCCCAAATTGGGACTACTATCTTCCTAATTTCAAACCAATTAAGTGGAAAGGAACATTCTCCCCAAAAACTTTGATAACCAGCGATTTCTATAGCTTCTTTGATTTTACTAACTCAGTTTCCAAGTCAATTTTCACCACTGAACAATTTTCTATAAACCCTTCTCTATAATTCACATTGAGGGCTCTAAAATTAGAACTTCTATTCCATAAAGATGACACTGCATGCTAAGGCCGAGCATTATTTAGATTAATTCCCGTATTATAGTTTCCCAATACTCCAGTTTCACAGATACTAACCTCCTCTAGATCTTTTCTAGATTGTTCTTTTTGTTCAAAAACTTCAAACTTCTGTCCACCTGAGTTAATTGCTTCTGAGTCTTTTGCTTTATAAATATCAATTTTTTTAACAACTTCATGTTCGTCCATTATTTAAGACCATTTCACAAGCATTTTGTCTTCCATATTTTCATGAACTTTAATCTTAGAACTAGATTTGTATGGGATTTCATTCATAGATTGGATTTAAAAGAATACTTATCAGAAGTTTCCACAAAAATAGATTTTCCCTTTCCAACACATTCCGCAACCTTCTTCGGAATCAATAATGCTCCCTTATTGATTTAGAATGGCTTTGTAGTTTCGAATCATAGGTTAGCTTCATGATCAAAAATACAATTTCCATCTCCAAATGCAGGTTGAGAAATAGGAATAACCCCACAAGGAGTCAAACGGGATCCACTAGATCTCAGATTGTCTTGAGGTTTGCCGACCGTCGGAGGACGGCGACTCTCCGTCATCATCCGATGACAACGGAAAAATTGTGAAACAAAAATTCAAAATTCAACTTCTCTCTCTCTTGATCAAACGTCAAACGTGGACCTTCTCTCTCTTGATCAAGCATGGACCTTCTCACTTTTATTTTATTATTCCCGTGGTCACCAATCTTGCCTTTTTAATAATCACAACTCCTGAATATTTCATTTTATTTTTTAATATCCACTTAGTTCCAACAACACTTAGATCCTTTGGCCTTTCATTCAATTCCTAAACATCATTTCTTACAAATTGATTAAATTCTTCTTTCATGGAAAAAATAAAAAATACCTCTAAAATGCTTGATTTATATTTGTGGGTTCAACCATCAATATAAAGACATAATGGTTCAACTTTTTGCTAAGTTTATGCATAGTCCTAACACCCTCACTAGGTTCACCTAAAATTAATTGCTTAGGATAATTTTTAAAAAATTTCTATTCTCAAGGAAAAGGGTCTTCTTTTTCCAAAACATTCTCTTTCAAATTTATATTTTCAATTTCTTAGAAGATCTTTTCAATATGAACATCTTCAAACCTTGGCTCTTCCAAAATATTAAATTCATCAAACACAATATGTGTGGTCTCATCAACTTTTGTTAAAAACTCTATAAGATTTCCCAACACTAGAATATCCATGAAAAAAAAAAAACTTCATCAGATTTTGGATCAAATTTCCCTAGAGGAGTTTTTCCATTATTTTGATGAACACCTTACATCCAAAAACATGCAAATGTGATAAATTTGGTGTTCTTCACTTAAGAAGTTCATAGGGTGTTTAATTCAATTTGGATCAAATGCTCATCCTATTCAAAATATAACAAGTTGTTCCAAGTGCCTCAGCCCAAAAATATTTTGGAAGTGAATATTCTACAAATATGACACTAGCAGCTTTAACTAATATTCTTTTCTTTCTTTCAACTAAAACATTTTACGGACGGGTACTAGGTGTGGAAAAATTTTTATCAGTTCCTTTCTCTTTACAAAAATCTTTAAATTTTGCATTTTCAAATTCTTTTTTATGATCACTTTGAATTGATATAATCTTGCATCCTAGTTTTCTTTGAATCCAAGTGAAAAAATTTCTAAATTCTTCAAAAGATTCAATCTTATGTAATAACAATTTAGCTCAATTGAATCTAGAAAAACCATCAACAATCAGAAATCCAAAAATTTACCGCTTAGATTTATAGTGCTAATCGGTCCAAAAAGATCCATTTGAATAATTTCCAATGGTTTCTAGTTCTAGGATCCTTAATTGAATGAAAAGATGACTTCATCTATTTTTCTAGTAGACATGCATCACACAGATGATCTTTTGTAAAGTCTAGTTCTGGTATTCCTCTAACAAGATATTTTTGGGTAATTTTTCTAATATTTTTATGCTAGCATCACACAGTCTCCTATGCCATAACCATAATTCTTCACTTATTATTTTGAGATAAAATGCATTAGGAGATTTAATACAATTCAATTTAAGCATGTACACATTATTAACCCTAAATTAATTCAAAACATCAATTCCATTTTAGCTTATTAAGGAGGTAGTGGGAAAACAATTTACACTATAACCCTTATCACATAGCTTACTAATAGTCAACAGATTATGCTTTAAGCCTTATATAAGAAAAACATTTTTAATGAAAATATTATTCAAGTATCCAATCGTAGTTGTGCCTTACATTTTTTTATTGGTATTGTCTCCCAGTGTAACCTTGCCTCCAATCCTGGCTTCCAGCGATATGATTCGTGTAGTGTCTTTAGTCATATGCTTCAAACATCTATTGTACAGGTACTAAATATTCTCATGAGGTCTTGTATGAGAGCATTTCTACAAGATAATCAAATGTTAGTCTTGGGAACCCAAATAAGTTTAGGTTCTCCTCTTGACAAAATTAAGCTAAATGAATTTTTGATATACTTTGTTATATGTATCTGTTGTAGAGAGAGTTGCTATTTGCATATTTCATATTCTTACAACTTGTATTATTTTGATGATTTCAAACATTATTGCTTTTTATATATCTCCTAACACTTTTTGGAAGTTTTATTTCTTGCTCTAGGGTGTACTAACATTTTAGGAAAATCAACTCCAAGCGATGAAGACATAAAACTATTCATTTGTAAATCATATTTTTTTACATGAAAGGGAGTGATTGTAATTGAGTGAAAAAATCACAACACACTCTTTGGGGACAATTTTTTGTGAATTGATCATACGGGACGAACTATGTTCGTACGGGATGATCATGTTAATTAGCCCCTCAGAAGAGCACGGACTGAACATACGAGGAGAAAATTTTCTAAGTCCTATTCATCCAGGATGAATTTAATATTCATCAAGGACGAATTTAATATTCGTCCCGGGATGAAACTCTCAGGATTCTCAATTGCAATGTTCGTCCAGACGAAATTAATTTTCGTACCGGGACGAAACTCTCTGTATGAGTTCATACAGGATGGAATTAATTTTTGTACCGGGACAAAACTCTTTGTATGAGTTCGTCCAGGACAAAACTCTCTATTTTAAATCATCCCAGGACAAAACCTGTTCGTCCCAAGACTAACTGAACCGACTTAAGTCAGTTGGTTACGTCCTGAATAATTTTTAGAAACTGACCTATGAAATAACCATTTTGTACCGGACAAACATAGTTCGTACGGGATGATGTGCATGTACGAATATAGTTCGTACCAATTTACAATAGGTTCATTTTCGGCACTTTAAGTAAAATCGTCCAGGATGATCCACGATCGTACGAGAAGATCCACTGCGTATAGAATTAAAAACTTACAGTTTTTGGGCGATTTTTCTTGTCTTTTGTATATATAGTCCAAATTAGACTGCCACCCAATCTTTTTGCCATTTGATCTTCATGCCTATTGAAAGAAAACTCAAGGAGAGAGTGTGAGAGAGCATTCAAAGGAGGATTCCTACTACTGGAGCGTAAATGCTTCACTTGGTGTTCAAAGGTAAGAATCTATACTTGTGAATTGGGATTACTTCACTCTTTTCTTTCTTCTTTTTAGATATCTTGTGAGAAGATCTGTCAAGGAGATCCGGTTCTCTGCTGACACTAGGAGAGTGTGGAAAGATGAAGGGTTCTCTGCCCACATTAGGAGAGTGTGAACAGCAGAAAGGGTTATCTACCTACACTAGGAGAGTGTAAAAAGATGAAGGGTTCTCTGCCTACACTAGGAGAGTGTGAAAGGATGGACGGTTCTCTGCCTACACTGTGGATTGTATAAAAGGACGACGGTTCTCTGCCACACCGGGTAGTGGTTAAAAGAGTGTTTTTAAAGGCTTCTCCGCCTTGCTGTGGGTGCAAAAGGAGAGACACTATTGATATTAGTGCAATACTTAGAGGGTGCCTCTAAGGAGTGGATGTAGGTCTGGTTTAGACCGAACCACTATAAATCTTGAGTCGTTTACTTTACTGCTTTTTATTTTCCGTAATTTTCTTTTGTTTTAAATATTTTGTGGTTGAAAAACTTTTCTAATAAAAAAATCACCTTAAAAGTTTAATTTTCGGTTAAAATTATCAAAAGAGGGTTAAGTTTTTTAAAACTACCAATTCACCCCCCTTCTTGGTAGCCTTGGGACATTAACTTTGGTTTAACAACCTATTCACTAGACTCAATAAGTGGTATCAGAGCATCGTTTCAATATCATAAGTTTAAACTATTTTTTGATTAACGTAGATGGCTACATTTGGAAATCGAAATACACATGAGGGTTACTCTATTACTAGACCTCCAATGTTTGACAATATACCTTTTGATTTTTGGAAAAAATGCGTGTCTACTTTCTTACAGTTACTTAATTTTCGTATGTGGATCCTAGTCCAAAAAGGTTATACAAAACCAACTAGATTAGTTGATGGAATTAGGGTAGAAACACCTTTTGCAGATTGGACTATAGAAGAACGTGATTTAGCTCAACTAAATACTAAATGTTTAAATAGCTTCTTCTGTGTTTTAAAATTTGAAGACTACATACGGGTTTCCACTTGAAAAAGTGGAAAGGACATATGGGATAGACTTTATATAACTTATGAAGGGACTAATGAGGTTAAGCAATCAAGACTTAATATCTTGTTACATGATTATGAGTTGTTTTACATGAAACCAAAATAATCTATTTCGGACATGTACACAAGATTCACACAAATTGTCACTTCTTTGCATGCACTTGGTAGGGAATTAACTAATGCTGAAATGGTTAATAAGATTCTTCGTTATTTACCTACTGCTTATGATGCTAAAATTACTGTAATTACAGAGTCTAAAGATCTAAACATTTATTCTATTGACAATCTTCTTGGTTCACTCATTGCTTACGAGCAAGGGGTTAGTCAAAGAAAGATTGATGCAGGTGAACCACTAAAAGAGAAGAATATAGCACTAAAAGTGAAAGAGTCTGTGAGTGAACACTCACAACCTGAGGATGAAGACGATATTGCATTAATGACTAGAAAATTCAGGAGCTTTCTGAAGAGGAAGTAGAAGAGACGCCAGCAATGGAATAGAGGTAAGTTTAACAGAAATGACAAGATTTCTAACGAAGTGATTTGTTATGAATGCAGGAAACTAGGTCATATAAAGACTGACTGCCCAAAACTCAAAGACACTCCTTGCAAGGAGAAGGTAGAGGAGAAACCAATTGTATAGAAGGGCAAGAAGAAGTTTCAAAAAGCTTTTTGGGCGGACTTAGCTTCAGATTCATCAGAGACTGAAAAGGAAGAAGAAGTCACCAATCTTTGCTTGATGGTAGATAGCATAGATCAATTAGATCAAGAAGAGGTATGTGACTTAAGTTATGATGAATTATTTAAAGTTTCTGAACACATGCATGATGCATATAGGAAAATGAGAAAGATGCATGATAGTGTAAGACTAGAATTGGAAGAACTTAAGAAAGAACATGAAATCCTTAGGAAAGATCATGCTTTAATAGATGACAACCACATGAAATTACTTGATGAAGATGATAATCTAAATAAAATTCATGAGATTTTAAAATCATCCTATGCTGATCTTGAAAATGATTTTAAAATATTTAAGGATGAATATGAGAGTAATATTTATAGAAATTAATTATAAAAATCGAATCTTGGAAGATATGAATTCATTTTATAAATTGAAAATAAGAGCACTTGAGGATAATAGGATACCCCCCAAACTTGAAGACTTTACAAATCCTAAATATTATCCTAAATATATGGAATCCCTTAAAAGACAAATAAATGGTAGAAAACTTAGGAATACTTTTCCTAATGTCAAATGTAATAATTGTGGATTATTTGTACATATAGCTCACACCTGTACTTTGAAGATAAAATCTAATTTGGTGTGGAGACCTAAGATGCATAAACCTAGACATATCATACATGCATCTGATTATAAATTGCTAAAAGGTGAACCAAACTTGTTTGGGTTTCCAGGTCTAACATTTGATATTTTTACAGGAATGCTCTCACATAAGACCTCGTGGGAGCATATGGTACCTGGACAGCGGATGTTCAAAGCATATAACTCTAGATACTGCTCAATTCATAATGCTGGAAGCCAGGAGTGGAGGCAAGGTTACACTTAGAGATAATACCACAAAGAAAGTGGTTGCATGAGGTATGATTTGAAATTGGAAAAACTTTTTTATAGACAATATGTTATTGGTTGAAGGCTTAAAGCATAATTTGATAAGTATAAGTCAGCTATGTGATAAGGGCTATAGTGTAAAATTTGTACCTACTAGCTGTATATTAAGCCTAAAAGGGAAAGATGTTTTAAATGGAAAAAGGGTAAATAATATTTATATGCTAGATTTAAATTGTATTCAATCTCCTACTGCTTTTTGTTTGAAAACTGTTTATGATGAATCATGGCTTTGGCATAGGAGACTTTGTCATTCTAGTATGAAAAACCTTAGGAGAATTACCCAAAAGAACTTAGTGAGAGGTATACCAAAACTAGACTTTACTAAGAATCACCTTTGTGATGCATGTCAATTAGGAAAACAAGTAAAGACCTCTTTTCAGTCCAATAAGGAACTTAGAACTAGTAAACCATTGGAAATTTTACACATGGATTGTTTTGGACCAATAGGAACTGTAAGTCTAGGAGGGAAGGAATACGGATTTGTTATAGTGGATGATTTCTCAAGATTCACTTGAGTTAGATTTCTATTTCATAAGAGTGAATCATTTGAAGAATTTAGAAATTTTTCGACTTGGATTCAAAGGAAATTAGGGTGTGAAATGATTTCTATACAAAGTGATCATGGAGGAAAATGAAAGATTTGAAAATTTTTGTAAAAGAAAAGGAATTGATCACCATTTTTCTGCACCTAGAACTCCTCAACAAAATAGGGTAGTTGAAAGGAAAAACAGAACATTAATAGAAGCCGCCCGAGCAATGTTGGCAGAATACTCACTTCCTAGATATTTTTGGGCTGAGGCGGTTAGCACTACATGTTATGTTCTAAATAGAGTGAATGTGAGATTAAATTTAAATAAAATACCCTATGAGTTGCTAAAAGATAGAACACCTAATTTGTCTCATTTGCATGTTTTTGGTTGCAAGGTATTCATTCATAACAATGGAAAATCTGCCTTAGGAAAATTTGATCCGAAATCAGATGAAGGAATTTTTGTTGGATATTCAAGTGTTGGAAAATCTTATAGGGTATTCAACAAAAGAACTTTGGTCATAGAAGAAACCACACATGTTGTATTTGATGAATCTGGAAATTTAGAAGAGCCAAATATTGTTGAAGATGAGATTGAGGATAACTGCCAAAAAATTGATAGAATAAATTTGGAAGAAAATGTGGAAGAGAATTTGGAAATAGAAAACCCTTTGCCTAGAGATTTGAGATTTTCTAAAAACTACCCAAGGGAATTGATTATAGGTAAACCTAGTGAGGGTGTTAGAACTAGGCGTGGATTAAACAAGAAAGTCATTCATTTAGCCTTTATTTCAACTATAGAACCCACTAATGTTGATCAAGCACTTTCTGATTAATTTTTGATATTGGTCATGCAAGAAGAGTTGAATCAATTTATAAGAAATAAATTTTGAGAATTGACTTCAAGGCCAAAAGATCAAAGTGTTGTAGGAACTAAGTGGTTGTTCAAAAATAAAATGAATGACTCAGGAGTAGTCATTAGAAATAAGGCTAGATTAGTTGCTAAGGGGTATAATCAAATTGAAGGAATTGATTTTAAGGAGACTATTGCCCCTGTAGCTAGACTTGAAGCAATTAGGGTTTTACTAGCCTTTGCCTATTTTAAAGGATTTAAATTTTTTCAAATGGATCTGAAAAGTACCTTTTTAAATGGGGTAATTGAAGAATATGTTTTTATAGAACAACCTCCAGGTTTTGAAAATTCTAAATACTCAAATCATATTTTCAAGTTAAAAAAGGCATTATATGGATTGAAACAGGCACCTAGGGCTTGGTTTGAAAGGTTGAGCACATTCCTACTTGAAAGATCTTTTGAAAAAGGAAGTGTGGATACAACTTTCTTTTTAAAGAAATTTGGAAAGGATATACTCATTGTTCAAATTTATGTGGATGATATTATTTTTGGATCTACAAATAAAAATTTTTGTGATGTTTTTTCTAAAATAAAGAGTAGTGAATTTGAGATGAGTCTAATGGGAGATTTAAATTACTTTCTAGGTTTTAGCATTAAGCAACTTGAGGAAGGTACATTTCTTAGTCAAACTAAATATGTTAAGGACATCCTCAAAAAAAAATTGAAATGGACAATGTTAAACCTGTTAGTACACCAATGAGTTCGTCAGTTCAGTTGGATAAGGACCTTAAGGAAAAATCTGTTGATAAAAAAAAATTTAGAGGGATTATTGGATCATTACTTTACTTGACTGCTAGCCAACCAGATATTATATTCAGTGTTTGCTTATGTGCTAGATTTAAAGAAGATCTAAAAGAATAACATTTGTCAGCAATGAAAAGGATTTTAAGATATTTACTAGGAACTCAGAACTTAGGAATTTGGTATCCTAAGTTTAGCTCTTCATTTGAAATTATTGGTTATTCAGATTCACACTTTGCAGGCTGTAGGGTGGATAGGAAAAGTACTTCTGAAACATGTAAATTCATTATAAATTTGTTTGTTTCATGGTCTAGTAGAAAACAAAATTCAGTGTCCCTATCTACTGCAGAAGAAGAATACATTGCATTAGGATGTTGTGTGGTACAAGTGTTTTGGTTAAAACAACAGTTGGTTTGATTTAGGATTAACTATAGGCACTATTCCAATTTATTGTGATAATACTAGTGCTATTTGTATTTCAAAAAATCCTATTCAACATTCAAGAACCAAACACATTGACATAAGACATCATTTCATAAGGGATCATGTATCCAAGTGAGAAATTGAACTGACCCATGTTTCAACTGAAAATCAACTTGCAGACATTTTTACAAAACCTTTAGTGTTAATCGTCCGAGACAAAAAATTTTTCGTACAGGACGATGTGTGTAAAATGTCAATCTGCGTGATTTCAAACCGTCTTAAGAGCAGTTTTTAATGTAGTTCGTCTGTACGATCCTCACGATCGTCCAGGACGAAATTTTCTTTCTCAAACGACGGGACGATTGAATACAGTAGTTGAACTGATAAGACAATTTTTATTATGAACTTCGTCCGTACGAACCTTTGGTTCGTCCAGACGAACAGATGTCGGTTCATAGCGGGGGACGGTTTTAACTGCCATTAAAACGAGTTAACTTTTGATCATCTGTACGAACACGTGTTTGTCTGTACGATCGTCTTGGTCAAAGGTCTATATTAAAAGGATGCTTCATAAATTGTGTGATTATAAAAAGCCGTTACTTTTTTGACTCACTCGTTCGTCCATATGAAATATTTTCGTACGGGGATGAATCGAATTCGTACGGGACGAACAAAATTTATTCTGGTACGAACAGTCGTAATTCTTTAAATTGACGGTAATTTTTACTGAACAGTCACTCTCACACATCTCTTTTAAAGCTTTTATCTTTTCAATTCCTTCAAGGGCAAGTTCTAGCAAGCGACAAAAGACTTTGGCTAAGGGCCCTCCTAGGAATACATCCGAAAATTTCCTGTCTAAAGCCAATGAAGAATCTTTTCCTAGGTTTGTCTCTACAAAAATAACTCCATCTAGAGTTCTCCTACAGGATCATTTAACCTTCAAGGTAATGCACTTATTTGCCCATACTCAATTTAATTTGATCCTCACTTTAGTTCACTTCTACAATAAAGAAACCTTCCACTATTTTCTGGCAAACATGTCATTCAACTCTGACCACTCTGTTATCACTTCCTTTATTTTCAAAAAGAAAGTTGAAATCACCAAAGATGATTTTGGTATTTTTCTAAACTTAAGGACTGAAGGGTTAAGGGCACACACTTTGACAAACTAAAGTTTTGATTTTATAGAAGTTAATCGAGTGATTAGAGGAAATAGAGTTAAGGATCATCAACCTAAAGTTTTAACTTTATTGCGTGAAGCCCGTATCATCCAGCATGTTCTTAGAACTTCCATTATCCATAAAGCTGGTGATAGAATCAACATCACTCCTCTTCTTTCTACTATTACCTACTTGATCATGGCTAGACAACCTATAGATGAGGCTCAACTCTTAATTGACTACATTTATAGTCTCTCTGAAATTGGTCATGTTTATCATAAAAGGAAAAAGAACATAGCCTTAGGACTTCTGATTGCTTATATTCTGGAGAAGAAGTATGATTTAACTCATCCTGAACAAGACTTTGAAGAACTGCTCTACTACAACGATGCATCCTTTAGAGCTATCTTCAATAAGGATGAGCCTAGTAGAACTCATGTAGTTCTAAGTGAAACAAAAGAAGAAGCCGGACCTTCACATGCTACTGGACCAAATTATGAGGATTTGGTTCAAAGATTTGAAAATTTAGAGGCTCATTTTGATCAAAGATTTGATCAAATTGAAACTCATCTGCAGCAGCAAGATTTCCAGCATAATCAGGATATGGGATATATGCGTGAACAAATAAATTCCATTAATACCAACATGTTCACGATCAGTAGTTACTTCAACTTTTTTGGTGCAGCACCACCTCCTCCTCCAAATCAGGGTCCAACTGAATGATTTGTTCAGTGTTTGTTCAGTGTTTACTCTATGTCTATTATGTACTTTAGTATTATCCTGTGTTAGTGAATTCCTTTTATGTGTTATCTTTCCAAGTTTTAGTTATGTTGTTATTGATATCAAAAATTTTAAATTGTAATAGTTTTTATCCGATATCAATATAAGTTTCAATGTTTTGCTGTTAAATATTTTAGAAATGTGTGTTAGACTTTATGACATTTATTTTATTTTAATCTTAATAGTACTTTATTTAACTTGTAAATTTAAATTAATTTCATTAGAAAATATGATTTTTTTTAAATTTTAAGACATGCTTATAACTTGATATTCTTAGAATTTTTAATTCTATGTCTCTTATTTAGACTACATTATCTTGATATTATTATTGCAATTTAGATGTTTTCTTATTTTTTTTCCTTTTTCAATTAGTATTTATGCACTTAGAAAAATTTGAAATTTTATATTATTGAATTTGGAAAGAATTCAAATACTCTTGTCAAAATTGTACAAATGTAGCAAAAATCAAAAGAAGTGTGCAAAAAATTTGCAATGACAAAAAAGAGGCACAAAATAAGCCCAAATCAAAAAGATGCACAAAAATGTGCATGTATAAAATTGAAAAAGATGCGCAAAGCGCCACATGTGGTAATTATTTCTTTCCAGACTATTTTAATCTCTTAATTCAAATTGATCTAATGTTCATTCATAATTTATATTGAAATTTGAAATATAAAATTTTAATTCATCCTTAGTGCAATGATTCTCTTTATCATCATGTCTAAATTGACACATGCCCTTGAAAAACTCTTTTTATTTGCTAAGTTATATCACTTCTTAAACTATATAAAATTTCATGTCTTTCTAATATTTTTCAATTTTTATTTGCATACATTATTTCAATCACTTTCAAGATTAAAATATCAAATTGAATTTTAATTTTCTGCTTATATTTCTAACATTCTTTTCTTCTTCACCTTTTGATGTTGTCAAAAAGGGGGAGAAATTGTTTGTTTGTTGTGTATGTTTTCGCACTGTTTGATTTTCGTAGTGTTTGATTTCGTATGTGTTGTCTTTGTGATTTTTTATTATTGTTTTATTTTTTGTTTTATAAAATTTTTGAAAAACAATTTTTTTTTTCAAATGCCTCCTTATTTTCATGAGTTCATCAATTCAGGGGGAGTTTAGGAGATACTTAGCATTTGAAACCCTACAAACAATAATTATTTTGTCATCATCAAAAAGGGGGAATTGTATAGAGAGTTGCTATTTGCATATTTCATATTCTTGCAACTTGTATTATTTTGATGATTTCAAATATTATTATGTTTTTTATATATCTCCTAACACTTTTTGGAAGTTTTATTTCTTGCTCTAGTGTGTACTAACATTTCAGGAAAATCAACTCCAAGCGATGAAGACATCAAACTATTCATTTGTAAATCATACTTTTTTTACATGAAAGGGAGTGATTGTAATTGAGTGAAAAAATTCACAACACACTCTTTGGGGATAATTTTTTGTGAATTGATCGTACGGGATGAACTATGTTCGTACGGGACGATCATGTTAATTAGCCCCTCAGAAGAGCACGGACTGAACATATGAGGAGAAAATTTTCTAAGTCCTATTCGTCTAGGACAAATTTAATATTCATCCCGGGATGAAACTCTCGAGATTCTCACTAACAATGTTTGTCCAGACGGAATTAATTTTCGTACCGGGACGAAACTCTTTGTATGAGTTCGTACAGGACGAAATTAACTTTCGTACCGGGACAAAACTCTCTGTATGAGTTCATCTAGGACGAAATTAATTTTCATACCAGGATGAAACTCTCTATTTAAAATCGTCCCAGGACAAAACATGTTCGTCCCAGGACAAACTGAACCGACTTAAGTCAGTTGGTTACGTCCTGAAGAATTTTTGGAAACCGACCTATGAAATAACCGTTTCGTACTGGACGAACATAGTTCGTATGGGACGATGTGTATGTACGAACATAGTTCGTACCAATATATATTAGGTTCGTTTCGGGCACTTTAAGTAAAATCGTCTAGGACGATCCACGATCGTACGGGACGATCCACTGCATACAGAATTAAAAACTTGCAGTTTTTGAGTAGTTTTTCTTGTCTTCTGTATATATAGTCTAAATTAGACTGCCACCCATTCTTTTTGCCATTTGATCTTCATGCCTATTGAAATAAAACTCAAGGAGAGAGTGTGAGAGAGCATTCAAAGGAAGATTCCTACCACTAGAGCGTAAAGGCTTCACTTGGTGTTCAAAGGTAAGAATCTCTACTTGTGAATTGAGATTACTTCACTCTTTTCTTTCTTCTTTTTAGATTTCTTTTGAGAAGATTTGTCAAGGAGATCGGTTCTCTACTAGCACTAGGAGAGTGTGGAAAGATGAAGAGTTCACTGCCCACACCAGGAGAGTGTGAACAGCCGAAAGGGTTCTCTTCCCACAATAGGAGAGTGTGAAAAGATGAAGGGTTCTCTGCCTACACTAGGAGAGTGTGAAAGGACGGACGGTTCTCTGCCTACACTATGGATTGTGTAAAAGGACAACGGTTCTCTTCCACTCCGGGTAGTGGTGAAAAGAGTATTTGTAAAGGCTTCTCCGCCTTGCTGTGGGTGCAAAAGGAGAGACACTATTGGTATTAGTGCAATAATCAGAAGGTGCCTCTGAGGAGTGGATGTAGGTCTGGTTTTGACCGAACCACTATAAATCTTATTTCATTTTCTTTATTGTTTTTTATTTTTTGAATTTTTCTTTTTTTTTTAAATATTTTGTGGTTGAAAAATTTTTTCTATAAAAAAATCTCATTAAAAGTTTAATTTTCGGTTAAAATTATCAAAAGGGGTTAAGTTTTTTAAAACTACCAATTCACCCCCCTCTTGGTAGCCTTGGGACGTTAACTTAGGTTTAACAACCTATTCACTAGACTCAACATCTTTGGTCTCAACATTAGAAACGATTTATTATGTATAGTACAAGTGTAAGATATAAGCCTAGTCATTCCACAAGTAAAAACATTTGACTCTAGGAAAGGATTTATTAATCTATGTAAATAATAGTGTCTTTTCTAAGGTTTTAATATTTTTTGCTTCATATTAGGATTAAAAAATTATTAAGGTGTGGGTGGAATCCTATTTTCCTCAAGTGCTTTTAATTCAACTTTAAAAAATAAGTTTGCACTTTTTTAAATAGCAATGTCAACTTTTAAATAATGCTCTATACTATCAGATTCAGCCATAAATGTATTTAAAATCAATTTCAGGTTTAATGTTGGATGATTTCAATAGTTCAATCAGTTTGTTGAATTCATCAAACTTATCCAATTGTTTCATGTGTTTGCTATCAATTTGTGCGTGTTCTTTCTTAAGGATTTCAAGCTCTTTTTGTAATTTTAGGAAAATCTATGTTTAAACTAGAATGCACTTTTTGAGTTTTTGATATGAAGTATGTATTTTCTTAGAAATATCAAATAGCTCATAATAAGTTTAGTCAAATTTCTCTTCCTGATTTAATTGATCAAGCTTGTCAGCCATTAAATACAAATTTGTGACTTGCTCCTCGGCTTTTAATTCTGAGGAATTCGAGCTGAGTCTGTCCAAAAATGCTCTTTGTAATCTCCTCTTCTCATTTATCACATTTTTTTCTCCTATACCTTCCCCTTGATAGGATTTTCTTTAAGATTTTGAAATTCATATTTAATGTGTCAAGGATTTCTGTATTCATATAAAATAACATTGTAAGAATCCTTAGCTTTTTTGTGAAACTTACCTTTATTCTATTTCTAACATATCCTTTACTTCCTTTTTATAAAACTCCTAAATTTCCTTATCATCAAGGCAATGTAATCTTCATCCTAAGGCTGAGATTGATCACTCTTCAAGTCATCCACTTTCAATGCTATGTTCTTCTCTTTTCACTTCTCACCTGCATCAATCTATCTTTGAGTAACTCCTTACTCATAAGCAATTAGTGATCCAAAAAGATTGCCAATAGAATAAACATTTAAATATTTTGATTCCAATATAGTAGTGATCTTTACATCGTAAACAATAGGCAAAAAAATATAGAATCTTATTTACTTTCTCAGAATTTATTAGTTCCCTAACAAAAGCATGCAATTAGGTAACTATTTTAGTGTAACGTGTGTACATATCCGTGATTGATTCATTTGGTTTCATGCAAAATAATAATCATGTAGCAAAATGTTCAATCTAGATTGTTTCACTTCGTTAGTTCCATCATATGTGATATAAAGTGTATCCCAAATTTCTTTTCCACTTTTATTGGTAGAGACATGTATATAGTTTTCATATTTAAGTGCACAAAAAAATTTGTTCAAACATTTAGCATTTAACTGAGCTAATTCTTTTTCTTCTACACTCAAGTTGGTATATGGTGTTTTAGTTCTAATGCCATCTATAAGTCTAGTTGTCCTAGTGTATCTTTCATGTACTAAAATCCACAGGCGATAGTCAAGATATTGAAGAAAAGTAGACAAACGTATTTTCCAAAAATTTAAAGTGATGTTATCAAACAAAGGAGTCTAGTGATCGAATACCCATCAAGTGTGTTACAATTTCGAAAAGTAGCCATAATTATTTTCAAATTGTTTTTTAAACCATAATTTTGAAACTAAGCTCTAATACCACTTGAAAGTCTATTTAGGTTGTTAGACTTAAAGCAATTGTCCAAATGCTAATCAAGAGGGGTGAATTAGTAATAAATTTTATAGAAAATCGCATTATAATTTTAGAACAATGAAATTTTTTATCAAATTAAAAAAAAAACATTTCAACCATAAAAATAAAACGAGTAGAAAAATAAAAATGGGTAAAGTAAAAATACAAAAAATTATTGTGGTTCAGTCTAACTAAACCTACATCCACTTCATGAACACTCCCTCTTCAAGTATTGTACTATTACCAAAGTAACACTCATTTTACTCCCACAGCAAGACTGATAAGCCTTTACAAAACACCACTCTTCTACCAATCTCCTGTGCGGTAGAGTATCTTTGTCCAAGCATACTCTACAAGTGTCGGTACATAATCATCATCCTTTCATACCCTCCTTGTGTCAACAGAGAACTATCATGCTTTTTACACCCTCCTGGTGTTAGGTGAGAACCATCACCCTTTCACACCATCCTGGTGTCGGTAGAGAACCTTTGAACAACCTTGTGAATCCTTCACAAATTCCACTTGAATGATCTCTCACCATATTCTCATACACTCTCCCAAAGCACTCTCACACTTACTCTCAAAGAAAAAATGAAGACGGATTTCTTCCACAGTTAATTTTGTGACCTTATATATAAAAGACACGAAAAATCATCTAGAAAACTTAAAATTTCAATTTTGATAGTCCACGATCATACAATACGATTGATGATTGTATGTACAAATAATTCAAAATTTTCTTGTATGATTTAGTACAAACTAATTTCATACTCTGATAGAACTGTGTCTGAACTGACATCATATAGTATGACTATTCAAAATTAAACAAATTTGTCCAGTACAATTCATTAAGAATAAATTTTGTAGTCTGAAAAATATTTCGTACGAAACCCATATCGTATGATAGGATATTTTTTCATCAAACCGTGTTTCATTTGGTATAAAAATGGTTGCAACCATTTCCTAATCTGGAAGTTGTCTATACAATCCTAGGATCGTAAAATACAAACAGTTCAAAAAATTATACATGTTCGTAAGGACGAAAAGATATGAGACCATTTCATAATATGGATGTCATCTATATGAAGGTAACTTCATTTAGTACGAATAAAAATTAGAAAAATTTTCATGCAAAGTTTTATTAGCAACTTTCTAGAGGAATGCTCAGGTTAAGTTGTCTCGTACAAACAAAAATTGTATAGTACAATTAGTTTAAAAATTACAATTTTTTACAGTCCCCTAGTGTGTGCGTGCACGATTACTTAATTACAATCACACTCTCTCAGATTCAAGAAAAGTATAAAACATACAGACTTCAAATATAATTAATCCTAGTCTAATCTATCTTAAAGTCTTCAACTTTCTTGAGTATGATTTCCCTGAAACATTAGTACACATAATTAATAAAAGAAATATTTCCAATATATGTTAGGAGAATTCTTAATCAATATAATAATATTTTAGAATGCTCAAAAACATACATGATATAAAAATATAGTTATAAAAACTAAGTTTCGATAGCTGGACCTAAAATCACAGCTTTAACATTAAAATCAGAAAAGGAACAATGAGAGAATCTCTGAGGTGAGAAGGGATGCAATTTCCACTAGGAAGAATACTAGGTGGTCCACATGTGGCTTAGGCAAATTATAAAGAGTTTAAAGTAATAAATAGCATCAAGCGCTATTTCTTCTTGAGAAGTTAAGTGGCCCTCTTTAGTAGTAAGTTAAATAATTCTACAAAATTATTACAGGCTTTAATCCTGGCATACATAAAACCAAAGTCATCTTCCCCCAAGGAGAGCCATTTAGCTTTGGCCTGATGGATGATCTAGCTACTCCAGGCAACCTAAAAAATAACAACTGAGGAATAGATACATTTTAAGGTCTCATTGAGGCTCGAGTCAAGCATATTGCTTTGTAGTATAAGCATATAGTTCCTCTAGAAACTATGAAGCTATGGTGGAAATGATGTTAGAAGAAGACCAATTCTCACTCTTAACAAAATTCTTAAGTGTTAAAGCCTAGAGTAAAAAACTCCAATAGCACTTCCTTAAAAACCAGCTGAAAAAGTAGTAATAACTCCTTCCCAAAAATTTTCAAGGTTGCTCCAATAGTTTTTAAAAAGAAACCTATGTTAATTAATAATAGAAGAATCACAGAAAAGAATAAGCGGAGAGTGGTCAAAATAGTGAGGCGGTTCCACCTTATAGAAGGGGGAAGGAAAATTATCCATCCAAAGATGGCTTACAAAAATTCTATCCAATTTAAATTGTATAGGATTATAAATCATTTAGTTAAACCAAGTGAAAAATAAACCAGTAGAAGTAAGATCCAACATACTAGATTTAAAAACCCAATTGTTCATTTCACCAAATCTGCTAAAAAGAATGGGATTACCTCCAAATTTATCTTTCACATCTCTACAGCAGTTAAAATCCCCCATGCAATCCAAGGTGTAGAAATAGTGTCGGCTGGGCAAGTTAACAACTTCCAAAGTGGAGCATGATTCAAAGGAGAATTGGCCGCATAAACAATTGGCAATGACAATAGAGAGGGAGGTAAAGCACAAAAAGTAAAAGTGTCGTGAATCAGTTGAGGGTGGACAATAATAGGTGAAAATAAAAAAAACAACCGGATTCCATTTCGGTCAGATCCTCTCCGGAGCAGATAAACTAAAAATTATTACTACTTAGCTCATTAGGAAAAATGAGATGAGAGTTCACGAACCACTTGTCATCTAAAGCAGTTGTTGGGATCTTTTCTTCCAAAATGCACAACATGTCAAAATGATGAGAATAGATAAGTTGTTCGCAAGCTAACACCTTGTCGAGAGCATTAAAGTCTTGGACATTCCAGCACCCAATGTGATGGAGGGTCCTTTAGATTTTGAAGTAGTTTGCATTTTTTTAGCGCCTTTAGATTTGGAGGTTTCAGATGATTGAGACTACAAAGTTTTAGAAACTTTAGAAGTCGTATCAGGATGGTTTACTACTTGATATGGAGGATCTTCTTACTGCAAAATCTAAATTTTATTGTGAGAGATGTCCTTAGACTTGATGAAAAAGGAACCCACAACCTTATAAGTAACATTATGAGCCATAGGGGGTAATGTTTCGGGAAAGGGGAAACGAATGGGGAGAAGAAGGACTGTTTGAAGAAGAAGATTCTTCAGTCAGAAAATTAAAATTGGGAATAAGCAATATTGGAATCAATACCTCAGAAGAAGAGTTTTTGGTTTGAGAAATGAGAGCAGGTAGAGAGGTAGTGGGAGAAAGCAACAATGTGGAGGTAGAAGAGATAGAGGGGGATGGTGGGAAGAGTCTATAATAAACTGGGCATGGACAAGGGAAGGCACATGACAAAGAGGGGTTTTGGTAACAATGGAGGATGGGATAGGCGCTTTATAAGAGGGAGGTGGATGGGTAGCAGCAGTAGAGGGAATTGAGGAGTTTTGATTTAGCAAAGGTTGAGCAGTGTTAGAAATGATACCACGGGGCCTCAGGTCGGCAGGATGGGAGGGTCATGCTCTAGAGGTGATTCTTCCATGGGGTTGGTGGGTTTGAGGAACTTTCGATGGAGGGTTGATATGGCATAAGTTGGAAGAATAAACATTTGAGCCATAACCATGGCAAGGGGCGGGCTTAAAAACATATTGAACCTTAAGGGATACATCATATCCATCTAGAGAGATCAGAATTTCATCAAGAAGTGAGGAAGTACTCAAAATCATGACACATACCCTTGAAAAATTGAGGCAGGTTTTCCTCGCAATGAGAGCATCCACCACCAGCGGGTGGCCGACGAAGCTAGCAATCTTCGAGATCCCCAAATGGTTCCAAACTGCCAATGGAAGTTCCATAATCTTGATACATATGAGGAAGGAGCTGAACTCATCACATTTTGATTTGAACTTAGGTGTCCACTTCTAAAGGATGAAAGTTCTGCTAAAAATAACCAGGGGCCACTCGAACCAGGTGACATCAAAGCCTTCAGGAGAAAAAAAAATTAAAGAGGAAGAACCCATCGTTCAATGATAATAGGTCAATCGAGCCTTTAGGGGACAATAACGTGTTAACATAACTTTGGAGACTAATATATATAAGCATGTGCCAATGAAATATCTGACATGAGAAAGGCTATTGTCAAAATTCACCAAAGCATGATCATCTGTAGTAAAAGGGTATTTGGCGGTAAGAGTGATAAAGGACAGGGAAAACTCGTCAGCCACCGGGTCATGCTATGTAAGGTTTAAGATGTAATTTTGGTCAGAGGGCACAAAAATGATAGGGTAAGATCTCTCAGGGAGGGGTGGAACATCATTAAGATAAGAAAAAGATAACATAAGAAGAAAGGAGGAGAGGGGGGAGAAACACCCCTCTGGAGGCTAGCAGCAGAAAAGAGAGGCGTCGGGAAAGAGGAGAAAACCCTAGCGGGCTCTGACAAAAAAAGGAATTTATGACCAAATTTTTTTCTCTCTCTCTCTCTCTCTCTCTCTCTCTCTTTATATGTCTCAGTACGAGCTGTGTCGACAATACATGTGAAAGAAAAAAACTAGCCATGTTCTTTTTTTTTGAAAAATTTATTACAAAACTTTCTTTTAAAATCCTTTCTTTGTATAATTCTACTATATTTTTTAATGTTATTTTCTTATATAAGAATATATTTTCTACATAACGCAGGGATAAATGCTCATTTAATAAGCATAAATAGGGTATAAGTGAGTCAAGCTGATTTATGCTCAACATGTTCACGGGCTCGTGAGTCAAATTATCAAGTGCACAATTTAAGTTGGGGCTCAAACTCATCCTTATTTATTTAACGAACACCAATTTGAGTTTGATGAGGCTTTACTCACAAGCTCACTAGTCGGTTCAATTATCTATTAACATTTTAAAATATTTTTTTTTTATTTTATTTATTAAATTTGAACCCTCCTAATCCCACCTAAAATTTAATACTAAATGTTTTAATACCGCCTAATCTTGCTCAAATTTTAGGTAGACAATACTCAAGGCGCTGTGTTTGTACAGGCCTCATGGCCATGGGACAAGTGTGGAATAAATGAGTGCATGGAATGAGGTAGAGTGCGCATGTGATTAATGGCAGAATCGATCCAAACTGCACAAGGAAGAAGAACGAGATCGTAGAAGATGGCAGAGGCTTGCGAGCCAACTAAAGCTCATTCACAGCAGGACGATAGACTTCGAGCTCATTTTTTGAGCTCGACTCGAGCTCAAGTTTGAGCTAATTTTTTAACTGATGAGATGAGCTTGATAAGGACAATACTCGAGTCATTTACACTCCTAAATAAATATACGGACATGTGAATGATCCCATCCACTTAAAAATTTTTGCAAGCTTTTCAAATTGAGGACCTTCAATACATTAATATTATTTGTTCCCAACATACATCGTGCATGCTCATTGAAGTAGCATTTTTTAACTCTGAAAAATAATATGATAATATTAAAAATATGAAGGCATCAAACACCCCAATATTAAGCAAAAAATAAGTGATGCTTTCTCTTATGCACATTTGAATTATTAAAAAAAGTAATCTAAAAATATATAATATAAAATAAATTTATTGTAAAGTAAATTCAATATATTTAATTTAAATATGCTTGGCCTTAATTGAGTAAAATAGGTAAATATTCTTGTAAGATGTTTTACTATTCAACTCATTTTAAATATTCAGTTCAAGAAACTTAGACAAACTTAGATTGCTTTCCAGCATTCATTTCTAGAGGAATATAAATAGCCCAGTAGCTCTTCTTTATCTCAAAAAGAGCGAGAGAAAAGTAGATATGGCAAAGGCACTTGCATTGAAAGTTTTCCCTTCATTTGTGGAGGGAATGATAGGTTCAAACCCTGAGGAATTTGGCATCAAAATAAGAGGGTCTTTTGCTTGGTGTTCATACATAAATCACTTATGTAATTTAGGAGGTTGAGATGATGAAGGCCTTCCTCAGAAGTACAGAAGAGAGGCAGAAAGTAGATTCCAATGCAAAAATGTGAGTGCGGCACCTCAAAGAGGTCTCCTTGGACTTGGAGAATTGCATGGACAAGTTTGAAATCTATTTAAAACATCGAATAAATAGGTAAACATATTCATTTTCATTATAGTTGCTACTAATTTTACTTCAAAATCTTTTTCACATAAATTAACTTAGGATTAAAAATACATATTTAAATTTCATAAGAAATATGTTATCTTTTTATGTTACTCTAAAAAAATTTGATAATTATAAATAATATTTACATGATTTTAAAAATAAAATTTTTATATATTTAAATTAAACATATACAATATAGAAAAAATTACATAGAGAAAACTTAATAAAAGTTTGGATGATGTGGACAAGTTTGATTGGCTAGCTAGTATCCTAGAAGTAAAAAACTCATGATGAGCTCAAAGTTGATGATGAAATTTTGTCGAATTGTAACAACTAATTTTTTTCATACCCTCTTCAAATGAGAACAATGATAAATTGACATACATATAATCAAAAACCCTAAACCATGATAATTCATGAAATTTGACAAGGGAAGGTCAAACTCTACTTTGGTCTCATTCTACAAATAGAACTATGATCTATAGATTGTAAGATGATGTCCACAAGAATAGTCTTCTTCTTAATGGTCAAAAAATTAACTTTGTGAATATTTTACATGTGATAACGCTACAATTCCTATTGAAACGTGGTCAATATGAATTAAGTTGTTAGACCTAAGCTTATGTCCCAGCGGCTAACCAAGAGGGGGGTGAATTGGTAATTAAAAACTTATCCATCTATTAAAAATTTTTATATCAAAAATAAATTTAGTGAATTTTGTAGATAAGGTTTTTCAACCATAAATTAAACAGTAAGAATAAAAGCAGCAGAAAATAAAAAAGACACAAGACTTATAGTGGTTCAGTCAAACATGACCTACATCCACTCCCCGGATGAGCCCTCCGAGTATTGCACAAATTCCACTAGTGACTCTCCTTTTGCACCCACAGCAAGGCGTAGAAGCTTTTACAAAACGCTCTTCCACCATTACCCGGTGCGGCAGAGAACCGTCATACTTTTACACTCTCCAAGTGCGGCAGAGAACCGTCCGTCCTTTCACACTCTCTAAGTGTTGGCAAAGAACCGTTTGTCCTTTCAAAGTCTCCAAGTGTGACCAGAGAATCCTTTAGCTGTTCACACTCTCCAAGTGTAGGCATAGAACCCTTAGGCTGTTTACACTCTCCAAGTATAGGCAGAGAACCCTTCGGCTGTTCACACTCTCTAAGTGTAGGCAGAGAACCCTTGGGCTTTTCACACTCTCCAAGTGTCGGCAGAGAACCAAATTTCCTAGACAATTCTTCTCTCAAGAAATCTTGAAGGACAAGGAAAAATAATGAAGTAATCACAAATCACAAGTGTAGATTCTTCCCTTTGAGTATCAAGTGAATCCTTCACACTCTAGTAGTAAGAATCCTCCTTCAAACACTCTCTCACACTCTCTCCTGGACTCTACCTTCCGTTGACACTAAGATTAGTAGGAAAAAAGTTTAAGAGGCAGTTTTAATTGGAATTTATATAGGAAAGACACAAAAAATCATCCAAAAAACTACTGATTTTTAAACCTGTACACAGTGTATCGTCCTGTACGATCGTCAGATCGGCTTGTACGAATAATGTTAAATCCGTTGCATATGAACCCAATGTATATTGGTACGAACTGACTTCATACCCGATCATCATCCTGCACGAACTAAGTTAGTCCAGTATGAATAGTTATATCATGTATTGGTTTGGACTAATTGTAGGACATTCTCAAAATTTCAAGGGACAGAGCACTTCGTCCTGGGACGAATGTTGGATTTCATCTAGATGAAATTTATCCAGAGAACTTCATCCAGAGATGAGCAGGATGAATCATCTTGATGATTAGATTAACCTATGTGTCCAAAGGATTTTGTCTTGGGATGAACAAGATGGATTGTCTGGACGATTAGTGTAACCTCAAGTGTCCAGAGGACTTCATCCAGGGACAAATGGTACACTTCGTCTAGACGAACAGTTCTAAGGATCCAGAGGATTTCATCTAGGGATGAATGGTGCACTTCGTATGGACGAACTGTTCAAAGTGAGAATCCAGAGAATATCCTATAGGGATGAATAGGGAAATTCATTTGGACGATCAGGACTTAGAAAAATTTTCTCACTTCCTGCTCGTTCCGTTGCTCTTCCGAGGGGATAACTAACTTGATCGTTCTGTATGATTAATATAATTTTTTTTAATGATCTCCCCAAGTGTGTGTGTGCTAAGCTATTTAATTTCAATCATATTTTCTCAACTAAATTACAATAAAAAATACAAACTTTAATTTACAAACTATCTCATGCTGAATTTGATTTGAACTCTTCATTGGTCTAGAGTTAGATTTTCTTGAATTATTAGTCCACACTAGAGCAAAAAAAATTCTTCCAAAAAGTTTTAGGAGAAAACAAAACATAAAATAATAATATTTTGAATCTACAAAACTATACAAGTTGCAAGAAGGTAAAATATGCAAATAACAACTCTCTTAACAATCCCCTTTTTTGATGATGGCAAAATAATTATTATTTACATAATTTTCAAATTCTAAGAATCTCCTAAACTCTTCCTGAATTGATAAACATGTTAGAATAAAGAGACATTGCACAACAATTTAACTCTTTTTTTTTTAAATTACGATCAGATATAATGAAATAAAGAAACCTATACTATATGAAACAAAAATATGATATAAAACAAAAAATACTAACAATATTTTCTCCCCCTTTTTGACAACAGCAAAAGGAGAAGAAGAAAAAGAATAGAAATGTTCCTTTTATAATTGATCCTTGAAAGTGATTGAAATAAATTAGCAAATAAAACTAAATCATTAGGAAAATATAATGATTCATAGAATTTAAGAAGATATATAACATTGATAATAAAAAGCATTTTGCAAAAATTTGAGTTAATTTAGACATTGAGATAATGAATATTATTGCATAAAGGATGAATATAAAATGCATATATTTAAAATTTCAATACAAAATAAAATTGTGCAGAAGATTAATTTGAATTAAAAGATTGAAAGCTATAGGAAAGAATCTTAACAAAATACAACTTGTGACGCTTTGCGCATCTTTTCAATATTTGTGATATGTTATGTTCATCTTTTACAAGTGGGCTAATTTTATGCATCTTTTTTTAATTTGCGAACTTTTGAGGATTTCTTTTGATTTTCGTACATTTGTACATTTTCAAGTGTATTTTCAATCTTTCCAAAATCAAAAATCTAAAATTTCAAATTTCTTTAAATATAATAAAATTTTTATTGATGATATAAAAAAAAAAAAAAAAGAAAATTTGATAATTGTAATAATAATATGAAAATTTAAATGAGTCTAACAAGATACATATGATTGACAATCTTAATTATATCAATTTATAAGCATAAGTTAAATTTAGAAAAAAATAAATTTTCTAATGAATTCAATTTTGTGTTGCACTTCAAGAAATAACACTTATAAGAACAAAATTTTTAGAGACTTTTCATATAGACTAAGACACATTTCAAAATAAGATTAAAACCAAGACAATATAACTTATATTGATATCATGATAATGAATATTACAATCTATGAAATGATATCAATACCACATAAAACTAAAATGACAACACATTAAATGAAACTAACACATAACTAAAGCAAAATACATCACAATCTATCACATTACAATCACATCAACTAAAAAAGATCATAAGCAAATACATGAATCACTCTGAGGGGCCATGATATGGAGGAGGAGGTGGTGGAGCATTAAACAAATTAAAATAACTTCTTATCATAAGCATGTTTGAAATTATATCATCCATCTACTCTAGCATCTATCCTAGGTCCTGATTGTACTAAGCATCCTGTTATTGTAAGTTAATTTTAATTTGATAAAATCTTTGATAAAAAATAAGACTGAAAATGATTAAATCTTTGAACCAAATCTTGATAATTTGGTTCACCAGTAGGTGTAGGTGCGGGTTCCTCCTCTGAATCACTAATAATATGTTGTGCATGTGGTTCATCTTTATTGAAGATTGCTCTAAAAGATCCATCGTTGTAATAGAGAGGTTCTTCAAAATGTTGAAATGGATGTACTAAATCATACTTCTTCTCCAAAATATATATCACAGGATGTCCTAAGGCAATGTTTTTTGTTTCTCTTGTGGGCGACATGGACAATCTCAGAAACTCCATAAAGGTAGCCAATGGTTAATTGGGCTTCATCTATAGGTTGGCTAGTTAGAATAAAATAGGTTACTATCGAAAGAAGAGGAGTAATGTTGACTCTACCACCAGCTTTAGGAATTATGGATGTTCAAAGAACATGCTGAATAATATGAGCATTTTGAATAAGAGTGGCCACTTTAGGCAAATTCTTTTTAAATCTAATTCCTCTAATCACTTGATTAATTTTAGTATAGTCAAAATCAGAATTATTGGACAAAGTATGTGCTCTAATCCCTTGAGTCCTTAAATTTAAGAATATTCCCAAATCCTCTTTAGTAATTTGTACTTTCTTCTTAAATAAAAAGTATCTAATCACAGAATGATCAGAGTTAAAGGACATGTTTGCAAGAAAGTAGTGAAAGGTCTCCTTATTATAGAAGTAAACTAGAGTGAGAATGAGGCCAAATTGGGTGGAAGCAAACAGATTCATTACCTTAAAAGTCAGTTATACTTGAAAAGATGGAGTGATCTTAGCAAAAGCAAATATAGGAAATTACTCTCATTGGCTTTGGATAGAAAGTTCTCACTAGAGTTTTTGTGTGGTCCCTTAGCCAGTACCTTTTTGTCTTTCGCTAGAGCTAGCCATGCATAAGATCTAAGAGAAAAGGGGTTTGAAAGGGATGTTTGAAGTGATGACATTTGTGTTCAAAGCCTTTCCATTTAATGAAAAATACATTTTTTGTACAAACGAACATAAAGTCTTTTGACCAAATGATCGTACAGATGAACATGTGTTCATCCTGGATGATCAGACATTTAAGATCATTTTGATGGCAATTTAAACCATCCCCCGCATCGAATCGCCAAGCATTCATATGTACGAACCATAGATTGGTACGTATGATCTTGCATATTAAAAACAACCTTATCCATTTAACTATCAACATTCATACAAACATTTTAAAATTTCGTCCGCATGATCTTCATGATCGTACAAACAAACAGTAAAATAAAAACTGTACGCAAACTGTTCAAATCTGACAGTTAACATATTATACAATTCTTCCCCTATGGAAATAATTTCGTCCTCGATGATTTTCACTCAATTTTTTCGAAAATTGCAATAAAAAATCTATATGTGAGAATTTTTTCAAAACTAAAACACAAACAAACAAAAATAATTCAAAAATCTTTAAAAGACAAACTCAAATACAGAAAATCACAAATTAAAAAAAAATACACACAAAACACTAAATACAAAAACACATATCAATATTGCATAATCATTTTAATTAAGCATTTAAATCGTTCACACCAAGTCCTGTTCTTAATGTACTGAAAGTATCAAAGGCTAAAGGTTTTTTAAAAATATTTACAATTTAATATTCTATATAAATATGAATGTGTTAAATTTCTCATTTGGATACATGATCCATTATGAAATGATGCCTGATGTATATACATTTGGTTCTTGAATGTTGAATAGGATTTTTAGAAACACAAATAGCACTACTGTTATCACAATAAATGGGAATAGTGACTGTAGTTAATCATAAATCATTCAACTGTTGTTTAAGCCAAAGTACTTGTGTCATACAACTTTCTAATGCATTGTATTCAGCTTCAATAGTATATAGGGATACTGAATTTTGTTTTCTACTAGACAAAGATACTAAAGAATTTCTAATAAACTGACATGTTCCTTAAGTGCTTTTTCTATCAACCCTACAACCTGCAAAGTCAGAATCTTAATAACCAATTATTTGAAATGAAGAGCTAAACTTATGATACCAAATTCCTAAGTTTTAAGTGTTGAAACTCGTTCACTATGAATTATGTTGTTAAACCTAAGCTTATGTCCCACGGCTAACCGAGAGGGGGGGGGGGGTAAATTTGTAATTAAAAAACATCTAGTGTAGATAGAGAACCCTTCATCCTTTCACACTCCCTTAATATGGGCAGAGAACTCTTTGTCCATTCACACTCTCCTAGTGTGGGCAGAGAACCCTTCGTCCTTTCACATTGTCCTAGTGTGGGCAGAGAACCAGCATGTGTTCACACTTTCCAAGTGTCGGCAGAGAACCGGATCTACTTGATAGATCTTCTTCATAAGAAATATAAAAGGATGAGAAAAAAGAGTGAAATTATCATAAACCAAGAGTAGAGACTCTTACATTTGTGTACCAAGTAAAACCTGACGCTTCAACGGTAAGAAATCTCCTTCAAATGCTCTCGCACACTCTCTCCTTGAATCTCTTCTCAATAGGCACGAAGATCAGTAGGGAAAAAGATTAAGTGCCAGTTTAGATTGAACTATTTATAGGAAAGGCAAGAAAAATCGTCCAAAAACTATAAAATTTTAAGTTAACATGCCGTGGATCATCCCGTACGATTTTACTTAAAAGTGTTGGAAACGAACCTAATATATATGAGTACGAACTGAATTCATACACACACATCGTCCTGTACGAACTAGGTTCATCCAGTACGAACAGCTATTTCATAGATCAGTTTCCAAAAAACTGCAGAATGTCGCCAAAAGGTTCAGAGTTGGTTCACTTCTTCTTGGGATGAAAATGAATTCTGTTGCAAACCTTATTTCATGGCTTATGTTTTGATGATTGGCAAACCCTACTGATTATCTTGGACTGCCTATTTTTTCTAACATTTCAGGAATCAAATATTGGATGAACAAATGATGCAAATGTAGAAGTGGGTAGGATAGGGTTGAGTCAGTCTGTAATCTATTTTTTTTCTCTTCTTGAGTCAGTTTGTAATGTTCAAAAGACTGATACTTAGTAACCCTACACACACACACTTGAGAGATTTAGAATCTCTATTTTTTCTCACATCGGCCAGGCCGATCCCTTGGATCGTCCTGGACAATCTAGTTCAAAACAGAGACTCTAATCACGATTCTTAATTAAAGCTGCCGACATTAACATTTCGGCCTAGATGATACGTGTATCGGCAATGATGATAAGCTCAAAATAGAAAGAAGTTGCCGCCATAGACAATTAAGGTATACTGTATTTTTAAATTATCGGCCAGGACGATCATGGATCGGCCAGGACGATCATGGATCGGCCAGGAAGATATTCACAAATTATGCCTTAATTGATCAGGAAATCAAGGGAGTAATTTAGGATGATTGATACGATCATATCGTCCTGGACGATCGCCTGATCGGCTAGGACGATCCAGTCAAAAACCTTAAGTTACTTCAGGACGATAAATATCGGCCAGCTCGTATCCAGGGCTATTATCAGGACGATTTTCACATGATTTGAACTAATCGACCAGGATGATCGTGAGATCGGCATGGACGATCTAGACAATTTTCAATCGTCGAGCTTTGCATCCAATGCGATGCTCTGGCCGATCTTCTGAGTTTTGTACTGATCGGCCAGGCCGATGTACATATCGGCCTAGAAGATAAAGTCGGCAACTTGTAATTAATGATCTCCTTTGAAGCTCTTCTATTTAAGAGCTTTTGTTCTAAGTTTTTGAGAATCTTTGGCTGCTGCCTTGACCTGAGAAGACCTTGAGGAGAGAAAGAGAGAGAGAGGGAGAGAGAGAGAGGATCTTGTGAGGGGTAGCTTGTGAGGGGATTCACAAGGGTTGCTTCAAGGATCGCTCTGCTTTTTCTTCGTCTAGAGTTTCTCGTCCGTGAAAGGGTCGGTAGAGGTAAGGAGTTATTTTTTTGTTGTGGTTCTCTGCCAGCTTCAGGAGGAAGCAAAAAGAGATAGGTTCTCTGCCTTGCCGGGGTGGCAAAAAGGAGGTTCTTGTGAGGGCTTCTCCGCCTACCCGTGGGGGATAAAGGAGAGTCACTTTTTGTAGTGCAATACTTGGAGGGTGCCTCCATGGGGTGGACGTAGGTCGAGTTGACCGAACCACTATAAATTTCTGTGTTCTTATTTTTTACTTCCGCACTTTTAATTTCGCATTTATTTTTGTGGTGTGATTTTCGTTTATGCAATTTTTATTCTTTGTGAGAATAAATTTTAAAATGCAAATTCACCCCCCTCTTGGTTAGCTTGGGACTAAGTTCATAAGGGCTTAATATCCCTAACGAACTTTCAAGTGGTATCAAAGCGGGATTCAAAAATTTAAGTTTGAAAACTTGTTGAATTTGATCCATGGCTAACTTTGGGAATAGAAACACTACTGAAGGTTATTCGATTACATGACCTCCACTGTTTGACAACTTACCTTTTGATTTCTGGAAAACCCGCATGTCTACTTTTTTACAATCTACTGATTATCGCATGTGGATGCTTATAAAAGAAGGTTATTCTCCACCTTCTCATGAAATTAATGGCATTAAAACTGAAGTTGTTTTTATTGAATGGACTTTCGATGAACGAGATTTAGCAAAATTAAATGCAAAATATTTGAACTATTTTTTCTGTGCTTTGAAATCTAAGGACTACATGCGTGTTTCTACTTGTTCAACAGGTAAGGAGATTTGGGATAGGTTATGTATCACCTATGAAGGAACCAATGAAGTAAAACAATCTAGGTTAAATATTCTTTTGCATGACTACGAACTTTTTCGTATGAAACCATCTGAAACTATTTCTGACATGTACACTAGGTTTACACAGATTTTTACTTCACTGCATGCTTTAGAAAAAGAGCTTTCGAACTATGAAAAAGTAAACAAAATTTTGAGATGTTTGCCTTCTTCATATGATGCCAAAATCACTGATATAACTGAATCAAAAGATTTAAACACCTACTCGATTGACAACTTACTTCGCTCACTCATTGCTTTCGAGCAAGGGGTGAATCAAAGAAATCTTAATGCATGTGAGAAGAAGAAAGAAAATACTATTGCTCTAAAGACGCACAAATCGGATTGAGAATCTTCCGGGTCTGAAAGTGATGAGATTGGCTTCATCACAAGGCAATTCAAAAGCTTTCTAAGGAAGAAACTGTTGGCTCAAGAAAAATGGCGCGAATGCATGAATCCCGCTTTGCAGCCGTAGGATTCCACTTCCCTTAAGTCAGATTGAAATTAACCAGATTTCCCCTGAGGGTAGTGTCAGGGTTTATAGATCTGGGGTTCTTACTTCCTATGAGTGCAAGCGCCCATAGTTAATTACCCCTCTTACAACGTAAGAGAGAACTCTCAATTAAGGATGAAATAAATTTTAGTTTTTTAGTCTCAATAGTAGGGGAAATGGAGGTAAACTCGATCAAGATCCCATGGTTCCGTCGTCCTTGGTATACCATAGATTTAAATCTACCAACACTAACAATCATTGATTGTAGTGTCCAGGGAATCTGATTAGCAGCCATGGGTTGCCTCCTCTCAGAGATTCCGAATAGACTGAAGTGGTTTGTGGATTTTAATTTAGTTTAGTTTAGTTTGAGTTGGGGCTTATGGCTTCCTTAAAAGTTGCCCGTTAAATTGTTTAGTTTGGGGCTTATGGCTCCAATTAGGAGTTGCCCGTATGATTTGATTTGAATAGGGGCTTATGGCTTTCATTTTGAAAGTGGCCCTGATAGTGGGACTTACGACCTCTATTAGAGGTGGCCCAAAGAATTTTGGTTGGGTAGGTCTTATGGCTTCCTTAAAAGTTGCCTAGTGATGGGTCTTACGACTTAACCCTATAAGCTAAGTGGCCCGAGTGATTTAATTTTTTTTTATTATAGGGTCGTTCATTTAGAAATTCCCTAAAATATGGGTCTTACTACTTCGCTTAGAAGTAGCCCAAATGACGGGTCTTACAACTTAGTCCTATAGACTAAGATGCCCAAAGGGACCAAGCCAGACCCTATGACCCAGGCCTATATGCCCAGCTTAGTCCATTTGTTGACCTCGATTTTGCCCAGACCCAGGCCTAAAGAGTTGACCTGGTCAAATTGACCAAACCAGACCCTATGACCCTCCCCACTGGGTTCAGTGGATCGAGTCGAGTCTGTCGAGCCCGAGCTTGGACCCGGGGTCAACCCAGTTGACCAAGTCAACCAAGGTTGACCACTTAGCCCATTTAGAGCCCAAATCAATTTTAAATCAATCCAAACTCATTCATGGCTTGATCCTCACGCTCCCTTGACTCCCTTGACTAGTTTGACCAAGTCAAACTCTGACTTGGTTAAATTAGGCCCTTAATAAGTTAAATCAACTTATTTAAGGGGATTTAAGAGACATTTAATGCATTTAAAGGCTCTAATTCAATTCCCTTGGATTCAAAATCAAAACCACGGCCTCCTGGCTCTTTTTCCCTCCCAAAATAGCTGGTGATTAGATCTAGGCCGTTCAAGATTGGTTAGGGGGTTTAAATAGAAGAAAATTAGGTTATTTTGCGATCTTTTTGCTCTTGCTCGATCTAGAGACCACCCCAGGCTCTGAGATTTTGTGAGAGTGCTCCCACACCCTTTCTCCACCTTCCCCCATCGAATCCCGACGGCCAAGGCTTGCCGGCGGCGAGAAATCCGGCGAACCGAGGCTATTTTCGTTCCGAGGCGTTTCGCGATCGATCCGAGGCGTTTCAGGACTTGAGTTCAACAGGAGACTTGTTCCTGGAGAGTCCACGAGTCCAAAGAGCCCAAGATCTCCCGAATCCACCGTGTAGATTGAGGTATATCGCAAACCCTAGCTAGAGCACTTTGATCTAAATAACTTTCAATACATCGCATATTAAATCCTAAAAATATACCCCCATGAATGCTCTTCATTAGTAGAAGACATGCTTAAAATTTCGTTGCGTTTGGTCCAGTCGTTTGTGAGAACGAAGCAAAAATAGGGTTAGGGCTCTCGGTCCGGTCTGTTCTCAGCTAGGCGTTCTCTGGGCCGTTGATCTTAGTGATCGACGGTGCAGATCCGGTCGGACATACTCCCGTCCGACCGCGGGAGCTCAAGATCGGACCGCTGTTTCGTCCGACCGAATCGCGGCCGTCTGTTCATCACAGCGCGGGATCGGACGGCTCCCGCGCATGCCGACGTGGATAAGTCATCCGGCGGGACCGCGGATGATTGCGCGAATCATTGCGCAATCATTGTCGGCGGCGCAATGATTGGCGCGAACCGCGGAACGAGTACGGGCGTGCCAAGTGTCGCGTTGTGGGCTTTTTCCGGGAATTTTGGATTATTTTAAATGTATTTTTGAGCTATTTTCACTAAATAAATCACAGAAAATCCGTTTTTGATCCGATTTTGACGCACAATACCTTGTTGGACTCGTATCGTCGTCCTCTACCCTATAAAAATTTGTTTTTATAAAAATAATATATATATTTATAATTATTTAAAAAATAGTAAAAAAGTATTATTAAAGAAAAATATTATTTTGATTATTTTATTATTATCATATTATGAAATTTTTTTTTTCTTTTTATAAAATTAATAATTATATCATGATCCAATTATTTCTTTCTGCTTTGTACATATTTATTATTATTGTTTTTTTTTATTGTTATTTAAATATAAGATATATATATTTTCATAATTAAATATTATCCTAATTACTTTAACTAGTTAAGTTATTTAAAATATTACTAATAATAAAATCATTACAAATATTTTATATATATTTTTTTGAGTATATTTTAAATTTCAGAGGTTTTAAATTATTATTCTAGTTCATCTTAATATTCTTTTTTGATTATTTTAAATTATTTTAAAGAAATATCCTTTTAATTGTTTTAAACTTTGAAAAATCATATCTTTCCCGTTTCAATTCGGTTTTTTGCGCACAGCACCTCGATTTGAACGTATTTGGATTCTGTACCTTCTGGAATCAGTTTTATTTGAAAATTTTGGGTTTGTGTGCAATTATTTTTAAAACCAGTGAAACAGTACTATTTAAAAAATATTATTTTATTATGTTTTAACTTTGGAAATTCGTATCTTCGCCGTTTTAAGTCAGATTTTGACGTGTAACCCCTCGTTCTTTTCAGAAAAGCGAGCTTTATGTTTTGAAACTATTTATAGCCCCTGATTTTGGCTGTTTTGACAGATCACTATTTAGATTCGATTATTCGGGTACTTTTGACATTAAATATTGGTTATAGCATTATTTTCAGGATACAAACTATTTTCAAACTGCTTGAGACCTCGATTGAGTGGTTAGTGAGTCTCCCATATACCTATTTACTATAATTTGACTTACTTTTAATTATGTTAGTTTCTAATATTTAAATATACATATATATATTTAATTATTTTGAAACTACTTTGAAACTACTTATATGTTAAATCTCTTAACTTTGGGAGACTTGCTTTATGAGATTTTAGACATTGGTTCTATGAATGAAGAGCGAATCATGGGGGAGTGGGTTAGTGAATGGTTGAGTCTCAATCATTCACTAATCCTTTCTTTAGGTGTCTTTAATTTCTTGTTATTCGTAGTCTGCATGTGTAGGTTGCACCACGAACACTTAGTTTAGGCTCTCCTAGATCTAAGGACATGGTGTGTTTATTTCATTTTTTTTGTACTCCTATGCATTTATTACCTTGAGGGTTAGCTAAAACTTCAATTCAAACCCACATAACGTAGTGTCACCCTAGAGACAAAAATTAAGGACCTGTCTAGCGAACTTAGAAGTTTTCTAGGAACTAGGATAGACCCCAGAACGACATGAAAACTACAACACTTAAACTTAGTGACATATAAAACATCACTGAATTTTCTAGGAATTTTTAGGAGCTTTTAGAGCCCTTAGTTAACCAACTATAATTAATCTGCTAATTAAGGCCTCGAGACCTTCCAAAAATTATAATAAATACACCTTAGGTCAGAAAATTACCCATAATACCTCAAACTGACCAGAATCTGACCCTTGACCTTAGATAAATAGGGCTCCCTAGTTTGACTCTAGGTTGACCCTTAATTTGACCATAGGTGGAAATTACCGTTTTGCCCCTAATAATTCATTAAAAATTATTAAAAATTCTAAACCTCCTCCAAACACTTGGAAACACTTTCTCTGGTCATTCCTGACCTTTGGGAGTGATTCCAGTCAGTTTGGAGCTGATTTGGAGCAAAACAATAAAAAAGGCTATTTAGTAGGAAATTTAGAAAATTCCAATAAATACCCCGACCTTTAGAAATCCATAACTAATTGTAGAAAACTCCAAATTAGGTAAACTCACTTGCATTAGACTCCAACTAGGGCCTAGTATTTATTAAAAAAATTAGGTTTCCAGAAATTGGCCTAGGTTAGAAAGTCAACTTTTTGGTCAACCATAGTTCATTTAGGGCCCGAAACTTAGAAAATTCATAACTTTGCCTAAAAAACTCCAATTTCAGCCTACTACCTGTCTAACTACTCGTATTAAGGTCTAGTATTTTCCTAAGGTGATAGAAAACCCAGACTTAGCCTTTTCCCCATAGTGACTTTTTGGACCCTTAGCTTAATACCTAAGAGGACCCGGAACTTTCCGAAATTGGCTAATGCGATTTAAACTTCAAATATGAATACCCTAAGCTCTTAAAACTGATCAACAAACTAAAATAATTAAAATGGACCCTAATTTACTAATATTTGAATTTCAATTAAAATATCCTTTTCAGACTCCCAACAAACCTGAATTCTAGATAACTTTAACTAACTACCCATATTAGGATCTATCCTAACCACACAAGTCTTACACACACATAGAATTGTTTGCTAGGGCACCACTTCTAGATTTAGGCTAGGCCGCTGGATGTTTATTTTCTGCTGTGTGCCGGAGCTTTTCGTAGTTTTCATTGCATGCTGTTTGAAATTGCTGGTGTGTTTGCTTACTTTTTCTGTACTCTGTGGTGTGATGAGCGTTAGACTTACCCATAGGTTAGGAGCGCTATATATATACTGTTCTTCCGTGCAGGTGGCCATGCTCGAGCTAATAAAAGGGGAGAGCATTATGATGATTTCTAATGATATTTTATGCAGGTGCTTGCTCAGCTTCCCCCCAAATAAAAATGAGGGCTAAAATTAATAATTATAACTGTATAGATGGAGCTGCTTAGCCATCATAATTAAGAGCATGGCTTGGCACAGGGTCAATGGTGTTAGCATTTTCATCTTTCATATAAACTGCTTGGGATGATCTTCATTAGGATAACCTTGCAGGGCTTTAGAATTTACTGCTTTCTATAAATGTAAATTTATTTGTAATAATTGTTAAGAGTTGTGAAAATAACTTCTGAGTCGGGATATTCTTATTCAGCTCGGATTCCAAAAGAAGAAGGCATCCCTAAAGGGGAGAGTCTTCTTCCATTTGGAAGATTTAGTTGGATGGCTTTAGATATCCAAAGAGAAAAGGCAATGCTCCCTATCAAGGGGGAATTGTCTCTTCGTTTGGATATTCAAGCCACGACGGACCAAGGAGTCCAAGGAGGAGATCTCCAAGGAGTCTAAGGAGGAAACCCAAGGAGTCCAAGGAGGAGAGTTCCAAGGAGTCCAAGGAGAAGACATCCAGAAAGCTAAAGATTGAAGACCCAATATCCCACTCAAAGTTGTTGGCGTCTGTCATAGGCTTAGAAATCCGGGTTGTTGGCAGTGGTGCCCGGCCACTTTACTTTTCTGCATACCCTGGGTTGTAATTAAAGGGCAGTTGGCCTATGGACATTTACTTGATTTATTGGATTTATAATGATGTGTTTACCTGATTGTGCAGTAAAAATTGTCTACTTTTCTTA
Organism: Dendrobium officinale; assembly: GCA_019514585.1. Lineage (NCBI taxonomy): Eukaryota > Viridiplantae > Streptophyta > Magnoliopsida > Asparagales > Orchidaceae > Dendrobium > Dendrobium officinale. The sequence goes on from CM033683.1 coordinate 30,217,578, forward strand.
GGTTTCTTTCTTGCATGCCGATTTTGTTTTCGCCTGGATCGTATTAGGCTCATTAAGGATTATAAAATTTTTCTACTCGTAATTAATATTTAAAATTTTAGGATTTTAAATAATATAGAAATTTAACGAACCTAGCGAATTGCCGGAACTGTCCGGGGTCGCATGCATATTACTGCATCTTCTCTCTCCTTCTTATAAGACATCTCCCTGCCTGCGGGTTGAGTTCGGATAATCTGGCCTATGAGGATGAAGTGCCAGACCTAGGGAGACCCAGTCTTTTCAAAAAATTATTTTTTATAAGCCTGTTTTTAAAGTTCTATAGCATTCATGAGCTGACATTTCAACTAGCATGCATTGCATTAGAAACCAATTTAATTAAAATTTAATTGCATTAGCTAGGAGCATCTAACCTACATAAGGTCAGGACCACTTAGGAAATTCTCTAGATGTCGGTCCTATTTCTAAAAACTGTACCACCCACCCATCTTTCATAATTGACTTGACAGCATGGTTTTGAATCGATTAGGTGGTTAGCTGGCTCCCCCATCCAGGCCGGGGTAAGTCCAGGTTCTTTGCATCGCATTAGCTAGGACACTGGTCTTAGTGTGTGTCGAACACTAAGTCCAACCTAGATTTAGGGTTCGAGGCTACTACACTCGGTCTCGTAGTATGTCTTAAATAGTAGGTAGGTCCCTTCTTTCCAGGGATCCTAAATCCTACTTATCTGCGTCACAGGATGGCGACACCTCCATCTTTTCTCTCACGCATGTGATTGATTGCTTGTCTTTCTTTCTCCAGTTTCTCTCTAGTACCCTAGAGCCTCCGAATGCTGGTATGAGCCACGCATGTTGATTCAGCCTCTTCGGACCTTTCTTCCTTTTGGATAGGACTTCCTAGTCTATACCCTCGTGCTAATCCCAATTTGGAAAAGATAATGTATGATCCTTAATCGAGAGTTTTCTCGGGCTCCGGCCCGAGATGTAATTAACCCACGGGGGCTTGCGCCCGTGGGAAACTTTGCCCCGCAATCTACTTTAACCCACTCGATCTCTTGTATCGGGTGGGGGAAACCTGTGACTAGGTTGTGTATATTGCTACCCATCGGGGTGTGTTGGCGACAGCCTCTATCCCCAATGGTCAGTCGTATGCACGATCCAATCTGCCCTCCCATCGACCTGTTTGTGTCGAGTGTAGAGGTCTGCGATCGTTTTGTCCCACAAGGATAGTGCGGCCGTACCCTCTGCATTCGTACCCCACGAACGGTGCTCCTTCGGAGGTCCACAGGTTTCTGGCGACCACGGTGGGACCAGTTTCTCTCTCCATCTTTGGATTCTATATTATCTTTTCTTGTGTGTACTCCGGGATTGGTACTCCTTAGATTAGGTCCGTCCCACTCTTAGTTAGGGTCTTTCCTTAGTTAGGGTTCGTTTCCCTATAGCTAGGATTCCCGTACTCTACTTCTTTCCAGCCTCACAGGCTATTCCTTTCATTATCAAATTCATATCTATCTTTATCAAATCCTTCATTATTTTGTGATTTCAATTCTAACTAATTCTTTTCAATTTCTTTTCTTGGCAGCAGTGCCATGGCTTCCTTCGTACCTTCCGTTACTTTTGCTTTCGGTTCGGATGCGCGGGTGACTTTCCTTGAGTCCCTGCTCGCTAGTCCGCCAGCTGGAGGAATCACTTTTGGTTCCTTCACTGACTCGGCCTTCGTCACTCTTGGCGGGCCGACCCCGGCGAAGGCTGCTGCATTCTCTCCTCCTCAGAGGAGAGGACGCGCAGCCATGCGCCCGTTTGGACGTCCTGCTGCTCGGCATCCACTCCGAGCACCACGTCCTGTTCCTGTTCTTGTGCAGCCAGTGCGCGTTGTGGCTAGGCGACCAGTGCCTAGGCCACACCCTATCCCAGTTCATCCTGCGGTTATGCGTCGAGTGCCCACCGCACCTGTTGCTCAGGCTGCCCCGACCCCTCAGCGCTGGCAGCCTGCTGCAGCTGTTCCAGTTCACCCAGCGGTGAGGCGTCCAGTGCCTGCCGCTCCTGCTACTCAGGTTGTCTTGGCCCCTCAGCGCCGGCAGCCTGCCGCAGTAGTGCCACCTGTTCGTGCAGCTGTCAGGCGACCTGCGCCTGCCGCTCCTGTTGCACAGGCTGCCCCGGCCCCTCAGCGCCGGCAGCCTGTTGCTGTTGTTACTCCGACTGTTCTGACGGAAGTACCTCGCGTTCGGGTTGTCCCTCCCGCTTCCACTAGGAAGAGGGGTGCCCAAACCGAGGTGCCTTCGCCTTCTTCTGGCCGGGTTTCTGTTTTCGCTCGGCTTTCTCACCCCGAGGCTGTCGGGCAGACCCCGGCACTTCCAGTCGTTCCTGTCCCCCCTGCCACCCAGGCAGTGGGTTCAGATGTTCCCTCGACCTCCACCTCCGGCCTAGGGAGAAGGGCCCGGAGGAATAGGAACAGGAGGCTCCTTCTAGCTGCGTCAGAGGCAGAGAGGCAGCGGATGGCAGATGCCATTGTTCATGATGAGTTAGTTCAAAGGCAGATGAGAGTGGCTCCCAGACAGCGAAGGTCACGTCCAGTTATTGAGGCACCTACTCCTGAGGTGATGGTAGCCCCCGAGTTGGAGGCAGTTTAGGGAGGACGCTTCTCCCCACTGACGCATAGTGGAGATGAGGAGGATGTTGTCCGTATAGCGGCAGCTCCTCCTGTCGTCACTACTCTACCCCGAGCTAGGGTACCCAGGGACGCTGGTGTCCGAGCCCTCACCCAAAGGATTCAGAACATCGTCCGCTTAGCTCGTGGCAGAGGGCCCGTCAGTCGGGAGGGCTTACTTCGTCAGATTTCTTGGGCTACCTTTCAGTTACGACGACAGACTGCGAGGAGAATCTACAGTTGGCAGAGGGGGGAGACACCCCAGCAGCCTGCAGCTCTAGTAGTCAGACCACCGGTAGTCACTCCAACTGTAGGACGGCGCCCACGTCGTCGAGGATGGAGACAGCAGCAGGAGCCTACCCGACCTCATATCAGTTCAGAGGTAGCAGCCCCGGAGCAGCCAGTTGCCGGTACAGTGCCCCGCCGTAGGAGGTGGGTTTGGAGACGTCGACAGGCGGACACCCCTGTCGACCCTGTTCAGTTAGTTGAGTCAGCGCCACTGATAGAGACAGAGCAGCCAGATGAGATAGTTGGTCAGATGGATTTGGCAGCTCCTTTCGGGTCTGAGGCAGTCCCGATGGCAGTCGATGATGGTCCAGTTTCTACCCCAGACAGATCGCCAGTACGGATCGAGGCAGATTTAGTACCCAATACTCATAGGATCACTTCTCCTATGAGCCAGTACATAGAGGCGATGCGACGAGCCTTTTTAGAGGACGATGATACACTAGTGGATTCCGATGAGGAGGTGTCAGTACACCGGGTTTGCGTAGTCACCCGTAGAGGTCTCTCGGATGAGAGAGAGCCCGAGGACCAGGATGAGCAGGGAGAACCCGAGGTGGGCGGATCTCCCAGATCAGTTGATACAGATGCTACGGTCCTGAACCTCCAGACACAGATGGCAGAGATGGCTAGAGCTATGGCAGCCATGACAGCATAGTTGACGGCCTTGGGACCAGTGCCCCAAGTGGCAGGTGTAGCCGCTGCCAGTACTTCTAGAGACCAGCCAGTTGTGCCCCCAGTTGCGCTGGACCCCCTGAGAGTGGACAGGGTCCAGAGAGCAGTGCCTGCAGCACCTTCAGTTGTTCAGAGTTAGCCAGCCCAGTTGTCAGCGGGTCAGCTTCAGGATTTGATTGCCCAGAAGGTAGAGCAGGCCATTTCATCCAGGAAGACTGGAGAATCAGTTAGTAGAGGGCGGCCTTACCCGGTAGAGTACGAGCAGGAGCCCTACCCTCTTGGTTTCATCCCTCCAAGGTTTAGAGTGTTCGACGGGTTTGGGAACCCGAGGCAGCATGTGGCTCAGTACCGGGCCATATGTTGCAATATAGGAGGGAGTGACCCACTGATGTTGAGATTGTTCGTCAGCAGCTTGGCGGGGGTGGCGTTTGCTTGGTACGCTGACCTCCCCAACGACTTAGTCAGGACTTTTGCAGAGCTGGAGCAGTTGTTCATCCATAGGTTTGTCAGCACTGAGCACAGAGTCACAGTTGGAGAGCTTGTAGTCACCAGGCAGAGGCCTAGAGAGTCACTCACAGACTACATAGTTAGATGAAGAAACCTCAGCTTGCAGTGCGAGCTGCAGCTACAGGAACAGCATGCAGTTGAGATACATTTGAAGAACATAGATGGTCTCATAGCTCCATACCTGAAGGGTTTCACCATACGAACCTTTCAGAAGCTATTGACCAAGGTCACTAGCCTACAGGACAGCATACCTGATGCAGTCCCTCCTAAGGCTGAGAGTCAGCCTTCACGCAGACCTCAGCGGCAGGAGTTTTCAGGAGCACCTCCGCCCAGGAGAGGGGAGGTACACAGTACTCAGGGACCAGCAGATAAGGGCAAGAGGCCCTTAGGCAGTTCAGCACCTCCACAGCAGTCACGCTCAGCTAGTCAGTCACACTCAGCTTGTTAGACAGCAGTACAGCCCAGGACCTCCCGTAGGACTCCAGAGAGTCAGCAGTCCTTGCAGGAAAATCTTAGTAAGGAATACCCCTTTAAAAGGGAGAGTGTGAAGAAAATTTTTAAATTCCTTACTAAGAAGAATATACTTACCTTTCCCAGCAGCAGTAGAGTGGAGGAGGAGGGTCAGACTGAGAACCCACTCTATTGTCCTTACCATAGATGCGTTGGGCATGTGTTAGAGGATTGCTTTGTATTCAAGGACAAGGTTGAGAGGTTGATGGCCACAGGACAGATACACCTCCAGGACAGTGACCTAGTGCAGCCCAGGGGCAAGGGCCCTCAGACAGTTCAGATGGTTTCCAGCCCCAGCCATAGTCCCAGTCAGACAGACAGTCAGGGCAGTAGTAGCAGTTTACCCCAGAGTTATGAGGAAGAGTGGCAGCTAGCACTCTCCAAGAAGACCAGGAGGATGATAGACCGTGCAGTTCAGAGTTCAGAGGCAGTTGAGAGGAGGCCACCACAGGCCAAGCCGACAGTTGCCCCTGCAGTTACTACTCCAGCACTTGTACCTTCTTCTTCTTCTCTTTCTGTTGTAGTGCCTACTGAGCACATTTCTTTTTCTTCTGCTTTTTGTAATAAGAAAATGTATGAAAGAGAAAAATATGTTGTAACCTCTAAGGGGAAGACAGGGTTCCTTCCAGCGCTTACGCTGAAGGACTTTGTTCTCCCTTTATTTGATGAAGAAATAATAGAAGAAGGTGATTCTGGCTACTTCTGGTGTGCTTTACCTACCGCTTTTAGCTTTACTTCTACTGCTTCTACTTCTACTAGCACTCACTCTTTTACTGCTTTACATGTCTCTTATGATAATTCTAGTGAAGAGTCTGAGTCTGAGTATGAAGATGAACCAGTCTTTGTGATACCAGAAGGTGGATGTTACATGGATTCAGAAGATGAATCCGTTAACCCACTCTTAATACTTTCCTTAGAACCAACACCTGCCACCACCACTGAACCAGAGGAATCTCCTGTTGAAGATGACTCAACACCGGAAGTTCATCTGCGTTCAGGGAAGGTCCTTCCACCTAGGTTGGCTAAAAATACAAAAGATAAAAATATCATTACCCAGCAGGATGGCTCTATCCCTTCCTCCCAGGAGCAGCCTAAGAAGAAAGGGAAAGGCCCTCAGCTGGAGGTTGATTACAATGTGTTGGCTCATCTAAGGAAAATTCCTTCTCTTCTTAGTGTATATGATGCTTTGATGTTGTCACCTGACTTGAGACAGACACTGGTAAAGGCATTGCTTGAACCAGAAACCTATCAGGCCTTCTTCACTTCTGACCCGGATGATGGGGCATGGCATTTGTATAACACGCCATGCATCACTTTCTCTAGTCGTGACCTTCTGTTAGGGACCACTGAGCACAATCGTCCCTTGTATGTCACTGCTGAAGTCAATGGTTATGAGTTGAACAGGGTCCTCATAGACCAAGGGGCTTCAGTAAATATACTAACCCATGAAACTTTGAAGAGCCTCTCCCTATTTCATCTGAAGCTCACTTCCGACAAGATTATGTTGAAAGGCTTCAATGACCAAGGCCAACGAGCTCTAGGGTCCATTACCCTACCCCTGAAGTTCGAAAATTTTCTAACTGAGGCAAAGTTTTATGTGATTGAGGCTGACACTTCATACAAGGCTCTCTTAGGAAGGCCTTGGATCCATGAGTATGGAATGGTGCCCTCTACCTTGCACCAATGTATGAAGTTTCTGAGGAATGATGTTGAGTATACCATTCCTGGAGATACCCAGCCCTTCTCCATGCATGAGATCTCTATGTACGACGACGCCGAGTACTACGTACCTCGGAAGACTCGTAGAGCTCCACCTGCTCAGTCCCCAGTGATACCTGATGCTGTTGTACAGGGTCCTACGCAGCCACCTGCACAGGGTCCTATACAATTGTCAGTACAGGGTCCATCACAGGTTGGTATCGAGCCAGATGTTCCCACTGCCCATTCTGATGGAGATCCTTCTCAGTTTGCAGTGAGGCACGATGTTCCCCCTAGTAGAGGAAGGGGAGGAAGAGGTAGAGGGAGAGGGAGAGTTGCGATCCGCGAACCGCGGAACCATGACACTCGCACACCTCCTCCCCCTAACCTTTACACTTCTTCTTTGACTGTAGAGTCCGACTCTTCTGATGATGAAATGATCGATATCCTTCAGCGTCCAGTCACTTCACCATCTCCATATTCCGCTGGTTATGATTCACGACCTACTTTTCGTAGCCACTTAATACCTGAAGGTGGATTGGTTATTGATATTAGCTCAGACGAGGAAGATGACTTCCGCCGTCAGACTACTACCAGACAGCCTTCCCCCCATCAGATACGCGGGATAGGAGTTGGGGATTCCAGTCAAAGATCTGCTGACACTCCTGTAGTTCATGACGATGACACAATTTGGGGAAGCCACAACCCCATACCTCACTTGTACGATACGTTTGGGCCAGCCCGACCTAGGGAATGTCCCTTTGTACCCCGTAGTATAGGTGCACCACTGGGTCCTGTGAGACGGGATCTAGAGGAGACCGCTATGGATGTAGAGGTCAGGAGTGCCCCCCGTTCTACTTGGCCCGATGACGAAGCTCTACAGCAGGCCCGAGTCTGGCGGACTGATTTCCCCTAAGGTCTAGGAGGCGTAGGTTATATGGGGTTAAATCAGTCCAGTGATGTCAGCATTCGTGTTATTTCCCATGCTTATCCGGTTGTTTCTCTTGCCGACGAAGAAGACCAGATAGTGACGACGATAGAACACTTGATGCTCCACAAGAGTTCGAAGATGGCGTCACTTCCGCCTTGGACGAACTATGTGAGGTAAACTTAGGCACTGAGTCAGATCCTAGGCCTATGTTTCATAGTGCCCTACTGTCTGATTCAGAGGCTCAGGAATACATCAAGTTACTGTCAGAGTTTAGAGACTGCTTTGCCTGGAACTACACCGAGATGCCTGGTCTAAATCCAGAGGTAGCAGTCCACAAGTTAGTCATTAAGCCTGATGCAGTCCCTGTTAAACAAGCACCTCGTAGGATGAGATTGGAAATTGAACAACAGGTGATCGCTGAAACCAAGAAGCTCATAGAAGCTGGTTTCATTAGGGAAGAGAAGTACCCCACTTGGCTTGCCAACATTGTTCCAGTCCGAAAAAAGAGCGGACAGATACGAGTCTGTATCGACTTTCGTGATTTGAACAAGGCATGTCCTAAGGATGATTTTTCTCTCCCAATTCCTGAGCTTATGGTAGATATAGCATCATCCCATAGTATCTTCTCATTCATGGATGGTTCATCTTGTTACAATCAGATAAAGATGGACCCCGAGGATGAAAAGTTTACTGCTTTTCGGACACCTATAGGTGTCTTTTGCTACAAGGTAATGCCCTTCGATCTCAAGAATGCCGGGGCCACCTATCAACGTGCCATGACTGTCATCTTCAATGAGATGATACATGAGCAAGTTGAATGCTATGTAGATGATTTGGTCGTCAAAAGCAAGGTCCACGAAGATCACCTCAGAGATCTGCGAATCGTTTTTGAACGCCTGCGCAAGTTTGATTTAAAGATGAATCCTTTAAAATGCGTATTTGGAGTTAGTGCAGGAAAGTTCTTAGGGTTTATAGTTCGTTACCGTGGCATTGAGATAGATCCCTCTATGATCAAGGCCATAGTAGACTTAAAACCCCCTAAGAGTCTTACCCAGTTGAGGTCATTTCAGGGTAAACTCGCTTTCTTGCGGAGATTTATCTCCAATCTTTCTGGTAGGTGTCATCCTTTCTCTGCACTAGTGAAAAAGGATGCCCGATTCCGTTGGGATGAGAGTTGTCAGGAGGCCTTTGAGAGTATAAAGCGCTACCTGATGAACCCCCCAGTTTTAGCAGCACCTATCCCGGGTAGGCCGTTGATTCTCTACACTACGGCCCTGGATGAGTCTTTAGGTGCACTGTTGGCTCAAGAGAATGAGGAAGGCAAGGAGAATGCCTTGTACTACCAAAGCAGGCGACTGATACCTGCAGAGCTTAAGTACCCAGCGATAGAAAAGCAATGTTTAGCCTTGATCTTCGCGGTACAGAAGCTTAGGCATTATATGCTATCACATAAGATTAATTTGATCTCTCGAGTCAACCCGTTGCAGTACTTGATGACCCATCAGACCCTCTCAGGTCGTCTAGCACGATGGTCGATGATACTACTGCAATTTGATATTACTTTTGTTCCCCAGCAGGCCGTCAAAGGACAGGCTCTAGCTGACTTTCTAGCCGATCACCCGATCCCTGCAGATTCCCCACTCAATGATGAACTACCTGATGAATTCATCATGAGTGTGGATGATCAGGAGTCCCCTACTTGGGAGTTTTACTTTGACGGTGCGTCATCCGTTAAAACCTTAAGTCCAAATAAAACTCCTACAGTTAGGGTAGGGTTAGGCCTGATTTTTGTGTCCCCTGAGGGTCATACTCTACGGTACTCATATAGTTTATCAGAACCTCGTACTAATAATGAAGCTGAGTACGAAGCTCTGATTTTGGGGTTAGAGTTGGCCATTCAGATGAGTCTTATGCGGGTGAAGATCTTTGGAGACTCCCAACTGATAATCAATCAAGTAGCTGGAGTCTACAAAGTACTTAAGCCTGAGCTCATTCCATATCATAATAAAGCAATGGAGCTCCTGAGCTTAATACCAGAAGTAACTTTGGCCAAAATACCTAGATCTGAAAATGGAAAAGCAGATGCATTGGCCAAGTTAGCAAAAGAATTAGCTGACCCTACTGGAAATCCAGTGTCTATTTATGTCCAGCATCGCCAAGCTCTATGCCCCACAGACTTGTCCTCCCCTGATCAGACCCTCACAGTCCTTGTTGTTGATGAGGAGTCAGACTGGAGAGAGCCCTTCATAGAATATTTAAAGCATGGTAGGCTCCCAGATGATAGGTCTCTCGCTGCTCAAATTAGAAAGAGAGCTCTAACATTCGCCTACATAAATGAGACATTGTATCGACGCTCATTTGACCAAATGTGGTTAAGATGCCTCAATAAAGAAGAGGCCAGTAGAGTCATGAGCGAGATACATGAAGGGCTTTGTGGTGCCCATCAATCTGGACCTAAAATGAAAGGCAGAATTAAACGCCTTGGCTACTACTGGCCGACTATGATCCACGATTGCATGGAGCACGCTAAGAGGTGCCACTAGTGCCAGATTCATGGCACGGTGATTCACCAGCCTCCTAATCCGTTGCACCCTACAGTTTCTTCCTAGCCATTTGAGGGCTGGGGCACGGATGTGGTGGGTCCTATAGACCCTCCTTCTTCTAAGGGTCATAGGTTTATTTTAGCCGCAACTGATTACTTTTGTAAGTGGGCAGAAGCTGTCCCACTTAAGGAGGTTAAATCAGAAGATGTGATGCGCTTCTTTCGCGATAACGTTGTTTATCGCTTTGGTGTTCCGCGCCGTATAATCTCAGATAACGGCCCGTCCTTTAGAAGCACCAAAATTGCCAGATTTGCTCGCCGCCATAACATTAATTGGCGATACTCATCAATTTACTACCCTAAAGCCAATGGCTTGGCAGAGGCATTTAATAAGACTCTTGTGCAACTGATAAGGAAAATCCTTGTTGCAAACAAGAGGGAGTGGCATGATAGATTACCTGAAGCATTATGGGCATATAGTACTACCTACCGTACTCCTACTCAGTCCACCCCAGATGCTTTAGCTTTCGGGGTTGAAGCAGTCCTCCCACTTGAGGTCGAGCTCCCCTCACTGCGTGTGCCAGTCAGCTACAGTCTATCTGAGGAAGATAACGCCCGATTGAGATTGGAAGAGCTTGATGGTTTAGAAGAGCTTCTCCTGCAAGCTCATCAGAATCTTAAGCTATACCAGGCCCGAATGGCCCGGTCACACGATCGCCTTGTTAGACCCCGTGCTTTCCGGGTAGATGATTTGGTGCTTGTTTTGCGTAGGCCTATCATCTCGCATCGTCGGCGAGGTGGTAAATTTGAGCCTATTTGGGAAGGCCCCTTCGCTGTAGAGCAAGTTTATGAAGGTGGTGCCTACCTACTTGTTGATGCAAATGGCATTCACCCTATGCCTGTCATCAATGGGCAATACTTGAAAAAATATTATGCCTAAGTCTAGTACTTCATAGGGGGAGCCTCCCTACCACCTGTAGATATTCCTCTGTATATGTATCTCCTAGAAGGATTCCTCTTACTTTTCAGCAGTCTGTGTGGCCACGATGATTTGTCCTCTACCACACGACGTTTGTCCTGAAGGGTATAAGGCTATCCTTAGAAGGGTTACACTGATACGCCGTAGGGATGTTTTGTACTTCTGTCGGTGCGCACAAATCATATTGGTGCTAGAGCATAGAATTCTCTTGACTTTGCTCCCCTCTGTTTGTATGGCTTAGTCCCCCAGTATCACTTGTCCCCCCAAGTATGGTCTGGGATATCAAAACCGATAGTTTGAGTCCAGTTTTGAGAGGTGACACTGGGTCCACACCCTCCTATGATAGTTAGGAGTGGTGATCATGATCTAGTGTCCCTATTGTAGCCTCCTGCCCCTATCAGTCCTACTCTGATAGATGTGGCTCTCAGCCCATTCATATGAGTTGAATGTGAGCAAGGATGTTAGAGTCATTGGTTTAGACTCTTTTGAGATAGGATACTGGGTCCACACCATCCCATGCTAGTCAAATATGGTAGTGTTGATCCTCTATCCTGATGATAATTTCAGTCGTACACCAAATCCTATATGATTATGCTCCCCAGTTCATTCACATGAAATGAATGTGGTCTGGGTTATCAAAACCATCCACTACCCCTAATTTAAAAAAAAAAATCATGTGTGATAAAGGAGGGGAGCTCTTAGTAGAGCAAAACCGGTTGCCCTTGTCACAGGAGGAACCCGGTAAAACTCTCCAAAAATACAGATTTCCTAGTTCTGTTCATGTGGCGGACATAAGCTGGGTTACCAATATCATTCACAATTCCTAAAAAAAAAAAAAAAACTTAAAAAAAATAAAATAAAAATAATTATTAATTTTATAAAAAGAAAAAAAATCAATCCAACTAGGACGTTTGTTGACCTCGATTCGAAAAAAATATAATTTTCTAAATGACCCTCATTTTAGAACTTCCCTAACACACGGGTCTTACTGCTTCACTTAGAAGTAGCCCAAATAGTAAGTCTTACAACTTACTCCTATAGGCTAAGATTCCCGAAAAGAATTTAGGTTTTGGTTATAGAGTCGTTCGTTTTAGAACTTCCCTAACTCATGGGTCTTACTTCTTCACTTAGAAGTAGCCCGTATGGCGGGTCTTATAACTTAGTCCTTTAGACTAAGATGCCCAATTAAGGGTTTGAGTTTTGGTTTTAGGGTCGCTTGTTTTAAAAGTTCCCTAACAAATGGGTCTTACTGCTTCGCTTGGAAGTAGCCCAAATGGCGGGTCTTACAACTTAGTTCTATAGGCTAAGATGCCCAGAAAGGATTTAAGTTTTAGATTTAGGGACGTTCACTTAGAAGTTACCTAATGCGTGGGTCTTACTACATTCACTTAGAAGTAACCCAAATGGCGGGTCTTACAACTTAGTCATATAGACTAAGATGCCCAATTAAGGGTTTGAGTTTTGGTTTTAGGGTCGCTTGTTTTAAAAGTTCCCTAACAAGCGGGTCTTACTGCTTCGCTTGGAAGTAGCCCAAATGGCGGGTCTTACAACTTAGTTCTATAGGCTAAGATGCCCATTTGGAAGTGAATTTGATTATTTGTTTGTTGAGTTTGACACCAGTGTCTTGTTTTGAGAGGTTTTACACTTGTGTTAGTGTTTTCTTTGTTTATTCTGTGCTTGTAGCATTTTTCTTACTACAACAGTTCAGTACTCTTCCTGTTTTCTAGCACTATTACACTGCTAGCTTTTTCGTTCTACGCTTTTCTTGCTTTTTAGCATTCTATTTTTACTTACAGTTGTTAGACTTATTTAATTTCATTTATGATGGACTGACTGCTCATTTATTTGTTTGCAGGTTCGTAGCCAGTAGTTGCAGTGGCTAGGGCTTGTAGTTGTAGAGGGTAGAGTCCACAAGATAGCTGCAAGAACTCGTACAAGAGGGACTTTGGAGAACTTGCGGAGGACTTCAGTTTGAGAGGTTGTATAGTTTGTGAGAGGGCTTGTAAGTTGTAGAAGAGGATTTGGAGAGTTTCAGAGCCTGTATATATCAAATAATAGACAACATTCTTCCTTTCCCTCCATTTTGATTCATTGCATTTTTATTTTATTTTTGAAATTTCTTATTTGATTAATTAAAATAATTAACCAATAAATATATTTTAAATCTCAGAGCTCTCTAAATTTTTTTTTTTAAATACTCCCGAATTTTTTAAAGTCTCAGAATTTGAAATTACCGTATTTAGCCTTTTCTTCAAATTGGCTCCCATATTTTGAAACTCATTGATTTTATATTTTTCTTTAAAATAATCAATCAATTATTTCGATTAATTTTAATTAATAAAAAAATTTTATTAATCAAATATTCAAATTTTAATTGCTTCAAAATTGTTCTAAAACGTTCTATAATTTTTCTTCAAATTTCGGCAGCCTCCCGGCGTCACCTCCCCACCGAGGGAGAAATCGAGAGGGCTCAGCCGTAATTCTTCCTACCCGGACCTAAGGTCGACGGCGTAGGGGCTCCGAATTTAAACCATCTCACCAGGATCTAAGATCGACTGCGTGAGGTCTTCAATTTGGAACCATCCCGGCCAGATCTAAGATGCGACGGCCGGGGTCTTCGAATTTTTAAAATCATCCCCGTCGGACATAAGGTACGACGGCCGGGGTCTTCCACCTGTATGAAATTTCTTTTATTTCTCTCCATCTCACTTTGTCTTTCTTTCAGTTTTTTTTTATAATATAATACAATATAATATAATATATAATATATATATGTATTATTATATAACTGTATATTAATACATATTATACTATATATTATAATATATATAAAATAATAAAAAGAGGGAGAGAGGGATCGGGTAGAGGAGGATCGGGCTAGGCCGGCCATGCACGAGAATGGAGGGAGGGGGTTCGGACTTCCATTCAAGAGCCGAAGGAGTAACCTATGCAATCTCTACCTCTCCTGCAAAGCAGCGTAGCCGAACGGCAACGACAGAAAGAGAGATGAAGGGCGAACCCTATACGCCTCTGTGAAGCAACGAAGTCGGGTGGCAATGGGGGGAAGCGAAGTGACGTCGAACGGCAAGAAGGAGCGGAAGGAGCGACGCATGCAATCTTCTCGGCCTCTTATGAAGCAACGAAGCCGAACAACAACGACGGAAGGAGAAGATGAACTACGAACCCTAGACGCTTATGCAAAGCAACGAACTCGAACAACGACGAGGGAACCGAATGAGCGAGCATAAGTTTTTTTTTTTTCTATTCCTCCCTTTTATCGTGAAGTAACCGACCATTGTGCGAAGAGATACGTCGTTTTGGCGAGATGGGGCCGGCGTGGAGGTATGTCGGGTTCTTTGAATTTTTTTTTTTCCTACATTTTTTTTTATACAATCAACAAATTGCCTCCCAACGAATTTGTTGTGTGACTTTCACACAATGAGTTCGTTGTAGCCTTTGGTCATGTGTTTTCGACCCTTTAGATATATTGATGAATAATAACTCGACCTTTTAGGTTTATGAGCATATAATATTTGTAAAGTTCGGCCCTTAGGCTTGTTAAACTTTGCGGATTTAGCTCGACCCTTAGGTTTATGAGCATATAAAATTTGCAAAGTTCGGCCCCTAGGCTTATTGAACTTTATGGATTTAGCTCGACCTTTAGGTTTTTGTGCAGGTGAGATTTTAGAGTTCGGCCCTTAGGCTTGATGAACTTTGGGGATTTTAGCTTGACCCTTGGGCTTATGAGCTTAGAAGATTTTAAAGTTCGGCCCTTAAGCTTATTGAACTTTATGGATTTTAGCTCGACCCTTAGGTTTATGAGCATATGAGATTTCAAAGATTCGACCCTTAGGCTTGTTGAACTTTGGGGATTTAGCTCGACCTTTAGGTTTATGAGCATAAAAGATATACAAAGTTCGGCCTTTAGGCTTGTTGAACTTTTTGGGTTTTAGCTCGACCCTTAGGTTTATGAGTTTATAAGATTTCAAAGGTTCGGCCCTTAGGCTTGTTGAACCAATGAATTTTAACTCGACCTTTAGATTTGTGAGCTTAAAAGTTTTCATAATTCCCTTATTTTTATTTGGTGAAGGGGATAAAATTTCCTCTTAATTTTTCAGGAAGGAATTGAATTTATCTTACGCATTACAAGAGGTAATATAAAAATTGCCTCCTGTCTTTCAGGAGGAGAGTGGATTTTATTTCTCCCATTATAGGAGAATATAAAAATTGCCTCCTGTCTTTCAGGAGGAGAGTGAATTTTATTTCTCTCATTATAAGAGAAATAAAAAATTGCCTCCTGTCTTTCAGGAGGGAATTTGGAAGACTTCTGCCTAGTATGTAGATTTTTATACATAACATTCTTTAATGTATGATATTTCTTTAGATATTGACCATTAATTGGGGGCATAGGTCTTTGAACATTTAGGTCTATGAGTTGATAGGCACCTCCTTCATACATTATTTCAATGATGAAGGGTCCTTCCCATATTGGATCAAATTTACCGCCAAGGCGATGGTGAGGGATTATAGGTCTTCAACAAACTAAAATAAGTTCATCTTCTTTAAAACTTCTAGGATGAACCATTTGATTGTGGGCCCTAGTCATTTTTGCTTTATAGGACTCTAGATTTTTTTTTTTTTTGAGCTTGAAGTCAAACTTCATCAAGAGCTTCAAGTTCTTCAAAATGTAGAAGATCATTTTCTTCCTTGGTTAATTTGTATTGAATAACAATACGAAGAGATGTCAACAAAACCTCCAGGGGTAATATTGCCTCAGTTTTGAAAACTAACAAATATGAGGTGGCTTGCGTTGCAGTTTTATAAATAGTACGAGACACTCTTTACTCGTCAAGGCTTCAACAGTTTCAAAAGCAATAAGTGCTTTGACTTTTTGGCTGATAAGATCTTCGATGCGGTCTTACAAATTATCTTACCCACTTCATGTTGACATCCTAGTCCATTGTTAGGAGTATTTAGATCATGAAGGATTATTTGAGGATCTCTAGCAATTACTGTTAGACGAGCAATATTGCTTACATATTTACAACTTATACTTGGCCAACTGCAACTGCTGGGCCAAGTTGTCGAAGGAGTTCTTTCATTATGATGCTCATTTCATCAAGAAGAATGTTCGAATGATTAATTTCTTAGTCTTTCTACTATTGGAGAAGTTATATTTCATGTTACCACCTTCTCACAATATCTTCAATTTCTCATTATTCAACTTCTTCTGAATGTGGGAGTGTTCTGATTATAGGGATTTCCTATTCTTAATTAACTCACATTTGGTCTTCAATATGTAGATTTGAAGCTGCATTTCTATGAGTATGCATTCTTTGATTAGGCTGATTGGAGACATGATCAACCATCCGGACAACTTCAACGTCCATGGGACCAATACACCCTCTTCTGTTTCTTCATCATTATCATATTCATTATCATCTTCATCCAACTCATGATCTTCTCCAAGTTGGGACCGCCGCTTCCAATGTATGACTGGAGAGTCGGGGGATTCTTTATAGATATGATAGATTTCCTCTTTTGGCGTAATCACATCAACAGAAGTCTCCTTATTAGGGGACAACTTCTAGACATGAGATTTAAGTCGTCCTTTATAGATTTTTTGATCAAGATCATCTTTCTGAGCTCGAGAATATTTGGGTCTTTTTGGAACCCAAACTTGCTGCCTCTTTGGAGCCACATACCGATGACCAACAACATCGGAATATACTTTTGAATGGCCAAATTCATTATACCATTGTCGAGGCCTTCCTTCATAATATTTTTGATTATAGTCTTTTATATGTAGACTATCAGAAAGCTCTCTAGACTGTCTTCTTCCATAATATGGATATCGACAAATATTAGGACAGAATTCTTTTGGCTGTCGGTAGTATGGAGGACGTCTAGACTCCTCTCTATAAGATTTTGCTGAAAATTTGTTGCTCTGAGGTCGAACTGCATTTGACGACATAACTTCAGTGACAGATTTTCTCAGTCTTCGTTGCAGATTTTTGTCTTTAACAGCCTTCAGTATTTTATATATTTTGGAAGAGGCAGATTCTTCCTTCTTTGGTGGTAGCGGCTGCTGATGCGAAGTCTCTCAAAAAGACTTCTTTAATTTTCCTTTGTCGTCATTTCTCTTTACCCACTTTAATGGTTCAAAGCCGTTATTAGTCGTTACATTTGCTTCTAATTGCAGTGATGACTCTTGAAGGGTATCGGGCACCCATCCATTAGCTTGTAAGCGAGCATAGGTCTTTCTTTTAGCTTTCCTGGAAAGTTTAGCACTTGCTTCAAGAATTTCATCATTATATTCTTCAGGCACTTCATCCTGGATTATGTTCTGATTGGTTGTATTCATGCCAACAGATTGCAGCTTGGGCTCAGGAATCTTCTTTTAAACCGCTGGAGAAACAACAGGTGCCATGGAGAGTCTTGAAAATACAGAGGCCCTCTTGGGAGCCTTCTCATCAACAGCTTCAGTAGTAGGCTTTTTACTCCTTTAACAGTTGGTACTTCAGTAGTGTCTCAGAAAGGAATTGCAGGAATTGTATAACTTCAGAAATAATTATGCAGTGAATGATTGCTCCTGCATATCTTGTATTCATAATGACCTGAGGGAATTACACTTTTGCTTCCTCGCCCAATTTCACAATCATGAATGAGTTCATAGGCGTCATGCTCAGTAACTTATCATCAACATAACTTGAAAGAATTACAGTCAACCTAAATTCTATTGAAAAAGAAAACACAGAACTGCGTTGAATAAACATCTATATTTATTTTTAGATGTTTTGTTACTTTAGTCTAAATATAAGTTTTCTTTTCATCCAAATATGGAGAGAAAAGTAATCCCCAGCGGAGTCGCCAGAAATCTGTTGGCTCAAGAAAAATGGCGCGAATGCATGAATCCCGCTTTGCAGCCGTATGATTCCACTTCCCTTAAGTCAGATTGAAATTAACCAGATTTCCCTTGAGGGTAGTGTCAGGGTTTATAGATCTGGGGTTCTTACTTCCTATGAGCGCAAGCGCCCATAGTTAATTACCCCTCTTACAACGTAAGAGAGAACTCTCGATTAAGGATGAAATAAATTTTAGTTTTTTAGTCTCAATAGTAGGGGAAATGGAGGTAAACTCGATCAAGATCCCATGGTTCCGTCGTCCCGGGTATACCATAGATTTCAATCTACCAACACTAACAATCATTGATTGTAGTGTCCAGGGAATTTGATTAGCAGCCATGGGTTGCCTCCTCTCAGGGATTCCGAATAGACTGAAGTGGTTTGTGGATTTTAATTTAGTTTAGTTTAGTTTGAGTTGGGGCTTATGGCTTCCTTAAAAGTTGCCCGTTAATTTGTTTAGTTTGGGGCTTATGGCTCCAATTAGGAGTTGCCCGTATGATTTGATTTGGATAGGGGCTTATGGCTTTCATTTTAAAGTGGCCCTGATAGTGGGACTTACGACCTCTATTAGAGGTGGCCCAAAGAATTTCGGTTGGGTAGGTCTTATGGCTTCCTTAAAAGTTGCCTAGTGATGGGTCTTACGACTTAACCCTATAAGCTAAGTGGCCCGAGTGATTTAATTATTTTTTATTATAGGGTCGTTCATTTAGAAATTCCCTAAAATATGGGTCTTACTGCTTCGCTTAGAAGTAGCCCAAATGACGGATCTTACAACTTAGTCCTATAGTCTAAGATGCCAAAAGGGATTTGAATTTTAGTTTTAGGGTCAATCGTTTAGAAATTCCCTAACAAGCGGGTCTTACTGCTTCGTTTAGAAGTAGCCCAAATGGCGGGTCTTACAACTTAGTCCTATAGGCTAAGATGCCCAAAGAGATTTAAGTTTTGGGTTATAGGGTCATTCGTTTAGAACTTCCCTAACACACGGGTCTTACTGCTTCACTTAGAAGTAGCCCAAATAGTAGGTCTTACAACTTACTCCTATAGGCTAAGATGCCCGAAAAGAATTTAGGTTTTGGTTATAGAGTCGTTCGTTTTAGAACTTCCCTAACTCATGGGTCTTACTTCTTCACTTAGAGGTAGCCCGTATGGCGGGTCTTATAACTTAGTCCTTTAGACTAAGATGCCCAATTAAGGGTTTGAGTTTTGGTTTTAGGGTCGCTTGTTTTAAAAGTTCCCTAACAAACGGGTCTTACTGCTTCGCTTGGAAGTAGCCCAAATGGCGGGTCTTACAACTTAGTTCTATAGGCTAAGATGCCCAGAAAGGATTTAAGTTTTAGATTTAGGGACATTTACTTAGAAGTTCCCTAATGCGTGGGTCTTACTACATTCACTTAGAAGTAACCCAAATGGCGGGTCTTACAACTTAGTCATATAGACTAAGATGCCCAATTAAGGGTTTGAGTTTTGGTTTTAGGGTCGCTTGTTTTAAAAGTTCCCTAACAAGCGGGTCTTACTTCTTTGCTTGGAAGTAGCCCAAATGGCGGGTCTTACAACTTAGTTCTATAGGCTAAGATGCCCATTTGGAAGTGAATTTGATTATTTGTTTGTTGAGTTTGACACCAGTGTCTTGTTTTGAGAGGTTTTACACTTGTGTTAGTGTTTTCTTTGTTTATTCTGTGCTTGTAGCATTTTTCTTACTACAACAGTTCAGTACTCTTCCTGTTTTCTAGCACTATTACACTGCTAGCTTTTTCGTTCTACGCTTTTCTTGCTTTTTAGCATTCTATTTTTACTTGCAGTTGTTAGACTTATTTAATTTCATTTATGATGGACTGACTGCTCATTTATTTGTTTGCAGGTTCGTAGCCAGTAGTTGTAGTGGCTAGGGCTTGTAGTTGTAGAGGGTAGAGCCCACAAGATAGCTGCAAGAACTCGTACAAGCGGGACTTTGGAGAACTTGCGGAGGACTTCAGTTTGAGAGGTTGTATAGTTTGTGAGAGGGCTTGTAAGTTGTAGATTTGATGCGGATTTGGAGAGTTTGAGAGCCTGTATATATCAAATAATAGACAACATTCTTCCTTCCCCTCCATTTTGATTCATTGCATTTTTATTTTATTTTTGAAATTTCTTATTTGATTAATTAAAATAATTAACCAATAAATATATTTTAAATCTTAGAGCTCTCTAAATTTTTTTTTTAAATACTCTCGAATTTTTTAAATTCTCAGAATTTGAAATTATCGTATTTAGCATTTTCTTCAAATTGGCTCCCATATTTTGAAACTCATTGATTTTATATTTTTCTTTAAAATAATCAATCAATTATTTCGATAAATTTTAATTAATAAAAATTTTTTATTAATCAAATATTCAAATTTTAATTGCTTCAAAATTGTTCTAAAAAGTTCTATAATTTTTTTTTTAAATTTCGGCAGACTCCCGGCGTCACCTCCCCACCGAGGGAGAAATCGAGACGGCTCAGCCGTAATTCTTCCTACCCAGACCTAAGGTCGACGGCATAGGGGCTTCAAATTTAAACCATCTCACCAGGATCTAAGATCGACTGCGTGAGGTCTTCAATTTGGAACCATCCCGGCCGGATCTAAGATGCGACGGCCGGGGTCTTCAAATTTTTAAAATCATCCCGGTCGCACATAAGGTACGACGGCCGGGGTCTTCCACCTGTATGAAATTTCTTTTATTTCTCTCCATCTCACTTTGTCTTTCTTTCTGTTTTTTTTTTATAATATTATATTATATAATATAATATAATATATAATATATATATGTATTATTATATAACTGTATATTAATACATATTATACTATATATTATAATATTTATAAAATAATAAAAAGAGGGAGAGAGGGATCGGGCTAGGCCGGCCATGCACGAGAATGGAGGGAGGGGGTTCGGACTTCCATTCAAGAGCCGAAGGAGTAACCTATGCAATCTCTACCTCTCCTGCAAAGCAACGTAGCCGAACGACAACGACAGAAAGAGAGATGAAGGGCGAACCCTATACGCCTCTGTGAAGCAACGAAGTCGGGTGGCAATGGGGGGAAGCGAAGTGACGTCGAACGGCAAGAAGGAGCGGAAGGAGCGACGCGTGCAATCTTCTCGGCCTCTTGTGAAGCAACGAAGCCGAACAACAACCACGGAAGGAGAAGATGAACGACGAACCCTAGACGCTTATGCAAAGCAACGAACTCGAACAGCGACGAGGGAACCGAATGAGCGAGCGTAAGTTTTTTTTTTTCTATTCCTCCCTTTTATCGTGAAGTAACCGACCATTGTGCGAAGAGATACGTCGTTTTGGCGAGATGGGGTCGGCGTGGAGGTATGTCTGTTGCTTTGATTTTTTTTTATACAGTCAACAGAAACAAAAGCATCATCAGAGTTGGAGAAAAGGTAAGGATCATAAATATGTTAAAGGATCTTTTGATGTTGTTTGTTTTGAATGCAGGAAACCTGGACATGTGAGAGCCGATTGCCCAATACTTCAAGATAACACAAGCAAGGAAAAGATTGAGGAAAAATCTAAGTTTAAGAAGGACAAGAAGAGAATCCAAAAGGCGTTCTGGGCAGAATCTGATACTGATTCCTCTGAGACTGAACCAGAGTAAGAGACTACAAACCGATGCTTAATAGGGGAAGATCATCTTGAGCAAAGTGATGAGGAAGAGGTATGTAAACCAACCTATCATGAATTGTTTAAGATTTGTGAAAAAATGCATACATCATACAAAAAACTCAAGAAAACTCATGCAAGCCTAAAATTAGAATTTTTGAATTTGCAGAAAGAGTATGAAGTCATTCTTAAAGATTATTCAACAATTGATTCTAATCACATGTCTCTTCTTGATGAATTTGATGAGTTGAACAAAAAGCATTCGAATTGATTGATGAACATAAGGCATTAAAAGTTTCACACACCTCACTTAATTCTGATCTTAAGAAATCTAAAGAGATTGAGAAAATTTTGAGGATTGATAATGAAGCATTAAAAAGAACTAACTTGAGGATTCAAAATGATTTGGATACATATAAGAAAAATTGGATGACATCTACTTTTAATCCTAAGCCAAAACCTAGGAAGAGGTATTATAACTTAAACCATTTAAGAAACCCTTTTCCTGGAGTTAGATGTTTCTCATGTGGCATGCTAGGACACATCTCACACACTTGCACCGTTCACCGTAGTACACATTGGGTGTGGAGACCTAAGATGCATGATTCATAACATACCATACCTGCATTGCATTCTATTTTTCCTAAGAAGGATCCCAAATTCGTTTGGGTTCCTAAATCTGACTGTTGTTGAGTTTTGCAGGTGTGATCTCACCAATGACCTCGTGGGAGCATATGATAACTGGACATATGAAGGCTCGCAGCTCATTCATGCTCAAACCTGCTGCTTCAATAAATTCTTGAAATATGTTTTGTTTCATTGTGTTTTGTTTTGATTTTTTTTATGTGTTTTGTTTTCACGTGATTTTTTAAATTTGGCCTTCCATATGTTGAATCTTTTCAAGATTTTAGATTTTGGAGTTTTGAAGATTGTGTTTAGTTTTTCTAAATTTAGGTAAAGGGAGAAACATCGTGAATAGTTTCCCTCATTATGACCTGAATTTGTGGTATAATTTTTCTTCTCTAAACAAAAGTCTAACTCATTTTTGCCAATGGTTTTTGAAACTAAGATTCTTTCTATCTTGCTACAATATCCTATCTTATACATAATATCCAAAACTCTTACATATCTTTCAAGTTATTTAAAATCTTGCCATTACTTCTATCACATGTTGTTGATTTTTGTTTTGTGGCTTATTCTTCCCTATGTTAGAGAGTGAGCTCCTATTCTCTAATATTTGGAGGATATTCTCACAACTGAGCTTCTTTTAAGAGTTTGAAAAAGAGCGTTTTAGCTTGCAAGAATTAAAAAGGAAAGAGGCCAATGACGCCAAATTGAAAAAAAAAATATTATAAACAATTGTGTATCAAAAATCAAAAGATGCTCAAAGAGCCAATCAAAGATTCAAGAGGCATAAAATGAGCCCTCTTAAAGGCAAGCTATCCCCTCTTTTCAAAACTTTTAAAACTTAGAGAACTCATTAACTATTTGATGAATTCAAAGGCTTGATTTCAAATTCCATGATTGAGAAAAAGTACTTTTGCTTTATTATTTATGAGACTGTTTTTGTAAACAAGTTTGATTGGATCTTCTTTTTTGCCCAATTAGGTTTATTCTGAGTTAAGCATTATTGTTTTTCAAAAGAAATTTTATACCATAAAAAACGTCTGAATTAGGGTTAACAAAATCGGATATCTTACCTTTGTCTGATTAGGATTAGCTAAACTCCTTGATCTTATGGAACTCTAAGAAATTAACTTTTTGAGAAATTATCATATGATGCCTCCATAAAACAATTTTTTTTTTAAAAAAAATTAAAATCCAAAAATATTCCTTTTTGATTTTCCTTGTGTTTTTTTTTCTTTTCTTTTACTGTGTTTTTCTGCTGTTTGTTTCTTCCTATCTTATGTAGTTTGCTTGTTAGTCTTTGTTTGTTGTGATGTTTTCTTTTGTATCTAGACCCTCTTTTTGTGATGACAAAAGGGGGAGTAGGGTAAGATATGAAAAGTTGTTGGGTTTGTAACTTTGAAATTCTAATGGACTTTTTTTTTGTGGATATTTTCCTACTTGTGTTTGCCATCATCAAAAAGGGGGATATTGTTGCAAACCTTATTTCATGGCTTATGTTTTGATGATTGGAAAACCCTACTGATTATCTTGGACTGCCTATTTTTTCTAACATTTCTATAATCGAAGATTGGACGAACAAACGATGCAAATGCATAAGTGGGTAGGATAGGGTTGAGTTAGTTTGTAATCTATTTTTTTCTCTTCTTGAGTCAGTTTGTAATGTTCAAAAGACTGATACTTAGTAACCCTACACACACACACTTGAGAGATTTAGAATCTCTATTTTTGCTCACATCGGCCAGGCCGATCCCTTGGATTGTCCTGGACGATCTAGTTCAAAACAGAGACTCTAATCAGGATTCTTAATTAAGGCAGCCGACATTAACATATCGGCCTGGACGATAGGTTTATCGGCTAGGACGATAAGCTCAAAATAGAAAGAAGTTGCCGCCATAGACAATTAAGGTATACTGTATTTTTAAATTATTGGCAGGACGATCATAGATCGGCCTGGACGATATTCACAAATTATGCCTTAATTGATCAGGAAATCAAGGGAGTAATTAAGGATGATTGATAAGATCATATCATCCTGGATGATTGCAGGATCGGCCAGGAAGATCCAGTCAAAAACCTTAAGTTACTTCAGGACGATAAATATCAGCCAGCTCGTATCCAGGGCTATTGTCAGGACAATTTTCACATGATTTGAACTAATCGGCCAGGACGATCTAACCAATTTTAAATCGTCTAGCTTTGCATCCAGGGTGATGCTCTGGCCGATCTTCTGAGTTTTGTACTGATCGGCCAGGCCGATGTCCATATCGGCTTGGACGAAAAAGTTAGAAATTGCAATTAATTAGCTCCTTTAAAGCTCTTCTATTTAAGAGCTCTTGTTCTACGTTTTTGAGAACCTTTGGCTGCTGCCTTGACCTGTGAAGTCCTTGATGAGAGAAAGAGAGAGAGGGAGAGAGAGAGGATCTTGTGAGGGGGAGCTTGTGAGGGGATTCACAAGGGTTGCTTCAAGGATCGATCTGCTTGTTCTTCGTCTAGAGTTTCTCGTCCTTTAAAGGGTCGGTAGAGGTAAGGAGTTAGCTTTTGGTTGTGGTTCTCTGCCAGCTTCAGGAGGAAGCAAAAGGAGATAAGTTCTCTGCCTTGCCAGGGTGGAAAAAAGGAGGTTCTTGTGAGGGCTTCTCCGCCTAGCCGTGGGGGCTAAAGGACAGTCACTTTTTGTAGTGCAATACTTGGAGGGTGCCTCCAAGGAGTGGACGTAGGTTGAGTTGACCAAACCACTATAAATTTTTGTGTTCTTATTTTTTGCTTCCGCACTTTTAATTTCACATTTATTTTTTTGATGTGATTTTGGTTTATGCAATTTTTATTTTTTGTGAAAAGAAATTTTAAAATAACAATTCACCCCCCCCTCCTCTTGGTTAGCTTGGGACTAAGTTCATAAGGGCTTAACATCCTTAACGAACTTTCAGTTTCGTCCGGACATAATTTTTACAGAGGATAAGTCATCCTGGAATGATAATCAATTTTTTTCTAATGAAAATTATCTAGATGGCAATTCATCTCGGGACGAATTTTAGTTCGACCTGTATGAATTTACTCCAGAGGGCATCTAATCTTGGAACGAAAATAAATTTCATCTGAACGAAAAGTCTCCAGAGGCCATTTCATCGTGGGACAAATAGAATTCATCCTGGATGATTAGGACTTAGAATAATTTTTCTTCAACTCCTATTCGTTCCATTGCTCTTTTAGTAGATAACTTACCTGATTGTCCAGTACGAACTAGGTTCATCTCATACGATCAGTGCATAATTTTTTTTTAAATCTTCTTAAGTGTGTGTTTATTTATTCACTCAATTACAATTACTTCCTCACAAATTTAATTCAAAGAAAAGTACAAGCTTCTAATTTACAAAATATCTTATGCTGAATTTGATTTGAAGACTTCGTAATCTAGAGTTCGATTTTCTTAAAATGTTAGTAAACACAAGAGCAAAAACAAATCTTTCCAAAAAATGTTAGGATATAACTACACATAAAACAATAACATTTAGAATCATTAAAACAATACAAATTGCAAGAATGTAAAACATGCAAATAACAACTCTCTTAATAATCTCCCCCTTTTTTATGATAGCAAATCAGTTATTTTTTCTATAATTTCAAATTATAAGAATCTTCTAAAATCCCCCAAAATATATTAACACGTGAAAATAAGGATGCATTTGAATAATAAAAAAAATTGTTTTCAAATTCTTTAGACTAAACAAAAACAAACACACAACAAAACAAAATAAACACACATACGATATGATAGAACAAACGATATCTCCCCCTTTTTAACAACAATAAAAAGTGATGAAGAAAAAGACTAGAAATGTAAGCAGACATATGAAAATCATTTGATAATTTAACCTTTAAAGTGATTAAAAAAAGTTATACAATTAAAATTAAAATATTAGGCAAATCATAGAAATTCATATAATTTAAGAAGAGATATAATATAGATAATAAAAAGAATTTATTAAAAACATTAGTCAATTTAGACACTAAGATAGAGAAAATCATTGCAAGAAGGATGAATAGATTAATCGTATATTTCAAGTTTCAATATAAAATAAATGTATAGAAGATCAATTTGAATTAAGAGATTAAAGAAGTCTAGAAATAAATAACTACGACATGTGGCCCTTTGCGCATCTTTTTCAAATTTGTGGCACATTTTTGTGCATCTTTTCACTTGTTGGGATTATTGTGTCTCTTTTTCATATTGTGAAACTTTACGAATTCCTTTTTATTTTTGTACATTTGTACAATTTTCAAGAGCTGTCGTATTCCTTCCAAAATCAATAATAAAAAATTTCAAATTTTTCTAAGAGCATAAATATTAATTGATAAGTGAAATACAAAATAAGAAAAACATCACAATTGCAATAATAATATTAACAATAATGTAGTCTAAATAAGTTACATGAAATTGATAATCTTAAAAATATCAAGTTATAAGAAAAACTTAACTTTAGAAAAAATAGATTTCTAATGAATTTAATTTTAACTTACAACTCAAGATATAGCACAATTAAGATTAAAAATCTAATGATTGTCATAAAGGTTAACACACATTTCTATATCATTAAAGCTAAAACACGAGAACATATATTGATATCAATATGACATATTACAATCTAAGTACAAGATATCAATACAAAAACATCTAAGGAAAAGAAAATACAAAAAACTTTTCTAAAAACAACAACTAAGACACAAACAACATAAAACAGATAAAATCAAGCGCAACAATCACTCAGACGGATCCTAATCTAGAGGAGGAGGATGAGGTGAAACACCAAAGAGGATAAAATATGTATTCATCATAAGCATATTGGTACTGATATCATTTACTTGATCTCTCATAAATCCCATGTCATGCAGATACTGTGCATCTTGATGCTGAAGATGAGTTTCAATTTGATCAAATCTTTGATCAAATTGAGACTCAAAGCAATCAAATCTTTGAACCAAATCCTAATAATTTGGTTCATTGGCGGGTGCAGGTGTCGTTGCAGCTTTTGGTTCTTCTTATGTATCACTTATGACATGTGCTTTACTTGAATCATCATTTTTGAAGATTGCTCTAAATGATCCGTCATTATAGTAGAGGGGTTCTTCAAACTCTTGATCAGGATAATCTAAACCATATTTCTTATCCAAAATGTATTCAACTTGAAGTCCTAATGCTATATTCCTTTTTCTTTTATGCTCTATATGACCTATTTCAGAAAGTCCATTAAGATAGTCAAGGAATAATAAAGCTTCATCTATAGGCTCTCTAGACATGATCAAAAAGGTCACCATAGAAAGAAGAGGGGTTATATTATCCTATCACCAACTTTAGGAATAATTTAATATCTAAGAACATGCTGGATGATTCGTGCATTTCTATTTGGTTTCCTAGCCAGAACCTTTTGTCTCTTGGATGCACTTGTCATTTAAAAAAGATCTAAAGTACAAAAGAGATTGAAAGTGAAGTATAGAGTGTGACTGTTGAGTTCAAAAGCCCATCTATTTATTGAAAAATGACCTATTCGAACCAAACAAAATCACTTTTGTCCTGTACGAAATTTTGTTCATCCCGTACAAAAAATTTTCGTATGGACGAACCTAATGCATCCAAAATGAAACGGCTATTCGTAATCAACACAACTTACGAAGCATCCTTCTGTACAGACTTTTGACCACTGATCATATAGATGAACAAGTGTTCTTTCTGGGATGATAAGTACGTATGATAATTTTAAAGGCAGTTAAAACAATCCCCTATAATAAACCAACATGTTTTCGTCCGGTATACAAACCAAGGTTCGTACGTACGAAGTTAGTATTAAAAACTACCTTATCCATTGAACAGTTTTATTCATTCATCCCATGATTCTAAAAACATTTTGTCCCAGATGATCGTGATGATCGTACAAACAAAGTTATAATTAAACACTGAAAATGGCATGAAACGGTTCAAAATACAACAGTTTGACAGTCTTACACAAATAATACCGAACAAAAAAATTTCATCTCGGACGATTGTCACTCAAAATTTTCAAAATTTGCACTCAATTAAAGTAAACAACAAAACAGAATAAAACACAATGAACAACAAAAAAACACAAACTCTAAAAAAAATCACACAACAAAATCAAAAACTTATGAAAAACACAAAAACATCAACTAAAAAAATAAATATCAATGTTATAAAAATATTTTTGATTAAGCATTCAAATCAATCACACCAAGCATTGTTCTTAATGCACTGAAAGTATCAAAGGCTAAATACTGAAACTCATTCAATATGAATTAGGTTGTTAAACCTAAGTTAATGTCCCACAACTAACTAAGAGTGGGGCTGAATTGGTAATTAAAAAATTTTAACCCTCTTTTGAATTAGGAAACGAAAATAAAAACTTTTAGTGAGTTTTTCAAGAAAGTGTTTTTCAACCACAAGTACAAACGTTAAAAACAAAAAGGCTGCGAAAAAATAAAAGACACGAGATTTATAGTGGTTCAGTCAAAACTAGACCTACATCCACTCCCCGGAGGTCACCCTCCGAGTATTGTACTAATACCATTAGTGACTCTCCTTTTGCACCCACAGCAAGGCGGAGAAACCTTTACAAACTATTTTCACCACAACCCAGTGTGGCAGAGATCCGTCGTCCTTTTATATTATCCCCAATGTTGGCAGAGAACCGTCCATCCTTTCACACTCCCTCGATGTCGATAGATAACCGTCCATCCTTTCACACACTCCTGGTGTATGCAGAGAATCCTTCATCCTTTCACACTCCCCCGATGTCGGCAGAGAACCGTCCGTCTTTTCACACACTCCCCCGATTTAGGCAGAGAACCCTTCGTCCTTTCACAAAACTTTCGGGCTGGGCAGAGAACCATTCGTTCTTTCACACTCCCCCAATGTCAGCAGAGAACCATCCGTCCTTTCACACACTCCAGTATAGGCAGAGAACCCTTCGTCCTTTCACACACTCCCGGTGTGGGCAGAGAACCCTTCATCCTTTTACACTCTCCTAGTGTAGGAAGAGAAACTACGGCTGTTCACACTTTCCAAGTGTCGGCAGAGAACTGGATCTCATTGACAGATCTTCTTGACAAGAAATCTAAAGAAAGAGAGAAATGAGTGAAGTAATCACAAACCAAGAGTAGAGAATCTTACCTCTGAGTGCCAAGTGAAACCTTCATGCTCCAATAGCAAGAAATCTTCTTCAAACGCTCTGTCACACTCTCTCCTAGACTCTCTTCTCAATAGGTATGAAGATCAGTAGGTCAAAAAAATTAAGTGGACAGTTTAGATTGGATTATTTATAGAAAAGACAAGAAAAACTATCCAAAAACTATAAATTTTTAAGTTAACATGCAGTGGATCGTCCCGTACAATCATGGATAGTCCCGGATGATTTTACTTAAAAGCTTTGGAAATGAACCCAATGTATAAGTGTGCGAACTAAGTTTGTACACACACATTGTCCCGTATGAACTAGGTTCGTCCGGTACGAACGTTTATTTCATATGTCTGTTCTCAAAAACTGCAGAATGATGCCAAAAAGTTTATAGTAAGTTTACTTCATCCTGGAATCAAATTTGGTTCGTCCGGATGAAATTATTATACAGGAAAAATCATACTGGCATGATAATTAATTTCTTCTGAACGAAAATTCTCCATAGTGCAATTTGTCTTGGGTCGATTTTATGTTGACCCGTATAAAATTTCTCCTGAGGGCATCTCATCCCGAAACGATAATAAATTTTTTCTGAACAAAAATTCTCTAGAGGTTATTTAATCATGGGATTAAAAGATTTCGTCTTGGACGATCAAGACTTAGAAAAATTTTTTATAACTCCTGTTCGTTCTATTGCTCTTTCGAGGATAAAATTGATTTGATCGTCCCGTACGAACTTGGTTCGTCTCGTATGATAAGTAAAAATTTTTAAAGTTCTCCTTAAGTGTGTGTGTGTTGTTTATTCACTCAATTATAATCACCACCTCTCAAAGAAAAATACAGGCTTTAATTTATAACAGATTGCATGCTAAATTTGATTTGAAGTCTTCGTATTCTGGAGTTCAATTTTTCTGAATTGTTAGTATATATAAGAGGAAAAATAATTTTTCCAAAAAGTGTTAGGAGATAACTACACTTAAAATAATAATATTTGGAATCATCAAAACTATACAAGTTGCAAGAATAAAAAACATGCAAATAATAACTCTCTTAACAATCTCCCCCTTTTTGATGATGGAAAAATAATTATTATTTGTATAATGTCAAATTCGAAGAATGTCCTAAACTCCCCCTGAATTGATGAACACGTTAAAATAAGGAGGCAATTGAACAATTTTTTTTTTTTTTTTTACAAAACAAAATAAACACACAAAAACAAACACACACACATTATACGATAACTTCGATGATATGAAAAGAACAAATAATTTGTCCCCCCTTTTGACAATAGAAAATAGTGAATAAGGAAAAGACTAGAAATGTAAGCACACATATGAAAATCATTTGA
The DNA here is from genome assembly GCA_019514585.1 of Dendrobium officinale. NCBI lineage: Eukaryota > Viridiplantae > Streptophyta > Magnoliopsida > Asparagales > Orchidaceae > Dendrobium > Dendrobium officinale. The sequence goes on from CM033683.1 coordinate 30,248,040, forward strand.
TAATTTAACCTTTAAAGTGATTAAAATAAGTTATGCAAATAAAATTAGAACATTAGGCGAATCATAAAATTTCATAGAATTTAAGAAGCGAAATAATCATATATAATAAAAAGAATTTATCAAAAAACATGAGTCAATTTAAACACTATGATAGAGAAAATCATTACAATAAGGATGAATAGAAAATTATTTATTTCAAATTTCAATTTGAAATACATAAATGGATATAAGATCAATTTGAATTAAGAGATTAAAAGATTCAGGAAAAAAAATAACTACCACATGTTGCGCTTTGCGCATCTTTTTCAAATTTGTGACATATTTTTGTGCATCTTTTCACTTATTGGGCTTATTTTATGCCTCTTTTTGACAATACGAACCTTTATGCATTTCTTTTTATTTTTATACATTTGTATTAATTTCAAGAGTAAATGTATTTTTTCCAAAATAAAAAATCTAAAATTTCAAATTTTTCTAAGCGCATAAATATTAATTAATAAGTGGAATACAAAATAAGAAAATATCATAATTGCAATAATAATATTAACAATAATGTAGTTTAAATAAGAAATATGAAATTGACAAACTTAATAATATCAAGTTATAAGCAAAACTTAAATTTAGAAAAAATTAGAATTTTTAATGAATTTAATTTTAACTTATAATTCAAGATATATCACAATTAAGATTAAAAATCTAATGATTGTCATAAAGGCTAAAATATATTTCAAAAATATTAAAGCCAAAAACACAAGAACATATATTGATATCAATATCAAGATATTATAATCTAAGCTCATGATATCAATACAAAAACAAAACATCTAACGAAAAGAAAATACAACAAACTTTTCAAAAAATAAAAACTAACCCACAAAACTATAGAAAAACACATAAAAAATAAGTGAAACTATCACTGAGACGGAATATGATTTGGAGGAGCAGAACCAAAGATGTTAAAATATGTACTCATCATCATCATATTGTTACTAATATGATTCATCTGCTAACTCATAAAACCAATGTCATGCTGATATTGTGTATCCTACTGCTGAAGATAAGTCTCAATTTGATAAAAATGTTGATAAAAATGAGTCTCTATGCGATCAAATCTTTGAACCAAATCTTGATAATTTGGTTCATTGGCGGGTGCAGGAGCTGCTTTTGGTTCTTCTTCTGTATCACTTATGACATGTGCTTTACTTGAATCATCATTTTTGAAGATTTCTCTAAAGGATATGTCGTTGTAGTATAGAGGTTCTTCAAACTCTTGATCAGGATGAACTAACCCATATTTCTCATCCAAAATGTATGTAACTAGATGTCCTAAGGCTATATTCCTCTTTCTTTTATGCTCTACATGACCTATTTTAGAAAGTCCATAAAGATAGTCAAGTACTAATTGGGCTTCATCTATAGGTTCACTTTTCATGATAAAAAATGTCACCATAGAAAGAAGAGGGGTTATATTGACTCTATCACTAGCTTTAGGAATGATTGAGGTTCTAAGAATATGTTTGATGATTCGTGCATTTTTGACAAGACCACAAACCTTAGCCACATGATTGTAAAAATTGTATCCTCTAATCACATTATTAATTTGATACCATTTATAATCAAGAGTGGTGATCAGGGTGTGTGGTCTCGCTCCCTTAGTTCTTAAATTCAGAAAGGCTCCAAAGTCAGCCTTGGAGACCTCAACTTTTTGTTTAAAATCAAAATAGCGGATTGTAGAGTGGTCAGAATTGAAGGACATGTTGGCGAAAAAATAGTGAAAGGTTTACTTATTGTAGAGATAGATGAGGGTAAGGTTGAAATCAAACTGTGTTGAAGCAAATAGATTCATAACTTGGAAGGTAAGTTGTTCCTGAAGGTGGACTCTAGATAGGGTGATCTTTGCTGAGGCAAACCTAGGAAATGATTCCTCATTTGCCTTGTAAAGGAAGTTCTCCGAGGGATTTCTATTGGGTTTCCTAGTCAGAACCTTTTGTCTCTTGCTTGAACTTTCCATTTAAAAAAGATCTAGAGTATGAAAGAGATTGAAAATGATGTTTAAAGTGTGGCTGTTGAGTTCAAAAGCCCGTCTATTTATTGAAAATGACGTTTTTGTAACATACGAAAAAAAATTGTCCCGTACAAAATTTTGTTCGTCTCGTATGAAAAACTTTTGCATGGACGAACTAATCCGTCCAAAATGAAATGACTTTTTGTAATCAACACAACTTACGAAACATCCTTTTGTACATACTTTTGACCACTGATTGTATAGATGAACACGTGTTCTTACTGGGACAATCAGTACTTATGATAATTTTAAAGGCAGTTAAAACCGTCCACTACATCGAATCGACATGTGTTCGTCCGGTACAAACCAAAGGTTTGTACGTACGAAGTTAGTATTAAAAACTACCTTATCTATTCTCTCGCCTTATTAATTCATCCCAACGTTTGAAAAACATTTTGTCTCGGATGATCGTCATGATTGTACAGATAAAGTGACAATAAAACATAGAAAACTGCACAAAATGATTCAAAATCTGACAATTTGACACACTTACACAAATCGTCCCCTACGAAAAAAAATTCGTCCAGGAGGATTGACACTCAAAATTTTCAAATTTTTGCACTCAATCAAAACTAAAACAAAAACACACTTAAAAATACAAAATAACAAAATACAAAAATACTAAATAAAGAAAATCACACATACAAGTTCACAAAACTCATAAAAACACAAAAACATCAACTAGAAAAACAATCATCAATGTTGCAAAATACATTTTTAATTAAGCATTCAAATCAATCACACAAATCCTTGTTCTTAATTCACTGAAAGTATTAAAGGCTAAAGGTTTTGTAAAAATGTCTGCAAGTTGATTTTTAGTAGAAATATGAGTGAGTTGAATTTGTCCTTTGGATACATGATCCCTTATGAAATGATATCTTATGTCTATATGTTTGGTTCTGAATATTGAATAAGATTTTTAGAAATACAAATAGCACTAGTATTATCACAATAAATTAGAATAGTGCTTATAGTTAATCCTAAATCAATCAACTATTGTTTCAACCAAAGTACTTATGCCACACAACTTCCTAATGCATTGTATTCAGCTTATGCAGTGGATAGGGCTACTGAATTTTATTTTTTACTAGACAAAGAGACTAGAGAATTTCTAATAAATTGACATGTTCTAATAAGTGCTATTTCTATCCACTATACAACCTGTAAAGTCATAATCTAATAACCAATTATTTGAAATGAAGAGCTAAACTTAGGATACCAAATTCCTAAATACTGAGTTCCTAACAGATATCTTAAAATCCTTTTCATTGCTGTCAAATGTGATTCTTTTGGATTTGATTGAAATCTAGCACACAAGCAAACACTAAACATGATATTGGGTTGTGTAGAAGTCAAGTAAATTAAATATCCAATTATCCCTCTAAATTTCTTTTGATCAACAGATTTTTCTTTAGGGTCCTTATCCAACTGAATTGAGGAACTCATTGATGTACTAATAGGTTTAGCATTGTCCATTTCATACTTTTAGAGGATGTCCTTAATTTATTTTGATTGGCTAAGAAATGTACCCTCCTCAATTTGCTTAATACTAAAGCCTTGAAAGTAACTTAAATCTCCCATTAGACTCATCTCAAATTCATTACTCATTGTTTTTGAAAAATCATCACAATGATTTTTATTTGAAGATCTAAAGAAATTGTCATCCACATAAACTTGTACAATGAGTATATCCTTTTCAAATTTCTTTAAAAAGAGTGTTGTATCCACACTTCTTTTTTCAAATGATTTTTCAAGTAGGAAGGTGCTCAACCTCTCATAGTAAGCCCTAGATGCCTATTTCAATCCATATAATGCCTTTTTCAACTTAAAAAATATGATTTTGGTATTTAGAATTTTCAAATCGTAATGGTTATTCTACAAAAACATCTTCTTGAATTACCCCATTTAAAAAGGCACTTTTCACATTCAATTTAAAAAATTTAAATCATCTAAAATTGGCAAAGCCTAACAAAACCCTAATTACTTCAAGTCTAGCTACAGGGGCAAAAGTCTCCTCAAAATCAATCTCTTCAATCTGATTATACCCCTTACCAACTAATCTAACCTTATTTCTAATGACCACTCCTGAGTCATTTATTTTATTTTTGAATACCCACTTAGTTCCAACTACACTTTAATCCTTTAAACTTGTTGTTAATTCCCAAACTTTATTTCTTACAAATTGATTCAACTCTTCTTACATGGCCAAAATCACAAAATTCATCTGAAAGTGCTTGATCAATATTAGTAGATTCAATTGTTGAAATAAAGGCTGAATGATTGACTTCTTTGTTTAATCCACGCCTAGTCCTCACACCCTTACTAGGTCCACCAATTATCAACTCCTTTAACTAGTTTTTAGATAATCTCAAATCTCTAGGCAAAGGATTTTCTATCTCCAAATTGTCTTCCAAATTTATTTTATCAATCTTTTGGTAATTATCCTCAATCTCATCTTCAACAATATTTGGCTCTTCCAAATTTCCAGATTTTTCAAATACAACATGTGTGGTCTCCTCAATTCTTAAAGTTCTCGTATTGAATACTCTATAAGATTTTCTAACACTTGAGTATCCAACAAAAACTCCTTCATCTGATTTTGGATCAAATTTTCCTAAGGCCGATTTTCTATTGTTATGTATGAACACCTTGCAACAAAAAATATGTAAATGAGACAAATTAGGTGTTCTTCCTTTTAGCAACTCATAGGGTGTTTTATTTAAATTTGATCTCACATTCACCCTATTGAGAACATAACATTCAGTGCTAACCACCTCAGCCCAAAAATATTTTGGAAGTGAGTATTCTGCCAACATTGCTCGGGCGGCTTCTATTAATATTCTATTTTTCTTTCGACTACGCCATTCTGCTGAGGGGTTCTTGGTACAGAAAGGTTTTGATCAATTCCTTTCTCCTTATAAAAATTCTCAAATCTTTCATTTTAAAATTCTCCTCCATAATCATTTTGTATAGTTATAATTTCACACCCAAGTTTTCTTTGAACACAAGTCAAAAAATTTCTAAATTCCTCATATTATTCACTCTTATGAAATAGAAATCTAACCCACATGAATCTAAAAAAATTATCCACAATCACAAATCCGTATACCTTCCCTCTTAGACTCAAAATTCCAACTGGTCTAAAAAGCTCCATATGCAAAATCTCCAATGGTTTACTCGTTCTAAGATCCTTATTGGACTGAAAAGAGAAGTTCACTTGCTTTCCTAATTTTCATGCTTCACAAAGGTGATCATTAGTAAAGTCTAGTTTTGGTATACCTATCACTAAGTTCTTTTGGGTAATCCTCCTAAGGTTTTTCAAGCTAGAATGATAAAGTCTCCTATGCCAAAGCCATGACTCATTAGATACAATTTTCAAACAAAAAACAATAAGAGAATGAATGCAATTCAAGTCTAGCATACAAACATTTTTTACCCTTTTATCATTCAAAACATCAATTCCATTTAGGCTTAATATGCAACTAGTTGGAAAAATTTTTACACAATATCCTTTTATCACATAGCTGATTTATACTTAAATAATTATACTTTAAGCCTTCTACCAATAACACAATTTCTATGAAAAAATTCTTAATATTTCCAATCATACATATCCCAATCACCTTCCTTGTGGTGTTATCTCCAAGTGTAACCTTGCCTCCACTCCTGGCTTCCAGCGATCTGAATTGTATAGTATCTCTAGTCATATGCTTTGAACATCCGTTGTTTAGGTACCATATGCTCGTATGAGGTTTTGTGTGAGAGCCACCCTTCAAGAATATCAAGCATTAGACCTGGGAACCCAAATAAGTTTGGGTTTGCCTTTTAGCAATTTATAAAAAGATGCATGTATGATATGTCTAAGTTTATGCATCTTAGGTTTCCACACCAAATTGTTTTTCATCTTCGAAGTACAGGTGTGAGCTATGTGTCCAACCAAACCACAATTATTACATTTAATATTAGGAAAAAGATTCCTAAGTCTTCTTCCATTCATTTGTCTTTTTAGGGATTGCATAAATTTTGGATACAAAATAGGATTAGTGAAATCCTCAAGTTTGGGGGGTATCCTATTATCCACTAGAGCTTTTATATTAAAAATAAAATGAATTCATATCCTTCAAAAGTACAATTTGAATAATTTAATTTATAAAGTTAGCTCTCCGATTCATCATTAAAATTCTTAAATTTAGTTTCAAGTTTTGTATAGGATGATCTTAAACATTAAAAATTCTTATTCAAGTCATCAATCTTATCAAGTAATTTCATGTGGTTGTTATCAATAAAAGCATGATAATTCCTAAAGATTTCATGATCCTTTTTAAGCTCTTCCAATTCTAAACTCAGGCTAGCATGCATTTCCATTAATTTCATATATGCTTCATGCATGTGTTCAGAAACATCAAAAACTTTATCATAAGTTAAGTCACATACCTCTTCTTGATCTGACTGATTAAGATTGTTGGCCATTAAGCATAGATTTGTGACTTCCTCTTCCTTTTCTGTCTCTGACGAGTTGGTCTCTCACACTCTCTCCTTTAAATGCTCTCTCACACTCTCTCCTTGGCTCTCTTCTCAATAGGCACAAAGATCTATAGTCAAAAAGATTAAGTGATAGTTTAAATTAGACTATTTATAGGAAAGATAAGAAAAACCATTCAAAAACTACAAAGTTTTAAGTTAACATGCAGTGGATCATCCCATATGATCGTGGATGGTCCCGAACGATTTTACTTAAAAGCTTTGGAAATGAACCCATTGTATATACATACAAATTGAATTCGTACACACACATCATCTTGTATGAACTAGGTTCGTTCGGTATGAACAATTATTTCATAGTTTGGTTCCCAAAAACTGTAGAACGACACCAAAAAGTTCAGAGTCGGTTTACTTCATCTTGAGACGAAATTTGGTTAGTCGGACGAAATCCTTATAAAGGACAAAATTTCTCCAGAGGGCATCTCATCCTAGAACGAAAATAAATTTCGTTTGAACGAAAATTGTCAAGAGGCCATTTCATCCTGGGAAGAAAATATTTTGTCCTGGACGATCAGGACATAGAAAAATTTTCTACAACTCCTGTTCATTCCATTACTCTTTCGAGAGATAACTGACGTGATCGTCCCGTACAAATTAGGTTCGTCCTGTACGATAAGTAAAAAATTTTTAAAGTTCTCTTTAAGTGTGTGTGTGTGTTATTTATTTACTCAATTACAATCACTCCCTCTCAAGGAAAAATACATGCTTCAATTTAAAAAGGATTGCATGCTAAATTTGATTTGAAGTCTTTGTAGTATGAAGTTTGATTTTCCTGAATTGTTAGTACACACAAGAGTAAAAACAATTTTTCCAAAAAGTGTTAAGAGATAACTACACATAAAATGATAATATTTGGAATCATCAAAACAAAATAAGTTGTAAGAATATAAAACATGCAAATAGTAACTCTCTTAACACTAAAGGTTTTGTAAAAATGTCTATAAGTTGATTTTCAGTAGAAACATGAGTGAGTTCAATTTCTCCTTTGGATACATGATCCCTTATGAAATGATGCCTTATGTCTATATGTTTGGTTCTTGAATGTTGAATAAGATTTTTAGAAATACAAATAGCACTAGTGTTATCACAATAAATTGGAATAGTTCCTATAGTTAATCATAAATCAATCAACTATTATATCAACCAAAGTACTTGTGCCACACAACTTCCTAAGTAAATGTATTCAGCTTTTGTAGAAGATAGGGCTATTGAATTTTATTTTTTACTGGACCAAGAGACTAGAGAATTTCCAATAAACTGACATGTTCCAGAAGTGCTCTTTCAATCCACCCTACAACCAGTAAAGTTAGAATCTGAAGAACCAATTATTTCAAATGAAGAGCTAAACATAGGATACCAAATTCCTAAGTTCTGAGTTCCTAACATATATCTTAAAATCTTTTTCAATGCTGTCAAATGTGATTCTTTTGGATCTGATTGAAATCTAGCACACAAGCAAACACTAAACATGATATCGGGTAGGCTAGCAGTCAAGTAAAGTAAAGATCCAATTATCACTCTAAATTTCTTTTGATCATCAGATTTTTCGTTAGGGTCCTTATCCAACTAAACTGAGGAGCTCATTAGTGTACTAACAGGTTTAGCATTATCCATTTCGTAACTTTTTAGGATGTCCTTAACATATTTTGACTGACTAAGAAATATACCCTCCTCAATTTGCTTAATACTAAAGCCTAGAAAGTAACTTAAATCTCCCATTAGACTCATCTCAATTACACTACTCATTGTTTTTTAAAAATTATCACAAAGATTTTTATTTTTAAGATCCAAAGATGATATGATGTCATCGACATAAATTTTTATAATGAGTTTATCCTTTCCAAATCTCTTTAAAAAGTGTGTTGTATCCACACTTTCTTTTTTAAATGATCTTTCAAGAAGGAAGGTGCTCAACCTCTTATACCAAGCCCTAGGTGCATGTTTCAATCCATATAATATCTTTTAAACTTAAAAATATGATTTGGGTATTTAGAATTTTCAAATCCTTATGGATTATTCAACAAAAACATCTTCTTGAATTATCCCATTTATAAATGCACTTTTCACATTCATTTGAAACAATTTAAATCTCTAAAACATGCAAAGGGTAATAAAATCCAAATTGCTTTAAGTCTAGCTACATAGGCAAAAGTCTCCTCAAAATCTATCCCTTCAATCTGATCATACCCCTTTGTAACTAATCTAGCCTTATTTCTAATGATCACTCTAAATTCATTCATTTTATTTTTGAATATCCACTTAGTTCCAACTACACTTTGATCCTTTGTCCTTGTAGTCAATTCCCAAACTTTATTTCTTATAAATTAATTCAACTCTTCCTGCTTGGCCAAAATCCAAAATTCATCCGAAAGTGCTTGATTAATATTAGTGGGTTTAATTATTGAATTGAAGGCTGAATGTTTGACTTCTTTATTTAATCCAAGCCTAGTCCTTACACCCTCACTAGGTTCACCAATTATCAACTCTTTTGGGTGGTTTTAGAAAATATCAATTCTCTAGGCAAAGTATTTTCTATATTAAATTTTTCTTTCACATTTTCTTCCAAATTTTCTTCCAAATTTATTTTATCAATCTTTTGGGAGTTATCCTCAATCTCATCTTCTACAATATTTGTCTCTTCTAAATTTCCAGATTCATCAAATACAACATATGTGGTCTCTTCAATTCTCAAAGTTCTTATATTGAATACTCTATAAGATTTTCCAACACTTGAGTATAGAACAAAAAATCCTTCATCTGATTTTCGATAAAATTTTCCTAACGCAGAATTTCCATTGTTATGTATAAACACCTTACAACTAAAAACATGCAAATGAGACAAATTACTTATTCTTCCTTTTAGCAACTCATAGGATATTTAATTTAAATTAGATCATACATTCACTCTATTCAGAACATAACATGTAGTGTTGAACCACCACAACCAAAAAATATTTTGGAAGTGAGTATTCTGCCAACTTTGCTCGGGCGGCTCCTATCAATGTTCTGTTTTTCCTTTCGACTACCCTAATCTGCTGAGGGGTTCTAGGTGCAGAAAAGTTGAGATTAATTACTTTCTCCTTATTAAAATCCTCAAGTCTTTCATTTTTAAATTTTCCTCCATGATCACTTTGTATAGTTATAATTTCACACCCAAGTTTTCTTTGAATTAAAAGCAAAAAATTTCTAAACTCCTCAAATGATTCACTCTTATAAAATAGAAATATAATCCATGTGAATCTAGAGTAATCAACCACAATCACAAATCTATATACCTCACCTCCTAGACTCATAGTTTCAACTGGTTTAAAAAAATCCAAATACATAATCTCTAATGGTTTACTAGTTCTAAGATCCTTATTAGACTGAAAAGAGAACTTCACATACTTTCCTAATTGACATGCATCACAAAGATGGTCCTTAGTAAAGTCTAGTTTGGGTATACCTCTCACTAAGTTCTTTTGGGTAATCCTCCTAAGGTCTTTCATGTTAGAATGACAATGTCTCCTATGCAAAAGACATGATTAATCTGAAATAGTTTTTAAACAAAAAGTAGTAGGAGTATGAATGCAATTCAAGTCTAGCATATAAACATTATTTATTCTTTTACTTTTAAAACATCAATTCCATTTAAGTTTAAAATACAGCTAGTATGAAAAAATTTTATACTATATTTTTTATCACATAGTTGGCTTATACTTAAAAAATTATATTTTAAGTCTTATAAAAAAAAATCATTTTTTATGAAAAAGTTCTAAATATTTCCAATTATACATATTCCAATCACCTTTCTTATGGTGTTATCTCCAAGTGTAACCTTGCCTCCACTCTTGGCTTCCAGCAATACTAATTGTGCAGTATCTCCAATCATATGTTTTAAACATCTGATGTCCATGTACCATATGCTCTTACGAGGTCTTATGTTAGAGCACCCTACAAGAATATCAAACGTTAGACTTGGGAAACCAAACAAGTTTGGGTTCACATTTTAGTAATTTATAAAAAGATGCTTGTATGATATGTCTAGGTTTATGCATCTTAGGTTTCCACACCAAATAATTTTTCATCTTCGAAGTACAGGTGTGAGTTATGTGTCCAACCAATCCAAAATTATTACATTTGACTTTTGGAAAAGGATTCCAAATTCTTCTACCATTCATCTGTCTATTTAGGGATTACATAAATTTAGGATACCAAATAGGATTAGTGAAATCTTCAAGTTTGGGAGGTATTCTATTATCCTCGAGAGGTTTTATCTTCAAAATATAAAATAAATTCATATCCTTCAAAATCTGATTTGTATAATTAGATTTAAAAAGTTTGCTCTCCGATTCATCCTTAAATTTCTTAAATTCACTTTCAAGTTTTGTATAGGAAGATTTTAAACATTCAAAATTCTTATTAAAGTCATCAAACTCACCAAGTAATTTCATCTGGTTGTCATCAATCAAAGCAGGATCATTCCTAAGGATTTCATGTTCCTTTTGAAGCTCTTCTAATTCTAAACTAAGGCTAGCATGAATTTTCTTCATTTTCCTATATGCATCATGTATGTGTTCAGAAACTTCAAAAAGTTAATCTAAGTTAAGTCACATACCTCTTCTTGATCTGATTGATCAAGATTGTCATCCATTAAACATAGATTAGTGACTTCCTCTTCCTTTTCTATCTCTAACGAGTCTGAGCTGAGTCCGCCGAAAAAGCTCATTTGAACTTCTTCTTGCCCTTCTTCACAAATGGTTTTTCCTCTACCTTCTCCTTAATAGGATTGGCTTTGAGTTTTAGGTAATCTGCTTTATATGTTCAGGTTTGCTGCACTCATAGCAAATAACTTAATTAGAAACCTTGGCATTTCTATTGAATTTACCTCTATTCCATTGCTAGCATCTCTTTTTCTTCCTCTTCATAAAGCTTCTAAATTGTCTAGTCATTAAAGCTAGGTCGTCTCCATCCTCATGTTGTGAGTGTTCACTCTCAGACTCTTCCACTTTCAGTGTTATGTTCTTCTCCCTTAGTAGTTCACCTGCATTAACTTTTCTTTGGCTAACTTCTTGCTCATAAGCAATAAGCGAACTAAGAAAAAAGTCAATAGAGTAAATGTTTAAATCCTTAAACTCTTTAATTGCAGAAATTTTAGCATCATAAGCACTAGGCATACAACGAAGAATCTTATTAACCATTTCAGCATTCATTAGTTCCCTACCTAATACATGTAAAGATGTGACTATTTGTGTGAATCTTGTGTATATATTAGAAATGAATTCGTTAGGTTTCATGTGAAATAGTTCATAATCATGCAACAAGATATTAAGTCTAGATTGCTAAACCTCATTAGTCATCTTATAAGTTATACAAAGTCTATCCCATATCTCCTTTCCACTTTTGCAAGTAGAAACTCGCATGTAGTCTTCTGATTTTAGAGCACAAAAAAATTTATTCAAGCATTTGGCATTTAATTGTGCTAAGTCACGTTCTGCTACTATCCAATCCATAAAAGACATTTCAACTCTAACTCTATCAACTAGTCTAATTGGTTTTGTATAACCTTCATGAACTAAGATCTACAAATGATAATCAAGTGAATATAAAAATATAGACGTGCGTGTTTTCAGAATTTAAAAGGAATATTATCGAACAATGGATGTCTAGTTATAGACTAACCATCAGATGTATTTCGGTTTGCAAATATAGCCATCTACATTAATCAAAAAGTATTCTAAACTTATGATTTTGAAATAAAGCTCTAAAATAATTTGTTGAAACTAGTTCACTCTAAATTAGGTTGTTAAACCTAAGCTTATATCCCATGACTAACCAAGAGTGGGGGTGAATTGGTAATTAAAAAACTTAACCCTCATTTTGAAATTTAAAAACGAGAAAAATTAACTTTAGTGATTTTTATAGAAAACATTTTTCAACCATAATTTTAAACAGAAAATCACAAAAATAAAAAGCAGCAAAAAAATAAAAGACACGAGGTTTATAGGGCTTTGGTCAAAACCAGACCTAAATCCACTCACCATAGGAACCCTCCGAGTATTACACTAATACCACTAGTGCCTCTCCTTTTGCACGCACAGCATGGTGGAGAAGCCTTTACAAACTCTTTTCACCACTACCCGGTGTGGTAGAGAACCATCATCCTTTTACACTTTCCCTAATGTTGGCAGAGAACCATCATCCTTTTTCACTATCCCCAGTGTTGGCAGAGAACTTTTTGTCCTTTCACACTCTCCTGATGTCGGCAGAGAACCGTCCATCCTTTCACACTCTCCCGGTGTAGGCAGAGAACCCTTCATCATTCCTAGTGTGGGCAGAGAAACCTTTCACACTCTCCTAGTGTGGGTTGAGAACCCTTTGTCATTTCACACTCTCCTAGTATGGGCAAAAAACCCACCTCTATTCACACTTTCCAAGTGTCATTAGTGAACCAGATCTCCTTGACAGATCTTCTTCACAAGAAATTTAAACGGAAGAGAGAAAAGAGTGAAGTAATCACAAACCAAGAGTAGAGACTCTTACTTTGAGTACAAAGTGAAACCTTCATGCTCCAATGGCAAGAAATATCCTTCAAATGCTCTCTCACACTCTCTCGTTGACTCTCTTCTCAATAGGCATGAAGATCGGTAGGCAAAAAGATGAAGTGGGAGTTTAGATTGGACTATTTATAGGAAAGACAAGAAAAACTGTCCAAAAACTGCAAAATTTCAAGTTAACATGTAGTGGATTGTCCCGTACGATCGTGGATCATCCCGGATGATTTTACTTAAAATCGTTTGAAATGAACCTAATATATATGAGTACGAACTGAATTCGTACATACACATCGTCCCATAAGAACTAGGTTTGTACATTACGAAAGGTTATTTCATTGGTCGGTTTCCAAAAAACTGCAGAACATCGCCGAAAAGTTCAAAGTCGGTTCACTTTATCCTGGGATGAAAATGGGTTCATCTGGCCAAAATTTTTACAGAGGATATGTCGTCTTGGCACGATAAATAATTTTGTCTGAATGAAAATTCTCGTAGGGTAATTCATCCCAGGATTATTTTTAGTTTGTCCTGTACAAATTTTCTCCTGAGGGTATCTTATCCTGGAACAATAATAAATTTCATCTGAATGAAAATTATACAGATGCCATTTCATTGTGGGACGAATAGAATTCATCCTGAATGATTAGGACTTAGAAAAATTTTTCTTCAACTCCTGTTCGTTCCATTGCTATTTCGAAGAGATAACTGACCTGATCGTCCTGTACGAACTAGGTTAGTCTCATACGATTAGTACATAATTTTATTTAAAATCTCCTTAAGTGTGTGTGTATTTATTCACTCAATTATAATCACTCCCCAAAAAATTTAATTCAAAGAAAAGTACAAGCTTCAAATTTATAAAGTATATTATACTGAATTTGATTTGAAGACATCGTAATCTAGAGTTTAATTTTTCTAAAATGTTAGTACACACAAGAGTAAAAAAAAATCTTTCCAAAAAGTGTTAAGAGATAACTACACATAAAATAATAATATTTAGAATCATCAAAACTGTACAAGTTGCAAGAATGTAAAACATGCAAATAGCTACTCTCTTTATACTGAGTTCCTAAAAAATATCTTAAAATCTTTTTTACTGCTGTCAAATGAGATTCTTTTGGATCTGATTGAAATCTACCATACAAATAAATACTAAACATGATATCAGGCCGACTAGCTATCAAGTAAAGCAAAGATCCCCTTATCTCTCTAAATTTCTTTTGATTAATAGATTTTTCGCTTAGGGTCCTTATCAAAATGAACTGAGGAACTCATAGGTGTAGCAACAGGTTTAGCATTGTCCATTTCATACTTTTTCAGGATGTCCTTAACATACTTCGACTAACTAAAAAATATACCCTCATCAATTTACTTAATGCTAAAGCCTAGAAAGTAACTTAAATCTCCCATTAGACTCATCTCAAATTCACTATTCATTATTTTAGAAGAATCATCACAAATATTTTTATTTGAATATTCAAAGATGATTTCATTAACATAAATTTGTACAATGAGTATTTCTTTTCCAATTTTATTCAAAAAGAGAGTTGTATCAACACATTCTTTTTCGTATAATCTTTCAAGTAGAAAGGTGCTCAATCTCTCATACTAAGCCATAGGTGCCTGTTTCAATCCATATAATGCCTTTTTTTCAGTTTGAAAACATTATTTCGGTGTTTAGAATTTTCAAAACCTGAAGGATATTCTACATAAACATCCTCTTTAATTATCCCATTTAAAAAGGAACTTTTCACATCCATTTGGTATAGTTTAAATCCTCTAAAACAGGCAAATGCTAACAAAACCCTAATTCCTTCAAATATTGATGCAAGGGAAAATGTCTCCTTAAAATCAATCCCTTCAATCGTATTATACCCCTTAGAAACTAATCTAGCTTGATTTCTAATGACTACTCCTGAGTCATTCATTTTATTTTTAAATACCCACTATGTTCCAACTACACTTTAATCCTTTGTCCTTGCAGTTAATTCCCAATCTTTATTTCTTACAAATTAATTTAACTCTTCTTGCATATCCAAAATCAAAAATTCATCTGAAAGTGCTTGATTAATATTTGTGGGTTCTATGGTTAAAATAAAGGCTAAATGATTGACTTCTTTGTTTAGTCAATGCCTAGTCCTTACACACTCACTAGTTTCAACAATTATCAATTCCTTTGGGTAGTTTTTATAAAATCTCAAATCTCTAGGCAAAGGATTTTCTATCTCCAAATTTTCTTCTAAATTTCCTTCCAAATTTATTTTATCAATCTTTTGGGAGTTAATCTTAATCTCATCTTCTACAATATTTGGCTCTTCCAAAATTTGAGATTCATCAAATACAACATCTCTGATCTCTTCAATTACCAAATTTCTTTTATTAAATATTCTATAAGATTTTCCAACACTTGAATATCCTAGAAAGATTCCTTCATCTCATTTTGAATCAAATTTTTCTAAGGCAGATTTTCCATTGTTATGAATAAATACCTTGCATCCAAAAACATGCAAATGATTCAAATTAAGTGTTCTTCCTTTTAGCATTTCATATAGTGTTTTATATAATTTTGATCTCACATTCACCCTATTCAGAATATAACATGCAGTGCTAACCGCCTCAGCCCAAAAATATTAGGAAGTGATTATTCTGCCAATAAGGCTCGGACGGCTTCTATTAATGTTCTATTTTTCTTTTGACTACCCCATTCTGCTGAGGGCTTCTAGGTGCAAAAAAGTTGTGATCAATTCCTTTCACCTTACAAAAATTCTCAAATCTTTCATTCTCAAATTCTCCTCATGATGACTTTGAATAGTCATAATTTCACATCCTAGCTTTCTTTGAATCTAAGTAGAAAAGTTTCTACATTCCTAAAATGACTCACTCTTATGAAATAGAAATCTAACCCAAGTGAATCTAGAGTAATCATCCACAATCACAAATCCGTATACTTTCCCTCCTAGACTTAAAGTTCCAACTGGTCCAAAAAGATCCATTTGCAAAATCTCTAATAATTTGCTAGTTCTAAGATCTTATTGGAATTAAAAGAGGACTTCACCTATATTCCTAATTGACATGCTTCACAAAAGTGATTCTTAGTAAAGTCTAATTTTCGTATACCTCTCACTAGGTTCTTTTGGGTAATCCTCCTAAGGTTTTTCATGCTAGAGTTATAAAGTCTTTTATGCCAAAGCCATGACTCATCAAAAATAATTTTTAAACAAAAAATAGTAATAGTTTTAATGCAATTCAAATCTTGTATATACATGTTGTTTATCCTTATACCATTCAAACCATCATTTCCATTTAGGCTTAATATGCAGCTAGTAGGAAAAAAATTTACACATTATCCTTAACAAATTATGCTTTAAGCCTTCTACCAATTACATATTTTCAATCAAAAGGTTCTTAAGATTTCTAATTATACATGACCCAACCACCTTCCTTATGGTGTTATCTCCAAGTGTAAGCTTACCTTCACTCATGGCTTCAAATGATATGAATTGTGAAGTATCCCTAGTCATATACTTTGAGCATCCACTATCCGGGTACCATATGCTCTCACGAGATCTTGTGTGAGAGCGACCGTGCAAAATTATCAAATGTTAGACCTGGAAACCCAAATAAGTTTGGGTTCTCTTTTTTTTTTTTTTTTTGAGAAAAGCATAATCTGCATTAAAAAGGAAAGAAAGCAAAAAAAACAACAACTACAAAGTAGATTCCTCCTTCGTTATATTGATAAATGAAGGAGGAACCTCATCCAAAGTTAAGTCTTCCCAAATAAAACTACCAACCATAGCATAGCTAGCACACAAATCTGCTAGCTTATTTCTATCCCTCTTAATACATTTAAAAATAACATTATTGAATTCTTGAAAAAATTCAAAGTTTTCCATACCTTTGCTCCCTTGGTTTAATGCTTTATGAATAACTTTGATCACATTTGAGTTGTCACTCTCAATGATTGCTCCTTTGTATTTGAACATCCAATCCTTAGTCACATCTTTTAAATATTTAATAGCAAGC
Source organism: Dendrobium officinale (assembly GCA_019514585.1). Lineage (NCBI taxonomy): Eukaryota > Viridiplantae > Streptophyta > Magnoliopsida > Asparagales > Orchidaceae > Dendrobium > Dendrobium officinale. The sequence continues at coordinate 30,265,203 of CM033683.1, forward strand.
ATTTCCAATTGGTTTATGTCCCAATGAGTATAAGATTTATCGAAAGCCAATAAGAATCTCCCTTTGTAATCTCTTATAACACCCCCAACTCCAGCTTTGTATGAAGAGCATAGTGCAGCATCTACGTTGATCTTCAGCCAATCGGGTGGTGGGGGATGCCAAGCATTCGACAGCCAAAAATGCTGATTAACATCCCCATTTTCCGGAATTGGTTCAAAAATCTTCATAGTGAATGACGACATGCTAATAGCACTGGTAGCTATGTAATTAGCACTTTCGGCAATTCCATCATGCACCAATTTGTTTCTAGCTTTCTAAGAAAGATAAACTACATTATAATAAAGGTTAATCAACATACCATTAACCTTGGATGTAGTTTCAAACCAGTTGCAACATTCTTCATAAATGTCAAATATCGGAATTTGAAACCCCCAGTCATTAAGAAGTAAAATGATCTTTCTTAGTTTTAAGCATTTAGTCAGAACGTGTTCGATATCTTCATTACCAGAGGAGCATCTGGGGCACTTATCATCTTCCAGAAATCTTCTATATTTAAGGAATTGAAATCTAGGCAATGCATTTTTGAAAAGTCTGTAGCAGAAAACCTGCACCTTCGGTGTAAGCATAGCCTTCTTGATCCAAACAGTCCACCTGATAGTTTGAAGGTTCCAAAACCATGATTCTGTGATCAACTTAGGAATAGAATTTCCAGAATTCTGATAGATGAGCTCCATTTCATCATCCCTCTGATCTTCTTTTATTTTGATTTGAAGAATCAACATAATCAAATCCTTGCCAAACAAATTTTCAAGTTCTTCAATCTTCCATCTTCCATCTTCAATGAATCTGCTTAAACTGACATCTCCTTCTGCTTGTGGCACGACAAAGGTTGGCCATTTATTAATACTTCTATCAAGAATCCAGGTGTCTTTGAAAACATCAATTTTAGATCCATCAGCAATGCTCCATTTGATGAGGGGATTTAAAGCTCTTCCACTGTCACATAAAATTTTCCAGGATGAAGAAGAATTTTTTTTGATATCATCAATACCAGGTTTCATTCCATATTTAGTAGCTAAAACTTTTTGTAAAAGAGAATTACTATTAGAAAGATACCTCCATGTAATTCTTGCTCTAAGAGGAGCCACTTTTGAAGAAGTAGAGAACAAGCCCCCACCACCAATGTTTTTTGGTTTGCAAAGTTCCTCCCACCTTATGTAATGCAAGCCCATTTTTCCGCCAGATTTGTTCCATAAAAAACCTATGCATAGCTTTTCAACTTCTTTCAAAATTCTGGAAGGAATTAAAGAATGAGTGCTGAAGAAAATTGGAATTGCAAGGATAACTGATTTAACTAGAGCAATTCTCCCAGCTAGTGATAACACCTTGCTCCCCCAAGTATTAAGTCTCTTGAAAGTTCTTTCAATGATAAAGTAATAATCATTTGCTACCAATCTTCTCAAGGCTATTTTTAATCCCAAATAGAGGAACTCCTTAACTGGTTTGAAGCTCACAGCCTTAGAGATGCTTTTCTTTCTTCTTCTATTCACATGTTTTCCAAAAATCATTACAGATTTTTCATTGTTAATGGATTGACCAGTCCATTTGCAGTAATTGGAAAGAATATTCTTGACTTCACATGCGGCTTTCTTTGATGCCTCCGAAAAAATTAGGATGTCATCTGCATATAGCAAATGGGAAATACGAAAACCATCCTTTCTAGAGTTAATGCCGACTGATGACTGAGCCAATGCATTGGAAAGTAATTGGGAACAAAGAATGAATAGCATTGGCGACAATGGGCATCCCTGACGAAATCCACTGTCAGCTATTATCCATTCTGTAAGTTTCCCGTTTATGATTATAGAAAATCTAGGATTTAAAACACATTCCATTATCAACTTTGAAAACTTGGGCGGGAATTCAAAGTATTCCAGAATTTTCCTTAGAGTAGTCCAACTCATAGAGTCATATGCTTGTTTCATGTCTATTTTGTAAGACACCATACCTTTGGAAGACTTAGAAAATTTGAATTTGTGAAATAATTCTTGGGCTATCAAAAGGTGATCGGATATAGATCTTCCTTTTATGAATGCAGCTTGCTCATCCGATATTAGTGGAGGAATTACTTGAATCAATCTATTCAAGATGATTTTTGCAGCCACCTTGTATACAGAATTGCACAAACTAATAGGTCTGTAGTTTGAAGGCAGCATCGGATTGGAAACTTTAGGAATGAGAACTATCAAAGTATCCTTCCAATCTTTGTCCATTTCCCCTTGAGTTAGGAAATGATTTAAAGCATTAATGAAATCATTTTGAATAATTTTCCAATAGCTTTTTATAAAAGTATAATTGATACCATCACTTCCAGGTGCAATATTACTTCCCAGATGATGAATAACAATTTCAATTTCTTCTGCAAAAAAATCTCTGGAAAGCATCCCTTTGTCTTCATCACTTAAAACCATCCCAGGTTTCGGCCAGCCATCAGTATTGCATATCCGCTTTTTCCATTTTGACTTAAAGAAGTGCCAAATTACCTCTTCTATTTGATTAGAATCTTCAACCACCGTCCCCTCTTCATTTTTAATCTTGATGATTCTGTTTGAACTTCTTCTACCATTAGCAAAGGAATGATAAAACCTTGTATTTCCATCACCATCAGCTAGCCATTTTGATTTTGCCCTTTGCTTCCACCAGCCATTCAGACGAGCTAAAGTGTTATTTAATTCATCAGTTTTAGCTTTTAATACCCAGCATTCTACATCAGTGAGCCAGCCTTTATCAGATTCTGATATCTGTATTTTATTTATTTCCTTCATTAGACAATCTTTGAGCAAATTCAGATCTCTCAATTTAGCTTTACTCCAATAAAAAAGAGACTTAAGGAATCTCCTGAACTTGGTATTCAGAATTTGAGAAGGATTGCCTGAGTAATTTTTATTCCATTCCTTTTTAACCACATAGAAAGAAGCCTGGTATGAGGCCCAAATATCTTCAAATTTCAAACTTCTTTTAATTGGAGCAACATTAGAACTCATGTGAAGCAAAATAGGGCTGTGATCGGAAGAGATTCTAGCAAGATGTCTCAGCACCAAGTTAGTAGAAAAATTCATAGCCTTAGAGTTTAGGAAGCACCTGTACAGCCTTTCCAATATCCGAGCTCCTCCAATTTTGTTGTTACACCAAGTGAACCTTGGCCCAAGAAAACCCACCTCATGATAATCATTATTACTGATAAAAGCCTCCATTTCTTTTGGACCTTGAGAGAAATGAAACATTCTCCCACCTCTTTTGTCTTCCAAAGAAGTGAGACAATTGAAGTCTCCTCCTATAACCATCGGATGTTCTACCACAGAGTACATTTCCAATACTTCCCATAACTCCCTTCTTTTGATTAGGTCTTTGCTTCCATATACAGAAGCAACTCTCCATTTTTCCTTGCCATTGATGCTTAAGTCACCAATGATGCATTGAGAAGTAGAACCAATCAATGAGAAATCTACAAAACCAGAATTCCATAATACAATTATCCCTCCAGAGAGACCAACCGAGGGTACCATAAAATGCTTCCAATCTTCGCCCATCAACTTTTTAACTTCATCATTATTGAAAGAAGAGATTCTAGTTTCCAATAAAGCTAAAAAAACTGCATTATACATTTTTACAAACTCCCTAATGTATAGAGAAGCCCCTTTTTTTCTGGCTCCTCTACTGTTCCAGAAGGCTAATGAGTTCATGGTTGAAGACATGTGGGAGATGACCCCACTCTGTTCTTCACTTCAATATCAATTTTTCTGCTTCTTGTGCTTTTGTTAATAGGCCCAAGATCTCTTAATTGCTTAGACTTCTTCTTCTTGACCAAACATGAATCCTCTCCAATGTTTGATTGAATAAGAACATCTTCTTTTATCAGATTTTTAGTAATTTCATTGAGAGACAGCTTTTTATCTGAGTAGTTGGCTTCAGTTTCTTGAATTATTTCTCCATCTTCAAGGGGTTCACTAAGAACATCAAATTTGTTCTTAATCAATGGAAGAGAACACTTATTAGAACAGTTATCATGATTGGGAGCTTCAACTGGGGATGAGAAGCCCGATTTATCACTGATAGTTGTACATATATTTTCTATAGTTGTGCCCAAACTATGAGTATCATTCAACCTATCTCCGGTAGCTATTTTGTTGGTTGATACAGATTTCCTCCACACCTTTTTCTCCAAAGGTTTAAGATTAACTTCTTTAGAAAAACTTACGGTTTTCTTCCTTCCGCGATTTACAACCATCCAAGGTCCATATTTAGGATCACCAGCCATTTCCTCTTCATTTTCCTTGTCTGGTAACGAATTAGCTGCATCTGCAGCTTCCACAGCATTATGTATTTCTCTAACATTTGGAGGTGAATTCCCTTCTCTGCATACTTCTTGAACATGCCCAATTAAACCACACTTGAAGCAAAAGTTTGGAAGCCGTTCATATTCTATTTTTTGGAAGAACTTGACAGATGATCCTTCAACCCATACACCAACTGGTAGCTTCATATCAAGTCTGATTCGAACACATACTCTTCCAAATTCCCTCCTCCCCCATTGGAACATGTTTCCATCTAGCAAAATTGGTTTTCCAATCATAGAAGAAATTCTGCATATGTTTATGTTATCCCAACATTGCAAAGGGAGATTTGGAAGTCTTATCCATATAGGAGATGTTAGGCCTTTTAAGGATGTTGGAGAGAAGCTTTTGGACCACCTGTCCATTCCAATTATTTTGTTATTAACAAACCAAGGTCCATTTGTAAGGACCGATTCCACACTTTGTGAATCCTGAAAAGAACAGAGGATCCATCCCTGGCTAAGCATGGTAAGATGAAACTTACCATATTGTGCCCAGTGCCTTCTAAGCTCAGAACTTATAACTGCTAGAGGAGCTACACCTCCAAAAAATTTAATAACCAAGGAGTTATTGAGTTTCCTTGCATTCTCCATTTCATTTTCTTCGTGAAGCTTCACAGTAATACCATCTTCTGCTAAGAATTCTCCCAATTCCAGTTCAGAAACCGGAATGTGATCTTTCTTTCTCCATGCATTTGATTGATTAGCATTAGTATTTCGTTCAGGAAATATATCATTCTCCTTGCCTACATTATTCACAGCAGAATCTACCTCTCTAACTTTGAGTAGATCACCATGCCCATCAGATTTATGTGAATTATTTTCCTCTTCATAGACCATTTCTTGGAACATTAATGTGTCTTTGATTGGAGATGAGACTGCTTTATTGATTGAGACATCATTATCTGTCATTCCATAAGCACAAACTTCCTCTGATTGTATAATCTTCTGATTCGGTAGCATATTTGAGGGAGATGCTTCAAAGTTCTCATTGATCATCAGTTCTGAACCAAATTTGAATTTCTTCATTTTCTCATCCGTGCAAACATTCTTGCCTTTACCCAAAACATCATCATCCTTCTTATCAACAAATCCGCCTTCATTTATAACCAAATTCATACCTCTGGTTTTCGCTCTTACCGTCTGCTTCAGATTTAACTTTCCATCCCCAAACGCTGGAGGAGATGAAGAATAAGATTTGTTCGCCGTCATTGGAAGCTTGGAAGCCATCAACCGATCAAATTGGAATCCTCCGGTAGAAGGATTTCGGCGAGAATCCTCCGTCATCCTGCCTCCGTCAAACCCGCGAAAGAGGAAATTCAAAATTCCCGATCACTTTCTCAGACTTTCTCTCACTAGACTTTCTCACTAGACTTTTTTGAATGGATTTCGGCGAGGATGTTTGGGTTCTCTTTTTGGAAATTTATAAAAAGATGCATGTATGATATGTCTAGAACTACGTATCTTAGGTTTTCACACCAAATAAGTTTTTTTCTTCAAAGTACAGGTGTGAGCTATGTGTCCAATCTATCCACAGTTATTACATTTGACTTTTGAAAATGGATTTATAAGTCTTATAATATACATTTGTCTATTAAAGGATTCAATAAATTTACGATACAAAATAGGATTAGTAAAATCATCAAGTCTTGGGGGTCTCCTATTATCCTCGATAGCTTTTACATTCAATCTATAAAATGAATTCATATGTTTTAAAATTTAATTTGTATAATTGATTTAATATATTTTTCTCTCAGATTCATCCTTATTATTCTTGATTTCAATTTGAAGTTCTGCATAGGATATCTTTAACATTTAATTATTTTTATTCAAGTCATCAAACTCATCAAGTAACTTCTTGAGATTGACATCAACTAAAACATGATCTTTCCTAAGGATTTCATGTTCCTTTTATAATTCCAAAAATTCTAAGCTCAAACTAGTATGCATTTTCTTTAATTTTTTATATGTATCATGCATGTGTTCAGAAACTTCAAAAAGTTCATTGTAAGTCAAGTCACATACCTCTTCTTGATTTTATTGATCAAGATTATCTGCCATTAAGCACAAATTAGTGACTTCCTCTTCCTTTTCTAACTCTAACGAGTCTGAAGCTGAGTGTGCCTAGAAAGCTCTTTGGAATTTCCTATTGCCCTTCTTCATAATTGCTTTCTCCTTCACCTTCTCCTTGCTAGGAGTGGCTTTGAGTTTTGGCCAGTCTATCTTAATATGTCCAGGTTTTTATACTCATAGCAAATAACATCATTTGAAACCTTGACACTTATATTAAATTTACCTCGATTCCATTGCTGGTGTTTCTTTTGCTTCCTATTCATAATTTTTTAGTTGTTAATCATCAGTGTGAAGTCTTCTTCATCCTCATGTTGTGAGTGTTCACTCTCTGACTCCTCAACTTTTAGTGCTACGTTCATCTCCCTTCTTTGTTCACCTGCATCAATCTTTCTTTGGCTAACTCCTTGCTCATAAGTAATTGGTGATCAAAGAAGATTATAAATATAGTAAATGTTTAGATCTTTAGAATCTATAATTATAGTAATTTTAGCTTCATAAGTAGTAGAAAAACAATGAAGAATCTTATTAATCATTTCAGCATTCATTAGTTCCCTACCCAATGTATGTAAAGAGGTGAGTTTTTGTGTGAATCTTATGTACATATCAGAAATGGATTCATTTGGTTTCATGCAAAATAATTCAAAATCATGCAACATGATATTAAGTCTAGATTTATTAACCTCATTAGTCCCCAAATAAGTTATACAAAGTCTATCGCATATGTCCTTTCAACTCTTGCAAGTAGAAACCCGCATGTAATCTTCTTATATAAGAGCACAAAAGAAAATATTCAAGCATTTGTCAATTAGTTGCGCTAAGTCACGTTCTTCTATTGTCCAATCCATAAAAGGTGTTTCAACTCTAACTCCGTCAACTATTCTATGGTTTTACATACCCTTCCTGAACTAAGATCCACAAACGGTAATAAAGTGGTTGTAAAAATGTAGACATGTGTGTTTTCCAAAAATCATAAGGAATATTATCGAACAATGGAGGTCTAGTTATAGAGTAACCCTCAAGTGTATTTCATTTTCCAAATGTAGCCATCTACATTAATTAAAATGTAGTCTAAACTTATGATTTTGTAACAAAGCTCTGATACCACTTGTAGAAACTTGTTTAATATGAATTAGGTTGTTAGACCTAAGCTTATGTCCCAGCGGCTAACAAAGAGGGGGGTGAATTAGTAATTAAAAGACTTATCCCTCTTTTAAAAGTTTTTATGCTGAAAATAACTTTAGTGAATTTTGCAGAAAAGGTTTTTCAACCACAAATTAAATAGTAAAATTAAAAGCAGTGGAAAATAGAAAAGATACGAGATTTATAGTGGTTCGGTATAACACGACCTACATCCACTCCCTGGAGGCACCCTCCAAGTATTGCACTAATATTACTAGTGACTCTCCTTTCGCACCCATAGCAAGGCGGAGAAGCCTTTACAAAACTGTATTCCACAACTACCCCGTGCGGCAGAGAACCGTCATCATTTTATACTCTCTAAGTGTTGGTAGAGAACCGTTCATCCTTTCACACTCTCCAAGTGTTGGCAGAGAACCATCTGTCCTTTTGTTAAGATAGTTGCTATTTGCATGTTTTACATTTTTGCAACTTGTATAGTTTTGATGATTCCAAATATTATTGTTCAAATGTGTAGTTTTCTTCTAACAATTTTAGAATATTTGTATTTGCTTTTGTGTGTACTAATATTTCAGGTAAAACAAACTATCAAACACAAAGTCTTCAAATCCAATTAAGCAATAAATACCTTTAGTTTTTGAAGCTTAAAATTATCATTTTATTTGAGAGGGAGTAATTGTAATTGAGTGAATAAAAACATACACACACACATAAGGAGATCATATAAAATTTATATTGATCGTACGGGATGATATCAGTTCGTACGGGATGATCAGACAGTTATCTCCTATTAAGATGACATGGAACGAATAAGAACTAGCCAGAAAATATTTCTAAGTCCTATTCATCCGGGACGAAATTAAAAATCGTCCGGAACGATTTGCTCTCTATAAGATTTTCATCCAGACAAAAATAAATTATCGTACAGGACGATTTGCTCTCTGTAAGATTTTCGTCCAGACAAAAATAAATTATCGTACAGAATAATTTTCTCTCTATAAGATTTTCGTCCAGACGAAAATAAATTATCGTACAGGGCAATTTGCTCTCTGTAAGATTTTCGTCCAGACGAAATTAAATATCATCCATGACGATTTGGTCTCTGTAAGATTTTTGTCCGGATGAATAAAATTTCGTCCAGACGATACAACCGACTTAGGATGGTTTTTCTACAGTTTTTGGAACCGACCTTGTAATAACCGTTCGTACCAGACGAACTTGGTTCGTACGGGATGATCAGCTTGTACGAAAACATTTCTTACACATATGCAAACAGGTTCGTTTCAAGGCTTTTAAGTAATATCGTCCAGGATGATCCACGATCGTACGGGACGATCCACTGCGTACATAATTGAAAACTTGCAATTTTTGGGCAGTTTTTCTTGTCTTTTGTATAAATAGTCCAAATTAGACTGCCAACTAATCTTTTTTTCATTTGATCTTCGTGCCTATTGAGAGAAAAGTCAAGGGGAGAGTGTGAGAAAACATTCAAAGGAGGATTCCTACCACTGGAGTGTGAAAACTTCAATCGGTGTTTAAAGGTATGAATCTCTACTTGTGAATTGGGATTACTTCACTCTTTTTTATCTTTCTTCTAGATTTCTTGTAAGAAAATCCGTCAAGGAGATCTGGTTCGCTGCCGACACTTGGAGAGTGTGAAAGGCCGAAGGGTTCGTTGCCTACACTTGGAGAGTGTGAAAGGTCGAAGGGTTCACTGCCTACACTTGGAGAGTGTGAACAGCCAATGGGTTCGATGCCTACACTTGGAGAGTGTGAATAGCCGAAGGGTTCTCTGCCCACACTAGGAGAGTGTGAAAGGACAAAGGGTTCTCTGCCCACACTAGGACAGTGTTAAAGGACGGATAGTTCTCTTCCAACACTATGGATTGTGTATAAGGACGACGGTTCTCTACCGCACCGGGTAGTGGTGAAAAGAGTGTTTGTAAAGGCTTCTCCGCCCTGCTGTGGGTGCAAAAGGAGAGTCACTATGGGTATTAGTGCAACACTTAGAGGGTGTTTCTGAGGAGTGGATGTAGGTCTGGTTTAGACCGAACCACTATAAATCTTGTGTCATTTACTTTAATGTTTTTTATTTTCCGTATTTTACTTTTGTTTAAAAACTCTGTGGTTGAAAAACTTTTTATATAAAATATAATAAAAAATTTCATTTCGATTCAACACTTTTTCAAAGAGGGTTTAAGTTTTAAAAATACCAAATCACCCCCCTTTTGGTAGCCTTGGGACATTAACTTAGGTCTAACAACCTATTTACTAGACTTAACAAGTGGTATCAGAGCTTTGTTTCAAAATCATAAGTTTAAACAACTTTTTGATTAACGTAGATGGCTACATTCGGAAACCAAAATACACCATAGGGTTACTCTATTACTAGACCTCTACTATTTGACAATATACCTTTTGATTTTTGGAAAACACGCATGTCTACTTTCTTACAGTCACTTGATTATCGTATGTGGATCCTAGTCCAGGAAGGTTATACAAAACTAACTAGATTAGTTGATGGAGTTAGAGTAGAAACACCTTTTGCAGATTGGACTATAAAAGAATGTGACTTAGCTCAACTAAATGCCAAATGTCTAAATAGCTTCTTTTGTGCTTTAAAATCTGAAGACTACATGCGGGTTTCGACTTGCAAAAGTGGAAAGGACATATGAGATAGACTTTGTATAACTTATGAAGGGACTAATGAGGTTAAGCAATCAAGACTCAATATCTTGTTACATGACTATGAGTTATTTCTCATGAAACCAAATGAATCTATTTCTGACATGTAAACAAGATTGACACAAATTTTCACTTCTTTGCATGCACTTGGTAGGGAATTAACTAATGCTGAAATGGTTAATAAGATTTTTCGTTGTTTACCTACTGGTTACGATGCTAAAATAACTGCAATTACAGAGTCTAAAGATCTAAACATTTACTCTATTGACAATCTTCTTGATTCACTCATTTCTTATGAGCAAGGAGTAAGTCAAAGAAAGATTGATGCAGGTGAACCACAAAAGGAGAAGAATATTGCACTAAAAGTGGAAGAGTCAGAGAGTTAACACTCACAACCTGAGGATGAAGACGATATTGCATTAATGACTAGACAATTTAAAATCTTTTTAAAGAGGAAGTAGAAGAAACGTCAGCAATGGAATAGAGGTAAGTTTAGCAGAAATGGCAAGGTTTCTAATGAAGTGATTTGTTATGAATGCAGAAAACCAGGTCATATCAAGACTGATTGCCCAAAACTCAAAGCCACTCCTAGCAAGGAGAAGGTAGAGGAGAAACAAATTGTAAAGAAGGGTAAGAAGAAGTTTAAAGAGCTTTTTGGGCAGACTTAGCTTCAGACTCATCTGAGACTGAAAAAGAAGAAGAAGTCACCAACATTTGCATGATGGCAGATAATGTTGATCAATCAGATCAAGAAGAGGGTTGCTCTCACACAAGACCTCGTGAGAGCATATGGTACCTGGACAATGGATGTTCAAAGCATATGACTGGAGATACTGCTCAATTCATAATACTGGAAGTCAGGAGTGGAGGCAAGGTTACACTTGGAGATAATACCAAAAAGAAAGTGGTTGGATCAGGTATGATTGGAAATTTGAAAAAAAAAATTCATAGATAATATGTTATTGGTTGAAGACTTAAAGCATAATTTGTTAAGTATAAGTCAGCTATGTGATAAGGGCTATAATATAAAATTTTTACCTACTAGCTGTATATGAAGCCTAAATAGAAAAAATGTTTTAAATGGAAAAATGGTAAACAATGTTTACATGCTAGATTTAAATTGTATTCAATCTCCTACTGCTTTTTGTTTAAAAACTATTTCTGATGAATCATGGCTTTGGCATAGGAGAATTTGTCATTCTAGTATGAAAAACCTTAGGTGAATTACCCAAAAGAACTTAGTGAAAGGTGTACCAAAACTAGACTTTGCTAAGGACCACCTTTGTGATGCATGCCAATTAGGAAAATAAGTAAAGTCCTCTTTTAAGTCCAATAAGGATCTTAGGACTAGTAAACCATTGAAAATTCTTTTCATGGATCTTTTTGGACCAGTAGGAACTGTAAGTCTAGGAGAGAAGGTTTACGGATTTGTTATAGTGGATGATTATTCTAGATTCACTTGAGTTGGATTTCTATTTCATAAGAGTGAATCATTTGAGGAATTTAGAAATTTTTTGACTTGGATTCAAAGGAAATTATGGTGTGAAATCATTTCTATACAAACTGATCAAGGAGGAGAATTTGAAAATGAAAGATTTAAAAATTTTTGTAAAGAAAAAGGGATTGATCACAATTTTTCTACACCTAGAACCCCTCAACAAAATGGGGTAATCGAAAGGAAAAATATAACATTAATAGAAGCCGCCCGAGCAATGTTGGCAGAATACTAACTTCCTAGATATTTTTGGGCTGAGGCGGTTAGCACTGCATGTTATGTTCTGAATAGGGTGAATGTGAGATCGAATTTAAATAAAACACCCTATGAGTTGCTAAAAGGTAGAACACCTAATTTGTCTCATTTGCAAGTTTTTGGTTGCAAGGTGTTCATTCATAATAATGGAAAATCTGCCTTAGGAAAATTTGATCCAAAATTAGATGAAGGAATTTTTGTTGGATATTCAAGTGTTGGAAAATCTTATAAGGTATTCAACAAAAGAACTTTGGTCATTGAAGAAACCACACATGTTGTATTTGATGAATATGTAAATTTGGAAGAGTCAAATGTTGTTGAAGATGAGATTGAGGAAAACTCCCAAAAGATTGACAAAATAAATTTTGAAGAAAATGTGGAAGAGAATTTGGAAACAGAAAACCCTTTGCCTAGAGATTTTAGATTTTCTAAAAATCACCCAAGGGAATTGATTATAGGAGAACTTAGTGAGGGTGTTAGAACTAGCCGTGGATTAAACAAGGAAGTCAATCATTCAGCCTTTATTTCAACTATAGAACTCACTAATATTGATCAAGCACTTTCTGATGAATTTTGGATATTATCCATGCAAGAAGAGTTGAATTAATTTGTAAGAAGTGAAGTTTGGGAATTAACTTCAAGGCCAAAAGATCAAAGTGTTGTTGGAATCAAGTAGGTGTTCAAAAATAAAATGAATGACTCAGGAGTAGTCATTATAAATAAGGCTAGATTAGTTACTAAGGGGTATAATTAAATTGAAGGAATTGATTTTGAGGAGACCTTTGCCCCTGTAGCTAGATTTGAAGCAATTAGGGTTTTACTTTCCTTTGGCTGTTTTAAAGGTTTTAAATTATTTCAAATGGATGTCAAAAGTGCTTTTTTAAATGGGGTAATTGAAAAAGATGTTTTTGTAGAACAACCTCAAGGTTTTGAAAATTCTAAATACCCAAATCATGTTTTCAAGTTAAAAAAGGCATTATATGGATTGAAACAGGCAACTAGGACTTGGTATGAGAGGTTGAGCACCTTCCTACTTGAATGATCTTTTGAAAAAGGAAGTGTGGATACAACTCTCTTTTTAAAGAAATTTGGAAAGAATATACTCATTGTTCAAATTTATGTGGATGATATAATATTTGGATCTTCAAATAAAAATCTTTGTGATGATTTTTCTAAAACAATGAGTAGTGAATTTGAGATGAGTCTAATGGGAGATTTAAATTACTTTTTAGGTTTTAGTATTAAGTAACTTGAGGAAGGTACATTTCTTAGTCAAACTAAATATGTTAAGGAGATCCTCAAAAAATATGAAATGAACAATGCTAAACCTATTAGTACACCAATGAGTTCCTTAGTTTAGTTTGATAAGGACCTTAAGGGAAAATATGTTGATCAAAATAAATTTAGAGGGATAATTGGATCTTTACTTTACTTGACTGCTAGCCGACCAGATATTATGTTCAGTGTTTGCTTATGTGCTAGATTTCAATCATATCCAAAAGAATTATATTTGACAGCAGTGAAAAGGATATTAAGATACTTACTAGGAACTCAGAACTTAGGAATTTGGTATCCTAAGTTTAGCTCTTCATTTGAAATTATTGGTTATTCAGATTCTGACTTTGCAGGCTATAGAGTGGATAGGAAAAGCACTTCTGGATCATGTCAAGTTATTGGAAATTCATTAGTTTCATGGTCTAGTAGAAAAAAAAAATTCAGTGGCCCTATCTACTGCAGAAGCAGAATACATTGCATTAGGAAGTTGTGTGGCATAAGTACTTTGGTTAAAACAACAGTTGATTGATTTATGATTAAGAATAGGCACTATTCCAATTTATTGTGATACTACTAGTGCTATTTGTATTTCCAAAAATCCTATTCAACATTCTAGAACCAAACACATTGACATAAGGCATCATTTCATAAGGGATCATGTATCCAAGGGAGAAATTGAACTTATTCATGTTTCAACTGAAAATCAACATGCAGACATTTTTACAAAATCTTTAGCCTTTGATACCTTCAGTACATTAAGAACAAGGCTTGGTGTAATTGATTTGAATGCTTAAATAAAAATATTTTTGCAACATTGATATTTCTGTTTTCATAGTTTATGTTTTTATGATTTTGTTTTTTGTGATTTTTGTTTGTTTTGAGTGATTTTCTTTTAGAGTCTGTGAATTTGTCATTGTCTATTATGATTTGTGTGTTTAGTTTGATTTTCTTTGATAAAAATTCAAAAATCCAAAAATTTGAGGTAATTGTCCAGGACGAAAACTTTTTGTACGGGACGATGTGTGTAAAATTCAGTTTTTGTGATTTGAAACGTCTTGAGAGCAGTTTTTAATGGTGTTCGTCCTCCTCCTCCTCCAGAAGAATAGAAATATGGGTTTTGATTTTATAGATGTTTCATGTATCAACTTTTGCTTTAGTTGTGTTTGTTTAAAAGTTCAGTGAATTTTTCCTTTTGTGTTAGTATTGATATTATGAATTGATATTGTAATCTTTTCATTAATGTCAATATACGTTGTGTTTGCTTTTGATTTAAATTATTTTTAAATGTATTTAGTATTTATGAATTTCATTAGTCTTTTTAATCTTAATTGTGCTTAAATTAGATTGTAATTTGAGATTAATTTTATTAGAAAATCGAGTCTTTCTAAATTTAAAATTTGTTTATAACTTGTTATAATTAGAATTTTTAAATTTCATGTCTATTCATTTAGACTACATAAAATTTAATATTATTATTACAATTTAGATGCTTTCTTATTTTGTATTTCTTTGTTCAAGTAATATTTATGCATTTAGAAAAATTTGAAATTTTAGATTATTGATCTTGAAAATAATTGGTATCAAATACTCTTGAAAATTGTACAAAAAGTACAAAAATCAAAAGGAATGCCCAAAGGTTCACAAATGTGAAAAAGAGGCACAAAATAATCCCAATGTAAAAAGATGCACAAAATTATGCCAAAAATTTGAAAAAGATGCGCAAAGAGCCACATGTGGTAATTCTCTTCTTTCCAGATTCTTTCAATCTCTTAATTCAAATTGATCTTATATTCATTTATATTTCTATTGAACTTTGAAATATAGAATTTTTATTCATCTCTCTTATAATGATTTTCTTTATCTTAAATTTTTAAATTGAATCATGTCTTTGATAAATTTTTTTTACTTACAATGTTATATCACTTCTTAAATTCTATGAATTTCTATGATTTACCTAATGTTGTTAGTTTTTGATTGCATACCTTAAGTCAATCACTCTTTAGTTTAAATTTTCAAATGGATTTCATATAATTACTTTCATTTCTTGTCTATTTCTTCTTCACTTTTTGTTGTTGTCAAAAGGGGGAGAAATTATTGTGTTTGTATTTTAGTTTTGTGTCATTTGGTGTGTCATTTGGCTTTTTTTATTAGTATTGTCTTGTATTTTTTAAAAAATTTGAAAAACAAAAATATTGTTCTTTAAGTTCAAAATGCCTCCTTATTTTCATGTATTCATCATTTCAGGGGCAGTTTAGGAGATTTTTTTTAAATTGAAATTATACAAATAATAATTATTTTTCCATCATCAAAAAGGGGGAGATTGTTAAGATAGTTGCTATTTGCATGTTTTACATTTTTAAAACTTGTATAGTTTTGATGATTCCAAATAATATCGTTCAAATGTGTAGTTTTCTCCAACAATTTTAGCAGATTCGTATTTGCTTTTGTGTGTACTAACATTTTAGGTGAAACAAACTCTCAAACACGAAGTCTTCAAATCAAATTCAACAAGAAATACCTTTAGTTTTTGAAGCTTAAAATTATCATTTTATTTGAGAGGGAGTGATTGTAATTGAGTGAATAAAAACACACACACACAGACACATAAGGAGATCATATAAAATTTATATTGATCGTACGGGACGATATCAGTTTGTACGGTACGATCAGACAGTTATCTCATATTAAGATCACATGGAACGAATCGGAACTGGCCAGAAAAATTTTCTAAGTCCTATTTGTCCGGGACGAAATTAAAAATCATTCGGTACGATTTGCTCTCTATAAGATTTTCATCCAAACGAAAATAAATTATCGTACAGGACGATTTTCTCTCTGTAAGATTTTTGTCGAGACGAAAATAAATTATCGTACAGAATGATTTGCTCTCTATAAGATTTTCGTCCAGACGAATATAAATTATCGTGCAGGACGATTTTCTCTCTATAAGATTTTCATCCAGACAAAATTAAATATCGCCCATGACGATTTGGTCTCTATAAGATTTTTATCCGGACGAACAAAATTTCGTCCAGACGATACAACCGACTTAGGACGGTTTTTCTGCAGTTTTTGGAACTGACCTTGTAATAACCGTTCGTACCGGACGAACTTGGTTCGTGCGGGACGATCAGCTTGTACGAAAACATTTCGTACACATATGCAAACAGGTTCATTTCAAGGCTTTAAATAATATCGTCTAGGATGATCCACGATCGTATGGGACGATCCACTGCATACAGAATTGAAAACTTGCAGTTTTTGGGTAGTTTTTCTTGTCTTTTGTATAAATAGTCCAAATTAGACAGCCACCCAATCTTTTTGTCATTTGATCTTCGTGCCTATTGAGAGAAAAGTCAAGGAGAGAGTGTGAGAGAACATTCTAAGGAGGATTCCTACCACTGGAGTGTGAAGACTTCAATCAGTGTTTAAAGGTAGGAATCTCTACTTGTGAATTGAGATTACTTCACTCTTTTCTTTCTTTATTATAGATTTCTTGTGAGAAGATCTATCAATGAGATCTGGTTCACTGCCGACACTTGGAGAGTGTGAAAGGCCGAAGGGTTCGCTGCCTACACTTGGAGAGTGTGAAAGGCTAAAGGGTTTGCTGCCTAGACATGGAGAGTGTGAACAACCAAAGGGTTCGCTGCCTACACTTGTAGAGTGTGAACAGCTGAAGGGTTCTCTGCCCATACTAGGAGAGTGTGAAAGGATGAAGGGTTTCTTTTCCCACACTAGGTGAGTGTGAAAGGACGGACGGTTCTCTGCTAACACTGTGGATTGTGTAAAAGGACGACGGTTCTCTACCACACCGGGTAGTGGTAAAAAGAGTGTTTGTAAAGGCTTCTCCGCCTTGCTGTGGGTGCAAAAGAAGAGTCACTATTGGTATTAGTGCAATACTCAGAGGGTGCCTCTGGGGAGTGGATGTAGGTCTGGTTTAGAACGAACCACTATAAATCTTGTGTCATTTACTTTACTATTTTTTATTTTATGCTTTTTACTTTTGTTTAAAAACACTATGGTTGAAAAACTTTTTCTATAAAATTTAATAAAAAATTTCATTTCAGTTCAACACTTTTTCAAAGAGGGTTTAAGTTTTAAAAATACCAATTCACCCCCCCTCTTGGTAGCCTTGGGACATTAACTTAGGTCTAACAATCTATTCACTAGACTCAGCACCTTTCACACTCTTCAAGTGTGGGTAAAGAACTCTTTGGCTGTTCACACTCTCCAAGTATAAGCAGAGAACCCTTCGGTTGTTCACATTTTACAAGTGTAGCCAGAGAACCCTTCGGTTTTTTGCACTCTCCAAGTGTAGGCAGAGAACCCTCATACTGTTCACACTCTCCAAGTATCGGTAAAGAATTGGATCTCCTTGACAGATCTTCTCACAAAAAATCTAGAAGGATGAGAGAAAAGGGAGAGGTAATCACAAATAACAAGTAGAGATTCTTACATTTGAATACCATTGAATCCTTCAAGCTTCAGTAGTAAGAATCCTCCTTCAAACACTCTCTCACACTCTCTCCTTGACTCTCCCTTTAGTTGACATAAAGGTCAATAGGAAAAAAGATTAAGAGACAATTTTAATTGGACTTTATATAGGAAAGACACAAAAAACCATTCAAAAACTACTGATTTTCAAGTATGTACACAGGTATCGTCCCGTACCACCGTCAGATCATCATGTATGAATAGTGTTAAATCAGTTGCATACGAACCCAATGTATATTTTTACGAACTGACCTCATACTCGATCATCGTCCCGTATTGACTAAGTTCGTCCAGTACGAGCAGTTATATCCTTGGTTGGTTTGGAATAACTGCAGGACGTTCTCAAAATTTCAAGGGATAGAGCACTTCGTCCTAGGATGAATGTAACAGTTCACTTGGATGAAATTTGTCCATAGAACTTTGTCTATAGATGACCAGGATGAATCAACTCGACGACTAGTTTAACCCATGTGTCCAGAGGATTTCATCTCAGGAAAAAAAAGAAGGATCGTTTGGACTATTAGTGCAACTCAAGTGTCTAGAGAACTTTGTCCATGGATTAATGGTACACTTTATCTAGACGAACAATTCAAAGTAAGGATCCAAAGGATTTCATCCAGGGACGAATGGTGCACTTCTTCTAGACAAACAGTTCAAAGTGAGAATCCATAGAACATCATCCAAGGACGAATATGGAAATTCGTCTAGATGATCAGGACTTAGAAAACTTTTCTCACTTCCTGCTCGTTCCATTTCTCTTTCAAGGAGATAACTGACTTGATCGTCCTGTACGAACTTGGTTCGTCCCATACTATCAGCATGATTTTTTTAAAGATCTCTCCAACTGTGTGTGTGCTAAGCTATTTAATTACAATCATATTTTCTCAACTCAATTACAATAAAAAGTACAAACTTCAATTTACAAACTATCTCATGCTGAATTTAATTTGAAGTCTTCATTGGTCTGGAGTTAGATTTTCCTGAAATGTTAGTCCACACAAGAGCAAAAACAATTCTTCCAAAAAGTGTTAGGAGAAAACAAAACTTAAAATAATAATATTTGGAATCATCAAAACTATACAAGTTGCAAGAAGGTAAAACATGCAAATAGTAACTCTTTTAACAATTCCAACTTATTTTTCTAGATTTTTGTATATCCAAGCAAGATTGGATCTACTAACTTTGGTTGCTTTGAAAGTTTGTTTATGTGTAGAAGGTGATGAATGTAATGTAATTCCATGAGTTAACCATTTATGTGCTTTTGATCTATTGATTTATCTCCTAAATGAACAAAAATAAGCCATATTCCAATTTCTTTTATGAAAATTTTTATTAATGTTGGACAAGCTATGTATGAATGAATTTTTAATTCTATATTTACTTTAAGAAAATGAATAAACATTCCTAAATGATATATGGGTATGTTTCAATGTGCATAATATGAAGAATGCATACAAGTGTCTAGTTACTTTTACTGCATTTTGTGAAGTGATTTGATTTGATGATTAGATTACCTGTAGGTTAGGAGTGATCTGGTTGTTCATGGAATTTTCTACAGGTGGCCACACTCATGCAGGGCAGATGAAAAGGGGGCTAATTAATCAATAATTTTATAAAATGCTACAGGTGCTTCAGCTGCTTAGCCCCCAAATAAAAAGAGTGTGGTCAAGTGCGGCTAATTGATTTAATTTAAATGTAAATATATAACTGCTTGGAATGATTTTTTACTATAAACTTCTTAGGATAACCATGCAGGTGGTCTAGATTTTCTTTTTCTTTCTGTGAAATATAATGTAATGTAAATGTGTTTGAAAAGTCAATAAATGTGAAAGTGATTTTTGAAAGTGAGATATCACACCAAATTTTGTATCTAAAGAAAGGAGAATATACCTTAAGGGATTATTCTTTTTTATTTGGAAAGCCAAATTAGGATGATTCAATATCCAAATAGAAAAGAAAATACCCCTCCTAGGGATGAGTTTCTTTTCATTTGGATATCCAGAACCCAGCGGACCCGAGAAGCTCGTAGAAGAAGAAAAGACAGAACAAGAAGATTGAAGAAAGAAGACGAAGAAATAAAGATTCAAGGAATAGCATATCCCAGTTCAAAAATCACTTGCATCATTCTTAGGATTAGAATCCGGGTTTGTTGTCAGTGGTGCCCGACCACTTTACTTTTCTGCAAATTCTGGGTGTAATATGGACATTGGACATTAAATATTATAATTTTGGATTATTTAATTTGTTTGTTTACATTGTTTGTGCAGTAACGTTTTTAGGGCCCTTGTATGCCACGTTTTGTTTTAGCCTGGATTCGAATCAGAGAGAATTTTTTCGTAAGGGTACGCTCAAAATTCTTTTACTTGAAATTCTAATAAAATTTTTAGGCTCACATAGTAACTCTAACGATTTAAGAAGTAAGCTCGGGACTGCCGAGAGTCAGCATATGCATATTATTACTATCTCTTTCTTGTTAGGCACCTCCCCGCCTGCGGGTTCTGGCAGACCACTTGACCTATGAGGGTACAGTTCTATCAAGGGGAAGTTGTGCAATCTTTAGGAAAAAACATATTTTCTAAGCCTAATTTTAAAACTGCTTCATATTCATTTTATGCATTCGAGTCAATTAGCATGCATTGCATTAGATATAAATTAAAAAGAGTTTAAAATATTAATTAAATTTCTAGACTTTTTTTTTACCCTACACAAGTTGAAGGGCCAATTAGGATATGTCTTAGATGTCGGCCCTTAATTCCTTAAAACTTAAACAACATGTTTACCTATCTTTCATAAGAGACTGGATACATGATTTTAAAGCGCTTAGGTGGTTAGCTGGCTCCCCAAGCCAGACTGGGGTAAGTCCAGATTTGCACTTCATTAGTTAGGTTCGGGTCACTATTTTATAGCACCTAAATTAGATTTAGGTTCTGAGGCAGATTCTTTTTAGATCATAAGTCCTCGCCCTCCAGGAAAATAATCCCAAATTTCTAATAAAATGTCAACTAAAACATAAAAATTTCTCTTAAAATGTAAAGCCCAACATAGGATAGACTGAGGTTGCTTCTGAGCTTCTCAGAATCCGGTTCCTCCTACTTTTCCTCCTTGACTCGCTAATAAATGTTCAACATTGAGCTGTCTTTTTGAAAATTTCTACTTCTCTTTCCTTGTCTTTTACTATGTAATCAGAAGGGTATGAAATCACTACTTTAATCGAGAGTTTTCTTAGGAGCATTCCTCCTAGGATGTAATTAACTATAAGAGCTTGCTCCTATAGGGATTTGAGAACTTCAGACTAAAATAAACCTTATTTTATTTATATAAAATAAGGGCAGAATCTTTGGTAATGCAGATGTCTTTAAAACATCATTTTTAATTTTAAATATATTTGTAGGATGTTGTTATTATCTTTTCAGATAATATAATATCCTGCTTTTATATTCAATTTTGAAATGATGAATTTTATAAAATCTATTTTTGTTTTCGATGTCTTGAAGAATGTTATGTTCGTCTTTCAAGAAGATATAATATTCTCCTTGTTATATCTAAATAAAAGAATGGATAAACTTTTTCAAAAAACTTATTTCTATTTTTAAACATATTCTATAGAATTTTATATTCATCTTTCGAGATGATATGTTATTCTTTGAACTATATTAGATCATAGAAATATATCTTTTCAAAACCCTATTTTGATATTAAATCCATTATAGAATATTGTGTCAGTCTCTCGAGATTGTACTTTATTCTTAATACAGTATTTAATTACAAAATAGGAGAAATCGAAATCTGCGTGGTGACATAAATTTTCCCACAAATGTTTTTCTAGCGACTCTGCTGGCGATCAATCCTCTCTCCATCTTTAGCAGTGTTTTATACCCTTTAATCGATAGTATACATGTGCTTGTCATAAGTTATAACAACCTTTATTCCATCGGTTCTTTTATTCATTTCATTCTTGAATAATTCGATCGGTATCTAAAAAAAAATTCAGAGGTTTTATTTTGGACCCCGTTAGAAAACTAACAAGGAGCTCCTTTATAATGGCCTTTTTGTAAAGAAAATTCCCGTGCTAATTCGAATGTTGTAGTTACATTTTTCTTGTAGCTTGATGTTTGATTTAGCACTGGGTCCAAAATCTCTTCTTTTAGTAACTTAATGTATTATTTGGATTAGGTCCAAAAAAATTTTAAGTCTTCAAAATTTTAAACTTCTCAGTGTCCTAGCCAATATGTTGCAGTTATATATTTTTGTAACTCGATATGTGGCTGGATAAGAAAATTTGAGCTTTTAAATCAAATCAAAGTTTTCTCCCTATCTAAACCAGCATATTACAGTTATATATTTTTATAGCTTAATAGGTTTGGTAGGACAGGGTCCAAAAGCTCAAACCTTCAAATCAAAATTTTGTGCTTGTCCTAATAACATATTGTAGTTACATGTCCTTTGTAGCTTGATATGTTTGCTAGGACAGGGTCCAGAATCTGATATATGCAAGATTTTCAAGTTTAAATTCAATTTATATTGAGAAAAGTTTGAAGGATCAAATACAGGTAAAGCTTACAAAAATAATTTTGCTAGAGAAAATAGAAGGCTGATTTCTTTTAAAAAGAAATTTACCTCTATCTTTCTTAAATTATAATTATAACTTCATTGTGGTTGACTCCTCTAAACCTTAAAGAATAAGACCTATGGTTATCAATACTAAAAAGAAAAGTGTGTTCCCTCCCTCCCTCCACTTGGGTGGATTAAGACTTTAGATGAAGATATATCAAATCTCATTTCCTTTTGGAACGTTAAAGCACAAAATTTCAGCTAATTTAATTAGGTTCCTAGAAATCCCTGAATTAAATTTAATTATATTTTCAAATTTTCTATTCAACCATATTATAACTTTTCTAAATTTAGAAATGTGTAATTATCAGTTGATGTGTTGAAATTTGAAAATCATTCTAAATTCCCTCATATTTAACCTTATTATAGGTTAAAGTTTAAGATGCAAATAAATCCTATTTCTTAAGGGTACTGCATGGATACGATGATTTGTCCTCTGTCATGTGGTTTAACTCTGATAGATTAGAGATTTTATGGCATGTGATGAAAAAAAATGCCTAGTCAATTACATAAAAGCTTTTGCTCATCATCTGAAGTTTCCTATTATGATAATATTTTTAAATCAAATATTAGCTAAGTTTATTCTTGGCTTTATTACTCCATTTGAGAAAACTCATGAGCAATTATTGTTAAGATTGATCATCTTAAATTCCGCTTTTAGTCAAAGACTTGGGATAATTTAAGGTTTTTTATTAAGGCTAACCCATAAAATGATAAACATTTTTTTTTTGTTTTTGTCATATGGTTTTTCCTTAAAATTAATAGATACACCTTGAATTGATACCGAGTCAGGTGATTTTATAACATCTTTAATAGTTTTCTTCTTCAGTAGTGATAAAATTAAATTATCATATTATGGTTCATCCATTATGATATCAATATGTATTTTCTTTTGAATTAGAATTTATGTCAAATTGAAATTGGAGGAAGTGAAAATTTTAATCATCTTCTTATCATTATACATCTCATAGACATATTGTGAATTGATGAACTTATTTCATAATTATCTCATTCAAGTTATTTATTCATACTATAGGATTGAGTCCAATTTATAAATCCATCCTTCTTGTATAAGAGGGTTAATTTTTTTACTTTTATACTTAGAAGATGATTTTACAATTGAAATATTTATTTCAATATTTAAATAAAGGTAGCCTCTTAAAAAAAAAATGAAGAAGGAAAAGAAAATAAAATAAAAAAGAGACACATTCATTAAATGTGTAGCAAAAAAATAAAAAAATGGCTTCCCTTTCTAAATCTTGAATATCATAGGACCTATTCATCTTTTAGTATTTTTAACACTCGACTTTGAGAATTCAAAATTTTGGTTCATCATCAAGTATTGATGTTCTATTTGATGTAAAAAATATATATTATATAAAAGATTTGGAAATGATGAACTTCTACTTCCAATTTGATTCTCTTTTGATATAATTCTTAATTCAAAAAGAATAAAAATATGAATAAGAAGACCCCAATTTTGCTTGTAGGGAGCTTCGATCTGGGATAACAAAATCTAAATCTTGAGACCTCTCTAATTAGAAACTTGAGTAGGTCAGTTCATATATTCAAATCATTATAAAAAAAATCACATAGATGATCAATCTAAATGGAATTGTAATGGTGCTGGTTGTACATTATTGGGTTTCACATATCTAACATAATTGGGATGTATAAACAAATCATGATCCAAAAATCTTTAACTCTCTTTTGGACATCTTTCAATTTGAATGAGATTCTAGACAGGATCTGATGTTGGATGATCTATAGTAATATTTATGGATATAAAATTCACTTTCTTTAGATTCAAAATTTTGAAATTAAACTAAAAGACATCCCTTAGTTGATTCTGTGATGATTGTTTAATGTTCTCATTCACCATTGAGTAGATATCATGTTCAAGTTTAAATCTATCATTGACTGAACTAGGTTGTTAGAACATGAGGGGTTCTATCCTTAGTGATGTTAATGATATTTTTGTTTGAATCTTTGCCAAATGTCAAATCAAAATCAAACTACAATTTGACCTAGTCCATTATTGACTAATATTGGATGTTAGAATTGGAGGGATTCTATTCCCGATAAAGTCTACGATGGCTTCGTCAAATAGATATAAAATTCAATTCAAGGTATATCTTTATCATAAATTAGAATCGGATGTTAGAGTCTAAACAACTCTATCCCCATTAAAGAATCTTTCTATAGCATTGAAATTCAAAATCTTTGAAACTACACTTTTCTTTAAAGAAAATTGTTAAGTTTTAAATATTTTGATTAAACTCATGTTGATCATATTCAAACTATTTAATTAAGAGAAAGTCAACCCATCCTTCGTTGAGTTTTTGAATCTTTTCCAATGCCATTTTGATTGGGTGAATATTTTTAAAACTTAAGCGATCTCAGTCAAATATTATAAGAAAATTATCAAACAAAAAAATAAAGCTTTCACTTTTTGATGAAAATCAAACTTTTCTCAATCATTGTGAGTATTTGATTTTCCTTAGTGTTTTCACTATAAAGGATGCTCAAATATACTCTTTGTTCTATAACAACTCATGCAAAAGTTAAATTTTTTAAGGAAAGTTTTATCATGTTGCATTTAGTTCTCTTAGGACATATAAACAAAGATTCTAGAAAATTCATATTATTTTCTTCGAGTTAATCAAAACAAATTCAATCATAGAATCAATCTTTAAACAAAATCTTGCATTTATCCTTTGGTGGTCGAGATGCTTTGTTAAGTATTTACTTATCAATAATGATCAAACTACTCCCCTTTTGTTTTCCTCATATATGATGATCTGATATTAAAACATATTCTCTAGTGGATTATTTATAAGTTATAAAGATCATTTATAATGAAAGATATAACAAAATTTTATTCAAAAGATTTTCAAATCTTTCAATTTTCAAAATATTTTTCTTTCCCTTCTAGAATGTGACAAACATAAAAGCTTATGATCTCTAGTAGAACATTTACAAGTTGTCAATGTCATTTATGGTTGAGGGAAATGATTCAAAGGTTTAAAGAAATTAACTTTACTTTAAAAATTCACCACCCTAAAATCCGTCTTTAGGTCTATGTCCATTTTTAAGGCATCCTATTGACTTTCTGGCTTAAGTCCGCTCTTACGGCAGCCAAACCTGATTAAATCTGTCTTTAGGTCTAAGACCGCTTTTACGGCATCCTACTGACTTTCTGGCTTAAGTCCGCTCTTACGGCAGCCAAACCTGATTAAATCTGTCTTTAGGTCTAAGACCGCTTTTACGGCATCCTACTGACTTTCTGGCTTAAGTCCGCTCTTACGGCAGCCAATCAAGTTTAAATCCGTCTTTAGGTCTAAGTCCGCTTTTACGGCATCCTGTTGACTTTCTGGCTTAAGTCCGCTCCTACGGCAGCCAATCCAGTTTAAATCAGTCTTTAGATCTAATTCCGGTTTTACGACATCCTGCTGACTTTCTGGCTTAAGCCCGCTCTTACGGCAACCAAACCTGATTAAATCTATCTTTAGGTCTATGTCCGCTTTTACGGCATCCTACTGACTTTTTGGCTTAAGTCCGCTTTTATGGCAGCCATTCAATTAAATCAGTCTTTAGGTTTAAGTCCGCTTTTACGGCATCCTATTGACTTTCTGGCTTAAGTCCGCTCATACGGCAGCCAATCCAGTTTAAATCAGTCTTTAGGTCTAAGTCCGCTTTTACGGCATCCTACTGACTTTCCAGCTTAAGTCTGCTTTTATGACAGCCATTCAATTAAATCCGTCTTTAGGTCTAAGTCCGCTTTTACGGCATCCTACTGACTTTCTAGCTTAAGCCCGCTCTTACGGTAGCCAAACCTGATTAAATCTATCTCTAGGTATAATTCCTCCTACGGCATCCTATTGACATTCTTGAAGTTAGGTATAAGCATCCCTAGTGGCATCCTAATCTTTATCCAGAAGTTAAGTATAAGCATCCCTAGAGGCATCTTCTCTTCATTAAATTATAAACCTTAAATCAGATCCTCTATGGTTAGGTGTGAGTCCCCACACTTAGGATTCCTTTCCATATGATCTTTTGATCCTCTGAGGTTAGGTTTGAGTCCCCACACTTAGGCATCCTTTCCTCACGATCATCCGCTAGAGTTGGAGAACGCCCCTCGTGGCACCATCCTAGTGTAAATCTTAAATCTTAAATCTGATCCTCTATGGTTAGGTGTGAGTCCCCACACTTAGGCTTCCTTTCCATATGATCTTCTTATCCTCTGAGGTTAGGTGTGAGTCCCCACACTTAGGCATCCTTTCCTCACGATCATCCGCTAGAGTTGGAGAACGCCCCTCGTGGCACCATCCTAGTGTAAATTTTAAATCTTAAATCGATCCTCTATGATTAGGTGCCCCACACTTAGGCTTCCTTTTCATATGATCATCTGATCCTCTAAGGTTAGGTGTGAGTCCCCACACTTAGGCATCCTTTCCTTACGATCATCCGCTAGAGTTGGAGAACACCCCTCGTGGCACCATCCTAGTGTAAAACTTAAATTTTTAAACCTTCCAAGATTAGATATAATCTATTCCATAGGTTGCTCTCTTTTCTTAGAAGACGCCCTCTAGTTTGTTGAGTTAGGTGTAAATGCCCATTTAATGGAATCCTTCCTCTTGAAATAGAAAAAGACTCTAGTCTTATAGAAATCATATTCAAAACAAAATCACATTGAAAATCTCTATTCATGCCAAACTATATTCAAATTACTAAAGCATCAAATTACTAAAGCATCAATGTCGACATCAACTTCAAAATTACAAAATCAACTCGAAACTCTATCAATCTTTATCCTAATTTTCTATCAAACCTCAAAATAATTTCAATTCATAAACTCAAATCTTCAACTTCAATTTTGGAGCTAGTTGATCGTTTCGGTCAACACCAATACGCACGATAAACTTTGGCAAGTTTATCATGCTTATTTGGGGTCCATTTGTTGACCTCATTATTCGAGGTCAATTTCCCTGGAATCTACTCTAGTACCTAGGTTTTTGTAGCCTAGTGTAGATATCGCACCCGCAGGATTTCCCTTAGGTGGACACCTAATGACATAGCATCGACTCGAACCTATAACTCAACTCGAATCAAAATCAATTCAATCCAATTTTAATTCAACTCCAAACGAACTCAAATCAAGCCCGCTTTATGATTCGTCGATGTCAATCGAATCAATTTAATATAATCTAATTTGATTGTTGACCTCATTTTTGTATGAGGTCACCTGGACCAGTCCTGACCCCAGATCAATTTAATCTCTAGACCAATCCAAACTCTAGGATCCTCCTAGAATCCCGACCTTAGGATTTATTCTAGATCCTAGGATCAATCTAGACCCCGGACCCTAGGATCTATACTAGACCCTAAGATTCTCCTAGATCCAGACCCTATGATCTTCTCAGTCCTTAGGAGCTACCTAGACCTTAGATCAATCCAGACCTTGAGATTAATTTAAATCTCAGATCAATTCAAATTTCAAACCAATCCTGGCCTTAAGCTAACCCAGATCTCAATTCAAATCAAACCTCAATCAAAATCAAGACTCCAGTCCAGTTCAAGATCTTAATCTCTAGTTCAAACCTTAATCTTATTTTTAATCAAACTTTAACCTTTTCCAATCAATTATGGTCCTCCAAATGATCATAAATGATTTATATAACTCAAACTTAATCAATCAAACTCAAAATCCAAATAAAATCCAAAACTCCAGACCAAAATCCTAAGTCTAAAGGTCAAGTCCTAAAAGCCTTTTCCAGTGAATTTTCAAAAACTTCAAAACCCTATCAAATGACCTCTGATTCAGGGTCTGTTAGTTTCATACTGATGGGACATGTCTCTAGAGGCTACCCTCCAAATTTGAGCTCATTTTGAGGTCTCTAACCCCAGAATCTAAATCTAAATCCAAAGGCTGTAAAACCTTCAAATATTTACGGCCTATGCCACTGGACCTATCACTTTGAAAATCCTGACCTTAGAGCCTTCACCAAAGCCTCTAGTCACTTCCAGATCATTAATGCTGATATGTTGAACAATAAACTGAATTTTTCTTGACTCATCTCAGCCCCAATGAGCATGAGCTCAAAAATGACCTAAATACCCCCTTTGGGGTTCAAATATTGATTTCCAACCAAATGAACCCCGAATTGAATGCAACCACCTCCAGCAAGTTTCAAATGTCATTTCAAACCTATCGGACCCATACCTAACCCCTGGGTCAACCTCGTTGACCAAGTCAACGGGTTTGACCCAAGAGGCCCTTTAAGGGTCCAAACAGGTGTTTTGACCCAAATGACCCATTTAAACCCTGGAACCACCTCTACCAGACTTCAAATATTGTATCAAACCTGCCCAGCCTAGACCCACATCTTGGGTTAACCTGGTTCACCCAGTCAACCTATTTTGACCAAATCAACCCTTAAGCCTTTCCACTTTGAATTAAATCCCAAATGCACCCAGGTCATTGTCAAACCTTCTCCAAGCTTTTTAATTAATCCCCTAAATGACCTTGGATGCCACCTCACCTTTTGTTGATCAATTGACTGGTCAACATGGTCAACAAGCCTATATAAGAGGCTTAAATCCTCAAATGGGCTTGACCCAAGCTAGCCCATCCTATATTAAATAATTCCAACAATTCCAAAATACTTCTCACATGCCACCTCAGCACCCCTTGACCCATTGACTGGTCAAACAGTCAATGGGTGGTCAAATGAGCCTCTTAAAAGCCTTAATTAACCTCTTAAAATTAATTCTACCTAATCTAAATCCTTCCAGCTGTTAATACCTTTTCTAGAAGCTTCCTAGAACTCCTCTTAGCCTTTGGATGGAGATCTAATGGCACTTGATCAAGCCATGTGTCCAAAGGGGCAAAAAGGAGATTTAAAACCTCATGCCACCTCTTGTCCTTTGATCCCTTGATCCCATCAACTCCACGGACACTTGGCAACCATCAAAGAGCTCATACAGTCAATCCTAACCATCCAAATGCACTAAGATGGCTTGCATAGGGAAATATCTTAAGACATGCAAATAACCCTTTAAGCCTCTCTCATTCAAATCCCTCTCTCATCCAAGAGCTATCCCAGCCATAAAAACCTTCAAAGAACCTTTTCCAAGTCTTTCCCTAACTTTTCCAAGCCTTCCCCCACGAAAATCTAGCCTCCAAAGCTTATTTGGTGAAGAGAGAGGAATCTAGAGAAAGAATCAGGTTATTCACAAATAACTTACAATCCAGATAGATCCAGCTCCTGAGGTCTTCTCTAAAGTTTAAGAGAATCTTATCAGCTTTCCAAAAAGCCCAAGAAGTAAAAAATTCGACGGTTGAATTGTAAGTTAGGATCATTTTAAGTTTAAACTTCAATTTGAAACTGTAGAAAATCTACAATGCATGGAGCCTCCAAACTTCAGGAATTGTTCTATTATGTTGCCATCTAGCTACAGTTCAAATTTCATGCAATTTCGTTGAGTATTTTGAACGTTATGGGCATTTGAAAATTTCTAACTCTGGTTCTACCAGAACCGTCCGATCGCGCCTTTAGCTCGATCGGATGGCCCAAAAAGGGCCGCGTCACCCCCCAGCCGCGTGATGCCCTTCCTGAGACTCGAACGCGGGTCCTTCAGTGATCCTGGAGATGATGTGGCGGTCATCCGGCCGTCCGTCTTATTGCTCTTTGATCCAACGGTCGGATCGTTGGATCCGACGTGGATAAGTGACCCGTCTAGGATCCGACATGTGGCACCACACCGCGCCGCCACGTCACCTTAGCCAATGATTGGCCGGCGGCTGGTTTGACCCGAAATCAATTAAAAAAATCATTTAAATGCCCAGAACTTCAAAAAATCCTAGTAAATCCATTTTTTCACCAAAATTAGTGTTCTTGGGCTTGTTGGAAAGCTCTTGAGCTCTAGTTTTTATTTAAATTAAATTAAACATATTTTGATCACTGGTTTTTGAGAAATTTGGGTTTATTTTAAATCCAATTTTCTCAATTTTCTTTCAATCCAGTGGCCAAATAGTGTTCAAATTTTGGTGAAACAATTTTGGACATCTTGGTCCAGATGTCCAGTGGATTGCTGTGGGGTGAATTTACAAAGTATTGGGTCCATTTTGGACCCAAAACTTTGGAAGTTCATAACTCTCCAAACTAGTAGAATTAGGCTTCCTAATTTCTGTGGTGTGTTTATGTATGTCTAAGGGTTAGTTGAACAGAGATTTAAGCCCAATTGAACACTAGTGCCGCCTAGGAACAATAATTAAGGATGATGTCTAGTCAACTTAAAAAAATCTTAGAAAATTCTACACACAACCAATAGGGGTGAAACTTGAGAACATTAAACCTAGTGACATTATAAACTCTAGGTTCAAATTCCACTCAATTTGGAGCTCATTAGGTCAGAAACTTAAACAGGTCAATATTAACCCTTAATTAAGCCTCTAAACCTTCCAGAAAATATAATAAATCAAATCTAAACTCAAGAAATACATAAAACCCCTCTAACTGACCATAATTAAACCTTTAATCAATAAAAATTAAAACCCCCTTAATCAAACATCAAATCAAACCTTAATTTAATTTTAATTGAAAACCAATCTTTAATTAAAATAAATAATTAATAATAATTAAAAATTCCAAAAAATTTCCAAACACTTTATAATCTCTTCTTGGGTTATTCCTGACCTTCGGAGTTGATTTCAAAGAGTTTGGAATTCATTTGGAGCAAAATCAAGAAAACCCTTCTAAATAAACAATTAAATAAATTCCATAAATACTTCAAACTTTGAAAAATCATAACTAATTCTAGAAAACTCCAAATTGACCAAACTCACTTGCATTCAACTCAAAATCAAGTCTAGTATTTATTAGAAATTTCAAACCTCCCAAAATCAGTCAAAGTCAAAAAGTCAACTTTTTGGTCAAACATAGGTTAAATCAAGTCAAATCTTCGAACCTTCATAACTAACTGTAGAAAAATCCGATTTCAATGTACTTACCTTCTAATTGATCATATTAAGGTCTAGTATTTTAATAAAATATTAACTTTCTAGAAAACCCTCATAATTGAAAAGTCAATTTTTGACCCCTCGATTAAATGATTAGAATAATCAAGAAAATTTCCAAAACTCAAAAATCACTGTAAAACTCCAAAAATCATTAAAATCAATCGTAAATCAATCGTAAATCATTAATACTTGATCTCAAATTTGAATCTTTCCCTAAGCCTTTCAACCAATTAAAACTTCAAACAACTTTAACAATTTGCCCTCTATAGGACATATCCAAACCACACGGCCTGCCTCACACACTTTAGATGGTTTGCTAGGACAACCAACTCTAGTTTTAGGCTAGGCCGGTGTTTAATTTTTCGTTGTGTGCCGGGTTTTCGAGCTTTCACTGCATGCTGGTTGCTAGCTTAGAATTAATGTGTTTGTTTACTTACTTTTCTGTACTCTATGTTGTGAGTAATTAAGCATTTTAAATTTCAAATATTAAATGCTTGAGAATGAGTATTAACTGCTTGAGATTGAATATTAACTGCTTGGGATGATATATATCTGCTAATTATTAGGATAACCCTGCAGGATCGAGTCTAGATTTCTTTATTTTGCTAAATATAAATTTGATTTGATTTGAGTTGTACTTTAAAGTACCTTGAGAATGGGATTTTAAAGCATCCAATTTTAAATCCAAAGAGGAAGGGACATCCCTAAGGGGAGAGTCTCTATCCATTTGGAACTTCAAATTTGGATGACTTTGAGAATATCCAAAGAGAAAAGATAACACCCCATTCAAGAGGGAGTTTCTTTTCATTTGGATATCCTGAACTGACGGATCAAGAAGTTCGTGAGAAGATGAAGAAATGGACGACGAGAAGAATCCCAAATCTCAAAGTCACTTGAGTCCTAGGTTTAGAACCCGGGTTGTTGTCAGTGGTGCCCGGCCACTTTACTTTCAGCAGACCCTGGTTTGTAATAAGTAAGGCAACTTTGCCTATGGACTTTCAATTTTAGTATTAATTTAATTAATTTGATTAATGTTTGATGTGATTGCGTATAGGATTGCCTGATTTTTTGTAGTTTTTTGGCGATTCTTGCATGTCGATTTTGATTTAGCCTGGAACCCGATCGTAGGCTCTTAAGGACTCATTATGATTTTTCTACTTAAACAAAATTAAAACATTTAAGCTCAGATAGCAACTCTAACAAATTTAAGAAGTAAGCCCGGGATCGTCGGGAGTTCGCATGCATATTCGTTGCATTTTTCTTTCCTTTGCTAGGCACCTCTCCGCCTACGGGTTTTGGCAGACCACCTGGCCTAGGAGGGTGCAGATCTGTCCAAGGAGATCTGTGCGTCTCTAGGATAAAATCTATTTTTAAGCCTTTTTTAAAATTGTTTCATATTTGATTTAAGCATCTAATTGAGTCGATTTGCATTCATTGCATTAGATATCAACTTAAAAATCTCTAAAACTTTAATTGTAATTTTAGCTTAAGTTTCAAACACCTCAATTAAGGATCTGCTCTAGATGTCGACCTCATTCCTTTAAACTTTTCTAAATAATGTCCCTACCACTCAACATTAAAAGACCGGATAAATTTTTTTTTAAATCGTTTTGGTGGTTTAGCTGGCTCCCCAATCCAGGCCGGGGTAAATCCAGATTTGCATTGCATTAGCTAGGTTTGGGTCACTTTTTAGTACCCAATTTAAACTTAGGTTCTGAGGCTAGCTCAGGCTATAAGACCTCAATCTCCGGAAATTGAATCCCAATTTTCTAATAAAATTGATCATTTAAACTTAAATCACTTTCAATCAAATTCAAGCCGAACACTTAGGATAGGCTTGGGTGTTTCTGAAGTAATTCAGAATCTCAAAACACCTCCTACACTTCTTCCTTCGACTCCGGAAATAAATGTTCAATTTTGATCCAATCCCAATTGAAAATTCTAACCTTTTCCTCCTTTGAAATCGATCTTTGAAAATCTTAAATAAAATTCACAACGCTATTTTAATCGAGAGTTTTCGTAGGAAATTCCAATTTCCTACGATGTAATTAACTACAAGGGCTTGCGCTCGTAGGAGATTTAGAAACTCAGAATTGATTTTCAAAATTAATTTTTCAAAACCATTAGTTAACTTTCTTTGGGAAAATCAAACCCGACGATCATTATCGTCATTTTCGAACGATCCATAATAATTGATATCTTCTTTCTTCGGAGAGATATATCAATTATTATCGTGATTTCGGTTATGAAATTAATGATCCTTTATCCGAATTAGAATAATCAAACAATTGGTTAAAGTCTATTTTGATCCTCCGGAGTCAAATGTGATTATCCCTTTGAGTTTGACTACGATAATTCGGATAAATTTGAGATTCTGAAATTTGAACCCATTAGAGAACGATATGATCGTCTTTCGAGGCGATATATTATTCATAATGACGTGTTCATTTTTAAAATTCAAATCTAAAAATATTCTCAAAGAAAATTAATACATTTTCAAAACTATATATATAAATATATTTTTCAATCATCGATATTGATCAAATTGATATATCATTGGGCTTAAAACAACTCACCAATCAAATCAAAATCAAATCAAATTAAATCAAATTGAATTCTATTTCAATGGCTCCGATTAACTCGTTTTGACTCGTCACAAGTATATATATAATAATAATTGATACGTCGTTAAAAAATATCTTAATCGGGCATGAATCTTGATGCAAAATCAAGTTTGGAAACTTCAAAAATTAATTCGGAGACCATCCGAACTCTGATTTCAGCAAACTTACAATCGATCTGAGCGTCTCAGAAATACAAAACCAACGACACCAAGATCAAATTCACCGAAATCCAATGAGCCCAAATTCACCGAAATCCAAAATCACTAAGTCCTTCAAATGTCCAACGAACGGTCCACGGTCAAAGGGTTTAGCAACAACCCATAACCACCCACTCTCCCTCTCCCTCAACTGACCTCCTCTCATCTCCCTCTCTAAAAAAAAAAAAAATTCAGAACTCCTCCTTCCCATTCGCAAGGAACTCCAACACCCACTCTCCTCTCCTCTTCAAGTTACACGAAATCAGCCTCCTCTCCACACGAAGCCTCCTCCGTCGCTCCTACAGCAGTTGCACGCCGGCAATCGTCTAAATCTTGGGTATATCCTCTACATATTCATCTTCTTTCTTTTCCTTTTAACAATTTTAATGATGAAATAATGATTTGATAAAGTTTATTACTATCATTTTTAAAAGGAGAAGAAAGTTTGTTAGATTAAAAATGTGAGAATTTTTCTTTCTATTTTCTCTTATAGCAAAGAAAAGAATTTTCTTCTGTTGTTTAACTCAATCTTGCTTGGATTTTCAATGATTCATGAATGTATAAGCTATTAAATTGGAATGCATACTTATTTCTCATTACATTTAGATGAAGACTAATTGCATTTCTTAAAAGATTTTATGAAAAGAAATCTAAAAGAATCTGGTTAAAATTCATGGGTTTTCCTTTTCATTCAAATGTGGATATTTGAGATAAAAATTTGATGAGTTCATTTAGTTATAGTAATCGTAATTTATGTTTGGAAAGGTTTCTTTGATTGAAAATGTTTTTTTTTTAGAGATTAGAAGATGCATCGTTTGCTGTATATCTTTTATTCCTAACATCTAGTTAGTAATCTTATCTTGAGATTAGAAAAGAATAAAAGATATCAGTTCTTATGTGAAATTTTGTTGGAAACTATGCATATGCTTCGTGATTAAATTATGAGAATAATATATTTCAAATGTAAGATTGTAGGCTTTATGTTGGCAAGCTTTGCGATTTTAAGAGAAAATGAAATTATCTAATTCCTCTTTCTTTTAATGTCAATTAGCACAATTGTTAAATTGAAATGAGTAAATGAAATGATGTTTGGTGGTTAATAGAAATGTTTTCTTCTTCATATGATCGTGTCATTTATTGTCAAAATTCTTTGTATTTGTTGTATTAGCTTTAAAGAGAAAGTTCAATGATTGCATTGGTAGTATACTTTGAGTTTTGGAAAGAATTTTGTTGAAATTATTTTCTTTTATTAAACTTTGTATAGATATTTAAGTTGAGACATAGTCTAAGCAATTTGCATATTCTCATACAAAGATTTGAAAAAGAGAATTTTTCTTTTGTTTATGAAATAAAGTGTTTGATGAATTTATGTATGTTAAGAAAGGCGAAATGTGTAAATGTGGAAATGTGGTAAAACTGGTGTATGATTTGAAGAATAGAAAAGTGTATGTTTGAGTGAAAAGTAAAGTATTTGGTTTGGCAAGAAAAAGTAATCTGCATATGTGTATAAAAGTGGAATATGTGTGGGTTTTGAAAAAGTGAAAGTGTATATATCTTTGGAAAGTAATCTATGTATGTTTTGTAACATGACATATATATGTGTGTTTGAATAATGGAAATTGTATGTGTTTTGGAATGATAGAAATTGTGTATATGAAATGAAAGGTGTAATGTGTGATCTTTGAATGGTGAAGTGTGTATTTTGAAAGGAAGAAGTGTATGTTTGAAAATAGAAGATGTATGGTTTTGAAAAGTGAAAGTATTTGTGTTAGAGAATGTTTGGTTTGGGTGAAATATGAAGAAAGTAAAATCTCTCTTTCTTTCTTTACCTCTCTCTTTCCTCCTTTTACTCCCTATTTCTTGTGCCTTGGGGTGAATGTTGGAAAGATATACTATATGAGTTCAAAAGTGGAAAGTTCAAAAGACAATCAACAGAACCGGTATTCAAGCCCGAAGAAAGGTACGTCTTTATTTTTAGTAAATTTCAATTATTTTATTATTAATTACTAAAATGTGCTTTCTAATCCATGTTTCCCTATTTTCTTTTCTTTATTGGCATAAGCTGCGAGGAACGGTACCGGTCGACGGAACAAAAGTACAAGTAGCTAATGACCTCAGTCGCCTCTATCCAACCGGGTAGAGGTGCTACGGGTGGAACCACCGGGTCGTAGCCCACGATGACTGTGAGTATTCTAAACTTAGAAAACCTTTAGGGGCCCTTGGTGTGGTTTATGCGAACCCTTTCCTTTTAGGTCCTTGTAGTAACTTCAATTTTATTAGGATTACTTTTATTTTATTTTAGATCCCTAAATTCCTTTTACACACGCGCAATGTCTTAAGGGTTAGTGATAACTAAATTTTTACTCTAAATATAACATTAGTGACAGTTAAGTACAATAATTAAGGATCGAGTCTTAGAAAACCTAGACTTAGGATGCATGCACACTTTAGGATATAAACATAAAACATAGAAAACTTAGTGACACCTCACCTTAGGATTAGTGAATATCTTTAAACTAAAATTTAATCAATTTGAAAACTTTAACCAATAACCTATATAGGACATATCCACACCTCACAGTTTACTACACACACTTAGATTTGTTTTCTAGGACAACCGACTCTAGTTTTAGGTTAGACCGATGTTTATTTCCTTATTGCATTGTGACGGGCTTTTTCGGATTTCATTGCATGTTGGATGTAAAATTATTGGTATGTTTGTCTAGTTACTTTTACTGCATTTTGTGATGTGATTTGATTTGATGATTAGATTACCTGTAGGTTCGGAGCGATCTAGTTGTTTATGGAATTTTTTACAGGTGGCCACACTCATGCAGGGCAGATGAAAAGGGGGCTAATGAAAGTTTGTTAGGGATGTTAGGCCCTATGTGAACTAGTCCCAAAGCTAATTAATAGAGAGAGGTGAATTGGATAACTTTAAAACCAAAACACAAACCAAAATCACCACAATCATAGTGCGGAAATTAAAACGCGGAAACAGTAAAAAGAAAGAACACACCAGATTTATAGTGGTTCGGTCAAACCTTGACCTACGTCCACTCCTTGGAGGCACCCTCCAAGTATTGCACTACAAAAGTGTTTCTCCTTTAGCCCCCACAGCTAGGCGGAGAAGCCCTTACAAAATCACTTCCACCTTCCCTGGTGCGGCGGAGTCGCCGGGTCCTTTGACACCAAAGAGATCTTCTTCTTTGGTGAACTTACCTCGAGACAAGCCTTGAATCCGATGGTACTAAGGTGCGAGTTCACCGGAGAAACCGTGTGGAACCCCCTCCACACTCCCTTGAGTCCCCCCTCACAGGATCTTCTCCCTCTCTCAAACTCCACCCTTTCCTCTCTCCCTTTCAAGCTCTCTCTTCTAGTTTCCCCCACAAGAACGAAGCTACAATGGCTGCCAAAGACACTTACAAAGTGTCATGCCAAAGCTTAAATAGAAGCTCTCAAAACGATCTCATTAATGCAAGTTGCCGACATTATCGTTCAGGCCGATAGGCATATCGTCCTGGCCGATCAGTACAATATAAGCTCATTAGCCCGGGACGATTTGAGACGATCAGAAGAAAATTGGTTACATCGTCCAGGCCGATCTCATGATCGTCCTGGCCAATTATTTTAAAACCGATTTCAATCATCCTGATCATCACCCTGAATACAAGCTGTTTGATGTAAATCGTCCAGGCCATCGTCCTGGCCGATCATGCGATCGTCCCGGAAGATCTGATCGTATCAATCAACCATTAATGCTTTCTAAAGATACCAGATCAATTTAGGAATGATTGAGTTAGATCATCCTGGACGACAATAATATCGTCCTGGCCGATTTCCTAAAACAAAGAATTCCTAAACTGATTATGGCGGTCGATTCTTTTTGAATTGAGATTATCGTCCTGGCCGATACAAGTATCGTCTAGGCCGATCTGTTGAAGGCTGCCTTAATGAGGATGCCCTAATCAGGGTTTCTGATTTTGGACAGATCGTAGAAGAAGAAAAGACAGAACAAGAAGATTGAAGAAAGAAGACGAAGAAATAAAGATTCAAGGAATAGCATATCCCAGTTCAAAAATCACTTGCGTCATTCTTAGGATTAGAATCCGGGTTTGTTGTTAGTGGTGCCCAGCCACTTTACTTTTATGCAAATTCTTAGGTGTTCTTTCTAATTTCTGGGATATCCTAAGAAAGATGCAAGTGATTTTTGAACTGGGATATGCTATTCCTTGAATCTTTAGTTCTTCGTCTTCTTTCTTCAATCTTCTTGTTATGTCTTTTCTTCTTCTACGAGCTTCTCGGGTCCGCCGGGTTCTGGATATCCAAATGAAAAGAAACTCATCCCTAAGATGGGTATTTTCTTTTCTATTTGGATATTGAATCATCCTAATTTGGCTTTCCACATAAAAGAGAATAATCCTTTAAGGTATATTCTCCTTTCTTTAGATACAAAATTGGGTGTGATATCCCACTTTCAAAAATCACTTTCACATTTATTGACTTTTC
This sequence comes from Dendrobium officinale, assembly GCA_019514585.1. Lineage (NCBI taxonomy): Eukaryota > Viridiplantae > Streptophyta > Magnoliopsida > Asparagales > Orchidaceae > Dendrobium > Dendrobium officinale. The sequence continues at coordinate 30,303,973 of CM033683.1, forward strand.
AAACACATACATTTACATTATATTACATTTCACAGAAAGAAAAAGAAAATCTAGACCACTGCAGGGTTATCCTAAGCAGCTCATAGTAAAAATCATCCCAAGTAGTTATATATTTACATTTAAATTAAATCAATTAGCCACACTTGGCGACACTCTTTTTATTTGGGGGCTAAGCAGTTGAAGTACATGTAGCATTTTATAAAATTATTGATTAATTAGCCCCCTTTTCATCTGCCCTGCATGAGTGTGGCCACCTGTAGAAAATTCCATGAAAAACCAGATCGCTCCTAACCTACAGGTAATCTAATCATCAAATCAAATCACATAACAAAATGCAGTAAAAGTAACTAGACAAACATACCAACAATTTTACATCCAACATGCAATGAAAGTCGAAAAAGCCCGTCACAATGCAATTAGGAAATAAACACCAGCCTAACCTAAAACTAGAGTCGGTTGTCCTAGCAAACAAATCTAAGTGTGTGTAGTAAACTGTGAGGTTTGGATATGTCCTATATAGGTTATTGGTTAAAGTTTTCTAATTGATTGAATTTTAGTTTAAAGATATTCACTAATCCTAAGGTGAGGTGTCACTAAGTTTTCTATGTTTTATATTTATATCCTAAAGTGTGCATGCATCCCAAGTCTAAGTTTTCTAAGACTCGATCCTTAATTATTGTCCTTAAGTGTCACAGATGTTATATATAGAGTAAAAATTTAGTTATCACTAACCCTTAAGACATTGCGCGTGTGTAAAAGGAATTTAGGGATCTAAAATAAAACAAAAGTAATCCAAATAAAATTGAAGTTACTACAAGGAGCTAAAAGGGAAGGGTTCGCACAAACCACACCAAGGGCCCCTAAAGGTTTTCTAAGTTTAGAATACTCACAGTCATCAGGAGCTACGACCCGGTGGTTCCGCCCATAACACCTCTACCCGGTTGGATAGAGGCGATAGACGTCATTAGCTCCTTGTACTTTTGTTCCCTCGACCGGCACCGTTCCTCGCAGCTTAAGCCAATAAAGAAAAGAAAACAGGGAAACAGGGATTCGAAAGAACATTTTAGTAATTAATAATAAAATAATTGAAATTTACTGAAAATAAAGACGTACCTTTCTTCGTGCTTGAATACCGGTTCTGTTGATTGTCTTTTGAACTTTCCACTTTTGAACTCATATAGTATATCTTTCCAACATTCACCCCAAGGCACAAGAAATAGGGAGTAAAAGGAGGAAAGAGAGAGGTAAAGAAAGAAAGAGATATTTTACTTTCTTCATTATTCACCCAAACCAAACATTCTCTAACACAAATACTTTCACTTTTCAAAACCATACATCTTCAATTTTCAAACATACACTTCTTCCTTTCAAAATACACACTTCACCATTCAAAGATCACACATTACACCTTACATTTCATATACCCAATTTCTATCATTCCAAAACACATACAATTTCCATTATTCAAACACACATATATATGTCATGTTCCAAAACATACATAGATTACTTTCCAAAGATATATACACTTTCACTTTTTCAAAACCCACACATATTCCACTTTTATACACATATGCAAATTACTTTTTCTTGCCAAACCAAATACTTTACTTTTCACTCAAACATACATTTTTCTATTCTTCAAATCATACACCAGTTTTACCACATTTCCACCTTGACACATTTCGCCTTTCTTAACATACATAAATTCATCAAACACTTTATTTTCATAAACAAAAGAAAAATTCTCTTTTTCAAATCATTGTATGAGAATATGCAAATTGCTTAGACTATATCTCAACTTAAATATCTATACAAAGTTTAATAAAAGAAAATAATTTCAACAAAATTCTTTTTGAAACTCAAAGTATACTACCAATGCAATCATTGAACTTTCTCTTTAAAACTAATACAACAAATACAAAGAATTTTGACAATAAATGACACGATCATATGAAGAAGAAAACATTTCTATTAACCACCAAACATCATTTCATTCTCGTTTCATCTTAACAATTGTGCTAATTGACATTAAAAGAAAGAGGAATTAGATAATTTCATTTTCTCTAAAAATTGCAAAGCTTGCCAACATAAAGCCTACAATCTTACATTTGAAATATATTATTCTCATAATTTAATCACGAAGCATATGCATAGTTTCCAACAACTTTTCACATATGAACTGATATCTTTTATTCTTTTCTAATCTCAAGATAATATTACTAACTAGATGTTAGGAATAAAAGATATACAGCAAACGATGCATCTTCTAATCTCTAAAAAAAAAATATTTTCAATCAAAGAAACCTTTCCAAACATAAATTACGATTACTATAACTAAATGAACTCATTATATTTTTATCTCAAATATCCTCTTTTGAATGAAAAGGAAAACCCATGAATTTTAACCAGATTCTTTTAGATTTATTTTCATAATATCTTTTAAGAAATGCATTTAGTCTTCATCTAAATGTAATGAGAAATAAGCATGCATTCCAATTTAATAGCTTATACATTCATGAATCATTGAAAATCCAAACAAGATTGAGTTAAACAACAAAAGCAAATTCTTCTCATTGCTATAAGAGAAAACAAAAAGAAAAATTCTCACATTTTAAATCAAACAAACTTTCTTCTCCTTTTAAAAAATGATAGTAATAAACTTTATCAAATCACTATTTCATCATTAAAATTGTTAAAAGGAAAAGAAAAAAGATGAATATGTAGAGGATATACCCAAGATTCAGAAGATTGCTGGCGTGCAACTGTTGTAGGAGCGACGGAGTGGGCTTTGTGTGGAGAGGAGGCTGATTTCGTGTAACTTGAAGAGGAGAGGAGAGTGGGTGTTGGAGTTCCTTGCGAATGGGAAGGAGGAGTTCTGAAATTATTATTATTATTTTTAGAGAGGGAGATGAGAGGAGGTCGAGTGAGGGAGAGGGAGAGTGGGTGGTTATGGGTTGTTGCTGAACCCTTTGATCGTGGACCGTTTGTTAGACATTTGAAAGCCTTAATGATTTTGGATTTCGGTGACCTTGGGCTCATTGGATTCGTCTCGTCGAACCGTTCAATTTGAGTATAAGCTCATCAAAATCGGAGACTGTTTGGTAACTCCAATTGCGGTTTGAACCTTCCAACAGCGCTTTGAGCCTTTGATTCAGACTCATTTGGGCTCGGATTGGGTTGATCTTGGTGCCGTTGGGTTTGTATTTCTGAGATGCTCAGTTCGACTGTAAGTTTGCTGAAATCGGAGTTCAGATGGTCTCCGAATTAATTTTTTAGTTTCCACTTTATTTTGCATCGAGATTCGTGCCCGATTAAGATAATTTTTGACGACGTATCAATTATTATTATATATATACTTGTGACGAGTCAAAACGAGTTAATCAAAGCCATTGAAATCGAATTCAATTTGATTTAATTTGATTTGATTTTGATTTGATTGGTGAGTTGTTTTAAGCCCAATGATATATCAATTTGATCAAAATCGAATTAGATTATATTAAATTGAGTCGATTGACATCGACGAATCATAAAGCGGACTTGATTTGAGTTCGTTTGGAGTTGAATTAAAATTGGATTGAATTGATTTTGATTCGAGTTGAGTGATAGGTTCGAGTCGATGCTACGTCATTAGGTGTCCACCTAAGGGAAATCCTGCGGGTGCGATATCTACACTAGGCTACGAAAACCTAGGTACTAGAGTCGATTCCAGGGAAATTAACCTCGAATAATGAGGTCAACAACAAGTAATATAACATCATAACTATAAATTATAAATACAACTAGAGCTTACAGGAGATGAAAGTATAGTATTGAGTCAACAAAAAAATTTATGTTTACATGTAAAGTTTTTATTATATAATTAGTATTTTTCATAATTTATGACAATATGATTTTGAAGCACAAATAAAACAACTATGTTTTCATATTTTGTTTCAAATGAGTAACTTTAGTTTCTAATGATAGAGTATGATATTGAGATTTTTTAGGATTTATAAAAAAAAAATTATTTCTTCAATTTAAAAAATATATATATTTTTTTTAAGATCTTAGTTTTCTTTTAAAAAAACAAATTTACTTTTTCTATTTCTATGTATTTTAACTATTTAATGAAACATATGATATAAGTTTACATAAAAGAAATGGTTTACCTATTTATTGTCCTCAAAGTCAAATTATTGTTATGTGAATTTGGATGTTGGTGCGGAGAACATGGTTCAAATATCCTTCTCTCATTCATTAGAAAGTGCCATAATGTTATTTTAAATTTGTACTATATATTCTTTATCTTTTCTAGTTTGTAGACCTTTAATTTGGTTCATAAATTTAATTTTTCTCCTTTAATAATTTCAATTTAGTTCCTAATAACTTTCACAAAATGTTTTTTTAAAAAAATATGACAAATTAAACATCGCAATTACACATGGTTGTCAATGGCATGTAATATAGATGCACAATTTTTTTTTTTTAATAGCCTAGCAAATAGAGAAATAATATTGGCTCTTAAGATAAGAAAGAAAGGGTATATTGGAGAACCTATTGGCCATAGTAAAAATAATATAGTGTCCTCATATTATTATTGGTAATCTAAGAAAAAAACCCATCAAAATATATGCCAAAGATTTTATTAATCAGCCGGGTAAAGAAGCAAGCGAGGACTTTGTTTAGTTGCATTGGCTTGTTTAAATTTAAGATAAGTGAAAGATTGAAATTTCAATTTTTAAAAGAATCAATTGTTTTATTGTTTCCAACTTATCCCAATCTACCCTCGATGAGATAAACCCACAATTCAAACTTTTTTTATATATTTTAGTATCCAAGATGGCCTCGATCTAATATCTTTGATAGCATTAAAACCATGTTATTGTGTAGAAGGTGATGAATGAAATGCAATTAATCGTATGTGTTTTTGATCAATTAATTTATCACATAAAAGAACAAAAATAAGCCATATTCAAATTTATTTAATGAAATCTTTAAATAATTATCTTTGGCAAGATGTGCACGAATGAATTTATAATTCTATATGTATTTATAGAAAATGTGTAAATATTGAGACATGATATATGAAAGTGTCTCAATGTGTTTTACATGCAGAATGCATCCAAGTATTTATATTTTCTTTCGAATGAGTAACTTTAGTTTCTAAAGATAGAGTATGATAATGAGATTTTTTAGCATTTATAAAAAAACAATTTACTTTTGTTTAAAAATCAAAATTGTATTTAAAGATGTTAGATTTCTTTTAACGAAATATTTTTTTACTATTTAAAAAAAAATATTTTTCAATAAAACTTATGAGGTAAGTCTAGAAAAATTAAATGGTTTACCTATTTACAAAGTAATGTTGTGAATTTAGTAGATGTTGTGGAGAACAAGGTCCACATGTCTTTCTCTTCTTTATAAGTGCATGCCATAAGGTTATTTAAAATTAATTTTAAAAATTGAAAGCTAATAAATATTTGATTTCTGCCTGTTCACCATCAATTTAAGTTTTATCTTTGAACCCTTTTCAATCTTAAGAACGGTATCATTAAAAAAATATATGTTTTAAACTTTAGAACTGTACCTATCAATGAAATACTTAAACTTTATAATGGTAGCATCTGATTAAATTCTACACTTATCAAAATTTAGCAAATACAAATAGAAATGTGATTAAGAGATATATTTATTTAAAATTTATTCCTCTAATTCTCATAATATTTTTTTTTCGACATAATTTTTATTCTTTTTACTTCCTACATACCTAGGTTACTTCTTGATATCTAAAGGAACTCACGAGTACTAATACATGCCCAGCAGTTAGTGGAAATTTCTTTTTATATTCTTATTTATAGTTGTTAGAGTTTGAGAAAATCAAGTACAATAGATTGTTCATTATGAAAATTTTCAAAAGGGATATGGCATAGACAATATTGATCTTTTGATTGACAATGAGTTCTCAAATGAGAATTGTATACATTGTAGCAGAAATAAACATACTAAATCTCCGTTCCTCAGCGGTAAACATACTATTTAATTTAATAGCATCTTTGATAAATTATTTTTTATTTTTTCTTAAAAATTTTGAGATAAAATTATGAACTGAAAGATTTATTATCATAAAAAAAAAAGAGATTGTTGGAAAAAATATGGACTTGATGAACTTAATATGATTTTAATTATTACACTAATTATTAATTATGCTAATTTAAATTAAATAAATTTATATGTGTGTGCGGGCTCAGGTGAGTGCAAGTTGTCACTATTTAAGATAGCATTTTAAATGAAATGAAAGATGGCAGATAATGATATTTGACATTTAAAGAAGAAAGGTCTGATTGAATCTAAATAAAAAAATGTGAAGTGGTAAAGAAAACATGAAGATCTCAAAAGGTAAAGTCGTGTCAAATTATAAATTTTCATTTTCTTTAGCCTTGTTATAGTTGTATCGATATATAGTGGGTTGATTAAAAAAAAAGAGAATCAAAGGTGTGAAGAAGGATTAGAAAGGATAATTGCTTTATCTAGCCTAAGTAAATTCAAATTTTGAAATAACCCAGAACAAACAAAGAAAAGAGAAACACTTTCCTAATTATTTTTTTAATTATTAAAGAACTACAAAATTTTATTACAGAGATGATATTTATATGCATTAAAATATACTTATACTACTCATATTTTAAATAAAACAAAACAAAAATGCTATTGACCATTAAATGCTTGGAGTGGTTCAAGCATTGTAAACATAAAGGTAATTTTCATGCAAAAAGTATTATAGAGGTAACATAATTATGATTCCAATAAAGGGAAAAGAAATTCAAATAAATAAAAAAAATTAAATTGAAATAAATCTAAACTTATCCTTGGGCATGGGCCATTTTGTTCTTGAACTTTTGCAAGGTAGTTCTCATGTTCTTCGAATTGGATGTTTAGTCTAAAGAGATTATTTGATTGCCATTTAATCTGCATCATCACTAGCCCCTTTATATCTTCCAAGTTAATCTCTTATCAATTTAGTTTTTGGCTAATGATGAAGCTTTGATTTTCCACTATAATTCATTCTTTCTTGCATTTTATTCTTTTCTTGGCTTGTGGTTCTTTCTAATAGATTATGTTCACAACACTTGAAAGAATGTTTAATCCAAATTTATATAAGAATTACATTTATAATAGAAGGATAAATACACATTTCCACCAACGTAGTTAATGGTAAGAAAAATAAATGTGAAAATAATAAAGAAAAAAACACACCAGATTTATAGTGGTTCGGTCAAACAAGACCTAAATCCACTACCCGGAGGCATCCTCCGAGTTTTGCACTAATCCTTTAGTTACTCCCCTTTAGCCCCAAACCTAAGCAGAGAAGAACTTAAAAAATCACCCTTAACTTCCCCGGTGAGGCGTAGTAGCCAGGTCATTTGACACTAAAGATATATTCTTCTTCCCAAAACTTCCCTAAAGACGAACCTTAAATCTGATGGTACTAAGGTGCAAGATTTCCTGAGCAACCATGAAAAAGCTCCGTCACGGTCTCTTAAAACCACTTCCAAGGATCTTCTCCCTATTAAGAGAGTTACTATTTGCATGTATTACATTCTTGCAACTTATATAGTTTTGATGATTTCAATTATTATTGTTTTATGTGTAGTTATCTCCTAACACTTTATGGATAATCTATTTTTACTCTAGTGTGTACTAACATTTCAGGTGAATCAAACTCCCAAATACGAAGACTTCAAATCAAATTCAACATGAAATTCAATGTAACTTTAAAACTTAAAAATTGTTAATTTGATTATGAGGTAGTGATTGTAATTGAGTGAATAAAAATATACACACACACATAAGGAGATCTTAAGTTTTTAATACTGATCGTACGGCACAATCAGTCAGTTGTCTCCTATTTAGAGCACATGGAACGAACAAGGAACTGTCTAGAAAATTTTTCTAAGTCCTGATCATCCAGGAACAAAAATTGGTTAGTCTCAAGATGATATGGCTCTATCTGATTTTTGTTCTGACGAAATCCAAAACGTCCCAGGACCACTTGGGCTTTTTCTGCATTTTGTCCAGACCAAATCAGTTCGTCCATGACGATTGAACCGACTTTAGATATTTTTTTGAATTAGTTCTGGAATTTTTGGAACCGACCTTTTAAAAACCGTTCGTACCGGACGAACTTAGTCCGTACGGGACAATCAGCGTGTACGAAGAAATTTTGTACACATGAATAATAGGTTCATTTTCAAGAATTTAAGTGAAATCGTCCGGGACGATTTTCGATCGTACAGAACGAACCTGTACAGGATAACTTGAAATTTGCCATTTTTGGACAGTTTTTCTTGTCTCTTCTATATATATGCCATACTAAACTGTAACTTAATCTTTTTGCCAATTGATCTTCATGCCTATTGATAAGAGAGTAAAGGAGAGAGTGTGAGAGAGAAATTGAAGGAGATTTCTTGCCATTAAAGCTTGAAGGTTTCACTTGGTACTCAAGTGTAAGAATTTTTACTTTTCAAGTTTGATATTACTTCACTCTTCTCTCTTTTATTTTAGATTTTACTTGTGAAGAAGATCTTCAAGGATATCCACTACTCTGCCGACACTAGTGATTGTGTGAAAAGACGGACGGTACTCTGTCGACATTGATGATTGTGTGAAAGGATGACGGTACTTTGCCGACATTGGTGATTGTGTGAAAGGATGAATGGTACTCTGCCGACACTAGTGATAGTGTTAAAGGATAACGGTACTTTGCCAACACTGGGGATAGTGTGAAAGGACGAACGGTACTCTGCCAACACTAGGGATAGTGTGAAAGGATGGATGGTACTCTGCCAACATTGTGGATAATGTGAAAGGACAAACGGTTCTCTGTTGACATTGGGGGAGTGTGAAAGGACGACGGTTCTCTGCGGCACCGGGTAGTGGTGAAAAGAGTTTGTAAAGGTTTCTCCACCTTGCAGTGGGTGCAAAAGGAGAGTCACTATTTGGTATTAGTGTAATACTTAGAGGGTGCCTCTGGGGAGTGGATGTAGGTCTGATTTTGACCGAACCACTATAAATCTGGTGTCATTTATTTTCCACTGTATTTTACTTTTTATGTTTTGTACTTAAAAACTATGGTTGAAAAACACTTTCTAGAAAAATTCACTAATTAAAGTTTTATTTCATAAATTTTAAAAAGAGGGTTAAAATTTTTAAATACCAATTCACCCCCCTCTTGTTAGCCGTAGGACAATTATTTAGGCTTAACATCCTAATTTTTATTGAACAAATTTTGACAAGTGGTATCAGAGCTTAGTTTCAAATCCATAAGTTTAGACTACTTTTTGATTAATATAGATGGCTACATTTGGAAACAGAAATACACCTGAAGGCTATTCAATAACTAGACCACCTCTTTTCAAAAATATTCATTTTCATTTTTGGAAAACACGCATGTCAACTTTTCTTCAGTCACTAGATTATCGCATGTGGATATTAGTTCAAGAAGGATATTCAAAATCAACTAGATTAGTTGATGGAATTAGAATTGAAACTCCTTTTACGGACTGGACAGTAGAAGAATATGACTTAGCACAATTAAATGCAAAATGTTTAAACAGTTTCTTTTGTGCTTTAAAATTAGAAGACTACATGCGGGTTTCTACTTGCAAAAGTGGAAAATGAAATTTGTGATAGAATTTATATAAACATTTGAGGGGAAAAATGAGGTTAAGAAATCTAGACTAAACATCTTGTTACCTGACTATGAATTGTTTCGAATGAAATCAAATGAATTCATTTTTGAAATGTACATAAGATTCACACAAATTGTCACATCTTTGCATGCTTTAGGTAGGGAGTTAACAAATGCTTAAATGGTTAATAAAATCTTACATTGCTTTCCTACTACTTACGATGCTAAAATTACTGTAATTACTGTGTCTAAGGATCTAAACATCTACTCAATTGATAATCTTTTTGGTTCGCTTATTGCTTACAAGCAAGGAGTTAGCCAAAGAAAGATTGATGCAGGTGATACTCGAAGAGAGAAAAATATAGCCTTGAATGTGGAAGAGTATGATAGTGAACACTCACAACCTGAGGATGAAGAAGACATTGCTCTAATGACTAGACAATTCGAAAACTTTTTGAAGAAGAAGCAAAGGAGATGCCAACAATGGAATAGAGGTAAGTTCAATAGAAATGCAAGAGTTTTTAATGAAGTTATTTGTTATGAATGCAGGAAACCAGGACATGTAAAAAATTGATTGCCCATTACTTAAAACCAATCCCAATAAGGAGAAGGTAGAGGAGAAATCATTTGTGAGAAAGGGCAAGAAAAAGTTCCAAAGAGCATTTTGGGCGGACTCAGCTTCAGATTCATCAGAGACAGAAAAGGAAGAGGAAGTCACTAATATTTGCTTAATGGCCGATATACTTGATCAATAAGATCAAGAAGAGGTATGTGACTTTACATATGATGAACTTTTTGAAGTTTCTGAATACATGCATGAAGCATATAGGAAGACAAAGAAATTGCATGCTTGCCTTAGTTTGGAATTAGAAGAACATAAAAAGGAAACAATCCTTAGTAATGATCATGCTTTAATTGATAGCAACCACATAAAATTACTTGATGAGTTTGATGACTTAAATAAGAACCTTGAATGTTATAAATCATCCTTTGAAAAACTTGAAAAAGATTTTAAAATATTTAAGGATAAATCAGAGAGCAAACTTTATAGATCAAATTATTCAAATCAAATTTTGAAGGATATGAATTCATATTACATTTTGAAGATAAAAGCTCTCGAGGATAATATGATACCATAAAAACTTGAAGATTTCACTAATCCTATTTTGTATCCTAAATTTATGCAATCCCTAAAAAATCAAATGAATGGTAGAAATCTTAGGAAACCTTTTCCTAATGTTAGATGCAATATTTGTAGATTGATTGGACACATAGGTCACACTTGTACTTCAAAGATGAAAAACTATTTGGTGTGGAAACCTAAGATGCATACCCCTGGCCATATCATTCATTCATCTTTTTATAAATTACCAAAAAGTGAACCCAAATTTGTTTGGGTTTCCAGGTCTAACGTTTGATATTTTTGCAGGATGTCTCTCACACAAGACCTCGTGAGAGCATATGGTACATGGATAAAGGATGTTCAAAGCATATGACTAGAGATTCAAGACACAATTCATTTCGCTAGAAGCCAGGAGTGGAGGCAAGGTTACACTTGGAGATAACACCACAAGGAAGGTGATTGGGTCAGCTATTATTGGTAATATTAATAATTTTTTCATAGAAAATGTGATATTGGTAGAATGTTTAAAACATAATTTGTTAAGTATAAGTCAGCTATGTGATAAAGGGTTAATATAAAATTTTTTCCTACTAGCTGCATATTAAGCCTTAATAACAAAGATGTTTTGAATGGAAAAAGGGTAAACAATGTTTATATGCTAGATTTAAATTACTTTCATACTCCTACTACTTTTTGTTTAAAAACTATATCTGATGAGTCATGGATTTAACATAGGAGGCTTTGTCACTCTAGCATGAAAAATCTTAGGAAAATTATCCAAAAAGACTTAGTGAGAGGTATATCAAAACTAGACTTTACTAAGGACCACCTTTGTGATGCATGTCAATTAGGTAAACAAGTGAAGTCCTCTTTTCAAACCAATATGGATCTTTTTGGACCAGTCGGAACTATAAGTCTAGGAGAGAAGGTATATGGATTTGTGATTGTGAATGATTACACTAGATTCACTTGGGTTAAATTCTTATTTCATAAGAGTGAATCATTTGAGGAATTTAGAAATTTTGTAACTTGAATTCAAAGAAAACTTGGGTGTGAAATAATTAATATATAAAGTGATCATGGAGGAGAATTTGAAAATGAAATATTTGAGAATTTTTGTAAAGAAAATAGAATTGATCACAATTTTTTTGCACCTAGAAACCCTCAGCAGAATGGGATAGTCGAAAGAAAAAATAGAACATTAATAGAAGGCGCCAGAGCAATGTCGGCAGAATACTCACTTCCAAAATATTTTTGGGCTGAGGCGGTTAGCACTGCATGTTATATTCTGAATAGGGTGAATGTGAGATCAAAATTGAATAAAACACCTTATGAATTGCTATAGGTAGAACACCAAATTTGAGTCATTTGCATGTTTTTGAATGCAAGGTGTTCATTCATAATAATGAAAAAATTTTCTTTAGGAAAATTTGATGCAAAATCAGATGAGAGAATTTTTGTTAGATACTCATGTGTTGAAAAATTTTTTAGAGTATTCAATAAAAGAACTTTGAGAATTGAAGAGACCACACATATTGATTTTTGATGAAATTGGGAATTTGGAAGAACCAAAAATTGTAGAAGATGAGATTGAGGATAACTCCCAAAAGATTGATAAGATAAATTTGGAAGAAAATTTAGAAGAAAGAGTGGTAGAAAATTTGGAAAAAAATTTTGAAATTGAAAATCATATGCCTAAAGATTTGAGATTTTCTAAAAATCATACAAAGGAGTTAATAATTGGTGAACCTAGTGAGGGTGTAAGGACTAGGCATGGATTAACAAAGAAGTCAATCATTCAACCTTCATTTCTACAATTGAACCCACTAATATTGATCAAGCACTTTTGGATGAATTTTGGATATTGGCCATGCAAGAAGAATTGAATCAATTTGTAAGAAAAAAAGTTTGGAAATTAAGTACAAAGCCAAAGGATCAAAGTGTAGTTGAAACTAAGTGGGTTTTCAAAAATAAAATGAATGACTCAGGAGTAGTCATTAGGAATAATGCTAGATTAGTTGCTAAGGGGTATAATCAAATTGAAGGAATTAATTTTGAAGAGACTTTTACCCTGTAGCTAGACTTGAAGCAATTAGGATTTTGTTAGCCTTTGCTTATTTTAGAGGATTTAAATTGTTTCAATTGGATATAAAAAATACCTTTTTAAATGGGGTAATTCAAGAAGATGTTTATGTAGAACAACTACCTGGATTTGAAAATTTTAAATACCCAAATCATGTTTATAAGTTGAAAAATGCATTATATGGATTGAAACAGACACCTAGGGCATGGTATGAGAGATTGAGCACTTTCTTACTTGAAAGATAATTTGAAAAAGGAAGTGTAGACACAACACTCTTTTTGAAGAAATTTGGAAAAGATATACTCATTGTTCAAATTTATGTGGATGATATCATTTTTGGATCTTCAAATAAAAATCTTTGTGATGAATTTTCAAAAACAATGAGTGGTGAATTTGAGATGAGTTTAATGGGAGATTTAATTTACTTTCTAGGCTTTAGCATTAAGCAAATTGAGGAAGGTACTTTTCTTAGTCAATCTAAATATCTTAAGGACATCCTAAAAAAGTATAAAATGGATAATGCTAAACTTATTAGTACACCAATGAGTTTCTCAGTTCAGTTGGATAAGGACCCAAAGGGAAAATCTGTTGATCGAAAGAAATTTAGAGGGATAATTAGATCTTTACTTTACTTGACTGATAGTAGACCTGATATCATGTTTAGTGTTTTCTTGTGTGTTAGATTTCTATCTGATCCAAAAGAATCACATTTGACAGCAGTGAAATAATTTTAAGATATCTTTTAGGAACTCAAAACTTAGGAATTTGGTATCCTAAGTTTAGCACTTCATTTGAAATAATTGGTTATTCAGATTCTGACTTTGGAGGTTGTAGGGTAGATAGAAAAAACACATCTAGAACATGTCAATTTATAGGAAATTCTTTATTATCATGGTCCAGTATAAAACAAAATTCAGTAGCCCTATCCACTATAGAAGCTGAATACATAGCATTAGGAAGTTGTGTGGCAAAAGTACTTTGGTTGAAACAACAAATGATTGACTTAGGATTAACTATATGCACTATTCCAATTTATTGTGATAATACTAGTGCTATTTCAATTTCTAAAAATCCTATTCAATATTCAAGAACCAAACATATAGACAATAGGCATCATTTCATAAGAGATCATGTAATAAAAGGTGAAATTGAACTCACACATGTTTTTACTGAAAATCAACTTGAAGACATTTTTACAAAACCATTAGCCTTTGATACTTTCAGTACATTAAGAATAAGCCTTGGTGTGATTGATTTAAATGTTTAATAAAAATGATTTTGTAACATTGATGTTTGATTTTTTAGTTTTTATTTTTGTAATTTTTGAGTGATTTTCTATGCTAAGTCTGTACATTTTCATTATTCATTGTGTTTTGTATGTTTATTGAGTTTGGTTTTATAAAAATACAAAAATTCAAAAATTTTTAGTGCAGATCATCCGGGACGAAATTATTTCGTACGGGATGATGTATTGAAATGCATGAAACTGTCAGATTTTGAAACTAATTCGTTCAGTTTTTTCAATTTTTAATTCACTTCGTCTGTACGGTATTTAAGATCATCCGGGATGAAATTTTTTTAAATTAGCAGTTCAAAAAATGAGAAAACAGTTGAGTGGATAAGGTAGTTTTTAAAGAACTTCGTCTGTACGAACTTTGAGTTCGTCTGGACGAACATGTGGCGTTTCATTGTAAGGGACGGTTTCAAACTACATTAAAACGATCATAAGTTATGATTGTCTGCACGAACACGTGTTCGTCTGTACGATCGGTCAAGTCAAAAGTCTGTACGAAAGGATGCATCATAAATTGTGTTGATCACGAAAAGCCGTTTCTTTTTGGATGAACTCGATCGTCTGTAAGAAAATTTTTTGTATAGGACGAACGTGAACTTTTGTCCGGGATGAACATTTTTCGTCTGGATGAATGTATCGTTTTATTTAAATATGAAGGCTTTCTAACTCAACAATCACACTTCCAAACATCACTTTCAATCCATTTCTTGTACTAGATCAATCTTTCAAATGGCATCCTCAAGCAAGCGTCAAAAGGTCTTAGCAAAGAAGCCCCTAAGGAATCCTTCCGAAAACTTTCTTTCAAAAGCAAATGAAGAATCTTTCCCTAGGTTTGCTTCAACAAAAATCACACCCTCTCACATTCTAATTCAAGATAAGATTACTTTCAAGGTAATGCATCTATTTTCTTTCACACAGTTTGGATTCATTCTTACTCTTATCCACCTATATAACAAACAAACCTTCCTTTACTTCTTAGCCAACATGACTTTCAAATCTGATCACTCTTCTGTCAGTTCTTTTGTTCTAAAATAAAAGGTATAAATCACCAAGCATGACTTAGGTGCATTTCTTAATTTAAGAATTGAAGGATATAGAGCCCATACACTTATGACCAATGATACTTTCAAATGGTTTGAAATAAATAGGCTGATTATAGGAAATAGTTTAGGTGAACATGTTGCTAGAGTTTCTAGACTTACAAAAAATGCTCGAATCATTCAGCACATTCTTAGATCTTCAATTATTCCAAAAGCTGGTGATAGAGTAAACATTACCCAACTTCTTTCTGTTGTGACCTTTCTTATTATGAGAAATGAACCTATAGATGAAGCCCAACTTATCTTAGATTATCTTTATGGGCTTTTCGAAATTGGGCATGCAAATCAGAAAAGAAAAAGGAATATTTCATTAGGACACTTGATCACTTATGTGTTAGAAAAGAAGTATAATTTAGTGCATCCTAATGATGATGTTGAAGAGCCACTCTACTACAATGATGCATCATTTAGAGCGATCTTCAAGGAGGACAAAGGAAATTCACATGCCAGTAATTCAGAAGAAGAAGAAGAAGGAGCACAGGCATCTGCACCTGAACAAAATTATCAGAATTTTGTTGAGAGATTTGATCGACTTGAGACTCATTTTGATCAATGCTTTGATCAATTTTATACTCAATTTCAACAGCAACAACAGGACATTGGTAATATTAGAGAACAAGTAAATGAAATAAATACCAATGTGATGTTGTTGAGTACTTACTTCAACTTCTTTGGCGGTGTTCCTCCTCCTCCTCCTCCTTACGATTAGAGTTTTTAGTTCATTTTCTAGATGTTTCATGTATCTTTCTTTGTTTAGTTATGTTTTTTAGAAGTTCATTGTATTTTCTTTATGTTTTTGTATTGATATCATGAAATTATTTTGTAATCTTTATTGATATCAATATATGTTGTTCTTGTATTAGATTTGGTTGTTATTTTTATGAAATGTGTATTAATTTTTATGAATTTCATTAGAATTTTTTTTATTCATAATTCATATGAATTTAAGTTACAATTTGGCATCTTTTTAAAAGATGCGCAAATCGCCACATGTGGTAGTTACTTCTTTCCATATTCCTTTAATCTCTTAATTCAAATTGATCTAATGTTCATTCATATTTTTATTGAATTTTGAAATATACAATTTTATTATTCATCCTTAGTGCAATGATTTTCTTTATCAAAATGTCTAAATTGAATCAGGTCTTTAAAAAATTCTTCTTAGTTACAATGTTATATCACCTCTTAAATTCTATGAATCCTTATGATTTGTCAAATGTTTTTAATTTTAGTTGCATACTTTATTTCAATCACTTTCAAGAATAAATAATATCAAATTAATTTCATATGATTTTTTACATTTCTAGTCTATTTCTTCTTAACTTTTTGTTGTTGTAAAAAAGGGGGAGAAATTGTTTATATTGTATGTATCAACTTGTATTTTGTGTCATTTTGTATCGTTTGTGTCTTGTTTTTTTTCGTATGTGTACTTTTATTGTGTCTTGTTTTTCGTATGTGTATTTTTTATAAAATTTGAAAAAACAAAAAAATTTTAAAAATTACCTCCTTATTTTCATGTATTCATCAATTCAGGGGGAGTTTAGGAGATTCTTGAAATTTGAAATTCTACAAACAATAATTGTTTTGCCATCATAAAAAAGGAGGAGATTATTAAGAGAGTTTCTATTTGCATGTTTTACATTCTTGCAACTTATATAATTTTGATGATTTTAAGTATTAATATTTTATGTGTAGTTATCTACTAACACTTTATGGATAATCTATTTTTGCTCTAGTGTGTACTAACATTTCAGGTGAATCAAACTCCCAAATACGAGGACTTCAAATCAAATTCAGCATGAAATTCATTATAACTTTGAAACTTAAAAATTGTTAATTTGATTGAGAGGGAGTGATTGTAATTGAGTGAATAAAAACATACACACACACATAAGGAGATCTTAAGTTTTTAATACTGATCGTACGGGACAATCCATATTCGTACGGGACGATCAATCAGTTATCTCCTATTTATAGCACATGGAACGAGCAGGAGCTGTCTAGAAAATTTTTCTAAGTTCTGATTGTCCAAGATGAAATTTGGTTCATCCCAGGACGATATGGCTCTATCTAATTTTAGTTTAGACGAAATCCAGAATGTCCTAGAACGATTTGGGCTCTGTCTGCATTTTGTCCATATGAAATCGGTTCGTCCAGAACGATTGAACCGACTTAAGAGAGTTTTCTAAATTAGTTCTGGAATTTTTTAAAACCGACCTTTTAATAATCATTCTTACCGGAGGAACTCAGTTCGTACAGGACGATCGACATGTACGAAGAAATTTTGTACACATGAACAATAAGTTTGTTTTCAAGAATTTAAGTAAAATCGTCCGGGATGATTTTCGATCGTATGGGACGATCCTGTACATGATAACTTGAAATTTTCCATTTTTGGATGATTTTTCTCGTCTCTTCTATATATAGGTCATACTAAACTGTAACTTAGTCTTTTTACCAACTGATCTTTGTGCCTATTGAGAAGAGAGACAAGGTGAGTGTGAGAGAGCAATTGAAGGAGATTTCTTTCCATTAAAGCTTGAAGGTTTCACTTAGTACTCAAGGGTTAGAGTTTCTACTTTTCAAGTTTGAGATTAATTCACTCTTCTCTCTTTTCTTTTATATTTGACTTGAGAAGAAGATCTTCAAGGAGATTCGATACTCTGCCGACACTGGTGATTTTGTGAAAGGACGGACGGTACTCTGCTGATACTGGTAATTGTGTTAAAGGACGAAGGTACTCTGCCCACACTGGTGATTGTGTGAAAGGAACAAAGGTACTCTGCCTACACTGATGATAGTGTGGAAGGACAACGGTACTAAGACAACACTGGGGATAGTGTGAAAGGACGGACGGTACACTGTCAACACTAAGGATAGTGTGAAATGATGGTTCTCTGCCGATATCGACGGAGTGTGAAAGGATGACGGTTCTCTGCCGCACCGGGTAGTGGTGAATAGAGTTTTTAAAGGTTTCTCCACCTTGTAGTGTATGCAAAAGGAGAGTCACTATTTGGTATTAGTGCAATACTGAGAGGGTGCCTGTGGGGAGTGGATGTAGGTCTGGTTTAGACCGAACCACTATAAATCTGTTGTCATTTATTTTTCCGCTGCATTTTACTTTTTTTATATTTTGTACTTAAAAACTGTGGTTGAAAAACTCTTTCTAGAAAAATTAACTAATTAAAGTTTTGTTTCCTAAATTTTAAAAAGAGGGTTAAATTTTTTAAATACCAATTCACCCCCCCCCCCCTTCTTGGTTAGCCGTGGTACAATTATTTAGGCTTAACATCCTAATTCTTATTGAACAAATTCTGACACTCCCTCTCAAACTCCACCTTTTCATCTCTCCCTTTTAAGTTCTCTCTTTAAGTTTTCTCTAAAAGAACAAAAACATAATGGTGGCCAAAGACACTTACCAAGTTCCTTGAAAAAGCTTAAATAAAGGGCTTTGAAATACCCTAAAAATTCAGTTATGCCAACAAATATAAAAAAATGCAATATTGAGATCGTTCTATATGATTAGTATAAAATAGCCCATTTAGCCAGTATGAATCCTTTTGTATATGGGACTAAATAATATTCTTTCAAGTATGATCTACCCTTTAGAGTAAATGAAGTACCTTGAGATTTAGCTAGAGCTTCTTAGTCTTGTTGATCTACTATTTCCTTTATATTTACAAATTGGATTGATTCTATTTTTATCTTTACTAGTTTATTCTCTACTTCTCCCTCCAATGTTAACTAGCAATGATTCATGAGGAAAGGATTTAACCTACTCGTCTAGTATAAGAGATAATTTACTTTGTATGATAGCGATCAAAGCCATCATCTTCTCCATTTTCTTTTCCATTCGAAACAATTATTCATCTTTCTAACATAACTACACCATATGATGTTGAGTTAAATTTGTTGTATCATCTTTATCAACCTCATCATCTATGGAACTTGCTTCACCTTTAACCTTTTCCTTTTCCACTTGTAATGATTAATGAGTATTCACCATGTTGATACTTCTGCATTTCTCTATATCTTGTGACTCCATCTCAACAATTTCTATAGCTTTTCGCTCTCTTTTTTTTTCTATTACTTTCTATTAAAAGATACAACATTTCATTGATAGATCTTGTTGCCATGTTGTGAGTATCAACTGGAGTATACTCTCCAATAGATGACTATTTAGCTTCAAATTTTTCTTTCTTCACATTTTCTTATGCTACACCATTTTTATGAGTGATTAAAATAGTTAGAGTGGCAATTATTTTGGCCCGCAAAACTCTCTCTCGACTGATAATAAGGTTGGTTGATTCATTGATTTCAACATCTTCAATTCAAAATAAGATGATGAATTATTGCATTATAAATGATGTTAGTATATTTTTGATGGGTGTTGATATGAAGAGATATTAAATTATACCCTCTTTTAGATAATGCTCCATATCTTACATATTTAATAGGAATTTACTTATTTTGAGAGAGAGATGTTGTTGCATGTTGATTATTAAATGAGAAATTTGGTTCTCAATGATGATCTATAGTGATAATTTGTCAACTCACACATTATTCTTAAAATTATAACTTTGTTCTACAAGGGGGATACACTTCTCATTCTATGATTGGATGTGTTTGTATTAAGGTAGAAATAACATCCTTAATACTTTTTAGAAATTCATTCTCTTATTGCCCATGGACATAGTTATGAATCAATCCATTTAGCAAAGATTTAAAATTTTTATTCCTTTTTTATAAGATGTTAGAATAAGATTTCAACTAGAAGTGGTAGGAGTACAGTTTGTTATCCTAATAGATTTATTTTCTCTAGCAATAGTTGATGGAAAAAGAAATTAATTTCTATCATGAAATGTAGAGTTTATAGATGAAATTACTAGATGGACAAGAGGGGGGGGGGGGTGAATTGTGAAAACCTTTTGACAATAATTATAACCTAAGTAGGAGTTCTAAATCTTTTTGTTGTTTTTAGAATTTTAAAATAAAAACCTAACCAAATTTTCTTTCACAAATTTCACCAAACAATAATTATGAAAAATTAAGTGCAAGCAAAAGTAAATAAAGACAAGGAAAAAAGCAAACCAAGACTTTTATAGTGGTTCGGTCAAACCAAGACCTACTTCCACTCCTCAGAGTACTCCGCTCAAGGATTTTCACTACCAACAATAGCTCTCCTTTTGCCCCCCTTGGCAAGGTGGAGAAGCCCTTACAATACTCCCTTTCACCAACCCGATGTGGCGGAGTGCCAAACTCTATTTTCACCCTCCTAGCGACGACAGAGAACATTCTCATTTTTTGCCCTCCTGGAGAAGGTAGAGTACCTCGAGGTCACGGATGTAGAAGAGCCTTTCCCTTAGAGATCCTCCCATAAATTCTTCTAGAGCCACAGGAGGAACAAGATGCAGCAAGTTCGGAGAAACCGTGTGATCTACCTCACACCTCTTCTCCCTCACAACGCTCACATTCTCCTTCCTCTCTCAAACCCTAAAGAACTTCTCAAGAGCTCTCTCCCCTTGGAATCCCACTCTCTAATCACGTTCTCCCTCTCTATCTCTCTTATAGAAAATATGACAAGTTTTACTCATTAAAATGGGCTAAAAAATCCCTCTGATTTCAAAATTAGATGTTAATATTATACAGTATGACTTTGAATCGTACAGTACGATATGTACAAACTAGCTTCGTCCTGGTATGAAGGTGTACGAACAGTTAAAAAACTAATCGTATAGTACAATATAATATCGTATGGTACGATGCACAACACACTACTCGTACAATACGATAAGACAAAATCAAGGCATCATCCAGGACGAATTCCTGGATGATCAAACATCATCTCTATTTATCATATTGTACGGACATGTTCGTACAGTACGACTTTTAATTTGTAATTAAGCCTTGATTTCCTGCACTAACCACGAGTTAAATTAAGTATGTATTTAAAAGTATGAAGAGATTCATACGATACGAACGGCGCAAAATATCTTACTTATGTTAACATGACGGCTAGGATTTTGGATTGTAACAGATTGTACCGTACGACCCACTTTGTACAGTACGATAGGTACACAGAACATGTTTTAAAATAATATATCGTACAGTACAAAATACATTCATACAGTATGATCTACAGACAATGAAAGCAAATATTTCTTACTCTTAAAAACCCTTCCCCTGTATGTGTGCATGATTGCTTCGACTTTCCTGCAAGTTATGGCCAGACTCAAGAAAATAAAAATAAAAGAAATAATAAAATACATTATCCGACTCATACTCCTAATCTAGTCATTCATGATTCTTCTTGTCGTCCTGAGTAGATTGTGATCTTCCTGAAATGTTAGTACTCACAAACAAAATAATATTCAATGAAAAGTAGTTTGGGCAATATTATATGGCATCATCAAAATCTCAGCCTCGGGGTCATGAGTTGCAACAATCTCCCCCTTTTTTATGATGCCAAATAATTTTTTTGTTAGCAAGTTTGACAGGCATTTTATTTTTTAATTTTGTTTTTTTTTTATTTTAAAAATAAGACAAAAACTGAAAAGAAAAGTGCAATATGAAATAAAGGGAAATGCAACATTATATTTAACATAAGTAAAACACAACAAACTTCTCCCCCTTTTGACAGCACCAAAAATAGGAGCAAACACTATAAAATTAAAGATACAACACAAACACTTCAAAGAGAAGGATCCTGATCACTTGGAGCTGGAGGTGGGTGTGGCTAAAAGTAGTGAAGGATCGCATCAAAATGTTGATCAATATCATTGAATCGTTCCCCAAACCAGTTCATGTTAGTCTCGTGTTGCTGATGTTGCTCTTGAATATGCGTATTGAGCTAGGTCAGAAGTTGGTCGAAATATTTGACCAAATCGTCATGAGGGTAAGCTGGTGCAGAAGATGGGGGTGCTTGTTGGTGGAATTTTGAAAACATATTTTAAAAATATTAGTCTTCTTTGGGGATTTTAAGATTAAGGTTGAGCTCTAATTCTAAGGTCGAATCAACTCGTTAGAAAGAGTATATCACCCCGGGGGACAAAGATAAACTTTTGTAACGGTGTTCAGACCTAGAATTATGTAAACTCATCTTGAATATTATGATCGGGTCCTAAAGAGAACTTCATATGGCCCCGAAGGAATAAAGTAGAGTTCAACTAAATACCCAATTACAATATTTAAGAAGTATGATCATCGCATTCACATCCAAAGCCTTATCGAAGAAGGATGTATCTCCCCAAAGGGAAATGACACCATTCTACGATAATTCTTCTAATGCAACGACGACGATCATTCTTTAACTTTTCCCAAAGAAATCTATTAAAGTTTTAAAATCAATTTTAAAATCAGGTGTGTGGGGTTCCAAACCTCCTACGAGCGCAAGCCCTCGTAGTTAATTACATCGTAGGGAGACAAAGTCCCATACGAAAACTCTCGATTAGAATAAGAATGAAATTTTGTTAGATTTTCTATGAGTGATATTAAAGCATGAATAGAATTATTGGAAAATCAAAAGGGAATGGATCAAGATGGAGCAGTTATTAACAGATTCAAAGGAAGAGAGGTAGGGGACACCTTGAGATTCCAGAACCATCCGGAAGTGTCCCAACTTAGTCTAAGTGTTGGGCTTTATATTTTGGGTTGAAATGATATTTAATTAAAGTCAAGCATTTTATTAGAAATTTGGGACTATATTCCCGAAGTTTGGGGTCTTATGATCAAAGATCTGCCCTGGATCCTAAATCTATTTTGGACACTGGACCACAGTCGTCTGATCCTAACTAATGCAGTGCAAGGTCTGGACTTACCCCGGCCTGGATTGGGGTTCCAGCTAACCACCTAGTCGATTTAAAAGAGATGAGTCCGATCTTTTATGAAAGAGTGGTAGGGACGTTGTAATTAAAGTTTTGGAGAGTTGGGGCCGACATCTAGAGATTTTCCTAATTGTCCCCTTCAACTTATGTTGGGTGCTAAAATGCTAAACAGATGCAATTAAAATTTTGACTCTTTAAGTTTGTATCTAATGCAATGCATGCTAGTTAACAACTTCCAATCAAGTATGCTTGAAATTTTTAAAAATAGGCTTATAAAATAATTTTTTAGAAGACTGGACTTCCCCAGGTCCGGCACCTCGTCCTCATAGGTCAGACTATCTGGACTCTACCCGCAGGCGGGGAAGGGTCTAAAACAAGGAAAGAAGAAGTGCAGAAATATGCATGCAACCCCGGGGTCGATCCCCGACTAATTCCCTAGATTCGTTATCTTTCTATGTTATTTAGACTCACTAAAATTTTAGACTTTTAAATCTATGAGTATAAAACTTTCACACCCTCATGAGTCTCACGTATCCAGGCGAAAACAAAAAGCGGCATACAATCGCCAAAAAACTAGTAAAAGTAAGTAATCCTAAAGGAAATCAAATCATCACATCAAATATAAATTAATTAATAAATGTCCATAGGCAGAATTGCCTTGCTTATTACAAACCAGAGTTTTGCAGAAAGTAAAGTGGCCGGGCACCATTGACAACAACCCGGATTTCAAGTCTAATAATGATGAAAGTTATTTTAAGTGGGATACTCTCAATCTTCAAATCTTCAAATCTTCAATCTTGTTCTTCTTTGGACTCCTTTTCTTCAATCTTCTTGGAATCTTCGTAGTGGATTACTCAAATGGACAAGAGGGCACTTCCCTCTAAGGGGGAAGGCCACTCTTTCCTCTTTGGGTAAGGAGGAGGTATGATCCAAATTTGGATTTCCAAATGGAAAAGAAGTGTTCCATAAAGGGGTATACTTTCCTCTTTGGAATCCAAGCTTTGGATCTATGTATCTCAACTCAAAATCAACTTTCACAACACTTGACACTTACACAAATTACATTGATATCAAAATAAAAATCTAGACTCACCTGCAGGGTTATCCTAAGCAATTAATATATAAAAAGCAGTTATTCCCAAGCAGTTGTATATGAGCAGAAAAGAAAGTAAACACAATGGCCACGCTCTTTTTATGATTTGGGGGCTTTAGCAGCTGAAGCACCTGTGCAAAGAGTTTATAATATTTATGCATTTTTTTTTTATTTGCCCCCTTTTTATATTGCCCTGCATGAGCATGGCCACCTGCAGAAAACTGTGTCAACATTCAGATCGTACCTAACCTAAGGGTAATCTAGTCGCCAAACACATCAATCCATCCACAGAGTACAGAAAAAGTAAGCAAACACAGCAAAGCAATTTCATCCACAACATGCAGTGAAAACTATGAAAAATCTGGCACACAGCAGTAAAGTAAACACCGGCCTAACCTAGATCTAGAGTTGGTTATCCTAGCACATCATCTAAAGTGTGTGTAAAAGGTTGTGTGGCTGAGGTAGGTCCTAAAGTGGGTAATTAGTTGAAGTTGTCTAGAAAAGTTATGAATTTGTTAAGACCTAAAAGGGGATTTAGATTAAAATTTAAGTATTAATAAATTAAGAATTTTAATTAAACATATTTTAAAAGTTAATTGATTACTACCTTTGTTTCACACTGAGGCGGTGAAGTTTATTTCACATTCCTTGGGGCTAAGCTAATAGCCTCGTAGGCCTGGGTTACCAGTAGCAATCGGGGTTGATTAAGTTGATTTAAATTGGTTGGAATTAAAAGAGTGGCTTGATATTAAAGGGAGTTGGTTACTGATTTTAATGGATTAGTTGATAGTTTTATTAGCCTATTAAGAAAATTCTGGAATTTGGGAGAGTTAATGAATTTTTGAAGTTATCCGGATATGTTAACTAAGGGGTCAGAAATTGACTTTTAAAGTTAGGTTTAATCTTAAGGATTTAAGATTTTTAATAAATACTAGACCTAATTATGAGTTTTTAGACAGCTGGAACACTCAATTTGGAGTTTTCTATCAAAAGTTATGATTTTTAGAAGTTTTAACCCAATTTTGACCTAGAGTTGACCATTATGTTGACTTTTTGACTTTGACCAGATTTTGAGGGTTTAATATTTTGGAAAATACTATATTTTAATTAGAGTCATTAGCCACTGAGTTTGATTGATTTAGAATTTTCTACAATTAGTTATGATATTTTGGAAGTTTGGGTATTTATTAGAATTATTAAATTATTTCAATTAAGGGCCCTTTTAATGATTTGAACCCAAATGAGTCCTAAACTTCTTGAAATCAACTCCAAAGATCAGAAATGATCTAAGTAGAGATCATCAAGTGTTTAAAGATTTTTTGGGATTTTTAATAATTTTTAATTAATTAAAATTGATTAAACATTGATTTTGATTAAAATTAAATTAGAATATATTTAAATGTCAAATTAAAGGGATTTCAATTTTCACTGATTAAGAGATGAATTGAAGTTAGTTGGGGGTATTTTAAGGAATTTTAAGAATTAAATCAGATTTATTAGAATTTTATTAGGACTAAAGGGTTATTTCTAAGGGGGATTATTATGGTTCCTACTTGGGAAACCAAATGGACTCTAAATTTGATGAAATTTGAACCATAGGATCACCTGACTATAAGGACTAAATCCACCAAATTTGAGCTCAAATGGAGTACTCTAAGGTGGTTAACTAAACCACCCAAGGTGAGCTCTAAGTCACCTTCAAACCACTATAGGGGTGTATCCTAAGCTTGGATTGAGGCAAAATCAGTGGCTCTACACTCCTTATCCTACACATCATCAGCATACAAAAAATCACACCCTAAATCCCATTGGATAGGTCTATACCCCATTTTGAATTTAACGGTCAAACCATGACCCTTAAACTTAAAATTTGGTGAAAATGCCCTTGAACATCTTAAAAAGGGGAGATAAAATTTGGACATGTCAAAAACATGTTCAAATTCAATCTCCCAAAATTCCATGCCTAGTGGACTTGTATTTAAAGAATAATTAAAGAAATTAACAAAATGCTCAAACTTAAATTAAACCTAACACTGACCTAACCAGGGCATGGAACCATAGGGCTTTTGTAGGTCTCCCTGAGACCTTTCCAATGAGTCTAAGAACACCTAATTTGGACAAGTGTGCAGGGAGATATGAATTTCCAAAGTTCCCTTGAATTTCTGGAATTATTAATTCGGCCATTACACAGTCAGCGCTCCCTTTACACGCGTCGCGCGCTGGTTGGCTGGGCAATCATTGGCGCTAACGGTTAACGGTCGGATTAACCACAGCCATCGGATGGCGGATCAGACAGCTGGGATCAGACGCGCTCCCAAATAGCGGGATCTAATCCAAGCCGTTGATCAGAATCAACGGCTGAGATTTCATCTTCAACCTCCGCTCTTATCCGAGGCTGTGAACCTTCTCCGGCATGATCCGAGTGATCCCGCCGGCGAACTTCGATGAAATTTCACAGGGAGGATCAGGGGGGTGGAAACCTTCAATCCAACGGTGGAAATCCGTTGGGGTGAAGGTTTCCTTCACACTTGAACGGACTACCTAGCTAGGGAGCTCGGGATGAAGGAATTACCGCAGAGAAAGCCTCAACGGATGAGCTTCTCTATCTGCAAGCTTCAGGAGACGAAGGCGAGTAGGTTTCCTTCAGAGGCCGCGACTGGAGGATGGCCGGAGGTAGGACTTCGAGCGGGACGCCGAAGCCTTTCGTCGGAGTTCGCTCGAAGTGATGGAAGGAGAGGTCTGGGAGCTCGAGGGAAGATGCTGGGAGATTGGGGGAACTCTAGGGAGTCGTTCCGAAACACTAGGATCGATCCTTGAGCTCTGGGGAGCACCAGCCTATTCAGCCTCCTCCCGCGAGCTCGGACGGCCAGGATTGAATCGGAGGGGGTCTCGTATTGATGCCAAGTGGAAAGGGGCACCGTTCCAGAGAGCTCGTGAGCCTCAAGCCGGCGAGCCACAGCCTTTGGAAGGCTTTCGGTCAGGATCGGCCTGGGGGGACCACCGGAGCTTGCTCTCCATTGGTTTCGACCGCCGCCGGCCAAGGTCTGGGTCGGGTTGACCAGGGAAGGCCGATGGGGACACACTGGAGCTGAGAGTGGAGCCAAATTAGTCTGGGGAAGCTGGGGTCGATCCGGTGGCTCGGTTGGGCTCAAACCTAATTGGTTTGAGTCGAATTGAGCTCGATCCAGGTCAGGTCAGACCCTAGGTTCGGTATGGGAGGCAGGCCTGGGTCTGGTGCACCCAATGCAAGTGGCAATTGGGTCAAATTTGATCTGGATTAAAAGATGGCTCGGGTTGATCGAATCCTGCTTGGTTCGGGTCGATTTGGGTTCAACCCAGGTTTGGCCAGACCCTGGGCTTGAGGTGGGGAGTGGGTCTGGGTCTGGTGCACCCAATGCAAGTGGCAATTGGGTCGAATTTGATCTAGATTAAAAGATGGCTCGGGTCCAAGTGTTTTTGGCTACTTTAGGTTAGCCTAACTCTTGACCCAAGTTAGCCCAAGGCATGGGCTGGCTGGAGGAGAAGTATTGAACTCAAGGCCACCTATGGGAGGTGTTGGTTGAGTTCAATTGGGCTTGGGTTGAGAGTTGGCTCAATCCCAAGTGATTTCGGTCACTTTGGGTTAGCCTAACTCTTGACCCAAGTGAGCCCAAGGGTTGGGCTGGTCAAGAAAGGTGTATTGGGTCAATGTGAACTCAATGGAGGTGTTTGTCAAGTTCAAATTGACTTAGGTCAAGAATTGGCTCAATCCCAAGTGGTTTTGGACACTTTGGGTTAGCCTAACTCTTGACCCAAGTTGGCCCAAGGGTTGGGCTGGTCAAAGAAGGTGTATTGGGTTGATGGGAACCCAATGGCGCCATGATTTGGATTCAATTTGGTTAAGGTTGAGAGATGGATCAAGGGAGGCCTCTCTTTGGTCACTTGAGTCAAGCCAAATGGCTAACCCAAGTGAGCCCAAGGCTTGGGCCTCCAAGAAAGATCCCTTGGGTACCCAAGGGGTCATCCCATACATTCAAAGGACTTGAAATGGACTAGATTCAAAATTTTGAAAGAGGAAGGGTGTATGAGTCCATGGGTCAAACCTGGTTGACTTGGTCAACCAGGTTGACCCAGGGTTTGGGTTTGAGTTTAACAAGTTAAGTTTAACATTTAAAATTCATTGGAAGTGGTTTCAAAGAGTTTGGAATTGATTTGAGTTGAAATGGGCACTTGAAATCCTATAAGGGTATTTTGGTCAATTTTGACCAATTGGTCAACTAGGGTCAAAAATGGGTCTGAAAAATGCAGTTTACTGTTTAGTGGATTAAAATCAAAAGTCTGGAATGTTGAATCTAGTAATTAGGTTATTAAGCCTAAGTGAGTGTCCCAAGGCTACCAAGAGGGGGGGGGGTGAATTGGTAGTTTAAAAATTAAAATTTAAGACCCCTTTTTTTTTATTTTGAAAAAAAAAATTTTCAACCACAGAGTTTTTAAAACTGAAATAGAAAGTGCGGAAATGTAAAAACAGTAAAGTAAATGACACTAGATTTATAGTGGTTCGGTCTATAACCAGACCTACATCCACTCCCCAGAGGCACCCTCTGAGTATTGCACTAATACCAATAGTGACTCTCCTTTTGCACCCACAGCAAGGCGGAGAAGCCTTTACAACAAACTCTTTTCACCACTCCCCGGTGCGGCAGAGAACCGTCCGTCCTTTTACACAATACCCAGTGTTGGCAGAGAACCGTCCGTCCTTTCACACTCTCCTAGTGTGGGCAGAGAACCCTTCATCCTTTCACACTCTCCTAGTGTGGGCAGAGAACCCTTCGTCCTTTCACACTCTCCAAGTGTCGGCAGAGAACCGGATCTCCTTGATAAATCTTCTCACAAGAATCTAGAAGGAAGAAAGAAAAGAGTGAAGTAATCCCAAATCACAAGTAGAGACTCTTACCTTTGAAATCCAAGTGAAGCCTTCTTGCTTCTATGGTAGGAATCCTCCCTTGAATGCTCTCTTCACTTCTCTCCTTGGCTATTCTCTCAAGAGGCACGAAGATCAAATGACAAAAAGATTGGGTGGCAGTCTAATTTGGGCTATTTATACAAAAGACAAGAAAAACCGCCCAAAAACTACAAGTTTTCAATTCTGTACGCAGTGGATCGTCCTGTACGATCGTCGATCGTCATGGACGATTTTACTTAAACGATCTAAAACAACCCTATTTGAATATGTGTACGAAATGTCTTCGTACAGCTGATCGTCCTGTACGAACTAGGTTCGTCCAGTACGAGCGGTTATTACAAGGTCGAATCTAGAAACTGCTGAAAACTGTCCTAAGTCGGTTAATCGTTTGGACGATAATTAATTTCGTCTGGACGAAAATTTTACAGAGAACCAATCGTACTGTACGATAATTAATTTCGTCTGGACGAAAATTTTACAGAGAGCCAATCGTACTGTACGATAATTAATTTCGTCTGGACGAAAATTTTACAGAGAGCCAATCGTACTGTATGATAATTAATTTCGTCTGGACGAAAATTTTACAGAGAGCCAATCATACTGTACGATAATTAATTTCATCTGGATGAAAATTTTACAGAGAGCCAATCGTACTGTACGATAATTAATTTCGTCTGGACGAATAGGACTTAGAAAATTTTTCGAGCAAGTTCCTATTTGTTCCATATGCTCTATAGGAGATAACTGTCTGATCGTCCAGTACGAACGAAAATCGTCCTGTACGATCAATACAAAATTAATATGATCTCTTTATTTGTGTGTGCATGTTTTTATTCACTCAAGTTACAATCACTCCCTTTCAATTTGATTTCTAAGCAAAGTGCAAGCTTCAAAAATTTTAAGGTATCTCATGCTGATTTTAATTTGAAGTCTTCGTAGTCTGGAGATCTTTCCCTGAAATGTTAGTACACACAAGAGCAAATACAATTCTTTCAAAATTGTTAGGAGATAACTACACATTTGAACAATAATGTTTGAAATCATCAAAACTTTATAAGTTGCCAAAAATGTAATGCATGCAAATAGCAACTATCTTAACAATCTCCCCCTTTTTGATGATGGTAAAATAATTATTGTTTGTATGATTTCAATTTAAACAAATCTTTCTATCTCCTAAACTCCCCCTGAATTGATGAATACATGAAAATAAGGAGGCAATTTAAATCAAGAAAAAATTTTAAAATTTTTATTTTTCAGACACACAAAAAAAAAACACAAAAACAAACACAATAACATACAAACATAAAAGAACACAATAACATACAAACATAAAGATTTCTCCCCCTTTTTGACAACAACAAAAAGTGAAGAAGAAATAGACAAGAAATGTAAGTAATTGTATGAAAATTCATTTGAACATTTAATCTAAATGGTGATTGATACAAGGTATGCAATTTTAAAACTAAAAACATTAGGTCAATCATAGAAATTCAGGAAATTTAAAAAGTGATATAACATTGTAAGTAAGAAGAATTTAGCAAAGACATGATTCAATTTAGACATTTCAATATAGAAAATCATTACAAGAGAGATGAAGAAAAAATTTTATATTACAATGTTCAAAAGAATATAAATAAACATAAGATCAATTTGAATTTAGAGATTGAAAGAATTTGGAAAGAAAAGAATTACCACATGTGGCGCTTTGCGCATCTTTTTCAAATTTTTGGGCACATTTTTGTGCATCTTTTGATATTGGGCTGATTTTGTGCCTCTTTTTCATATTTGCAAACCTTTTGCACATTTCTTTTGATTTTTGTACTTTTTGTACAATTTTTTTCAAGAGTAATTTAGACCAATTCTTTCCAAAATCAATAATCTAAAATTTCAAATATTTCTAAGTGCATAAATATTATTTGAGCAAGGAAATACAAAATAAGAAAAACATCTAAATTGCAATAATAATTTTAACTTTTATGTAGTCTAAATGAATAGACATGGATTTAAAAATTCTAATTATAACAAGTTATAAACAACTTTTAATTTTAGAAAGACTAGATTTTCTAATGTAGATAATCTCAAATTACAATCTAATTTAAGCACTATGAAGATTAAATAATTCTAATGAAATTCATAAAAATTAACCACATTTCAATAACAAATCAACATTGAAACAAGTACGAAATGCATTGATATTTATGAAAGGATTACACATTTCATAATATCTAAATACAACTTAAAAGAAAATACAAACAAACACTTAACATAAGCACTAACACAACAAGACATAAAAAAAACATGAGAAACTAACACACAAAAAAAAATACAACACAAGAACAACAAAACACAGAAAATCATCTCTACTGTTCTGGAGGAGGAGGAGGAGGAATGCCACCGAAAAGGTTGAAGTAGGAGGCCATCAACATTACATTGGTATTGATATCATGTACTTCATTTCTTATTATACCAATGTCATGTTGTTGCTGCACAAGTTGAGCATCAAATTGATCAAACCTTTGATCAATATGAGTCTCTAATCTATCAAATCTCTCAATCAGATTCTGATAATCTGACTGAGGTGCAGAGGTTTGCGCTCCTTCTCCTTCTTCTTCTTCTGAACCACTAGCATGTGCTTTTTCTTTTTCTTTTTCCTCCCTGAAGAGCAATCTGAAGGATGCATCATTATAATAAACTGGCTCTTCATATTCTTCATCAGGATTCACCAAATTATATTTCTTCTCCAAAATGTAGGTAACTAAATGTCCCAAAGAAATATTCTTTTTTCTCTTCTGTTCAGCATGTCCTATTTCTGAAAGCCCATAGAGATGATCTATGATGAGTTGGGCTTCGTCGATAGGTTGACGATCCAAAATCAAAAAGGTTAGAACAGAAAGGAGAGGGGTTTTGTTTATCCTATCACCAGCTTTAGGAATGATTGAAGATCTAAGGATATGCTGGATGATACGGGCATTTTTGGTCATCCTAGAAACTCTAGAAACATGATAGTTTAAACCACTTTTTCTAATTGTACTATTGACTTCATCCCATCTAAATATGTTTTCAGTCATTAAGGTATGGGCTCTATATCCTTCAGTCCTAAGGTTTAGAAATGCACCAATGTCATGCTTAGTGATTTCTACTTGTTGCTTGAAGACAAAGGATCTAATGCAAGAGTGGTCAGAGTTGAAACTCATGTTGGCTAGAAAGTAGAGAAAAGTTTGCTTGTTGTAGAGATGGACGAGAGACAGTATGAAATGGAATTGGGTTGAGTCGAAAAGGTGTATTACCTTAAAATTTATCTCGCTTTGAATTAAGATGCGAGATGGAGTGATTTTTGCGGAAGCAAAACGAGGAAATGATTCCTCATTTGCCTTGGAAAGGAAGTTTTCCGAGCCATTCCTATTTGGCTTCTTCGCTAACACCTTTTGTCTTTTGCTTGAGGAGGCCATTGACAATTTGAAGTAGAAAGGGATTGAAAGAGAAGTTTGAAAGTGTGATTGTTAAGTTAGAAAGCCTTCATATTTAAAGAAAACGATATGTTCGTCCTGGACGAAGAAGGTTCGTCCTGGACGAAAATAATCGTTCGTCTGGACGAACATTATTTTGTACAGACGATCAAATTCGTCCAAAATGTAACGGCTTTTCGTAATCAACACAACTTACGATGCGTCCCTTCGTACATACCTTTGACTTGACCGATCGTACATACGAACAAAAGTTCGTACAGACGATTAAAATTAATTCGTTTTAAATGTCTTTTGAAAACCGTCCCCTACACTGAAACGACATATGTTCGTCTGGACGAACCAAAATTTCGTACAGACGAAATCCATATTAAAAGCTGTCTTATCCACTCAACCGCTGCATTCAATCGTCCCGACGTTTGAAAAAATGAAAAAGTTCGTCCTGGACGATATTTATATCGTACAGACAATTTAATTAAAAAACTGCTCTCAAAACGGTTAAAATGCACGCAAACCAACTTTTCTCACATCGTCCCGTACGAACCAAAAGTCGTCCCGGACGATTTCCTCCAATTTTTGAATTTTTGAATTTTAATTTAAGAAAATCAAACCAAACTATAAAACACAGAAAACATACAATAAAAAACTTACACTCAAAAACAAATTCATTCAAAACACACAAAAATTCACAAAATCAAAAACAAAACAAAAGCATAAACATCAATGTTGCAAAGACATTTTGTTTAGGCATTTAAATCAATAACACCTAGCCTTGTTCTTAAAGTACTGAAGGTATCAAGGGCTAAAGGTTTTGTAAAAATGTCTGCAAGTTGATTTTCAGTTGAAACATGTGTGAGTTCAATTTCTCCTTTGGATACATGATCCCTTATGAAATGATGTCTTATATCTATGTGTTTGGTTCTAGAATGTTGAATAGGATTTTTGGAAATGCAAATAGCACTAGTATTGTCACAATAAATTGGAATAGTGCCTACAGATAATCCTAAATCAATCAACTGTTGTTTTAACCAAAGTACTTGTGCCACACAACTTCCTAAAGCAATGTATTTTGCTTCTGCAGTAGATAGGGCTACTGAATTTTATTTTCTACTGGACCAAGAAACTAATGAATTACCAATGAATTGACATGTTCCAGAAGTGCTTTTCCTATCCACTCTACAGCCTGCAAAGTCAGAATCTGAATAACCAATAATTTCAAATGAAGAGCTAAACTTAGGGTACCAAATTCCTAAGTTTTGAGTTCCTAGTAAGTATCTTAAAATCCTTTTCACTGCTGTCAAATGTGATTCTTTTGGATCTGATTGAAATCTAGCACACAAGCAAACACTGAACATAATATCTGGTCGGCTAGCAGTCAAGTAAAGCAAATATCCAATAATCCCTCTATATTTCTTTTGATCAACAGATTTTCCCTTAAGGTCCTTGTCTAACTGAACTGAGGAACTCATTGGTGTACTAACAGGTTTAGCATTGTCCATTTCATATTTCTTGAGGATGTCCTTAATATATTTGGTTTGACTAAGAAATGTCCCTTCCTCAAGTTACTTGATGCTAAAACCTAGAAAGTAATTTAAATCTCCCATTAGACTCATTTCAAATTCACTACTCATTGCATTTGAAAAATCATCACAAAGATTTTTATTTGAAGATCCAAAGATGATATCATCCACATAAATTTGAACAATGAGTATTTCCTTTCCAAATTTCTTTAAGAACAGAGTAGTATCCACACTTCCTTTTTCAAAAGATCTTTCAAGTAGGAAAGTGCTCAATCTCTCATACCATGCCCTAGGTGCATGTTTTAATCCATATAATGCCTTTTTTAACTTAAAAGCATGATTTGGGTATTTTGAATTTTTAAATCCAGGAGGTTGTTCTGCATAAACATCTTTTTCAATAACACCATTCAAAAAGGCACTTTTGACATCCATTTGAAACAATTTAAAACTTTTAAAACAGGCAAAGGCAAGTAAAACCCTAATTGCTTCAAGTCTTGCTACAGGGGCAAAAGTCTCCTCAAAATCAATTCCTTCAATTTGATTATACCCCTTAGCAACTAATCTAGCCTTATTTCTAATGACTACTCCTGAGTCATTCATTTTATTTTTGAAAACCCATTTTGTTCCAATAACACTTTGATCTTTTGGCCTTGTAGTTAATTCCCAAACTTTATTTCTTACAAATTGATTTAACTCTTCTTGCATGGCCAATATCCAAAATTCATCAGAAAGTGCCTGATCAATATTAGTGGGTTCTATAGTTAAAATAAAGGCTGAATGATTGACTTCCTTATTTAATCCACGCC
This sequence comes from Dendrobium officinale, assembly GCA_019514585.1. Taxonomy (NCBI): domain Eukaryota; kingdom Viridiplantae; phylum Streptophyta; class Magnoliopsida; order Asparagales; family Orchidaceae; genus Dendrobium; species Dendrobium officinale. Next base: position 30,338,891 of record CM033683.1, read on the forward strand.
TAGTTCTAACAACCTCACTAGGTTCTCCTATAATCAATTCTCTTGAGTGGTTTTTAGAAAATCTCAAATCTCTAGGCAAAGGGTTTTCTTTTTCAAAGTTTTCTTCCACATTTTCTTCCAAGTTTAATCTATCAATCTTTTGGGAATTTTCCTCAATTTCTTCTTCAACACTATTTGACCCTTCTAAATTTCCAGATTCATCAAATACAACATGTGTGGTTTCTTCAATAACTAAAGTTTTTTTGTTGAATACCCTATAAGATTTTCCAACACTTGAATATCCAACAAAAATTCCTTCATCTGATTTTGGATCAAATTTTCCTAAGGCAGATTTTCCATTGTTATGAATGAACACCTTGCAACCAAAAACATGCAAATGAGACAAATTTGATGTTCTACCTTTTAGTAACTCATAGGGTGTTTTATTTAAATTTGATCTCACATTCACCCTATTCAGAACATAACATGCAGTGCTAACCGCCTCAGCCCAAAAATATTTAGGAAGAGAGTATTCTGCCAACATTGCTCTGGCGGCTTCTATTAATGTTCTGTTTTTCCTTTCAACTACCCATTTTGTTGAGGGGTTCTAGGAGCAGAAAAGTTGTGATCAATCCCTTTTTCTTTACAAAAACTTTCAAATATTTTATTTTCAAATTCTCCTCCATGATCACTTTGTATAGACATTATTTCACATCCTAATTTTCTCTGAATCCAAGTTGAAAAATTTTTGAATTCCTCAAATGATTCACTTTTATGAAAAAGAAATCTAACCCAAGTGAACCTAGAGAAATCATCCACAATAATAAATCCGTATACCTTCCCTCCTAGACTTACAGTTCCTACTGGTCCAAAAAGATCCATGTGAAGAATTTCCAATGGTTTACTAGTTCTAAGATCATTATTGGACTTAAAAGAGGACTTCACTTGTTTTCCTAATTGACATGCATCACAAAGATGGTCCTTAGTAAAGTCTAGTTTTGGTATACCTCTTACTAAATTCTTTTGGGTAATTCTCCTAAGATTTTTCATACTAGAATGACAAAGTCTCCTATGCCAAAGCCAAGATTCATCAGAAATAGTTTTCAAACAGAAGGCAATAGGAGTATGAAATGAATTCAAATCTAGCATGTAAACATTGTTTACCCTTTTTCCATTTAAAACTTCTTTCCCATTTAGGCTTAATATTCAGCTAGTAGGTAAAAATTTCACATTATAACCTTTGTCACATAGCTGACTTATACTTAACAAATTATGCTTTAAGCCTTCAACCAATAGCACATTGTCTATAAAAAAGTTTTTGAAATTACCAATCATACCTGATCCAACCACTTTCTTTGTGGTATTATCTCCAAGTGTAACCTTGCCTCCATTCCTGGCTTCTAGCGATATGAATTGTGTAGTGTCTCCAGTCATATGCTTTGAACATCCGCTATCTAGGTACCATATGCTCCCACGAGGTCTTGTGTGAGAGCAATCCTGCAAAAATATCAAATGTTAGACCTGGGAACCCAAATAAGTTTGGGTTCACCTTTTAGCAATTTATAATCAGATGCATGTATGATATGTCTAGGTTTATGCATCCTAGGTCTGCACACCAAATTAGATTTTATCATCAAGGTACAGGTGTGAGCTATATGTCCCAATAATCCACAATTATTACATTTAACATTAGGAAAAATATTCCTAAGTTTTCTTCCATGTGTTTGTCTTCTAAGGGATTTCATGAATTTAGGATAATATTTAGGATTTGTAAAATTTTCAAGTCTTGGGGGTTTCTTATTATCCTCGAGAGCTCTTATTGTTAGTTTGTAAAATGAATTCATATCTTCCAAGATTCGATTTGTATAATTGATTCTGTATGCTTTGCTCTCAGATTCATCCTTAAAATTTTCAAATTCCTTTTCAAGATCAGTAAAGGATGACTTTAGATTTTCAAAATTCTTATTCAAGTCATCATATTCATCAAGTAGTTTCATGTGGTTGTCATCTATTAAAGCATGGTCTTTCCTAAGGATTTCATTTTCCTTCTTGAGCTCTTAAAATTCTAAACTTAAACTAGCATACATCTTTTTCATTTTCCTATATGCATCATGCATGTGTTCAGAAACTTCAAATAATTCATCATAGGATAAGTCACATACCTCTTCTTGATCTGAGTGATCTACATTGTCAGCCATCAAGCAAAGATTAGTGACTTCTTCTTCTTTTTATGTCTCAGATGAGTCTGAAGCTGAGTCCGTCCAGAAAGCTCTTTGAAACTTCTTCTTGCCCTTCTTTACCATAGGTTTCTCCTCCACCTTCTCCTTAGCAGGAGTGGCTTTGAGTTTTGGGCAATCAGTCTTGATATGACCTGGTTTCCTGCATTCATAACAAATCACTTCATTAGAAACCTTGCCATTTTTGTTAAACTTACCTCTATTCCATAACTGGCGTTTCTTCTGCTTCCTCTTTAAAAAGCTTCTGAATTGTCTAGTCATTAGTGCAACATCATCTTCATCCTCAGGTTGTGATTGTTCACTCTCTGACTCTTCCACTTTTAGTGCTATATTCTTCTCCTTTCGTGTTTCACCTGCATCAATCTTCCTTTGACTTACTCCTTGCTCATAAGAAATGAGTGAACCAAGAAGATTGTCAATAGAATAAATATTTAAATCTTTAGACTCTGTAATTGCAGTAATTTTTGCATCATAAGCAGTAGGTAAACAACGAAGAATCTTATTGACCATTTCAGCATTAGTTAATTCCATACCAAGTGCATGCAAAGAAGTGACAATTTGTGTAAATCTTGTGTACATGTCGGAAATAGATTCATTAGGTTTCATGCGAAACAATTCATAGTCATGTAACAAGATATTGAGCCTTGATTGTTTAACCTCATTTGTCCCTTCATAAGTTATACAAAGTCTATCCCATATGTCCTTTCCGCTTTTGCAAGTGGAAACCCGCATGTAGTCTTCAGATTTTAAAGCACAAAAGAAACTGTTTAAACATTTGGCATTTAATTGTGCTAAGTCACGTTCTTCTACAGTCCAATCAGTAAAAGGTACTTCTACCATTACTCCATCAACTAATCTAGTTTGTTTTGTGTAGCCATCCTGGACTAACATCCACATGCGATAATCAAGTGACTGTAAGAAAGTAGACATGCGTGTTTTCCAAAAATCAAAAGGAATATTGTCAAACAGTGGAGGTCTAGTAATAGAGTAACCCTCAGGTGTGTTCCGGTTTCCAAAAGTAGCCATCTACGTTAATAAAAAAGTAGTTCAAACTTATGATATTGAAACGGAGCTCTGATACCACTTGTTGAATCTAGTAATTAGGTTGTTAAGCCTAAGTGAGTGTCCCAAGGCTACCAAGAGGGGGGGTGAATTGGTAGTTTAAAAATTAAAATTTAAGACCCCCTTTTTTTATTTTGAAAAAAAAATTTTTCAACCACAGAGTTTTTAAAACTGAAATAGAAAGTGCGGAAATGTAAAAACAGTAAAGTAAATGACACCAGATTTATAGTGGTTCGGTCTATAACCAGACCTACATCCACTCCCCAGAGGCACCCTCTGAGTATTGCACTAATACCAATAGTGACTCTCCTTTTGCACCCACAGCAAGGCGGAGAAGCCTTTACAACACACTCTTTTCACCACTCCCCGGTGCGGCAGAGAACCGTCCGTCCTTTTACACAATACCCAGTGTTGGCAGAGAACCGTCCGTCTCCTTTCACACTCGTCCTCACTAGTAGTGGGCAGAGAACCCTTCGTCCTTTCACACTCTCCTAGTGTGGGCAGAGAACCCTTCGTCCTTTCACACTCTCCAAGTGTCGGCAGAGAACTGGATCTCCTTGACAGATCTTCTCACCAGAATCTAGAAGGAAGAAAGAAAAGAGTGAAGTAATCCCAAATCATAAGTAGAGACTCTTACCTTTGAAATCCAAGTGAAGCCTTCTTGCTTCTATGGTAGGAATCCTCCCTTGAATGCTCTCTTCACTTCTCTCCTTGGCTATTCTCTCAAAAGGCATGAAGATCAAATGACAAAAAGATTGGGTGGTAGTCTAATTTGGGCTATTTATACAAAAGACAAGAAAAACCGCCCAAAAACTACAAGTTTTCAATTCTGTACGCAGTGGATCGTCCTGTACGATCGTGGATCGTCCTGGACGATTTTACTTAAACGATCTGAAATGACCCTATTTGAATATGTGTACGAAATGTCTTCGTACAGCTGATCGTCCTGTACGAACTAGGTTCGTCCAGTACGAACGGTTATTACAAGGTCGAATCTAGAAACTGCTGAAAACTGTCCTAAGTCGGTTAATCGTTTGGACGATAATTAATTTCGTCTGGACAAAAATTTTACAGAGAACCAATCGTACTGTACGATAATTAATTTCGTCTGGACGAAAATTTTACAGAGAGCCAATCGTACTGTACGATAATTAATTTCGTCTGGACGAAAATTTTACAGAGAGCCAATCGTACTGTACGATAATTAATTTCGTCTGGACGAAAATTTTACAGAGAGCCAATCGTACTGTACGATAATTAATTTCATCTGGACGAAAATTTTACAGAGAGCCAATCGTACTGTACGATAATTAATTTCGTCTGGATGAATAGAACTTAGAAAATTTTTCGAGCAAGTTCCTATTTGTTCCATATGCTCTATAGGAGATAACTGTCTGATCGTCCAGTACGAACGAAAATCGTCCTGTACGATCAATACAAAATTAATATGATCTCCTTATTTGTGTGTGCATGTTTTTATTCACTCAAGTTACAATCACTCCCTTTCAATTTGATTTCTAAGCAAAATGCAAGCTTCAAAAATTTTAAGGTATCTCATGCTGATTTTAATTTGAAGTCTTCGTAGTCTGGAGATCTTTCCCTGAAATGTTAGTACACACAAGAGCAAATACAATTCTTCCAAAATTGTTAGGAGATAACTACACATTTGAACAATAATGTTTGAAATCATCAAAACTTTATAAGTTGCCAAAAATGTAATGCATGCAAATAGCAACTATCTTAACATGGAAGTGGTTGGAGGCTCTGATAAAGGCTCCAAGATCAAAATCTCAAAGGGGTTAGGTTCAGTGGCATAGGCTGTAAATATTTGAAGGTTTTACAGCCTTTGGATTTTAATTCAGATTCTGGAGTTAGAGACCTCAGAATGAGCTCAAAGTTGGAGGGTAACCTTTAGAGACATGTCTTATCACTTTGTAAGTGATAGACCCTGAATCAGAGACCATTTGACTGGGTTTTGAAATGTTTGAAAAATCTCTGAAAAGGGTGTTCAGGACAAGGCCTTAGGGCTTTGGATTTGAGTCTGGATTTCTGGATCTGGAATAGATTTCAAGTTTGAATGATCAATATTGGGGTATCCAAATCATTTACAATCATGTGGTGATTGTTAATGAATTGATATGATCAAAGCTAGATCAAAGGTAGAATCAAAGTCTAAATTGAAGTTTGGATTGTCAAATTAACTGGATCAAAGTTTGGGTATGCTTGAAGCTTGAATTAATTGGGATTTGAGTTGAATAAAGTTTGAGATTTGAATTGATCAAGGGATGAATCAAATTGAAGTTGGAGTTGATCAAAGGTAGGAATTGATTTGAGGTTGAGGTTGAGGTTGATCAAGGGTGGGGATTGATTTGAGTCTAGATTGGTCCTAAGATCTAAAGGGGTTTTAGGATCTAGGATCTAAGGGAATCTTAGGCTCTAGAGTAGGCCCTAAGGTCTGGTTCTAAAATAGGATCCTAAGGTCTAGAGTGGACCCTAGGATCTAGAATTAATCTGGAGTTTGGAAGGGCCTTAGTGACCTCATACAAAAATGAGGTCAACAAATGGACCCCCAATGTGTGTGGTAGAAGAAACTTCTGCTGCACACATTGGCGTTGACCGAATAGAAGTAGGATCTTAAAAGTGTAAGGGAGGGGATCACCCAACCTAAGGCCCATAGGATGCTGATAGAAGGCTTACACCTAATGGACAGGAGAACTGCGGAAACCAAGGTAGGGAATACCTAACTTTGGGTCTAAGGAAGGGCATCACCCAACCTTAGGCCTATAGGATGCTGATAGAAGACTTACTCCAAATAGGCGGATTAATTGGGAAACCAAGGTAGGGAATACCTAGCCTTGGGTCTAAAGAAGGGCATCACCCAACCTTAGGCCTATAGGATGCTGATAGAAGACTTACTCCAAATAGGCAAATTAACTGGAAACCGAAGTAGGGAATACCTAACTTTGGGTCTAAGGAAGGGCATCACCCAACCTTAGGTCTACAGGATGCTGATAGAAGACATACTTCTAGTAGACGGATCAATTGGAAACCAAAATAGGGAATACCTAGCTTTGGGTCTAAGGAAGGGCATCACCCAACCTTAGGCCTATAGGATGCTGATAGAAGACTTACTCCAAATATGGAAATTAACTGGAAACCGAAGTAGGGAATACCTAACTTTGGGTCTAAGGAAGGGCATCACCCAACCTTAGGTCTACAGGATGCTGATAGAAGACTTACTCCTAGTAGAGATCAACTGGGAAACCAAGGTAGGGAATACCTAGCCTTGGGTTTAAGGAAGGGCATCACCCAACCCTAGGCCTATAGGATGCTGATAGAAGACTTACTCCAAATAGGCAAATTAACTGGAAACCAAAGTAGGGAATAGCTAGCTTTGGGTCTAAGGAAGGGAATCACCCAACCTTAGGTCTACAGGATGCTGATAGAATACTTACTCCTAGTAGATAGATCAACTGGGAAACCAAGGTAGGGAATACCTAACCTTGGGTCTAAGGAAGGGCATCACCCAGCCTTAGGCCTATAGGATGCTGATAGAAGACTTACTCCAAATAGGCAAATTAATTGGAAACAAAAGTAGGGAATACCTAACTTTGGGTCTAAGGAAGGGCATCATCCAACCTTAGGCCTATAGGATGCTGACAGAAGACTTACTCCAAATAGGCAAATTAACTGGCAAACTAGGATGGTGCCACGAAGGCGTACTCCACCACTAGCAAATGTGAATCAGGATGGTGCCACGAAGGGCGTACTACACCACTAATCCCCAAGTCAAATGCCAGGGTGGTGCCACGGAGGGCGTACTCCACCACTAGCAGGTGTGATCCTGGGAGAGGGAATGATTTGACCCTAAGGAGAAGGCGAAGAGCATTAAAAAAAAAAGACCTTAAAAAGGGAAAGAATCAAGTTGCAAATCGAGAAAGGGAAATTTTATTAATTGATAAAATGAGCTACATCAAGCATAGTATTTCTTAAGGAAACGCCCATTGACAGGTAGCATTGGGTGGTTTCCTTTACAATCTACTAACTGATACGAGCCTCCTTCGTAGACAGTCTCTATAACGAAGGGTCCTTCCCACGTAGGTTCAAATTTGCCTCCCAACTTTCGATGGGCTAAAATAGGCCTCCGAAGGACCAACACCAAGTCTCCCGCTTGGAAGGTCCTAGGTCGCACTAGTTTATCATGGGCTTGAACCATACGGGACTTATATAACTCTAAACTTTGTTGAGCTTGGAGACGTCGCTCTTCAAGGCCTTCGAGTTCTTCCAACCGCAGTTTTGCATTTTTTTCGTTTGTGATTTGATTTTGAACTGCAATACTGAGAGAAGGGATTTGTATTTCCAAGGGTAAAACGGCCTCAGATCCATACACTAGTGCAAATGGGGTGGATTGGGTCGGGGTTCTACAAGTGGTACGGTAAGCCCACAAAGCTTCCACCAACCGCTCATTCCACTGTCGTTTGTTATCATCAAGGGTCTTTTTAACAATTTGCACCAAGGTTTAGTTGAAGGCCTCGGCCAATCCATTCACCCGAGGGTAATAGATCGTCGAGTATCTCCAATCAATATTATGGCGCCTTACAAAACTGTTGATTTTTGTAGACTTGAATGCGGACCCATTATCGGATATGATTCTGCGGGGCACGCCGAATCGATATACGATATGGTCACGAAAGAATTTTAAGACATGGTGTGATGTTACGTTGCGTAGGGGAATTGCTTCCGCCCACTTTGAAAAGTAATCAGTCGCTGCTAATATGAAACGATGACCCCTCGCGGAGGGAGGGTCAATCGGCCCAATGATATCTATGCCCCAACTCTCGAAGGGCCACGAGGCTATTGTAGGGTGTAACACATTAGGCGGCTGATGTAAAACCACTCCATGGACCTGACATTGATGACAGTGCTTTGTAGTATTCATGCAATCGTCAATCATTGTAGGCCAGTAGTATCCAAGTCTTTTAATCCTCAATTTCATTTTTGGACCCGATTGATGTGCACCGCACAGTCCTGAATGGACTTCATTAACAATCTTCAGGGCCTGTCGCTGACCCAAACAGCGCAGCCACATGTGATCGAAGGACCGACGGTACAGCAAATTGTTAACTAGTGCATATGACAGGGCACGTTTCTTAATCTGGTTGGAGAGTGATTTATCCTGGGGAAGCTTCCCTTCCTTAAGGTAAAATTGAATTCTAAAATCGAATTGTCTCGTTAGAAAAAGTATATCTCCTCGAGAGGTGAGAATAAAATTTCATAAAACGTATTCAGATTTAGAATTATAAAATTCATCTTGAATATTGTGACCGGATGCTAAAGAGAACTTCATATGGCCCCGAAGGGTCAAAATGAGGTTCAACTGAGTATCCAGCTATAATATTCAAGAAGTGTGATCATTAGGTTCACATCCAAAGCCTTATCAAAGAAAGATGTATCTCCCCGAAGGGAGGAAAATATCATTCGATGATAATTCTTTGAATATAATAACAATGATCACTAGTATTTTAAGTTTTCCCAAAGAAATCCAATTGAGTTTTGAAAAATCAATTTTTAAAATCAGGTGCGTGTGTGGTTCTAAATCTCCTACGAGCGCAAGCCCTCGTAGTTAATTACATCGTAAGAAAATGAGGTCTCCTACGAAAACTCTCGATTAAAATAACGGCAGAAATTTTGTTAGAATTTCTAGGAGTGATATCAAAAAGAGAAGTGAATTTTGGAAATTCAACAGGGAATGGATCAAAATTGAGCAGTTATTAACGGAGTTAAAGAATGAGAGGTAGGAGACACTTTGAGATTCCAGAACCATCCGGAAGTGTCTCAACTTAATCTAAGTGTTGGGCTTTATGTTTTGGATTGAAATGATATTTAATTAGAGTTGAGCATTTTATTAGAAATTTGGGACTATATTCCCGAAATTTGGGGTCTTATAATCAAAAATTTGCCCCGGATCCTAAATCTATTTTGGACACTGGACCACAGTCGTCCGAACCTAACTAATGTAGTGCAAAACCTGGACTTACCCCGGCCTGGATTGGGGAGCCAGCTAACCACCTAATCGATTTAAAAGAAATGAGTCCGGTCTTTTATGAAAGAGTGGTAGGGACGTTGTATTTAAGGTTTTAGAGAGTTGGGGCCGACATCTAGAGATTTTCCTAATTGGCCCCTTTGACATATGTTGGGTGCAAAAATGCTAAACTGATGCAATTAAAATTTTGACTCTTTTGGTTTGTATCTAATGCAATGCATGCTAGTTAACAACTTCCAATCAAGTATGCTTGAAATTTTAAAAACAGGCTTATAAAATAGTTTTTTAGAAGACTGGACTTCCCCAGGTCCGGCACCTCGTCCTCATAGGTCAGACTATCCGGACTCTACCCGCAGGCGGGGAAGGGTCTAAAACAAGGAAAGAGTAATGCAAAAATATGCATGCGACCCCGGGGTCGATCCCCGGCTAATTTCCTAGATTCGTTATCTTTCTATGTTATTTAGACTCACTAAAATTTTGGACTTTAATATTTTGAGTATAAAACTTTCACACCCTCACGAGCCTCACGTATCCAGGCGAAAACAAAGAGCGACATGCAATCGCCAAAAAACTAGTAAAAATAAGTAATCCTAGAGGCAATCAAATCATCACATCAAATATAAATTAATTAATAAATGTCCATGGGCAGAATTGCCTTGCTTATTACAAACCAGAATATTGCAGAAAGTAAAGTGGCCGGGCACCACTGACAACAACCCGGATTCTAAACCTAGTAACGACGCAAGTTATTTTGAGTGGGATACTCTCAATCTTCAAATCTTCAAATCTTCAATTTCATTCTTCTTTGGACTCCTTTTCTTCAATCTTCTTGGAATCTTCGTGGTGGATTACCCAAATGGACAAGAGGGCACTTCCCTCTAAGGGGGAAGGCCACTCTTTCCTCTTTGGGTAAGGAAGAGGTATGATCCAAATTTGGATTTCCAAATGGAAAAGGAGTGTTCCCTAAAGGGGTATCCTTCCCTCTTTGGAATCCAAGCTTTGGATCTATGTATCCCAACTCAAAATCAACTTTCACAACACTTGACACTTGTACAAATTACATTTATATCAAAATAAAAGATCTAGACTCACCTGCAGGGTTATCCTAAGCAATTAATATATATAAAGCAATTATTCCCAAGCAGTTGTATATGAGCAGAAAAGAAAGTAAACACACTGGCCACGCTCTTTTTATGATTTGGGGGCTTTAGCAGCTGAAGCACCTGTGCAAAGAGTTTATAATATTTATGCATTTTTTGATTTGCCCCCTTTTTATATTGCCCTGCATGAGCGTGGCCACCTGCAGAAAACTGTGTCAACATCCAGATCGTGCCTAACCTAAGGGTAATCTAGTCGCCAAAACACATCAATCCATCCACAGAGTACAGAAAAAGTAAGCAGACACAGCAAAGCAATTTCATCCACAACATGCAGTGAAAAAAACTACGAAAAATCCGGCACACAGCAGTAAAGTAAACACCGGCCTAACCTAGATCTAGAGTTGGTTGTCCTAGCACATCATCTAAAGTGTGTGAGAAAGGTCGTGTGGCTGGGGTAGATCCTAAAGTGGGTTATTAGTTAGAGTTGTCTAAAAAAAAGTTCTGAATTTGTTAAGGCTCAAAAGGGGATTTAAGGTTAAGATTTAAGTATTAATAAATTAAAAATTTTAATTAAACCTATTTTAAAAGTTAATTGATTACTACCTTTGTTTCACACCGAGGCCGTGAAGTTTATTTCACCTTCCTTGGGGCTAAGCTAATAGCCTCGTAGGCCTGGGTTACCCAGCAGCAATCGGGGTTGATTAAGTTATTTAAATTTGTTAGAATTAAAGGAGTGGATTGATATTAAAGAGAGTTAGTTACTGATTTTAATAGATTAGTTGAGAATTTTATTAGCCTATTAAGAAAATTCTGAAGCTTGGGAGAGTTAATAGATTTTAAAGGGTATCCGGATACGCTAACTAAGGGGTCAAAATTTGATTTTCAAAATTAGAGTTAATCTTAAAGGTTTCAGATTTTTTAATAAATACTAGACCTAATTATGAGTTGTTAGACAGTTGGTAGATTCAATTTGGAGTTTTCTATCAAAAGTTATGATTTTTAGAAGTTTTAACCCGATTTTGACCTAGAGTTGACCAAAAATGTTGACTTTTTGAAATTAATGATTTTCTGGATCTTTAACATTTTTTAACAAATATTAGACATTATTATGAGTTTAATGCAAGTGAGTTTAATCAATTTGGAATTTATTTGAATTAGTTATGAATTATTGAAGTTTTGGGTATTTAATGAATTTTTGAAATTGTTTAATTAAAGGCCTTGAGTTTTAATTTAGAATGATTGTAACTTTGTTTTATAATTGATTAGAGCTTATTAGGATTGTTTGTCTTTATAGGAATTTTGTTTGATTTATTTAGAATTTATCAATACAAAAGAGTAAAATCCTTAATCTACTAATTATTACAAGATCAATTAATGTCACATCAAAGTGTATTAGATCATTGGGTATATGACACTAGTTTTCTAAGTTTGAGTTCATCTCAAAAGAGAGATATGTGAAGTTCACCTAAATTGATCTAAATTTGCTAAGACTAAGTCCTTAATTGTTGTCCTTAATATCACTAGGTTATAGGCTAGTAAATCGAGGTTCTTCTAACCCTTTAAATACATACATTGCAATCACACCAATCATGAACAGGAGTACTAAATCTAAGAAAGAATGAATGCAATAAAGTTTTGAAAATTATATCTAAAATGTGTTTTAATTAGTTTGAAGGTTCATCAAATAAGCAATCATATCCTTGGCTTAACTCAATGATTTTATGCTGTATGAAGGATAACACATAGCATCATTTGAGTTTGTATGAAGTTAAGTCATTGAGAATTTAGAGGGCAATGAAGAAAGAAACATAGAATTTGATTAGAATAAATTTCCTCTAAATACTCTATGAAGATTGCATGCACTTGGATATGATTACTTAATGATATCTCAAAGAGCATGTATAGAATAATTGGATAGTCATTTAATTAAGAATGAATTCTCTTTAAAACATTTGGGCAAATCATAATCTATTCAAAGGAGAATTCAAATAGGAATTCAATGAAGTTCCAAATGATTCTATACAAAGACTCTTAAGACGCATTTGGATCTCGTGATCATGCCATTTAAGACTGAGTTATGCTATTTAAAACAGAGAGTCAAATTAATTTGAAATTTAATTATAATATAAAAATGAAATTAAAGAAAATTAGGGATTAAAATACTACTTTTTAAAATAATAAAAACCAGGCTTTGATTTTATTTTTAGAAGATAGGAAATTTAATTCCGAGAAAAATGAGTGGTTGTACACAAAATTTGGCTAAGTATTTTATTTTATATCATTTTTTGAAGTTCTGGCATTAAATTCAATTAATATAAACCTTAAAATGGGATTTACACATGGCGGCGGCTGATTGGTCCAGGCGGAAGGCGGCGGTCAAGTGGGCCAACTCACTTAAATGAGTCAGCGCCATTTGTGAGCCATTCGATCCCGCGGCTTCTGATCCGACGGACGGGATTGAATCCCGTTGCTTGATCTCAGTTGAGAGATCGGGATGGCTATAGGGACCTCCGCGGTTCGCAATAGACGGACGTGATGTGTCCAGACGGGATCAGGTCATCCCTCGGTTACACAAAATCAGAGCTGAGCATTCATATGGACGAAATCCTGGCCGTTCGTGACAAATAGAGAAGACGTACGGCCCTGATTTCGTCACTGAGCTCAGGAACCCGAAAGCCCTAATTTCAAAAATTGTTTTAAACGTCATTTACAGAGAGTTAAATGGTATGATCAGTGAGATTTAGGTGACAATAGATTAGATCAAGAATGGGGATTTGTTTTTAAGTCCTTTGATGCAATATTGAATGAGGTATTTAAAAACCTAGAAAACAAACTAGGGTTTAGGATTTATCACCGAAAGATGGATCGATTTGGTTGATTTTATCACGGTTGAACTTGTAGACTGTCCACGTGTTGATTTCCTTCAGGCCTCGAACTCGGAGAATCACTGGAAACGGAGCTAAGGGAGTTTGAACGGAAGTGGCTCTCGGTCAAGCTCCGATCTCTCCGCCGGCAGCTTCGAAACGCCAAGGATCAATGGAAAAATGTAGTTAGATCTTAGAGAAATCAAAACGAAACTCTATCTGCTCTGGGGAGTGACTAGAATCAAAGATGGCTTTCTAATGAGCTCTTTCCATTCCTCTACCCTATTCACGGGTTTGGAGCCTAAAGGGACGGTGGGGATCGATCAGGGAGAGTGCTGGGATGATGGACACCTGTCCCAGACGGTTAGGGGACAGGAGGAGCGGCTGCCTCAGGTGAGAGAGACCTTGGGTCGTTGTCAAGTAGGGAGGGGACCACTAGGTTGATAGCTCGGGTCTAGAGCCATGCCAGCAGCTGGGGGAGGTCAGGGCAGGTTTAGGAAAGCTTTTAGAGTAAGACTTAATGCTTGGATTGGCCTGAAATGGGAAGGGGAAAGAGTTCAAATGGGTTTGACCGGGTGAGCCCATTTGAACTCCCATTGACTGTTTGACTGGTCAATGGGGGTCAAGGCCTGCTGAGTTGGCGTCAAAACAGGTTGTAGAACCTTTCCAAATGGCTGGAGGTGTTTAACTTGGGCTGGGTTCAATGGGTTGAAGGGTTTGAACACACAAATGGTTGTTTAAGCCTTGAGTTGACTGGTTGACCAGTCAACCCAATCAAGGGTTTATGGATTTCCACCTGAGTAGTCCAAATGGGCTTGTTAGGTGGATTGGAGGATGATTCCAAGAGTCATGTATGTCAATTGAATCAAAAAGGCTTAATGGGCCCTTAATGGGCTTTTAGGCCAAAACTGATTGACTTGGTCAACCAGTTGGGTTCAAGGGCTAGAACTGGATTTAACAGATTCAGAATGTCATCCTGAGTCTATTGGATGTGGTCCCAGGGTTTGGAGGGGTCGATTTGGTCAAAATCACCATTTGAACCCTTAAGGGCTTGTTTGGTCAACCTAGGTTGACTTGGTCAACCAGGTTGACCCAGGGTCTGGGTTTGGGCTCGACAGGTTTGAAATGATATTTTAAGGTTAATGGAAGTGGTTGGGTGACTTAGAGAGGTCATTTGGGTCAAAACACATGTTTGGACCCTTAAAGGGCTTCTTGGGTCAAACCAGTTGACTTGGTCAACCAGGTTGACTCAAGGGTTGGGAATAGGTTCAAAAGATTTGAAATGACATTTGGAATTTGTCGGAGGTGGTTGCATCCCATTTGGAGCTCATTTGGTTTGAAAACCCTATTTGAGCCCCATTGGGGTATTTTGGTCAATTTTGACCTATTGGTCCACTATGGTCAAAAATGGGTCTGAAAAATGCAGTTTACTGCTCAATGGGTTAAAATCAAGGGTCTGGAAGTGATTGGAAGCTTGGACAAGGGTTCCAAGGTCAAGATCTCAAAGGGGTTAAGCTCAGTGGCATAGGCTGTAAATATTTGAAGGTTTTGCACCCTTTGAATTTTAATTCAAATTCTGGGGTTAGAGACCTCAGAATGAGCTCAAAGTTGGAGGGTAGCCTCTAGAGACATGTCTTATCACTTTGCAAGTGATAGACCCTGAATCAGAGGCCATTTGATTGGGTTTTGAAATGTTTGAAAAATCTCTGAAAAGGGTGTTTAGGACAGGGCCTTAAAGGTTTGAATTTGAGTTTGAACTTCTGGACTTGGAATGGGTTTTAAGTTTGAATGATTAGTATTGAAGTATCCAAATCATTTACAATCAAGTGATGATTATTAATGAATGGATGGGGTCAAAGCTAGATTGAAGTTTGGATCAAAGTCTAAGTTGAAGGTTGAATTGTCAAATTGATTGGATCAAAGTTTGGATATGTTTGAAATTTGAATTAACTTGGATTTGAATTGGATGGGGTTTGAGATTCAAAATGATCAGATAGGAATCAAATTGAAATTGGAGTGGATTAAATATAAGAATTGATTTAAAATTGAGGTTGATCAAGGGTGGAGATTGATTTGAAATTAGAGTGATTTTGAGATCTAGAAGAGTTCTAAGATCTAGGATTTAAGGGAATCCTAGGCTCTAGAATAAGCTCTAAGGTCTTGGATCTAGAAGGATCCTAAGGTCTAGAGTGGATCCTAGGGTCTAGGATTAAATCTGGATTTTGGATGGGTCTTAGTGACCTCATACAAAAATGAGGTCAACAAATGGACCCCCAATGTGTGTAGTCGAAGAAACTTCTGCTGCACACATTGGCGTTGACTGAATGGAAGTAGAATTTTGGGATTGAAAGGGAGATCATCTCCCAACCTCAAGCCTATAGGATGCTAATGGAAGGCTTACACCTATTGGATAAGGAAAACTGGTAAAGCTGATAGAAGACTTACTCCAAATAGGCAAATTAACTGGAAACCAAAGTAGGGAATACCTAGCTTTGGGTCTAAGGAAGGGCATCACCCAACCTTAGGTCTACAGGATGCTGATAGAAGACTTACTCCTAGTAGACGGATCAACTGGAAACCAAGGTAGGGAATACCTAGCCTTGGGTCTAAGGAAGGGCATCACCCAACCTTAGGCCTATAGGATGCTGATAGAAGACTTACTCCAAATAGGCAAATTAACTGGAAACCAAAGTAGGGAATACCTAGCTTTGGGTCTAAGGAAGGGCATCACCCCAACCTTAGGTCTACAGGATGCTGATAGAAGACTTACTCCTAGTAGACGGATCAACTGGAAACCAAGGTAGGGAATATACCTAGCCTTGGGTCTAAGGAAGGGCATCACCCAACCTTAGGCCTATAGGATGCTGATAGAAGACTTACTCCTAATAGGCAAAATTAACTGGAAAACTAGGATGGTGCCACGAAGGGCGTACTCCACCACTAGCGAGTGGGAATCAGGATGGTGCCACGAAGGGCGTACTCCACCACTAATCCCCAAGTCAAATGCCAGGGTGGTGCCACGGAGGGCGTACTCCACCGATCCCAAAGTCACATAGCAGGGTGTGGTCCTAAGGGAGGATGGTGCCACGAAGGGGACCTAACCTTAAGAAAAGCCAGAATTGTAAACAATGATTGAAGGGCGTACTTTTGAATTGGTGATTTAATTTCTTTGAATTTGTCAAATGCCAGGGTGGTGCCATAGAGGGCGTACTCCACCACTAGCGGGCGACCTAACCTTTGATATTTAATTTGATGATCTCATTTTGAATTTGATTTAATTTCTATGAATTTGAATGATGTTTAACTCCTCTTAGGCATGAACTTCGGAACCGCCCCAAATGAAAGGAAACATCTGGTGGTATCTTCAAAATTAATCAATTGCCATGAACCTCCCTTATAGATTATCTCTAAGGTGGACGATCCAGTCAACATTGATTCAAAGCTTCCATTGATCTTATGGTGGACTAAAATTGGTCTCCAAAGGACTATAACCAAGTCTCCTACTTGGAAAGTCCTAAGGTAACACCAATTTATAATGAGCTTGAATCATACGTGACTTATGTAATTTCAAATTTTATTGAGTTCAAAACAACTTTCTTCAAGGCCTTCAAGATCCTCCAATTGGAGTCAGGCACTCTACTTAGTTGTGACTCAATTTTGAAAGTCAATTTATAGCCATGTAAAACACACCTCTATATGAGAACAAGCTTGGACCCAACATAGAGTGTTATTTCACATAGTGGATCTTAAAAGAAATGATGCATATATTTAAGGATTTACATGTATCTCTCAAGAATGGGATTTAAATTCTTATCGAGAATAGAAGATTCATTCTTTTTATTGAAAATTTCCTCTTAATCATTTTGGGCCCTGTCAGAACGACAAGTTGGGAACAAATTCAAAAAGTATAGTGAGAAGTAGAGTGACCCCAATCGACCCGAAAAGAGCCAAGGGTTTGGATTTTGTTGACTCGGATCAAGTTTCATAGAAACTGAACTAAGTTCTCCCTTGTAGAAAGTTTGAATTAAAATTAATTTCAAAAAGCATTTAAGTTGGATCGAGAAATTTAATCTTTTCAATTCTCTTGCATAGAATTTTCTATCTAATAAATTGTCCATGCATGACAATAAATCTAGATTCAAGATTTTTCAAAGTCAAGCTATTAAATATGATCGGGCTCTTTGAGATTTAAGGATTTAAAAAGAAGGAAGCCTCTTTCACTTTTTTTTTTTGTGACGTGCTTTGCACACCTTTTTATTTCTTTGGCGCACTTTGCGCTTCTTCTTTTTTTTTGAATTTTTTTTTTAATGCACTTTTTACATCCTTTGAAATTTTTTTAACAAGAGGCTTCACTTTCTTTAAAACCTTAACATGATTAATCTTTTTTTTTTTTAAATCCAGGATTATATCGCAAGTATAAGAGAAGGAAATTCATTCTCTTATCCAAGGAAGAATAATCCCCAAATTGGACCCAATCTTTTGATAAGAAAATATTAACTTGACTTAGAAAATCATTGAATAAATTTAAACGTGCAAGAGAAGGTGCCTATAAGATAGAAAAGTTGTGAGAAGATGGAGAAGATTTTCATTTCAAAAACCAACTTAAGTTTGATACAAATTTTCAATTCAAAAATCAAATTAACCCGCAGAGCGGTGGGAGGGAGGGGCCTTTAAGGATCCAGTGGGGTCAACTATAACTCTCTCCTATTTTTGACTTAAAGTAGAGTCAATTTTCATTAAAAAGATGGATCAACTATCCTGAAAATTCTGATCCGGTACACTTTGAGAAATAATATGATTTCCTTCAAAATAGCAAGTTCAGGTGGCAAGACCCAATCAATATAAAATTATATTTTGCAATCTCTTAAGAGAGAAAGAGATTATTGTGGGGTCTGCACTACCCCTAACTAGTTATGCATCATCTCAATTTAAGGATCTATCGCGATAGGACCCATCTAGAAGTTAAATTCAAATGGTGTCACTATCTGATAAGATCTCAAATCCATCATTATTCCCCTCCTTAATTACTAGTGATCTAGCAATTATGAGAGTGGCACCCCCAGTGGTTTCTTCACCTCCTCCTCTATAGATGATATAGTAGGGCACATATAGTAACGTGACCTAACATCATCCAGTAGAGTGGATGGGTCATAACCCTCAATTGGGGGCCTATAGTCTATTATTGTTGATTGCTCAATTTATTTTGTAGATCTTTACTGTGCAATAGTCAAAAGGGCAAATTGGATATCACGCTATCATTCTCACAACCTCCCTTCCTTGGGTAGGAGGAAGTGGGTGGGAGTGGCTTCCACCAAAGAGGGGGGCATGTGAGAGGAGCAATGAACCCTCCATTAACCTCAAATTTGGCTTACTCTTAAGGCTTCTGATTCAGCAATCTTTCTAGCCTTTTGAGTACATTTGATTTCCTTGAATTAAGAAAAGGTGATTCAAATCAATTGATTTTGAAATGGAATTGGAATCTTGAAATCAATTGATTTTTTTTTAAATTTTGGAACTCAAAATATTAAGTTTTCACTCAACATGAAGGTTCGCAAAATTGACAAGAAGATCTCAAGAGTTGTGCTTGACTCTCTCATTCCACCAACTAACTAGGGATGAAATGTCAAAGGTTAGATTTGGTTGAGAAAATTTGAACTTAATGTTGAGATTAAATGGATCTTCTTCAAATTTCGAAACTCAACATGTTAGATTTTTTTTTTTTTGCCATGCAAGTTTACAAAATTGACATGAAAAATCGCTAGGATTGGGCTTGACTCTTTCATTCCACCAATCGACCTGGGGTGAAATGTCAAAGCCTACATTTGATTGAGAATAACCGATCTTCTTCAAATTATGAAACTCAACATATTGAATTTCATTCGAATATGCAGGTTTACAAAATTGACATGAAGACCTTAAGGTATGGCTTGACCCTTTCGCTCGACCAATTAACTTAGGGGCAAAAATGTCAAAGCCTGGAGTTGTTAGAGGGAGAATTGAATTTTGATTTTGAGACTGAAGGGTCTTCCGTAGGATGTGAAACTTAGCATACTCGACATTTAATTGGATATGCAAGTTTGCAACATAAAGGAAGATCTTAAAGAATTTGACTTGACCCTATTGCTCTACCAATTAACTTGGAGGCAAAATGTCAAAGCCCGACTTGGATAAAGGTTTCCTCGCTCACCTCTATGTTTAACATGTCTTTTTGATGTTGGCCACACTCACCCAAGGAAGAAATGGGTAGAGGTACCAACGGAAGAAGGGTAGTCAAAACTACCGATGCAATAAAATTTATGCCGTTATTAAAGATGGAGAGAGAAATTTAGTCCCACCGGGCGTGCCATTTTTTTGTTGGTGGAATTTTGAAAACAGGTTTTGAAAAATATTAGTTTTCTTTGGGACTTAAAATTGAATTCTAAAATCGAATTGTCTCGTTAGAAAAAGTATATCACCTCGAGAGGTGAAAATAAAATTTCATAACGCTATTCAGATTTAGAATTATAAAATTCATCTTGAATATCGTGACCGGATGCTAAAGAGAACTTCATATGGCCCCGAAGGGTCAAAATGAGGTTCAACTGAGTATCCAGCTATAATATTCAAGAAGTGTGATCATTAGGTTCACATCCAAAGCCTTATCAAAGAAAGATGTATCTCCCCGAAGGGAGAAAATATCATTCGATGATAATTCTTTGCAATATAATAACAATGATCACTAGTATTTTAAGTTTTCCCAAAGAAATCCAATTGAGTTTTGAAAAATCAATTTTTAAAATCAGGTGCGTGTGTGGTTCTAAATCTCCTACGAGCGCAAGCCCTCGTAGTTAATTACATCGTAAGAAAATGAGGTCTCCTACGAAAACTCTCGATTAAAATAACGGCAGAAATTTTGTTAGAATTTCTAGGAGTGATATCAAAAAGAGAAGTGAATTTTGGAAATTCAACAGGGAATGGATCAAAATTGAGCAGTTATTAACGGAGTTAAAGGAGGAGAGGTAGGGGACACTTTGAAATTCCAGAACCATCCGGAAGCGTCCCAACTTAATCTAAGTGTTGGGCTTTATGTTTTGGATTGAAATGATATTTAATTAGAGTTGAGCATTTTATTAGAAATTTGGGACTATATTCCCAAAAATTTGGGGTCTTATAATCAAAAATTTGCCCCGGATCCTAAATCTATTTTGGACACTGGACCACAGTCGTCCGAACCTAACTAATGTAGTGCAAAACCTGGACTTACCCCGGCCTGGATTGGGGAGCCAGCTAACCACCTAATCGATTTAAAAGAAATGAGTCCGGTCTTTTATGAAAGAGTGGTAGGGACGTTGTATTTAAGGTTTTAGAGAGTTGGGGCCGACATCTAGAGATTTTCCTAATTGGCCCCTTTGACATATGTTGGGTGCAAAAATGCTAAACTGATGCAATTAAAATTTTGACTCTTTTGGTTTGTATCTAATGCAATGCATGCTAGTTAACAACTTCCAATCAAGTATGCTTGAATTTTTTAAAAACAGGCTTATAAAATAGTTTTTTTAGAAGACTGGACTTCCCCAGGTCCGGCACCTCGTCCTCATAGGTCAGACTATCCGGACTCTACCCGCAGGCGGGGAAGGGTCTAAAGCAAGGAAAGAGTAATGCAAAAATATGCATGCGACCCCGGGGTCGATCCCCGGCTAATTTCCTAGATTCGTTATCTTTCTATGTTATTTAGACTCACTAAAATTTTGGACTTTAATATTTTGAGTATAAAACTTTCACACCCTCACGAGCCTCACGTATCCAGGCGAAAACAAAGAGCGACATGCAATCGCCAAAAAACTAGTAAAAACAAGTAATCCTAGAGGCAATCAAATCATCACATCAAATATAAATTAATTAATAAATGTCCATGGGCAGAATTGCCTTGCTTATTACAAACCAGAATATTGCAGAAAGTAAAGTGGCCGGGCACCACTGACAACAACCCGGATTCTAAACCTAGTAACGACGCAAGTTATTTTGAGTGGGATACTCTCAATCTTCAAATCTTCAAATCTTCAATTTCATTCTTCTTTGGACTCCTTTTCTTCAATCTTCTTGGAATCTTCGTGGTGGATTACCCAAATGGACAAGAGGGCACTTCCCTCTAAGGGGGAAGGCCACTCTTTCCTCTTTGGGTAAGGAAGAGGTATGATCCAAATTTGGATTTCCAAATGGAAAAGGAGTGTTCCCTAAAGGGGTAT
Organism: Dendrobium officinale; assembly: GCA_019514585.1. Taxonomy (NCBI): domain Eukaryota; kingdom Viridiplantae; phylum Streptophyta; class Magnoliopsida; order Asparagales; family Orchidaceae; genus Dendrobium; species Dendrobium officinale. Next base: position 30,360,401 of record CM033683.1, read on the forward strand.
CCTTCCCTCTTTGGAATCCAAGCTTTGGATCTATGTATCCCAACTCAAAATCAACTTTCACAACACTTGACACTTGTACAAATTACATTTATATCAAAATAAAAGATCTAGACTCACCTGCAGGGTTATCCTAAGCAATTAATATATATAAAGCAATTATTCCCAAGCAGTTGTATATGAGCAGAAAAGAAAGTAAACACACTGGCCACGCTCTTTTTATGATTTGGGGGCTTTAGCAGCTGAAGCACCTGTGCAAAGAGTTTATAATATTTATGCATTTTTTGATTTGCCCCCTTTTTATATTGTCCTGCATGAGCGTGGCCACCTGCAGAAAACTGTGTCAACATCCAGATCGTGCCTAACCTAAGGGTAATCTAGTCGCGAAACACATCAATCCATCCACAGAGTACAGAAAAAGTAAGCAGACACAGCAAAGCAATTTCATCCACAACATGCAGTGAAAACTACGAAAAATCCGGCACACAGCAGTAAAGTAAACACCGGCCTAACCTAGATCTAGAGTTGGTTGTCCTAGCACATCATCTAAAGTGTGTGAGAAAGGTCGTGTGGCTGGGGTAGATCCTAAAGTGGGTTATTAGTTAGAGTTGTCTAAAAAAAAGTTCTGAATTTGTTAAGGCTCAAAAGGGGATTTAAGGTTAAGATTTAAGTATTAATAAATTAAAAATTTTAATTAAACCTATTTTAAAAGTTAATTGATTACTACCTTTGTTTCACACCGAGGCCGTGAAGTTTATTTCACCTTCCTTGGGGCTAAGCTAATAGCCTCGTAGGCCTGGGTTACCCAGCAGCAATCGGGGTTGATTAAGTTATTTAAATTTGTTAGAATTAAAGGAGTGGATTGATATTAAAGAGAGTTAGTTACTGATTTTAATAGATTAGTTCAGAATTTTATTAGCCTATTAAGAAAATTCTAAAGCTTGGGAGAGTTAATAGATTTTAAAGGGTATCCGGATACGCTAACTAAGGGGTCAAAATTTGATTTTCAAAATTAGAGTTAATCTTAAAGGTTTCAGATTTTTTAATAAATACTAGACCTAATTATGAGTTGTTAGACAGTTGGTAGATTCAATTTGGAGTTTTCTATCAAAAGTTATGATTTTTAGAAGTTTTAACCCGATTTTGACCTAGAGTTGACCAAAAATGTTGACTTTTTGAAATTAATGATTTTCTGGATCTTTAACATTTTTAACAAATATTAGACATTATTATGAGTTTAATGCAAGTGAGTTTAATCAATTTGGAATTTATTTGAATTAGTTATGAATTATTGAAGTTTTGGGTATTTAATGAATTTTTGAAATTGTTTAATTAAAGGCCTTGAGTTTTAATTTAGAATGATTGTAACTTTGTTTTATAATTGATTAGAGCTTATTAGGATTGTTTGTCTTTATAGGAATTTTGTTTGATTTATTTAGAATTTATCAATACAAAAGAGTAAAATCCTTAATCTACTAATTATTACAAGATCAATTAATGTCACATCAAAGTGTATTAGATCATTGGGTATATGACACTAGTTTTCTAAGTTTGAGTTCATCTCAAAAGAGAGATATGTGAAGTTCACCTAAATTGATCTAAATTTGCTAAGACTAAGTCCTTAATTGTTGTCCTTAATATCACTAGGTTATAGGCTAGTAAATCGAGGTTCTTCTAACCCTTTAAATACATACATTGCAATCACACCAATCATGAACAGGAGTACTAAATCTAAGAAAGAATGAATGTAATAAAGTTTTGAAAATTATATCTAAAATGTGTTTTAATTAGTTTGAAGGTTCATCAAATAAGCAATCATATCCTTGGCTTAACTCAATGATTTTATGCTGTATGAAGGATAACACATAGCATCATTTGAGTTTGTATGAAGTTAAGTCATTGAGAATTTAGAGGGCAATGAAGAAGAAACATAGAATTTGATTAGAATAAATTTCCTCTAAATACTCTATGAAGATTGCATGCACTTGGATATGATTACTTAATGATATCTCAAAGAGCATGTATAGAATAATTGGATAGTCATTTAATTAAGAATGAATTCTCTTTAAAACATTTGGGCAAATCATAATCTATTCAAAGGAGAATTCAAATAGGAATTCAATGAAGTTCCAAATGATTCTATACAAAGACTCTTAAGACGCATTTGGATCTCGTGATCATGCCATTTAAGACTGAGTTATGCTATTTAAAACAGAGAGTCAAATTAATTTGAAATTTAATTATAATATAAAAATGAAATTAAAGAAAATTAGGGATTAAAATACTACTTTTTTAAAATAATAAAAACCAGGCTTTGATTTTATTTTTAGAAGATAGGAAATTTAATTCCGAGAAAAATGAGTGGTTGTACACAAAATTTGGCTAAGTATTTTATTTTATATCATTTTTTGAAGTTCTGGCATTAAATTCAATTAATATAAACCTTAAAATGGGATTTACACATGGCGGCGGCTGATTGGTCCAGGCGGAAGGCGGCGGTCAAGTGGGCCAACTCACTTAAATGAGTCAGCGCCATTTGTGAGCCATTCGATCCCGCGGCTTCTGATCCGACGGACGGGATTGAATCCCGTTGCTTGATCTCAGTTGAGAGATCGGATGGCTATAGGGACCTCCGCGGTTCGCAATAGACGGACGTGATGTGTCCAGACGGGATCAGGTCATCCCTCGGTTACACAAAATCAGAGCTGAGCATTCATATGGACGAAATCCTGGCCGTTCGTGACAAATAGAGAAGACGTACGGCCCTGATTTCGTCACTGAGCTCAGGAACCCGAAAGCCCTAATTTCAAAAAATTGTTTTAAACGTCATTTACAGAGAGTTAAATGGTATGATCAGTGAGATTTAGGTGACAATAGATTAGATCAAGAATGGGGATTTGTTTTTAAGTCCTTTGATGCAATATTGAATGAGGTATTTAAAAACCTAGAAAACAAACTAGGGTTTAGGATTTATCACCGAAAGATGGATCGATTTGGTTGATTTTATCACGGTTGAACTTGTAGACTGTCCACGTGTTGATTTCCTTCAGGCCTCGAACTCGGAGAATCACTGGAAACGGAGCTAAGGGAGTTTGAACGGAAGTGGCTCTCGGTCAAGCTCCGATCTCTCCGCCGGCAGCTTCGAAACGCCAAGGATCAATGGAAAAATGTAGTTAGATCTTAGAGAAATCAAAACGAAACTCTATCTGCTCTGGGGAGTGACTAGAATCAAAGATGGCTTTCTAATGAGCTCTTCCCATTCCTCTACCCTATTCACGGGTTTGGAGCCTAAAGGGACGGTGGGGATCGATCAGGGAGAGTGCTGGGATGATGGACACCTGTCCCAGACGGTTAGGGGACAGGAGGAGCGGCTGCCTCAGGTGAGAGAGACCTTGGGTCGTTGTCAAGTAGGGAGGGGACCACTAGGTTGATAGCTCGGGTCTAGAGCCATGCCAGCAGCTGGGGGAGGTCAGGGCAGGTTTAGGAAAGCTTTTTAGAGTAAGACTTAATGCTTGGATTGGCCTGAAATGGGAAGGGGAAAGAGTTCAAATGGGTTTGACCGGGTGAGCCCATTTGAACTCCCATTGACTGTTTGACTGGTCAATGGGGGTCAAGGCCTGCTGAGTTGGCGTCAAAACAGGTTGTAGAACCTTTCCAAATGGCTGGAGGTGTTTAACTTGGGCTGGGTTCAATGGGTTGAAGGGTTTGAACACACAAATGGTTGTTTAAGCCTTGAGTTGACTGGTTGACCAGTCAACCCAATCAAGGGTTTATGGATTTCCACCTGAGTAGTCCAAATGGGCTTGTTAGGTGGATTGGAGGATGATTCCAAGAGTCATGTATGTCAATTGAATCAAAAAGGCTTAATGGGCCCTTAATGGGCTTTTAGGCCAAAACTGATTGACTTGGTCAACCAGTTGGGTTCAAGGGCTAGAACTGGATTTAACAGATTCAGAATGTCATCCTGAGTCTATTGGATGTGGTCCCAGGGTTTGGAGGGGTCGATTTGGTCAAAATCACCATTTGAACCCTTAAGGGCTTGTTTGGTCAACCTAGGTTGACTTGGTCAACCAGGTTGACCCAGGGTCTGGGTTTGGGCTCGACAGGTTTGAAATGATATTTTAAGGTTAATGGAAGTGGTTGGGTGACTTAGAGAGGTCATTTGGGTCAAAACACATGTTTGGACCCTTAAAGGGCTTCTTGGGTCAAACCAGTTGACTTGGTCAACCAGGTTGACTCAAGGGTTGGGAATAGGTTCAAAAGATTTGAAATGACATTTGGAATTTGTCGGAGGTGGTTGCATCCCATTTGGAGCTCATTTGGTTTGAAAACCCTATTTGAGCCCCATTGGGGTATTTTGGTCAATTTTGACCTATTGGTCCACTATGGTCAAAAATGGGTCTGAAAAATGCAGTTTACTGCTCAATGGGTTAAAATCAAGGGTCTGGAAGTGATTGGAAGCTTGGACAAGGGTTCCAAGGTCAAGATCTCAAAGGGGTTAAGCTCAGTGGCATAGGCTGTAAATATTTGAAGGTTTTGCACCCTTTGAATTTTAATTCAAATTCTGGGGTTAGAGACCTCAGAATGAGCTTAAAGTTGGAGGGTAGCCTCTAGAGACATGTCTTATCACTTTGCAAGTGATAGACCCTGAATCAGAGGCCATTTGATTGGGTTTTGAAATGTTGAAAAATCTCTGAAAAGGGTGTTTAGGACAGGGCCTTAAAGGTTTGAATTTGAGTTTGAACTTCTGGACTTGGAATGGGTTTTAAGTTTGAATGATTAGTATTGAAGTATCCAAATCATTTACAATCAAGTGATGATTATTAATGAATGGATGGGGTCAAAGCTAGATTGAAGTTTGGATCAAAGTCTAAGTTGAAGGTTGAATTGTCAAATTGATTGGATCAAAGTTTGGATATGTTTGAAATTTGAATTAACTTGGATTTGAATTGGATGGGGTTTGAGATTCAAAATGATCAGATAGGAATCAAATTGAAATTGGAGTGGATTAAATATAAGAATTGATTTAAAATTGAGGTTGATCAAGGGTGGAGATTGATTTGAAATTGGAGTGATTTTGAGATCTAGAAGAGTTCTAAGATCTAGGATTTAAGGGAATCCTAGGCTCTAGAATAAGCTCTAAGGTCTTGGATCTAGAAGGATCCTAGGGTCTAGGATTAATCTAGGGTCTAGGATTAATCTCTATCTTCTTTAGGACATGCAAATTCCTTTGCCAGTTTTGCTAAGGCATCTACCGAAGAATTACTTTCACGGGGAACCCTATACAAAGTGGAAATAGGAATTTGTTCCAACAAGTGAAGTGTGTACTGGTGATATTTTAGAAGATTAGGATTCAAGACTTTATAAGTTCCGGCCACTTGGTTAATAACCAGCTGGAAATCTCTAAAGATTTTAATCTCTTTAATTTTCATTAGAATTGCAAGTTCCAAACCGGTTATCAGAGCTTCGTATTCAGCTTCGTTATTTTTGCAGGGCTCCGATAAATGGTAGGAAATGTGCATCATTCCTTTTTCTAGTGTTATAAAAATTAAACCGACTCCAGCCTTTCCGAGAATTACAGATTGTTGGGTTGCATTCCTACGAGAGGATGCTGCTCCATCAAAATACAATTCCCAGACGGCTTCGTCAGATTCCCTCAAACTCATGACTTGTTCGTCGGGTAGGTCATCGTTCAGAGGAGAATCTGCCGGCAGCGGGTGTGCTGCCAGAAAATCGGCGACAGCCTGTCCTTTCACAGCACGATGAGGAGTGAAAGTAATCTCAAATTGTAGTAATATCATAGACCAACGAGCTAAACGTCCTGACAATGTAGGCCGGGTCATAAGATATTGCAAAGGATTAACTCTTGAAATCAAACTAATTGAGTGGGAGAGCATGTAATGCCTCAGTTTCCGAGCTGCAAAAACCAAAGCAAGACAATGCTTCTCAATTGACGGGTATCGAATTTCAGTAGGAAGAAGTCTCCGACTGAGGTAATAGAGAGCATTCTCTTTCCCTTCGTCGTTGACTTGAGCCAACAGGTCACCTAAAGACTCATCTAAGGCTGCAGTGTAGAGAATTAACGGCTTTCCTGGAATTGGGGCTACCAAAACTGCCAGGTTGGAAAGGTACTGCTTAATATCATCGAAAGCATTTTGACACTTCTCGTCCCATACGAACTTAGCATCTTTCTTCGCAAGGACAGAAAAGGGTAGACATCTCCCGGAAAGATTAGAAATAAACCTCCTTATATACGCCAATCTACCTTGTAGAGACCTTAACTGGGTAAGGCTCTTAGGAGATGGCATATCTAGGATGGCTTAAATTTTAGCAGGATCGATCTCGATTCCGCGGTGCCTCACTACGAATCCTAAGAATTTTCCTGAGGTGTCTCCGAAGGCGCACTTCAAGGGGTTCATTTTCAAATCGTAACGGTGCAACCGCTCAAAAAAACCTCTTAAGTCATAAAGGTGAGCCTCTTTGACGTTGCTCTTGACAACTAAATCATCAATATAGCACTCAACTTGATTATGAATTAAGTCGTCAAAGATACGGGTCATGGCCCGTTGGTAGGTTGCTCTGGCATTTTTTAAGCCAAATGGCATCACCTTGTAACAAAAGATTCCAATAGGGGTTCTGAACGCCGTATTTCTCTCATCTTCTGGGGCCATCTTGATTTGGTTATAACCCGATGAGCCATCCATAAATGAGAAAATGGCATGTGAGGAGGCAATGTCCACCATGAGTTCTGGTATTGGTAGAGGGAACTCATCTTTGGGATATGCCTTATTCAAATCCCTATAATCGACGCAAATCCGAATTTGACCATTTTTCTTTCGGACCGGCACGACGCTGGCTACCCAAGAGGGGTATTGTTCCTCTCAAATTAATCCGGCTTCTGCCAATTTCTTAACTTTAGAAACGACTTGTTGCTCGATCTCTAAGCGCATGCGTCGAGGAGCTTGTTTAATAGGAATGGCATCATGCCGAACTCCAAGTTTGTGGACTGCTACCTCAGCAGGCAAACCTGGCATTTCATCGTATGTCCAGGAAAAGCAATCCCTAAACTCGGACAACAATTGAATTAAGTCTTGGGTTTCCCAGGTTAATTTCTCTCAACTCATCGACTGTAGATTTAATTTTCTTTTCAAATTCAGGGGGTGCATCCCGAACCTGAAGATCATCGGGATAGTCTAAAGTCTCCAAACAGAGCCCATCTAGAGGACAGGAGGGATCCGTAGGGACATTTGGAGAATCGAGATGGTAAGTTATCATTAGGCAATACTCATCATCATCAAATGAACTAACGGTTCCAAAGCCAATACCACTTGTTGGATTTTTATTTATCTTTGTTCGCCAAATATTTTCATGGTATCTGGCTTGACCCTTAGTCCATCGGTATGGTATAGAACCCTTAGAAAAAGTATTTTTTACACAAACAGGGAAGTAGCCGAAAGGTAATTCCATTAATTCATTGAAATCTGCCTCCTCAAGGGTTACATCACCTTCGTCCCTTGCAGAGGAGGAGCCAGGGAAGAATTTCTGGACTTTCTTAACTTCACCATCCAAGTTGGGGGCCACTTTGACTTCTAACCCTATAATCCTGCCTGCCGACAGTGGGGTCAGAGAAAGGGCCTCAATCCTTCTGCTGAGCTTTTTATACATTGTTAATTCAGGCTCGTCACTTTTAACTTTTGATATATCTGCCTCAGGGTCACTGTCCTGGTGTAAGGTGAGATCAAATTTTGGAGGAGTATTTATGTTTTGGTAATCGAGAGAGAGGGCAGCACCCTGATTTTCTAATTCATCGTCACAGTCTGATTCCAAATCAATATACACAGGTGCTGCTCTCCTATCTAATAAAGCACGGCCTCGACCTCGTGCCCTTAAAGCCATCCTCCCACCTCTTTGAGGTAATGTGCTTGGAGGCCTAAGGAAAATGATATCAGAGTCATCTTCACTACTCGATTCAGTCATTTCTTGATCGATATTTTTGTCTTCTTCTTTCTTTTGGTTGAATTTTTGTCCAACCATTTTCTCCTCAATTTTGATCTCCAATTTAGAACGGGACGAGGACCCTTTTGATATGAAATACGCAGCATCTTCGTAGATCCCAATTTCTTGAATTGAAAATGGTTGTAGATCACCCTTAATCGCATGTTCAATGCCGTCTCGTTGATACTTAACGCATTGGTGCAGGGTAGATGGAACCATTCTATATTCGTGAATCCAAGGTCTACCTAGAAGTGCGTTAAAGGACGTAGTTGAATCAATTATGTGGAATTTAGCTTCAGTTTTTAACCCTCCTATTTCTAGGAGTAAAGTGATTGAACCTAAAGCCCTCTCGCCCTTCTCGTTGAACCCACGAAGCACCAACCTGTCGGTTGAAAGCTTGCTAGTATCAACTCTGAGATAAGCAAGAGTCTTTATGTTCATCACGTTGACCGATGCACCTAGATCAACAAGGACTCTTGATAACTTGAAATTTCCCACATCTACGGTAATGTAGAGTGGGCGGTTATGGTCGGCAGTTCCTAAAAGTAAATCTTCGTCTGAAAAGGTAACCCCGGGAACCTCTTTGAAGTAGAGAGCCTCACCTTTTGAAGTTGCAGCCAACTGTGTTAAACAAATCTCGGGGTCGAGAAGTGCTTTAATTAAAAGACTCCCTCATTTCTTTGGAGAGAAGGAGAGCGTCATAAATATTTAATTTCGCTGGCAACTTCCTAAGGTGGGCTAGAACATTGTAATCAACCTTAGGAAAGACAGACTCGAAACCAGGAGGAATTAAAGGAAATTCTGGTTACTGTGGAGAACCTGGATTTAAATCTTCGAACGGGGATTGCTTGCCTTTGTCCTGAGGGGGTAACCTAGGAGGTAAGACTTTAGCTCCACGGAGTTGCACCTGCTCGATATCCTCAGGCGGGCAAACTAGAGCGGTGTCTACACTCACTGTAGGCATTGGATCATCATTTCCCGAAAGAGAGTCAGAATCTGAAAACTCTATCTCGATAGGACTTCCCTGAAAATCAAATTGGGGGAAATCACTTTCTGATAAGGCTTCACATTCGACATCTTCTTGAGTAGTCGACTCGGGAAGGTCGGTTTGATTAACATCAAGATTTATTTATTTAGGAGTTTGATTTAAAACAGGAGAGTCATCAATTTGCATTTGAGATTCATGGTCAATCATCAAGACAGAAGTAGAAGGATGTTTTTTATTCATCTTTTGACTCTTCGTCTTTGATGGGACAAAGTAAAAGTCAGATAACAAAAGAGGGGAAAGGGTTTTAACACCACCATCCACCATTTTAATACATCTCTCATCCACACACTTCCTCTCTACAAAATAAAATTTCTTTTCTTTTATATTTTTCTCAGTAGTTCCTACGACTACTGGAGAGGGAAGTGGCTCAACATCCTTCTGCGAAGCATCCAGGTCAACCTTCCACGCCGGGGCCTGGGCTATCGTAGTCAGCTGTTGAGAAAGACGAAAAGACTTGTTAATCGACTTTTTAAGTGCCCGAGACAAAGCGATGTCCCAACCATCTTCAACAAAACAAGGAAGGTTAAGAGAGTTACCTGAAATGGTCTTAATGGAAGCTTTTTCCGGATCGACCAAGTATTCCTTAGGAATTATAATGTTACCTTGGGTGTAGTTCCTCTCAAGCCAATCTTTGAACACAACACAGTCCACAAGTGGGTGACTAAGCATCCGATGGTATGGACAGTACTTAGGATAGTCTTTCTTAGCCTCATCCTCGGGTCTCCTAGCCTCTGGCAACTGAAAATCAGGTTTCTTTAACAAGCTCTTGAAGATCTTCTTAACTGACTACCTTTTAAATTGATAAGGCTTTGCTAATCTCTCTCTAAAAGGGATGAAGTTAGGATCTCTAGTATGTTGAGGAACTATCTGAAAGGGCTGCTTCTGAGCTGGCTGTGGCGGTGGTGGTGGAGCAACAATGGGCTGACTAGTCATTGGCCTTTTTCCCTTGTCAACTACCGACACTACTGCCTTCTTCTCAAAAGTCTTAACCAATCTAGGACCTTTTTTGTCTTCAGACTGCTCTCGTAGGAATGGCATCTTATGAGCCTCTTCCTACAGATTTTTAGCTTTATTAAGTAGTTTTTCAAAAGTTTTAATGGTGAAACCCTTCAGGAGGAAAGCAACAGGGCCATGGATATTCTTAAGAAGGATCTCCACCGCATGTTGCTCTTGCAACTGGGGTTCACACTTCATCGAGAGGTTTCGCCACCTCAAGATGTACTCAACCAGAGACTCTCCCAGCTTTTGTTTCTCAACAACAAGATCGCCCACAGTAGTTCGTTGTTGCGCTCCAGAAAATCTTTTAAGGAAAAGATTTTCTAGATCGTTAAAAGTTTTAACTGAACCATTGGGCAGATCGGCGTACCATTCAAAAGCAATGCCGAATAGACTACTCACAAATTGGCAAAATAGTAGAGCATCTGACCCCCCTGCATTGCAACAGCTTGCTCGGAAGTGGGCCAGATGCTGTCTCAGATTTTCAATTCCAGTGAAGATTTTAAAAGTTGGTGGCACATAGCCCTTTGGGTAAGGAACTAAGTCTTATTCTTCGTGGTAAGGTCTACCCTTTGGAATAGACGCGGTTCCTTGTGAAAGGACTAAGGCCTCCCTTACCTGGTCCTCAATTAATTGCTTAATATCCTTTTGAGGCAGAATCGGAAGAGCGGTGGAAACCGTGGGGTAAACTGGAGGTGCTTCTACTGGACAAGGAAGGGTCACAGGTGGTGACTCGAGAGGTTTGGAACTAAATTCTGCCTTTTTGGCCTTTTCCGTAAGTTCTCGAGCTGACTGCTGGATTTTAAGAGACTCTTGCTGTGACTTATCCAACTTTTCTTGCATCTCCCTAACTTGTGACATCATGCTTGCAAGCTGAGTCTCCAAGTTTTTTATGTGCTCTTCATCTCTGGCCTTTAAAGACTCATCTGAATCTGACTCGGTAGCATGTGAATCATCATCTTTAACAAATCGACGTTTGCTGGGCTCAGTTTCTTTATTAGATTCCCTAGTCTCAACCATATGAATGCTACCAACATAATCATCTTCATCTCCAAGGAGATCATCCAGCTCAGGGTCAAAAGAGGCCATTCCCTCTTTATTCAACAAAATATTTCTTATTTCTTGAATTACCTCCTCAACCGGTCTATCCCCAATTGACTGAGGATTGAGGGGTAGATATCCTTTGTACTCAGCCATATCGAATAATTCTTCAGAATCCAGGCGGGCAATAATTTCTGTAAGTTTTGGATTAGGATCTGGTTGAGACTTTGTATCCAGTTCATCTTCCATTTCTAGATCCTGGTCAATTCTCTCCTCTTCGACTATCCCAGAACTGGTACTTAGAAGAGTGGCATCCTCTACGGGGAGAGGGACATATACCTCGGGGGGAGAAGCAGGAGCTTGTAAAGTGATAGCTCCTACCTCTGGCAAGGTAAGGTCCTCAGACACGTGACTAAGGAGCCTAGGAATGACACTCGGACCTTGGGGATCATCAACTGGGGCAACAGGGGTGGTGGTTATTGAATCTTGAACTAAACTGGCTGTGGGAGAACTGTCAACTGTAACAACTGGGGTACTAGTCTGGACATCCATCAAGTCAACTGAAACCGGAGTGGGGTTGGCTGGAACTCGTTGGAGCTGCAAAATGAACTTAAAAGTTCTAGGAGGTGGTGGCAGACTCTCCAACTTAGTCCTCTTTGGCACATATTTCTTTTCAGGAGATTTGGGTCTTTTCCCTTTAACGTCCAGATGTTTTAATGCTTCATTCCCCTTGGGGTTAACAATCACTGAGGCCAACCTTACAGCTTTGGGAGGGGGTACCGGGGGTCTACCATGAGGATGGCGGCCTCTCTCAGACCCAGTCAACACAATACCCTCCGTCTTGGAAGAAGGAGGGCATGGCGCCCAGTGATATCCATCAACTAGCACAGAAGTGGCAGGCTGCCTAACATATTTCTTGTTTCTCCTAACATGTTGTGGAGTTAGGTTCTTAGCCTCAGATGCCTCTTCTTTCAACACTTCCTTCTGGAAGCGATGGGAGATCACTCCCTTCAGCTGGCTCAAATACTGCTCTTTGGTTTGTCCAGATTGTGCAGCACAGGTATGAATTATATTCCTTAGTGCTCTAGTCTTCTATAGATGTTTCTCTTTTGAAGTCTTCTTAGTCGAGTAGTCGACTGGACATGGTGGGGAACGGGCTATCCTAGATATCCTCTCCTCCCCTTGAGCAGAAGCTAAGGGGAAAAAGCGACTCCATTTCAGAAGGGGAGAGGATGGAGGAATAGGTAGCTCCTCACCAGTCTCAGGCTCTACCTGAGCTAAGGTCTTAAAAGGCACAATCCTTTTGGCCTTAGAGATCCTCTTTCTAAGTCTCCTTAAGTTGTTCTTCTTCTGATTCTTAGTTGAAAAGGTAAGCCCAAAACAAGACCCTTCTTCAAAAACAGATTTGACCTCAGTAGGGACCTCAACAACTGACTCAGGCAACTTTGGTGTCTCAATCTCAATAGGTGCAACATAAGTAGCTCCCACAATCAACTCAAGCTCAGGGGTGGGATTCTTGGTGGCATCCAACTTGACTACCTCTTGTCCATCCATGTAAAACTCAAGAGTATCAAACCCAATCCAAAAACAACAGTTCTCCCTTGGTCATTCACAGTCGAAGAGAGTTCACGGTCAAAGGTAAAGATCAACTTGCCAGCCATTGGATATTCTCTGAAAATTAAAGAATGGTTTGAAATTAGATTTCTTGAAGAAGAAGTGTTCATCATTTTAAAACTTAAAGCTTGTAGGATAATCCCAACCTCCCAACACATATTGAATGGTAGGAACCTTCAACACATGTTAGGGAGATAAAGAGACTAAGTACATGCCAAAAGGGGAAAAAAAAATTAGAAGAGATCAACATATGTTAGCCCATAAAGTGATCATATGAGGTAGCATATGAGGTTTTGGAATAAAAAGGTTTTTTGGATTTTTATTTTGGAAAGAATTTGAAGTTTTAATGATTTGAGATGGATTCTTCTTATAAGATCCAAAACACAACGGACGGAGTTTCCTCTTGCCTGAAGGCTTATGGAACTGTAAGAAAATCCCAAGTAAAGTCAACGGTCTAGCCTCTTTATTCTTGAAAGTTAAAATGGTAAAGAGGTTAAGAATAGTGTATCTCAAATCTTCTTAATAATCAAAAGTCTTTTCTTTTCAATTTCAAAAGAGATATTTTGAAAGTGGCATTATTAAAATAATTTTTTTTCAAAACGAACATTTGGAGGTCCGATTTGACGCTGTCGCCTTATAAGAAATCCTAGGGCAGAAGGTCAAAATCGGAACGATTAAATTAACAAGTAACAAATTTTTGGGAGGTAGAACCTCTCTTTTGATGTTTTAAGTTATTTTAGATGTTGGCCACACTCACCCAAGAAGGAAATGGATTGAGGGACAAACGGAAGAAAGGTAGTTAAGACTACCGATGAAACAAAATTTCATTCTTATTAAAGATGGAGAGAGAGATTTGTCCCACCGGGCGTGCCATTTTTTGTTTGTGGAATTTTGAAAACATATTTTAAAAATATTAGTCTTCTTTGGGGATTTTAAGATTAAGGTTGAGCTCTAATTCTAAGGTCGAATCAACTCGTTAGAAAGAGTATATCACCCCGGGGGACAAAGATAAACTTTCATAACGGTGTTCAGACTTAGAATTATGTAAACTCATCTTGAACAAAGTAGAGTTCAACTAAATACCCAATTACAATATTCAAGAAGTATGATCGTCGCATTCACATCCAAAGCCTTATCGAAGAAGGATGTATCTCCCCAAAGGGAAATGACACCATTCTACGATAATTCTTCTAATGCAACGACGACGATCATTCTTTAACTTTTCCCAAAGGAATCTAGTGAAGTTTTAAAATCATTTTTAAAATCAGGTGTGTGGGGTTCCAAACCTCCTACGAGCGCAAGCCCTCGTAGTTAATTACATCATAGGGAGACAAAGTCCCCTACGAAAACTCTCGATTAGAATAAGAATGAAATTTTGTAAGATTTTCTATGAGAGTGATATCAAAGCATGAATATAATTATTGGAAAATCAAAAGGGAATGGATCAAGATTGAGCAGTTATTAACATATTCAAAGGAAGAGAGGTAGGGGACACCTTGAGATTCTAGAACCATCCGGAAGTGTCCCAACTTAGTCTAAGTGTTGGGCTTTATATTTTGGGTTAAAATGATATTTAATTAAAGTCAAGCATTTTATTAGAAATTTGGGACTATATTCCCGAAGTTTGGGTTCTTATGATCAAAGATCTGCCCTGGATCCGAAATCTATTTTGGACACTGGACCACAGTCGTCCGATCCTAACAAATGCAGTGCAAGGTCTGGACTTACCCCGGCCTGGATTGGGGAGCCAGCTAACCACCTAGTCGATTTAAAAGAGATGAGTCCGGTCTTTTATGAAAGAGTGGTAGGGACGTTGTAATTAAATTTTTGGAGAGTTGGGGCCGACATCTAGAGATTTTTCTAATTGGCCCCTTCAACTTATGTTGGGTGCTAAAATGCTAAACTGATGCAATTAAAATTTTGACTCTTTAAGTTTGTATCTAATGCAATGCATGCTAGTTAACAACTTCCAATCAAGTATGTTTGAAATTTTTAAAAACAGGTTTATAAAATAATTTTTTAGAAGACTGGACTTTCCCAGGTCCGGCACCTCGTCCTCATAGGTCAGACTATCCGGACTCTACCCGCAGGCGGGGAAGGGTCTAAAACAAGGAAAGAAGAAGTGCAGAAATATGCATGCGACCCCGGGGTTGATCCCCGACTAATTCCCTAGATTCCTTATCTTTATATGTTATTTAGACTCACTAAAATTTTAGACTTTTAAAGTTAAGAGTATAAAACTTTCACACCCTCATGAGTCTCACGTATCCAGGCTAAAACAAAAAGCGGCATACAATCGCCAAAAAACTAGTAAAAGCAAGTAATCGTAAAGGAAATCAAATCATCACATCAAATATAAATTAATTAATAAATGTCCATAGGCAGAATTGCCTTGGTTATTACAAACCAGAGTTTTGTAGAAAGTAAAGTGGTCGGGCACCACTGACAACAACCCGGATTTCAAGGCTAATAATGATGCAAGTTATTTTGAGTGGGATACTCTCAGTCTTCAAATCTTCAAATCTTCAATCTCGTTCTTCTTTGGACTCCTTTTCTTCAATCTTCTTGGAATCTTCGTAGTGGATTACCCAAATGGACAAGAGGGCACTTCCCTCTAAGGGGGAAGGCCACTCTTTCCTCTTTGGGTAAGGAGGAGGTATGATCCAAATTTGGATTTCTAAATGGAAAAGGAGTGTTCCCTAAAGGGGTATCCTTTCCTCTTTGGAATCCAAGCTTTGGATCTATGTATCTCAACTCAAAATCAACTTTCACAATACTTGACACTTACACAAATTACATTGATATCAAAATAAAAATCTAGACTCACCTGTTAGGTTATCCTAAGCAATTAATATATAAAAAGCAGTTATTCCCAAGCAGTTGTATATGAGTAGAAAAGAAAGTAAACACATTGGCCACGCACTTTTTATGATTTGGGGGCTTTAGCAGCTGAAGCACCTGTGCAAAGAGTTTATAATATTTATGCATTTTTTTTTATTTGCCCCCTTTTCATATTACCCTGCATGAGCGTGGCCACCTGCAGAAAACTTTGTCAACATCCAGATCGTACCTAACCTAAGGGCAATCTAGTCGCCAAACACATCAATCCATCCACATAGTACAAAAAAAGTAAGCAGATACAGCAAAGCAATTTCATCCACAACATGCAGTAAAAACTACAAAAAATCTAGCACACAGCAGTAAAGTAAACACCGGCCTAACCTAAATCTAGAGTTGGTTGTCCTAGCACATCATATAAAGTGTGTGTAAAAGGTTGTGTGGCTGAGGTAGGTCCTAAAGTGGGTAATTAGTTGAAGTTGTCTAGAAAAGTTATGAATTTGTTAAGGCCTAAAAGGGGATTTAGATTAAAATTTAAGTATTAATAAATTAAGAATTTTAATTAAACATATTTTAAAAGTTAATTGATTACTACCTTTGTTTCACACCGAGGCGGTGAAGTTTATTTCACCTTCCTTGGGGCTAAGCTAATAGCCTCGTAGGCCTGGGTTACCTAGTAGCAATCGGGGTTGATTAAGTTGATTTAAATTAGTTGGAATTAAAAGAGTGGCTTGATATTAAAGGGAGTTGGTTACTAATTTTAATGGATTAGTTGAGAGTTTTATTAGCCTATTAAGAAAATTCTGGAATTTGGGAGAGTTAATGAATGTTTGAAGTTATCCGGATATGTTAACTAAGGGGTCAGAAATTGACTTTTAAAGTTAGGTTTAATCTTAAGGATTTAAGATTTTTAATAAATACTAGACCTAATTATGAGTTGTTAGACAGTTGGGACACTCAATTTGGAGTTTTCTATCAAAAGTTATGATTTTTAGAAGTTTTAACCCGGTTTTGACCTAGAGTTGACCAAAATGTTGACTTTTTGACTTTGACCAGATTTTGAGGGTTTAATATTTTGGAAAATACTAGATTTTAATTAGAGTCATTAGCCACTGAGTTGGATTGATTTAGAATTTTATACAATTAGTTATGAATTTTGGAAGTTTGGGTATTTATTGGAATTATTAAATTATTTCAATTAAGGGCCCTTTTAATGATTTGAACCCAAATGAGTCCTAAACTTCTTGAAATCAACTCCAAAGATCAGAAATGATCTATGGAGAGATCAGCAAGTGTTTAAATATTTTTTGGGATTTTTAATAATTTTTAATTAATTAAAATTGATTAAACATTGATTTTGATTAAAATTAAATTAGAATATATTTTAATGTCAAATGAAAGGGATTTTAATTTTCACTCATTAAGAGATGAATTGAAGTTAGTTGGGGATATTTTAAGGAATTTTAAGAATTAAATCAGATTTATTAAAATTTTATTAGGACTAAAGGGTTATTTCTAAGGGGGATTATTATGGTTCCTACTTGAGAAACCAAATGGACTCTAAATTTGATGAAATTTGGACCATAGGATCACCTAACCCTAAGGAGTAAACCCACCAAATTTGAGCTCAAATGGAGTACTCTAAGGTGGTTAACTAAACCACCCAACGTGAGCTCTAAGTCACTTTCAAACCACTATAGGGGTGTATCCTAAGCTTGGATTGGGGCAAAATCAGTGGCTCTACATTCCTTATCCTACACATCATCAGCACACAAAAAATCACACCCTAAATCCCATTGGATAGGTCTATACCCCATTTTGAATTTAAGGGTCAAACCATGACCCTTAAACTTAAAATTTTGGGAAAATGCCCTTGAACATCTTAAAAAGGGGAGATAAAATTTGGACATGTCAAAAACATGTTCAAATTCAATCTCCCAAAATTCCATGCCTGGTGGACTTGTATTTAAAGAATAATTAAAGAAATTAACAAAATGCTCAAACTTAAATTAAACCTAACACTGACCTAACAAGGGCATGGAACCATAAGGCTTTTGTAGGTCTCCCTGAGACCTTTCCAATGTGCCTAAGAACACCTAATTTGGACAAGTGTGAGGGGAGATATGAATTCCCAAAGTTCCCTTGAATTTATGGAATTATTAATTCGGCCATTACACAGTCAGCGCTCCCTTTACACGTGCCGCGCGCTGATTGGCTGGGCAATCATTAGCGCTAACTGTTAACGATCGGATTAACCACAGCCGTCGGATGGCGGATCGGACGGCTGGGATCAGACGCGCTTCGAAACAGCGGGATCTAATCCGAGTCGTTGATCAGAATCAACGGCTGAGATTTTGTCTTCAACCTTCGCTCTTATCCGAGGCAGTGAACCTTTTCCGGCGTGATCCGAGTGATCCCGCCGGCGAACTTCGACGAAATTTCACAGGGAGGATTAGGGGGGTGGAAACCTTCAATCCAATGGTGGAAATCCGTTGGGGTGAAGGTTTCCTTCACACTTGACCGGACTACCTAGCTAGGGAGCTCGGGATGAAGGAATTACCGCAGAGAAAGCCTCAATGGATGAGCTTCTCTATCTGGAAGCTTCAGGAGATGAAGGCGAGTAGGTTTCCTTCAGAGGCCACGACTGGAGGATGGCCGGAGGTAGGACTTCGAGCGGGACGCCAAAGCCTTTCGCTGGAGTTTGCTCGAAGTGATGGAAGGAGAGGTCTGGGAGCTCGAGGGAAGATGCTGGGAGATTGGGGGAACTCTGGGGAGTCGTTCTGAAACATTGGGATCGATCCTTGAGCTCTGGGGAGCACCAGCCTATTCAGCCTCCTCCCACGAGCTCGGACGGCCAGGATTGAATCGGAGGGGGTCTCGGATTGATGCCAAGTGGAAAGGGGCGCCGTTCCAGAGAGCTTGTGAGCCTCAAGCCGGCGAGCCACAGCCTTTGGAAGGCTTTCGGTCAGGATCGGCCTGGGGGGACCACCGGAGCTTGCTCTCCATTGGTTTCGACTGCCGCCGGCCATGGTCTAGGTCGGTTTGACCAGGGAAGGCCGATGGGGACACACTGGAGCTGAGAGTGGAGCCAAATTGGTCTGGGGAAGCTGGGGTCGATCCGGTGGCTCGGTTGGGCTCAAACCTGCTTGGTTTGAGTCGAATTGAGCTCGATCCAGGTCAGGTCAAACCCTAGGTTCGGTATGGGAGGCAGGCCTGGGTCTGGTGCACCCAATGCAAGTGGCAATTGGGTCAAATTTGATCTGGATTAAAAGATGGCTCGAGTTGATCGAATCCTGCTTGGTTCGGGTCGATTTGGGCTCAACCCAGGTCAAGCCAGACCCTGGGCTTGAGGTGGGGAGTTGGTCTGGGTCTGGTGCACCCAATACAAGTGGCAATTGGGTCGAATTTGATCTGGATTAAAAGATGGCTCGGGTCCAAGTGTTTTTGGCTACTTTGGGTTAGCCTAACTCTTGACCCAAGTTAGCCCAAGGCATGGGCTGGCTGGAGGAGAAGTATTGAACTCAAGGCCACCTATGGGAGGTGTTTGTTGAGTTCAATTGGGCTTGGGTTGAGAGTTGGCTCAATCCCAAGTGATTTCGGGCACTTTGGGTTAGCCTAACTCTTGGCCCAAGTGAGCCCAAGGGTTGGGCTGGTCAAGAAAGGTGTATTGGGTCAATGTGAACTCAATGGAGGTGTTTGTCAAGTTCAAATTGACTTAGGTCAAGAATTGGCTCAATCCCAAGTGGTTTTGGACACTTTAGGTTAGCCTAACTCTTGACCCAAGTTGGCCCAAGGGTTGGGCTGGTCAAGGAAGGTGTATTGGGTTGATGGGAACCCAATGGCACCATGATTTGGATTCAATTTGGTTAAGGTTGAGAGATGGCTCAAGGGAGACCTCTCTTTGGTCACTTGAGTCAAGCCAAATGGATAACCCAAGTGAGCCAAAGGCTTGGGCCTCCAAGAAAGATCCCTTGGGTACCCAAGGGGTCATCCCATACATTCAAAGGACTTGGAATGGACTAGATTCAAAATTTTGAAAAAGGAAGGGTGTATGGGTCCATGGGTCAAAACTGGTTTACTTGGTCAACCAGGTTGACCCAGGGTTTGGGTTTGAGTTCAACAAGTTAATTTTAACATTTAAAATTCATTGGAAGTGGTTTCAAAGAGTTTGGAATTGATTTGAGTTGAAATGGGCACTTGAAATCCTATAAGGGTATTTTGGTCAATTTTGACCTATTTGTCAACTAGGGTCAAAAATGGGTCTGAAAAATGCAGTTTACTGTTCAGTGGATTAAAATCAAAAGTCTGGAAGTGGTTGGAGGCTCTGATAAAGGCTCCAAGATCAAAATCTGAAAGGGGTTAGGTTCAGTGGCATAGGCTGTAAATATTTGAAGGTTTTACAGCCTTTGGATTTTAATTCAGATTCTGGGGTTAGAGACCTCAGAATGAGCTCAAAGTTGGAGGGTAACCTCTAGAGAAATGTCTTATCACTTTGTAAGTGATAGACCCTGAATCAGAGACCATTTGACTGGGTTTTGAAATATTTGAAAAATCTCTGAAAAGGGTGTTCAGGACAAGGCCTTAGGGCTTTGGATTTGAGTCTGGATTTCTGGATCTGGAATAGATTTCAAGTTTGAATGATCAATATTGGGGTATCCAAATCATTTACAATCATGTGGTGATTGTTAATGAATTGATAGGATCAAAGCTAGATCAAAGGTAGAATCAAAGTCTAAATTGAAGTTTGGATTGTCAAATTAACTGGATCAAAGTTTGGGTGTGCTTGAAGCATGAATTAATTGGGATTTGAGTTGAATAAAGTTTGAGATTTGAATTGATCAAGGGCTGAATCAAATTGAAGTTGGAGTTGATCAAAGGTAGGAATTGATTTGAGGTTGAGGTTGATCAAGGGTGGGGATTGATTTGAGTCTAGATTGGTCCTAAGATCTAAAGGGGTTTTAGGATCTAGGATCTAAGGGAATCCTAGGCTCTAGAGTAGGCTCTAAGGTCTGGCTCTAAAATAGGATCCTAAGGTCTAGAGTGGACCCTTGGATCTAGAATTAATCTGGAGTTTGGAAGGGCCTTAGTGACCTCATACAAAAATGAGGTCAACAGTGCTGTATGTCGTCGTGGTCTAGGGGGAGCTGCTGCTTGGGTTTCTTCTCGTTATTCTTCATCAAAAATTGGGTCTGCAAGCTCATGTCCCTGATGGAATAGAATATGGAAAGAGGCATCCGTATAATAGATTACAAGGTTATCGGGTTCACAAGAATAGGTCAATTGATATTTATTTTGGAGGATATTTCCTATAAGGTGACCAAGAGCTATATTTTGTTTTTGATGAGTGGTAGGGAGGAGAACAAAGGTCATATGGCGAATATAGTCAATTATCAAATCGTCCTCATCAAATTTGGTGTTGGTCATATTTAAATAGGTCACAATAAAGAGAGTCGGTGTCATGTTAACCCGGTTACCAGCTTTGGTTATGATTGAGGTTCGAAGGACGTGTTGAATGATTCTAAGGTTTCGAGATAGAGATTGGACTAGTGGTTGGTGTTGATAGAATGTGGCCTTCCTAAGGACTTGATTAACCTCACTCCATTCAAAGTCATTTGTGAGAAAAGAACGCACCCTTGGCCCTTCAGTAGATAGCCCAAGGTATTGGGCGATGTCAGCTTTTGTAATTTGGACATTTTGTCGACACACAATATAGTTGAAGGTGAGATTATCGACAGTGTAGGTAAGATTTGCAAGGAATTTAAAAGGAGTTCAGAATTATAGGGGATGACTAGGGTGAGATGGTATTGTAGAGTGGTAGAGGCAAAGAGGTTCAGTACCTCGAAGTTAAGAGCCTCCTGATTCAGAAGTCTGGATGGCGTAATTTTGCAGGTTCGAAACTTGTGGTAAGCATCTTCATTTTTGAAATTCAAGAAGTGGGCGGTGTGGCGGTGAGAGGAAGACGAGCTTCCAACTTCCAAGCGACCTCTCTTGCTGGAGCCAGACATTGTGTAAGGGCTGAGTAAAATGTGATAGGGAGTGAGTGAGTTGAGTGAAGTGAATTCTGCCAAACCAGTCGTTTTATAGAAACTTTTCATTATCATACAGTACAATTGAGGATCGTATAGTACGATAGGGTAATAATTGTTCTAACGTTTCGTACCGAGAAAAGGTGGTCAAAATGTACAGTACGATGGTTATCGTATAGTACGATCAGAGGAATATCATTCGTTCTGAGGGTTGTTAGGACGACTTCTGACCAAAAGTTTCGTACAATATGAATAGGTCAATAATATAGTACGAACAACATTAATAACGTACCAAAGCCATTTATGTCGTCCTCATCCGTTTGCTTAGGTAGATCGTACAGTACGAAAGGTATGTATCATACAATACAAACACCAATAATAATGTACAAAACCAAGTTAATTCGTCCCAATCCGTTTTCTGACATGGACCGTACAATACAAAAAGGAATTATCGTATCGTACGATTAGCAATAATGTCGTACCAGACAGATTAAATGATTACAAGCATTATGATGTAAATCATACAGTACGATGGGGATCGTTTGGTACGATCAACAGAGCCAAAATTTGTAGGTGGATAGATTTTGTGTGGATTGAGATATATCGTACAGTATGATAGGGGTATCGTACAGTACGATAAAATGTCAAATTTAAAGTTTTTGTTTAGTGAGTGTGTGATGATCAGGAGCAGCCTTAGAAGAGATTTTTTTTTTGTTTTTTTTGTTTTGTTTTTTTTTTGCAGTAATGTCAATGACACCTAATCTAGTCCTCAATGTGCTAAAGGTGTCAAATGGTAGTGGTTTTGTGAATATGTCCACCAATTGATCTTCTGTAGCATTGTGATGCAATTCTATATCTTCCTTAGCAACGTGATCTCTAATGAAATGGTGTCTAATGTCTACGTGTTTCGTTCGAGAATGTTTAATTGGGTTCTTAGATATGCAAATTGAACTTATGTTGTCACACAAGATCGAGATGGTTCCAACAGGTAGGTCAAGTTCAAGAATTTGTTGTTTTAACCATAGTACCTGTGCAACACAACTTCCTACTGCAATATATTCTGACTCGGCTGTGGAAAGTGCTATTGAGTTTTGCTTCCTACTGGACCAAGAAACTAATAATTATCCTATGAATTGGAAGGTTCCAGAGGAGCTTTTTTTATCTATCCTACATCCTACAAAATCAGAATCTGAGTACCCTAAGATTTCAAAGGAAGTGCTGTACCTAGGATACCAAATTCTTAAGTTTGGGGAGCCTAGTAGATATCTAAGGATTCTCTTGACCATAGTTAAGTGAGACTCTTTAGGATCAGCTTGAAAACAGGCATAGAGGCACACACTAAACATTATGTCCGGTCTACTAGAAGTTATGTAAATAAGGGATCCAATTATTCCTCTATATTTTTTCTGATATTCTGATTTTTCCACTATGTTCTTTGTCTAATTAAATTATTGAGCTCATTGGGGTGTTCATAAGTTTAGCACTATCAATTTCATATTTTTTCAAAATATCCTTAATGTTCTTTGATTGGCTAAGAAAAGTTGCGTTGTCCATTTGTTTTATACTAAAGCTAAGAAAGTAATTAAGTTCTCCCATCATGCTCATTTCAAACTCATTACTCAGTGTTTTTGAAAATTCATCACACAAGTTTTTATCTGAAGATCCAAACAAGATGTCGTCCACATAAATTTGAATAATGAGAATTTCTTATTCGACCTTTTGAAAAAGAGTGTAGTATCTACACTGCCCTTTTCAAATCCTCTATCCAATAGGAATGTGCTAAGTCTTTCGTACCATGCTCTAGGTGCTTGCTTTAATCCATAAAGTGCCTTCTTTAATTTAAATACATGGATTGGAAATTGTGAACTTTCAAATTTGGGGGGTTGCTTAACATAGACATCTTCCTTAATAATCACGTTCAAAAATTCACTCTTTACATCCATTTGATATAATTTAAAGTTCTTGAAGCAAGCAAAATCTAAGAGCACTCTTATGGCTTCTAGTCTAGCAACAGGGGCAAATGTTTCTTCAAAGTCTATTCCCTCAATTTAGTTGTACCCCTTAGCTACTAATATGGCTTTATTCCTTATTATTGTTCCTGAATCATTCACCTTATTTTTGAAGAACCATTTTGTTCCAACAACACTTTGTTCTTTAGGTCTCTTGACTAACTCCCAAACATTATTCCTAGTGAATTGGTTCAGTTCTTCTTGCATTGCTAGAATCCATAATTCATCTCCTAAGGCTTGATCTATACTTGTAAGTTCCATCATAGAGATGAATGTTGAATAACTAACCTCTTTCCTAAGTCCACGCCTAGCTGTTACACCTTCTGATGGGTCTCCTAAAATTAACTCTTTAGGATGACTAGAAAAATATCTCCATTCTCTAACCAAATCTTCCTGAAGTTCTACCCTTTCTCTTAAGGTCATAGTATCGACTCCTTGAATTGCCTCTATTTCATCATCTTCACTTCTATATTCAGCGGGCTTATCTGATTCATCAAACACCATATGGGTGGACTCTTCTACTACAAGGGTTCTCTTATTGAAGATTCTATAGGCCTTACTTACAAATGAATAACCTAAGAAGACACCCTCATCAGACTTGGGATCAAATTTTCCCAATGGAAGTTTGTCATTTACCAAAATGAAGAACTTGCACCCGAAGACATGTAAATGTGAAAGATTTGGTGTCGTACCCTTAAGGAGTTCATAAGGAGTTTTATTCAGCTTTGATCTAATGTTTACCCTATTTAAACATAACAAGTTGTGTTGACTGCTTCTGCCCAAAAGTATCTTGGAAGGGTATACTCCGCTAACATTGCCTTAGCAGCTTCTACCAAAGTTCTATTCTTTCTTTCTTCTATACCATTTTGCTAAGGTGTTTTAGGGCCTGAGAAATTGTGTTTAATTCCTATCCCTTGACAGAATGACTCAAACCTATCATTTTGGAACTCTCCACCATGATCGCTATGGATTGTTGATATTTCACAACCTAGTTTTCGTTGAATCCAAGTGGAGAATACCTTAAATTCCTCAGAAGACTCATTCTTCTGTGCTAGGAATCTTACCCAAGTGAATATAGTGAAGTCATCTACAATCACAAATTCATAATTTTTTCCACCTAGGCTGGCTGTATTAACGGGTCCAAATAAGTCCATGGGTAGGATTTCTAGTGGCCTAGAGGTGATCACATCTCTAATTGAATGAAAGGATGATTTGACTTATTTTCCAAGTTGGCAAGCATCAAACAAGTGATCCTTAGTAAAGTCTAACTTAGGTATGCCTCTAACTAGGTTTGACTTATGTGTTCTATGGTGTATTGTGCATGTATGAGCTATGTGACCTAGCATGCCACAAGAGAAGCACCTAACACCAGGAAATGGGTTTACTAACCAATGTGGGTAATGGTGCCTCTTCCTAAAGTGGTGTGATGCATGCTGTGTTTGGGGTTGACTAGGTTGGGCTAATATGGGTGATGCAATTTTTTCTTCTAGTTCTTTGATTCTTTCTTTGAATGTATTATTTTGATATGTCAATCCATGAACTTCCCATTTCAACAAATGCTCACTGTGATCTACTTCTAATGCAAGTTTGTCTAATGTCTTAAAAGCATATTCTAGTTCAACATGAGTGGTTTTCAAGGTTTCATGCATTTTAGTTAGTTCAATATGCTTCTTATATAATTCATCAAACTCATCAAGAAGTATCATATGATCTATATCGAAATCAAAATTTTCCTTAACTAAGTTAGCATGCTCAGTTTGTAAAGAAATAAATTCAACATTAAGCTTAGCATGTATCTTTTTCAACTTCCTATATGAGTCATGGATATTTTCAGAAATAAGCAGTAATTCTTCATATGAAAGTTGACATACCTCATCTTGATCCATTTGATCAAGGTTATCATTAGCCATAAGACACAAGTTTGCTACCTCCTCCTCTACTTCTTCTTCTAACAATTCTGAGGCAGAGTTGGCCCAAAAAGCTTTTTGTGTCTTCATTTTTCCTTTCTTGTATTTAGCTTTGTCATCACCTTTCTTCTTAGATGGTTGGCTCTTTAGATTATGGCAATCAGCTCGAAGGTTACCTGGCTTCCTGCACTCAAAACAAATCGTATCAGATGAAACCTTATTGACTTTTGAGCTCTTACCTTTATTCAAGCTGTTCTGATGACGCTTCTATTTTCTCTTAAGGAAATTTTTGAACTGTCGGATCATCAGTGCTATCTCATCCTCTTCCTCACCTGCAGAGCTTTCACTTTCTGAGTTGCTAGCTTTTAATGTCACTGTTCGCTACTTTTTCTTTTCACCTGCATCACTTTGCCTTTGGCTCACTCCTTACTCGTATGCAATGAGTGACCAAAGGAGGTTATCAAAAGAATAAACCGTAAGGTCTTTAGACTCAGTGATAGCAATTATCTTAGCATCATAGGAACTAGGTAAGCATATAAGAATTTTATTCACTTTCTCAGAATTTTAAATCTCTCTACCTAATGCATGCAAGGATGTCATAATTTGGGTGAATCTAGTGTACATGTTATTGTTTCGTTATGTTTCATGCGGAAGAGTTCATAATCATGTAATAAAATGTTAAGCCTAGACTATTTTACCTCACTTGTTCATTCGTATGTAATGCACAGTCTATCCCAAATCTCCTTACCAGTCGCACAGGTAGACACTCTCATATAATCCTCATACTTCAATGCACAGAAAAAGCAATTTAAGCACTTAGCATTCAGTTGGGCTAAATACCCATCCTCATTGCTCCATTCAATAAAAGGCACTTGAGTTTTCACTCCATTCACAGTTTTAAAAGGTGCAACATATCCATTATTTACTAACATCCACATGCGGTAATCAATAGATTGCAAAAAGGTAGACATTCTAATTTTCTATAAATCAAACGGAATGTTATCAAAAAGAGGTGGACGGGTTATAGAATAACCCTCCGCAGAGTTACGATTACCAAAATTTGAAATGATCATTTTTTCAAGGTTTTATAAAACATTATTTTTGAAAAACAAGCTCTGATACCAATTAAAATTACTAGATGGACAAGAGGGGGGTGAATTGTGAAAACCTTTTGACAATAATTAAAACATAAGCAGGAGTTCTAAATCTTTTTGTTGTTTTTAGAATTTTTAGATAAAAACTTAACCAAATTTTCTTTCACAAATTTCACCAAGAAATAATTCTGAAAAATTAAGTGCAAGTAAAAGTAAAAAAAGACAAGGAAAAAGCACACAAAGATTTTTATAGTGGTTCAGTCAAACCATGACCTACGTCCACTCCCCGGAGTCCTCCGCTCCGGGATTTTCACTACCAACAATAGCTCTCATTTTTCCCCCTCGGCAAGGTGGAGAAGCCCTTACAATACTCCCTTTCACCAACCCGGCGTGGCGGAGTGCCAAACTCTATTTTCACCCTTATGGTGATGGCACAAAACCGTCTTATTTTTCTCCCTCCTGGAGAAGGAAGAGTACCTCAAGGTCACGGATGTAGAAGAGCCTTTCCCATGGAGATCCTCCCACAAATTCTTTTAGGGCCATAGGAGGAACAAGATGCAGCAAGTTCATAGCAACCATGTGATCTCCCTCACACCTCTTCTCCCTCACAACGCTTACCTTATCCTTCCTCTCTCAAACCATAAAGAACTTCTCAAGAGCTCTCTCCCCTTGGAATCCCTCTCTCTAATCACGTTCTCCCTCTCCGTCTCTCTTATAGAAAATATGACAAGTTTTACTCATTAAAACGGGCTACAAAATCCCTCTGATTTCAAAAGTACCCGTTAATATCATACAGTACGATTCTGAATCATACAGTACGATATATAAAAACTAGCTTCATCCTGGTACGAAGGTGTACGAATAATTCAAAAACTAATCGTACAGTACGATATAATATCGTACAGTACGATACACAACACACTGCTCGTATAGGACGCTAGTCGGGACGATCAAATATCGTCTCTGTTTATCGTATTGTACGATCTACGTCATACAGTACGATAAGACAAAATCAAGGCATCGTCCAGGATGAATTCTTGGATGATCAAACATCGTCTCTGTTTATCATATTGTACAAACAGGTTCGTACAGTACGACTTTTAATTTCTAATTAAGCCTTGATTTTATGCACTAATCACGGGTGAAATTAAGTAAGTATTTAAAAATAATCGTACAGTACGAAGAGCTTTGTATGGTACAAACGGCGCAAAACATCTTACTTATATTAACATGATGGCTAGGGTTTTGGAATGTAACAG
This sequence comes from Dendrobium officinale, assembly GCA_019514585.1. Classification (NCBI taxonomy): domain Eukaryota; kingdom Viridiplantae; phylum Streptophyta; class Magnoliopsida; order Asparagales; family Orchidaceae; genus Dendrobium; species Dendrobium officinale. The sequence goes on from CM033683.1 coordinate 30,388,225, forward strand.
ATCGTACGGTACGACCCACTTCATACAGTACGATTGGTACGAAGAACACATTTTAAAATAGTATATCGTACAGTACGAAATACATTCTTATAGTATGATCTATAGACAATGAAAATAAATATTTCTTACTCTTAAAAACCCTCCCCCTCTGTGTGTGCATGATTGCTCAGACTTTCCTGCAAGTTGTGGCCAGACTCAAGAAAATAAAAATAAAAGAAATAATAAAATACATTGTCATACTCATATTCCTAATCTAGCCATTCTTGATTCTTCTTATCGTCCTGAATAGCTTGTGATCTTCCTAAAATGTTAGTACTCACAAACAAAATAATATTCAATGAAAAGTAGTTTGGGCAATATTATTTGGCATCATCAAAATCTCAACCTAGGGGTCATGGGTCGCAACAATAGATACTTTGCATTAATTTTTTATTTAGTAGTAATGGTAAAAAAATATTATTTTCTAATATTTTGGCCTTCTCAGTCTTCATCCTTAGTGGATGGTTCTTATTGCGACAATGAAGTTTTGTCATCTCTTTCACCCTAGAAGATGACCCCATCCAAAAATTCATGAAGATAGACATTTTAGTATTGATATAAGGCTTTCCTTTACTATTTGTAGAAGTTGTTGAAACTCGTTCAATATTAATTAGGTTGTAAAACCTAAGTTAATATCTCACGGCTAACCAAGAGGGGGGGGGGGGGGGGGGTGAATTGGTATTTAAAAAATTTAACCCTCTTTTGAATTAGAAAATGAAAATTAAAACTTAAAGTGAGTTTTTCTAGAAAACATTTTTCAACCACAATGTTAAACAAAAAAACAAAAAAATAAAAAGTAGCAAAAAAATAAATGACACAAGATTTATAGTGGTTTGGCCAAAATCAGACCTACATCCACTCCCCGGAGGCACCCTACGAGTATTGCACTAATACCACTAGTGACTCTACTTTTGCACCCACAGTAAGGTGGAGAAGCCTTTACAAAAACTCTTTCCACCACTACCCGGTGTGGCAGAGAACTGTCATCCTTTTACACTATCCCCACTATTGGCAGAGAACCGTCCATCCTTTTACACTCCCCTGATGTCGGTAGAAAATTGTTCATCCTTTCACACTCCCCCGGTGTTGGTAGAGAACTGTCCGTCCTGTCACACTCCCCTGATGTTGATAGAGAACTGTCCATCCTTTCACACACTCCTGGTGTAGCTAGAGAACCCTTCATCCTTTTACACACTCCCAGTATAGGCAGAGAACCCTTCATCCATTCACACACTCCTGGTGTAGGAACAGAACCCTTCCTCATTTCACACTCTCCTAGTGTGACCAGAGAACTCGTCATCCTTTCATACTCTCCTAGTGTGGGCAGAGAACCCATGGCTGTTCACACTTTCCAAGTGTCGGCAGAGAACCGGATCTCCTTGACAGATCTTCTTTATAAGAAATCTAGAAAGAAGAGAGAAAAGAGTGAGGTAATCACAAATCAAGAGTAGAGACTCTTACCTTTGAGTACCAAGTCAATCCTTCACACTCCAATGGCAAAAAATCTCCTTCAAACGCTCTCTCACACTCTCTCCTTGACTCTCTTCTCAATAGGCATGAAGATATGTAGGCAAAAAGATTAAGTGGCAATTTAGAATGGCCTATTTAAAGAAGAGATAAGAAAAACCGTCCAAATATGGTAAAATTTCAAATTATCATGCAGTGGATCGTCCCGTACGATCATGGATCGTCCCGTACGATCATGGATCGTCCTAGACAATTTATTTAAATGCTTTGGAAATTATCCTAATATATATGTGTACAAAATGACTTCGTACAGACAGATCGTCCCGTACGATTTATGTTCGTCCGATACGAACAGTTATTCAATAGGTCGGTTCCCAAAAATTGCAGAACAATGATTAAAATGCAGAGTTAGTTCAGTTCGTCCTGGGAATAACTTATATTCGTCTGGAGGAAATTTTTCCAAAGAGTAACTCATCCTGGCACGAATACACTTCATCCTGAATGAGATCTCTCTAGAGGGCAATTCGTCCTGGGATAAAAACACTTCGTTCGGGATAAAATTTATCCAGAGACCAATTCGTCCTGGAATGAAAATAAATTTTGTCTGAACAAAAAATTCTCCAGAGACCATTTTTTCCCTAGAAAAAAATATTTCTTCCTAGACGATCAGGACTTAGAAAAATTTTCTTTAACTCCTTTTCGTTCAATTGCTCTTTTGAGGAGATAAATGAACTGATCGTCTCGTATGATCTAGGTTCATCCCGTACGATCAATACATATTTTAAAGATCTACTTAAGTGTGTGTGTGTGTGTTTATACACTCAATTACAATCTGTTTTGATTAAAAATATATATATATATATATATATATATATATTTTTTTTGAAACATATTTTAATTTTCTTTAGGAAATATTTAATTTTGAATTTTGAAATTGAACGCATCATTATAAACAATATATCGTCTCGAAAGGCGATCATATCGTTCTCTAATGGGTTCAGATTTCAAAATTATAATCGTATCCGAATTATCGTAGTCAAACTCAAAGGGAAAATTACATTCGACCCTGGAGGATCAAAATGGAATTTAACCAATTGTTTGACTATTCTAATTCGGATAAAAGATCATTAATTTCATAATCGAAGCCACGATAATAATTGATATATCTCTCTGAAGAAAGAAGATATCAATTATTATGGATTGTTCGAAAATGACGATAATGATCGTCGGGTTTTATTTTTCCAAAGAAAATTAATTAGAGATTTTGAAAAATTATTGGTTTTGAAAATAAGTTCTGGGTTTCTAAATCTCCTACGAGCGCAAGCCCTCGTAGTTAATTACATCGTAGAAAATAAGAATTTCCTACGAAAACTCTCGATTAAAATAGCGGCAGAAATTTTATTTAGATTTTCAAAGATCGATATCAAAGGAAGAAAAAAAGGTTAGAATTTTTAATCGGGATTGGATCAAGGTTGAACACTTATTTTCAGAATCAAAGGAAGAAAAGTAGGGGGTGTTTTGAGATTCTGAATTACTTCAGAAACACCTCAATCTATCCTAAGTGTTAGGCTTATATTTGATTGAAAGAAATTTTTTAGTTTGTGTGGTCAATTTTATTAGAAAGTGGGATGCAAATCCCAGAAGTTGAGGTCTTATGGCCCGAGCCAGCCTCAGAACTTAAGTCTAAATTGGGCACTAAAAGTTAGTGCCCCGAACCTAGCTAGTGCAATGCGGATCTGGTCTTACCCCGGCCTGGATTGGGGAGCCAGCTAAACCACCTAAACGATTTTAAAATATGAGTCCGGTCTTTTTTGTAGAGTGGTAGGGACGTTATTTAGAAAATTTTAGAGGAATGGGGTCGGCATCTAGAGCAGATCCTTAATTGACCCCTTTAACTTATGTCGGGTATTTGATGTCTAAATAATGCAATTAAATATTAGACTCGATTTAATTTGTTACTAATGCGATGCATGCTAATTGACTCGATTGAATGCAAAATTAGTATGTAGCAGTTTAAAAATTTTTGGCTTAAAAAATAGGTTTTATCCCCTTGACAGATCGGCACCCTCATAGGCCAGGTGGTCTGCCAGAACCCGCAGGCGGGGAGATGCCTAACAAGGAAGAGAAGGTATAATATGTATGCATGAAAAACCCTCGGCGAGTCCGAGCTTACTTCCTAGGACCTGTTTAGAGTTGCTATCTTATCTTAAAATTTTTATTTAATTGAAGTAAAAGAATTTTTTTGACAGACCCCTAAGAGCCTAAATTGAATTCCAGGTCAAACCAAATACGACATGCAGATAAAAAGACTAGAAAAGAAGGAGTTCTAATGCGCAATCAAATTAAACAAATCAATCAAATTAAATTTATCAAATTGAATGTCCATATGGCAAGTGCCACTTATTATTACATCTCAAAAATTACAAGAAATTAAAGTGGCCGGGCACCACTGACTACAACACGGATTTCTAATCTTAAATCAAATGACTTTGAGATTTGGGATTCTTCTCGTTGTCCAATCCTTCATCTTCTCACGAACATCTTGATTCGTCGGTTTAGGATATTCAAATGGAAAGAAACTCCCCCCTTGATCGGGGTGTTATCTTTCCTCTTTAGATATTTGCAAAGTATCCTAATTTGACTTCCAAATGGAAGAAGACTCTCCCCTTTAGGGATGTCTTCACCACTTTGGAATTCAAATTGGATTAAACATCCAAATCTCAAATCATTTTAAATAATTACAACCATATCAAATCAAATTTACATTAATAAAAAAAATGAAAAATCTAGACTCGATCCTGCAAGGTTATCCTAATAATCAGCAGTTGTATATATTTCCAAGCAGTTATAATATGAAAATTGAAATGCATATTTTTAGCCACACTTGGCCATGCTCTTTTATTTAAAGGGGGTCTTAAGCGCAGCGGGTACCTGTGCAAAGAGTATATATTTTTTTATTTTTTATTAATTGCCCCCTTTAATATCAGCTCCTATACGAGCATGGCCACCTGCATAAGATTGCACAAGCATAATTCGCCCCTAACCTAGGGATAAATCTAACGCACAATCAATCACAGAGTGCAAGAAGTAAGTAAACAAATCAATTCTACACTAGCAAACAACATGCAGTGAAAACTCGAAAGCCCGGCACACAGCGAAAAAGTAAACACCGGCCTAGCCTAAAACTAGAGTTGGTTGTCCTAGCAAACCATCTAAAGTGTGTGTAGCAGGCCGTGTGGTTCGGATATGTCCTATATCGGGTAATTGATTGAAGTTGTCTAATATTTTGATTGGTTGGAAGGCTTGAGGGATTTAAGTTTGAGTTTAAGTATTAGTAGTTTTAAAGTTGATTTTAGGGTGTATTTTAAGTGTTAAGTGATTACCACCTTTGTTTCTCACCGAGGCCGTGAAGTTTATTTCACCTTCCTTGGGGCTAAGCTAATAGCCTCGTAGGCCTGGGTTACCTAGTGGTACCCGGTATAATTAAGTAGATTAGGTTGATTAAAGGTTTAAGTGTTAATAAATTTCAATTTAAGTTGGTTGATTACTGATTTTAAGGGTTGATTAGACATTTCTGGAGTTTTAAGACAATTTGAGTTTTTATGAATTTTGGAATATTTTAATCATTTAATTAAAGGGTTAGAAATTGACTTTTTGATTAAGGGTGTTTTCTGGAATGTTTGTATTTTATTAAAATACTAGACTTTACTATGATCAGTTAGACAGTAAGTACGTTCAAATCGGATTTTTCTAGATTTTATTACGAAGGTTTGAAGTTTTGAACTAGTTTTGGCCTAGAGTTGACCGATTTGTTGACTTTTTGAAATATTACAGATTTCTGGAATTTAATATTTTTAATAAATATTAGGCATTATTATGAGTTTAATGCAAGTGAGTTTGTTAAATTTGGATTTTTCTTGAATTAGTTATGAAGGTTTGAATTTTGATGTATTTAATGAATTTTTAAATATCTTTAATTAAAGGCCCTTTTTGTGATTTTGCTCCAAGTGAGATCCCAACTCTTTGAAATCAGCTCCAAAGGTTAGGAATGACCTCAGGATAGATTCCCAAGTGTTTGGAAAATTTTTGGAATTTTTAATAATTATTAATTAATTATATTAATTAAATATTCAATTTTGCTTAAAATCAAATTAAGGTTTAATTTGCTGTCAAATAATTTTGGTGTTAATTTTCATTGATTACGGGTTTAATTCTGGTCAGTTAGAGGTCTTACTCATATTTTTTGGGTTTGAATTTGATTTATTACATTTTCTGGAAGTTTTAAGGCTTAATTAAGGCTTAAACTTAGGAAAATTAATTAAGGGCCTTAATGATTTCCAAATTCATTGAAAATTTTCCTAGTGGCTGTACATGTCACTAAGTTCAAGTATTTGAAGTTTCAACTCAAGTGGAAGTGAATATTAATTATTAGAAATATTCTAAGTTTTCTAAACATAGGTCCTTAATTATTATCCTTAATGTCACTAGGTTGTAGGTTTGCAATCAATGTCATTCTAACCCTTAAACATAACATATATATAAACATGCATAGCCACAATCAATTCCTAAATCTAAGAGAGCCTTAGACAAAATCAAATTACATTTTGAATAATTGAAAATAAAGCTCAAATAATGAGTAATCAACAAGTTAATTACTCATTAACTAATCCCCATTAAATCAATTCAATCAAATTCAATCTATGATTAAAATTTCAAGTCAAATTTAAAAGATTTAAACTAATGCAAATATTCATATAATTTTAAAATAAAATATCCAAAAATTATATGTATATATTAAAACATAGGTTTAAATTTTGAAATAATATTAAAATAATGCTCAAATAATTTTAGAAAATTTTTCTGTAAGTTCAAAATACTTTAAAATAAGTCTCCTTAAATTTAGAAATATTTGGATTTATTTTAATTAAATAATTATTAAAATAACTTAATAGTAAATATTTAAAATTACTTAAAATATATAAAATATTTCAAATCAATTTTATTTTTAAATTAAAGGCCTTGAAAATCCGAGCAGTTTGATATATAATGCTTAATTTTTTGAAAAGTATTTAATTTTTAATATTTTTTTGAAGTTTCTGGTAATTAAATGGTTTTAATTTTAATTAAAACCCTTTAATTAAACCGGCAGCCAATCATTGAGACAGGTGGCAGGCGCTGGATCAAACGCGTGGCGGCGGCACAGGGTCCACGCGGTATCACTTAAACTAGTCAGCAACCCGTCGCAGCCGTCCGATCTTCGAAAGCTTGATCCGGCGGTGGCGATTAGATCCCGTCGTATGGTCTGGATTAAGAGAGATCGGATGGTAGAGAATCAATCCCGCAATCAGACATGCACGGTTCAGATGAAGCCGGACGGAAGTTTGATCGCCGAATCAAATACACGGTCGGAACAGGCACCTGAACAGCTAGATCAGGACTGTCAATCAAGAGATCAACGGTCCAGAAATCAGGTGCCTGAGCCAGGCCACGAAAACGCCCTAGAACCCATTTTTTTACGTTTTCTCTTGATCGGATCGGTCAAAGTTTGTGAAATTTTAAACACGAATAGTAGAAATGAACATAATTAATGGGGAGTTGATTTTATAGCTTAATATTTACTGTATAAAACTCTATTTAAGCTAGTGTACTTAGACCTAGGGTTTAAGTTTTTTACCTCGATTTTGGACAGATTGAACCGCTTAATGATTTGTTGCATTTGTAGACTGTCCACGCTCCATTTTGTAGAAGAAACCTCGGCTTGAAAGCTCCTGGATCGAGAGGAAATCTACTTTGAACGGATTGAAGCCTCGGCTCGCCGGAATGCCGTCACCGGCGACGTTTGGCCGGCTGGGTTTTGGTCTGAAAGTATAGAAGAACCTCTTGGGAGCCTAAATGAAATGAGTATTCGTCTGGATAGCTTGAATGTGGAGAGAAAATGGCTAGGTTAGAATGAGAGGCACTTCATTGTTTTTACCCTATTCAAACCCTTCCAGTTTGAATGGAGGGTTTAGATTGCTTGAGTGAGCTCCTAGATGAGTTCCATCTGTCCAGGGAGTAGGTGGGATCAGGGGCCAAGGACATTTGCAAGGACAATGAGGTGGAAAGCCTCTTTGGTCCCCATTTGGACACATGGAGTGATAAGGGATGTTGGATTTGGATCCAAGGGCTGGATTGAGTTTAAGGAAGGTTCTAGAGAAGGTCCCTACAGCTGGAGATGGTTAGGGAAGTGTAGATTAAGTTTAAGTGGTGCTTTGACTAGTTTTGACCACTCTAAGCCCTTGATTTGACAAATTGACTGCTCTCCCTTCCATGTGGCAGCTGATGTGGCCTGAAGAGAAGTTCAGGAGCTGAAGTGATGGGTTATAGGGAGTTCAAATGTGTTGGAGTAGCTTAGGCCAAAAGGTTTGGCTACTTAAGGGTTTGTTGACCATGTGTTGACTGGTCAACTGACCATGTTGACTATTGAGGTGGCAGTCAAATGACCTTAAGAGCTAGTTAAGTTGATTTAGAGCAAAGGCCAAATGAAGGGATTGAGATTTGAGTTTGGTATGGGAGTTTGGAGTAGATTTGACCAAATTTATTAAGTTGACTTGGTCAACTAGATTAACCCAAGGGGTGAGTTTGGTTTCAATCAAACTGTTATAATATTTTGAGTCTATTAAAAGTGGTTCCAAGGTTTGGAAAGTCAATTTGGTCAAAAATACCTATTTTGTCCTTCAAGGGTCTGTTTGGTCAACCTAGGTTGACTTGGTCAACCAGGTTGACCCAGGGTCTGGGTTTGGGTCCAACAAGTTTGATCTGATATTTAAAAATTGTTGGAAGAGGTTCCAAGCAATTTGGAAGTCATTTGGTTTGAAATGCCTATTTGAGCCCCATAAGGGTATTTTGGTCATTTTGGGCTCATGGCCCCTTGGGGCTGAAATGAGTCTAGAAAAATTCAGTTTATTGTTCAACATGTCAGGATTAATGGTCTAGAAGTGACTAGAGGCTTTGGTGAAGGCTCTAAGGTCAGAAACTTCTATGGGACAGGTCCAGTGGCATAGGCTGTAAATATTTAAAGGTTTTACAGCCTTTGGATTTTGATTTAGTTTTTGAGGTTAGAGACCTCAAAATGGGCTCAAATTTGGAGGGTTGCCTCCAGAGACATATCCCATCAGTATGCAACTGACAGACTCTGAATCGGAGGTCATTTGATTGGGTTTCGAAGTGTTTGAAAATTCACTAGAAAAGGCTTTTAAGATGGCACCTTCACCCCTTGGGTTTTGGTTTCAAATTCTGGATTTGAGTTGGATTTTGGATTTGATTGAACATATGTCTGGATTGATTTAAGATCTAGGTAGATCCTAAAGTCTGACTCCTAGAAGGGTCTTAAGGTCTAGAATAGAACCTAAGGTCTGAAGTCTAGAAGGATCCTAGGGCCTAGAGTTTGAATTGATTTGGAAATTAATCTATGGTCAGGATTAGTCCAAGTGACCTCATACAAAAATGAGGTCAACACAATCACTCCATCTAAAATCAAAGAACAATACAAGCTTCAAAATCACAAAGGATTGCATGTTGAATTTGATTTGAAGTCTTCGTAGTCTGGAGTTCAATTTTTCTAAAATATTAGTACACACAAGAGCAAGAACAAATTTTTCAAAAATTGTTAGGAGATGACTACACATAAAAGTTTAATATTTGGAATCATCAAAACTATATAAGTTGCAAGAATTAAAATATATAATTATCAACTCTTTTAACAATCTCCCCATTTTTTATTATGGCAAAACAATTATTGTTTGTATAATTTCAAATTTTAAGAATCTTATAAACTCTCCCTAAATTGATAAACACATGAAAATAAGCAGGCAATTGAATAAAAAAAAATTTATTTTTCAAAATTTTTATATTAAATAAAAATAAACAAACACAAACACAGACACATCATAAGAGAAACAAATATCACACAAAAACAAAGATAAATAAATACAAACACACAATACGAAAAATAAATACACTAGACACAACACAATAAATAATTTCTCACCCTTTTTGACAACAGTAAAAAGTTAAGAAGAAATAGACTTGAAATATAAGTAGACATATTAAAATAATTTGATAATTTAACCTTGAAAGTGATTGAAATAAAGTATGCAATTAAAATTAAAATATTAGGCAAATAATAAAATTTCATAGAATTTAAGAAGAGATATAACATAGAAACTAAAAAGAATTTATCAAAAACATGAGTCTATTTAGACATTAAGATAGATAAAATCATTGCAAGAAGGATAAATAGAAAAATTGTATATTTTAAATTTTGATATGAAATAGAAATGAGCATAAGATCAATTTGAATTAAGAGATTAAAAGAGTCTGGAAAGAAATAACTACCACATGTGGTGCTTTGCGCATGTTTTTCAAATTTGTGGCACATTTTTGTGCATCTTTTCATTTGTTGGGCTTATTTTGTTCCTCTTTTTCACATTGCGAACCTTAGCGCATTTCTTTTTATTTTTGTACACTTGTACAATTTTTAAGAGTAATTGTATTCTTTCCAAAATCAATAATCTAAAAACTTCAAATCTTTCTAAGTGCATAAATATTAATTGATAAGTGAAATACAAAATAAGAATACATCACAATTGCAATAATAATATTAACAATAATATAGTCTAAATAAGATACATGAAATTGAAAATCTTAATAATATCAAGTTATAAGTAAAACTTAAATTTAGAAAAAATAGATTTTCTAAAGAATTTTATTTTTACTTACAATTTAAGATAATGCACAATTAAGATAAAAAAATCTAATGGTTGTCATAAAGCATAACACACATTTCAAAAACATTAAAGCCAAAACACAAGAACATATATTGATATCAATAAAAGATTTTACAATCTAAGCACTAGATATCAATTCAAAAATACCTAAACAAAAGAAAATACATGAAACTTCCTAAAATTAGAACTACAACATAAACTATAGAAAACACAGAAAATAAGTTCAACTATCACTGAGACGGACCCTGATCTAGAGGAAGAGGAGGTGCACCACAAACTATGTTAAAATATGTACTCATCATCATCATATTAGTACTGATTTCATTCATCTGATCCATCATAAAACCCATGTCATGCTGATACGGTGCGTCCTGCTGTTGAAGATGAGTCTCAATTTGATTAAAGCGTTGATCAAAATGAGTCTCTAGGCGATCAAATCTTTGAACCAAATCTTGGTAATTTGGTTCATTGGCGGGTGCAAGAGCATCTTCTGGTTCTTCTTCTATATCACTAATGACATGTGCTTTGCTTGAATCATCATTTTTGAAGATTGCTCTAATGGATCCATCGTTGTAGTAGAGCGGTTTTTCAAATTCTTGATCAGGATGAACTAACCCGTATTTCTTTTCCAAAATGTATGCTAATAGATGTCCTATGGCTATATTCTTCTTTCTTTTATGTTTTACATGTTGTATTTCTGAAAGTCAGTAAAGATAATAAGGAATTAATTGGAATTCATCTATATGCTCATGTTTCATGATAAATAATGTCACCATAGAATGAAGAGGGGTTATATTGACTCTATCACCAGCTTTAAGAATGATTGAGGTTCTAAGAACATGCTTGATGATTCATGCATTTCGGATAAGACCGAATACCCTAAAAATATGATCATTAAAATTGTTTCCTATAAGCACCTTATTAAGTTGATACCATTCATATTCATGAGTATTGATCAAGTGATGTGCTCTAGATCCATCAGTCCTTAAGTGCAAAAAGTTTCCTAAGTCTTCTTTGGTGATTTCTAGTTTTTGTTTAAAGACAAAAGAATGGACTGTAGAGTGGTCAGAATTGAAGCATGTTGGCGAGAAAGTAGTGAAAGTTTTCCTTAGTATAGAGATGGATGAGGGTAAGGATGAAACCAAACTGTGTTGAAGCAAAAAGATTCATAACCTAGGAGGTAAGTCGCTCCGATAAGAGGACGCTAGAATGGGTTATCTTCGTTGAGGCAAACCTAGGAAAAGACTCCTCATTTGCCTTTTAAAGGAAGTTCTTTGAAGGATTTCTATGTGGTTTCCTAGCAACAACCTTTTGCCTTTTGTTTGAGCTTGCCATTTGAAAAGATCTAGAGTACAAAAAGGGATTGAAAGTTATGTTTAAAGTGTGACTATTGAGTTATAAAGCTCTTCTATTTTTAAAAATGATATGTTCGTACTAGACGAAAAAATTTTGTCCCGTATGAAATTTTCATTCATCCCGTACGATAAATTTTTGTATGGACGATTCAATCCATCCAAAATGAAATGGCTTTTTATAATCAACACAATTTACGAAGCATCCTTTCGTACACACTTTTGACCACCAATCGTATAGAAGAACACGTGTATGTCCTTAGATGATCAGTACTTATAATTGTTTTAAAGGAAGTTAAAATCGTCGCCTATATCAAACTGACATGTGTTCTTCCGATACGTACGAAGTTGGTAATAAAAACTACCTTTATCCATTCAACCGCTTTAACCATTCGTCGCGTTGTTTGAAAAACATTTTATCCCGGATGATCGTGATGATTGTACAGACGAAGTGAAAATAAAATACTAAAAATTTCTCAAAATAATTCATAATCCGATAGTTTGACACACTTACACCAATCGTCCCGTACGAAAAAATTTTGTCCCGGACGATTGACACTCAAATTTTTAAAATTTTTGCGCTCCATCAAAACTAAAATACAAATCACACTTAAAAATACAAAACAACTAAAAAAACAAAAACTAAATAAAGAAAATCACACATACAAGTTCATAAACACATAAAAACATAAAAACACAAACATATGAAATAGAAAAAAAACATCAATATTGGAAAAACATTTTTATCTAAGCATTCAAATTAATCACACTAAGGTTTATTCTTAATACACTGAAAGTATCAAAGGCTAATGGTTTTGTAAAAATATCTGCAAGTAGATTTTTAGTAGAAACATGTGTGAGTTCAATTTCTCCTTTGGATACATGATCCTTTATGAAATGATGCCTTATGTCTATATATTTGGTTCTTGAATGTTAAATATAATTTTATGAAATACAAATAACACTAGTGTTATCACAATAAATTTTAATAGTGCCTATAATTAATCCTAAATCAATCAACTTTTGTTTCAACCAAAGTACCTATGCCACACAACTTCCTAGTGCAATGTATTCAGCTTCTGTAGTAGATAGGGCTGCTGAATTTTGTTTTCTACTGGACAAAAAGACTAAAGAATTTCCAATAAATTGACATGTTCCAGAAGTGCAGTTTCTATCAACCATACAACCTGCAAAGTCAGAATATTAGTAACCAATTATTTCAAATGAAGAGCTAAACTTAGGATACCAAATTCCTAAGTTCTGAGTCCCTAACAAATATTTTAAAATCCTTTTCACTGCGGTCAAATGTGATTCTTTTGGATCTGATTGAAATCTAGCACACAAGTAAATACTAAACATGATATCTGGTTGGCTAGCAGTTAAGTAAAGCAAAGATCCAATTATCCCTCTAAATTTCTTTTCATCAATAGATTTTCCCTTAGGGTTCTTATCCAACTGAACCGAGGAACTCATTGGTGTACTAATAGGTTTATCATTGTCCATTTCATATTATTTGAGGATGTCCTTAACATATTTAGATTGACTAAGAAATGTACCCTCCTAAATTTACTTATTGCTAAATCCTAGAAAGTAACTTAAATCTCCCATTAGACTCATCTCAAATTCACTACTCATTATTTTAGAAAATTAATCACAAAGATTTTTATTTGAAGATCCAAAGATGATGTCATCCACATAAATTTGTACAATGAGTATATCCTTTCTAAATCTCTTCAAAAAGAGTATTGTATCCACACTTCCTTTTTTAAATGATATTTCAAGTAGGAAAGTGCTCAACCTCTCATACCAAACCCTATGTGCATGTTTCAATCCATATAATGCCTTTTTCAACTTGAATTACACCATTTAAAAAGGCACTTTTCATATCCATTTGAAACAATTTAAATCCTCTAAAACAGGCAAAGGCTAACAAAACCCTAATTGCTTCAAGTCTAGCCACAGGGGAAAAAGTCTCCTCAAAATAAATACCTTCAATTTGATTATACCCCTTAACAACTAATCTAGCCTTATTCCTAATGACCACTCCTGAGTCATTCATTTTATTATTGAATACCCACTTAGTTTCAACTACACTTTGATCCTTTGGCCATTAATTTAATTCCCAAACTTTATTCCTTACAAATTAATTAAACTCTTCTTACATGGCTAAAATCCAAAATTCATTTGAAAGTGCTTGATCAATATTATTGGGTTCAATTATTTAAATGAAGGTTTAATGATTGACTTCTTTGTTTAATCCATGCCTAGTCCTTACTCCCTCATTAGGTTCACTAATTATCAACTCCTTTGAGTGGTTTTAGAAAATTTCAAATCTCTAGGCAAAGGATATTCTATTTTTCAAATTTTCTTCCAAATTTTCTTCCAAATTTATTTTATCAAACTTTTGGGATTTATCCTCAATCTCATCTTCTACAATATTTGACTCTTCCAAATTTCAAGATTCATCAAAAACAACATGTGTGGTCTCCTCAATTCTAAAAGTTCTCCTTTTGAATACTCTATAAGATTTTCCAACACTTGCGTATCCATTAAAAATTCCTTCATCTGATTTTGGATAAAATTTTCCTAAGGTAGATTTTCCATTATTATGTATGAACAACTTGCAACCAAAAATATACAAATGAGACAAATTAGGTGTTCTTCCTTTTACCAACTCATAGGGTGTTTTATTTAAATTGAATCTTATATTTACCCTATTCAGAACATAACATGCAGTGCTAACCGCTTCAGCCCAAAAATATTTTGGAAGTGAGTATTCTTTCAACATTGCTCGTGCGGCTTCTATTAATGTTATGCTTTTCCTTTCGACAACCCCATTCTGTTGAGGGGTTTTTAGTTGTGCAACTTATAAAAATTTTCAAATCTTTTATTTTCAAATTCTCCTCCATGATCACTTTGTATAGTTATGATTTCACACCCAAGTTTTCTTTGAATCCAAGTCAAAAAATTTCTAAATTTCTCAAATGATTCACACTTATGAAATAGAAATCTAAGCCATGTAAATCTAGAGTAATCATCCATAATCACAAATCTGTCTACCTTCCCTCCTATACTCATAGTAACAACGGTTCCAAAATAATTCATATACAAAATCTCCAATGGTTTACTCATTCTATGATCCATATTGGACTAAAAAGATGAATTCACTTGCTTTTCTAATTGACATGCATCACAAAGGTGGTCCTTAGTAAAGTCTAGTTTTGGTATACCTCTCACTAAGTTCTTTTGGGTAATCCTCCTAAGGTTTTTTATGCTAGAATGATAAAGCCTCCTATGCAAAAGCCATGATTCATCAGATACAATTTTCAAACAAAAAGCAGTAGGAGAATAAATGCAATTCAAGTCTAGCATATAAACATTATTTACCATTTTACCATTCAAAACATCTTTACCATTTAGGCTTAATATGCAGCTAGTAGAAAAAAATTTCACACAATATCATTTGTTACATAGTATTGCGGATCTGTGGTTTAAGATTTTGATGATAACAAACATTCTTATTTCTCTATGACTGTCTTATGTACTGACATTTCAGGTCCACACGATCAGACTGCAATTTGGAACCAGCTCAAGATTGGGTAGACTAGGTCTGAGTCAGTTTGTACCTTTTTTCCTTTCTTGAGTCTACTGTATTTGGTGTAGCTCCTGATGATTTGTAACTTGGAAGATTTTTTATTATTCCCTTAAGATTTTTATTTTTGGTAACATCATCCGGGATGATATTTATATCGGCTTGGATGATCTATCCAAAAGAAGAAACCCTCATTAGGGCATCCTCATTAAGGCAGCCGTCATAAGAAATTGGCCTGGATGATACTTATATTGGCCAGGACGATAGGATCAATTAAAAAATAATGAGCCTCCATGATCAGATTAGGTATTCTTTATTTTAGGAAATTGGACCAGGACGATATACACATCATCTAGAATGATCTAACTTAATTATGTCAAAATTGATCAGGTATCTTTGGAAAGCATTAATGACTGATTGATACGATCACATCATCCAGGAAAATTATAGGATCGATCGGGATGATTGCCTTGACGATTTACATCAACCAGCGTCTATACCGGGCGATGATCAGAACAATTGAAATGGGTTTTAAACTAATCATCCGGGACGATCGTGAGATCGGCCAGGACGATATAACCAATTTTCTTCTGATCATCCCAAATTGTCACGGGCTGTTGAGCTTAATTTGTACTGATCTTACAAGGTATAATTTATATCGGCTTGGATGATAATGTCAGAAAGTTGCATTAATTAGCTCATTTTGAAAGTTTCTATTTAAGCTTTGTCAGGGCACATTTTTATGTGTCTTTGGTATCCATTGTAGTTTCATTCTTTTGGGGGTAACTTGAAGAGAGAGCTTGAAAGGGAGTGAGGAACGGGTGAAGTCAGAGAGATGGAGAAGATCCTGTGGGGGGGAGTCAAGGGAGTGTGGAGGGGGATTCAACACGGTTGCTCCGGCAGGCTTGCACCTTAATACCATAAGATTTAAGGCTTGTCTTGAGGGAAGTACACCAAAGAAGAAGTTCTCTTTGGTGTAAAAGGACCCATCGACTCCGCCGCACCGGAGAAGGTGGAAGTTATTTTGTAAGGGCTTCTCTGCCTAGATGTGGGGGCCAAAGGAGAGACACTTTTTTTAGTGCAATACTTGCAGGGTATCTCCAAGGAGTGGATGTAAGTCAACGTTTAAACAAACCACTATAAATCTAGTGTGGTCTTTTTTATTATTTCTTCCGCATTTGATTTCTTTGTGGTGATTTTGATTATTGTGCTATTTTTAAAGGTATACCAATTGACCACTCTCTTTATTTAGCTTGGGCCAATTCATAAGGGCCTAACAACCCTAATGAACTTTCAATTGGTATCAAAGTGGGATTCATAAAAATAAGTTTTAAAACTTTTGAATTTTAGATCCATGGCTAATCATAATATTATGGAAGGTTATTCAATCACCAGACCTCCTTTATTTGAAAATATCTCATTTAATTTTTGGAAAAATCGCATGTCTACTTTCTTACAACTGATTGATTTTCGCATGTGGCAAATGATTTTAACTGGTTATTCATCACCATCACATATCATAAATGGAGTTAAAACTGATATTCCTTTTAACCAATGAAATAGGGAAGAACAAATCAATGCTTAATTAAATGTAAAATCCTTAAATTATTTTTTCTGTGCTTTAAATTTTGAAGATTTTATGTTAATATTCACGTGCACTACTGGTAAGGAAGTTTGGGATAAACTGCGCACCATATATGAAGGCACTAATGAAATCAAGCAATTTAAGTTGAATATGTTAATGCATGATTTTAAACTGTTTTCCATGAAATCTTTTGAAACGATTTTAGACATGTATACCAGGTTCTTTCAAATTGTAACATAATTGCATGCTTTAGGAAAAAAATTTCAAATTTTGAAAAAGTTAATAAAATTCTTCATTGTTTACTTGAAAAATTCAATGCCAAAGTTTTTTCTATTTGTGAATCAAAAGATTCGAATGAGTATTTTATTGAAAATTTGATTGACTCACTCATTGCCTACGATCAAAGTTTGGGTCAAAAACTTTTGGATGCAGGTGAAATGATTATTCTAAAAGTAGAAGATACAAAAAAAAGACAGCTTAGTTGGTGACGAATGCAATGACTTATCAAGCAAATAAAAAACCCCACCAAAGCATAAGCATCAACAAAAGTGGAGCAAAGGTAAAAATAGTAAGAATGTTAATATTTCTCCTGAAGTTATTTGCTTTTGATATAAGAAACCTGGACATATGAAAAATTAGTGCCCTAAGTTAAAGATTCTGCCAGCAAAAGAAAAAGGTAAATTTAAGCAAATTTTAAACTGGGGAAATAATAAAAAGCAAAAAATCTCTTGGGCAGACCTGGTTTCTGAAGCATCGGATCAGGAGAAAGATACTGGTTAAAAGTCTTATCTGTGTTTTCTTTGTTGTTGTTTTTTTTTTAGTAATTTTTTTTTTTATTTTTTACTTGTTTTGTGATTTTTTTTTGATTAACACACACATTCTCTTTTCTAAAAATTAAAAATCTATTTTCTATTTTTTTCTTGAAATCTTTGGTATGTTGTGTTTGACTTCTTTAAAATAGTCAAAAGAAGGAAACTCATTTTTTTACTCTCAATATCTATTTCCAAAAGGAGGTTTTCTACTTTTGATTTAAAATTTTTTTCATATTTTAAATTAGTTTTTTAAACTATATTTTTTACTTCCCTACATTTTATTTATCAGATAGGAATCTTTTGCAAGTTCTTGAATCTAACTCATAATTTTCTTAATCAAGAAATTTGCTTCATCAATAAGATAGATTTACTTTTGTTTTTAAGATTTAAGAAAGGTAGAATATTCAAAAAATTGGCCAATGATGCCAAAAATAAAAGATGCACAAAGACACCAAATTGGAAAAATAGAATACACAAAGTGTATCAAAAGATACGCAATGCGCCAACCAATTATCAAGAGGCATAAAATGAGCCCACAAAGTTTAATGCTTACCAATCTTGTACTTCTTAAAAGCTTAAGAAAACCCTTGATACTTTTGATACTTGAGTATGAAAATCTAGATTCTTGATTCAATAATTCGTGCATTGATCTTCTATTAGATATATTTTATGAAGGAGTTTTAAAAAATGATTCTTTCTTTCTCTAATTTGTCTTATGATTTAGATATTGAATTAAAAGGTTTTTGAGCCTTTTTAAAGAACTTGAGTTTGGATTATCAAATTCTGAATTTCTAACCTTTAGTAGGCCATTGTCAATCTAATTCTACTAAGTTTTTGATTAAAACCAAGAGGTAATTTTCTCATTTTAAGAATATTTATTTTTTTAACTAGATCAGGGAACGTTTTTGTCTTTCGTTCATTTTGTTTTTTGTTTTTTCCTCATCTCTTTTTGATAATGTAAAAGGGGGAGAACGTACTGTTGAATTTGTATCCTTTTTTTTCTTTTCAAAAAATTTAAAACAACAAAAATATTTTTATCTCCCCTATTTTTTTTAAAGTGTTATTCTAGTGAGAGGGAGATTAGGAGAAAATATTACTTTTTGAAATTTCAAATTGAAATGTCTTTCATCATCAAAAAGGGGGTGATTGTTACGGATCTATGGTTTATGATTTTAATGATAGAAAACATTCTTATTTCTCTACGAATGCTTTATGTACTGACATTTCAGGTCCACACGATCAGATTGTAATTTGGAACAAGGTCAAAATTGGGTATACTTATTTTGAGTTAGTTTGAACCCTTTTTCCTTTCTTGAGTTTATTGTATTTGGTGTGGCTCCTGATGATTTGTAACTTAGAAGATTTTCTATTGATCCCTTAAGATTTCTATTTTTGGTGACATTGTTCGGGACAATATTTATATCAGCCTGGACGATCTTTCCAAAAGTAGAAACCCTAATTAGGGCATCGTCATTAAGGCAGTTATCACAAGAAATCGGTCTGGACAATACTTGTATCAGCCAGGACGATAGGCTCAATTCAGAAATAATGAGCCGCCATGATCAGAATAGGTATTCTTTATTTTAGGAAATTGTACCAGGATGATATACACATCATCCAGGATTATCTAACTCAATTATGCCTAAATTGATCTGGTAATTTTGGAAAACATTAATGGCTGATTGGTACGATCACATCGTCCGGGATGATCATAGGATCTGCTGGGGCGATGGCCTAAATGATTTACATCGACCAGCATCTATTCTGGATGATGATCTAGATTATTGAAATAGGTTTTAAAGTAATCATCCGGGATGTTTGTGAGATCAGCCAGGATGATATAACTAATTTCCTTCTGATCGTCCCAAATCGTCCTGGGCCGTTGAGATAAATTTGTACTGATCGTACAGGACTATTTATATCGGCCTAGATGATAATGTTGGAAACTTAGATTAATGAGCTCATTTTGAGAGCTTCTATTTAAGCTTCATTAAGGAACTTTTGTAAGTGTCTTTGGCAGCCATTGTTGCTTCATTCTTTTGGGGGTAACTTGAAGAGAGAGCTTGAAATGGAGTGAGGAACGGTGAAGTCTGAGAGAGGGAGAAGTTCTTATGGGGGGGACTCAAGGGAGTGTGGAGGGGTATTCTACACTGTTGCTCTGACAGGCTTGCACCTTAATAACATCAGATTCAAGCCTTATCTAAACGGAAGTACACCAAAAAAAAGTTCTCTTTAGTGTCAAAGGACCCGACGACTTCGCCGCATCGGGGAAGGTGGAAGTGATTTTTTAAGGGCTTCTCCGCCTAGCTATGGGGGATAAAGGAGGGACAATTGTTTTAGTGCAATAATTGGATGGTGCTTCCAAGGAGTGGACATAGGTCAAGGTTTGTCCGAACCACTATAAATCCGGTGTGGTCTTTCTTATTATTTCTTCCACATTTTAATTTTTGCATTTGATTTTTTAGTAGTGATAGTGATTATTATGTTATTTTTAAAGGAATATCAATTCACCACTCTCTTTATTTAGCTTTGGGGTAGTTCATAAGGGCCTAACATCCCTAATGAACTTTCACATAGCTGGCTTATACTTAATAAATTATGCTTTAAGCCTTCTACCAATAACACATTTTCAATGAAAACGTTTTTAATATTTTCAATCATACCTATCCCAATCACCTTCCATGTGATGTTATCTCCAAGTGTAACCTTGCCTCTAATCCTGGCTTCCAACGATATGAATTGTGCAATATCTCCAGTCATATGCTTTTAACATGTACTGTCCATGTACCATATGCTCTCATGAGGTCTTGTGTGAGAGCCAACCTCTTCTTGATCTGACTTATCAAGATTCTTTGCCATTAAGCATATATTTGTGATTTCCTCTTCCTTTTCTATCTCTAACGAGTAAGAAGCTGAGTCCACCCAAAAAGCTCGTTGGATCTTCTTCTTGCCCTTCTTCACAAATGGTAGTTCCTCTACCCTCTCCTTGCTAGGATTGGCTTTGAGTTTTGGACAATCCGTCTATATATGTCCAGGTTTCCTGCACTCATAGCAAATAACTTCATTAAAAACCTTGGCATTTCTATTAAACTTACCTCTATTCCACTACCGACGTCACTTATGCTTCCTCTTCAGAAATCTTTGAATTGTTTAGTTAATAATGTGATGTCGTCTTCATCCTCAAGTTGTTAGTGTTCGCTTTCAGACTCTTCCACATTTAGTGTTATATTCTTCTCCCTTTGTGGTTCACCTGCATCAACCTTTTTTTGGCTAACTCCTTGCTCGAAAGCAATAAGCTAACCAAGAAGATTGTCAATAGAGTAAATATTTAAATCCTTAGACTCTGTAATTATAATAATTTTAGCATCATAAGCAGTCGGCAAATAACGAAAAATCTTATTAACCATTTCGGCATTCATTAATTCCCTACCCAATGCATCCAAAGAGGTGATAATTTGTGTGAATCTTGTGTAATATCAGAAATGGATTCATTTTGTTTCATGCGAAATAGTTCATAATCATGCAACAAGATATTCAGCCTAGATTTCTTAACCTCATTAGTCCCCTCGTAAGTTATACAAAGTCTATCCCATATGTCCTTTCCACTCTTACAAGTAGAAACCCGCATATAGTCCTCTGATTTCAAAGCACAAAAGAAACTATTCAAGGATTTAGCATTTAGTTGTGCTAAGTCACATTCTTCTACTGTCCAGTCCGTAAAAGGTGTTTGAACTCTAACTCCGTCAACTAGTCTAGTTGGTTTTGTATACCCTTCCTGAACTAAGATCCACATATGGTAATCAAGTGAATGTAAAAATGTTTACATGCATGTTTTCCATAAATCAAAAAAAATATTGTCGAACAATGGAGGTCTAGTTATAGAGTAACCCTCAGGTATATTTCGGGTTCCAAATGTGGCCATCTATGTTAATCAAAAAGTAGTCTAAACTTATGATTTTGAAATAAAGCTCTGATTCCACTTGTTGAAACTCGTTCAATATGAATTAGGTTGTTAAACCTAAGTTAATGTCCCATGGCTACCAAGAGGGGGGGGGTGAATTGGTATTTAAAAAATTTAACCCTCTTTTGAATTAGGAAATGAAATAAAAACTTTTAGTGAGTTTATCTAGAAAATATTTTTTAACCACCATGTAAAACAGAAAAACACAAAAATAAAAAGCAGTAGAAAAATAAAAGACACAAGATTTATATTGTTTCGATCAAAATTAGACCTACATCCACTCCCCGGAGGTACCCTCGTGTATTGCACTAATACCACTAGTGACTCTCCTTTTGCACCCATCGCAAGGTGGAGAAGCCTTTACACAAACTCATTCCACCACTACCCGTTGCGGCAGAGAACCATCATCTTTTTACACTATCCCCAGTGTTGGCAGAGAACTGTCCATCCTTTCACACTCCCCTGATGTTGGCAGAGATTCGTTCATCCTTTCACACTTCCCCTGGTGTCGGCAGAGAACCTTCCATCCTTTAACACTCCACTGATGTCGGTAGAGAACTGTCCATCCTTTCACACACTCCTGGTGTAAGCAAAGAACCCTTCATCCTTTTACACACTCCCAGTGTAGGTAGAGTACCCTTCGTCCTTTCACACACTCCCGGTGTAGGTATATAACCCTTCATCCTTTCACACTCTCCTGGTGTAGGAAGAGAATCCGTCTCCCTTTCACACTCTTCTAGTGACGGCAAAGAACCCGCGGCTGTTCACACTTTTCAAGTGTCGGCAGAAAACCGAATCTCGTTTACAGATCTTCTTTATAAGAAATCTAGATGGAAGAGAGAAAAGAGTGAAGTAATCATAAATCAAGAGTAGAGACTCTTACCTTTGAGTACCAAGTGAATCCTTCACACTCCAATGGCAAGAAATCTCTTTCAAATGCTCTATCATACTCTCTCCTTGACTCTCTTCTCAATAGGCACGAAGATCAGTAGGCAAAAAGATTAAGTAGCATTTTAGAATGGCCTATTTATAGAAGAGACAAGAAAAACTATACAAATACGACAAAATGTTAAGTTATCATATAGTGGATTGTTCCGTATGATCTTGGATCATCTTGGACAATTTACTTAAATGCTTTGGAAATGATCCCAATGCATATTTATATAAATTACTTCATACAGACAGATCGTCCAGTATGAACTACGTTCATCCGGTACGAACGGTTATTCCATAGGTCGGTTCCCAAAAATTGTATAACGACACTTAAAATTCAGAGTCGGATTACTTAATCCTGGGATGAACTTCAGTTCATATGGATGAAATTTCTCCACAGAGCAACTCAACCTGGCACGAATACACTTTGTCCTGAATGAGATTTCTCTAGAGGGCAATTCAGCCTGGGATGAAAACACTTCGTCCTGGATGAAATTTGTCCAGAGACCAACTCATTCTGGAACAAAAATAAATTTCATCCGAACAAAATTCTCTAGAGGCCATTTCATATTGGAATGAAAATATTTCATCCTAGACGTTCAGGACTTAGAAAAATTTTCTTTAACTTCTGTTCTTTCCATTTCTTTTTCGAGGAGATAGCTGATCTGATCGTCCCGTATGAACTAGGTTCGTCCCGTATGACCAGTACAAATTTTAAAGATCTCCTTAAGTGTGTGTGTGTGTGTGTATGTGTTTATTCACTCAATTACAATCACTCCCTCTCAATTCAAAGAACAATACAAGCTTCAAAATCACAAAGGATTGCATATTGAATTTGATTTGAAGTCTTCGTAGTCTAGAGTTTGATTTTTTTGAAATGTTAGTACACTCAAGAGTAAAAACAAATCTTCCAAAAATTGTTAGGAGATTACTACACATAAAAAAATAATATTTGGAATCATCAAAACTATATAAGCTGCAAGAATGTAAAACATGCAATTAGAAACTCTCTTAATAGTAGTTTTAGGGAAATTCAAATGTGATAAGACTAAGGGTTAGTAGCTTCAAGAGCAACTATAGATCCACCCTCAATGTTGATCTAAGTAGTTGAATTGAAGGAAACATCTACAACCACTTTAGTCAAGGGTCCATTGAAAATGAAATATACATTATCTTAGCCTGATCCAAACTTAATTTGAGTGACCTCAATTTATTGGGCCATGGTAATTATTGAGTAAAAGATTAACTTGTTTGGAATGTTCTAAAACTAAACAAAAAATCTGTATCAGTTACTAAAATTATAGAGTATAAATAGATGTTAAATAAGACGATTACACTGAAATGAATCTATCTACTCACCAAAGAAAGTTCTAAATAATATATGATGGAAGGTAACTTTGTTTTGACTATGGACCTAATCCAAATAATATCACCGAGCTACATCAAATAATGTAACTACGATGAACTATCCAATACTACAAAATTGATGACTTTAGAATTTGGATTAAAATTGAGGATTGAATGAAGTTTTTTGAAAGATTTACAGATTTATAATTGAAGTGTTAGCATTCTCATCTCAGGATAAAATAAATGAAATGAACAATGCAAGGAAGTAACTCACTACATAAGTGAATATACTACGAATCTAAAATTTTTTCTTCACTAAAGATGTAAAGTGAATAAGTCCCCGGCAGAGTCGACAGAAAAATTAGGTGAAAAAAAAGGTGTATAAGGCACTGATTTGTTGTAGTTTTTTCTTTAAAAAAAATCCACATAACGAAAATTAACTACCTCAAAACATATACTAATTCCACACTATTAACTTGAAAGGAGAAATATATTTTTTTTATAATCAAAACTCAACACAAGGATTGTAAAAATCATCACATAGGATAAAATTCAAATTAACCTATCATTTTAATTATGAAATTAACCAAGAAATAAAATTTATTTAGCATATAAAGAATTTTTCCCATATTCTTAGATAGCTGAGATAGGGTATATTT
Organism: Dendrobium officinale; assembly: GCA_019514585.1. Lineage (NCBI taxonomy): Eukaryota > Viridiplantae > Streptophyta > Magnoliopsida > Asparagales > Orchidaceae > Dendrobium > Dendrobium officinale. The sequence continues at coordinate 30,412,740 of CM033683.1, forward strand.
AGATGGTGATTTTTTTGGGAAGAGTTGAGTAGCAATAAGGTACCTCCTTTATTTATCAATTTCTTAAAGGAGGATTGTGATAGGTGTTCTATCACATAGTAGGTTGTAATTTTTTTTTATTTTTCATTAATACATTTTGCATTTTCATCAAAAAAAAAAGAGAGATAGGGTATATTTTAATATTGGTCCTTATGTACCTATAGAGGCATGCTTCTATAATTAATTACATCACCAAAGAGAAAAGTTTTGAATAAAGTAGAGACTAGACTTATTTCAAATTTTAAAATTTATTATATTTTATTTAAATATTTATAAACTTTTTTTTAGTACAAAAGATACTCTGAACTATATAGACACCCAAAACTGAATGTTTTACTTTTGGCTAAATCTATATTTTCTATAAATCCTAAGTCTTAATTTTCTATGAAAATTTGTCAACATATTGTCCCATTACCAATATGAATAAGACCCACTCCATGTTAGCACTTGCTTGTTGTTGGCTTGTGTGCTAGACTAGTGTACATTGTAGTATGTAAGATGTATGTATGTATGCTTTTTAGATTAAATGTGTTCATGTGTATGGTAAAACTATTATATCATCCTAGAGCTAGCTTGCATGTTCTTACAAAATCTAGAACATATACATCAAAAGAAACATATGAAAAAAGCTACCCTCCAGAAAACTCTATAACCAATTTGAATGTAAAGTATGAAAGAATAACAATGAAGAATATAATTTTATTTCATTTATTGAACGAGATTTGTATGACCCGGGGCTTGCAAGAAAGTAAGTTGGCTAGGATTTACAATAATAAACTAGGTTTTTAAACCTATGATATATATATATATATAATTGGTTTCTCCTCTACTATATCCTTGCTAGGAGTGGTTTCAAGTTTTGGACAATCCGACTTAACATTCCAGGTTTCCTGCACTCATAGCAAATAGCTACATTTGAAACCTTGACATTTCTATTAAATTTACCTTGATTCCATTATTGGCGTCTCTTTTGCTTCCTCTTCAGAAAACTTCTAAATTGTCTAGTCATTAGTGCAATGTTGTCTTCATCCTAAAGTTGTGAAAGTTCACTCTCTGACTCCTCCACTTTCAGGTCTATATTCTTCTCCCTTCATGGTTCACCTGCATCAATCTTTCTTCGGCTTACTCCTTACTCGTAAGCAATTAGCGATCCAAAAAGATTTTTAATAGAGTAAATGTTTAGATCTTTAGACTGTGTAATTGAAGTTATTTTTGCATCATAACCATTAGACAAACATTGAAGTATCTTATTAACCATTTCAGCATTTGTCAGATCCCTACCCAATGCATATAAAGAGGTGACTATTTGTGTGAATCTTGTATACATATCAAAAATGATTTCATGTGAAATAATTCATAATCATGCAACAAGATATTAAGTCTAGATTGCTTAACTTCATTAGTACTCTCATAAGTTATATAAAGTCTATCCCATATGTCCTGTCCACTCTTATAAGTGCAAACCCACATGTAATCTTCTTATTTAAGAGCACAAAAGAAACTATTCAAGCATTTGGCATTTAATTCTACTAAGTAACGTTCTTCTATTATCTAGTCCATAGAAGGTGTTTAAAATCTAACTCCATTAACTAGTCTAGTTGGTTTTGTATACCCTTCCTGAACTAAGATCCACATTCGGTAATCAAGTGACTATAAAAATGTAAACATGCATGTTTTTTTAAAAATCAAAAGGAATATTGTCGAATAATGGAGGTTTAGTTATAGAGTAACCCTCAGTTGTATTTCGGTTTCCAAATGTAATCATGTATTAATTAAAAAGTAGTCTAAACTTATGATTTTGAAACAAAGCTCTAAAACCACTTGTTGAAACTTGTTTAATATGAATTAGGTTGTTATACCTAAATTATATCCCAGCGGCTAAGTAATAGGGGGGGGGGGGTGAATTGGTAATTTGAAAAATTCCCTTTTTTAAATTTTTAAATGATAAAAACTTTAATGAATTTTTGAAAAAGATTTTTTAACCATAGATCAAGAAAAATAGTAAAGTAAAAAAGAAAATCAGCGAAAAATAAAAAGACATAAGATTTATAGTGGTTCAATGAAATATGACCTACATCCACTCCTTGGAGGCACCCTCCGAGTATTGCACTAATACCACTAGTGACTCTCCTTTTCACCCCACAGCAAGGTGAAGAAGCCTTCACAAAAACTCTCTTCCACCACTACTCGGTGCGGCAGAGAACTATCATCATTTTACACTCTATAAGTTTTGGCAGAGAACTGTCCATCCTTTCACACTCTCCAAGTGTGGGCATAAAACCCTTCGTCCTTTCACACTCTCCAAGTGTAGGAAGATAACCCTTCATCCTTTCACACTTTGTAAGTGTAGGCAGAGAATCTTTTGTCCTTTAACACTCTCCAAGTGTAGGAAAAGAAGCCTTCTTTCTTTCACACTCTCCAAATATAGGCAGAGAACCTTTCACACTCTCCAAGTGTAGGTAGAGAACCTCGTGCTGTTCACACTCCATGAGTGTCGGCAGAGAACCAAATCTCCTTGAAATATAGAAGGGCAAGAAAAAAGAGTGAAGTAATTAGAAATCACAATTGGAGATTCTTACCTTTTAGTACCAAGTGAATCCTTTACGCTCCAGTAGAAAGAATCCTCCTTCAAACACTCTCTCACACTCTCTCCTTCAATCTCCCTTTAATTTACATGAAGAACAATGAGCAAAAAAATTACAAGATAGTTTTAAGTGGACTTATATAGGAAAGACATGAAAAATCATCCAAAAACTGGTAACTTTACATTCTGTACGCACTCGATCATCTCGTACAATCGTGATTTTGTCCTGTATGAATAGTGTAAAAACTATTACATACGAACCCATTGTATATTGGTTCAAAATAACTTTGTACTTAATTATCATCCCGTACGAAATAAGTTCATTCGGTACAAACAGTTATACTAAGGCTTGGTTTGGATGAAACTGTAGGATGGACCCAAATTTTTGAGGAATAGAGGATTTTATCCTGGGATGAATATAGGAGTTCGTCTGGACGATCTATTTAAGTCATGAGTCTGGAGGACATCATCCTGGGAAGAATGATATACTTCATCTTGATAAACAGTTCAAAGAGAGAATCTATAGGGCATCGTCCAGGGGCGAATAGGGAAATTTGTCTAGATGATCAGGGCTTAAAATTTTTTTCTCACTTTATGTTCATTCCATTGCTCTTCCAAGGGGTATAACTGACTTGATCGTCCCGTACAAATAAGGTTCATCCCGTAAAATCAGTATAAGAAAATTTTTTATTTTTACAGATCTCCCCAAGTGTGTGTGTGTGTTAAGTTACTCAATTACAATCAAACTCTCTCAAACGCAATAAATTGGAAAATATATACTTTAATTTATAAATTATCTTATGTTGAATATGATTTGAAGTCTTAATTAGTCTAGAGTTCGGTTATCCTGAAATGTTAGTCCACAAATGTGCAAAAAAAATTCTTCCAAAAAAGTCTTAGGAGAAAATAATAATTAGAACAATAATATTTGGAATCATCAAAACTATACAAGTTGCGAGAATGTAAAGCATGCAAAAGCTAAGTAGCAACTCTCTTAACACTAGCTCTCAACCACATCAGGTTTTATGGAAGTTCTTGGTGTATGGGTTTCTTCGCCCTGCTGTGTGGGTAAAAGGTGAGTCATTATAGTGATAATGCAAAACTTGGAGAGGAGGACTCCGAGGAGTGAACGTAGGTCATTATTTGACTGAGCCATTATAAATCTTTAGTGTGTTTATTCTGATTTTATTCCCTCCTTTTTACTCTTTTGTATTTTATTCTTTTGTAACTTCCTGGTGAAAATAGTATTCAAAACTATTGTACTTATTAGAATATCATCATTTTGGCTTAGATGTTTTGGAAAATTTCTTCACTTCCGCATTAAGTGGTAATTATTACTTATTTTTCTAAAAATTAATAAAAATTTAAAAATATTATATTTGTTTTAAACTAACCAATTTGTTTTTAAATTCACCGATTCAATCCCCCCCCCCACACCCACCCACCCCCTCTTGGCTTTCCTAGATCACTTAGGCTTAACATCCTCATTAAAATTTCATAGGTAGTAGGCAAAATAGGATTGAATAATGTACTTGATTTGAACTTGATTGAATGCAGGGGACTTTAGTAATTGATAAATTTAACTTAAACAAAAGTGACATGAACTAAATTTGTAAACATAATTGAACTACATGGGACTTGCATTGAATTAAATGCAAAGAACTTGATCTTGATTTAGACAATAAGGAAGAGGGCTGAAATTTAAACAATAAACGAACATCAAATCATACAATGCAACACCTTAACAAAATTACAAACAGTAATTATAAATATGGATCATCCTGAAAAACATAAAAAAAGTAAATAGGGGACCTGCGGTGGAAGAATTATCAGAAATAATTTACAAGTAATTAACCCTTTCAATTGATGAAAATTAATGAGCATATGAGAAACTTTTGTTGAACACAATTACAAAAATTCACAAACAAGTAAATATAATCATGTTTAATGTTGTGAGCACTAGTAGCTTACAATGAATGCATTAACCCATCAAAGAGATACTTGGTGCAAGTTGTAGTGTGATCCTCTTAACGTCACTGCAATCTGACATGTAAACAAGCGCATTGATCCCCTACAAGCAGAGGAGATCAATGTACCATAAACACAATGGTTTAATGAATTCAATGAGATACAAAAAAAATATGCAATAAACACAACAATTCCTTCTGAACGATAATAATCAACATGTACATAGAAAAGTTAATGAGGAATGAAAATTATCTTACAGCGTACGTAAGCACATTAATGAATCATCTAGCTTGCAAGCTACATAAACTTTTACACGTGTATAGTGCAGCATATGATAAATTTTAAAATCTACTTATTATGATTGAATTTACATCATATGCACAGTATTATGTATTATATGTATATACATGATATTGTTAATATATTATGCATGTTACGACACCCCTATATTTAAATACAATTTGGTAGCTAGTATATACAATGATCCATTGTAAGTAGGCGAGGGCGATGTACAAAAAAATACATGGTCCCATGAGCCACTGTAAGATACCCAACACGTACACTATATGCCATATATTTGCAAATATAAAAGGACTTCAATAAATGCAATATCTTGCAATCAAAGTCAAGATGAAGATGTACACATAACTTGTATTTTATAGTCAAATGTAGTATACGTGTAGTATATGTATGCAAGTAACTTACAAGCTATTGCAACACCCTCATATTCAACAATTATACAATAGTAGTAAAATACACCAAGTATCATTTAGGCAAAGGCATGAATATTCAAAGTGTGTATAACTTGTTGTAGCAAAGACATTATAGCACATTGTAATCCAATAATTATCCAATATCACTCAAATCCATCGGCTCCATACAAGTAGAGGTATTGGAAATGTTATGAATACAACAACATTTTATACAATCAACTCAAATCCACATCTAAATGAATACAACAATCATTTGTGAATAATGATATTCAACGTACATGTATAAAAGTTTAATGCGACCATTCATCAACCAGCACCCGTAAGGAAATGAATGATAATGAATACATTTTATCCAACCAGTATGTTCATAAGAGACAATAAAATTCATTATACATCCAGGATTTTTTCCACAAACAAAGTGTAGAAGATTATCTATATAAGATGGTATTAAATATGCTATGAGTATTATTTGAGAAACATGTGACAAGTGCTAGTACGTATAAGCAGAATAGAAGAATGTCGCAATGAATACAATACAACCACGTATGACAGGGTGTCTCCTAAAGATTCTCCATTAGCCTACAATCAAGTATAAAAGCTTGTTATGAATGCAAATGTATATGAGCTACAGTAGGAGTTTTGTTAGTACACAACAATCTATCAACATAAAATAATAAATAGTGTATGATAGTCTACCTGTATAAAATAAGTAGATAATTATTATGTGATTCCTTGCCGCCAGATTTACAACATTCATACAAGCATGCAAACAAGTATATAACTATCTAAAAGGCACCACATTTAAATTGTTATGATCGGGGCCCTTTGAACCGGGTGCTTCACAATGGCACTAAATCCTTTAGATATGAATCAATATGATGTTATCGATAGGGCATAAAGCCTTTTGTTAGCTAATGTGGATTTTAATTTGACCCCATAAGAAAATATTCACCTCTTATCTACAAGGTACCCTTAGATGATGCAACCCATAGCTTCAAACGAGGATCCTTCTGTTAGGTTGGGTTGACTTCCTCCTCTAAATAAGTAGACCAAGGACTACAAAGACCTAATATGATAAAACCATGAGATCTTAATAATGTTTATTATGCATCTCACACCATCATCGTTAAGCACAAGATGATGAAATTTCTAATTTTTAAATTCAAACCTTTAAATACCTAAACCCATGCTCCTACTATATGTCCTATACCTTGTATCTCTACTAACTTGATTGATGAATAGCCTTAATCAAAGGTTCTCTCTAATTATCGTGAGGGGTAATTAACTGTACGGGCTTGTGCCTATATAAAACCCTAACTCAGATCATAAAGTCCTTGCAAAATAGGGCGAACTATCTAGGTGTCTCTTATTTAAAAACCTTATGAAAATTTAACCCAGACCGTAATTCATTAAAACTCCCCTGAAAGAAATAGAGGTCGGGGTGCAAGATTTTTGAAAATCTCACTTGAGAACACACACACACACACACACACACAGATATATATATATATATATATATATATAGTCCCTAAATAATAACATGGAAATTTTTTTTTTCCAAAAAATACTTTTAATATAATTCAAATATAAAGCTTTTATGTATTAAAAAAAAGGATTACACAACTAAATAAAATATGAATTATTCTATAAATTCTTGAAAGATTAGCATGTTAACTATCTTCGTAAAGGTGGTTTCATTTCTTGGTGGAGTTGATGTAACTAATTGAGACTTTTTTGAATGTTACATTATAAAGTGTAGTGATTTACACTCCATCTAATGGGTAAGGCAATCTCATGGATTTAAATGAATTGATGGATTATATAATGTAGCAACATAAATGAATTATTTGTGTGAAGTTTTTAGTATGTTATCAATTGATCTAATTAATATGTGTTTGTTAGGTGATTCCATTTATTGTGTTCGAATATAATAAGAGGTTACATGGTCAAAGAGCCATGACAGATATAAAATTCTTTTAAAAGAATCTTTTGAATTTTCCTAGCTTCCTAGAGTAAGAAATTTAGGGTTAGTCATATTTTAAGCCATTAAAACTGGTATGATTAGCACATTAGAGATATTGGAGGTATTAGGAGTGAGCCAATGATTTATTTCCTATGATTTCTCATATACCTCATAATGTAGAGAGTTTAAAATTTAATTGGATAATAGATATAATTTTCATGAATTTGGACATCACTAGATCAATGAAAATTGTATTGTAGATTACCCGACATCCACTAAAATGAATTAGGCATTGATTGTAAAAACTGTTCCTGTAAGGTGAATAATAAGGTAATCATGCTAAGATTTATTGCATATTTACCTTCAAAAAATTATATGTAATATAGAAGAAAATGAAGCTTAACACGAGTCTTCTCGGGACAGACGAAGGTCAATAAGGAGGGTTGTTATGTCCACATAATTATATTTGTCATTAAAACATTTATGTTATAAGTGGGAGGAACCTCTATTTAATATAAGATGAAGAAAGAATCATAATATGTGTACCATATTACTTAAAATTCAGAGTTATCAAATTTAATTTCAATATCTTTTGATGTTCCTTCTAAAACTACAGAAACGATAAATAATAGTTATTATCTTATAATATTTTTTTCAACACTATTTACTTCATTCCTAGCTCTTATGATTCCCTTCATCTTTGGGGTGGATATTGTCAAACTGGTCTTAGATGTACAAGCTTAAATATCTATGAGGAATCTTGTGTTCAATTTCATCATTCAAGTGAAATATTTTTTTAGTGAATGTCCTTAAAAATGATAAAAATGATATTATGTAGATTAACTTTCGTCATTTAAGCTTTGGATGTTGATTTTGTAAATACTAAGTTGAGTGCAGAGGGTGATCTAAATTCCATGGTTGTTCTATTTCCTTTATTTGAGATGTCAAGTTGCATCTTGATGATGGTCCAGGACAACAGATTATCTTTCACTTAAGGAAAAAAAATGACTATTTCCAGCGTCCATTTACCACTGGAAAATGTCCTAAATCCACCAAAAAAAATTTTTTCCTCGGATTTCTTTTTGCCAGTTTAATGCATGTTGGAAAGTGGTAACTATGGAAATTTTTTACAAGAAATTTTTTTTACGATGTACAAGTAGAGTTTTAACATAAAAAAGCACAAAAATGTCGCATTATTATCTGAATTACCTACGAATATTCTAGTTGAAATTTTGACAAATTTTTCTTCTAGAATTGGTGAACCAATTGTCCATCATAATTTAACAGGTAATATCCGATCAATTGTTCGATGACAACCTCCCAAATTTTTTGATGGCACCTTTCGCAAAAAGTTTTGGCAAAAGCTGGTTTAGGAATATTGCTGGTAATACTGGTTGATAATGATTGCCATAAATAGATCACCAAACTCTTCATATCATCATGTTCAATGGTGTTTTGGATAAAAATACATCAGAAACCTACACCAAAACATTTGTACAAACACAATCAATCAAAATAATTTGTTTCAACATTTCTACAATCACATTTTAACATTGCACAATAATATTAATGCTAAAGTAATTATGCATTCAATTAAAAACAAATGTTCAAATACTTCTATAATAAAGTATAATTCTTATACAATTAAAACTCAACATAAAATTTATAAACACATGTAGTCTAGTCAAAATCTGTGTCATCATTCTCCATCGTCGTTGTTGGTTGCTTTCCACTAAACTTCCCCCCATTTTCTGCAGCTCCTTTAATATTTTACTTTGCTTCATATGCATGTCTGCTGTGGTTTTTGAACATTTTCTTACACTAATTTCTAATATCCATATCACATATGAGCAATGAAGACCTACATATAAATATATAAAATATTTTTCTCCCTCTAATCATAAAAATGTTACATAATAGCATAGGGGGAACTTCCCAGCAATTTTCCACTCTCCTGAAAAGTATATTAGATATACAAAACATATATCATGATAGCATATTATAATTTTTTTAGGCCACGTGATATTTATCATAAAATAAAAAGTATTAGCTCCATGATGATCAGATAGAAATACTCTACATATGGCATATATTATATGATTACATTGATATTAAATAAATCAATTTTTTTATCAAGATTATTGAATATCTTAATATAATCATAATCTACATCCATAACTCATTATTTATTAATCAATTATTAAAAATGTTATTGGATTAAAATGTGTATTAGAAACTTTGGCCACCACTTCAAGCAAAGTATTCGATAATCTAGCTTTAAGAAATATTACATTGAGTGGTATCATTGGGAAATATACACCTTCAAAGACTAAAATGAAATCATGTAAAAAAAAACATATTTGAATAATCATGAAGTATTAAATAACATATCAATTAGCAGGTTTGTACTCTAAGTTATGGGTTTAGTTTATTATCCATATTAAATGTAGCTAAGATGGTTGGGTGATTTGGTTCTTATAGAGTTACATCAATTTTAGTTAATGGTTATTTGACTTTTTACTTCCGCAGCTAATTCAACGAACTGGTAATGAGTTGTGTTCAAATTTGAATGCTAACTTAGTTGCCTTTGGCTTACAACACAAAATTAATAACTAGAAAAAATGACCAGACGGAGGTCAACTCCAATTTATTGTATAAGATGTCATTTAGGCTGCCAATATATTGTGTAATGATTTGAATATGGGACTCATTGAGATTGTTCAATGCACTCAACAAGTAGAATTCATCTGTATATTCACTTATAGAACAAGCAACTTAAACAAATGCTAATATTTTAGGTAAAGTATTTGCTCAAAATTAGTGGGAAGGAAATGATCCCTCAAAAGCTATTTCATCTTCTACCAACTCTAATCTCATCATTTCCCTTCTATGTGTCTCATTTGCAAAAATTGTGCCCACTAAGCACTAACACATTCTCTAAACCTGCAAGCAACATACTTGACTTAATAGTTTAGTTCAACCTCTATATACTAAAAGAAGATCTCTATGAAATTTTCCTTATTTTAGTAGTGTTGGATGAGAAAATGTCCATCAAGAACTAAATAAGTACAACAATAACACAAAAACAACAACAACAAGCCTTCGCCTCACTATGTGGGGTTAGCTATATGAATCCTTTTTTGTCATTTAAAGGATTCATGTCGTGTTTATTCTGAAATTTTTATGCTAGTTGTTGACTACCTAACGCAACACTCCACATTTCTCATCATGGACTTGCGACGTGGCAACCACAGTGTTGAAGAACAAAATCAGTGCTATGGTATAATACTGGTGCTATGAATCATTATCGTAGAGAGCTTAATTGTGATATAGAGTTTCTCTTTGATAGTGGCAGATTCATAATTTTTTTATAAGAAATAAAAATTAATTATTTTAAAAAATTTATCAATATTTCATCAATAAACATTTAAAATTTTAAATTCTAAAATTTTAAAGGGTTCATAAATTAAATTTTTTTAATACAAAAATTCTATTTATATAATTTAATTTTACATGATATAAAAAACTTAAAATGTAATTTAAGTGAGTATTAGTCTGCTCATGCCCCCTTAATTGATCTTTTTATTTTACTATAAAAACTTGATGTGTTTGTAGCATATCAAATTATATCACTAATCACATGAAGTCCAAAATTCCTTTAAGACACTATGGAAAGGGGTTCAATGTCAATGCCTTTGGACCCACGTACTTGAAACATCTAGATAGATAAGAGGGGGGGGGGGGGGGGGGGGGGGGGGGGGGGGGGTGAATTGTGACAAGTTTGTCGCAATAATTAAAACCTTAGCAAGAGTTCTAATTTTTTGGTGTTTTTAAAATTTTAACAGAAAAATTTTAACTACTACGAGGGCAAATAATTAAACTCAACGTGCAACAATGAAACCTTTTTTTTTCTTTCAGAATCTTCACCAAGCAAATTTTATGAAAATAAAGTGCAAGAAAAAAAAAAAAGCGATAAGGAAAAAGCACACCATAATTTAATAGTGGTTCGATAAAACCATGACCTACGACGACTCCCCAGAATCCTATGCTCCGAGAATTTCACTACAAACTATAGCTCTCCTTTTTCGCCACTCCGCAAGATGGAGAATCCATTACAAGACTCACTTTTTCCAACCCAGTGTGGCGGAGTGCCATGCGCTGTTCTCACCCTCCTGGAGACGGCAGAGTACTTTCTCATTTTTATCCCTCTTGGAGAAGGAAGAGTACCTTCGAGGTCACGGATGTAGAAGACTCCCCTTTAGAGAGCCTCCCACAAGTTCTTCTCGGGCCATAGGAGGAGCAAGATAAAGCAAGTACGGAGCAACCTTGTGATCTCCCTCACACCTTTTCTCTCTCACCATGCTCACCTTCTCCTTCCTCTCTCAAACCCTAAAAACTTCTCGAGAGCTCTCTCCCAAGGATTCCCTCTATAATCATGTTTTGCTCTTTCTGTTTCTTAAAAAAGATTACAAATCTGATGCATAAAGCAGGTTCCAAATTCCCTGAAATTTTCAAAGTAGCTGTTACAATCGTCAGTATGATTTACCATCATACAGTACCATATGTATAAACAGGCTTCGTCCTGGTATGTAGGTTTACAAACAGTTTAAATTTTATAGTACAATACGATTCAAAATCGTACAGTATGATTCCAAACACTTCTGTTCATATATGACAATAGTCGGGACGGTAAAAAATCATCTCTGTACATCATATAGTACGATCAATATCATACCGTATGATTAGAACAAGTCAAGGGATCGGTCATGAAAATATTCGGGATGATCCCAACTCTTCCTCTATTCATCCTATGGTATGATATACATCGTACATTATGATGAGCCAAAAAGATGAGATCGTCCAAGATGATGGTCGGGACGATAAAAAATCGTCTTTGTTCATCTTATAATACAAACGTGTTCGTATAGTATGATTACCAATCATCAATTAAGACTCGATTTATCCAGTAATAACGGGTTAATTTTAAGTAAGTATTTAAAATAAATCATACCATACCAACTACTTCGTACAGTATGAAAGGCTGAAAAAACTTACTCAAGATATTTTAACGGCTAGGGTTTTGGATTTGTAACACATCGTACGGTACGATAGAGTTCATACAGTACGATCTAATCATGAAAATCATTTTATAGTATAGGAACGTACAGTTTGAGATAAAATTGTACAGTACGATCAATAGAGAAAGAAAAACTATATTTTCACTTTTAAAACCCTCTCCCCTGTGTGTGCCTGATTGCTCGAACTTACCTGCACTTTGTGTCAAGACTCAAGAAACGAAAATAAAAAAATAGAAAATTAAAATGTTTCAGACTCACTATCCTACTCTACCCAGTATTGAGTCTTCCTATTGTCCTGAGTGATTTGTGATTTTCCTTAAATGTTAGTACTCACAGGCAATAGTAGGATTAAAATGTTTTTTAGTTAATAGATACTTAGACAATATTATTTGTCATCATCAAAAGCTCAAACTAGGGGTCATGGATTCCAACAATCTCTCTCTTTTTGATGATATCAAATAATGTTTGTTATAATCAAGTTTGAATGGCATTTTTTTTTTAAATTGAAATATAAGAAAAAGAACTAAAATGCGAACTAGAAAAGAAATGCATTTTATTTAAATACAGAGAAATATAAGAGCAAGCTACAAACACTTGTCCACCTTTTGACAGCACTAAAAAGAGGAGCAAACCACACTTGAGAAAAAAAAATACAACGCAGCTATACTTCAAAATGGAGGATCCTTATCACTTGGAGGTGGGTTTGGTTGGAAATTGTGAAGAATAGTGTCAAATCGATGATGAATCGCGGTGAAGTGTTCCAAAAACCATTGCATTTCGGCCTCGTGTTGCTGATGTTGCTCTTGTATGAGTGTATACAGATGAGCCTGAAGTTGGTCAAAGCGTTCGACTAAGTCATCGTGAGGATGAGCTAGTGCAGGTGCTCAGGGTGCTGCTTGCTGCTTGGGCATCTTCTCCTTCTTCTTCATCAAAGACGGGTTATTCAGGCTCTTGTCCACGATGGAAAAGAATATTTAAATAGGCCTCTGTACAAAATATTTGAAGATTATCAGGGTCACCAGGATAGGTTTTTTGTATTTAGTTTGAAGGATCTATCCTATAAGATAACCAAGGGCTAGATTTCGTTTCCGCCGAAAAGTGGGGATGAGAACGAAAGTCATATGATAAATGTAGTCAATAATTATATATACTTCTTCAAATTATTATGTTGGACATGATAAGATAGGTTGCGACAGATAAAGTTGGGATAATGTTGATCCGGTCACCAGCTTTAGGTACTATAGAGGTTCTAAGAACATGTTGAATAATTCTGGCATTTCGATTAATTGATTGGATGAGTGGTTGTTGTTGAGACAAGGTGGAATTCCTAAGGATACGATTAACATCACTCCAATCAAATTCGTTTGTTAGAAAGGAACGAACCCTAGGCCCTTTAGTAGATAGCCCAATGTATTGGGCAATATCAACTTTGGTAATTTTGATATTTTGGCGGCAGACAAAGGAGTGGTAAGTTAGGTTGTCAACGGTGTAGATTAGATTTCTAGAAATTCCAAAAGAAGTTCAGAGTTGTAGGGGAAGGCCAGGGTGAGGAGGAATTGGAAAGTAATGGAAGAAAAGAGGTTTAGTACCTTGAAATATAGATCAGCCTGATTGAGCATTTTTAATGGCATAATCTTGCAGGCTTTTTACTTGTGATATGCCTCTTCATTTTCAGCACTTAGAAAGGTAGCGCTATGATGGCTAGAGAAAGACGAGCTTCCAGCTACCAAACGACTCCTCTTTCTGGAATTAGACATCGTGTAGAGGTTGAGTGAAAGGTGAGAAGAAATAGGTGTGAGTAAAGTGAGCTACAAGTGAAGAAAATTTATAGAATTTTGTTTAACATCATACAGTACGATCGTGTATTGTATAGTACAATCAGTAATAAATGTTCTGACAGGTCGTTTCGGGAAAAGGTATATCGTACAGTACGATCAGAAGGACTTTGATTATCCCAAGGGTCGTCGGTACGACCTTTGAAAAAAAGTTTTGTACTGTACAAACAAGTGTATCATACAGTATTAATGACATTTACGTCATACCAGACACCTTTCTGTCATTCTCATCCATTTTGCTGAGGTGGATCGTACAGTACGAAGTTGAGGTATCGTATAGTATGACCACCAATAATATCCTACCAACAAGAATTAATTCATCCCAATCTGTGTTGACGTGGATCGTATAATACGTAGAGGAGGTATCATACCATACGATGATCAATAATGTTGTATCAGACGGCTTCAAAGAATGCTAGATGTATCGTACAATATGATGTATAGAGTACAGTACGATAAATAGAGGTGGAATTAGGTATTTTGTGCAAATTTAGATATATCGTACAGTATGAAAATGGATCATACAGTACGATAATAAAATGTCAAATTCGGTGGTTTTGTGTAGTGAGTTTGTGATGATCAGGAGCAGGCAAGAAATGTTTTTTTTTTTATTTCTTTATTTTGTTTTTTTTTTTTTTTTTTGCATTAATTTCTATGACACCTAGTCTAGTCCTCAAGGTGCTAAAGGTGTCAATTGGTAGTGGTTTTGTGAATATGTCGGCCAATTGATCTCCTCTAGCAATGTGATGCAATTATATATCTCTCTTAGCAACGTGGTCTCTTATGAAATGGTGTGTAATGTGTATTTGTTTTGTTCGAGAGTGCTGAATTTGGTTCTTAGAGATGCAAATTGCACTTGTGTTGTTACACATGATTGAGATGGTTTCTGCAGGTAGGCAAATATCAAGAATTTCTTATTTTAATCACAGTACTTGTGCAACGCAACTTCCTAATGCAATATATTCTACCTCGGCAGTGGAAAGGGCTACTGATTTTTGCTTCTTACTGGACCAAGAAACTAATGATTGTCCTATGAATTGGAAGGTACTAGAGTTACTTTTTCTATCTATCCTACATCGTGCAAAATAAGAATTTGAGTACCCTAAGATTTCAAAGGAAGTGCTGTGCATAGGATAACAAATTCCTAAGTTCGGGATGCCTAGTAGATATCTAAGGATTCTCTTGACCGTGGTTAAGTGAGACTCTTTAGGATTGGCTTGAAAATGGGCACAGAGGCACACACTAAACATTATGTCCGGTCAACTGGAAGTAAGGTAAAGAAGGGATCAAATAATTCCTCTATATTTTTTTAATCTACTGATTTTCCATTATGATCTTTGTCTAATTAAAATTTTGAGCTCATTGTAGTATTCATGGGTTTAGCACTATCCATTTTGTATTTTTTTTAGAATATTATTAATGTACTTGGTTTGGCTAAGAAATATTCTGTTATCCATTTGTTTTACACTAAAGCCAAGAAAGTAATTAAGTTCTCCCATCATGCTCATCTCAAACTCATTACTCGTTATTTTTGATAATTCATCACACAAGTTTTTATCTGAAGATCCAAATAAGATGTCATCCACATATATTTGAATAATGGGAATTTCATTTTTGATCTCTTGTAAAAAGATTGTAGTATCTACACTACCCTTTTCAAATCATCTATCCAATAGAAATGAGCTAAGTATTTCATACCTTGCTCTAGGTACTTTCTTTAATCCATAAAGTGCCTTTTTTTAATTTGAATACATGGTTTGGAAATTGTGAACTTTCAAATTTGGGGGGTTGCTCAACATAGACATCTTCCTTAATTACCCCGTTCAAAAAAGCACTCTTTACATCCATTTGATATAGTTTGAAGTTCTTGAAACAAGCAAAAGCTAAGATCACTCTTATGGCTTCTAGTCTAGCAACAGGGGTAAAGGTTTCTTCAAAGTCTATTCTCTCAATTTAGTTGTACCCCTTAGCCACTACTCTTGCTTTATTTCTTATTATTGTTCTTGAATCATTCACCAAATTTTTGAAGACCCATTTTTTTCCAATAATACTTTGTTCTTCTGGTCTCTTGACTAACTCCCAAACATCATTCCTGGTTAATATGTTTAGCTCTTCTTGCATTGCTAGAATCTATAATTCATCTCCTAAGGCATAATCTATATTTGTAGGTTCTATCATAGAGATGAATGCTGAATAACTAACCTCTTTCCTAAGTCCATGATTAGTTCTTATACCTTCTAAAGATTCTCCTAAAATTAACTCGTTAGGATGACTAGAAGAATGTCTCCAATTTCTAGGCAGATCTTTCAGAGGTTTTACCCTTCTCCTAAAGTCGTAGTCTCTATTCCTTGAATTGCCTCTACTTCATCATCTTAAATTTTATATTCAGAGAGCTTATTTGATTCATCAAATACTATATGGGTGGACTATTCTACTGCTAAGGTTCTCTTATTAAAGATTCTAAAGGCCTTACCTATATATGAATAACCGAAGAAGACACCCTCATCAGACTTGGGATCAAATTTTCTAAGGGAAGTTTGCCATTAATCAATATGAAGCACTTGCACCCAAAGACATGTAAGTGTGAATGATTCGGTGTCCTTCCCTTTAGGAGTTCATAAGGAGTTTTATTCTGCTTAGATCTAATATTTACCCTATTTAAAACATAACATGCTGTGTTAACTACTTCTGCACAAAAGTTCCCAGGAAGGGTGTACTCCACTAACATTAACCTAGTGGCTTCTACCAAAGTTCTATTCTTCCTTTATGCTATACCATTTTTCTATGGAATTCTAGGGGCTGAGAAATTTTGCTCTATTCATATCTCTTGAAAGAATGATTAAAAGTTTTCATTTTTAAAATGTCCACCATGATCATTATGGATTGTTGAGATTTCACATCCTAATTTTTATTTAATCCAAGTGGAGAATACCTTAAATTCCTCAAAATACTCATTTTTATGCACTAAAAATTTTACCCAAGTGAACCTAGTGAAGTCATCTACAATCACAAACCCATAATTCTTTGCACCTAGGCTGGCTGTGCTAACGGGTCCAAATAAGTGCATGTGTAGGATTTCTAAAGGTCTAGAGGTGATAACATCTTTAATTGAATGAAAGGATGATTTTATTTCTTTTCCTAGTTGGCAAGCATCACATAAATTGTCCTTAGCGAAATCTAAGTTAGGTATGCCTCTAACTAGGTTTTTCTAAGTGATGTTTCTAAGTGTTTTCATACTAGCATGACATAGTCTCCTATTCCATAGCCATGAGTCATCTACAATTATTTTTAGATAAAATGAATTTGAACTATCAATGCAATCAAGGTCTAACATATAAACATTGTTCATTCATTTTCCTTCTAAAACAAGTTTATCATTTAAACTAATCAGGCATTTGTTAGACAGAAATTTAATATCGAAACCTTTGTCACATAATTGACTAATGTTAAGTAAGTTATGCTTCAAACCATTAACTAATAAAAACTTTTCAATTAAAAAATTCTTAGCATTACCAACAATACCTTAGCCTATCACTTTCATGGTAATGTTTTCTCCCAATGTTACTTTGCCTCCCGTATAATGAACTTCTTCATATCTCCAGTCATGTGTCTCTAGCAGCCATTATCCACGTACAACATTCTCTCACAAGGTCTTTTGTGAGAGCATAACTACAATTTCATTCAAGTGTTAGATTTGGGAACCCAAGTTAGTTTTGGTTCCTCCTTATGCTTGCATGAATGAGAGGTATGCATGCTATATTGTGATAGATGCAATTTTGGTCTCCATACTAGGTGTGTCCAACGGTGAATTGTGCATGTGCGGGCTATGCGACCTAGCATGACATAAGATAAGCATCTAACACCGTGAAAAGGGTTCACTAACCTATGTGGGTGATGATGCCTCTTCCTAAAATTGTGTGATGCATGTTGTCTTGGGTTTCTAAAAGATTCATGCTGTTGTGATGGATCACAGTTTTCCTCAAGTGCAGGTGGTTTTTTATTTTCATTTATGCCCTTTAGGAAAATTTTTAAAAAATCATTTGCATACTTAAGATTGGCAATTTGAATATCCAAATGATGTTCAGTGTTTTTTAAGTCACATGCAAGTTCTTCTAACCTCTTGTACTTTGTTTCTAGTTTAACATGCAATGTTTTTAAGGATTCATGTGCATTAATTAACTCAATATGCTTCTTATTTAATGCATCATACTCATCAAGAAGCAACATATGATCTCAACAAAATTAGAATTTTCCTTAACTAAACTAACCTGCTTAGTTTGTAAAGTACTAAAATCAATACTAAGACTAGCATGCATATTTTTTAATTTCCTATACGAGTTATGGATATTCTCAAAAAATAAATAGTAATTCTTCATATGAAAGTTGACATACCTCATCTTCATCCTATTTATCAAGATTACCATTAGCCATTAGACAAAAAAATGTTACCTCTTCATCTTCTTCTTCTTTTGATGATTCTGAGGCAAAGTCGGCCCAAAAAGATTTTTGTATCTTCTTTTCTATCTTTCTTATACTTGGCTTCGTCCTCGATCTTTTCCTCAGTAGGTTGGCTCTTTAAGTTGGGGCAATCAGCTCGAAGGTGACCTGGCTTCCTGCACTCAAAACAGATTATATCAAATGAAACTTTAATAAACTTCAAGCTTTTACCTTTATTCCGTCCATTCTGATGACTCCTTTATTTTCTCTTTAAAAAGTTCTTGAACTTTCGGGTCATCAATGCTATATAATCTACTTTCTCCCCTGCAGAGCTGTCACTTTCTATGTTCTTTGCTTTTAATGCCACCGTTCGCTCCTTCTTCTTTTCACGTGCATCACTTTGTCTTTGACTAACTCCTTGCTAGTATGCAATGAGTGACCCAAGGAGATTATCAATATAATAAATGTTAAAGTCTTTAGATTCAGTGATAGCAATTATCTTAGTATTGTAGGAACTTGGTAAGCATCGTTGAATCTTATTTAATTTCTCATAATTATATATCTCTCTACCTAATGCATGTAGGGATGTCACAATTGGGGTAAACCTAGTGTACATGTCAGATATTATTTTGCTAGGTTTCATACGAAAGAGTTCATAATCTTGCAACAGAATGTTAAGCATAGACTATTTTACTTTACTAGTTCCATCGTACGTGATACACATTCTATCCAAAATCTCCTTACCAGTAGCACAGGTAGAAACTCTCATATAGTCCTCAGACTTTAATGTGCAGAAAAAGCAATTTAAACACTTAGCATTCAATTGGGCTAAATCCCTATCCTCATTGCTCTATTCATTAAAAGGACTTGAGTTTTTACTCAATTCAAAGTTTTAAAAGGTGCAACATATCAATCATTGACTAACATCCACATGTGGTAATCAATAGACTATGAAAAAGTAAACATTGTTATTTTCTAGAAATCAAATAGGATGTTATCAAAAAGAGGTGGACAGGTTATTAAATAACCCTTCGTGGTGTTACGATTATCGAAATGCGACATAATCTTTTTTTCAAGCTTTTCTAAAACACTATTTTTGAAACCCCGCTCTGATACCAATTGAAATACCTAGATCGACGAGAGGGGGGGTAAATTGTGAAAACTTAGAAGCAATAATTAAAAACCTAAGCAAGAGTTCTAATTTTTTGGTGTTTTTAAAATTTTAACATAAAAACTTTAACTACTACAAAGGCAAATAATTAAATTCAACGTGCAACAATGAAACCTTTTTTTTTCTTTCATAATTTTCACCAAGAAAATTTTATGAAAATAAAGTGCAAGCAAAAAGAAAAAAGCCATCTCAAAAAAGCACACCAAAATTTTATAGTAGTTCGGTCAAACTATGAACAACGTCCACTCCCTGGATTCCTCCTCTCCTATAATTTCACTACAAACTATAGCTCTCCTTTTTCCACATGGGCAAGGCAGAGAAGTTCTTAAAATTCTCACTTTCGTCAACCCGGCGTGGCGGAGTGCCAAGCGCTGTTCTCACCCTCCTGGCGACGGCAGAGTACCTTCTCATTTTTCTCCCTCATGGAGATGGCAGAGTACCTTCTATGTAATGGATGTAGAAGAGTCTCCCCCTTAGAGAGCCTCTAATAAGTTCTTCTCGGGCCATAGGAGGAGCAACATGCAGTAAGTACGGAGCAACCATGTGATCTCCCTCACACCTCTTCTCCGTCACCAAGCTCACCTTCTCCTTGATCTCTCAAACCCTAAAAACTTCTCAAGAGCTCTCTCCCAAAGATTCACTCTCCAATCACATTCTCCTCTTTATGTTTCTCAAAAAGATTATTAATTTGATACATAAAGCAGGCCCCAAATTCCCTGAAATTTTCAATGTAGCCGTTACAATCGTACAGTACAATATGTATAAATAGGCTTTATCTTGGTATAAAGGTTTATGAACAGTTCAAATTTTATTGTACAGTATGATACAACATCGTACGGTACAATTCCAAACACTTCTATTTATACATGATGAAATCCGCGATGATACAAAATCATCTTTGCACATCGAATAGTACGATCGATGTCGTACCGTACGATAAGAACAAATCAAGGGATCAGTCAAGATGATATTCGGGATGATCTAAACTCATCCTCTATTCATCGTATGGTATGATATACATTGTACTGTATGATGACCCCAAAATAAGAGATCGTCCAGGACAATTTTTGGGACGATCAAAATTCATCTATGTTCATTATATAGTACGAACGTGTTCGTACATTATGATTACCAATCAGCGATTAAGCATTGATTTATTCCAGTATCATGGGTTATTTTTAATTAAGTATTTAAAATAAATCATACAGTACGAACTGCTTCATATAATCGAACAGCTAAAAGAACTTACTCAAGTTATTTTAACGGCTAAGGTTTTGGATTTATAGCACATTGTGCGGTACGATAGAGTTCATACAGTACGATCTGTTCACAAAAATCATTTTACAGTATAGGATTGTACAGTACAAGATAAAATCATACAGTACGATCAACAAAGAAAGAAAAACTATATTTTTATTTTTAAAACCCTCTCCCCATGTGTGTGTGCATGATTGCTCAAAATTACCTGCACTTTGTGGCCAGAATCAAGAAAAGAAAAATTAAAAATAGAAAATTACAATGTTTCAAACTCACACTCCTACTCTACCCAGTCTTGAATCTTCTTGTTGTACTAAGTAATTTTTGATCTTCCTGAATTGTTAGTACTCACAGGAAATAATAGGAATCAAATGATATTCAATGAATAAATATTTAGATGATATTATTTGTCATCATCAAAAGTTCAAACTAGGAGTCATGGATCACAACATTATTAATGTTTGAGCTGGAGATTAGAACTTTTTCTTTCTATGGATGAACATAGGTTTGAGAATTGTATAATAACTATGTATGAACATACACATATGATGCATGCATATAGTGGTGTTGTGATAATTTTTTTTCATGCTGGGGCATAATACTTAAAAAAATATTCAAAACTATAAAAATGTAAGTCACATAACTTAACATCAAGCAACTCTCAATCATCTATTTGTTGGGATCTTTTGTTTCAACCAGAGGTCTTGTGTTCGAAGGTTGCGTAAGTGATTGGTATGTGAATTTTCCTAATTTAGTCAAATGTCCCTATATTTAAGTAAAATGGGATTGTTTGCATCTAAGATTTATTTTGTTAGGTTGTATGGCCGAATTGGTTGGCGAAACTCAGAAGCCTTAAATGCTTCCATTTACAGAACATAAAAAAAAAAAAGAAAATTGAAGCCAAAATGAGAACTAAAAGGATCAAGTTTAAGAAAAATATTTGATGATTTGACTTTTTAAGGGTCTGACACTGAATAAAAAACATCACAACAAGTAGTATTCATTCTTTTTAAGTATAAGCTCTTTTGTGAAGAATGATGACATTTTACCTCTGATAATCAAATTTCTAACCTCACAAAAATAATGTCATCATACTATTGAGATAATTGCTATTTAGTTCTTTCTTGTTTGATATTCTTGCAACTTATATGTTTTTGATGATTCCAAATACTATTACTTTGATTAATATTTCTCCTAACATATTTTGGAAGAAATATTTTTCTCTTGTGTGTGCTAAATTTTTAGGGAAATCATACTTCGGACTGGTGAAGACATCAAAACAAGATTAGTTTTGAGTATTTTGTAATTAAAGTATATATTTTTCATTTTATTAAGTCTAAGAGAGTGTGATTGTAAGTGACTAACTGAGCAAACACACACTGCGGAAGAGTTTAAAATCTAAAATTTTTAAAATTGATTGTACTGTATGATATATATTCTAACGGGATGATATGATCAGTTATTTTCCAAACGTGCAATCAAACGAACAAAAATGAAAATTTTTATAAGTATGGATAATATTGTACTAACCCAGTTCGTACATGCCTTCCAGAGTATGAACGGACGAATCGTTGTTCTCTCAAAAATATTTTTTCTAAGTATGGATCGTACTATAAGAACCCAGTTCGTACATGCCTTCTAGAGTACAAAATTGATGGGTCCCTATTTACTCAAAAAAAAATTTCTAAGTATGGATCGTACTGTACAAACCCAGTTCATACATGCCTTCTAGAGTACGAAATGGAATAGCCATTATTTGCTAAAAAAGTATTTTTTTTCTAAGTTTGGATCTTACAGTATGATCAGGATTCGTACATGCCTTCCAAAATACAAATTTGTGAGGTCCCCTTTTGTCCTGATATTTCATCCCAACGAATGTGACAATTTTTTAACTGTTCGTATCGGATGAAATAATTTCATAACAGATGATGATCGTGTATGAACTAATTCAAATTGATGCAAAACAGGTTCGTACGTGGTGGTATTTTAATTATTCTTATGTACGAACTTACGACCATGCTGTACAATCATGTACACTCAAAATTGGAAATTTCAGATTTGTGGATGGTTTTTCATGTCTTTTATATAAAAGGTCCACTAAAAACTAACATGAAAATGTCTGTTCATCATGATTTTTTAAGGGAATTGAAAGAGAGATCATAAGAGAGTGTTTGAGAGAGACTTCTTGCAAGTGGGGTGTGAAGGATTCATAAGGTTACTTAAAGGTAAGGATCTCTTTATACTTTTGGTTATCACTTTTCCTCTTGTCTTTCTAGATTGCTCGTGAGAAGATTTTTGAAGAAGATCTGGTCTTCTGCTGACACTTGTAGGGTGTGAAAGGACAAAGGTTCTCTGCCTACACTTGGAGGGTGTGAAAGGGAGAAGGTTATCTGCCTACACTTTGAGGGTGTGAAAGAATGATGATTCTCTGCCAACACTTGTAGAGTGTGAAAGGACAACTGTTCTCTGCCGCACTGGGGATTGATGAAAGAGAGGTTCTTTATAAAGGCTTCTCCTCCTTACTGTGGGGGCAAAAGGAGAGTCACTTTTGTAATAGTACAATAACTGAAGAGGGAGTCTTCAAGGAGTGGATGTAGGTCATGTTTGACCAAACCAATATAAATTTTTGTTTCATTTAAATTTCTGCATTTACTTACTACAAGTTATTTTTTCTATGGTTGAAAAGTTATTTTGAAACTATAATTAACTTGCCATGAAAATTAATGGCTTTCAATTTTTAAATCGAAGAGAATTTTTTAAAGTACCAATTCAACGCCCCCTATTGGTTAGCCTTGGGACATTAGTTTATGTTTAACAACCTAATCAAGATTCAACACATACTCCCTTAATTATAAAGAAATTAAGTACATCCTAATGTTTTTCAACATCTCATAAAAGTTTCTTTCATTTGATATTTAATTATTTCTTAAAATTTGGATATAATTGAACTTTTTTCAAGACTACATTTATTATTCCACACACTCCAATTTTATAACCAACAAGATGGAATCTATTCATTTTAACTACATCAATACATTGCATTTAACCCTATCAGCTTGGTTTATATATCACTAGCTATAACCATCAGCCCCAAAGCCAATTTGTGAGTTCCCCACATCATAGACTACATTGAACGTGAGGTGCTGCAAATTACCAATGATTACAACATCACTATCATCCACATTTGGAACAAAGGGCAAGCACGCTTGAGATATACTGAACATGAAAAGTATCCCTGTGGAATCTAAGTTTGTCATCACTTCTCCATCATAGATCAACAAAATATTTGGCAACACAACCTCTTTGTATTCGCTTAAGTTATAACATGTATAAAGATTGAACAGTGGTGGGGCCATCGGGTAAATTCTCATTTCTTTTCTAAAAATTCTACGGAGGGCGGAGTATGCACTTGGGGGTAGGTGGCTAAATGTTGTGCCAGCGTCTAACATAGTTCTAGGTCTTGCGAATATAGTAGATGGAAGGCCAAGCCTTTCACCCCCAATTATAATGTCAGTGAGATTGAGGAAGTAGTATGATGGCATTTCTAGTTTTGTAAGCATCGGTGTATACTCCACACCAAGGACTGAGCCACCTAGTTCGAGATATCCAATTGTATCGGGCCTTGATGGTAGACAATATGAAAATATTTTTTTATACAATTAAGGTTTTTGGTTAATAATTGAAAGAGTCCACCGGCCGAGGGCTAATAACCCATCTGTGCGTCCAAAAACTCTGGTGTTATTATGTCCACAGCCTAAGACAAAGTCATAAATAACATCATTGGATAAGGTCATGATGTCTTTAATGAGGGAGCCGTTAGTTTTAGAATTATCATCATATCCTACAACGTAGAGGAAATTGTTGGTAAAGGAGCAACCAAATTGAGTGAGTTGGGTACAATAATTAGAGTTGCATGGGATGTTGTTGAAGGTGATGGACTGGGTTGGGTCATTAATTGGGTTTTTTTTGTTCATGATAGTGAACACAGGGGACACATTGGGTCCAAGTCAAATTGCTACTGGTGTCGATCATAAATGTGAAGAACTTGAAAGGAGTTCCTAGGCCTACGTTGACAATATAGAAATAGAGAGTAATAGCATAATCGATGGTTCCCGGAACTTTTGCAAAAAGAGAGCTGCCAATATGATTTAGGTGGGCGGTGGAATTGGATGCCTGGCGATGGATGTAGTCTACGCGGACTTGGCCCTAACAGAAGAGCACCACAAGTGACGGCTTGTCTTGGTGCATCCAGGATGAGCATAGGCTATGCAAGTGGACCAAATTGAGCTTGGAAGGGCTCGTGCCTGTCACAATTGGAACAACTAATTAATGTATGTATTGGTTTTTTTTTTTTTTTTCTTTTCTTTTGCATCTCATTTAAGCTTGTCATATCTATCAAATGATCTTAAACATGAAATATCTATCAAATGAGCTTAATTACTGCATTATTTCTTATTATTCTAATTATTTTATGAAAAAATAAGTCTCCAATAGAGTATTAAGAAATTATTGAAATTTCTTACAAACTTTTATTAAGCATCGAGCAGGAGTTGCTTGGCTACAGTGACTTGACGTCTATGACATGGTGTTCTCCAGCAAGCTTTTGTGCTGATACTAGAAAATTCTTTTCTATTAGAAGCAAAAAGATGACAAATTGAGAAGAATATAATAGAAGAGTAGAGAAGAAGAGTTCCATGAGAATAGAACTTGGAAGCACTGCTTAGCATAGCTTGAAGTAGTAAGCCAAGTGGAGGTGGGGCTTTATAGCCGTTGGATTATTGAGCATAATGGGGTAATTAAGAATTTAGTTTATATTATGTCATTATTTTAAGGGAAGATTAGATGTTATAAGAAGAGGTCAATTAAATTTTTTATCCTAAAATGAAGGAAACAAATGCTTATTGGTTTGTCTTCTCCTTATATTACCAACTTGCTGATTTTTTTCTTAAGTTTTTGTTAGTGTTAAAGTTATAAAATAATTGCATTCCTATCAATTAAATTTTATTGAAAGGTGTCGGCCGTTGGATTTGGACCTAAGTTTGATCGAGTATAATCATAACAACTAATGATAAGTGTTGAAAAGTTAAAATATGCTTGCATCTTTCACATGACATAACATATTATTTTTTAAAAAAAAAAAAAGACAAAAAATCTAAAGAACTTAGTTTAGGGCACAAGATAATTATTATTTAATTATAGGATTATATATATAATAATTATATTTTTTTACAAATTATGGAATTTATTTTACAAAATAGAAAAATGTAACTCGCAAATATAATTTTTTTTAACCATGTTTAGAAACTGATCATGTTGATAAATCAAGCTGTATTATAGAATGGGACCTCAATTGTGTTGGTAGAGCTCATTGAGGAGGGGGGGGGGGGGGGGTTAGGATTGGTGGGGTTGCACTGTTTCTTTATATGCTCGAGCTCTACTATTTTGTACCCAACTTTTTTTCCTTTCCCATATAACGCTGCATTGTTATATAGTCGGGTTGGAGATAGAGAGAGGAGCATCACAACACTCTAGATTGTAACTTAATTACATGGTTATTCAGACAAGAGACATAGAGTGGAGCCTTGTGGTACTCCAAACTTCACAACACAATGTTGCAATTGGGACATGACAATTTATTTCTTGTTTCTCTTGTTTAACTTGAAGTATTGTGCCACTTGGTTAGTTTTATTTTTTTTCTCTTTATCTATTATGTGTAGAGAATGGTGTATGTAATAAGGAGAGACAAGGAGAGAGTGACAAAGAAGGAGACATGTACAAATTCTCCAAATTTTCATTGTGAATTTCTTGGTGTTGTGTGGCTCAAGTTTTTTTTTTGGATTTCAAAATTTTTCACATTAAATCCTAACAATTTTTTTACTGCAAATTCTATTTCTTTTTTGTAAATGTTGTGTGGGTTACTTTCCAACACAATCTGGTAAAGGGAAATTTGACTTAAAATAAAAGTGCCAAGTTATGTGAGAAAGGGCTAATTCTAAATAGTAATTGGAATGGAACTTAGTGCAATTCACCAAAATGGAGTTCGTCACTTATATGAAAATCTGATGCAAGATTGTAACTTAAATTAGTGCAGATATTATTTTAAAGAACCAATTGTAGTGCAGACTTGGGATATTTAGCTTTATTGCACTTTTAAAATAACCATTTGTAGCGAAGATTTGGGATATTTAGTTTTATTGCATGTGCATTAAATGCACGTGAATAAAAATTTAAATATAAGAATTCATAATATGAAAATTTAAATTATTTTTTCTTTGATTAAAAGATAAAATTATTAATTTTATCTCTATACGTAATTCAAATTATTAATTATATTAGTGAAGTATAATCATTTTTTTAATTTTGATAAAAAATGAGTGAAAAATATGTCATAAAAGACAATATATATTTACAGATTTCTTAAAATTTCTTAACTTTGTTCAAAAGTGTGGATAAAAAATAATATTATTACTATTTTAAATTAAAAGCTCATTAATAAGATAATCAGCTTTTCCTTTATGAAAGTGACAAAAGAACATATTGTAGAGAACAGACGGATTATGAACTCAATCATAGTTAGTTGGACAAGCTGAAAACTTATACAGTAGTGAATTTGAGCTAAAAAGAATAGCTAAGTCCAAATTCTTATAATAGAAAGGACAAACATAATATAATGCATTATGGAACAAATGGAGGTGGGCTAGGGCTAATTAAATTTCTAAATACTACATTTCAAGGAATTACAATTTTATCAGAGCATCGTCCAGTATAAATAATACAAAATAAACTTTTTAGATAACACAAATTACATTTTTTTGTACGATGAGTTCAAGAGTTCATTCTGATCATTCAATATGATATGAGATGATAAATTTTGTTTAATGTAGAAAATAAAGTGCAAGCAAAATGTAAAAAGCGATAAGGAAAAAACACGCCATAATTTAATAGTGGTTCGATAAAACCATGACCTACGTCGACTCCCCAGAGTCCTATGCTCCGAGAATTTCACTACAAACTATAGCTCTCCTTTTGCGCCCCTCCGCAAGGCGGAGAATCCCTTACAAGACTCACTTTCGCTAACCCGGTGTGGCGGAGTGCCAAGCACTGTTCTCACCCTCCTGGAGACGGTAGAGTTCTTTCTCATTTTTCTCCCTCCTGGAGAAGGAAGAGTACCTTCGAGGTCACGGATGTAGAAGTCTCCCCCTTAGAGAGCCTCCCACAAGTTATTCTAGGGCCATAGGAGGAGCAAGATAAAGCAAGTACGGAGCAACCGTGTGATCTCCCTCACACCTTTTCTCTCTCACCATGCTCACCTTCTCCTTCCTCTCTCAAACCCTAAAAACTTCTCAAGAGCTCTCTCCCAAGGATTCCCTCTATAATCATGTTTTGCTCTTTCTGTTTCTCAAAAAGATTACAAATTTGATACATAAATCAGGTTCCAAATTCCCTGAAATTTTCAAAGTAGCTGTTACAATCGTACAGTATGATTTACCATCGTACAGTACCATATGTATAAACAGGCTTCGTCCTGGTACGAAGGTTTACAAACAGTTCAAATTTTATAGTACAGTATGAGTCAACATCATACGGTATTATTCCAAACACTTCTGTTCAAATATGATGATAGCCGGGACGATACAAAATCATCTCTGTACATTGTATAGTACGATCAATGTCATACCGTATTATTAGAACAAGTCAAGGGATCGGTCATGACAATATTCAGGATGATCCCAACTCTTGCTCTATTCATCATATGGTATGATATACATTGTACAATATGATGAGCCAAAAACATGAGATCATCCAAGATGGTGGTCGGGACGATAAAAAATCGTCTTTATTCATCTTATACCAATCATCAATTATGTCTCGATTTATTCCAGTAATAACGGGTTAATTTTAAGTAAGTATTTAAAATAAATCATATCATACCAACTACTTCGTACAGTATGAACGGCTGAAAAAACTTACTCAAGATATTTTAACGGCTAGGGTTTTGGATTTGTAACACATCGTACGGTACGATAAAGTTCATACAGTACGATCTATTCATGAAAATCATTTTACAGTATAGGAACGTACAGTTTGAGATAAAATTGTCCAGTACGATCAATAGAGAAAGAAAAACTATATTTTCACTTTTAAAACCCTCTCCCCCTGTGTGTGCATTATTGCTCAAACTTACCTGTAGTTTGTGGCAAGACTCAAGAAAAGAAAATAAAAAATATAAAATTAAAATGTTTCACACTCACAATTCTACTCTACCCAGTCTTGAGTCTTCCTATTGTCCTGAGTGATTTGTGATCTTCCTTAAATGTTAGTACTCACAGGCAATAATAGGAATAAAATGTTTTTCAATTAATAGATACTTAAACAATATTATTTGTCATCATCAAAATCTCAAACTAGGGGTCTTGGATCCCAACAATCTCTCCCTTTTTTATGATGTCAAATAATGTTTGTTATAATCAAGTTTGAATGACATTTTTTTAATTGAAATATAAGAAAAAGAGGTGAAATACGAACTAGAAAAGAAATGCATTTTATTTAAACACAGAGAAATATAAGAGCAAGCTACAAACACTTGTCCACCTTTTGACAGCACCAAAAAGAGGAGCAAACAACACTTGAGAAAAAAAAATACAACACAGATATACTTCAAAATAGAGGATCCTTATCACTTGGAGGTGAAGGTGGGTTTTGTTGGAAATAGTGAAGAATAGTGTCAAATCGATGATGAATCGTGGTGAAGCGTTCAACAAACCATTGCATGTCAGCCTCGTGTTGCTGATGTTGCTCTTGTATGAGTGTATTAAGATGAGTCTGAAGTTGGTCGAAGCGTTCGACTAAGTCATCATGAGGATGATCTAGTGCAGGTGCTCAGGGTGCTGCTTGTTGTTGGGGCATCTTCTCCTTCTTCTTCATCAAAGAAAGGTTATTCAAGCTCTTGTCCATGATGGAAAAGAATATTGAAAGTGGCATCTGTACAAAATATTTGAAGATTATCAGGGTCACTAGGATAGGTTTTTTTTGTTTTTAGTTTGAAGGATATATCCTATAAGATGACCAAGGGCTAGATTTTTATTTCCGTCGAGTAGTGGGGATGCGAACGAAAGTCATATGACAATGTAGTCAATATTCAGATATACCTCATCAAATTATGGTGTTGGACATGATAAGATAGGCAGCGATAGATAAAGTCGGGGTCATGTTGACCCGGTCACCAGCTTTGGGTACTATAGAGGTTCTAAGGACATGTTGAATAATTCTGGCTTTTTGATTAAGTGATTGGATGAGTGTTTGTTGTTGAGAGAAGGTGGAATTCTTATGGATACGATTAACAACACTCCAATCAAATTCGTTTGTTAGAAAGGAATGAACCTTAGGCCCTTTAGTAGATAGCCCAATGTATTGGGCAATATCAGTTTTGCTCATTTTGATATTTTGGCGACAGACAAATGAGTGGTAAGTTAGGTTGTCGACGGTGTAGATTAGATTTTCTAGAAATTCCAAAAGAAGTTCATAGTTGTAGGGGAAAGCCAGGGTGCGGAGGAATTGGAAGGTGATCGAAGCAAAGAGGTTTAGTACCTTGAAATCCATAGCAGCCTGATTGAGCATTTTGAATGGCGTAATCTTGCAGGCTTTATACTTGTGATATGCCTCTTCATTTTCAGCACATAGAAAGCTAGCGCTATGATGTCTAGAGGAAGACGAGCTTCCAGCTACCAAACGACTCCTCTTTCTCGAACTAGACATCGTGTAGAGGTTGTGTGAAAGGTCAGAAGAAATAGGTGCAAGTGAAGCAAATTTATAGAATTTTGTTTAACATCGTACAGTACGATCGTTTATCGTATAGTACAATCGGTAATAAATGTTCTGACGGGTCGTTTCGGGAAAAGGTATATCATACAGTACGATCAGAAGGACTTCGATCATCCCGAGGGTCGTTGGTACGACCTTTAACAAAAAATTTTGTATTGTACGAACAAGTGTATCTTGCAGTAAAAATGCCATTTATATCATACCAGACACCTTTCCGTCATTCTCATCCATTTTGCTGAGGTGGATCGTACAGTACGAAGTGGAGGTATCGTATAGTACGACCACCAATAATATCGTACCAATATGAATTAATTCATCCCAATTCGTGTTGACGTGGATCGTACAATACGTAGAGGAGGTATCATACCGTACGATGATCAATAATGTCGTACCAGACGACTTCAATAAATGCTAGATGTATTGTACAATATGATGTATATAGTACAATACAATAAATAGAGGTTGAATTAGGCATTTTGTGCATATTTAGATATATCGTACAGTTTGAAAATGGATCATACAGTACGATTATAAAATGTCAAATTCGGTGGTTTTGTGTAGTGAGTTTGTGATAATCTGGAGCAGCCAAGAAATTTTTATTTAATTTTTTTGTTTTGTTTATTTTTTATTTTTTGTTTTTTTTTTTTTTTTTTTTGTGTTGTATGCATTAATGTCTATGACACCTAGTCTAGTCCTCAAGGTGCTAAATGGTGTCAAATGCTAGTGGTTTTGTCAATATGTCGGCCAATTGATCTCCTGTAGCTATGTGATGCAATTCTATATCTCTCTTAGCAACGGGATCTCTTATGAAATGGTGTGTAATGTGTATGTGTTTTGTTCGAGAGTGCTGAATTTGGTTCTTTGAGATGCAAATTGCACTTGTGTTGTCACACATCATTGAGATGGTTCCTGCAGGTAGGCAAAGATCAATAATTTGTTGTTTTAATCATAGTACTTGTGCAACGTAACTCCTAATGCAATATATTCTACCTCAGCAGTGGAAAGGGCTACTGAGTTTTGCTTATTACTGGACCAAGAAATTAATGATTGTCTTATGAATTGGCAGGTACTAAAGGTGCTTTTTCTATCTATCCAACATGGTGCAAAATCAGAATTTGAGTACCCTAAGATTTCAAAGGAAGTGCCGTGCATAGGATATCAAATTCCTAAGTTCGGGATGCCTAGTAGATATCTAAGGATTCTCTTGACCATGGTTAAGTGAGACTCTTTAGGATTGGCTTGAAAATGGGCACAGAGGCACACTCTAAATATTATATCCGGTCTACTGGAAGTAAGGTAAAGAAGTGATCAAATCATTCATCTATATTTTTTTTAATCTAATGATTTTCCATTAGGATCTTTGTCTAATTAAAATGTTGAGCTCATTGTAGTATTCATGGGTTTATCACTATCCATTTCATATTTTTTTCAGAATATTATTAATGTACTTGGTTTGGCTAAGAAAAGTTCCGTTATCCATTTGTTTTAAACTAAAGCCAAGAATGTAATGAAGTTCTCCCATCATGCTCATGTCAAACTCATTACTCGTTATTTTTGAGAATTCATCACACAAGTTTTTATCCGAAGATCCAAATAAGATGTCATCTATATATATTTGAATAATGGGAATTTCATTTTTGATCTCTTATAAAAAGATTGTAGTATCTACACTACCCTTTTTAAATCATCTATCCTATAGAAATGAGCTTAAGTCTTTCATACCATGCTCTAGGTACTTTCTTTAATCCATAAACTACCTTTTTTTAATTTGAATACATGGTTTGAAAATTGTGAACATTCAAATCCAGGGGGTTGCTCAACATAAATATCTTCCTTAATTACCCCATTCAAAAAAGCACTCTTTACATCCAATTGATATAGTTTGAAGTTCTTGAAATAAGCAAAAGCTAAGAGCACTCTTATGGCTTCTAGTCTAGCAACAGGGGAAAAGGTTTTTTCAAAGTCTATTCTCTCAATTTAGTTCTACCCCTTAGCCACTACTCTGGATTTATTTCTTATTATTGTTCATGAATCATTCACCATATTTTTGAAGACCCATTTTTTTCCAATAATACTTTGTTCTTTTGGTCTCTTGACTAACTCCCAAACATTATTCTTGGTTAATATGTTTAGCTCTTCTAGCATTGCTAGATTCTAGAATTCATCTCCTAAGGCTTAATCTATACTTATAGTTTCTATCATAGAGATGAATGCTGAATGACTAACCTCTTTCCTAAGTCCATGACTAGTTCTTATACCTTCTGAAGGTTCTCCAAAAATTAACTCTTTAGGATGACTAGAAGAATATCTCCATTTTCTAAGTAGATCATCTGAGGTTTTACCCTTTCTCCTAAGGTCATAGTCTCTATTCCTTGAATTGCCTCTATTTCTTCATCTTCAATTTTATATTCAGAGATCTTATCTGATTCATCAAATACTATATGGGTGGACTCTTCTACTGCTAGGGTTCTCTTATTAAAGATTCTATAGGACTTACCTATATATGAATAACCGAAGAAGACACCCTCATCAGACTTGGGATCAAATTTTTGTAAGGGAAGTTTGCCATTAATCAATATGAAGCACTTGCACCCAAAGAAATATAAGTGTGAATGATTCGGTGTCCTTCCCTTTAGGAGTTCATAAGGAGTTTTATTCTACTCAGATCTAATATTTACCCTATTTAAAACATAACATGCTGTGTTGACTACTTCTGCCCAAAAGTACCCAGGAATGGTGTACTCCACTAACATTACCCTAGCGGGTTCTACCAAAGTTCTATTATTCCTTTATGCTATAACATTTTTCTATGGAATTCTAGGGGCTGAGAAATTATGCTCTATTCCTATCTCTTAAAAGAATGATTCAAACCTTTCATTTTTAAAATTTCCACCGTGATCACTATGGATTGTTGAGATTTCAAATCCTAATTTTTATTTAATCCAAGTGGAGAATACCTTAAATTCCTCAAAATACTCATTTTTATGCAATAGGAATCTTACCCAAGTGAACCTAGTGAAGTCATCTACAATCACACACCAATAATTCTTTGCACTTAGGCTGGCTGTGCTAATGGGTCCAAATAAGTACATGTGTAGGATTTCTGAAGATCTAGAGGTGATAACATCTTTAATTGAATGAAAGGATGATTTGATTTCTTTTCCAAGTTGGCAAGCATCACAAAAATGGTCCTTAGTGAAATCTAAGTTAGGTACGTCTCTAACTAGGTTTTTCTAAGAGATGTTTCTAAGTGTTTTCAAACTAGCATGGCTTAATCTCCTATTCCATAGCCATGAGTCATTTACTATTATTTTCAGATAAAATGAATTTAAACTATCAATGCAATCAAGGTCTAACATGTAAATATTGTTCATTCGTTTTCCTTCTAAAACTAGTTTATCATTTAAACTAATCAGGCATTTGTCAGACAGAAATTTAATATCGAAACCTTTGTCACATAATTGACTAATGCTAATTAAGTTATTCTTCAAACCATTAACTAATAAAAACTTTTCAATTAAAAAATTCTTAGCATTACCAATAATACCTTAGCCTATCACTTTCATGGTAGTGTTTTCTCCCAATGTTACTTTGCCTCCAGTAGAATGAACTTCTTCATATCACCAGTCATGTGTCACGAGCAGCCATTATCCAGGTTCAACATGCTCTAACTAGGTTTTTTGTGAGAGCATAACTACAATTTCATTCAAGGGTTAGATTTGGGAACCCAAGTTAGTTTGGGTTCCTCCTTATGCTTGCATGAATGAGAGGTATGCATGCTATGTTGTGATAGATGCAGTTTTAGTCTCCATACTAGGTGTGTCCTACGGTGAATTGTGCTTGTGCGGGCTATGCGACCTAGCATGCCATAAGATAAGCATCTAAAACCGGGAAAAGGGTTCGCTAACCTATGTGGGTGATGATGCCCATTCCTAAAATTGTGTAATGCATGTTGTCTTGGGGTTTTAAATGATTCATGTTGTTGTGATGGATCACAGTTTTCTTCAAGTGCAGGTGGTTTTTTATTTTCATTTATGACCTTTAGGAAAATTTGTAAAAAATCATTTCCATATTTAAGATTGGAAATTTGAATATCCAAATGATGTTTAGTGTTTCTTAACTCACATGCAAGTTCTTCTAACCTCTTGTACTTTTTTTCTAGTTTAACATGCAATGTTTTCAAGGATTCATGTGCATTAATAAACTCAATATGCTTCTTATTTAATGCATCATACTCAACAAGAAGCAACATATAATCTCAATCTAAATTAGAATTTTCCTTAACTAAACTAACCTGCTTAGTTTGTAAAGTACTAAAATCAATATTAAGACTAGCATGCATATTTTTTAATTTCCTATACGAGTTATGGATATTCTAAGAAATAAATAGTAATTCTTCATATGAAAGTTGACATACCTCATCTTCATCCGATTTATCAAGATTACCATTAGCCATTAGACAAAAATTTGTTACCCCTTCATCTTCTTCTTCTTTTGATGATTCTGAGGCAGAGTCGGCCCAAAAAGATTTTTGTGTCTTCCTTTTTATCTTTCTTATACTCGGCTTTGTCCTCGATCTTTTCCTCAGTAGGTTGGCTCTTTAAGTTGGGGCAATCAGCTCGAAGGTGACCTGGCTTCCTGCACTCAAAATAGATTATATCAAATGAAACTTTATTAAACTTTGAGCTTTTACCTTTATTCCAACCATTCTAATGATGCCTTTGTTTTCTCTTTAAGAAGTTCTTGAACTTTCGGGTCATCAATGCTATATAATCTACTTCCTCCCCTGCAGAGCTGTCACTTTCTGAGTTCTTTTCTTTTAATGCCACTGTTCGCTCCTTCTTCTTTTCACATGCATCACTTTGTCTTTGACTCACTCCTTGCCAGTATAGAATTAGTGGCCCAAGGAGATTATCAATATAATAAATGTTAAGGTCTTTAGATTCACTGATAGCAATTATCTTAGTATTGTAGGAACTTAGTAAGCATCTTTGAATCTTATTAACTTTATCATAATTTTAAATCTCTCTACCTAATGCATGTAGGGATGTCACAATTGGGGTAAACCTTGTGTACATGTCAGATATTATTTTGTTAGGTTTCATACGAAAGAGTTCATAATCTTGCAACAGAATGTTAAGCCTATACTATTTTACTTTACTAGTTCCATTGTACGTGATACACAGTCTATCCAAATCTCCTTACCAATAGCACTGGTAGAAACTCTCATATAGTCCTCAGACTTTAATGTACAGAAAAAGCAATTTAAACACTTAGCATTCAATTGGGCTAAATCCCTATCCTCATTGCTCCATTCATTAAAACGACTTGAGTTTTCATTCCATTCAAAGTTTTAAAAGGTGCAACATATCAATCATTGATTAACATCCACATGCGGTAATCAATAGACTATAAAAAAGTATACATTCTTATTTTCTAGAAATCAAACAGGATGATATCAAAAAGAGGTGGACAGGTTATTAAATAACCCTTCGTGGTGTTACGATTACCGAAATGCGACATAATCTTTTTTTCAAGCTTTTCGAAAACACTATTTTTGAAACCGCGCTCTGATACCAATTGAAATACCTAGATCGACGAGAGAGGGGGGGGGGGGGGTAAATTGTGAAAACTTAGAAGCAATAATTAAAAACCTAAGCAAGAGTTCTAATTTTTTGTTGTTTTTTAAATTTTAACATAAAAACTTTAACTACTACAAAGGCAAATAATTAAATTCAACGTGCAACAATGAAACCTTTTTTATTCTTTCACAATTTTCTCCAAGCAAATTTTATGAAAATAAAGTTAAGGAAAAAAAGGAAAAAAGCCATCACAAAAAAGCAAACCAAAATTTTATAGTGGTTCGGTCAAACTATGAACAACGTCCACTCCTCGGAGTTCTCCTCTCCTGGAATTTCACTACAAACAATAGCTCTCCTTTTTCCCCCATGGGCAAGGTAGAGAAGTTCTTAAAAGTCTCACTTTCGCCAACCCGGCGTGGCGGAGTGCCAAGCACTGTTCTCACCCTCCTGGCGACGGTAGAGTACCTTCTCATTTTTCTCCCTCATGGAGATGGCAGAGTACATTCGATGTCATAGATGTAGAAGAGTCTCCCCCTTAGAGAGCCTCTAACAAGTTCTTCTCGGGCCACAGGAGGAGCAACATGCAGCAAGTACAGTGTAACCATGTGATCTCCCTCACACCTCTTCTCCCTCACCAAGCTCACCTTCTCCTTCCTCTCTCAAACCCTAAAAACTCCTCAAGAGCTCTCTCCCAAAGATTCACTCTCTAATCACATTCTCCTCATTATGTATCTCAAAAAGATTATTAATTTGATACATAAACCAGGCCCCAAATTCCCCTGAAATTTTCAATGTAACCGTTACAATCGTACAGTACAATTTACCATCGTACAGTACGATATGTAGAAACAGGCTTAATCTTGGTACAAAGGTTTATGAACAGTTCAAATTTTATTGTACAGTATGATACAACATCGTGCGGTACGATTCCAAACACTTTTGTTTGTACATGATGAAAGCCGCGATGATACAAAATCATCTTTGCACATCGAATAGTACGATCGATGTCGTACCGTATGATAAGAACAAATCAAGGGATCAGTCAAGATGATATTCGGGATGATCCAAACTCGTCCTCTGTTCATCATATGGTATGATATACATTGTACAGTATGATGACCCCAAAATAAGAGATCGTCCAGGAAAACTTCCGGGACGATCAAAATTCATCTCTGTTCATTATATAGTACGAACGTGTTCGTACAGTATGATTACCAATCAGCGATTAAGCCTTGATTTATTCCAGTATCATGGGTTAATTTTAAGTAAGTATTTAAAATAAATAATACAGTACGAATTGCTTCGTACAATCGAACAACTAAAAGAACTTACTCAAGTTATTTTAACGGCTAAGGTTTTAGATTTGTAGCATATTGTGCGGTACGATAGAGTTCGTACAGTATGATCTATTCACAAAAATCTTTTTACAGTATAGGATTGTACAATATGAGATAAAATCGTACAGTAAGATCAATAAAGAAATAAAAACTATATTTTTATTTTTAAAACCCTCTCACCATGTGTGTGTGCATGTTTGTTCAAAATTACCTGCACTTTGTGTCCAGAATCAAGAAAAGAAAAATAAAAAATAGAAAATTACAATGTTTCAAACTCACACTCCTACTCTACCCAGTCTTGAACCTTCTTGTTGTCCTAAGTAATTTGTGATCTTCCTGAGTTGTTAGTACTCACAGGCAATAACAGGAATCAAATGATATTCAATGAATAAATATTTAGATCATATTATTTGTCATCATCAAAAGATCAAACTAGGAGTCATGGATTACAACATTACTGATGTTTGAGCTGGAGATTAGAACTTTTTCTCTTTATGGATGAACATAGGTATGAGAATTGTATAATAAATATGTATGAACATACACATATGATGCATGCATATAGTGGTGTTGTGATAATTTTTTTCATGCGGGGGCATAATACTTAAAAAATATTCAAAAATATAAAAATGTAAATCACATAACTTATCATCACGCAACTCAAACATCTATTTGTTTTGATCTTCTGTTTCAACCAGAGGTCTTGTGTTTGAAGGTTGCGTAAGTGATTGGTATGTGAGTTTTCCTAATTTAGTCAAATGTCCCTATATTTAAGCAAAATGGGATTGGTTCCATCTAAGCTTTATTGTGTTAGGTTGTATGGCCCAATTGGTTGGCAAAACTCACTAGCCTTAAATGCTTCAGTTTACAGAACATAAAAAAAAAAATTGAAGCAAAAATGAGAACTAAAAGGATCAAGTTTAAGAAAAATATTTGATGATTTGACTTTTTAAGGGTCTGACACTGAAGTAGTATTCATTCTTTTCAAGTATAAGCTCTTTTGTGAAGAATGATGACATTTTACCTCTGATAATCAAAATTCTAACCTCACAAAAATAATGTCATCATACTATTGAGATAATTGCTATTTAGTTCTTTCATGTTTGATATTCTAGCAACTTATATGTTTTTGATGATTCCAAATATTATTACTTTGATTAATATTTCTCCTAACTTTTTTTGGAAGAAATACTTTGCTCTTGTGAGTGCTAAATTTTTACGGAAATCATACTTCAGATTGGTGAAGACTTCAAAACAAGATTAGTTTAGAGTATTTTGTAATCAAAGTATATAATTTTCATTTTATTAAGTCTAAGAGAGTGTGATTGTAAGTGGCTAACTGAGCAAACACACACCGGTGAAGAGTTTAAAATCTAAACTTTTTAAAATTGATTGTACTGTATTATATATATTCTTACGGGAAGATATGATCACTTATTTTCCAAATGAGAAATCAAACAAATAAAAATGAAAATTTTTCTAAGTATGGATAATATTGTACGAACCCAGTTCGTACATGCCTTCCAGAGTATGAATGGATGAATCGTTGTTATCTCAAAAATATTTTTTCTAAGTATGGATCGTACTATAAGAACCCCGTTCGTACATTCCTTCAGAAGTACAAAATTGATGGGTCCCTATTTGCTAAAAAAAAAATTTCTATGTATGGATCGTACTGTACCAACCCAATTCATACATGCCTTCTAGAGTAAGAAATGGAAGATCCATTATTTTCAAAAAAAGAATTTTTTCTAAGTTTGGATCTTACAGTATGATCAGGATTTGTACATGCCTTCCACAATACAAAATTTTGAGGTCCCCTTTCGTCCCGATATTTCATTCCAACGAACGTGACAATTTTCTAACTGTTCGTATCGGATGAATTAATTTCATAACAGATGATGATCGTGTATGAACTTATTCGAATTGATGCAAAATAGGTTTGTACGTGGTGGTATTTAAATTATTCTTATCTACAAACTTACGACCATACTGTACGATCATGTACACTCAAAATTGGAAATTTCAGATTTTTGGATGGTTTTGCATGTCTTTTATATAAAAGGTCCACTAAAATCTGACATGAAAATGTCTGTTCATCATGATTTTTTAAGGGAAATTGAAAGAGAGAGCATAAGAGAGTGTTTGAGAGAGAATTCTTGCAAGTGGGGTGTGAAGGATTCATAAGGTTACTTAAAGGTAAGGATCTCTTTATAATTTTGGTTATCACTCTTCCTCTTGTCTTTCTAGATTGCTCGTGAGAAGTTTTTTGAAGAAGATCTGGTTTTCTGCTGACACTTGCAGGGTGTTAAAGGACAAAGGTTCTCTACCTACACTTGGAGGGTGTGAAAGGGAGAAGGTTCTCTGCCTACACTTGGAGGGTGTGAAAGAACGACGGTTCTCTGCCAACACTTGTAGACTATGAAAGGACAACTGTTCTCTGCCGCACTGGAGATTGGTGAAAGAGAGGTTTTTATAAAGGCTTCTCCTCCTTGCTGTGGGGGCAAAAGGAGAGTCACTTCTGTAATAGTGGAATACCTGAAGAGGGAGTCTTGAAGGAGTGGATGTAGGTCATGTTTGACCAAACCAATATAAATTTATGTTTCATTTAAATTTCCGCATTTACTTACTGCAAGTTATTTTTTCTTTGGTTGAAAAGTTATTTTGAAACTATAATTAACTTGCTATGAAAATCTATGGCTTTCAATTTTTAAATCGAAGATAATTTTTTTTAAAGTATCAATTCAACTCCCCCTCTTGATTAGCCTTGGGACATTAGTTTATGTTTAACAACCTAATCAAGATTCAACACATACTCCCTTAATTATAAAGAAATTAAGTACATCCTAATGTTTTTCAACAACTCATAAAAGTTTCTTTCATTTGATAATAATTTTTTTCTTAAAATTTTTATACAATT
Organism: Dendrobium officinale; assembly: GCA_019514585.1. Lineage (NCBI taxonomy): Eukaryota > Viridiplantae > Streptophyta > Magnoliopsida > Asparagales > Orchidaceae > Dendrobium > Dendrobium officinale. The sequence goes on from CM033683.1 coordinate 30,453,446, forward strand.
GAACTTTTTTCAAGACTACATTTATTATCCCACACACTCCAATTTTATAACCAACAAGATGGAACCTATTCATTTTAACTACATCAATACATTGCATTTAACCCTTTCAGCTTGGTTTATATATCACTAACTACAACCATCAGCCCCAAAGCCAATTTGTGAGTTCCCCCCATCATAGACTACATTGAACGTGAGGTGCTGCAAATTACCAATGATTACAACATCACTTTCATCCACATTTGGAACAAAGGGCAAGCACGCTTGAGATAAACTGAATATGAAAAGTATCCCTGTGGAATCTAAGTTTGTCATCACTTCTCCATCATAGACCAACAAAATATTTGGCAACACAACCTCTTTGTATTCGCTTAAGTTATAACATGCATTAAGATTGAACAGTGGCAGGGCCATCGGGTAATTGCTCATTTCTTATCGAATAATGGTACAAAGGGCGGAGTATGCACTTGGGGGTAGGTGGCTAAATGTTGTGCCAGCATCTAACAAAGTTCCAGGTCCGGTGAATATAGTAGATGGAAGGCAAAGCCTTTCACCCCCAATTATAATGTCAATAAGATTGAGGAAGTAGTATGATGGCATTTCTGGTTTTGTTAGCATCGGTGTATACTGCACACCAGGAACTGAGCCACCTAGTTCTAGATATCCAATTGTATCGGGCCCTGATGGTAGACAATATGAAAATATTTTTTTATACAATTCAGGTTTTTGGTTAATAATTGAAAGAGGCCCCCGGCCGAGGGCTAATAACCCATCTGTGTGTCAATAACCTCCGGTGTTATTAAGTCCACAGCCGAAGACGAAGTCATAAATAACATCATTGGATAAGGTCATGATGACTTTAATGAGGGAGCCGTTAGTTTTAGATTTATCATTATATCCTACCTCGTAGAGGAAATTGTTGGTAGAGGAGCAACCAAATTGAGTGAGTTGGGTACAATAATTAGAGTTGCATGGGATGTTCTTGAAGGTGATGGACTGGGCTGGGTCTTTAATTGGGTTTTTTTGTTCATGACAATGAACACAGGGGACACATTGGGTCCAAGTCAAATTGCTTCCGGTGTCGATCAAAAATGTGAAGAACTTGATAGGAGTTCCAAGGCCTACGTTGATAATATAACCATAGGGATTAATAGCATAATCAATGGTTGCTGAAACTTTTGCAAAAAGAGAGTTTCCAATTGGGTTTAGGTGGGCGGTGGAATTGGATGCCTGCTAATGGATGTAGTCTACGCGGGCTTGGTCCTGACGGAAGAGCTCCACAAGTGACGGCTTGTCTTGGTGCATCCAGGATGAGCGTAGGCTATGCAAGTGGACCATGTTGAGCTTGGAAGGGCTCGTGCCTGTCACAATTGGAACAACTAATTAATGTATGTATTAAGTTTTTTTTTTTCTTTTCTTTTGCATCTCATTTAAGCTTGTCATATCTATCAAATGATCTTAAACAAGAAATATCTATCAATTGAGCTTAATTGTTGCATTATTTCTTATTATTCAAATTATTTTTTGAAAAAATAAGACTCCAATAGAGTATTAAGAAAATATTGAAATTGCACATAAACTTTTATTAGGCACCAAACAGTAGTTGCTTGGCAACAGTGACTTGACGTCTATGACATGGTGTTCTCCAGCAAGCTTTTGCGCTGATACTAGAAAATTCTTTTCTATTAGAAGAAAAAAGATGAACAAATTGAGAAGAATATAATAGAAGAGTAGAGAAGAAGAGGTTTCCATGAGAATAGAACTTGGAAGCACTGCTTAGCATAGCTTGAAGTAGTAAGCCAAGTGGAGTGGGGCTTTATAGCCGTTGGATTATTGTGCATAATGTGGTAATTAAGAATTTAGTTTATATTATGTCATTATTTTAAGGGAAGATTAGATGTTAGAAGAGGTCAATTAAATTTTTTATCCTATAACGAAGGAAACAAATGCTTATTGGTTTGGCTTCTTCTTATATTACCAACTTGCTTATTTTTTTCTGAAGTTTTTGTTTGCAATAAAGTTATAAACTAATTGTATTCCTATCAATTAAATTTTATTGAAAGGAGTCAGCCGTTGGATTTGGACCTAAGTTTGATTGAGTATAATCATAACAACTAATGATGAGTGTTGAAAAATAAAATATGCTTGCATCTTTCACATGACATAACTTATTATTTTTTATAAAAAAAAAAAGACAAAAAATCTAAAGTATTCTGAGTGAGAACTTAGTTTAGGGCACAAGATAACTATTATTTAATTATATGATTTTATATATAATAATTAGATTTTTTTACAAAATATGTAATTTATTTTACAAAATAGAAAAATCTAACTCGCAAATATATTTTTTTTTAACTATGTATGGAAACTGATTGTGTTGATAAATCAAGTTGTATTATAGTATGGAACCTCAAATATGTTGGTAGAGCTCATTTAGGAGAGGGGGGGGGGGGGGGGGGGGGGGGGGGGGGGGGGTTTGCACGGTTTCTTTATATGCTTGGGTTCTACTGTTTTGTACCCAACTTTTTGCCTTTCCTATATAACGCTGCATTGTTATGTAGTCGGGTTGGAGATAGAGAGAGGAGCATCACAACACTCTAGATTGTAACTTAATTACTTGGTTATTCAGACAAGAGACATAGAGTGGAGCCTTGTGGTACTCCAAAATTCACAACACAATGTTGCAAGTGGGACATGACAATTTATTTCTTGTTTCTCTTGTTTAACTTGAAGTATTGTGCCGCTTGGTTAGTTTTATTTTTTTCTCTTTATCTATTATGTGTAGAGAATGGTGTATGGAATAAGGAGAGACAAGGAGAGAGTGAGTAAGAAAGAGACATGTACAAATTCTGCAAATTTTCATTGTGAATTTCTTTGTGTTGTGTGGCTCAAGTTTTTTTTTTTTTTCAAAATTTTTCACATTAAATCCTAACATTTTTTTTACTGCAATTTCTATATCTTTTTTGTAAATGTTGTGTGGGTTACTTTCCCAACACAATCTTCTAAAGGGAAATTTGACTTAAAATAAAAGTGCCCAGTTATGTGAGAAACGGCTAATTCTAAATAGAAATTTGAATGGAACTTAGTGCAATTCACCAAAATAGAGTTCGTCACTTATATGAAAATCTTATGCAAGATTGTAACTTAAATTAGTCCAGATAATATTTTAAAGAACCAATTGTAGTGCAGACTTGGGATATTTAGCTTTATTTCTCTTTTAAAAGAGCCATTTGTAGCGGAGATTTGGGATATTTAGTTTTATTGCATGTGCATTAAATGCACGTGAATAAAAATTTAAATATAAGAATTCATATTATGAAAATTTAAATTATTTTTTCTTTGATTAAAAGATAAAATTATTAATTATATCCCTATACGTAATTCAAATTAATAATTATATTAGTGAAGTATAATCATTTTTTTAATTTTGATAAAAATGACTGAAAAGTATTTCATAAAAGACAATATATATTTATAGATTTCTTAAAATTTCCTAACTTTGTTCAAAAGAGTGGATAAAAAATAATATTCTTATTATTTTAAATTAAAAGCTCATTAATAAGATAATCAGTTTTTCCTTTATGAAAGTGACAAAAGAACATATTGTAGAGAACAGACGGATTATGTACTTGATCATAGTTAGTTTGACAATTTGAAAACTTATAAAGTAGTGAATTTGAGCTAAAAAGAATAGCTAAGTCCAAATTATTATAATAAAAAGGACAAACATAATATAATGCATTATGGAATAAATGGAGGTGGGCTAGGGCTAATTAAATTTCTAAATACTACATTTCAAGGAATTACAATTTTAATTGAATCAATCTTTGAGGGAAATTTCCAAGATAGCCTTGGAAAATATCAACAAACGAAACGAGCCTACTATATAAGACAAAATGCAATGAAAATTTACTCTCGATAGAGGCCTTATTGAAAAGAAATGATAATAAAATTTATTCCTTCTATTACAATATAAGTATGTGCTTTTACAATTAATAGAAGAAAGAGTCGAAAGACTGTTCAGTAGTTCCACAAATGGCAAGTAATAATGATGGGTAAAATTAAGAAATGAAAGTATCTCAATAAACTAATCATTTTCTCCAAATTACTCGATGATAAAAAATTAATACCTAAGAATTGATCATTTCAATATATAATAAATCTATCAATTTTAATTTTATAAATCAACTAAACATATATATAAGATCCATTTGTCAATTTAGGTTATAACATACAAGCCCATCCTCCCATTACTTCCTCTTTTGTAAAGGGAAAATCATTAATAGAATGACTACAACATTTTATGTGAAACATAAATGATCAATTCATATGCAATAACATTAAAAATATAGTTGTACATTAGAATAATGTGTTCATTCCACTATTAGCTATTAGCTAAAGACAAAAAGGGTAATAGATCAAAAGATATCTAAAATAAAAGGAGTAATACAAGAATCATTAATAGTACAATTTCATAATTCAACCTCGATGAAATCATAATCTAAATGAGTAATAAAACTCTTCATACCTTTATTCAAAATCCCACCAACTATAGAGGGACTCAAAAGATAATAATAAATTTACATAAAAAATTAACATAAAGTTCTATCAATTTTGTGTACATTACCAAGAAACCAATTATATATATATATATATATATATATATATATATATATATATATATATATATATATATATATATATATATATATATATATATATATATATATATATATATATATATATAATTGATAAGAAAGACATTTTTGAAGTGTTCTATTACAATATGTATAAAATGATAGTTTGAGGAGGTTATGAGACCTCAAAGAAGATGCCCGAGGCTAACCAAGAGAGGGGTGAATTGGTAATTATAAATTATTTTTAATGAAAACAAAATCTTTTTATAATTTTTTTAATATCAAAAAATTTAAAAAATTTATCCATTAATATATAAGCGGATTAATTTTATAATAATAAAAAGATTTGAGTTTTCAACCACATAATTAATCATAGAAATTAAAGTGTAGAAAATAATAAGAACAAACACATCAAAATTTATAGTGGATTGGTTCAATATAACCTACGTCCACTCCCTAGAAACCTCTTTTCCCCCCATAGAAAGGCGGACAAGCCCTTCAAAAATTTCTTCAAGCTACCTAGTGTGGTAGAGGACCTTACTCTTTTTCACCCTCCTAGTGAATTCAAAGAACCTAAAATCCATTTTTTCCATCCTATTGAAGGAAAAGAACCTAGAATCCTTTTTCTCCAACCTATTGATGGAAAAGAACCATGACCTATTATTTTTCTCCCAAGAGCCACCCAAGGATCAAAGAAAAAGTTTTAAGAAGATAAGGAAGATCCTTCCTTCGAATAACTTACTGGATCCCTCACAACTCTTTCTAGAAAATAACTCTCCCCCTATTCTCTCCTGAAGAACTCAACTTCCTCTCTATGCTCTCTCTCAAGGCACTTAGTAACAAATTTTTTTTTGGAAACAAAACCACGTTAGATTTTAAAAAAATGAACCTCTTATAATAACCAAAATTTTAATATGTCGACTTTGATCATCCAGTGTGATCAAAGATTATCATGTACAATTAGTTTAAAGTACTCTTGTTAGTACTCTATAAAAGGATAGAGCCTGCACGACCAGTTCAAATAGATGAATGGATCGTCCAGGATAGTTCAGAGCATCGTCCAGTATAAATAATACAAAATAAACTTTTTAGATAACACAAATTACATTTTTTTTGTACGATGAGTTAAAGAGTTCATTCTGATCATTAAATATGATATGAGATGATAAATTTTGTTTAATGTAGAGCTCAATTCATAAAGTTTAAAGATGGGGGTCATCCTATACTATTAATTTAAGAACTATGACATTTTATCTTGGACGATAAGTAGTGATAAAGTATCATGACTCGCAAGAACAAATTGTATAGTACAATCATCACCAATTGTCTTATACGATCTAATTTAACAAATTAACCATAATTACTCCCCTATTCAAAGGATCAATTTAAGCATGAATATCATATATCATCAATACGATACATATGATAAGGTATGATTAGACACAAATTTTGTATAAAATATTACTTAATCTATGATTGACGGCTATTTTCATGATTTTAATGGATCATATTTTTCTATAGGGCTCATATAATATTATAAGTATAATCAATTTTTATTATCACAGGTGCCCTATTTAAGTATTTTTTGGTTAACTAATCATCTGGTATGTTATAAATCATATTGTACCATTAGTTCAAAATACTCAGCTTTTTCCTAACTCACTAACTCACCCCCTTGAGTGTGCATGTGTCTGTTTAAGGTTCTTCAGCTGTAGGATCCACCAAAATATATAATTGACTTAAGAAAGATAAAAGGTATACAAAGACTAAAAATACAAGTTTTAATCCTAATCTACTGAATCTTAAGCTGATCGAGGTTGTAAGTGAACAGTGGACCTAAAATCTTAGTGAGAATGGTAAAAAACATATATGTAATAAATTCCATTAGCATAGTTAGAAATCCAATAATGTTTGTTATCATCAAAATCAAAAGACTTGGGTCCAAATTTGCAATAAAAAAATTTCTTACAATATAAGGATTTAAGAATTATCCAAAACAAAATAAGCATGTGATTTCTAAAATAATGAAGGAAAAATTTATTATCAAATGATATTATAAAATTAAGTGACACCTAGATGTTTATATTTTATTAAGTATATATATAGCTCCAATCTGTACACATACAATTTCTAAAGTTAACAATCAACATTAATGATAAATTGTCCTCTATGGAATTTGGAAAAAAAAATCATTTAAGCTTCATTTGTTGTAAATTAATTACACTCAATCAAAATATCACTAGTTTATATACAAAGCAAAAAATAATAATTATAAAACATGTAACTAATTTTTCCATATGTTATTAAAAAAAATTTATAGCATGTTACCAATTTCATAATAATTTATTATCCTTTGGACTTTTATAGCATATATAAGCCTTGTATAGACTAAATATGAGTTAATTAGGTAATACTTAAAAAATATTCAAAACTATAAAAATGTAAATCACATAGCTTATCATCACGCAACTCAATCATCTATTTGTTATGATCTTTTGTTTCAACCAGAGGTCTTGTGTTTGAAGGTTGCGTAAGTGATTGGTATGTGAGTTGTCCTAATTTAGTCAAATGTCCCTATATTTAAGCAAAATGGGATTGGTTCCATCTAAGCTTTATTGAGTTAGGTTGTATGGCCCAATTGGTTGGCAAAACTCACAAACCTTAAATGCTTCCATTTACAGAACATAAAAAAAAAAAAAAATTTGAAGCAAAAATGAGAACTAAAAGGATCAAATTTAAGGAAAATATTTGATGATTTGACTTTTTAAGGGTCTGACACTGAAGTAGAATTCATTATTTTTAAGTATAAGCTCTTTTGTGAAGAATGATGACATTTTACCTCTGATAATCAAAATTCTAACCTCACAAAAATAATGTCATCATACTATTGAGATAATTGCTATTTAGTTCTTTCATGTTTGATATTCTTGCAACTTATAGGTTTTTGATGATTCCAAATATTATTATTTTGATTAATATTTCTCCTAACTTTTTTTGGAAGAAATACTTTGCTCTTGTGTGTGCTAAATTTTTAGGGAAATCATACTTCGGATTGGTGAAGACTTCAAAACAAGATTAGTTTAGAGTATTTTGTAATCAAAGTATATAATTTTCATTTTATTAAGTCTAAGAGTGTGATTGTAAGTGACTAACTGAGCAAACACACACCGGGAAAGAGTTTAAAATCTAAAATTTTTAAAATTGATTGTACTGTATTATATATATTCTTACGGGAAGATATGATCACTTATTTTCCAAAAGAGAAATCAAACAAATAAAAATGAAAATTTTTCTAAGTATGGATAATATTGTATGAACCCAGTTCGTACATGCCTTCCAGAGTATGAATGGACGAATCGTTGTTCTCTCAAAAATATTTTTTCTAAGTATGGATCGTACTATAAGAACCCCGTTCGTACATGCCTTCCCGAGTACAAAATTGATGGGTCCATATTTGCTCAAAAAAAAATTTTCTAAGCATGGATCGTACTGTACAAACCCAGTTCATACATGCCTTCTAGAGTAAGAAATGGAAGAGCCATTATTTGCAAAAAAAGTATTTTTTTCTAAGTTTGGATCTTACAGTATGATCAGGATTTGTACATGCCTTCCACAATACAAAATTGTGATGTCCCCTTTCGTCCTGATATTTCATTCCAACGAACGTGACAATTTTCTAACTGTTCGTATCGGATGAATTAATTTCATAACAGATTATGATCGTGTATGAACTTATTTGAATTGATGCAAAATAGGTTTGTACGTGGTGGTATTTGAATTATTCTTATGTACGAACTTACGACCATACTGTACGATCATGTACACCCAAAATTGGAAATTTCAGATTTGTGGATGGTTTTGCATGTCTTTTATATTAAAGGTCCACTAAAATCTGACATGAAAATGTCTGTTCATCATGATTTTTTAAGGGAAATTGAAAGAGAGAGCATAAGAGAGTGTTTTAGAGAGACTTCTTGCAAGTGGGGTGTGAAGGATTCATAAGGTTACTTAAAGGTAAGGATCTCTTTATAATTTTGGTTATCACTCTTCGTCTTGTATTTCTAGATTGCTCGTGAGAAGATTTTTGAAGAAGATCTGGTTTTTTGCTGACACTTGCAGGGTGTGAAAGGACAAAGGTTCTCTACCTACACTTGGAGGGTGTGAAAGGGAGAAGGTTCTCTGCTTACACTTGGAGGGTGTGAAAGAACGACGGTTCTCTGCCAACACTTGTAGACTATGAAAGGACAACTGTTCTCTGCCGCACTGGAGATTGGTGAAAGAGAGGTTTTTATAAAGGCTTCTCCTCCTTGTTGTGGGGGCAAAAGGAGAGTCACTTCTGTAATAGTGGAATACCTGAAGAGGGAGTCTTGAAGGAGTGGATGTAGGTCATGTTTGACCAAACCAATATAAATTTATGTTTCATTTAAATTTCCACATTTACTTACTGCAAGTTATTTTTTCTATGGTTGAAAAGTTATTTTGAAACTATAATTAACTTGCTATGAAAATCAATGGCTTTCAATTTTTAAATCGAAGATAATTTTTTTTAAAGTATCAATTCAACTCCCCTTCTTGGTTAGCCTTGGGACATTAGTTTATGTTTAACAACCTAATCAAGATTCAACACATACTCCCTTAATTATAAAGAAATTAAGTACATCCTAATGTTTTTCAACAACTCATAAAAGTTTCTTTCATTTGATATTTAATTTTTTCTTAAAATTTTAATACAATTGAACTTTTTTCAAAACTACATTTATTATCCCACACACTCCAATTTTATAACCAACAAGATGGAACCTATTAATTTTAACTACATCAATACATTGCATTTAACCCTTTCAGCTTGGTTTATATATCACTAGCTACAACCATCAGCCCCAAAGCCAATTTGTGAGTTCCCCACATCATAGACTACATTGAATGTGAGGTGCTGCAAATTACCAATGATTACAACATGACTATCATCCACATTTGGAAGAAAGGGCAAGCACGCTTGAGATAAACTGTATATGAAAAGTATCCCTGTGGAATCTAAGTTTGTCATCACTTCACCATCATAGACCAACAAAATATTTGGCAACACAACCTCTTTGTATTCGCTTAAGTTATAACATGTATCAAGATTGAACAGTGGCGGGGCCATCGGGTAATTGCTCATTTTTTTTCGAAAAATGGTACGAAGGGCGGAGTATGCACTTGGGGGTAGGTGGCTAAATGTTGTGCCAGCATCTAACAAAGTTCCAGGTCCGGTGAATATAGTAGATGGAAGGCCAAGCCTTTCACCCCCAATTATAATGTCAATAAGATTGAGGAAGTAGTATGATGGCATTTCTGGTTTTGTTAGCATCGGTGTATACTGCACACCAGGGACTGAGCCACCTAGTTCTAGATATCCAATTGTATCGGGCCCTGATGGTAGACAATATGAAAATATTTTTTTATACAATTCAGGTTTTTGGTTAATAATTGAAAGAGGCCCCCGGCCGAGGGCTAATAACCCATCTGTGCGTCCATAACCTCCGGTGTTATTATGTCCACAGCCGAAGACGAAGTCATAAATAACATCATTGGATAAGGTCATGATGTCTTTAATGAGGGAGCCGTTAGTTTTAGATTTATCATTATATCCTACCTCGTAGAGGCAATTGTTGGTAGAGGAGCAACCAAATTGAGTGAGTTGGGTACAATAATTAGAGTTGCATGGGATGTTCTTGAAGGTGGTGGACTGGGTTGGGTCATTAATTGGGTTTTTTTGTTCATGACAGTGAACACAGGGGACACATTGGGTCCAAGTCAAATCGCTACCGGTGTCGATCATAAATGTGAAGAACTTGATAGGAGTTCCAAGGCCTACGTTGACAATATAACCATAGGGATTAATATCATAATCAATGGTTGCCGGAACTTTTGCAAAAAGAGAGTTTCCAATAGGGTTTAGGTGGGCGGTGGAATTGGATGCCTGCCGATGGATGTAGTCTACGCGGGCTTGGTTCTGACGGAAGAGCTCCACAAGTGACGCCTTGTCTTGGTGCATCCAGGATGAGCATAGGCTATGCAAGTGGACCATGTTGAGCTTGGAAGGGCTCATGCCTGTCACAATTGGAACAACTAATTAATGTATGTATTGGGTTTTTTTTTTCTTTTCTTTTGCATCTCATTTAAGCTTGCCATATCTATCAAATGATCTTAAACATGAAATATCTATCAAATGAGCTTAATTGTTGCATTATTTCTTATTATTCTAATTATTTTATGAAAAAATAAGACTTCAATAAAGTATTAAGAAATTATTGAAATTGCACACAAACTTTTATTAGGCACCGAGCAGGAGTTGCTTGGCAACAGTGACTTGACGTCTATGACATGGTGTTCTCCAGCAAGCTTTTGCGCTGATACTAGAAAATTCTTTTCTATTAGAAGAAAAAAGATGAACAAATTGAGAAGAATATAATAGAAGAGTAGAGAAGAAGAGGTTGCCATGAGAATAGAACTTGGAGGCACTGCTTAGCATAGCTTGAAGTAGTAAGCCAAGTGGAGTGGGGCTTTATAGCCATTGGATTATTGTGCATAATGGGGTAATTAAGAATTTAGTTTATGTTATGTCATTATTTTAAGGGTAGATGTTAGAAGAGGTCAATTAAATTTTTTATCCTATAACGAAGGAAACAAATGCTTATTGGTTTGGCTTCTTCTTATATTACCAACTTGCTGGTTTTTTTCTGAAGTTTTTGTTTGCGATAAAGTTATAAACTAATTGTATTCCTATCAATTAAATTTTATTGAAATGAGTCGGCCGTTGGATTTGGACCTAAGTTTGATTGAGTATAATCATAACAACTAATGATGAGTGTTGAAAAATTAAAATATGCTTGCATCTTTCACATGACATAACTTATTATTTTTTAATGAAAAAAAAAGACAAAAAATCTAAAGTATTCTGAGTGAGAACTTAGTTTAGGGAACAAGATAACTATTATTTAATTATAGGATTTTATATATAATAATTAGATTTTTTTACAAAATATGTAATTTATTTTACAAAATAGAAAAATCTAACTCGCAAATATAATTTTCTTTAACTATGTATGGAAACTGATTGTGTTGATAAATCAAGTTGTATTATAGTATGGAACCTCAATTATGTTGGTAGAGCTCATTGAGGGGGGGGGGGGGGGGGGGGGGGGGGGGGGGGGGGGGGGGGGGGGGGGGGGGGGGGGGGGGGGGGGTGGTTGCACGGTTTCTTTATATGCTTGGGTTTTACTGTTTTGTACCCAACTTTTTTCCTTTCCTATATAACGCTGCATTGTTATGTAGTCAGGTTGGAGATAGAGAGAGGAGCATCACTACACTCTAGATTGTAACTTAATTACTTGGTTATTCAGACAAGAGATATAGAGTGGAGCCTTGAGGTACTCCAAACTTCACAACACAATGTTGCAAGTGGGACATGACAATTTATTTCTTGTTTCTCTTGTTTAACTTGAAGTATTGTGCCGCTTGGTTAGTTTTATTTTTTTCTCTTTATCTATTATGTGTAGAGAATGGTGTATGGAATAAGGAGTGACAAGGAGAGAGTGAGTAAGAAAGAGTCATGTACAAATTCTGCAAATTTTTATTGTGAATTTCTTGGTGTTGTGTGGCTCAAGTTTTTTTTTTGGATTTCAAAATTTTTCACATTAAATCCTAACATTTTTTTACTGCAATTTTTATTTCTTTTTTGTAAATGTTGTGTGGGTTACTTTCCCAACACAATCTTCTAAAGGGAAATTTGACTTAAAATAAAAGTGCCAAGTTATGTGAGAAAGGGCTAATTCTAAATAGAAATTGGAATGGAACTTAGTGCAATTCACCAAAATGGAGTTCGTCACTTATATGAAAATCTTATGCAAGATTGTAACTTAAATTAGTCCAGATAATATTTTTAAGAACCAATTGTAGTGCAGACTTGGGATATTTAGCTTTATTGCACTTTTAAAGAACAATTTGTAGCGGAGATTTGGGATATTTAGTTTTATTGCATGTGCATTAAATGCACGTGATTAAAAATTTAAATATAAGAATTCTTAATATGAAAATTTAGATTATTTTTTCTTTGATTAAAAGATAAAATTATTAATTATATCCCTATACGTAATTCAAATTAGTAATTATATTAGTGAAGTATAATCATTTTTTTAATTTTGATAAAAATGAGTGAAAAGTATTTCATAAAAGACAATATATATTTATAGATTTCTTAAAATTTCCTAACTTTGTTCAAAAGAGTGGATAAAAAAAATATTCTTACTATTTTAAATTAAAAGCTCATTAATAAGATAATCAGCTTTTCCTTTATGAAAGTGACAAAAGAACATATTGTAGAGAACAGACGGATTATGTACTCGATCATAGTTAGTTGGACAAGTTGAAAACTTATAAAGTAGTGAATTTGAGCTAAAAAGAATAGCTAAGTCCAAATTCTTATAATAAAAAGGACAAACATAATATAATGCATTATGGAACAAATGGAGGTGGGCTAGGGCTAATTAAATTTCCAAATACTACATTTCAAGGAATTACAATTTTACTTGAATCAATCTTTGAGGGAAATTTCCAAGATAGCCTTGGAAAATATCAACAAACGAAACAAGCCTACTATATAAGACAAAATGCAATGAAAATTTACTCTCGATAGAGGCCTTATTGAAAAGAAATGATAATAAAATTTACTCCTTCTATTACAATATAAGTATGTGCTTTTACAATTAATAGAAGAAAGAGTCGAAAGACTGTTCAGTAGTTCCACAAATGGCAAGTAATAATGATGAGGTAAAATTAAGAAATGAAAGTATCTCAATAAACTAATCATTTTCTCCAAATTACTCGATGATAAAAAATTAATACCTAAGAATTGATCATTTCAATATATAATAAATCTATCATTTTTAATTTTATAAATCAACTAAACATATATATAAGATCCATTTGTCAATTTAGGTTATAACATACAAGCCCATCCTCCCATTACTTCCTCTTTTGTAAAGGGAAAATCATTAATAGAATGACTACAACATTTTATGTGAAACATAAATGATCAATTCATATGCAATAACATTAAAAATATAGTTGTACATTAGAATAATGTGTTCATTCCACTATTAGCTATTAGCTAAAGACAAAAAGGGTAATAGATCAAAAGATATCTAAAATAAAAGGAGTAATACAAGAATCATTAATAGTACAATTTCATAATTCAACCTCGATGAAATCATAATCTAAATGAGTAATAAAACTCTTCATACCTTTATTCAAAATCCCACCAACTATAGAGGGACTCAAAAGATAATAATAAATTTACATAACATAAAAAATTAACATAAAGTTCTATCATATTTTGTGTACATTTACCAATATAATACCAATATATATATTATATATATATATATATATATATATATATATAATAATTGATAAGAAAGACATTTTTGAAGTGTTCTATTACAATATGTATAAAATGATAGTTTGAGGAGGTTATGAGATCTCAAAGAAGATGCCCGAGGCTAACCAAGAGAGGGGTGAATTGGTAATTATAAATTATTTTTAACGAAAACAAAATCTTTTTATAATTTTTTTAATATCTAAAAATTTAAAAAATTTATCCATTAATATATAAGCGGATTAATTTTATAATAATAAAAAGATTAGAGTTTTCAACCACATAATTAATCATAGAAATTAAAGTGTAGAAAATAATAAGAACAAACACATCAAAGTTTATAGTGGATTGGTCCAATATAACCTACGTCCACTCCCTAGAAACCTCTTTTCCCCTCATAGAAAGGCGGAGAAGCCCTTCAAAAATTTCTTCAAGCAACCTAGTGTGGTAGAGGACCTTACTCTTTTTCACCCTCCTAGTGAATTCAAAGAACCTAAAATCCATTTTTTCCATCCTATTGAAGGAAAAGAACCTAGAATCCTTTTTCTCCAACCTATTGATGGAAAAGAACCATGACCTATTATTTTTCTCCCCAGAGCCACCCAAGGATCAAAGAAAAAGTTTTAAGAAGATAAGGAAGATCCTTCCTTCGAATAACTTACTGGATCCCTCACAACTCTTTCTAGAAAATAACTCTCCCCCTATTCTCTCCTGAAGAACTCCTTAACTTCCTCTCTATTCTCTCTCTCAAGGCACTTAGTAACAATTTTTTTTTTGGAAACAAAACCACGTTAGATTTTAAAAAAACGAACCTCTTAGAATAACCAAAATTTTAATATGTCGACTTTGATCATCCAGTGTGATCAAAGATTATCATGTACAATTAGTTTAAAGTACTCTTGTTAGTACTCTATAAAAGGATAGAGCCTCTACGACCAGTTCAAATAGATGAATGGATCGTCCAGGATAGTTCAGAGCATCGTCCAGTATAAATAATACAAAATAAACTTTTTAGATAACACAAATTACATTTTTTTGTACGATGAGTTCAAGAGTTCATTCTGATCATTCAATACGATATGAGATGATAAATTTTGTTTAATGTAGAGCTCAATTCATAAAGTTTAAAGATGGGGGTCATCCTATACTATTAATTTAAGAACTACGACATTTTATCTTGGACGATAAGTAGTGATAAAGTATCATGACTCGCAAGAACAAATTGTATAGTACAATCATCACCAATTGTCTTATACGATCTAATTTAACAAATTAACCATAATTACTCCCCTAATTAAAGGATCAATTTAAGCAAGACTATCTTATATCATCAATACCATACATATGATAAGGTATGATTAGACACAAATTTTGTATAAAATATTACTTAATCTATGATTGACGGCTATTTTCATGATTTTAATGGATCATATTTTACTATAGGGCTCATATAATATTATAAGTTTAATCCATTTTTATTATCACAGGTGCCCTATTTAAGTATTTTTTGGTTAACTAATCATCTGGTATGTTATAAATCATATTGTACCATTAGTTCAAAATACTCAACTTTTTCCTAACTCACTAACTCACCCCCTTGAGTGTGCATGTGTCTGTTTAAGGTTCTTCAGCTGTAGGATCCTCCAAAATATATAATTGACTTAAGAAAGATAAAAGGTATACAAAGACTAAAAATACAAGCTTTAATCCTAATCTACTGAATCTTAAGCTGATCGAGGTTGTAAGTGAACAGTGGACCTAAAATCTTAGTGAGAATGGTAAAAAACATATATGTAATAAATTCCATTAGCATAGTTAGAAATCCAATAATGTTTGTTATCATCAAAATCATATGACTTGGGTCCAAATTTGCAATAGAAAATTTATTACAATATAAGGATTTAAGAATTATCAAAAACAAATTAAGCATGTGATTTCTAAAATAATGAAGGAAAATTTTATTATCAAATGATATTATAAAATTAAGTGACATTTAGATGTTTATATTTTATTAAGTATATATATAGCTCCAATCTGTACACATACAATTTCTAAAGTTAACCATCAACATTAATGATAAATTGTCCTCCATGGAATTTGGAAAAAAAAATCATTTAAGCTTCATTTGTTGTAAATTAATTACACTCAATCAAAATATCACTAGTTTATATACGAAGAAAAAAATAATAATTATAAAACATGTAACCAATTTTTCCATATGTTATTAAAAAAAATTTATAGCATGTTACGAATTTCATAATAATTTATTATCCTTTTGGCTTTTATAGTATATATAAGCCTTGTATAGACTAAATATGAGTTAATTAGGTTTTGGAGTTTTAGATTCCTTATATATTAGGTAGTTACAGTAAGGATAGAATGAATGGCTTCTTTAGAAAGTGTAATGCAGTACGTGGAATTTGTCCTTTTATTCATCTTCATGATAGAAGTTATCTTATGATGACATTATTCTCCAATCATTTTTTAAATTTGTAAAAATAAAAATATTATGCAAGCAACCTCAAATAGAAGTTACAAGAAATAGTGATTATTATGAGATGCTATATAAACTTTTATAATGATCACCAATATTTATTTTATTATTTCTTTTTTTTTTTTTACCCATGGAAGATCAAATAATGAGATGAATTTGGTTAGAAAAAGCTAAAATTATCCTTTAAGAGGGAGAAAATTTGATTAGCAAAGTCAGGCTTTTCTAGTCTCTTGAACATATGCCTTCCAACCTTACTTCTGTTTAGAGAGTTGTTATTTGCATGTTTTATATTCTTGCAACTTGTATAGTTTTGATGATTCCAAATATTATTGTTTTATGTGTAGTTATCTCCTAACACTTTTTGTAAAATTTGTATTTGCTCTTGTGTGTACTAACATTTCAGGTGACTTAAACTCCCGACCATGAAGACTTCAAATCAAATCTGGCAAAAGATTATTTGCAATTTTGAAGATTATAAATGTTATTTGAATTGAGAGGGAGTGATTGTAATTGACTGAATAAAAACACACGTACACACTTAAGGAGATCATAAATTTTTTATACTGATCATACGGGACGATAAGATAGTTATCTCCTAGAAAGAGCACATGGAACAAACAGAAACTGCGAAGAAATTTTTCTAACTCCTGATCATCCAAGATGAAAGTCATCTTAGTGCTGGGACGACTTGGGCTCTGTAAAAATTTCATCCAGATGAAATCATTTTCTTCCCAGGACGACTTTGGATCTGTAAAAATTTTGTGCAGACAAAATCAGTTTCAACCTAGGATGACTTGGGCTCTGTAAAAATTTTGTCCAGACAAACTAATTTTGTCCCAGGACGATGGAACCTACTTTTGATAGTTTTTCTATTTACGTTCTGCAATTTTTGGGAACCGACCTTGTAAGAACTGTTCGTACTGGACGAACTTGGTACGTACGGGATGATCAATGTGTATGAAGTCATTTCATACACATATACATAGAGATCATTTCTTAGGCTGTTAAGTAAAATTGTCCGGGGTGATCTACGATCATACGGGACGATCATGTGCATGACAACTTGAAATTTTCTATTTTTAGACAGTTTTTCTTGTCTCTTCCATAAATAGGCCTTACTAAATTGTCACTTAATCTTTTTGCTTACTGATCTTCATGCCTATTGAGAAGAGAGTCATGGAGAGAGTGTGAGAGAGCATATGAAGGAGATTTCTTGTCATTAGACCGTGAAGGTTTCACTTGCTACACAAATGTAAGAGTTTCTACTTTTTAAGTTTGAGATTAACTCACTAATTAAATTTTTGTTTCCTTTAAACTCAAAAAGAGGGATAATTTTTTTAAATACCAATTCACCCCCCCATCTTGGTTAGCCGTGAGACATTTAATTAGGCTTAACATCCTAATTCTTATTGAACGAGTTTCAAAAAGTGGTATCAAAGCTTTGTTTCAAAATCATAAGTTTTTACTACTTTTTGATTAACTTAGATGTCTACATTTGGAAACCGAAATACACCTGAGGGTTATTCTATAACTAGACCTCCACTGTTCGATTATATTCCTTTTGATTTTTGGAAAATACGCATGCCTACATTTTTACAGTCACTTGATTACCGTATGTAGATTTTAGTTCAAGAAGGATATTCAAAACCAACTAGAATAGTTGACGGAGTTAGAATTTTAACACCTTTTACTGACTGGACAGTAGAAGAACGTGACTTAGCATAACTAAATGCTAAATGCTTTAATAATTTCTTTTATGCTTTAAAATCAGAAGACTACATGCGGGTTTTTACTTGTAAAAGTGGAAAGGACATATGGGATAGACTTTGTATAACATATGAGGGGACTAATGAGGTTAAGCAATCTAGACTTAATATCTTGTTGCATGATTATGAACTATTTTGCATGAAATCAAATTAATCTATTTCTTAAATGTACACAAGATTCACACAAGTAATCACCTCTTTACATGCATTGGGTAGGGAGTTAACAAATGCTGAAATGTTTAATAAGATTTTACATTGCTTGCCTATATCTTATGATGCTAAAATTACTCCAATTGCAGAGTCTAAAGATTTAAACATATATTCCATTGACAATCTTCTTGGTTCACTTATTGCATACAAGCAAGGAGTTAGCCAAAGAAAGGTTAATGTAGGTGAACCTCAAAGGGAGAAGAACATAGCACTGAATGTGGAAGAGTCTGATAGTGAACACTCATAACCTGAGGATGAAGATGATATCATTTTAATGACTAGACAATTCAGAATATTTTTGAAAAGGAAGCAAAAGATATGCCAATAATGGAATATATGTAAGTTCAATAGAAATAAAAAATTTTCTAATGAAGTTATTTGCTATGAATCAAGGAAACCTGGACATATAAAGATAGAGTGCCCATTACTCAAAGCCAATCATAGCAAGGAGAAGGTAGAGAAGAAGCCATTTGTTAAGAAGGGCAAGAAGAAGATTCAACGAGCTTTTTTGGCGGACTCAGCTTCAGATTTGTCAGAGACAGAAAAGGAAGAGGAAGTCACTAAATTATGCTTAATGGCCAACATACTTGATCAATCAGATCAAGAAGATATATGTGACATAACATATGATAAACTTTTTGAAGTTTTTGAACACATGCATGAAGCATATAGGAAGATAAAGAAATTACATGCTAGTCTTAGTTTGGAATTTGAAGAACTTAAAAAGAAATATGAAATTCTTAGGAATGATCATGCTTTAATTGATAGAAACCGTATAAAATTACTTGATGAGTTTGATGACTTGAATATGAACCTTGAATGTTATAAATCATCCTTTGGAAAACATGAAAAAGATTTTAAAAATTTTAAGGATGAATCAGAGAGCAAAGTTTATAGATCAAATTATATAAATCTAATTTTGAAAGATATGAATTCATTTTACATTATGAAGATAAAAGATCTCGAGGATAATAGGATACCTCCAAAACTTGAAGATTTCACTAATCCTATTTTGTATCCTAAATTTATGCAATCCCTAAAAAATCAAATGAATAGTATAAGACTTAGGAAACCTTTTCCTAATGTTAAATGCAATATTTATGGATTGATTGGACACATTGGTCACACATGTACTTCGAAGATGAAAAACTATTTGGTGTGGAAACCTAAGATGCGTACCCCTAGACATATCATACATGCATCTTTTTATAAATTGCCAAAAGGAGAACCCAAACTTGTTTGGGTTCCCAGGTCTAACATTTAATATTTTTGTAGGATGGCTCTCACACAAGGCGTCGTGAGAGCATATGGTACATGGATAGCGGATGTTCAAAGCATATGACTTGAGATTCTACACAATTCATTTCGGTAGAAGCCATGAGTGGAGGTAAGGTTACACTTGGAGATAACACCACAAGGAAGGTGATTGGGTCAGGTATAATTGGTAATATTAATAACTTTTTTATTGAAAATGTGCTATTGGTAGAAGGCTTAAAGCATAACTTGTTAAGTATAAGTCAGCTATGTGATAAAGGGTATAGTGTTATATTTTTCCTACTAGTTGTATATTAAGCCGTAATAGTAAAGATATTTTAAATGGAAAAAGGATAAATAATGTTTATATACTAGATTTCATACTCCTACTTGTTTATATAATGCTTTCATACTCCTACTTGTTTATATAATGCTTTCATACTCCTACTTGTTTTTGTTTGAAAACTGTATCTGATGAGTCATGGCTTTGGCATAGTAGACTTTGTCACTCTAGTTTGAAAAATCTTAGGAGAATTACCCAAAAGGACTTAGTGAGAGGTATACCAAAACTAGATTTTACTAAAGACCACCTTTGTGATGCATGTCTATTAGGTAAACAAGTGAAGTCCTCTTTTCAAACCAATAAAGATCATAGAACTAATAAACCATTGGAGATTTTGTATATGAATCTTTTTGGACCAGTAGGAACTGTAAGTCTAGGAGGGAAGGTATACGATCTGTGATTGTGGATGATTACACTAGATTCACATAGGTTAGATTTCTATTTCATAAAAAGTAAATCATTTGAAAAATTTAAAAACTTTGCAACTTAAATTCAAAGAAAACTTGGGTGTGAAATCATAAATATACAAAGTGATCATGGTGGAGAATTTAAAAATGAACGATTTGAGGATTTTTGCAAAGAAAATGGAATTGATCACAACTTTTATGCACCTAGGACCCCTCAGCAGAATGGGGTAGTCGAAAGAAAAAATAGAACATTCATAAAAACCGCCCGAGCAATGTTGGTAGAATACTCACTTCTAAAATATTTTTGGGTTGAGGCAGTTAGTACTGCATGTTATGTTCTGAATAGGGTGAATGTAATATCAAATTTGAATAAGACACCCTATGAGTTACTTAAGGGTAGAACACCTAATTTGAGTCATTTGAAAGTTTTTGGTTGTAAGGTGTTCATTCATAATAATGAAAAATCTTCCTTAGGAAAATTTAATCCAAAATCAGATGAAGGAATTTTTGTTAGATACTCAAGTGTAGAAAAATCTTTTAGAGTGTTTAATAAAAGAACTTTGAGAATTGAGGAGACCACACATGTTTTTTTTATGAAATTTTAAATTTGGAAGAGCCAAAAGGTGTAAAAGATGAGATTGAGGATAACTCCCAAAAGATTGATAAGATAAATTTGAAAGAAGGATTGAAAGAAAATTTGGAGATAGAAAACTCTTTTCCTAGAGATTTGAGATTTTCTAAAAACCACCCAAAAGAATTGATAATTGGTGAACCTAGTGAGGGTGTAAGGACTAGGTATGGATTAAACAAAGAAGTCAATCATTCAGTCTTCATTTCAACATTTGAACCCACTAAAATTGATCAAGCACTTTCGAATGAATTTTGGATTTTGGTCAGGGATGAAGAGTTGAATCAATTTGTAAGAAATAAAATTTGGGAATTAACTTCAAGGCCTAAAGATCAAAGTGTAGTTGGAACTAAGAGGGTATTCAAAAATAAAATGAATGACTCAGGAGTAGTCATTAGGAATAAGGCTAGATTAGTTGCTATGGGGTATAATCAGATTAAAGGAATAAATTTTGAAGAAACTTTTGCCCCTGTAGTTAGACTTGAAGCAATTAGAGTTTTTTTAGCCTTTGCCTATTTTAGAGGATCTAAATTGTTTCAAATGGATGTGAAAATGGCCTTTTTAAATGGGGTAATTCAAGAAGATATTTTTTTAGAACAATCACCTGGATTTAAAAATTCTAAATACCCAAATCATGTATTTTTAAGTTGAATAAGGCATTATATGGATTAAAACAGGCACCTAGGGCGTGGTATGAGAGGTTGAGCACCTTCTTACTTGAAAGATCATTTGAAAAAGGAAGTGTGGATACAACACTCTTTTTGAAGAAATTTGGAAAGGATATACTTATTTTATAAATTTATGTGGATGACATAATTTTTAGATCGTCAAATAAAAGTATTTATGATGAATTTTCTAAAATAATGAGTAGTGAATTTGAGATGAGTCTAATGGGAGATTTAAGTTACTTTCTAGGCTTTAGCATTTAAGCAAATAGAGGAGGGTACATTTATTAGTCAGTATAAATATCTTAAGGACATCCTCAAACAGTATGAAATGGATAATGCTAAACCAGTTAGTACACCAATGAGTTCATCAGTTTAGTTAGATAAGAACCCTAAGGGAAAATCTGTTGATCAAAAGAAATTTAGAGGAAAAATTGGATCTTTACTTTACTTGACTACTATAGGACGACCCTATATCATGTTTAGCGTTTACTTGTGTGCTAGATTTCAATCAGATCCAAAAGAATCACATTTGACAGCAGTGAAAAGGATTTTAAGATATCTGTTAGGAACTTAGAACTTAGGAATTTGATATCTTAAGTTTAGCACTTCTTTTGAAATAATTGGTTATTCAGATTCTGACTTTTTAGTTTATATGGTGGATAGAAAAAGAACTTCTGGAACATGTCAATTTATTAGTTCTTTAGTATCTTGGTCCAATAGAAAACAAAATCCAGTAGCCCTATCTACTGCAGAAGCTGAATACATTGCCTTAGGAAGTTGTGTGGCACACGTACTTTGGTTGAAACAATAGTTGATTGATTTAGGATTAACTATAGGCACTATTCCAATTTATTGTGATAATACCAGTGTTATATGCATTTCTAAAAATCCTATTCAACATTCAAGAACCAAACATATAGACATAAGGCATCATTTCATAAGGGATCATGTTTCCAAAGGAGAAAATGAACTCACACATGTTTTTACTGAAAATCAAGTTGCAGACAATTTTACAAAACCTTGAGCCTTTGATACTTTCAGTGCATTAAGAATAAGGCTTGGTGTGATTGATTTGAATGCTTAGAAAAAAATGTCTTTCACAACATTGATGTTTGTTTTCGTAGTTTATGTTTTTGTGATTTTTTTTTTGAGTTTTTTTTGAGTTGTTTTTATTTAGAGTCTATACATTTTTATTGATCATTGTGTTTTTGTGTGTTTTATGTGTTTGTTTTGATTAAAATATAAAAAATCAAAAATTTTGAGTGTTGATCGTCCGGGATGAAATTATTTCATATGGGACGATATGTGTAAGTACATGAAACTGTCAGATTTTGGAACTAATGCGTGCAATTTTTCAGTTTAAATGTCACTTCATCTGTACAATCTTATGATCGTCCGGGATGAAACTTTTTTAAAAAATAGGGCACCAAATGGTAAAAACGGTTGAATGGATAAGTAGGTTTTTTAAAAGTCACTTTGTCTGTACGAACCTTCAGTTCGTCTGGATGAACATATGTTGGTTCAAAATAAGGGATGATTTTAACTACCATTAAAACGATCATAAGTTTCGATCATCCGGGATGAACATGTGTTCTTCTGTACGATTGTTCTGGTCAAAAGTTTGTACGAAAGGACGCTTCGTAAGTTATGTTGATTTTCATTTTGGACGAACTCGATCATCTATACGAAAAATGTTTTGTACCGGATGAATGACGTTTCATCCGGGACGAAAATTTTTTCGTCTGGTACGAACATATTGTTTTCTATAAAAAGAGGGCTTTCTAACTTAACAATCACACTTCTAAACATCACTTTCAATCCCTTTCATCGTTTAAATCTTTCAATAGCAAGTTCTATCAAGCGACAAAAGGTCTTAACAAAGAAACCCAATAGGAATACCTCCGAGAACTTCTTATCAAAAGCAAATGAGGATTCCTCTCCGAGGTTTGCATCTACAAAAATAACCCCATCTAGAATTATTATTCAAGATGAGATTACCTTTAAGGTAATGCACTTGTTCGCTTCCATATAATTTTGCTTTATTCTTACACTCATCCACCTCTACAACAAAGAGACTTTCCATTACTTTTTAGCAAACATGTCTTTTAATTATGATCACTCTATTGTCCGTTATTTTGTTTTCAAACAAAAAGTAGAAATCACTAAGCAAGACTTAGGTGCTTTTCTAAATTTAAGAACTAAGGGATATAAAGCCCATACCTTAATCACCAACGATACCTTTAAATGGTTTGAAATAAATAGGGTGATTAGAGGAAATAGTATAGATGAATATGTTGCTAGAGTTTTCGGTCTTCTTCAAAATGCTCGAATCATTCAACACATTCTTCGAACTTCAATCATTTCAAAAGTTGGTGATAGAGTAAACATTACTCCTCTTCTTTCTATAGTGACCTTCCTAATCATGAAAAAAGAGCCTATTGATGAAGCCCAACTTATCTTAGACTACCTTTATGGGCTTTCTGAAACTGGCCATACAGAACAGAAAAGAAAGAGGAATATTGCTTTAGGACACTTAGTCACCTATGTCTTGGAGAAGACATATAACTTAGTGCATCCAGATCAAGAGTATGAAGAACCGCTCTACTACAATGATGCATCTTTAAGAGAAATCTTCAAGGAGGAAAAAAGAAAATCACATGTTGCTAGTGATTCAGAGGAAGAACAAGGAGCACTTGCACCTGCACCTGCTAATGAACCAAATTATCAGAATTTGGTTGAGATATTTGATCGTCTAGAGACTCATTTTAATCAACGCTTTGATCATATTGAGGCTCAATTTCAGCAGCAGCAGAGTGACATTAGTAACATAATAGAACAGATGAACGAAATTAACACCAATTTGATGTTATTAAGTTCATATTATAACTTCTTTGGTGGTCCTCCTCCTCCTCCTTCAGATTAGGGTACCTAGTGTTTTGTTGTAATTATTTCATGTCTTTCTTTAGTTTGCTTATGTTGTTTGTATTTTCTATCTAAATGTTTAGTATTGATATTAAGTTTGCTTTGTCTTGTATCTTGTGTTTTATCTGGTGTTTTATATGTGTGTGTCAGTGTATTTTTTGTATTGTGCAAAAAATTTTGAAAAACAAATATTTTTTTTTTCCAATTGACTCCTTATTTTTCATTTGTTCATCAATTCAGGGGGAGTTTAGGAGATTCTTAGGATTTAAAATCTTACAAACAATAATTGTTTTGTCATCATCAAAAAGGGGGAGATTGTTAAGAGAGTTTTTATTTGCATGTTTTACATTCTTGCAACTTGTATAGTTTTGATGATTCCAAATATTAT
Organism: Dendrobium officinale; assembly: GCA_019514585.1. Lineage (NCBI taxonomy): Eukaryota > Viridiplantae > Streptophyta > Magnoliopsida > Asparagales > Orchidaceae > Dendrobium > Dendrobium officinale. The sequence continues at coordinate 30,478,578 of CM033683.1, forward strand.
TGTTTTATGTGTAGTTATCTCCTAACACTTTTAGAAAAATTTGTATTTTCTCTTGTGTGTACTAACATTTCAGGTGAATCAAACTCCCAACCACGAAGACTTCAAATCAAATTCAGCAAAAGATTATTTATAATTTTAAAGCTTATTAATATTATTTGAATTGAGAGGGAGTGATTGTAATTGAGTGAATAAAAACACACAAACACACTTAAGGAGATCTTAAATTTTTTATACTGATCGTACGAGACGATTTTTGTTCGTACGGGACGATCAGACAGTTATCTTCTAGAAAAAGCACATGGAACGAACAGAAACTGCGAAGAAATTTTTCTAACTCCTGATCATCCAAGTGAAATCATCTTCATCCCGGGACGACTTGGGCTCTCTAAAAATTTTGTCCAGACGAAATCATTTTCATCCTAGGACGACTTGGGCTCTGTAAAAATTTTGTCCAGATGAAATCATTTCTGTCCCAGGATGACTTGGGCTCCATAAAATTTTTGTCCAAACGATCCAGTTTCATCCTAGGATGATGGAACCTACTTTTGATAGTTATTATGTTTACGTTTTCCAATTTTTGGGAACCGACCTTGTAATAACTGTTCGTACCGGATGATCTTGGTTCGTTCAGGACAATCAATGTGTACGAAGTGATTTCATACACATATACATAGAGATCATTTCCTAGGCTATTAAGTAAAATTGTCCGGGACGATCTACAATCGTACGAGACGATCATGTGCATGACAACTTGAAATTTTTTTTTAGACTAGTTTTCTTGTCTGTTCCATAAATAGGCCTTAAGAAACTATCACCTAATATTTTTGCTTACTGATCTTCGTGCCTACTGAGAAGAGAGTCTAGGAGACTGTGTGAGAGAGCATTTAAAGGAGATTTCATGTCATTGCAGCGTGAAGGTTTCACTTGGTACTCAAAGGTAAGAATTTCTACTTTTTAAGTTTGAGATTACTTCACTCTTCTCTCTTTTCTTTTAGATTGGACTTGTGAATAAGATCTTCATGAAGATCCGGTTCTCTACCGACACTTGGGATAGTGTGAAAGGACGAAGGTACTCTGCCGACACTTAGGATAGTGTTAAAGGACAACAGTACTCTGCCGACACTTGGGATAGTGTGAAAAGAAGAAGGTACTCTACTGACACTTGGGATAGTGTGAATGGACGAAGGTACTCTTCCAACACTTGGGATAGTGTGAAAGGATGAACGGTTCTCTACCAACATCGAGGGAGTGTGAAAGGATGACGGTTCTCTATCGCACCAGGGTAGTGGTGAAAAGAGTTTGTAAAGGCTTCTCCGCCTTGCTGAGGGTGCAAAAGGAGAGTCACTAGTGGTATTAGTGCAATACTGAGAGGGTGCCTCTGGGGAGTGGATGTAGGTCTGGTTTTGATCGAACCACTAAAAATTTTGGTGTCTTTTATTTTTTGCTGCATTTTTTATTTTTGTGCTTAAAAATTGTGGTTGAAAAATGTTTTCTAGAAAAACTCACTTATTAAATTTTTGTTTCCTTTAAACTAAAAAAGAGGGATAAAGTTTTTTAAATTCCAATTTACCCCCCCCCCCCCCCTCTAGGTTAGCCGTGGGACATTTAATTATGCTTAACATCCTAATTCTTATTGAACGAGATTCAACAACTTCAACATAACCAAATGAAGCCACACCCTACAACATTTAATTCATCATCCTCATCAAACAAAATATTAAGCTTCCAATACTACTAACAAGTTCTAGTTTAGATTGTGGAGGTCTTGATATCTCAACTAAGCTAACTTGTGATTCAAAAGTAAAATTAAAATTCAGCACTGAATTACTCGAGATTTACTTTAGATAGCTCGGCTATATGTAAGAGTTATACTATCAAAAGAAGGATATATATAGTTATAACTATATATAAGAAGGATATATATATATATATATATATATATATATATATATATATATATATTATAAATATATACTGTGATTAATTTGTATATATATTTTTTATATATTAAAAAAAAAGTTGATTAAACTTTTTTATATACTTTCATATACTTATCCCACTCTAGCAAATATTTATTATAAAAAACTCTCATCATAAAAATGCTTGAAAAAAAGCAATAAAATCATATAACAACAACATCACCAAATCTTTATCCAACTATGTGCGCTCGGATACTTGAATTTTTTTTTTTAATTGTGTCATGTTAAGAATAAAATTACCAATTAAATCTAATAAAAATTTAATTTCTAATATTTTCTAACCATGTCTTTTTAGTTCAACCTCTACCTTTTTAACATAAGCCAAATCTAATATGCTTACACTCTAACGGGGTCATTGGAATGTCGATATTTTATATTGCCAAAAAAAATCTAAGATGACTATCTCTAAAGTAGTAAATTTAAAGTAAAATAAAATGTGACAATTGTCCAAAAATAAAACCATTAAAATAAATTTTAAGGCACATAACTTTATTAATTCATAACTTAGTAAAAATGCTAAAAAATATTTAGCAAGTATGGGCTTTAAATGTTTAAACATAAATAAAAAGAAATTGCGGAACATGTATTTTTTAGTGCAAGAATTAAAATTGTTTAAATAATAAAAAAAAAAATGAAATCATTTTTTCCAATTACATTCTTGCGAAGGGGAGCTATTAGTCTTATATATAATAAATTTTTTGTCATTTTAAAATATTCTATCTTAATTTTATTATTATCATCATATTTATTATTATTATTATTATTATTATTATTATTTGTAGTCTTTTACCCATATATGTATTATTTACCATATTTTGTTAACAAGAAACTACATAAATTTAATTTTTGGGATAGTTTTAGATTCAAATTTCTATGCTTGAAATTATGATCTTTTTATATTTGATGAACTTTGATGATCATCTCAATAATTAAAAATAAATAAAATTTATTTATAAATAATTAAAATTTATGGGAATACTTTTTACATAACAGTGCCTCATGATTTTCTTACGAAGAATAATTATAAAATTTGTAAACAATTAAATAAATTTAAACTTCTAGATTATTAAGAAAGGGATATTTATAAAAAATTTATATAAGTTTAATGGTTCCACAAGAATTTTTATATCTTAAAGGTTTTTATTATTTTTTCCTTACCTTTCATGATTATTTTAGATTTAATATAAAAATATGTGTTAGGGCTCTCCCAAAACCCTCTTTATGTTTTAGGGTGATTTGAGAAAACTTCTTTATTATTTTAAATTTAATCACACTTGTTTGTATGTCTTGGAGAAAAATAATCTAATAGAGGTGGGGTATACATGGCGCTTCTCATTATTATACTCACCACCACTTAATGCAAATGAAGAGAATTTATTGAAGATATATTTCTCCAAAAAACCAATACACCAAGTCCACAGGTAGAGTACATATTGAATTATCAGGGTTTTTGAAGTAATGGTAAGATCTACAAACTATGCTCAGGAGGCTCATCATGGAATATTACAGAGCATTATAAAGGCCCTTGAGAGATTTTACCCCTAAATGAAATAGAGTATCATTAATACATCTATATATGGAATTGGCTAGTATTTCCTTTTAAATATAGCATTATTTCCTTTTTGGCTCATTTGATTATAAACCCTTATAATTAGGATTCTCTAGTGTGGACCTTTCCTTAAAAGGGATTCCAAATCAACATGCTCTTTGAGGTCTTTTTGATGAGAACGGTTTTGCCTATTACACTTAAACGATTGCAATTACCTTATTAAGCACAATCACTAAAAAAAAAATTCTATTTAGGTACCTTAAAGTGCCCTAATAGATTTCTATTAAGGAACATAATTTATCGAGACACTTGACAAAGGTGTCTCTTAGGTGGTTGTTGGCATATGCTTTTGGACAGCCCTTACAAATAAGCTTTATTGAAACATTTTGGTAGACTTCTTTGGCAAAGACTTGTTTATCTCTTTGAGTTACTATAACGGTCCTTTTTTAGTTGGAGGGGGCTTTATTATCATTTCTAATTCTTATAAAAAGGTGAGGGGCTCTCCTCCTAATCCTAATGCTATAGAGGATTTCAATAATAAGATGTTGGAATATGGTCTTTCTGATATTAGTTTTTTTAGTACAATTTTTCTTGGTCTAATAACAGAGTATGAGAAAGATTAGATAGAATTTTATTTATTAGTGAATGGCTTTAATATGTTGTTGATCACCATAGCAATGCTAATTTTGATTAGTCTCCTTTTCTTTAGAACATTTCTTTAATTAAATCTATTGGTTTCATTCTTTTTCATTTAAAAAATATGTGGTTTAAAGCTCCTAATTTTGTTATGTTTGTTAATGAGAATTGGGTTTCTCCTCTTTCTTACTACTATAAGGGGAACAATTATATGATATGTTTTTATTTAAATCTTAAAAGACTAAAAAAAGTTTTAAGATTGTGGACTAAAGTTAAAATTGGAAATATTTTTAATATTATTATTAAGGATAGAAGAGAGTATTTATATCCTAGAAAATAAATTTGTTGCTTATTCTAGGGATGTTAATTTTGATCATATTTACTCTGCCAAGGCTAGCCTAGTTAATCTTCAACTTATGGAAGAACAACTTTGGAGATAAAGAGGAACTTATAAGCCTATTTTGGTATGTGATATGAACACCAAGTATTTTCATCTCGTGGTTAATGCTAAAAAAATTAATTCCATCTTCAATAGGATCAAAAAGGAATCTTGTAGCTGTTGCGACAATCAACCCTTAGTTTATGAGTTTTCTATTACCTTCTTTAAGAAATATTTTTGTTTTATCAAGCATGTTTTGCCTATTACTTATCCTCATGTAATTCATTTTTCTATTTGTCTTGAGGGCAATTATAATATTGCTAATTTGCTTGATGAACTTGAAATTTTTAACTCTTTGATGAACATGAATAAGGATTCTATGGAAGATTCTAAAGATTTTACTATAGCTTTTTGTCAAAACTATTTGAATATTATTAAGGTGGATATGTAAAAAGGTGTGATAGCTTTTTCTAAAGGTTTTCCAATTTCTTGTATTGACCAATAAAAAAATTAACTTGGAATCATAGAATTATTATAGACCTATTAGCCTTTTTACTACCTTTAATAAACTTTTATCTAAAATATTAGCATCTAGGTTATTTAATTTTCTCCCTAAAATAATATCTTTAAATAAAATGTGGTTTGTGAAAGTTACGAAAATTACTTATAATGTTCTTCATTCTTCAAAATTTCTTCATGAAATTAAAAAAAAAGTCCATGGCCATAATCTAATCTTTAAACATAGATATTTCCAAGGCTTATATTAATAAATTAGACTTTTTTGTTTAGCATTATAAATTAATTTAGTTTTGATCTTAATTCTATTAAACAATTTAAAAGTATTATTGAAAATTTCTTGTTTTCGATTCTTATTAATGGCAAGTCTTCTGCATTTTTCAAAGGTGCCTAGATTATTAGGCAAAGAGATCCTTTATCAACTACTAGGCAAAGAGATCTTTTATCAACTACTTTTTACATTATTTCTACTGATTATTAATCTAGTGGTTTATCCACATTTTTTCTACACACAAAAACAATATCCTATAGGAACTCTATTGGGCTTAATATTTCTCATCTCTACTTTATTGGTGATATTATATTATTTTGCAATGATTCTATTAAGTATGTCAAGAAGGTCACAAAGTTTATATCAACCTTTAAACAGGAATGTGGTCTTTATTTTAATAATAGCAAATGCTCTTTCATTGGTGGCAAAGGTATGTCTCTGGTGCAGTGTAGTAATATTAAATTATGCACTAACTTCTAAAATCAGGTTCTTCCTATTAGTTACCATGGAACTCCTTTGTATAAACGTCATAAGAAATTCATTTTTATCACATATTTTTTGTTATCAACAAGATTCTTTCTACCTAGGAATTTAAATTTCTTTCTATAGGGGCTAGACTTATTCTTATTAAAAGTGTTCCAGCTCTAAGTCCATTTATCTCCTCCAAACTACTAATCCTACTTTTGGTGTTTATGATACAATGGAGAAATCCATGAGTAAAATTTTTTGGGGCTCCACTATTAATTCTAAAAAGATGCATTTGTCCAATTGAGGTGCTTGTACTAATCCTTCTTTTAGGGGGTCTAGGTTATACATTTATTTTTTATTTGGTTAACTACTTTTCCTTCAATTTATGGTTGAAATTAAAGAAAAATTATTACCTTTGAGTTAAATTCATGAATAAGAAATTTTATAAGAATAAACATCCGACCTCATGGGTGGAGCAGGTTCTACAACATATATGTTTTGCTTAATTAATCATTTAGTGTAGAATACACAACAGTTCCTCTTTCATTTAACAGGATGATTAGTCTGGTGATGGATCTCTAAACGCTCACTTCAACTCCATTCTACATCCTCATTGATAGTATATTGGTTAATTTAGCAATGATATTTTCTTTAAAAATCATCTTTTTTCAGTTTATTCCTCAAATCATTGTGGACAATTTGTGCGACATTCCCATTAACAGAATTTTTATTGATCAAACTATGTGTAATTTATCTAAGGATGGCAACTTTAGACTTAACAAAATGTGGCACTTCTTAAGAAAAAAAAAAAGATGTTATCCCTACTTTTGGTAAAAACTAGAATTCCTCTACTCCTTTACACTCATCTATGTTAGCATGGAGGTTTTAAAAAAAAGTTATATTCATATTGATTGTAGATTAAAGCTAAAAGACTTATATTCAATTTTTAAATATCAATGTTGTTATCATGTTAAGACTATTAGCCATATTTTTTTGAATGGGTCTTTTATTGCTAAAGTTTGAAAAGCTTTAAAGAAAGGTTTGTAAATTAAAATCAATTTTAATAAAAACTTAATTATTACTTTTTTAGATGGTTATTTTCATCTTAAATTTAAAAGGCATATTTTTCTTGTCATTCTGTTGCTAGTCCTGTAGTTTCTTTGGGATGAAAGGAATAAGAGCTAGCACATTGGTAGTAAAATGTGTCACCAAAAGGTTTGAAGTTATTTCTTTAAAATTCAACAACTTTTAAAAGTTGGTTTATTAACTTTGAAGCATTTTAGATGTAGGAAATATTTGCTCACATTCTTTAATATTCATTATGATGATTCTAATGTGGTTTCTCCTCATTTCATTATTAGTGGTCCAAGCCTTCTCTAAATAAGTAAACTTAAAATTCATAGCTCTTTTTCTTGTTCTAGTAATCGTTTTGGGGGGTTGATTTGTGATCACAATGTTTAGATGGTAAGTGGCTTTGCCTCTCATAATATTATCCATGATGCTTTAGGTGTGGATTTGTATGCCCTATTTAAAGGTTTAGTATTTGCTATGACAACAACATTTAAAAACTTGGATTGAAACAAATTCTAAAAGATTGGTCTCCTAGATTAATGCCAAAAATTTTCTTAATGCTAATAACTTTTATCTATTTATGAAGATTATGGTTTTAATTAGTTATATATTTTTTTAGATTCTCTTAAATTAAAAGAGCTGGTAATGCATGCATGGTGTGGTTGTTTATGAAAGGCTCTATTAGAAATAATGTTTTGCCTTTCAGCATGTTAAATGCTACGACTATTCTTGAAGGCAAAATTATACTTAATGATTCAGGGTTGCCATACATTATAAATTATTTGGTTGGTTCTTCTTGGTGGATCCTACCATCTCCTTGGGCCTTTGGTCTAACTATGTATTATTTCGTCTTTGTGGGTTCTTATTCCTCCTAGTTCAGTTAGGTTTTTCTTGTCAGGGTTATGATGGGGTAATTATTATGCTATGTCCAGTTGGGTTAGTTTAGTCTAGTGTTAGTTTGTGGCTTCTTTAGCTTCTTATTCTTTTTTATGTTTCTTATTCTATGTTGGGTTGGTTGTTTTTTTTTTTTTTTTGAGTCAGACACTTAGGGTAGTTGGTTAGTTGTGTTCCCCTAGTAATGGTTGTCTGGTCTTATTTTTGTTTATTGGGATTATAATTTATCTATTTTCTTAGGTGTTGGCTTTCTGTGTTCGGTTTGGTGAGTTATGGGTGTTCCATTTAATTTTACAAGGTTCTTATTGCTAGTTTATGGTTGTCTTCTTTGTCTTCCTATTGTTGCTTCTTCCTCTTGTTGTTGTCTTGTGTGGTGGTTTTTTCCTTATTTTTTCCTTGGGATTTTCTTAATCTTTGTATGTTTTGTGGGTGATTTCTTCTTTGTTTTATTTTCTACTACTTTTTTTATGTAGATAATTTGTTGATACCTAAGTGACTGATTGATATAAAAAATTCTATTGGGCTTTTATTTTTTGGGATTTGGCTTCTTTCCTACCATAATTTTATTTTCTTTATTTTAATTAGAGATGGATCCATAACTCAGTTTTTTTTCTCTTGTTTGAATGTAAATTTTTTAGCATGTATTGAGAAGAGGATCCTCAGAAGCACTTGTAATTCTTCTTTTTATATTAGCACATAATCACTCCGTGTGTTTTTACCATAAAAAAAATATATATTCATAAATACTTAAGTCATTTTGATAATTCATTAATATTTAAAAAAATTTCCTGAAAGGCATGAACATTATGAAAAATATTACTTAAATCTAAAATATTTTCAAAACATTTAGGGATACATGAAATTTAAAAACAAGCTACCAAATCCTTTAACCCCGCATACTAATGGCTTTGATTTGGATAACTTTTGAAAACTATTTTTCCACTACATATTTAAAAGTTTCTATAGAAAACTGCAAAAAACATTATCCTCAAAGAAGCCTAAATATGCCCAAAAAGAAAAAAAAAAAATCACTTCTAAACAATTAATGATTTTTGAAAAAATTGTCATTGTGTGTATATTGTATTTTCTTTTTTAAATAAAAAAGGTTTTTAGAATTAAAAAATACATATCTCCATTCATTCACATTGAATTCATATGAAATTTGAAATATTTGCACATTCATACAAATTTTCTATAAAAATTAATCATGGCACTAAATTGTGAATGCAACACATGGAATAGGCCCCAAAATTATTTCAAAAGATAAGAGTAAAATGATAATTTCAAAATGAGCTTGGTGCACAAAATAAGGTTTTGATCATTACAAGTATTATTAGTTATGTTACTATTTAAACTTATTTTTTAAATGGAACGAATGACGAAGTATAAATTAATATTTGACATACAAGAGTGAGTATCAAGAAGAGGGCTGATAGACCTAAATAAAAAATGTGAAGAAGTCAAGGATAAAAATATCTCAAATGGTAGAATGTTTGGTCAATTTATAAAATTTCATTTTCTTTAGTCTTGTTATAGTTGTACAGGTAAATACGGTGCTAAAAAAATGAAGCCTAATGTTTTCTTGCTCATATAAAGTGAACTGATTCGAATGAACTTAAAGCTAAAGCTTTTTAATGGATAACTTGAAGCAGCTAAAATGTTGTGTAAGTATGATGCCTTGAACTCCCACTAATGCAAGAATAATGAGTTGTCTTATTAAATTTGATATATTCAAATTGTTTTATAGTGTTCAAAGATTTATTTAATATGATTTTTAACTATTTTGTGTTTTTGAACATAAATAAAATTTTTAAAGCTATTATAAAAAAAAAATTAATTTAAAAAATTTTGAGGGACATTAAAATGAGTAGGTTTCTCAACATATTCTTTGTTGTGGTAAGAGATTGCCCCATTGAGGCAACAAAGGGATCAGGCTCAGCAACAAAAGGCTTGCATACGAAAATTCGAACCAACAAACAATATAAAAGAATCAAAAGCGGGTAAAATTTGTGTCGGCTTAAATCACCTTCATGATATGATAGACCCGCAATACTTTAATTTGTTCGTAGTCTTTCGCCAGATTTACATGAACATTTTAAAAAATAAAAATAGACGATAAGGTATGAAAGAATTTGTGGAAATCCTTTATTTTTTAAATGTTAAGAATTTAAGCAATATATTTTTATATTTCATTATTTATTATTCTTAATAAATTTCATTAATAAAATTAAATTGATTAAATTTGATAAATATGAAATTTAAAGATTTTAGAGTGTTTAATTCTTCATTTGATACAACTTTTTAACTATTTCATAATGTTGTTGTAAAAAAATTAATAATAAATTTAAAGCTATTGAAAGTCATGTTTTTTAATTAAAAAGTTTTTTTTTAAATAGAAAAAAAGCACAAATCAAATAAATATTATGGTTGTGTCTTCAAAAGTAAAAGAATAAAAAAGATTTTCCAAACAAAGTGGAAATCTTAAAAAAATTATCTGATTTTAAGTATGTTTAAACAAATTTTTAAAAGAAGCACATTAATACCAAATTTAATCTTTAGGAGCTTAGTAAAAAAAAATATTTTGTAGCATTTTGCCCTTTCATGCAGCAGTTGCTTGCCTTGCTACGTGTATTTAGTATCTCAAATTTAGAAACTCTTTTTTTTTTTTAAATAAATGTGAATAGTATAATTCCAAACGATTGTTAAATCTCCCGAAGCATGTATTGTTCATTAAATAATAATAATAATAATAATAATAAGATATATACATAAATAATACCAGGACATTTTCATCACATTAGTTCTTTCATTAATAGATTGCATATATGTTCATTTCATTTGTATGCACTTAAATATAAATATTTCAATACATTGAAGGCTAATATATATCTCTTTGTGCCAATTATGAGGGGCATAAGACATGTTTTATTGGCCACATCTACTTTTTTGTACTAAAAAGGAGGTTATTTTCTCGACTTTATGAATAGTAGTACATATGTTTCTAATCAATTATAGACCTTACATACCTATGATTTCTGCATTTCGCAAACGTAGTTTCGAAAGGATCTCCATGATAAAATGTATTATATGTGATTGCTTATACCCTGGTTTTGTATATGTTAGTAAGATAGATACATCAGACATTCTAAGATAGATAAATTAGTTTGAAAACTCACTCTACGTACGGTGTTGGTGGGATATGTTGGTTATAGGTAAAGACCCTTGAAACTAAGTTCCCCCAGTCTAAATTCATCATGACAACCAAGGATTAGGTTAAGATTCCAAGTCTATGAGATCTCCTTGGAAAAGGTAAAACATGGTTTCTAACAAGGATGCTCCGGTCAATAGTTGACTAAGTAGACTAAGGGCACCAATGATTAATTAATTAAAAATTCAATTAAATTTAAAAATTCCCAAATAAATTATTATAAACACATGAAATTACAACTAATAATATCTATACAAATATTTCCAAAAACCCTTCATCTACACCTCTGAAATTTAAATAAAACTTTCATTATAAGTTACTTAAAAGTATAATAAATATTATTAAATATTAATATTTGAATTGAATTTACTTATGGATAAAAATTATATATATATATATATATATATATATAATTGAAAATTATAACAACAAATTAGTAATCGGATTGATCACCCGCACGACCTAGCACATAACAGAAATTGTATAGTCCATTAGACTGATAATTTTGGTTTGGACGTTTACATGCTTTTATGTGTTCTTTACTTAAGTTTTCTCCCACTTTTTTATGTTTCATGCTGATTTATTTTATTTTATTACAAGATTTTAAATGTTAAATTACTAATTACAAACGCTAATCCACAAATAAATGAAAATACACTTAATTACGACTTTTGATAGAAATTTAAAACTAAAACACTTAATTATGAAGTAAAATAACCAACACCAGAATATCAACCAATAATTTAAACCCCGTGCTTTATACGCACTAAAATTCTCTAATTTTATACAAAAAACTACAAGTGTGATAGACACTTGCATACTTTCTTAGGTTAACATAGAGATCATGTCTCATTCATTTTTAGGAAAAAATGTTTTATTTAAAAAAAATTAAAAGTTATTTAAATAACAAAGAATGATAAATAATTAGAAGGATAAATAGGCGTTCACCTAGGTGGATACTTTTTTTAACTATTCCTTCCTAAGGCATATATATACATATAGGATTGGGGTAGACCACCTAACCTATTAGTCTATAGTTCTTTCTTCGGAGAGGCCTTCTGAAAAAGAAAAATTTTATTTTTAAGCCTTTTTAAAATTTTAAATCAAATGGATTTTGCATATAACCAACAATTATTGCATTAACAATCCTTTAAAATAGAAATATTAATTGCATTTTTTATTAGAAACATTATATACCTTTCATTATTTAAGACCATTTAGGACATCTTAGATGTATGACTTAAATTTTTAATTAAATTAATAACCTACTCTATCTTGCATCTACATGAGACCTGATATCATGGTTTTAAAATGTTAGGTAGAGTTTATATTATTGTCATATCCAACATGATTATATGTTTAAAAGAGTCATTGTTAAACCCTTGATGAATCGATAAAAAATATAAGGCCATTTCACTTCATCATATTAGGTTCGAATCGCTATGCTATTGTGACTCATCTTAGATATATATTTTCATGTTGATTCTTATATCATAAGTCATCATCTATAGGGAATTTTATTAATTTGGTGATCTTGAATATAAATCTAAACTTTGTAATAAATTAGCTCAAATAGAAATAAATCTTTTTTTTAATAGTAAAATATTCATAGGATAAACTAGAGTAATTATGAAATTCTTTGAATTCATTGCTTAATACTCTTCCTTCTTAGATTCAAGAAAGAACTACTCAATGTTGAACCTATGAAAGCCTTAAGTAAAATAATCTAAATATTAAAATTTAGGTGTCATTTCTTATAATTGCTGAAATTTCATTAAAAAAATTTTTAGTTAAGAGTGATTATCCTAGATAACTATTGGAACACGTGACTTCCTAGAAAGTTACACAAATAAGATAAAATCATGAGGCCTCCGGCCAAAGTAGATAAATTCTTGACTATTAAGAGTTTGGGCAATTGCTAATGGTATCAGTATAATACACCAGCTGGAAGATGAGAACTAAGAATAAAATAAGTAAAATAAGCTAAACTCTTAATATCGAGGAAACTTTTGATGCAACGATTAGAATTTTATTAGGAACCTTTGTAGTAAAACATGCAAAATTGTGAAACCCTTAGACCAAAGAAAATAACATCTCGGTTGTTAAGAGTTCGAAATGTTAAAGAACCAATATCAATTAAAATTTTTAAAGCTTCTTATAATTTCTTAATCTTAAAAATATTTGATACTACTTTAATTGACAGTATTATTGAGAGATTCTCATCTCTTGAGTTATAATTAACCATAAAGGCTTGTCTTTATAGGGAACCATAAACTCCTGAATAAAAAAAATCATAAATTATTCCCAGAAGGTATGGGAAACATCTTTTAGTACATAAATAGTTTTTTTTTTCAAAATCCATTTTTATTTTAAAATTCCTTTGTAGAATGTCATTGTTGCCTTTTAAGATGATATGATATTCCATTTGTCATATTTGTTAAAAAGTAATACATTTTCCTAAATCCATTTTATCTATCAAATCATTTATATAATAATATTTTTATCTTTAGAGATGATATAGTATTTTATTAGTTGTATTTATTATAGGAATGGTCAAAATTTTAAAATCTCATTTATATTTTAAAATGCTCCCATAGGATATCATGTTCATCTTTTAGAATAAGGTTTTCTCCACTTGATTATGTTGTATTATACAAAAGAATTTTTTTTTTCTAAAATTAATTTTTTTTTATTGAATCCATTATAGAATGTTGAATACCTCTCTCAGGATGGTATGTTATTCTTAATATAGCATACAATCTCAAAATATAAAGCTCTTCGAATCTGTGTTATTTTATTTTCACAAAATAAGTCAAAATAAATTTTAATATGAATGAATGACTAACTCTTAAATCAAACAAAATAGGAAAAGGAACACCAAAATGATAAGCAATATGTATAACAAGAACATCATCATCCCTGACCTCCTACTAAGTCCGACTATATGCAAATGCTTGGATTGAACCTGAAGCGATAGAACTACTAGGCTCTCTTTGATCAATCTTAGATAGTCTCACTACTACACTACCACTACCTCTAGTAGAAGATCACATGATAAACATATAAGGTTGAATTTTCCATAGTCTCCTTATTAGACTAATATAACTGTTAGACCTAGGATCAAATTATCTATTAGGTCCTACATGTGGACTCTCATCCACCATATGTCTTGCCTTTTCATAACAAAAAAACTAATCAATCAACCAACAACATAGACCCAAGAATCTTCAGCCACATCATTGTCACACTTTCGCTCCACTCACTAAAACTCTTGAAATGGCAATTTTTCCACCACTATGAACCAACATAAAAGGTCCACCTCTCATAGATTGTTCAAGTTCAAACTTCTCCTATTTTTCAAAAAATCCACTACTTGAAGCCTCAATGCCAAACCTCTTTCTATTTTCAGCCCACCGTTGTGTGAACTCTAAAAATTTGGCTCCAGCCTCCCCATTTTGTTTTCATGGGAGATTTATTGGAATAAGTTTCTAGGTAAATTTTGGGAAAGCAGATGGATTTGTAGATAAGACACTGCTGAGATATTTCACCATCATTTATGAGGACATTATGATCTGAGTTCTGGATTCCTATAAGCGCAAGACCCTATATTTAACAGACCCCTGAGTAATGAGAGAGAGCTTTTGATTAAGGCTACACATCAATCAAATGCATATTGGTACGTGTTATATTTATATAGTAGCAGCATGGGCTCGAATATAAGAAATTTGAAATTTTGATATTTAAAATTAGAATATGCTCAAGGGGAAGTGAGAAAAAGTTAGTGAGAGAAAGTCTGGGATTTCAAATTTCATTTTGGCGATTCTTGTGGTTTGCAGCTGGTGGAAGCCAGCGTTTTGCCGGATCTCCGGCGACTAGGGAGGATGATCATGGAGCAGTGGCGTATTCTCAATTCGGAAGCGTGGTCGAAGTATAGGAAAGGTTTGTCTGTGTCGGTTCTTGATTCCTCTGAAGTTTTCAATGTGGGGTCAAAAATTCTGGATGGATTTAATCAGAATTTCAAAAGTATCAAAGAAAAGCCATTGGTTATAAATGAAGGAGGTTTGTTGAATAGAAAGGAAGTTCCTGTTCATGTTCGTGGTAAGGGTAAAGATGTTGTCAAAGAGGTTATTCAGAAATTTTCGGAGATCTTGCTGATTCCTATTTTTGGTGTTAGGAAGGCTGGAGTTGGATATTTTGTTGCCTCTTCATCAGGAGGATTAAGGATTTCTTCTAACTTTTATTACATTCCAAAGTCTTTACCTTCATCCCCGACCGAGAGGGCAGTTATTAGAAAAGAGCTAGAAAGTCTCAAATCTCAGGATGCTAACAATGTGAATGAGGTTTTGCCTCAGACAAGTAATAATGTTATTCCAGTTGATGGTCTCAAAGCTATTTTTAATGATGTTAATGCAGAAGAGGGTAATGAGAAGAAAGAACATGTTCAATCGGCGTGGGTGAAGAAACCTTATGTGAAAGTGGATAATCTGGAATTGTACTTTTTTCTTTCGGATGATGGGAAGGTGGTGTTCCTGCAAGCAGAGAAAGAAAACGAAAATGCTAAACATTTGGAGAAAGCTGTAGTAGTTAAGATTTTTGGTGAGAACACCCTCTTGTTTGTTGTTAGTTCTGATTTGAGAAGACAATGGGTTAAGTTTGGGAAATTCCATATTACTGGCTTGGGTCTTGGTTGGATACTTTGTTTTTTTGAAGATGCTTCAGCGGTTGAGAAGGTTCTTGCAGGTGGACATTGGTGGTTAGAGGCCATGTGGTTGGAATGGATAGATGGTCTGTTAATTTCAATCCCAACTCACTTAAGGGAATTTCATCCCCGGTTTAGATTAGGTTGCCTAATCTTCCCCTACAATGTTGGGATGAAATCAACATATGCAGAATTGCTTCTCAGGTAGGCAAACCATATCTTCTAGACGGAAACATATTTCAGTGGAGTAGGAGGGAATTTGCTCGAGTTTGTATTCGCATTCCTCTCGATTTGAAATTGCCTCAAGGAGTATGGGTGGAAGGTTTATTAGGAAAATTCTTTCAAAAGGTAGAATATGAAGGGAATTTCTAAAATTTTTAGTGAATGTGGAAAAGCTGGTCATGATGGAAATACTTGTATAAGTTTAAAAGAAAAGCTGGGGCTTGATTCTGATGTTTATCATAGTGCTACAGTTGCTGAAGAATGGAATCCTCATTTTGTTGGTGTCAAACCTCATAATGAGATGGATAAAGCAGCTGATGGAACTTGGACTGTTGTTAAACATGGGAAGAAAAATGTTAGGAGAAACTTGGATCACAGAAAATTTTCCAATAGGAAATTTTTCGGTCCAAATGAAGAAAATTTATGTCCCAAAGATTGGTGTTCCTAATCAGAAGAATTTGATTGGTTTGAAGGCTATTATTCTGGTTTACAAGCCAGAGGAGGAAGTTAGAGCTTCCCAAGTGCCAGTTAAGGAGGCTAGTTCTGAAGAGGTTTTGGATGTTGATAAGCAGCTTGATATTTCAGTAACCAATCTTAAAGGTAGAGCTTCCCATGTGCCAGTTAAGGAGGCTAGTTGTGAAGAGGTTTTGGATGTTGATAAGAAGCTTGATATTCAAGTAATCAATCTTAAAGTTATACCGGAGATGAACGTTGCTGTTGAGTTTCAGAATCAATTTGCTTCTCTTTTTAATTTAGAGGAATGAAATTAGGTGGCTGAAGATGTTAAAGCTAATGGAGGTCCTGAGGAAGGAGAATTAATTAGATCTCCGGATGGAGGAAGTTTTTGTTATGAGGACGGGAATGGGATGATAAATTCGGGGTTATTAGTAAAAAAGGATAATTCTTTGGAGAAACCAATCTCAGGGAAGAATCATTCTTTCGAAAGGAAAGCTAAACTCAGTAAGGAGATGAAATCCTTGGGAGCTGGTAATATCATTCCTCATAATAGGAAAGGGGAGAGTGGAAAGTTAAAAAAGGTTGGGGGCCCTTCCCCCATCATTAAACAATGAGTGCTTTACTTTTTTGGAATTGTAGAGGAGCCAAGAAGGTGGAGGCTGCTCTGTATCTTAAGGAGGTGATCAAGGATCACAGGGTGTTCTTTGTTGGTTTGTTGGAAACGAAGATTAATTCAGTAGACAGTAATCAAATTATGAAGCTTTTGGGAGACAAGTGGAGTTTTTTTATTGTCTCGGTAGTTGGCCTTTCAGGGGGTCTGTTGGTAGTATGGAGGAATGATTTAGCTGATTTTTTAGCAATAGAGTATTCTTCCCAAATGGTGGTGGGTAATTTGAAGGTGTTAGGTAAAGGCTGCTGGAAGGTGGCTTCGATTTATGGTAGCACCGTAGCTCAGGAAAGAAAAATGCTTTGGGAAGGTCTTGGTAAGCTTTGCTCTAATGATCTTCCTTTGGTTATAGGAGGGGACTTCAATTGTATTCTTTCACAGGAGGAGAAAAGAGGCGGGAAAAATTTCAGCTTGACCCAAGGTTCCAAGGATTTTCAGAGTTTCTTGATCAACAACGATCTTCATATGGTTAAATCGATGGGGCCAAGATATAATTGGTGTAATAATAAATCCGGTAGCAATCGTATATGGGAGAAATTGGACAGGTGCCTAATCAACTCCTCTGCTTTAAACAGTATTCCTTTAGCTCTTGTCAAACACCTTCCTCGCATTGCTTCGGACCATTGTCCTATTGTGATAGACATATTCAAACCGGTGGAATATGTGAAGAGGGACATTCGTTATGAAGAGGTTTGGGCCTCTTATTATGGTGCAATAGCACTAGTTAGAAAAATATGGGAGAAGAAGTGTTATGGTGACCCTGCTGATATCCAAAATAAGAAGTGTAAGAGAGCTTTAAGGGCTCTCTTTTTCTGGAGCAAAGAGAAACATAAGAATTTGTGTCAGCTGAGAGATAACTTGAAAAAGGAAATCCTGGAAATTCAGGAAGAAGAACCGTATGAAGGGATTTCATTCGACAAATTGCAGTTGTTAAGAGGTAAAATAAACGAGCTTAACATCACTTTTGCCAGACTCAACACATGGTGGAAGCAAAGAGCCAAAGTAAGGTGGATGGAGGAAGGTGATTGAAACTCATCTTTTTTTCATAACTTTGCCAATGCTCGTAGAAGTAATAACTAGGTACATTATATCAAGACGGTAGAAGCTGTGATCACAGAGGATGAAGCAAAAATCCAAAAACTTTCTCTCACTATTTCAAGTTAAAATGGCAACAAAGGAATTCTTCACTGGATGGATGGCCAAACCCGTCAGCAGTCATTGGGAAGGCGGATCAAAATATGCTTGAAGATGAGTTTACCAGGGAGGAATTGTAGTTGGTGGTAGAAAAAGCGGAAATGAATATCTCCCTAGGTTTAGATGGGATATCATTCTCATTTATGAAAAAAATTTGGAGTGTGATCAAAGAAGATGTGTGGAATGCGGCTATTCACTTTTTCACGGCAGGTATGATGGATGAGTCTTGGAAAGAGACTATGATAGTCTTAATCCCAAAAATAAAAAATCCTCAAGAACCTACAAACTTCCTGTCGATTAGTCTTTGTATGACTATTTACAAAATTGTTGCTAAAATGCTCTCAAATAGGTTGGAAAGAGTTATTCATAAGAATGTTTCAGTGGATCAAGCAGCGTTTGTAAGGGGTCATTCTTTATCTGATCATGTTCTTTTGGCACATGAGGTTTTTAACAGGTTCAGATGGTCCAGATGTAAAAAGGGGATGTTTGCTATTATGTAAGTATGGGGTGGTTGACATTAAGGTAAGTTCTATTTCATTTCAATTTTCCAATCAAATTTATAGAACTTTTGTTTCAGTGTGTTCTTAATCCCAAATTCTGTATTTTGATTAATGGAAGGAAAACTAGTTGGATAGAAGGAAAGTGTGGATTTAGGCAAGGATGCCCTTTATCCCCATTTTTATTCATATTATGCTCCCAAATTTTTTCTGATGCTTTAAATGGTAGAATGGGTAAAGGAGTTTCTGTTTCAAGGCTAGCTCCCAAGGTGTCTCACTTGCTTTATGTGGATGACATCTTATTGTTTTCTGAAGCCAAGTTAAAGGAGGCGAAGGAATTGAAGCAGATCATCTCTAAATATTGTGAGTGGACGGGTCAAAAAGTAAATGAATCCAAATCCATGATCATCTTTGGCAACCACACAAGGAGAAGAATGAAGAAAGCGGTAATCAATGTTCTGAATTATAAACAGGTGAAAGAGCTTACCTACCTTGGGGTTAAAATGGCTTTAAGGAGATTGAAAACTGTAGATTTCCAGTGTTTGCTAGACTCTGCTGCTAGCAAATTAAATATTTGGGGAAAGAGATGCATCTCTCTTGAAGGTAGATTGGTTCTTACAAAATCAGCCTTCCTTTCTTTACCTTTGTTCCTATCTTCTCTCTCTCCTGTTCCTTTAAGCATTTTAAAAGAATTTGATAAGTTGTGTAGGGGGTTTTTATGGAGTAAGAACAATGGTAAAGCTGGAATACATTATACTTCATGGAATTTATTATGTAAGTCGAAAAGTGAAGGTGGCCGGGGGATGTTCTCGGCTGTTGAAAAGGTGGGTCCACTAAGAGCAAAGTTTGCTTGGAATTTCATCAATAAACCAGATTCTTTGTTGAACCAGGTGTTGAGAGCTAAATATGGGGAAGATGTGTGGTCTTCTTATATAAAAACTGGATGTTCACCTATTTGGAAGATCATAACCAAGGGAGCTAAACACCTTAAAAAGGTAGTGAGATGGAAAATTTCGACTAGATCTTCAATTAATTGGTTATTCGACACTTGGATCTTGGAGAAGTGTATTGCTAGATGGCCGACTTTTGTAAATATTCAGGATCCTTCTGAATTCAAACTCAGCTACTTTATTAAAGAGGGTCAATGGAAATTGGATAATTTGAGAGAAGTGTTTGGAGAGCAACTTATTGATTTAATCCTGAGAACACCGGTTGTAGAAGGAGGGGTTGCGGATAAATTGGAGCTTATGAGGTTGTTTTCTGGGAAATCCATTGTAGCTCTAATAATGGATGTTGATGCGGATCAAGAGGATAGAAATAATCACTGGAATTAGATGAAGAGGTTAAAGCTGAATTCAAAGGTAGAACATTTCTGGTGGAGACTTTACAATAATGCCATTCCTTCTAATTGTCTGCTTGTTAGTAGAAAGCTCAAAACTTTTTCTGGTTGCCCAAGGGGATGTGACGTTATAGAAGACATTGATCATATTGGAGGGAGGTGTTTTAAAATACGGAATGTAGCTGCTTTGTTGAATAAATGGGGATTTTAGGTTCTCCTTTTTGAAAGCTTTGAGAACTGCTTGGTCGGATTACAGAAGATGGTAGGGAGGGAATGTCTAGCTGCAAATTTGTTCTGCACAGTTATATGGCTTGTATGGAAGAGCAGGTGCAAATTAATTCACACGAACGAGGAGGATTCTGAACACTCAATTGCTGCAAATGCTATTTCTTATGCGGTAAAAAGTAAATTTTCAAATCTCCAACCGGAAATCAAGGATGCTAACCAGCGATTGCTGTCTTCTCATTGGTATCCCCCTCCTCCTGGTTGGATTAAAATTAATATAGATGGTACTCTAAAGAAGAACAACAGAGCTGGAATTAGAGGTGCTGTAAGAGATGACAAGGGTCGATTCCTGCTAGCTTTCGGTAATCCAACACAGCACTGGGATGCGGCTCAAACAGAATTATTTGCTGTGTTGTTTCTAAAGAATGTGGTGAAAGATTGGATGTATGAAGCTCTAGGAGTTATTATTGAAGCTGACAACCGGAATATCATCAACTTGCTTCATATTTCAGTCAAAAGGTGGATGGTTAGCAATGTTATTGAGGATAGTTTAGCTTTCTTACTTGATTTCAAGAAAATTATTTTTTTTATATTCTAGTAGACTTGGTAACAAATTAGCGGACATTTGTGCTAATTTGGCTATTGATAGATCTTTTTTGTGGGAAGATCTTCATGGTAATTCCATTCCTCCTTCTTTCTTGTATTGTTTGAAGGAGGAGTGTGATGCTTTAGATGTTCCTTGACTGTGTTGTTTGTTTTTTTTTTTTTCTATTTTTAATGAAATTTGATGCATTGGTTTTCAAAAAAAAAAAAGATATTTAAAATTAGAAATTTTAGCATCTTGCACTAAAAGAAAATGGTGGGGAAATATCTGATGGACCCGATCAAGATCCCATAGTTTTGTCGTCCTGTGTCATCATGGTCCTTGGTCTACTTAGTTAGAGTAGGTAGTCGACCGAACCTAATAGAAGAATCCTAATCAATAGCCATGGGTTGCATTGTCCAAGGGTAACTTATAGGCCTTGGAATAATATTTACCCAAGGGGACATATTTGAATCCACCTTAGCTAACAAAGGGATTTGTGCCTTATCGATTATATCCTATTGATTCATATCTTAAGGATTTGATCCCATTGAGGAGCATGTGGGCCTTGGCCATAATCATTATGTAGTGGTGTCATTTGTTAGCAAACCACATAGTTCAGAGGGAACTTGTCATAACCATTTATCTTGTGATGCCATTTATTGGTAAAATGACCAGTTAAAGGGCATTTGCACATCCTAATAGATAAGAGATTGTTTGAGAATGTATCCTAGTGATATTCTCGATTAGAGATTAGCTCTTTATGAGTTAAAGTATTTTTATTTTCCACCTCAACAAATCAGGATGGATTTTGCTTTAAGAATTTGGATGGATGATTTCGATTTTAAAATATTTTTGGGTTTTGGAATTTTCGGAGTTTTGGACATTTGAGCTTTGGAAACATTTAGAATTTTTAAATTTTTTTAATATCCTCTAGAAGGCATTTTTAATATTTGAAATTAGCCCCTCTATTTGAGATTTTATGTTCAACATGGTAATCATTAAGGTATATGGGAAATTATATTTTTGTGGGAATTTGAACTTTATTTAAATTTGGAGGTATTTGTAATGGTTGGAGTTAACCCCTCCAATTAAGATCTATGTTCAGCATGGCCATTATCGGCGTAATGGGGTCATTTTTTATTTTTTTTTATTTTATGAGAATTTAAGAGCATTTTTAAAATGTAGGATCCCCTCCAGTTAAAATAAGCATTCAACAGGGGTATTATTGGAGTGTTTGGGATCATTTCCATTTGTGGATTGAATTTTGTTGACCCTACCGAGCTGTCGATAGAGGACCGAGTTTCATAAGCTTTGTTCCTTGCTGATGAATGTCTTTTATCGATCATAGATCTTGAAGGCCTTATATTAATATATAAAATAGATATTTTGCTCGACATCGTAATCGTATATCTATTGGATAGATTGAACTTTGTTGACTCCTATCTATCTATATAGAAGGATTATACTTAAATTTTATTTATTTATTGATCCACGCATCATCCGTAGACATCACATGTTTACCCATAACACGCTCATCGGTACCCCTGCAGGTGATTGGAGGGTAGCTTATACTTATTTGTTGAACCTTAGCGGTTCCTAATTACTTCCTTAAGATGATTGAGTTCATGTTTATTGACATGCGAAGTTTTCCTAGACCTCATGTGTGTTCCTACAACACACTAACCAAGGAGAATGCATGTTTTTTGTGATTGCAAATGCCCTTTTATGTACCTAGGCGCATATCTATTACAGTGCAGGTGCTGGGGCATTTTGGGATACTTTAGTTGTACATGTAACTGCCATTTGAGTGCACACAACATTCCATTTAAGAACTTATATATGCCTTATGTCTGCTAATACGAGTGTTGCAAATTTGGTGGTATGACATCATAAGTTTAATTTCATTTGAGAATTTTTAAATACCTTTATATTATGGGTTACCCGTTATTTTGTATAGCAGACTGTCGTGCACTACATATTACTTTTTTGAAGGTAGATTGTAAAGCATGAACGAATTTCACACTATCACAAGTAGATGTTGCTATCTATTGTAGTTCCCTTGCATCATTCATGTTGAAGACATGTTAAATTCATAGTGAGTTTCCTATAGAAGCCATTGGAACTAATATTAGTCATATTTTTTATTCATTTTTATGTGGTCTTTTGTCTTTGCTGGGGAATGACATATTACATGTTCACAAAAAGATCACTCACCTTTGTAGTGTACTTGCTACTACTACTTATAGGTGAGCTGTGAACGTTTTTTGAATGCCATTATTTTCATTCACTAATTGATGTTTTCTGCAAGATATTATATATGCTGAAAGCTCTTGCATATTTGTTGCAATCCTTTTTTGCAATTTTTTTTATAGATGACATACATTGTGTATCGCGGCTCTCCTGCAAAGGCCTGTAGATATTTATAATTATTATGTTCCTTGTACATAGCATCTTTGAGGTACATCTGTATTTGTATGAAGCTTCTATATATTTTTGACTTTCTACCATTGCTTGTAGAGGGTTTAGTGTAACTATTTAACATTGAATTCTTATTGAATGCAAGGATGTCCATAGCATTTACTACTTAATGTTTGTTTCCACTCATAGGTGAGTGTCATTATGCATTAAGGACCTCTAATAGTGGCTTGTAGGATCCTTCATTGGATATATTTCTTATATATCTTGCATGCGATGTGCATAATAGGTATTCTGTATCGACCTGTAGGAGCTTGCATCTGTTATAGTATTGTTCTGTTTCTACCCTCATAGCTTGCAGGGGTTTATACATTTGCCTTATATTGGATAGTTGTTTTGACTGTAGAGGTGCTATTGTATTTTTACTATGACAGCTCATAGGTGTTGTGCAATATGTTGTGGATATGCCATCTTCACTTATACTGGATACTTCTTGCATATTGACTGATGAATGGATTGATTTTTCATCAAATTAATTATGCACATTGCTCAATGGACTATCGCAATTATTTGCAAGGAATTATATCACTCGTAGGCACTAGGTTGTATGTGCCAAAGTTCTTCTATCAATGCCTGCATGGAATTCGTTGTACCTATTATATATCCATCACATATTCTTCACAGTTGACTCATGAATACATAGCTATGTTCATTACAACTATCACTTTCCCTTCCACAAGTACGAGTGTTGTATATGAATAAATATCATTCATAGGTTAGTTCTATTTGTTGATATTTTCATTCCATTAATCATGTTAACTCTTGGTAAATTCTTTTGGATTTTATGTCATTGCCTAAAGAGTCCCTAAGCAAACTATAGTGGAAATTTTATCTAATACATATCCTGGTATCCAATGTAATTTTCTTAAACCAATCAATTGCATGAGTTTCCCATATCATTTTTTTTGGCAAATTTGTATAATCATCTACACTTATATTGCTGAAATCTGTTTTGTTTTTGTTGATCAATTCTTGCAAGTATATGTCATATCCTTGATTCTTTTTTAAGATTGCTTGCAAATAAAATGATGAATGAATTCTAGTGCATCATAAGAGACTCTGATCATTATAAGTATTCTAATGTTGCTTACGAATATATTACCTCCCTTGTATATGATCATAGGTGAGTTATCATGTTCATTGAGAGCATGTATTATTGATTATGATCAAGTCATCAAATTATTCCTTTTAAAACAAAAATCCCTAGGTTCACAAGTTTCATATATATTCCTTTGTAGTTTATTTA
The DNA here is from genome assembly GCA_019514585.1 of Dendrobium officinale. Lineage (NCBI taxonomy): Eukaryota > Viridiplantae > Streptophyta > Magnoliopsida > Asparagales > Orchidaceae > Dendrobium > Dendrobium officinale. The sequence continues at coordinate 30,503,155 of CM033683.1, forward strand.
AGTCACCAGTGTCCTTGCAAATTAAATTGCATGATATAATAGGTCTCATTTTTCTTACTTGAGTTTTAATTCTTATTATTTAGCTCAAATCAAGTTAAAGCAGAAATTTGTAAGTCCTGTGATATTTAAAAATTTTCAAGTTCAAGTTAAAGTTTGAGTTTGAGTTCACTTCATTGTTGATTGTTCAATGTCAAGTTCCTTGAGTAATGTTAAAGTCAAGGTTTACTTCAGTTTTTTTTTTTTACTTAGACCTAGAAATTTTAATATGAATCACTTGATTCTGCTCAAAAGTCCAAGTATCAATCTCCTATCATTGAAAATTTTAACAGCCCCCCAACGTTTTCCCTATTTAAGGGGAAAAACCAAGAGACAGTCTTGCCCTCTACGCTACATGAGCGCTTCAGGTAGATGTCGGGTGACACCACGGCTGTACAATCTTTGATCCCACCATGCAATAAGAGCGTGTGTGGGAGCTTAAAAATACCTTTTAAAAAGCACAGTTTTCTTTCACCAGAAGTACAGAGCCACGTATAGGTATTTAAGATTTTCCCCACCACGCTACAAGAGCGTGTATAGGGCCTATATGCCTCATCGTATTTGTCACACCGGATTCCTTCTTACCATACAACAAAAGCATGCATAGATGGTTTTTCAACTTGACACAAATGTCCAAACCAAAATTTTGAGTCAAATGAGCAAAAAGAATTCCCTTCTCCACTTTTTTTTTTATTTTCCTTTTCTTTTTCACTTTTGTTTCTTTTTCTTTTCTAGCATCACTCTTTTTTTTTTTTTTTTTTAAAAAAAAAGGGGCTAGGGCTGCTGGAGAACTTCGATAAGAGTTAAACAAGAGATAGGGACTCATTGGGATTTCAGGCTTGATGAAGGAGCAATGGAGGTGAAAGTTTTTATTTTTGGATCAGGAAGGGAGGCCGACTGAGGCAACTTGAATTGTAGTTAGGTAAGGAGATCTCCTTTCCTCTCCTCTCTCTCTCTCTCTCTCTCTCTCTCTCTCTCTCTCTCTCTCTCTCTCTCTATGTGTGTGTGTGTTTTTGTATATGTGTGGATTGATGGCTTACAGATAGGAGATCGATGAGATTAGAGGTTCAGGCATAAGGAGATGGATGGCTGTGGGTTTAACATGAAAGGAAGAGATATATTGCATTGAGATATAGGCATATGAGCTATAGACGGCTCATCAATGAGGGAGGATTTGGCTTTCTTCTTCAGCTAGGGATTTTGAAGAGAAGAAATTAGATAAGAGGAAGCTTAGCTGAAGAAGGTCTTGGGTTCAGTCATTTGCAAGAAATGGGGATTGAGAAGTTGGATTTCGACAATGAAAAAAGGACATGACGGGATTTTTGTGTTGGTAGAGAGGAAAAGTGCGAAAGCTTCTTTTTATTGGCATATTTAGGGGCTGTTTGGTAGCAGGATTTAGGCCGGATTTGAGGCGGATTTGAGCGAAATCCAGCCAAACAGCCTAAAATGCAAAACCAAATCTCACGGCAAGTGAAATCCGGGATAGACGGAAAATTCTGCCGATTCGAGCAAAATCCGGGATTTCAGAAATCCTGTATTTTGCGAGATTTATGAAATCCAGATGCTAGAGTAAGAGTCCCTTCGATAAATCCTACTTTATAGCCAAACAGTCACACAGGATTTAATTGAATTTATCATAAATGTTACCAAACAGTTTTCAGGATTTAACCCCTCAAGATTTCATAAATCCGGGATTTGTAGGATTTACGAAATCCTACTTAAATGAAATCCTACATTCTACCAAACAGCCCCTTAACGACTCGATAATTTTTGTCTCTGTTCGTGGGAGTAGTGACTTGAGCGGCACCGCTGAAGACTGCAAATAAGATTGTAACACGACCTTATTTTGGAACAGAATAAGGGATGGGCGTGGAATATATATATATATATATATATATATATATATATATATAGTGTGTGTGTGTGTGTGTTTTATCCATTGGTTGCAGCTTGAAGGTAACGTGTTGCTAAGTACTTGATAGGTTATCTTAATTATATGGGGTTTCTTCACCATACTTGTTAGCGATGAAAGGCATACCGCAACATAGAGTTTTGCAGGGAGACATGGTAGATAACGCATAGTACGACACATGGTATTTTAAACATGACATATAGTATAAAATAATTTAATCAAAATTTAGCTTAATTTATGGAAAATAGAAAAATTTTATAACTTTAAATCATACAAAAAGTTAAACTCTTTTATATATTTTAAATTATATTTTTTTTTTTAATTTGATGTTTAATTCATAATTCATTATCATATTAATATATAAAAATAAAAAATTAATTATAATTTATAATTTATAACATATAAACAAAATAGCATACGCTATTTGTGCTTTCAGTCGTGCGTCGTAGCCCATGCATGGCATAAATACCGTGCACTATTTTAATGTGCCGCTGCACACGTTATTTTGTACCGTTGACATGCATGTTGTCCAGTAGTCCATGAGCCCAAAGAATTAGTAATATGGAATGGAATTAATGCCTACCTCCGACTATCTTGGAGCCTACATCAAAATCTAATATATACTGTTGAAACTCAAACATATATGCATTCTTTCAAATAAATCCATAATATATTTATATTGATACATCACTTAGCTTTCCCTTTTTGTGAAAGAAAGACCAGTGGTATAATAATATCAGCACTTTGCTTCCCTCAACCTCACGAAGAGAACTATACAAAATTTTAGTATGTCTTTTCTTAATTCTTGAAAACGAGAAATATAAATTTTAGTTTTTATTTTCAAGCATGGAAAGAAGAAAATGATCATGTAAAGCTAGTCCATTTTCCTTTGCAATGTCCAATGAAATATATAGGAAAGGACATTACTTAAATTAGAACAAATTGGTTGTTCATTTAATGTAATCCACAAAATTAGCACATTTTGTAGAGCATAAGGACAATATTCATAAATAGTTATAGCTTCAAGGAAGGAAGTGATAACAAAAATATATGGAAAACCGTGGGCATAACAAAACATATGATGCTCACAAGCTATGAACATCGCTGAATAAGTTAGAATACTAATTGCAAAGTGCAATTTCTAGCAGAAGAGAGATGAAAGCTTCATGCCAACATTATAACAGTTTGTGCCTTTTTATAAAATAATTCTTACATGATATGTAAGGAGGGAAGTCAAAGCATTATGGAGATTTATCTCCTTGCTATGTTGATATAGAGCCTCCATTTCAAACAAACACAATGCTTCAACATTTGCATATGCCATAAAAAGGAAACTAAGTACAACATTATATCATGTATATGTATTAAATTAATGAAATTTCAATTGTTAAACCTCAAAACTCAAGATTATAGGTATTTAAAAAAAAAATACACTAAACCACATTACTTTTTTTTTAAAATAAAATTTTAGTTAGCGAAAGAAACTATATGTGATTTTAAAATCAAAACGGAGCATATCCAAATCTATTGATATAGTAAAGTAGGAATAATTATAAAACATGAAAATTTGACTTTACAACATTGATACAAGGTGTAGTGCTTCAGTATATCAATTATTATATTGTACTGCATTCAATATTAACATAGTTTTATCATAAAGATAGATGTTAGATTACAATAATAAAATAATTGAAGTACACTAAAATTTTATTAAACATGACATCAATTTTCACATGTACATCGTTACATCACATTACATCTATTTGCTGGGGCCCGTAGTGTTAAGGTAGTTGCTATTTGCATGCTTTACATTTTTGCAACTTATGTAGTTTTGATGATTCCAAAGATTATTGTTCAAATGTGTAGTTATCTCCTAACAGTTTTTAGAAGAATTGTATTTGCTCTTGTGTGTACTAACATTTCAGGAAAAATAAACTCCAGACTACGAAGACTTCAAATTAAATTCAGCATGAGATACATTGTAAAATTTGAAGCTTGCACTTTTCTTTAAAATCAAATTGAAAGGGAGTGATTGTAATTTGAGTGAATAAAAACATACACACACACATAAGGAGATCATATAAAATGTTTATACTGATCGTACTGGACTATATTCATTTGTACAGGACGATCACACAGTTATCTCCTATAGAGCATATGGAACGAATAGGAACTAGCTCAAAAAATTTTTCTAAGTCATATTCGTCCAGGACGAAATTAATTATCATCTAGGACGATTGGTTCACTGTAAAATTTTCGTCTAAACGAATTTAAATTATCGTCCGTGGTGACTGGTCCTCTGGAAAAATTTTGTCCCGACGAAATCAAAAATCGTCCAGGACGATCTGAACTCTGAAAAATTTTCGTCCAGACGAAAATAAATTATCGTCCGTGGCGATTGGTCCTCTGGAAAATTTTCGTCCAGACGAAGTCAAGAATTGTCCAGGACGATCGGTTTTCTGTAAAAATTTTGTCCAGACAAACATATTCTCGTCCAAATGATTAACCGACTTAGAACAGTTTTCAGCAGTTTCTAGAACCGACCTTGTAATAACCGTTCGTACTGGACCAACCTAGTTCGTACAGGACGATCAGCTGTACGAAGGCATTTCGTACACATATTCAAATAGGGTCATTTCAGATCGTTTAAGTAAAATCGTCCAGGACGATCCACGATCGTACAGGACGATCCACTGCGTACAGATTTGAAAACTTGCAGTTTTTGGGCGGTTTTTCTTGTCTTTTGTATAAATAGTCTAAATTAGACTGCCACCCAATCTTTTTGTCATTTGATCTTCGTGCCTCTTGAGAGAATAGCCAAGGAGAGAGTGAAAGAGAGCATTCAAGGGAGGATTCCTACCACTTGAGCGAGAAGACTTCACTTGAATTTCAAAGGAAAGAATCTCTACTTGTGAATTGGGATTACTTCACTCTTTTCTTTCTTCCTTCTAGATTCTTGTGAGAAGATCTGTCAAGGAGATCCGGTTCTCTGCCGACACTTGGAGAGTGTGAACAGCCGAAGGGTTCGCTGCCTACACTTGGAGAGTGTAAACAGCCGAAGGGTTCTCTGCCCACATTAGGAGAGTGTGAAAGGACGACGGTTCTCTGCCAACACTGGGGATTATGTAAAAGGATGAACGGTTCTCTGCCGCACACTGGGGATTGTGTAAAAGGACGGACGGTTCTCTGCCGCACCGAGGAGTGGTGAAAAGAGTGTGTTGTAAAGGCTTCTCCGCCTTGCTGTGGGTGCAAAAGGAGAGTCACTATTGGTATTAGTGCAATACTCAGAGGGTGCCTCTGGGGAGTGGATGTAGGTCTGGTTTTAGACCGAACCACTATAAATCTGGTGTCATTTACTTTACTGTTTTTACGTTTCCGCACTTTAAATTTTAGTTTTAAAAATTTGTGGTTGAAAAATATTTTTCTAGAAAAACTTAAAATAAATTTTTATTTCGGTTCAACTTAATTTTCAAAAGGGGACTTAAATTTTTTTAAAGTATCAATTCACCCCCCCCCCCCCCCCTCTTGGTAGCCTTGGGACATTCACTTAGGTTTAACAACCTAATTACAAGACTCAACAAGTGGTATCAGAGCATCGTTTCAAAATCATAAGTTTGAACTATTTTTTGATTAACGTAGATGGCTATATTTGGAAACCGAAACACACCTGAGGGTTACTCTATCACTAGACCTCCACTGTTTGACAATATTCCTTTTGATTTTTGGAAAACACGCATGTCTACTTTCTTACAGTCACTTGATTATCGAATGTGGATGCTAGTCCAGGATGGATACACAAAACCAACTAGATTAGTTGATGGAGTTATGGTAGAAACACCTTTTGCAGATTGGACTATAGAAGAATGTGACTTAGCACAATTAAATGCCAAATGTCTAAATAGTTTCTTTTGTGCTTTAAAATCTGAAGACTACATGCGGGTTCTACTTGTAAAAGTGGAAAGGACATATGGGATAGACTTTGTATAACTTATGAAGGGACAAATGAGGTTAAGCAATCAAGACTCAATATCTTGTTACATGACTATGAATTGTTTCGCATGAAACCTAATGAATCTATCTCTGACATGTACACAAGATTCACACAAATTGTCACTTCTTTGCATGCACTTGGTAGGGAATTAACTAATGCTGAAATGGTCAATAAAATTCTTCGATGTCTACCTACTGCTTATGATGCTAAAATAACTGCAATTACAGAGTCTAAAGATCTAAACATATATTCTATTGACAATCTTCTTGGATCACTCATTGCTTATGAGCAAGGAGTAAGTCAAAGAAAGATTGATGCAGGTGAACCACGAAAGGAGAAGAATATTGCACTAAAGGTGGAAGAGTCAGAGAGTGAATACTCACAACCTGAGGATGAAGATGATATTGCACTGATGACTAGACAATTCAGAAGCTTTTTAAAGAGGAAGCAGAAGAGACGCCAGCAATGGAACAGAGGTAAGTTTAATAGAAATGGTAAGGTTTCTAATGAAGTAATTTGTTATGAATGCAGGAAACCAGGTCATATCAAGACTGATTATCCAAAACTCAAAGCCAATCCTAGCAAGAAGAAGGTAGAGGAGAAACGAATGGTAAAGAAGGGCAAGAAGAAGTTTCAAAGAGCTCTCTGGGCGGACTCAGCTTCAGACTCATCTGAGACTGAAAAAGAAGAAGAAGTCACTAATCTTTGCTTGATGGCAGACAATGTGGATCACTCAGATCAAGAAGAGGTATGTGACTTAACCTATGATGAATTATTTGAAGTTTCTGAACACATGCATGATGCATATAGGAAAATGAAAAAGATGCATGCTAGTGTTAGCTTGGAACTGGAAGAACTCAAGAAGGAACATGAAATCCTTAGGAAAGACCATGCTTCAATAGATGACAACCACATGAAATTACTTGATAAATATGATGACTTGAATAAAAATTTTGAGATTTTAAAATCATCCTATGCTGAACTTGAAAAAAAGATTTTAAAAATTTTAAGAATGAATCTGAGAGAAAAATATATCAAATCAATTATACAAATCGAATCTTGGAAGATATGAATTCATTTTATAAATTGACAATAAGAGCTCTCGAGGATAATAGGATTCCCCCTAAACTTGAAGATTTTACAAATCCTAAATATTATCCTAAATTCATGAAATCCCTTAGAAGACAATCATATGGAAGAAAACATAGGAATATTTTTTCTAATGTTAAATGTAATAATTGTGGATTTTTGGGACATATAGCTCATACCTGTACCTTAAAGATGAAATCTAATTTGGTGTGGAGAACTAAGATGCATAAACCTAGACATATCATACATGCATCTGATTATAAATTTCTTAAAGGTGAACCCAAACTAGTTTGGGTTCCCAGGTCTAACATTTGAGATTTTTACAGGAGTGCTCTCACACAAGATCTCGTGGGAGCATATGGTACCTGGATAGCGGATGTTCAAAGCATATGACTGGAGATACTGCTCAATTTATAACGCTAGAAGCCAGGAATGGAGGCAAGGTTACACTTGGAGATAATACCACAAAGAAAGTGGTTGGATCAGGTATGATTGGAAATTTTAAAAAACTTTTTCATAGACAATGTATTATTGGTTGAAGGCTTAAAACATAATCTGTTAAGTATAAGTCAGCTATGTGATAAGGGTTATAATGTGAAATTTTTACCTACTAGCTGCATATTAAGCCTAAATGGTAAAGAAATTTTTAATGGAAAAAGGGTAAACAATGTTTACATGATAGATTTGAATTCTATTCAATCTCCTACTGCTTTTTGTTTAAAAACTGTTTCTGATGAATCATGGCTTTGGCATAGGAGACTTTGTCATTCTAGTATGAAAAATCTTAGGAGAATTACCCAAAAGAACTTGGTGAGAGGTATACCAAAACTAGACTTTACTAAGGACCATCTTTGTGATGCATGTTAATTAGAAAAATAAGTGAGTCCTCTTTTAAGTCCAATAAGGATCTTAGAACCAGTAAACCTTTAGAAATTCTACACATAAATCTTTTTGGACCAGTAGGAACTGTAAGTCTAGGAGGGAAGGTGTACGGATTTGTTATAGTGGATGATTTCTCAAGATTCACCTGGGTTAGATTTCTTTTTCATAAGAGTGAATCATTTGAGGAATTCAGAAATTTTTCAACTTGGATTCAAAGAAAACTAGGATGTGAAATAATTTCTTTACAAAGTGATCATGGAGGAGAATTTAAAAATGAAAGATTTGAAAATTTTTGTAAGGAAAAAGGGATTGATCACAATTTTTCAGCACCTAGAACCCCTCAACAAAATGGAGTAGTTGAAAGGAAAAACATAACTCTAATAGAAGCCGCCCGAGCAATGTTGGCAGAATACTCACTTCCTAAATATTTTTGGGCTGAGGCGGTTAGCACTGCATGCTATGTTCTGAATAGGGTGAATGTAAGATCAAACTTAAATAAAACACCCTATGAATTGTTAAAAGGAAGAACACCTAATTTATCACATTTGCATGTTTTTGGTTGCAAGGTGTTCATACATAACAATGGAAAATCTGCCTTAGGAAAATTTGATCCAAAATCAGAAGAAGGAATTTTTGTTGGATATTCAAGTGTTGGAAAATCTTATAGAGTATTAAACAAAAGAACTTTAATCATTGAAGAAACCACACATGTTGTATTTGATGAATCTGGAAATTTGGAAGAGCCAAATGTTGTGAAAGAAGAGATTGAGGAAAACTCCCAAAAGATTGATAGATTAAATTTGGAAGAAAATGTAGAAGAAAATTTGGAAAGAGAAAACCCTTTGCCTAGAGATTTGAGATTTTCTAAAAACCACCCAAGAGAATTGATTATAGGTGAACCTAGTGAGGGTGTTAGAACTAGACGTGGATTAAACAAGGAAGTCAATCATTCAGCCTTTATTTCTACAATATAACCCACTAATATTGATCAAGCACTTTCTGATGAATTTTGGATATTGGCCATGCAAGAAGAATTGAATCAATTTGTAAGAAATAAAGTTTGGGAATTAACCTCAAGGCCAAAAGATCAAAGTGTTGTTGGAACCAAGTGGGTGTTCAAAAATAAAATGAATGACTCAGGAGTAGTCATTAGAAATAAGGCTAAATTAGTTGCTAAGGGGTATAATCAAATTGAAGGAATTGATTTTGAGGAGACATTTGCCCCTGTAGCAAGACTTGAAGCAATTAGGGTTTTACTTGCCTTTGCCTGTTTTAAAGGTTTTAAATTGTTTCAAATGGATGTAAAAAGTACCTTTTTGAATGGGGTTATTGAAGAAGATGTTTTTGTAGAACAACCTCAAAGATTTGAAAATTCAAAATACCCAAATCATATTTTTAAATTAAAGAAGGTATTATATGGATTGAAACAGGCACCTAGGGCTTGGTATGAGAGATTGAGCACCTTCCTACTTGAAAGATCTTTTGAGAAAGGAAGTGTGGATACAACTCTCTTTTTAAAGAAATTTGGAAAGGAAATACTCATTGTTCAAATTTATGTGGATGATATCATCTTTGGATCTTCAAATAAAATTCTTTGTGATGATTTTTCTAAAACAATGAGTAGTGAATTTGAAATGAGTTTAATGGGAGATTTAAATTACTTTCTAGGTTTTAGCATTAAGCAACTTGAGGAAGAAACATTTCTTAGCCAAACTAAATATATTAAGGACATCCTCATGAAATATGAAATGGACAATGCTAAACCTGTTAGTACACCAATGAGTTCCTCAGTTCAGTTGGATAAGGACCTTAAGTGAAAATCTGTTGATCAAAAGAAATATAGAGGGGTTATTGGATCTTTGCTTTACTTGACTGCTAGCCGACCAGATATTATGTTCAGTATTTGCTTATGTGCTAGATTTCAATCAGATCCAAAAGAATCACATTTGACAGCAGTGAAAAGGATTTTAAGATACTTACTAGGAACTCAAAACTTAGGAAATTGGTATCCTAAGTTCAGCTCTTCATTTGAAATTATTGGTTATTCAGATTCTGACTTTGCAGGCTGTAGAGTGGATAGGAAAAGTACTTCAGGAACATGTCAATTCATTAGAAATTCATTAGTTTCCTGGTCCAGTAGAAAGCAAAATTCAGTAGCCCTATCTACTGTAGAAGCAGAATACATTGCATTAGGAAGTTGTATGGCACAAGTACTTTGGTTAAAATAACAGTTGATTGATTTAGGATTAACTATAGGCACTATTCCAATTTATTGTGACAATACTAATGCTATTTGCATTTCCAAAAGTCCTATTCAATATTTTAGAACCAAACACATTGATATAATGCATCATTTCATAAGGGATCATGTATCCAAGGGAGAAATTGAACTCACACATGTTTCAACTGAAAATCAACTTGCAGACATTTTTACAAAACCTTTAGCCTTTGATACCTTCAGTACTTTAAGAACAAGGCTTTGTGTTATTGATTTGAATGCCTAAACAAAATGTCTTTGCAACATTGATATTTATGTTTTCTAAGTGTATTTGTTTTTGTTTTACTTTTTTGTTTTTGTGAAATTTTGTGTGTTTTGAATGAATTTATTTTTGAGTCTATAGTTTTGTTTTATGTTCTCTGTGTTTTTGAAAGTTTAGTTTAATTTTCTTAAATTAAAATTCAAAATTCAAAAATTAGAGGAAATCGTCCGGGACGAATTTTGTTTCGTACTGGACGATGTGTGAAAGAACAGTTTGCACGAATTTTAACCGTTTTGAGAGCAGTTTTTAATTAGATCGTCTGTACGATCTGACGATCGTCCAGGAGGAAAATTTTTTTTTCTCAAACGTCGAGACGATTGAATGTAGCGGTTGAGTGGATAAGACAGTTTTAAATATGGATTTTGTCTGTACGAATTTTTGGTTCGTCCAGACGAACAGATATCGTTTCATTGTAGGGGATGGTTTTCAAGAGACATTAAAATGAGTTACTTTTTGATCGTCTGTACGAAATATTTTTCGTCTGTACGATCGGTCAAGTCAAAAAGCCTGTACGAAGAGACGCATCGTAAGTTATGTTGATTACGAAAAGCCGTTACATTTTGGACAAATTTGATCGTCTGTACGAAATTTTTTCGTCCAGACGAACGATGATTTTCGTCCAGGATGAACTTTTTTCGTCCAGGACGAACGTATCGTTTTTCTTTAAATATGAAGGCTTTCTAACTTAACAATCACACTTTCAAACTTCTCTTTCAATCCCTTTCTACTTCAAATTGTCAATGGCCTCCTCAAGCAAGAGACAAAAGGTGTTAGTGAAGAAGCCAAATAGGAATGCCTCAGAAAACTTCCTGTCTAAGGCGAATGAGGAATCCTTTCCTCGTTTTGCTTCCGCCAAAATAACTCCATCTCGCATTTTAATTCAAAGCGAGATAAATTTTAAGGTAATGCACCTTTTTGCCTCAACCCAATTTCATTTCATACTTTCTCTCGTCCACTTCTACAACAAGCAAACCTTCCACTATTTCCTAGCAAACATGAGTTTTAACTCAGACCACTCTAGCATAAGTTCCTTTGTCTTCAAACAAAAAGTGGAAATCACTAAGCATGACATTGGAGCCTTTCTAAACCTAAGGACTGAAGGATATAGAGCCCACACCCTAATGAGTGAAAACACATTCAAATGGGATGATGTCAATAATGCGATTAGAAAAAGTGGTCTAACCTATCATGTTGCTAGAGTCTCCGGGATGACCAAAAATGCCCGTATCATCCAGCATATCCTTAGATCTTCAATCATTCCTAAAGCTGGTGATAGGATCAATATTACCCCTCTCCTTTCTGTTCTAACATTTTTTATTATAGATTGTCACCCTATCGACGAAGCCCAACTTATCATAGATCATATCTATGGGCTTTCAGAAATAGGACATGCAGATCAGAAAAGAAAAAGGAACATCTCTTTAGGACACTTAGTTACCTACATCTTGGAAAAGAAATACAACTTAGTGCATCCTGATGATGAGTATGAAGAGCCAGTTTACTATAATGATGCTTCCTTCAGATTGTTATTCAAGGAGGAAAAAGAAAAAGAAAAAGCACATGCCAGTGCTTCAGAAGAAGAAGAAGAAGGAGTGCAAACATCTGCTCCTCAGTCAGATTATCAGAATCTGATTGAAAGATTTGATAGATTAGAGACTCATGTTGATCAAAGGTTTGATCAATTTGATGCTCAACTTATGCAGCAGCAACAAGACATTGGTAACATTAGAAATGAAGTACATGAAATCAATACCAATGTAATGTTGATGGCCTCCTACTTCAACCTTTTTGGCGGCATTCCTCCTCCTCCTCCTCCAGAACAGTAGAGATGAATTTCTTTGTGTTTGTTGTACTCGTGTTTTATGTTTTTTTGTTGTGTCAGTTTTTATGTTAAGTGTTTTGTTTTTATGTTTATCTTTAATTTTAAGTTCAGTGTATTTTCTTAGTTGTTTTTAGATATTATGAAATGAATATGTAATCCTTTCATTAATATCAATGCATGTTGTACTTGTTTCAAATTTAATTTTTTTTTAATGTGGTTAATTTTTATGAATTTTATTAGTATTATTTAATCTTAATAGTGCTTAAATTAGATTGTAATTAGAGATTAATTACATTAGAAAATCTAGTCTTTCTAAATTTAAAAAGTTGTTTATAACTTGTTGTAATTAGAAATTTTTAAAATTCATGTCTATTCATTTAGACTACATAAAAGTTAATATTATTATTGCAATTCAGATATTTTCTTATTTTGTATTTCTTTGCTCAAGTGATATTTATGCACTTATAAATATTTGAAATTTTATATTATTGATTTTGGAAAGAATTGGTCTCAATTACTCTTGAAAATTGTACAAAGAGTACAAAAATCAAAAGGAATGCGCAAAGGTTCGCAAATATGAAAAAGAGGCACAAAATTAGCCCAATATCAAAAGATACACAAAAATGTGCCCAAAAATTTTTGAAAAAGATGCGCAAAGCGCCACATGTGGTAATTCTCTTCTTTCCGAATTCTTTCAATCTCTTAATTCAAATTGATCTCATGTTCATTTATATTCTATTGAACTTTGAAATATAAAATTTTTATACATCTTTCTTGTAATGATTTTCTATATTTGAATGTCTAAATTGAATCATATCTTTGATAAATTCTTCTTACTTACAATGTTATATCACTTCTTAAATTTTATGAATTTCTATGATTGACCTAATGTTTTTAGTTTAAAATTGCATACCTTATGTCAATCACCATTTAGATTAAATTTTCAAATGAATTTCATACAATTACTTGCATTTCTCTTCTATTTCTTCTTCACTTTTTATTGTTGTCAAAAAGGGGGAGAAATTATTGTGTTTGTATGTTTTGCTTGGCTTGTGTGTTATTGTTTTCTAGTTTGTTATTTTTAAAAAAAAAATTTAAAAAACAAAAAATTGTGTTTTATGGTTCAAAATGCCTCCTTATTTTAATATATACATCAATTCAGGGGGAGTTTAGGAGATTGGTTTAATTTGAAATCATACAAACAATAATCGTTTTGCCATCATCAAAAAGGGGGAGATTGTTAAGATAGTTGCTATTTGCATGCTTTACATTTTTGCAACTTATGTAGTTTTGATGATTCCAAAGATTATTATTCAAATGTGTAGTTATCTCCTAACATTTTTTTTTAAAGAATTGTATTTGCTCTTGTGAGTACTAACATTTCAGGAAAAACAAACTCCAGACTACGAAGACTTCAAATTAAATTCAGCATGAGATACATTGTAAAATTTGAAGCTTGCACTTTTCTTTAAAATCAAATTGAAAGGGAGTGATTGTAATTTGAGTGAATAAAAACATACACACACACACATAAGGAGATCATATAAAATGTTTATACTGATCGTACTGGATGATATTCGTTCGTACAGGACGATCAGACAGTTATCTCCTATAGAGCATATGGAACGAATAGGAACTTGCTCGAAAAATTTTTCTAAGTCCTATTCGTCCAGGACGAAATTAATTATCGTCCAGGATGATTGGTTCACTGTAAAATTTTCGTCCAGACGAATTTAAATTATCGTCCGTGGCGACTGGTCCTCTGGAAAAATTTCGTCCGACGAAATCAAAAATGTCCAGGGATCTGAACTCTGGAAAATTTCGTCCCGACGAAAATAAATTAATCCGTGGCGACTGGTCCTTTGGAAAAATTTCGTCCTGACGAAATCAAAAATCGTCCAGGACGATCGGAACTCTGGAAAATTTTCGTCCAGACGAAAATAAATTATCGTCCGTGGCGATTGGTCCTCTGGAAAATTTTCGTCCAGACGAAGTCAAGAATCGTCCAGGACGATCGGTTTTCTGTAAAAATTTCGTCCAGACGAACATATTCTCGTCCAAACGATTAACCGACTTAGAACAGTTTTCAGCAGTTTCTAGAACCGACCTTGTAATAACCGTTCGTACTGGACGAACCTAGTTCGTACAGGACGATCAGCTGTACGAAGGCATTTCGTACACATATTCAAATAGGGTCGTTTCAGATCGTTTAAGTAAAATCGTCCAGGATGATCCACAATCGTACATGACAATCCACTGCATACAGAATTAAAAACTTGCAGTTTTTGGGCGGTTTTTCTTATCTTTTGTATAAATAGTCCAAATTAGACTGCCACCCAATCTTTTTATCATTTGATCTTCGTGCCTCTTGAGAGAATAGCCAAGGAGAGAGTGAAAGAGAGCATTCAAGGGAGGATTCCTACCACTGGAGCGAGAAGGCTTCACTTGAATTTCAAAGGTAAGAATCTCTACTTGTGAATTGGGATTACTTCACTCTTTTCTTTCTTCCTTCTAGATTCTTGTGAGAAGATCTGTCAAGGAGATCCGATTCTCTGCCGACACTTGGAGAGTGTGAACAGCCGAAGGGTTCGCTGCCTACACTTGGAGAGTGTGAACAGCCGAAAGGGTTCGCTGCTTACACTTGGAGAGTGTAAATAGCCGAAGGGTTCTCTGCCCACACTAGGAGAGTGTGAAAGGACGATGGTTCTCTGCCAACACTGGGGATTGTGTAAAAGGACGGACGGTTCTCTGCCAACACTGGGGATTGTGTAAAAGGACGGACGGTTCTCTGCCGCACCGGGGAGTGGTGAAAAGAGTGTGTTGTAAAGGCTTCTCCGCCTTGCTGTGGGTGCAAAAGGAGAGTCACTATTGGTATTAGTGCAATACTCAGAGGGTGCCTCTGGGGAGTGGATGTAGGTCTGGTTTTAGACCAAACCACTATAAATCTGGTGTCATTTACTTTACTGTTTTTACGTTTCCGCACTTTAAATTTTAGTTTTAAAAATCTGTGGTTGAAAAATATTTTTCTAGAAAAACTTAAAAGAAATTTTTATTTCGGTTCAACTTAATTTTCAAAAGGGGACTTAAATTTTAAATTCACCAATTCCCCCCCCCCCTCTGGGGGTTTAACAACCTAATTATAAGACTCAACATGTAGACCTCCTATCTATTTAACATATATTGTATTAAACCCTTATGCCTCGATATAATTCTTTTTTTTGATGAAGTGACATTCACTTAGGTGATTACACCACAATCACATTCCTCCTTGAGTAAAGAAACAAAACAAGGATGGGCCTTATTACTACTAAGTTCATCCCAAAAGAAATCTAATGAACATGCATATTTAGAACAAAAATCAGCTAACTTATTGCATATTCTTTGAACAAAATGAAAAAGAACATGATTGAACTCCGAGATAAAATTGAAGTCTAGTATGCTTATGCCTTCACCTTTAACTGCCTCCTTATCATAGATTTTTTGGACATAATCTATAATATTTTTATTATACCCCTCAATGATAATTCCTTTATAATCATATCTCCATTCATGAATGAACCTCTTCTTAGAAAAAGTTGCAAGAAGTTCCAATTGAGTTGAATCCCAATGCTTACAATTCACCCCAAATGCACATAAAAATCTTCCTCTATGATCTCGGAATACCCCACCAATACCTGCATTATAAATGGATTTTATTCCATTCACCTCTATCTGCAAAATAATCCAAAAATTTTATATCATGATCCATATTAGCTACAAAGGTTGTCCATTTAGCTATGGATTTATCAAATATTCAAACATCCTCTAAGATGTTTGTATTGCTGCCCATAGATACTTTCCACCTTAAATTATTTTTTAAGGGAATGAAATCCATTTAAAATGATTTTTACATTAGAAGAGCTATGTTTTTTAAGGTGAATATTCCAAAGATGATTGCCATACTAAGCAACCCAAATTCTATTGAGTAATGAAGATGAACCTGAGATGAGGTTCCAGGCAAATTTAGCTCGTACGGGACCAACCTTGGAAACCATGGATTGGATACCATGTCCTCCCATTCTATGTGTGCTGCATAGGACTTCCCATGACTCATAATATAACCCTTTACTACCATCATGTTTGTTCCACAAGAATTCCCTACATATTTTATCTAGTTCCTTTAGTTTTCCCAATGAAACTAGAGAATGAGTAATATGATAAATAAGAAAAGAAGAGATAATAGATTTGATAAGAAGAAGCTTACCAGCTAGAGAAATATATTTATTACCCCATACATTCAAAAACTTATTCGCTTTGTCTACCAGATGGTAGAAATCTATCTTTGAAGTTCTCCTCAACACAATATTAATCCAAAGATACTTTAATTCTTCCACCACTTTGAATTTCAGAATTTTTGCTAAACTTCTTCTTCTCAATCAAGTAACTAATTTCCCAAATAAGATGGAAGATTTAGGAAAATTGATATTTTGCCCAAACCAATTACAGTATCCTTTTAGAATTTTTTTAGCTTTCTTAACACTTATACTATTGGATTCTAGGAACAAAAGAATGTCATTAGAATATAATAAGTGAGAGATTTTCTCATCATTAGGAGCTACTTTTATACCTAATCCCTTCCCATTATGGGTAATTGCATCACACAAAAGTTGAGAACATAAAATGAAAAGATAGAGAGATAGGGGACAACCTTGTCTAAAACCTCTTTTAGCCTTGATCCAACTCGATTTGCTTCCATTAATAATTATAGAAAAGTTAGTGTCTGAAACACATTGAAAAAGGTAGTTAGCAAATTTATCTGGAAAACCCAAATTCTTCATAACTTGATTAAGGGTTGACCATCCCATACTGTCATAAGCTTGCTCCATGTCAATTTTAATTTCCATAAGCACTTTTTTAGATTTGGAAAATCTAAATTTGTTACACACTTCATAGGCTAACAGAATATGGTTTGAGCTAGGCGACCTTTAACAAAAGTTGATTGTTCCTGAGAAATAAGTTTTGGAATAAAAATCATTATCCTGTTAAGTAACATTGGCTACAAACTTATAGATAGATAAATAGAGACTTATGGGTCAAAAGTTATTAGGCTTTACCGGATTCTCAGTTTTTGGAATGAGAACAACCAATGTATCCTTCCAACTAGGATTCATAATTCCCAATTCAAAAAATGAATGAATAGCCTTCCACACATCATTTTTAATAATAAACCAAAATGTTTTAATGAAGGAATAAGAGATCCCTTCAATACCTCGAGAAATGTTGGATTCAAGCTGTTTAACCACACTGTCCATCTCCTCTTCCCTGAATTTTGTAGATAAGAATTCTCTATCCGAATCGTTTAGGACATTGAAAGGCTTAGGCCAACCTGATAAACTGCAATTTTTTTGTTCCCATTTGTTCTTGAAATAATTGAAAAATATACTTTCAATTTGGTTTTGATCCTCAGTAAAATTCCCATCTTTATCTTTGATTTGATGTATCCAAATAGCATTGCATCGACCAGATGCATACATATGGAAAAACTTGGTGTTTGAATAATCGTCAACTAACCACTTTGTCTTGCCTCTTTGCTTCCACCACGTGTTAAGCTGGGCTAGAGTAATATTGATTTCATGAACTTTTGATTTAAGCATTAGTAACTTATCCTCAGATAGCTCGCCAGCTTCTTCTTCTTCATATTGCAATTCCAAAACTTATCTCTTCAAACTTGCCTTCAATATCATCTGATTTTGATGTTTGGATTTACTCCAAAAATAAAGAGCAATAAAAACTCTTTTAAACTTCTTATTCAAATAGTTAACCGAATCACCTCTAATATTCTTCCTGCAATAGCAATAAAAAATTCCGGTTGATGCAGGATAAGAGGACCAAACTTCTTCATAACTAAGAAACCTATTTTTTCGGGCAGTAGGTGATAGTAATTTGATTAAAATGGGGCGGTGGTATGAAGAAAACCCGAGGAAGGTGCCTAACAGCATGGTTTTGAATAGTATCCTAAGCTATAGAATTCAAAATACATCTATTTAACCTTGCCAGTATTCGAGCTTCCCCTATCTTGTTGTTACACCAAGTGAACCTTGGGCCAATGAATTTCATTTCATGAATATCACAAGATTTTAAAAAATTGCTCATATCTTGGGCACCTTGAGATAATTTAAACTTTTTTCCTCCTTTCTTGTCTTCTTGAGACATTAACAGTTGAAATCTCCTCCTATGATAGTGGGCAAATTAGAATTTGAAATTCCTACAAGAGTGTTCCATAAGCTTCTTCTTTTGTATGAATCATTACTCCCATAAATCAAAGCAATGAGCCATAAACCTTTATTAAATATGTTTAATTCTCCCACAATAACTTGAGGAGATGTCAGTAAGACAGATAAAGAAGCTAAGTCCTTTCTCTTGCAAACAATCATCCACCAGATAATCCTTCAGCAGGAAGTAAAAAAAAATCCCAAAGCTTACCAATGAACCTGTCACAATCCTTTCTATCAAAGGAAGAGATCTTTGTTTCAAAAATTCCATCAAAGATCAAATCATGTTCATTTACACATTCCTTCAAGTAGTGGGATGCTTCCTTTAACCTAGCCCCCCTACAATTCCAAATATTAAAGAAGACATTATTGATAAGAATAGGTATTACTCCCTTTCCTACCTTTAACAAGCCCACCTTTTTTCCTTCCATGAGATATAATATTATCCTTTCCCGTGGATTTTAGCTCTTTTTGAAGTTTGAAGTCAGATTTTTTATAGGGAATACCTGAGTTCGCATGTAATCCCTTAGAACTTACTTGAGTTTGCAAGCATCCCTTCCCATCTTTGTCGTTTGAAATAGAAGAAGAATTAGCCTTCTCCAAGTTATCAACTTGGGAGCCGTTAAGAGCAATTTCTTATTTATAATTGAAGTCTTTAACAACTTCAATTTCTCCTCTTGACATTTTAGAAATGGGTTTTATAGCCAACTTCTCATCACATTTAGAAGGTGTTGTTTTAATCGGCTCTATAATACATCCAGTTTTGATATTTTCTTCCATACATGTATCTTGCAAAGTCTCTTCTAGGATGCTGAATTTGTTCTTCAAACAAAATTCAGAGCTTTTAGTGTTTAGTAACCAAAGAGAGTTACTTTCATATGCAGATCCTGAAATCTAAAATTCATCATTATTTTGAGGTTCAATGATTTCACCATCTTCTATGTTGGAATTAATCTGAGCTGGAGGATCAATTTGAAGTTCATTTTTTTTATTAGAAGTAGTTTTCCCAAAATCTTTATTCTTCTTGAATTTGACCTGTATCCAAGGTCGTAATTCATCTTGATCTTTGGAATTTCCTTCTTCATGATTCACCCTTTTTTCACTAACATTTGAAATATGAACAAATGTTTTTGTATAAGAGTTATTTATAATAGGGCATTTGATCTTCAACTGTCCAATTTTACCACAGTGATAACATAGAGATGAAATTTTCTCATATTCTACCTTTTGGAATCTACCATGCATTCCCTCAATCCAAACACCTTTATTTAATTTTTTATCTAGCTCAATACGAACACAAACTCGGGCTTACTCCCTCTTTCCCCATTTAAATGAATTTCCATCTAGATATAAAGGAGCTCCTATCATACATGAAAATCTACAAATATTTTGTTCATCCCAACAATGTAAAGGTAAGCATGACATACGAATCCAAATAGGTGTTGTAAGACCTTTGAGAGATTTTGGGGAAAATGAAGGGGACCATTTATCCAAACCAATAATATTTCCTCCAATAAACCAATTACCTCCTTCTAAGACTTCTTCAACAGCTTCAGGTTTTTTAAAAGAATAGAGGATCCAATCAAGACCCAAGGTTGTAAGATGAAATTTCCCAAATTTAGACCATTGCTGTCTATGTTCTCTACTGTAAATCATGAATGGAATATTACTTTTTTTTTTTTTTTTTATGAAATGCAATATTGCATTAAAATGAAAGAAAAGACAACATAATACAAACTAGGTAAAAGAAGATAATGGTTCCTTTATGAACATGAAAAAGGAACCTTATTGAAAACACATTTGTTGAAGTAAACTTAATATAATTGATATGAAACCCACTATTTCCTAATTTTAAAACCGTTGAGATGGAGGGGATACCAAAGTTTTAAACAACTCAAGGGTTGGTTAGTATCCCAAAGTTCCCATCCAGTTAGAGAATAGGACTTAGTAATGATCCCATAAGTAATAAGAATAAGTTTAAAAAAAAAATGACAAATTAAAAGAAAAAAGAAGTAACTAAAAGTTGAAAAGGAAAATACAACTTATCAATGACTTCCAAAAATAACCTCAGAATATCACTGACAGATATTCCATATGCTTTTTCCAACTTCCAAAGTCAAAATTCAAAGATAGTATTATGACAAACTCTTTGATAATTTGCTCCATCTTCAAGTATATATCAACTTAGTTGTTAGCAAAGAGAAAACCAGGTTGCATATTAATGAGATAATAGAGAAGAAGACCCTCTCATACCATTTTTCATTTTGAGTTCATCCAACCTTCTTCTAGGTAGATCTTTCACTGGTCCTAAGGCTTGAAGTTCTTTGAAAAATATGTGTTTAGAGTTGGGAGAATCAGTATTCTTGAAAAAAAAACTATTTTCTTTCTTAAAAATAGTTTTTTTAAAAATTCAAACTAATTGCAGAAAGGAGGAGTAATATCTCTCAAACTGTCAATACTGTCTTTTATTCTTGAAAATATTTTTGAATTAGTAGTAGGAGAAGCAACCATTTTAAATTCAGCTGCAAAAACAGTTAAAGGAGTTACAACAACCAATTCTGTTTCAAAATTAATAGCATCCTTTTCTTTCCTCCTGCATATATGAAATTTTTAATTCATAATCTGATTTGTGAGCTCCCAACAATTCAGCACCATAAGTGGGTACGATAGAAATAGCTTTAAGCAAATTATCTTCATTACAAATGGCTCCCATAACTTCTTCCACAGTTTTAGAATTTTTAAATTCATATATTGAATTTGAATTTTTTATGAATTCATTTTCTGATTCATAAGCTCCCATTAGATCAGCATCAACAATAGCTACATTATAAGTAGCTCCTAAGGGATCAACCACCAAAATGGGGAATTCAGAATTCAAATTCTGAATGTCCTGAACTGGTTCCATAATTAAATCTGAAGACTTATTAGCCTCCATGTCTTCCTCTAGAATTTGTGGGATTTGAATTTGCAAATTTTCAGCAATTATTGGATGATCGACAGAAGAATCTGATTCATTGCTTACTGCATTTTCATCTCCTTCCATAATTTTAGCATATTCACGAGCTGCCAATGGATCAACAAAAATTTCTGAACCAGCACTAATATCTTCTTCATTTCCTTCCAAGAATGCATTTTTGACAGTAACACAAACATCTTTCAATTTTTCCTTGGCTGAGAAAACCTTGAATTGCTTTTTCTCAGAATTTTTTCTTTTTTTGCTTTTGTATTTCACATTCATCCAAGGCTCATATGGCTTGTCTTCAGTTTGAAATGAACTTGAAAGGGACATCTTTAACAAGTAGATTTTGATTATGAGATGTATTTTGGCAAACATAATCAATATGTCCAATTCTCCAATATTTGTAACAAAATGATGAAAGATTTTCATATTCAAACTTTTGAAAAAATCTACCATTAAGACCTTTCACCCAAATACCATAAGGAAGTTTAGAATTCAAATTAACTTCGAATGCAAGCTCTAGCAAATTTCCTTCTCCCCCATCTAAACATGTTATCCTCCAATAATAAAGGAGTTCGATTTCTAGATACAATTCTAATGATATTGGATTCATCCCAGCAATGTAAAGGCAAATGAGGAAGACGAACCCAATTCGGAGAAGAAATCCCATCCAAAGAATTAGGAGAAAAGGTAGGAGACCATTTGTCTAAACCTACAACGAAGCCCCCTACAAACCAAGGATCTCCGTCAAGAACTTCCTCCATGGCTTCATTTGACTGAAATGATCAAAGTAGCCAATCAAGACCAAGCAAGGTTATATGAAACCCTCCATATTTCATCCATTTCTTTCTTAGTTCAATTTAACACTTAGAAAAAAGAAAGTTTTTTCTATGAATTTTAACAACCAATGAATTGCTCAAAACTTGAACATTAGATTTTTCCTTTTCCATGTCAAGTTTAACAACATTTGCATCTCTATTATCATCTTAAATTTTACTCAACAAATTAATGCCCTTTCTTCAACTTTGGAATAGAATATTACTACCCAAGACATTAATGACCAATGAATTCCTCAAAATGAGAGAATTAACATTTTCTAGTTCTGAATTCATAATTATAGCAATTCCATCATCAGTAACAGGAGTTTTATTAATATTAATATTATAGTTAAGAATACTATCTTTAGGACCATTTTCTACACTCTTAGCCATAACATCACAGGAATTCTTCTCAACATTAACAGATTGCAAGAAAGACTTAATAGGAAAAACTTTGCATGGATCAGAAGGTTGCTTATCATCAGAATGAGACATATTGTTAACATCATTCAGGATATTCGCATTTATCGCTGGCCACAGGTCAGATAATGCATTTGAACAACCTAATTTATTAACATAAATTTTCATTTCTGAAGAAGAAGCTTCCACATCATTAGATTTTTTATTCAAATTTGCACAAGACTCTTAAGTCGTAGAGTAATGTAACCAGGAATAATTAAAATACCTTTACCTTTAACTTCCACAAAATTAACATTCTTCTTCACAGGTGAATCAATTACATCTCTGATAACTAGAGGTCTTGCAGCCATTCTGGTTTGCCCATTTTTTTCTTCTGAATGCTGAAATTTCTATCATTGATCATCTTCTTCTCTGATTTGTCAATTTGAACTTCCAGTGTTGTTATGTGCGCCGACTAGAGGTCAGCTGTCATCCACCGTCATCACCGAGAGCCGGCGATGAAAGTTGCAGAAAAACTGCGAATTGAAAAATTCAAAATCAGGATGTTTCTCTCTCTAACGACAGTTTAATAAGAGGATTGTGATGCCTCCATTCAATTCACATATATAGTAACAAGCCCTTATGAATCATAAATTTTTTTTCTAAAGAGCATTCATAAATACATTTTGAATATTCATTAATCTAAGCCAAAATACATAAAATTTCATGGAATTTTAAATAAATGATGAAAATAGAATTTTTTTTTCTTTTTAACATGACCAGAACATTCTATTCTGTAGTATACCAAAAGTTACATGATGTAAAGTTTTTCAATTCATTTTAAAAATTAAATCACCAAAACTCTCACAAAAATAACCCAAAATAAAAATTGAGATATGATAGCGATAACTATACTCTATCTTGAAAACTTTTCCCACTAACTTGTTGGTTAAAATTGTCTCTAATACCTCAAAAACCAACTTTCCCTATATAGGATCTCTCTCTAGTTGCACCCATAAAAATAATAAGAAGAATATAAAGAAATTAATTTGATATTTTTAAACATATCATCACACTAATTTCTTCAGCATCGTACTGCTCTCCAGGAGAATTCCAAACAATTAGTTAGAGTGCTTAAACCTATAGCACCAACGCAACGTACCTCCATGTTCCATCTTTTTGGCCCCCATTCTAACAAATATGGTACTTCCCAACCAACATTAAAGCTTCATAGTGCTCCCAAAAAGAATTTTTGTAATTAACTTTTTTATTTTCCAATTTAAACTATAAATTTTTTCTTATCATTATTTTAAACATATAATAACTTTAAATATTTATAGAGATTTAATAAATATTAAACAAACTAAAAATTTTTGCCTAGTATAATTTAAATCATCTTTATAGATGAAGTCAATATAGATTGCCAGTTATTCCTCTTACCTTCTATTGGACAAGTAGCAGAGCCCTGCATAGGGCCATACCCACTCCCACCCATGTACCTACCCATACCAATTGGGTATTGGTTGGTATTAGAACACCATGGCCTCGTGAGTGGGTTTGGTTGGGTACTTAACATAGAGGGATAAAAAGATTTCTATTTTTAATCATTATATGTCGTATATTAGAGTAATCCTTCTGACATATTACTTAGCCCTGAATCATGTTGAGACAATGATAAATTATGATATGGGGCTCAAAAGTTTACATTAAAAGAAAAGGGAAACAAGCCTCAAGTCCAACAGTCCATAGAGGACTGCATTAAAAAAGCATGAAAGGTTGTTATTTAAGTGTTGGTACAACATCTTGAAAGTTTCCATGGGTAGGTGTGGGTGGGCGAAGCCTACCCATGCATAGATTTGGTACCCAATGGATACCATCTAGGATCCCCTATAGGGCTTTGACAACTATCCAACTTAACCTCAAGTAAATTCACTAAGATCTTAATGGAGGATACCTTTCTGTCAATAACTACCCCAACAGGGTACAAGTGGGAGCACACCCTACCATTCCTATCACTTGAGGGATGTCCTAACAACACAAAGAGAGCACCACTCAACCTAGACTTATCCCTACCTCAACTCCAGTGATATGTTCTACTGATCTATAGCCTTATTATGTGGCATGTTAAACATTTTAATTCTAACTAGTTAATTATTTACTCTCTTTTCCAAATGAGGGGCGATAGGTTGCATGGATACTTAGATGGTCTACGTACTTACTTTAGTAAACTTCATTTTATTTTTATCAACCCTCTCATCATATAAAAGGTGAATAACTACCCTCCTCACTTATTTAGCACTCAAAATGGATAATTTGACTTAGTCCATTCTCTCTTAGTCACAACACATAAGAGTTCAATAAAATATTCAAAGGTGTAAGAATATTGAGCATTGAACTGATACTTAATTGAAAGAAGTGGGATAGCATTGCAATACTATTATCATGAGGAATCATCATGATGCCTAAGGCTATAGTAAAAATAGACAAATAACTTTATGTGTACTTTACTTTTAATTATTTGATAACCATAATAAATGCTCTCCAATAAATTACTTATCCCTTTCAAAACTCACAATATAAAGGATCAAGTGAATCAGGGAGCTATATGTAAACTCATTCATACATTCTCATTACAATGAAGTTCACTAGTCCTATAGTTCATTTGACTCGCCCTTCATACCAACATGCCAATAGAAAACCTCGCCCAAGAGGTCACCATCATTGCAAAGAGAGTTGTTCACAAAATTCTTTCCAACTCAATCCATTTGAAAAGTAGCCTTCACTAACTCACCCAACAGACACTTAGTGTAGGAAACTCATCCCAAAGTCCAAAACCTAGGCAAAAGTATGTTGATCATATTATTTGTCCATCAGATCATTACATGTGTCTTGAGCAGTTTGTACTTGGTCTAATTTATTAATGCCTTTTTTATGTAGCCTTCTCTATAGCCCTTAAATCCTTAGAAATAAGGTTGTAGAGACACACTTGATCTTAGATGTTTTATAGGGCCAACAAAATATCTTGTTGAAACATGTTCACTATGAATTTGGTTGTTAAACTTAAGTTTATATCCCAGCGGCTAACCAAGACGGGGGGGGGGGGGTGAATTGGTAATTAAAAAAATTTTACCCTCTTTTAAAATTTAAAACCGAGAATTTAACTTTAGTGAATTATATAGAAAAAGTTTTTCAATGACAAGTTAGAAACAATAAATCAAAAATAAAAGCAGCGGAAAAATAAAAAACACAAGATTTATAGTAAATCGGTCAAACATGACCTACATTTACTCCCTGGAGGAACCCTCTGAGTATTGCACTAATACCACTAGTGACTCTCCTTTTGCACCCACAGCAAGGCAGGAGAAGCCTTTACAAAACTCTATTCCACCACTACCCGGTGCAGTAGAGAACTATCATCGTTTTACACTCTTCCCAGTGTTGGCAAAGAACCAT
The DNA here is from genome assembly GCA_019514585.1 of Dendrobium officinale. Lineage (NCBI taxonomy): Eukaryota > Viridiplantae > Streptophyta > Magnoliopsida > Asparagales > Orchidaceae > Dendrobium > Dendrobium officinale. Next base: position 30,529,307 of record CM033683.1, read on the forward strand.
CCGTCCTTTCATATTCTCTCGATGTAGGCACAGAACCAACATCCTTTCACACTCTCCTAGTGTGGGCAGAGAACCCTTCATCCTTTCACACTCTCTTAGTGTGGGAAGAGAACCATTCGGCTGTTCACCCACTCTCCAAGTGTAGGAAGAGAACCCTTCGGCTGTTTACAATCTCCATGTGTAGGGAGAGAACCCTTCAGCTGTTCACACTCTCCAAGTGTCAGTAGAGAAACGAGATCTCCTTGACAGATCTTCTTCATAAGAAATCTAGAAGGAAGAGAAAAAAAGAGTGATGTAATAACAAACCAAGAGTAGAGACTCTTACCTTTGAGTACCAAGTGAAACCTTTCACGCTTCAATGGCAAGAAATCTCCTTCAAACACTCTCTCACACTCTCTTCTTGATTCTCCTTTCAATTGGCATGAAGATCAGTGAGAAAAAAGATTAAGTGGTAGTTTAGATTGGACTTTATATAAGAAAGACATAAAAAAACATTCAAAAAGTTACTAAAATTCAAGTCTGTGTGGAGTGGATCGTCCCGTACGATCATGGATCATCCCTGACGATGTTACTTAATTCAGTTGGAAATGAACCCAGTTTATATTGATACGAACAGACTTTGTATATGATAATCTTCCTGTACAAACAAGGTTCATCCGATAGGAACGGTTATACCATAGGTCGGTTCCAAAAACTGCAGGAAGTTGCCAAATTTTTTAAGAGTCAGTTCGATTCGTCCTGGGATGAATATAAGTTCATTCCAACAAAAATTTTATAGAGGACATTTCTTCCTAGCACGAATATGGATTTCATTTGGATGAAAATTTTCCAGAGGACATTTCATCCTGGTACGAATTTGAGTTCGTCTAGACAAAAAAATTCCAGAGAGCATTTTTTCCTAGCACGAATATGAATTTCATCTGAACAAAAATTTTCCAGTGGAAATTTTGTCCTCGAAAAAATTTGAGTTCGTCTGGACAAAAATTTTCCAGAGAGCATTTTGTCCTGGCACGAATATTAATTTCATCTGAATGAAAATTTTCCTAGAGGACATTTCATCCTCGGACAAATAAAAAATTCGTCGTGGAGGATCAGGACTTAGAAAAATTTTCTTCGCTTCCAGTTCGTTCCATTGCTCTTCCATGGAGATAACTTACTTGATCCTCCTCTACAAACTATGTTCATCCCGTATGATCAGTGTAATTTTTTAAAGATCTCCTTAAGTGTGTGTGTGTGTGTGTGTGTGTGTGTGTGTGTGTGTGTGTGTGTTTATTTACTCAATTACAATCACTCCCTCTCAAACTTAATTCAAAGAAAAGTACAAGCTTCAATTTATAAAATATCTCATACTGAATTTGATTTGAAGCCTTCAGTAGTATGGAGTTTTATTTTCCTGAAATGTTAGTTCACACAAGAGGAAAAAAAAATCTTCCAAAAAGTGTTAAGAGATAACAACACATAAAACAATAATATTTTGAATCATCAAAATTATACAAGTTGCAAGAATGTAAAACATGCAAATAGCAACTCTATTAACATATCTTACTTCAAAAAATATTATTTCTCCTTTCATTCTTCCAATAAGTTCTCATGTTTGAGCAAAACCGATGTCATGCTCTTGCTCTCGCTCTCTTGGGTGTGCCAGGGCATTACCCTAGCCGCCCCTTCCGGTCCTTATGCCGCTCCTCCTCTGCATTTCATGCTGGGTGCTTCTTCTCAAGTGTCTTAGGGAAGCTTTCTTCTTCGTGTTTTTTTTACTCTTCGTGTTGTTTTCATTTTATTTCTTTTTATATGGTGCCTCCAAAATTTTGTGATCTTGAGTTTTTTGGTTGGATTCTCCCCTCTTTCTCTTAAGGATGCTCTTTCTAGTTCTTCGCCTTCTTCTATTGCCTTCCCTAAACTAAAGGTTTCTTATCATAGAGGTTTGCCTCCTCTATGGATTTTGGAGGTGGAAATCAAGTCACTGATTGCTCCTTTTGAATTTGCTATGGTTAGAAAATTTCCAGGCCATAGGCCATCCCTTGATGCAATTAGGGGATTCTTTTTCAAGCTTAAGCTTATTGTGGATGTTTCCATCACAGTTTTGTAATAGTGTAATGTTTTGATTAAGCTCTTTAACGACTTGGATTATTATAGGGTATTTTCTAATAGATCATATTTTGTGAGTAATTTCTATATGAAATTCATTAAATGGCAACCTACCTTGGATATTGAGATTGAATCGCCTATTATCCCCATACATATTTCCTTCCTTAACCTTTGGCCTCGTTTGTTTGCCTCGCTTATTCTTCATGGATTAGATTTGATTTTTAACGAACCCTTAAATCCAGATAATGCTACCTCCACTGGTTCACGTTCATCTATTGCGTGCATTTTAGTAGAACTGGATGTGTCCAAACAGCTCCTAGAAAAAATATGGATTAGATCGAATAATATTGGGTATCTTCAATTTGTGGTTTTAAAGAATTTTTTTAGTACTATGAGCATCGTTTAGCTTCGAGCCATTCGAAAGTTTGTTGTAGGATTCTTCACCCAAACCTTATTTCCTCTGCCTTGCCTCCTACTTCTAATTCGTTGGGGGAAGGTCGCCATGCTGGTACTGATTTTGCTATGAATGGTTTTTCTGAGCCCTTTAATGTCCCAATTATTTCCTCTCCTTTTACTATTTCTCCTATTTTCGAAGGTTCTCCTCGTGTGGTCACTGCATCGGGTGTTGTCCTAGATTATTTAATTTCTCCTGAATCTCTCTAGTTTCATGATCCAGTTGTAAATGTCCCTACTAATTGTGTGGATGATGAATTAGGGGTGTATGGTGGTGTGGATGGGGTTGTATCCCATAATTTGGTGCCTCCCAGTGTGGCTGGGTCGGGTAACAACTATTGTGCGAATGTCATTGATAGTCCCAGTTAGGTGGAGGAGGGGGTTCTTGAAAGTTTGTTAGGGATGTTAAGCCTTATAGAATTGGCCCTAGCTAACCAGGAGGGGGGGTGAATTAGTATTTTTAAAAAAAAAATTCAACAAAGGCACAATCTCATAAACCAAAATCACACCACTAGAAAGTAAGTGCAGAAATTAAAATGCGGAAGCAATAAAACAATAACACAGAAGTTTATAGTGGTTTGGTCAACTTTACCTACGTCCACTTCTTGGAGGTACCCTCCAAGTATTGCACTACAAAATGTGTCTCTCCTTTAGCCCACACAGCTAGGCGGAGAAGCCCTCACAAAAAAGTCCTTTTTGCCACTCCGGCAAGGCAGAGAACCTATCTCCTTTTGCTTCCTCCTTAAGCTGGCAGAGAACCACGATCAGTTGCTGAAAACCTTACCTCTACCGACCCTTTCACGGATGAGAAACTCTAGATGAAGAAGAAGCAGAGCGATCCTTGAAGAACCCTTGTGAATCCCCTCACAAGCTCCCCCTCACAAGATCCTCTCTCTCTCTCTCTCTCTCTCTCTCTCTCTCTCTCTCTCTCTCTCTCTCTCTCTCTCTCCTCAAGGTCTTCTCAGGTCAAGGCAGTAGCAAAAGCTTATTAAAAATGTTAAACAAGAGCTCTTTAAATAGAAGAGCTCCAAATGGGGCTCGTTAATTGCACTAGGCGACATTATCATCCAGGATGATAAGGACATCATCCTGGCCGATCAGTTCAAAATGTGGAACATCGGCCAGACCATCGCTCTGTTTGGGAGCTGAACGATTGAAAAATTGACTTGATTGTCTAGGCCGATCTCACGATCGTCCTGGATGATTAGTTATAATTAATGGAAAATCATCGTGATCATCACCCTGTTTGGGTGCTGGCCGATATTTATCGTCCAGGAGTCAACTAAGGTTTTGAATACATCGTCCTAGCCGATCCAGAGATCTTACAGGCCGATATGATCGTATCAATCATACCTTAATTACTCCCCTTAATTGTAGGATCAATTTAGGCATAATTTGTAATTTTGGCCAGGACGATCTTGGCTGATCCAAAGATCGTCCTGGCCGATTTCTAAAAATATAGTATATCTAAATTGAATAAGGCATAAAGTTCTTTCTATTTTGAGCTTATCGTCCTGGCCGATACAAGTATCGTCCAGGACGATCTGTTAATGACGGCTGCCTTTATTAAGAATCCTAATTATAGTCTATGTTTTGAACTCGATCGTCCAGGACGATACAAGGATCGTCCTGGCCGATGTGAGCAAAAAATAGAGATTCTAAGTCTCTCAAGTGTGTGTGTGTGTAGGGTTACTTAGTATCAGTCTCTTTGACATTGCAAACTGACTCAAGAAGAGAAAAAAGTAAAATACAGACTAACTCAACCCTAGCTAGCTACTAAATCTTGAACTTGCATCGTTTGTTAATCCGATCTTCGATTCCTGAAATGTTAGAAGAAATAGTCCAAGAGAATCAGTAGTGTTTGCGAATAATCAAAACATAAGCCATGAAATCAAGTTTACAACAATCTCCCCCTTTTTGATGATGGCAAAACACTACGAAGACAATCAGTAAAAAATATTAAATGATCGACAAGTGTAAAAACATCATAAACTTCTCCCCCTTTTGACAAATCAAAAAGGAGGAGGGAACAAAAAATAAAAGTAAACCATTTTTTTTTACCAAGGCATGAAGATGATGTAGTATTCCATATGATTGATTTTAAAAACATGTGGGTTAATGAGTTAACAACTTCAATAATCCAAAGAATGGTAGAATATCCAGTCATGGTTACCCTTAGCTCAGACGTTTTCTTAGGGTAGAATCGTCTTTTGAAATCAATGACCTTACTCAAAGAATCAATTGGATATGAGAAGAAGAATCCATACATCACTTGGTTTAAGAAAAGATATCATATAAAATAATGAACCAAAGTAAATCTGTCACAATCGAAAAAAAATCGAAGTCAAGCCTTTGATACATGAAAACTTCTAAGTTTTTAAAGGATTTGAAAAGAGAGAGAGCTTGCTTTTTAGTGTGCTCATTTTATGCCTCTTGTCAATTTATTGGTGCTTGTGCACATCTTTTGCTTTTTGATATGTAATTTTTTTAATTTGGCGTCATTGCGCATCTTTTGTTGGCATCATTGGCCAATTTTTTTTTATTTTCACAAGCTCCATTCTCTTTTACAACTCTTAAAAAGTGCTTAGTTGTGAGTATATCTTCTAGATATTAGAGAATAGGGGCTCTCTCTCTAACATAAGGAAGAATTATCACAAACAGAATCAATAATCAAAGACAAGAGTAACGAGGGATCTTGATGTGACAAAAAGACTTTAAGCATTATAAATATAAGATAGATTTGCTTAAGCAGGCTTAAGAAAAGATCTTACTTTCATACACATTCTTTAATTTGAAATAGATTTTTGATTAGAAAAGAAAACTATGCCACTAAAATAGGTTAGAGAAAGAGACACAATTACAAAATATTTTTACCATCTAAGAGATTAAGAAATGAAAAAACATTGACTACAAATTTTCAAAAGCAAGGACAAGACATATGATATCATTTCAACGATGATTTTGAAAACTAAACTTTTAAAAAGCTTACAAAAGAAAGTAAAACACACCAAAAAAACTAAGAGCAAAGCAGAGGAAAAAAAAACAAAGAGCAAAAGAAAGAAAACAAGTTAACAGAAAAAGAACAAAAGCAAAATAAAGCAAATTAAAGATCAAGTTTTATGCATTTATATCAATCACACCCAATCTGGTCCTTAAAGAACTGAAAGTATAGAAGGCCAGTGGTTTAATAAAGATGTCAGCCAGTTGATTTTCAGTTGTCACATGGTGTAAATCAATGTCTCCCTTAGTCACATGATCTCTAATAAAGTGATGCCTAAGATCAATGTGCTTAGTCCTTAAATGTTGAATAGGATTCTTAGAGATGCATATGGCACTAGTATAGTCACAAAAGATTAAGATGGTGTCTACAGGTAATCCTAAATCCAATACCTATTGTTTCAACCAAAGGACTTGGGCCACACAACTTCCAAGAGCAATGTACTCAGCTTCAGTAGTGAAAAGTGCAACAGAGTTTTGTTTCCTACTAGACCATGAAATCAAAGACTGTCCTATGAATTGACAAGTTCCTGAAGTGCTTTTTTTATCCACCTTGCTTCCTAGAAAATCAGAGTCAGAAAATCCAATAATCTCAAAAGAGGTGCTGTGTCTAGAGTACCAAATCCCTAAGCCTTTGGTCCCCAACAGGTATCTAAAAATTCTCTTAACTACAGTCAGATGGGACTCCTTAGGGTCAGCTTGAAATCTAACACAAAGGCAAACACTAAATATTATATCAGGTCGGCTCGCAGTCAAGTAAAGTAAGGATCCAATCATACCTCTATACTTCTTCTGATCAACAGACTTACCACTTGGGTCCTTAACCAATGGAGAACTAGAAGTCATGGGAGTGTTAATTGGCTTAGCTTTGTCCATCTCATACTTCTTCAAAATGTCCTTTATGTATTTAGTTTGATTTAAAAAGGTTCCATCCTCCAATTATTTTATGCTAAACCCCAAAAAGTAGGACAACTCTCCCATCAAACTCATCTCAAACTCTCTACTTATTATTTTAGAAAACTCATCACACAATTTCTTATTAAAAGATCTAAAGAGTATATCATCCACATAAATCTGAACAATGAGTAAATCATCTCCAACTCTCTTAAGAAAAAGGGTGGTATCTACGCTCCCCTTGACAAACTTCCTTTCTAGTAAGAATGTGCTAAGCCTCTCATACCAAGCACTTGGTGCCTGCTTTAATTCATACAAAGCCTTTTTTAATTTAAAAACATTATTTGGAAATTGGGAACTCTCAAATCCTGGGGGTTGTTCTACAAACACATCTTCTTTTATTTCCCCATTTAAAAAGACACTCTTGACATCCATTTGAAAAATCTTAAATCCTTTTATAACATACAAAGGCTAATAGCACTCTAATGGCTTCCAATCTAGCTACAGGGTCAAAAGTCTCCTCAAAGTCTATCCCTTCTATTTGGTTATACCCCTTAGCCACCAATCTTGCTTTATTCCTAACCACCACTCATGAATCATTCACCTTGTTCTTAAAGACCCACTTTGTCCCAACTACACTTTGACCCTTAGGTTTTTCTACAAGCTCCCAAACATCATTCCTAATAAATTGATTTAATTCTTCTTGCATTGCTAAAATCCAAAACTCATCAGTAATGGCTTGGTTAATGGTTGTGGGTTCATTCATTGAGATAAAGGCAGAGTGGTTCACCTCCTTCCTAAGTCCATGTATAGTCTTAATTCCACTAGAAGGGTCTCCTAAGATCAAATCCTTGGGGTGACTTGTAGAGTATCTCCAATCTCTAATCAATGTGTGAGAAGGTCCAACCCTTTCATAAAAATCAATATTTTCTACTCCTTAGGTGACTTCTCCTACTTCTTCATTATTTTGGTGTTCTAACCACTTCCCTAAATTTTCTACTCCACTTGTAATCTCTCCAACATCATCATCATCTTCAACTCCAGATTTCTTAGGATCAGACTCATCAAATACTACATGGGTTCTCTTCCACCATCAAAGTTCTCTTGTTAAACACCCTAAAAGACTTCCCAACACTAGAATATCCCAAGAATACTCCTTCATCATATTTAGGATCAAATTTTCCCAAGTGAGACTTCACATTATTGTGAATAAAAATCTTACAACCAAAGACATGAAGGTGGGAAAGATTGGGTGTCCTACCCTTAAGGATCTCATTGGGTGTCTTTTCTAATTTGGCTCTAACGTTCACCCTATTCAACACATAACAAGCTGTGTTAACCGCTTCAGCACAAAAGTATTTTGGAAGTGAATACTCAACAAGCATGGCTCTAGTGAATTCCACCAAGGTTCGGTTCTTCCTTTCAGCTACCCCGTTCTGCTAAGGAGTCCTAGGAGCTGAGAAGTTGTGGCTAATCCCTTTGTCCTCACAAAAATCACCAAATCTTTCATTCTCAAACTCTCCCCCATGATCACTATGGATGGTCAGTATCTCACAACCTAGCTTTTTCTGAATCCAAGTAGAAAATGTTTTAAACTCCTCAAAAGACTCATTTTATGTGAAAGAAATCTAGTCCAGGTGAACCTCGAGTAGTCATTAACAATTACAAATCCATAGACTTTCCCTCCCAAGCTAGCAGTGGTAATGGGTCCAAATAAATCCATGTGAAGGACTTCTAAAGGTCTAGAGGTGCTAATGTCCTTAATGGGGTGAAAGGTGGAGTGGACTTGCTTTCCTAGTTGGCAGGCATCACAAAGGTGGTCTTTTGAAAACTTGAGTTTGGGGACACCTCTAACTAGGTCTTTTTGGGTCACTTTCCTGAGGGTTTTCATACTTGCATGACATAGTCTCCGGTGCCACAACCATGAATCATCAATTTCTATTTTAAAGCAAAATGAAGCAGCACATTCAATGTTATTTAAATCAAGCATGTAGACGTTGTTGATCCTCTTTCCCTGTAAAATAGTATTGTTACTTAAACTTACAATGCATAAATTTGCAAAGAATTACACAATGAAGCCTTTGTCACAAAGTTGACTCATGCTGAGCAAGTTGTGCTTAAATCCATCTACAAGAAAAACATTTTCAATCATAAGGTTCTTGGAATTATCAATTATACCTGAGCCTACCACCTTCCTGGTGGTGTTGTCTCCAAGAGTAACCTTGCCTCCAGTCCTGGACTCTAGTACCACAAACTGATTGAAATCACCAATCATATGTCGAGAGCATCCGCTGTCTAGGTACCACATACTCTCACGAGGCCTTTTGTGAGAGCATGCCTGCAAGATTATCAAATCTCAGATATAGGAACCCAAATAGGTTTGAGTCCCTTCTTATGAAAAGTAGAATGTAATGCATGTGTGGTATGCTGTGGATATGCACCTTAGGTCCCCACACCCAATGTGTACTATGGTGAACTGTGCAAGTGTGTGAGATGTATCCTAGCATGCCACATCAAAAACATCTAACTCTAGAAAAGGATTTCTTAAATGGTTTGAATTATAATGCCTCTTCCTAGGTTTTGGCTCTTGATTAAGTATTGGTGTCATCCTAGTGTTCTTAATTATTTCCAAATCATTTTTAATCCTCAAGTTTGTACTTTTTAAAATATCGTAATCAATCCTCAAATTCTTCTCCATCTCTTTAATTTTCTTATAATCAGATTCAAGTGATGTGTGTGAAACTTTTAATGCATCATGCTTTTCAACTAATTCACAAAGATCTTTATTTAACTCATCAAATTCATCAAGTAAAGTCATAAGATTTGAATCAATTGTTTGATGATCTTTAGTTAAAATTTCATGCTCTTTTTGTAGATTCAAGAATTCTAATTTTAAGCTAGCATGGGTTTTCTTTAGTTTCCTATATGATGCATGAATCTTTTCTGAAACTTCAAGAAGTTGATCATAGGAAAGTTCACATACCTCATCTTGATCGATATTATCATCTACCATCAAGCACAGTTTTGATGTCTCATCTTCTGGTTCTGTCTCCGATGAGTGCGATGCAAAATCCTCCTAAAATACTTTTTGTAGTCTTTTCTTGTCCTTTCTGTACTTGGGTTTCTCCTCACCCTTTCCTTTACTTGTGTGATCTTGAAGTATAGGATAATCAGCTTTCACATGGCTGGGGTTCCTGCATTCATAGCAAACAATATCAGAAGATCCTTTGGAATACTTATGATCCTTATATTTTCTCCAATGATGCTTGTGTTTCTTCCTTAGAAAGCTTTTGAATTGCCTTGTGATTAAGTCAAATTCCTCGCATTCAGATCCGGAAGATTCAGAATCCGATTTGTGCGCCTTCAGTGCAACTATTTTCTCTTTCTTCTTCTCACCTGCATCAAGATTTTTTTGATTCACCCCTTTCTTGTAAGCAATGAGTGAGCCAAGTTATCAATAGAATAAGTGTTTAAATCCTTACATTCAATGATTGCAGTGATTTTTGCATCATATGACGAAGGCAAGCATCTCAAAATTTTGTTCACTTTTTCATAGTTTGAAAGTTCTCTTCCTAATGCATGCAGTGAAGTAACTATCTGTGTAAACCTAATATACATGTCAGAAATAGATTCAGATGGTTTCATACGAAAAAGTTCGTAGTCATGCAAGAGAATATTCAAATGAGATTGCTTCACTTCATTGGTTCCTTCATAAGTGATACATAACCTATCCCAAATCTCTTTACCAGTTGAACAAGTAGAAACGTGCATGTAATCCTCAGATTTTAAAGTACAGAAAAAATAGTTAAAACATTTTGCATTTAGTTGAGCTAAATTTCTTTCATCAAAAGTCTATTCATTAAAAGCAACTTCAGTTTTAACACCATTAATTTCACGAGAAGGTGGAGAATAACCTTCTTTGATAAACATCCACATGCAATAGTCAGTTGATTGTAAAAAAGTAGACAAGCGGGATTTCCAGAAATCAAAAGGTAAATTGTCAAACAAGGGAGGTCGTATAATCGAATAACCTTCAGTAGTGTTTCTATTCCCAAAGTTAGCAATGGATCTAATTCAAAAAGTTTTCAAACTTAAATTTTTGAATCCCGCTCTGATACCACTTGAAAGTTCGTTAGGGATGTTAATGTTTAGGAAAGTTGTTATTTGCATATTTTACATTCTTGCAACTTGTATAGTTTTGATGATTCCAAATATTATTGTTTTATGTGTTGTATCTCCTAACATTTTTTGGAATATTAGTTTTTGCTCTTGTGTGTACTAATATTTCAGAAAAATTGAACTCCATACTACGAAGACTTCAAATCAAATTCAGCATGAGATACTTTGTGAATTTGAAGCTTGTACTTTTTATTTGAATTAGATTTGAGAGGGAGTGTTTATAATTGAGTGAATAAATTCACAGACACTATAGAAGATCTTGAAATGTTTTTGTACTGATCGTACGGGATGAACATTGTTTGTACTGGACGATCAGATCAGTTATCTCCTTGTAAGAGCAATGGAACGAACAGAAACTGCCCAAGGAAAATTTTCTAAGTCATGTTCGTACGGGGCAAAATTAATTATCATCGGGACGATTTGATCTCTGTAAGAATTTCATCCCAAACGAAATTAATTATCATCAGGACGATTTGCTCTCTAGACGAATTTCGTCCAGACGATCGCAATTTCGTACAGACGATCAAACCGACTTAAGACAGTTTCGTGAGTCAGTTCTGAAGTTTTTGGAACCGACATTATGAATATTGTTCGTCTGGACGAACCTAGTTCGTACATACGATTAGCGTGTACGAAATTATTTCGTACACATATGCAAACAGGTTAGTTTCAAGGCTTTTAAGAAAAATTGTTCGGGATGATTTTCAATCGTACGGGACGATCATGTTCAACATAACTCTAAATTTGCCATTTTTTGGATGATTTTTCATGTCCTTTCTATATAAGGAGACCTAGAAACTATTACAAGTATCTTTGGAGTTGTTTTCTCTTGAGAGGGATCATTGAGAGTGAGAGTTTGGGAGAGATTGTAAGAGTGAAGAGTGAGAGATCAAGTGAGGGGTTTGTGAGGGATTCACAAGGTTACTTGAAGAAGAAGATGTCTTTGTTTCTTCCCATCTCCTTTGAAGGCTCTCAAGTGAAGTTCAACAACATCGATCTGGTTCTCTGCCGACACTTGGAGAGTGTAAAAGGACGACAAAGTGTATCTTTGACAACCATTGTGTCTTCGTTCTTTGGGAGAAAACTAGAAGAGAGAACTTGAAAGGGAGAGAGGAAAGGGTGGAGTTTGAGAGGGAGAAGATTCTTGAAGGGGATTTCAAGGGAGTGTGGAGGGGATATTCACAAGGTTGCACCGGCAAACTTGCACCTCAGTACCATCAGATTCAAGGGTCGTCTTGAGGGAAGTTTTGGCAAGAAGACGATCTCTTTGGTGTCAAAGAATCCGGCTACTCCGCCGCACCGGGGAAGGTGAAAGTGATTTTGTACAGGCTTCTCCGTCTTGCTGTGGAGGCAAAAGGAGAGTCACTTTGTGGTATTAGTGCAATACTCGAAGGGTGCCTCCGGGGAGTGGACGTAGGTCAAGGTTTGACCGAATCACTATAAATCTGGTGTGTTCTTTCTTATTGTTCTTACGCATTTAATTTCATTGCAAGTTGTTTACTCTGGTTGAAAAGTTTATTTTTTAAACTTTAAATTTAACTTGCATTAATAATTAAAAAGGTTTTCTAAAAATCCAAGAGTAGAAGTATAATTTTTTAAATTACCAATTCACCCCCCCCCCCCCCCTTGGTTAGCCTTGGGACATTCAATTAGGCTTAACATCCTAATTCATATTGAACGAGTTCCATCAAGTGGTATTAGAGCTTTGTTTCAAAATCATAAGTTTATACTACTTTTTGAAAAATGAGTATGGCTAATTTTAGAAATCATAAATTATTAGATGGATATTCGATTGTTAGACCACCTTTATTTGAAAATATTTCTTTTGATTTTTGGAAAATTTGAATGTCTACTTTCTTACAATCAACAGATTATGGAATGTGGCATATGATTCAAAATGGTTATTCTATACCGTCACGTATTATAGATGGAATCAAAACTGATACACCTTTTTCTAAATGGAGTAGAGTAGTATAAATTTATGCTGAAGTAAATGCTAAATGTATGATTTGTTTGTTCTGTGCTTTAAATTTGGAAGATTATATGAGAATCTCAATATGTACTATCGGCAAGGAAATTTGGGACAGTTTATGCATTACATATGAAGGTACTAGTGAAGTCAGGCAATCTAAGTTGAATTTTTTGATGAATGACTATGAACTCTTTAGCATGAAACCTTATGAGATGATCTTAGACATGTATACTAGGTTTATTCAAATTGTAACATCATTGCATGCTTTAGGTAAAGAATTTTCAAACTTTGAAATAGTCAATAAAATTCTACGTTGTTTACTAGACAAGTTTGATGCCAGAGTTGTTGCTATTTGCGAATCCAAAAATTTGAATGAATATTTTATTAATAATTTGATTGGCTCACTCATTGCCTACGAGCAATATTTGGGTCAAAGACTTTTGGATGCAGGTGAAACAATAATGCTAAAAGCGGAAGACATGGAGAAAAGTTGCTTAGTTGGTGAGGAAAGCGATGACTTAACAAGCAAATTGAAAAGTCCACTAAAGCACAACCATAAGCATCAACAAAAGTGAAATAAAGGTAAAAATAGTAAGAATGTTCAGATTTCTTCAAATATTATTTGCTTTGGATGTAGGAAATATGGACATCTGAAATGTAAGTTCCCTAATTTGAGAACTCTTCCTACTAAAGAAAAGGGCAAAGCTAAGCAAATTATAAAATGGGAAAATAATGAAAAGTAAAAAATCTCCTGGGTAGATCTAGCTTCTGAATCATCAGACCAGGAGCAAAATGATATTTAAACCCTTTTGTTTATGTGTTTTTATGTGTATATATTTTTTTATTTATTGTGTTTTTATTTTTGTTTGTTTTATGTGTTTTTTTATTTTTAATTTTTGTGTGTTTTGTATGATTTTGAGATATTTTTATATCAGATTCCATGTTTCTTGTTGTGATACATTTGGAATGTGATATGAAGATTTTTATAGTTTGTGTACTTGTATTTTGTTTAGTGTTTTTCTATTCTTTTATTACTTTAGATTTTTTTTTTGTTTAAGAGTTTTTGTTCTGTGTTTGAAATGTTCGTTAGCCTATATGAAAAACACTTAAATTTTTAATCTTACAAGTGCTATACTTTAAACTGCAACATAAAACTGAATTCATTAGAAAATCTAATTTTTCTAAATTTATGTTGTGTTTATAACTTGATATTATTAAGATTGTCAATTTCATGTCTCTTATTTAGACTACAATATTATTATTGCAATTGTGATGTTTTCTTATTTTATATTTCACTTATTAATTAATATTTATGCACTTAGAAAGATTTGAAATTTTAGATTATTGATTTTGGAAAGAATACAATTACTCTTGAAAAATTATACAAATGAATAAAAATCAAAAGGAATGCGCAAATGTTCGCAAATGTGAAAAAGAGGCACAAAATAAGGCCAATGTAAAAAGATGCACAAAAATATGCCATAAATTTGAAAAAGATGCGCAAAGCATCACATGTGATAGTTTTCTTCTTTCCAGATTCTTTTAATCTTTTAATTCAAATTAATCTTATGTTCATTTATATTTTTATTGAAATTTGAAATATACAATTTTTAATACATCTTTCTTGCAATGATTTTCTTTATCTCAATGTCTAAATTAAATCATGTCTTTGATAAATTCTTCTTAGTTACATTGTTATATCACTTCTTAAATTCTATGAATTTTATGATTTTGCTAATGTTTTAATTTTATTTGCATACCTTATGTCAATCACTTTAAAGGTTAAATTTTTAAATGATTTTTATATGTCTGCTTACATTTCTAGTCTTTTTTCTTCTTCACTTTTTGATGTTGTCAAAAAGGGAGAGAAATTGTTTGTCGTGTCTTGTGTATTCGTATCGTTGTGTGTTTATTTTGTTTAGTGTATGTGTGTTTGTTTTGTTTTGTTTTGTATTTCAAAAAATTAAAAAAATAAAAATAATTTTAATGCCTCCTTATTTTCATATGTTCATTAATTCAGGAGGAGTTTAGGAGATTCTTAGAATTTGAAATTATACAAACAATAATTATTTTTCCATCATCAAAAAGGGGGAGATTGTTAGGAAAGTTGCTATTTGCATATTTTACATTCTTGCAACTTGTATAGTTTTGATGATTCCAAACCTTAGTGTTTTATGTGTTGTATCTCCTAACATTTTTTAGAATATTTATTTTTGCTCTTGTGTGTACTAATATCTCAGGAAAATTGAACTCCAGACTACGAAGACTTCAAATCAAATTCAGCATGAGATACTTTGTGAATTTGAAGCTTGTACTTTTTATTTGAAATAAATTTGAGAGGGAATGTTTGTAATTGAGTGAATAAATTCACACACACTATAGGAGATCTTGAAAAGTTTTTGTACTAATCGTACGGGATGAACATTGTTCGTACTGGATGATCTGATCAGTTATCTCCTTGTAAGAGCAATGGAACGGACAGAAACTGCCCAAGGAAAATTAATTATCGTCGTGACGATTTGCTCTCTGTAAGAATTTCATCCCAAATGAAATTAATTATCGTCAGGACGATTTGCTCTCTAGACGAATTTCGTCCAGATGATCGCAATTTCGTACAGACGATCAAACCGACTTAAGGCAGTTTCGTGAGTCAGTTTTGAAGTTTTTGGAATCGACCTTATGATAACTGTTCGTATATACGAACCTAGTTCGTATATACGAACCTAGTTCGTATATACGAACCTAGTTCGTATATACGAACCTAGTTCGTATATACGAACCTAGTTCGTACATACGATTAGCTTGTACGAAATTATTTCGTACACATATACAAATAGGTTTGTTTGAAGGCTTTTAAGTAAAATCGTCCGAGATAATTTTCGATCGTACGGGACGATCATGTTCAACATAACTTGAAATCTACCATTTTTGGACGGTTTTTCATGTCCTTTCTATATAAGGAAGCCTAGAAACTATTACAAGTGCCTTTGGAGTTGTTTTCTCTTAAGAGGGATCATTGAGATTGAGAGTTTGAGAGAGATTGTAAGAGTGAAGAGTGAGAGATCAAGTGAGGTGTTTGTGAGGGATTCACAAGGTTACTTGAAGAAGAAGATCTCTTTGTTTCTTCCCATCTCCTTTGAAGGCTCTCACGTGAAGTTCAACAACATTTGTCCGGTTCTCTGCCGACACTTGGAGAGTGTAAAAAGACGACAAAGTGTATCTTTGTCAACCATTGTGTCTTCATTCTTTGGGAGAAAACTAGAAGAGAGAACTTGAAAGGGAGAGAGGAAAGGGTGGAGTTTTAGTGGGATAAGATTCTTGAAGGGGATTACAAGGGAGTGTGGAGGGGATATTCACACGGTTGCTCCGGCGAACTTGCACCTCAGTACCATCGGATTCAAAGGTCATCTTGTGGGAAGTTTTGGCGAGAAGAAGATCTCTTTGGTGTCAAAGAACCTGGCTACTCGGCCGCACCGGGGAAGGTGAAAGTTATTTTGTACAGGCTTCTCCGCCTTGCTGTGGGGGCAAAAGGAGAGTCACTTTGTGGTATTAGTGCAATACTCAGAGGGTGCCTCCGGGGAGTGGACATAGGTCGTTTGACCGAACCACTATAAATCTGGTGTGTTCTTTCTTATTTTTCTTACATATTTAATTTCATTGCAAGTTGTTTACTCTAGTTGAAAAGTTTATTTTTTAAACTTTAAATTTAACTTGCATTAATAATTAAAAAGATTTTCTAAAAAACTAAGAGTAGAAGTATAATTTTTTAAATTACCAATTCAACCCCCCCCCCCCCCCCCCCTTCGGTTAGCCTTGGCACATTCAATTAGGCTTAACATTCAAATTCATATTGAACGAGTTCCATCAAGTGGTATCAGAGTTTTGTTTCAAAATCATAAGTTTAGACTACTTTTTGAAAAACAAGTATGACTAATTTTAGAAACCATAAATTATTAGATGGATATTCGATTGTTAGACCACCTTTATTTGAAAATATTTCTTTTGATTTTTGGAAAATTTGAATGTTTACTTTCTTACAATGAATAGATTATCGAATGTGGCATATGATTTAAAATGGTTATTCTGTATTGTCACGTATTATTGATGGAATCAAAACTGATACACCTTTTTCTGAATGTAGTAGAGTAGAAAAAATTTATGCTGAATTAAATGCTAAATGTATGAATTGTTTGTTCTGTGCCTTAAATTTGGAAGATTATATGAGAATCTCTACACATACTACCGGCAAGGAAATTTGGGACAGTTTATGCATTACATATGAAGGTACTAGTGAAGTCAAGCAATCTAAGTTGAATTTTTTTATGCATGACTATGAACTCTTTAGCATGAAACCTTATGAGACGATCTTAGACATGTATATTAGGTTTATTCAAATTGTAACATCATTGCATGCTTTAGGTAAAGAATTTTCAAACTTTGAAATAGTCAATAAAATTCTACATTGTTTACTTGACAAATTTGATGCCAAAGTTGTTGCTATTTGCGAATCCAAAAATTTGAATGAATATTTTATTAATAATTTGATTGGCTCACTCATTGCCTACGAGCAATATTTGGGTCAAAGGCTTTTGGATGCAGGTGAAACAATAATGCTAAAAGCAAAAGACATTGAGAAAAGTTGCTTTGTTGGTGAGGAAAACGATGACTTAACAAGCAAATTAAAAAGTCCACTAAAGCACAAGCATAAGCATAAACAAAAGTAGAATAAAGGTAAAAATGGTAAGAATGTTTAGATTTCTTCAAATATTATTTTCTTTGGATGTAGGAAATCTGGACATCTGAAAAGTAAGTGCACTAATTTGAGAACTCTTCCTACTAAAGAAAAGGGCAAAGCTAAGCAAATTATAAAATGGGAAAATAATGAAAAGCTAAAAATCTCCTGGGTAGATCTAGCTTCTGAATCATCAGACCAGGAGCAAAATGATGTTTAAACCCTTTTGTTTATGTGTTTTTGTGTGTATATTTTTTTTATTTGTTGTGTTTTTATTTTTGTTTGTTTTATGTGTTTTTCTATTTTTAATTTTTGTGTGTTTTGTATGATTTTGAGATATTTTCATATTGGATTCCATGTTTCTTGTTATGATACATTTGGAATGTGATATGAAGATTTTCGTAGTTTGTGTACTTGTATTTTGTTTAGTACTTTTCTATTCTTTTATTGCTTTAGATTTTTTTATTTTTTGTTTAAGAGTTTTTGTTCTGTGTTTGAAATGTTTGTTAGCCTATGTGAAAAACCCTTAAATTTTTGATCTTACAAGTGCTATACTTTGAACTACAACATAAAATTGAATTCATTAGAAAATCTATTTTTTAAAAATTTATGTTGTGTTTATAACTTGATATTATTAAGATTGTCAATTTCATGTCTCTTATTTAGACTACAATATTATTATTGCAATTGTGATATTTTCTTATTTTGTATTTCACTTATCAATTAATATTTATGCACTTAGAAATATTTGAAATTTTAGATTATTTTTTTTGGAAAGAATACAATTACTCTTGAAAAATTGTACAAATGTACAAAAATCAAAAGGAATGCGCAAAAGTTCGTAATTGTGAAAAAGAGGCACAAAATAAGCCCAATGTAAAAAGATGCACAAAAATGTGTCATAAATTTGAAAAAGATGTGCAAAGCGCCACATGTGGTAGTTTTTTTCTTTCCAGATTCTTTTAATCTCTTAATTCAAATTAATCTTATGTTCATTTATATTTTTATTGAAATTTG
The DNA here is from genome assembly GCA_019514585.1 of Dendrobium officinale. NCBI lineage: Eukaryota > Viridiplantae > Streptophyta > Magnoliopsida > Asparagales > Orchidaceae > Dendrobium > Dendrobium officinale. Next base: position 30,547,639 of record CM033683.1, read on the forward strand.
AAATATACAATTTTTAATACATCTTTCTTGCAATGATTTTGTTTATCTCAATGTCTAAATTGAATCATGTCTTTGATAAATTCTTCTTAGTTACAATGTTATATCACTTCTTAAATTCTATGAATTTTATGATTTTGCTAATGTTTTAATTTTATTTGCATACCTTATGTCAATCACTTTAAAGGTTAAATTTTTAAATGATTTTCATATGTCTGCTTACATTTCTAGTCTTTTTCTTCTTCACTTTTTGATGTTGTCAAAAAGGGGGAGAAATTATTTGCGGTGTCTTGTGTCTTCGTATCGTTGTGTGTTTGTTTTGTTTAGTGTATGTGTGTTTGTTTAATTTTGTTTTGTATTTTAAAAAATTTTAAAAACAAAAAAAATTTTAATGCCTCCTTATTTTCATATGTTCATTAATTCAGGGGGAGTTTAGGAGATTCTTAGAATTTGAAATTATACACATAATAATTATTTTGCCATCATCAAAAGGGGGAGATTGTTAGGAAAGTTGCTATTTGCATATTTTACATTCTTGCAACTTGTATAGTTTTGATGATTTCAAACATTATTGTTTTATGTATTGTATCTCTTAACATTTTTTAGAATATTTGTTTTTGCTCTTGTGTGTACTAATATTTCTGGAAAATTGAACTCCAGACTACGAAGACTTCAAATCAAATTCAGCATGAGATACTTTGTGAATTTGAAACTTGTACTTTTTATTTGAATTAAATTTGAGAGGGAGTGTTTGTAATTGAGTGAATAAATTCACACACACTATAGGAGATCTTGAAAAGTTTTTGTACTGATCGTACGGGACGAACATTGTTTGTAATGGACGATCAGATCAGTTATCTCCTTGTAAGAGCAATGCAACGGACAGAAACTACCCAAGGAAAATTTTCTAAGTCATGTTCGTTCAGGACGAAATTAATTATCGTCGGGACGATTTGCTCTCTGTAAGAATTTCATCCCAAACAAAATTAATTATCGTCAGGACGATTTGCTCTCTAGACGAATTTTGTCCAGACGATCACAATTTCATACAGACGATCAAACCGACTTAAGACAGTTTCGTGAGTCAGCTCTGAAGTTTTTGGAACTGGCCTTATGATAACTGTTCGTCTGGACGAACCTAGTTCGTACAGACGATTAGTGTGTATGAAATTATTTCGTACACGTATGCAAACAGGTTCATTTCAAGGCTTTTAAGTAAAATCGTCCAGGATGATTTTCGATCGTACGAGATGATCATGTTCAACATAACTTTAAATCTGCCATTTTTTGGAAGGTTTTTCATGTCCTTTCTATATAAGGAGTCCTAGAAACTATTACAAGTGCCTTTGGAGTTATTTTCTCTTGAGATGGATCATTGAGACTGAGAGTTTGGGAGAGATTGTAAGAGTGAAGAGTGAGAGATCAAGTGAGGGGTTTGTGAGGGATTCACAAGGTTACTTGAAGAAGAAGATCTCTTTGTTTCTTCCCATCTTCTTTGAAGGCTATCAAGTGAAGTTCAACAACATTGGTCCGGTTCTCTGCCAACAATTCAAGAGTGTAAAAGGATGACAAAGTGTATCTTTGACAACCTTTGTGTCTTTGTTCTTTGGGAGAAAACTAGAAGAGAGAACTTGAAAGGGAGAGAGGAAAGGGTGGAGTTTGAGAGGGAGAAGATTCTTGAAGGGGATTTCAAGGGAGTGTGGAGGGGATATTCACACGGTTGCTCTGGCGAACTTGCACCTCAGTACCATTGGATTCAAGGGTCGTCTTGAGGGAAGTTTTGGCGAGAAGAAGATCTCTTTGGTGTCAAAGAACCCGGCTACTCCGCCGCACCGGGAAAGGTGAAAGTGATTTTATACAGGCTTCTCTGCCATGCTGTGGGGGCAAAAGGAGAGTCACTTTGTGGTATTAATGCTATACTTGGAGGGTGCCTCCGGGGAGTGGACGTAGGTCAAGGTTTGACCGAACCACTATAAATCTGGTGTGTTCTTTCTTATTTTTCTTACGCATTTAATTTCATTGCAAGTTATTTACTCTGGTTGAAAAGTTTATTTTTTAAACTTTAAATTTAACTTACATTAATAATTAAAAATGTTTTCTAAAAATCCAAGAGTAGAAGTATAATTTTTTAAATTTCTAATTCACCCCCCCCCCTCTTCGTTAGCCTTGGGACATTCAATTAGGCTTAACATCTTAATTCATATTGAACGAGTTCCAACAGTTAAGCCCTATAGAACTGGTCAAAACTAACCAAGAGAGGGGTTTTAAAAATTCTTTTCAACAAAGGCACAATCTCATAAACCAAAATCACACCACAAAATAGTAAGTGCGGAAATAAAAATGCGGAAGCAATAAAACAATAACATAGAAGTTTATAGTGGTTTGGTCAACTTGACCTACGTCTACTCCTTGGAGGCACCCTCCAAGTATTGCAATACAAAATGTGTCTCTCCTTTAGCCCCTACAGCTAGGCAGAGAAGCCCTCACAAAGAAGTCCTTTTTGCCACCACGGCAAGACAGAGAACATATCTCCTTTTGCTTCCTCCTGAAGCTGGCAGAGAACCACGATCAGTTTCTGAAAACCTTACCTCTACCGACCCTTTCACGGACGAGAAACTCTAGTCTAAGAAGAAGCAGAGCGATCCTTGAAGCACCCTTGTGAATCCCCTCAAAAGCTCCCCCTCACAAGATCCTCTCTCTCTCTCTCTCTCTCTCTCTCTCTCTCTCTCTCTCTCTCTCTCTCTCTCTCTCTCTTTCTATCCTCAAGGTCTTCTCAGGTCAAGGCAGCAGCAAAAGCTTATTAAAAACGTTGAACAAGAGCTCTTCAAAAAGAAGAGCTCCAAAGGGACTCATTAATTGCACTTAGCCGACATTATCATCAAGGACGATAAGGACATCGTCCTGGCCGATCAGTTCAAAATGTGGAACATCGGCCAGACCATCACCCTGTTTGGGTGCTAGACGATTGAAAAATTAACTTGATCGTCCAGGCAGATCTCACGATCGTCCTGATCGATTAGTTATAATTAGTGGAAAATCATCCAGATCATCGCCCTGTTTGGGTGCTGGCCGATATTTATCGTCCAGGAGTTAACTAACATTTTGAATACATCATCCTAGCCAATCCAGAGATCATCCAGGCCGATATGATCGTATCAATCATACCTTAATTACTCCCCTTAATTGCAGGATCAACTTAGCTATAATGTGTAATTTCGTCCAGGCCGATCCAAAGATCATCCTGGCCGATTTCTAAAAATATAGTATGCCTAAATTGAATAAGGCGGCAAGTTCTTTCTGTTTTGAGCTTATCATCTTGGCCGATATAAGTATCATCTAGGATGATTTGTTAATGACGGCTGCCTTGATTAAGAATCCTGATTAGAGTCTCTATTTTGAACTCGATCGTCCAGGACGATCGTCCAGGATGATACAAGGATCGTCCTGGACGATGTGAGCAAAAATAGAGATTCTAAGTCTCTCAAGTGTGTGTGTGTAGGGTTACTTAGTATCAGTCTCTTTGACATTACAAGCTGTCTCAAGAAGAGAAAAAAGTAAAATACAGACTGACTCAACCCTAGCTAGCTACCCAATCTTGAACTTGCATCGTTTGTTCATCTGATCTTCGATTCCTGAAATGTTAGAAGAAATAGTCCAAGAGAATCAGTAGTGTTTGCCAATCATCAAAACATAAGCCATGAAATCAAGTTTGCAACAGTTCTGACTGTTGGAAAATTTGGTGAATCAGCTGTGGTTATTGATGGGGATGAGGAGAAGGCTCTAGTGGAGGTGGATAATTTGATTACCAATTTGGTTAGATGGCAATGTGATTTGTTGAAGGATGACATGTCAATTGAAAGTGAGGAGGATGATAGCAATTTTGAAACGGGCACGCTAGATAACTTCATTTCACAATGTAAACATAAATCTAAGAAGAGATGATTTTCTCTTAGCCTAGTCTGAATGGTTTTGATTGTAGTACTTGGGAGGATGAGAGTATTTTTGTTGTTTTGGTTGCCATGTCGGTTCATTTAGTTCCAACATGGACGATAAGGAAGCAGCTCTCCTGTAAGCGTTGTTGATGGCCAGGGTTGGTTGGCAGCCTGGGTGGCTCATTTTGCAGATTTGGCTACTTCTCATTTTTTATTTTGTTGTCTCCCATGGATGGCCCCACCCAGCAACCCGGTGCTAGTCTGAGTCTTCAAGTTATTATGCCTCCCATCCATTTATTAGTTTACATTGCTTCTTGTATTTTTCTATGTAATTTATTTATGTGGCCCTGTGTGGGGTCTTTGATTGTATCCATTCCCTTTAATGACATCTGTTTTGTTAAAAAAAAGGTTCTCATGTTTGAGTCGCTTAAGTTTGCTAGTAAAGCTAAGTATCCTTCATGGACAAGTTTCAATCGAATTGCTAATTCTCATCTTTCAACTGAATTTAAGAGATTTATTAAATTCAAATAAAAATTTTTATTTTTACTGCAAATGAAATCAATTTATCATAATATGAATTAATTTTGTATTTATCTGATTACCATTGAATTTTTTTTGTTTTGTAAAGTGATATTATAATGCAATGCGAACTACCTACCTATATTTTTAAAATTGAACATCTCTCATATTTGGTATCAATTTTATATTGTCATTTCTATGTTGAAGAATATTATGAGAAAAAAAAAATTACTCAATTATTTCTTATTTTAAGATCATTAAATCTAAATTAAACAAAATTACTCCCTACATAGCCTAAATAAATGAACTAATACAAGAAATTTTGTCATCTTCATAACTAATAATTATTTGCATTTATGCTAATTTCTTTTTAAATTAATTTTTTATTTTAGTTAACCTATATACTATGACCATCATAATTTTTCCCAATTAGTTTAGTAAAATTATATTCATTATTTAGTTTCTACGTACTTAATCTCATTCTTATATTAGCTAATTAACTAAAGCGTAACAAACATATTTTAAAACTTGCCTAACCATGCCATAATTAAAACGTAATTAGCATACGATACTATTCTTGTTATGAATTAATATATATATAATTTCTTAAATTAAATAACACATAATTTTGCTAGTGCATGATTACTTAACCTACTAAAAATTAAATATTTTAGATACATTATTTGAATTTTACAGGTGTAATTAAAATTTATAGCTGCAATATTTTTTGTTTAGGATATTATTCTTGCTAATTTTATATTTAAATTGTAATCATAATCTTTGCAAAAAGCTACAAACGTCCTGAATAAATTATAGCTTGTATGATTAGGAAATCAAATAAATGTTTAATAACTTTTTGGCAAGGAATAAAATTGAATCAAAATCATTGACTTTATCAATGAGGCAAACCAAAAAAAGTAATTGACAAGCTAGATTGAAGAGGAATGGACATTAATGTTATGATCATAATTCTATAATCATCATTATGACTAGCACATATGAACTGTTTAATGTTTTATCAGTAAAAAAAAAGTCAAACTTTAACATCATTAAAGAATAATCAACAAATTTTGATCAATGAGATTATCAAAACCTATCATATATAATGTAGAACGTTTGTTTTACCGATAGTAATATTGTCCACAACGAAGCTTTGGGTGATTGCTGCAACAAAAAGGAGATATGTTAAATTTTTTTTTTCTTGTGAATGAACAATAATGAATTAGGTACAAGTTTAGTTCACACGATCATGAATTAGGTACAAGTTTAGTTCACACGTACATGCATGGAAGAACAATTGTCACGAAGATTATATGCTCTCATCCAAACAATCCTATCAATAAATTTGAATATTTGGCTACTTGCTTTCGTGGTCCTGATAAATCATAAGTGCTATCTAATAATCTTTCTAAAAGGTTTTACATGATAAAGTGGTCTTCTCCGCATTCATCTGCAGGACATACTTTTTTGACTCCTTCCGCATCACCGCTGATGTATCTATCATGGGCATTCACATCCTTCTCTGTATAACAACATCTGCAACCATTATATACTATCTACACATATATTTACAAGCTCTTAGTGTTATGTAGGGTATGGAAAAGATAATGAAGCTTAATATGATTGATACCACATCAAAAGTTTCCTTTATCAGGCATGAATCACAATGCATATACAAGTTTTCAACTTCCAAAATTAAACTCATGATTATCGCAACTCTTATTTTAATAAATTTATAGTCAAATTGGACATTTCAAAGAGATAAATCCAACGACACAATAATTGATCCAATCAGAACAGAAATGGGTCCAAATCGAGGGACTAAAATAAATTTTGATGGTTTAAAGCTTTAATTTGAAGACCAAATGACTCCAAATATGCATGATTATAGTCGAACCGAGTGGCTCGACAAGACTATAGACCCTCTAGACCATCACTAAAATACAGTCCTTGCACCTTCATTGCCTATCGACTAGGTCTCGCTAACTACAATCCCTCTAACCGTTGTCGCCCGACAACGATCCTTTTGACCATTATTTCCCATCGACTAATGTCCCTCCGACCACCGTCACCTGATCACAGTCCTTCTGACCTCTATTGCTCATTAACTACTATTTGTTCTTTTTACCTCTATCACCCTCTATAATAATTTGATTTTTTAAAATGAAAATTTTAAATTTTAATGTCGTGCCTTATCAAAGACGAGAGAGTAAAGAGAGATAATATTGTTCAAGGCATTTTCATCTATCAATTTTGTTCAGAGACTTCTTCTATTTTTGTAGGTAACTCAAATATCAATTTAGTTTTCAATGATTTTAATTATTATATAGATTTTCTTGTATTGTATGAATTGCTTATTTTTTTACTACGTTTTGATTGTGGTTTTTGAATAAGCAAGAAGGGCTAGCTAGTATAAATGATATTTTTTGTGATTAAATATAAAATATTTTATGTACATGATTTTAGTTGCTTTAACTTGTTATTTTTTATTATATTGATGACTTATAGATTCTCTGGTATATTTTAAAATTGATAAATAAATTATTCTACCAAATTTGACTCTAACATGTTACGTCCTCCAATTATAGTCCCTTCAACTATTGTTTCTTAACAACAATCCTTTCGACCTTCGTGGCCCGTCGACTAAGGTCCCTCTAACCACCGTCACATGACTACGATTCCTTAGACTACCAATTCTAGATTATGACCTTTTCAACCACTATGATTCGCCGACTATGGTCACTTTGGCCACCATCACCCTACTAAGGTCCTTCTATTTTCCATCGCAGACCGACTATAGTCCCTAAGACCATTAATCTTTGACTATGGTCCTTTCAACCTTTATAGTTTTACTAAGTATAGTCCCTCCAACCATCGTTAACCAACTACGAACCTTCTAACAAAACTAGAAGGCCAACGTCTTCTTTAGAACAACTCTCATGTCAATAAATTCTTCCAACTTTAACTATGTACTATGTTAGATATGATGCATTTTTATTACATTGAGCCAACACATTCTCGAAAGGAAAGACATCATTTTGTAATAAACAATAAAACTTAGTGAATTCATTTCTTCTAGGTAAAGCCCCTTGGTATTTCACTTTTTACTCCTATAAATGAGATAGGTCTAAATGTAGTTGCTTATTATCTTATGGCTCGAAGTTTACCAATACAAGAAATTCATTGTATATCGGAGGTTTGACCACCAGTATCAACCGGAAGTTCAACTGCTAGTACTTAACCCTAAATTGTCAGAATTTTTGGCGGTCAAATGACTTTTACCAGTGGTTTAGCCTCCATTATTAACTAAAATTTTTCTAGAGGTTAAATCCACTAGAAATTTGTTGGAAATGGCCTTAAAATTGGTCACCCCCTCCCTCTTCCTCATTTCTTCACATTACTCATTTTCATTTAGGTGCCTTCACCCTCGCCCTCACCCTCTCCAAAGAGCATTCGACTCATAAATAAAACTTTGGACACTGAATGTCGGTCATGCGTCACCTCCAATGCCCTCACTCTGGCCATTGAATGCCCCTAAAGGTAATCAATTCCATCATCTCCTTTTTTTTCCTTAGTTATGGATGTTCACAGTAGACATTTGTAAGAGGATGTACCTTACCTTGGTTTTTTTTCTACTGTTTATATTTTTCTTGTTGAAAAGACTAGAGAGGGAGTTGAAATTAAACTTGAATTATGGAGATCAACTTTTGAAACTAAATGTTGATTTTGAGAAAGCCTTAAGTTTATATCATTTTTCTTTAGTCATGGATGTTCTTAGTAGATATTTCCAAGAGATTATACCTTTTTTTTTTTCTTAAGATATTAATCTTGTTGATATGACGAGAGAGGGAGGTTAAGGTAAACTTTTAGTTATGGATGTCAACCTTAGAGTGTAAATGTTTTCACTTGAGTTAATCTAAAACAAAAATTTATATGGAGGGTAATGCTAGTAGTAAACACTTAGTGAGAGTATTGTGACTTTGGTCTATCAAATCATTAATAAGTTTACATTTTAGATATATTGGATCTCTTGTTTAGAGTGAAGGTTAAATAGATGGGGATATTATCAACATAAATCAAGTTGGATGGTTGTAGTGGAGGAATACATTGGGCTTGTTGTGTGATAGAAAAGTCCCCATCAAACTTAAGGGAAAATTCTATATATATTATGGTGAGATCTACAATGCTTTATGGTGTCGAATGTTGGACATTAAAAGATAAGCATAATATTAAGTAAAGTTATGGAGATAAGTCACCTCAGAAGGTTTGGTCGCTTAAAATGGTGGCCTTCTAATTATGTTAGCGGAGCTAAATAAATTATTTTCCAGAGCGTTACTACCCTGAGAAGAGAGATAAAGAAGATTAGAAAGATTCAAAATGAAATGCAGGAAGATCTACAAACATATCGAGTTGAAAATGAGAATAAAAAAGAATAAGAACCTACACCTAAATCATAGGGTAGTGAGCACATAGAGGATGATTAGTGTTGTTATTTATTAGTTAGTTGTTTTAAAAATTGTTTGGTCTATTTGACATGTCTGACTGTAAATTTCAAATATTATGTTTATTGGGAACATATGCATTGTTATTTGTTTAAAGAACTATTTCTGGTTATTATGGATTATATAAATATATATGTTTATTGTGTGTTATTATTTAATATGAACTGCTCTGTTGATTTTGGAAATCAAAATTATTTTATATACCTTTTTTGAGTGAAGGTAATTATGGAAATTCGCGTAAATAGAGGGGGAGAGCTGACAATTATTTTTTGTAAATAATATAGATTTCCAGAGGCTAAATGGCGGTTTGCCCGCTGAAACATTGAATATCGAACAATTTTAAGTTATCGCCATCTTTTTTATTTTCCCGCATGAAATAACTTGAGACTAATTGATGGCTTGGCCGCGGGATATATCAGCAGTAACTAACCATCAATAAAACTGCCATTTGTGAGTGATGGAAAATTTTACCACAAAAAAAAAGGCTTCCAATTTTCATTTCCAACAAGAAAAATTTGAGGCCACTGAATTTATCAGTGATTTACCTGCAATTTTAAGTTCATTATTTTTAGATGTTTTAGCCATAGAAAAATCACCTCAAAATGGTTGCCAATTTTCATTCCTACATGATTTATTCTGGCAGTTAATTAACCTCCAAAAAACCCCCCAAAAATTTTACAAACAGCCAGAAAATCTATCTAAATTTTCAATATGGGGTAATTTTTGTGTAGTGTACATTATAAAGTTCCAAAATAAAATGCCTTCCAGATAAGATGATATTATCGTTTGGAGCCCTACACATATGTATAAGCAATCATAATTACTTTTTTTAATAACTCTTTGAATGTATAAAACTTTATTTTGTATTAAATTTTATTTAAATACATTCTATATATTTTATAGTTACATTTGATCCACAATACATATACATTTGTACCTAAGTACATTATACTTCCCTTTATTTTATGAGAAAGCATAAACACATTCTTTTTCGATTCTCTTCTTACAACAAATGAAAGATAATAGAAATATATATACATTCTACTTTGACACCAACGATACCTCTAAGAAAAGGAACTTACATCACACTAAAACACTATGACCTACCTTAATACTAGAGTTAGTGGCCACAACAAATAAATTATAGAGAGTGAGGTTGTAAGCCTTTCATATGTCCTAGATGTTGCAACTCAAGAATCCAGATTGAGAATGTGATCTTTTTATGATACAACAGCAACAACATTGTCAAGCCTTTGACCCACTAGGTGGGGTTAGCTACATGAATCCTTTTTCACCATTGTGTCTAGTTAAAAGTCAAATTCTTATTTAAATCTAATAAAGAAATGTCATTTCTAATATTTTCTAACCAAGTCTTTTTAGGTCTACCTCTACCTTTCTTAATAAAAGTTAAATCTAATACCTCAACTTTCCTAACTGGGTCATCGGATTGTCTCCATTTAATGAGACCAAACAATCTAAGAATACTCTCTCTAATCTTATCTTGCACTGTAGCTACTCTAACTATTTCACGTATATGCTCATTTCATATCCTATCTCTTAGGGTCAAGCAACTCATCCACCTAAGCATCCTCATCTCTTCAACGCTTAACTTAGTATTATGATTCTCTTTTAATGGCCAACATTCATCACCATAAAGCATTGCAGGTCTCACTACCATCTAATAGAATTTTCCCTTAAGTTTGAGGGGGGAACTTTTCTATCACACAATAAGCCCAATGCATTCGTCCACTTTAACCATCAAACTTGAATTCTGCTGATAATATCCTCATTAATTTCAACATCACTCTGAACAATAGATCCAAGATATCTAAAATGTGTACTCTTATTAATGACTTGATCTCCCAAATTCACAATCACTTCACTAGGTCTATTGCTACTAAAATTATACTATATCTATTAAGTTTTAGATCTACTCAAGCCAAAACCTTTAGACTCTAAAGTTGACCTCCATAATTAAATTTTACCTTCAACTCCCTCAATAATTTTATCAATAAGAAGAATATCACCAACAAAAGGCATAAACCAAGGTACATCCTCTTGCAAATTTCTAGTGATAACATTTATGACTAAAGCAAAAAGATATGGACTTAAGGCTGATCCTTGAGGTAATCCAATCGAAATAGGAAAATCTTTGTCAAACCACCTTGTACTTCAACACATCTAATAGCTCATGCATACATATTTTTAATGATTTGAATATAATCATAATTAACTCCTTATTTTAAAGAACTCACCATAACACTTCTTTTGGAACTTTATGACATGCTTTCCGAAAATCAATGAATATCATATGTAGATCTTCTTTATTCTCTCTATATTTTTCCATCAATCCTCTCAATAAATGTATGGCTTCCATAAAAGACCTACCAAGCATGAATCCAAATTAATTTTGTGAAACATTAGTATCACGCCGCAACCTACGCACCATAACTCGCTCCCATAGTTTTAAAGTATGACACATTAACTTAATTCCTCTATAATTTGCACACTCCTATGCATCTCCTTTATTCTTAAAAATAAGAATTAACACACTCATTCTCCACTGATCTGGCATCTTTTTAGTCTTCAAAATAATATTAAAAAAATCTTATATAGCCTTAAGACCAAAAAACCTTTTTATTTTATGTGAATTTTCAACCTTAGGGCCCTATTGAAATCTTAATTTTTTTCATTATGCATTTTAAATTCAAAATTACTTATAACTCATTTTTATTATCCTATAAGATTTTATTTTGTTATTTAGAACCCAAAACCCATTTACAATCACGCGAATGTCCAAAGGTTGGTAATAAAACTTTTCATCCCACAAAACATAAGTGTCACTTAAGGGTAAAAATTAAGGGTGGTTTTCATTAAACCTAGATTTAGGATGCGTTCACCCTTTAGGAAAAAAAATACTAAGCATAGACAATTTAGTGACATCTTATCTTAGGATTTGTTAATACCTTTAACTTAAATATGATCAATTTTAATTAATAATCAAATAATCATTAAAATTCTCTTTGAAAATTAAAAATCATAACTATAAATAAAATTTTATGAATTAATATTATGAAAATAATAGGTGTAAATTAATTGTTAAATTAAAATAAAAAATACTATAATAATAATAATAATAATAAACTTATAATTAAAATAATCCTAAATTAAATTTCAAAATAGTTAAAATAATATGTTACAATAAAATTCTTTTTCATAAAATTAATATAATATTAAAAAATATGAAAATAAAATATTTAAGTTTTAATAAAATGTTCAAAAATGTAATAAATCATTAACAATTTAATAAACTGATAAAAACTCAATCAATCATTTAAAACTAACAAAACATAAAAAAATTAATAAATTATTAAAAAAATTTAATAAATCATTAAATTAAATTTTCTAGGACTAAAAATGGTTAAGAAAGCACCCTAAATAACCAATCTTATTAAGAAACCTTAACAATTAAAATTAAATTTAAAATAATCTTTAAAATATTAAAGACATGAAAATTTAAATTTGAACATTAAATTTCCTTGGCCATTAAAAAAATTGAATTTAATCAATTAGAAAACTTCAACTAATAATTAACCTAGGATATACCCAAACCGCATAGCCTACTACTCACACTTAGATTTATTTATTAGAACAATCAATTTTAGCTTTAGGTTAGGTTGTTCTTTACTTTATTGTTAATGTGTGATGGGATTCCTCGTATCTTTTACATCATGCTGGTTATAATGGTTGATTTTTTTGTTTATTTATTTATTTTTGTAATATGAGAATTGATGAGATGGACAATAGATTACTCTTAGGTAATGAACGATCTGGATGCTCATAAATTTTTTTGCAGGTGACCAATGCAGAGCTAAATCAATGGGGAAAAATTAATGATTTAAATTGACATAATTTTTTGCAAGTGCAAAATGCTAAGCCCCCTTTAAAATTAAAAGAGCATATCCAAGTGAGGCTTATGAATTTAAATTTAAATATAAATATATAACTAATTAGGATGATTTATTGTAACTGCTTAGGATGACATTTTAAATGGTTAAGATTTTTTTTTTATTGAGATGTAATATAAATGTATTTGAAAGAGTTGACATGTGAAAGTGACTTGAAAATTTGGATATATCACATCCAACTTAGAATTAGAGAGAAGAAAATATCCCTTAGAGGAGTGTTTTTATTTTATTTTGAAAGCTAAGATAGGATGACTTTAATGTCAAATGGGAAAAGAAAATACACTTTCGAGGATGACTTTCTTTTAATTAGGATAGCTATGCCCACTAAATTCAAGAAGCTCATAGAAGGATGGAGGACTAAGTTGAGAAGGTGAAGAAGTATAAGAAAAGAAGAGATATCCCATTTCTAAATCACTTACATCAGTCTTAGGCTTAGAATACGAGTTTGTGGTCAGTGGTACCCAACCACTTTACCTTTCAGCAAGTTATGGGTTGTAACTAAAGTGGCACTTGCCATATGGACATTGGACATTATATTTTGGATAATTTATTTTATTGTTACATTATTTGTATAGTAGAATTGCCTATTTTTTCTAGATTTTCTTTCATGTTGTGTTTTGTTTTATCCTAGATACGATAAGAGTTTTTGTGAGGGTATGAAAAAAACTTTTCTACTTGTAACTTTAATAAAAAATTTAGGCTCATATAGAAACTTTAACAATCTAGGAAGTAAGTTTGGGACTATCGAGAGTCAGCATATATGTATATTATTATTTTCTCTTCCTTTTTAGGCACCTCCACGCCTATGAGTTCTAGCATACCACCTTGCCTATGTGGGTAAAATTTTGTCAAGGGGGTAATGTGTAATCTCTAGGGAAAATATATTTTCTAAGCCTAATTTTAAAATTGCTTTATATCAATTTATACATTCGAGTCAATTAGCATACATTGCATTAGATATAAATTAAAAGAGTCTAAAATTTTAATTATATTTTATTCTCAAGCATCATTTACCCTATATATGTTTAGGGGTCAATTAAGGATTTGTCTTAGATGTTGGCCCTCAATTTCTCAAAATTTAAACAACATCCCTACCCATCTTTCATAAAGAGATCAAACACATGATTTTAAAGTGCCTAAGTGGTTAACTAGCTCCCCAATCTAGGTTGGGGTAAGTTTATATTTGTACTTAATTAGATAGGTTAAGGTCATTACTTTGTAGTATCCAATTTAGATTTAGGTTCTGAGTTAGATTTTCAAATTTTAAGTCCTCACCCACCAGGAATATAATCCAACTTTTTTAATAAAATATCAACTCAAACATAAAAATTCTCTCCTAAAATGTAAAGCCTAACATTATATAGACTATGGTTGCTTCCGAGCTTCTCAGAATCAGGCACCGCCTACTTTTCCTCCTTCGACTCATTAAGAACTATTAAACATTGAGCTTTCTCTTTGGAAAATTCCTAGTTCTTTCCTTGTCTTTTACTTAATAATCAAAGGGTCTGAAATCACAACTTTAATTGACAGTTATCCTAAAAGCATCCCTCCTATAATGTAATTAATTATAGGGGCTTACTCCTATAAGGATTTAAGAACTCGTTATTAAAATAAACCGTATTTTATTCTTACAAAATAGGGGAAAAATATTTGGGAATACACATGTCATTTAAATACTTATTTCTAATTTTAAGTATACTTTTAAAATGTTATTATTATCTTTTTAGGTAATATAACATTTCCCTTATTATATTCGATCTTACAAATGATGAAACTTTTATAAAAAAACATATCTTATTTTTGAATGTCTTGAAGAATGTTATTAGCGTCTTTTAAGATAATATTATTGCAATTTATATATTTTCTTATTTTGTATTTCATTTTTCAAATAGTATTTATGCACTTAAAAAAATTTGAAATTTTAGATTATTGACTTTGGAAAGAATACAATTACTCTTGAAAATTGTACAAATGTACAAAAATCAAAAGGAATGCGCAAAAAAATTGCAAATGTGAAAAAGAGGCATAAAATTAGCCCAATGTAAAAAGATGCACAAAAATGTGCCACAAATTTGAAAAAGATGCGCAAAGCGCCACATGTGGTAGTTTTCTTCTTTCCGAACTTTTTTAATCTCTTAATTTAAATTGATCTAATGTTCAATTTATATTTTTTATTAAAATTTGAAATATACAATTTTATTACTCATCCTTCTTGCAATGATTTTCTTTATCTCAATGTCTAAATTGAATCATGTCTTTGATAAATTCTTCTTAGTTACAATGTTATATTACTTCTAAATTCTATGAATTTCTATGTTTTGCCTAATGTTTTTAATTTTATTTGCATACTTTATATCAATCACTTTCAAGGTTAAATTATCTAATGAATTTCATATGATTACTTACATTTCTTATCTATTTCTTCTTCACTTTTTGTTGTTGTCAAAAAGGGGGAGAAATTATTTGTTTGTATTGTGTTTTGTGTTTTTTTTGTTTTTTGTCTTAACTTGTGCTTTTGTTTTTTATCTTAACTTATGTTTTTGTTGTGTATTTTTTTTTTTTGTAAAAATTTTGAAAAACAATTTTTTTTTTTAAATTGCCTCCTTATTTTCATGTATTCATCAATTCAGGGGGAGTTTACGAGATTCTTAGAATTTGAAATCCTACAAATAATAATTGTTTTGCCATCATCAAAAAGGGGAAGATTGTTAAGAGAGTTGCTATTTGCATGTTTTACATTCTTGCAACTTATATAATTTTGATGATTCCAAATATTATTGTTCTATGTGTAGTTATCTCCTAACTTTTTTTTGGAAATTTTGTATTTGCACTTGTGTGTACTAACATTTCAGGTGATTCAAACTCCCGACTACAAAGACTTCAAATTAAATTCAGATGAAGACTATTTGTAATTTTGAAGCTCTTGAATGTTATTTAAATTGAGAGGGAGTGATTGTAATTGAGTAAATAAAAATACACATACACACTTAAGGGAGATCTTAAAGTTTTCTTCTGATCGTACGGGATGATTTTTGTTCGTATGGGACAATCAGATAGTTATCTCCTAAAAGAGCACAAGGAACGAACAGGAACTGCAAAGAAATTTTTCTAACTCCTAATCGTCCAGGATGAAATTAATTATCGTTAGGGACGACTTGGTCTCTGTAAAAATTTTGTCCAGATGAAATTAATTACCGTCTCAGGACGACTTGCCTCTGTAAAAAATTTTGGCCAGACGAAATATTTTTTTTCCCAGGATGAATGAACCGACTTAAGATTTTTTTTGATTTCGTTCTGCAGTTTTTGGAAACCGACCTAAAATAACTGTTTTTACCGGATGAACTTTGTTCGTACAGGACGATCAGTGTGTACAAAGTGATTTCATACACATGAACATAGAGATCGTTTCCAAGGCTTTTTTAAGTAAAATTGTCCTGGGAAGATCCTCGATCGTACGGGACGATCATATGTATGATAACTTGAAATTTGTCATTTTTGGACTGGTTTTTCTTGTCTCTTCCAAAAATAGGCCATTCTAAACTGCCACTTAATCTTTTTGCTTATTGATCTTCGTGCCTATTGAGAAGAGAGTCAAGGAGAGAGTGTGAGAGAGCATTTGAAGGAGATTTCTTGCCATTAAAGTGTGAAGGTTTCACTTGGTACTCAAAGGTAAGAGTTTCTACTTTTCAAGTTTGAGATTACTTCACTCTTCTCTCTTTTCTTTTAGATAGGACTTGTAAAGAAGATCTTGAAGAAGATCCGGTTCTCTACCGATACTAGGAAAGTGTGAACAGCCGAGGGTTCTCTGCCCACACTAGGAGAGTGTGAAAGGATGAGGGTTTTCTGCCCACACTAGGATATTGTGAAAGGACGAATGGTTCTCTACCGACATCGGGGGAGTGTGAAAGGACGATGGGTTCTCTGCCCACACTAGGAGAGTGTGAAAGGACAACGGTACTCTGCCAACACTGGGGATAGTGTGAATGGACTATGGTACTCTGCCAACATTGGGGATAAGTGTGAAAGGACAAACGGTTCTCTACCGACATCGAGAGAGTGTGAAAGGACAATGGTTCTCTACTGCACCGGGTAGTGGTGAAAAGAGTTTGTAAAGGCTTCTCCACCTTGCTATGGGTGCAAAAGGAGAGTCACTACTGGTATTAGTGCAATACTCAGAAGGTGCCTCTGGGGAGTGGATGTAGGTCTGGTTTTGACCGAACCACTATAAATCTGGTGTCTTTTATTTTCTGCTGTTATTTAATTTTTGTGTTTAAAACTTTGTGGTTGAAAAACATTTTGTAGAAAAATTCACTAACTAAATTTTTGTTTCCTTAAATTTCAAAAAGAGGGTTAAAATTTTTTAATTACCAATTCACCCCCCCCTCCCTCTGTGTTAGCCGTGGGACATTTAATTAGGCTTAACATCCTAATTCTTATTGAACGAGTTTCAACACTGAGTTCCTAATAGATACCTTAAAATCCTTTTCACTACTGTCAGATGTGATTCTTTTGGATCTGATTTAAATCTAGCACATAAATAAACACTAAACATAATGCCGGGTCGGCTAGTTGTCAAATAAAGTAAATATCCAATTATTCCTCTAAATTTCTTTTAATCAACAGATTTTCCCTTAGGATCCTTATCTAATTGAACTGAGGAACTCATGGGAGTATTAAAAGGTTTAACATTGTCCATTTCATACTTTTTTAAGAATGTCCTTAATATATCTTGACTGATTAAGAAATGTACCCTCCTCAATTTGCTTAATGCTAAAGCCTAAAAAGTAACTTAAATATCACATTAGACTTATTTTCAAATTCACTACTCATTATTTTAGAAAAATCATCACAAAGATTTTTATTTGAAGATCCAAAGATGATATAATCAACATAAATTTGTACAATGAGTATATCCTCTCTCAATTTCTTTAAAAAGAGAAATATATCCACACTCCTTTTTTCAAAAGATCTCTCAATTAGGAATGTACTCTGTTAAGAGAGTTGCTATTTGCATGTTTTTCATTCTTGTAACTTGTATAGTTTTGATGATTCTAAATATTATTGTTCTATGTGTAGTTATCTCCTAATAATTTTTGGAAAATTTTGTATTTGCTCTTGTGTATACTAACATTTCAGGTGAATCAAACTCCCGACTACAAAGACTTCAAATTAAATTCAAATGAAGACTATTTGTAATTTTGAAGCTCTTAAATGTTATTTGAATTAAGAGGGAATGATTGTAATTGAGTGAATAAAAACACACATACACACTTAAGGGAGATCTTAAATTTATCTTCTTATCGTACGGGACGATTTTTGATCGTACGGGACGATCAGACAATTATCTCTTGAAAAAAGTACATGGAAACGAACAGGAACTGCCAAGAAAATTTTTCTAAGTTCTGATCGTCCAGGACGAAATATTTTCGTCCCGGGATTTCTTGGGCTCTGTATAAATTTTGTCCAAACAAAATCCATAACGTCCCAGGATGGCCTGGGCTCTGTAAAAATTTTGTCCAAACAAAATTGGTTCATCCCAAGACGATGGAACCGACTTAAGACAGTTTTTTAAATTCGTTCTACAATTTTTGGAACTAACCTTGTGATAACTGTTCGTACCAGACAAACTTGGTTCGTACGGGATGATCAGCATGTACGAAGTAATTTCGTACACATATACAATAGGTTCATTTCCAAAGCTTTTAAGTAAAATCGTCCGGGATGATTTTTGATCGTATGGGACGATCGTAAGTATGATAACTTGCAATTTGCCAGTTTTGGACGGTTTTTCTTATCTCTTCCATAAATAGGCCATTCTAAACTGACACTTAATCTTTTTTGCTTACTGATCTTCATGCCTATCGAGAAGAGAGTCAAGGAGAGAGTGTAAGAGAGCATCTGAAGGAGATTTCTTGCCATTGGAGCGTGAAGGTTTCACTTGGTACTCAAGGGTAAGAGTTTCTACTTTTCAAGTTTGAGATTACTTCACTCTTCTCTCTTTTATTTTAGATTGAACTTGTAAAGAAGATCTTGAAGACGATCCGGTTCTCTGTCGACACTTGGAAAGTTTGAACAGCCGATAGTTCTCTGCCCACACTAGGAGAGTGTGAAAGAACAAAGGGTTCTCTGCCTACACCGGGAGAATCTAAAAGGATGAACGGTTCTCTGTCAACATCGGGGGAGTTTGAAAGGATGACGGTACTCTGCCAACACTGGGGATAGTGTGAAAGGACGAACGGTTCTCTGCCAACATTGGGGTAGTGTGAAAGGATGATGGTTCTCTACCGCACCTAATAGTGGTGAAACGAGTTTGTAAAGGCTTCTCCGCCTTTCTGTGGGTGCAAAAAGAGAGTCACTATTGGTATTAGTGCAATACTCAAAGGGTGCCTTTAAGGAGTGGATGTAGGTCTGTTTTTGACCAAACCACTAAAAATTCTGGTGTCTTTTATTTTTTGCTGCTTATTTACTTTTTGTGATTAAAACTTTGTGTTTGAAAAATATTTTCTAGAAAAACTCACTAATTAAATTTTTGTTTCCTTTAAAATTGAAAAAAGGGTTAAAATTTGTTAATAACCAATTCACCCCCCCCCCCTCTTAGTTAGCTGTGGGACATTTAATTAGGTTTAACATCCTAATTCTTAATGAATGAGTTTCAACAAGTGGTATCAAAGCTTTGTTTAAAAATCATAAGTTTAGATTAATTTTTTATTAACGTAAATGGCTACATTTGGAAATCGAAATACACCTGAGGGTTATTCTATAACTAGACCTCCACTGTTTGAAAATATTCCTTTTGATTTTTGGAAAACACGCATGTCTACATTTTTACAGTCACTTGATTATCATATATGGATTTTAGTTCAAGAAGGGTATATAAAACCAACTAGACTAGTTGACGGAGTTAGACTTGAAAAACCTTTTACGGACTGGACAGTAGAAGAACATGACTTAGCATAACTAAACACTTAATGCTTGAATAGTTTCTTTTGTGCTTTAAAATCAGAAGACTACAAGCGGGTTTCTACTTGCAAAAGTGGAAAGGACATATGGGATAGACTTTGTATAATATATGAGGGGACTAATGAGGTTAAACAATCTAGACTTAATATCTTGTTGCATGATTATTAACTGTTTTGCATGAAACCAAATGAATCAATTTCTGAAATGTACACAAGATTCACACAAATTGTCACCTCTTTGCATGCATTAGGTAGGGAGTTAACAAATGCTAAAATAGTTAATAAGATTTTACGTTGCTTGCCTACTGCTTATGATGCTAAAATTACTACAATTACAGAGTCTAAAGATTTAAACATATATTCCATTAACAATCTTATTGGTTCGCTTATTGCTTCCGAGCAAGGAGTTATCCAAAGAAAGATTGATGCAAGTGAACCACGAAGGGAAAAGAACATAGCACTGAATGTGGAAGAGTCTGATAGTGAAAACTCACAACCTGAGGATGAAGACGACATAGCTTTGATGACTAGACAATTCATAAGCTTTTTGAAGAGGAAGCAAAAGAGATGCCAACAATAGAATAGAGGTAAGTTCAATAGAAATGCAAAATTTTCTAATGAAATTATTTGCTATGAATGCAGGAAACATGGACATATAAAGACGGGGTGCCCATTACTCAAAGCCAATCCTAGCAAGGAGAAGGTAGAGGAGAAACCATTTGTGAAGAAGGGCAAGAAGAAGTTCCAAAGAGCCTTTTGGGCATACTCAGCTTCAAATTCGTCTGAGAAAGAAAAGGAAGAGGAAGTCACAAATTTATGCTTAATGGCCATCATACTTGATCAGTCAGATCAAGAAGAGGTATGTGACTTAACATATGATGAACTTTTTGAAGTTTCTGAACACATGCATGAAGCATATAGGAAGACAAAGAAATTGCATGCTAGCCTTAGTTTGGAATTGGAAGAACTTAAAAAAGAACATGAAATCCTTAGGAATGATTATGCTTTAATTGATAGCAACCACATGAAATTACTTGATGAGTTTGATGACTTAAATAAGAACCTTTGAATGTTATAAATAATCCTTTGAAAAACTTAAAAAAGATTTTAAAAATTTTAAGGATGAATCGGAGAGCAAACTTTATAGATCAAATTATACAAATCGGATTTTGAAGGATATGAATTCATATTATATTTTGAAGATAAAAGCTCTCGAGGATAATATGATACCTCCAAAACTTGAAGATTTCACTAATCCTATTTTGCATCCTAAATTTATGCAATCCCTAAAAAATCAAATTAATGGTAGAAGACTTAGGAAACCTATTCCTAATGTTAAATGTAATATTTGTGGATTGATTGGACACATAGGTCACACCTGTACTTCGAAGATGAAAAACTATTTGGTGTGGAAACCTAAGATATATATCCCTAAATATTTCATACATGCATCTTTTTATAAATTGCCAAAATGTGAACCCAAGCTTATTTGGATCCCAGGTCTAACATTTGATATTTTTGTAGGGTGGCTCTCACACAAGGCCTCGTGAGAGCATATGGTACCTGGATAACGGATGTTCAAAGCATATGACTGGAGATTCAAAACAATTCATTTTGCTAGAAGCCAGGAGTGGAGGCAAGGTTACACTTGGAGATAACACCACAAGAAAGGTAATTGGGTCAGGTATAATTGGTAATATTAAGAAATTTTTCTTTGAAAATATGTTATTGGTAGAAGGCTTAAAGCATAATTTGTTAAGTATAAGTCAGCTATGTGATAAAGGGTATTGTGTCAAATTTTTTCCTACTAGCTACATATTAAGCCTTAATAGTAAAGATATTTTGAATGGAAAAAGAGTAAATAATGTTTATATGCTAGATTTAATTTGCTTTCATACTCCTACTATTTTTTGTTTAAAAACTTTATCTGATGAGTCATGGTTTTGGCATAGGAGACTTTATCACTCTAGCATGAAAAACCTTAGGAGAATTACCCAAAAAGACTTAGTGAGAGGTATACCAAAATTAGACTTTACTAAGGACCACCTTTGTGATTCATGTCAATTAGGTAAACAAGTGAAGTCCTCTTTTCAAACCAATAAGGATCTTAGAATAAGTAAGCCATTAGAAATTTTGCATATGGATCTTTTTGGGCCAGTTGGAACTGTAAGTTTAGGAGGAAAGGTATACGGATTTGTGATTGTGGATGATTACACTAAATTCACTTGGGTTAGATTTCTATTTCATAAGAGTGAATCATTTGAGGAATTTAGAAATTTTGCAACTTAGATTCAAAGAAAACTTGGGTGTGAAATCATAAATATACAAAGTGATCTTGGAGGAGAATTTGAAAATGAACGATTTGAGAATTTTTGTAAGGAAAATGGAATAGATCATAATTTTTTTGCACCTAGAACCCCTCAGCAGAATGGGGTAGTCAAAAAGAAAAAAAGAATATTAATAGAAGCCGCCCGAGCAATATTAACAGAATACTCACTTCCAAAATATTTTTTGGCTGAGGCGATTAGCACAGCATGTTATGTTCTGAATAAGGTGAATGTAAGATCAAAATTAAATAAAACACCCTATGAGTTGCTAAAGGGTAGAACACCTAATTTGAGTCATTTGCATGTTTTTGGATGCAAGGTGTTCATTCATAATAATGAAAAATTTGTCTTAAGAAAATTTGATCCAAAATCAGATGAGGGAATTTTTGTTGGATACTCAAGTGTTGGAAAATCTTTTAGAGTGTTCAATAAAAGAACTTTAAAATTTGAAGAGACCACACATGTTATTTTTTTAATAAAATTAAAAATTTGAAAGAGCCAAAAGTTGTAAAAGATGAGATTGAGGATAACTCCCAAAAGATTGATAAGATAAATTTAGAAGAAAATTTGAAAGAAAATTTGGAGATAGAAAACCTTTTGCCTAGAGATTTGAGATTTTCTAAAAACCACCCAAAGGAGTTGATGATTGGAGAACCTAGTGAGGGTGTAAGGACTAAGCATGGATTAAACAAAGAAGTCAATCATTTAGCCTTCATTTCAACAATTGAACCCACTAATATTGATCAAGCACTTTTGGATGAATTTTGGATTTTGGCCATGCAAGAAGAATTGAATTAATTTGTAAGAAATAAAGTTTGGAAATTAACTTCAAGGCCAAAAGATCAAAGTGTTGTTGGAACTAAGTGGGTATTCAAAAATAAAATGAATGACTCATGAGTAGTCATTAGGAATAAGGCTAGATTAGTTGCTAATGGGTATAATCAAATTGAAGGGATTGATTTTGAGGAGACTTTTGCCCCTGTTGCTAGACTTGAAGCAATTAGGTTTTGTTAGCATTTTATCTATTTTAGAGAATTTAAATTGTTTCGAATGGATGTAAAAAGTGCCTTTTTAAATGGGGTAATTCAAGAAGATGTTTATGTAGAACAATCATCTGGATTTGAAAATTATAAATACCCAAATCATATTTTTAAGTTAAAAAAAGATATTATATGGATTGAAACAAGCACCTAGGGCGTGGTATGAGAGGTTGAGCACTTTCTTACTTGAAAGATCATTTGAAAAAGGAAGTGTAGATACAACACTCTTTTTAAAGAAATTTGGAAAGGATATACTCATTGTTCAAATTTATGTGGATGATATCATTTTTGGATCTTCAAATAAAAATCTTTGTGATGAATTTTCTAAAACAATGAGTAGTGAATTTGAAATGAGTTTAATGAGAGATTTAAGTTACTTTCTAAGCTTTAACATTAAGCAAATTGAGGAGGGTACTTTTTTTAGTCAATCTAAATATCTTAAGGACATCCTCAAAAAGTATGAAATGGACAATGCTAAACCTGTTAGTACATCAATGAGTTCCTCAGTTCAGTTGGATAAGGACCCCAAGGGAAAATCTATTGATCAAAAGAAATTTAGAGGGATAATTGGATCTTTACTTTACTTGACTACTAGCCGACCTGATATCATGTTTAGTGTTTGCTTATGTGATAGATTTTAATCAGATTCAAAAGAATCACATTTGATAGCAGTGAAAAGGATTTTAAGATATCTGTTAGGAACTAAAAACTTAGGAATTTGGTATCCTAAGTTTAGCACTTCCTTTGAAATAATTGGTTATTCAGATTCTGACTTTGCAGGTTGTAGGGTGGATAGAAAAAACACTTCTGGAACATGTCAATTTATTGAAAATTCTTTAGTATCTTGGTCCAGTATAAAAAAAAATTCAGTAGCCCTATCTACTGCAGAAGCTGAATACATTGCATTAGGAAGTTGTGTGGCACAAGTACTTTGGTTGAAATAACTGTTGATTGATTTAGGATTAATTATAGGCACTATTCCAATTTATTGTAATAACACAAGTGCTATTTGCATTTCTAAAATCCTCTTCAACATTCAAGAACCAAACATATAGACATAAGGCAGCATTTCATAAGGGATCATGTTTCAAAAGGAGAAATTGAACTTACACATATTTCTACTAAAAATCAACTTGCAGACATTTTTACAAAACCTTTAGTCTTTGATACTTTCAGTGCTTTAAGAACAATGCTTGGTGTGACTGATTTAAATACTTAAATAAAAATGATTTTGCAACATTGATGTTTGTTTTTGTAGTTTATTTTTTTGTAATTTTTTGTGTTTTTGAGTTATTTTTGAGTAATTTTTATTTAGAGTCTATACATTTTTGTTGTTCATTGTGTTTTTGTGTGTTTATTGTGTTTGCCTTTTATAAAAATTCAAAAATTTTAAGTGTTGATCGTCCGGGATGAAATTATTTCTTACGGGATGATGTGTTGAAATACGTGAAACTGTCAGATTTTGAAACTGATTCGTGCAGTTTTTCAGTTTTTAAATTCACTTCGTATGTACAATCGTTATGATCGTCCGAGACGAAATTTTTTAACTGTTCAAAAACGGGAAAATGTTTGAATGGATAAGGTGGTTTTTATTATTGAACTTTGTCTGTACGAACCTCATGTTTGTATGGACGAACATGTGGTTGTTTGATGTAGGGGACGGATTTTAACTGCCAATAAAATGATCATAAGTTATGATCGTCTGGATGAAAATGTGTTCACATGTACAATCATTCTAGTCAAAAAGTTTGTACGAAAGGATGCATCGTAAGTTGTGTTGATTACGAAAGCCATTTCATTTTGGATAAACTCGATCGTCTGTATGAAAATTTTTCGTACGGGACGAATGTATGCATTCGTCCGGGACGAAATTTTTTTCATCCGGTACGAAAGTATCATTTTGTTTAAATAAGAGGGCTTTCTAACTCAATAATCACACTTCCAAACATCTCTTTCAATCCCTTTCGTCTTTTAGATCACTAAATGGAAAGTTCAAGCTAGTGTCAGAAAGTTCTAGCGAAGAAACCCAATAGGAATCCATCTGAAAATTTCCTATCAAAAGCAAACGAAGTCTCATTTCCTAGGTTTGCTTCTGCTAAAATTACCCCCTCTCCCATTCTAATTCAAGATGAAATTACCTACAAGGTAATGCATCTTTTCACTTCCACTCAATTTGGGTTTTTTCTCACACTCATCCACCTTTACAACAAGGAAACTTTTCATTACTTTTTGGCCAACATGTCTTTTAACGCCAACCACTCTACTGTCATTTCTTTTGTTCACAAACAAAAGGTAGAAATCACTAAGCATGACTTAGGTGCATTTCTAAATTTAAGAACTGAAGGGCTTAGAGCCCATTCCTTAATCACTTCTGGAGAATATAAATGGTTTGAAATAAATAGGGTGATTAGAGGAAATGGTATAGATGAACATGTGGCTAGAGTTTCAGGCCTTCTCCAAAATGCTCGAATCATCCAGCACATCCTTAAAAACCTCAAACATTCCAAAAGCTTGTGATAGAGTAAATATCACACCTCTTCTTTCTATTGTGACCTTTCTAATCATGTCCAAAAAGCCTATTGATGAAGCACAACTTATCTTAGATTATCTTTATGGGCTTTCTGAAATTGGACATGCAGATCATAAAAGAAAAAGAAACATTGCATTAGGTCACTTAGTAACCTATGTGTTAGAGAAGAAGTACAACATTGTGCATCCGGATCAAGAATATGAAGAACCGCTCTACTACAATGATGCATCTTTTAGAGCAATCTTCAAGGAGGGTAAGGGAAAATCACAAGTTACTAGTGATTCAGATGAAGAAGAAGAAGGAGCACCTGAAACTGCTAGTCAACCAAATTATCAGAATTTGGTTAAAAGATTTGACAGATTAGAGACTCATTTTTGATCAACGTTTTGATCATTTTGAGGCTCAATTTCAGCAACAACAACAAGACAATGATAACATAAGAGATCAAGTGAATGAAATAAATACCAATGTAATGTTGTTGAGTTCATATTATAACTTCTTTGGTGGTGTTTCTCCTCCTCCTCCTCCAGATCAGGGTCCTATGTGATTGTATTAGTTGTTTTTATGTTTTTTTTTTTTATGATGTATCTTTCATTATGTTTATGTTTTGTATTGATATCATATGATGATTGTATAATTTTAAATTGATATCAATATATGTTGTTTTTTCTTTAGATTTGAATTTTTTTCTGAAATGTGTATTAATCTTTATGAATTTCATTAGTCTTTTTAATCTTTATTGTGCTTTAAACTAAATTATAAATTAAAATTAAATTCATTAGAAATTCTAATTATTCAAAATTTAAGTGTTGCTTATAACTTGTCATTATTAGAATTTTTAATTTCATGTCTTTCATTTAGACTATATTATATTTAATATTATTATTCCAATTTAAATAGTTTTCTTATTTTGTATTTCATTTTTCAAATAGTATTTATGCACTTAGAAAATTTAAAAATTTTAGATTATTGACTTTGGAAAGAATTCAATTACTCTTGAAAATTGTACAAATGTACAAAAATCGAAAAGAATGCGTAAAAAGTTCGCAAATGTGAAAAAGAGGCACAAAATAAGCCCAATATAAAAAGATGCAAAAAATGTGACACAAATTTAAAAAAGATGCGCAAAGCGCCACATGTGATAATTTTCTTCTTTCCAAACTCTTTTAATCTCTTAATTCAAATTGATCTTATGTTCATTTATATTTTTATTGAAATTTGAAATATACAATTTTATTACTCATCCTTCTTGCAATGATTTTCTTTATCTAAATGTTTAAATTGAATCATGTCTTTGATAAATTCTTCTTAGTTACAATGTTATATCACTTCTTAAATTCTATGAATTTCTATTATTTGCCTAATGTTTTTAATTTTATTTGCATATCTTATATCAATCATTTTCAAGGTTAAATTATCAAATAAATTTCATATGATTACTTACATTTCTAGTCTATTTCTTCTTCACTTTTTGTTGTTGTAAAAAAAGGGGGAGAAATTATTTTTTTATCTTGTGTTTTGTGTTTTGTCTTGTCTTGTGTTTTTTTTTTTTTTAATTTTTTTTATGTTTAGTGTTATTTTTATATTTTTTTGTGTATTGTGAAAAATATTGAAAAATAATTTTTTTTTTGTTCAAATTGCCTCCTTATTTTCATGTATTCATCAATTCAGGAAGAGTTTAGGAGATTCTTAGAATTTAAAATCCTACAAACAATAATTATTTTGTCCATCATCAAAAAGGGGGAGATTGTTAAGAGAGTTGCTATTTGCATGTTTTACATTCTTGCAACTTGTATATTTTTGATGATTCCAAATATTATTATTCTATGTGTAGTTATCTCCTAACAATTTTTGGAAAATTTGTATTTGCTTTTATGTGTACTAACATTTCAGGTGAATCAAACTCCCGACTACAAAGACTTCAAATTAAATTCAGATGAAGACTATTTGTAATTTTGAAGCTCTTAAATGTTATTTGAATTGAAAGGGAGTGATTGTAATTGAGTGAATGAAAACACACATACACACTTAAGGGAGATCTTAAATTTTTCTTCTGATCTTACGGGACGATTTTCGATCTTACGGGACGATCAGACAGTTATCTTCTAAATAGAGCAAATGAAACGAACAGGAACTGCCAAGAAAATTTTTCTAAGTCCTGATCGTCCAGGACGAAATATTTTCATCCCGGGACGACTTGGGCTCTGTATAAATTTCATCCAAACAAAATCCATAACGTCCCAGGACGACTTGGGCTCTGTAAAAATTTTGTCCAGATGAAATTGGTTCATCCCAGGACGATGGAACCGACTTAAGACAGTTTTTGAAATTTGTTCTGCAGTTTTTGGAACTAACCTTGTGATAACCGTTCGTATCGGACGAACTTGGTTCATACGGGAGGATCAGCGTGTACGAAGTAATTTCATACACATATACAATAGGTTCCTTTTCAAAGCTTTTGAGTAAAATCATCCGGGATGATTTTCGATCGTACGGGACGATCGTAAGTATGATAACTTGCAATTTGCCATTTTTGGACAATTTTTCTTGTCTCTTCCATAAATAGGCCATTCTAAACTGCCACTTAATCTTTTTTGCTTTCTGATCTTTGTGCCTATTGAGAAGAGAGTCAATGAGAGAGTGTGAGAGAGCATCTGAAGGAGATTTCTTGCCAATGGAACGTGAAGGTTTCACTTGGTACTCAAGGGTAAGAGTTTCTACTTTTCAAGTTTGAGATGACTTCACTCTTCTCTCTTTTCTTTTAGATTGAACTTGTAAAGAAGATCTTGAAGAAGATTCGGTTCTCTGCCGACACTTGGAAAGTGTGAATAATCGAGTGTTCTCTGCCCACACTAGGAGAGTGTGAAAGGATGAAGGGTTCTCTGCCTACACCGAGAGAGTGTAAAAGGATGAACGGTTCTCTGCTGACATCGAGGGAGTGTGAAAGGACGATGGTACTCTACCAACACTGGGGATAGTGTGAAAGGATGAACGGTTCTCTACCGATATCGGGGGAGTGTGAAAGGATGACGGTTCTCTGCCGCATCTGGTAGTGGTGAAAAGAGTTTGTAAAGGCTTCTTCGCCTTGCTGTGGGTGCAAAAAGAGAGTCACTATTAGTATTAGTGCAATACTCAGAGGGTGCCTCTAGGAAGTGGATGTAGGTCTGGTTTTGATCGAACCACTATAAATTCTGGTGTCTTTTATTTTTTGCTGCTTATTTACTTTTTGTGATTAAAATTTTGTGGTTGAAAAATGTTTTCTAGAAAAACTCACTAATTAAATTTTTGTTTCCTTTAAAATTGAAAAGAGGGTTAAAATTTTTTAATAACCAATTCACCCCCCTCTTGGTTAGCTGTGGGACATTTAATTAGGCTTAACATCCTAATTCTTATTGAATGAGTTTCAACATACTCAACCTATCATACCAAGCCCTATGTGCCTATTTCAATCCATATAATGCCTTTTTCAATTTGAAAATATGTTTTGGGTGTTTAGAATTTTCAAAACTTGGACGTTGTTCTACAAAAACATCATCTTAAATTACCCTATTTAAAAAGGCACTTTTAACATCTATTTGATACAATTTAAATCCTCTAAAACACACAATAGCTAATAAAGCCCTAATTGCTTCAAGTCTAGCTAAAGGGGCAAACGTTTCCTCAAAATTAATTCCTTCAATCTGATTATACCCCTTAACTAATAATCTAGCCTTATTTCTAATGACTACTACTGAGTCATTCATTTTGTTTTTAAATACCCATATAATTCTAATTACATTTTGATCCTTTGGCCTTGTAGTTAATTCCCAAACTTTTTTTTTACAAGTTGATTTAACTCTTCTTGTATAATCAAAATCCAAAATTTATCCGAAAGTGCTTGATCAATATTTATGGGTTCTATGATTAAAATAAAGGCTAAATGATTGACTTCTTTGCTTAGATCATGCCTAGTCCTTACACCCTCACTAGGTTCATCTATAATTAACTCATTTGGGTGGTTTTTAGAAAATCACAAATCTCTAGGCATTGGGTTTTCTATCTCCAAATTTTCTTTCAAGTTTATTTTCTCAATCCTTTGAGAGTTATTCTCAATTTCATCCTCTTCAACAATTGCCTCTTCTAAACTTTATCATCCATCAAATACAATATGTGTGGTCTCTTCATTTACTAAATTTATTTTATTGAATACTCTATAAGATTTTCCAACACTTGAGTATCCTATAAAAGTACATTCATCTGATTTTGGATTAAATTTTCCAAAGGCAGATTTTCCATTGTTATGAATAAACAACTTACATCTAAAAACATGAAAAATGTGACAAATTAGATGTTCTTCTTTTTAGCAACTCATAGGGTTTTTTATTTAATTTTGATCTTACATTCACCCTATTCATAATATAACATGTAGTGCTAACTGCCTCAACCCAAAAATATTTAGGAAGTGAGTATTTTACCAACTTGGCTCGGGCAACTTCAATTAATGATCTATTTTTCCTTTCAACTACCCCCATTCTACTGAGGGGTACTAGGTGCAGAAAAATTGTGATCAATTTCTTTCTCATTACAAAAATCCTCAATTTTTTTATTATCAAATTCACCTACATGATTACATTGAAATGATAAAATCTCACTACCTAGTTTCTTTTGAATCCATGTCAAAAAATTTTATAAACTCCTCAAATGATTCACTTTTATGATATAGAAATCTAACACATGTGAATCTAGAATAATCATCCACAATCATAAATTCGTATTTCTTTCCTCCTAAACTTATAGTTACAACTGGTCCAAAAAGATTTATATATAAAATCTCCAATAGTTTATTAATTCTGAGATCCTTATTGGATTGAAAAGAGGACTTCACCTATTTTTCTAATTGCATGTATCACAAAGGTGATTCTTAAAAAAGTCTAGTTTTAGTATACCTCTCACTAGGTTCTTTTGGGTAATCCTCCTAAGGCTTTTCATGCTAGACTGAGAAAGTCTCCTATGTCAAATCTATGACTCATCAGAAATAGCTTTTAAACAAAAAAAGTAGTAAGAGTTTTAATGCAATTCAAATCTAGTATATACACATTGTTTACCCTTATGTCATTTAAAACATCAATACCATTAAGGCTTAATATGCAGTTTGTAGGAAAGAATTTCACACAATAACCTTTATCATAAAGTTGACTTATGCTTAGAAGATTATGTTTTAAGCCTTCAACCAGTAGTACACTTTCACTTGTTGAAACTTGTTCAATATGAATTAGGTTGTTAGACCTAAGCTTATATCTCAGCAGCTAACCAAGAGGGGGGTGAATTAGTAACTAAAAAAAAAATCCCTCTTTAATTTTTTAAAAATGATAAAAACTTTAATGAAATTTTTTAGTAGAAAGATTTTCAACACAGATCAACATAAAAGTAAAAGTAAAAAATTAAAGCAGCGGAAAATAAAAAGACACAAGATTTATAGTGGTTCGGTCAAACACGACCTACATCCACTCCTCGTACCACCCTCCGAGTATTGCACTAATATCAATAGTGTCTCTCCTTTTTCCCCCACAGCAAGGCAAAGAAGCCTTCACAAAACTCTCTTAAACCACTACTCGGTGCTATAGAGAATCTGAAAGATCGTTAGGGATGTTAGGCCCTCTTGAACTTAGTCCCAAGCTAATTAAAGAGAGAGGTGAATTGGAAAACTTTAAAACCAAAACACAATCCAAATCACCACAATAATAAATGAGGAAATTAAAACGCGGAAGTAGTAAAAAGAAAGAACACACCAGATTTATAGTGGTTCGGTCAAACCTTGACCTACGTCCACTCCTTGGAGGCACCCCCCAAGTATTGCACTAAACTAGTGTCTCTCCTTTAGCCCCCACGGCTAGGCGGAGAAGCCCTTACAAAATCACTTCCACCTTCCTCGGTGCGGCGTAGTCGCCGAGTCCTTTGACACCAAAGAGACTTCTTCTTTGGTGAACTTACCTCGAGACAAGCCTTGAATCCGATGGTACTAAGGTGCGAGTTCGCCAGAGCAACCGTGTGGAACCCCCACCACACTCCCTTGAGTCCCCCCTCACAGGATCTTCTCCCTCTCTCAAACTCCACCCTTTCCTCTCTCCCTTTCAAGCTCTCTCTTCTAGTTTCCCCCACAAGAACAAAGCTACAATGGGTGCCAAAGACACTTACAAAGTGTCATGCCAAAGCTTAAATAGAAGCTCTCAAAACGAGCTCATTCATGCAAGTTGCCGACATTATCGTCCAGGACGATATGTATATCGTCCTGGCCGATCAGTACAAATTAAGCTCATTAGCCCAGGACGATATGGGACGATCAAAAGAAAATTGGTTACATCGTCCTGGCCGATATTACTATCGTCCTGGACGATTAGCTTAAAACCGATTTCAATCGCCCTGATCATCACCCTGTTTTTGAGCTGGCCGATATAGATCGTCCAGGCCATCGTCCTGGCCGATCATGCGATCGTCCCGGACGATGTGATCGTATCAATCAACCATTAATGCTTTCCAAAGATACCAGATCAATTTAGTCATGATTGAGTTAGATCGTCCTGGACGATAATAATATCGTCCGGGCCGATTTCCTAAAACAAAGACTTCCTAAACTGATTATGGCGGTTGATTCTTTCTGAATTGAGATTATCATCCAGGCAAATCTGTTGACGGCTGCCTTAATGAGGATGCCCTAATTAGGGTTTCTATTTTTAGACCGATCGGCCAGGCCAATAGGACGATCGTCCAGGCCGATGTTACCAAAAACAGAAATCCTAAAGGGAACAACATGAAAACTTCTTTGTTACATAACAACAAGTCCGACACCCAATACAATTGACCCAAGAAAGGAAAAGATTACAAACTAACACAAACCTAGTCTACCCAATCTTGAGCTGGTTCTGAATTGCAGTCTTGATTGTGTGGTCCTGAAATGTTAGTACATAAGGAAATCGTATAGAAAAGGAAATGTTTGCTATCATCAAAATCATGAACCATAGATCCGCAACAATCTCCCCCTTTTTGATGATGGCAAACAATTTGAATTTTTAAAAAGACTATTTTCTCCTAATCTCCTACTCACTTGAAGAATACAAAAAAATAGGGAGATCAATATATTTTTGTTATTTTAAAATTTTTGAAAAGAAAATAAATGATACAGGTACGTTCTCCCCCTTTGACATTATCAAAAAGAGAGAAGGCACAGTAAAGAAAAAATTCCCTACTCTAGAGAAAGAAAGAAATATTCTTAAAATGAGAAAGTTACCCCTTAATTTTAAAAACTCAGTAGAATTGGATTGACAACGCATAGCCCAAAAAAGGTTAGAAATTCAGATTTAGAAAATCCAAACTCAAGTTTCTTTAAAAAAGGCTAAAAAACTTTTTAATTCAATATCCAAATCATAAAATAAATTTGGGAAAGAAACAATCATTTTCAAAAACTCCTTCCATAAAATATATCTAATAGAAAATCAATGCACGAATTTTCGAATCAGGAATCAAGATTTTCAAAACCAAGTATCGAAGTACCAAGGGTTTTCTTAAGCTTTTAAGACAAAATAAAAAAAGGTAGGCATTAAATTTTGGGCTCATTTTATGCCTCTTGACAATTGATTGGCGCACTGCGCATCTTTTGATATACTTTGTGTATTCAATATTTTCAAATTGGCGTCTTTGCGCATCTTTTATTTTTGGCATCTTTGGCCAATTTTTTTTTTTATGCTACCTTTCTTAAATCTTAAAAATAAAAGTAAACCCATCTTAGTGATAGAACGATTCTCTTGATTAAGAAGATTATGAGTTAGATTCAACAATTTGCAAAAGATGTCTATGCGATAAGTAAGATGTAGGGAGAGAAGAAAAAAAATTGTTTCAAAAACCAATTTAAAATATGAAAAAGATTTTAAATCAAAAGTAAAAATAACCTCTTTTAGGAAATAGAGATTGGGGAAAAAAATCATGAGTTTCCTTCCTTTAACTAGTTTTAGAGAAGTCAAACTCAACTTTACCAAAGATTTCCAAAAAATAGGAAGTAAAATTTTTCACTTTTAGAAACGTGAGTGTGTGTGTTTGATAAATGAAAGAGGAGAGAGAAAAAAAACGAGACAAAATAAAACAAAGAAAAAGAAAGCAAAAGAAAAACAAGAAAAGAAAAAGTATGAAAGGGCTTATTTAACCATTATCACTTTCTTGGTCTGATGCTTCTGAGACCAGATCTGTCCATGAAATTTTTTGTTTTTCATTATTTTTCCAGTTTGTAATTTCCTTCGCCTGGCCCTTTTCTTTTGTAGGAAGAATCATTGAATTAGGGCACTCTTTTCTCATATGTCCAGGCTTCCTGCATCGAAAGCAAATAACGTCAAAAGAAATATGGACATCCTTACCATTTTTACCTTTTTTCCACTTTTGCTTGTGCTTTGGTGAGTGTTGTAATTTGCATGACAAGTCATTGGTATGGTCACCAACTAAACTTCCTTTTTCCGTTTCTTTGGCTTTTAGAACGATCGTTTCACCTGAATCCAAAAGTCTTTGACTCAATCCTTGCTCGTAGGCAATGAGTGAGCCAATCAAATTATCAATAGAATATACATTCAAATCTTTAGATTCACAAATAGCAACAACTTTAGCATCGAATTTATCCAGTAAACATCGAAGAATTTTGTTAACTTTTTCAAAATTTGAAAAGTCTTTTCCTAAGGCATGCAATGATGTAGTAATTTGAATAAACCTTGTATACATGTCTAAAATCATTTCAAAATGTTTCATGGAAAATAATTCAAAATCATGCATTAAGAAATTCAACTTTGATTGCTTGATTTCACTAGATCCTTCATATACGGTGTACAATTTATCCCAAATTTCCTTACCAGAAGTGCACGTGGATACCAACATAAAATCATCCGAATTTAAGGCACAGAAAAAGCAATTTAAGGCCTTTGCATTCAATTGAGCATCTATTCGTTCTTCCTTACTCCATTGATTAAAAGGAATGTCAGTTTTAACTCCATTAACAATTCGAGATGGTGATGAATAACCAATTAAAATCATATGCCACATGCGAAAATCAATCGATTGCAAGAAAACAGACATGCGAGTTTTCCAAAAATCAAAAGGTAGGTTATCGAACAGGGGAGGTCGGGTAATAGAATACCCTTCCGTAGTGTTGCGATTTGAAAAATTAGCCATGGATCGAAATTCAAAAGCTTTTAAAAACTTATTTTTTGAAAACCGCTCTGATACCACTTGAAAGATCGTTAGGGATGTTAAGCCCTCTTGAACTTAGTCCCAAGCTAATTAAAGAGAGAGGTGAATTGGAAAACTTTAAAACCAAAACACAATCCAAATCACCACAATAATAAATGCGGAAATTAAAACGCGGAAGTAGTAAAAAGAAAGAACACACCGGATTTATAGTGGTTCGATCAAACCTTGACCTACGTCCACTCCTTGGAGGCACCCCCCAAGTATTGCACTAAACTAGTGTCTCTCCTTTAGCCCCCACGGCTAGGCGGAGAAGCCCTTACAAAATCACTTCCACCTTCCCCGGTGCGGCGGAGTCGCCGGGTCCTTTAACACCAAAGAGACTTCTTCTTTGGTGAACTTACCTCGAGACAAGCCTTGAATCTGATGGTACTAAGGTGCGAGTTCGCCGGAGCAACCGTGTGGAACCCCCACCACACTCCCTTGAGTCCCCCCTCACAGGATCTTCTCCCTCTCTCAAACTCCACCCTTTCCTCTCTCCCTTTCAAGCTCTCTCTTCTAGTTTCTCCCACAACAACGAAGCTACAATGGCTTCCAAAGACACTTACAAAGTGTCATGCCAAAGCTTAAATAGAAGCTCTCAAAACGAGCTCATTAATGCAAGTTTCCGACATTATCGTCCAGGACGATATGTATATCGTCCTGGCCGATCAGTACAAATTAAGCTCATTAGCCCGGGACGATATGGGACGATCAGAAGAAAATTGGTTACATCGTCCTGGCCGATATTACTATCGTCCTGGACGATTAGTTTAAAACTGATTTCAATCGTCCTGATCATCGCCTTATTTTTGAGCTGGCCGATATAGATCGTCCAGGCCATCGTCCTGGCCGATCATGCGATCGTCCCGGACGATGTGATCGTATCAATCAACCATTAATACTTTCTAAAGATACCAGATCAATTTAGGCATGATTGAGTTAGATCGTCCTGGACGATAATAATATCGTCCGGGCCGATTTCCTAAAACAAAGACTTCTCAAACTGATTATGGCGGTTGATTCTTTCTGAATTGAGATTATCGTCCTGGTCGATCTGTTGACGGCTGCCTTAATGAGGATGCCCTAATTAGGGTTTCTGTTTTTAGTCCGATCGGCCAGGCCGATAGGATGATCATCCAGGCCGATGTTACCAAAAACAAAAATCCTAAAGGGAACAACATGAAAAGTTCTATGTTACATAACAACAGGTCCCACACCCAATACAATTGACTCAAGAAAGGAAAAGATTACAAACTAACACAAACCTAGTCTACCCAATCTTGAGCTGGTTCTGAATTGTAGTCTTGATTGTGTGGTCCTGAAATGTTAGTACATAAGGCAATCGTATAGAAAAGGAAATGTTTGCTATCATCAAAATCATGAACCATAGATCTGCAACAGAATCGTCATCCTTTTACACTCTCTAAGTGTTGGCAGAGAACCGTTCGTCCTTTTATACTCTCCAAGTATGGGCAGAGAATCCTTCATCCTTTCACACTCTCCAAGTGTGGGCAGAGAATCCTTCATCCTTTCACACTCTCCAAGTGTAGTCAGAGAACCTCCCTATGTTCACACTCCATGAGTGTTGGCAAAGAACTGGATCTTCTTGAAAGATCTTCTCATGAGAAATCTAGAAGGACGAGAAAAAAAGAGTGAAGTAATCACAAATCACAATTGGAGATTCTTACCTTTGAGTACCAAGTGAATCCTTCACGCTCCAGTAGTAAGAATCCTCCTTCAAATACTATCTCACACTCTTTCCTTCAATCTCACTTTAGTTTACACGAAGACCAACGAACAAAAAGATTATATGACAGTCTTAAGTGGACCTAATATAGTAAAGATATAAAAAACCTTCCAAAAATTGTTAATTTTCAATTATGCATGCACATGATCGTCTCGTACAATCTTGATTTTGTATGTACGAACAGTGTAAAACTATTACGTACGAACTCTTATGTGCATTAGGATGAGGGACTTCGTACCCGATCAATGTTCCATATGAACTAGGTTCGTCCGGTATGAACAGTTATTTTAAAGTCACGTTGAAACATAAATGCAGATGGTTCATCTCTCAAAAGAACATAGAACATCGTCCTAGGATGAACGTTCATGTTTCTCTGGACGAACAGTACAAAGTGAGAAACCCGAGAGCTTCGTCTAGGGACGAATGGGACACTTCGTCTGGACGAACAGTACAATATGAGAAACCCGAGAGCATTGTCCAGTGAGGAATGGGGAAATTTGTCTGGACGATCAGGACTTAAATTTTTCTCACTTCCTGTTTGTTCCATTGCTCTCCGAGGGGTATAACTGATCTGATCGTCCCATACAAATATGGTTCATCCCGTACGATCAGAAGAAAAATTTAACCTTTTAAAAATCTCCCTAAGTGTGTGTGTGCTAGGTTGCTCAATTATAAT
Source organism: Dendrobium officinale (assembly GCA_019514585.1). NCBI lineage: Eukaryota > Viridiplantae > Streptophyta > Magnoliopsida > Asparagales > Orchidaceae > Dendrobium > Dendrobium officinale. Next base: position 30,585,076 of record CM033683.1, read on the forward strand.
TACACTCTCTCAGACTCAATAAAGTGAAAGATACAGACTTTAATTTACAAAGTATGATATGTTGAATTTTGATTTGAAGTCTTTAGTAGTATGGAGTATGATTATCCTGAAATGTCAGTCCACAAAAGAGCAAAAATAATTCTTCCAAAAAATGTTACGAGAATATAATACTTACAACAATAATAGTTGGAATCATTAAAATTATACAAGTTGCAAAAACGTAAAACATGCAAATATCAACTCTCTTAACAATATTATTTTAGAAACAAATGTTGTTTCAGTGTTTCACCAACCAAATAGCAACTAAAAGTTGTTTCAGTAACCACACAACAACTAAATGTTGTTTCACCAACCAAACAACCCTATTTCAGCAACCAAACAACAACTAAATGTCAAACAACCCTAGTTCTAACTTCACATATATTAATTAACAGGATATCTAAATTAAAAAGCAACCAAATATTTCTTCAGCAACCAAACAACAACTTCACTATGAAGCATTTCAATAATCAAATGTCCATCATTATGAACATACCAGTTCTAAGTTCTAACTTCACATATAATACTTAATAGGATATCTAAATTAAACATCAACCAGAAGTCCAGAAGTCCAAATAAAAATAGCAAACAGGTCCAACTAAAATGTTAACCATAAGTCCAACTAAACTGTTAAACAAGAATCATCTAATAACTGAACTTTCAATCAGTTCTACATCAATTTGAGTGACATGTAAATCAAGGATATCATCCGTAACAGCATCTAGTTCTGTGTCATGAACTACTACAACAAAAAAAAAAACAAGAATTTGAGCTCTACCTAAATGTGTAAAAAAAAATAAATAGAAGAAGGTTGAAGAATAAATCACCCTGTTCTGTATACAACCAATCCTTTGCACAGACAAGTGCCTCAACAATATCATGCTTTAGTAAACTTTGATATTGACCTAGTATTCTACCACTATTACAGAAAGCCCTTTATGATGCCACTATACTAATAGGAATGCACAAAATGTCATGAGCCATAGCAGATATTGCAGGAAATCTATATTGGTTGCCTTTCCAGAAATGCAAGATGTCTAAATCAATCTTTGCGTCTAAGTTTGGCTCATCCAAATAAATTTCTAACTCAGATTTCCTAGGCATAACAAATTCCTCTTGAAAAGACTCAAAATCCTGTGTGTGAAGATATACAATTTTTAAAACAAAACAAGTATTTTGGGATGTACCAACTATATAAAGATAAAGATATCACTAGTTATTAATGTAATACCTGGAGAAATTGTGACTTAACTATAGTTGTTGATGCACTTCTTGATGTACCAACTTCTTCATTTTGGGATGCACGTGTATGTTGTTCTGTTAATTCATTAAGAGCTGAACTACAAATAAAGAGAATAACTTCTCTTTAATCTTTATCACTTCTTGTTGGTAATCACCTACATATAGTCTTCTATAACACCATTCAACAAAAGAAAATTTGTATCGAGGATCTAAAATGATAGCTATAGCCAATATAATAGAAAATGAAGACCAATATTTATCAAATTTGACTATTATTCATGTTGCCATTCTTTTGATGTATTCATGTCCACTTAAGAGTTCAAGTTTCAATGATGCATAAGCTGTAGAAATGCACAGAACATATAAATTTGATGTTGGGTACTTTGATCCAAATATAATACATGTTATATCATAGAAAGGAGCCAAGAATTTGCAAATAGATTCAAGTTTCTCCCACTCAACACTACTTGGGCAATTCCTATAATTTGAATCACCCAACTCTAAATGTTGAAAAGCTCGTCGATATTAGATAGAACTATCTAGCATGATAAAAGTGGAGTTCCATCTAGTTGGAACATCTTGTCGCAAGCCTCTCTTTCCATCTAGAAAACTATGTTTGATACAATCAAGGAACTTTTGCTTCGTCGTGTGAGAGCCTTTTACTTACTTAATACTCTCCTGGATTTTAATTATTGAAGCATCAACCTCCTTCAAACCATCTTGAACAATGAGATTAATAATATGTGTGGTACAACGAATATTAAAGAACTTACCATCACAAAGCAAAACACCACGTAAATATAAATGATTTCTTAGAAATTCAACTGAGGTATTGTTTGCTGAAGCATTATCAAAAGTAATGCTAAAAAGTTTGGTATCAATTTTCCACTCCATAATAAGAGATTGTAACTTTTTAAACAATGAAATGCCATCATGAGGGGGCGGCATGAAACCAAAGCTGATAATCTTTATTTGCAAATGCCAATCATTATCTATAAAATGTATTGTCAAACAAATAAACCCATCTGTGTTAATAGAAGTCCAAAGGTCCGATGTTAAGCACACCCTACTTCTCAATTTTGTTAAATGTGAATGTATATTACACTTCTCTTTACTAAATAATTTCATACAATCACTTCGTGCAGTAATTCTTAAAAATAACTACAAGCCCCGATGAAGATATGTTAGAAGAGCTCGCACTCCAACCAACTCAACACACTGGAAGAGCAAGTCATTCATAATGATACATGCAACAAACATGACACGAAATTCTGACTTATCAAACTCACTATCAATCATAGAAATGGATGATTCAGAGTTTTGTTTGTAAAATGAGTTGTCCAATATCATGCATATTTCTCTTTTTATAATTTTTCAAGTATCGTCTTAGTTTAGCAGTGCTATTTTTACTATCATAGAAATATGTCACGCCGCATTTCTTGCATTTGCACCTTGGCTTACCATCTTTTGGCTTAGGCAACATCTCAAAGTAACCCCAAACAACCGAAGTCATTCTTCTCCGCTTCTTAGCAACTTCACCTCCCTCATTACATTCAATTTTACATGCCTCAACCACATTTTTAGATGGCACAACTTCTTGATTTTCATCAAAACAAGAATTATTAGGAATGGTATTAGAGCCCTCCATCTATCAAAAATATTACAAGACACCACAATGTGAATATTTAAATTTTTCTTCATTTCTTGCATATCAAATTGGAACAAAAAGGTAGTAAATATGGAAATTTCTGATATGAGTTAAACTTAAACAGTAAAAACTGTAAAAATATTTTTATTCAACAGTCAACACTTGAACATCTAAAAGGGGCAACTGTAGCAAAAAAAAAAAAAAATTATGATGCTCTAACCAGTCAATGAGTCAATAACCAACAAACCAGTCAGACAATCAGACAATCAATAACAAAAAAATTGGAAAAATTCATGATGCCCATACTCCCTCATCCCTCAATGTTTCCAAAATATGCAAAAACGTTTTAAACCAAGCTAAGTAGGGACAAAGAAGACAACAATAACAACATTTTAAACACCCTATAGAACAATATCCACACAAAATAACCATTAATCAAATAAATTTTTAAAACCCTAGCCGAGAATAACCTAACAGATAATAGAAACAAGATACAAAATACAAACACATCATGGAACACATTCATCTTCTAAAAATCTTAACAACTTAGCAAAAAAAAAAGAGAATAGGTGAACAAAAAATTTGAACACCTTCGTCTTCAAAAATAACAAAAAATATTAATAGAAATGAGATACAAACAGATCAAAGAAGGTCGTAAGTTGGAATCGAAAAATTTGCGACGATGGCGTGCAATCTTAAAGAGATTACAGAAGGCACGGACGAAATGACCGAACAAAATAATGAAATTATCTATTGTCCAGTGCACAGTGCCCACTGCTCGCTCACTCTTTCCACGCGGAATATTTACTCATAAAAGACGCGGGTTAATTTGGGTTAGGTTCGGGTTATCGGGTTAACCCGAACCCGACCCAAAAAACTAAACGGGTCAAAAATTAAAACCCTAACCCAACCCATTCTTTAAACGGGTCAACCCGAACCCAAAAATTTTGAGTCAGTTTCGGATCGGCTTTTTGGGTCGGATCAAATGTTGGCATCCCTACTTTTCACTTTCAAATTCTTGTAGAAATAAACTTTTTGTATAAAGTTTTGCAATGTAACTCCAAGTGATATTGTATATGAAGTTGAGATCTTATTCCTCAGAGGAAATTAATTTGTTTATGCATATTTGAGTCATGCTCTGATATATTGCATAATATATATTTTTAGGCTTTTTAGCCTGCTAAGAATCTCTGTAGAAGATGTCGAGAGAATCCACAAAGGATGTGAGACCTATCCGAGATTGTATGTCAAAGCCTTTGCTCGATGACGTTAACCTGTGTGGAAGAGGTTGAGAGAATCCACAAAAGATATGAGACCTATCCGAGGTTGTATGTCAAAGCCTTTGCTTGGTGACGTTAACCTGTATGGAAGAGGATGAGAAAATCCACCAAGGATCTGAGACCTATCCGAGGTTGTATGTCGTAGACTTTGCTCGACGACGTTAACCTATATGGAAGAGATCGAGAGAATCCACCAAGGATGTGAGACCTATCTGAGGTTGTATGTCTGAGCCTTTGCTCGATGACGTTAACTTGTATGAAAGAGGTCGAGAGAATCCACCAAAAATGTGAGACCTATCCGAGGTTATTTATTGGAGCCTTTGCTAGACGACATTAACATGTATGGAAGAGGTCGAGAGAATTCACCAATGATGTGAGACCTATCAAAGGTTGTATGTTGGAGCCTTTACTCGATAACCTTAACCTATATAAAAGAGGACTAGAGAATCCACCAAGGATGTGAGACCTATTCCTAGGTTGTATGTCAGAGCCTTTGCTCAACGACGTTAAATTATATGAAAGATGTTGAGAGAATTCACTAAGGATGAGAGACCTATCCGAGGTTGTATATTAGAGCATTTGCTCGATTACATTAACATGTATGGAATAGGTCAAATTGGATCCCTCTGGGATCGATTTTTCCTTGATTGGGAGGGGGTGAATGCCGCAATCCCGAATCAAAGGTGAAGAATGATCTATCTTTAGACCGTTATTGCCTTTTTGATGACAAAATTAAGACCTTGCCCAAGAAGTAGAAGTCTAGTAAAAGACTGTACGTGGCTTGAAATTTATCAGAAGCTTCCTTGCATTTGTCGAGAGTTTTCTTATATATTTTCTTTATTTTAGAAGTCTTGAGGGATCTTCTTGACTAAAATTGTAGTCAAGGTTACCCCCTAGTCCGGATCTTATTCCATGAAATTAATGCATCGTTTTGATTAAAAAAAATATATCTTTAAATATATATAATTTAGGAAAATATTTAATTATTTTTGGGAAGATTAAATTTTGAACTTTAGTTTTGAAATCCAACGCAACATTAGGAACAATATATCATCTCAAACGGAGAAGATATTGTTCACTAATTGGTCCAAATTTCAAAACATTAAAACTACCCAAATTATCGTAGTCAAACTCAAGATCATTTGACTATGCTGACTTGGATGGAAGATCATTAATTTCATAATCAAAATTACGACAATAATTGATATATTTCTCCAAAGAAAGAAGATATCAATTATTTTCGATCACTTGAGAATGACGATAATGATCGTTGTATTTTTCCAAAGAATAATTAATTAGAGATTTTTTGAAAACTTTAATTTTAAAAATTAAATCCGGGTTTCTAAATCTCCTACGAGTGCAAGCCCTCGTAGTTAATTACATCATAGGAAATCAGAATTTCCTATGAAAACTCTCGATTAAAATAGCGGTGTAAATTTTATTTAAGATTTCAAAGTTAGATATCAAAGGAAGAAAGTGGTAGGAATTTCAAGAGGGATTGGATCGAGGCTGAACAGTTATTTTTGGAGTCAAAGGAAGAAGGGTAGGGAGTGTTTTGAGATTCTGAATTACTTCAGAAAACACTCCAGCCTATCCTAAATGTTGGACTCAAATTAGATTGAAAGAGATATTTAATTTTGAATGGTAAATTTTATTAGAAAGCGAGATTCAAATCCCGGAGGTTGAGGTCTTATGGCCCGAGCCAGCCTCGGAACCTAAATCTAAATTGGGCACTCGAAATTAGTACCTCGAACCTAGCTAGTGCAATGCGGATCTGGTCTTACCCCGGCCTGGATTGGGGAACCAGCTAAACCACCTAAACAATTTTAAAATATGAGTCAAGTCTTTTAATGTTGAGTGGTAGGGACGTTATTTAAGAAAGGTTTTGAGAAACGGGGCCGACATCTAGAGCAGATCCTAATTGGCCCCTTAGACTTATGTTGGGTTTTTGATGTCTAAATAAATGCAATTAAATATTAGACTCTTTTAAATTTGTTACTAATGCGATGCATGCTAATTGACTCAATTGAATGCAAAATCAATATGTAGCAATTTAAAAATATTTGGCTTAGAAAATAGGTTTTATCCTAGAGATTGCATAACATCCCCTTGACAGATCGGCACCCTCATAGGCCAGGTGGTCTGCCAGAACCCGCAGGCGGGGAGATGCCTAACAAGGAAGAGAAGGTATAATATGTATGCATGAAAAACCCTCGGCGAGTCCGAGCTTACTTCTTAGGACCGTTTAGAGTTGCTATCTTATCTTAAAAATTTTATTTAATTAAAGTAGAAGAATTTTTGACAGACCCCTAAGAGCCTAAATCGAATTCCAGGTCAAACCAAATACGACATGCAGGTAAAAAGACTAGAAAAAACAGGAGTTCTAATGCGCAATCAAATTAAACAAATCAATCAAATTAAATTTATCAAATTGAATGTCCATATGGCAAGTGCCACTTATTATTACATCTTAAAAATTACAAGAAATTAAAGTGGCCGGGCACCACTGACTACAACCCGGATTTCTAATCCTAAATCAAATGAATTTGAAATTTGGGATTCTTCTCGTTGTCCATTTCTTCGTCTTCTCACGAACACCTTGATTCGTCAGTTCCGGATACCCAAATGAAAAGAGACTCCCCCTTAATCAGGGTGTTATCTTTCCTCTTTGGATGTTTGAAAGAGATCCTAATTTGATTTCCAAATGGAAGAAGACTCTCCCCTTTAGGGATGTCTTCACCTCTTTGGAAATCAAGTTGGATCAAATTTCCCAAATTCAAATCATTTTTAAGTAATTACAACCTTTACACAATCAAATTTACATCTCGATTAAAAAAAAATGAAAACCTAGACTCGATCCTGCAAGGTTATCCTAATAATCAACAATTATATACTCATTCCCAAGCAGTTATAATATAGGAAATTAAAATGCATTTTTTAGCCACACTTGGCCATGCTCTTTTTATTTAAAGGGGGTCTTAAGCGCGGCAGGTACCTGTGCAAAGAGTTATATATATTTTTTTTTTATTAATTGCCCCCTTTAGTTTTCAGCTCCTTATATGAGCATGGCCACCTGCATAGGATTGCACAAATATATATATTTCGTTCCTAGCCTATGGGTAGGTCTAACGCACAATCAAACACAGAGTGCAGAAAGCAAGTAAATAAACACAACAATTCTACACTAGCAAACAGCATGCAGTGAAAGCTACGAAAATCCGGCACACAGCAGAAAGAGTAAAACACCGGCCTATCCTAAAACTAGAGTCGGTGATCCTAGCACAACATCTAAAGTGTGTGAGGTAGGTCGTGTGGTTTTGATATGTCCTAAATAGGATCATTAGATTGAAATTGCTTAAGGTTTGATTATTGATTTTAAGGGTTGGAAAGTTAATGTATTTTATTAAAAAAAAAAAAGTTTGATTGCTGATTTTTAAAGTTGACTAATTTAAGTTTGCCATTAATTGATTCGTGGCATTGTGCCACCAGGCTCGAGGAACCAGCCTCCTTAGGACACTTAGCCCCGCAGCCCGGAGTAGTCTAGCCGATAAACCAAATTAATGTAATTGAATTAAAGATTTTAAAAGGTTAAATAATTAATGATTAATCTATTTTAAGGTTTAACACCCCTTAGAATCCATTCGTGGCGTTGTGCCACCAGGCTCGAGGAACCAGCCTCCTTAAGACACTTAGCCCCGCAGCCCGGAGTAGTCCAGCCAATAAACTTCATCTTTAGGATGATTGTTGTGTTTTAAAAAAGTTTGTTGAATGTTTTAAACCTTAAGCTAATGTTTTCTGGAGTTTTAAGACAATTCTGAGTTTTATGAATTTTTATGAATATTTTAATCATTTAATTAAAGGGTCAAAAATTGACTTTTGGATTAAGGGTGTTTTCTAGAATGTTTGTATTTTATTAAAATACTAGACCTTACTACGATCAGTTAGAAGGTAAGTACGTTGAAAACGGATTTTTCTACATTTTATTAAGAAGGTTTGAAGTTTTGAACTAGTTTTGAACTAGAGTTGACCAATCTATTGACTTTTGAAATATTACAGATTTCTGGAATTTAATATTTTTAATAAAAATTAGACATTATTATGAGTTGAATGCAAGTGAGTTTGGGTGATTTGGATTTTTCTTGAATTAGTTATGAATATTTGAAATTTGAGGTATTTAATGAATTTTTAAAAATGGTTTAATTAAAGGGCCTTTTTGTGATTTTGCTCCAAATGAGTTCCCAACTCCTTGAAATCAACTCCAAAGATCAGGAATGACCTAAGAAGGGATTCCGAAGTGTTCGGGAGATTTTTGGAATTTTTAATATTTATTAATTAATTATATTAATTAAATATTCAATTTCTCTTAAAATTAAATTAAGGTTTAATTTGCTGTCAAATAATTTTGGTTTTAATTTTCATTGGTTGAGGATTCAAAATTGGTCAGTTAGAGGGGTTATACATATTTTTTGGATTTAAAATGGATTTATTACATTTTCTAGAAGGTTTTAAGGCTTAATTAAGGCTTAAACTTAAAAAAAAAATTAATTAGGGGGGGCTTAATGACTTTTAAAACCAGTGAGGATTTTCCCTAAGGCTGAGAGTGTCAGTAAGTTTAAGTGGTTCAAGTTTCAAGTCAAGAGGGTATAAATCCTAATCACAACGAATTTTCTAAGTTTTCTAATCAAAGCCCTTAATTTTTGTCCTTAATTATGTCACTAGGTTTAATAGGTTTGAATCAATATCTTGACTAACCTTGACTAAGCATGAAATAAACACACAATAGAAATCAACTCCTAAATCTAGGAGATCCTTAGACTAAGTGCGAGTGTGTATACCCTAAACATGCATAGCTTAACATAAACACATAATTAACGACTAGATTAGTGAACAATTAAAATACGATTGTTCACTAATCACCCCCAATAATTCTATTCATCCATATTCAATCAATGCTTAAAATTCCAAGGGGTCCCTCAAAATTTAGCATATATAGTTTTAAAATTAATTTTTTTTTATATCTAGAAAATAGATTAGTTTTAGAAATTCTAGAAAATTTAAATTAATTCAAAATAGCTTTTGAATAAGTATCAAAAATAGTTTTAAAATAGTTTTAAAACATATTTGAAAGTATTTTAATAATTTAAGATAATTTAAAATAGAGATTCTTTGAATTTTTTTTAATTAATTAATTATTGATTTAATAAAAGAAATATTTAATAAAAAAATTACTTTAAAAAAAATAATTTAATATTTTAAATTAAATTTAATTTTAAATTAAAAATCTTAATTTTCTGAGAATTTTGATATATTGCATTGAATTTTTGGATTTAAAATAAATTAAAAATAATTTTTAGAATATTTCTTTATTTAAAATGATTTAGAACGAATTTTAAATCATTTTAAATGATTTGGCAGCGGCTGAGTGGCCACGCGGCGCTTTCTCACTGGCGGAGACAAAAACGCAGGGCGGCGCGACGACGGCGGCGGTCAAGTGGGCCCCGCTCACTTATCCAGCGCGACACTCCGTCGTGGCCGTCCGATCTAGCGCCTATGCCATTCAACGGAGGGAATCAGATCACGTCGTCTGATCTCAGCTGAGAGGGATCGGACGACGGATATTTAATCCCGTGGTAAGGAGCTAACGGTCCAGATTGGTCAGGACGTGATTTGATCCGGCGAAACCCGACACGCGGACAGAGCGACGTGCGGAAAGGCTAAATCCATACCGTTGATCATACGATCAACGGTCTAAGTGCTCTAAGCTAGGGTTAAGCTTTTACCTCGATTTAATGGACGGATTAAACCGTTTAAAGGCATGTTGCATTTGTAGGCTGTCCACGCTCCTTTTTGTAGAAGATCGCTCGAGCTTTCAATGCCTAGATCGAACGCGAAAGAAACTTGAACTGATTGGCCTTATCTCGCCGGAAAGATGGTCGCCGGCGATTTTGACCGGTGAGATTGGGCAAAGAATCAATGGAGGGAAGTATTTAGAGCTCAAGGGAACTGGTGGCAAGCCCTGGAGTTATTTTGGAAGTGAGATAAGGCTAGGGTCTCAATGACGGCTCAAAATGAAGTTCTACCTTATTCAAGTAGCCCTAGGTCTATTGGACGGCTAGGATCGTTTGATTGCATCTCTGGATGGCTTCCACCTGCCCCTGGAGTGGTTGGAAAGCTGGGATCAAGGACAGCCCAAGGACATCCATGTGGAGAGGTCTTATTGGTCTCACAAGGGCTTTGGGACCACTTGGGCTGGTTAGTTTCAAATCTATGGATTAAGAGGAGCTTAGGAAACTTCCAGAAGATGATTAGGACTGCTGGAGTGGGATGGGTTTGAAAGGATTAACTTAAACCTATGAACTTAATCATTTAAAGGAGTTTTAAAGGCTTGTTGACCAGTTTTGACTGGTCAACAGTCAGTTTGACTGCCTAGGTGGCATGGAGGAGGATTGCTTGAGCTGATGGATTAAGTCTTGAAAGCATTAATTGAGGATATACAAAGGTTCAACCAAAGCCATAGGTATTTGACCAAGCATATGAGCTAACTTGGTCTAATAGGCTAAGGTTTGACTCAAAGTGAATTTGAAAATATTCCATGCATCAAATGGAATGGATTTGAGGGATTAAATTAAGGTTTTAAATGAATGAAATGAATAGGCTCAAATGGGTCAAGTTTGGTCAAGTTCAAGCTTAGTTGACCAAGTCAACAACTAAACAGGTCAAGAGTACAATCAAATCCAAACCATTGGGGAATATGATCAGAAGAGCTTGAATGGGTTTTATATTGATATTTGATGCTTGCTAGAGGTGATCTGGGGGTCAAAAGGGTTTAAATGATCAAAGTAACTATTTAAGCTCTTAAGGGGTCATTGGGTCAACTAAGGTTGACTCGGTCAACCAAGTTGACCCAAGGGCTGGATTTGGTCTGAACAAGTTTGAGATGATATTTCAAGTCTGTGGGAGGTGGTTGCGTTCAATTCGGAGTTCATTTAGTTTGAAATCGAAGTTTGAGCCCCATAGGGGTATTTTGGTCATTTTGACCCCTGGTCAATAGAGAGTCAAAGTGGGCCCAAAAAAATTCCAGATTAATGTTCAAGATATCAATATTAAAGGTCTGGAACTGACTAGAGGTTTTGGTGAAGACTCTAAAGTCAAAAACTTCAAAGTGACAGGTCCAGTGGCATAAAAGCTGTAAATATTTGAAGGTTTTACAGCCTATGGATTTTAATTAAGTTTCTGAGGTTAGAGATCTCAGAATGGGCTCAAATTTGGAGGGTTGCCTCCAGAGACATGTCTCATCAGTATGCAACTGATAGACTCTGAATCGGAGGTCATTTAGCTGGGTTTCAAAGTGTTTGAAATTTCAATGGAAAAGGCCTTTAGGACAAAACCTTTGGACCTTGGATTTGGCTTGATTGACCTAAGATCTGGGTAGATCCTAAGGTCTGAATAGATCTTAAAGTTAGGAATCTAGAAGGATCCTAGAGCCTAAGAAATTCTTAGAACTTGGAGTCTAGAATAAGTTTAGGATCTAGAGTAGCTCCTAAGTTTTAAGCTCTAGAAGAATCCTAGCATAGATCCTAAGGTCAGGATTCTAGGAGGATTCTAGAATTTAAATTAATTTGGAAATTAAATTGATTTAGGGTCAAGAGTAGTCCAAGTGACCTCATACAAAAATGAGGTCAACAAATGGACCCCCAATATGTGTAATAGAATGAAATTCTATTGCACATATTGGCGTTGACCGAGCTCAAAGATCAAGTGTTGAATTTTAATCCTAAGGGAATGAAAAATTCATCCTTAGGGAATCAAGATTTAAATTTACTAGGGTAGTTCCACGGAGGGCATGGTTTACCACTAATTATCAAGTCAAATGCTAGGGTGGTGCCACGAAGGGCATGCTCCACCGCTGGCGAATTGAATTAGGATGGTGCCACAAAGGGCATGCTCCATCACTAACCACTTAAATCAAATGCTAGGGTCATGCCACGAAGGACATGTTCCACCACTAGCGGATTGAATTAGGATAGTGCCACGAAGGGCATGCTCCATCACTAATCACTTAAATCAAATGCTAAGGTCATGCCACGAAGGACATGTTCCACCACTAGCGGATTGAATTAGGATGGTGCCACGAAGGACATGCTCCATCACTAATCACTTAAATCAAATGCTAGGGTCATGCCACGAAGGACATGTTCCACCACTAGCGGATTGAATTAGGATGGTGCCACGAAGGGCATACTCCATCACTAACCACTTAAATCAAATGCTAGGGTCATGCCACGAAGTACATGTTCCACCACTAGCGGATTGAATTAGGATGGTGCCACGAAGGGCATACTCCATCACTAACCACTCAAATCAAATGCTAGGGTCATGCCACGAAGGACATGTTCCACCACTAGCGGATTGAATTAGGACAGTGCCACGAAGGGCATACTCCATCACTAACCACTCAAATCAAATGCTAGGGTCATGCCACGAAGGACATGTTCCACCACTAGCGGATTTAATTAGGATGGTGCCACGAAGGGCACACTCCATCACTAACCACTCAAATCAAATGCTAGGGTCATGCCACGAAGGACATGTTCCACCACTAGCGGATTGAATTAGGACGGTGCCACAAAGGGCATTATCCATCACTAATCACTCAAATCAAATGCTAGGGTCATGCCACGAAGGACATGTTCCACCACTAGCGGATACGAATTAGGGTGGCGCCACGAAGGGCACGCTCCACCACTAATCCTCAACTCAAATGCCAGGGTGGTGCCACAGAGGGCATGCTCCACTACTAGCGAGCGGTCTTGTGGAGAGGAAACTTGTTCTACACAAAGAACCTGGTATGGATGATCATATGTGGAGGAAACTTGCTCCACATAGAGGATCGAGTCTGGAATGATCATTGGTAGAGGAAACTTGCTCTACGGATGATCGGGTCAGGATTGATCATATGTAAGGGAAACTTGCTTTACATAAAAGATCAGATTTGAAAGATTAGATATAGAGGAAACTTGCTCTATATAAAATCAGGATTAAAATGATTATGGGTAGAGGAAACTTGCTCTACGGATGATCGGATCTGGATTGATCATGTGCAAAGGAAACTTGCTTTACACGGGTGATCAAGTTTAAACTGATCGTATGCAGAGGAAACTTGCTCTACATAGAGGATCGGGTTTAAATTGATCGTATGTAGAGGAAACTTGCTCTACACAGAGGATCAGGCTTAAATTGATCGTATGTAGAGGAAACTTGCTCTACACAGAGGATCAGGCTTAAATTTTGAAATTTAAGATTTGAAAGTTTTAAGAGTGAATTTTGAAAGTTTCTGATGTTTGATTTTGAATCAAGAAATTTCTTTAATCTAGGAAACTCGAAGACTTTTTATTGACTTTGAATTTGACACTCATCTGGCATGGTACTTCCTGAAGAGCCTCCCCAACATTTAAAAATATCAAGTGGAATTCTCCAGGGTTGATCAATTAATGTTTGAAATTTTCTCAAAGATCGTCTCAACGACAGGAGGACACTCTTAAGTTGGCTCAAGCTCCTCCACCGATTTCTCGGTAGGCTAAGATATGCATCCAAAGAACCTAGACCAAATCTCCTCCTTGGAAGGTTCTAAGTTGCTCTATCTTATCACGAGCTTTAACCACTCAGGTTTCGAAAGACTTTGAGTTCTATTAAGCCTTAAAACAAAGCTCTGTAAGGCCTCGAGCTCCTCAAATTAGAGTCGGGCATTCTGCTCAGTCGTGGATTAATTTTGAACGACAATTCCTAGCATTACAAAATACTCCTCTAGTAGGGTTGATCTTGGACCCAGTATAGAGTGTAATTTTGTTGAAAAGGCCTTAAAGGAAAAGATGCCTCTACGCAATGACTTATACCCATTTCTAAAGGACAAGATTTGAATTCTTTTCAAGAGTAGAAGATTCAATCATTTTGTTGGAAATTTCCTCTAACCATTTGGACCCTGTCGGAACGACATGTGGGAACAAATTTAGAAGTGCAGTGAGAAGTAGAGTCAACTCCAACTAAACTAGAAGGAGTTAAGTTTTGTTGACCCAAACCAAGTTTTGTAGAAACTAAACTGGGGTCTACCTTGTACGAAGTTTGAATTAAAATTGATTTCAAAATGTTTAAGTTGAAGAGAGAAATTCAATCTTTCAATTCTCTTGCATAAGGTTCTTCTATCTGATAGATAATTCATGCCTGATGAAAAATCTGGAATCAGGATTTTCAAAGTCAAGTGTTTAAAGGTGATAGATTTTTTTGAGATTTAAGGATTTAGAGGAAGGGAGCCATCTTACTCTTCTTCTCTTTTTCTAGTGGCGCATATTGCGCATCTTTTGACTTTTGGTGCACTTCGTGCATTTCTTGATTTTTGGGCGCATTCGCGCATCTTTTGATTTCTAGCACATTCGTGCGTCTTTTGATTTCAATTGAATTCGTGAAGAGGCTCCACTTTCTTCAAATACCTTAAATTAATTGATCTTTTATTTTGAATGTTGGGATTATATCTCAAGTATTAGAGAAGAAAATTTGTTCTCTTATACAAGGAAAAATAATCCTCAAAGCACATTCAATCTTTTGAAAAAGCGTATCGACTTGACTTTTGAAAATCATTGAATAGATTTTAGACATGCGAGAATCACCTATTAAGATAGAAAATTGCTAGAAGACTGATAACATTTTCATTTCTCAAGTCAACTTAATTTTGATATTGATTTTAGTTCAACAATTAAATCACCCCACTGAAGCGGTGGGAGGGAGGGGTATTCAAACATTTGATGGAGTCAACTACAACTCTCTCCTACTTAAGACTTAAGATAGAGGTCAATTTTCATTAAAAAGAAGAATCAATTATCTTGAAAATTCGGATCAAGTACACTTGAGAAATTGGTAAGCTTTCCTTAAAGGTTGCAAGTCTAGGTGGCAAGACCCTTGTCAACATGGAATTGAATTCCTATAATCTCTTTAGAGGAAGAGACTGTTATAGGATCTGCACTATCCCTAGGAGGCACTACATTACTGTAATCAAAAGATTTATAGCGATAGGACCCCGTCAAAATTTAAATTTTGGCGGTATCACTATCTGATACAATCTTAGATTATTTCCCCTTCTCATTACTACTAGACTAGTAGTTAAGAGAGTGGCACCCCGAGTGGTTTCTACTCCTCCTCTACAGATGATGTAGTGGGACACGTGTAGTAATGCTCCTTAACATCTTCTAGTAGAGTGGACGGATCATAACCCTCAATTGGGGGCCTATGACATATTGCTAGTGATCGCTCAATTCTAGCTTTCTTGAGTCTTTCTGTGTAGTAATCAAGCAGGTGGATTGAAGATCGTGCTCTCATCTCTACAACCTCCCTCCTTTGTGAAAGGAGAGGGTACGTAGAAGGAGCAACGAACTCTCGATTGGCCTCGAAGTCATCCATTTCTAAGGCTTCTGACTCAACGGTCTTTCTAGCCTTAAGGCTCATCTTTCTGGCTCTTCGAAGGTAATTCTTCATCTTGTTCCTACCGATGACAGGGGTGCTAGAATTTGACCCAATCTCAGGCTGAGATGGTAGCTCATTTGTAGTTAATGATTTCTGGTTTTGATCCTCCTGAGTAGAGAATACAGTGGGTACAGGACGACAACAACCTCCTTCTTAGAGATGGGGGAGTCAGCTCCTGACCCTAAAGTAACCTCTACTAAGGGGAAATTCCCTTGAGTACAAGCGGACAGATCTATCAGTATTTCTCCATTAACTGAAATTTTGAGGTCTTGAAATTCCATTTCATACTGAATTGAATTTCCATTAAGAATTTCTTCTACATGCACATCTCTATTCAGTGAGAAGACGAGTTTCCCAGCCATTTGAGTGTTCGATTTCTTGGAATTTAAAAGAAGGTAGTTTGAATTAGTGATTTGAAATTGAATTTGAATTTTAAGTTTGATTGATTTTATCCGAAATCTTATAACTCAATCGTATTTAGTTTACACTGAACACAGTGGTTCATAAAATTAACGAGTAAAAATCAAGACTCGAATTTGACTCTTTCGCTACACCAATTGACTTGGGGCAAAATGTCAAAATTTTGATTTGGATTTGAAATCAAATTTAAGACTGCATTGACTTGTTGAAATCAAGCTTGGGTTTAAAATTGAGAATCAATTCAGGTTTAAAGTTGAATTTGAATTTAATGTTAAGATCAAATGGATCTTCTTCGAATTTTGTAACTCAACATGGCGAGTTTCACTCAATCATGTAGGTCTACAAAATTAATATGGAGGATCCAAAAAATCGGGCTTGCTTTTTCATTTTACCAATTGACTTGGGATGAAATGTCAAAGCCTAAAATTGACTTAAGAACTTTAGAATTGTGCTGCATGTGTTCAACTACAAGAAAATGTTATAGAAAACACATAGCACTGATAGTTGAAGTAGGTTTGAAAGATTTTCCTTTATTTTTGAAACTCAAAATGTTGATTTTTATTTTCAACAAAATGGTTAACAAAAATTAGGAAAAAAAAATCTAAAGACCTTGACTAGACTCTTTCACTGCACTTACTAGCTTAGAGTGAAATGTCAAAATTCAAGTTTGATCAAGGGTTTGAACTTGTATTGCCTATGTTAAATTACAAAAGGTATTGTATGAAACATACGACAACGAAGACTGAAGTTAGATGATTTTGGAAAGAATTTAAAAGCTTGAAAATCTGGCAGCACCTCCCCTTATTTTGAAACTCAATATGTTGAACTCATGTTCAACATAAAGGTTAATAAATTTACAAATGGGGGATTTTAACAAGTCAACCCGACTCTTTCACCCCAACGAACTGTTCGGGAGTGCAATGTCAAAACTTGACTTTGCCAGAAAGATTGATCTTTTGAGTTGAATTTGTAGGTGTTTATATTCTTTCACACATAATGAATTATAAGAGCTACAATTCTATATGTAGTGATAGAATATAGGGATCAATTAGGAATTGAAAGAGATTAAATCTTGCTTAAAGGATTGAAATTTGGATTTTGAAATTGAAGAGTATTCTGTAAATTATGAAACTTAGCACGCTAGTTATTTACTCGCATGCAAGTGTGCAACATATACAAAAGGATTCGGCTTGACTCTTTCGCTCTACCAATTAACTTGGAGGCAAAATGTCAAAGCCCGACTTTAACAGAGGTTTCCTACGCTTACCTCTCATTTGACATGTCTTAATTGAGTTGGCCACACTCACCCAAGGACGAAATGGGAGAGGGACCAACGGAGGGAAAGGTAGTCAAAACTACCGATACAATAAAATTTGAACCGCTATTAAAGATGGAGAGGGAGACTTTCCCCAGCGGAGTCGCCATTTTTGTTTTGATTAAAAAAAATATATCTTTAAATATATATAATTTTGGAAAATATTTAATTATTTTTGGGAAGATTAAATTTTGAACTTTAGTTTTGAAATCCAACGCAACATTAGGAACAATATATCATGTCAAACGGAGAAGATATTGTTCACTAATTGGTCCAAATTTCAAAACATTAAAACTACCCAAATTATCGTAGTCAAACTCAAGATCATTTGACTATGCTGACTTGGATGGAAGATCATTAATTTCATAATCAAAATTACGACAATAATTGATATATTTCTCCAAAGAAAGAAGATATCAATTATTTTCGATCACTTGAGAATGACAATAATGATCGTTGTATTTTTCCCAAGAATAATTAATTAGAGATTTTTTGAAAACTTTAATTTTAAAAATTAAATCCGGGTTTCTAAATCTCCTACGAGCGCAAGCCCTCATAGTTAATTACATCATAGGAAATCAGAATTTCCTATGAAAACTCTCGATTAAAATAGCGGTGTAAATTTTATTTAAGATTTCAAAGTTAGATATCAAAGGAAGAAAGTGGTAGGAATTTCAAGAGGGATTGGATCGAGGCTGAACAGTTATTTCTGGAGTCAAAGAAAGAAGGGTAGGGAGTGTTTTGAGATTTTGAATTACTTCAGAAAACACTCCAGCCTATCCTAAATGTTGGGCTCAAATTAGATTGAAAGAGATATTTAATTTTGAATGGTCAATTTTATTAGGAAGCGAGATTCAAATCCCGGAGGTTGAGGTCTTATGGCCCGAGCCAGCCTCGGAACCTAAATCTAAATTGGGCACTCGAAATTAGTACCCCGAACCTAGCTAGTGCAATGCGGATCTGGTCTTACCCCGGCCTGGATTGGGGAACCAGCTAAACCACCTAAACGATTTTAAAATATGAGTCAAGTCTTTTAATGTTGAGTGGTAGGGACGTTATTTAAGAAAGGTTTTGAGAAACGGGGCCGACATCTAGAGCAGATCCTAATTGGCCCCTTAGACTTATGTTGGGTTTTTGATGTCTAAATAAATGCAATTAAATATTAGACTCTTTTAAATTTGTTACTAATGCGATGCATGCTAATTGACTCAATTGAATGCAAAATCAATATGTAGCAATTTAAAAATCTTTGGCTTAGAAAATAGGTTTTATCCTAGAGATTGCATAACATCCCCTTGACAGATCGGCACCCTCATAGGCCAGGTGGTCTGCCAGAACCCGCAGGCGGGGAGATGCCTAACAAGGAAGAGAAGGTATAATATGTATGCATGAAAAACCCCCTCGGCGAGTCCGAGCTTACTTCTTAGGACCGTTTAGAGTTGCTATCTTATCTTAAAAATTTTATTTAATTAAAGTAGAAGAATTTTTGACAGACCCCTAAGAGCCTAAATCGAATTCCAGGTCAAACCCAAATACGACATGCAGGTAAAAAGACTAGAAAAAACAGGAGTTCTAATGCGCAATCAAATTAAACAAATCAATCAAATTAAATTTATCAAATTGAATGTCCATATGGCAAGTGCCACTTATTATTACATCTCAAAAATTACAAGAAATTAAAGTGGCCGGGCACCACTGACTACAACCCGGATTTCTAATCCTAAATCAAATGAATTTGAAATTTGGGATTCTTCTCGTTGTCCATTTTCTTCGTCTTCTCACGAACACCTTGATTCGTCGGTTCCGGATACCCAAATGAAAAGATACTCCCCCCTTAATCGGGGGTGTTATCTTTGCTCTTTGGATATTTGAAAGAGATCCTAATTTGATTTCCAAATGGAAGAAGACTCTCCCCTTTAGGGATGTCTTCACCTCTTTGGAAATCAAGTTGGATCAAATTTCCCAAATTCAAATCATTTTTAAGTAATTACAACCTTTACACAATCAAATTTACATCTCGATTAAAAAAAAATGAAAACCTAGACTCGATCCTGCAAGGTTATCCTAATAATCAACAATTATATACTCATTCCCAAGCAGTTATAATATAGGAAATTGAAATGCATTTTTTAGCCACACTTGGCCATGCTCTTTTTATTTAAAGGGGGTCTTAAGCGCGGCAGGTACCTGTGCAAAGAGTTATATATATTTTTTTATTAATTGCCCCCTTTAGTTTTCAGCTCCTTATATGAGCATGGCCACCTGCATAGGATTGCACAAATATATATATTTCGTTCCTAGCCTATGGGTAGGTCTAACGCACAATCAAACACAGAGTGCAGAAAGCAAGTAAATAAACACAACGATTCTACACTAGCAAACAGCATGCAGTGAAAGCTACGAAAATCCGGCACACAGCAGAAAGAGTAAAACACCGGCCTATCCTAAAACTAGAGTCGGTGATCCTAGCACAACATCTAAAGTGTGTGAGGTAGGTCGTGTGGTTTTGATATGTCCTAAATAGGATCATTAGATTGAAATTGCTTAAGGTTTGATTATTGATTTTAAGGGTTGGAAAGTTAATGTATTTTATTAAAAAAAAAAGTTTGATTGCTGATTTTTAAAGTTGACTAATTTAAGTTTGCCATTAATTGATTCGTGGCATTGTGCCACCAGGCTCGAGGAACCAGCCTCCTTAGGACACTTAGCCCCGCAGCCCGGAGTAGTCCAGCCGATAAACCAAATTAATGTAATTGAATTAAAGATTTTAAAAGGTTAAATAATTAATGATTAATCTATTTTAAGGTTTAACACCCCTTAGAAACCATTCGTGGCGTTGTGCCACCAGGCTCGAGGAACCAGCCTCCTTATGACACTTAGCCCCGCAGCCCGGAGTAGTCCAGCCAATAAACTTCATCTTTAGGATGATTGTTGTGTTTTAAAAAAGTTTGTTGAATGTTTTAAACCTTAAGCTAATGTTTTCTGGAGTTTTAAGATAATTCTGAGTTTTATGAATTTTTATGAATATTTTAATCATTTAATTAAAGGGTCAAAAATTGACTTTTGGATTAAGGGTGTTTTATGGAATGTTTGTATTTTATTAAAATACTAGACCTTACTACGATCAGTTAGAAGGTAAGTACGTTGAAAACGGATTTTTCTACATTTTATTAAGAAGGTTTGAAGTTTTGAACTAGTTTTGAACTAGAGTTGACCAATCTGTTGACTTTTGAAATATTACAGATTTCTGGAATTTAATATTTTTAATAAAACTTAGACATTATTATGAGTTGAATTCAAGTGAGTTTGGGTGATTTGGATTTTTCTTGAATTAGTTATGAATATTTGAAATTTGAGGTATTTAATGAATTTTTAAAAATGGTTTAATTAAAGGGCCTTTTTGTGATTTTGCTCCAAATGAGTTCCCAACTCCTTGAAATCAACTCCAAAGATCAGGAATGACCTAAGGAAAGATTCCCAAGTGTTCGGGAGATTTTTGGAATTTTTAATATTTATTAATTAATTATATTAATTAAATATTCAATTTCTCTTAAAATTAAATTAAGGTTTAATTTTGCTGTCAAATAATTTTGGTTTTAATTTTCATTGGTTGAGGATTCAAAATTGGTCAGTTAGAGGGGTTACACATATTTTTTGGATTTAAAATGGATTTATTACATTTTCTAGAAGGTTTTAAGGCTTAATTAAGGCTTAAACTTAAAAAAATTAATTAGGGGGGGCTTAATGACTTTTAAAACCAGTGAGGATTTTCCCTAAGGCTGAGAGTGTCACTAAGTTTAAGTGGTTCAAGTTTAAAGTCAAGAGGGTATAAATCCTTATCACAATGAATTTTCTAAGTTTTCTAATCAAAGCCCTTAATTTTTGTCCTTAATTATGTCACTAGGTTTAATAGGTTTGAATCAATATCTTGACTAAGCATGAAATAAACACACAATAGAAATCAACTCCTAAATCTAGGAGAACCTTAGACTAAGTGCGAGTGTGTGTACCCTAAACATGCATAGCTTAACATAAACACATAATTAACGACTAGATTAGTGAACAATTAAAATACGATTGTTCACTAATCACCCCCAATAATTCTATTCATCCATATTCAATCAAAGCTTAAAATTCCAAGGGGTCCCTTAAAATTTAGCATATATAGTTTTAAAATTAATTTTTTTTTATATCTAGAAAATAGATTAGTTTTAGAAATTCTAGAAAATTTAAATTAATTCAAAATAGCTTTTGAATAAGTATCAAAAATAGTTTTAAAATAGTTTTAAAACATATTTGAACGTATTTTAATAATTTAAGATAATTTAAAATAGAGATTCTTTGAATTTTTTTTTAATTAATTAATTATTGATTTAATAAAAGAAATATTTAATAAAAAAATTACTTTAAAAAAATAATTTAATATTTTAAATTAAATTTAATTTTAAATTAAAAATATTAATTTTCTGAGAATTTTGATATATTGCATTGAATTTTTGGATTTAAAATAAATTAAAAATAATTTTTAGAATATTTCCATATTTAAAATGATTTAGAACGAATTTTAAATCATTTTAAATGATTTGGCAGCGGCTGAGTGGCCACGCGGCGCTTTCTCACTGGCGTAGATGAAAACGCGGGGCGGCGCGACGACGGCGGCGGTCAAGTGGGCCCCGCTCACTTATCCAGCGCGGCACTCCATCGTGGCCGTCCAATCTAGCGCCTATGCCATTCAACGGCGGGAATCAGATCACGTCGTCTGATCTCAGCTGAGAGGGATCGGACGACGGATATTTAATCCCGTGGTAAGGAGCTGACGGTCCAGATTGGTCTGGACGTGATTTGATCCGGCGAAACCCCACACGCGGACAGAGCGACGTGCTGAAACGCTAAATCCATACCGTTGATCATACGATCAACGGTCTAAATTTCGTACGCCTGGGCCTAAATCGGAACCGAAGCCCTAACCAAGTAAATGGCTCGTTCCAAAGATTGGCTCGATCAATCTTTTTGAAATTTTAAACTTAAATCAACATTATGAACAGAAATTTTGGGGAATTAAGATTTTGGCCGGAGATGCATTAAATCAAAATCTATTTAGCCTAAGTGCTCTAAGCTAGGGTTAAGCTTTTACCTCGATTTAATGGACGGATTAAACCGTTTAAAGGCATGTTGCATTTGTAGGCAGTCCACGCTCCTTTTTGTAGAAGATTGCTCGAGCTTTCAACGCCTAGATCGAACGCAAAAAAAACTTGAACTGATAGGCCTTATCTCGCCGGAAAGATGGTCGCCGGCGATTTTGACCGGTGAGATTGGGCAAAGAATCAATGGAGGGAAGTATTTAGAGCTCAAGGGAACTGGTGGCAAGCCCTGGAGTTATTTTGAAAGTGAGATAAGGCTAGGGTCTCAATGACGGCTCAAAATGAAGTTCTACCTTATTCAAGTAGCCCTAGGTCTATTGGACGGCTAGGATCGTTTGATTGCATCTCTGTATGGCTGCCACCTGCCCCTGGAGTGGTTGGAAAGCTGGGATCAAGGACAGCCCAAGGACATCCATGTGGAGAGGTCTTATTGGTCTCACAAGGGCTTTGGGACCACTTGGGCTGGTTAGTTTCAAATCTATGGATTAAGAGGAGCTTAGGAAACTTCCAAAAGATGATTAGGACTGCTACAGTGGGATGGGTTTGAAAGGATTAACTTAAACCTATGAACTTAATCATTTAAAGGAGTTTTAAAGGCTTGTTGACCAGTTTGACTAGTCAACAGTCAGTTTGACTGCCTAGGTGGCATGGAGCTAACTTGGTCTAATAGGCTAAGGTTTGACTCAAAGTGAATTTGAAAATATTCCATGCATCAAATGGAATGGATTTGAGGGATTAAATTAAGGTTTTAAATGAATGAAATGAATAGGCTCAAATGGGTCAAGTTTGGTCAAGTTCAAGCTTAGTTGACCAAGTCAACAACTAAACAGGTCAAGAGTACAATCAAATCCAAACCATTGGGGAATATGATCAGAAGAGCTTGAATGGGTTTTATATTGATATTTGATGCTTGCTAGAGGTGATCTGGGGGTCAAAAGGGTTTAAATGATCAAAGTAACTATTTAAGCTCTTAAGGGGTCATTGGGTCAACTAAGGTTGACTCGGTCAACCAAGTTGACCCAAGGGCTGGATTTGGTCTGAACAAGTTTGAGATGATATTTCAAGTCTGTGGGAGGTGGTTGCATTCAATTCGGAGTTCATTTGGTTTGAAATCAAAGTTTGAGCCCCATAGGGGTATTTTGGTCATTTTGACCCCTGGTCAACAGGGAGTCAAAGTGGGCCCAAAAAATTCCAGTTTAATGTTCAAGATATCAATATTAAAGGTCTGGAACTGACTAGAGGTTTTGGTGAAGACTCTAAAGTCAAAAACTTCAAAGTGACAGGTCTAGTGGCATAAGCTGTAAATATTTGAAGGTTTTACAGCCTATGGATTTTAATTAAGTTTCTGAGGTTAGAGATCTCAGAATGGGCTCAAATTTGGAGGGTTGCCTCCAGAGACATGTCTCATCAGTATGCAATTGATAGACTCTGAATCGGAGGTCATTTAGCTGGGTTTCAAAGTGTTTGAAATTTCAATGGAAAAGGCCTTTAGGACAAAACCTTTGGACCTTGGATTTGGCTTGATTGACCTAAGATCTGGGTAGATCCTAAGGTCTGAATAGATCTTAAAGTTAGGAATCTAGAAGGATCCTAGAGCCTAAGAAATTCTTAGAACTTGGAGTCTAGAAGAAGTTTAGGATCTAGAGTAGCTCCTAAGTTTTAAGCTCTAGAAGAATCCTAGCATAGATCCTAAGGTCAGGATTCTAGGAGGATTCTAGAATTTAAATTAATTTGGAAATTAAATTGATTTAGGGTCAAGAGTAGTCCAAGTGACCTCATACAAAAATGAGGTCAACAAATGGACCCCCAATATGTGTAATAGAATGAAATTCTATTGCACATATTGGCGTTGACCGAGCTCAAAGATCAAGTGTTGAATTTTAATCCTAAGGGAATGAAAAATTTCATCCTTAGGGAATCAAGATTTTAAATTTTACTAGGGTAGTGCCACGGAGGGCATGGTTTACCACTAATTATCAAGTCAAATGCTAGGGTGGTGCCACGAAGGGCATGCTTCACCGCTGGCGAATTGAATTAGGATGGTGCCACAAAGGGCATGCTCCATCACTAACCACTTAAATCAAATGCTAGGGTCATGCCACGAAGGACATGTTCCACCACTAGCGGATTGAATTAATATGGTGCCACGAAGGGCATGCTCCATCACTAATCACTTAAATCAAATGCTAAGGTCATGCCACGAAGGACATGTTCCACCACTAGCGGATTGAATTAGGATGGTGCCACGAAGGACATGCTCCATCACTAATCACTTAAATCAAATGCTAGGATCATGCCACGAAGGACATGTTCCACCACTGGCGGATTGAATTAGGACGGTGCCACGAAGGGCATACTCCATCACTAACCACTCAAATCAAATGCTAGGGTCATGCCACGAAGGACATGTTCCACCACTAGCGAATTGAATTAGGATGGTGCCACAAAGGGCATACTCCATCACTAACCACTCAAATCAAATGCTAGGGTCATGCCACGAAGGACATGTTCCACCACTAGCGGATTGAATTAGGACGGTGCCACAAAGGGCATGATCCATCACTAATCACTCAAATCAAATGCTAGGGTCATGCCACGAAGGACATGTTCCACCACTAGCGGATACGAATTAGGGTGGCGTCACGAAGGGCACGCTCCACCACTAATCCTCAACTCAAATGCCAGGGTGGTGCCATAGAGGGCATGCTCCACCACTAGCGAGCGGTCTTGTGGAGAGGAAACTTGTTCTACACAAAGAACCTGGTCTGGATGATCATATGTGGAGGAAACTTGCTCCACATAGAGGATCGAGTCTGGAATGATCATTGGTAGAGGAAACTTGCTCTACGGATGATCGGGTCAGGATTGATCATATGTAAGGGAAACTTGCTTTACATAAAAGATCAGATTTGAAAGATTAGATATAGAGGAAACTTGCTCTATATAAAATCAGGATTAAAATGATCATGGGTAGAGGAAACTTGCTCTACGAATGATCGGATCTGGATTGATCATGTGCAAAGGAAACTTGCTTTACACGGGTGATCAAGTTTAAACTGATCGTATGCAGAGGAAACTTGCTCTACATAGAGGATCGGGTTTAAATTGATCGTATGTAGAGGAAACTTGCTCTACACAGAGGATCAGGCTTAAATTGATCGTATGTAGAGGAAACTTGCTCTAAACAGAGGATCAGGCTTAAATTTTGAAATTTAAGATTTGAAAGTTTTAAGAGTGAATTTTGAAAGTTTCTGATGTTTGATTTTGAATCAAGAAATTTCTTTAATCCAGGAAACTCGAAGACTTTTTATTGACTTTGAATTTGACACTTATCTGGCATGGTACTTCCTGAAGAGCCTCCCCAGCATTTAAAAATATCAAGTGGAATTCTCCAGGGTTGATCAATTAATGTTTGAAATTTTCTTAAAGATCGTCTCAACGACAGGAGGACACTCTTAAGTTAGCTCAAGCTCCTCCACCGATTTCTCGGTAGGCTAAGATATGCATCCAAAGAACCTAGACCAAATCTCCTCCTTGGAAGGTTCTAAGTTGCTCTATCTTATCACGAGCTTTAACCACTCAGGTTTCGAAAGACTTTGAGTTCTATTAAGCCTTAAAACAAAGCTCTGTAAGGCCTCGAGCTCCTCAAATTAGAGTCGGGCATTCTGCTCAGTCGTGGATTAATTTTGAACGACAATTCCTAGCATTACAAAATACTCCTCTAGTGGGGTTGATCTTGGACCCAGTATAGAGTGTAATTTTGTTGAAAAGGCCTTAAAGGAAAAGATGCCTCTACGCAATGACTTATACCCATTTCTAAAGGACAAGATTTGAATTCTTTTCAGGAGTAGAAGATTCAATCATTTTGTTAGAAATTTCCTCTAACCATTTGGACCCTGTCGGAACGACATGTGGGAAAAAATTTAGAAGTGCAGTGAGAAGTAGAGTCAACTCCAACTAAACTAGAAGGATTTAAGTTTTGTTGACCCAAACCAAGTTTCGCAGAAACTAAACTGGGGTCTACCTTGTACGAAGTTTGAATTAAAATTGATTTCAAAATGTTTAAGTTGAAGAGAGAAATTCAATCTTTTCAATTCTCTTGCATAAGGTTCTTCTATCTGATAGATAATTCATGCCTCATGAAAAATCTGGAATCAGGATTTTCAAAGTCAAGTGTTTAAAGGTGATAGATTTTTTTGAGATTTAAGGATTTAGAGGAAGGGAGCCATCTTACTCTTCTTCTCTTTTTCTAGTGGCGCATATTGCGCATCTTTTGACTTTTGGTGCACTTCGTGCATTTCTTGATTTTTGGGCGCATTCGCGCGTCTTTTGATTTCTAGCACATTCGTGCGTCTTTTGATTTCAATTGAATTCGTGAAGAGGCTCCACTTTCTTCAAATACCTTAAATTAATTGATCTTTTATTTTGAATGTTGGGATTATATCTCAAGTATTAGAGAAAAAAATTTGTTCTCTTATACAAGGAAAAATAATCCTTAAAGCACATTCAATCTTTTGAAAAAGCGTATCGACTTGACTTTTGAAAATCATTGAATAGATTTTAGACATGCGAGAATCACCTATTAAGATAGAAAATTGCTAGAAGATTGATAACATTTTCATTTCTCAAGTCAACTTAATTTTGATATTGATTTTAGTTCAACAATTAAATCACCCCACTAAAGCAGTGGGAGGGAGGGGTATTCAAACATTTGATGGAGTCAACTACAACTCTCTCCTACTTAAGACTTAAGATAGAGGTCAATTTTCATTAAAAAGAAGAATCAATTATCTTGAAAATTCGGATCAAGTACACTTGAGAAATTGGTAAGCTTTCCTTAAAGGTTGCAAGTCTAGGTGGCAAGACCCTTGTCAACATGGAATTGAATTCCTATAATCTCTTTAGAGGAAGAGACTGTTATAGGATCTGCACTATCCCTAGGAGGCACTACATTACTGTAATCAAAAGATTTATCGCGATAGGACCCCGTCAAAATTTAAATTTTGGTGGTATCACTATCTGATACAATCTTAGATTATTTCCCCTTCTCATTACTACTAGACTAGTAGTTAAGAGAGTGGCACCCCGAGTGGTTTCTACTCCTCCTCTACAGATGATGTAGTGGGACACGTGTAGTAATGCGCCTTAACATCTTCTAGTAGAGTGGACGGATCATAACCCTCAATTGGGGGCCTATGACATATTGCTAGTGATCGCTCAATTCTAGCTTTCTTGAGTCTTTCTGTGTAGTAATCAAGCAGGTGGATTGAAGATCGTGCTCTCATCTCTACAACCTCCCTCCTTTGTGCAAGGAGAGGGTACGTAGAAGGAGCAACGAACTCTCGATTGGCCTTGAAGTCATCCTTTTCTAAGGCTTCCGACTCAACGGTCTTTCTAGCCTTAAGGCTCATCTTTCTGGCTCTTCGAAGGTAATTCTTCATCTTGTTCCTACCGATGACAGGGGTGCTAGAATTTGACCCAATCTCAGGCTGAGATGGTAGCTCATTTGTCGTTAATGATTTCTGGTTTTGATCCTCCTGAGTAGAGAATACAGTGGGTACAGAACGATAACAACCTCCATCTTAGAGATGGGGGAGTCAGCTCCTGACCCTAAAGTAACCTCTACTAAGGGGAAATTCCCTTGAATACAAGCGGACAGATCTATCAGTATTTCTCCATTAACTGAAATTTTGAGGTCTTGAAATTCCATTTCATACTGAATTGAATTTTCATTAAGAATTTCTTCTACAGGCACATCTCTATTCAGTGAGAAGACGAGTTTCCCAGCCATTTGAGTGTTCGATTTCTTGGAATTTAAAAGAAGGTAGTTTGAATTAGTGATTTGAAATTGAATTTGAATTTTAAGTTTGATTGATTTTATCCGAAATCTTATAACTCAATCGTATTCAGTTTACACTGAACACGGTGGTTCATAAAATTAACGAGTAAAAATCAAGACTCGAATTTGACTCTTTCGCTACACCAATTGACTTGGGGTAAAATGTCAAAATTTTGATTTGGATTTGAAATCAAATTTAAGACTGCATTGACTTGTTGAAATCAAGCTTGGGTTTAAAATTGAGAATCAATTCAGGTTTAAAGTTGAATTTGAATTTAATGTTAAGATCAAATGGATCTTCTTCGAATTTTGTAACTCAACATGGCGAGTTTCACTCAATCATGTAGGTCTACAAAATTAATATGAAGGATCCAAAAAATCGGGCTTGACTCTTTCATTTCACCAATTGACTTGGGATGAAATGTCAAAGCCTAAAATTGACTTAAGAACTTTAGAATTGTGTTGCATGTGTTCAACTACAAGAAAATGTTATAGAAAACACATAGCACTGATAGTTGAAGTAGGTTTGAAAGATTTTCCTTTATTTTTGAAACTCAAAATGTTGATTTTTATTTTCAACAAAATGGTTAACAAAAATTAGGAAAAAAAAATCTAAAGACCTTGACTTGACTCTTTCACTGCACTGACTAGCTTAGAGTGAAATGTCAAAATTCAAGTTTGATCAAGGGTTTGAACTTGTATTTCCTATGTTAAATTACAAAAGGTATTGTATGAAACATACGACAATGAAGACTGAAGTTAGATGATTTTGGAAAGAATTTAAAAGCTTGAAAATCTGGCAGCACCTCCCCTTATTTTGAAACTCAATATGTTGAACTCATGTTCAACATAAAGGTTAATAAATTTACAAATGGGGGATTTTAACAAGTCAACCCGACTCTTTCACCCCAACGAACTGTTCGGGAGTGCAATGTCAAAACTTGACTTTGCCAGAAAGATTGATCTTTTGAGTTGAATTTGTAGGTGTTTATATTCTTTCACACATAATGAATTATAAGAGCTACAATTCTATATGTAGTGATAGAATATAGGGATCAATTAGGACTTGAAAGAGATTAAATTTTGCTTAATGGATTGAAATTTGGATTTTGAAATTGAAGAGTATTCTGTAAATTATGAAACTTAGCACGCTAGTTATTTACTCGCATGCAAGTTTGCAACATATACAAAAGGATTCGGCTTGACTCTTTCGCTCTACCAATTAACTTGGAGGCAAAATGTCAAAGCCCAACTTTAACAGAGGTTTCCTACGCTTACCTCTCAATTGACAT
Organism: Dendrobium officinale; assembly: GCA_019514585.1. Taxonomy (NCBI): domain Eukaryota; kingdom Viridiplantae; phylum Streptophyta; class Magnoliopsida; order Asparagales; family Orchidaceae; genus Dendrobium; species Dendrobium officinale. The sequence continues at coordinate 30,614,803 of CM033683.1, forward strand.
GTCTTAATTGAGTTGGCCACACTCACCCAAGGACGAAATGGGAGAGGGACCAACGGAGGGAAAGGTAGTCAAAACTACCGATACAATAAAATTTGAACCGCTATTAAAGATGGAGAGGGAGACTTTCCCCAGCGGAGTCGCCATTTTTGTTTTGATTAAAAAAAATATATCTTTAAATATATATAATTTTGGAAAATATTTAATTATTTTTGGGAAGATTAAATTTTGAACTTTAGTTTTGAAATCCAACGCAACATTAGGAACAATATATCATCTCAAACGGAGAAGATATTGTTCACTAATTGGTCCAAATTTCAAAACATTAAAACTACCCAAATTATCGTAGTCAAACTCAAGATCATTTGACTATGCTGACTTGGATGGAAGATCATTAATTTCATAATCAAAATTACGACAATAATTGATATATTTCTCCAAAGAAAGAAGATATCAATTATTTTCGATCACTTGAGAATGACGATAATGATCGTTGTATTTTTCTCAAGAATAATTAATTAGAGATTTTTTGAAAACTTTAATTTTAAAAATTAAATCCGGGTTTCTAAATCTCCTACTAGCGCAAGCTCTCATAGTTAATTACATCATAGGAAATCAGAATTTCCTATGAAAACTCTCGATTAAAATAGCGGTGTAAATTTTATTTAAGATTTCAAAGTTAGATATCAAAGGAAGAAAGTGGTAGGAATTTCAAGAGGGATTGGATCGAGGCTGAACAGTTATTTCTGGAGTCAAAGGAAGAAGGGTAGGGAGTGTTTTGAGATTCTGAATTACTTCAGAAAATACTCCAGCCTATCCTAAATGTTGGGCTCAAATTAGATTGAAAGAGATATTTAATTTTGAATGGTCAATATTATTAGGAAGCGAGATTCAAATCCCGGAGGTTGAGGTCTTATGGCCCGAGCCAACCTCGGAACCTAAATCTAAATTGGGCACTCGAAATTAGTACCCCGAACCTAGCTAGTGCAATGCGGATCTGGTCTTACCCCGGCCTGGATTGGGGAACCAGCTAAACCACCTAAACGATTTTAAAATATGAGTCAAGTCTTTTAATGTTGAGTGGTAGGGACGTTATTTAAGAAAGGTTTTGAGAAACGGGGCCGACATCTAGAGCAGATCCTAATTGGCCCCTTAGACTTATGTTGGGTTTTTGATGTCTAAATAAATGCAATTAAATATTAGACTCTTTTAAATTTGTTACTAATGCGATACATGCTAATTGACTCAATTGAATGCAAAATCAATATGCAGCAATTTAAAAATCTTTGGCTTAGAATATAGGTTTTATCCTAGAGATTGCATAACATCCCCTTGACAGATCGGCACCCTCATAGGCCAGGTGGTCTGCCAGAACCCGCAGGCGGGGAGATGCCTAACAAGGAAGAGAAGGTATAATATGTATGCATGAAAAACCCTCGGCGAGTCCGAGCTTACTTCTTAGGACCGTTTAGAGTTGCTATCTTATCTTAAAAATTTTATTTAATTAAAGTAGAAGAATTTTTGACAGACCCCTAAGAGCCTAAATCGAATTCCAGGTCAAACCAAATACGACATGCAGGTAAAAAGACTAGAAAAAACAGGAGTTCTAATGCGCAATCAAATTAAACAAATCAATCAAATTAAATTTATCAAATTGAATGTCCATATGGCAAGTGCCACTTATTATTACATCTCAAAAATTACAAGAAATTAAAGTGGCCGGGCACCACTTACTACAACCCGGATTTCTAATTCAAAATCAAATGAATTTGAAATTTGGGATTCTTCTCGTTGTCCATTTCTTCGTCTTCTCACGAACACCTTGATTCGTCGGTTCCGGATACCCAAATGAAAAGAGACTCCCCCTTAATCGGGGTGTTATCTTTCCTCTTTGGATATTTGAAAGAGATCCTAATTTGATTTCCAAATGGAAGAAGACTCTCCCCTTTAGGGATGTCTTCACCTCTTTGGAAATAGAGTTGGATCAAATTTCCCAAATTCAAATCATTTTTAAGTAATTACAACCTTTACACAATCAAATTTACATCTCGATTAAAAAAAAAATGAAAACCTAGACTCGATCCTGCAAGGTTATCCTAATAATCAACAATTATATACTCATTCCCAAGTAGTTATAATATAGGAAATTGAAATGCATTTTTTAGCCACACTTGGCCATGCTCTTTTTATTTAAAGGGGGTCTTAAGCGCGGCAGGTACCTGTGCAAAGAGTTATATATTTTTTTTTATTAATTGCCCCCTTTAGTTTTCAGCTCCTTATATGAGCATGGCCACCTGCATAGGATTGCACAAATATATATATTTCGTTCCTAGCCTATGGGTAGGTCTAACGCACAATCAAACACAGAGTGCAGAAAGCAAGTAAATAAACACAACAATTCTACACTAGCAAACAGCATACAGTGAAAGCTACGAAAATCCGGCACACAGCAGAAAGTGTAAAACACCGGCCTATCCTAAAACTAGAGTCGGTGATCCTAGCACAACATCTAAAGTGTGTGAGGTAGGTCGTGTGGTTTTGATATGTCCTAAATAGGATCATTAGATTGAAATTGCTTAAGGTTTGATTATTGATTTTAAGGGTTGGAAAGTTAATGTATTTTATTAAAAAAAAAAAGTTTGATTGCTGATTTTTAAAGTTGACTAATTTAAGTTTGTCATTAATTAATTCGTGGCATTGTGCCACCAGGCTCGAGGAACCAGCCTCCTTAGGACACTTAGCCCCCCAGCCCGGAGTAGTCCAGCCGATAAACCAAATTAATGTAATTGAATTAAAGATTTTAAAAGGTTAAATAATTAATGATTAATCTATTTTAAGGTTTAACACCCCTTAGAATCCATTCGTGGCGTTGTGCCACCAGGCTCGAGGAACCAGCCTCCTTAGGACACTTAGCCCCGCAGCTCGGAGTAGTCCAGCCAATAAACTTCATCTTTAGGATGATTGTTGTGTTTTAAAAAAGTTTGTTGAATGTTTTAAACCTTAAGCTAATGTTTTCTGGAGTTTTAAGACAATTCTGAGTTTTATGAATTTTTATGAATATTTTAATCATTTAATTAAAGGGTCAAAAATTGACTTTTGGATTAAGGGTGTTTTCTGGAATGTTTGTATTTTATTAAAATACTAGACCTTACTAAGATCAGTTAGAAGGTAAGTACGTTGAAAACGGATTTTTCTACATTTTATTAAGAAGGTTTGAAGTTTTGAACTAGTTTTGAACTAGAGTTGACCAATCTGTTGACTTTTGAAATATTATAGATTTCTGGAATTTAATATTTTTAATAAAAATTAGACATTATTATGAGTTGAATGCAAGTGAGTTTGGGTGATTTGGATTTTTCTTGAATTAGTTATGAATATTTGAAATTTGAGGTATTTAATGAATTTTTAAAAATGGTTTAATTAAAGGGCCTTTTTGTGATTTTGCTCCAAATGAGTTCCCAACTCCTTGAAATCAACTCCAAAGATCAGGAATGACCTAAGGAAGGATTCCCAAGTGTTCGGGAGATTTTTGGAATTTTTAATATTTATTAATTAATTATATTAATTAAATATTCAATTTCTCTTAAAATTAAATTAAGGTTTAATTTGCTGTCAAATAATTTTGGTTTTAATTTTCATTGGTTGAGGATTCAAAATTGGTCAGTTAGAGGGGTTATACATATTTTTTGGATTTAAAATGGATTTATTACATTTTCTAGAAGGTTTTAAGGCTTAATTAAGGCTTAAACTTAAAAAAAAATTAATTAGGGGGGGCTTAATGACTTTTAAAACCAGTGAGGATTTTCCCTAAGGCTGAGAGTGTCACTAAGTTTAAGTGGTTCAAGTTTCAAGTCAAGAGGGTATAAATCCTAATCACAATGAATTTTCTAAGTTTTCTAATCAAAGCCCTTAATTTTTGTCCTTAATTATGTCACTAGGTTTAATTGGTTTGAATCAATATCTTGACTAACCCTTGACTAAGCATGAAATAAACACACAATAGAAATCAACTCCTAAATCTAGGAGAACCTTAGACTAAGTGCGAGTGTGTGTACCCTAAACATGCATAGCTTAACATAAACACATAATTAACGACTAGATTAGTGAACAATTAAAATACGATTGTTCACTAATCACCCCCAATAATTCTATTCATCCATATTCAATCAAAGCTTAAAATTCCAAGGGGTCCCTCAAAATTTAGCATATATAGTTTTAAAATTAATTTTTTTTATATCTAGAAAATAGATTAGTTTTAGAAATTCTAGAAAATTTAAATTAATTCAAAATAACTTTTGAATAAGTATCAAAAATAGTTTTAAAATAGTTTTAAAACATATTTGAAAGTATTTTAATAATTTAAGATAATTTAAAATAGAGATTCTTTGAATTTTTTTTTAATTAATTAATTATTGATTTAATAAAAGAAATATTTAATAAAAAAATTACTTTAAAAAAAATAATTTAATATTTTAAATTAAATTTAATTTTAAATTAAAAATCTTAATTTTTTGAGAATTTTGATATATTGCATTGAATTTTTGGATTTAAAATAAATTAAAAATAATTTTTAGAATATTTCTGTATTTAAAATGATTTAGAACGGATTTTAAATCATTTTAAATGATTTGGCAGCGGCTGAGTGGCTACGCGGCGCTTTCTCACTGGCGGAGACGAAAACGCAGGGCTGCGCGACGACGGCGGCGGTCAAGTGGGCCCCGCTCACTTATCCAGCGCGGCACTCCGTCATGGCCGTCCAATCTAGCGCCTATGCCATTCAACGGCGGGAATCAGATCACGTCGTCTGATCTCAGCTGAGAGGGATCGGACGACGGATATTTAATCCCGTGGTAAGGAGCTGACGGTCCAGATTGGTCTGGACGTGATTTGATCCGGCGAAATCCCACACTCGGACAGAGCGACGTGCGGAAAGGCTAAATCCATACCGTTGATCATACGATCAACGGTCTAAATTTCGTACGCCTGGGCCTAAATCGGAACCGAAGCCCTAACCAAGTAAATGGCTCGTTCCAAAGATTGGCTCGATCAATCTTTTTGAAATTTTAAACTTAAATCAACATTATGAACAGAAATTTTGGGGAATTAAGATTTTGGCCGGAGATGCATTAAATCAAAATCTATTTAGCCTAAGTGCTCTAAGCTAGGGTTAAGCTTTTACCTCGATTTAATGGACGGATTAAACCGTTTAAATGCATGGTGCATTTGTAGGCTGTCCACGCTCCTTTTTGTAGAAGATCGCTCGAGCTTTCAACGCCTAGATCGAACGCGAAAGAAACTTGAACTGATTGGCCTTATCTCGCCGGAAAGATGGTCGCCGGCGATTTTGACCGGTGAGATTGGGCAAAGAATCAATGGAGGGAAGTATTTAGAGCTCAAGGGAACTGGTGGCAAGCCCTGGAGTTATTTTGGAAGTGAGATAAGGCTAGGGTCTCAATGACGGCTCAAAATGAAGTTCTACCTTATTCAAGTAGCCCTAGGTCTATTGGACGGCTAGGATCGTTTGATTGCATCTCTGGATGGCTTCCACCTGCCCCTGGAGTGGTTGGAAAGCTGGGATCAAGGACAGCCCAAGGACATCCATGTGGAGAGGTCTTATTGGTCTCACAAGGGCTTTGGGACCACTTGGGCTGGTTAGTTTCAAATCTATGGATTAAGAGGAGCTTAGGAAACTTCCAGAAGATGATTAGGACTGCTGGAGTGGGATGGGTTTGAAAGGATTAACTTAAACCTATGAACTTAATCATTTAAAGGAGTTTTAAAGTCTTGTTGACCAGTTTGACTGGTCAACAGTCAGTTTGACTGCCTAGGTGGCATGGAGGATTGCTTGAGCTGATGGATTAAGTCTTGAAAGCATTAATTGAGGATATACAAAGGTTCAACCAAAGCCATAGGTATTTGACCAAGCATATGAGCTAACTTGGTCTAATAGGCTAAGGTTTGACTCAAAGTGAATTTGAAAATATTCCATGCATCAAATGGAATGGATTTGAGGGATTAAATTAAGGTTTTAAATGAATGAAATGAATAGGCTCAAATGGGTCAAGTTTGGTCAAGTTCAAGCTTAGTTGACCAAGTCAACAACTAAACAGGTCAAGAGTACAATCAAATCCAAACCATTGGGGAATATGATCAGAAGAGCTTGAATGGGTTTTATATTGATATTTGATGCTTGCTAGAGGTGATCTGGGGGTCAAAAGGGTTTAAATGATCAAAGTAACTATTTAAGCTCTTAAGGGGTCATTGGGTCAACTAAGGTTGACTCGGTCAACCAAGTTGACCCAAGGGCTGGATTTGGTCTGAACAAGTTTGAGATGATATTTCAAGTCTGTGGGAGGTGGTTGCGTTCAATTCGGAGTTCATTTGGTTTGAAATCAAAGTTTGAGCCCCATAGGGGTATTTTGGTCATTTTGACCCCTGGTCAATAGGGAGTCAAAGTGGGCCCAAAAAATTCCAGTTTAATGTTCAAGATATCAATATTAAAGGTCTGGAACTGACTAGAGGTTTTGGTGAAGACTCTAAAGTCAAAAACTTCAAAGTGACAGGTCCAGTGGCATAAGCTGTAAATATTTGAAGGTTTTACAGCCTATGGATTTTAATTAAGTTTCTGAGGTTAGAGATCTCAGAATGGGCTCAAATTTGGAGGGTTGCCTCCAGAGACATGTCTCATCAGTATGCAACTGATAGACTTTGAATCGGAGGTCATTTAGCTGGGTTTCAAAGTGTTTGAAATTTCAATGGAAAAGGCCTTTAGGACAAAACCTTTGGACCTTGGATTTGGCTTGATTGACCTAAGATCTAGGTAGATCCTAAGGTCTGAATAGATCTTAAAGTTAGGAATCTAGAAGGATCCTAGAGCCTAAGAAATTCCTAAAACTTGGAGTCTAGAAGAAGTTTAGGATCTAGAGTAGCTCCTAAGTTTTAAGCTCTAGAAGAATCCTAGCATAGATCCTAAGGTCAGGATTCTAGGAGGATTCTAGAATTTAAATTAATTTGGAAATTAAATTGATTTAGGGTCAAGAGTAGTCCAAGTGACCTCATACAAAAATGAGGTCAACATGCATCAATAGCAGCCGAATAACCTTTTGAGGTTGGAGCTAAAATTATCCCCAGTTGAGAACCAGGTTCCCACAGACGGCATCAAATTGTTGAGTCGAGGGGTTGAGCTCCGAAAGTATCAAAATTGAGTCTGAAATGTTGAAAAGTGTGTCTAGGGACCCCAAAAATATTGAATTTAAACCGTTCGGGCCAAAAATTGGGCCAAATTTGAACCGCCCGGGCTAAAAAAAAAAATTTATGGGGCCCACTTGATATTTTTAAATTCAAAAATTTTTAAAAAAAATGCAAAAAAATTCCAAAAAATTCTGAAATATTCAAAATTATTTTAAAAATTATGGAATCTTGCAGAAGCTTCTCTTTTCCTCCAAAAACACTACAAATATCACCCGAAGGCCATAGGAAAATTTGCACCATCTTGTTTTCTCTTTGTTTCTTTCTAACAGTTGAGCCTTTCCGTTGTTTTTCCCTACTTGAATCGGCGCCCCTCCTCTTGTACAGAAGTTAGAATTTTCTTTTCTTTCTCTCCTGCTTTTCTTCTTGCTATAGAGGCCTTCCACTATTTTTTGTAGGTGACTTTCCCTACTTAAATCGGCACCCCTCTTTAGTGTAAAAGAAATTTTTTTCTCCTTCCGATGTCTTCTCTTTTGGATATCTTCTTACAATCGAGGTATTCTGTTATTTTTCGTATGTGATTTTCCCTACTTAAAATGACTCCCCTCCTCTTGTACAAAAGTTAGACTTTTTCATCCTTTTCTTTTCATTCTCCTCCCTAATTATAACTTTCTTACAGTTGAGGTATTCCCCTGTTGTTGTAGGTGACATCCCCTACTAAAATTCAAGGGCCCCTCTCCGTGTGTAGAAGTTAGAATTTTTGTAGTCATTTCTTTTCTTTCTCCTCCCTCATTCCAACTTTCTTACAGTTAAGGCATTCCCCTGTTTGTTGGTTGCGGCATCCCCTAATAAAATTCAGGGCAACTCTTTGTGTGTAGAAGTTTAAAATTTTTGTAGTCATTTCTTTTATTTCTTCTCCCTCATTTTAACTTTCTTACAGTTGAGTCATTTCCCTATTTGTTGTAGGACAGCATCCCCTACTAAAATTCAGGGCCCCTCTCTATGTTTAGAAATTTGAATTTTTATAGCCATTCCTTTTCTTCTTCTCTGGTCTTCTTTTTTACATTAGAGGCATTCCACTGTCGAAGATAGGCAGTATTCCCCTATCAAGCTTAAGTTCCCCTCTTTTGTGTTGAAGGAGATGTTTTCCTTCTTATTTTTTCTTGCGTTCTTCTTTTTACATTGGAAGCATTCCACTGTCAAATGTAGGCGACATTCCCCTATCAAGTTTCAATGCCCCCCTATTGTGTAAAAGAAGTCGTGATGAGAGGCTATCTTCTTAATAGATAACCAGAAGTGATAAAGAGATGGGGAGAATTTTGATACTACTTGAGCGAAAGTCTATCGGTGATGGATGATCGAATTGAAGTCCTTGGTGGTCAACAGATGAGTGTAGAGCTGAAAGAGAGAATTCGAGGGTGTGATGCAAGTAGCAGTCGAGCGATAATTTGATGATGACTAAATTAAAGGATCGCCAGCGACAAATCTTAAATGAAGGGCCAATGATCTCGGATGTCCAGTGGCATTTTGCTAATATAATATGCATCCATATGATAGTTTGCCGACATCAGATATCCTTGATTCTAGGAGCCAAAGTAGTGTGCTATATTAGTAGTCCGGCGACACATTTATAATGTCAACTGAGTTGAGGCCTGATGAAGATCAAATTATAATCTTTTATTGAAGAAGAAATTGTAAAAGTTTATTGTGTGAAGTAGAGAAGAGTTCAATAAATCTACTAAGGATATTTGAATGTTTTGAAGTTGCTTGTTGTTTGATGATTATAACTTGTACAACTGATTTCAAAGTACTTTTTACTTTCAGATTCTTGTAGAAATAAACTTTTTATATAAATTTTTGTAATGTAACTCTAGTGATATTGTATATGAAATTGAGATCTTATCCCTTAGAGGAAATTAAATTGTTCATACATCTTTGAGTCATGCTCTGATATATTTCATAATATACTATTTTGAGACTTTTTAGCTTGTTAAAAATTTTAGCAGAAGATGTCGAGAGAATCCACAATGGATGTGAGACATATCCAAGGTTGTATGTTGAAGCCTTTGCTCGACGACGTTAACATGTATGGAAATGGTCGAGAGAATTCACAAAGAATGTGAGACCTATCCGAGATTATATGTCGGAGCCTTTGCTCGAGGCCGTTAACCTTTATGGAAGAGGTCGAGAGAATCCACCAAGGATGTGAGACCTATTCGAGATTATATGTCAGAGCATTTGCTCGACGACGTTAACCTGTATGAAATAGGTCGAGAGAATCCACCAAGGATGTGAGACCTATCCGAGATTGTTTGTCGAAGCCTTTGCTTGATGACGTTAACCTGTATGGATAAGGTCAAGAGAATCCACAAAGAATGTGATACCTATCCGAGGTCATAAGTCGGAGACTTTGCTCGATGAGATTAACCTATATGAAAGTGGTCGAGAGAATCCACCAAGGATGCGAGACCTATCCGAGGTTGTATGTCGGAGCCTTTGCTCGACTAGTTAACATGTATGGAAGAGGTCGAGAGAATCCACCAAGGATGTGAGACCTATCCGAGGTTGTATGTCGGAGCCTTTGCTCGATGACGTTAACCTGTATGTAAGAGGTCGAGAGAATCCACCAAGGATGTGAGGCATATATGAGATTATTTGTGAGAGCCTTTGCTCGATGAAGTTAACTTGTATGAAAGAGGTTGAGAGAATCCAACAAGGATTTGAGATATATCCGTTGTTGTATATCAGGGCCTTTGCTTGACGACATTAACTTGTATGGAAGAGGTCAAATCGGATCCACCTGGGATCAATTTTTCCTTGATTGGGAGGGGCCGAATGTCGCGTGTATCCCGAATCAAAAGTGAAGAATGGTCTATCTTTAGACATTTACTATCTTTTTGTGGTTGAAATTAAGACCTTGCCCAATAAGTAGAAGTCCAGTAAGGGACTGTATGTTGCTTGAAATTTATCAGAAGCTTCCTTCCATTTGTCGAGAATTTTCTTATATATTGTCTTAGTTTTAAAAGTCTTAGAAGGATCTTCTTGACTAAAATTGTAGTCAAGGTTGCCCCCCACTCCGGATCTGATTCCATGAAATTAATACATCAATAGCAGTCGAATAACCTTTTGAGGATGGAGCTAAAATTGTTCCCAAGTCGAGAACCACGTTCCCAAATATGGCACCAAACTATTGCGTCCATAGGTTTTTGCGGGGGCAGAGAAATATACAATTTAGCTTATTAGCGTTGTACGAAAATCTGGCACGCAATCAGATAAGAGAGAGGGTCTAGCGAAGTTCTTACCTAGAGGTGCGGCAGACAGAATTCCACCGTCACTTGGAGGTCGGGTGGAATTCCGGCGTCGTTCAGATAGAATTCTGGCATCGGTGGTCAAGGAGGAGTTCTTCCCTCCTAATCTTCTTCTCTTCTCTTCTCATTCTTCTCTAGCTTGGATCCCCTCTCATGATAAATGAGGGGTCTATTTATAGATATTCTGGAGTGGCATGACTTGTAAATAAGAGGATCAAAGGAAAATGTGTAGTGGTTCGATGGACAGCCGATATTGAATCCCTTGATCATGTACCAATCATCAGACATTTGAAGATCTTAATGATGTTGGAATATGGTGATCTTGGGCTCATTGGATTCGTCTCGTCGAGCCGCTCGATTTGAATATAAGTACGTTATGTTAGGAAACTTTTTGGTAACCCAAATTGTGGTTCGAACCTTCCAATAGTGCTTCAGGTCTTTGATTCAGACCCATTTGGGCTTGGATTACGTTGAATTTGGTGTCATTGGATTTGTATTTCTAAGACACTCAGTTTGACTATAAGTTTGCTGAAATCAAAGTTCCAATGCTCCCTGATTTAATTTTGAAGTCTCTGACATGATTTTGCCTCGAGATTCGTGCCCGATCAAGATAATTTTTTAATGATATATCAGAGACATTTTTTTTATTGCTTCTTAAAATATAAGTTTAGTACAAAAAGTTATACTAAAATTCTGTTTTAAGAAATAATAGAAAAAGTCACTCGCAAACAAAGCCTAAATTTTGAGTACTTTTTGCTTATGGAATTAAAATTTTTTTGGCCAATATTTATGTTTGTTCATTTAGCATTTTACAGTATATTTTGCAATCTTCTCCCATTATTCTGTTTGAGTTCTTTGTTCATCTTTTATAAGACTTTTTTAAGGTCAATGAAATTATACTTTGCCCCAATGTTTTAAAAATTGGATCGAATCGGTCGGTTCAATGGGTTGATCGTGGACTGATTCGCCAGACGGTTCATAATTTTGTAAAAATCGCCTTAGACATGAGCCGAATTGAAACGGCTTGAACCGGCAATTTAATTGATTAACCGATGAATCGGTGCCGATTTTCAAGAACCTAGGCTAATATTTAATTAAAAGAAATATTTAATAAATTTATTATTAATAAAAAATGACAATAAATATTTCCCTTTTTTGTCATTGTGAATCGTTCTCTCTTGAATTTGTGGAGCGTCCTGGCGGGAAAATTTTCTCAGCTGGCAATCAAAATGGGGAAAAGGAAGAGGCCTAGGGTATCGGAAGAAGAAGAACATCGACCCGATCAGGAATCCGGAGGCGGACGTGAAGAATCGGACGCAAGAGAGAAGAGCTTGTACGAGGTCTCACATATATATTCTCTATGAACCTTCCGTCTTAATTTCTATATCTGCATACCTTCTAAATTATAGTCACTGTAGTGATTCATTTGCTTTGGATTTAATCGTTTTATGTGACATGTTCATTTGAAGCGGACGTTGGGTTGAGGAGGTATCGGGTTGGGTAAGCTAATCTGTAAAACAAATGGACGGCAAGAGGTTTGTATGGATGAGTTGTTTGCTGAACATATAAAATAGAATTTAACTAATTTCTTAATGTTTAATAGTGAAACATTCAGTTTAAGTGGATCAGGTGCAGCGAATCAGAAAAGAAAGCTTCTTGATGTTTGGAAGAACTAGGTTCCAGAGTACGAATGGTATTGTGATCAAAACCCGAGGAGGAGAAAACACAGACTCTAAGAGCAATCTAGAAGATTAGTATCTTTTTTCATAAGATCCTGTTTAACTCATCAAAAGATTTGATACTATATGACAACTTTAGAAATTATGGAAGTATTCATAAGAAAATCTGAACAAGATTTAGGGTTTGTTCAATTGATTGTTTTGCTTAGCTCATCCTAGCATAGTTTATTTTAATGTTTACAAGCTTTATAAGCAAGTATAGGAGTTAGTTTGTTTGTTATGTAAAAAGCTAAAAATTTTAGCAAGCTTTTTTTTTTGGAATTTGGGGTATCTACCCGTTGCCACTCTAAAGGGAGCGCTTGGTGGCACATTTAATCCCTCGGTGGAACCTAGTGAAGCCTCCCACCAGCATCGGACCCACACTTGTTTTGTCCCACTGAAGAGGCGACACCGTAGTAGAGGGGATTCGAATCTTAGATGGGGGGTTACCAACCATGCTTGCCCATCAACCACCTTAAGCCTCGGTGGGTTTTTAGCAAGCTTTTAATTTACCAGCATTCTCTTTTACTGACCATTTCTAATTATTCTTGGTTATTGTGCAGTATCCTAGTAGTTACCTACCACATACCTTACTTGGTGCAATTCAAATTTGCCACAGTTTATCGAATGAGGCCATCCACAATAGTACCCGGTTTCAACGCACTCATATCTACTAATACACTACATTATTCCATCACATGATCCTATTGGCATTAAACATGAAATACTCATACTGAATACGTTAACATAATATCATATCTTGAGGGAACAGCTCTAGTGCCACGTCATTGATGGTGTACAAGGACTTGTGCTGCTGCCTGTCGAAAGCATGTGGAATTGCTCTCCTTGAAGATCTTAAAAGATCTTAACAGCACAATCAATTTCCTTCCTGTTTCATTAAAAGGGGAATGCTTATAGTATTGGCAAACAAATAAAATAGTTCCCACTATAAATAAGCATCAAAGTAAAGTTAGCAGCAGCAGTTTACGGTCTATGTAATAACATTCAAAAAGCAAACATAAAATTAGCAGATAAATGTGCACAGGCTTCTAATACAAGCATTTAACATCCTAGCGAGCTTACAGGACAAAGAATATAGAATATTTCTTTCAGCATAAGAAATTCAGGCAAAGGTGGAGGATGAATAAACATTCCATGCTAGCATTGGATGACAAGTGCTTTCCTAATTGCAATACATGAATATTAGCTATATTAACGAAGTCATGTGACACGATTGAAAGTTTTGTGGGGACTCACATGGGCTTCTCTTAGCAAAGCAAGACCAAAACATTGTCTAACATGACTATGAGTTGCTACTTATTTATATTCATAATGGTATAGCCAAAGGTTACCTTATTTAGAGGATCCTTTCATAAGAAGACTTTTCTTATATGATGGAATTCCTTGTGATCATTTTTTGGATTACTTATTTTTCAATTTCCTTGAAAGCGTAAAACCTCTAATAAATAGAGGATGCTTTCATGGTGTAACAGTACTTGTGAATTGTGGGCTCCGAAAATTCGGCCCCGGCCTCCCCGCCGCACGATTTCTTTTTATTATTTGAGCGAGGGGAGTTTTAACGAAATAAGTTCCGGGGTAAATTTTGGAAGGCAGATGGGTTTGTAGATAAGACACTACCCAGAGATTTCGCCCTCATTTTGTGAGGACTTTATGATCTGAGTTCTGGTTTCCTATAGGCGCAAGCCCCTATAGTTAATTACCCCTCCCGATCACGAGAGAGAACTTTCGATTAAGGCTAGTCATCAATCAGATACGTATAGAGATACATGTTATCTGGCATATAGTAGCAGCAATGGATTTTGATATTGGTAGAAATTGGATTTGAAAATTGGGTTTGGATTTGAAAATTTGGGAAGTTTGGATATTTGGAAAGATTTAATATTTAAAATAGAAATTTCACCATCTTGTACTTAAAGCGGATGGTGGGGGAATGGATGATGAGCCCGATCAAGATCCCATGGTTCCATTGTCCCGGGCCATCGTGGTCCCAGGTCTACTTAGTCAGAGGAGGTAGTCGACCCAACCTGACAGAAGGATCCTTGTCGGCAGCCATGGGTTGCTTCGTCCAAGGGGACCTTGTAGACCTGGGGTGAATGTTTGTCTAAGGGGACAAATTTGAATCCACCTTAGCTGACAGAGGGTTTTATGCCCTATCGATCATATCCTATTGATTCATATCTCAAGGATTTAATGCCAGTAAGAAGCGTATTAGCTCTGGCCATAACCGGTATATCGTGGTGCCATTTGGCGGCAAAACCACTCGGTTCAGAGGGCCCCGGGTCGTCGTAACCGTTTATCCTGCAGTGCCATTTGGCGACAGACCGCCGGTTAGAGGACACGTACCACGTCCTTACTGGCAGGAGATTGTTTGAGAATGGACCCTAGTGATATTTTCGACTAGGCATTTGGCTCTTTGTGAGCAGAAGTAGATTTTAATTTGTCCACCTCGGCAAACTATTGCGGAGGGCGGATGGATTTTGCTTCAAGTGCGTTGATGGATTTATTTCATTTTTAAATATTTTTGGGATTTTGGAATTTTTTGGTGGAGCTTGAAAGACATTTGGATATTTAGGAGATATTTCAAAATATTTGGGAATCCCTCCGGTTGAGATATGCATTCAACACGGCCATCATCGGGGTGTTTGTGGGTCATTTCCATTTGATTGAACCTTGTCGACCCTATCAACTTATCGATAGGGGATCGGGTTTCTCGTAGGCTTTGTGCCTTTGTTTATGAATTTTCTTGATTTTTTTAGGTCTTGAAGGCCTAAAAGGAATATATTTAAACAAATACACCGGTCACTACAACCGTGTATTTTGTTAGTTAGTTCGAATCTTGTCGACTTCTATTGATCCGTATAGAAGGATCAGATTCGAACTTGAATTCACTTGTTAACCTGCGTAGCATTCATAGGCGTCACGTGTGTACCAATAACACGCTCGCCGGGGCCCATGCGGGTGATTTTTATATTGATTTAGAAGTACCCCATTGTGTACCTATGTGTATACATTTGTAGTGCACGTGCAGGGATATTTTGAAATATTTATAGTTGTGTAAATAATTGACATTTGAATACACAACATTTGATTTCAGAGCTTATACACGCCTTCTGTCCGCTAGTACGAGTGTTGCGGATCCGGTGGCGTTTGATTTTGATGTTGACTCCCCCTTTCTCAATCATCGGGGGAAGGGTTTTCTTTTGGACTTTGGAGTCAATGTTTGCTGATTTGGAAAGAACTCCTTTTAGGTTCTTCGGCGTAGTGGACTTGCTATTTCCAGTGTTTGTGGGCATCCAGAACTATTTTCTTCTCGAGTATATAACTAAGAAGAGACTTTGGAACACCAGGAAGTTTGGTTCTAATTTGTTCAAACATTTCCCTCCTTTCTGCCAGTGGGTGTCCTTTTCGTACATAGAGTTGTGTACTCGACGTACTTGTAGATTTTGATCGCCACTGTCATAGGTAATATCCGTACTTGTGTCCACAGTGGTTTGCTGTGCTTACGATATGCCCACTGTTGTTATCCACATGTGGTTTGTATATATTTGCGGGGGACTGCTGTATCCACTACGACCTCCCGAAAATATTTGTAGAAGACCCATTGCTTCTGCATCATATCCACCCTTTCACCGATCTCGGGTGGTTTATGGTTGGATTTGTTTGTATAGGATAGATCTTTGATTGCTGGTCTTCAGTATTGCCATCTCAATCAACAGGCATTTGTAGGGATTGTTGTAGAAATTAACACATCTTTCGTGTGCACCGGGATTTCATCCCCCTCTTGTAACTTGTTAATTTAGAGAACTGTGCATTTAGACTCTGATTGGTTCATTCACCCAAAGTCCCAATTCTATGTATTCCATCGGACCCGAGTTCAAAGTTCAACTCATGCTTGAATCTCCCTTGTTGTCCTTGAAAGTGTGGTGCATTTGACCTCGTAGGAACTATTATAGGAGTTCGTTGTATTCAAGGTCTTGTAGTTTGAGTTTCCCGTGTGTGATCCAAATTCAGTTTCATTCAGACTTGAATTCATCAAGTTTACAAGTCCCCACTTGATGTCGTATAGTCTGAGTTCAAGTGCGAGTTCAACTGCTTTATTCGGATTTGGATCCAGTCCAAATCAAAGTCTTTGTTTGATGTTCTATATTCGGATCCCCTGATGTTGCACAGTTCGAGTTCCAAGAACAAGTTCAAGTGCTTGTTCAGAGTCTTCTGAAGTCTTTGTAGGTACAATTTCACGTTCAAATGATTTGATTTTGACTCCAGTTTGATTTTATTTCATTTGAGTTTGATCTTTAGAAACTATTTAGATTTTGTTCTGAATTAGATCCACAAGTTCATTGTTCATCGTACAGGTCCTCTTCTCATTTTAGTTCAATTTCTGTGCTCTTCTGTTCAAGTACAGATCTTCTATATTGTTGCCCAAGAAGATTTTCAAATTGTTCAAGTCTTTGTAGATTTCAGTGAAAATTTCGGCAGCACCCCGGCATATCCCCCGTTTGGGGGAAAATTGGGGAGCTGGGCCTTCCCACCACGCTACTAGAGCGTGTATGGTAGGTGTCCGTGGACACCGCGGCCGTACAAAATTTCATCCCACCACGCTACAATAGCGTGTATGGGGCCTTCAACAGTACCCGTACAGCAGAACAGCAGTGACGTACCAGAACAGCAGTGACTCCCCACCACGCTACAAGAGCGTGTATAGGGCTCTCCCACCTCGTCGTATGCATCGCACCGGGCTCCCTCCTACCGTGTTACAAGAGCGCGTATAGGTGGTTCTCCGGTCCGCTGCAAACGTCGAGAATGAGATTTTGGAACATCATACCTTTGCGTAGCAGTCGTCGGCAGTGTCGGTGTCGAGGTCGAGGACCGTCCCCACCACGCTACAAGAGAGTGTATAGGGCTTACCCTCCTCGTCGTATGCTTCGCACTGGGCTCCCTCCTACCGTGCTATAAGAGCGCGTATAGGTGGTTCCCCGGTCCGCTGCAAACGTCGAGAACGGGGTTTAAGTTAGAATTTTATACCTTTGGGCCCGGCGGTAATATTCGGCGACTGTCGGCTTGAGGATCAAGGCAAGGAAAGAAGGTTTTTTTTAATATTTATTTAATTATAATTATTCATAATTAATTATATTTATTTATAATTAATTATATTAATTAAACTAATTAATTACATTTAGTAAAATTAATTAAGAATAATTAATTATAATTAAATTTAATTAATTATAATTAGTTCATATTAATTAACTTTAGTAAATGATAATTAATTAATAATAATTAAAAAAAATTATTAATTAAAATTAATTTCAATTAAATTTTTATTTATAATTAAATTAAAAAATTAATTAATTATAATCATTTAATTAAAATTAAATATAATTAATAATAATAAATATAATTAATTATAATTAATTATAATTAAAAAAAATCTCTCCCTCACTCTCTCTGTTTCGTTCGGGAGTTTTACGGGATTTGGCCGGAGAAGAGCCCGAAAGGTAGGAAGTTACCTTCACACCGGCGAGCTCCCTGTAATTGCTTCCGATCAAAGTGTTGTAATGTCCGATCCGTAGGAAGGGACAGTCATTGGAGGAAGCCGAGTCAAGCAGCCCTGGCAAAGCCGGAGAACGGGCGAGCTTCCGTTGTTGATCCGACCAAAATGTCGTGGCTTCCAATCCGACAGCAAGGGAATGACGTCGAGGGAGCAAAGTCGACCAGCCACGAAGGAGCCTTCACAGTCGCGAGCTCTTGAGTTGCTTCCGATCAAAATGCGGTAACTTCCGATCTAAATGTCGTAACTTCCGGCCGAACAGGAAGGGAAATCCGTCGAAGGAGCGAAGTCGAACAGTACAAGGAGCCGAAGAAGCGGCGAAGGGTAGAGAGTTTCTTCGACAGTTGCTTCCGATCAAGATGTTGTGACTTCCGATCCTTCAGGGAGGGAAAGTCGTTGCAGGGAGCGAAGTCGAACAGCAGGGAGGAGTCGGGGGAGAGATCAGAGCGGAGGAATGAGAGCGGGAGTCAGTCGAACGAGGCCTTCGGCCTCGTTTTCTTTAGCTCTTTAACGACGTGAATGCGTCGTGGGAGAAATGACGCGTCGCTAGATTTACGGGATTTAAACAGCGACGACGTGCGGAGTTCGGTGCTGAACAGGTACGAGAATTTTTTTTTTTCTTTTTGGCTCATGTATACAGGTCAACATGAATATAGAAGATAATTGTAACCAAGCAAGTCTCTAACCTCCTTCCTTTTAAGGATGAGGTCTCTTCCTTCTCCTTTATTTTACTTCCTCTTTATCATTTCTCTCTCTTGATCGAGTGTCATTCTTTGTCTTCTCTATTGAGTACCTTTATATGATGAACAATTTTTATATCTCTTTCTCAATGGCACAACATAAGTATCCAAACTTTTTTATCAACATTAAGAATCATGCTCTTGATCTTCTCACTTCCATCACATGATCTATTAAAAAGATTCCAAATGGCTTATCTTAGTAAAGCAAGACCAAAACATTGTCTAACATGACTATGAGTTACTACTTATTTATATTCATAATGGTATGGCCATAGATTACCTTATTTAGAGGATCCTTTCATAAGAAGACTTTTCTTATATGATGGAATTCCTTGTGATCATTTTTTGGATTACTTTTTTTCAATTTCCTTGAAAGCGTAAAACCTCTAATAAATAGAGGATGCTTTCATGGTGTAACAGTACTTGTGAATATAGAAGACAATTGTAAGCAAGCAAGTCTCTAACCTCCTTCCTTTTAAGGATGAGGTCTCTTCCTTCTCCTTTATTTTGCTTCCTCTTTATCATTTCTCTCTCTTGATCGAGTGTCATTCTTTTTCTTCTCTATTGAGTACCTTTATATGATGAACAATTCTAGTATCTCTTTCTCAATGGCACAACATAAGTATCCAAACTTTTTTTTATCAACATTAAGAATCATGCTCTTGATCTTCTCACTTCCAATCACATGATCTATTAAAAAGATTCCAAATGGCAATGTGAAAGTGCAGCTACATATGAAAGTAGATACATGAGGAAAGAATGGAGTATTCTAGCACACTTACATACTAAAGAATGTATAAAGGGTATTGAATCAGGGATATCATTTAAGCCCATTAGTTGTAATGTTAATAAGCCCTTAGCCCACATATCACACTACATGTAATGAAAGATAGCATGTATGATACCAACACATGTATCACACCACTTTAGAATATATTTGAGCATGCCAACACATGGAGTGATCATACAATCAGTAGGAGATTCTCTACTAGAACAGTAACCGTCGCATTTGCTAACATAGGAAAAAGAAAGAGCCCCTTAAAATTTTAAGACTGCAATTTGAAGGTAATAAATGATAATTATCAAGAAATGCTTAATGTCATATTAATTGTATCATCTATTATGATAGTGATGAAATTTTGAGCAAAATCAAATAGATGAAGAATATTGTTAAAAATTACGCAATATGAGGCTGCAATTCTAGTGAAAAATTTCACAAGGCTTACATCTTGAACTATTTTTATGAGGCTTGAGCTTCAGTTTGGTTGAGGCCCACCCTGAGGCGTGCCTCGACTTGTTGGCCTGAGGCTTACGTCTCATATATATATATATATATATATATATATATATATATATACATACATATATATATATATATATATATATACATACATATATATATATATATATACATACATATATATATATATATATATACATACATATATATATATATATATACATACATACATACATACATACATACATACATACATACATACATATATTTATATACATACATACATACATACATACATATATATATATATATATATATATATACATATATATTAATTAAAATTTACCTAAATCCTAAAATAAAGCCCTGAGCAAATCGCTCTTTCATGCACTCTTGAGTTGTATTAACTTCCTCTTGATTGACTCGACTCCCCACCGCCGCAGCCATTACCATCTTAGCCACCTTCGATGATCACTTGAAAGCTGCACAACACCACCACCTCCTCCAAAAATTTTGGAGTATTTATATCATTTTTATGTTGATGAAAAATATTTATAAAAGAGGAAGATGACTGGTACAATAATCTAAATGTTAGGTACGAAATTTATAGGCAGTTATATAGAAGAAAGTAGGTAAGAAATTTGAATGGATCACGTTAAAAAAATTATGTTCATATGTGATATATTCTCAAGAAATTATCTTGATCGGGCACGAATCTCGAGGAAAAACCTAACCGGGAAACTTCAAAAATTAAATCCGACCACCGCCGGACCACCGCAGGAGCCTCGCCAGACCACCGCAGGAGCCTCGCCAGACCACCGCCGGAGCCTCTCCGGACCACCGTCGGAGCTTCGCGACCACCACCTGAGGCCTTCACCCTCGCCGAACCACCGCCGAAACTTCGCCGGGCCACCGTCGGAGCCTCGTCGGACCATCGCTGGAGCCTCGCCGGACCACCGCCGGAGCTTCGCGACAACCACCTGAGGCCTTCACCCTCGCCGGACCACCGCCGAAACTTCGCCGAACCACCGTCGGAGCCTCACCGGACCATCACCGGAGCCTCACCGGACCACCGCCGGAGTCGCCACACCACCACCTGAGGCCCTGACCTTCGCCTGAGGCTCTCACCTTCGCTAGAGGCCTTCACCTTCACCTGAGGCCCTCACCTTCGCCTGAGACCCTCACCTTCGCCTGAGACCCTCACCTTCGCCTGAGGCCCTCACCCTCGTCAGAGGTCCTCACCTTCGCCAGATCATTATCAAAGGCCGTGTGCTCCACCAGGACACCACCTGAGGCCCGGACTTCTGCTAGGCCACTACTTGACGCCCAGAGTTCTACCAGAGTACCGCCCTATTACAACGGTCTTTCTGACCTCAATCTCCTGCCGACTACGGTCCTTAAGGCCTTCGTCGCCTACTACGGTCCGTCCGACCTCCATCACCAACCAAACGTCTTTCAGACCCCAGTCTTCTACTGACTACGGTCCTTCAGGCCTTCGTCGCCTATTACGGTCCGTCCAACCTCCATCACCAGACAACGGTCTTTCAGACCCCAGTCTCCTACCGACTACGGTCCTTTCGACCTCCATCACCTACTATGGTCCTCCCGACCTCCATCAACAGACAACGATCTTTCTGACCCTAATCTCCTACCGACTACGGTCCTTCCGACCAAACAAACATGTATATGTAACTCCCATCATGTAATGCAATCTATATATGTACATTTGTTACATCAATCGAAGGCCTTCTCCCAAGGAAGGGCATCATTTGTAATCGACTACAAATACTAGTGAATTCATTCAAACTGGGCCAGGCCCCATGGTTTTTTTCCCCCTTTTCAGGGGTTTTCCATGTAAAAACTCTGATGTCTCTTATGAATGCTACACCCTCTCACTTATCTGATTGTGTGCTGGATCTTCGTATAATGCTAAGACATTAAACTATATATTTCTCTACCGCCGTGAATATTCCAGGACGCAACAATATGTTTACACCATAATATGTTAAAAAATAGGGGGATATTGCACCTCTAGGAATACCTATTAGGTGAATGGGGTCCACCTTTTTATCAACTTGGGAGATGAAAGGACTGCTAGGGATTGAGGGGTCATTCATGATAGTCTGCTGGTGTATTACAAGAGGATGAAGGTTGGAGAAAACAAGGGTCGAGTAGAACACTAGAGAGCCACAACTGGAAAAATGAAGTATATATTTCTTTGAACGCAGACGTAGCCAGCTTTTTTTCTATTGTAATGGGTGCCAAATCATGATGTGGAATTATCATTAGGATGTGCTCGAAACTAAATACAAAAGTAAGAGGACACGCAATACATAAGACTCTAAGATTTATTTAATTTGACTTCAATGAAGTCCAAGACTATTGAAGAGGAGAGAAAAGATATGATCTATTGTCAAACAAATCACTCTCCGGCTTTTTCTCGGTTCACAAGTACGCCCATGCTTAAAGACAATGGAGAAGAAGAAAACCCATAATCTCATATGAAGATATTACTTCAATAAAAAACCCTTGTTTTCTCGCATTCACGATAGGGGAGAAATATTTTAGACGTTCAAATTTTACTCAATGACTAGAGATTTCATTGCAATTAATACTCAAGTACTGGTAATTTACATTTTTCTGTCTTAGGCCAGTTCAAGGCGAATCTCTGTTCTTCTTTGATTGCCCGCCCGAAATTTTTATTTGCATTTTGTCTGTAATGCAGTACGTTCTTTTGAAAAGACTGCCCTAGATTTAATTTTTATTGTACTTCAGTTGTTTTTTTTAAATTGTTGTTTATCTTGTTTTTTGTTAAATAGGAGCAAATCATTGACATTGGATTATGACCTTTTTGCTTCCTTGCCAAATTAAATATATACTAACAACAACTTCCTTACAGATTCTTGGGGTTGAGAAGACAGCATCCCAACATGAAATAAAGAAAGCATACTACAAGTTAGCTTTGTGTCTTCATCCCGATAAAAATCCTGGTGATGAGGTTGGGCTAGAATTCTTTACATTCATCCTTTTTTAAATGTAGCATTTCCTAAGAAATGTTCCAATTGAATCTTGAACTTTTCTTTTTCCAGGAAGCCAAAGAAAAGTTTCAGCTCTTGCAGAAGGTTATGTCAGTCCTTGGAGATGAGGAGAAAAGGGCATTTTATGATCATACTGATTCTGTTGATGATGATGTATAAGAGTGTCCCTTTTTTTTCTTAAGAAATTGTTGAATATTTGTCAGCCTGTGAGCCTTGTTTCCACATTCATATTTGCAGGCCATTTGTGGAGAAGGTGCCAATAATTTGCGGGATTTTTTCAGGAGAATGTACAGAGAGGTACTTTGCTTACTTGGTTTGGTGAAGTATGTGGTAACAATATTCTTTTTCGCCAATAAAATTTACTTGGTTTTTTGTAGGTAACAGAAGCTGATATTGAAGAATTTGAAGCCAGTTACAGAGGATCTGATTCCGAGAAGATGGATCTGAAGGAGCTTTATTCAAAATTTAAGGGAAATATGAACAGGTATTTTTAACTAAGTATTACCTATGATAGGTAATTGTTCCCTTTAGTCTGTTTCCAGTTGTGTTCATCGAACTTGATTTTGTGAAAAACTTGTGTTGCTCATTTTTGTCTCATTCATTGACCAAATGTCAAACGTTAACATATTCCTCAATGAATAGAATATAGATAAGAAACCGATCGTGAACAAAACTTCCTTTTTTGTGCTTCTCTTTCTAAAATTTTGTTAAGATACATTTCATTAAATATTAAATATGTACATATGTTATTGTGAATAATTTTAAGCCATGGTTGAGTAGTCGAATATGTTGTTAGGTAATGCTGTCCTTGTATGGTGATTTTATTTGTTTTTATTCAAAATAATGAAAATCCCTTGTTTGATTGATATTTTTGTCTGTGTTAGCAAAAAAATCAAATAATAGCTAACCAAATACAGACAGAAAAACATCAAATATTTACATACGTGAACCGAAATAGAAGCATCAGAAAAATTAAAGAACTGAACTCGAACAATACGTTCCATTCATTTTTTGCGATTCATTTAGGCCCTTTGAATTTTCTTTTGGCATTCAATAGATCATAGGTATCTTGTAACTAAATTGCATTCAGCCAAATCTATGTTCACTTTTCTGTTTAGGTTCTAACTTGAATCTGGCGTCATTTCCTTTCAGGCTTTTCTGTTCAATGCTTTGTTCAGATCCAAAGCTTGACTCTCACCGGTTCAAGCATATAATTGACGAGGCAATATCTGAAGGTTTTTCTTTTCTAATCACACGGTGCAGCTTATCATTTTGTATTATTGTCATCTTGCATTAAAGGAACAGTTAATTCCTGAATTTTTACTAAACAATAACTGTTACATGATAGATTTTTTCTTCATGTTCCAGCATAGATATTCTTTCGAGTTCTACTTTTTAAATAAAAGCAAAGTTTTAGATTCTATATAATAGTTCAGTTCATGGCAACTGCTGCTATCATTTCTCTTCTTCCAAACTGAGAAAAATTCGCACAATGGCACATCCTGATTCTGAGAATCTAGCATCAAAACTTGCTTGGCGCATTGTGTAATTTGTATAATTACTCTTCGATTGTAGGAGAATTGAATCCAACTAAAGCATACCAGAAATGGGCAAAGAAGATATCTGAAACTAAACCTCCTACGGATGCACTTGTGAAAAAGGGAAAGTAAGTTCTCTTGGCCTGAATTATATTTGAAAACTCTCATTATTTTTTTCCTGGAAAACCTATGATATCATCATAATTCTGCTAGATCAAAGAGGCAGTCAAATCTGGATTTAGTTGCTGTCATTACTCAGCGTCGGAGCAAAAGGAAAGAACACTTCAACTCCTTCCTGTCATCCATTGTGGCTAACTATGGTGGACAGGTAGCACCAGAACCAACAGAAGAAGAGTTTGAGAGAGCAAGGCAACGGATTGAAAGCCGGAAAGGGAACAAAAGGAGGAAATAAAAGCAGAAATTTGTGATTGATTGCTTCTTCTGCACTGGTGTTTTCTTGGCCTTAGAATGGTAGGTTTACAAATTATATATATAAATTTTAGTTCTATTATTATTGGAATACAGTTCATTACAATGTATTACCATCCAACGTTTTCTTTTGCCCGACGATGAAGTGCTCAATTTCTTGAAGATCTTCTAAGAAGTTTATAGGTTATCAGGTTGGTTACACTGTCCAACTTTAAAAAGATAATGCTTCTATGCCTCGATGTGTTCATTTGGAACATAGTGATTAACTTCATAAAGGATAAAAATAAAACTGATTGATTTTTGAAAAATATTAGGAAAAGTTGTTCTTACTTTTGTAGCTCATAAATGCATTGAAAAGTAATATGTTAGTTCCATTGGTTGGATCAAAATTAAATTCCATCAGTTTTTTCAAATACATATAATGGCAAAAATACTCATCCAACTTTATAAAAGTTTTCAAAAGAATTTCGTTACATTTGCAATCTTCTGACCACCATTATAATTTTTTAGCTCATCGATGAACTTGAGGCGAAACGTCATAAAACGATGCGAAAGAAGGAAGCAGGGTAGTTTGGGGGCAGTTCATGTAGCTTCCCTGCAAATTCATGGATGAAATGGAAAATTATATATAAATAAGATGGAATATAAATTTTGGCTCTGGATTTAGTGTTCATGCATTTTGATCATTTCTCTGATCTCTTTACTAAAAGTAATTTTTTTCAAGGCATTTGTGATTGTCAATAGTTAAAAAATATTCTTTTTATATGAATTGTCTTAAATGTAAAAATCATATAATGAATCAAAAGTCTATGTACGAATACTTAAAATTTGAATGAAGTTTGGATGTTTCAGAAGTGTTTTTCAAGTCTATATATATAAGAAAATTTTGACTTGTCTTATAGTACTCATACTTGCTCATTTATACCTTGTATGTATTTATTTGAAGAAATATAACCAAACTTTCATTTTGAACCAAATAACCTGCATATGCTTATGAACCCCCCACAAATGTTTTTCTTGCTCGAAAAACTTGGCAATGTCATTCCCATCTCATCCATACACTAATAGTCATGCTCCATTGTTAATTTTATCTTCCCTTCGTTTGAGATTTCTTTCTTATGACAGGAGATTAGAATGTGTTGAAATAGATTAATCTCAACCTCCATTGCCATATTTAAGTTTTTTTTTTTTTTTTTAAGTTCGAATAATATAATATTATATGCATATGATATAAGTAATTGTCTAAGATAATATTCATATGCTTTATGGTGGATTTGAGCAACTGAATATAGTTTATTTTGATGGAGAGTTTATACATACTAGATAAAAGATCAAATAGCCATGTTCGAAAAAGATTCAATCAGTATGCAAATCCTATTCATATATGCTTTGAAGGTCGTTCAAATCATATTTGAATATTTTTGAAATTGATAATATTCTTGCTTGTGCTTATTTTTAGAACAAATTATTATGAATGTGAATGAAGTATCAATATTTTTGTACTATATAGAGGAGAATGGAAATAAGATAGCCTAGTTAATGAGATATTTACTTGAAAATGGAGAAAATAATTGATGGTTCCTTCTTTGACTATTTTATGGATTATATATATGCAATTACAAAGATAGATAAGAACCAATTTAGTTTGATGTTAGAGGTAATGTATCAATTTATTGGCACATAATCCATGATATTAATTCCTTCACTATATGACATTGTTTTTTCTTAAATGAGACATTTATTTAACATTGATCCTATTTGTGTGTCTATTTTCCACAAAATAAAAGCCATACCTATTGCCACGTCCAACACATCTTTAGCCTCTAGGTGAGTTATATACTATAAGGCAACACTAACAACACTAGATTCTCTTAGCAATTCTCTAAATTGCCTCACACTAAATCTACCACCACTCTTGATCCATGATCCTTCACTAGCAACTCTTAAATTGGTTGCTATTCACTTTCTTTGTCTTCCTCCTACTTCAGGCCTACCTTGTAGTGCCCTCTATAGACATTGAGCTATCTTGTGACATTGCTGGCCAAACTGAAAGCACTGCCCCATATACAAATATCACCTATTAGGATGTCTTTTTGCATACAATATTACTATTTTGCTCACTTGAACCAACTTAAAAAATGATTCTTGAATGCACAACTTAGTAGATGGTGGCAAGAACTAGTTCCTGAATGTCTTAATAAAATCTTCCCACAAAATTATGGCATTTGTTCTATTCTAAAACTTCTCCCTTTGTTGCCTAACCATCATCAGCGCTGGGGTTCTCCATATAAAAAGAATATAGCTAATGGATCCTTTTTTTAGGGCATTAGATGGTATCAAAGAAATTCTCCTACCTCATCAACTAGTCCATAGCTACCTGAGGTGTAACACCTCTATATTCGTTTTGACCTGATCTGAATAAGCAAGTTGTTATATTTTTGCATTTGAAACCTTCTGCATGGGTTTGGGAATGTTTTAGGTACATATGAGAGTCTGCATGTCTTATGAAGTGGTTTCCAGTGGTTTATTTGCATGTTTGAAAAATATGAAGTTTTTCTCATGGAGCATCGTGATGTTGGGTTTGACGGTGTGCGACACCAAGGCTTTCAAATTTTTGGTAAATTAATTTAGTGTGATGACGCTGGAGGTTGTTCTCCGACATTGTTGGTTTTCTAACGGACCGCCATGGTATCTTTTTCCACTATTCATT
The DNA here is from genome assembly GCA_019514585.1 of Dendrobium officinale. NCBI lineage: Eukaryota > Viridiplantae > Streptophyta > Magnoliopsida > Asparagales > Orchidaceae > Dendrobium > Dendrobium officinale. The sequence continues at coordinate 30,642,278 of CM033683.1, forward strand.
CATTTGATCCATTGGAGAAACGATGTTAGAGAGAGAAGAGAGAATTCCTAGATAGAGAAAATTCACTTTGAGTTGCTTCGGGTCATTTTCTCCTTCAGGCCTAATTTTGAAAGTTGCCCGATTCGAGGTAGGTGACATTTAACCTATCTTAGTTAAAAAAAAAAAAGAAGATATTTTTAAAATTTTTGATAAAATTTATATTTTTGTAATCTAAAAATGAAGATAACTTTATATTACTAAAACTTTCAATATATACTTTTTTGTATGTTGTAGAGACATCAATTTGGAATATTTAGTGATTTTTTTTTATAAAAATTTATACTAAATTTTTTTAGAATTGTGCTATTTTAGTGACCTAAAAAATAATCCCCAATTTCAAAAATAGTGTTGTAGAACAATTAAAGTCTTAAAATACTCTTTTACATAATATCTCATAATTTGTTTAAATTCTAAAAAAGTATATTTCTATTTTGTAGGATTTCTAATGCCTACCGTTATAACATAACTCTCCAATGACATGCTCTCTCATAAAATTACGTTGATATCAAAGATCGATCCTCTAAAATTCTTGATGGAAATACTAGCGTTGACAGGGCGTCTAGCCTGGTGGGAAGTAATATTATTGTAGTTTAATATCACATACATGTCGTAAAAGGCACTAGAAGTACAAGCCTTAGCATTTTTTCTCGTCGCACATTCTATCCCGACAGATTCCCCACTCAATGATAATTTGTCTGACGAGCAAATCATGCAGGTCGAGGTGAAAAAAAATCACCATTTTGGGAGATGTAATTTGATTGGGCGTCATCGATTAAACTTGTCCAACCTCTAAATCTTACAAGAACCCGAGCCGGCATCGGTCTCATTTTCATATCCCGTGAGGGAGGCATAATGAGATTTTTATTTAGTTTAATTTAGTCTCAAACCAATAATGAAGCTGAGTATGAAGCTCTAATAGCGAGACTGGAGATTACGATCAATGTCAGAATCATAAATCTCCAAATCTTCAGCGATTCCCAACTTGTGATAAATCAAGTTCTAGTCATTTATAAGATTTGCAAACTTAAATTGACCCACTACCACCGGTGAACTCAGCTTTTGAAATAAGTGCTAAATGTTAAAATAGCCCAAGTTCCTCAAGGTTAGAATAATATAGCAGGCTATCTGGCTAAATTAGCTAAGGATGTGGCGAATACGCACAAAGAAGAACCCATATTAATTGGAGTTTACAACTGTGAGACCTCGTTCCCTTACTGTTCCTCTCCTGATTTGGATTTTTTCCTCTCAGGATCGTCTAGGACGATTGGAAATCGTCCAGGCCGATCGGCACTGTAGAAAATATCGACCTGAGAATAGTTCTGGGAATTGTCCAGGACGATTTTTCTGGTCTGATCGTCCCGGGACGATTTGGCGATCGGCCGGGCCGATTAGACAAATGATTTAAAGAAATCAGCTCGTTTTGATGAGAGAGAAAATATTTTTAAAATCAAAATATCTGTTTTAGAGAGAGAAAGAGAAAAGGGAAAAAGAGGAAAACCGGGTTTTGGAGGCCGCAGAGCGCTTTTCGTCCGACGCTGCTGTTGGGAAAAGTGAAGATCTCGTGGTAAGGACTCCGAACCCTATTTCTGTTTTCAAAGATATTGAGTTTTGATCGAGTTATGATTTGTTTTGTGTTTTCGTAGTCGACTTTTCGACGCGATTTGGATTTGACACAACTTTCACCGCACAACTTTTGATATGTTATAGATATGATGATTGTACACGATTTGACTGTATTCTACGAAGATTTTACCGGTCGGAATTGATTCTACGCGATTTTAATCGAATAGAAAATTATCAGGACTTGATTTGATTTGGTTTCTATAGGACAATAGTCTTGTATTGATGTTATTGAGATTCTACTGTAATTTGGAAGAATTTGGAAATTGTGTCTTTTTGCAGGATTTTTGTGTAAATTCGACCGACTGCCGTTACACTGCCCGATTTTCGTAGATTTTCGGATTTGCTTGGAATTGATAGATTAGCTTGATATGCTATTGATTATTGATATGATTGTGATAGATTGCATTAATATTGATTATTGAACTGATTATTGATTGATTATTGATACTGGGAAACACGTATAGCCTGGTTGAACATTGGTTGGAGATTGATATTGACCTGTACAGGATGGTGGGCCGACGGGCTTTCCTTTAAACCATTGATTATTGATATAACGATTGGGAGTCATAAGGAGTTTATAGAAATGCCGACGGGCGAAAAGAGTGACGACTCTTATTGATAGAACCAATGTACGGATCTACAACAGCAATATGGATTCTACAACAGCAACATGACCAGTTGATTATACTTGTCCAGTATATAGTATTGAATTGCATGTTTACTGTATTGCTTATGGATTCATTGTTTTTATAGCTTTCTGCTTTATCGACCTTGATTGGATTGACTAGATCGTACGATTTTATTGATTTTACTGATTGATTGTTGTGCATCGACATTGAGCATTGATATAGAAATAGATGGATATAGATATTGCATTGATAGCATGGACATGAATAGTATAGAATCATTGATACTGTTGCCTATAGATTCATTGATTTCTTCTTATACTACTGTCTATGGATTTATTGATTTTGTATATAGATTCACTGCTTTCCTCGTATTGATTTCATTGAATAGATATTACTGATTGACCGCATTGATTTGATTTGATAGCGATTGATTTAACGGATTGATTGATTCAACGACTTGATTGATTTGACGGATTGATCAATTTCCTATTGTGTACGGATTTCTTCGCGATTGAGTTGATTTATCGATTTGCCTGCCGCTGCATTGACTGGTTTTATTGACTACTGAATTTCCGTATTGCATAGATTCATTGACCATTGACTGATATTGATTTGATTGACTGACATGCATATTGATAGCATCGCCGTGCTTTGATTTCAATTATAGGTATTAGGTGACCTGCTGGGCTTTGTAAAGCTCATTATATGTGGTTGATATTTTCAGGTCAGGGCAAGGGAGCAGAAGATAGGAATTGATCCGGATCTTCAGGTTTATGTCTTTTGATTGATTTTGATTCTTTTGAGGATAGATTTCAGTACTGGTGATTGTAGTGTAGTTCCTGAGTATTGTACATGACTTTTGAGATATGAATCGACTTGTATATGATGCTTTAAATTTTATAGATGTTTGATAGACTGCTTAATTGAAGGTTTTAGATAACTCTGGTAAATTGTTTGGAAAATTGATTGACATTCTTTCCAAGTTAGATCTTGGGGCATCACAGTTGGTATCAGAGCAGTGTTATTGGAAGAATGGATTGTTATCAGAGTTGTAGGATTGGATTGAGCATTGGGTAGATTGGGTAGCTTTAAGAGCTTCATTGACATACATCATTGCATGTGTGTATTATCTGTTTTGAATTGTGCAGGTGAAAAGCTATGGATCATCCAGCAGAATCCAGTGTACCAAATGAGCAACACAGCGCAGCCCCAGTACCTTCAGAGAGTATGATGCAGTTGGCTACTGCGATTGCACATGTTATGGGGGATGCTCAGAGCAAAATGAGTGGTAGCAAAGAGGAAGAAGTGGATAGACATATGCAGATGTTTCATAAGCTGAGGCCTCTGTTGTTCAAGGGAGGTGTGGGACCCCAGGCTGTTGAGGATTGGATCCTGAGGATAGAAAAGATTTTCGACAGCATGCAGTGTCCGGGGAATCGAAAAGTACCATTGGCTGTGTTTCTTTTTGAGGGTGAAGCGGAGAGATGGTGGATTGGACAGCAGAGAGAGAAATTCCAAGGGAAGACTAATGCTGAGATCACCTGGGACGAGTTCACTGCAGTGTTCAGGATGTGGTTTGTACCGCCGTCAGCTCAACGACAGATGCAGGAAGCCTTTATGAGATTGGAGCAAGGCCGCAAGTCAGTGATGCAGTACGAGGCCGAGTTTACTGCACTTGCGAGGTACGCTGCTCATCTGATTCCTACTCCCGAAGAAAAATGTTATAGATTTCTGCAAGGATTGAACAGAGAGCTGAGGCATCCACTAGTACCCTTCCGGATACATGAGTTCTCTGAGCTAGTAGAGTGGGCCCGATTGATAGAGATTGACTTGGCAACACCGGTATCGAGGTACGAGGATACCAGGAGGAGGAGAGATGAGGTATGACGAGATGATTCTGGTAGAGACAGAGATAGAGAGAAGAAAAGCAGATATGATAGTTTGAGAGGATCTGCATCGGGATCTATATCGCGATCTGCATCGATAGTATCGTCTGGTAGTTCTGGAGCGTGCATTCACTGTGGTAAACGACACGCAGGTCGGTGTTACCTGTTGACGGGGCAGTGCTTTCACTGTGGACAGCGAGGGCACAGAGCAGCAGATTGTCCTTAGAAAAGACTGGATGGACGGACTGATTCTAGCACGGGTACAGGACAGCAGAGGACTGTTGGCTCGAGGACTTACAGTGAGAGATCAGGGAACCAGATGGATGATAGAGCTGTCAGAGATCAAAGAGAGACAGTTGCGCCACGACCTCCTGCACTTTCTCCAGTGGTGCCACGTGTTTACAGTCTACAGCATCATTTAGATCAACAGCGACCAGAAAGTTCTACTGGTAAGATTGATTTGACTAACCGATTGATTGAATTGACATTTGATCATGCATCTTGACATTTGATTGATTGCATTGTATGTTTGTATGGATTTCGACGAGTTTTGATTTGGATTTGGATCGATTTGGTTTTGCGTTGTTTTTGTATCGCACCTGTAGGGAAATGTCGGGACGATATTTTTCTAAGGTGGGGAGATTGTGAGACCTCGTTCCCTTACTGTTCCTCTCCTGATTTGGATTTTTTCCTCTCAGGATCGTCTAGGACGATTGGAAATCGTCCAGGCCGATCAGCACTGTAGAAAATATCGGCCTGAGAATAGTTCTGGGAATCGTCCAGGACGATTTTTCTGGTCTGATCGTCCCGGGATGATTTGGCGATCGGCCGGGCCGATCAGACAACTGATTTAAAGAAATCAGCTCGTTTTGATGAGAGAGAAAATATTTTTAAAATCAAAATATCTGTTTTATAGAGAGAAAGAGAAAAGGGAAAAAGAGGAAAACTGGGTTTTGGAGGCCGCGGAGCGCTTTTCGTCCGACGCTGCTGTTGGGAAAAGTGAAGATCTCGTGGTAAGGACTCCGAACCCTATTTCTGTTTTCAAAGATATTGAGTTTTGATCGAGTTATGATTTGTTTTGTGTTTTCGTAGTCGACTTTTCGACGTGATTTGGATTTGACACAACTTTCACCGCACAACTTTTGATATGTTATAGATATGATGATTGTACACAATTTGACTGTATTCTACGAAGATTTTACCAGTCGGAATTGATTCTACGCGATTTTAATCGAATAGAAAATTATCAGGACTTGATTTGATTTGGTTTCTATAAGACAATAGTCTTGTATTGATGTTATTGAGATTCTACTGTAATTTGGAAGAATTTGGAAATTGTGTCTTTTTGCAGGATTTTTGTGTAAATTCGACCGACTGCCGTTACGCTGCCCGATTTTCGTAGATTTTCGGATTTGCTTGGAATTGATAGATTAGCTTGATATGCTATTGATTATTGATATGATTGTGATAGATTGCATTAATATTGATTATTGAACTGATTATTGATTGATTATTGATACTGGGAAACACGTATAGCCTGGTTGAACATTAGTTGGAGATTGATATTGACCTTTACAGGATGGCGGGCCGACGGGCTTTCCTTTAAACCATTGATTATTGATATAACGATTGGGAGTCATAAGGAGTTTATAGAAATGCCGACGGGCGAAAAGAGTGACGACTCTTATTGATAGAACCAATGTACGGATCTACAACAGCAATATGGATTCTACAACAGCAATATGGATTCTACAACAGCAACATGACCAGTTGATTATACTTGTCTAGTATATAGTATTGAATTGCATGTTTACTGTATTTCTTATGGATTCATTGTTTTTATAGCTTTCTGCTTTATCGACCTTGATTGGATTGACTTTGATTGGATTTACTAGATCGTACGATTTCATTGATTTTACTGATTGATTGTTGTGCATCGACATTGAGCATTGATATAGAAATGGATGGATATAGATATTACATTGATAGCATGGACATGAATAGTATAGAATCATTGATACTGTTGCCTATAGATTCATTGATTTTTTCTTATACTACTGCCTATGGATTTATTGATTTTGTATATAGATTCACTGCTTTCCTCGTATTGATTTCATTGAATAGATATTACTGATTGACCGCATTGATTTGATTTGATAGCGATTGATTTAACGGATTGATTGATTCGACGACTTGATTGATTTGACGGATTGATCGATTTCCTATTGTGTACGGATTTCTTCGCGATTGAGTTGATTTATCGATTTTCCTGCCGCTGCATTGACTGGTTTTATTGACTACTGGATTTCCGTATTGCATAGATTCATTGACCATTGACTGATATTGATTTGATTGACTGACATGCATATTGATAGCATCGCCGTGCTTTGATTTCAGTTATAGGTATTAGGTGACCTGCTGGGCTTTGTAAAGCTCATTATATGTGGTTGATATTTTCAGGTCAGGGCAAGGGAGCAGAAGATATGAATTGATCCGGATCTTCAGGTTTATGTCTTTTGATTGATTTTGATTCTTTTGTACTCAGGATAGATTTCAGTACTGGTGATTGTAGTGTAGTTCCTGAGTATTGTACATGACTTTTGAGATATGAATCGACTTGTATATGATGCTTTAAATTTTATAGATGTTTGATAGACTGCTTAATTGAAGGTTTTAGATAACTCTGGTAAATTGTTTGGAAAATTGATTGACATTCTTTCCAAGTTAGATCTTGGGGCATCACAACAACCATCGGGTCTTAGATCCAATGATCTTGTAATTCTCACAAGTAGAGGGAATACCATATTTAAGCTAGCAGGATATAACCTCGATTGATCCTCAACCTCCACAGTTGATCACTATTGAAAATTAACCAGAAGAACGTCATGTAGTCAAGATACATAAAACCAGCAGATGCTTAGAGTCATGGTTATATTGCTTGAACATTGAGGAATGAGATGATTAGAGGCAACCATTTATCAACTATTTCAAAGAAATTAAATTCTTTACGAATAAATCTCTAGCCGCGCAAATTTGAAAGAGGACATTTTGATACGCATTTGTCAATGACACACTATAATGATGAGCTTTTGATCAAATGTGGTTAAGATGCCCAAGGACAAGGGAATCTAATATAGTGGTAACAGAAGTTCATGAAATATTTTATGGGAAATATCAATTATGTCCCAAAATGATCATTAAAATTAAAAGGATGGATTATTATTGGCAAAAAAAGTGATAAATTGCACTGATCATGCTAAGAGATGTCACGAGTGTAAGATTCACAGTGATATTATACATCAACCACCAAATCCTCTACACTCAACAGTAGCATCTTGGCCATTCGAATGCTGGGGCACCTATATAATTTGCTCGATAAATCCAGCTCATTAGTCGGACATTGCTTTATATTGGCAGCAATAAACTACTTCTCTAAGTGGACAAATGTTGCTCCACATAAGAAAGTCACGTCCAAGTACATGATCAATTCTTCACCCACAATATTTTCTAAAGATTTGGTGTACCGTACCAAGTGATCTCAAACAATGGTACAACATTCAAGAGCACAAAGATCAACAAGTTCATCGAGCGACACAACATTGATTATCGATACTCACCAATATACAATCCAAGGGCAAATTACTTGGAGTCCTTCAATAAGGCCCTGATGAAATTGTAGAAGAAAATCCTCATCAAGAAAAAAATAGAGTGGCACACGTAGATGGTAGAGGCATTATGGGTGTACCATACTACTTACAAGATGCCAACCAAAGACACTCCATACGCACTTATGTTCGTGGTTGATGACATATTACCACCGGAGATTGAGCTGCTATCACTTCGCATAGCTATAAAACATGATCTGACCCCCGAGCAAAATGCTTGATTGAGAATGGAAGAGCTCAATGCACTCGACGAAGTCAAACTACAAGCTCAACATAACTTAGAAATTTATCGAGCGAGGATGACAAAATCATTTAAGCAAATGGTGCTTCGTCGATCATTCTAATAACATGAATTAGTCGTGGTGCTGAGAAGACCAATCATTCCACACTGAAAATATGTTAAAAATTTTGTGTCCAATATAGAATGCCCTTTTGTCATTTGAGAATATGTATCAGTTAATTGATCTCGATGGTTAGAGGCCCATGCCGTCAATCAACGATCGATACCTTAAGAAGTACCACTCATAGAAATAAATATATGTTTAAAATTATATTATGTACTTCATATATATTTGCTAGCTCATGTATGATGTATGTTTCAAAATTTAATTGTAATACAAGAATGCATTTAAAAAAAAATTGGGGTATTTTAAATATTTATTTAGGTTGATATCGTACTAAGTGTCGAGATCATTGAATAAATATTTTAAAACTTCAAAATAACAAATTTATTTCATTTTAGAATCTCCCTATGAGATAGAGGATCTTTTAATATTACTTTGGCTGATATCATACTACATACCAAAAACCCTAAATAAATATTTAAAATTCCAAAACTATAAAATTGCTGTCCTAAAATTCTCCTTGTTAGATATGAGGCATTTTAATTATTTATTCAGATCAATATAGTACTACGTGCCAAAATTCCTGAATAAATATTTAAAATCATCAACTATGAACATTCCTTCAAGTTATGATACAAAACCTTCCACTATCAACGCATATGCAGGTGATCTTCTAATCAGTTCGGGATATAAGCTTCTCCAGTATACCAAGATTCAAAAGTCAAGGAAGATATTTTCATGACTATATACTCTAACAAGTTGAACTACAATAACTTAAAGTCTTTTGACAGCCTGAAACTTAAGGTTCGGATAGGTATAAAAGGTCAAATCCAATAAGCCTAAGTATGGCTGGATCGTTGGCAGCTCCATCTACTCAACACGCCATAGAAAAGGCTGTAGCAGTTGAACACCCAATTCGTCAACCCGTAAGTAGGGACTGTAATAAAAGTCAAATCCTAAGAAATGTCGTAATAGAGGAACCCTCAGTTCAGCAACCTGAGGATGAAGAGCTGTCAAATCCTAACTCACCTAATCTGATAAACTTGAGTATCTTAGATTGAAGGCTCCTCAATTAGCTAAGAATTAGATACTACATATATTTAGTACTATCAACTAAATCTAAAACCTGTAAATCTTTCATTAAGTTTGTTACACAAAGTACAAGGTAGAAAGAGCCAAAACCCTTAGAACCATTGACTATAGCAAGTGGCTAAAGTAACAACTCTCATAATTACCCTCAAATATAGGAGCATTATAAATATTTATTTGGGTCGATATCACATTGTGTGTGAAATCTTTAAATAAATATTTAAAATCTCTTGTAGCACCAATAACATAAGTCCAAAATATAGCTCATTATAACTTAAGTATAACACCAAGAGGACAAAAAACCCTCCATGTATATAAAGAATAATCATCAAGAGGTACAAGTGCAACCATGACTAAAATACACTATAAGTATATACCACGAGAAAAGATAAATGGGACGGAGACACGTCAAGATAGGCGAACTTGTAAGTCCTCTAATTGCCTAACTATCTCTGCTAAAGTCTGGTACTCTGCTTGTATTGTTTGGAGCTCCTCTACAGTGTGTGTGTCAGTGTAAAGTCAGCCAACACCATTGCCTGATGTAGAGTCTAGTGGCAAGGCTCCTGTTTCCTTATAAGTTGGTCATGCCGGTCACGCCCTTCCTTTAGGTTAGATATCCTAGGAATCAACTCCTTGATGTCCCTCTAAAGATCCCTCATATGGGTTGATTGTTCATTTAATTCTCTGCTCATACTGAAAGAGATCTTGCAGTGTATCCTCAAGGCCTCGACACCACTGTTAAATCATTCATGAGCCTCATTAATAATTTCCCATCATCTAATGACCTTCTTATCTAAATGTGAAAGTGTGGCTGTGATCCGTATGATGGAGAGGGGCCTCGGTCGTCTAATGTAGAACTCAATCTCACGACACAACGCCACCCAACCGAGTAACTCAAAATTGTCTATCCCAAAGCTGGCAAGAAGGCTGAGGCTCTGATCAACGGAGGAAGAAAACCTGTCCCATGACTCTAGAGATCTTGGGTCAATGAGGGATATCAGATCCCATAAAATCTCTGCGCCATTACTCCACACACTGACGTTCATAGGATCTGAGTCCGAGGGAACGTAGCTATGGATCTCCGAATGTAGTTGGCTCCCTCAAGCACTGTACAAAAAATTACAAGAAATTAATATGATGAGAAATATTATAATAATGCATAAAAATAAATTAACTTATAATAAATATGTATTGTCGAAGGGCTCGCAGAGTGGCTGGATGACTCTTAGGGATAAAAGAAAACTCTATAGGAACCAAATATGATACCTTGGTGTGTGTGATGGTCTCCCAAAAAACTTTGTTAGTGAGGTTATGCAGGCCCCTAAAGACTCGCCTAGCTAGAACAACCCGTAGGGTATATCTGGAAAGAGAAGTTGTCAGAGGGTCCTAATATACTTTAGCCTATAAAGTCCGACCTCCTCGGCTCTTATGAACCCTCCCCAAGGTCCCTAAGAGGAGAACAAACGTCAATAGAGATCTTGAAAGAAGTGGAATGCTGAGAACCAACACGTCTATGGGAAGGCCGTGAAGTATCTGTGTGATGTGACGCAGGTGTCACATCCACAACTTTGTCTTGAGAAGGAACATTGGTCCCAGTACTAATACGGGCCTTAGTACTTAATCATGCACCAAAGAGTCATGTATCAAATGAATAAATATTTATTAAATTTAGTGCTTACGAGAAAGAAAGGGGAGGGGTAGAGAAGTACCTCTATTGGTTGCAACCTCTAGGAAGCCCGATGGGGCATCTATCCCTCAGCACTTTGAGCTCACGTACCTCCTAATGCCATGATCCAAGGCAAGACCGAAGGACAACCATACCCAGGACATGTGTTTGTAGCTAACACCTATGTGACTAGACGTCAAAGCAAGAAGAAAATTGAAACATGTCCTAAGCCTCAAAAATTGCAACTACGTCAAAGCTACTGCATATAAATGAGTCTCTTGCGAGATGATGTACATACGTTGCACATCTACAACTTTAGGGATAAGTGGTCGTTCATCATAGGCTATAGATTAGGAGAACTCGAACTATCTGGCCAACCTGTTGGACCTGAAGTCCTCCAAAGTCATTATATTTCCTAAACAGTGACACAACTAGCTTGGGTGCATGATGATAAGATACTATGTGACTGTTAAACCCTGCATGTTACATATTAGCATGCACCTCCCTCGCTCGTCATAACCGTTTGTAACTACTATGCCCTCAGTTGGGGCGGCAAACTGCATGTGCCTAGCTGGCAGACTAAGAAAAAACTGTCAACAACAATGTATAGAGCCAGGGCTGCAAGCGAACCAAACGTTCGACGAGCTACTCGTTGTTCGGTTCGATTAAAGCTCGTTTGTGATCTTTTAATTAACTAAACAAACAAACTTGAACAATATTTTAAATACTCGATTCTTAAATAAACAAACTTGAACACTAATTCGTTCGGCTCATTTATGTTCGCGAACAACATCATTTGAAGTTCGTGAACAAGTTCGACATTAAGCTCGTTAAGAAGCTCGATTTGTGAGATTGCTGCAGGTATCAAATATTACTTAACTTATTGTCTAAGTAATTGTAGCTTTATATGACTATATATTTATAAATCATTGCATTTATTAATGATACTGTTAGGAAAATTCTGTGAAGATGAGATTTACTTATAAATCATTGCATTTGTTATATAGACAATTACTTTTATTATAAATGTGTTTGTTCATAGATATGTTCATGAACATGTTTGTTTGATAGTTAAAAAAAATTCGTTAAATATGTTCATGAGCATGCTCGATGTAATCGTTTGTTAGGAAGCTTGATAAAGCTTATTTATTAAGTTAATGAACATCTAAAAGTAGAGCTCGTTTATAGCTCGTTCATGTTTGTTTGTTTAAAGCTCGATAAGCACTAAACGAAACGAACATGAACTGAACATAAATCGAACATGAACACTCATTAATTTAAATGAACCAAATATGAACACAAACAATAAAGCTCGAACAAACATGAACCAAACTTGAACAAGCTGATATTAAATGAACACAAACATGAACACTCGCATACTTGGCTCGGCTCGGTTCGTTTTCAGTCATATGTGGAGCAAAGAAAAAATGCAGATCCTTTATGACACTAAGGTAGCAGTCATCTGGAACAACTGAAGTATAGTGTTATACCCCCTCTCTGTAAAGTATAGTGGGCACTCCATGAAACAAAAAGCTCCAATTATGAGCAAATGAATCCATCCATATAGGTAGTGCCACGAGAAGATCAAGTCCCACAGTTCAAATGAAATGACCTCAAAAGCAATTCGAAGGGACCTGTAGATCCTAGTAAGTACTATTGGAGCCAAAGAAAGATGGTGCCCCTATGAAAACTAGCTAGCGGCTAAGAGAATACTGTAGCGAACAAACCCTGCTAAAAATATGTGCTTACCAATGCCCGAAAAAACTGGAGAACATAGTTTGCTATAAAAGGTGTCTCAGCGGTCTCCTCGGACAACAAATTTCTATGCTGCATGCCAAGATAGAATGGGTTATGTAGTGAAGTCGCAACGATAGTCAAGTAGTCGTGCTGAATAAAATTGCGGACCAAGACATCCATAGACATGTTGACTCTAGCATGTGCTGATAATTTTGAGGCTTTGTACACTCATTTGTAGTACTGAAGGAGCACAAGATTGAAGTCTGGCACCATCAACCTGTTATCATGTCTCCATCTACTGAGAAAACTTGATGAAATAGCTGCTTATCTGGAGGCACACACTACTCTAAATGGTGTCCAAAGACTGGCAACTTGGATATTGTTTGTAGGTCTGAGAGCATCATAGTAAGCTCTTCTACTCCAACACAGAAGGTACATAGCTAGCATCCAAAAACTCAACTAAGTCATGGGCCCAAGAAGTAGGAAGATGCCCGTAGTTTAATAAAGAGACATAGATAACCTCGTAAATCCCTGCCTCCTACAACGTGCCTATGTGTGCCTAAAGTATGTTCCTGGCCCAACAAATATAGCCACTGACTAGGCTCTAAATATGTTGAACAGTGGAGTCCCTCAGCCACTCTAAAGGTGACATCTATAACTGATGGTGGCTAAGTAAGCTCGACTGCTCAACTGGCTCAAATGTGTTTACAACAAGTACTAGAACATCACATGTACCCCAATTGACATGGGTAATTGAAATCTCAAGTGGTTGGTACTCCCCATACTATAGTCTAAGCTTAGTGACCCATATGTCATGGTCCTCAAACACATCATAATCCCAAGAACACTCTAAAAGTAGGGGAAAGAGGGCAAAAAAATTATGAAAGATGTCGCGCTCCTGTAGTATGTCCTCATGTTGCTCTAATCTATCTCAGACATCTATATCTCCTCAAGGATCATGTCTGTCAATCGCATCCCAAATGGGAGCCTCACTAAGTTCGCCTAGAGGAAAATCATCTGGCCACTCCCACCGAAACATTTTCGTACAACAAAAAAGGAGAAAATATGTCAAGAAATATTCGGATAGTGCCTCCGAGGAGTGGACGTAGGTCAAGGTTTGACCGAACCACTATAAATTTGGTGTGTTTTTTCTTTTATTATTTCCGCATTTATTTTCCGCACCTTGATTTTTTTTGTGGTGAATCTTGATTTTGGATGTGATTATGTTTAAATTTTAATAATATTCGATTCATCCCCCTCTTGGTTAGTCTTGAGACTAGTTTATAAGGGCTTAACATCCCTAACAAACTTTTAAGTGCTTTTAGTGCACTTTCAAGTATTTATCAATAACCCCACCTCGTCGTAGGTGCCACATCAAGGTACCATCCCACCTCGCGCAATAAATATGTGTATAGGCGATTTTTCGGTGCACCACAAACTTTGAAATGGGACTTTTAGGTGATTACCCGCCTCATCGTAAGCACCGCACCGGAGTCCCATCCCACCACGAACAATAAAGACATTTATAGGCGATTTTTCGGTGCGCACGAACTTTGAGAGTGAGAATTTGAGTTTAAAAAAAATTGTACCTTGGCGGGGTCTTTGGCGGCATAGGCATGCAAGAGAAAAGGAAGATATTTTTTTTAAATAATTAATTATAATTAATTAAGATTATTAAAAATTAATTATATTAAGAATAATTAAACATAATTAAATTTAATTAATTATGTTTGATTAAAAAGTAATAACAATTAATTAAGATTAAAAGAAATTAATCATAATTAAAACTAATCCATGATTAATTTATCATTAATTATAATTAAAACTAAATAAGCATAATTAAATTTAATTAATTAAAATTAATAATAATAATTAATTATAGTTAAAAAAATAATTATAACCAAATTTAATTGATTATAATTAACATAAAAAAAAAAAACAAATACTATTTTGGTGACAAGATTTGATAAGGATTCATACTAAATCTTGCCAAACAAAATTTGATCCACCCATAAATCTTACGGCAGAATAAATCCCTTTTTTTTCTCTTCATAGTAAATCTCAGATTTGGGGTTTACGAGACTCAGCCGAAGAAGCGCGTGCAAGGGAGAAAGGTACCTTCACAGCTAGCAAGATTCCCGTCTTTGCCTTTGATCAAAATGTTGCAATGTCCGATCCGACAGGATAGGATGTCGTTCGGCTAGTGCTACGTTTGGGAACTCCTCTGGATCAAGGAAGTCGGGAGGTCTTGAGCGGCTGCTTGGGCTCGGGATTGAGGGGAGATCGGGAGGAAGAAGGAAGCGGTGGGACTTGCGGCTTTGGCGAGGTAAGGAAGAGGTCAGAGGCGGCTTGCATAAGAAGTGTAGAAGTGGAGGTTCGGTCGTGAGAGCTGCGGCTTTGAGAGTGTATGGAAGTGTCGTGGGAGAGGAGGGAGATCGCGTGAAAGTGTTACGGGAGAGGAGCAGCCGTCGAAGGCTTCCTTTGGGTGGCCTTTTAACGATGATTTGGGTGCTCGATCAAGGCGAGATCACAGATTTTGAGCAGGATTTCTAGGATATAGACTCGATCGACGTTGTTTGCAAGTTAGCGGGATTTCCTGCGGGTTTTAGGGATTACGTGGATTTTTATTTATTTTAATTTCTCTTTTTTTTTTTTTTGCTGTGTTGTTGTGGTCAATAACCATTTTGAAGACAAAAACAATGTCAGATGACTAGAGAATGAGTGCGTTAATTCCCAAATAAAGTTGATGCACAAGTTTGTGTGAATTATAAAGCAATTAAGTTAATGTGTCATACTTTAAAATTATGAGAGTGAGTTATGGAGTGTAGGTTGCGGCGTGATACTAATGTTTCTCAAAATCAATTTGGATTCATGTTGGGTAGGTCTATTATGGAAATCATACATTTATTGGGAGGTTTGATGGACAAATATATAGAGAATAAGGAGGGTCTACATATGATATTTATTGATTTAGAGAAAGCATATGATAAAATTCCAAGAGAAGTGCTATGGAAAGTTCTTGAAAAGAAAGGAGTTAATAACACTTATATTCAAATTATTAAAGATATGTATGCAGGAACTTTTACTTGTGTTTAAATAGAAGCTGGTTTGACCAAGTATTTTCCTATTTTAGCTGGATTACATCAAGGATTAGCCCATGGTTTAAAATTGCTTAATATGAGGCTCGCCTTTGCGCAATTCCAGTAAAAAACGCCTCAATGCTTACGCCTCGAGTTTTTTTTATGAGGCTTGCGCCTCAACTTGGTTGAGGCCCGCCTTGAAGCCCGCCTCGCCTCACTAGCATGAGGCTTACGCCTCACGCTATATATATTAAAATTTACATAAATCTTGAAGTAAATGTCCAACATTGGACTCTATAGGAGAGGAGGAAGGAGAGAGAGCAGTTCATCATAATGATGATTCAAATGAAGAACCCCTTAGTGATTACAGTGCTGATGACTTATGAGTTCTTATGTGATATGTCATTGTTATTTATTTTTAGAAATTTGAATTATATGTTAATGAAAAAAATACTGTGCTTTGAGAAAGATAGAATTTTGAGTTGAACTATATTTCATGTTGTCTTATTATTAAGATATTTTGATTTCATTTCACATCTTATGCTTTTTTATGTTTTATATTATTCACTCATTAGTATATAAAAAAATTCTCATTTTATGTTTACGCAATCTTTTGATTTTGAGGCTTACGCCTCAAAACGCCTTGAGGCTTACGCTTCGCCTCACGAATGAAAAACGCCTCAATACCCGAATACGCAATTTTAAACATTGGATTAGCCTTAAGCTCATATCTTTTTGCTTTAGTCATGGATGTTCTCACTAGACATCTGCAAGAAGATGTACCTAAGTGTATGATTTTTGCTAATGATATTCTTCTTGTTGATAAGACTAGAGAGGGAGTTGAAGGTAAACTTGAATTATGGATGTCAAACTTAGAGTCTAAAGGTTTTCTCTTTAGTAGATATAAAACTGAATATATGGAGTGTAATTTTAATAATAATAGACCTAGTGAGAGGATTGTGACTTTGGGCGATCAAGTCATTAATAAGAGTACACGATTTAGAAATCTTGGATCTATTCTTCAGAGTGATAGTGAAATAGATGGGGATATTATCAGCATAATTCAAGTTGGATGGTTGAAGTAGAGGAATGCATCGTGCTTGTTGTGTGATAGAAAAATCTCCCCTAAGATGATGGTGAGACCTGGAATTATTTATGGTGCCGAATGTTGGCCATTAAAAGAAAGGCATAATACTAAGTCAAGTGTTACATAGATGATGATGCTCAGGTGGATGAGTAGCTTTACCCTTAGAGATAAGATACGAATTGAGCATATACATGAAAAAGATTGGAGTAGCTCTAGTGGAAGATAATATTAGAGAGAGTCACCTTAGATAGTTTGGTCACATAAAACGACAACCTTTCAATGACCCAATTAGGAAGATAAAGGTATTCGATTTGACTTGACCAAAAAAGAATTGGTTATAAAAATATTAGAAATAACCTTTCTTTATTAGATTTAAATCAGAATTTGACTTTTAACTGGACACAATGGAAAAAGGGTTCATATAGTCGACCACGACCCCACGTAGTGGGACAAAGGCTTGTTGTCATTATTGTTGTTGTTGTATTAATATTTTTAACCTCTAATACATATAATTCACTCAGATATCGATTCTAAATCAATATGCATTATATGTGTTTATTCTTGTATATATTCTTTTTCATATATTTCATTTCCATCACTTTACCATCTCTTACCACAATTTTGGACTAATTGGACCATTCTACCACCTCGATTTATAGAAGGAATAGGATGCCAACAAATATTATTTTTGTGGCAAGGATGTTCTTCGTCATCTTTTTGTTTTATTTATTTTTATATTTCTTTTCATGTACTATTTCTCTCTCTTTATTTTGGGGCAATTCAAAATATATAGAAATTATTGTTTATTTTTTAAGCAAATAGTATACAGAATCTTCATAAATCCTCACTTCATGAATTGAGAATGGTTGCAAGTCTCCCAATGATAAAGGAATAATTCTATGTTCATAAAGCCAAGGTCTACCAAGAAGAGCATTAAAAGAGGTGATTAAAGAGTCCATAATATAAAATTTTGATTCATTTTTAGCTCCCCAATTTTTAGTAATAAACTAACTGACGCAAAACTCTCTTGCCTTTCTCATTGAAATCTCATATCATCATTTTGCCTGAACTGATCTCGCAACAGTTTATCCTCAAGTAGGCTAGAGTTCTTAGAGTTATATTATTGACTGATGTATCTGGATCAACAATAACACGAAATGATCAAAAGTTCTTTATATTTATTAAAGATGGGTAAATGTAAACAACTTCATATTGTCATATGTTTTCTTGTCGATCTAGATACATTAATCAATATTATGGCTCAAAGCTCTTATTTACGTGAAGATAAGCACTCATAAGATTAGTACAAAAAAATGATGCTAGAAGGTTTCGACAAGAAAGATAAGATAGCTTTAAGTTTAGTCATTTTATTGACTAAAAATTGAGGAGCTCAAAATTAAAACAAAATTTCATATTATGAATTATTCAACCTTTTTTAATACTCTCATGGATAGACTTTGGCTCCATGAACATAGAATGATTCATTCATCCCTTCATTAGCACATTAATTATACTCGAGATGACATTGAGCAAGGTATTAAAGGAGACTTGTAACAATTCTCAATTTATGAAGTGTGAATTTATGAAGATGTTGGATACTACTTGCCTAAAAAATAAATAGTATTTTTCAAATATTTAAAATTGGCAAAAAAATAAAGTGAATGAAATAGCTCATGAAAAGAAATATGAAATAGAAATAAAAGAAAAAGAAAAAAATAACATTACCTTAAAAATAATATTCATTGGCATATTATTTTTCTCATACAACAAGGTGGTAGAATGACCCAACGAGCTCAAGATAAAAGACAGGGGGTGGTAAAGTGATAGAAATGAAATATGTGAAAAAGAATATATGCAAGAACAAATACTTCAAATATACATTGATTTAGATTATAGCTTGAAGGATGAATCATATGTATTGGAGACTAAAAATATTAATAAAAGACCAAAATTAAAAATCCCTCCGGATCAAAATAGTGATGAGAGGGTCCAAGCAAATATTAAGCTCGATCCTTATGAGCAACTTAAAGGGTATGTGAATACTTTAGATTTAACCCCACGATCTCAAGATAGTATAACAGAGTTAATAGTTAAGGTATCACCTGCTCTGAGTAATGATTAGAAGGATGCTAAGTTTATTCTTTCTACTAGCAAAAGTGTTGAAATTGATGTAAACATTAATGATCCTTTTATGAATGAAATGATAGAACTCCCTTTTGATTGGTATTTTTATTTTGTTACATTTTTACTTAAGCAAGGTTTAGCTCCATCCGCTTGGACAAAACATCAAGGCAATATTTAAAAATTTTATGAAATACAAAATATTTTAAACCAAAATCAAAAGCAGGAGTGGACTTTGGTACTGTTGGTCCATCAGATGATAATGTATATTTCTTATGCATAAAAAACACTATAGAATTTGAAAGTCTTTTTATAAAAAATGTTAAAGTTATTAGTGAGCTTTTCTTAGAAACTTCAAACAATCTAGGTGATCCTCAAGTTAGGGATGCACCCCTTAAACTTAAAAGAAAAATTAATTCAACCATAAATGAACTAAAATCATAAGTTCTTTACATAATAAGGGAATTGAATGAGTTAATCAAGTTATTTTTAGAGTTTAATGATTGTTTTTCTTTGAGCTATGATGAGATACATGAATTATCTCTACAAGTGGCAGTTCACAAACTAGAAATTTAGCTTGAAATGATCCTTGTAAAATAATCCCCACGACGCATGTACTTAGAAATTGAACAATAAGACATCACTGAAGTTAAAAAGTTGATTGATGTAGGCTTTATTTGTGAAAAGAAATACCCCTTTTGGTTGGCTATCGTCATCCTAGTAAGAAAGAAAAATAGTCAAATTTATGTATGCATCGATCATAGGAATTTGAATAATGCTTGTCCCAAAGATGAGTTCATGTTACATATATCAGAGCTCATGGTAGATATTACCTCTTTGCATGCAATCTTCTCCTCCATGAATAACTTTTTGGATATATCCAAATTAAGATGGCTCATGAAGATGAGAAATTCACAGCATTCAGAACACTTATAGGGGCCTTTTTTTATAAACAATATCCTTCAGACTTAAGAACACTAATGCAACCTATCATCGAGCTATGACCTAAATTTTCGATGATCTAATCCACCAATAAGTAGAAAGTTATATTGATGATCTGATTGTCTAGAGTTATAAAAGGGAAGATCATTGTCATGATCTAAGAGCCATTTTTAAGCAGTTGTATTACTATTATCTAATGGTGAATCCCTTAAAGTGTGTCTTCAATGTCACTTCAGGGAAATTCATAAGATTCTGTTGACCTCTGCCAGTGAAACAAGAATAGGGAAAGAAAAAAAAAGGGGGCTAAAATCATTAGCTGTAACAGCCGAAGCCCATCCCGATTTTCCGCTGAAATCCCGCTGAACTCAAACAGAAAATCCTGTAATCTCGTACTGGTTCGGCGTCGTTCGCGTCGCTTCTCCGCGAATCCTGCCAAGACGGCTTCGATCGCCTTCCATTTGCGTCTATAAGAGGGAGACGAGCTCTCTGCTTCCAGGACCATTCCATTCGCTACCTTCTCCACGGCCGAAGCTCTCTCACGCGAATTCCCTCTTCTTCGACACCTCTCTCTCTGTCTTCTTCCTGGACGGATCGGAGGCTGCGACAGTTTTGATCGGAAGCAGACCGGGAGCTCGCGGGCTGTGAAGACAACTTCCTACCTTTCGTGCGCTTCTTCCCCTCTCTCCAACGCCGCTTCCTACCTGTAGGATCGGAAGCTTCAACATTTCGATCGGAAGCAAGACGGGAACTCGCGGGCAGTGAGGGTAACTTTCTCCATTTCGTGTGCTTCTCCGATTTTCTTTGTTGTTGTTCGACTTCTCCGGCTTCCCCCCTCTCCGATCGGAAGCAGAATAGGAGCTCGCGGGCGTGAAGTTAACTTTCTCCCGTTCGTGATCTTCTGCGGCCAAATCCCGAAAACAGAGAGTAAGGGAGGGAGAGAGGGATTAATCTTTTATTTTTATTTTATTATATATATGTAATTAAGAGCAACTTTAATTAAATGTTAATTATATTATCTTAATTAAGTATTACTTATTTATTATTAATTAAATTAATTAATATTAATTAATTTAAGATTAATTAATATTAATTAGTTCTAATTAATTTTAAATAAATATAATTATTTAAGTATAATTATAATTATCAATTAATTATTATTAAAAAAAAGAGAAATACAAAAATACTTCTCTCTTACCTCGATCCTCGTGCCAACGTCGTCGACCACGCTAAGGTATAAGCTCCTAAACTCTAAACTCCGAGAACTCGATCCCGGCGCTTGCAACGCGGCGAAAAACCAACTCATGCACGCTTTTCTCTAGCGTGGTGAGAAGGGAATTCGTTGCGATGCTTGCGACGGGGCGGGTAATCAAAACCCTATTTTCGGCGTTAGCGACGGACCAGAAAACCAACTCATGCACGCTTTTCTCTAGCGTGGTGGGAAGGGAACCCGGTGCGACGCCTACAACGAGACGGGGTAAAATATAAAATTGCTTAATTTAAACCGGTGCCAGCAACCCATGCACGCCTTTCTCTAGCGTGGTGGGGAATAAAACAAATTACGGCCGCGGTGTCCTCTTTTGAGGGCACCTACCGTGCACGCTTTTCTCTAGCGTGGCGGGAGGCCCAGTTTTTCCGTAGTTTTCCCCTAAACGGGGGATACGCCGGAAGGCTGCCGAAATTTCGGGTGAATGCAATGCTACACTTGGACCTCATTTGAACTCAAAAGAACAATGGTGGACTTGGACTTGATTGCACTCGAATGACATGCAAGAACGATGGTGGACTTGAACTTGGAACTATGCTCGGAACTCAAATCAAATGACTAAAGAAGAGCTTGAACTTAAATAAATTGAAAGTGCTAAGCCTAAATCATATGGAAAGAAATTCAAATGAACCTGAACTCAAGTGAACTTGAGTTTGATACTTGTGGACATGCATTTGATGAACCTAATCTAAGCTTGAATTTTAAACTCAAAGAGCACAGAGAATTTTAACAATGGAACTTGAACTCTTGCAAAGGACTTGATTTGAACTCAAGTGAACTTACAATTCGAACAACTTATACTCTCATTTGAACTTCAACAAAGACTCAAATTCGACTTGGATTTGAGCTTGTTACTTGAATCCGAACAAGGAAGGGAACTCATTCTTGAACTTGCAAATGAGTTATAACGAAGATTTGAGTTAGAACATGATCTTGAACTCAAGGTAACAAGAAGATTTGAACAAAAATATCAAGACTCAACATGTATTCAAATGATTTCTCAATGGAGGAATTATAAAGGATCTTATTTGGATGATACTCAATGTTCCTACGGAATTATCATTCTAAGAAGAATGTGAGAAGAGTAATCCATCTAAATCTCATCCAAGCAAACAAGGACCCATGTGTTAATCCTTTCCAAAACTTTGACATGGAACTTTTTTTATGATAATATGCAAGGATCATCTTAGTTGGGATAAAGATGTTGATAAGTGATGATTTTAGACTTATCATGCATATTGAATCATCAAGGTAAGAAGTTTGCAAATGAAGTTTATCCGTAAGCAATCAAAGAAGACTAAGGAACTTAATTTGATTATAAACTCATGATATAAGCTTTTGGACCATACCAATTGATTTATAAGATCAGAGCTAGTTCATCCCTAATCTACTTGTAGTGAATGTATTGATCCACTAGAAAGGCTCTTGAAGAATATGATGGTTCATGGTTTGCTTGTAACTATTGTCAAAGTATTCAACTACGATCATGCACAAAGGATGCAGCATGTTAGTGGGTAACTTTAGAAGAGCTATAATGAATAGAAATATTTATGCTCAAGGATTCAATCATCATTTGATTTGCAAGCAACCATCGATAAGGTTTAAGGACACATGATAGTCCTTCCCAACAATGAAATCTTTTGCTAACATACAAATGAACTCAAGGGATGTGCAATGAATACGATGATATCCCACCAATCAATACTTGTGAACTTACAGATACATGTAGCAACCAATATGCAAGCGGATAAAACAACCTACCAATCAATGTGCATAAAGGAGTTGGTAGAAAATGCGAACTCCTACGAACCATCGTAGGAGACTTGTTACATATATAAATCACAGCAGAATGTATAAAAAAATATATACTATCCTGTGAGCTTATGCAACCCAAGGCAGGAGATTAGTTAGTGCACTATGACCCGCCTATAGAAATCAACAAATAGTGCACAACAGTCTACCTGTACGAAGCAGCGAACAAGTCTATTTAGAAGCTGCTACGCCACGCCACCGGATCTGCAACATTCGTACAAGCAGACAGAAGGCGTCTATTCCAAGAATACCCCTGCACGTACACTATAAATTGTATACACATATGTACACTAAAAGGGGTAAAAACAATTATAATACCCGCATGGGCCCCGGCAAGCGTGTTATTGGTACACACGTGACGTCTAGGGATGCTGCGCGGGTTGACAAGTGAATTCTAGTTCGAACCCGATCCTCCTATACAGGTCAATAGGAGTCGACAAGGTTCGAACTCTCAAACAAATATACGATTGCTACGATTAATACATTCACATTAGGCTTTTAAGGCCTACGATAATTAGAATTCACTATCAAAGGGCATAAAGCCTACTAAACCCGATCCTCAGTCGACAGCCCGATAGAGTTGACAAGGTTCAATCCATAAAGTGAGAATGACCCCAAACACCCCAATGATGGCCGTATTGATTGGTTATCTCAACCGGAGGGGTTTCACAAATATTTCTCAAAATTCCACCCAAATGTTCATACTAAGTACTCAAAGCTCCACCCAAAATCCCAGAAAAATCCAAAAAACTTCACAAAATCCAAAAAAAAACCAAAAACTCAACAAAATCCAAAATTCCAAAATATTTAAAAATGAAATTTATCCATCAGCGCCTAAAGCGAAATCCATCCGCCCTCCGCAACAGTTTGTCGAGGCGGACAAATTCAAATAAACTCTAGCTCACAATGAGTCAAATGTCTAGTCGAAAATATCACTAGGATCCATTCTCAAACAATCTCTTGCCAGTAAGGACGTGGTACGTGTCCTCTAACCGGCAGTTTCGCCGCCAAATGGCACTGCAGGTAAACGGTTATGACCCGGGGCCCTCTAAACCGAGTGGTTTTGCCGCCAAATGGCACCACAGATAGCGGTTATGGCCAGAGCTAATACGCTCCTTAATGGCGTTAAATCCTTGAGATGTGAATCAATAGGATATGATCGATAGGGCACAAAGCCCTCTGTAAGCTAAGGTGGATTCAAATTTGTCCCCTTAGACAAACATTCAACCCCGGTCTACAAGGTCCCCTTGGACGAAGCAACCCATGGCTGCCGACAAGGATCCTTCTGTCAGGTTGGGTCGACTACCTCCTCTGACTAAGTAGACCAGGGATCACGATGGCCCGGGACGACGGAACCATGGGATCTTGATCGGGTCTATCATCCATTCCCCCACCATCCGCTTTAAGTGCTTGATGGTGTAATTTCCATTTTAAATATCAAATTTCCCAACATCCAAATCCTTCAAATTCCAAACATTCCAATCCAAACTCATTGCTGCTACTATATGCCAGATACAACGTGTTTTATACGTATCTGATTGACGACTAGCCTTAATCGAAAGTTCTCTCTCGTGATCGAGAGGGGTAATTAACTATAGGGGCTTGCGCCTATAGGAAACCAGAACTCAGATCATAAAGTCCTCACAAAATGAGGGCGAAATCTCTGGGTAGTGTCTTATCTACAAACCCATCTGCCTTCCAAAATTTACCCCGGAACTTAGTTCGTTAAAACTCTCTCGCCGAATAAGAAAAGCGAGCGGAGGCCGGGGCCGAATTTTCGGAGCCCACAGATTTCTGGCGACGCCGCTTGGGATTGGTTTCTCTTTCCATCTCTGGCTAGTCATTCATAAGCTATAGTAGCAATTATTTCAATTCATACTCAAGATTTTGAGTCTTTCAAAATGATCGTTTAATGATTCAAAACTCTGAATTTTCTAAAATGGTCATTTGACAAATTTATTTGGCATTCAATAGAGTTTTAAAATTATTTTTATTGCTTTCTTATGCTAATCATTTTTGTCTATTTCTGTTTTTGTGTTCTGTGCAAGTCTCTGCATTTTGAAAGTGCGGGGTGATGTATCAGATTCTGATTACTAACCCTTGCCTTTCATTCATGCAGATGGATCTACAGAACACCCCGATGATTGTCCAGCTGGGACAAGGAGCCAGGATCCAACTGGCTAATGCTATTATCGAGACCGGAAATGCCGGAGCTACCATCCAGTTTGGTAGCGTTGACTTCCCGGCGATTGCTGCAAGGAATGCCGCCATTCCTGTGAATGGTAGGAATGCTGAGAAGTCTGCCAGAAGACTCAATGTTGATGAAGCTGTCACCCGTCGTGTGCATCTGCCGGCACAACGACCTGTTGCTAAAAATTCTCGTGGGAGAATTTCTGTATTCGAGAGGCTATCACAGCCTGACATCCCAGCCACCAAGAGGATTGTGGCTGATGGAAGAATCTCCGTGGTGACTGCAAACACCACCACTCTGTCAACCAGGTTATCTGCACCTGGGAAATACGATGCTGAGGCCTCCTCATTTGGAGGAAGGCCTACAAGGAGGCAGAGAAGGAAGATGAACGCTGAGCTCCGAGCTCAGCATCAACAACTCCCAATCCATCCTACCAATCTGTCGGCCCAAGAGCCTGAAGCCAATGTTCCCACTCGGAACAAGTTTACTGACCTGAAGTGGGTCAAAAGAAATAGCTCTACTGGAGAGCTAAAGAAATATTTTTGGGATCGACGGCCTGAAGCCCCAATCCCTCCAAAGAAGAAAGAGCCCGAAACTCTGTCTGCTCGAGTATACAGAGTCCTGAAGACTGTAAAGGAGAAGGGGCTGAAGAAAAAGAAATTCCAACGGCCTTTGGTGATCGAGGCCAGAAGAACTCCGCCAAGAGAACGTCTATCTGCTATGGCGGAAAGAAGAGAAAGAAGATATACCCCACGCGGTGAACATCGGGGTGTGACACCTGAACTATATGTTCAGGGATCCACTGCTGAAAGGTCCCGGTGGAAAGGGAAACAAATATGGTGGCCAAAGCCTCGGAGAAATGAAAAAGAAAGAAGAGAAAGAGGAACTGATCTGGGCGTGACATCTGGTGAGGCTTCCCAGAGATCCGCACCCATCTACGAACAACGTCAGAAGTGGGCCCCGAAAAGGACCTATAATGACATTCCTCCAGATGGTAGACACCTTGGAGAATCCTCCAGGGGATCCCGTCGCCCTCCATCCCCTTCAAAGAAAGAGACTAACTTCGATCGCAGCCCAATGATTGAAGAAGTACTTGTGCCTAATCAAGAACCGGAAATCCAATGGCGTCGTCGCTCGGAGATCCGACTACTGGAAGAAAATATAGATGATCAAAATCTAGAGGAGGAAGAATTCCTTGAAGGGAAAGAAAATATTGAAGAAAACATTGATGAATTTATGGAGGAAAATTTAGAAGAAAATATTGATGAATTTCTAGAAGAAAACCTAGAAGAAGAAATTCAAGAAACAAATGACACTCTGGATATGGAAGTTGTCTATATGGTGACGCATATAGACATCGATGATGGTGTCAATTATGATGATGATGAAGATGAAGAGCGTTGGCAACCGCCACCCAGACAAGTATATCGTTGTCGTCGTAGAGAAGGGTCCACCACTGGCAGAAGTCGTCATTCTCAAGAAGAAGAAGAAGAAGAAGTGGAGGAAGTAGATGAAAACCCTTCTGAGGCCGAAAATGTCACGCTCGCTGAAATGCGGCGACAAATGAGGCGACAGATGAGAGCCAAAGACAGGGAAATCTCTCAGTTAAATGAGAAGATGACTGAGATGATGGCTCAGATGGGGGCAATGATGCAGATGATGCAGAGAACTGTTGCTGTTGGTGCCATGCCCAATCCTCCTGCTGATCCTCCAAATTTGCAGATGCCTCAAGTCTCGGGAGTACGAGGTATTCCTGAAGGTGGTCACGAGGCTCATAATGTCATTCGTCAGCCCACCCCACAAAATATTGCAAGTACTTCCGAACCAGTAACTGCCGTACAGTTGGAAGGAATAATCACAGAAAGGATCAGGGCTATTATAGCCGTTGATCAAGCAGAAAAGTTGGTGGGCAAAGGTCGTCCTTATCCTGCTGAATACGACCAAATACCGTACCCAAAAGGGTATTATGTACCAAAGTTCAATACTTTCAACGGTACTAACAACCCCAGGCAGCACCTGGCACAGTTTAAAGCCACCTGTGAAAATACAGGAGGAAATGACGCCCTACTCTTCCGACAGTTCGTCAGCAGTTTGACAGCAACTGCTTTCGAATGGTATGCAGAACTACCAAATGATTCTGTGAAAATATTCGCAGAAATGGAAAATATGTTCGTGAAGAGGTTCGCCAGTGCAACTGAGAAGATCACAATCGCTGACCTCGCTCTGGATAAGAGAAAAAGAGAAGAATCAGTGACTAAATACATCACTCGCTGGCAAAATTTGAGCATGAAATGTGAGCAGCAGTTAGAGGAGGAACATGCCGTACAGTTGCTAATGGGCAACATTGATGACAAGATGCAACCCTTCCTGTGCATGGCTACGATAAATACATTTCAAGACTTGCTCGACAGAGTGGCTAAATTTGAGAAGCTGAATTTCTCCATATCAGAAAATCACTCTGATAAGCCCAAGAAAGCCAAGGCCCCGGGTGCTAGAAGGGGTGAGGCCGACTCTACATTCTTCTCTAGAGCTGATAGAGAAAAGCAAGTGATTTACAACGTAGACAAGGGAAAACAGCAAATGCAATATCAAGAAAAGTCCAAACAGGCCTACAACCCCAACCCCCAACCGAAGCTGATATTAGGGGGAAATGATAAGCCACGGACTTATCAAGCTGGAGGCCAAAGACAGGCAATAGGAACTGGTGATAGAACGTTCCAATCCCTCAAAGATAAAATGAATAAAGAATATTCATTCAAAAGGGAGAGTGTCGCCAAATTATTTCGACAAGTGTTGAAATCGGGTTTAGAACTGCCTGAATGCAAGAGACCCGAAGAGTCGAAGCACACTGGTGACCCAAATTATTACCCATATCATCGTGTACTCAGCCATCCTATTGAAGATTGCTACATCTTTAAGGATTGGCTTGAAAGAAAATATCAAAAAGGGGAACTCACTTTGTTCGACAATGTGTTGTCTCACCCTAGAAAAGAATCAACTCGGGTGGTCACGTCCTTTTCCGTGCCCCTGGTTGAAGAAAGAAGAAATGAAAAGAAGTCAATTGAAGAAGAACGGTGGGAGACTGCGGTCTCCAAGAAGACCGTGAAAATGTTGAAGCAGCTTGAAGGAGTTTCGTGTGTAAAATGGAAGTCTTCTATTGAGCCAACGATAGATTTGAAGGCACTGCCAGTGGTACGACTTTCTACTTCTAAGCAGTTTTCCAACCAAGTTGGTTCTTCAAAGACTGGAAAGAAGAAGTTATCCAAGAAGAAAATCAAGCTGAAAAAGCCTAAGGAGAAAAAGACTGCAACTCAGAGGGTTATTGATAGTTTGGATGAGTACTACCAGACTGTGAGGCGACCTATCAAGCTCGCTAACTTTATGTCGGAGCTTAAAATAGATGAAGCTGAAAAAGATGATGAAGATTCTCTTCTAACAGAAATATGTCACGTCATCTCAGTGGCGCCGAGTACCTCGATAAAAGAGGAATACATAGAAGTACCCTCTGAATCCTGTATGATGGTTTTGCCAATGGATTACAGTTCGGAGGAGGATATGTATTTTCCAGAGGGAGACGAATCAGACCCTAGCATAGCGTCTCGGATGGGACATGTAAACCTGGGTGGTGATTCTGAATCAACAGATGAGTCCCTAGATGCAACAATGGCTGATTCTGAAGAAAATACTCCATTAAATGACTCTGAACCGGAAGAGATTGCTCAAGTGCAGTTAAGAAGCGGAAAAATACTACCGCCTCCACCGAAGAAAGGGGTCTCCAATAAAGATAAGAAAAAAGAAATAATTATCAACGATGATATTATCTCTGAAGATCTTAAGAAAAAGAACACTTCATCCAAGGGGATAGATTACAATATCTTATCCCATTTGAGAAAAATCCCAGCACAACTCAGTATATACGACGCGTTGATAATGTCTAAAGACCTTCGGGAGACTCTGATTCAGGCTCTCAAAGATCCCGAAAGATACGAGGCATATTTTGCTGAACGTAGTTTGACTGAGGTTCTGTAAGCTCGTAATGAGACATTCATTACTTTCTCCGAAGAAGACATGATGCTCGGAACCGCAGACCATAATCGCCCTCTGTATGTTACTGCAGAGAGCGATAAGCTGATCATCAGTCGAATCCTGATCGATCCCGGATCCTCCATAAATCTGATAAGCTTGAAAGCATTGAGATCCCTCTGTCTTGATGTGGAACACCTCGGACCAGATAAGTTAATGGTGCATGGTTTCAACGAGAAAGGGCAGAAGACCCTTGGATCATTCATGCTCCCTCTTGTATTTGGAGAGCTCCATACAGAAGCTAAATTTCATGTGATTGATGCGGATACTTCATTCAAGGCACTACTAGGTCGCCCCTGGTTGCATGAATATGGCATTGTCCCGTCAACATTACACCAGTGTATGAAGTATCTCAAAGATGGAGAAGAATTCAGGATCTCTGGTGACATTCAGCCTTTCACAGTTCATGAAGCAACAGTCTATGAAGATGCGCGGTACTTTATGCCAAAGAAGCAAAAGTCTTCGAGCTCCCTCGAAGCTAGAGCATCAAACTCAAAGGCTGCAAAGCGACCTGAACGAGAAGATGAGAAGAAGCAGGTGGGGAGAAAGAAGACAGTGCCGACTCTTCCCAAAATGCTGACCATTCCAAAAGAAAAGAAGCATGTACCTCATCTTGGGAGTGACACAGATGAAGATGATGATACTCCTGCCAAATCTCGAAGAGTATGCCAGTCAACGGATGAATGGAGTAGGCAGGTTGAATTTTCAAATGATGATTATGACTACGACTCTATTTATATGAACACGGTGCAGAATGAGTTCTCTAGAAGAATTGACAGCCTATCAATTTCAGATAGTGTACTCGTAGTCACACGTGTTCCCTTGCAACACTTCAAAGAACTTATTTCGCGCGAGGTGCATAAAGTTGAAGAACTCGCCACTCTCTATCTGCCTCCCCATAAAAATGGGACTGTGCCAAAAATGTGTTATATTCCACGGGAGTTCGTGAGGAGGAGAATCATGACTGGGATTGTATGCTCCGAGACTCTGAAGAATTATTTCCTACGAGGCTACCTAGGTTCAATACCAAGAATATTCAAAGAATGCTACAAAAGCAGATTAATATTCCTACCACCAAAAGACAACTTCGTACAAGTCTGGGCCTTTGGTATGGAAGAAGTCCGCGTCCGTTACGTCAGAAGGATATAGACGCATATAAAGGTATCGGTTTCATCAAGCGAAAATTCCTCCGGAAAGAGATTTGTCGCGCCATCACATGCGTGGAAATTGAATCCGAAGATGGTGATGCTGAAGAGATATATGAAGCTGATGATTATGATGAACAGCCCGTAGAAGCCGAGCCTGCACCAGAAGAGCTTGAAGATGGTGGACAGGCAGCCACTATGGATGAACTAAAAGAAGTCAACTTGGGAACTGAGGAAGATCCTCGCCCAACCTTCATTAGTTCTCTACTACCCGAAGAACAAATAGAAGAAATAAAAGAACTTCTCTGTGAATTCAGGGACTGCTTTGCCTGGACATATGCTGAGATGCCTGGCTTATCCCCTGACGTAGCAGTTCACAGATTAGCAATCAAATCGGATGTAGCACCTGTCAAACAAGCTCCAAGGAGAATGAGACTGGAGATTGAAGAACAGGTGATTACAGAGACAAAGAAACTCATTGCTGCTACTATATGCCAGATACCACGTGTTTTATACGTATCTGATTGACGACTAGCCTTAATCGAAAGTTCTCTCTCGTGATCGAGAGGGGTAATTAACTATAGGGGCTTGCGCCTATAGGAAACCAGAACTCAGATCATAAAGTCCTCACAAAATGAGGGCGAAATCTCTGGGTAGTGTCTTATCTACAAACCCATTTGCCTTCCAAAATTTACCTCGGAACTTAGTTCGTTAAAACTCCCTCGCCGAATAAGAAAAGCGAGTGGAGGCCGAGGCCGAATTTTCGGAGCCCACAGATTTCTGGCAACTCCACTAATGCAACCTATCATCGAGCTATGACCTAAATTTTTGATGATCTAATCAACCAATAAGTAGAAAGTTATATTGATGATCTGATTGTCTAGAGTTATAAAAGGGAAGATCATTGTCATGATCTAAGAGCCATTTTTAAGCAGTTGTATTACTATTATCTAATGGTGAATCCCTTAAAGTGTGTCTTCAATGTCACTTCAGGGAAATATATATATATATATATATATATATATATATATATATATATATATATATATATATATATATATATATATATATATATATATATATATATATATATATATTCTAATTTTATTGGGATGATAAGTACCAAAATGCCTTAAAAAATATAAAGCAATTCTTGATGGAACCACCAGTTCTAGCAACTCCCACCTAAGAAAAATATTTGATCATTTATATCATAGCTTTAGATGATTTTTTAGCCCTCTGTTAGCACAAACAACGAGAATGGGAAAGAGAATGCACTATATTACTTGAATAAATGGTTATTGCCAACTAAAATTAATTATTCACATATTGAGAAATATTATGTGGCTTGATTTTTCCTACACAAAATAAGGCATTGCATGTTAGCTCATAAGGTGAATCTCATTTAAAGAGCCAACCCACTCTAGTATCTCATGACTCATCCAACATTATCCGGACGTCTAGCATGATAGTCGATGTTTTTACTTCAATTTGATATCACATTCATTCCATTGCGGGCTGTAAAGGTCATACACTATTTGATGTCTTAGCAGCACATCTAATCATTATTGAGTCTCCCTTGAATAATGATTTCCTTGACAAGCTGATTATATGTTTAGAGGAGAAGAAAAGAACTACTTAGGAGTTATATTTTGATGACAATGTGTCCCGTCCAACGACTAAAGAGCTGCATGATACTATCTCACGACAAGCTAGTATTGGATTAATATTTATAATACCTGAGAAGGAATTAATGGTTATTCTTACCACTTATCGAAACCATGCAAAAATAATGATTACCACTGATCAAAACCATGCAAAAATAATGAAGTAGAATATGAATATCTAATAATTGGTTTAAAAATAACCATTATGATGGAAATTAAAAAAAAATTCAAAATCTTTGGAGATTCGTAACTCATTATCAAGCAGGTTGTCGGAATTTATAAAAGCTTAAAGCCCAAACTTCTTCCATATTATCAGTACACGATGAAACTTCTTGAGCAGATTACAAATATAACTTTGTACAAGATATCATGCGGGAGAAATTCCGTGGCAGATGTCCTAACAAAACTTGCAAAAGAATTAGCTTGTGAGGAAGAAGAATCAATTTATGTAGAAGTTCAGGGCCAACAAATCTTGTCTCATATATTTTTTTAGGGTGTTTGATCAAATCAAGAGAAGGGCTCTCTCTTATATGTTATGACATAGATCATAAGACAATTTTCTTAACTTTTTCATCCTTCCCCTCATACGACAATTCTTGCTCCTCCATCAACTATTATGTTGATATACAAATTGATTGGTATGATTTTGCATTGATACATTGTATTTTAATTTTGCAAAACTATATTTAGTTTTAATTATGAAAGTTTTGTATGTACAATAAGATACAAAGTACTCCCGACCGAGTATTTCAAAAATCCATAATGATTACATTTGGGACTAGACAAACAAGGAACAATCATGATGATCCATGGAACTTTTAGGACTAAATGAACCATATACTCTCATGATGAACCAAGTTAGGACTAAAACCTAAAGAAATCCTAAACTTATACCTTGTTAACTTTGATTGATGCATAGATTTAAGAGTCTGGTTACTATTATGCAGAGTCCAACAACATTTTCTTGTTTTTATTTGACCAGGTATGTATATGCAAAGCCAACTATAATGTTTGGCTCCGTAGGCATTACTCCAATTGGTTTGCAAGTTGCTTCACATTTTTATTGTTGTGTGGTTTGTCTAAAGATTATGCATTGTGATAGGCCATTAGGGAAAGACCATTTCTATTAATGTAAATAAATTGATAATTAACTTTAAAATCACTTTAAGAAGAAATTTTTCTTAAAATTCAATCATAGGGCTTTAGAGCCTAAATTTAAATTAAAATTATTATCTTTATATCTCTTTGAGAAGATGCAAAGTTGAGCTTGCCAACATTGAAACCTCCAACTAATTCTTGTTCATAAAATTGACATTCTCAATGCATATAGTTTAACTTCCTTAGATGAAGAACATTTAAGTTTGCATTCATATCATATCCCTTAGGATAAAACTTTTTGACTTGATATATTAGTTTAATTGATACACCTAGGTGGCTGTCTAACATATTAGGTAATGGATGTCTTGATCCAGATAGGATTATAAATCAAATTGAGTTGCATACAACTGGGTTATCAGATTCCCTTTTCCTCATAGGCATTCCTTATACCATTGTTGACCTCTAACTGTCGGCAAACTAGCGACTCCCACGACACAACCCCACGATCCCATGATCGTGCAACCACCCACACGCATAACACAAAAACAGAAATCCTCCCCATTTGCACTCTCACGCACGTAGAGAAGAAAGGATTTCAGAAGCTTACCGAAGACGATGGAAGCTTGCTCTCGCTCGACGACCGATCTTGCCAACCCGACCTTCCTCCAGCCTTCGACCTTGCTCCATCAACCCGCAAGCCTTTAGCCACCCTCTGCACCTCATCCAGTCGACGACTCAAAAACCCGACTCCAACCACCTACACCGGCCGACGTCGATCCGCATGCATCCAAACACTTTGACCTAGCCGCCATTTCTAACAAGCTCGCCAAATCCTGCACCCGACGCCCACCTAAACTCCCCACCCGCCTATAATCCTCTGGCCTGACCTGACCCGAACGCCACCGAGCCTACCCGACGCCCGCCTGGTCTCCGCCTACCTAGCCCGATCGGGCTTCCTGCCCCCCTCTCTCTATATAATCATCTATATATATATATATATATATATATAACAATGAAATAAATAAAGGGGGGAGGAGATTTTGCAAATAGGTACAAATTGAAAATTTTAAAGGAAGCCTCGGGGTTGATACGGCCCCCTGAAGTCCTTGGTCGTCGATATAATCCGGCCGAGGGATTAAGGACTTGAAGACTTTTTATGGGATCGATTCACTCTCCCAATCTCCTCGCCGTTGATTTGATCCAACCGAGTCGAGCCAAAAGGGCAAGTGCCCTCCCCAACCTCCCATCGTGAGGAGAGGGCACTGGAAGGCTGTCGAATTTTCAAGGGGAATAAAAATATTTTTTAAATTTAATTTAATTTAAAAATAAATAGGGATTGCAACAAATTTAAGATTTCGAAAGAAGTCCCGAGATTGACTCGGTCCCCTGAAGCCCTCGGTCGTCAATCTGATCTGACCAAGTGGATCGAAGATTATATCAGGATCAATTCCCTCTCCTGAACTCCTCGTCGTCGATTTGATCCGGCCGAGTCGAGCCAAAAGGGCAAGTGCCCTCCCCAACCTCCGTGCGAGTGGAGGGGGGCGACAGAAGGCTGCCAGATTTTTGAGGGGAATAAAAATATTCTTAAAATTAATTAAAATTAAATTAAATTATTTAATCAACTATTAGAAGACTCGAAGACTATTATTGAGGTCGATTCGCTCTCCCAAAGTTCACGCCGTTGATTTGATCCAGTCGAGTCAAGCCAAAAAGGCAAGTGCCCTCCTCAATCTCCTTTCGCGAGGAGGGGATGCCGGGAGGCTGCCAAAATTTCAAATGACACAAAGAACCCCAACAATTAATTTCAAAACTGTTATTTTATATAATTGAAATGCGTCATTTCAATTAATAAAAAAAAAAAGGGGAACTGTATATGATTTCACAGATCTAGTATGTTTCTAATGTTAAAAGTGTTTCATTCATTATATTTATATCAACATGCCTGAGATGTTTAACAACCTTTTGGAAATACTGTAATTGATTGATGTTCACAAATCTACGCTATAGTCCATCCCTTTTGATATTATTATGAAAAATGCAATGAATGAAAGATGTCTGTATGTTATTTTTATGTTGAGATTCATACAGAGTTAACTAAAACACCGTAAGTATTCAATCAAGCAAATTGATAAGAAACTTCCATGGCTCTCTTTATGCTCTACATCTTGTACAACGAGACAATGAACCTTGGGAAGGGCAGATATCCCATTTTGACAATTAATTTCATATGCTCTTATCTATTATTCCCTTAACAATTGTTGTGGTTGTGAAAGAAGTTCACAACCCTTATCCTAGGAGCAATTATGAATATGGCATGGGAAAAATGAGCTAACTCTTAGGAGAGATGGACTAATTTCTTCCCTTTAATTATTGAAGGGTTATACAACACTTCTAACTCCACCTTCATCAGCTGTAGATGCTGCAAAAAATGTTGTTTCAAAAGTAAGAATCTTGTTGATCTAGAAACTAAGAGCTATGCCACGATTATTAGAGACTTGATGATTACTTGCTACTTAAGGAAATATATAAATATAATGAAGTTATAATATGTTTGATTGTATATAAGTTAGTTAGAGTCAAAGTCACTGAGTCCGCGACAATCGTACAAGCGGACAGAAGGCTATATCTCTATAATAACTCCAAACTATATACTAAAGCATACCCTGCATGTACTCATACAAATGTGTTGAAGTTATAAACACAAATGTCTGAGAATGTTGTGTATGGCCAAATACTCAAGTCTCACCCTCCTCTATGAAAGAACCAGAGTTGACCTGACTTGAATCATAAAATGCCTTTCAAATACCTACAAAAATAAAAGTGACTTTAACTCCACCCCGATGATGGTCGTGTTGATCGCAAATCCCAATCTGAGGGGTCTAATCTCAAATTCAATAAAAGTTAGAAGTTCTTAAAATGAAACATATCACCTAAAACCCTAAAACTAAAAATTATTCACCTCTCGCAACCATTTATAGTGGTGATAAATTTGACATTAAATTTAACTCACAAAGAGTGAATGTCGTGTTAGGTGTATCACTAAGATTCATCCTCAAATAATCTCTTGCTAGCAGGAACGTGGCACGTGCCCTCTGATCGGGTGATTTTGTCGCAAAATGACACCATTATATCACGATCACAGCCAAAGCTCGTATGTTTCCTAATGGCGTCAAACCCTTGAGTGATGAATCATAAGGTATATTTGATAGGCATGAAAGCCCTCTACCAGCTAAGGTAGATTCTGATCTATCATCTTAGACAAACATCAACACAGATCTACAAGGTATTTTTGGACGAAGCAAACCATGGCTATCGATAAGGTGTCTTTCGACAGGTTGGGTCAACTACCTCCTTTGACTAAGTAGACCAGGGATCACGACAGTCCGTGACGACGAAACCATGGGATCTTGATCGGGCCCATCTTCATTCCTCCCAATACCAATTTTAAATTTATGATGATAAATTTTAAGTCTCAAACTCCACAATTCATATCCCAAATCCAAACCCTAAAACTGTTGATATTATATGTTCATATACAACCTTTTCAATAACTAGCCTTAATCGAAAGTTCTCTCTCGTCATCAAGAGGGGTAATTAACTATAGGGACTTGTGCCTATAGGAAACCAAAACTTATATCATAAAGTCCTCACTAAATGAGGGCGAAAGTTCTGGGTTGTCTTATCTAAAGCCCAGTATGCATTCTATTCACCCGAAACCTAACTATGTTAAAACTCTCTAGCATCTTAAATAATAAAAAGAAAAGAGAGAGATATGAGCGCGGAGAGGCCAGGGCACATCTAGAATTTTCGAAGCCAACAACCATTAGATATTGTAAGTCATGCACCCCTATAAATCTACTCTTTAGAAATCTATATTTTCTTGTCACACTTAGAACTATTTTAAGTTTTTCATATCTATTTAGAAATTGAATGATTATTATCGAAAAAAAAAAATTTATGTTTAGAGATGATTATCTTACTTAGTTACAATGATTACCCTCTATCACTCGAGCTAATTTGTCCTGATGTATAGACTACCCCATAACGATAACAACACTTTAAAATCATAGGAAATCTTCAAGTTAACATAAGCTTATGAAAATACAAACATGTTTTTTTATAGTCGAGAACGTCTCTTAAAGGCATTCTCAAGCATAATTAACCAATGAAAATTTATTTATTTTCACAATTTTTACATTACAATTTATTTTGATGTTTGTTGGTATTGTCATATGCATTTAAGGTTTCATTTGGGACAGCTTTTTTTTATTGCTTTACAAAGCCATTTTTTAGTACAAAAATTTCTTCAACTAGAAATTTTTAAACTAAAATTTTCATTTAGAAAGTATTAAGAAAACTGTTCCAAATGAACCCTAAATCAACCAAAGTAAGAGAAACGTGCAACAATAAGTTCAACATATCTTTTTGCCACCTTAGCTCCTTTTTACTATCGCACTTAAAATTTCTCTGACATAGACTAAAACTTCCATTTTCCTTCAATGACACATTTTTATGATCGGTTGTCACCACATTCCTTAATTCAAACCATAACAACTTATTTAAGATGTTATTTTAACTATATTTTTTGTTATCATAATTGATATCTGCATAATTAAGGTGCATTCTTTAAGCTTATTAGGAATAGTTACATATCATAAATTTTTCGAATTGCTTTAGACCGTCTTTATTTTGATGCCCAATTTATTAATTAATGTTTTCTATAGAAGTTAATGTTTTCTTCCTCTATTTTTTCTTTTATTCCATACTTGCTATAGAATTTGGTATCGTGCTCTCTTTTGCTGTGTTCAAATAACTTAATAAAGTAGAAGTTCATCAAAGGTCGTCCTTTTCGATCTGCATCATGTACCAAGGACGTGTATCTAAGCAAAAAATTAACACTGGACGTACATAATGAGGCATGTCTTGGGCTTCGTTTGGAATAGATTTCTTATTACTTTTTAAAGATGCTTTTTAATTCAAAAGAATTTTGAACTAAAAAGTTTTTAAAAAAAAAACAATTAGAAAGTTATCTAAACAATCCTTAATCAATCACAGTTATTCGTTGTATTATGATTATTATTACTTTGTATCTTCTTGGCATAGGAGTAACCAACCTTATTGTCTTTTTTTGGTTTGCTATAACTTTAGATAGTGAAGAGCTTTAGTTTTAGGTTTCGTTTGGAACAGTTTTCATACTGCTTCTTAAAACATCCTTTTTAAAAATAGTAAAAAATCTGTCCCAAATGAAGCCTTACTCTGTATTACTCTGTATTCCTTAACAACGCAGCTTACTTTTTCAGCTTTTTCTATTTCAGTTTTTTTATTGTTGAATTTGGAGATGCACTCTTTTTTTTTTTAATAGCATGCATCTTTCTGTTAGTACGCATTTTACATGGTTGTATTTCACAGAACATAATACATAAAATTTGATGTGCTTGTGAAACATAGACTGTTTTCCAAATAACTAGATAAAAATATAATTTTATTCATTGAAACATTTTATTTTCCTTGCATTTCATGAAAATCTTGCTAGTA
Source organism: Dendrobium officinale (assembly GCA_019514585.1). Classification (NCBI taxonomy): domain Eukaryota; kingdom Viridiplantae; phylum Streptophyta; class Magnoliopsida; order Asparagales; family Orchidaceae; genus Dendrobium; species Dendrobium officinale. Next base: position 30,680,981 of record CM033683.1, read on the forward strand.
CATACTAAGCTTATAATGCTACGATTCCTATCTATCTTCATTACGCTAACCATCTATATGATCTTCAGACTTCAAAATACTCTACGAAGATGGTAATCAAAAAGATAAGCAGAAAGTATCCAAAATCATAAAGCAACAGTAAATTAAAGCTAACGTAACTCAAAGGGCAGTAGAAAAATAACAGTACATAGTGCTAGTTTAAAGTGGCCGAGGTCAAGTTAACAAAGAGGAGGTTAAAATTAAGAAGCAACTTTATCTCATTAGCTTTACCAAATTTGTGAAAAACAAAGAGTAAATGTAGTACATAAGATAGGAAGGGTTGCAGAGGAGGCATCATTAATGAGCGTGGTAAAAGTTCAAAACTTGCGGAGTAACAAGTTGATTCTGTTTTCTATTTTATGAACAAGAGCTTGGTGCTCCACTTTTGTAGTAAAAGGTTTGATGAACTTCTCGGTGCAATTCGGTCATTTCAGATGGAGTTAGACAACTAAAGCAAACAACAATAAATAAATAAATATTTAATACAAAATTAAACAGGAAATACAATTTATTGAGTTAACAAATAAACTAAATTCAACAGGAAAAACAATTTCTTGAGTTAACAAATAACAAACTTTTTGAACTCTTTTTCCACCACTTTTAGTATACACTAGTTGAAATTTCGGAAGACAAAAAATTTCAAGTAAAATAAATTGGATGGTAAAATAATGGAATAGAATTATTTGAATTAAGAAATAGAAAGATGAAATTTTATCATAAACCAGAAGTCATGAATATGGTTTACTAAAGAAAAGGATAATTGGATGAGACTCATAGCTTTTCCCACCATAGTGGTGCATTTGTTTTAAGCAAATGTAAATAAACTTTGCAGTGAAGATCTACTATATTAGGTCCAAGTAGGAAAACAATAAGAACAAAGCTGCTTTTTATTGTAGAGCTGAAAAATGAAAGGAGATTGACGCCTAAATATATGATACCGTCACCGTCAACAATTTTAATTATGATGGCAATAACTATGCAAAATAAATTGCATTTTTACTTCCCGAGCTCTATCAAGGATGTGGATTGAGGTTTCCATTTCAACTTTCACCTGAAAAATTTCTAGCTTCAATTTGTAGGAAGGTTATCCTGACTGATTGATTACGCAGATAATAACCTTCACATTTACAGATAAATAAGATTCACCACAAGCACAACAAATAAAGTAGAATGCCAAAATTCAGAATAAGCTTGAATTGTTTGTTTTTGGCTCTATTATGAATTTTATTTGTTTCTTCACCTTAACAATTGAATAAGCTTCAGCATAAATTTTTAAAGTTTGATATATAAATACAAATTATTTGATATTGCATATGTTTGTCGGTATAATCATTTATCATTCAACAAATAGCTTGGTAAACTGCTCATTTAATTCATCTTTCTCTATCAAACTTGTTTTCCTCCTATCTACTTGAGCTGAGGAACATTAGCAGAGGTATTAGTAGAATATAGCTTCTATATGCAACTCAACTTAGGCTTCGTTTGGGACGGCTTTCTTATTGCTTCTTAAAGTAGTTTTTTAGCACACAAATTAAAAATTTTGTACTAGAAAGCTGCTTTAAGAAGCAGTAAGAAAGCTGTCCCAAACAAAGCCTTAATATGTTATTTAGGAGCTTTGGCTATTAACTGAGAGATCCTGGGCTTAAGTCTTGAGTATATGATATGTGTGTGAGTTTGTCTTAATTGACCTAAATGTCAACAAAAAAAAGGAATAGAGCTTCTATTGAACAAATAGCTGCGTATTTCTAATTTTTTTAGTCATATCAATACTTTTAGTTCAAAATTTGAAAAAGAAGCAAATCACAGCACAATTTATGACACTGACTGAAATTTTATGTTATCTCGTCAGCTTATACGTCCAAATAATTCTCATTTCATAAACATTTAGTAAAGCTCAACCAAAACCTGGCTTCAGCTCAAACTCGATGAAAATAAACAGACAATACTGTTTGGCAAATTTCTAAAGCAAAATAAAAGTCAACCCAGCTCGTTTACAGCCTTAGCTACTTCCATAACACTTAAGAATGCTAAATTAGAACTGCGTTTAGGGGTGAAAAATCATTGCTCCATCCAAAATGAAAAATCATTGCTCCATTCAATTGGAACGGGAACGAAAATCCCACAATCTCTAAAAGTGTAAATCATCAAAACTGTAACCTGAGCAGACATAAATGATCATAGCCAATTAGCCATGTACTCGTCAATAATTGATCCTTAACCAGCCAATAACAATTACGAACTAATAAAAGAACAGAAATGAAGAAGCAGGACTTACCAACTCAACGCATCCACAAAGTCACCACCGATCCAGCAGAAACTCCAACGACACAGCAAACACAAACAACTCGCATCCTCACAAACAGAACCCGCAAACTCTTCGAAACCTGTAAAGCAAGCGTAAGAACCTGCAACCGCCCCTGCTGCTCCATATTCTGAAAAAACGTCATAGGCTTAACAGTCCTCCGTAAGAGGAATGCCGCCGAGAAAGGAAAGGCAAAGGCAGCCAGGCCCTGGACAGAGACCTCGTTCGGTGGCCGCACGGCGTACGCGATCCACGCGCCGAGACCTAGGTGGGCGACACCAAGCACCGCGAGAGCGGAACTTAGATCGTATACGGACCTTCGAAGGGATTCGAGTACCTCGCGGGTCTCGTTGGCGAGGGGAGAGATGTCGGGTTCGACCGTCGGGCCGGTGATCTCCTGGTGCCGCAACTCGGGCTGAGGATTTTTCGGCAAAGTCGAGGAGGACCGTTTGGAATTGGTAATGGCCGGGTTTTCATAAATAAGTGATTGAGATCTAATATTGAAGGTCGAGATAGAATGATCATGGAGGCAGGAATTGTTCATGGTTTTGGAACTTCTTGATGAGAATAAATGAATAACAGAGATAGGTTTTGAGTGCTTTAATGGAGGAGGAGGCGTATGGAGGGGTTTGGGGTTGAGGTGAGCACTTAAGGGGTTAAGGCTTCTAAGGTTTTGGAAGAGGTGAGAGGTGGTTCGACTTCGGTGGAGGAAGGAGGCCATGGCTGTTTGGGGCTGGGTTGGAGAATACAAATAAAAATGGAGTAGCTTTTTGATTTTATTCTCTTGTTGGTCGCGTTTTTTTTTTTTTTTTTTTTTTTTTTTTTTTTTTTTTTTAATTAATTTGCTCGGAACAACAAATTGTTGGTCGTGTTAAACAAATATATTCGTTATATTTTATTTACGGAAATATGAACTAAATTTTATTTCAAATAAAAATATCATTAGTATTGTTGCGTCCAGGAGTATTCGCGGCAGTAGACAAATATAAAGTTTATCGTCTTAGCGTTGTACGAAAATCCGGCACGCAATCAGATAAGAGAGATGGTCTAGCATTTATGAGACACCAAGATTTTTACGTGGAAAACCCCTGAAAAAAGGGGGAAAAAACCACGGGGCCTAGCCCAGTTTGAAAGAATCCACTAGTATTTGCAGTCGATTACAAATGAGGCCCTTTCTTGGGACAAGGCTTTAGCTTGATGTATTCGCTTTGTTGGAATGACTGTAGTCGGCAGGCAACGGAAGTCAGGTGGACCGTAGTCAGCTGGCGACGGAGGTCGGAAGGACTGTAATCGGCGGGCGACGTAAGTCAGGAGGACCGTAGTCTGCGGGTGACGGAGGTCGAAAAGATTGTAGTCGGCAGGCGACATAAGTCAAGAGGACCGTAGTCGACGGGCGACGGATGTCGGAAAGACTGTAGTCGGCGGGCGACGTAACTCAGGAGGACCGTAGTCGGCTGGCGACGGAGGTCAGAAGGACTGTAGTCTAACGGCGAAGATCAGAAGGATAGCGTCAGGTAGAAGTCCAACAATGGAAAGAAATCCATCTTCGCGTAGACGTCCAGCGAAGTCCGATAACCGGTAGAAGTCCGGCGCCGGGTAGAAACTTGGCGAAGAGTGAAGGTTCGACGTCGGGTAGAAGTCTGACGTCTGTTGGTGGCAAAAGAGAACTCCGGCTTCACTTGGGCGGAGTTTTGGCGTCAGGAGGGAACTCTATTGCAAATTAGGAAGAATTTCAGCATCATGTGGAAGTTGGGAAGAATTCCTGCGTTCTCCCGAATATCACGCAAAATCCCGGCGTGTTCGGGCGACAGGAAGAGCTCCGGCGGTGGTCGAGGATGAGGGGATTCTCCTTTTCCCCTTTCTCTTCTTCTTCCCTTCTTCTTCTCTCTCTTCACTTGAGTTCCTTTGGTGTAGAATGAGGGCTATATTTATAGTTTTTTTGGAGTGGCATAGCCCGTAAATAAGCGTGAGATCAGGGGCGAATGGACGGCCGATATCGAATCCTTAGATTATGCATTGTTTGTTGGGCATTTGAAAGCCTTAGTGTTGTCGGAATTCGGCGATCTTGGGCTCGTTGGATTCGTCTTGTCGAGCCGTTCGATTCGAATATAAGCTCGTCAAAATCGGAGACCGTTTAGTAACACAAATTGCGTTTGAACCTTTCAACAACGCTTTAAGCCCTTGATTCGGACTCATTTGAGCTCGGATTGGGTTTATCTTGATGTCGTTGGGTTTGTATTTTTGAGGCACTCAATTTGACTATAAGCTTGATGAAATCGGAGTTCGGGTGTTCCCGAAATTAATTTTTGAAATTTCCAACTAGCTTTTGCCTCGAGATTCGTGCCCGATCAAGATAATTTTTGGAGTATGTATCAGTTGCCCCCTATTTTCAACTTCTCTTTCTTTCTCCCTATGGCTCTCTAGCGGTTGAGGCTTCCACTATTTGCGAGCGGGAAATTTCCCTTGCTCGAATTAGCGCCCCTCCTCGCGTGCAGGAGTTACGAGATTTATCTTCCTTCCTCCACGGCTTTCTAACGGTTGAGGCTTCCGCTATTTGAGACCGGGAAATTTCTCCTGCTCGAATTAGCGCCCCTCCTCGCGTGCAGGAGTTACATGATTTCTCTTCCTCTCACTCCGGCTTTCTGACGGTTGAGGCTTCCGTTATTTGCGAGTGGGAATTTTTTCCTACTCGAATTAGCGCCCCTCATCACGTGCAGAAGCTTACGGGATTTCAATGCCTTTTGAGCAGAAGTTTGCTGGTGATGGACGATCGAATTGAAGCCCATTAGCAATCAACGATCGAGTGTGGAGATAAATGAGAGACTTCGAGGGTGCGTTGCAAGTAGCAGTCGAGCCAGAAGCCAATGACGAGTAATAGTCTGCTGACGAGCAGAAGTCCAACGACAAGGAAAAGTCCGACGTCGGGTAGAAGTTCAACGTCGGGTAGAAGACCGAAGAAAGTTCGTCAACGAGCAGAATTCCGACGACGAGTAGAAGTCCGTTGACGAACAGAAGTCCGACGATAGGAAGAAGTCCGATGTTGGGTAGAAGTTCAACGTCGGGTAGAAGACCGACGAAAGTTCGTCGACGAGCAGAAGTCCGACGACTAGTAGAAGTCCGCTGACGAGCAGAAGTCTGACGACATGAAGAAGTCTGATGTCGGGTAGAAGTTCAACGTCGGGTAGAAGACCAACGAAAGTTCGTCGACAAGCAGAAGTCCGACGGCAAGTAGAAGTCTGCTGACGAGCAGAAGTCCGACGACAGGAAGAAGTCCGATGTCGGGTAGAAGTTCAACGTCAGGTAGAAGTCCTATCCGAGGTTGTATGCTGAACATTTGTTCGATGACATTAACATGTGTGGAAGAGGTCGAGAGAATCCACCAAGGATGTAAGACCTATCCGAGGTTGTATGTCGGAGCCCTGCTCGACGATGTTAACCTGTGTCGATGAGGTCAGGAGAATCCACCAAGGATGTAAGACCTATCTGAGGTTGTATGTCAGAATATTTGTTCGATGACATTAACCTGTGTGGAAGAGGTCGAGAGAATCCACCAAGGATGTAAAACCTATCCAAGGTTGTATGTCGGAGCCCTGCTCGACGACGTTAACCTGTGTGGAGAGGTCAGGAGAATCCACCAAGGATGTAAGACCTATCCGAGGTTGTATGTTGGAGCCCTGCTCGACGACGTTAACCTGTGTGGAAGAGGTCGAATCGAATCCCCCTGGGATTTATTTTGCCTTGATTGGGAGGGGGCGGACGCCGCGTGTATCCCGAATCAAATTTGAGGAAATGTCTATCTTTAGACCGTTACCATCTTTTTGAGATCGATATTAAGATCTTGCCCAAGAAGTAGAAGTCTAGTAAGAGACTGTACGTGGCTTGAAATTTATCGGAATCTTCCTTGCATTTTTAGGGAGTTTCCTTATATACCATCTTGGTTTTGAAATTCTTGAAAAGATTCTCTTGACTAAAATCGTAGTCAAGGTTGCCCCCCAGTCGGAATTTGATCTCCATGAAATTGATGCATTAATAGCAGTAGAAAGATCTTTTGAGGTTGGAGCCAAAATTGCCCCCCCCCAGTCGGGAACCATGTGGTCATGGGTACGATTCCCACAGACGGCGCCAAACTGTTGCGTCCAGGAGTATTCGCGGCGGTAGAGAAATATAAAGTTTATCGTCTTAGCGTTGTACGAAAATCCGGCACGCAATCAGATAAGAGATAGTGTCTAGCATTTATGAGACACCAATATTTTTACGTGAAAAACCCCTGAAAAAAGGTGGAAAACCACGGGGCCTAGCCCAGTTTGAACGGATCCGCTAGTATTTGCAGTCAATTACAAATGAGGCCCTTCCTTGGGAGAAGGCTTTAGCTTGATGTACATCTTATAGAGTACGTTACATGACATAAATACAAAGAGCTAATATTGACATATTCGCTTTGTTGGAAGGACTGTAGTCGGCAGGCGACGGAAGTCAGGAGGACAGTAGTCAGCTGGTGACGGTGATCGGAAGGACTGTAGTCGGCGGGCGACGTAAGTCAGGAGGATCGTAGTCGGTGGGCAACGGAGGTCGGAAAGATTGTAGTCGGCAGGTGACATAAGTCAGGAGGACCGTAGTCGACGGGCGACGGATGTCGGAAAGACTGTAGTCGGCGGGCGACGTAAGTTAGGAGGACCTTAGTCGGCTGGCGATGGAGGTCAGAAGGACTGTAGTCTGACGGCGAAGATCAGAAGGACAGTGTCAGGTAGAAGTCCAATAATGGAAAGAAATCCATCTTTGCGTAGACGTCCAGCGAAGTCCGATAACCGGTAGAAGTCCGGCGCTGGGTAGAAACTTGGCGAAGAGTGAAGGTTCGACGTCGGGTAGAAGTCTGACGTCTGTTGGTGGCAAAAGAGAACTCCGGCTTCACTTAGGAGGAGTTTTGGCGTCAGGAGGGAACTCTATTGCAAATTGGGAAGAATTTCAGCATCATGTGGAAGTTGGGAAGAATTCCTGCGTTCTCCTGAATATCACGCAGAATCCCGGCGTGTTCGGGCGACAGGAGGAGCTCCGGCGGTGGTCGAGGAGGAGGGGATTCTCCTTTTCCCCTTTCTCTTCTTCTTCTCTTCTTATTCTATCTCTTCACTTGAGTTCCTTTGGTGTAGAATTAGGGCTCTATTTATAGTTTTTCTGAAGTGGCATAGCCCGTAAATAGGCGTGAGATCAGGGGCGAATTGGGAGTGTTTTGAATGGACGGCCGATATCAAATGCACCGTTCATTGGGTATTTAAAGGCCTTAGTGTTGTCGGAATTCAGCGATCTTGGGCTCGTTGGATTCATCTCGTCGAGCCGTTCGATTCGAGTATAAGCTCGTCAAAATCGGAGACCGTTTGGTAACTCAAATTGCAGTTTGAACCTTTCAACAGCGCTTTGAGCCCTTGATTCAGACTCATTTGAGCTCGGATTGGGTTGATCTTGGTGTCGTTGGGTTCGTATTTTTGAGGCACTCAATTTGACTATAAGCTTGCTGAAATCGGAGTTTGGGTGTTCCCGGAATTAATTTTTGAAGTTTCCAACTAGCTTTTGCCTCGAGATTCGTGCCCGATCAAGATAATTTTTGTTTATGTATCAAGTATGAATGCTTTCTTGTAAAATCATCTCATTTGTAACACGAAGTAACGTCGTTTTAATTCATTTATACACTTCTTATAATAATTGAACCATACAAAGAGTCAAAATAATTCAAACCGCAAAAGGCCTTAACTTGTACTCGCCATCTCATCATTCACTCAACACCTCTTAATCTTTCTTTAAGATTTTGGTTGTTGATAGACAAAACTCGTTAAGCTAAGGGGGTGTTTGGTATCGGATTTACTCGCCGTTTTAAGTAGGATTTACGGTAAATCCAGTCAAACGCAAATCGGGGCGCTGTAAATCCGACAAATCGGTAAATCCAGGATTTACGGATTTACGCCGTAAATCCGATAAATCCTCGTAAATCCTAATCCCTTTTCTATTCAGATTTAACGCAAGTTACACTTGCTGAGGAAGATAAGATTTATGAAATTTGGTCAAAGAAGCGTGCGAAAGGGAGAAATTTACCTTCACAGTGAACGTGCGAGCTCCTGTTGTTGCTTCAGATCAAAATGTTGTAACATCCGATCCGAGAGGAAGGGAACGTCATCGAATGAGCGAAGTCGAACAGCAACGAAGGAGCCGAAGAAGAGTCTCGTGCAATCTCTACACCTCCTGCGAAGCAACGAAGCCGAACACCAAGGACGAACAAGAGAAGATTAAAAGCAAACCCTAGACGCCTCAAGTACTATTAGTTAACTTAATTAATATAATTTAAAATATTAATAACTAAGTAAATTAATTAAATAAGTAATAGTATAATTAGTATATAAATTAATTATCTAATTTTACTTAATTAAATAATTAGTAATATAATTAGTAATTAAAATTAGTATAATTATCTTAATTAATATAATTTAAAATTTACATTATTAAACATATAACTAATAATATAAAAAATAATTAAATAATTAATGAGTAGTAGAATTCTTAAGTGATAAATAAGATAATTAATAATATAATTTATAATTAAAACTAATAAAATAGTAATTAAATAATTAATTAAATTATTAGCGAATTAAGTGGCTTCATATTACTCCCTAAGGTGCAACGAGGAGCATCCACATCAACTACTCATAAAAGAGACAAGAGAGTTCTCAACAATGAGATCCAAGAGGGTAAAAAGATAACAAATTTTGAAGAGTAGTATATCGATATTTTTTTTTAAAGTAATTCAAATGTTTGACCTGCATCCACTGTAGTATTATTAGAAAAAAAATATCACTCAAAATGTTAGTTACCGGTGTTGTAAGCAGGAAGATAATGCTTTTCTTGTTTGAACAAGTGTTCTATCGCTACAAAAAAATGGAGGGCTCCTTCATTGTGTCCTTCCCACGTACTCTCTTTTATCCACTCCTTAAGCAACTTTTTGAACATGCCTTTTTTCATATGTCACGTAACAGATGGTATAATGATAGGAGTCAAAGTATGGCCTGATGATAATGATGATGAGCCATGGCACCAAGTGTCTCACGTTGTCATGCAATGATGGAAAGTAAGACTGTTGAGGGTAATCCAGTGGAGGTTTAAGGTAAGTTGTGCAGAGATTATGGGCGTAGGAATCTAAGCGGTGCCAAAAGAAATGATAACCTGGTGTATTATTCCAAACTACAACTTATGCGTGGGCCATTAGGATGTAACATGTTAGGTGTTCATCAATGACATTAGAAGAATAGCCTTGACCACAGTGGAACTGATTCAAATAAATTAGTTTTTTTCAATATTTTGGGGGAGCCAACAAGAGCTAAACAAATTGTTAAGGTCTTCACTTGGAGTTTCTCTCTAAGTGCGGATAAAAGTTAAGAGTCGAAAGATGATGGATTCAATGGATGAAATGCATAAGTTTGTAACAGTTTTACCCAATTTTGAGGAGTTGTAAGTGAAGTGATGAAATGCATAAAAATGAATTACTATTAAAATGTTAAAAACATAATTTAACTTTTTTTATTCTCCTCCTTTGGTCATGAATCAATGGGCATGATGATGTTTTAGTGTTTTCAGAAGATGAGAGAGGATTCCTCTTATAAGGTTATGATTGGGACTACCTTAACATCTTACAGAGATGTAAGGGTGTAAAGTTATTTGTATAAGGTTGACAATATTGAAGATTAATTCAGAGTTACTACCATTATGAGATATACCTTAGAGGAGACATAGCCCTCTATAGTGAAGATTATTTGGGAAGGTATTTTTATCATACATGAAGGATATTCAAACTACATTCAAGTAGGTGCAAATGCATAGTGGTTAGTAGTGTTTATGAAGCCTGACGAAGGTGAGGAATACCATGGGGGAATGAATTACCTTGAGTCTGTAAGAGATCTTAGTGAGTTATTATGCTATGAGATGTGTCATTTGGCACAATTGATAATTTCCTTCTAACCTAGGTGTATCCACTAAAAACATTCCAAATTATAGCCTGAAAAGTTCTAGAATCTCTGAAGAGGGTGATCTTTCAGAGAGGAGCTACCATGCTTCATCTATGTGAAGAGGTGCCAAACTAGGATAATGGTCTATATGATATCTAAGGAGACATGGTTGAATGGCCTAAACACTTGTTGGCCTATCGTTAAAAGAAAGTCAAAACTTCTCGTGAGATGGATAGAACGCTTGTATTAAATGGAGAAATATAAATCATAATATACAAGATACGGATGAACCTAACATATTTTTATAACCAAGTACATTATTAGGTTGGTAAGTTGGAAAATAATGTGGCAAAGTTGAGATATGGTAGCCCCAATGATCCTTACTACTTTAGTAAGATGAGGTTAGACTATATCAAGAAAGAAGTGTGTATGTTTTTGTAGTGTTGGTACAAGAATTTATGGGTCTTATTTGATGAGTTTATCTTTCCTCTTACTCAAAATTGAGTTAAAAAAGAAAGGAGTTATATCATCTCTGTGAATTTATAGCATGTTGATGCATCATCTATGTTAAAGAGGCATCCCCTAATGTCATTGGTGCTTGGAGATGGATTGAGAGGTAACTTGGATGTTTCATGTGATCAACGAGGGCATGATTACTAAGGCCATATTTGATTTGGCTTAATTTCTCCTTTTGGAGGTTGAATACGTTAAAATCAATTATTTTTAACTGTTTGGAATCACAACTTAAACATAATTTCTTTTCAATAAACATCATTTTTTCATCGGCTACAAATTTTTTTTCTTTTTTGAATATTATGTTACAAACTAGAGTTCCAAAGCAAAAATGTCGAAATTACCTACCACGTTTGTATGTTAACCCACATGTTTGGGATCTTCATCTTCTTCAGCAGCTCGTCCAAAGAAATAACCTTCACTATTTTGCATGTCCCTCCATCACTTCGGCTTCGCCTTGCTCCCCAGCCACTAGCCTTCTTAACCTAGAGGACTACAGATTCATCTCTATTTTGAATTCCAAGGATGAACCCCACTCCACTATCCCTACCTGGCCATGACAGCTGTCGACCAGTTCGACCAACTCCATCCCAATGCCAGCCTGTTCTCATCCCAACCATTGACCTGACCTCCGAGTTGTCATCTGATGTCCCCACCATTCCTCACCAGACCAAATACACCTCTAGGCTGATTTGCCTTTAGATTTCAATGGCTTCCACCTGAGTTATTTCAAACATGAACTCCTGCAACTATATGTCCTTAACGTTCTTCAGTTGTTCCCTCTATTATGCCCTGGATATTTTATACTTCTCCTTCTTCTTCCTCATTATCAGTTTTTTATTCTTTTTTTTTTGTTCGCCTTGCTGCTAATCAACCCAAATCAGAACTTAAACAACATATTATTAAAAACATGTAATGAATCAAAAAGAGAGACTGATGACATTTGGTTTGTGTTGTTGCTAATGATTCTTTTATTGTTATGTATGATGTAAATCTTTATTTGATCAGTGAAATATGTTGAATTTGTAATGTCTTGAATGTGATTAAATAGCTTGTTATATTCTTTCTTTGTTAAGTCATGCTTTATGATTTTGATGATGTGGTAGAATCGTTTGTACTTGATTTTTGGATTCTTTCTCAAAATGATTATGTATATTTTTGTAATTTTACATGAACTGTTTGTAATTTGAATGTGTGCATGATTGAAATTGTCATGTTTATTACATACTGATTTCTGAATTTTAGTTGTTATGAGATTTTTTGTATTTATTTTAGATTTGTTGTGAAATTCCATATTTTAGCTATTGTCATAAGAGGGTAATTTTTACCCAAACAAAAAAGGGGAAACCTTAAATTTGATATTTTTTTGTTCCTGTTTGTGTACAAAATAATTTTTAATAAGGCAGCTCATATGTATCATTTCTTAATATGTATCATCTATAATCTTTCGTATTAATCATGTCAGATGATTGATTACATTTTTGAAAAGATGAAGTTCTTGATGATATTTAACACGTTAATGAGCATAAGTGTGTGACACAATTTACTCGTATATTACTTACAACAACATGTTTAATACATAATTACTATGCATATATGTTCGTAAGAGTCCTTACATGACATCAGGTTAAATTGGGGATAAATGGGCGTATGAGTTATTGCATGGCCATACAAACACATTTTATAACATGTTATTTTGTAGACCTACTTTCTTTCCTGGAATCAACATATAGGTTACATGGATCACATAAAACTACTAGTAGAGAGGTACTTGTAATAACTTTATACATTTTGGGACATAATGAGTCTATTTAATCAACATGTGAACATTTTAACACTCTACAGAAATGATTAATATATATTTTTATAATAGTCTGCAAGCATTAGTTTGGTTATCAATGGAGATTATTGCACATGTAGATAAGTTTTTTCATGATATTCCTGAACAAATTCTAAAGGACACGATATATGACATACTTTAAAGATTGCATTGGTGTTATTGATGGCACACACATCGATGCACGCGTCCCTATTGAAGAACATGTTTCTTATATTGGACGCCATCACTCACCTAAATAAAAAGTTATTGTTGCATGTGATTTCAAACATGTGTTTACATTTGTTACACTTGGTTGGGAGGGTTCAATGTATGATGCATGTATATTTCAACGTACTATGATAGATCCAAGATCTAATTTTCAGAACCACCACTAGGTATTCATAATTTAGATAAGAAAGCTATTCATATTTATTGATATTTTGATATTGTATATTAATTTATAAATCCGTGCGCATGAAAGTTTTACTTAGTTGATGTCAGTTACCCTTTACAAAGGGGATTTTTGAAGTTGTACTTGGGAACAAGATATCACATACCTGATTTTAGAAAAGGTAGTAGACCAATAAGGGGACATCAAGAGGGTTTTAATAGTGGGCATTCCTCACTGCGAAGTGTAATTGAACTTGTGTTTGGTGAATAGAAAAAATAAAGGGGAATTTTAAGAGATATGCATAATTATTCATTTAACAAGCAATGTCTTATTATTGTGGGTATCATGGCATTACATAATTATATTTGATGACATATATCACAAAATGATCCAAAATTTTTAGAATGCGGCGTTGATAAAAATTTTGTCAATCCGAAGGCACATCAATGCAGAGTAGGAGACTTTATTGAACAAAGTACTAACTTGGATGCCAATGTGGACTTTGGTGATAGTGAAGGTGTTAATGAAATGGTTGAACTAAGAGATAGCATTGCATTTCAACTATGCAATTATAACATGCAATATGAATATGCATTTTAAATGAATTGTTATATTTTTAAATCATGATATGCATATAATTTAGAGCAGTTCTCTCTTGCTTTTTTTTATTCCATATCTTTTTTTTTTTTAGGCATGGATTTTTTTTTTTTTTTTGAAAAAATAATAACAACTATATTGAACATAATCATTAGATATGCAAAGCTTTGAAAACTTGACCTGTTTGAAAGGATGGATTATGCAAAAGTGTCATTAGAGACATGCTTTATTGTAACACTTTATATGAATAAATAACATTTTATTTTCGCACTCATTGCTGCAATGACCATGCACTTAACGAATAACAAGATTTATTCTAATATTTATGATTGCCTAGAACATCAAATTGGTTACAGAACATCTAGCCCTTCTATAAGAGACATCAAATCATGTTAGTCTTCTTTTTCTGTATTTTTTATATTATGTACGAGTTGTTATATGTTTCCCAACGATGAAATAATAATATTATCTGTTAATGCAATTATATGATTCATGTATCATATTTAATGTATGCTTAAAATTTTGCAATTATAGTTCCAAGTTCAAATGTTGGACTTGATCGTAAAGGGCATACATTATATTTTATGTATCATTTAATGATGACATAATATGAATTTATTAATATTTTTCTCCAACAAGAACCAGATATCGACATCACCCTAACAAGGAAATTCGACTGAAAGCTTCTCCATCTTCAGGGAAATGATTAAATGCTTGTTTATGATTGATTTATAAAACTAATTATAAAAGTATTGTTAATGACTATGATGAATAATGGTTTGAACTTTATTTATGTAAATTTAAGAACTTTATTTATGTAAATTATCGGTGTAGGGAATGTAACAACTATCCTGAACGATAAAAGTCTCATTCACCTATCATTTTAAATACAAAATTAACCCAAGATAGGCTTTAGTTGATGTCCAGAGATTTTTCTCCTCTCTTAACAAACTAAGATGATTTATTTTATACCGGAATCTTGGGTTTATATATAGGCAATACCCAACAATCTATTACATCTCCAAGGAGAAAACATTTGATTAAAGTGGATATTAGGTCCTAAGCCTATAATACAATTATTTATATAAGTGAGTTGCCTTATATGTATTTTTTTTAAAAAAAAATACTAATCGTTCCCTAAAAAAATCATTAAATTTTATAGAAAATATAGTTGAATTTTATATATGCATATATTTATTATTTATAAAGAATATGAGGTATGCCAATATGATTGGGCTTATACATGCTTGGAATGAACTGCCAACTAACAATATAATGCACACACAATCAACCGAGATGTAATAAATAATAAAGTTAGCTCTATCCTATGAGATCAAAAGAATAGATCATACTCCAAATTAGTGAATCAAGATGAGTAATTTTCACTTTATGTTCAAGTGACACTAACGAGATGACTCACTAAGAACTCTATATTTTATCTTATTTAATTAACCTTAACTAAATTTTCTAACCATTGAAATTTCTTAAAAATTTTGTCAGCATAATAATCCTATACCAACAAGAATAGTGCAACATCCTCCGAGCGGAAGAGGACCCAACTACCTTGTTGTAGGCTTGTATGCTTGGTTTGTGTGCATTGTGAAAAATAAAATGCATGTATGTATGCTTGTCAAGATAAAAGTCTTCGTTTATATACTACCTAGTAATGTATCATCCTAGAACTAACATACCTATTCCTACAAAGTCTAAAACATGTACACTGAGTAAAACCTAGAAAAATTATACCCACGAATGTGATCTACCACACATATGATACAATACATGTATGCAATGTAATAAATGAAAGAGTGTTGCATATAAAAGGAATTTTATTTATTTATTGATTGAAAGACTTACAACATACTCAGACTCTGCATGAAAGAAAGGTGGTCAGACTCCACCATAACAAACCTGATAAGCCTACCATATACATATAATCATATACATCTTCTTAGTGTCTTTGAGCTCTAAGTCTTCTGTGGAATTCCAAAAGAGATTTTCTTCCAAATGAGAGAATATCATATTTTGGAGCCCCACTTGTATGTATAAGCAGGTGCATTTGACTTTTTTTGCAGCACATGACGCTGTATAACGTGATCTATATATAAATCTACTTTGACAAACACTGATGCATGTACATCATAATTCCAAGGTACATTTTACTTTGACTCTTGCAGGAAAGTAGAGACATGAAAATAAATCATTAGTATATATAAATATAAATGTGTGGCAGTTATGTAATATTCTAATACTTCTAATTCAATCCTTAAAGAGCATGAGTGTGTAACAAAAAATAAAATGTATGACATCTAGAGTTGCAAAAATATAAATAAAAAAATAAAGGGTGCTGTCCAAGTAAAGCATTCGACAATCAATCCACACTATCAACCTAACCTAAGATAGAGTTGGTTGTCATAATAAACTATCTAAGTGTGTGAAAGAGGATTTGGTATATCCTATAGGGATTTACTATTTAAGTTTCATGTATTTAGAATATTTATTATTAAAGGCCAAAAGGGGAATTTAATTGAAGTTTACATTGTATATGTTTAAATTTTATTATTTAGATTTTAATGATTGGAAATGTTTATTTAATTATAAAGAATTTATAGGTTACTAACCCCAAAGCGTAGGGGTTACTAATTTATATCCTAGAAGGCCTGCAAATAAAATGCAATCATCCCCCATATAGGATAGATGATCACATAAAGTCTTAGAAGAATTTTATTTATAACATTAGGGATAGAAAGAGAGACCCTTCAATCCAATACACATACCCTCTAAGTGGAAGTAAGCATGATGTATAGGGTCAGTATGGTATTTTTGTTTAATCAAGGGCAATACATTTTATTAGAATCACTTAATAAAATATGTGTGTGCTCTTCAAATGAAATCAAGCGCCACATAAAAGGATTATAAGGTGATTTAATGTGTTAAAAGGCTTTGAAATGCAATGCTAAAATGCTCTCCAAAAATAATTTGGCATTAAGCATAAAAACTTAATTATTTAGTTAAGATTAATTATCAAATTTATTTGATTAAAAACAAATTTTAATTAAACAAATTATCAAATTAATTTTATCTTTTTATGTTTGGATTTTTTTAATTTATTAAAATTTTATTGAATAATTAGGAATTTTAATTAATTTTTTAAATTTTAATTAGTTTTAAATAATTATTAATATATTTTTTTCAAAAAATTTATTTAAATTTAAATTATTAAACTCTGAATTTTATTTAATTTTAATTAAATTGTTATGAGTTTTATTATTATTATTATTATATTTAATTAATTATGCTAAGAAAATTAATTGTTTAATTAAATAATATTAAATTTTAATTTAAATTGAAATTAATTTTATATGATTTCATTTTTTTATTTAAATTTGTTTTATATTTTTTAATTTTATTTTTATTTTAAATAAATTGATTTAAATAATTATTAAGTGTCCCTAATGTTGAATAGGCTTGAAGATCAATGTCACTAACCTTTGTAAATACACAATCAAATCACAACAATCACGGTGAACTAAATCTAAGAGGATACAAGTTAATGAATTTCCAAGCATTTGGGTTTAATCATTACCCAAGTGTTTAGAATTTCATCCATAAGCTACTCATTTTATTTAATTAAATGCAAGATAGTATAATATACTAGAGATACATTATACTATCCTCCAACAAGTTTTAATCCAAATGGTTAAATATACAACAAATAATCATGCAAAATTAGAAATTTACAATGATACAATTACTCTATACATGTGTATCAAACTTGGTTGATTTTGATTGCACTGCACTCATCTCTACTTTTAAGGATGTGACTTCCTAAGCTCTATGATCTTCTCTTGGGTCACATCTCCACCCAAGCTTTGGAGATTCATCATTTTCTCCAAGACACCAAGTTTCCTTGCCACCCCCTTAAGTGTTATTAACCCTTATAGAGGGATGATGTCGCAAGAGCGACCAGTGGACAACGAGGGCTAGGCCTGCTCATTCAAGGGCTTGTACTCATGCTCCTCATACTTAACCACCGCTGAGCCTCAGTCTTAAGGGGCTCCCTCAGCCTACTTTCCAGCTCTACTAAGTTCCACCACGGCTAAGGGCTTGATGGCACTAACTTGTTGCATAAGTAGTACATTTGTGATTAACATCGAAGAATCAAAAGTGGAAAATTCTCTATTTAAAAAACTTAAAGGCAATGCGAGAAGTCGATTCACATCTCTGATGTGATCAAATGAGCATGATGCGCTAATGGAGAGTGTCTCTCTTCAACTTCGCTTGGTGAGTTTCCCAAGAGCTCACTCATTGAGACACATACCGTCATCTCACTCATCACAAATGCCCTAATACCTATGGAAATTCATCTTTTAGCGTCTAAGATAGCCCTTCTTACTTCTAGTAGTTGAGAGTACTAAATGCTCGACTTCAAATAAGGTCTCCCTGATCTTAGTGGAGGCAACCTCTTCAATTTGAGTCACATTAATAAGATGCCCCAGATACACTCGCCTTATCATCAAACTCAGAGGCTCATCATCATTGAAATAATAAAAGAGGTTCACGTTCTAATCACATCTCACTTCGCCGCCAATGATGATTGGTATAACAGTTCCAATGGCGGGACAGTGGCCTCAGTCTCCACCTAGGCTAAGCCTTGGTTTATTTTGAATGAGGGGTGACAATAGGCTCAGAAGACCCTTGGATATTCTTTCCACCTCATACAGCCTCCCTTGCATGCTTAAGGAGGCATTGAGTGCCTCCTCAAATTCATCAGCTTTTCCTTGATGGAATGCTGACTTCTTCACTAGCTTGACAATTGCTCGAGCTAAGTTGCTTAATTTCATTTCTTATGAATACTTACAAATCTAATCTATATGATGCTCGTAGTTCGTGTAGTGTTCCTTAGAGAATTCAAAAAGTATAAGAACTCCAATAGTGGAGCCACCATTTATAGATGTTGTGAAGAAGGTTGTGTCACATCAATTAAAAGCAATTTTTTGATAGTACAATAAACAAGGCAGTAATTTCACATTTACTTCTTATTTCTATTGGGTAGCTTTTTTTTAAATACTCACTATCTTTATTCACTTGTCCTTTTATTCACTTGCCCATTAAAGAGTCAAGTGAATCATGGAATTATATGTATACTCAAATATAACTTTACAAGTAGTTCATGAGTCCGTTGAAGGAACTTAACTCTAATAGATCACATAGGTGAACTCGCCAAAATGATTAACAAACGCTACTTGTGTAGGCCTATCAAAGGAGGCCTCCTCTAATGTGGGAAAATCAAGCTTCTTAAGTACACAGGTCAACACCCGCCATATAAGAAGTCAATTGCCATGATCACCCACTCTTCTTTAGAGTGCGTATCCTCACTCATGCTCACCATGCTTAACTATATAAAATCACTTACTCATGGAGCCCTTAACTCATCTTGTCGTGACCATCTGATCTAGATATCTCCTTTCTCGCAACTTTTAGATCATATGGTCACGACAATATGAGCTGAGGTCTTCAACATAGGTCGCCAGCAACCCCATCAAGCTCATCAATCATAATCCCCAATGTCTTGCATTCACCACTAGACTTTCCCAAGCATACTCGTGTGTATCTACTTAACACTACTAAACTCACCTCAAAAGATAGGCCATCACAAGTCATTCAACATCATTCTCTTCAACCAATCAGAAGGCTACATGTGTCTAAGATAGTCTATAACAAGTATCATTTAAGTCAATATATTTTTTATTCTTTTATGATAGAGTCTTTCTTATAGCCCTTATATCTCCAAAAATAAAAGGTGAAAAGAAGTCCTTTGGATCTTTTGAATTGAGAGAGATTTTTTTAGCCTCTTGAGCATTTCTTTAAAAACTTTCTCTAATAAGCTTCTATCTCTCCATTCTCAAATAGGTTCCCAATCAACCTCAGACTTTGCCTCCTAATAAGATTGGATATCATACACAGACAAATTTGAATCCAATAATAGGCTAAACTTTTATTTTCATTTTCACATAGATCTCTCTCTCTCTCTCTCTCTCTCTAGATTTATGCTTTCCATTATCACTTTAAAGTTCAAATTACATATCTATTAGGAAGACTCCTGCCTACATTTATCAATTTTACAACAAATGTAAAAATTCTTTCTAATATATACAATGCCTCTCAGGGATCTCTTAAATTAGGATGCAGTACCCTTTGATCTCTGGACCTCCAATTCATGCTCAGCCACTATGATACAAGAATCTGCCTCAAGGGAAGATGATGCTGAGCTCTTAACCCCTGAAGTCCAAGCCTTAGATGCAGTGAACATATCAGGAATGCATTGTACGTCAGGTGTTATGCCAACCTTATCAATCTCATGGAGAGCTGGAGATAAGTATTTGGCAACTGTAATGAATAGGGCAGAACCGTCATGGAGCTCAGTCACACTCTGCAGCGTTTGCAAATAAAAGCAGTCAGTTGTGGAAGGAAGATTTCTAATGCCTATATTGAACTTCAGAAGATAAATTTTCTGAAAATAACCAACTTGGTTATTCAGAAAAAGACGAGACTGAGGATTCACAATAGTGGAGCATCAAACAACAAAAGAGTACTAATGAGGTAGAATGTTCCGACTTTATGCAAGCTATACAAAGAAAGTGGGCAGTTATTTTTTTGAGAGAAAGATGTTCTGGTTCAGACTAGAAATTACCTGGATTTTTCCTTTACCAAATGTTTTATTTCCTACAAGAACAGCTCGGCCATTGTCATGTAATGCCCCTGCTAGGATCTCACTTGCACTTGCACTTCCTTCATTTACCTGTTAACAGTAAAAGGATAAGAGAAGAAATATTTATTCGTCGAAGTTATGGAAGTGATTCAGTGTAGGTGTAATGTTGGCTATGAAGTTGAAACTGAGTACAAGCTCACATTTTAGTCACAAAACTGTCCAAGAAGGAAAGCGGAAAGGATATCCAAACTTTCCAAACATAATGGAGTACAAGTTTTAATGCTTCTGATATCTTCTTGCCAAACAAACTGCTCTAATTCTAATGAACTTTGGATTATGCATCGCAGGAGGGAACTTGGAGGAATAAAAATGTATTTTACTTCATAAATGTATTTCCTTTACTTGAGAAATGTCAATAAATACGTTTTTCTATTGATAATGCCTACCCAATCTTGGTGAAGAATGGAAATGCCCCCTAGTCACAAGAAATAAAGAATTACTTTCTCAGATCTCTATCTATGTATACATACGTATGAATATATATATATATATATATATATATATATATATATTCATTCACAAGTTTTCTACCCAACCAAAAAAGTGAGGCAAAACAAGTTTCAATTCAATTGTCTTCATTTCCATTTCGATTCCATTCTTGAACAAAGCCTAAACTGTTGGATAATAATTCAAGAATTGAGCTCCAGTATTCACTTATCAAGCTTCCATCGGTACAGATTTTTTAAGAATAAACTTTACGACATTCCTTTCTTAATATAAGAAAATAACAATTTTAATGTCGGCAAAAATTACCAGCTCCTTCTCCAAATTATCCATTTTTCCATTGGTTCTCAAGGCACCATGAGTTTAAAAAATCTGTCATAAGGCCAGGTAACTACTAATTGCAGTTCCTAGAATTCCCTTCTTCCACTTATCTCCTTACACATCAATATCACGACAAATATTTATTAGTGTAGTTTCTCTTTGTTTTAAATGCTTAAAATATCGCTCATTTTTTCCATTTCCATTTTTCCATCCTTAATATATGCTAGGCTGCTTTTTATATGTACCCTCCATTCTGCAGCAACTAGCTTAGTTCATGCTTCTACATTTTTTGTCCAACCAGATCATCAACAACCATAGAAATCACTTCTCTACAGAAAATGATAAGCCCTTCATATTTTTTCTAACTAGATTTAACCATAATAACCAGATCTTCATTCATGTCCACTTATCTTATACAGCGTCCAATTTTCCTAAAACTCAAAGAGCTACAGTATTACCACCCCCTTTGAACAGAGCAGATTAAAAGGTGTATGTCAAGACTACCCAAATAGTTGGGATAAGGATCATGATGACAAAGATGTTCAGTTTTCTCCACGAGCTAGTCAACTCCATTAAAGAAGATTACAACAAAAGGTGAAAACTTGGTCAAATTCAGGTCTATGGGGATTCAACGTCATCATTAGTCCACTCCCGACTAATTTGGATAAGCATTTCAAATCCTCATGAACATTCTTACTTAATGTTATCCGAATGTTTAGGCTTATTCTTCATAAATTTTGAGTAACTTTTAATTTACATAACTTTTAGTTTAATCCATTTTCCTTCCTAATCCTCTAACTGTAATTTTATAAGCTAAACTAACGGGCATATTTCTTATCATTTGCTATATATATTTATATCGCCTAAATCTATTTTCAACCGTCTCATCTTTAACATTTCCTCTAATACAATTATTATTTAATTTATTTTTTCAAAATTTTCACACATCCATATAAATAATCTCATTATACTACACAACTTCATATCAATGTCTTTTTCTATAACCCAAAATTTTGATCCGTACAATATCACCAGCCCAATTTTGATTTTGTAAAACTTACCTTTCTAAGTCTTTATGATAGCCTCTTATCAAACAAAGCTCTTAAGGTACTTCTCCATTTTAACTATCGAGTTTTAACTTTAGGAGTTATATCCTCATTTACACAACCGATTTTCCTTTTATATAACAAATCAAATATATTTAAATTTATCAAACCTAAGTATCACCATACATTTTAATGATATTGAATGATGATTTTTAATAGCAAATTTAATATCAATCTTTGCCCAATTAATTCAAAAGCCTCCATCTTCTTAATGTTTCCTTCATAATTCTATGTTGCCACTAATTTTACTAGATGTCACATAAATTAGAACTATATTATCTATAAAAGCATAAATTAAGACCCATCACTTTCAATATCATTTATAATGTTTCCGTAACCAATATAAAAAGACATGGACTCAATGTTGATCGTTGATGTAAATCTATGATAATTGAAAACTATTAAAATACTACATTACTTATTTTTTAATCCCGTGATGAGCAAAATGAACAAGAGTTAGAAGATAACAAAGAACAATATTAACGATGAAATAGAGCAAGGAAAAATGTGATTACTATATTATGTAATACATGTATAATAAAGTGTATATATATATATATATATATATATATATATATATATATATATATATATATATATATATATATATATATATATAAAAGAAAAGGAAGTTCCTATAATGCCCTTGGGTAGTTGTACTCTAGGTGTTGCGATTGGCTGCAAGAGAATGCAAACGGTTGTAGCAGGCATAATGGATGACATGGCAGAATATGAAATGATTTGTTGTAGTAGACAAATGGCTTAGTTGGTTGCGCTTTCACCTCCCCTGAATTTGAGGGTTGGTAAAATAGTCAACTTGTATTGGCGATTTGAAAACCATGGTGTTAGTAGAGATTTGGTGAGGATATCATCTGGCTGATCTTGAGAACACACATGGTGAACAACCACTGATTTAGAATTAATGCATTCTCTAATAAAGTGGTGACCAATCTTAATGTGTTTCATTCGAGCATGGAAGACGTGATTTGTTGCAAAGGACATGGTGGAGATGTTATCACAGAAGAGTGGGGGAGTGTCCAAAGAAATCGAATAGTTTTGACATAAGCGATGAAGCTAGATTAATTCAGTGGTGGTAGCAGCTAGAGAACGATAATCCTCTTCCGTAGAGGAACGGGCAACAACCATCTATTTTTTTAACACACCAAGATAGTAGATTCAGCCCAAAGGAAGATGCAAAAACCACTGGTAGCTAGACCTCTGGTCCAAGTTGTCACCAGCCTAGTCAGCATCGGAGTAGGCAGGAGCTGAAGGTCACCTTTTTGAAGGAGTCCATGAGTAACAATGCCCTTAAATAACGAAGAATTCGTTTAAGGGACTGAAAATGGTAATCCATGGGATTGTGCATATTTTGACAGAGTTTGTTGACAGCAAAGGCAATGTCTAGGCAAGTTGTGGTTAGGTACTAAAGAGAGCGAGCAAGTTGGTGAAATAGGGCTGGATTGGCGAAGGCAGCTTGCGGAACAGCTGATGGGGAAGATTTGGCAGGCAGAGGATTTGACAAGGACTTACAAGCTAGTTAGTCATTCCAGCAGTCTTGAGGAGGTTTGTAATGTACGATTGTTGTGATAAGTGCAAACAAACAAAACCAAGGAAGCAGGAGATAGTGCCTAAGTTGTAGAAGTTGAAGCGAGAATTGAGGTGCTGTAGGACAGTTGAAATGGTAGATTGATCATTACCTATTACTAAAATATCATTAACGTAAATAAGAATATAAACTTTGACGTCTTGATGATTTGGAAGCCTTATTGCTGCAAGTATGAAGAAAGTGTAGCAAACCATTATTGGGGAGCTTGTTTCATACCATAAAACACCTTGTGTAATAAATAGACATAATCATGCTGAGCCATATACACAGTCTCATGAAATTTTCCATGTAGGAAGGCATTTGCAATATCCAACTATAAATTGGGCCAACTGAAGTGAAGGGCGACAGCAAGAAACAGGTGTATGGCAACTAGGCTAAAGGTTTCCAAATAATCAATAACATATTCTTGTTTATAGCCTTATACAAGAAGTTGCTTTATATGTAGCAATGGATCCATTAGAATGGCATTTAATTTTGAACATCCATTTATTGCCGATGACATTTTGGTCGGAACGAGGCACAAGTGTCCAAGGGCCATGTGACTGTAAAGCATGAAATTCATTAGATAGTGACTTTCTCCGTTCAAAGATGTTTAATAGCAGAGCTGAAGCTGGTTGGAGTGTTGGATATGGTGTGATTAAGATCAAGAATTTGGCGAGGTTTGAGGGGGCCAATCTGAAACTGAGTAAGCAGGGGATGTCGAGGAAGAATTAGAGATGAAATGGAGTAGGGAGGTGCAGAGTTAAAGAATGTAAAGTGGAAGGGGAATTGTGAATCTATGAGATGCTGGAAGAAAGATTTAAAGAAGTGGATGGACGAGTGGAGTGGGAAGAAGATGAGGTATGAAATGGTGGAGCAGGAGTTGTAGGGAGAGGCGTAATAGAAGTTAGGGGAAGAGGAAGAGTTAGGAGTACGTTGCGAGTGGTGGAATTGTTGTATGAGAGGGAATGGAGGAAACGATAGTGAATTCATCAAATATAACATATCTGGAAATGAAAGTTTGATTGGTAGCCGGATTAAAGCAGCAATAGCCTTTTTGCAAAGAAGGGTATCCAAGAAAAATACATGTCATGGATTAAGTAGAAAAGTTATTAAATGAATAAGAACGAAGCCATGGGTAGCAACGACAACCAAACACTCTGAAATAGAGCACTTTGGCGCTAATCTGGTGTGCGCTGTGACATTAGGACATGGAAATATATATATATATATATATATATATATCCTTGCTTTACCCCACTGACTCCTTCACTTGATTGCTTGGTCAGGAAGAAATCGAAAGAGAGAAAGAAGATAGAGAAGAGAGAAAAAACTTTGAATCATATTTGTTATAGATTTTGTTCAATTCATTGTAAGAAAATTAAGCTCTTACTTCTATTTTCAATGATTTTGATTTCTATGAATTTTATTTCTCTTAAATCTGTCAAAAATGCATTATCACTTGATTTCACAAGCTTTCACCATACAAGTTTGGATATATTATAATTGTGATCATTTTAAATGTTTTGACATAATTTCATTACATTTTAAATGAAGTATTGAATGATACCACATACATGATATGATAACTCCACGTGATACCCTATTGATCCATGTTAGGGGAGTCAATATTTGACATGACCCGAAAATCTGACATGAACCTGACCCAAAAAAATTTGGTTCAAGCAACCTGAACCCGAATTGGGTCAGGTTCGGGTTAGGCATTTCGACCAATTTGTAAAACTAGGTCGAGTTCGGGTTGACCTGAAAACCCTAAATCAAACTGATTTGACCTATTTTTAAATGATTTAAGAGGGTTTTAGAAGATTGTTATGAAATAATTAAATGTTATTTCCAAAAAATAATAAACCATATTGCCCAAACTAAATTAAGTTTGGTTTATTTTAAATTGATTGATGTAAATGTTACCTTAATTCGATTTAGGTTTAAATAAATAGAATTAAATAAAAATAATTTAAGTAAAGCAAAAAAGAAGAGGGTCAGGTTCAGGTTGACCCAGATCAGAAGTGGGTCGAGTTCAAATCTAAAAAACCGACCCATCTGCAAAAATGGAATGGGTTTGGCTCTGGTTAAAAATTGTCGGGTTATATTCGGGTTTGACTCGAGCCCGACCCGAAACATGCTTTTGACAGCCCTAATCCACGTTATTCACTGATTGGGTGTCATAAGAAATTGGATATTGATTGGGAGTTACAAGGAGTCGAGCGACTAATTCACATAATTCAAAGTAAGTTATAAGGAGTACATTGATTGGGAGTTATAAGGGGTGGTTGATTGGGAGTCATAAGTGCAGGAGCAATGTATCCTTAAGATACACTCATTAAATATTTTAATGCTGATACTAACACTGCTATGAATATTGTACTGATATTATGACTGTCACTAATATTGTTTATTGTCATTAACATTATTTAAGATTATTGATCATGATATTAATATTATTACTAGCATTAATATTGTTGACTGATATTGATATTGTGACTGATAATATAATAGATTGAGATGTGATGAACTATAGAAAGATAAATTGATACAAATAATAAATATATATATATATATATATATATATATATATATATATATATATATTAATGCATATATTTTCTTATATGATTTATAGCATATTGTTTACTTTTATCTTGCATGGATTTCAGTTGTAAGATTTTAAATACTTACTGAGTTATGTGCTCATTATGTGATTTTATATGTTTTTAAGAAAGGATAAAAATCCTATAATATGAGACCTGAACAAGATAAAAATGTAATCATATTTTTTTATTTGTTCATTGATAAACTCTATTTAAATGGTTAAAACAAATGTAATTCTTCCAATATAGATCCTGGAGTGTGCTAGGGTATATTATGGATTCGAGGAATTTTGACCTATATCGGAGACAAGATCAGGAACTAGGAAGGATGTCGAGCCATCTAGGTATCCATCTAATCCATTTGCTATAAAAAGTTTAAGAATTTGAGACCATCACAGTGGATAGTTGTCGACAAAGAGCTGGGTATGTACGATATTCTTAATACTCGACTCCAGGAATTTCAGTTGAGAAGGAATAGAAGGATCACTGAGCTTTAGGATGGAAGAATCCATGAAGTTCATAGACAAGGATGTGGCTGTTAGGCTGATTGCTCTAATACCATGTTGAATCCTGTGATGAGAAAAATTGAATAAGAGGTAGAAGATAACAGATAACAACAGTAACGATGAAACGGAGCAAGAATAAATCTGATTTCTATATTATGTAATACATGTACAGTAAGGTGTATATATATAATAGGAATAACATGAAAATGAAGTTCCTACAATGCCCTTAGGTAGTTGTACTCCAGGTCCTGCGATTGGCTGCAAGAGAATAAAAAAGGCTGTGGCAGGCATAATGGCTGACATGGCAGAATATGAAATGATTTGTTGTAGTGGAGAAATAGCTTAGCTGCTGCGCTTTCAGTTATAACACTATCAATTCTCCATCATTCATAGAATTAATAATATCAACATATCTTTGACACATCTTTCTACCTTAAAAAATACCAAATCAATTCATATGATCTTGATCATACTCCTTCAAGATTCTCCATTAATTGTTTCATCATATAAATCGCTTCTATAGGAGATCTCTCTAGCATAAAACCAAATTGGTTCTCAAAAAATGATGTAAAGTTTCTAAGCCAAATGTTCCATTACTTCCATAATTTTATTGTATGACTCATAACTTTTATTCTTCTAATTAACACAATAATGAACATCAGCTTTTTTATTAAATATTAGAACCAAAATATTTTTTTACGATCACTTAGCAGCTGGCATCCTCTGCTTCAAAATTCTATTAAAACTATTTGTTAACTAAATTGCATAAAATCAAACGAAATGAATTCAGGGGTATAAATATTGTGGCTGAGATATGCTGATTGAATGAAAACGGTCTTGTTCTAGTTTTCTGGGAAAAAAAGTCTTGCACGCAAAACTGCATTATTTCTAGAAAACAGTAGACCGCCCCATCATCAACGGTCAAAAACAGCAGGCAAGTCATTTGATTGTTTGAAATTAAGAAGGGAGAATAAAAACTTACAATCACAACAAGTGGGTCACGTGTTAAAGCATGACCATTGACCATATTGATAGGTAACATATTTCCTTCCCTATCAATTGTGTTCACCAAAGTTTCATCCCCATCTAACCATATTTGTGCAACATCCAGTCCTGCTTTCACTAAACCTCCCTGTACATTTAGAAAAAAATATTTATAATTATCAAACATTTAGGTCCGCCTGAAGAAATTAAATGAATGAGAATAGTAATAAATGACTTTACTGGATTATTCCGTAAATCAAGTATGTAAGACTGGACACCCTGGTCTTCCATTGCTTGGATTGCATTCTCCATGTCAACAGCAGCCGTCTGATTAAGATTTCCATTGATGAAATCAATATCTCAATATGAAATAAATGCATATCAAGAGGTTTCATCGACATTAATATGACAACGAAAAAACAAAACTGTTTACTAAACTGTTCTAGACATGAAGTCTTCGACAATGAAGGCCTAAAAAAGGTTTAATTGTGTCAAGAATGTGTTCCCATCAGTTTGCAAAGCTCTGTCCTTCCTTTGGGCTCAAGGTTGCAATTTATGAGATTGCTTCGATCACCCAATGCTAAATCAGCCCAAATATATCAGTGGCACCCAAAACGAACAGGGTATGGCAGAAATTTTGGACTAAGTTAATTGAGGTGCAACAGTTTTATCTTCAATCTAGATTCTACTGCCAGCATTGATAATTCACTCTCTCCCAACTGATAATTAAGAAAATTTGTATGGAATAAAGGGGGTTGTTCATGAAAACAGCTCATTTCAGAATGTGACAACTGTAATACAACTTAAGTGTTCAACTCATTCACAGCAGCAATGATATGAGACAGAAATTCAAATATGGTGATCAAGTCTGCTATTTTTGCCACAATGATTGCAGATAAACGCCACTTAATGCATATGAAGGATGAAGAATACTATACTATAGAAGGTCCAAAATCAGTACCTGTGAAAATGTCGACAATCTTACATATCCAGTCTTTGATTCAGAGCCATCAAGTGACCTGTGGTAGATGACTGCGGTAGACAAAGGTGAAAGCTTGATAGCTTCCCGATGTATCATCACCTTCAAGTGATTTTTCAAGCCTTCTTTAGGACTCCATATAAAATAGCAAAACATGGTTTAAATCACATCACAAGATACCTAATCTCTTGATGAATTAATGTTTATTTCAAAAGAAAAACATGTTTTCCATCTCATTACAAAAATCTAGTGTAAAATAAGTATTGAATACATCATACCTCTCGAAGACCAGATTTGTTTCCCTGTTCAAGTTCCTGGAAGGAAATTATTCATCAGTTGAAGCTCTTATGGATGCATATAAATTAGCACTACTACTAAATTTGTCAAACAATCAATCTGCCGAGTCTATCATTCCTTTTACAACTTTTGTTTTATTTGGAGAAATGTCATAGTCTTTGTTATGAAAACTGGTAACATCAGTTGTTGTCGTTTGAGTTCAAGAATGCAAATGACCATACACCATTTATTGCAAATGTCTAGAGCTGAATATCCCATATTCCCTTGCAGTGATCCCCAAAAGCTTTTGTGCATACATAATTATCCAAATATAAATCAAGAAATTTCATTGTAGTGAGATCATTACCATCGAAGTATTTACTAAGGGGCTGTTTGGTTGCCTAAATTAGGAGTGTAATTTAAAACAATTACCTGTATTTACTAAATTTGATTGTTTGGGTAATTTTGAGCGGAACAAAAGGAACCATTGGATGCATTAGGCGTGTATTATGGGGGCTGTTCTGCGTGAATTAGAAACCGCTCGTATTGAGCGTGTTATAAATTCATCAGAATAAAAGCTTCGATCTCGTCGTGCTGTTTGGCTTCATTGCACGATAGTCTTCTTCGACTCCTTCGTTCTTGTTCGACTTCGCTCCGGAAAGCAGCTCCGGAGAGAATTCGCTCCGGCGAGCAGCTCCACTCCGTCGCCCTCAAGTCCGGCCTTCTCCGCTCCAACCTCTTTGTCAGCAACGCCCTCATCCCTCCAACGTCTTCTTCGGCTCCGCTCCAACGTCTTCTTCGCTTCTCCGCTCCAACGTCTTCTTCGGCTCCTTCGACAAAAGCATCCTCCACCGCACGTCATCCCATCGGTGACATGCTTGACAAGTAGCCGACGTCGAGCCCAACTACAGGGAAGAACCATTCGCCGACGCCAGATCTTGATCTGTTTGGGATCTAGAAGTTGATAGATCGCAGCTTTTGGTAGATGCCCAAACAATCCCATTCTCTCTCTCTCTCTCTCGCGACAAGTGGAAGGTTGCAAATGTTTGCTGTTGGTTGATTTACATCTTTCCTGTTAATGGATGCCTTTTCCGATCTCGATTACTGGAGCTTGCTATCGACATTAAAGAGTGTTTTTTTTTTTTACCTGTAAGTTTTGGAGTTGGATTTAAACCTAGTTCACAAGACTGCATTTTTCTTTCTGTCATGGTTATGTGCACGGATGGGTGTTTTTTGTGGAAGAAATTTCCCATAAATGCGATCCCATGCTGTTTTTGATGATTGGAAGGCATGATCTTTATGGATGGTCTGAGAATTGTTTGTTGTGCTTGAGTTTCTACAAATTGAAGCATCTCAGTAGCTGATTTGTGATTACTGACCTCTCTATCTTTTTGTTGATATTTCCAATTATAATAGATAGAGTTCCTATCCAATTGTCCTTTTTTCTTGAAGTTTTTTTTTTAAAATAAATTAGATAGATGTCTCTCTAGGTTGTTTGGAACTCTGCAATTGAATTTGCATTACAAAAGCAACTGGATATAAATCCGGTTCCTTGTTGATGTTTCTGCTTGAAGGTAAGACATAGCATCTCGATTTTTGGCTCTCTAAATGCCAGG
Source organism: Dendrobium officinale (assembly GCA_019514585.1). Classification (NCBI taxonomy): domain Eukaryota; kingdom Viridiplantae; phylum Streptophyta; class Magnoliopsida; order Asparagales; family Orchidaceae; genus Dendrobium; species Dendrobium officinale. The sequence goes on from CM033683.1 coordinate 30,711,822, forward strand.
ACTTTGATACCGTTGTGATTTGTTTTGATGTTTCTGGTAGAATATATGGGAGCACTTCTTCGTGTGATTTTTAATGGGATTGTATACCACCAAAATGGCTATCTTCTTGTCGTACACACAGCTGGTGGCTATCTCTTCAAGATTGATATCAAAACAGAGGATGTAAGAGTTGTACAAGTTACAGGCTCCCTTCTTTTGGGAGATGGCATGGAGCTTCTGTCACCAAATAAGTTAGTAGTTGCAGGCACACCCTCTGCTAGAATTCTGGAGTGCTTTGATGATTCGAATACTGCAACTGTTACAGAAAGATTTATTTGACCTTTGCATCGCCTTGCTACTTCGGCGACAGTGAAGGAAGGGAAGGTTTACATTAATCATTTATTGGGACTGGGCGTTACAAAGAGTACTCATGTTATTACTGAAGCTGTTTTCACTGCTTTGACTGCTAAGTGATCATAATGTTCTTGTCTTTGTGCTACAGATAGATTCTCATTCTGAAATCTATCAGAAAAGGCATAATCCTTAGCATATTTCAATGCTATTATTCGATTTCCTTTTCAATGGCACTAACAAGTAACAAGATCCTTAACCAAGTTGTGATGAAATGAAATCTATTGCTAAATCTTCACAGCTCATTGATTCAGGTTATTTTTATGATTAGTACTCGAACTGAGCGCAGCAGCAGATATTCTTTTTCTGACTCCATAATTCTTTCAGGATTGCAACTTTCCAATGCCAACAACTTGTTTTTTTTCTAGTTTTTTCTTCTTCATGTACATAATAGGAAAAGTGATATTAGATCTGTGGCCGTTGATTTGCGTCCGACTGCTTTGTTTTCTGTAAGATGATTTGCTTTTTAATTACAAAGATTGTAAAGTTATTCCGAGTGAAAGTTTATGTACCCAACATCGATTATTAGTTTTGGACTTTAAGATAAAGGGGCATAAAATAAAAAATAAAGTAAAACGTTTTTCGAGGATTAGATGGGGGCATTTAAAGAATATTAACCAAAATATTTTTGTGAGTAAGATTTTAGATCTTAAGATTTTGTCTGTGCATGAGGATGCTAATGTTATGTGGGAAAAAGTGGCTAGTGATATTAAGAATATTGCAAAAGATGTGCTTGGAGTATCTAAGCGAAAAGCTCCTAATAGTAAAAATTGTTGGTGGTGGAATCCAATTGTGCAAGAAAAGATTAAAAATAAGAAGATTTGTTATAAAAATTGGTTTAATTTTAAAAATTCTGATAATTGGGAATTATATAAAGTGGCTCGTAAGGATTCTAAGAAAGCAATATGCGATGCAAAGACATTAGCTTTTAGCGATTTATATAATAGATTAAATACTAAGGAGGGAGAAAGATATATGTATAAGTTAGCCAAACAAAGAGATAGGAGTAGTAAGGATTTAGTTCAAGTGAAGTGTGTTAAGGATGAAGATCAAAAATTACTTTTCTTAGAAGATGATATTCAACAAAGGTGGATGAGATATTTTGCTAAACTTTTTAATGAAGAGTGTGAAAATAAGATTGACTATAGTGACCTTAGCACCCTAAATGAAAGTAAAGATTTCTGTTTTTATCGGCGTATCAGTAAAACTGAAGTTAGAGAGGCTTTAAATAGAATGAAGGGTGGAAAAGCTGTTGGACCTGATGATATTCCAATAGAGGTGTGGAAATGCTTAGGAGATGAAGGGATTTCTTGGCTTACTAAACTTTTTAATACTATTTTGAAGACTAAAAAGATGCCAGATGAGTGGAGAATGAGTGTATTAATTCCTATTTTTAAGAATAAAGGCGATGCACAGGATTGCACGAATTATAGAGGTATTAAGTTAATGTGTCATACTTTAAAATTATGGGAGCGAGTTATAGAGCATAGGTTGCGGCGTGATACTAATGTTTCTCAAAATCAATTTGGATTTATGCCGGGTAGGTCGACTATGGAAGCCATACATTTATTCAGAGGTTTGATGGAAAAATATAGAGGAAATAAGGAGGATCTACATATGATATTTATTGATTTAGAAAAAGCATATGATAAAGTTCCAAGAGAAGTGCTATGGAGAGTTCTTGATAAGAAAGGAGTCAATAATGCTTATATTCAAATCATTAAAGATATGTATGCAGGAGCTATTACTTGTGTTCAAACACAAGGTGGTTTGACCAAGTATTTCCCTATTTCGGTTGGGTTACATCAAGGATCAGCCTTAAGCCCATATCTATTTGCTTTAGTCATGGATGTTCTCACTAGACATTTGCAAGATGATGTACCTTGGTGTATGCTTTTTGCTGATGATATTCTTCTTGTTGATAAGACTAGAGAGGGAGTTGAAGGTAAACTTGAATTATGGTGGTCAACCTTAGAGTCTAAAGGTTTTCACTTGAGTAGATCTAAAACGGAATATATGGAGTGTAATTTTTAGCAGTAATAGTCCTAGTGAGGGGATTGTGACTTTGGGCGATCAAGTCATTAATAAGAGTACACGTTTTAGGTATCTTGGATCTATTGTTCAGAGTGATGGTGAAATAGATGGGGATATTATCAGCAGAATTCAAGTTGGATGGTTGAAGTGGCGGAATGCATCGGGCTTGTTATGTGATAGAAATGTACCCCTCAAACTTAAGGGAAAATTCTATAAGATGGTAGTGAGGCCTGCAATGCTTTATGGTGCCGAATGTTGGCCATTAAAAGAGAAGCATAATACTAAGTTAAGTGTGGCAGAGATGAGGATGCTTAGATGGATGAGTGGCTTTACCCTTAGGGATAGGATACGAAATGAGCATATACGTGAAAAGGTTGGAGTAGCTCCAGTAGAAGATAAGATTAGAGAGAGTCGCCTTAGATGGTTTGGTCACATAAAAAGGCGGCCTTCCGACGACCCAGTTAGGAGAGTAGAGGTATTAGATTTGACTTGTGTTAAGAAAGGTAGGGGTAGACCTAAAAAAACTTGGTTAGAAAATATTAGGAATGACCTTTCTTTATTAGATTTAAACGAGAATTTGGCTTTTAATAGGACACAATGGAGAAAAAGGATTCATGTAGCCGACCCCACGTAGTGGGATAAAGGCTTGTTGTTGTTGTTGTTGTTGTTGTTGTAGTGTAATTATGGTCTTTTTTTTTTATAGCTTTTGGCCAATACCTTTTATGTTGAATTCAAAAAAAAAAATTGTATTTAAAAATTGCTCTAGAAAATAATAAGAAAATTATTCAAATCAAGTCTATATCATAATATATGGGAGCTCTTCTTCGGTATTTTGACTCAAAATTCAAGTTTGAGAAACCTAATGTCTGTTATCCATGTAATTTTTTTAGTCCAAGTTGAAGTAAATTTTATCTTAATTCGATTTAGGTTTAAATAAATTAAATTATATAAAAAAATATTATAACACAATATAAAAATAATTATTATAAATATATTGCTTTTATAAATATACTTATTTTAATGTTAAAATAAATTATTACAAAAAAATGCTTTTACTTTACTCTGGATATATCTAACCAAACAAGGGAAACAATTCTCCTGTGTTTATTTTGCATACAACTAAACAGGCTCAAAGTATTTAGAATGCATTACATTTACTTTACATTGCATTTACTTTACACTGCATTTCTTTTTCAGGCAACCAAACAGCCCCTAAAAAAGTTTTAAAGGAAAGAAAAAAAAACAATTTCACATAAAGTGCCCCTAGTGTGAATGGTAAATTCTCATCCCAGAATCAAAGAGCAACATGTGGAGGAGGGCATTCAGTGAGAGAGAGAGAGAGAGAGAGGAACTGTCAAATAAAGCAGCTTCCTCTTAGGAGTAAGGGGCACAAAGAGAGAGAGAGAGAGTAAAGCAAGTGAACACAAAAAAGAAAATAATTTATTAAGTGGTTTGGCATAGAAACCTGCATCACCATGCGAGGGGAATCAAACTCATTATCATTGTTCAAGTTACGAAGTCCACTTCTTTAAAGAAGACAAAATTTGTAAGAGAGTGTTTAAAAAGCTTAAAGAGTTAAATTTCACAACATGATTCCAAACCTCACCTAAGAAATTGGATAACCATACTTAAAATTAGACTTCCTTTTCCTTATTGGCTGTGGGAGTTGGTGGATGCGATTGCTAGGACAAAGATCTATCATAGGGCAGATAGTAGAGTAAATGTGTCAGTGGCAAAAGAGATGTTCAGTGATGTCAAGCTATGTTAGCATGTTACATGGAATGATGCACTGGACGGGTATGCAGAGCTTATCGTTAGATTTGATATAATAGTTGATTTGATGATTTAATAGGATTGTGACAGGGATTTACCAGTAAAAATGATGTGGTGGTGCCCGCAATTTCATTGTTAAGGTTGCCAATGTTGTTAGGCATCAACTGATGATAGCTAACTAGGGGGTATCAACGACAAGTTTTGACTCGCGTGAGTCTTTGAAGGGTGTTTACTCAAGGGAGTCATTGAAGGGAATTGACTTAAGGGAGTAAACAAAGGGTGTCAACTTGGGGAGTCAAGAGAAGAGTGCCAGCTCAAGTGAGGCACTAATTGATGTGGCAGTCTGATATTCACATGCGTAGACATTGGCAAAATAATATTAACCCTAGGTGATGACTAAATATGCAGAGTAGGTCCAATCGGTTGAGTGACTAGCAGGTAATAAGAGATGGTAAGAGGGTATCATGATACAAGAACAAGTTGACAGTCATAAATCACTAAGCATTGGGCATCAAGCCACAACATTCCCAATAAAGGACAACAATGTTGGGCAAGCTAATGGCTCAATATGTTTTGGGGAGGTTGGTTGTACTAGAGTTATCAGATCATCTTATTGCATGGATGACATGAACACTCCAATCATCATTGTTCTTATGATCCCATTACTAACTTCTATTAACAAGGGATGGAGAGGAATTGGGTAGTTGATTCCAAGTTTTTTGCATTGTTGAGGGGGAATAAGTAAATGGAATAGAGGATTTTTGGAGAAGTGGCTCTCTTTGAAATTATCACATCCCATTTTAACCCCCCCCCCCCCCCCCCCCCCCCCCCCCCCCCCCCCCCCCCCCCCTCCCCCCACCCCCCCCCCCCCCCCCCCCCCCCCCCCCCCCCCCCCCCCCCCCCCCCCCCCCCCCCCCTTCAATTAGCCTCAAGTGTAATTTATAAGAAGAATCTGAACACATATATCTCTTAATAACACCCATCATGAATTACTTCTATTAGAATCGGGTGAGTAGGAAATAATCAATTCAGACTATCCTAACTGATGTAGAAAGGAAACGCCGGTTTTGCTAGGGAGAGGATCTCCTCTCCCAAAAAACTGAATGCAAGCCTAGGTGAGGCCTTGGGAAATTTCAGCCTTGATGGTGAAGAGAAAAACTGAGAAGAAACTCAGATTTTGTCTAGGTAGGAGAGGGGAAACAAGCTCCAATCTCATCTCAAAGAGAAACACAAAGACCTGGGTAGAGTTAGGAATAATTCAACTCCAAAAATTCCAATTTTTCTGTCCAGCAAAATTGAAACAATTTCAGATTTTCCAAGTGTGGTAGGTAGGGAGTTGAGATGGAGGATTTAGCCGTGAGTCAAGAGAGGTATTGAAGAGAGAAAAGGGGAAGAAGGGAATTGATTTCCTAAATCAATGATTTGATTTAAGAAATAACTGCAAGCATTGGGGAATTTGGGAGATTCAGCCAGGTGGGGAGTTACGGGAATGAAATTGAAATAAAGAATTAATTTCTAATTCCCTCTACAGAATTTGGAAGGTGGGGCTAAGGCCATTTGAACAGGTGGGATGTGAAGAAGGAATTATGGGAGGAGTTGTAGGAAGTAATTAAAGCAACAGGAAAAAGGAGGAGTCACGCCTTAATGGCTATGAGAAAAGCTGAAGGTAACGGCTTGGGAGAATAAGGAATCATTAAAGCTCATTGATTTGCATTTAGGAATTAATGAGGTGATTGAATGTCCTCAGATTTGAACTTAAAATTCAAGTGAATTTAGAATTCAGTATTGAAGCCGGCCACATAATTAAAGCAATTTTAATAAAAAAAAATCTACACGGAATTCTCAGAATTTTATATGAGGGAAGTTTCCTAAAGTAAGGCAATCAATTAACTTAATTTGAATTTCAAATTGGGAATGAATTACAATTAAGAAGATTGCCTAAAATTAAGGATCTAATTTAGGAAAGTCAATTATGTCTCATAGGGAGTTTTGAAATTTCAAATTTCAAATCCCATGGAGAGAGGCCGGCGGCTAGAAGAGGGATGGGGCCAAGGGGACGGGTGGAGGGCCGGCGGGTGGCGGCTTATGGGAGCCAAAGGGGCAGCGGCAATGAACTTGCTTCGGCGGCAAGGGGCTTGGGTATGGGGGATTAGCCGTGAGGTGGAGAGGGTATGAGGGATTTCGGGTGGAGGTGAATCTGGTGGCCAAACGAAGATGGGGAGGAGGAAGAAGATGAATATAACGACGAAGAGCAATAAGAAGGAACAAAAGAAAATAAACAAAATATCAAAGATACAACCACGAGCCCGGACACATCCTGCGGCTAACGGGTACTACGTTGCCCTTCTCCAAGGGACTTCACGCCACGAGCCAGGACCCATCCTGCGGCTGGTGGAAACTCCGACTCCCTCACATAGCGATTTCACTAACGTTCTTCCCAAAGAACCCAAGTGCAAAACACAATTTTTTTTGTATCAGTAATCCATCATCTAAATACAAGAGAAGGGGCCTCTATATATAGGCCTCAAGAGAAATTAAAAGACACATTCGCCCCTTAGGCTTACATAAGAAAAGAGGGTAAAAAGGGAAATTGCAAAACTAAATTAAAATACACTTAATAAACGAAAATAAAACAAAGTGATCTCGGTCGTCGATCTTCAGCTCCTCGGATTGGCATGGACAGTTGGGATGTCCGCATCACTAACATAATAGATTTTTCAGTGTTAATAATTTATCTATATATATCATACCTAGAAGCATATTTAAAACACAACAAATAAAAGACAGATCTTTATTAAACTTTCAAATAAAGTTACATACCAAAAAGTCTGACTGCACAGCTTCCTACTTTGGCTTCTATGCACGACCAAAATATATGTACAAAAATGCCTTAACCCCCTCCTCCTTCGTTTAACCCATTGGGCTCCTTACCCTTTATTACAGTAGAACCACTGCTAATGAGTAAAAGTTTAATGAAATATAATCATAATATAAAAAATAAGAAATATAAAATTAGCAGTAATTTATAAATAATATTAAGATTTCTATAAGAATCATAAGCTATATAAGAAATCAATGCATATTTAAATTTTGACGTTTCCTGTTCTGTTTACTTTCCAATACTCTAGGAAAATCATATAATGACTATAAGTTTTTGCACACTTACAACTTTCTTATTAAAGATTGAGTCTTAATTACCGACTTTTAGAAATAAAATTACAGTTCTCTCATTCAAGTTTTTTGCACACTTACAGCTCTCTCATTCATGCTTACATTTTGTTTTTTAAATTTTGGGAATTATAATTCACCCCTCTATTGAAATTTAGTTCTCGAAATTTATTGTCTTAGCGGCAATCAAATAAATGAGATAATTTCAGTATAATATCATCTTCTTTCTCCTGGGTCACTTTTTTTCCGGTCAATATTTTTTGTTCTCTTTAACATAAGGGAACTGACGGCTTCTGAGCTGTCTAATATCAAAATTTAGTATTCTTTCTAGTTCCTCGGTATAAATCAAATTCTTCTGTAGGTCAATTTCATCATGTTAAATTCTCTGATGGACATTTGTAACTCATTTCTTTAGCAGTGATACATATAAAATATTATAAATATATGGCATGTCAGCTGAAAGAGCAAGTCTATAAGCAACCTTACCAACCAATCTTCTCAATAATTTCAAAAGGTACTATATACTAGAACTCAATTTGCCTGTTTGCCCAAATATGGATGTCCCTTTCACTGGTTTAGCATTCGAGAATATAAAGTCACCAACTATAAAGTCTGCTGCTTTGTGCTTCGGATCATAATATTTTTGTTAATGATCCTGAGCAGCTTGCAATCTATCTCTGATTAATCTGATTTATTTCTATTGCTTCATTAATTAGTTCTAGGCTTATTAGTCTTTCTCTAACTTTAACCCAAGTTAAAGGAGTTATGCACTTTCTACTATAAAGTGCTTCATACGGTGCCATTTTTATACTAGATTAATAGCTATTTTTGTAGGCAAATTTTATTAATGGTATGGGGTCATCCAATCTACCTCCAAAATCCAAAACAAAGTCTCAACAAGTATTCCAATACCTGAATTATTCTTTCAGATTGTTCATTAGTATGACAATTGAAAGTTGTATTGAAGTGTAGGTTTGTACCCAAGCTTTCATGAATGCTTTTCCACAATTTAAAAGTGAATTTACTATCTCTTTCTAAAACAATAACTTTGGGATATCATGCAATCTGACAATATCTTTCACATATAGGTGCGCCAATTGTCTACTAATTTAGTTTGTTTGATAGACAAAAAGTGAGCTAATTTTTTTTCAGTTGGTCAATAATCACCCAAATGATGTTATATCCCTATTTGAATCCGAAAAATCTAATAACAAAATCCATTGAAATATCTTCCCACTTCCACGCAAGGATAGGTAGTGATTATAATAACCTAATAGGTCACTAATATTCATCTTTCACAATTTGACATACTTCACAGTTAAACACATTCAACAACATCTTTCTTCATATCTGACCAACATTAAATTTATTTCAAATCTTTATACATTTTGGAATTTTTTGGATAAATTGTGTAGCCAGAGTGATGAGCTTCTTGCAAAAAATTTTTTCTTAAGTCTGGATCATTGAGTACCTATAGTCAAGATTTATGCTTAATAATTTTATCGGCATTAACATAAATATTTGGTCTCTTCTTTGACTGAGCCTGCTTCATTAACTTTGAAAACTCACTATCAACCTTTTGAGCTTCTTTGATCCAATCTGTTAAAGTTGATTTTTACTGTCATCTAATATAAGTATTCCACATTTTTAAAATTTATAACCTCAAATTATAGATTCTCCATTTCTTTGATCAATTGAACCTCTTGAGTAATCTTACAATTCATCATTCCTGTGGATTTGCGACTTAAAGCATTGACCACAATATTGGCTTTTTTAGGACAAGACAAAATATACATATAATAATTCTTGATTAACTTCAATCACCTTCTGTCTCAAAATTAGTTCTTTCTATGAAAATATATAATTTAAGCTCTAATGATCAGTAAAGATTTCACATCTTACCTCATATAGCGAATGCCTCTAATTTTCAAAGCAAACACAATTATTGTCAGCTCTAAATTATGAGTAGGATAATTTCTTTCATGTGGCTTCACCTGTCTCAATGTATATGCAATTACCTTTCTATTTTGCATTAAAATACATCCTAAACCTTTTAAAAATCATCACTATAAATTTGAAATCCTTATCTTCCTAATAGAATTGTCAACATTGGTGTTATAGTCAGATGTATCTACAAGGTTTGAAAACTCTTCTCACATTTTGTAGTCCATTCAAAGTTAACATCCTTTCTCATTAGCTAGAACAGGGGCATAGCAATTTGTGAGAATACTTTAACAATTTTCCTATAGTACCTAGCCAATCCCAAAAAAGCTATGAACCTCTATTATATTCTTTGGTGTGGACCATTCCAAGATTGCTTTCATCTTTTGTGTATCTACTATAATTCCTTCACTACTCATAATATGCCCCAAGAAAGTAAACTCCTTAGCTTAAATTCACATTTTAAATATTTTGCATATAATTAATTTTTCCTCAATGTTTTCAAAGCTATCTATAAATGCTCAATGTACTCATCATCAATCTTTGAGTATATCAAAATATCATCAATGAAAATAATCACAAACTAATCTATATAAATTTTGAAAATAGATTCATCATATTCATAAAAATTGTATGAGCATTTATCAACCCAAAAGGCATGACTACAAACTCAAAATGACACTATCTGGTCCCAAAAGTTTATCTTACTTATATCTGCTTCTTTAACTCATTTGATGATATCCTGATCTCAAATCAATTATGGAAAATACTGCGGCACATTTATTAATGATGATCACTTTGTTTAGCTCACGGTAATCAATACACATTTGCATAGATCCATTTTTCTTGTATAAAAAAGTACATGTGCACTCCAAGGTGACCAACCTGCCCTGATGAATCCTTTATCGATCAATTCCTATTATTGAGCTTTCAATTCATGCAATTCCTTTTAAGTCATTCTATAAGGAGATTTGAAGATTGTTGATGTTCCTGGTTGCAACTCGATCCCAAATTTAACTCTTTCCTTTTAGGTGATAGTCCAAGAAACTCTTCAAGAAATTGATAGGAAGTACTTGAGTTTGCAAGTAACCGTAAGGGTAATACTTGAGTTCGCAAGCAAACCTACCAAGAATTGGCAAAAACATCAAGAAATAGGGCTGATTTCAAGAAGAAATCAACAAGAACCATGCAAGAAATTTAGTAGATTGGAGAAGAAACACAAGTGAAATACTTTGATTCAATCCACGAATTAGAAAAACAAAGCAATATACAAATTTCTTCAATTTGAGAGGAAGAAATACTCTCTAAATCTCTAGCAAAGCCTAGAGCCCAACCCTAAACCTCAAAATTCAGCAAATCTTAAGATAACCAAACCCTAGCCTCCACAAGACTAGTTAAAGCCAAAGGAAGCTTAACAAAATCCCTAAAACAACCCTCCATTCAAAATTTCCCTCCTAAACACTATTTACTTAAGCAATGGGCCCCACTTGGGCTTTCGCCCCCCTCATGATTCCACCCAAGCTTGGGCCGCCGGATATAACAGTGACCGGTCCCTGTTGGACCGGTTCAGCCGACCCCTCCTGGGCCGGCAATGTAACATAAATACATCTGAAAATTTTTAAACAATAGCAACAATCTATAATGCCTGAATATCTTTCTTGAACACCTCAATTTTGGCTAAGAACACTAACTCACCCCTCAAATATTTACCCATCTTTATTGCACTAATAAGAGAGGATATTACATTCTTCTTACAAGGAAAATAGGAGATGTTCCCATTTGGTAAATTAAACTTTATCCTTTTCTTTCAACATTTAATTGTAGCAAAATATTTAACTAGCCAATTCATTCCAAAAATGATATCAAAAATTTTAATAGGCACTAAAATCAGTTCTATTGAAAATTTTGTATCCTAAAAATCAAGATTAAGAAAAAAACATCATATTAGCATGCAAACTATTCCCTATTGGCATCATAACACAAAAGTGTAAGACTTACAGTGCTAACTAGAGGTGTAAGTGAGCCGAGTTGGCTCGCGAGCCAGCTCCAGCTCGACTCGTTAACGAGCTTGTGAGCCAAGCATATCGAGCCACGAGCTCGAGCTCAAACTCAAGCTTATTTTTTAAATGAGCTCGAGTTTGAGCTTAATGAGGCTCGACTCACAAGCTCCTGAGCCGGCTCATAAATAATTAATTATTTAATAAAATTTTTATATATTAAGATATATAAAATATTTATTATATATTAATACAATTATTATATTATACAATAATAGTCAATAGCTATAAATATTAAAAAAAAAACTAATTTCAAGATAAAGCTGTACGCATTTAAGGCTATATAATTATTACAATAGCTGTACACATTCCTATTTTTGGAGAGAGCTTCTATAACAGCCTAAAATAATTATTTTTTAAAATAGTTATTAAAAAGGTCTTTTTGAGACCAAGTTCATAATTTCGAAAAAACAAAAACAAAATAAAACCAGCTATCTACATACTCCACAGTCGAGGCTCTTCGATCGAGGAAGGATGGACGACGTGGAGGCTCGCTCGGTCTTGGAAGGAGGATGAGCGGAAGACAGTCTAGACCGCCTAGGCTCGTGCCGGCTCGAGATCGTTTATAGTGGGATGAGCTCGAGTTCGAGTCAGCTTTCTGACTGATGAGCTGAGCTCAAAAGTGTCAAAACTCGACTTGACTCGACTCGTTTACACCTCTAGTCTCAACATATAAATCAGAACAAAATTATTCAAAAAATAAATGAATGCGATGCAACAGAATAAAAAAATCTTGTTAAATTTATTTGAATTTAGAAGTATACCTGTAACTAATTCCTCTAAATCATTTCCTTCCTGAAGTGTGATGGCACATACTCTAGTTTTTACCATTGGATTACCTTTAACATCTGACACTTCTCCCATGCACTGATTGCTTACCTTTGAGTGCTTGCTTTCCCTAAAAATGAGCTTTCCCTACTTGATGGCTATCCATATATCTCTTATACTGTCCTTGCTCCTAATATCCATATGGTCTGACATTGCTTCTTTTCTCCAAAGGGTGATCCACCTTGAGATGACCCAATTCACCACATTTAAAACAACTTCCAGAACCCACTAAACACTTACCAAAATACCTCTTCTCACACTATCACAAAAAATTTCTCAGGCCGGATTGACTTATGCTTATTATCAAATTTAGGCTTCTTATTTCTAAATAGCTCCTTTCTTCAAACATCTTTCATTTGTCTATTTATTGATGCTCCTAACTGTGCTTAGAGAAATTCGATTCATTTTCAATTCTTCTGGCTTACTCTTCTAGGACTGAGAATTTGCTTATACCAAAAGGAGTCAATGCTAGTTTCAATTGATCCCTGAGACCTCTCAAAAATCTGTTACATGTTTTTCTCTTGAGTACTGACATAATGTGGTGTATAATGGGATAGGGAAGTATACTTTGCTTCATATTGCATAATTGTCTTTGAACTCTGAGTCAGATTGAAGAATTCATCTTGAAGGGCAAGTCTGGTTCAAGGAGGAATAAATCAGTCTCTGAATACCCTCACAAAATCATCCTATTATATACTGGTGATAGGCATCACTCCAAATTTCTCTCTATGTTACATTTGCAAACATCTTCTACATCACCTTCCAGGACAAATGTGGACAACACTACCCTCCTATTATTAGAACAAATTATACCATCCAGGATTTTCTGTATGTTCAACAACCAGTCTTCTATTATTGTTGGATCACTTGCACCTTTGAATATTGATGGTTTAAAAGTCTGAAATAGCCTCGAATGCTAATACACTTCACTGCCAAACTCAGTTCACTATAGATGTCATTTTATCTACTATTTATGAGATCATATGTACAATATGATGAAGTTCTTTATATTATCCCCCTTTTTTATTATGTTTCTCTCAAAGTTATTTTCAACCTGCATTTCTATTTCTATACCTGGCCTTGATGAATGACCAATTAATCTTTCTAGCACTTCCTGACGCATGTTACTCTGAAAATATACATATATAAATAATTTATATAATACTTGCGATCATTTAAAATTTTAAACCAAATTATGCTATGTTTATTCAACTCTACTAAAAGAAATGCATAGTTCTCTATAGAATGAATGCATAGTTCAATCCAACTTATACCCCTGTATAAATCAAATTCACTTAATCTCCTCCTACTTCATTTCTAAATCCAATTATACTTCCTTTACATTTGATTTAGCTCTGATACTAATTTCTATCAAACTGAATTTCAACCCCCCTCCAGTTAACCTGGAGTGTAATAAATATATCTCTTACTAACACCCATCCTGATTATTTCTATCAGAATCGATTGAGTAGGAAATAATCAATTTAGACTATCCTAACATAATAGATTTTTTAGTGTTAACAATTTATCTACATATTTTATACCTGGAAGCATATTTAAAACATATCATATAAAATACAGAGCTTTACTAAACTTTCAAATAAATGTATATACTAAAAAGTTTGACTATACAGCTTTCTACTCTGGCTTTTATGCACAACCAAATCATATGTACAAAAATGCCTTAAACCTCCTTCCTAGAGTCCAGTAGGCTCCTTCCCTTTTTCTGCAATACAACAACTACTAATGAGCTAAAACTTAATGAAATATATAACCATAATAGAAGAAATAAAAAACATAAAATTGACAGTCAGTTGTAAATAATATTAGGATTTCTATACAGATCATAAGCTATATAAGAAATCAATGTATATTTATCTTTTCACATTTCATGTTTTGTTTACTATCTAATATTTGAGGATAATCATATGATGACTATACATTTTTACATACTTATAGCACTCTCATTCAAGACTGAGTCCGAATTTCTAACTTTTAGAAGTGGGAGTACAACTCTCTTATTCAAGATTGAATCTGAATTTCCAACTTTTAGAAGTGAGAGAGTTTGATACATCCTGTATGGTCCCCAAGACTTATCTCGCCAGGTCTTTCTTCTTTACTTATGTGTGTCTATCCCCCATAATATGATTTTTATAATTTACTTTTTCATTAGCTTCACATTTTCATAATATACCTTTGTATGTCCAGTAATCATCAACTAACAATTGCAGAGATTAAGTGCACAAGTAAATAATAAATGTGCTTAATATGAAAAGAATTGCTACCACAATTAAATAAATATGCTGCCACAATTATATAAAAATGTTATTTTTTTCTTATACCACAGATTGAATATCTCACCATGTTCTGTAGGATAGGAGGATGAATTTTGTTCTCCCACAATACCCCAACCTCCTTTCCTCTTATTTACGACATAAAGAATACATATTTGCCTTTCAAAAATACATTCCAACTTATTATTTTTGAAATCAACCAAAAAGGACAGTAAAATTTTACCACAAATAAATTTCTTCTCATTCAAAATAATTTCCTTCCCTCCTAAACCTCCTTCCGCACTACTCCCCTGGCTTTTCCTTTCCCTTCCTTTTCTTATACCGCAGCAGCCTTTCCCTGCTCACCTCCTACTCGCAGCTTACTACAAACTCTAGCAAACGAAGTGGTGGGTGGGAGGACGAATGGGAAAAAAAGCTTAGTTAATTAATACAGGTATTCCACTAATATATTATAATATAATCCCTACTCCACTAATACATTCCAGCCACACCAACTGTATGATCCAACCCCCAATAATTGGTCCCTTTCGTGCATAGAGAAGTGGATGTGCAACAGTGCATTTAGTGAAATAAATATATAGATTAGTTGTGGAGGATGCAAGCAAAAGGAACAATTAATTAATTAAATGTTAAATAACATTTAATTAAATGCCTATGTTTAAATATTATTAAATAAATTTATATTATTAGGCTTGAAAATTATATACACTTCTATATATCAAAATGCTCAAAATTAAAAATAGAATTTAATGAATATAATTTTGATGTTTTTCATATGTGTGATGAAAATGAGGTAGACTTTTGTTAACCTCTGTATAAACAAAAGAGAGAGAAGAAGCTAAAAATCCAGCATACATACCTTGAATCCATCGGATCCTCAAAATCATGCCGAGATAGCGCCGATTCGGCGCCGTTCGCATCACTTCTCCGTAAATCTGGCGTAAATCCTGCATCGTTGCCTCGATCGAACGCCCTTAGACGTCGTTAAATACCAAACCAAGACAAAGGCTCTGGCTGCTCGTTCGGCTCTTCTCCCACATACGCAAATCCTCTGCCCGACGCTCCCTCCGATCTCCTCCTCTGCCTTTACTGACCCCAAGCCGAGAGAGAAAGAGAAAGAAAGACCGATCCACATACCTGAAGCCGACTTCCCCACTCTGAGCCCCGCCGAGCTCCTTCGTCTCTGTCCATCTCCTCCCTATAGCCGTCCGACTCCATTCAACCGAGCTCTAATAGAGCTCGTCTCTTCCCGTCGAATCCGGCTCCGATCCCATCCCGTTCGACTCCAGGAAGCCGCAACCCTCCGACGACGCTCCTCTCTTGTCGGATTGAACTCACGACATTTTGATCAGGGTAAAACCGATAGCTCGGTTGCTATGAAGGTAACTTTCTCCCTTATGCTCGTTCGGCCAAATCCCGTAGACCTGCTGAACCGCAAAGGGAGGAAAGGGAGAGGTTATGTAATTTTTTATTAAAATTAATGTTGATTAATTTTAATCAAAATTAATAATAATTATTAATTAATTAGTCTTAATAAAAATTTTATTTTAATTAATTATAATTAATTTTAATTAACTGAAATTATTAAATTATTTATAATTATTGAAATTAATTATAATGAATTTTAAGAAATTAATTATAATGAATTTTAATTAATTATAATTAATCTTAATTAAAGTTAATATTAATTAATTATGATTAATTAGTATTTTTTAATATTAAAGATTAATTAACATTAATTATTTATAATTAATTAAAGTTGTTTATAATTAATTATCTTAATTAATTATAATGGCTTTTAATTAATTACCAAAAAAAATGCTTAATCCCCCCACTCTCTTTCCTCGATGTTCGTGTCGGACCGGCAAACCACCTAAGCATGCCTTTATTGGCCGTGGTAGGAGGGAACCCGGTGCGACACCTACGGCGAGGTAGGCGAGTGACCCCTCGATCCACGTGTCAACCACGGCAACCCCGCGAAGGTACGTACTCTTCTAAACTCAAAACCTTGCTTCAATGTCCGTGACAAATCGGAGAACCGCCCCATGCACGCCTTTATTGCGCGTGGTGGGATGGTACCCTGGTGCGGGGTCTCTTATTAAGTACCCCCGGGCGGGGGGAAATCAAAAACTGTTTTTTTCAAAAATACTTTTTATAAAACCCAATGCACGCCTTTATTGCGCGTGGTGGGAGAAAACAAAAAATACAACCGCCGCGGTGTCTCACCAACACCAACCGTGCACGTCTTTATTGACGTGGCGGGTAGGCGGCCACTTGGTTTTTCCCCTTAACGGGGGAGACGCCGGGAGGCTGCCAAAATTTTGTCTGAAATACAGACAAGGACTTGGAACCATTTGGGACTTGTGGACCTGAATCAAATGGACTTAAATGAACTTGAACCATAACTTGAATAAAGAGGAAGGATATGAACTTGAAAGGCAACGAAGAACTTGTACTTGGACTCATCTTGGACTTGAATAGAACCGACATATTGAACTCAAGACAAAACTTGAACCTAAATGGACTTGGTACAAGAAGTCTCAACTTAGACTTGAACTTGCACTCTAGACACGAGCTAGACACTTGTGGTTTGAACTTGCACTTGGAACAAATGATAATGAGCTTAAGGTGAATAAATTTGAACTCAAAAAAATGAATGATGAGGCAAGGCTTTCAAATGAATATCAGTGAATTGAACAACATAAGACTCATGAGAGTTAAGTCTTAAGTGTATACAAATGAAGAATAGATGCACATAATGCAACATATGATGTCCCACCCAATGGCGATGATCAATTAACATATGAAGACTATGGTTTTTCCACAAATGTTGAAGGTCTTCAAGAATGCAAACACCAACATACGACGTGTTGTTTATCAATAGGCATGACAGATTGATAGGCACATGCAAGCAAAAATCAAATGAAAATGCAGTTAGGTAGGAAATGATAATCCTAATGGTTCACAAAGGATTGGTGATATCCAAGTATCGATTGACAATCATGATACTACATCAAGATCAAATAGAGAAAGCATGTCAACGAGAAGTGAATATAGTGTCACATTCAAGTGTATGCCAATGGATTTCATGTAAATAAATAGGGATGGCTATAATTATAAACCTTAACATAATACTCTTTGGATGGGAGCATTCAGCTTATGATAATCACCTAGAATGGAGAGGATTAATGAACACAATCCATCCAATACTCAATGCTGATATACATTCGAATATGCCAAATTTATCTTCGAACAATTATAGAAGAGATATTCCATGAATGTTGGATCCCTTATAAGCAATGAGGATTGATGTATAAGCAGATGCGATAATTCTTCATTAGCAACTAACAAAATCAAATTGGCATGCATGCAATGATCGAAATGGAGAATATGACAACTTACATATGATCCCTTGCAGTAGATTCACTATATGCACCACAGGTCACTTATGGAAAAATACAAAAAGAACTACAACAAACAAAAGCTTCTGTAAGTCATCGTAGGAGATCTGCCTTATGAACTATATGTCATTCACGAGCCGAATGCCAAAGACTACAACAAATGCAAGCTCATACGAGTCATTCTGGGAAATTCGTTGTACACAGTACATTATCTATAAGCAAATGTCAAAGAACTACAATGAATACAAGCATCAACAAACACCAAGGCAGGAGATTAGTTAGTGCACTACGAGCCACCTGCAGAAAGCAACTAGTGCACGACAATCTACCTGTATGAAGCAGCGAACGACTTTATTTAGAAGCTGCTACGCCACGCCACCGGATCTGCAACATTCGTACAAGCAGACAGAAGGCGTCTACAATTATTTCAAAGTACCCCTACACGTGCACTATAAATTGTATACACATAGGTACACTAAAAGGGGTAAAAATAATTATAAAACCCGCATGGGCCCCGGCGAGCGTGTTATTGGTACACACGTGACGTCTAGGGATGCTGCGCGGGTTGACAAGTGAATTCAGGTTCGAAACTGATCCTTCTATACGGGTCAATAGAAGTCGACAGGGTTCGAACCATTAAGCAAATATAAAGTTGTGGTGACCAGTATATTTCCTTTAAAACATTCATATTAGGCCTTCGATTTTGAGATCCAACACCTTAGTATAAAGTAGAATGAAATATTCAGATTGAGAATGAAAAAACAACCACAGATTTCTTTATCTTTGGACAGACAATATTTCTTTTTTCCATTAAGGCCTACAACAATAAGAATTCACTCTCAAAGGTATAAAGCCTACGAAACCCGAGCCTCTGTCAACAGCCAGGCATAGTCGATAAGGTTTAATCAACAAAAGAGAAATGACTCCAAACACCCCGATGATGGCCGTGTTGAATTCAGATCTCAACCGGATGGGTTCTCAAATATTCCAAAGCTCCGCCCAAATATCCACAAAAATCCAAAAATCCCCAAAATCCAAAGCTCCACAAAAAGCCCAAATTTCATATATTTAAAAATAAAATCAAACCATCAATCGCTTAAAGCAAAGCCCATCCACCCTCCGCAATAGTCTGCCAGGGTGGACAAATTCAAATAAACTAGCTCACAAAGAGCCAAATGCCTAGTCGAAAATATCACTAGGATCCATTCTCAAACAATCTCTTGCCAGTAAGGACGTGGTACGTGTCCTCTAACCGGCAGTTTTGCAGCCAAATGGCACTGTAGGTAAACGGTTATGACCCGGGGCCCTCTGAACCGAGTGGTTTTGTCGCTAAATGGCACCACAGATAGCGGTTATGGCCAGAGCCGTTACGTTCCTTATTGGCATCAAATCCTTGAGATATGAATCAATAGGATATGATTGATAGGGCACAAAGCTCTCTGTCAGCTAAGGTGGATTCAAGTTTGTCCCCTTAGACAAACACCCATCCCAGGTCTACAAGGTCCCCTTGGACGAAGCAACCCATGGCTGCCGACAAGGATCCTTCTGTCAGGTTGGGTCGACTACCTCCTCTGACTAAGTAGACCAGGGACCACGATGGCCCGGGACGACAGAACCATGGGATCTTGATCGGGTCCATCATCCATTCCCCCACCATCCGCTTTAAGTACAAGATGGTGCAATTTCTATTTTTAAATATAAAATTCTCCCAAATATCCCAATCCAAATCTTCCAAACCCAACTCTTCAATTTTCAACCATATTCCAAATCTCAATACCCATGCTACTACTATATGCCAGATAACACGTATTCTCTACGTATCTGATCGACGACTAGCCTTAATCGAAAGTTCTCTCTCATGATTGAGAGGGGTAATTAACTATAGGGGCTTGCGCCTATAAGAAACCAGAACTCAGATCATAAAGTCCTCACAAAATGAGGGTGAAATCTCTGGGTAGTGTCTTATCTACAAACCCATCTGCCTTCCAAAATTTACCTCGGAACTTATTCAGTTAAAACTCCCTCGCCGAATAAAAAGAAACGTGCGGCGGGGAGGCCGGGGCCGAATTTTCGGAGCCCACAACTTTTGAGAAAAAATTCATGCTTACATTATTATGAAAATTTTGGGTATTATAGAAACAATTGATGAAAAAGGATTCATGTAGCCGACCACACGTAGTGGGGGATAAAGGCTTTATGTTGTTGTTGTTGTTTTTGTATAGAAACAATTGATGTAAGAATCGAGAATCATTATAAGCCAGAGTGAAGAAATTAGTGTCCGGTCATCAAGGCTAAGAGTGAGATTCGACATCATAATTGTGATGTTGAAAAAAATCATCGACAACATATGCCAATTTGTAGACTCCATTTTTAATAGTGCTTTTTTTTTATAAGGAGATCTACTAGTTGTCACTACTGACAAAAGCATTAGGGGAGAAGGACATTGGGAATAAAACAACACAACAAAAAGAAAACAAGAAAAAAAAGAATTTATAGCATCGTGATGCTTTACAAATAAGAAAAAAATTTTATGGGGCTCCGCCCTTAAACCCCTAAGCAGGGGGCACGTTGCCCCCCTGTGACCCTCCAACAAATTCTTTATAGAACTCAATCAACAAAATTGAGAATTTAGTCAACAATACAACACGATTTATCGACACAATCTTATTCCATGCAAAACCAATAATATTCTCCCACTTGAAAACTGATTGCGATCAAACTTTCTCCCGATTTGTAGTATCAATCATAGTAATTGTAGTATGGCTCACCCCTGGCCCTCAGTCTTCATGAAAACCAGCTGAAGTTACACATAACTTCAATTTATAAAATATCATTATCTTCGTCAACATGTATGCAGTATTGTGGGTCGTCTATATATTCTCCAAAGATAACTAAACATCTTCCCAAAAAGAACTAATGAAATGATGTCAAAGCTGAATATGCCTCGTTCTGGCATGGAATGCAACATTCTTAACAAGTTGAATAGCACTCATGTTATCATTATACAACTTCTCATTCATTTGTCCTTTTGCTAAATTATGTAATAAAACATTGGAACCATATCATTTCCTTGCTAGCCTCAATGATAGCAATGTATTCATCTTTTGTAGTTGGGAGAGCAATAATTTTCTATAGCTTTGAAACCCAACTCATTGTTGTGTCTCCTAAAGTGAAAATATAACCTATTGTACTCCTACCATCAATATCTCCAACAAGATCAAAATCTACATATTCCTACAATTCAATCCCTACATATCAAAAGCGAAGAGATTTGTCAACTAATTCTCACAAGTATAAAAGAATCCACTCTTGAACCTTAATTAACCATAGTAAAATCCGCATGAATCATTTGATCCTAACTATATGATCAGCTCTGATACCACTTGCTAGGGAACGAACCAAAGGGAAATCTAAATTAGGCCATATACATGAAAGGTTAAACCCATTTTGAAACAAAAAACTTAAACATATGGGTGAAGGCAAGTCACTTGGTATTTTTACACTAACATATTTATCATTTATCCAATGTGAGACTAGATCATAAACCTCATATGCATTAACATCCATGAGCAGAGAATCAATGAGCCCAAATAAATCTTGGAGATGTAGATTGTTCTGGAGCTTCAAGACCATCTTCACATATGAATGATCATAATTAAGTGTGGACAATGAACAGTTAGAAAATCATTTCTCCCTACAAGCTCTCTACATAGTTTAAAAATTAAACTAAGCATCCACATGAGAAAACAATAAGTCTATGAAGTTATCAAATAACTTCTAAGAAATATCTCTTAATCAGGAATAGAAAAAACGCAACTGATAAAAAGTAAAAACTATAAATTTCTGAAAAGACAAATAACTCGCCAAACAATCTAAAATTAATGTTGCTTACCAAATAAATTCAAGGAGGATAATAATCATAATCAAAACTCCATGGCGTATACTTATTCACTCAAATAAATAAATTATAACACTATAATGTCTCAGTGATGTATGAATCATAGGTGCAGTTAGTTCTAGGTAGATAGTGACAGGAAGAAATGGCAAACAATGTCATCCGAACTTTAATATAAAAGGAACTTTTACATATAATGCCAATTCAATAACTAAAAATCAAATATAACAGTGAAAGAAGTTGAGATTTACACTGAGAAGCTTCACTGTTACTGTTGTTCCAATACGCCCTCGGAGTTTTTGGGCCGCCGCTTCACTATTTATTCCAGCAACACTCTCTCCTGAAAGCATGGTGAGTGCAATTAAAAAACTCTTTCCCCAAGAAAGTTTACTTCACATGCAAATTAGTATGCAAACAAGGGAAGAAAATATATGGTGCAGATATTTATGTTGCTTTCATATTAAATTATTTGAATTGGAAAAGAGTGCGGATCTGAAAATGATTATAATTTAAAATGCAAAGTTTCAGAAAAAAAAAAAAAAGAGAGAAAAATTGTAACTTATATTTTTGTAGTTTGTTAAAAAGATTTTAAAAAAATAAATGAAAGATTCCCGCAACTGAAAAATGCGTGCAAGAGAAGACAAAAAATTAAAAGGTTGTTGAACCAACCATCAATTTCAAGTAGCTCATCTCCTTCATGAATACCAGCCCTGGCTGCTGGGCTTCCCTCAATGCAAGACAAAACAATCTGTAATATCACTTCTACTTGTAAATGAGACCAAAGCTTCATATTTAACCATAAAGATAAAACATATCAACTTTCCAAAAAAATTTAATTTAGCACTAAAAGCTTTGCAGAGGCTGCACACAAGGAGCACTTGAACTTTGTGGCTCCGCAAGCCCTATTTTCATTAGAACAACTTGAAAGATATTAACGAGGTATGTTTTAGGTAATGCATCCGTCTAATGGTCCTTGTCGAGATAATATGAAATGATTGTTTTACAAACATAGACATGTCCCAAATGTGTGATTCATCCATTTTTTGAAATAAATCTTCCTGCCCCATCAATGAGCTTCAATATTTTAGTTTGTTGTGCTATTTCAAGCTACATGCATGGAGAGTAATATGTTCATATATCTCTAACTGACTTTATGCCAAAAAATATCAGAAATAAAATATTTTGGATAAATTTCTTCCTTCAACAAAAAAAACTTTCAGGTGTTACACCTTCAGAGAAGCATAACTTTATGCCCAGCTTTAGGCTGAATTAGAACAATTAATACTACAACCATAATAATTTTCATTAATAATGTTTACGTAGATAATGAGTGTTGTTTTAAAATTTCTAAAGGCAACTTCTAGATTCAATTAATACTTCTTTGTCATAAAAAAGTAGATCTATTAGATCTATAACCACAATTAAAACAAGCAATGAGAGAAAATACGTTTACTAATTGCCACTCACCAAATGTCCAGAATTAGGCTCAAGATTTATGAAAAGGCCAACTCCTTGCAAATTCCCATCGCTGCCTATTCTAAAACTTTGATATTCCTGCATATTAAAGCAGTTGTAAGGATAAGGACAACCATAGCACCCTGTACACAACACCCTTAAATGAACGATCATAGATAAGAAAAACATAGAAACCGTAATCTGCAGAAGCTATTAGGTGAACCAGCGCTGCTGAAATTTTTATATCATTTTTTTTTCTGACAACAGCACCATATTAAAAAGAAAACAAAAAATGATCATCTATTCCAACTATCAAAACACTGGTTTGTAATATCTTGAAAAGGAATGCCCAATCTGCCGTATAATTACAATCCTTAAACAAAACAACTGTAATAAACAAGAGAGAATTTCAAGCCCAAAGACTTCAGACCTCTAAGCTCAAAAAGAACTATTCTTATCCGTAGAAAGAATCAGTACGGATGTTAAAAGGAACAAACACATCCATATGTATTTTCTAACCTTTGGGCTAATTAATTTAGTGAAAGGATCACCAAGTGTTGATAGCATTCCCCTGATCTTGCTATATGCTGCATCTGCTGATTTCAGCGGAAACATTTCCACCATAGTTTGTTGCAGCTTTGAATCCCAATCTAGATTGCAGGGCATTTTAGCAAGAAATATATCAAGAGAAAACTTGAGGTTGCAAAGTAACATACACCAGAGGTCAAGAACCACCTATAAAATAATAACTAATTTACTACAGTTGTAAGTGAACTTAGCTCACAATTCCCTTGTGCGCTTTTTGCCTTCTCTGTTTCCCTTGTTCATTTTTTGCATCTTTTTCTTTATCAAATTCTATATTTTTACGCGAAACTCTATGTAAAAAAGAATAAAGAGAAAAGCAAGCTAAAAATAAACTTCAATTCTCAAGAGAAACATGAGCTACGCTCACATAATAATTATCTTAAAACAAATGAACAGGAACCAACCAACGAAAAATTCAAATTGTAACAATAAAAGTTTGGTGAGGACCTAACTTGATTTCTCGTAGATAGAAAATATATTTAAAAATGATTTCACCTTCTCTGTTTTGTATTTGAAATCAAAATCGTTACATTTAAGTGAATTTTAAAAGGATTTCTATAAACTTAATGTGGAACTAGCAAATTTAATCACTATGCAAAACAACCTTTTAACTTCAACCAACCAAACGGGGCCTAAAAGAAAAAAATGCCAGATTGTTTTTCACAAATTAGCTTGAGCAGTCTAATTATTTTAAATACTTAAACGAACCTTGATGATTAAACGTAGGGTCAATGAAAGTTTCCCGTACTAATCCCCACGCCTCAACCAGTGTCCTCTGCACTGTATTCACCTAAACAGAGCAGCTAACTCAGCATCACCAACAAAAAAAAAAAAACATTTAAAAAAATATCTGTACATTCTAAGTTTATCTCGTTTTCCTCACCTCGAGAGCTTTCGAAACCGGGAAGGCCACCGTTAAGGATTCTGCCAAAGCCTGCGCATCGCACCCGCATAAAGAGATCAGCACAGCTGCCACCGCCGATAATGCGCTCTTCCCAAGCAATCTTGCCGGCGACATTTCACATCCATCAACCTCATATTTGACGGTTTCGCCATGGCTGCGCACCTCTGATTTCTTCGCAGCAAATGGCCGGAGCTTCGGTTTGACAAGGGATCGCCGGGTATTGAGTATTTTTCGATGGTTACATGAGAGCCTTCGCAGAGTGACGGAGGAGAGATTTCGGGCATTCAGCTCCATAACCTCTCTGCCTCTCTATTGCGGCGTGGGCAGGAAGGGAGACGTGGATGCAGAGCAGGTCACTACTAACAAAGAAGGCGAAAGGTATAGTGAGAAAGTTGCCCGTGTCGCCTACCTGTATCAGTTTGTGGCGGGAGAATAATGGAGTCGGGTCGTCAATTTATGAGGATATTAAAAAAAAAAATTGTGGTATTTGTGGAGTACGCGTGTACGCATAAGGAGCTTAGGCTGATTGGTTTGGTTTGAAGGCTGTTTTGCTAGATTTTTTAAAAGGTATATATGATTTTAAATGTCTAATAACAGGAAAATTATTGGGTCAGGTCATCGGACACATCTATACATCTGAAATTCAATAGGAGGATGCCACCTTGCGACCCGACGACCCGACCAACCAAATCGATTTATTTAGCACGTGCTTCTCCATCTACCGCGCAGCCCGACAACCTGACCCGGACCGAAGGTAAAAAGTCATTCTTTTATTAGTTTTTATCTGAAAAGTTGCAAATTAAAACTCACGCCCTTTCGGTTGACCTTGCTCCCCATCTCCGGCGGCTCATCTTCGTTTGGAATTAATTTTTTTCCTCATCACTTTCATTGCAGAAGCCATGCCGAAGGTCTGTAATTTCTTGCTTGCGTTGAAGTGTCTTGTGTAAATTTTCGTAGCTCGATACCATGCTCGGTACTAAAATTGGTACTTTTCAGGGTTTTGTCACATAGATGGAATTATTTTTTATGGTTTTGAAAGTCAGTTTATGGTTTTGTTTTTTTGTTTCGAGAATGGAAGGGAAATGCTCGGTAGTACGAGCGGTATTTCTCATAATACTTGTCTAGGGTATTCATTTTGTTCGCTTGGTACTTCTCGGTAGCATACTCGATAATTTGCATGTTACTGAGCATAGTACCGAGCATCGTTCATTTTGTTCTGCTCTCATTTTCTTGCTTGTGTTTTTTTTATATAATGTTCTACTCTTATTTTGTTCGCTCGGTACTGCTCGGTAGCATACTCGGTATTGTGTATGGTACCGAGCGTAGTACCGAGCAGCATTCATGTTGTTATGCTCTCAATTTCTTGTTTTTTATCCAGTGTTCTGCTCCCATTTTGTTCGCTCGGTACTGCTAGGCAGCATACTCGGTACTCTGTATGGCACCAAGCGTAGTATCGAGCTCTCATTTTATTCTACTATCATTTTCTTCGCTCGGTACCATACTCGATACTCTGCATCGGTATCGTACTCGGCGCTCAATTCCTCCTCGGTATTAGACTCTGTACTCTGCTCGGTACCGTACTCGATACTCTGCATGGAACGTAGAGGTATTTATGTATCCAGTAGTTTGCTTGGTGTATCTCTTAATACTTGTGTATTGTTCCAAAATTGTAGAAATGTTTTCCAAAGATTCATTTCAGGTGCAGAGCTTCTACGTTTAGACAAGTTTGTGATCATTTGAGAAATACATTCGGCAAAGAATTTGTTGATGTTTTGATGCCGATGCACCTTCATCAATTCCTCTTGTGGTCTGCTTTCCATCAAAACGTTCCTCTTGTTCATATGTTGCTGACCAAGTGGAATTATAAGAAGCAGTGCTTCATAATAAAAGGAAAGAAATTACCTTTCACTTTTGATTAGGTAGCTCTCATCATTAGACTACCCAATAGGGGTACAAAATTTGTGGTTGGGAGTGGCAGTATAGGTGGGGCAACTTCAAATAATATTAGACATGAAATTCACAGTTTGAAGGAGTCCCCCCCAGTACATGATATTCTACAGCATTTCATAAAATTCTTATTATCCAATCTATTTTCCCCCTTGCGAACTTCAGATTACCTTCAAGTATCATGACAGTTGCAGATGATTTCTTAACTTACAACTGGCCATTAAACATAAGGAACTTTCTTGTCAAAGAATTTGATTCGATTGCCATGAAGCATACGAATGGCATTCCCCTAGGATATATTAATGGTTTTGTAATAATTCTAATTATGAATATAAATATTAAGCATACTATTTTAGTTAGCCATTCTATACATATAAATAATTTACCAAAGGATTGTTTGTTATGGTTGCAGATTTGGTTCCTATAACATACCAAAATATAAACACCAACTGATGAGCATTCACGGCCTCGTTTTGTTCCGTGGGACAACCACATAATGTACATTGAGAAAGAAGTAGTTGAATTATTTGAATCACTTGATGATGTACAGGTATGCAATCGAGATGTGTTATTCATGTAGATATGATCTCCCTTTAACAAATAGTGTTTTGCAGATTTTGATAGAATTTGAACAAATAACTGAGGAGGAGAGAACCCTTTTACAAAATGCTCCCCCCAAAGTCCATATTAAAATCCAACATCCCAAAACCTCCCCAAGGGCTTCCACTCCACCCAAGCCCCCCCAATCAGGTACCCTACCACCCAAAAAGAACAGCCCGTCCACTAAAACAAGTAGCCCAAAGATCAACCTGTCCAAACCGCTAGATGATGAGGACCGTTAGAACATGGTCAAACTGATTTCATAGATTACAATCCTCATTACCATGCTTGCCAAAGTTGAATCGACGTCCATCTTGCTAGAGCGGCGAGTAGATTCATTAGAGCGGGTACTGTTTGAACTTAAAGATTTAGAGATAAAAGTTGAAATAATACAAAAATTTATTGAGTCCAACTTTCCAACTACGTTGAAAGTAAATGCTACACAATTTGACACGCCTGACCATATGGAGCCCGAAGATATTAAACATGTTTCCATAGCGGCCCTATAAAAAGAAGAGGCTCAGGACCCATCAGAAAAAGTTGATGTGGGTAAGATAACAACAATAATGGATTTAAATGTTTCACCACATAAAATCATAGGAACCAAATTTGAGCAAGCGGTGAATTCAACAACTAGCACTGGCATTGCAAAGAGGGTTTGGGAAAGGGCTGATCGTAAGAGGAAATTGGTTAAGAGCCCATTTACAATTGGTAAAAGAAAGACTCAAAAAGCTGGTGAAATTGTCATAGAGCACAAAAAATTGTTGAAGTCAACGAGGAAGACAAAATTAAGCCGATACCAGCGCCAACTAAAATTGATTACCCTGGCCGAGCAATGATAATTGAGGAGAAGTCCACTTTCATTGACAAATGTTTTGAAAAGTTCAATGATAAGTAAGTGCCTTCCTTATGTTAACCCTTTTCTACCAATCGTAATGTTAAGCCTAATTGTTTGTTATTTTGAAGGGGGGTTACTATTTTCTCGACTGGAAACATCATTATTTATAGAAGTCAAATTGATGAACTAATGACTAAATAATACCAAGATAATAACTATGTCAACGCTTTTGCCATCACTCTAGCAGAGAAGAACAAGATTTCCCCAGGAATCTACAAACCTTTTATATTTGTTTCGAGCTTCCATTAGGTTAGTTTGAGCTTAAAAATTTGTAATGGTACACGGTACCGAGCAGTACATGTACAGGATACCGAGCAGAACATGTATAGGGTACCGAGCGGTACATATATAGGATATCGAGTGGTATATGTACATATAGGATATCTAGCGGTGTTATTACAGGGTACCGAGCGGTGCATGTATAGGATACCGAATATTACATGTATAGGGTACGAGCAGTACATATATAGGATACCGAGCGGTACATGTACATATAGGATACCGAGCTGTGTTATTATAGGGTACCGAGCGGTGCATGTATAGATACCGAGCATTACATGTACAGGGTACCGAGCGGTATATATATAGGATACCGAGTGGTACATGTAAATATAGGATACCGAGCGGTATTATTATAGGGTACCGAGCGGTGCATGTATAGGATACCGAGCGAACTTCTTCTTTATTACACATTATATGTATTGTATTCTTAATTATATTATTATTTGCTTGTTATGCTAGGGTTATTATGATGTCTATAAATATAAAACAAAATAGTTCGTAACCCACATCAATAAAGATTCTATTAGGATAGCTGATTTACTGCTGATACCTATTGTGTATGGCAGCCATTGGACACTATTTGTAGGGAATTTGTTAGAAAAAGTTTGTGAGTTCTACGATTCATTACCCAAAGCGACTCATATTAACATACTACCTAAAGTTGTAAGTAACATTTATTAATTTTTGTAATCTACCATATATCACATGCTCTACCCGTCTCATACAATGCTGTCTAAATTATATGTAGAATAGACATTTTTATGAGGAAACTGAAAAGATATGGGATGATAACGACATTAGAGAATGGCCGATCAGGCCGGTTGTAAAAGCTCCTACCCAGAAAAATAGCTTCGACTGTAGAATGTTTGTCTATAAATATATGGAAGCAGTTGTGCAACCTCAAGGTGTTATATGGGAGGAGCTAAAAAATTGGCAAGATAGCATGGCAAAATTCAGAAGCTTTCACATTGTTTTGTTCTACCTTAAAATAAATGGGCATAAATTATAAATAGTTAAATATCTGTCATTGATTGTACATCACAAAATTATGAACTTGTATATGGTACATCGCAAAATTATAAATTCCTTTCTTATACATACCTGTTTTCCCATTAAAACCAAATATTATTGATTCCTAAGTAAATAATGAATATGTTGTTGAAGTTGACTTTGTAAGGGACAACAACCAAAATATGTGATCAACTCGAACTGTATATCTTGCCTCCAGCTAGGTTTAAGAACTTCATTTTACCATAAGGCATCCGTTTCAAAAGCTCTTTGTATAAGTCAACAATGAAGGCATCCTCGACTGGGTCCCAAGGATGATACAGAATGCAATTTTCTAAATCATAGGTTGATAATGACTTAGTTCTAGCATGCACACCTAATCTCTTACATTATAGCTCATGATATTGCATATGTAGAAAGTTAGGGCTAACCATGTGGTGTTGATAATTAAAAAACTATTTCTCAGCCCATTTCTAACATTTAGCATTTAGGAATTTACCTTCTCAATTCTGTTCAACACCCATTGCATCTTGATGCAAAATCAGGAGTTCAGTATCACAACGCTCGTTCTAGTAATGCAGACAACATCTGTATACTTTATTATCCCTTGCTTGTTATTCAAGTAGACCATCGGGAGATTCTGATATCTTTTCATGCATCGCAGTTGTTGCAATGTTCACAAATGCTTCAATTGGCATACCAAGATGTAGATTAGTAGTTTCCGGCCAACTAAGTTTGTAGACCATAGTAGATAACTAATAACACCAAAAAAATTTCTTAAAGTCAATAGAGAAGATGATATAGTAGGCGATGTGGCAGAAATGTTTTCTTTAAAATACTTTTTTTGCAACAACCAATCAATCTCATTATGAATACCTTACCTGCCCCATCTACCTAACATGAATAGGGTTAAGGTACCGAGTGTACCGAGCAGTAACGAATTCTTATAATGGTGTAGAAAAATAATACCAAGTACCGAGTGTACCGAGAAGTGACGAATTCTTATAATGTAAAACCAAGTATCGAGTGTACCAAGCAGTAATGAATTCTTATAATGATGTAGGAAAATCATACCAAGTATCGAGTGTACCGAGTAGTAACGAATTATTATAATGATTTAGAAAAATAATATCGAGTACATAATACATTGTTTTATGAAATCATTAATACATTGTACAATGAAATCCTTGAATATAAGTCACATAGAGAATCAATAAAGTCATTAATACATCGTGTAATGAAATTTTTAAAATGTAAGTCACATATCACACATACTTCTATACATCAATAATTCTCTTCATCATCCGTGTATATTCAGCCGACGGCTGTGTGCTTGGTTGATCGTTAATGAACTCATATGTCAAGCATTCTGGTATTTGTGTGAAAGGCAGCTACATTAATGGTTCTTCTATGGCCTCTTCTGTGACTGAACATTGTGCTGTTGTATCAAGGCCTTCCTCTGCAGTTTTCTTTTTCTTCTTTTTTCTCATCTCCCAGTGACTCTTCAATCTTTGTATTAGAAATGCCTTTAGGCTTACACTTCTGGGGATCTTTAACATTCTTAGGTCCCCCGCCTTCTAGACCACTACCTGCTCTCTTATGAACAAATGGCTGGCTGTTCTTCTTTTCTACAAGGATGAAGTCAACATTTTTAGCCATCTCGATCATTGCTGACAACATGTACTATTCTGCATCTTCATTCTGCTGTGCTCAAGTGCTAACTTGATATACAAATCTGCTAATATGATTTCTGAATATCATAGCAACACCACCCTCCTGTGTTTGGCTCACTTTATTTCCAATGCCTGTAACCTTTCCACACAAAAAAAAAAATCTTTCCTAGCTCTAGCAGACCATCGGAGCAAGAGGAATTGCGAAGGAATTCTAACGATATCTAATTGCCTTATTACTCTCATACAATGAGAACAAAGTAATCACATCATATTGAACTTCCCGCAGTTGTAATCAATTATACCTTCCATTGAATTAAAGTGAACTGTCCAATATGAAGTCTGGTCTTTTCTATCAACTTTTATAAAAAATGTGGATCCATCATTAGATGCATGATCTATGCGCATCCCACCAACACCCTGTAAGAACTCCTCCTAAAAAAAAAAAGAATATAATTTCCTTGTGTAAAAATTTGCAGCTTGCTTAAGTATTCAGCTACTTTTAACTACATGAACTACATTAAACTGGCTGCATTTGAAATCTTCAGCATGTTTATTTCGACGCCAACTAATCATAACCTTCTCTAACCCTAGAAAATATTCAGTTAAAGAACTTGTTGCCTTGGAAATTACATGACATATGTTGTTGGTGGACTCGCTATGCTGTATGGAAAGAATGCCTAGGTTAAAACAGTTCTTATTAAATGATGTTGACCACTTATTTCTGATTTTATATAATTCTTTCAACCATTCATGGCTTTGAAGGTCTTCTTCACTAATCATTTCATTCCATGATTTCTCAAACTCTTCCTCAGAATCACACATACTTAAACACTTATGAAAAAGCCTTCTAACTTTGTTGTTGCTATTTTAGCACCACATCTTGGATGGAGCCTTCTTGCTTATGTGCCATTGGCACGGCCTATGTTGTGTTTGGATTAATGCAATTTCAATCGCCCTAGCCATTGCCTGGTCCTGATTAGTAAATATCATTATGGGATGTTTATCACCCATTATTTATAATTTTTTTTAAATAACCATGTAAATGATTTAATAATCTCCCCCGATAAAAAAGCAACCCCTAAAAGAATATTTTGCCAATGATTATTTACTCCAACAATCAGAGCACAAGCTAAATTATATTTGTTAAGCATATAGCTAGTATCAAAAACAATTACATCACCAAAACAGTCATAATGTATCATCCCTAAACCATCAACCCAAAAAAATTCAACAATCTATCATTCTCATCAGTTTGTACGTCCCATGCAAACATGTTATCATGAACTAGCTGTTCTTTAAATAATTTAATAAGGGCATACATGTCCCCATTCTCAATCTTCGATCTTCTCTCCTTTTGAATAAAGTTATATACATCCCTCTTAGAGAATCCTATATTCTCTTCACCACCTGCTTCATCGCATAGATACGTAAATGCATCAACTATTCTTATCCCAGCTTCTGTCATGGATTTAAGAACTGAGGCCTTATCATCACTGATGTTCTTATATGATATAAGTAAATGTTGATCTTCAAGCCTAGCTAATTCATGATTGTGACTCTTCTCTAAACCTTCCAAACTCCATCTTGATTGACTAAAAATCTAACCATAGATGGACACCCAGTTCTAGTATTGGCCCTTCAATATTTAGAATTGGAATTCAAGTCAATGCCCTTCTTAAATCCAACTTTCGAATATACAAAGTCCTTTGATTTAATTTTCCTCGAATTTGGCCAGAAACCATGATGGTCCTTCCAAACACTGAATCCAATATTATGGGCATAATATAGATACATGTCATGTGCTTCCTTCTCACTTGAATAAACACCCTGTGTAAAAATAAAAATGATGTTAACGTTAGATATAAACAATCGGATAGTTGTACAAGTCGGTATTCTACTCGGTACTTCACTCTGCATCTTTCTCGGTACTTGATATTCAAGTCATTATTATGTTTGGTACTTCACTCTGCATCTTTCTCTGTACTCAAGTTGGTATTCTGCTCGGTACTTTGCTATGCATCTTTCTCGATACTCGGTATTCCGCTCGGTATTATGTTGGGTATTTCACTCTGCATCTTTCTCAGTAACGAGAGCAGTGGACCGAAAAATACCGAGCTAGTTCAGCCACTAGGTACTGAGAAGCAATACATGGAATACTCTCGACTTTAATACTATTATTGTAAACATTAACTCTACATCCATAAGATCTCTTGCTAAAATTAATTCAGGGTTTAGATCTTACCTTAAAAATCTTAGACATTTGTTCTGTGCTCCGCTCCGACATTTCTTCCTTTATGTCTACGGTTTGTCCTATCTCCTCGAACGAATCTAAGTCATCCAAAGACATTTCCATTTTCATTTTCGATTCATCTTCCTCTCTTTTCTTTCCATATCTCTTCTAAGAAAATAGCATAAACCCTAATGTAGAAAAAACCCCCAATAAAGAACAAAAAAGAGCGACCTTTTTGAAATTTTTGTGGAGAACCCGGTTTGGTTTAGGGAACCCGCACAGTAAAAGATAAATGGAGAAGCATGTGCTAAATAAATCAATTGGTTTGGTCGGGTCTTCGGGTTGCTACATGGCATCCTCCTATTGGATTCCGGATGTATAGATGCATCTGGTGACCTGACCCAATAATTTCCCTAATAACATTTAAGAAATTTGTGTGTGTGTGTTATTTTTTTAACATAATCTATTATCTGAAAAATCCTCTTAAAAAGTCTTACATCTTGAATTAAACTTTTAAATAAGCCCACATCATCAAGGTTCTTCTTTTAAGTATCTTTTTACCTACTTAGAGCCCGTCTAATATTTCTTATCAATCTTCTTGTTCTTATTCTTCTTCAAATTTTAGGGCAAAGCCCAATTTTATTTAGTAAGATAAAAATTATAGCAAAGTTATATAAATACAAAAGAACAACTCAAAATTGATGAACATAGTTGCAACAAAATATAACATTGCTAAAAAACATATGGATTAATCAGAAGAGCAAGATAAAGCACATCTGTTGACCTCATTTTTGTATGAGGTCACTAAGACCCTTCCAGACTCCAAATCAATCCAGACCCTAGGATCTACTCTAGACCCTAGGATTCTTCCAGATCAACCTAAACTCTAGGATTCTCCTAGATTTAGACCCTAGGATCTACTCTAAACCCTAGGATTCTTCCTGATCAACCTAAACTCTAGGATTCTCCTAGATCCAGACCTTAGGATCTACTCTAGACCCTAGGATTCTTCCAGACCCCAGACCCTAGGATTTTCTTAGACCCTAAGATCCTTCTAGATTTCAAACTTTAAGATCTATCAAGATCCTAGAACCCTTCTAGATTCTAGATCTTAGAATCCCTTCAGACTCTAGGAGAAATCTAAATTCAAATTAATCCATATCTCTGATCAATTCAAATCATAAACCAATCTAGACTTCAATCAATTCAATTTTCAAATCAAATATAGACTTCAAATCTATTGAGACTTTAAACCCATCCTGATCCCAAATCTAGTTCAAAACTTAATTGTGCTTCTATCAAACTTTAATCTTATCCTATCATTCATAATCCTATCAAATGGTTATAAATGATATGGATAATTCAAATCCACTTATTCAAGCTCAAAACTCAATTCAAACCCAGAAATCTATACCAAAACCTAAGTCTAAAGGCCTTGTCCATAAAGCCTTTCCCAAGGATTTTTCAAACACTTCAAAACCCAATCAAACGACCTCTGATTCAAAGTCTATCAATTTCATATTGATGTGACATGTCTCTAGTATCAACCCTCCAAATTTGAATTCATTTGGAGGACTCTAACCCCATAAACTTAATTTAACTCCAAAGGCTATAAAATCTTTAAATATTTACAACATATGCCACTCGACCCTCCACCTAGTGGAATTTGACCTTGGAGCCCCCTCCAAACCCTTTGATTACTCCCAATACATTGATATTGACTTCTTAAGTAATAGTCTATATCTTTCCATATTCAATTTGGCCCAGAACTGACTCAAATCCAAAATGACAAAAATGCCCTCCAAGGAGATTTTTGGAATTTTGGCCTAAACTAAATTTGATTTGACCATCAATCTTTGAAATCTTCCTCAAGTTTTTTAAAATAATGCTTGAGACCTGTTAAATTCAATTCCAACCATGGGTCAACTTGGTTGACAAAGTCAACCCATTTTGACCTTAAGGCCCCTTAAGGGTCAAAATGGTCATTTTTTCCTTTGAATCTCTTCCAACACACACAAAACATCATTCCAAACTTGTTGACCCTAGTTATTGCCCTTAGGTCAACCTGGTTGACCAAGTCAACCTAGGTTGACCTAATAACCCTTAATAGGCCTTTTGACTCAAATGACCCCTCCACACCTTGATGCCTCATTCATTAGGCTCATATGACCAAATTGATTTCAATGGACCTAACTCCTAGTCCTAGGTCAACTTGGTTGACCAAGTCAACCAAGTTGACCAAATGACCCATACACATCCTTCCACCTAAACCATTTGACCAAGACCATTTTAATACCATTTGAATCCAAGGGGTGATTCCTTGGGCTCCCAAGAGACCTCTCTTGGAGACCCAAGCCTTGGGCTCACTTGAGTTAGCCTTTTGGCTTGACCCAAGTGCCCAAAGAGAGCCCCCTTTGAATCACTTCTCAACCTTAATCAAATTGAATCCAAATCAAGGTGTCATTAGGTCCCCTCTGACTAAATACACCTCCCTTAACAAGCCCAACCCCTGGATTTACTTGGGTCAAGAATTAGGCTAATCCAAAGTGGCTAAAACCATTTGGGATTGAGCCAATTCCTGTCCTAAGTCCAATTGAACTTGACAAACACCTCCCTTAAGTGGCCCTAGGTCCAATACACCTCCTCCAGCTGGCCCATGCATTGGGTTGACTTGGGTCAAACTTTGGGTTAGCTCAAAGTAGCCAAAACCATATGGACCCGAGCCATCTTTGAATTTAGATCAAATTGAACCCAATTTCCACTTGTATTGGGTGGACCAGACCCAGACCCATCTCCCACATCGATCCCAAGGTCTGTCGTAACTAGGGTTGAGCCCAATTCGACCCAAACCGAGGAGGTTTGGGTCAAACCAAGCCACACGATCAAATCAGACCTCCCCAAGCCCAATTGAGCTCATTCTTGAGTCCACCGTGTCCTCATCCTCCTTTCCAGGTCAACCTGACCCAGACCCCGGCTGGCGGCAGCCGTAACCAATGGAGAACAAGCTCCGGTGGTCCCCCCCAGTCGATCCTAACCTAAAGCCTTCCAAAGGCTGTGGCTCACCAGCTTGAAGCTCACGAGCCCTCTGGGATGATGTCTCCTTCCACCTGGCGCCCATCCGAGGCCCCTCCCAATCAATCCCGACCATCCAAGCTCGCGGGAGGTGGCTGAATAGGGCAGCTCATCCCAGAAGCCCCCATTGAATCCTAGGCATTCAAAATCACTCCCCATAGCTCTCTCGTCCTTCTAGTGCCGCCTCCCTGCCTCCCAGGCCATCCCATCGATCCATTTGAGCGAGCTCTGGTGAAAGCTTTCGGCACCGCGCTTGAAGTTGTACCTCCAGCCATCCTCTAGGCCCGACGTCTGAAGGAGATCTGCTTGCATTCAACCCCTGAAGCTTCCTGATAGAGAAGCTCATTTATTGAGACCTCT
Organism: Dendrobium officinale; assembly: GCA_019514585.1. NCBI lineage: Eukaryota > Viridiplantae > Streptophyta > Magnoliopsida > Asparagales > Orchidaceae > Dendrobium > Dendrobium officinale. The sequence goes on from CM033683.1 coordinate 30,748,617, forward strand.
CTGCAGTAATATTTCAATCCCGAGCTCCCTAGCTAGGTAGTTCGGTCAAGTGTGAAGGAAACCTTCACCCTAGCGGATCTCCACCGTTGGATTGAAGGTTCCTCCTCCCCTGATCCTCTCTACAAAATTTCATCGAAGTTCGTCGGCAGGATCGCTCAGATCACGCCGGAGAAGCCTTACAGTCTCGGGTTCGCGTGGGAGGTTAAGGATAAAATCCTGACCATTGATTTTAATTAACGGCGTTGATTAGATCCTGTGGTCTCAAAGCCCATTTGATCATATCCGTCCGATCATCCATCCGATGGCTACGGTTAATCTGACCATTATCCAATCAGCCGCCAATGATTGCCCCGCCAATCATGACGCGTCGCTTGTAAAGCGCCGGCTGACTGGGTAATTGGGGGATTTAATTTCACAGAAAAATCAAGGGATTTTCAAAAATTAATATCTCCATGCACACTTGATCAAATTAGGTGTTCTTAGGCTCATTGGAAAGGTCTCAGGGAGACCTACAGAAGCCCTATGGTTCGAGGTCCTTATTGCATATGTATTAAATTTAATTTCAGTAATAGTGTTTTGTCAATTATTGCATTTATTGTTTGAAATAAATTCCCCAGGGCTTGGAATTTTGGGAGAATGAATTTGGGCTTGCCCCTGACATGCCCAATTTTTATCTCCCCTGTTTGAAGTGTTTAAGGGCATTAATATTCCAATTTTTATTTAAGGGTCATGGGTTGACCCTTAAATCCAAATTGGAATTATGACATATCCAATGAGGTTTAGGATCTGGTTTTGAGTGTGCTGATGATGTATAGCATAGGGAGTTTAGGGCCAGTGATTTTACCCCAATTCAACCATAGGATAGCTCCCTAGGATTTTCTTAAGGTGACATAGATATCACCTTAGGTGGCTTGGTTAGCCACCTTAGAGTCCATTTAGGCTCAAATTTGGTGAGTTTAGGCCTTGGGATCAGGTGATCCCATGGTTCAAATTTCACTAGATTTGATGTCCATTTGGTTCACCAAATAGGAGCCATAACATTCCCTCCTTAGAATTACCCTAAAGCCTAATTAATTCACTAAAAATTCTTATTAAGCCCTAAAAATTTCATAAAATACCTATAACTGACCCTAAGTAGCCCCTTAATCAGTAGAAATTTAAATCCCTTTAATTTTACATTAAAATATATTTTAATTTAATTTTAATCAAAATCAATATTTAATCAATTTTAATTAATTAAAAATCATTAAAAATCATAAAAAATATTTAAATACTTATTGATCTCCCCTTAGATCATTTTTTATCTTTGGGATTGATTTCAAGAAGTTTAGGATTCATTTGGGTTCAAACCACTAAAAAGGTTTCTTAATTAAGGTAATTAGAAAATTCAATAAAATATCCAAACTTCTAAAATTTATTATTAATTATAAAAAATTCCAAATCAATCAAACTTAGTGGATAATGACTCTAAATAAAATCTAGTATTTTTTAAAAATGTCAAACTCCCAAAATCTGGTCAAATTCAAAAAAGTCAACATTTTGGTCAACATTAGGTCAAAAGGGGTCAAAACCTATAAAAATCATAACTTTTTATAGAAAATTCCAAATTTAATGTACCACCTATCTAACAATTCATAATAAGGTCTAGTATTTGTTAAAAATCTAAAAATTTTAAGTTTCCTTCTAATTCTAAAAGTCAAATTTTGACACCTTATTAAATATATATAAATAATCTCTTAAAACCAATTAATTCTTTTAAAATTCCAGAATTTTCTTATTTGATTAATAAAATTCTCAACCAATCTTCTAAAATAAGTAACCAACTCCTTTTTATATTAATCCACTCCTTAATTTTAACCAACTTAACTTAACTTAATCAACCCCGATTATTACTAGATAACTCAGGCATCAGTGATGCATATTCATGAGGCAACCAAATGGTGAAAGCAAATGTAGTAGTAGCATGAGGTAGATTGTTCATGGTTCACTGATTAGTTTGTCTCACTTCATCAATACTTTTAACCACCATGACCACCACCACCATCGCCACCACCACCAGATCAGGACCCATTTGATAATTATTTTTTGTTGTGTGTTCTTTATTTTCATTAAACTTAGTTTTTTAGTTTTTATTTGTTGTTGTACTTATGTTCCTCTTTTTGGCGATGTGAAAGGGGGAGTATATGTAGTGTTGGTTGTATTAGTTTTTTTATTAGTATAGTCTTGGCTTTGTAGTTTTTTCTTTCATTGTTTATTTTATATTTTATTTAAAAATTAAAAAAAAAGTGTGTTAAAAAATGTATTAATTTTTTTTTAAAATAAAAATATACCTTTTTTTTCCAATTTTTAAAAGGAACCACTTAATGAGGGGGAAACTTAGTAGGGAATTAAAATTAAACTTGAAATATAATATTTTAACCGATAATATTTTTATCCTTAAAAAAGGGGAGATTATTGAAATTCGGCAGCTTGACCTTGTCTTTTGATGATTACAAATATAATTTGATGATCATTTACCTATTTATGATTTATATAATGCATATTTTTCTTGGGTGTCACTAGCCCTTTCAAGTATTGCATACACTAAGAAAATGTAAAGAATTAAGGCTCAAGATGGTGTAGCATTAGTGTCTAAGTCAATATGTGTTTAATAGAGTTTGTACTTTTTATTTTTTAAGTCATTTTCTATATTAGGTGTATGTTGGCTAAGTAACTATACATACACATAAAGGAGAGTGAAATTAATTATTTATTTTTTTATAATTATAAATAAAAATTAATTTAAACATTTAATTAAATGAGAGTAATTAAAATTGAGCCATAACTAATCATACTACATGACCTTATATCGTAATGTATGAGCATCTATTTGGATAATACTATACTATCGAATCTATGTTACTTAAAATAGGCAAATTTAAATTTTGAAAATTGAATTAATTATACTATTCAAACTAGTTCATATTGTATGAATATTAATTAAAATTGCTTAAATTAATCCCATAGATTAAGGAAAACTGATCAAGATCTACTCATCATTTATAATTATATAATATGATCTTCATCATATTGAACGATTGATAGAGATCTCAATTGGATGAATCTGATTCATCTTAGATGATCTATGATTCATTATAACTAATTATACCATATGATTTATAATCGTATATGAAGATTTTTTATGGAATTGAACTAATCATAATATATGATATGTGTATCGTACTATATGATTAGAAGCTACTAAATTTAAAATTAAGATTTTTGAGAGTCTACTTTATAAACTCTTTTGTGTCTTGAGTGACAAGAGTTTTTGAGCACTCAAGATATTATCTTTCAGTTGGGGAGCTTAGAAAGAGTCTTCATAAGGGAGAGAAAGGAGGTAAGATTGAGAGAGGGAGAGTATCTTGAGGGAGTCAAGGTTGTGGGAGGGGTCATACTATTACTCCAGCTAACCTGCACCTTTGGTCCTCCTATTATTGGTTATGGAGCTCTTAGAAAGGAGCTCTAGGAAGGAAAGTCTTTGTGGCTAACACCTTTCTAGTTGAGAAAGCAAAGGATGATATTTTTATTAGGATTTAGGGCCAAATGAGGGATTAGCATCTCTACTAGGGTGGGAGGAGATAGAAGGAAGTGGCATCTTAGTCAGAGTGCGGAGCTAAAGGAGGGATGAAAACTCTACCAAGTCGACGAGCCAAAAGGAGTGACGACATCTACTCTAGGTTGAGGAGGCGAGAGGAGGGATCGGTATCTTTGCTAGAGCTATTGCAACTCAGGCTCCCAAGTTTATGATTTTATTGATAACATATATTATTGATTGCCTTTTTATTTCTCCTATTATTTGTAGTGCATGTTTATTTTTGTGTGAACTAACATTTTAGGTATAACATGCACCATTATTTGAAGATTCAAGGCTCAAGATGGGGTAGAATAGGTTATGCTAAAAGAGTATGTAATTTTTCAATTTTTTTTTTAATTTTTTGAGTCAAGTCTTGTAAGGGTGTATGCTAGCCTGGTAGCTGTGCACACACACCTAATGGGAGAAAAAATAATTTTAAACATTTTTATTTTTTTTATACATTGTATTGTATGATATGGATTGTACTAAATGATTTAGTGATATAGATATTTATTAAAATATTTTATTTTTCTGAAAAAATAATTTTTTAATATATCTATTCATGTAGTACAAATACCACATCATACTAAATGATCTATTATAATTAAAAAAAAAAACCCATCGTTCATTAAATTAAGGAAAAATTTGTATTTAAAATATTGGTCTATTCATACTGTACAAAACTAATCATAATGTATAATATTTAAAATATTATTTAATTTAATCATGTGATTAATCAATCAAATCTTCTTAATTTTGATTTTTTGATCATACTATATAAATTGGCTCATATTGTACGATCAATAGGGATACTATTTAATCATCTCATGATTCATCCTGGATGAACTTCATTTTGATTAAACTGATTGTATTGTATGACTGGTCATTCTTGCTAATGATCGTACAATACTAACATATCAAATTATGTACATCGTACTAGACGATCCTTCCATCATACATACGATCTTTGACGGCTGAATTAATTTTTTAGGATTTTTTTAATCCCTTTATTAAGCTTTCTCATAAGACTTTATAAGTCTTTTTGGCATTCATTGAGTTGATTTCTTTTGGAGAAAGCTTAAAGAGAGAGCCTTAAGCTAGAGAGAAAGGGTAAGGTTTGTGAGAAAGGAAGAAGTTCCTTGTGGGTTTTAAGGGAGTGGGAGAGAGAGTTCCACATGGTTGCTCCGGCAAACTTGAACCTGAGTTCCTCCATGTGTCAAGGTTTATCTTGAGGGAAGTTTTAGAAAGAGAATCTCTTTAGTGTCAAAGGACCCAGCTACTCCGCCGCATCGAGAAAGTTGAAAGGATTTGATATTCTCTGCCATCTCTAGGAGGGAGAAAAAGGATTAAAGATTCTATACCTGTGAAAGGATTATGGTCCTTTTCCGCACTGGGTTGGCGGAAGAGATTTTGTAAGGACTTCTCTGCTTAGTTGTGGGGGCTAAATGAGAGACACAATAGTGATAGTGTAATATGCGGAGAGGAGGATTCCAGGGAGAGGACGTAGGTCATGGTTTAACCGAACCACTATAAATCTGGTGTGCTCACTATAATTTTTACTTTATGCACTTTATTTTTTTTGTATTTTATTTAATATTATAATTGCCTAGTTGAAAATCTGTGATTGATAATACGTTGTATTGATTAGACTATTATCACCATCTTTATAAGTTTTAATAAGTGTACTAGCTTCTACATCAAGTGATAGTATTGCTTTCATCTTAGTGTGCCTTAGGGTTAGTTCATTGAGGTCTTATAACCTCATAAAACTTTCAAGAGCAAGGAGTTAAATGAAGCACAATATCTCTATTAGGTTGAGGAGGTGAAAGGTGGGAGATTCTTTAGAGTCTGTAAAGGTCATTCTCAACCTGCTCAAAGGAGAGGGGCTTCTCCATGTAGCTGTGCACTAAAGAAGAGTCACAATACTCAAAGAGGAGGACCTTTGGAGAATAGACGTAGGTCAATTCCACTTAGCCACTATAAATCAAGTATGTGTACCTTTATTTTTATCATTTATTTACTTTCTCGCAATTTATTTTACTACCCTCTAATTGAGTTTGGCCATCTTTGTGAAAGATCATTGGAGAATCAATCTTTGGTTAAAGTTCTATTTTCATATCAAATAGAAAATTTTAAAAATATATAATGTTATTGTTAAAAGTTTAAAAATAATAATAAGAAAAGAATTTACATTTGGTTTCATTTAAATTATTCAATCTCTTAAATGCTTCCACATATCAAGAATTTGATTTTCAACTCAAGATTTTTAAAAACCCAATTACCCCCCCCCCCCCCCCCCCCCCCCCCCCCCCTCTCCTTAGTGTTCCTTTTTCACCTCTGAAGTATGAGTGTACTTTCACTTCGATAAAAATTTATATTTCTTTTCTTAAAAAACTAGCATGAAAAGAATAGTAGAATACGAGAAAGTACTAGAATTTTTAAACTAATATAAATGCTTACATGAAGAGAATGGGATCAAATTAAAAGAAAAATATAACTAAACTAATTTAAAAAAGAAAAACTAGTATTCTAGCATTATTTTACATAATAATAATAGATATTTAAGAAAAATTAAATTATATAAATGGTTAGGATATGGCTAGGAAATGGCTAGTCAAATGGGCAAGTAAAGGTCTTCGAATAGCTCCAAATATAAGTTAGTGTCTTGCCAACTTGTTTTATTAAAATAAATTAATGAATCATTAAACATTCAATCTAAATCAAAAGTAGGTTATATATCCAATTAAATTAAATGTGCACAATCTAGTGAATCCAATGGAATAAAAGTCACATATCAATTTATTGATTATAAAAAAAAAATTTATCAAAAGAATAATTTTTATATTTATACTTATTTAAAAAATGGTAAATGTTCTTTAAAGAATTTAACATAATTAAGATATATCAAATCACATATATTTTTATGAGTTATCATTAGAATTTTAATTTAAAATTAGCACTTTAAGAACATTAAATAAAAGTTCAAGCATACATAATTATTACTTTTAATTACTATAATTAAGTATCTTTATATTATTTTTGTAGATTTGATGCTACATATGAAGCATTTAAGAATATTCAAATTTATTAACATGAAATTTAATTAATTAAAAAATTTATTAATATCTAATTTTAGCCTATAATTTTTAATTAATAGTATGCAAAACACCTATAAGACACTTTTTAATGTATGAAACCTTCGATATTAGGAGTGTACAATATATAGTCCATATAAACAGCCATCTTTCACATAAAGAAACCTAACTAAACTACTTAAAACACATATTAAAATATTTAACCATAAATTTTCTATCATTAAAATCATTATATAGTCCACGAGGCTCACAAAAAAAAAAAACAATTGAAATTATTTATAATAAAATTAAAATTTTATTGTGTATTCACCCCAAATAGAGAGTCAAATAGTAGTTGTTGATTGATCATCACGCAAATTGTTATGCTTTTTAGTGAGAAACAATATTGGAACTTATGAGTTAAATCTATCTACTTTTGAGTTTGTATATAATAGAACTATTTCTAGAATAAAATAGAAAACACTTTTCAAAGGTATTTAGGGCTTAGGGTTTATGTATATAAGTGAATAAGTATTAAAATATAGTAACTTCTAAATAATCATATAAGAAATATAAAGAAGGAGATAATATCTTAATTCAAATGATCCCAAAGCATCATCCCAGTAAATATAGTACTAAACTTCTTGCTAGAGCTTATGGCCCATTAAAAATTCTAAAGAAATTTAGATCAAATGTTGTATATCCATGAATTATCTTATGAAAAGTACATAAGTCCTATTTTTAGTATTGATGATATACTACCTTATTATTATTATTATTTTTGAATAAAGGATGCAATATGCATTAATAGGCTATACTACCTTATTAGGAAATTATTAAACCTCAATATTTGTAAGATAACTATAAAATAAGAGACAAGTCCAATCTTACAGGTTTCATATATCTCATAAGTTTTGAATATTGATAGAATCATTTCAAAAGAACTCTCCCCATCAATATGCGTGTCATTTAGTTTCTTTATTAGATTAAAAAAAAACAACATCCTTCTAAGGATAATTGGATGACCAAAGAAGTTGTAAAGAATCTTGCTCTACATCTTATTGATGGGTACATGGAATTTAACTCTATAGAGCAAAGTTCTTTGAGGTATAGTGGAGTTGATGAAGCACCATGAAAAAGGTCAAAGATAAGTCACAAACTAAGACTCTACATTGAGATTTGGGCCATTCTTCATGCATAACAATTTATGCAAGCCCATGAGTATCAAAATTTTCTTTACAATCATGGGAGGATAATTATTAAGCATAATTTAAGGTCTCTTGATGGGTAGGTGAGTCATAACAATTAGAGAAGAAAAAAATTTATATATTATTTTATTTAAGACCACACTACTTGCCTTAGCCAATCTAATTTTTTGTGTATTCAGAAGTTTTAAATTTTATTTTATTTATCTTATTTCATTTCCTTCATAACCTTTATCTTATTTCATTTCCTTCAAAAAATTTATATTAAGATAAGTCATAAATCCATGAAATTGTATTTTATATTAGCTTATAAGGCTTTCTAAAATTATTTAACCTTAAAATAGGGCTATAAATAAGATCTTACTTTTTTACTTCTTTATTCATTGAATAATAATTATTTTTGCTTATGTGAAAAGGCATGGTAGCCACTCTATTTTTTGTTGAAGCTTGGTGGCTGATCACTTAAGGCTTTGGTAAGTTTCTAGTTATCTTTTCTCATCCTTATTCCCCCTCTTTCTCAATGTAATTTTTATCTCCTCCACTTATCTTCAAGCCTTCTCTTAACCTCAAAAAACTTCCAACCTCTTAAAAAATCTCCTAAAATTTACCCACATCCTTCATAACCTTCCAAGGACTCAACACCTAAATAACCTAAAGATACCATACCCATAGTTCTAATATAGACACACAATTTTTGCTATAAGCAACTAGATTAAAAGTATCATAAATTCTTAACTATCAATCCAAAATACATAAAAATCATCATTAGTTTTATAATATCCTAAATATTTGATTTGAAGTTCTTCTTCTTCTTCTTCTTCTTCTTCTTAAAGGAAAATTTACCCTTATATAGCCTAAAAGTTTCAACACCAAATCTGTCTAAACATTGAATATTCATTTCACTAACACCAAAATAACCATTCAACCATCACCCTATTAGAACACCAATTAAGATATTATCTTCACCATAAAGATCCTATAACCACATCATAGAATCTATCACATTTTTTCTGGAGTCCTTTTAAGATAGTTGAGAAGATCATTAAAGAGAAAAAAAGCTTCAGTAGAATACTAATGAATAAAATAACAAAGATATTTCTTTGCATCCTTTCATAGAGGTAAAGAAGGATAAACAAAAGAAAAAAAGATAACTAAAGGGAAAGAGAATGCATAGCTATGCAAAGCTCTTATAGTATTTATACAAGAAATTGAAGAATAGGAAAGATAACAAAAAACACCCATCTCCACTACAAATTTTATATCATATTCTAAGAAAGATGTGGTAAATGAATTTAATTCTTAAATATTTTCAAATTCTTATGAAAAATTATTTTTGAATTCAATAATTTCAAAGATAAATATTATTTTAACAAAAATGAGGCAAAAGATTTGAAGAAAGAAAATGAATAACCTAAGCAAGATTTATATGTACTTGATAAAAAACTATCGCTTGCTCATCACTTGAATCTGAAAATAGAAATCTTTGGAATGAATATGATGTTGTATGTGCTCAATTAGATAGAATTAAAACTTTAAAAAATAATATAATCATTCTATAATTATTAGTAAATCATTGTTTATTTTATTATCATCCTATTTCATGTAATTACAATTTAATTAAATTCTCAATAATTAAAGATTTATTATTTGCTAATGATTCCACTTTTAAGTCACTACTTGCAAATATTAAGTCATTAAAACAGAGAAGACATTTATTTATGTTGACTTTAGGTCTTGGGATCAAGATGCTTATAATTTATGTGCCAAGATTAGTTTCTTAAAAAAAGCAAATGCTAGTTTTAAAAATTTCTTATGCTTCTACTAGTCAAAATTACAAATCTCAAGTGCATTATTAATAACATTCAATAAGATTTTGTTTTTCTTACTATTACATGCACTTATTGTGGTAGGCAAGATCATGTAGTGTATGTTCACTCTTTTAGGATATCCATGTAATTTAATGCTTCATCTACACATATCTAGGTTCATGAAGGCTCAATTATATTTTTAAAATGTTATTCAAATCAATAAGTATATCAAATTAGCTAAATGTTTTCATTAAATGGCTGAGGTGAGTTTACAAGTGATAGGGATAGCAGTAGCTAAGATCGACTACCTTGTTAAGTAATATCTCCACACAAAGAGATGGCTTATAAGCATTATAGGTTTAGCATTAGAATTTTCTTTTAAAAAAGAATTTTGCCTATAAATTCAATTTTTACAATGGAGGGGTAGCTTACTGAAAGGTGAAGAGATCCATATGAGAAGAGTTTGATGCCACTCTATGGAGAAAGAGGCTAACTAATTAAAAAGAAACTTTGCTAAAAAAGAGACCTCCATACAAATAGACATTAATAAATAAAAGAAACTACGATGATTTGTAAGCCTTTTTGGTGAGGGAGAATTCATCGTGTAGTTGAATAAATACAAGAGGATGGAGCGACAATGGATGAAAAACTATGATAACTGGTCTTACAAGGAGAAGAAGAACTTATAGCTGCTAGAGGCCTTCATGGAATCCTCTCTTATAAGGAGAAGCTCTCATAGAATTATTATGTTGGCATTGAATATTGCATAGGAATGTTGGTGGTTTGTATGAAACCACCATATAAATATCAAATATATGAACTTCTTCTATAATCTAATGATAAATGAATCATCAAATGGTGAGACAGATGGAGAATATTCTATAATCTATTATTTTATGAGTTTGTGGGGATTATACTCTCCTCTCTTTGTATTAAATTTATAAAATATTAATGCATGGCATGGATAGATGAATGCGTGAATGAAATAGAATATGCTTTGGGGCCAATTAATGCTTACGTTTACTATGATATATATTTTCTATTATATACACAAGTATACGTGTCAATCAAGTAATAAAGTAATTGAGAAAATGTTGATCCCACGGGTAGTGTTCTGCTATATTTCAATTAAACTACTACTATGTACGACGGATGCAAGATTTATATGCTAAATGAAACCCAAGGGTTTTGGATTATATCACTTACATAGAAAAAGAAAAAAAGATAAACGAGATAGCATATATTAAAAATAGTATGGAAAGATGTATGTAAAATAATAAAGTTTTTTTCTAATGAGACTCTTAAATTTTGATATGAATCAAAGAATATGTATCCCTAAATCTCTATTAAGCTTGTAGGGTGAAAAAGGAGGTTTATGGCCTTCCTATAATTTTAATATCTCCATAGAACCTAAAAGGTTTAACATCATATGTCTATGAATGCCAACATTCCATTCTAATACTCCTATTTGTTCAAATATTCTTCCATCAAGATAATATATCACACTATATATTAACTATACATATAGCCAATGTATGCATTAAATTAAGAATGAGAGATATTAAAAACATCAATAATTTTATTTAAAGTATAAGAGTCTATATTAGTACATTAAATATATTCATAATATTAGCCTAACATGATATAAATAGAGAGTAAATATATCTTCATTTCTTTCATAAGAGATAAGATATAGGAGAAAAGTAAGGTAAAATGTCACCAGAATAGTATAACTTTACCCTCCATGCTCCTTTCTCCTCCAAATATATGATTGCTCAAAATAATATAGGTTAAGATCTTTAAAGAAAGTATCTTGCTCTTCCATAGCCTCCCTTAGACTTGACTCTAAGAGGGTACTACAAAAAAGTATAACTCCACACTATTTTTGGCAAAACTCACCATAAACTTTACACTAAGAACTATTTATACTAAGTATAAAAATGGGCCCATGGGTTGTAGTGCTTGATATGGCAGCATCATGATGTTATAGAATGAACTAATGCCTTAGCATTGTTATGCTTCTCTGTTACGGTGCTATGCTGACTCGATGTATTTATTGGATGAACCGGTCTACAGTGCTACATTGACTCCGCTATGGTGTTGCGATGCTATGCTGACCCTAAGCAAATGTGAGAGTGATCAAGTAGAGGCTTTAGGACATGCTCATGAATCATATTTTGTATTTATTATATACAAGTTATACAAAAGAAAAGTATAAGTTTAAATGCAAGTTTATGTTATTCATATGAACAAGTGAAATCTCAAATTATTAATAGCAGAATTTCAAGATTGATCAAGCATATATTAATTACAAGTTCTTATGTTGTTCTTTATATGTTAAAGAATATGTGCATTTTATGTTTCATAAGTCATATTACAAGTTCATTAAATATTGTATACTGATAATCATGTCTAAAGTCAAGTTATGTTCCCAGAAAGCATTAATGATGTTAATGCCCTAATTCAAATAGTGTTTAAGTTTTACTTAAGTTTATTTTCAAGTTAACCTTGTACAATCATTTTATTACCTAAATTTAATTTAGAAACCTTAATGTTTACTCATTTAATGTTTAATTTAATTAAAGAATATTGAATAGTTTAGTAAGGTTCGGATGGCCTATTGAACAATGTGGTTTGCTCATTCTTTATGTTCATGTATTATTTTAAGGTAAGATAAAGATCTGGTTGAGTATATTTCTTTTAAATTTGGAATATTCGGTTGGCTCCGGTATATTATGTATTGAGGATGAGATGACTATGATTAGGTTTGACTTCTTCCCTTAAACCCTAGGGAATGACACATATGCTATATCAGTTAACTAGCAACTAGCTACTCATCAAGAGGTCATCCATGCACACATTATATATATATATATATATATATATATATATATATATATATATATATATATATATATATATATATATATATATATATATATATATATTGATGTATTCTCAAAAAATTATCTTGATCAAGCACGAATCTCGAGGCAAAATCTAACCGGAAGCATCAAAAATTAAAATCAAGAGCGTTCCAACTCCGATTTCAGCGAGCTTATAGTCAAACTGAGCGTCTCAGAAACATGAACCCAATGAAACCAAATTCAACCCAATCAGAGCCCAAATGGGTCCGAATCAAGGACCTGAAGCACTGTTATAAGGTTCAAACCACAATTTGAGTTACGAAACAGTCTCCGATTTTAACGAGCTTATACTCGAATCGAACGGCTCGACGAGACGAATCCAACGAACCCAAGAACGCTGAATTCTGACATCATTAAGGCCTCCAAATGTCCAATGAACGATGCATGATAGAAGGGTTCAATATCGGCCGTCCATTCGACCACTCCCTATTCGCCAATGATCTCACACCTATTTACAAGCCATGCCACTCCAAAAAAACTATAAATAGAGCCCTCATTCTTCACAAATGGACTCAAGCGAAGAGAGAGAAGAAGAAGGAAAGAAGAAGAGAAAGGGGAAAGGGAGAATCCTCTCCTCCTCGACCACCGCCGGAGCTCTTCCCGCCGCTTGAATACGCCGGAACTCTGCCAGATTTTCGGGAAACGATGGGATTCTACAAAACTTTGTAAATTTGCTTCAAGTTGTAATCTGATTGTCCCGATTTGTGGGACGAATCAGTTTTTTGTAATTTACAAAAACACTAGTGGAACTTTTCAACTGGGCGTGGCCCGTGGTTTTTTCCCTCTTCTGGGTTTTCTACGTAAAAATCCTGGTGTTCATTTTCTTTTTTGTTTGTGTGTTGAATATTCGTGCAACGCTCGGACGTGAATTTGTAAACTCTACCGCCGCGTATATTCTAGCCCGCAACACACACATATATATATATATATATATATATATATATATATATATATATATATATATATATATATATATATATATATATATATATATATATATATATATATATATATATATATATATATATATATATATATATATATATATGAGGAAGTAAAATAAAGCCAATCCATTAATAAAAGTCAATTAATCAATGCATTCAAATGATAATAGTTCTAATACAAGTTAATAAGAAAGGAAATATAAAAAAAACAGGAAAGGAAACTATCCAACCCACAAAAAATATAAATATAATAAATTACTACAAAATAATAAATATAAAAAAAGTCTACTACCGATAACCCTGCTTCTGAGCTGGTGGTCCACCAAACACTATTGTAGTATCTGTTGAAAAAGATAACAAATGAATTTGATAAATCAAACTCAATAAGTAACTACTATCTATCAAAGTATAAATGACAAAGAAGTGGGGCATGCAATATGAACAAGCAAAAGAGGGGATTAGTAACCTATAACACTATGTCAAAAACTATAGTGAGAAATGCGATGTTTTTTACAACATATCCTAATATGCCTGAATACATATGGCAAATAGCTATTGCTACCAAATAAATTCAAAGTTTACAACTACAAGACACTAGGTATCATTATACCTTTAAATGATCTATCAGTCATTTATTACTTCCAATTCATGTTGCTTATATATATATATATATATATATATATATATATATATATATATATATATATATATATATATATATATATATACGGCTTATCATATACCCATATCGGGAAGGCAAATACCACCCCATGAAAATCTAGTGATTTTTTATAGAGTCACTCTTGGGGCCCGTCGACCCCTACTAGCCAAAAATTAATAGGACTATACTAACATATGCATAATCACATGGTACAACTGTTGTTATAAATAATCAACAAGTTGTATGAAATTCAACATGAAAATTACAATTTCTATAACAAATATGATTTACAATATGAGAATCATATACTGAATTAAATAAATCTAATGTATATGAATTTAACCTTTGACAGCATAGACCATTTTAAATACTAAAATCTCGTGCATCAACAAATCAACATAATACTATTTCCATCACATGATGATTTCAATATGATCCATAAATATGTTTTTTGACATGACACAATAATAATAAATATTGAGAATAGAACCGGCAACATAAAATTCGTAAACCTATCACAACCAACAAGATTATAAGCCCTTAACAAAGAAGGGTATGTTTATCCTAAAATAAATAATAGTTACTTATAGTGTTCGCTACTAACTCCAGCCTCGAAAGTGCCTTGCTCATCTCCACAAAGCAACAATCCTATAAGTAGCAAAACAAAAATAAATTTAAGTACATTCATCGAGGCATAATGAAGAATATTTCAATCAACCTTAGTCATGCCATAAACATCAAAATTAATTATGAAATAATACAATCTAAACATATGTAAATAAGCTAGGGTTTGGTCAAATCGAACACCAACAAGCATAAAGCTTCTTCCTAAAGCAATCTAAACTAATAAAATAAAATAAAACTAAAATAAAATCTCCATTAAATTAAAAGTAATTAAATGAAGAAGGGAAACATGACTATACAACTTGATAAACATAAAAAGGAAAATAAAAGAGAGGGAGGAGTGAAAAGAAGATGAAGAAGATTACTATTGAAGGAGAAAGAGAAGATTGTGAAGATGATGCTTAGTGATTTTGTCAATCAATCAAACAACAGCTGCAAGAGGAGGAGGAGGGCCTTTCGGTGGCTGCTATGAGGGAGAAAAGAGGAAACAAATGATGTCCTAGATTCTAATTCGCCTTAAATAGTGTGTGTGTGTGTGTGTGTGTGAGAGAGAGAGAGAGAGAGAGAGAGAGAGAGAGAGAGAGAATGAGGCGGGAGAATCTGTCAAATATGGGAAGAAATTATGAATTGGAGGGAGAAACATCGGGCAAGGGAGGTTCATTCACGATTCAAGCAAAGGAGAGCAGAAGGAGGGTCGGCCGGCTTACGTGAGTGTGAGAAATCCCTGACCAAACCAATCCAGGTTGGGATATAACTTGAATGGGATCATTCTTTTCATTCTCCATGGGAACCTTCTCTGAGTGCCAACATGTTTCAAAGAGGATGAACTCCTTCAAATTTCCCATCTTTATAAGGTCTTCGATTATACCCTAAATATACCTACATGCCATGCCCATTATTGTTATAGAAGGTGCAATACTTATAGGTATCCCTTTAGTGAGCACTCACCTTTATGGGTGATGGGCACTTGTAGAACTCTTTACTTTGAATAGAGATCATGAGCTTGTTTGTAGATACACATAAGGAAGTGATGGTTGAATATTAGTGAGTAGAGTGAGTGCCTTCGTCCTTATATGGGATAGTGGGTTATGGTGCACCTCCACTCTCAAAGTGGGTAGTTTTTTGCTTCTAAGTGACACAACTAATAGGGGTGCTCGCTACTGACAAGCATGAAATTGGTCTTGTGGCATATAACCTCTTATCTACTATATGATTTCTTCGACAACACTTATCATACCAAGGAATTTGATGTTAATTGTGCCTAATGGTTCCTTCTTTGGGGTGATTGGTTGACGACATCCTTACCACATTATTATATTCTTTCATGTTAATGCAGCTATTAGCAAGCTCCAATGTTGTTCATAGTCAAGCTCTTAAGTATCCTTGAGTGTTTGCAAACTACATTATGAACATTCTATTAAATTCCAAATAATGAAGAGATCATACTTACTTGTAAGAAGAAATCTACCATAAGGAGAACTCCTAGAAAGTGATGAAAATAGCTAACACTTCAAGGCACCATCGATATCTATTAATGATGTCACCAACTCAAAGTATATTATATAGTCAATAGGGTATAACTTTCCTTGATAGGATTATACGCAAAGTATTTTGAATTTGATAGGAAACCTCACCTCTGTAATGTCCTGAGAAAACATGTTTGTCAACTTTAGGTCCCTCCTCATCACTTTCCTAAACAGAGAGTTATATCTTCATCACTGGTATGACTATGATGATAGTCAACATTTGGCGTAGATGTTAGTGCCCTTATCTCACATCTCATTCAATGAGTTGCCAAGTTTGATGATCTTTTTGAAGTCCATTCCCTTAACTCATCCATCTAAACTCACTTTAAGGCATCTTAGGAACAGTTTAGTGATTATTTTCCTACATCTCCATCAAGTCATGGTAAGTAGCATAATTTGGTTCTCAATATTCACTGAAGACTCCTGGTTTTGTTGCTCTTCACATTATGCCTATATTTTAGTCACTCGCATCACTCCATGCTCTCAATACATTAGATGATGTTAATCAAACTTTATCCATGGATAAATTACAATCCTATTATTAGGTTATAGGCATGTTAGAGCTGGGAAACCAAATGAGAAAAGTTAGTGAATATAGAGAATCAATGGAAAATTATATTATCTCATAAAATGTCCTAGTAACATCCAAAGATTTAAGAATCCAATAAAGGAGGGTTGAAAATATGTTTCAAAGGGCTACAATAAAGTCTAGACCTAGAGTGAAATGTAAGAAAAGTATATTATGGGACTATTACATACTACCACTAACATAATAATTGATTGAGTGATATATGCATGGAGATCTTATCTATGACGTGACCCCTCCTTTTTAAGCAAGTGTTAGTTTTTGAGGTTGAATAAATTAGATGAGTTTGTTTAATCTGGGTCGTAAGATGGGTTTGTGTTAATGAATCCCAAGAAATAAGGTGTGAGTTCTTATGAACAAATATCAAGTCTCCAAGAATGAGGGGAAAGTCCCATAAATGGTTTTAGCTGCAAGCTAGTCACAACTCTAGCTAGGTAAGTCAAAGTCATAAACTTTATAGATGTGTGTTTTATGTAGTTTAATTGAGGATATATGTGGTAGATAAACATACTTGATGGTGGATAGCTACTGTGAGTGTGTTGGTATGGTTGAGGCAAGTGATCCTCAAGATATGGATAGGTCTAAGAGAGTCCTTCGGAGGAGTTCGCTAGAAATTATTACCTCCTTGATTTGGTCTCCCATGATAAGCCTTTATGCTGTAACATTTGCAAAGCATATTGTTCATTTAACCATGAGCTGGTGCCAACTGTTGCCATGCTGGTCATGCTCCATTCGGGCAGAGTGCCCCCTTGGCCCTTGATCGGGTTTCTTAATGATAATCTCTTAAATACTTAGAGTTACTTATATACTTAAATGGGTATACACAAGTATTATCATTGAATAAATTTGGCTCTAACAAAAATCACATGGGAAAAAAAGTCAAATCTCTCTCTCTCTCTCTCTCTCTCTCTCTCTCTCTCTCTCTCTCTCTCTCTCTCTCTCTCTCTCTATATATATATATATATATATATATATAAAGCAATGTAGGGGATATTTGGTTGGCTGAAATAGAAATACAATGTATTTGAAATGCTTTAGAGTTATTTGGATGAGTATAAAATAAATGTGGAGAATTTTTTTTTTGTTTAAAGTAAAATGAATATAATGTAAAGTCCATAGATGACCAATAGTGGTGGCAGTCTACGACAGCAATGATGGTGGCCGACAAAGATGACAACCAATGGCAGCAGCCGACGGCGTGGCCAACGATGGTGGAGGCGGGTGGCATGGCCCACAGTATCGGCAATCAACAACAGTGGCGGCCTGCAATGGAGGCAGTGGCAACAGTAAAATTTTAGTGTACATAAAATCACCTAAATCAGATGAATTCTTTATATATAAAAAATATACTAGATTGTGAATTTCAAATACATCAAAAATATATCTTACATTTGATATACTTCAAATTAAAAATTAATATTCTTGAAAACCTTATATCTAAAATATTTTACAGGATCTTCAAACCAAAAAGGGCCTTAGTCCAATTTTAATTGGATTGAATTGGCCAGACCTGCGTTAAAGAAGTCAAGGTAAGAGTAGTAACCTCACCGCAGGTTCAAAAGACCAAAACGTCTGCTACTGTGATAAAAAGTAGTCAATTAAGAGTTTAGTAACCTCACCGCAGACTATACGGACCAAGCTCAGTGGATATCGATTCATGCCTTCCACACCACTCAGTCATCTTCTCCTGTACCTAACCCTACGCCGGCGACGATGTCCACCACCTTCTTCTCAGCCGCGGCCGCACTCTCTTCAGCCGCATCATCATCCCCTCCATCCACTCCGAAATCCAATCCCCACCAAAAGCCTCTTACCTACAAACCTCAATTGCCCCAATTAGCCGCCTCCCTAATCCCCCTCGCCGCCGCTGCATCGATCGCCCTCTCCCCACTGCCGCTTTCGCTCGCCTCCGACTCCCCCTTCCACATATACTACGGCACAGCGGCAAGCGCAGCTAACTATGGCGGATACGGCGGCAACGCGAGCAAACAGGACACAGCAGAGTACATCTACGAAGTTCCCGACGGATGGAAAGAACGTCTTGTCTCCAAAGTCGAGAAGGGAACCAATGGAACTGACAGCGAGTTCTTTCAACCCTAGAAAACGCAAAACGCAGCGAGCGCGAGTACCTCACATTTTTATCAGACATCCGCGGTTTAGCTCCCGTCGATGCTGTGCTCAACAACCTCGCGCTCTCCGACGTTGCGCTTCAAGATCAGATCGCTAGCGCGGACAGCGTGCGGTCGGAGGAGCGGCGGGATGGTAATGGGCAGATTTATTATGCATATGAGATTGATGGAGTTGGAAAGCATAGTCTGATCACGGTGACGTGCAAGAGGAATAAACTGTATGCGCATTTTGTGAGTGCTCCGGCGGCGGAGTGGAGCAGGGATGAGATTATGCTTAGGCGGCTTCACGAATCGTTCAAGACCATTGATCCGCAGGCCTCTTCCTCGTCTCCTTCATCTTAGGTTTTTTATTGTCTATCAAAGTTGGTTTTTGATGAATCGAATATAAGTTTTGTGATGTATCGATGAGGATTGTGGCTATTCTAATAACAAATCAGTTATCTTGTTTGTCATTTTTAATTGATAGATTGCAGTATTAGGTTTTACATGTCTTTGTCACTTTGTGTGAAACATAATTTAGGGGCTCTGGTTCTTATTTACAGGCTTCCATAACGCTGCTTATTTCCTAGGAGGAAAAACACAAGTTATGCTGTTTAGGGTTGAGGACAGCAACACTTGTTAAAGGAAAACATTGGGGACAGGTTAGTTTGTCAAGGTGAATTTTAAAGTTATTTTGGGATAAATATAATATATTTTAAATTTATATTAAATTTATTTTAATACTACTAGGCTATAAAAAATTCATTTAATCAAGCATAATTTTTTATGCAATTTGGAATGGGATACTTCTGAAATTAAATTTAAGTTTATTTGGATTTGGATTTCAAAAAATTTATAGGCAAATATATCTCAACGTGATGAATCTAATGAAATCTATTGACTAAAAATGAGTTCAAATCAAGCATTTGAAATGTTCTTGAAATTTTTGAGAAATTTATTAAGGATCAAATATTCCTTGGCTTTTTTCATATTTATAGTCAAACAATAATGCATTTCTGGATCCAATGAGTTCAAGATTATTAAATTTTGAATTCATTAAGATATTTAAATGTTTTAAAAAATATTTATAATAAAATAATCAACACAAATCGCCTGTTAAAGTTTTCTGAAATTTTTGTTAAATTGTTCAAAATGCCATTATCAAAAGTTTATAAATAAACTTTTCACCTTCACATGATGGAGATCCTCACTTGAGATTGGAGAGCTTGTATTTATTAAGAATTCTAAAATTATTTTTCTTAGAAGATGATATTCAAGAAAGGTGGATGAGATATTTTGCTAAACTTTTTAATGAAGAATGTGAAAATATGATTAACTTTAGTGACTTTATCACCCTAAATGAAAATAAAGATTTTTGTTTTTATCGGCATATAAGTAAAACTGAAGTTAGAGAGGCTTCGAAGAAAATGAAGTGTGAAAAAGCTGTTGGACCAAATGATATTCCAATAGAGATGTGGAAATGCTTAGGAGATGAAGGAATTTCTTGGCTTACCAAACTTTTTAATACTATTTTGAAGACTAAAAAGATGTTAGATCAGTGAAGAATGAGTATGTTAATTCCTATTTTTAAGAATAAAAATGTTGCACAGGAGTGAGCAAATTATAGAGGAATTAAGTTAATGTGTCATACTTTAAAACTATGGGGGGAGTTATGGAGTATAGGTTGCGGGATGATACTAATATTTCTCTAAATAAAATTGGATTCATGCCGGGTAGGTCTACTATGGAAGCCATATATTTATTGAGAGGTATGATGGAGAAATATAAAGAGAATAAGAAGGATCTATATATGATATTTATTGATTTTGAGAAAGCATATGATAAAGTTCTAAAAGAAGTGATATGGAGAGTTCTTGAAAAGAAATGAGTTAAAAACGCTTATATTCAAATCATTAAAGATACGTATGCAGGAGCTATAACTTGTGTTCAAACACAAGGTGGTTTGACCAAGTATTTTCCTATTTCGGTTGGATTACATCAAGGATTAGCCTTAAGTCCATATCTTTTTGCTTTAGTCATGGATGTTCTCACTAGACATTTGCAAGAGGATTTACCTTGGTGTATGCTTTTTTATGATGATATTCTTCTTGTTGATAAAACTAGAGAGGGAGTTGAAGGTAAACTTGAATTAAGGAGGTAAACCTTAGAGTTTAAAGGGTTTCGCTTGAGTAGATCTATAACTAAATATATGGAGTGTAATTTTAGTAGCAATAGACCTAGTGAGGGGATTGTGACTTCGGGCGCAAGATGATGAAATAGATGGGGATATTATCAGCAAAATTCAAGTTGGATGGTTAAAGTGGAGGAATGCATCGAGCTTATTGTGCGATAGAAAAGTCTCCCTCAAACTTAAGGGAAAATTCTATAAGATGGTGGTGAGACCTACAATGCTTTATTGTGCTGAATGTTGGCCATTAAAAGAGAAGCATAATACTAAGTTAAGTGTTGCAGAGATGAAGATGCTTACGTGGATGAGTGGCTTGACCTTTAGAGATAGGATACGAAATGAGCATTTATGCGAAAAGCCCGGAGTAGCTCCAATGGAAGATAAGATTAGAGAGAATCGCCTTAGATGGTTTGGTCACATTAAACGGAGGCATTCTGATGACTCGATTAGGAAGTTGAGGTATTAGATTTGACTTATATTAAGAAAGATTGAGGTAGACCTAAAAAGACTTAATTAGAAAATATTAGAAATAGTATTTCTTTATTCAATTTAAATGAGAATTTAACTTTTAACTGAACACAATGACAAAAAAAAAAAACATATTTGTCATATAGCCGATCCATATGAGGAGACAAAAGCTCCATGCTGTTATTTTATAATTACACATCGGTCACAAGTAATTCTCGTGATGAGCACGTGTACGAGCACGGGCCGCGCTGCTCCTTATCTAAAACTAGAAAACGAAGATTACCCGCCACACAGCAACTAATTTCGCATCGATGGTAACAGTCTCCACTTCTCTTCTGTTCACCGGACCCAAAACCTTAGCTTTTCAGCACTCAGGTGGTTTCATCCATGCCGATTCCCGGCGATCTATCGCTACAGCGACATCTAGGGTTACGCCGCGCAAGTCCAATTCATCGTTGTCCTTCTTCGCCTCAGCCATGGCGGCTGCGCCACAAGCGCCAGTCGATACCGAGGAGAAGAAAGAGAGCGATAAGTTTATTGAGGAGATGGTCGTACTTCCGACTAACGAATCGTCGGAGAAGCTCCTCTGCATCCGACATACGGTGGGACTGCTACTCTCAATTTGTTCTTTTATTCTCAGTTCCTGATTTCTTAGATAGTTTTTTTAATTTTGCCCCCTTTGTTTTGATAATCACTGTTCATCTGAGTCACTTTTAGGGGCTGTTTGGTAGCACCTAGGTTTTCATTTAAGTTGAATTTCGTAAATGCTCTTGATGCGTCATACAAAATTAGCTTGATCAGGCACGAATCTCGAGGCAAAAACTAGTTGGAGACTTCAAAAATTAAATCCAGGAGCATCCGAACTCCGATTTCAACGATCTTACAGTCAAACTGAGCGTCTCGGAAATATGAACCCAACAACACCAAGATCGACCCAATCCGAGCCCAAATAAGTCCGAATCAAGAGTTCAAAGCGCTGTCGGAAGGTTCAAACCGCAATTTGAGTTACCAAACGGTCTCCGATTTTGACGAGCTTATACTCGAATCGAACGACTTGACGAGACGAATCCAACGAGCCCAAGATCACTAAATTCTGACATCATTAAGGCCTCCAATTGTCCAACGAACGGTGCACGATCGTAGGATTCAATATCGGCCGTCCATTTGACCACTCCCTATTCGCCCTTGATCTCACACCTATTTACGGACCATGCCACTCCAGAAAATCTATAAATAGAGTCCTCATTCTTCACAAGAGAGTATCTAAGCAAGAGAGAGAAGAAGAGAAGAGAAGGAGGAAGAGAAGGAAGGAGTTCCTCCTCGACAGCTGCCGGACCACCGCCGGACCACCGCAGAACCTCGCCGGACACCGCCGGACCACCGCAGGAATCTCGCCGGACCACCGCCGGACCACCGCAGGAATCTTGTCGGACCACCGCCGGACGACCGCAGGAACCTCGCCGGACCACCACAGGACTTCGCCGGACCACCACCTTAAGGCCCGACGTTCAGTCCCTACGTCCTTCCAAAGACCCGACGTCTCATTTAAGGCCCGACACCCAGTCCCTACTTCCTGCCAAAGACCCGACGTCTTGTTCAAGGCCCAACATTCAGCCCCTACGTTCTGCTGAAGACCCGACGTCCTACTCAGGGCCCGACATTCGGTCCCTACGTCCTACCGAGGACTCGACGTCTTACTTAAGTAATTAATTGTAATCTGTTCCCCCCTGGAGGTGATCCAGTCCTTTGTAACCAATTCAAAATATAGTGGAATCATTTTCAACTGGGCTAGGCCTCGTGGTTTTTTCCCTTTTAAGGGTTTTCCACGTAAAAAATCTTGTGTTCTCTGTGTGTGCTAGTTATACGCACAACGCTAAGACGTAGAATCAAATCTCTATCGCCGCGTAATTTCTAGCCCGCAACAGCTCTAAATTAGGATTTTGTAAATGGGGGGGGGGGACTTAAATCCTTAAAATTGTTTGGTAACATTTATGATAAATCTTGTGTAACTATTTGGCTATTCAATTCATGATTTAAAGCGGTTAAGAGATTTGACATACATTTCTTGAATAATTAAAATACAACAACAGACGTTAAAATAAAATACAACAAAGTTTGGATAAAAATACAACAATAACATAAATTTAAGATTAGTTTACTCATTTTAAATAATCTTCTATTTAATTAATATAAATTGTTTTTAGAATAATCTATATTTGTAAGAAATTAATTGTGAAATAGTTGTAATACCTAAGTCCCCGAAATAGACTATTTAAAACATACATAATCTAATCAACAAATGGATTATTTATTAATTAATAATTTATTAAGTTAATTATCTCATCATTTCTATTTAGATAAATTAATTAAAAATAGTTTAAATTATTTAAATTATTATTTTTTATAACTAATGTATATATATCTATCTTTTTTAACTAAACATTTATATTTATAGAAAATTAAAAAATTTATCAAATTGAAATAAAATTATAATTAGCCTAATCTAATATTTTTATTAATTATTAATTAGTTAATTAATTAAATATAATAATTTTCATTAAAATAGCTTATAAATAATATTAATTTACATAAATTAATGTCTTATTAATTCATAAATATTAATTATTAAGATTAGTTTGCTCTTTTTAAATAATTTTTCTAAATGGGATCCTTTCTTTCCATAGCCTACGCCCTACGATTTGCTTTTCCCATTTATTTCTTCTCTTCAACTCCTTTGTCGCTGTTCGACTTCCCTCCTTGAAGACATTCTCTTCCTGTTGGATCGGAAGTTATGACATTTTGATTGGAAGCAACGATGGGAGCTCGCTCGCTGTGAAGTTAACTTTCTCCCTTTTGTGATCTTCCTCGGCCAAATCCTGTAAATTTGCCAAATCAAAGGATTTCAGAAATCCAGGGTTTACCACGAAAAGGGTTAATTTTTCCTCTACGGCGGCTTTCATTTACCGTGAAATTTGGTTTTGCATTTTAGACCGTTTAGCTGGATTTCTGTCAAATCTGCCTTAAATCCGGCATAAATCCTGCTACAAAATAGCCCCTTAAGGTTTTGAAATGCCGCAAAAAAGTTTTCTTATTTTTGATGTTGTCAATATAGCAACAAGCTTATTGAGCTCATCCATTGAATATAATTTTATAATATTTCATATGAGCTTCATAAAATTTTAATTACATGACTTGATTAAAAAGAGAAGTCTTAAGAGCATAATTATTTTTAAAGGGCGCGTGCTTCATTAGAGAATTTTGGATTAGGCTAGCTAGCAAGTGTAATGAATTGAATCCAAAGAGGTTTTATTTGGTTGCTTGCTTATAGAAAACATATTTTAGAAAATGATTTCATTTCACTAATTTTATGTGGCAAATTAAAATCGTTGAATTTGGCAATTTTGAGAGGGGCTTTATGCAGTTTTCTCGGTGAAGGATTTTTTGAGAAGCTAGATGTTGGAGTATAAAGGGCTGATCATTGAGAGTGATAATGCCAATGTTATCAAGTTCATTCAAGACTCTCTAAAGAAGAACAAGTGGCAAGTTGATAGATGGCCGACTAAGGATTTGTGTTTCCTAAATGATTTCAATAAAGTCGTTTTCCTCTATGCTTATAGAGGTTGTAATAAAGTAGCTAATTGTTGTGCTACTATGGCATTGGAGAGGAGTTTCTTTTTTGATAGTTTTTCCTTTCATAGCATTCCTTCCTTGTTGTTAAATTTACTCAAGGAGGAATGTGATCCGTTTTTTACTTGTAATTAGTTCTTGTTTTGTTTCTAATGCAATTTGATGCACTTTTTCAAAAAAAAAAAAAAAAAAGAGAGGGGCTTTATGAAGCTTAAAGTTATTGTTGATTTTTGGCTTACTCCCAATTTTTGAATACAAAATTTTCCATGAAAAATTAGCCAAACCCTATGGAAAAATATCTAATTAACTTGAGAATTGAGAAAAGAGAGACGAATTAAATTTTCTCTTGTCTGAGTGCGGCTTGCGCTCGAAGTTCTTCTAATAGGTTGATGGCTTCCCATATGCCTTCTAAATTGGATACTTCCCATTTGTTGGATTTGATGATCGTGTCGTGAGTTGTAATTATCATCCTATGGCTTGGCAATTCAAGCTCTATTTAGAGTACAACCCCAGTATTGTGTGAGGCTGAGAAGAGTGTGTGCCTTCTGGTGGTTAACGAAGTTGTTCTGAGGGCCCATAATATGGAAGGAAGTAGTTATGCCCATTTTTCTTTGGCGCCTTCACATGTTTTCTTGAGGAGGTTGAGTATGAGCTTGTTGGCGGCTTTAACATGTCCGTTAGTTTGAGGATGATGAATAGATGTGAACTTGAGGCCTCTTGGATGTTGCATAATTCTTTGAGGCTTTGATCAGAGAATTATGATTCGTTATCTGTAATGATATCGAAGGGAACTCCATGTCGGCAAATAATCAAACTACAGTGGAAGTTATGCGGGCAAGTGCTTTGGCTTCAAGCCATTTGGTGAAGTAGTTGATCATAACTTAGATGAATCTTCTTTGATCTATTAATGGCGGGAACGGGGTTCATCCGCACATGGCGAGCAACTAGGGACTTGTGATCGAGTGCAGCTTGTAGGAATGTTGCATCTACATTGGAGCAAACTTTTGATATTGTATGCATTTTTTAGAATATTCCTTAGCGTCCTTTCTTAAAGTAGGCCAAAAGTATCCTTTTTTAAGGATCCAGTGGGCAAGAGTGGGTCTGTTGGAGTGGCTTCTGCATTCGCTTGAATAGATTTCAGTAGTAAAGTTTCCTTTTGATCTTCATGTACACATTTGAGATTGAGTGAGGATGTGGACCTCCTGAATAGATGGTTTTTTTGAGTAGCAGGTAGTTGATTGCCTTGACTTTAAATCGACGGGTTCGCCAACCTCGGCATCGATTGATTCATTCTTCAGATACTTGATGTAAGGATACATCCAACTCATTGGACATGGAGCTGAGGGGTCCGCTTCTGCTTGTGCTATTTCTTCTTCCATGATTGCATATATAGAGACTCGTATTCCTGGTTCTCCATCAATATTTCCTTGCTTGGAAAGAAGGTTGATGAGTTGATTCTGGCTTCTGGGAATTTGAGTGGTTTTTAAATACTCAAATTCGCTAATTTTAATTTTGACTTTGAACAAGTATCTAGAGAGCAATTCTTCTGCGACCTCTTATTTTCCATTGATATGGTTCAGCATGTGTTGCGAGTTTGAGTAGACTTCTAGACGAATGATGCCCAACCCTTAAGCAAATCACAATCTCGTGAGTAAAGCTTCATATTCGGTTTGAATGTTGGTGACTTGGAATTTGAAATTGATAGATTGGGCGATGAAAACTCTGGTAGGGCATTTTAGAATAATGTCTACACAATCTCCCTGCTTGCTTGATGCGTCCTCTATGTCCAACGTCTAGCAAGGTTGGGTTGTCGTCTCTAAGGTCGTGCTTTGGTTGGTGCAATCTACGAGAAAGTCGATAAATGGTTGAGCCTTGATAGCTATCCTTAGGGTGTATGTGATGAATAATTCACTGAGTTCAATATACCATTTGAGTAATCGACCCAAGTGGTCAGGCTTGACGAGAAGTACCTTGAGAGGATGATCAGTTACCACCTAAAAAGAATGGTTCTGAAAGCAGGGTCGCAGTCTTCTAGTTGAGTTGACTAGTGCCATGTAAGTCTTTCTATGATGGGGCGTCTTTGCTCCACATTCGGAGCATGCGGCTCACATAGTAGATGGGTCATTGATTCTCTCTTTCTTCCTTGATGAGTACTGAACTGATGGTGTCATTGATTCTTTTCTTCTTCCCTCAGCCAGGTGAAAATTTGTTGCTATACCTCAAAGCATGCAACTCACGTGGTAGATGGGTTATTGATTCTTTCCTCCGAGGTTTATCATCAAATTTTCGCCTAGCCGAGGTCTTTGAAGAATTGGCGGAAGAGTGAGGAGACTTTTCTATTGTTGGAAGTTGGCATTGCAGTCATATCCCCAAGATAATTTCTGTGCTTTTCTAAGAGTTTTGAAGAAGGGGGCGCATCTCTTTCTCTCTCTCTCTCTCTCTCTCTCTCTCGATGAACAGTAGTGTCTGGCAATCTGACCTGACCTATAAGTTGCTAGACTTCTTTGGCGGTTCTGCGCGTCTTCATGTTGAGTATGGCTTGTAGTTTATCGTGATTGATTTTGATTCTATCAGGTGTGAGAACGAACCATAAGAATTTCCATGCACCAGCTCTGAAGTTGCATTTAAGTGGATACAATCTCAGTTTGTACTTTTTGGGAGTGAGGAATGTCTCTTGTAGGTCTTTGATATGCTGATCCAGAGATTTACTCTTGACTAGCAGGCCATCCACATATACTTCGATATTTCTATCCTTCTATTTCTTGGAAACCTTTTCTATCACTCTGGTAGGTGGCTCCAACATTTTTCAATCCAAAAGACATAATCTTGTAGCAGTATAGGCCTTCTGTTGTGATGAACACTTTTTTCTTGCAATCTTTAGGATGTATCTTGATCTGATGGTAGCCTGAGAAGACATCTAGGAATCTCATAATAGGATCTCCCGCCGATGAGTAGACTAGGGCGTCATTCCTTGGCAACGAGTAGCCATCCTTATGGCATGTTGAGTTTAAATTAGTTAAGTCCACACATTATTCTTTTGCCGGTCGATTTCTGAACCATCACCTATGTTCGAAATCTAATCAGGATATTTGACTTCTCTGATGAAATTGGTGGTGAGTAGTTCTACTTGTCGAATGGGTCTGATGAGTAAAGCAGCGATCTTTTTGATCCTTGATGGGGCGAGAGTATCTCTATGCATTTAGTTGATGGCATATAATTTCTTTGTTCATGCCTAGTATGCCTGCAGCTGTCCGTGCGAATATTTTTAGATGGATGCTGAGAGTTTGTACCAACTTTTCACGTTGTTCTCTGCTGAAGGATGTGATGATTTGGAAAGATTTTCTTGGTTCATTTCTCGCTGTGGGTTCTTTTTTAAAGGCTTTGGTTGTCTCGAGGCCTAGGCCTCACTAAAATTCCTAGATGCGCCAAGAGAGGGGGTGAATTGCGAAAATCTTGTGGCAATACAAAATCCTAAACAGGAGTTCTAAAAGTTTTTTCTTATGTTTTTAAATTTTTTGACAAAAATTTAACTAACGCGGAAGTGAATACTTGAACACAAATAGCAATAATGGATTCCACAGAGAATTTCACCAAGCAGTTATAATGAAAATCAAATGCAAGTAAAAGTAAAAAGCGGTAAGGGAAAGATCACACCAGAGATTTATAGTGGTTCGGTCACTTGACCTACATCCACTCCTCGGAGTCCTCCACTCCGGGAATTTCACTGCAAAACTATAGTTCTCCTTTTGCCCCCTCGGCAAGGAGGAGAAGCCCTCACACACCTTCTCATTTTTCTCCCTCCTGGAGTAGGCAGAGAACCTTAGAGAACACGGATGTTGAAGAGTCTCCCCCTCAGAGAGCCTCCCAAGATCTTCACGGGCCACAGGAGGAATAAAGTGCAGCAAGAACGGAGCAACCATGTGATCTCCCTCACACTACTTCTCCCTCACCAAGCTCACCCTCTTATTCCTCTCTCAAACCCTAAATCTTCTCAAGAGCTATCTCCCAAGGATTCACTCTCTACTCATGTTCCTCTCTCTTAGTCACACATTAAAAACATTACTTTTTGATACTTAAAACGGGCTTCAAAAACCCTGAAATTTTTTAAATTAGTCGTTACTATCGTACAGTACGATTCCATATCGTACAGTACGATTAGTATAAATGAGCTTCGTCCTGGTACGAGGGTTTATGAACAGTTCAAAAAACAATTGTACAGTACGATATAAACTCGTACCGTATGATCCTCAACTCTTATGTTCGTACAGGACGATATCCGGGACGATCAAAATTTATCTTTGTACATCGTAGGGTACGACCTACTTCGTACAGTACGAATAGTCAAATTCAAGGGATCGTCCAGGACAAAGTCCGGGACGATCAAAACTCGTCTTTGTACATCGTAGGGTACGATACACTTCGTGCAGTGCGATTAGACAAAAATCAAGGGATCATCCAGGACGAACTCCGGGACGATAAAAAATAGTCTCGATTCATCGTATAGTATGAATGGGTTCGTACAGTACGATGAGCAATCAAAGATTAATCCTTGATTTATTCCACCAATCACGTGTTAATTTAAGTATTCAAAATAAATCGTACAATATGAATTGCTTCGTACAGTACGAACGACTAATAAAACTTACTTAAATTAATCTGACGGCTAGAGTTTTGGATTAATAACACATCATACAGTACGTTACAAATCGTACAGTATGACCTGTTCACAGAAAGACGTTCTAACCAGATCAGATCGTACAATACGACATAAATTCGTATAGTACGATCAACATAGAAAAAAATCTATATTTTTCTTTTAAAACCCTCTTCCCTGTGTGTGTGCATGGTTGCTCAGATTTATATGCAGTTTGTGACCAGACTCAAGAAAAGAGAAAATAAAATAAATTAAAAATTATAATGTTACAGACTCACACTCCTACTCTACCCAGTCTTGAGTCTTCTTATTGTCCTGAGTAACTTGTGATCTTCCTGAAATGTTAGTACTCATAGACAATAATAGAAATAAAAGATATTCAATGAATAGTAGTTCAGACAACATTATTTGTCATCATCAAAATCTCAAATTCGGGGTCATGGATTGCAACAATCTTCCTCTTTTTAATGATGTCAAATAATGTTTGTTATAGGCAAGTTTGTAAGGCATTTTTTTTATTAATTAATAACAACATGAAATAAACAAGAAGAAAAAAAAGAGATGCATTTCATTGAAACATCTGGAAACAAAAGCATAAGCAAACTACAACAGCAAGACAACAAACAACAACAGACTGAACTAACCCCAAACCTTCGCATGTCATCATCATGTTGCTGATGCTGTTCTTGTATGTGTGTGTCAAGACGACTCTGAAGTTGGTCGAAGCGTTCGACCAAATCATCGTGAGGGTAGGCTGGTGCAGGTGCTCGTGGTGTTGCATGCCGTCGTGGTCGAGCAGGAGCTGCTTCTAGGGCAGCTTCTCATTCTTCATCATCAAAATCAGGTTCTTCAGGCTCTTGCCCCCGATAAAAGAGAATACGGAAATATGCATCCGTATAAAAGATTGGTAAATTATCAGGTTCATCAGGATAGGTTAATTGGTATTTATGTTGAAGGATGTATCTTATATGGTGGCCAAGGGCTAGATTTTGTTTCCTGCGGGTAGTAGGGTGGCGAACTAAAGTCATATTTTGGATATAGTCAATAACTAAATCTGCTTCATCAAATTTTGTGTTTAACATTATAAGGTATGTAGCGACTGATAAGTTCGGGGTCATGCGGATTCGGTCGCCTGCTTTGGGTATGATCGAAGTGCGAAGGACGTACTGAATAATTCGAGCATTCGGTTTAAGGATTGAACAAGAGGCTGCTGTTGATAGAAGGCTACATTCCTAAGGACATGATTGACATCACTTTAGTCGAATTCATTTGTGAGAAAGGAACGAGTCCTAGGCCCTTCAGTGGACAGCCCAATGTATTGGGCGATGTCAGTCTTAGTAATTTCTATGTGTTGGCTGTAGACAAAAGAGTGGAAGGTCGTATTGTCGACAGTGTAGGTAAGGTTGGCTAGAAATTCAAATAAGAGTTCTGAGTTGTAGGGGAAAGCCAAGGTAAGGAGAATTTGAAAAGTGGTGGAAGCGAAGAGGTTTATTACCTCGAAATTTAAAACTGCCTGATTGAGCATCCGGGACGGTGTAATCTTATAGGCCTTGAACTTGTGAAAAGAGTCTTCATTTTCAACATTTAGGAAATGATTGTTGTGACGGCAAGATGAAGATGAGCTTCTAACTACTAGACGACCTCGTTTGCTAGAACTCGACATTTTTGGAAAGACAAGCAGATTAAGTGATTGTGAGTGAAATAATTTGCTAATGAAGCCAATTTATAGAATTTTTTAGACATCATACAGTACGATCTAATATCGTACAGTACGATGGGGGAATTGTGATGTCTGAACGAGCATGTACAAAAAGGCGGTCAAATCATACAGATGATGGGTATCGTACAGTACGATCAGAAGAATTTCAATCGTACCGAGGGTCGTCGGTACGACTCTTGATGAAAAGTTTAGTACAGTACAAACAGGTGGATCGTACAGTGCGAACTGCAATTATATCGTACCAGCCACCTTTAAGTCGTACTCATCCATTTCGCTAACGTGGATCGTACAATATGAAGAGGAGATATCATACCCCACGATGATCAATTATGTCATACAAAACGAATTGAATGACTGCCACCTGTATCATATAGTATGAAGAGATCGTACAGTACGATTAACAGAGGAGAATTTGGTAACTGGGTTGTGATTTGTGTAGATTTAGATATATCGTACAGTACGATATTGGATTGTACAGTACAATAAAGAAAGTGTCAATTGTCGAGGTTTTGTGTAGTGAGTGTGTGATGACCAGGAACAACCTTAGAAGTAAAAGAATTTTTTTTTGGTTTTTTTTTGTTTTTTGTTTTGTTTTATGCATTAATGTCTATGACACCTAGTCTCGTCCTCAAAGTGCTAAAGGTGTTAAAATCTAATGGTTTCATGAATATATCTGCCAATTGATCTCCTGTAACGATGTGATGCAATTCTATATCTCTTTTAGCCATATGATCTCTTATGAAATGGTGTCTAATGTCTATATGTTTTGTTCGAGAGTGTTGAATTAGATTTTTAGAGATGTATATTGCACTTGTGTTGTCGCACATGATTGAGATGGTTCCTACAGGTAATCTAAGATCAAGAATATGTTGTTTCAACCATAGTACTTGTGCAACACAGCTTCTTACTGCAATATACTCTACCTCGGCTGTGGAGAGGGCTACCAAATTTTGCTTCCTACTAGACCAAGAAACTAGCGATTGTCCTATGAATTGGTAGGTACCAGAGGTGCTTTTTCTATCTACCCTACATCCAGCGAAATCAGAATCTGAGTACCCTAAGATTTCAAAGAAAGTGTTGTGCCTAGGATACCAAATTCCTAAGTTCGAGGTGCCTAATAGATATCTAAGAATTCTCTTGACCATAGTTAGGTGAGACTCTTTAAGATAAGCTTGAAAATAGGCATATACTAAACATTATGTCCGGTCTACTAGCAGTCAGGTAGAGGGGAGATCCAATCATTCATCTATATTTTTTCTGGTCTACTGATTTTTCATTAGGGTCTTTGTTCATTTGAATCGAGGAGCTCATTGGCGTGTTCATGGGCTTAGTGCTTTCCATTTCATATTTTTTTAGAACCTCCTTAATGTATTTTGTTTGGCTAAGGAAAATTTTATTATCCATTTGTTTCACATTAAAGCCAAGAAAATAATTAAGCTCTCCCATCATGCTCATTTCGAACTTATTACTCATTGTTTTTAAGAATTCATCACATAAAATTTTGTCTGAAGATCTAAATAAAATGTCATCCACATAAATCTGAACAATGAGAATTTCTTCTTTAACTTTTTGTAAAAAGAGTGTAGTGTCCACATTACTCTTTACAAATCCTCTATCCAATAAGAATGAGCTAAGTCTTTCGTACCAGGCTCTAGGTGCTTGCTTTAATTTTTAAAATATCTTTTTTAATTTGAATACATGGTTTGAAAATTGTGAGCTCTCAAATCCGGGGGGGTTGCTCAACATAGACATCCTTCTTGATTACCCAGTTCAAAAAAACACTCTTTACTTCCATTTGATATAGTTTGAAGTTCTTGAAGCAAGCAAAAGCTAAGAGCACTCTAATGGCCTCTAGTCTAGCCACTAGGGCAAATGTTTCTTCAAAGTCTATTCCCTCAATTTGGTTGTATCCCTTAGTTACTAGTCTGGCTTTATTTCTTATTATTGTTCCTAAATCATTCACCTTATTTTTAAAGACCCATTTTGTTCCAACTACACTCTATTCTTAAGGTCTCTTGATTAATTCCCAAACATCATTCCTAGTGAATTGGTTCAGTTCTTCTTGCATTGCCAGAATTCAGAATTCATCTCCTAAGGCTTGATTTATACTGGTGGGTTCTATCATAAATATGAATGTCGAGTGACTAACCTCCTTCCTAAGTCCATGCTTAGTTCTTATACCTTATGACGGGTCTTCTAAAATTAACTCTTTAGGATGACTTGAAGAATATCTCAATTATCTAGGCAAATCTTCTTGAGGTTCTACCCTTTCTCCTATGGTTATAGTTTCTACTTCTTGAATTGCCTCTATTTCATATTCTTCAATTTTAGATTCAGAGGGTTTATCTGATTCATCAAATACTACATGGATGAACTCTTATACTACTAAGGTTCTCTTATTAAAGATTCTATATGCCTTACCACAGATAAATAACCTAAGAAGACACCCTCATCAGACTTGGGATCAAATTTTCCTAAGGGAAGTTTACATTATTCAAGATGAAGCACTTGCAACCAAAGACATGTAAGTGTGAGAGTTCGGTGTCTGACCCTTAAGGAGTTTTATTCAGTTTTGACCTAATGTTCACCCTATTTAAAACATAACACGCTGTGTTAACCGCTTCTGCCCAAAAATATCTAGGAAGGGTGTACTCCGCTAACATTGCCCTAGCGGCTTTTACCAAGGTTCTATTCTTCCTTTCTGCTATACCATTTTGCTGGTGTGTTCTAGGGGCTGAGAAATTATGCTATATTCCTATCTCTTAGCAAAATGATTCAAATCTTTCATTTTAAAACTCTCCACCATGATCGTTATGGATTGTTGAGATTTCATATCCTAATTTCCGTTGAATCCATGTGGAGAATACCTTAAATTCCTCAAACGACTTATTCTTATGTGCTAGGAATCTTACCTAAGTGAATCTAATAAAGTCGTCTACAATCACAAATCCATAGTTTTTTTCTCCTAGGCTAGCTGTGCTAACGGGTCCAAATAAGTCAATGTGTAGTATTTCTAATGGCCTAGAGGTGATCACATCTTTAATTGAATGAAAGGATGATTTAATTTGTTTTCCTAATTGACAAGCATCACATAAATGGTCCTTAGTGAAGTCTAACTTAGGTACACCTCTAACTAACTTTTTCTGAGTGATGTTTCTAAGTGTTTTCATAGTAGCATGTCATAGTCTCCTATGCCATAGCCATGAGTCATCTACTATTATTTTCAAACAAAAAGAATTTGAACTATCAATGCAATCAAGGTCTAACATGTAAACATTGTTCATTCGTTTTTTCTTCTAAAACAAGTTTGTTATTTAAACTAATCAGGCATTTGTCAGAGAGAAATTTTATGTCAAAAACCTTATCACATAATTGATTAATACTAAGTAAGTTATGCTTCAAACCATCAACTAATAAAATATTTTCAATTAAAAAATTCTTAGCATCACCAACAATACCTGAGCCTACCACTTTCCTGGTAGTGTTGTCTCCTAATGTCACTTTGCCTCCGGTCCTGGTCTCTAGTAAAATGAATTTCTTTATATCTTCAGTCATATGTCGTGAGAAGCCACTGTCCAGGTACCACATACTTTCACTAGGTCTTTTGTGAGAGTATCCCTACAATTTCATTCAAGAATTAGATTTGGGAACCCAAGTGAGTTTGGATTCCTGCTTATGCTTGCATGAATGAGATGTATGCATGTTATGCTGTGATGAATACAATTCAGGTCTCCATACTAGGTGTGTCCTATGTTGAATCGTGCATGTGTGAAATATGTGACCTACCATGCCACAAGAGAAGCACCTAACACCGGGAAATGGGTTTACTATCCTATGTGAGTGTTGTTGTCTCTTCCTAAAGTTTTGTGATACATGCAGTGCTGGGGGTTTGTTAAATTGGGCTAATGTGAGTGATGCATTTTCTTTTTCTAGTTCTTTGATTTTTTCTTTAAATGTGTTATTTTGATATGTTAATCCATGAACTTCTATTTTTAACAAATACTCACTGTGATCTACTTTTAATGCAAGTTTGTCTAGTTTGTGAAAAGCCTCTTCTAGTTCAACATAAGTGGGTTTCAAGGATTCATGCGCTTATGTTAGTTCAGTATACTTCTTATTTAATGCATCATACTCATCAAGCAGGGACATGTGATCTCTATCTAAATTAGAATGTTCTTTTAACTAAGTTAGCATGCTCAGTTTGTAAAGTACTAAAATCAATATTAAGACTAGCATGCATCTTTTTCAGTTTCCTATACGAGTCGTGAATTTTTTTCAGAAATAAGTAATAAATTTTCATATGAAAGTTTGACAGTAATTTTTAGCATCATAGGAACTATGTAAGCATCTAAGAATCTTGTTAACTTTTTCAGAATTCGAAATTTCTCTACCTAATACATGTAAGGATGTCACTATTTGGGTAAACCTAGTGTACATGTCAGATATTGTTTTGCTAGGTTTCATACGGAAGAGTTCATAATCATGCAATAGAATGTTAAGCCTAGACTGTTTAACTTCACTAGTTCCTTCGTATGTGATGCATAGTATATCCCAAATCTCCTTACTAATAGCACAAGTAGATATTCTCATATAGTTCTCAGATTTTAATGCATAGAAGCAACAATTTAAACACTTTGTATTTAATTGAGCTAATTCCGTATTCTCATTGCTCCATTCATTGAAAGGCACTTGAGTTTTCACTCTATTCTTAAGTTTATAAGGTGCAGCATAACCATCATTTACTAACATCCACATGCAGTAATCAATAGACTGTAAAAAAGTAGACATTTTAATTTTCCAGAAATCAAAAGGGATATTGTCAAAAAGAGGTGGACAGGTTATTGAATAACCCTCCGTAGTATTATGATTACTAAAATGAGACATGATCGATTTTCAAGGTTTTAAAACGCTATTTTTGAAACCCTGCTCTGATACCAATTGAAATTACTAGATGCGCTAAGAGAGGGGGGGGGGGTGAATTGCGAAAATCTTGTGGCAATAAAAAATCCTAAACAGGAGTTCTAAAGTTTTTTTTTTTTTATGTTTTTAAATTTTTTAACAAAAATTTAACTAATGCGGAAGCGAATACCTGAACACAAATAGCAATAATGGATTCCACAGAGAATTTCACCAAGCAGTTATAATGAAAATCAAATGCAAGCAAAAGTAAAAAGCGGTAAGGGAAAGATCACACTAGAGATTTATAGTGGTTCGATCACTTGACGTACGCACGCTCCCCGGAGTCCTCCACTCCGGGAATTTCACTATAAAACTATAGTTCTCCTTTTTCCCCCTCGGCAAGGCGGAGAAGCCCTCACGAAACTCACTTTCACCAACCCGGCGTGGCGGAGTGCCAAACGCTTTTCTCACCCTTCTGGCGACGGCAACGTACCTTCTCGTTTTTCTTCCTCCTGGAGAAGGCAGAGAACCTTAGAGAATACGGACGTAGAAGAGTCTCCCCCTCAGATAGCCTACCATAAGATCTTCACGGGCCACAAGAGGAATAAAGTGCAACAAGAACGAAGCAACCGTGTGATCTCCCTCACCAAGTTCACCCTCTTCTTCCTCTTTCAAACCCTAAATATTCTCAAGAGCTCTCTCGTAAGGATTCCATCTCTACTCACGTTCCTCTCTCTTAGTCACACATTAAAAACATTATTTTTTGATACTTAAAACGGGCTACAAAAACCCTGAAAATTTTCAAATTAGCCTTTACTATCGTACATTACGATTCCACATTGTACAGTACGATTAGTATAAATGAGTTTCGTCCTGGTACGAGGGAACAGTTAAAAATATAATCGTACAGTATGATATAAACTCGTACCGTACGATCCTCATCTCTTCTGTTCGTACAGGACGATAGCTGGGACGATCAAAACTCGTCTCTGTACATCGTAGGGTACGACCTACTTTGTTCAGTACGTATAGTCAAATTCAAGGGATCGTCCAGGACGAAGTCCGAGATGATCAAAACTCGTCTCTGTACATCGTAGGGTACGATACACTTTGTACAGTACGATTAGGCAAAAATCAAGGGATCGTCCAGGACGAACTCCGGGACGATCAAAAACAGTCTCGGTTCATCGTATTGTACGAACGGGTTCATACAGTATGATGACCAATCAGAGATTAATCTTTGATTTATTCCACTAATCACAGGTTAATTTAAGTATTCAAAATAAATCGTACAGTATGAATCGCTTCGTACAGTACGAACGACTGATAAAACTTACTTAAACTAATCCGGCGGCTAGGGTTTTGGATTTGTAACACATCGTACAGTACGATACGAATCGTACAGTACGACCTGTTCACAGAAAGACGTTCTAACTAGATCAGATCATACAGTACGACATAAATTCGTACAGTACAATCAACAGAGAAAAAAATCTATATTTTTCTTTTAAAACCCTCTCCCCCTGTTTGTGTGCATGGTTGCTCAGATTTACATACAGTTTGTGGCCAGACTCAAGAAAAGAGAAAACAAAATAAATGGAAAATTACAATGTACAAACTCACACTCCTACTCTACCCAGCCTTGAGTCTTCTTGTTGTCATGAGTAACTTGTGATTTTTCTGAAATGTTAGTACTCATAGACAATGACAGAAATCAAAGATATTCAATGAATAGTAGTTCAGACAATATTATTTGTCATCATCAAAATCTCAAACTCAGGGTCATGGATTGCAACACTCACTCTATGTCAAGCTTGAGGGTTTCGTTGGAGCAATCAGTTAAATCGATTGCTCGCAGGTAGCAGGTACACGACTGAGCTTGATTGCCTTTCACCGTGACTTCCTTTCCCTTGGCTGGAAATTTAACTACTATGTATTATGTGGATACCGTGGCTGTGAAGGTATTTAGTAGTGGCCTGTCAAATATGGTGTTGTAGGTAGCTGGGGCATTTCCCATGACATAGTATGCCATGGCAGTGTACTGATGGTTTCCTTCGCCCCGTGTGACAAGTAGGGAAATTATTCCTTTAATCTCCCTACACTCTCCTGAGAATTTGTAAAAAGGTCCTGTTGTAGGAACAAGCTGAGAGGTGAGCATATTCATCTCGTCGAAGACTGCCTTAATGATTAACTCCCCGTATCTATCAAAATGTTATCGATCAGGGCTATAACAAGAATGGCTTCATTATGGTGTGTCGTCAGTAGATCGTGAGTACGATTCTGCATTGATTTCTCCAATGCATGGCTTCTTCGCATGTGTAGGAACATCTCTTCGATTGCCTCCCATGATTGTGGGTACTACCCCTACAAATTTGATTTATCGAGCCGACCTATGCTTGTTGTTGTTATTTTTTATTAAAGCTTTTCTTGGCCCTTGCTCTGGATTTGTGAGGACGAATTCTTTATGCTTGCTTCATTTGATGAATTCTTCGATCATATTGTGTAGGTGATGATACTCAGTTTCACACCCATAATTCTTGTGGAATGCGCAGTATCTTGGCATATCTCCGAAGCTGTTGATCTTTATAGGTGACAGTCGTATGAAGAATTCCTTATTTTAGATGGCCTCAATAAGCTCGGCTATGGATACCCTCAGCGAAGTATAATTTGGATATTCTTGAGGTTGGTGAGCAACCTCTCTATGCACATCTTCGATTCTTGGTGTTAGTGGTGTTTTTGTTTTTGAAAATCTTGGACGAGCAGGTTCCTCGTATGGATTATGACACCCCCGATTACGGTGGAAGCTTGATCCTTGGTTCTTTCTCTCTTGGGAACTAGTCCTTTCTCTACTTTTCCCTAGGGAGAGGTTTTTACTTATGGCGATATCATGGTGTAGGGCGGTTGTGGAAGATTCGGTTACTTGGTTGTACTCAATATTTACATGATTGTTGGTGAGTTCTAATAGTTCTAGCAGCATCTTCGACTGCTGCAGGCCTAGTTCATACCAAAAGGGACCTTATCTCAACCCTTGGGTCAGGGCTATTTGGGCGACTATCGGTTCAAGGCCTTTTATGTCGAGCATTTCTTTATGGAACTTCAATATGAAGCTTCTCAGCGACTCATTAGGTTCTTGTTTCTTTTTTAGCAAAACTTGCGAACTTTTGGGGGGTCTCTGGTTACTGACGAATTGTACGATAAACATCCCTTGAATTTGGTGAAGGATGTGATCACTTCACTAGGTAAATGAGTGAACCACCTTAACGCCGAGTCTTTTATAGTAGTAAAGAAGAGCGATGCTGGGGGTGTCGTCGATGTCAATGAGAGAAGTCATAGACTCGAAAGTCACCATGTGATTCGTAGGATCAATTTTTCTTCGGTAGGCTTCAACGTGAGGTACATTGAACTTGGGAAGTACTCTTTCTTTAGAGATGGATCTGTATAAGGCATTAGTCGGCCCTGGTTCAATTTCTTGGTTCATTCGAAAATTGGATTAGAGTTCTCATCTCTCGCCTAGGGCGAGCAAGGTTGGTAACTGGAACTGAAACATACGCTTCTTTCGATGGCTCATGATGTGCATCGAGACTGGCTAGCTCTTCGAGCGCGTTGACTGTTCGTAGTAGGTGGCTAGCAGAAGCAAGAGCACCTAAATGGAATTTAGGAGTTGTTCTTCCATTTCTTGCAGTTCGCGGCAAGTGGTGTACTCAGGATTCACAGTATTCTCCGAGGTTTCAAGTTGCTCAGTTGTTAGCAATTTTTTTGCTCAGTAGATAGCATATTTTTGCCTCACTTAATCCAAGGGGATGTTTAATCCTGTTATGTTCGGTGGATTATATCGGGCTATACTTCGTGCTACCTATTAACTGAGAGACTGTGGGGAGAAGGTAATAAAGTCTAAATACGTAGAAAAAGAGAGAAGATGAGAGTGTAGATCTAGACAAAATCTTTATAATATAAGCCAGAGATATAAGAGTAATGAAAGTTGGAGCTCTAGACTGTAGAGTTTAAGCTAAGAAAGAGAAAAA
The DNA here is from genome assembly GCA_019514585.1 of Dendrobium officinale. Lineage (NCBI taxonomy): Eukaryota > Viridiplantae > Streptophyta > Magnoliopsida > Asparagales > Orchidaceae > Dendrobium > Dendrobium officinale. The sequence goes on from CM033683.1 coordinate 30,789,274, forward strand.
TGACACAATATCTCTCTTTTCTTATGGACTTTATTGTGGGTTTGATTATGTATTCTCTTGTGTGCCAGCCCCCTCTCTTCCTCCTTTTGCTGTTTATTGCTTCTTCCCATTTTAATAGGGTTTAGAAAGATACATGGAGTATGTCTTGGGTATTGTAATTGTCCCATTAGTCTTTGTTGTAGTTTGGCCATTAGTGTAAAGTGGAATGGCGATTGAGAAGGGTGTCGAGTGAGCTTATGGAAACCCATTGATGTTGGCTGGAAGCTGGTATGGAATCGCCTCATTGAGATGAGAAGGGGCTAGGATCGTCGAAATGTGGTCATGAGAACAGGCTAGCATTGAGCGAAAAGCCGATTTGGGGTCGCCCCATTGAGGTGGAAAGGGGCGAGTAGTGTTTTGATGGGGCCTTCGGATCCACCCAGTTTTGAGAGATGTTTTTAGAGGCGATATGTGTTGTTAGCAGAGGTAACTGGTGTTGGTCCACCATGCTCCAATCTTAAGCTCATTCTCAGCTCTTGAGCGAGTCCCTTGAATGACTCCAAGAGAGGAGTGGATCCTCCTTTCGCTCGACCCTAAATTTACCTGTAAGATACCTATGAACTGGTACCTGCATCGGTAGTCATGAGTGTACACAATGAATGAGTATTATTGGCTGAGTTTATAACAATCGACTCTTGGCCAAGTTTCTTTAGTTAAAAAAATATGGGACTTCTGACTAAGCTCAATGCTTGGCTATCAAGGATTGGATTGAGCCTACTACTTAGGCGACTTTTCACTGAGATGGTATTTTAAGTGCTATTGTGGTCTTTTACATTCCTTACTGGTTCGAAGAAGTATTTTATACAGTAGAAAGTATTATATGCACATGAAAAGTGGGCGTACTTGTAGTTTTTCTTAGGATGAGAGTTAGCCAAATGTATGCTATGATTTATATAACTTCTTAATGAGGGTCCTCTTCAGTTCAGATACTATTTAAATAGGTGACTTTATACATTTTGTATCTTCGGATCGCTATTGTGGCAAGAGAGTGAAATTAGCTTTTTAGAAAGAGCAAGCCACAAATAGAAGTAATAAATAAAAAAAAAAAACATTTCAGAGATATCGTTGTATCACCATAATTGATTGTACAGACTAATTTCTTACCTTCATAGGCAATATTTTCTTCTAATCTTTATGGTTGGTGTGCCAATGAATCTGGTCTTATTTCTTGTTATGCAAATAGCGCTTTGAAGAATTAAGTTATCTGTTATCAACGACGTGTCTTGATATATTTGTTATATTTTATTTCTGAAAAAGAGATGTTTGTTGTATACTTCAGTGTGCACATGTCATGGCCATGGCTGTCCAGAAACTCTTCCCAAATTCGAAGGTTACAATTGGTCCTTGGATTGATAATGGATTCTATTATGACTTTGACATGGAGCCTTTAACAGATAGGGATTTGAAGAGAATAAAAAAGGAAATGGTAAGAATGTTGTGAATCATGGTTTGAAGGTCACTTTATTTTTTAATTGGGAGTGTATTCATTTTCTTATCATTTCAGGGCACGGAATTTATTTCTTGCATCATCTGTAGGATCGGATCATTAAACGCAATCTACCTTTACTGAAAGAAGAGGTTTCCAGAGAAGAAGCTCAAAACAGAATATCTGCGATCAATGAGCCTTACAAATTGGAGATTTTGGAAAGCATCAAGCAAGATTCTATAACTATTTATCATATAGGTTTGATATGCTATTTTGTCTATGTTTTTGTGCTTTTTTTTATTTATCAATCAAATATTTGCACAATATGATCGACTACAAACAGGAAATGAGTGGTGGGACCTTTGTGCTGGACCCCATGTCGACTCTACTGGGTATATTAACGCAAAGGCTGTTGAACTTGAATCTGTTGCTGGGGCTTACTGGAGAGGAGATGAAAGAAGGCAAATGCTGCAAAGGATATATGGCACAGCATGGGAGACTGAGGAGCAACTGAAAGCTTACCTGAAATTTAAAGAGGAAGCAAAGCGCCGTGATCATAGACGTTTGGGCCAGGATCTTGATTTATTTTCTATTCAGGTCCTCTTAATCATAACATTTGCATAATATTTGTTTCCTAGTCAACTAGACTGATGTTTTTTAATGTATTATTGCTACAAATATTTTGCTCTTCTTCACACGCCTGGGTTGTAAAGTTCCAGTATTGTGTAAGCTTGACTAATAATTTATTAAAGTGACTTAAAAGATCATAAACTGTCACTGAATGCTGAACTTGGGAGTCGTTACATTGTGATTAACTTACATATCATTTCTTTTTAATAATCTAAAAGGTTTGTTTTTGTATGTAATTTGCATCTTAATACTGATAATTTAAAGCTAACTTCAATTTTTGTGTGAAATTTTAAACCTTAAGTTAAGTTCTTCAGTATGTGTGTAACCTGCCAAAATAAGTTTTTTGTTTGTTGGATTTTTTTCTGGTTTAATGGTTTAGTACCTCTTGAAAAGCTTACTTAATGGTCATTTGATGGGTTTTTATGATTATATGCTTACAAAGAGTAGGTTTTTCTTTTAGTAAATTGTTTTTTCTATCAATTGGCTTAGCTTCCTTATATGACCTCTTTTTTAATTATGTTTTTGAGTCAGGCAACTGCTGAAAATTTTAAAATTTCTGTAACCTTTGACTAGCACTATCTGATCCTTTGGTTTCAATCAATTATCATGACAACTCATGAACCTTTTATAGGAAGATGCTGGTGGTGGCCTTGTGTTTTGGCATCCTAAAGGTGCCATAGTTAGGCACATCATTGAAGATTCATGGAAGAAAATTCATTTACATCATGGTTATGAACTTCTATATACTCCTCACGTTGCAAAGGCAGATCTCTGGAGAGTTAGTGGGCACCTGGACTTCTATAAGGAAAATATGTATGATCAGATGAATATTGAGGATGAACTCTATCAGCTTCGGCCCATGAATTGTCCTTACCACATTTTAGTTTATAAGCATAAGCTACATTCATATAGGGATTTTCCAATCAGAGTGGCAGAATTGGGAACAGTATATCGTTATGAGCTCTCTGGTAGCCTGCATGGCCTGTTTCGTGTCAGAGGGTTTACGCAGGTATGCCTTTTTCATGATTTCTATTGTAAGAAGATCTAATGTAGGACAAATATGAATTATTTTTCTCATAGTAATTTAATTGAATTATCATTATATCTTTTTTATTGATTTATATTTAGTATTTATTAACCTCTATTGTAATTTTCATGTGAAATATGATCATTTGCTCGTTTGGGATAAATTTGATTATGTTGTTTTGTCTTGTAGGATACTTTATTATAAATAGTGGTTCAAAGATCATATAATAAGTAGCTACCAGATTATTATTATATAAGTGAATTTTATGCTTTGCATGGCTTCTACCCTTTAAAACTTTGTGCCATGTTTCTCCCCACTTGTTTTACACGCCTTCCTATAGACAGTTTCTGTATTGGCATTTGCAATAAAATCAAGTGCGTCTGATGCTGAATATGATACAAGAGCTTAACAAATATTTTGTCTGGATGATGCAGGATGATGCACATATATTTTGTCTGGATGACCAAATCAAAGATGAAATCAGGGGTGTCCTTGATTTGACACAAGAGATCTTGCTGCAATTTGGTTTTAGAAAATATGAAATAAACCTTTCAACTAGGCCAGAGAAGTTTGTTGGCAGTGATGATATATGGGAAAAAGCAACTATTGCACTGAGAGAAGCTTTGAGCGATAAAGGTTGGGACTACCAAGTTGATGAAGGTGGTGGCGCATTTTATGGTCCGAAGATTGATCTCAAAATTGAAGATGCACTTGGGAGGAAATGGCAATGTTCCACTGTCCAGGTTAGTCATTCAACATTTTCTTCCTGTTATTTCTCGGACATAATCTTACTAATCAAAGCTTGTTCTCGTTAATTATTATTTGATAATAGAAAAAAATTTCTGAGAAGCTTGTTTGTGCTACTGCTGCAGGTTGATTTCAACTTGCCTCAGCGCTTTGACATAACTTATGTAGATTCAAATGCTGAGAAAAGACGTCCTATATTGATCCATAGAGCCATTCTAGGGTCTTTGGAGCGATTCTTTGGCGTCCTTATTGAACATTATGCTGGTGATTTCCCACTCTGGATCTCTCCTATTCAAGCCCGTCTTTTGCCTGTCACTGATTCTGAGGTATGGTCCGAGTATCATTTGGTTTCTATCTTTTTCACTAATTAAAGATCTTGCCCAGGAAATTTTCTGTGTAGATTCTGGACTTTTGATTTATGTTATTGAAATGCTTTATCTAAACCTAAATTTTTGAGGAATGCAGCCCTTCCTAGGAAAGAATGGGTTTTAAGAAGGGTGCAATCGATCAAAACAAGTAATTTGAGACAAAGCTGTTAATGACCATGATTAGTTGTTAATCTCGTTTTCTTGAGTAAATATTTTTCTATTTTGGTCCAAATTCGTTTACTAGAAAAAAGGAACTAATATTTTTTTTAGATTTTTCAAGAGGAAATCTTATGCACCATTTTCTGCCCTGGAAGCATGTCATTTATAACTCATTTAGTATCTGTGGCTTTGGCATGGATTTGATAAGCACATAGGTTGATTTTCTGTATTATTTTCTTCGTAGCAGAATGTAACATTCAGAAACGACTCAGTATGAAAATGTTTTGTTTGTATAAATAATTCAGGTGAACTACTGCAAGAAGGTAGTTTCCGATTTGAAATCTGCCGGCATTCGTGCCGAGCTTTCGCATGGTGAACGCCTACCTAAGCTCATAAGAAATGCAGAAAAGCAGAAGATTCCTCTGATGGCAGTAGTTGGACCTAAGGAAGTTGAAAGCCAGACTGTAACTGTGAGGTCGCGTTATAGTGGTGAGCTTGGAACTATGACTGTTGATGAGTTCATCGCTAGAGTCAGGTCTGCTGTTGAGAGGAAGACTTGCTGGTAGTGAACTCTAGTGCAGCTTACAGAGATCCTGAAGATAATGAGTTCATAAACACAAAGTGTACATGTCCGTCTGAAAAATATCGAAAGGTGGTGGTGAACTCTGCCCTCCTTTGTTCTTTAGGTTCTTAATTTGTTCCCTATGTTTATAATTATATTTTCATTTCTTTGTTCAGTCCGAATATATATGAATACTGTTACATTTTCATTGATGGCACTTATATAAACACTTGTTATTCACAAAGAAAAGTTCAATGTGCCTTATCAATTGCAATTTTCTTTCTTCACTTGCTTATCATTGTTATATATGGATCCTTCTGAGGATTACTAAACATGCAAGCTCATTTTGATCTGTTGGTGGAGAGTTTTGACTACCAATCAAGAAGTTTTGAATTCAAATTTTACATATATGATGTGTGTGAATTTGCTTCAATGAACAGAGCTGTCAACTAAACCTAGAAAGAAATAATAAAGATATAAATCTGACTCCAAATTGCTTGGATCCAGTTACTAATGATGATATTTACTAAATGTAGCTAGGGTTACAGAAGAATACAAAACCAGAACGCTAATGAAGATTCTCTCTTTCCTTCCAGAATGAAATTGTTGCCTTAGTGAAGAATATTATAGCCATCTATCTTACTGAGGAAGCTCGATCTTTTATCACTGAATGAAATTGGCACCACGGGTTTGCTGAAGTCCTGTTTGGATTTTGTTTTCTTTCTTTATTTTTTTTTTTCCACCAAAACCATGCTCTTAAGTAAAGCAAAAATATTTTTTTAAAAAAAAAGGTAAAGCAAAAATATATTATTTTATATTTGGAAACATAATGGATTGTTTTTTGAAATTGTTAAAAGCATCTGATTCACATATTTTGGAAACATGTCTTAAGTGCAAGTTTGGATTAACAAAACTAATTATGTTGATTAAATTTTAGTAAGATTAATTATTGTTGTAATTATGATCACTAAGACATTATAAATGTCTATTGCATGTATAGGATAATTAACAAATTTAATTTTTAATTAAGAATGAATTCTTATTAATTTTCAATTAAAGTTGATTAGATATTAAGTGGCGATAATTAAAATTTTTATTATTTAATAATAATAATTAACTTTAATAAATTTAAGCAATCAATCAATTGTTTAAAAAAGTAATTATTAATTAATTTTTTAATGATACTGTTAGGGATTAATTATATTTTAGTTAATATTATAAATATTTAACTACTGTTAAATATGATAACTGAAGCATAAGATAACTAATTAGTAAATTAATTTGCTAGAGGAATTGTAATTAATAAATTTTTTAGGCAACTTAAGGATTAAATAGGACATAAATTAAATTATCAATGTTTTTTTTATATTTTACTGTACTTGTGAAAGTTTAAATTAATTATTAAAATTATTCATAAATTTATTATGGTTAAATTATGATCCTTAAAGTTATTGAAATATTTAATTATTATAGTTAGCCTGTATAATTAAATCATCAATTTGTTAAAAATTTAAATTTATAGCTAAATTTTTCCATGCTTAATTAAAAAGATAATTACATTTTTAATTAATATATTATAACATAAAATACTAATTATATTTATTTTGAATGATTAATGTATATAAATTAGTTAAAAAGTTAAATACCCTAAGAAGTTAATAATTAATTAGTGATAATGTTAGTAACTTAGTTTAATTAAGCCTCAAATAAGATTCAACTATATTATTTATTCCTTAGATTAATTATGAATTATATATTAATTATGCTAATTAAATTTATAATAACTTTTATTTTCTTTTTTTATTTGTTTCTATTCTTGTTTCTGTGAGTAAAAAAAATAGGAATATATATATATATATATATATATATATATATATATATATATATATATATATATATATATATTAAAAAGAGAACAACACATAAATCAAAGTCAATTATCTATGATGGCATACACCATTCTAACAAAATAAAATTAAAGTGCTGAAGGCCAATTGGATGAAAAAGCCAGAAAAAGGATATCAAATTGGCAACCCACTGGCAAATGAGATGTCATAATGGGCAAGATTTTCCATTAAATAATATCCTCAAATTAATTTTATTGATAAAAATTATACCCACATATTAATTATAAGTTCAATTCCAAATCAATTATTATGTTATATCATGCTTTAGAACCACACCAACAAGCCATAAATGCAATAAAAACAAAGCCGCCAATTAGAAGAAGATACAAAGAATCAAGTGGGTGGAATAGTGACCATTTATTATCACAAAACGGACCCCATGCATGAAAGCTATGGCTTAAGAGCATCTTCAGAAAATTCTATTTTCGACTTCAAAATACATCAATAATCATATTTTATGATTTTTTTGAGGCTGTTCAGATCTTATGCATCACTCTTATAAAAGCAAGCAATCCCCTTCTCGCACTATCTTCATCAGAGTACTGGCAGAATCCCAGAAGAAAGAGAAGAAGCAGAAACAGAAGCCAGACTCAGTTGCCTCCAACGATGCAGCGGCTCCTCACAGCACCCAGGCGAATTCTACGGCTTCGAAGGGGTACTGGCAAGAGTTCTCGTGTAGCTGACGAGAGCTCGGTTAACGGCAATAGAGAATTTGATGGATACAACCTTAGGGAAGGTGAAGCTTGGCATGGCGCTCCAGTGTCAGTTTTGGTGGCTGTCTTGAGGATACCTCTTATCGCTGTTTCTTGGCTCTGTCAGGCTGGTGGTGATGAGTTGCGAGTCTCCACTGAGCTGCCGATGTCAGCTGGCGAGATTAACCATCTCATGGTTTATGACAGCCGGCCTTATGCAATCTATGTGTAGGATTAAAAGGTGTTAAGATGATTTTGATCCTTTGGTTGTAACAGTGGTGTTAAGATGATTTTGATCGATGATGTAGCAAAGAAGGTATTTAGTTGTGACAAGGGTTTCAAAGAACTGGTTTAGTCTTCATTTGGCTCAACTATTCTCTTCTTGCCATAATTTTTATTCTGCTCTGCAAAAAATTAGCTGTTTTGAAGCAAACAGGGGGAAAAGCTGCGAAGATTTCTCTCTTTTTTTTTTAATCTAAACAGATTCTTCTATTCTCTTACTGTTTTTCCTACCAAAAATAATTATAATGATAAACCAAAAGAAGTCTTCATGTTGCCAAACAGCCCCTTAGTATGTTTCGGTATGCCTTCATGCCTCAGCATAGCAATTGCTGAGTCTTTCTAGCTATCTGCATCTCTAGTTCAGTTGCCTTGTGAAGATATAGCAGATTTCTGGTTCTTCTTTTTCATTTTCCTAATTATGCCTCCGTTAATCTTTTGTAACTTCTGGTGGTGTGTAGTTTAGTTGCTGCCGTTTACATGAATGTTTTTACCTAAAACTAAGTTAACATGCTATGATTTTGAAACTGGAAAAACTTGGAAAATAAAAGCTGTATTTGTGTACTTCCTTGTCATCAGAATTGTGTGTGGCACTCAAATCATGTGCTATGATATAGGCATATTCTTATCCAGAAAAAGAGAGCATGACAGAAAGGATGAAGCCAATTACTTGCAGTTGAAGCCAATAAGATGAAAAGAATGGAAATAAAATTATCTTGTATAACCCACCTTCCTCCTTGCTTTTCCAATATATCCCTTCTTCTACTTTTTAAGTTATCAGTTCCTTTCAAGTACTCTTAGTAGAAACTGATTATGGTGGTGCTGAGTAGCTCTCAATGCAGGGCAAATGACAGTGGTGGGTCCAGGCCTCAACTTGATGTATAAAATTTTGATATAAAGTTAGTGGGCGACCATGATTCTTGTAATCACAATGGAAGCCGATTGAGCCAAGTTTGTGGTTTGCTATCATTGGTGACCGAAAGAATGTACCAAGGAAAAGTAGAAGACTTGCTAAATCTCTGAGAGAAATGGAGAGATTCCCACTACAATTTTTTTCGTGGTGATTTCCACCCGACTTAATTAGAAAGCTAAAAGAAAAGGACCGCACAGTCTAAACCATGGATTTTTCTTCTTTTTTCTTTTTAAATTTGTGGCCTAAGGGGTTTCTTGTAAGTTTATTGAACGGCTATTATTTTTCATTTTTTCATTAAATTGAAACTTAAACTTCACCTTTGTGTTCTCTCCACACTTTCTTTTTTGGGACTTTTGACTGAATTTAACCTCAAATTCATACACACCGCACACTCACCGCATATGCAAGGCTTCGAATTCAAGATCTCTTGATTGAAAGCCTAATGTCATGGAACAATCTTTCCCAAGGCCTTAACACTCATTCCTTGTGCTAAATCAGCTGTAAACTCACACAAAGTTTGTCTAGAGAGCAAAGAATGCTAGAGAGAGAGGAACTAAATGCGGAATGCTTCACTATTACAAGATAACTTGTACAATAAGGGTTTGTGGGATTTTGCAGGATTTGAGAGATGTTGGGAGATGATTACAAATGAAGGTCGAGAGTCCAATCTATAGGCTGCTCCCATGCCTAAGAACATTTTAGAGTTACCTCCATTACTCATAAGTGTGAAGTTCTCTATAATACTCCACATTATTCCCTATACTCTTACAAGATTCTATAATAATCTAGAGAGATCTACGGTATCCTAGATTACTCTCCAAATATCTATACTATCCTAGAATAATATCACTCCCAAAAGTTGGACCAAGAGTTTTGGCAAAACCCCATGGGCGTGACATGCCAAATGGAGGCTAAGGAGTCCTCTAGAACCATTACTAAATGGAGTCACACGACATTGGAAGGTTATGAAAGACTCTAGATAGACCAAGAGTTTCCTAGAGTTTTCTAGAGTGCTCTAGAATGTTTTAGGATGGTGTAGATGCTTAGAGAGTATTTTGGGAAACTCTAGAACTCTTTAGAATATTATTGTGGGATCCAAATGTTGAGTCTAGTAAATAGGTTGTTAGACCTAAGTTAATGTCCCAAGGCTACCAAGAGGGGGGGTGAATTAGTAGTTTAAAAATTTAAATCCCTCTTTTAAAATGAGTTGAACCGAAATGAAAATTTTTCTTTTAAGTTTTTGTATAAAGCGTTTTTCAACCACAGAGTTTTTAAAGCTAAAAATAAAATGCGGAAAAATAAAAACAGTAAAGTAAATGACACCAGATTTATAGTGGTTCGGTCTAAACCAGACCTACATCCACTCCCCAGAGGCACCCTCTGAGTATTGCACTAATAACAATAGTGACTCTCCTTTTGCACCCACAGCAAGGCGGAGAAGCCTTTACAAAACACTCTTTTCACCGCTAACTAGTACGATAGAGAACCGTCGTCCTTTTACACAATTCCCAGTGTTGGCAGAGAACCTTCCGTCCTTTCACACTGTCCTAGTGTGGGCAGAGAACCCTTCGTCCTTTCACACTCTCCTAGTGTGGGCAGAGAACCCTTCAACTGTTTACACTCTCCAAGTGTAGGCAGCGAACCCTTCGTCCTTTCACACTCTCCTAGTGTGGGCAGAGAACCCTTCGGCTGTTCACACTCTCCAAGTGTAGGCAGCGAACCCTTCGTCCTTTCACACTCTCCTAGTGTGGGCAGAGAACCCTTCGGCTGTTCACACTCTCCAAGTGTAGGCAGCGAACCCTTCGGCTGTTCACACTCTCCAAGTGTCGGCAGCGAACCGGATCTCCTTGACAGATCTTCTCACAAGAATCTAGAAGGAAGAAAGAAAAGAGTGAAGTAATCCCAATTCACAAGTAGAGATTCTTACCTTTAAACTCCAAGTGAAGTCTTCACGCTCCAGTGGTAGGAATCCTCCTTTGAATGCACTCTTACACTCTCTCCTTGGCTATTCTCTCAAAAGGCACGAAGATCAAATAACAAAAAGATTGGGTAGCAGTCTAATTTGGACTATTTATAGAAAAGACAAGAAAAATCGTCCAAAAACTACAAGTTTTCAATTCTGTACGCAGTGGATCGTCCCGTACGATCGTGGATCGTCCTGGATGATTTTACTTAAACGCTTTGAAATGACCCTATTTGTATATGTGTACGAAATGTTTTCGTACACACTGATCGTCCCGTACAAACTAAGTTCGTCCGATACGAACGGTTATTACAAGGTCGGTTCCGGAAACTGCTGAAAATCGTTCTAAGTCGGTTAATCGTCTGGACGAAAATTTATTCGTCTGGACAAAATTTTTATAGAGGACCGATCGTCATGTACGATAATTTAATTTTGTCTGGACGAAAATTTTACAGAGGATAAATCGTCCTGGACGAATAGGACTTAGAAAAATTTTTCAAGCCAGTTCCTATTCGTTCCATGTGCTCAATAGGAGATAACTGTCTGATCGTCCAGTACGAACGGATATCGTCCCGTATGATCATTATAAATTTTATATGATCACCTTATGTGTGTGTGTATGTTTTTATTCACTCAAATTACAATCACTCCCTTTCAATTTTATTTCAAAGAAAAGTACAAGCTTCAAATTCACAAAGAATCTCATGTTGAATTTGATTTGAAGTCATCGTAGTCTGAAGTTCGATTTTCCTGAAATGTTAGTACACACAAGAGCAAATACAAATCTTCTAAAAGTGTTAGGAGATAACTACACATTTGAACAATAATGTTTGGAATCATCAAAACTATACAAGTTGCAAAAATGTAAGGCATGCAAATAGCAACTATCTTAATACAAAAAAATTCACACCTCGGCTATTATGTGCCCCTTTTCTCTTTTTGGGTCTTAGATGAAAGAGTTAAAGCTTAAGTTGTGAGGTAAATTTTCATAAAGCTGATTGGGTTTTGCATAAGACATTACCTAGAGATTTCACCCTCATTTTGTGAGGAATTGTTGATTTGAGTTCATGTTTCCTATAGACGCAAGCCCCTATAGTTAATTATCCCTCTCGATAAAGGGAGAGAATTTCTGATTAAGGCTAGTCGTCAAACAGATAAATAATATCTGGCATATAGTAGAAAAATGATGTAGGCTCCCAAAATTCGCGCCCTGACCTTCCTGTCATTCGGGGAGTTTTAATGGATTATGTTCCTTGGTAAATTTTCAGAAGGTGTTGACCTCATTTATGTATGAGGTCACTAGGTTCTACCTGGATTTCCTTTTGGTCACCTAATTATTGGCAGTTTCCCACCTATCAATCATATATGTTCCAATCAAATCACAATCCAACTCTTAAAAAAATCCTAATCCATCCTCCAATCCAACCTTCAGTCCATTTTTTATACTCCTAAACTCCAGTCTAGCCTATAACTAACTTTCAATTATAATTCAAATCATATCCACTCAATTTCAATCATTCATTTGACTGTCATTGATGTGGATAATTCAAACTCAATCATCCAATCCAAATCCAACATTTCAAACTAAATCCCAAGGTTTAGGACCTAGGTCCTGAAATCCTTTTTGTGTGATTTTTTGTCACCTTGAAACCTAGTAAATGAAATCACTAGATGGACAAGGGGGGGGGGGGGGGGGGGGGGGGGGGGGGGGGGGGGGGGGGGGGGGGGGGGGGGGGGGGGGGGGGGGGGAGTGAATTGTGAATTTTTTTTGACAATAATTAAAACCTAAGCAGAAGTTCTAATTTTTTTTATGCTTTCAAAATTTAACATGAAAAAATTCAAACAACTTTTCTTCCACAAATTTTCCCAAGCAAATATTATGAAATAAAATGCACGCAATAATAAAAAGATGATAAGGAAAAAGCACACCGAAATCTTTATAGTGGTTCGGTCAAACCATGACCTACGTCCACTCCCCGTAGTCCTCCGCTCCGGGTATTTCACTACAAGTAATAGCTCTCCTTTTGCACCACTTGGCAAGGCGGAGAAGCCCTTACAATACTCCCTTTCACCAACCCGGCGTGGCGGAGTGCCAAACTCTATTTTCACCCTCCTTGCGACGGAAGAGAACCTTCTTGTTTTTCTCCCTCCTGGAGAAGTCAGACTACCTCGAGGTCACGGATGTAGAAGAGCCTTTCCCTTGGAGATCCTCCCACAAATTCTTCTAGGGCCACAGGAGGAACAAGATGTAGCAAGTTCGGAGTAACCGTGTGATCTCCCTCACACCTCTTCTCCCTCACATCGCTCACCTTCTCCTCCCTCTCTCAAACCCTAAAGAACTTCTCAAGAGATCTCTCCCTCGGAATCCCTCTCTAACCACGTTCTCCTCTCTTTGATTCACACCCTCAAAATATGATAAGTTTTACACATAAAAACGGGCTCCAAAATCCCTTAGATTTCAAAAGTAAGCTATACTATCGTACAGTACGGTTTCTAATCATACAGTACGATATGTATAAATAGACTTCATCCTGGTACGAAATGGTACGAACAGTTTAAAAACATTCATACAGTACGATTTTAACTCGTACGGTACGATCGACAACAATACTGTTCGTACGGACGATGGCCGAGACGATCAAATGTCGTCTCTGTTCATCGTATGGTATGATTTACATCGTACAGTACGAGGAGACAAAAACTAAGAGATCATCCAGGATGATCCATGGGACGATTATAATTCATCTCTATTTTATCGTATTGTACAAATTGGTTCGTACAGTACGATGTTTAAATTATAATTAAGCTTGGATTTCTTGCAATAATCACGGGTTAAATTAAGTAAGTATTTAAAATAAATCGTACAATCTGAACGTGTTCGTACAGTACGAATGGCGTAAAATAACTTATTTAAGTTAAGGCAACGACTAGGGTTTTGGATTTGAACATATCGTACAGTACGATTTACATTCGTACGGTATGATCTATCTACAGAGAAAGAAAAAGTCTAAATTTTTCATTTAAAAACACTCTCCCCCTGTGTGTGTGCATGGTTGCTCAGACTTTTATGCATTTTGTGGCCAGACTCAAGAAAGTAAAAATAAAATAAATACCAAAATACACTGTCAGACTCATACTCCTAATCTACCCATTCTTGAGTCTTCCTGTCATTCTGAGTAGCTTGTGATCTTCCCGAAATATTAGTACTTACGGACAATAGCAAATAAAATAATATTCAATGAATAGATAATTCAAACGATATTATTTTTTTCATCATCAAAATCTCAAAGTCGGGGTCATGGGTTCCAACAGTAAAATGACCTATGATTTAGGGAATATATAAAATTGCATATTATTTAGATATGTATCCAAAGTAAACCCACCAAATTTGAGCTCATTCAGAGATCTCTTCCCCCAGAAGCTGAATTGATTTTCAAAGGCTGCAAAACCTTCAAATATTTATGGCCTATTCCACTGGACTTGCCATTCAGTAGAATTTGACCTTGAGACTCCTTCCAAACCTTCTAACCACACTCATGGCCCTTATTATAACATTTTGACTAGTATTCTACACTTTTTTGGGTCCATTTATACCCAGGGTTTACCAGGGGGTAAAATGACCAAAATATCCTTTTAAGGGGTTTTTGGTCTTTTCCCAAAAATTCAACATGGCCTAGGCCATATTAACCTTCAAAATTTATTTCAATGGATCCTAAATATCATTAGGAATACATTGGACTCAAACCCACCCTTTGGTTTGACCTGGTTGACCCAGTCAACTATTGTTGACCAAAGTGGCCCATAAGGGTTTAAACACCCATTTCAAACCAATTGACTTCCTCTTGACTTGGGACCACTTCTATTAAGTTCATGTGATCAATTTGAACTCAATGGATCTAACCGTTAACCCTAGGTCAACTTAGTTGACCAAGTCAACCAAGTTTGACCAAACTTCCCAAACATTCCTACTCATTCAACCCCTTTGACCAAGGCCTTACCAAGCCTACCTAAGACCCATGGGATAACCTCTTAGGTCCCTAGGAGACCCCTCTTGAGGGCCCATGCCTTGGTTCCACTTGGGTTATCCATTTGGCTTGACCCAAGTGCCCAAAGAGAGGCCCTCTATGAGCCAAATTTCAACCCTAGCCAAATTTCAACACTTTCCCTAGTTGACCCAGCCCTTGGGTCAACTTTATTTAGGACGTATTTAACCCAAAGTGGTCAAAACCATTATAGGTTGAACCATTTATCAAACTAGGTTCCATCAAGCCAAACCAACACATCCATTAGGTGGCCATAGGTCCAACACACCTACCCTAGTCAGCCTAGCCCTTGGGTTGACCTGGGTCAACCTTTAGGCTTGCCCAAAGTGGTCAAAACCACTTTAATCTAAGCCAACTTCCACCATAGACCAGACTAGACCTAATTGACACTTGTATTGGGTTCCCCTTGAACCAATGCTTATGCCCCATCAATCCTACAACCTGACTTGACCTAAGTTGTAACCAAGGTGACCCAAACCTTACAGGTTTGGGTTAGCCCGAGCCTTCCCATTGATTCAAGCTTCCCCACGCCAATTTAACCCTTCAGTCATACTCACTGAACCTCCAGACATCTTTCCACCTCAGCTCAACCCAGCCCCTAGTTGGCGACTGATAGAATAAATAAAAAATTAGTCTTGGTGGTCCCCTCGATCATTAAGCTCCACCCAAAGGCTTCCAGAGCCTAGCTTTGTTGGGCTTGAGCTCACGAGGCTCTAGGATGATGTCTCCTTCCATCTGGAGTCCATCCAACCATCCACCAGTGCCATCAGAGTCATCCAAGGTCATGGGAAATTCTTGAGTAGGGCTCTATCACCCAAATGGCCCCATTCGATTCTAGTAATTCAAAATTATTCCTTAGAGCACCCCAACTCTTCCTCTCTCATTCCCCATCTTCCCATTCCTCTTCGACCACTAGTTTGAGCAAACTCTGGCAAGGCTCATCCTTGTCCCGCTCGAAACCTACCTCTGGAAATCCACAAGCCTCGACCTCTAAAGGAAAAGTCTTTTCCTTCATCATCTAAAGCTTCCTAATAGAAAAACCTATCAGTTGAGGACATCTACACGGTGAGAATCCACTCCCAAGCTCCTTAGTTAGGTAGTCCTGTCAAGTGTGAAGGAATTCTTGACCCCAATAGATTTTCACCATTGGATTGAAAGTTTTCATTGCTCTAATGCTCCATGAGAAATTTGATGGGTGTTTCACCAACAGGTTCTCTCGGATTATGCCTGAGAAGCCCTACGGTTATGGGATCACTTGTGAAGTTAAATATATAATCTGAGCCATTGATCTTGATCAACTGCTTCGATTAGATCCCACAGTTTCGGAGTGGGTTTAATTCTAACTGCTCGATCTGGCATTGAACAACCATAGTTAATCCCGTATTATCTAGTTAGCCTCCGAAGATTGGCTGCCCAATTACGTGTTGCCTGCATGGAAAAGTGCAACTAACTAGGTAATTCTGCATTTAAAAATTCTAAAAATTCAAGGAGACTTTTAAAATTAATATCTCTCAATCCACTTAACCAAATTAGGAGTTCTTAAGCTCATTGGAAAATCTGAAAGAGATCTTTAAAAATCCTATGGTCTTAGGTTGTGATTATTCATGAAACTTATTGAATTTTAATAGTTATCATAGGGGTATTTTAGGCATTTCTTTTTAAACTGAACTCACCACAACTTGAGGCTTTGGATAATTGAATTTGGGTATGTTCCTGACATGTCCAAATTTTATTTCCACTTTTTAAATATTTAAGGGCATGTTTGACTCAATTTAAACTTAAATGTATTGGTTTGATCCCTATGTTCAAATTGGCTTTATGATATTTCCAATGAGAATTAGGAATTGAATGTTTGTATGTTGATTATGTTTAGTCTAGGGAGTTTAGAGCTAGTAATTTTATCCCCCTCTAAGCTTAGGGTAGTGACTTAGGAATTTTCTAAGGTAACATAGTAGTTACCTTTGGTGGTCTGGTTAACCAACTTAGAGCATTCAATTTTGGCCCAAATTTAGTGGGTTTGGACCTTGAGATTAGGTGATCTTATGACCCAAGGTTCACTGGAATTAGTGCCCATGTGGTCAACCAACTAGGAACACAAAAACCCCTTCCTAGATTTGACCTAAAACCTTAATTAATTCATAATTAATCCATATAAAATCCTAAAAATTTAAATAAGATATATAATTGCTCATAGTGGGACCGTTAATCCATGAAAAATAAAAGCCCCATGATCAAATTTTCAATTTAATATTAATTTAATTTTTGAGAAAAACTGATAATTAATTACATTAATTAATTAAAAATATTTTAAAAATTCCAAAAAATCTATAAATACTTGGAGACATCCCCTGTAGGTTATTTATAACTTTTGACAATAATTCCATGTGGTTTGTGACTGATTTGAATCAAAATCTAAAAATGCCCTTATTTAGGCAAATTTAAAAAAAATCCAAAATACACTAAGTTTCAAAAATAACAAATAATTCTAGAAAATTTAATTTGATCAAAATCAAAGTCATTCAAATCTAATTAAAATCTATTATTTTCTAAAAAATATCAAACTTTCAAAATTAAATCAAAGTCAAAAAGTCAACTCTCCTATCAACCATAGTTAAAACTAGGTCAAACTTAAAAAATCAGAACTTAATGTAGAAAATTCTAAATTAAGCAAACTTAGAGTTTAATTACTCATCTTAAGGTGTAATATTTAAAAAAATACTAAAATTCTAAAAATCACTTTAATTTTAAAAGTCAATATTTTACTCCTTCATTTACACATCTAAATAATTCTAATAATTCAAAAAATTTTAATTATTAGCCAAAAATTCTAGAAAACTATAACTTGATTAATAAAACCAGTTAGCCAACATTTTAATACATAATAATCAATCCAAAGATAAAGATTTTAGGATAACTACGTTGAGCTATAGAGCTAAGTATCCTAAGGAGGTCAGGTTCCTCGAGCTCATTTTGACAACACCAAAAATAAATTCAATGGAGTGCAAAACCTTAAAATTAAATGACTCTTGATTACTTAACTAAAATAAAATCATTAATTCAACTTCATCAACTATGTTTATAGGCTGGACTACCTTGAGCTTCATGGCTAAGTGGCCCAAGGATGCTTGGTTCCTCGAGCCCACTATGACAACGCCTAAAAACTAGTTGGTGGAAAATCTAAATTAATTTAATCCTTAAAATTAGCAACCAATCAAATTAAATAAAATTCACAAATCGTTTAATCTCTAACTAATTAAATTTATTTGGCCAGTCAATCTTTAAAGTATATTTTAAAATAAACCTTAATATGTATATTTTAAAATAAACCTTTATATATATATATATATATATATATATATATATATGAACTCTAACTAAATTCTACCATTTTAACCTCCAATAAACCCAAACTTTATACAACTTTAACAAACTATCCAGCTTAAGATCTACCCCAGCCACACAACCTTTAGCACACACTTTAGATAGGTTTCTAGGATTACCAACTCTAGTCTAAGCTAGGCTTGTGTTTACTTTTCACTATTATGTGCTGAGTTTTTTTATTTTTATTTAATGTTGTCATTGAAAATTGATTGATGTGATGTGATTGGCGGTAGCTTACCCTTAGGTTAAGATCAATCTAGTTACTCATAGGATTTTGTACATGTGGCCACGCTCGTATATGATAATAAAAGGGGACTAAATTAATAATGATTTATACTAATAAAAATTTCTATAGGTGCTTCTACTACTCATCCCATAAATAAATAAGAGTGTGGTTAAGTGTGGTTGAGTTTACAATTTAATACACATATAAAAACTACTTGTGATATATTTAATTTTTAAATGCTAAGGATTATCCTGCATGAGAGTCTAGATTTTTGATTTTAACATTTATATAATTCGTTTAAAGAAGAGTTATGAAATTTAGATGTTTGAGTTGGGGTAAATAGATCCAAATTTTGATTCCAAAGAGGAAAGGAAATCCCTTAGGGGAGGGTCATTTTCCATTTAGAAGCTCAAATTTGGATCATTTCACTACCTAAAGTGAAAAGAATAACCTCCTATTCCGGGGAAGAGTTTTCTTTTTCATTTGATTATCTAGATAAGACGAATCCATGGAGCTAGAATAAGAGGAGAATTAGGAGTAGAAAATAAAGAGTATCTCACTCAAAGTTAACTTACACCGATTCTAGGATTATAATCTAGGTTTATTGTTAGTGTTGCCATACCACTTTTAATTTTTGAAAATTTTGGGTTGTAATGATGGGAAATTTTTCTAGTGGACATTATTTTATGTATAATTTAATTATTTAATGTGATTTATTAATTTTATTTCTATTAGGACTGCCTACTTTTTCTAGTTTTATTGGCGATTGCATGTTATTTTTATTTTAGCCTAGATACGCGGAGGCTCGTGAGGGTACACCAAAAATTTTTTCTACTTAAAAACTAATAAAAATTTACAGGCTAACACAGAAACTCTAATGATCTAAGAACTAAGCCTGAGACCATCGGGAGTCAGCATAATCATATTTTTACTTTCTCCTCCATGTTAGGCACCTCCCTGCCTTCGTGTTCTAGCATACCACATGGCTTTTGAGGGTGAAGATTTATCAAAGGGATGATGTATAATCTCTAGGAAAAATGATTTTTAATCCTTTTTAAACTTGCTACATATACATTTTATACATTTAATAGAGTCGATCATCATATAATGTATTAGAAATAAATTTAAGAGTGTCTAAAATTTTAATTTCATCTGATTGAAGAATTTTTACCCTGCATAAGTCAAGGGATCAATTAGGTCCGCTCTATGTTGCATTACATGACCCCTAGTCTGAGATTTTGATGATGAAAAATAATATCGATTGAATTATTATTCATTGAATATTTTTTATTTTTGCTCTTGTCTGTTAGTACTAATATTTCAGGGAGATCTCAAATTACTCAGGACAACAAGAAGACTTAAGACTGGGTAGAGTAGGATTTGGAGTTTATAACCTTGTAATCTTCTTTTTTTATTATTTTTTCTTTTCTTGAGTCTGGCCATAAAGTGTATGTAAAATTGAGCAACAATGCACACATACAGGGGAGAGGTGTTTTAAAATGAAGAATTTTTTTTTGTCGATCGTACTATACAAGTTTTAATTGTACTATATGATCTGCTCTGGCTCAATGACTATCTATGAACAAATCGTACTGTATGATACATATCATACTATATGATGTGTTTCTAATTAAAAACCCTAGCCACCAGATTAATTTAAGTAAGTTCTTAATTCATAAATTTTGAACTGATCGTATTGTACAATAATATCATACAGTATAAGTTTTTGAATACTTACTTAAATTAACTCCGTGATTAGTCAATTAAATCAAGGATTAATTGCTTATTGGTAATCATACATTATAACATGGTCGTACAATACAATATACCGAGGCTATGTTTGATCATCCCAAACATCATACCGGATGATCCCTTGATATTTGTATTAATTATACTGGATGATGTGTACATCATACTAAATAACCTGAAGCTGTTAACATATTATACTATACAAAGTGGATCATAACATACGACATACAGTGACGAGTTTCGGTCATCCTAGAAATCGACTTATACGAACATAAAGAATTTAACATATCTTACTGGACGATGTTGTATCGTACTAGATGATGTTATATCGTAATGTATAATATTGTTCAAAAAAATTGCATGTTCGTACTCCTTCGTACAAGGACGAAGGCTGTTTTGAACTGATCAAACTGTATGATCTTGGATCATACTGTACGAACATAAATGAATATATTGAAATTTAGGGTTTCTTGGAGCCTGATTTAAATATCTAAACTTCTACCTTTTTGAGATAATGTGTGAGAGAGGAATGTGACTTGAAGGGGAATCCTTGAGAGAGAGCTCTTGAGAAGATTTTGGGTTTGTGAAAGGAGGGAGAATGTAAGTTTGTGAGGGAGATTACACTATTTTAAATTATGAGGGAGAAGGAAAATAGGTAAGTCAATATTTGACCCGACCCGAAAACCTGACCCAAAACATTTTGGGTTCGGGTCAACCCGAACCCGAACAGGGTCGGGTTCGGGTAAGGGATTTCGATTCATTTGCAAAATCGGGTCGGGTTTGGGTTGACCCGGAAACTCAGAATCAACCCAGCTTGACCCTTTTTTAATTAATTTAGGAGGGTTTTAATGGATTTTTATGAAATAAGTAAATGATATTTCAAAAAATTATAAACATTATTGCCCAAATTAAATTAATCTTGATTTATTTTAAATTAATTGAAGTAAATCTTACCTTAATTTGATTTAGATTTAAATAAATTGAATTAAATAAAAAAATTTAATAAAATATATCTGAATCGGGTCAGATTCGGGTTGACTTGGCCCCAAAGCGGGTCTTTTTGATCCCGAACCCATTTTCAAAAATGGGTCGGGTTGAACAGTGTCGGGTCGATTTTTGGTTGGACCCGAACCTGACCCGTGACCCGGTTTTGACAGCCCTAAGGAAATTGTACATTATAATTAATTTTAAAAAATTATGTTTTGACTCACTCCCTTAGTTTATGTGTGCACGGTTAGCAAATTACAATTACACTTTCTTAGACTCAAGAAAAATGAAAATTTTTTAGACTTAATTATATGAAACCCTAATCAACTCTGTCTTGAAGTCTTCGATAGTCTGGAGTATAATTTCCCTAAAATATTAGTAAAAAAAAAAAATAAAAAGAAAACATATCCAATGTATGTTAGGAGAAATAGTAATCATAATGATAATATTTTGTTATCATAAAAAATCATATTATATCAAACTCAATCTTAAATTCTAAGTTGCAACAATCTTCCCCTTTTTTATGTTGGTAAAATAATTATTATTTGAATTAACATTAAATGTCATTTTTCCTCCTAAGCTCCCCCTCAATGGATGCTCTAATGAAAAATAAGGGATTTCAATCAAAATCAAAACAAAAACAAAACAAATAAAACATAACCAAATTCAAAAACAAAATATACAATCAAAATAAAAACAAAAATAAATTTAAAAACAAAACAAACAAAATATAACAAAATTCTAAAACAAAACATACATCACCAATTCAAAAAATACAACAACAACAACAACAACAACAACAACAACATCAAGCCTTTATCCCACTACGTGGGTCGGCTATATGAATCCTTTTTCTCCATTGTGTCCTATTAAAAGTCAAATTCTCGTTTAAATCTAATAAAGAAAGGTCATTCCTAATATTTTCTAACCAAGTCTTTTTAGGTCTACCTCTACCTTTCTTAACATAAGTCAAATCTAATACCTCTACTCTCCTAACCGGGTCATCGCAAGGCCGCCGTTTTATGTGACCAAACCATCTAAGGCGACTTTCTCTAATCTTATCTTCTACTGGAGCTACTCCAACCTTTTCACGTACATGCTCATTTCGTATCCTATCTCTAAGGGTAAAGACACTCATCCACCTGAGCATCCTCATCTCTGCCACACTTAACTTAGTATTATGCTTATTTTTTAAAGGCCAACATTCGGCACCATAAAGCATTGCAGGCCTCACTACCATCTAATAGAATTTTCCCTTAAGTTTGAGGGGTACATTTCTATCACATAACAAGCCCGATGCATTCCTCCACTTCAACCATCCAACTTGAATTCTGCTGGTAATATCCTCATCCATTTCACCATCACTCTGAACAATAGATCCAAGATATCTAAAACGTGTACTCTTATTAATGACTTGATCGCCCAAAGTCACAATCCCCTCACTAGGTCTATTACTACTAAAATTACACTCCATATATTCCATTTTAGATCTACTCAAGTGAAAACCTTTAGACTCTAAGGTTGACCTCCATAATTCAAGTTTACCTTCAACTCCCTCTCTAGTCTTATCAACAAGAAGAATATCATCAGCAAAAAGCATACACCAAGGTACATCCTCTTGCAAATGTCTAGTGAGAACATCCATGACTAAAGCAAAAACATATGGGCTTAAGGCTGATCCTTGATGTAACCCAACCAAAATAGGGAAATACTTGGTGTTGTTTTTAAATTATTATACCAATTCAAAAAATAAAACATAAAAAAACTAAACACATATAAACCACATACACACCAAATAGAAACAACAAAAAAACACATACACACCAAATAATAAACAATGTCTCCCCCTTTTGATAACATCAAAAAGGGAAATACCTCTTGAAAAAGGTAAGTTTCGATTGATAAATCTAATAAAAGATGAAAAAGAAGATTGTACTATTTACAAGAAAATATTAATGTGCTAATGCGAAAAGAAAAGTCTCATATTTTAAATCGAAGAACAATTAAGATAAAAAAAGTCAATTAGGTTCACTATTTTTTCTAGACATATCAAATAAAAAATAATTATTACAAAAATAATGAAATAAAGATTAATCAATTTCTAATTCAATAGTGGAGATTTATTATTGATTAAATGGATATGTGTAAGAAATAGAATGATAAAAGAAATAACTATATGAAACTCTCAATTGGTGACATTGCGTATCTTTTCAATTTTTGACACGCTTTGTGCATTTTTCAGCTTGGGCTAATTTTTTGCCTCTTTTTATTTTTGGCTAACTTTGTGCATCTTTTTAAACTTGTGGTACATTTTATGTATCTTTTCAAGCCTAGCATACTTTGTGCATCTTTTTAAATTATTTGTCTTTCCATTATCAATAAATCTTAAGAAAAAAAAATCTAATAATTTAAAAAATAAACACATTAAATAAGAAATAAAATAAAAATAAGACACCAAGTTTACAACAATTATAGATAAATAATATTTATCTATATGAACATGAAGATAATCTTCTAATCTACATCTAAACATAATTTAATTTTAAAAAATAAGAAATTAAATTTTGCAAGGAAATTAATTTGTAGAGTAAGGTATTTTAAAATTTTATTTCATAGATCAACTATATTTGATTAGTCTATAGTAACATAAACAATTCAAGAAGATAAAATAAAATTTCATTAAACATATGTAGCATACACACCCAATACATGATTTAAAAAAAAGGTACTAAGCCATCATAAGATTACATAAAGAAACAACACAAACACCAAGTATAATAGAAAATAACAACTAATATCTTAAAGGACCCTGATTTGGAGGTGGCTGAGGATGTGTGAACATCATAAAGTAGCTATTAATGGTAGCTACTTGAGTGTTGATTGAGTCAAACTGTCCTCTAATCCACCCTATGTCTTTATTATACCTTGCATCCTATTGGTTTATATGAATCTCAATTTGATCAAATCGTTGATCAAAATGAGATTCAAGTCTATCAAATTTCTGGACCCTTTCTTGATAGAAATGTTTATAAGGTCCAAGAGGAGGTGATGGTGTAGGAGTAGAAGTAGGTCCTCCTTCTTCATCAAATTCTTCTCCCTCATCCTCTTAGTCCCAGTAAATAGAGAATGGAAAGAAGCATCAGTGAAATAGATTGGAAGCTAAATAGGTGGTTTCAGATAAATCGAATTGTACTTCTTTTCTAGAATATAGGCCACCAAATGTTCTAGAGCCACATTTTTCTTTCTCCTATTGTGAGGAAGTCCAATGTCAATAAGCCTATAGATGTAGTCTAAAATCAATTGTGCTTCATCTATAGGAGTATTTATTATGGTGAGATATGTAACTATGGACAGTAATGGAGTTAAGTTGATATGATCACTAGCTTTAGGAATAATTAAAGTTCTTAAAACATACTGGATGATCCTAGTATTTTTATTTAAGGTGTATATAAGATAAATGATTGACTGAAGCAACACTTCTAAGAGTTTGATTGATAATAGACCAATTAAAATAAGACTTAAAAGTCATTGTGTGTACCCTTACCCCTTGAGTTCTAAGATGCAGGTAGGTGCCTAAATCTTCCTTTGTGATCTTTACTCGCTATTTGAAAACATATGAAAACATCCTAGTATGATTTTTATTTACTCTTAGGTTTGCAACGAAATAGAGGAATGTCTCATGATGGTAAGCATAAATCAGAGTGAGAATGAAAGAGAATTGAGTCGAATAAAAAAGAGGCATTACTAAAAAGTTAATGTCTCTTTGGATCAAGAGATGAGAAGGAGTTATCTTCACCTCAAAGAAACAAGTGTAAGCTTCTTCATTATCTTTTGAGAGAAAGTTCTCATCAAGTTTACTAGAATGAGAGGAATAGGCCTTAGAAGTTTGGTCCCACTTGCTGCTAGTAGCCATTTCGAGAGTTGGAACACGAGATATTTTGGAAGAAGATTGTGAAGAAAAACTATCGAATACCTTCCAATTTAAAGAAAAATGACACGATTGTATGGTATGAAAATGGGTTTGCATGTACAATTATGCGATTATACAAGATGAAAATAATTTCATACATATAAATGAAAATTTTCAAAAATGAAATGTTTTTTGTAAATTGCAATTTCCGAGGAGTCATTTCATACACCTTTTCTACCAATACTATCGTATAGATGAACACAAGTTTGTCCGGGACGATCAGAATTATGTAGCAGTTAGGTTCATCTACATGCAAACTAACAATAAGATTGTATAGACGAAATATGATTTCATACATACAATCTATGAAAATAACTATCATTTTAAAAACTCATCCCATTTGTACAGACAAAAATTAATGAATCTTACAGTACAATGACATCATCGTACAATATGGTATGTTTATAAAATCTCATTTTTGTCTACTCAGTGATACATTATATCTATATTCTTGATTCTAGAATATTGAATAGGATTCTTTGAAATGCATATGACACTTATATTATCATAGAAAATTGGAATAGTACCTATCCTAAATTTTGACTAGACCAAGAAACTAAAGAGTTTCCTATGAATTGACAAAGTTCCAGAATACTGTTTTGATTAACCCTACATCCTATAAAATCTAAATCAGAATAACCAATGATTTTAAAAGAAGAGTTATGCCTTGGATACCATATCCCTAAGTTTTGAGTTTCAAAAAGATATATTAGAATTTTTTTAGCAGTAGTTAAATGTGATCAATATTAACACAAACAAACACTAAGTATGATATCTGGTATGTTAGTAGTTAAGTAAAGTAATGATCCAATGATTCAACTAAATTTCTTTTAATCAATAGATTTTCCTTTAGAGTCCTTATCTAACTACACTGAGGAACTCATTGGTGTACTCATTGGTTTACCTTTATCCATTTCATATTTTTTGAGGATATCCTTAATATACTACGACTGACTAAAAACTATTTTATTCTTTTTTTTTTCCTTTATTTATAAAACCAAGAAAATAACTTAAGTCTCCCATCAAACTCATTTCAAATTCACTTCTCATTATTTTTGAATAATCATCACAAAAAGTTTTATTGGTGGATACAAACAAGATATCATCAACATATATTTTTTTATTTTATTATTATTATTTTTAATTTTTTAAGATATCATTAACATATATTTGAACAATAAGTATGTCATCTCCTACATTTTTTAAGAAGAGAGTGGTGTCCACACTTCCTTTAATAAATGATATTTCTATTAAGAAAGTGCTTAGCCTTTTATATCAAGCCCTAGGTGCCTGTTTTAGTTCATATAATGCCTTTTTCAATTTAAAATCATGATTAAAAAATTTAAAATTTTAAAATCTAGAGGTTTCTTAACATAAATATTATCTTGTATCACCTCATTAAGAAAGACACTCTTAACATCCATTTGAAATAATTTATGATCTTTAAAATAGATAATAAAAGGCTAGTAACACCCTTATCACTTCAAGTATGGCTATTGGGGAAAAAGTTTCTTCAAAATCAATTCCTTCTATTTGATTAAACACCGCAATGTATTTTATGTTCCAATATTTTCTTCATGATTTGTTTTTTTAATTCATTGGGAGATATCTTCAATATGTTCTTCTTCCAACCTTGACTCTTCAAAAATACTGGATTCATCAAAAACTACTAAACTTTCAAAGTCATTCTATTAAAAACTCTATAAGATTTGCCAACATTGGAATATCCTAGAAAAATTACTTCATCAGATTTAGGATTAAATTTTCCTAAAAGAGTTTTATCATTATTATGAATAAACACTTTACATCCAAAGACATATAAATATGAAAAATTAGGTGTTCTCAACTTGAGAAGTTCATCAGGTGTCTTATTCAACTTAGATATAATGTTCACCCTATTCAGAACATAATAAGCTGTACTAGCCACTTCAGCCCAAAAATATTTAAGAAGTGAATATTCAGCCAGTTGGCTCTAGTGGCTTTTATCAATATTCTATTCTTTCTTTAAATAACCCCATTTTATTAAGAGGTCCTAGGTGCTGAAAAGTTGTGATTTATACATTGCTCTTTACAAAAATCTTTTAATTTTTTATTTTGAAACTCTCCTCCATGATCACTTTGAATTATAAGAATTTCACATCCAGATTCCTCTAAATCCAAGCAGAAAAATTTTTAAATTCATTAAATGATTTACTCTTATGTAATAAAAATCTAATCCAAGTGAATTTTAAAAAATCATCAATAATTACATACCCAAAAACTTTTCCTCCTAGACTTACAATGCCAACTGACCTAAAAAGATTCATGTATAGGACTTCCAATGGTTTGCTTGTTCTAAGATCCTTAATTAAATGAAAGAAGGACTTTACTTATTTTTCTAATTTACATGCATCACACAAGCGATCCTTAGTGAAGTCTAATTTAGGTATCCATCTAACCAATTTTTCTTGGTAATTTTCCTAAGATTTTTCATGCTTACATGAAAGAGTATTTTATGTCATAACCATAATTCATTAATGATTGTTTTGAGACAAAAAGTATTATATGATTTAACAAAATTTAAATCCATTATTTACCCTATTTATATGCAATACATCAATTCCATTTTGATTTATAATGTAGCTTGTAGGTAAAAATTTAATGCTAAAACTCTTATCATAAAGCTAACTAATACTTAACAAGTTATATTTTAAGCCTTCAACCAATAAAATATTTTCAATAAAGAAATTATTCTTGTTGCCAATCATACATGTACCTACCACTCTCATAGTGTCATTATCTTCCAAAATCACTTTGCGTCCACTTCTAGCTTCCAACAATATGAATTGAGTTATATTTACAGCATATGCTTCAAACATCTACTGTCCAGGTAATAAATGCTCTCATGAGGGCTTGTATGAGAACATTTCAATAAAATGATCAAATATTAAACTTGAGAACCCAAACAAATTTGGATTTACCTTTTTGTAATAATAATCCAGATGCATGTTTGATATGGTATGATTTATGCATCTTAGGTCTCCACACTATATGTGTTCTGCTATAAATTGTACAAGTGTGGGAGATATGTCCTATCATTCCACAAGAAAAATATTTAACACTAGGAAAAGGATTTACCAATCTATATGAGTTATAATGTCTTTTCATAAGTTTTCAAATTATACGCTTCTAATCAGGATTGGAAATTTTTTTAAGTGTAGAAGGTGTCTTGTTTTTTTTTAAAGCTTTTAGTTTTTCTTTAAGATATGAGTTTATTTATGCTTTCTAAAACAACATTTTCAACTTTTAACTCATATTTCTTTGATTTGCTTCATCTATAAACACCTTACATTCATTCTCAAGATCATTATAGGATATTTTTAATAAATCATGTTTCTTATTCAAATCATCAAATTCATCCAATAATACCATGTGGTTGCTATCTATAGATGCATGATCATTCCTAAGGATTTCATATTCTTTTTGTAAATTTAAATATTTTATATTCAATTTAACATATAATTTCTTGAGTTTCCTATATGTAGTATGTATTTTCTTAGAAATTTCAAAAAATTTATCATAAGATAAATCACATATCTCTTCTTAATTTGATTGATCAAGTTTGTCTGCCATTTAGCACAAGTTTGAGACTTTCTCTTCTACTTCTATTTCTAAGGAGTCTGAAAGCTGAGTCAACCTAGAAAGCTCTCTATAGTCTTTTCATGCCCTTCCTAACTTTGGTTTTCTCCTTAACTTTGTTCCACTGCTAACATCTTGATTTCTTCCTCCTAAGGAAACTTTTTAATTACCTTGTCATAAAGGCAATATCTTCTTCATCCTCAGGTAAATATTGATCACTGTCTGAATCATCCTATTTTAATACTATATTCTTCTCCTTTCGCTTGTCACCTACATAAATCGATCTTTGAGTTACTCCTTGCTCATAAGAAATTAGTGATCCAAATAGATTATTAATAGAATATACATTTTGGTCTTTTGACTCAGTTATAGCAGTAAAATTTACATCATAAGTAGTAGATAAACAATATAGGATTTTATTAACTTTTTCCAAATTTGTTAGTTCCCTACCTAAAGGATGTAATGAGGTAACTATCTGAGTAAAACATGTATATATGTCGAAGATTAACTCATTCAATTTCATATAAAAAAGTTCATAGTCATGTAATAGAATGTTCAATCTAGATTGTTTCATCTAATTAGTTCCTTCAAACGTTATGCAAAGTCTATCCCAGATTTATCTTCCATTTTTTCAGGTTGAAACTCACATGTAGTCCTTAGATTTTAAGGCATAGAGAAAACTATTTAAGCAATCTGCATTTAACTGAGCTAAGACATTTTCCTCTAATGTACAACTAATAAATGGTGTTTCAATCCTAATACAATCAATAAGTCTAGTGGGTATATTGTATCATTCATGTACTAAAATCCATATCTGATAGTCAAGTGATTGCAGAAAAGTTGACATGTCAGTTTTTCAAAAGTCAAAAGAAATGTTATAAAATAGCAGTGGTCTAGTAATAGAATATCCTTCATGAGTGTTTTAATTTTCAAAAGTAGCCATGATTATTTTTTAAAAAGTACTCTAAACTTTAATTTTTGAAACCTTCTCGGATACCACTTGAAAGTTTCAGTAGGTTATTAGACCTAGTAGAACTATCCTAAGGCTAACCAAGAGTGAGGGTGAATTTGTAATTTAAAAATCTATTTGATTTTAAAAAACTATTTTAAGAATTTTTAACACAATGATCCTTAAGTATGCATTTACTTGTAGAAAAAGATTTTTACAAAAAATTCTTTTCAAACATAGTAAAATAAAGTGGGGAAAATAAAATGCAGAAAAAAATAAAGGAATAGAACAACACCAAATTTTATAATAGTTTGGTCCAACTAGACCTACGTTCACTCTATGAAGACTCCGTCTTCATGTGTTGCACTAAATCAAAGTGACTCTCTTTTTACTCCCATAAAAAGGTAGAGAAGCCCTTACAAACTCTCTTCCACCAATCTGGTGTAATAGAGTATCGATATCCTTTTTCATCCTCTTAGTGATATCAAAGTACCAACATCCTTTCTCACCCTCCTGGTGAAAGAAGAGTACCAATGTCCTTTCTCACCCTCCTGATGATGGTAGAGTACCAACATCCTTTCTTACCCACCTGGTGAACGAAGAGTATCAACATCCTTTCTTACCCTCCTAGTGATGGTAGAGTACCATGGTCTACTCTAAAGATCTTCCACAATAGTCTTCAAACAAGTAGGGCAGAGTTTTGAAAAATACACAAAGAGATTCTCACCTTTCGGTAACCTTGTGAATCCCTCATAATTTTCACTTACAAGATCTCTCAATCTTAACTCCCAAATGCTTTCACAAAGCACTCTCCTTTTCACTCTCAAGAGAAAATTCATAGCAATAGATTAGAAGTGTTAGTTTTTAGGACCCTTGTATTTGAAAGACAAGAAAAACCATCCAGAAAATAAAAAATTACAATTAGAATGTACTTAGATCATATAGTATGATCACGAATCATTTGTACAAATAGATAAAAAATCCATGTATGATCCTTTACAAACCTAATTTTTTGCTCTATTAGTTGTCTGTACAAACTAACATCGTACTGTGCAAATAGTTCAAAACTAAACTTATTCATCTAGTACAATCTTGTATGAATATTATTTCATACACCATTAGTTATTTGTATGAACTAACATCGTATAATATGAACTATTAAAACAAATTATGCTTAGTTTGGTATGAACGTGGACGACCCAATTCATACTATGTAAGTTGTCTGTACGAACCAACTTCATATAGTACGAATAATTCAAAAAATGGTGAGTTCATTTGGGATGAACTAGTATATACCTATTTCATACTCTGTGATTCATCTATACGAATAGACATCGTATAGTATAAATAGTACAAAAAAAAAAAAAAATTTTCAAGCATGATTTGTTTAACTTTATTTTGGAGGAAATACCATAACAAATTGTCCAACATAATTTGAAATCATATAGTATATTTAGTTTTGAAAATTTAAGTTTTAACTCACTCCCCTAGTTTGTGTGTTCACGGTTATCCAATTACAATCACACTCTCTCATACTCAAGAAAAATAGAAAATTTATAGACTTTATTACATGAAACCCTAATCTACTCTATCTTGAAGTCTTCAGTAGTTTGGATTATGATTTCCCTAAAATATTAATACACACAAATAACAAAAAGAAAATATATCCAATGTATGTTAGGAGAAACATTTATCATAAAAATAATATTTTATTATTATAAAAAAAACACATTATATCAAACTCAATCTTTAATTCTAAGTTGCAATAGAGATTACATGCATCGCAGTATAACATGCACTCATGTCATTTATTCATGCATAAGGTTAAACCTAAACTCACTTAGGTTCCCAAATCTAACATTTAAATAACAATATAGGGGTGCTCTCATAAAAGACATAGTGAGAGCATGAGGTACATGTATAGTTTTGCAAATTTGGATTCAAGGATTATAATTTTGATTATAGAAAAAGTTTCTGACATTTTATAATTTTCTACTATAGCCATACCTACTAATGTTTCAGGTCAACAAGGTAAATTGCAAATCAAGCCAGCTAAAGATTGGATATATTAAGATTGAGTCAATCTGTACGTGTATTTCCAATGTTTTTACCTTTGCTTGAGTTAAATGTAATAATGTAGATCCTAATGCTAAGTAACCTTGCACACACTCACTCAGGGGGAAAAATTCTATCTATTTTTGATCATATCATCTGGGGTAATCCCAAATCATCCTAGATGATTAGTTAAAAATAGAAACTCTAATTAGAGTATATTTATTAAAATAGTTGAATTAAGAAAATCATTCTGGATGATATTCACATCATCTTGGATGATATGCTCAAATTAGAAATAATTAGCCACAAACTCTTTTAGGCATGTTATTATTTTTAGATATCGTTTATGAGATCATCCTGGATGATTGTGGGATCATTCGGGAGGATCAGTTAAGCAAACCTTAATTTCTTCCTGAATCATCTGGAACAAACAAAATGATGTGATGGATGATATTTATTGATTTGAACTAATCTTATAGGATGATCCAATAATCGACCTTGATGATCAGTTATTTTTTAATCATCCAATATATAAAGTTCGGCTGAGTAAAGCTATGGTCTGGATGTTACTTGAGGTTTTATACTAATCATACAAGATGATGTACTCATTTTCCTGGAAAATTCAAATAAATAAATCTTCTACTCATCTAGCCCCTCCCAGATCATCATGATTGAATAAGCTAAAAATGAACTGATCGTACAGATCGTCCTGGACAATCTTTGTCGATTAATTACAATTTAGGGCAAATTTAAAGCCCTTCTATATAAGATTTATTTTTTACTCAAGATGGGATTTTTTGTTGCTATCTTTACTTGAGAGAGCAAAGAGAATGGGAGGGATAGCTTGGTAGAGAGAGAGAGAGAGGATCTTGTGAGGGAGAGTTTGTGAGGGGTTCACAAAGGGTCCTCTAAGAAAGGATCTGAGTTGTCTGCTTCACTCATCATCCTTGGTTCCTTGGAGGTTCTAAAGAGGTTTACTTCAGTAATAAATTGAGGTTATCTTCCTACTTTAGGAGGAAGCAAAAGGATGTTGAGGTTCTCTGCCTGCTTTAGGAGGAAGCAAAAGGAGGTCGGGTTCTTTTCCTCGCCGGAGTTGATGGAATGGAGTTTTTAAAGGCTTATCCATCTTGTTGTGGGAGTAAAAGGAGAGCCATTGAGTTTTGTGTAATACTTGGAGGAGAGGCTCTAGGGAGTGGACGTAGGTCAAGTTAACCAAACTACTATAAAATCTGGTGTGTTCATTCTTTTTGCATTTCTGCATTTAATTTTTTCACTTTATTTTTGTGGGTGATTGTTTAGTTTAGATCATAATTTTTGCTTGAGAATTTTTAAAACACTAATTCATCCTCCCTCTTGGTTAGCCTTGGGCTAGTTCATAAGGGCTTAACATCACTAACAAATTTTTAAGTGGTATCATAGTGAGATTCATAAAATCTAGTATTTGAAAACTTTTGAATTTTGATCCATGGCTAATTTCTATAATCGTAATACTGTGGATGGGTACTCCATTACCCGACCACTATTTTTTGACAAGATACCTTTTTATTTTTGAAAAACTTGCATGTCCATATTTTTACAATAAATTGACTATCGTATGTGGATGCATGTTAAATAAGGTTTTTCACCACCATCATGTGAAATCAATGGCATAAAAACTAAACTTCTATTTACTGATTGGACTTTTAATGATAGGGATTTAACACAACTTAATACAAAATGCTTAAACTCTTTTTTATGTGCTTTGAAGTCGAAAGATTACATGCATGTCTCAACTTGTGCTACTAGTAAGAAAATATGGGATAAATTATGTATCACTTATGAAGACACAAGTAAAGTTAAACAATCTAGGTTGAATATCTTACTTCATGACTACAAACTTTTTGCGTGAAACCTAGTGAATCGATATCTGACATGTAAACTAGGTTTACTCATATTGTCACCTCATTACATGCCTTATGAAGAGAGTTAACTAACTATGAAAAAGTTAACAATTTTTTAAGTTGCTTTCTTTCTTCCTTTAATGTTAAGAGTACTGTAATAACTGAATCTAAGGATTTGAATACTTATTCTATTGATAAGTTACTTAGATCACTTAGCTTATGAGCAAGGAGTGAACTAAAGACAACTTGATGTAGGTGAAAAAAAAAGAGAAAGTTGTGGTGCTGAAGGCTAATGATACGGATACTGATTCTTCCAAGTCTGAAAGTGATGATGTTGCCTTAATCATTAGGCAATTCAAAAGCTTTCTAAGGAAAAAATTAAAGCATCATTATGGAACAAAGGTAAAGGTGAGAAAAATTTTAAAAGTTCTTTTGATATAGTTTATTTTGCATGCAAAAAGCCGGGACAAGTGAAAGCTGATTGTCGTACACCTAAGGCTCATCTATGCAAGGAGAAGGGTGAGGAGAAAAGCAGATTTAGGAAGGACAAGAAGCAATTTCAAAAAGAATTATAGGTAAATTCTATATCTGACTCCTTTGAGACTGAAGCTGAGGAGGAGACAATAAACTTGTGTTTGATGGTGAATGATCATCTTGGTCAGTTTAACCAAGAAGAGGTATGTGAACTAACCTACGATCAATTACTTGAAATTTTTGAGAAACTTCATATATTATATATGAAACTTAAGAAATTGCATGTTAGCCTAAAATTGGAATTTTTAAATTTACAAAAAAGAGCATAAGTTTTACTTAAAGACCACTCTATACTTGATAGCAATCACATGTCATTTACTTGATGAGATTGATGCATTAAACAAGAAGTATATTGAATTATGTGATGCACATGATTCCTTGAAGTCATCGCATATTGATTTAGAAAAAGAGTTTAAAAAATTAGAGGAACTTACATGGGAAATAGAAAATAATGAACATCAGATAAAAATGAAAGTGAAAGCTTATGAATATGAAAATAAAGCATTGAAAGCAAAACTCATAGCATTTAAAAATGATAAACCATCATTGTATACATCACACAACTTTAAAAAGAGACATCACCCACCGAGTAAATTAGTAAATCATTTTCCTAGTGTTAGATGTTTTTCATGTGGAATGCTAAGATATATTTCACACACTTACACTGTTCACCGTAGTGTACATTGGGTGCGGAGACCCAAATTGCATGATTCATAGCATAACATATATGCATTACATTCTTTTTTTCCATAAGAAGGGAGCCAAAATTATCTGGGTTCCTTAATATGATATTTAATGTTTTTATAGGTGTGATCTCACTAAAGACCTTGTGAGGCATGTAGCACCTAGACAGTGGATGCTCACATCACATGATTGAAGATGCCAATCAATTCATTTCACTGAAGGCCAAGGCTGGAGGTAAGGTCACTCTTGGAGACAACACCACCATGAAAGATGTGGGCATAGGTATAATCAGAAACTCCAAAAACCTTTTGATTGAAAATATTTTCTTGTAGATAGATTGAAACACAACTTACCCAACATCAGTCAGCTTTGCGATAAAGGGTTTTATCATAAATATTTTGATAAATACATGTATTATGAGCTTGAATAACAACACTGTTTTATAGGTAAAAAGGATTAACAATATTTACATGCTTGATTTAAATAATATTGAATGTTATGCATCTTTCTGTTTAAAAATCGTTGCTGATGAGTCTTTATTATAGCATAGGAGGTTATGTCATGCTAGCATGAAAATCCTTAGAAAAGTGACCCAAAAAGACCTAGTTAGAGGTGTCCCCAAGCTTAAGTTCACTAAAGACCACCTGTGTGATGCCTGTCAACTAGGGAAGCATGTCCAGTCATCTTTCCATTCCATTAAGGACATTAGTACCTCTAGACCTTTAAAAGTCCTTCACATGGATTTGTTTGGACCCATTTGTACTGTCAACTTAGGGGGAAAATATATGGATTTTTTATTATCGATGACTATTCGAGGTTCACTTGGATTAGATTTTTATCATACAAGAGTGAGTCTTTTGATTAGTTTATATCCTTCTTCATTCAGAAAAAGCTAGGTTATGAGATCTTAACTATTCAAAGTGACCATGGTGGAGAGTTTCAAATTGTGAGATTTGGAGACTTTTGTGAGGATCAAGGGATTAATCACAACTTCTCAGTACCTAAGACCCCTCAGTAGAATGGGGTAGCTGAAAGGAAGAATAGGACCTTAGTTGAAACTGCTAGAGCCATACTTACTGAGTATTCACTTCCAAAATACTTTTGGGCTGAAACGGTAAACACAGCTTGCTATGTATTGAATAGGGTGAATGTTAGATCCAACCAGAATAAGACACCCAATGAGACCATTAAGGGTAGGACTCCTAACCTTTCTCACCTGTATGTCTTTGGTTGTAAGGTTTTCATTCTTAACAACAAAAAGTCACTCTTAGGAAAATTTGACCCTAAATTAGATGAAGGAGTATTCTTAGGATATTAAAGAATGGGGAAATACTTTAGGGTGTTTAACAAGAGGACATTGGCGGTGGAGGAGACTACTCATATAATATTTGATGAATCTGATCCTAAGAAGTATAGAGTGTAGGAAGAAGATGAAGTTAGAGAGATTACCTAAGGAGTTAAAAATTTAAAGAAAAGGGCAGAGCCTCAAAACATTGAAGGAGTAGGTGAGATTACCCAAGGAGTAGAAAATATAAATATGGTGGAAAGGGTAGAACCTAGATACACTTTGCCTAGAGATTGGAGATATTCTTTCAGTCATCCTAAAGAACTAGTCTTAGTAGACCCTTGTGAAGGTGTTAGAACTAGGCATAAACTTAGGAAGGAAGTGAACCACTCTACCTTTATCTCAATGACTGAACCTACCAACATCAATCAAGCACTTTCTAAGGAATTTTGAATCTTAGCTATACAAGAAAAACTTAACCAATTTGTGAGGAATGATGTTTGAGAGTTGGTAGAGAGACATGAGAATCAAAGTGTGGTAGGAACCAAATAGGTCTTTAAGAATAAAATGAATGATTCTAATGTGATGGTTAGTAATAAGGCTAGATTGGTAGCTAAGAGGTACAACCAAATAGGATGGATTGATTTTAAGAAGACCTTTGCCATTGTAGCTAAATTGGAAGCCATTATAGTGTTACTAGCCTTTGCTTGTTATAAGGGATTTAAGCTTTTCCGAATGGATGTCAAGAGTGCCTTTTTAAATGGGATAATAAAAAAGGATACATTTGTAGAGCAACCCCTAAGTTTTGAGAGTTCCCAATTTCCAAATCATATTTACAAATTAAAAAAGGCCTTATATGGATTAAAACAGGCATCTAGAGCTTTGTATGAGAGGCTTAGCACGTTTCTACTATAGAGGGAGTTTATTAAGGGGAGCATAGACACAACCCTTTTTCTGAAAAAAGTTGGAGATGAGTTACTCATTGTTTAGATCTATGTTGATGATATACTTTTTGTATCTTCTGATAAAAGGTTATGTGATGATTTTTTTTTTTTAAAATAATGAGTAAGGAATTTGAGATGAGTATGATGAGAGAGTTGTCCTAATTGAGATTTAACATAAGATAATTGGATGATGGAATCTTTCTTAATTAATTAATGTACGTTAAGGATATCTTGAAGAAATATGAAATACATAAAGCTAAGCTACTAAATACTCATATGAGCTTCAGTGTTTAATTGGATATGGACTCAAATGGAAAATATGTTGATCAAAAGAAGTATAAAGGAATGATTGGATTATTACTTTACTTGATTGCTTATCGACCTGATATAATATTTTGTGTTTGTTTGTATGCTAGATTTCAAGCTGATCTTAAGGAATCCCAGCTAACCACAATTAAGGAATAATTACATATCTCTTAGGGATCCATATGAATCTGATATCCTAAGCAAAACACTTCTTTTGAGATTATTGGATATTATGATTTTGATTTTATAGAGTTTAGCATGAATAAAAAGAGCACTTCTAAAATTTACCAATTCATAGGACAATCTTTAGTCTCCTAGTCCAGTAGAAAACAAAACTCTGTTGCACTTTCCACTAGTGAAACTGAGTACATTGCCTTAAGAAGTTGTGTGGCACATGTCCTTTGGTTGAAGCAATAAATCATTGATTTAGGATTACCTGTAGGCACAATTTCAATCATATGTAACAATACTAGTGCCATATGTATATCTAAGAATCTATCCAACATTCAATGATCAAACACATTGACATAAGGCATCACTTTATTAGGGACCATATTACCAAAGGAGACATTGAGTTACACCATGTGACAACTGAAAATCAACTAGTTGACATATTTACTAAACCACTGGCCTTTGACACATTCAACAACTTAAGGACCAGATTGGTTTTGATTGACAAAAATACATGAACTTGATGCTTTATGAACTCTGATTTTTATGTTTTTTGATCTATTATTTGGTGTTGTTTTCTATTATTTCTTTTGTTTTTAATTTCAAGTACTTATTTTTATTTTCTACTATTTTTCAGTATTTTCATTTCTGATGTTCTTAATTTTCTTTTAGTTTTTTTTGTCACAGCTAAAATAATATTTTATGCCTTATTTTATTTTTGAAAATTTGTAATCAATGTTTGACATCCCTAAATCAATTAAAGGGAGAAACATCATTGATTGTTTCCCTTCCTCTAACTTCTTTTAGCGGTGTAATTTTCTTTTCTAAATAAAAGTCTATCTCAAATTAACAACTGGACTTTACGATTGAGATCTTTTTTATCTTGTTACATTAATTTATCTTATATAAATAATGTTTAGAGTCATTAAATAACTTTTAAGCTTTCATAATCTTATCGTTTCATTTTGAAAGTTTGTTAGGGATGTTAAGCCTTATAGAACTGGCCCAAGGCTAACCAAGAGGGGGGGGGGGGGGGGGTGAATTGGTATTTAAAAAATTTCTTTAAGTAAAGCACGAATACAAACCAAATCACCACAAAAATAAGTGCAGAATAAAATAAATACTGAAGCAGTAAAAAATAAGAACACAAGGGTTTATAGTGGTTCAGTCAACTCGACTTACGTCCACTCCCCAGAGGTGCCCTCCAAGTATTGCACTACAAACGTGACTCTCCTTTAGCCCCCACAGCTAGGAGAAGAAGCCTTTACAAATACCTCTTTTTGCCACACCCGGCAAGGCAGAGAACCTTTCTCCTTTTATTTCCTCTTGAAGCAGGAAGAGAACCTCGATCACTTGCTAAAACTTACCTTTTCAAACCCTTCCAAAGACAAGAGACTCTAGGGAAGAAGAAGTGGAACAATGCTTGGAGCAACCCTTGTGAATCCCCTCACAAGCTCCCCCTCATAAGATCCTCTCTCTCTCTCCTTTAGGTTTTCTCAGGCCAAGACGCAGCCAAGGATGTTCAAAAACATTGAACAAGAGCTCTTAAATAGAAGAGCTTCAAAGGAGCTCATTAATTACAAATTGCCAACTATATCGTCGAGGATGATATAGACATCATCCTGGCCGATCAATACAAATCCCATGAGATCGGCCAGAGTATCGCCCTGAATGTAAACTGGACGATTGAAAATTGTCTTGATCATCCCGGACGATTAGTTCAAATCAGAGGAAAATCGTCCAGAGCATTACCCTGAATTCAAGCTGTTCGATCGAGATCGTACATCACATCGCTCTGAATTTTTGTTGGCCAATATTTATCATCCAGGAGCAACTAAGGATTTTAGAATAGATCATCCCGGCGGATCTTACAATCGTCCAGGATGATATGATCGTATCAATCATCCTTAATTATCTCATTGATTGTCGGATCAATTAAGGCATAATTGTGAATATCGTCCAGGCCGATTACCAAAAGTACAGAATACCTTAATTATTTATGGCAGAAATTTCTTTCTATTTTGAGCCTATCGGCCTGGCTGATACAAGTATCGTCCATGCCGATTTGCTAATGACGACTACCTTAATTAAGAACCCCTGATTAGATTTTCTGTTTTAAGCCAGATAGTTCAGGACGATGTAAATATCGTCTGGGTCGATATGAGTAAAAACAGGAATTCTAAGTCTCTCAAGTGTGTGTGTGTAGGGTTACTTTGCATCAGTCAGACCAAAGATTATAATTGACTCAAGAAGGGAAAAATAAAATTACAGACTAACTCAACCCTAATCTACCCATTCTTGAGCTGGCTCCATTTTTTCGTCCGATCTTTGATTCCTGAAAAGTCAGTAGTAAAAGACAGTCCAAGACAAGTAAGAGTGTTTGCCAATCATCAAAACATAGTTTATAGACTTGAATTTGCAACAATCTCCCCCTTTTGATGATGGCAAAATACTACGACAAATATTTAAAAAATAGTAGTGTAACACACGGAATCAAAAGTGCAAGAAACATCCTAAAACTACTCCCCCTTTTAACATCTCAAAAAGGAGGGAATCAAGAACAAAATCAAACCATAAGAAACTTTTTTTTTTACCAAGGCATGAAGATGATGTAGTATTCCATGTGATTGATTTTAAAAACTTGTGAGTTAATGAGTTAACTACATCAATAATCCAAAGATTGGTAGAATATCCGATCATGATTATCCTTAGCTCGGACTTTCTCTTAGGGTAGAATCATCTTTTGAAATCAATGACCTAACTCAAAAAAATCAATTGGATATGAGAAAAAAGAATCCATTCATCACTTGGTTTAAGAAAAAAATATCTTACAGAATAATGAACCACATTAAATTTGTCACAATCGCAAAACAATCGAAATCAAGTCTTTGATACATGAAAACTTTTAAGTTTTAAAAGATTTGAAAAGAGAGAATAACTTGCCTTTTAGTGGGCTCATTTTATGCCTCTTGTCACTTTGATTGGCTCTTTGAGCATCTTGATTTTTGATACACTTTCGTGTATATACTTTTCTTTTCAATTTGGCGTCATTGGCTTTTTTTTTTTGCAAGCTAAATTCTCTTTTTCAATCTCTTAAAAAAGACTTCTTAGTTGTGAGTATATCTTCTAGATTTTAGAGAATAGGAGCTCTCTCTCTAACATAGGAAAGAACTATCTACAAAATAGAATCAATAACCAATGGCAAGAGTAACGAGGAATCTTGATGTGACAAAAAAACTTTAAGCATTATAAATACAAGATAGATTTGCTTAAGCAAGTTTAGAGAAGATCTTAATTTCATACACAATTTTTAATTTGAAATATATTTTTGATTAGAAAAGAAAAATATGCCACTAAAATAGGTTAGAGAAGGAGACACAATCAACGAAATATTTTTACCATCTAATAGATTAAGAGATGTAAAACATTGACTACAAATTCTCAAAAGCAAGGACAAGGCATATGATATCATATCAGCGATGATTTTTGAAAGCTAAAAAATTAAGAAAAGCAACCAAAAAGAAAGTAAGTCAAATAAAATAAAAAAAAAAACAAAGAGAAAAAAGAAAAGCAACTAAAAGAAAAAGAATAAAAACCAAATAAAGCAAATAAAAGATCAATCTTATGCAGTTATGTCAATCACACCCAATCTGGTCCTTAAGGAACTGAAAGTATCAAAGGCCAGTGGTTTAGAAAGATGTCAGCTAGTTGATTTTCAGTTGTCACATGGTGTAAATCAATATCTCCCTTAAACACATGGTCTCTAATGAAGTGATGCCTAATGTTAATGTGCTTAGTCCTTGAATGTTGGATAGGATTCTTAGAGATGCATATGGCACTAGTGTTGTCACAAAAGATTGAGATGGTGCCTACATGTAATCCTAAATCCAATATCTGTTGTTTCAACCAAAGGACTTGGGTCACACAACTTCCAAGAGCAATGTACTCAGCTTCAGCAGTCGAAAGTGCAACATAATTTTGCTTCATACTAGACCATGAGACCAAAGATTGTCCTATGAATTGACAAGTTCCTGAAGTACTTTTTCTATCCACCTTGCATCCTGCAAAATCAGAGTCAAAAAATTCAATAATCTTAAAATAAGTGTTGTGTCTAGGATTCCAAATCCCTAAGCTTTGGGTCCCCAAAAGATATCTAAAAATTCTTTTAACACCAGTCAGGTGGGATTCCTTAGGGTCGGCTTGAAATCTAGCACAAAGGCAAACACTAAACATTATGACGGGTCAGCTCGTAATCAAGTAGAGTAAGGATCCAATCATGCCTCTGTACTTCTTCTGATCAACAGACTTACCAATTGGGTCCTTATCCAATGGAACACAAGAAGTCATGGGAGTATTAATTGGCTTAGATTTATCCATCTCACACTTCTTCAAAATGTCATTTATATATTTTGTTTGATTAAGAAAGGTTCCATCATCCAATTGTTTTATGCTAAACCCAAAA
Source organism: Dendrobium officinale (assembly GCA_019514585.1). Taxonomy (NCBI): domain Eukaryota; kingdom Viridiplantae; phylum Streptophyta; class Magnoliopsida; order Asparagales; family Orchidaceae; genus Dendrobium; species Dendrobium officinale. The sequence continues at coordinate 30,831,230 of CM033683.1, forward strand.
AAATAGGACAACTCTCCCATCATACTCATCTCAAACTCTCTACTCATTGTCTTAGAGAACTCATCACAAAGTTTTTTATTAGGAGATCCAAAAGAGTATATCATCCACATAAATCTGAACAATGAGCAATTCATCTCCAATTTTTCTAAGAAAAAGGGCGGTGTCTACGCTCCCCTTAATAAACTCCCTTTCTAGTAAAATGTGCTAAGACTCTCATACCATGCTCTTGGTGCCTACTTTAAACCATACAAAGCCTTTTTTAATTTAAAAGCATGATTTGGAAATTGGAAACTCTCAAAACCTTGGGGTTGTTCTACAAACACATCCTCTTTTATTTCCCCATTCAAAAAGGCACTCTTGACATCCATTTGATAAAGCTTAAATCCTTTATAACAGGCAAAGGCTAATAGCACTCTAATGGCTTCCAATCTAGCTACAGGGGCAAAAATTTCTCTTGAAAATATATCCCTTCTATTATGTTATACCCCTTAGCCACCAATCTTTCTTTATTCCTAACCACCACTCCTAAATCATTCACCTTGTTCTTAAAGACTCACTTTGTCCCTTAGGTCTTTCTACAAGCTCCCAAACTTCATTTCTAACAAATTGGTTCATCTCCTCCTACATGGCTAAAATCCAAAACTCATCAGTTAGGGCTTGGTTTATGTTGGTGGGTTCAGTCATTGAGATAAAGGAAGAGTGGTTCACCTCCTTGCTATGTCCATGTCTAGTCTTAACTCAATTAGAAGGGTCTCCTAAGATCAAATCCTTTGGGTGACTTGTAGAGTATCTCCAATCTCTAGGTAAGGTCTGAGAAGGTCCAACCCTTTCCTCCAGATCTAAATTTTCTACTCTTTGGGTGACATCTCCTACTCCTTCTATGTTTTGGTGACCTACTTCCTTCTCCAAATTTTCTACTCCACTAGTAATCTCTCCAATATCATCATCATTCTCAACTCCATGCTTTTTTAGGATCAGACTCATCAAATACTACATGGGTAGTCTCTTCCACCACTAAAGTTCTCTTGTTAAACACCCTAAAAGACTTCCCAACACTAGAATATCCCAAGAACACTCCATCAGATTTAGGATCCAATTTTCCCAAGTGAGACTTCCCATTATTGTGAATGAAAACCTTACAACCAAAGACATGCAAGTGGGAAAGATTGGGTGTCCTAACCTTAAGGATCTCATAGGGTGTCTTTTCTAATTTGGCTCTAACGTTCACCCTATTCAACACATAACAAGCTGTGTTAACCGCTTTAGCCCAAAAGTATTTTAGAAGTGAATACTTAGCAAGCATGGCTCTAGCGGCTTCCACCAAGGTCCAGTTCTTCCTTTCAGCTACCCCGTTCTACTGAGGGGTCCTAGGAGCTAAGAAATTGTGGCTAATCCCCTTGTCATCACAAAAATCTCCAATTCTTTCATTCTCAAACTCTCCCCCATGATCACTATGGATGGACAAGATCTCACAACCTAGATTTTTCTGAATCCAAGTAGAAAATGTTTTAAACTCCTTAAAAGACTCATTTTTATGTGTAAGAAATCTAGTCCAAGTGAACCTTGAGTAGTCATCAATAATCACAAATCCATAGACTTTCCCTCCCAAGCTGGCAGTGCTAATGGGTCCAAACAAATCCATGTAAAGGACTTCTAAAGGTCTAGAGGTGCTAATTTCCTTAATGGGGTGAAAGGTGGAGTGGTCTTTCTTTCCTAGTTGACAGGCATCACAAAGGTGGTCTTCTAAAAACTTGAGTTTGGGGACACCTCTAACTAGGTCTTTTTGGGTCACTTTCCTAAGGGTTTTGATACTTGCATGACATAGTCTCCGGTGCCGCAACCATGAATCATCAACCACTACTTTTAAGAAAAATGAAGCAGCACATTCAATGTTATTTAAATCAAGCATGTAGACGTTGTTGATCCTCTTTCCCTACAAAAATAGTGTTATTACTTAAACTTACAATGCACGAATTTGCAATGAATTGCACGATGAAGCCTTTGTCACAGAGTTGACTGATGCTGAGTAGGTTGTACTTCAATCCATCTATAAGCAAAATATTTTCAATCATAAGATTCTTGGAATTACTAATTATATCTGCGCCTACCACCTTCTTGGTGGTGTTGTCTCCAAGAGTAACCTTGCCTCCAGTCCTGGACTCCAGCGAAACAAATTGATTGGCATCACCAGTCATATGTCGAGAGCAACCGCTGTCCAAGTACCACATACTCTCACGAGGCCTTTTGTGAGAGCCCACCTATAAAATTATCAAATGTTAGATTTAAGAACCCAAGCAGGTTTGGGTTCCTTTTTATGAAAAGTAGAATATAATGCATGTGTGATATGATTTGAATCATGCACCTTGGGTCTCCACACCCATTGTATACTATGGTGAATAGTGCAAGTGTGTGAGATGTGTCCTAGCATGCCACATGAAAAATATCTAACTCCTGGAAAATGATTTCTTAAATAGTTTGAGTTATAATGCCTCTTCTTAGGTTTTGGCTTTTGATCAAGTGTTGGTGTCATCCTAGTTTTCTTAAATGTATCCAATTCATTTTGAATCCTCAAGTTAGTAAATTTTAGGGCATCATTTTCAATCCTCAAAATTTTCTCCATCTCTTTAGACTTTTTAAAGTGAGATTCAAGTGAGATGTGTGTGACTTTTAGTGACTTATGCTCTTCAATTAATTCACAATACTTTTTATTTAACTCATCAAATTCATCTAGTAGAGCCATTTGATTTGAATCAATTATTAAGTGATCCTTAGTCATAATTGCATGTTCTTTTTGTAACTCCACAAATTCTAATTTTAAGCCTGCATGTGTTTTCTTGAGTTTCCTATATGATGCATGAATTTTTTCAGAAACTTCAACAAGTTGATCGTAGGAAAGTTCACATACCTCTTCTTGATCAAGATGATCGTCTGCCATCAAGCACAATTTTGTTGTCTCATCTTCTGGTTCCGTATCCAATGAATTCGATGCAGAATCCACCCAAAAAGCCTTTTGGAGTCTTTTCTTGTCCTTCCTGAACTTGGGTTTCTCCTCACCCTTTCCTTTGCTTGAGTGATCTTCAAGTGTAGGACAATCCGCTCTCACATGTCCAGGTTTTCTGCATTCTTAATATACAACATCAGAAGATCCTTTAGAAAAATTTTTATTCTTACCTTTTCTCCAATGATGCTTTTGCTTCTTCCTTAGAAAGTTTCTGAATTGCCTTGAGATGAAGGCAACTTCATCACTATCAGACCCGAAAGAATCGGAGTCAGATTTGTGTGCCTTCAGTGCCACCGTTTTCTCTTTCTTTTTCTCACTTGCATCAAGATTTCTTTGATTCACCCCTTGCTCGTAAGCAATGAGTGAGCCAAGTATGTTGTCAATCAAATACGTGTTCAAATCCTTAGATTCAATTATAGCAGTGATTTTAGCATCAAAAGAGGAAGGCAAGCATCGTAAAATCTTGTTTACTTTTTCAAAGTTTGAAAGTTCCATTCCTAAGGCATACAAAGAAGTAACAATCTGAGTAAATCTCGTATACATTTTAGAAATTGATTCATGAGGTTTCATACAAAAAATTTCATAGTCATGCAAGAGAATGTTCAAACGGGATTGTTTAACTTCATTAGTGCCTTCATAAGTGATACACAATTTATCCCAAATTTCTTTACCAGCTTTGCAAGTGGAAACACGCATGTAGTCTTCTGATTTTAAAGCACATAAAAAGCAATTAAGATATTTTACATTCAATTGAGCCAAATCCCTTTCATATAAAGGTTATTCAGTAAAAAGAAGTGAAACAGTAATGCCGTTAAGTTTACCAGTTGGAGATGTGTAACCATCCGTAACAAGCATCCACATGCGATAATCATTAGATTATAAAAATGTAGACATGCGAGTTTTCCAAAAATTAAATGGGATATTATCAAACAGAGGTGGTCTGGTAATAGAGTACCCTTCCGGTCTATTACGATTCCCAAAGTTAAAAAATGGATCAAAATTTAAAAAGTTTTTAAACTTAGTTTTTATGAATCCCGCTCTGATACCACTTGAAAGTTCGTTAGGGATGTTAAGCCCTATAGAACTGGCTAGTGGCTAACCAAGAGGGGGGGGGGGTGAATTGGCATTTAAAAAATTTCTTTAAGCAAAGCATGAATACAAATCAAATCACCACAAAAATAAGTGCGGAAGAAAATAAATGCGGAAGCAGTAAAAAATAAGAACACAAGGGTTTATAGTGGTTTGGTCAACTGGACCTACGTCCACTCCCCGGAGGCGCCCTCCGAGTATTGCACTACAAACGTGACTCTCCTTTAGCCCCACAGCTAGGCTGAGAAGCCTTTATAAACACCTCTTTTAGCCACACCCGGCAAGGTAGAGAACCTTCCTCCTTTTGCTTCCTCCTGAAGCAGGTAGAGAACCTCGATTACTTGCTGAAACTTACCTCTCCCAACCCTTCCAAGGACAAGAGACTCTAGGGAAGAAGAAGTGGAACAATGCTTGGAGCAACCCTTGTGAATCCCTTCACAAGCTCCCCCTCATAAGATCCTCTATCTCTCTCCCCCCTCTCTGTCTCTCTCCTTTAGGTTTTCTCAGGTCAAGACAGCAACCAAGGATGTTCAAAAATGTTGAACAAGAGCTCTTAAATAGAAGAGCTTCAAAGGAGCTCATTAATTACAAGTTGCCGACTATATCATCCAGGATGATATAGACATCGTTCTGGCCGATCAGTATAAATCCCATGAGATCGGCTAGAGTATTGCCCTGAATGCAAACTGGACGATTAAAAATTGGCTTGATCGTCCCGTACAATATCATGATCATACCGACCGATTAGTTTAAATCAGAGGAAAATTGTCCAGAGCATCGCCCTGAATTCAAGCTGTCCGATCGAGATCGTACAAGACATCGCACTGACTTTGTGCTGGACGATATTTATCGTACAGGAGCAACTAAGGATTTTAGAATAGATCATCCCGGTTGATCTTGCGATCATCCAGGATGATATGATCGTATCAATTATCCTTAATTACCTCCTTGATTGTCTGATCAATTAAGGCATAATTTTGAATATCGTCCAGGCCGATTACCAAAGGTACATAATACCTTAATTATTTATGGCGGTAATTTATTTCTATTTTGAGCCTATCGGCCTGGCCGATACAAGTATCGTCCAGGCCGATTTGCTAATGACGGGTGCCTTAGTTAAGAACACCTGATTAGAGTTTTTGTTTTAAGCCAGATCATCCAGGACGATGTAAATATCGTCCTGACTAATATGAGTAAAAATAAGAATTCTAACTCTCTCAAGTGTCTGTGTGTACGATTACTTTGCATCAGTCACACCAAAGATTACAATTGACTCAAGAAGGAAAAAATAAAATTACAGACTAACTCAACCATAATATACCCATTCTTGAGCTGGCTCCATTTTTCCATCCGATCTTTGATTCCTGAAAAGTCAGTAGTAAAAGACAGTCCAAGACAAGTAAGAGTGTTTGACAATCATCAAAACATAGTTCATAGACCTGAATTTGCAACACATTTATCATATGAATTTGATTATACTTTGTGATTTAATCTTCTTTGTATTAGAGAGTGAGTTGTTCTTCTCTAATATCTGAAAGATATTATCACAAAGGAGAGTATTTAAAAGTTTTGAAAGGGAGCTAGCTTGAAAAAATAATATGAGGCATAAATTGAGCCCAAACAAAAGAAAAATTGAAAAGATGAGTAATGATCGCCAAAAAAATTGAAAGATACACAATGTGTATCAAAAATTAAAAGACGCATAAAGTGCACCAACCAATTGACGACAGGCACAAAATGAGCCCACAAGAGACAAGCTTCCTTCCCTTTCAATCCTTTAAATCATAGAAAAATTCATGTGTCACTTGATATTTTCAAAGGCTTGATTTTGAAATTTATGATTATAATTAATTACATTGATATATTATTTTATAAGATATTTTTTGGAACCAAGTTTTGAACGGATCACTTTTTCTTATCCAATTTTTTTCTAATTTAGATCTTTATTTTCAAAAGATGGGTTGCCCTGTAAGAAGTTTGAGCTAGTGTTAATAGGATTAGTTGTTTTATTGTTTTTCAGATTTTGACTATGTTAACTCATTTTCTTATAAATTTTTAATTCAATCACATGGAAAATTTATAATATTTTTGCTTTGATCATAAAAAAACTTTATTTTTCATTCTTTTTGTCATTTTTATTGTCTTTTCATTAGTTTACATTTCATTTTTATTGGTTTTTATGTTTTGGGGCTCCTTATGATAACCTCCCTCCATCATCAAAATTTAGTTTTTTTGTTCACATCATCTTGAATGATATGATCAAATTCTGCTTCAATAATTTGTGATTATCCTTGATAATTCACATGTTCATCCTGGATGATCCATATGGCCAAAGATGTTACACATTTTAAATTCGGCCGGTACAATCCATTATTATCGATTATCCTAGATGATCCACCTAATCATCCTGGACGATACACTTTTTCAACGATCATCCAGCATGACTCCTCGGGACAATCCCTTGTGTCTAATCATTCTTAAAGACATCTAATCATCTTGGACAATATAAACACCTTTTTGGCCAATCATCTCAAATGTCATAAATTCGCCTGATCATCCTGCATGATCCTGTTATCATCCTAGACGATATGGATGATTCTTTATAAACAGCCAGCCTCAAATAATTTCTCACCCCAAATCTTTTTATTTTTAGCTCTCACTCATACTCTAATATTATTGTCAATGGCAGGTGGAAAATGATCTAGAATGGAAACTGGCAGTTCTTCGAGGGCCTCTATCGACCCTAATTTTATTGAGGTAGCTCACCAAGTCACATATCTTCACTACAAGATTACTGGGATTACACTATCTAAGACCATCAAGCCTCGTACACTCACTTAATCAATCCTATATCTTTTTTTCTCACGCCTCCCTCACCTTCATTCATACACTTACCTTCCCTTTCAATTTTATCATCCTTTATGAAATTTTTATGAGCTTTAGGATCAACTCTATCTACACTTCCCTTCAATCCTATGCAAATAAATGACCTATAAAAATTACCTATCAAGACTACCATAAACTCCTCTAACTGTCCACTACTAGAGACAAGATTCATCTTTTATCTCAAGATCCTGATTACAACTAAGCTCCTACCAATCACCTTCTAAGGAACACTCATGTCTCCTATCATGATGGGATGTCTAGAACCATAGTTAAAGATGCTAGGATAATCCAATATTTACTTTACACCTTAGTACTTGAGGGGGAAGCTACTCCTGCACCTATTTTGATTAAGGCCCTTCCATGTTCTTTAACTAATCCAACATGCACTAACAATTCCTTCCATGTTCTTCATAGCACTCATCTCCATCCAGAGAATGAGGACATTGAGGGAGCTTAGGGGAAAGCTACTCTTCCATCCATTCTTGTACCTGTTTTGATCTACAAGCAGTCACAATTGGATCAGTTGGTGAAGCAGTTTGACTAGTGGGAGGCTTGGTTACATTCTTACATTATTGCACGGGAGCAACAACATAAGGCGGATATGGATAGATTTGATGCATATGTGGCACACCACCAGCAGCAGCATGACCAGGATATGGCCTAGTTTGGGGAATATTTTACTACAATTTCTAGTTTCTTTCATCCACCACCATCACCTCCTTCTAATGATTAAGGCCCTTCATACTTGTAGACTATTTTATTGTGTTGTTGATTAGTTTCTCTTTTCTATTCTATTTTTCTTTTCTATTTTCCTCCTTTTTATGATGTCAAAAGGGGGAGTAGTATTAGTGTTAGTGTGTTCGTTATATTATTATTTTTCTTCCATACTACTGTTATTTATTGTTTATAACACCTGCTTAATTTTAGTAAAATTTACATTTCTTGGCTCATAAAGTTTTCTATTACGTTATGTTTCATTTAATTGCTTAAGTTGAATTTCTTATCAAATATTTGCCATTATCAAAAAGAGGGAGATTGTTGCAAATATGGATTTAATTATTATAATTTTGATGATGGCAAACATTTCTGACATTTCTTTTTTTTTCTACTATTATCCTGCCTACTAACATTTTAGGTCCATAAGGTCAGTTGCAAATAAAGCCAGCTAAAGATTGGGTAGATTAGGACTAAGTTAGTATGTATGTGTATTTCCAATATTTATACCTTTTCTTGAGTCAAATGTAATAATGTGGATCCTGATGCTAAGTAACCTTGCACACACACACACACTCAAGGGGAGAAATTCTGTCTATTTTAGAGTATTATATTTTTGATCATATCATCTAGGATGATCCCAAATCTTCTTGGACGATCAGTTAAAAATAAAAACCCTAATTAGGGCATTCTTATTAATATAGCCAAATTAAACAAATCATTCTTAATGATATTCACGTTGACCTAGACGATATACTCAAATTAGAAAGAATCAACCACCAACTCTTTTAGACATGTTACTATTTTTTGACTTCATATAAGGCATCATTCTGGATGATGCATTATAATTATGCCTAAATTAGTTTGATGACTAAGAAAAATAATTAAGGTTTGAAAGATTGATCATATCTTACTGGACGATCAATTAAGCAAACCTTAGTTCCTTCCTAAATCATCTGAGATGAACAAAATGATGTATTGGATGATATTTGTTGATTTGAACTAATCGTACAAGATGATCTAATAATTGTCCTGGATAATTAATTATTTTTTCATCATCAAACATATAAAGTCTGGCCGAGCAGAGCTATGGTCTAGACAATACTTGAGATTTTATACTAATCGTATAGGATGATATACTAATCATTATGGATGATTTAAACAAACAAATCTTCTACTCGTCCAGCCCCTCTCAGATCATCCAAGCCAAATGAGCTAAAAATGAACTGATCGTCCTGGACAATCTTTATCGATTAATTACAATTTAGGGAAAATTTGAAGCCCTTCTATATAAGATCACTTGTTTACCCAAGATGAGATCATTTGCTGCTGTCTTGACCTAAGAGTGCCAATAGAAGGAGAGGGAGAGCTTTGGAGAGAGAGAGAGGATCTTGTGAGGGGGAGTTTGTGAGGGGTTCACAAAGGTTACTCCAAGCAAGGATCTGAGTCATCTTTTCCAGTCATCATCCCAAGTTCCTTAGAGGTTTTAGAGAGGTCTACTTCAGCGATCGATCGAGGTTCTCTACCTACTTCAAAAGAAAGTGAAAGGAGGTAGAGGTTTTCTACCTGCTTAAGGAGGAAGCGAAAGGAGGTCAGGTTCTCTGCCTCACTAGAGTCGGGGGAAAGGCATTTTATAAAGGCTTCTCCACCTTGCTGTGAGAGCAAAAGTAGAGTCACTAAGTTTAGTGCAATACTCGAAGTAGAGACTGAAAGTTCGTTAGGGATGTTAGGCCCTTATGAACTGGCCCAAGGCTAACCAAGAGGGGGGGGGGAGGTGAATTGGTATTTTAAAAATCTTTTAACAAAGAACAACAAAGCTAAAAAAAAAATCACCACAGAAAAATAAGTGCGAAAAAATTAAGTGCAGAAGCAAAAAAAGAACACAAGGGTTTATAGTGGTTCGGTCAACTCGACCTAGGTCCACTCCCCAGAGGCGCCCACCGAGTATTACGCTACAAAAGTGAATCTCCTTTTTCTCCCACAGCAAGGTGGAGAAGCCCTTACAAAAAGTTCCTTTTTGCCACCCCGGCAAGGCAGAGAACACCAACTCCTTTTGCTTCCTCCTAAAGCAGGCAGAGAGCCTTGATCGATCGCTGAAGCTTACCTCTCCCAACCCTTCCAAGGATAAGAGACTCTAGTGGAAGAAGAAGTGGAATAATGCTTGGAGCAACCCTTGTGAATCTTCCTCACAAGCTCCCCCTCAAAAGATCATCTCTCTCTCTCTCCCTCTCTCTCTCTCTCTCTCTCTCTCTCTCTCTCTCCTCTAGGCTTTCTCAGGTCAAGACAGCAGCAAAAGATTATTCAAAATGTTGAACAATAGCCCTTAAATAGAAGAGATTCAAAATAGCTCATTAATTGCAAGTTGCCTACATTATCGTACATGACGATAGGTATATCATCCTGTACGATCAGTGCAATTTAAGCCTAATCAGCCGGGAAGATCTGGGACAAATAGAAGAAAGCTTTTCCTATCGTCCAGGATGATCATAAATAATCCTGTACGATTAGTTCAAATCACAGACTATCGGCCAGACAACCGCTCTGAAAAGAGTTCTGGATGATTCCAAAATAGCTTGATTGTTTGGGCCGATCTCAAGATCGCCCCGGACGATTAGTTCAAATCAGAGGAAAATTGTCCAAAGCATCGCCCGGAATTTGAGCTGGCTGATCCTAATCGTCAAGACCATCGCCCGAAATATGAGCTCTACGATATTGATCGTCTAGAAGCAACTTAAGGTTTTTGAACTAATCGCCTCAATCGATCTTGAGATCGTCCAGGACGATGTGATCGTATCAATCTTTTTAATTTCTTTCCTTAATTGCCAGATTAATTTAGGCATAATTATATCAAATCGTCCAGGCCGATACACGATCTTCCTGGCCGATTTCGAAAAATAAAGAATGCCTAAATAGATCATGGTGGCTGATTCTTTCTATTTTGAGCCTATCATCCTAGCCAATACATGTATCATCTAGGCCGATCGGCTAATGATGGCTGCCTTAACAAGATGTCCTGAATAGGATTTTTGTTTTGAATCCGATCGTCCGGGATGATGTGAGTAAAAACAGAAATTTTAAATCAGATAGAAAAATCACTCAAGTGTGTGTGTATGGTTACTTAGCATCAAAACACTTCAATGGTTATAATTGACTCAAGAAAGGGAAAAAGAGAATTACAGACTGACTCAGACCTAGTCTACCCAATCTTGAGATGGTTCTGATTTTCGTCCGATCTTGCGGCCCTGAAATGTCAGTAGAAAAGGCATTCATAGAGAAACAAGAGTGTTTGCTAACATCAAAATCATCATCCATGAAAACAGATTTGCAACAATCTCCCCCTTTTTTATGATGGCAAACACTTCTATGATAAAAAATAATAGTTCAATTTTTTTAGAATAAAATAGTGGAAAAATAAAATAGTGCAAATACCAACATACTACTCCCCCTTTTAACATCTCAAAAAGGAGGAGGAAACTAAAAAATAAAGTAAACAACCCTAATTTTTTTTTTTTACCAAGGCATGAACATGATGTAGTCTTCCATGTGATTGATTTTAAAGTTTGGTAAGTTAATGATTTAACAACATCAAAAATCCAAAAAATGGTAGAATATCCGATCATGTTAACCCTAAGCTCAGACTTCTTTCAGGATAAAATTGTCTTTTAAAATCAATAACCTAACTCAAAAAATTCAATTGCATATGAAAAAGGATCCGTTCACCACTTGATTTCAGAAAAAATATCTTATAGAATAATGTATCAAAGTAATTATGTCATAATCACAAAAAGTCGAAATCAAGCCTTTGATTTTATCAAGTGATATATGAATTCTTCCAAGTTTTAAAAGTTTTTGAAAGGAGAGGAGAGCTTGCTTTTGGTGGGCTCATTTTATGTCTCTTGTCAATTTGAATGGCGCTTTGTGCTTCTTTTTGATACACTTTGTGTATATATTTGTTTTTAATTTGGTCTCATTGAGGATCTTTTGATTTTGACATCATTGGCCACTTTTTTTTTTATTTTTGCAAGCTACATTCTCTTTCAAAAAACTCTTAAATAATCTTAGTTATGAGTATATCTTCTAGATATTAGAGAAGAAAAAGTCACTCTCTAATATAGAGAAGAACAATCCACAAAACAGAATCAATAATCATATGAATAAATGTAATGACAATAGTAACGAGGAATTCTTGATGTTACAAAAGACTTTGATCATTATACATACAAGATAGATTTGCTGTAGAAAGGTTAGAAAAGATCTTAATTGCATACTCCATTTGTTAATTTGAGATAGAATATTAATTAGAAAAGAAAACTATGCCACTAAAATATGTTAGAGAAAGAGACACAATCAACTGTATATTTTTATCCTTTAATAAATTAAGAGATGTAAAATATTGACTACAAATTTTTAAAAGCAAGAACAAGGCATACGATATCATTTCAACGATGAATAAAAAAAATAAAAACAAAACAACAAACAAAAAACATAAAGCAATAAATGAAGAAAAGAAGAAGAAAGAAAAAGAAAAGCAAAGAAGAAGAAAGAAAAAGAAAAGCAAATAAAAATCAAGTTCATGCATTTATGTCAATCACACCCAATCTGGTCCTTAAAGAGCTAAAAGTGTCGAAGGCCAGTGGTTTATTAAAGATGTCAGCCAGTTGATTCTTAGTTGTCACATGGTGTAACTCAATGTCCCCCTTTGTCACATGGTCTCTAATAAAGTGATGTCTAATGTCAATGTGCTTAGTCCTTGAATGTTGGGTAGGATTCTTAGAGATGCAGATGGCACTAGTGTTGTCACAGAAAATTAAGATGGTGCCTACAGGTAATCCTAAATCCAATACCTACTATTTTAAATAAAGGACTTGGGCCACACAACTTCCTAAAGCAATGTACTCAGCTTTAGCAGTGGAAAGTGCAACAGAGTTTTGCTTTCTACTAGACCATGAGACCAAAGATTGTCCTATGAATTAGCAAGTTCCAGAAGTGCTTTATCTATCCACCTTACATCCTGCAAACTCAAAATCAGAAAATCCAATAATCTCAAAAGAAGTGTTGTTCCTAGGGAACAAAATTCCTAAGCTTAAGGTACCTAAAAGGTATCTAAGAATTCTCTTAACTGCAGTAAGGTGGGATTCCTTAGGGTCAACTTGAAATCTAGCACAAAGACAAACACTAAACATTATATCAGGTCGGCTAGTAATCAAGTAAAGTAAAGATCCAATCATGCCTCTATACTTCTTCTAATTAACAGACTTACCACTTTGGTCCTTATCCAACGGAAAACTATAAGTCATGGGAGTATTAATTGGCTTGGCTTTATCCATCTCATACTTCTTCAAAATGTCCTTTATGTATTTTGATTGGTTTAGAAAGGTTCCATCATCTAATTATTTTATGCTAAACCCCAAAAAGTAGGACAACTCTCCCATCATACTCATCTCAAACTCTCTACTCATTGTTTTAAAAAATTCATCACAAAGTTTCTTATTAGAAGATCCAAACAATATGCCATCCACATAAATCTGAACAATGAGCAAATCATCTCCAACTTTCCTAAGAAAAACGGTGGTGTCTACTCTCCCCTTAACAAACTCCCTTTCTAGGAAGAATGTGCTAAGCCTCTCATACCAAGCTTTAGGTGCCTTCTTTAAACCATATAAGGCCTTTTTTAATTTAAAACATGATTTGGAAATTGTGAATTCTCAAAACCAATGGGTTGTTCTACAAACACATCTTCTTTTATTTCCTCATTTAAAAAGGCACTCTTAACATCCATTTAAAAAAGCTTAAATTCTTTATAATAGGCAAAGGCTAATAGCACTCTAATAGCTTCCAATCTAGCTACAAGGGAAAAAGTCTCCTCAAAATCTATCCCTTCTATTTGGTTATATCCCTTAGCCACTAATCTTGCTTTATTCCTAACCACCACTCCAGAATCATTCACCCTATTCTTAGAGACTCACTTGGTTCCAACTACACTTTGTTTCTTAGGTCTTTCTACAAGCTCCCAAACATTATTCCTAACAAGTTGGTTCAACTCGTCCTGCATGGCTAAAATCCAAAATTCATAAGAAAGGGCTTGGTTTATGTTGGTTGGTTCAGTCATTGAGATAAAGGTAGAGTGGTTCACCTCCTTCCTAAGTCCATGTCTAGTCCTAATTCCAATAGAAGGGTGTCCTGAAATCAAATCTTTGGGGTGACTTATACATTATCTCTAATCTCTAGGCAAGGTGTGTGAAGGTCCAACCCTTTCCTCCAGATCTACATTTTCTACTCCTTGGGTAACATCTCCTACTCCTTTAGTATTTTGGTGTTCTACTCCCTTCTCCAAATATTTTACTCCAATGGTAATCTCTCCAACATCATCATCATCCTCAACTCTAAGCTTTTTAGGTTCATACTCATCAAACACTACATGTGTAGTCTCTTCCACCATCAAAGTTCTCTTATTAAACACCCTAAAAGACTTCCCAACACTAGAATATCCCAAGAACACTCCTTCATCAGATTTTGAATCAAAATTTCCTAAGTGAGACTTCCCATTGTTGTGAATGAAAATCTTACAACCAAAGACATAAAGGTTGGAAAGATTGGGTGTCCTACCCTTAAGGATCTCATAGGGTGTCTTATCTAGTTTGGCTCTAACATTCACCCTATTCAACACATTACAAGCTGTGTTAACAGCTTCAGCCCAAAAGTATTTTGGAAGTGAACATTCAACAAGCATGGCTTTAGCAGCTTCCACTAAGGTCCAGTTCTTCCTTTCAGCTACCCTGTTCTACTGAGGGGTCCTAGGAGCTGAGAAGTTGTGGCTAATTCCTATATCCTCACAAAAATCTCCATATCTTTCATTTTTAAACTCTCCCCCATGGTCACTATGGATGATCAAGATCTCACAACCTAGCTTTTTCTGAATCCAAGTAAAAAAGGTTCTAAACTCCTCAAAAGACTCATTTTTGTGTGAAAGAAATCTAGTCCAAATAAACCTTGAGTAGTCATCAACAATTATAAAACCATAGAATTTCTCTCCCAAGCTGGCAGTGCTAATGGTTCCAAACAAATCCATGTGAAGGACTTCTAAAGGTCTAGAGGTGCTAATGTCCTTAATGGGGTGAAAGGTGGAGTGGACTTGCTTTCCTAATTGGCAGACATCACAAAAATGGTCTTTAAAAAATTTTAGTTTGGGGACACCTCTAACTAGGTCTTTTTGGGTCACTCTCATAAGGGTTTTCATGCTAGCATGACATAATATTCTATGCCACAAGCATGAATCATAAACAATAGTTTTTAAGCAAAAAGATGCAGCACATTCAATGTTATTTAAATCAAGCATGTATATTTTGTTGATCCGCTTTCCCTATAAAATGGTGTTGTTATTTAAGCTTATAATGCATGAATTTGTAAAGAATTTTATAATGAAGCCCATATCGTAAAGCTGACTGATGCTGAGCAACTTGTGTTTTAATCCATCTACAAAAAAAAAACATTTTCAATCATAAGGTTCTTGGAATTACCAATTATACCTGCGCCTACCACCTTCCTGGTGGTTTTGTCTCCAAAAGTAATCTTGCCTCCTGTCTTGGTCTCCAGCAAAATGAATTCATTGGCATCACTAGTCATATGTCGAGAGCATCCGCTGTCCAGGTACCACATACTCTCACGAGGCCTTTTGTGAGAGCTCACCTACAAAATCATCAAATGTAAGATTTAGGAACCCAAGTAGTTTTGGGTCCCTTCTTATGAAAAGTAGAATACAATGCATGTGTGCTAAGATGTGAATCATGCAATTTGGGTCTCAGCACCCAATGTGTACTATGTTGAACATTACAAGTGTTTGAGATGTGTCCTAGCATGCCACATGAAAAGCATCTAACTACAGGGAAAGGATTTCTTAAATGATTTGGGTAGTCATGTCTCTTCCTAAGTTTTGGCTTTTGATCAAGTGTAGGTGTCATCCATTTTTTCTTAAGTGTATCCAATTCATTTTTAATCCTCAAGTTAGTATCTTTTAAAGCATCATTATCAATTCTCAAATTATGCTCTATCTCTTTAGTTTTATTAAAATCAGATTCAAGTGAGGTGTGTGAAACTTTCAATGAATCATGTTCTTCAATTAATTCAGAATGCTTTTTATTTAAATCATCAAATTCATCAAGTAGAGCCATAAGATTTGAATCAATTTTTGAATGATCTTTAATCAAAATTTCATGCTCTTTTTGTAAATTCAAAAGCTCCAATTTCAAAGCAGCAAGAGTTTTCTTAAATTTTCTATATTATGCATGAATTTTTTCAAAAACTTCAAGAAGTTGGTCGTTGGATAGTTCATATACCTCTTCTTGATCAAGATGATCGTCTGCCATTAAGCATAGGTTTGTTGTCTCATCTTCAAGCTAAGTCTCCGATGAATCGGATGTAGAATCCGCCTAGAACGTCTTTTAAAATTTCTTTTTGTCCTTCCTAAACTTGGGTTTCTTCTCACCCTTTTCTTTGCTTGAGTGAGACTTGAGTGTAGGGTAATCAGCTTTCACATGTCCAGGTTTCCTGCATTCAAAACAAACCATGTCATTAGAACTTTTAATTTTTTTTGTTTCCCTTACCTTTGTTCCACTTTTGATGATACTTTTGTTTCTTCCTTAGAAAGCTTTTGAATTGCTTTATGATTAAGGCAAATTCATCGCTTTCAGACCCGGAAGAGTCAGAGTTCATGTCGTTGGCCTTCAATGCCATACTTTTCTCCTTTCTTTTCTCACCTGCATCCAAATTTCTTTGATTCACTCCTTGCTCGTAAGCAATGAGTGAAACAAGTAAGTTGTCAATCAAATAGGTATTCAAATCTTTAGATTCAGTGATTGTAGTGACTTTTAGCATCAAAAGAGGAAGGCAAGAATCTCAAAATTTTGTTCACTTTTTCATAGTTTGAATGTTCTCTTTCTAAGGCATGCAAAGAAGTTACAATTTGAGTAAGACCTTGTATACATATCAGAAATTAATTCAGAAGGTTTCATACGAAAAAAATCATAATCATGTAAGAGAATATTCAAACAAGATTGCTTAACTTCATTGGTTCCTTCATAAGTAATGGACAACCTATCCCAAATCTCTTTACCAGTAGAGAAAGTAGAAACACGCATGTAATCTTCAGACTTTAAAGCACATAAAAAGTAATTTAAACACTTAGCATTAAGTTGAACTAAATCTCTTTCATCAAAAGTCCATTCTGTAAAAGGCACTTCAGTTTTAATTTTATTAAGTTCACAAGAAGGTGGAGAATATCCTTCTTTAATAAGCATCCACATGCGATAATTAGTTGATTGTAAAAAAGTAGACATGCGAGTTTTCCAAAAATCAAAAGGTAGATTGTCAAACAAAGATGGTCATGTAATAGAATATCCTTTAGTTGTATTACGATTCCCAAAGTTAGCCATGTATCAAAATTTAAAAAGTTTTCAAACTCAGTTTTTATGAATCCCACTCTGATACCACTTGAAAGTTCGTTAGGGATGTTAGGCCCTTATGAACTGGCCCAAGGCTAACCAAGAGGGGGGGGGGTGAATTGGTATTTTAAAAATCTTTTAACAAAGCATAACAATGTTCAAACCAAAAGCACCACATAAAAACAAGTGCAAAAAAATTAAGTGCAAAAGCAGAAAAAGAACACAAGGGTTTATAGTGGTTCGGTCAACTCGACCTACTTCCACTCCCCGGAGGCGCCCTCCGAGTATTTCACTATAAAAGTGACTCTCCTTTTTCTCCCACAGCAAGGCAGAGAAGCCCTTACAAAAACCTCCTTTTTGCCACCCCCGACAAGGCAGAGAACCCTAACTCCTTTTTCTTCCATCTGAAGTAGGCAGAGAACCTTGATCGATCGCTGAAGCTTACCTCTCCCAACTCTTCCAAGGATAAGAGACTCTAGTAGAAGAAGAAGCGGAATAATGTTTAGAGGAACCCTTGTGAATCTCCCTCACAAACTCCCCCTCACAAGATCCTCTCTCTCTCTCCCTCCCTCTCTCTCTCCTCTAGTCTTTCTCAAGTCAAAAAGAAACAAAAGATTATTCAAAATGTTGAACAATAGCCCTTAAATAGAAGAGATTCAAAATAGCTCATTAATTGCAAGTTGCTGACATTATCGTCCAGGACGATAGGTATATCATCCTGTACGATCAGTACAATTTAAGCCTAATCAACCAGGATGATCTGGGATGAACAGAAGAAAGTTGTTCATATCATCCAAGACGATCATAAATCATCCTGTATGATTAGTTCAAATCATAGACTATCGGCAAGACAACCGCTCTGAAAAGAGTCCCGGATGATTCCAAAATAGCTTGATCATCTAGGACGATCTCACGATCATCCCGAACGATTAGTTCAAATTAGAGGAAAATTGTCCAGAGCATCGCTCGGAATTTGAGCTGGCCGATCCTGATCGTCCAGACCATCGCCCGGAATATGAGCTGTCCGATATTGATCGTCCAGGAGAAACTTAAGGTTTTTGAACTGATCGTATCGGCCGATCTTGTAATCATCCAAGATGATGTGATCGTATCAAGCATCTTAATTGCTTTCCTTAATTGTCAAATTAATTTAGGCATAATTGTATCAAATCGTTCAGGCCAATACACGATCATTCTGGTCGATTTCCAAAAATAAAGAATGCCTAAATAGACCATGGCGGCTGATTCTTTCTATTTTAAGCCTATCTTTCTGGCCGATACATGTATTGTCCAAGCCGATCGGCTAATGATGACTGCTTTAACAAGATGCCCTGATTAGGATTTTTGTTTTGAACCCGATTGTCTAGGATGATATAAATATCGTCCGGGATGATGTGAGTAAAAACAGAAATTCTAAATCAGATAGAAAAATCACTCAAGTGTGTGTGTAGGGTTACTTAGTATCAGAACACTTCAATGGTTATAATTGACTCAAGAAAGGGAAAAAGAGAATTACAGACTGACTCAGACCTAGTCTACCCAATCTTGAGCTTATTTTGATTTTTGTCCGATCTTGTGGCCCGGAAATGATAGTAGAAAAGGTAGTCGTAGAGAAACAAGAGTTTTTGCTAACATCAAAATCATAATCCATGAAAATAGATTTGCAACAGAGGCTCTGGGGAGTGGACATAGGTCAAGTTGACTGAACCGCTATAAAATATGGTGTGTTCTTTCTTATTGCATAGATAGTGGCTGCTTAAGTTATATGACTGGTGATATGGAGCAGTTCATCACAATAGAGGCCATGCCAAGAGGCAAGGTGACATTAGGAGATAACAACACTAGAGAAGTGGTGGGCTTAGGTATAATTGAATCTCTAAACATTTTATGATTTAAAATGTTTTATTAGTTTATGGTTTAAAGCATAACTTGTTAAGTATTAGTCAACTATATGACATAGATTTAATGTAAAATTTCTTTCTAATAAATGCATGATTAGTTTAAATGAAAAACTTGTGTTAGAAGGAAAACAAATAAAAATAATGTTTATATGTTAGATTGAATTGTATTGAATATATAAATTTGTTATGCTTAAAAACTATAATTGATGAATCTTGGCTATGGCATAGGAGACTATGTCATACAAGCATGAAGACTCTTAGGAATATCACTGAGAAAAATGTAGTTAGAGGCATACCTAAGTTAGACTTCAATAAAAACCCCCTATATGATGCCTACCAACTAAAAAAAATAAATATGATCTTTATTTCATTCAATCAAAGACATTAACACTTCTAGGCCACTAAAAACCCTTCATATGGACCTATTTGGACCTATTAGTACTACTAGCTTAGGAGGAGGAAAAAAATATATCGATTTCTTATAGTGGATGACTACTTTAGATTTACTTGGGCTAGGTTCTTAGTACACAAGAGTGAGTAATTTGAGGAATTCAGAACATTCTCCACTTAGATTAAAAGAAAATTAGGATGTGAAATCTCAATAATTCATAGTGATCATGGTTTGAGATTTTGAGAATAATAAGTTTGATTCCTTTTGTCAAGAGATTGGAATAAAACATAATTTCTCAACTCATAGGACTGCCCAGCAGAACAGTATATCTGAAAGGAAAAATAAAACCTTGGTGGAAGCAACTAGGGAAACATTAGCTGAGTATTCACTCCCTAGATATTTTTAAGCAGAAGTAGTGAATACTTCTTGTCATGTTATACATAGGGAAAATGTTAAATCCAAACTTAATAAGACACCCTATAAAATCCTTATGGGTAGGACACCAAACCTTTGTCACTTTTATGTTTTTGGTTATAGATGTTTCATCTTAATCATCAGAAAATTACCCTTAGAAAAATTTGATCCCTAGTCTGATGAAAGTGTCTTCTTAGGTTACTCATTTGTAGGTAAGGCCTATAGAATCTTCAATAAGAGGACCCTAGTAGTAAAAGGGTCTATCCATTTAGTATTTGATGAATCATATAAGAACTTTGAGCCTAAACCTAAAGAAGAATAAGTAGAGGGCATTCAAGGGGTAGAAACCATTCCTATAGGTGATAGAGTAGAACCTCATGAAAATTTTCCTAGAGATTGGAAATATTCCTTTAGTCATTCTGAAGAACTTATTTTAGGAGACCCATATGAAGGTGTTAGAACTAGGCATGAACTTAGGAAGGAGGTTAGTTATTCAGCCTTTATCTTTATGATAGAACCCATAAACATAGATCAAGCCCTAGTTAATGTTTGGATCCTAGCAATACAAGAAGAGCTAAACCAATTTATTAGAAATGATGTATGGGAATTAGTCAAGAGAACTAAAGATGAGAGTGTGGTTGGAAAAATATGGGTTTTCAAAAATAACATAAATGACTTTGGAATAGTAGTGAGGAATAAGGCCAAACTAGTAGATAAGAGTTATAACTAGATTAAGGAATAGATTTCGAGGAAACCTTTCCCCCTATAGCTAAACTAGAAGCTTTTAGGGTGCTATTAGCATTTACTTACTTTAGGGGTTTTAAGCTATATCAAATGGATGTTAAGAGTACCTTCCTAAATGGGGTGATTCAAGAGGATGTTTATATGGAGCAACCCCCAGGATTTAAAAATAATTCCCTAATCATGTATTCAAACTTAAGAAGGCCTTAAATGGATTGAAGCAAGCACCTAGAGCCTATTATGAAAGCCTGAGCAATTTTGTTTTAGAGTCAGGATTTGTAAGGGGTAGTGTAGAAACCACCTTCTTTCTAAAAAAAGGAGAAGACTTACTCATTATTCAAATTTATGTCGATGAACTCTTGTTTGAATCCTCAAATAAAAACCTATGTGATGAATTTTCATAAATAATGAGTAGAGAATTTGAGATGAGTATGATGGGAGAACTAAGTTACTTTATTGGATTTAGTGTAAAGTAGATGGATGATGGAACCTTCCGTAGCCAATATAAATACATTAAGGACTTCCTTAAAAAATATAAAATGGACAATGCTAAGGACATGAACACTCCCATGAGCTCCAATGTTCAATTAGATAAAAACCCAAATGAAAAATAAGCAGACCAAAAAAAGTATATGGGAATAATAGGATCACTTCTTTACTTAACTCCTAATAGATCGAATATTATATTTAGTGTTTTCCTTTGTGATATATTTCAAGTTGATCCAAAAGAATCCCATATGACTGCAATAAAGATAATTCTTAGATACCTATTAGGCACTCCAAACTTAGGAATTTAGTATCCTAGACATAATACTTCTTTTGAAATAATTAGATATTTAGATTCTGATTTTGTAGGGTGTAGGGTAGATAGAAAATGCACTTTTGGAACCTGCGAATTCATAAGATAATCCTTAGTTTCCTAGTCCAGTGGAAAATAAAACTTAATATCCATCTCCATAGCTTAGGCAGAATATATAGCAGTAGGGAGCTATGTTGCTCAAGTCTTATGGCTAAAGTAATAACTCTTAGATCTTGGATTACTTGTAGGAACCATTCCAATTATATGTGATAACACTAGTATAATTTATATATCCAAGAACCCAATTCAACACTTCTACACAAAGCATATATACATTAGGCATAACTTCATAAGAGATTATATAGCTAAGAGGATATAGAATTGCAGTATATAGCTACATGAGAATAATTGACAGACATATTCATAAAACCCCTAGCCTATGACACCTTTAGCACCCTGAGGATGAAATTGTGTGTTATAAACATTCATGATTAATTTAATACAAATAAAAAATAATAATTTGAAAGCATACATTCATATGTGTTTAAATTATATATATTTAATCATGTACTTGTTTATGCATATTTTTATGCATTGTTTGTGATTATTTAGAAAAAAAATTATCCAGTATGATATGAACATATCATAACCTCTCATTTAAATCAATGATCTGGGAAAGCTCAATGAATTATTCACATTGTACTGTAGCAAACCTATACTCATATTATACGATATACATGCCACTAATCATTGAGGAAATCAATATGTTTGGTATTAAATTATTGCAATTCATATGGTACGATACCTTTCTTCATACTGTATGATCCACATGTCATAAACCATTAAAAAATTTAATTCATTTGGTATGAAATTATTACCATTCATATGGTATGATACTTCTCTTCGTACTTTATGATACACGTGTCAAACTGCAATGTGACGAATTTAATTTGGCTGGTATGATAATAATTACACTTTGTATTATATGAACACCCATTCATACTATATGATACGTTTTGTCAAAGGACATACCGATGACCCCTCAGGATGAAAATAATTCCTTAAGATCATCCAGTATAATTACATGATCATATTATACGATTTGACTGCTTTTTCTAATAGGTCATCTAGACAAATTAACTTACCTCATTATACTGTACGAACCTTAATCGTACTGTATGATGACCTAAATATCTATAAATTAGAGGGTTTTAATGGTTCACTTCACTCAACCTCTTTCAAACTCTTACTCACTAAACCTTCTTATTCAATGGCTGGTGGAAGCAAGTGAGACAGAATGACTCAGAGGAGCTCCTCCTCCTCTCGTCGTCTTAATGATCATCTCCTCTCCACCACAGATGAAGAAGCCTACAATAAGTACAAAGAGGCCAAAAGCACTCCATCTCGAATATTGAATCAACCTTCCCTTAACTTCGAGGTGATGAACCTTTTTGCCTCCATTAGATGGCTAACTTTGGTAATCGCAATACTTCATAAGGCTATTCAATTACTCTACCACCTCTATTTGAAAATTTACCTTTTGATTTTTGGAAAACTTGCATGTCCACCTTTTTACAATCAATTAATTATTGTATGTGAATGCTTGTTCAGGATGGTTATTCTACAACTTCATTATTAGTAAATGAAGTTAAAACTATTTTTTTTTGAATGGACTACTGATGACAAAGATTTAGCCCAACTGAATGCTAAATGCTTAAACTATTTCATTTTGTGTTAAAATATGAAGATTACATGTGTGTATCTACATATACTACAGGTTAAAAAGTTTGGGATAGGTTATGCATTACATATGAAGGAACAAGTGAAGTGAAACAATCTAGGTTAATTTTTTTGCCACATGAATATGAACTCTTTTGCCTAAAACCTAGTGAATTCGTATCTTAAGTGTATACTAGGTTTACATAAATCTTCACATCCCTGCATTATTTAGGTAAGAAATTATCGAATTTTGGAAAAGTAAATAAGATTCTGCATTGTTTACCTTCTTCCTATGATGCAAAAATTACTACTATTATAGAATTGAAGGATTTAAATTTTTATTCTATTAATAATTTACTTGGATCACTAATTGCCTACGAGAAAGAAGTGTATGAAATACAGCTTGATACAAGAGAAAGAAAGAAGTAGAAAACTATAGCCGTTAAGGCTAATGATTCAAATTATTCCTTTGAGGGAGGAGATGAAGAAATTGCACTGATGACTCAAAAGTTTAGAAGCTTTCTAAAGAAAAAGCAAAAGTGTCATAAACAGCGGAACAAAGATAAGAATTATAGAAATTATAAATCTTCTGATGATATTGTCTATTATGAATGCAGAAAACCAGGGCACATTAAAATTGATTGCCCGACTCTTAAAGGCTATCAAAGCAAGGAGATGTTGAAGAAAAATCCATGTTTCATAAGGACAAGCAAAAATCTCAGAAAACTTTTTTAGCAGACTCTGCTTAAGATTCATCTAGAATAGAAGTAGAAAAGGAAGTGAAAAATCTATACTTAATGGCAAATAACTATCTTAATTAATCTAATCAAGGTGATTTATGTCAACTTTCATACGATGAATTACTTTTTATTTAAGAAGAAATTCATGTTTCTTTCATGAAATTGAAAATGAAGCACGCTAGCTTGAAAACTGAATTCTCAGTTCTACAAAAAAGAAAATAAAATGCTTAGAAAAGATGATTATGATGTTGATAAAGATCATATGGCTTTGTTGGATGAGTTTGATAAATTGAATAAGAAATATTCAACTTTATATGAAATACATGAGTCTTTGAAAGCATTACATCTTGATTTAAAAAAGTCATTTAAATAGTTAGAAGCATGTGTTAACATTTTAGATCTCAATGAGCACTCATTAAAAATTGAAATTTTTGCTCTTGAAAGTGCTAATGAAATGTGTTAGAAAATTGAAGGCTTTTCAAAATAAACATATTCATAAGCACTCATCATGTTATGCATCTCATAAACCTAGGAATTGGAATCATAACTATCATAGGTTAGTTAACCCTTTTCCTAATATTAGGTGTTATTTATTTGGCATGTTAGGATACATTAGCCGCACTTGCACTATTTACCATAGAACACATTGGGTGTGGAGACCAAAGCTGCATCAAATATAGTATGACATGCATTCTAATGATTTATCCAAATTTGAAAAGGGACCCAAAATCTATTAGGCTCCCAAAATTTTTCTTGCATGATCTTTGGATTTAAGGGCTCTCATAAAAGACCCTATGAGAGCATGTGGTTTTTGGGCTCGATAATATCTCTCTATCACTTGAAATCATCCATTCATGAGCTTCTCAATGTATACTTTTTTTGTCTTATGATTTATTGTGAATTTATTTTTATTTCATGTTCTTGTTCTTTCGGTTTTATTGTTGTCATTATGTATGATTATGTCCTGATCTTCACACAAACCACCTTACTGAATTTCACTGTCTATTTTGAAAATAAAAAATCCTAATTGTAATGTAAGAACCACCTTCATACTATATGATTTGTACAACACTACTTAGATCACAACCCTTGGCTTGATAAATGATCCATATTGCTTATATTATTGACCATCATACTATACGAACACCTCTTTATATTGTATGTTCCATGTGTCAACTCCATTTTGGATGAATTGAATTTATTTTAGTATGACATGTATTACTGATCGTGTTGTACGAACATCTATTTGTATTGTACGAACCTTTTTTGTCAATAATCATAAATCTTGACTCCTTGGGATGAGATCCATATCTCTAATCATCCTGTATGATGTCTGATTGTTCTGTACGATCAAACACAACTTTTTTAGCGAATAGTATGGCCAAAATAATTGCATGCAATTGTCCTGTATGATCCCACAATCATACGATATGATATGTTCATTTTCTATTTAATGAGCCACCCCTTTCAAAATTTTCACACCTCTCTTAAGATTCCTCCTTACTTTCCAATCCTTGCAATGGCAAATGGGAAACACATTCATCAAATCTTGGAGGCTTCCTCCTCTCGGAGAACTGCACAAAAATATTTTCTAACAACTTCTGATGAAGTTGCCGACAAATAGTATAAGGAAGCTATGATCATGCCCTCCAGACTTTGAAATCAACAAGCTTTTAGCTTCCCTGTAATGAACCTTTTCAACTCAACTGCACATCAATTTTGGCTAACCTTGTCCCACCCCTTTCATTCTAAAATCCTGTATGAATTTCTTTTAAATCTTAGTATTAGTGGGGATTCTACGATTATGACCTCCCGAGTGTGCTACCAAAATGTAGAAATACCCAAGGAAGACATAGGAATACGCCTTCAACTAAACATCCAAGGGAATAGACCTCTAACCATGTCCTCTAGATTCAATTTTGCCTGGAGTGTTATAAACCTTCTACTAAGAAATGTTTCCCTTAATTTTCACCAACCTTTGGTTCAGACCCTTAACCAAAATTCTTATGTTATCCAGCACATTATGAGAACTTCAATCATACCTACAGATGGAGGCCGAATAAATATGACTCCCCTACTATGAATTGTTACCAATTTCATCACGTCAAATACCTAAATGGATGAAGCTCAAATGCTAATTTACTACATCCAAAATCTCACTTGCATTCAACTCCCAACCACTAGGAAAAAGCAGAACATTACCTTAGGACATGTGATATGATATATCGTATTTAGAAAATACAACATTATATATCTTGCACCTCTTGATTACACTCTAATCTACTTTTTGGATGCCTCTTTTTTAATGTTATTTCATAAGGATTAGGAGACTGAAGATCCTCTATTTGTTGATGAAGGAGAAGCTGACCCTACAGCTAAACCTACACTTGCTCCATCTCTTCACCACTACTAATATGAGGAGCTGATACAAAGATTTGATAGACTGGAGTTCTCCTAGATCAAAAGTAGATCCAACAAGATAATGATATGGGTTGGTTCAAGGAGAAGTTTGGAAAGATTCAACATGAGTACACCACAATCCAGTAGTAGTATGACAGTTTTAGCCAATTCTCCCAACCACCTCCATCTCCACCTTCTGATCAGGATCTATCACCCTACTAGTTTTTATTATTTTTGTTATAATTGCACTGTTTAATTTTAAGTCTATGCATATTTGTTTGTATGTTATTTTAAAATAGAATTTTTCTTTTAAGTCTTTATTATGTTTTTTTTTTTTCTTTCTTAAAAAAGTGATTTTTTTCTTTAAAATTATTTTTTTTTCTCTAGTTTTTTTATGCTCAAAGATCTCATTTCTGTGCTCTTTACTTAAAAATTTTTTAGTCTTTCAAATTGATGGTTCATGTTGATCATATTGTATGAATTATATGAACTAACTCATATTGTACAATTGAACTCGTATTGTATGATTTAGATCATATTATACGACATGGTTTAGCCTGAACTATGTTTTTTCTTATTGTGTAAACATTCATCTACTGCTACTTAAAAGGTTTAAATAAGTAATTGTTGACAATTTTAAACTAACAAGATCTAAATTCATAAATTTACATATCCTATTGTAGTTTCTTTGCCTGATAATTCCTTGTGAATGCTTAAAAATCTAAATCAAATTAGAATTAAGATGGTTGAAATGAAATCTTTTTCACTATTCTACATGTTTTTATTATGGATATATTCTACAAATTCTACGAATGAAATTCATTTTTTTTTATATCAAGCTTTTATTTATATAAGAAAAGCTCGAGTTTGATTTGTAGATTATGTGTCCCTATATAAGAGAGAGAGAGAGAGAGAGAGAGAGAGAGAGAGAGAGAGAGAGAGAGAGAGAGAGAGAGAGAGAGAGAGAGAGAGAGAGAGAGTTAATCTTCTCTTCTATTTGAAAGATAATCTTACAACTAAGATTCTTAGAGATTTAGAAAGTAATCAAATTGCAAAAAAAAAAAAAAAGAAGCAAAAAATGAGCCCAAAATAAAAAGATGTGCAATGACACTAAAAGTAAAAAATGCACTAAGTGTATCAAAAATAAAAGATGAACAATGTTCACATAAAACTATTATAAAAGGCATAAAATGAGCACAACTAAATTAGCTTCTCTTTTTGGTAAATCTTTTAAGTCTTAGAAAATTCTAATGCTTCATAATATGTTCGATACTTGATTCTGGAAAATCTTGGTTCATCATTCATCACTTTTGCAATATTGATCTATTTGATATAATTCATGCTAACAGTCTGAAATGACTAAGTTTCCCTATCTAATTATAATTTTTGACTTATTATTTTTTGTTTAAACAAAGGATTTTAGCCTGTGAAGTTGGTAAACTTGATGTTCAAACACTAGAATCTAAATCCTTTTGTTGCAAGATTACCAAGGCTTCTCTTATTTGTCCTTTTTGTGTGTAGAGTAAGTTTATTACATTCTAAAAATGCCCATGCAAGTTAATAAAGGTGTGATATTTGTAGTTGTTAATCTGTTTGCATCTGTTTGTTTCCTAGTTATGTTTTTATTTCTATTGTTGTTCCTATATCTATTTCTATTTTTTTCATTCTTCCTATTATTTCCCTCTTTTTGTGATGTTAAAAGGGGGAGTAGTATTTTATTGTTTATTATTATTATTGTTGTTTTCTTTTTATTATTGTTTCTTTTTCACACTCCTTTTAGTTAAATTGATTTTCATCAAAGGGGGAGACTTGTGCTTGTTGATTTTCTCTTTATTTTGTATTGTTATCTTTTATACGGGGGAATTTTAGAAGAAGGTAATTTTTTGAAAAAACCTAAACAACAATGTTTGCCATCATAAACAAGGGAGAGATTATTACAAATCTGATCTAAAACACTATGTTTTTGTTTTGATGATAGAAAGCATTATTATGTCTGATACTGATATTGATTATTTCAATGATATTATGTTTTATTTAGTGTATACTAATATTTTAGGAATTCAGTCCACCATTCACTTGCAATTCTGATAAACTCAAGACTAGGTTTGTTATTTTCAAATTATTATGTATTTTTTCATTTCTTGAGTCAAATCATATATTTGGGTGGATATCTTTGCTAAGCAACCTTGCACACACACACGGGGAGATAGAAATGCTTTTTGAGAGAGTATTTTTTAAGTAATTCATACTATACAATTTCTTTGAATTATACAATACATGTATCATCTGTACACTTTTAATTCATACCATACTATCTGTTGTGCTCTCCAAACCCTAACGGCCAAAGTTAAGGAGGATTTTAATTCTATATTGATCATACAGTATGATTTGAATCATGTTATACTCACTAATTAATAATTTTCTAAATTAATTTTGGGATATCAAATAATCAAATAATGGATAATTATTGTGATTGATCGTACTATATGAATTAGTTTGTACTATACGATTACATGTGCATGAAACTGGTTGGCCCCTTAATTGTACCAAAAAAAACTCATGATTCTATACTAATCATACAGTCTGATGTCCACAGTGCTGGATGATCGCCCATATACGAAGTTGGTCATCCCAAAGATCGTGCAAAACAAATAGAAGTATTTTCTACTTATCGTATAAGATAATTTTGGATCACATTATATGATGTATTATAAAAGTTCAACTATTTATCTGAACTATCTTGCTGGATGACTCTGAATTGAACTGATCATAACATATGATATATCTATTATATTGTATGAATAGCAGACAAATGGCTTGGAAATTAGGGTTTTTTGAAGCCCTCAATTTAAGGATCTCTAACGCTCTTGTTGGATATCTTTAGCTGCTTAGTCTTCTTGAAAGGGAGCTTGAGGGAGAGAAGAAGAAGAGCTTGGTGAGAGAAGAGAGGGAGATTTTGTGAGAGAGAAGTTGTGAGGGGATTCACAAGGTTGCTCCAAGAAAAAATCTTGCCTAGTATCTACAAGCTCAACCTGGAATCTCTGTGGCTCTAGAGAAGAAGTTCTTCAGCAAAGATCATGGTTTTCTGACTATCACATGGAGGGTGAAAATAGATTTGTGGTTCTCTTACCATCACCAGGAGGGTGAAAATAAAGTTAAAGTTCTTTTCCTATAAAAGAGTTATGGTTTTCTACTGCATTGGGAGGTGAAACAACATTTGTATAGGCTTCTCTACCTTACTATAGAAGCAAAAGGAGAGTCACTTCTGTTTAGTGCAATACATGGAGAGGGAGTCTCCAAGGAGTGGATGTAGGTTAGATTTCATCAAACCACTATAAAATTTTATGTGTTCTTTCTTATTACTTTTATCACATTTTATTTTTGCACATTTTTGTGATATGATATGTGGTCGAAATGTCTATTTTTTGTTATTATAAAATTATTTCAATTTTTGTATCAAAAGGTTTAAAATTCTTGTTTGATTAAGAAATTTTTTAAACTTCCATTTCAACCCCCCCCCCTCTTCTTGGTTAGCCTCAGGCTAATTCTTTAGGATTTAACCACCCTCATAAACTTTCATCCCAATATCTCAAAAGAAGGAGTCTGAGACCCTATATAGGGTCCTAAAAGTTGTGAATGAGAAGTGGTTAAAGAAAAAAATGTCAAACAACCATTGATGATTGAGGCTAGAAGGACCCTGCCAAAGGATCTACCATCTTTTGTAATAGCATAGAGGAGAGAAAGAAGATAAGTCCCATGTGGTACATCAAGGCATATCACCTAAACCACGGGTTCATGGATCCATCATCGAAAGGTCCTGGAGAAAGAGAAAGAATTATGGAGGATGAAGACTTGTAGAGAAGATAAAGAAGAAAGAAGTAAAAGAATAATAAATATGGGTGTGACATCCGACATAGCTTCTCGGAGATCTTCCTCCACCATCAAGAAGTGATAGAAATGGGTACCAAAGAAGGAACATAATGATGATAACCTCAATGGTCGACACCCAAGAGAATCCTTCATGGGATCTCGTCACTAACCGACTCAGTCCAAGGAAGTGGCCAACCTCAGCTGCAGTCCATGAATAAAAAAAAATCTTCATTCCGAATCAAGAGAAAAAAATTCATTGGGGTTGCTACTAAAAGATCTAAATATAAGAAGATGAGGATGAATAAAAAGAAGATGCCATGAATGTAAAGTAATCTATATAGTTAGGAATACTAATTTCTATGATGGGGCCTTTTATGGCGATTGTGATAATTGGTGTCCACCACCTAGTCAAGTACACCAACGTCACTGTGAGGATGGGTCCATTTCCTATAGAGGTGGTCGCTCTTTAAAAGAAGGAGAAGAAGAAGAGGTAAAGGAGAATCACCTCAATACCAAATACACCATGCTTAACGATATGTGGTAGAAATGAGAGCCAAAGATAGGGAGATATCTAATCTAAATGATAAAATGTCTTAGATGAAGACCCGGATGGTAGTAATGATGCATATGATATAAATGATGTAGAGAACTACTGTCACAGGCCCTTCACCCACTCATATGGTCGACCCACCTAACCTCTAAATACGTCAAGTTTTTATAAATTTGGACCAAGTTTAGTGATTTTGATGGAAACAAATACAATTAGATTTATTACTATGTTATCTCCTGTTAATTGCAATTAATGCATATTTGATTTTTTTCATGCACTAATATTTTAGGACCACCTTATAATGGAAAGGTTGATCAGTTCAAGATTGAGTAGACTAGGGTTAAGTTTGTCTTGAAGAGTCTATATTATCAATTTTTATGTATTTTTATCTTTCTTAAGTCAAATCATGTATTTGGTGGATACTAAGTTTAGAAATGATGCACACACACTGTTGACCTCATTATTTGAGGTCAAATTCCCCGAGTTCATCTCTAGCACCTAGGTCTTCCTAACCTAGAATAGTCGTCACCCACAGGATTTCCCTTAGGTGGACGCCCAGTGATGTAGCATCGACTCAAACCTATCGCTCAACTCTATTTTTCAATCTAAATCTAATATGATTTCAGTCATAATAGTCTAATTGAATGTCTTCGAGCTTAGTTGGGTTTAACTTGACTCCAATCTACACTTAAATCTCTAGGTTGTCTGTCCAGAAGAATCATTACTTCTCACTCACTTCCTCTCTTAACGTCCACAAATTTTTAGTTGATAAAACTGCCAAAACTATAAGCCAATACCATTATTCACATACCAGATTACTATCATTTCAGTTTAACAAAAAGGTCACAATGAGTCAATATCAACTTAAAAATCTCAAACCCATGATCTCCCTGTTCATTTGCAAAACTACTCAAAACCCATTCTCTTGGCTTCACGCATTGAACAAAACCGAAACCCATGACCCCACTTCTTCTCTATTCGCACGAAACTGCTCCATCCCCCTGCTCTCATTCATGAAACCACTCCCTCTCTCAATTCGCCAACCGATCCCTCTCCTCTGCAATTCCAAAAACTCCCTCTCCCAGCCCATAAGAAGACAGAACGAAATCATCTCTCACACAGATTTGCTCCTCTCTGTAAGCCCGAATAGTCCACTCAATCCCTCTCTCTGAGATACACACGAAGCCTCTTCTCCTTGAGTTCGTGAATAGCCTCAGCCCATAGAAGGCCACGAAACAATCAGCCCCCAACTCCCATTTGGTCCTCCTCCACTTTCGCACGCACAGAGAAGAACCGCCTTTCAGCTCTCTGTCCGATCCAGCAATTGCCCTTGTTGTCGTCGTCGTCTACGAGCCTCTAATTTTCCTAGCCGTGGACTCTTTTGTTCTAGGTATATATCTCTTGCATTTCTTTTATTTGAATCTAGATGATTGAATTTAATTAATGGTTCAAAAATTTCGTTATCTTTTGAAATCTAAAAATGAGTTCTTCTTGTGCAATAAAACGACCCCAATTTCTTCCTTTTGGTATTCTTGATCTTATTTTAAAACGAATAATTATGTCATAGAGGTATTATCTAGATTTAGATTGGCTTTCGATTTCTTGTGTCATCTTCTATCTTATTTTATAATATATATATATATATATATATATATATATATATATATATATATATATATATATATATATATATATATATATATATATATATATATATATATATATATATATATATATATATATATATATATATATATATATAATATATATATATCTATGAAACAGTTCTATGAATTTCTATATGATGTGAAGAGTATTGCATAAGAAAGGTGTATATCATAACAATAAGATTAATGGAAATGTATTTGTTTGAAGTATGTTCAATTCATAAATGTCTTGTATTCATTAACCACTTTATGACTTGTATGAAAATTCATGTACTATTATGCTTAGTAATCAATAATGCATGTTATGCTGAAATTTTTTTTTATAGATTTTACATTCTAACCAACTACGTAATAGCCACGTGACAATACACATACCCATACACA
Organism: Dendrobium officinale; assembly: GCA_019514585.1. Classification (NCBI taxonomy): domain Eukaryota; kingdom Viridiplantae; phylum Streptophyta; class Magnoliopsida; order Asparagales; family Orchidaceae; genus Dendrobium; species Dendrobium officinale. The sequence goes on from CM033683.1 coordinate 30,863,933, forward strand.
TAATATCTCATATCATCCATAAAAAAATGACAAATGAAATTACAATCAAAATTAATATTTAATTGTATTAAATAACTACTTATATCTTGTATTTCAATGCTCTGATAAAAATCGGTAGGCATAGTCATGCTTAATTATATATGAAATTTTTTTTTTATGGTTTGGAAAAGTGAAAAATATAGAAAAATAAAGCGTATATCTTGAAAATAAAAGGTGTTTTGTTTTAAGAATGAAATGTGAATGATTTTGGAAAAGATGGTATATGTAAGTATGAAAAGTAAATTATATTGATGAGTGTATGTTTTGAAATTTGATTTGTATGGGTTTTGAAAAGTGAAAATGAAAAGTATATGTACTTTTTAAAAATGAGACTGGGCAAGGTTTGGAAAAGGAAGTATATGTTTTGAGGGGTGTTGGAAAGTGAGCGCTTTAAGTAATCATTAGGAAGTGAAGTTTGTTTGGTCTAAAGGTGGAAGCTTATATATTAAAAGTATTTCGTGTGAGTTTGGAAGAGTAAAATGTTTATTTTTTTTAATGGAAAGTATATGTATTGAAAATTGTAGAATATAATTTTGGGATGGGAGAAGTATACAAATGTAAGAGTTAAGGTGTTTATTTTGTGAAAATTGTGTAAGTTTGGAAGAGTGAAAGTGAATGTTAAGAAAAATACAAAGTGTGCTTTCAGAAAATAAAAAAGTTCAAAAGACATTCAAACCAAGCCAGTGTTCAAGCCCGAAGAAAGGTACGTCTTTATTTTCAGTAAATTTCAATTATTTTATTATTAATTATTAAATGTACTTTCTAATCCTTGTTTTACCTGTTTTCTTTTCTTTATTGGCATGAACTATGATGAACGGTACCGGTCGAGGGAACAAATGTACAAGGAGCTAATGACGTCAGTCGCCTCTATCCAACACGGGTAGAGGTGCTACGGGCGGAACCACCGGGTCGTAGCCCCCGGTGACTGTGAGTATTTCTAAACTTAGAAAACCTTTAGGGACCCCTTGATATGGTGTGCGTGAACCTTTCCCTTTTAGGTCCCTGTAGTAACTTCAATTTAATTAGGATTACTTTTTTCTCTTAGATCCCTAAACCCCTTTACATGTACGAAATGTCTTAAGGGTTAGTAATAACAAATTTTTATCCCATATAACAGTAGTGACATTTAAGGACAAAAATTAAGGATTGGGTCTTAGAAAATTTAGACTTAGGATGCATGTACACTTTAGGGTAGAGATATATAACATAGAAAACTTAGTGACATTCATTATTATTATTATTATTATTATTATTATTATTATTATTTTATTTTATTTTATTTTTATTTATTTATTTAACAAATTAAATTTAATTAACTAAAAATTTTTCTTTTAAATAATAATTGATTTAGGACATATCAAAACCACACTTTCTAATACATACACTTAGAATTGTTTGTTAGGACAACCGACTCTAGTTTTCGGTTAGGCCGGTGTTTATTTCCTTACTGCACTGTGACGGGCTTTTTCTCGAGTTTTATTGCATGTTGGTTGTAAAATGTTGATGTGTTTGTTTATTTACTATTACTGCACTCTGAGATATGATTTGGTTGACGATTAGATTACCCGTAGGTTAGGAGCGATCTGGATTGTTAATATGATTTTTTGCAGGTGGCCACACTCATGCAGGGCAGAAAAAGGGGGACTAATTAATAAATAATTTTATAAAATGCTACAGGTGCTTCAGCTGCTTAGCCCCCAAATGAAAAGGAGTGTGGCCAAGTGTGGCTAATTGATTTAATTTAAAATGCATATATATAACTGCTTGGGATGATTTTTGCTTAGGATAACCCTGCAGGTGGTCTAGATTTTCTTTCTTTTTCTGTGAAATGTAATGTAATGTAAATGTGTTTGAAAATATGTGAAAGTGATTTTGAAAGAGGGATATCATTTCCAATTTGGAATCTAAAGAAAGGAGAATATACCTTAAAGGATTATTCTCTTTTATTTGGAAAGCCAAATTAGGATGATTTTAATATCCAAATAGAAAAGAAAATACCCCTTTTAGGGATGAGTTTCTTTTCATTTGGATATCCAGAATTCAATGGACCCGAGAAGTTTATAGAAGAAGAAAAGACAGAACGAGAAGATTGAAGAAAGAAGATGAAGAAATGAAGATTCAAGGAACAGTATATCCCATTTCAAAAATCACTTGCGTCATTCTTAGGATTAGAATCTGGGTTTGTTGTCAGTGGTGCCCAGCCACTTTACTTTTTTGTAAATTCTGGGTATAATATGGACATTGGACATTGGAAATTATATTTGGATTATTAAAATTGATTGTTTACATTGTTTGTGCAGTAGAATTTTTTTAGGACTCTTGCATGCCGTATTTTGTTTTAGTCTGGATACAAATCGGAGTGCTTTTTTTCGTAAGGGTACGCTTAAAATTCTTTTACTTGTAATTAAAAATAAAAATTTTTATGCTCACATAGTAACTCTAACGTTCTAAGAAGTAAGCTCGGGACCGCCGAGAGTCAGCATAATCATATTAATACTTTCTCTTCCTTGTTAGGCACCTCCCCGCCTGCGGGTTCTGGCAGACCACTTGACCTATGAGGGTGCAGTTCTGTCAAGGGGAAGTTGTGCAATCTCTAGGAAAAAAACCTATTTTCTAAGCCTAATTTTTAAACTGCTTCATTATCATTTTATGCATTCGAGTCAATTAGCATGCATTGCATTAGATAAAAATTAAAAAGAGTCTAAAATATTAATTGCATTTTTAGATATTTCTCACCCTACATAAGTTAAGGGGCCAATTAGAAACTGTCTTAGATGTCGGCCCCCAATTCCTTAAAACTTAAGCAACGTCCCTACCCATCTTTCATAAGAGACTGGACACATGGTTTTAAAGCGCCTAGGTGGTTAGCTGGCTCTCCAATCCAGGCTGGGGTAAGTCCAGATTTGCATTTCATTAGTTAGGTTCGGGTCACTATTTTATAGTACCCAAATTAGATTTAGGTTCTGAGGCAGATTCTTTTTAGATCTTAAGTCCTCACCCTCCGGGAATATAATCCCAAATTTCTAATAAAATATTTTTTTAAACATAAAAAAAAAATTTCTCTAAAAATATAAAGCCCAACATAGGATAGACTGAGGTTGCTTCTGAGCTTCTCAGAATCCAGCTCCTCCTACTTTTCCTCCTTTGATTCGCTAATAAATGTTCAACATTGAGCTGTCTCCTTGAAAATTCCTATTTCTCTTTCCTTGTCTTTTACTTTGTAATCAGAAGGGTATGAAATCACTTCTTTAATTGAGAGTTTTCTTAGGAGCTTCTTCCTAGGATGTAATTAACTATAGGGGCTTGCCTCTATAGGGATTTGAGAACCCCAGACTAAAATAAACCTTGTTTTATTCGTATAAAATAAGGGAAGAATCTTTGGAAACGTAGATATTTTTAAAACCTTATTTCTAATTTTGAATGGACTTGTAGAATGTTATTGTTATCTTTTCAGATAATATAATATTATACTTGTTATATTCAACTTTAGAAATAATGAATTTTATAAAACTCATTCTCGCTTTTGGATATCTTGAAGAATGTTATGTTCATCTTTTAAGATGATATAATATTTTTCTTGCCATATCTAAATAAAAGAATGAATAAACTTTTTTCAAAAAATGTATTTCTATTTTTAAACATATTCTATAAGATTTCATGTTCATCTTTTGAGATGATATGTTATTCTTTGAACTATGTTTGATTATAGAAATATCAATTTTCAAAACCCTATTTTGATATTGAATCCATTGTAGAATATTGTGTCGGCCTGTCGAGACCGTACTTTATTCTCAATGCAGTATTCGATTATAAAATAGGATAAATCAAAATCTACGTGGTGAGACACAATTTTTCCCACCACACACACTCAAGAGGGTGAGTTAATGAAAATATCAAAAGTTGGATTTTCTAAACTAATCATACTATATGATGCATATCATACTGTATGATCAGCTAATTAAAAAATAACAAAATAGCTAATTATCATAATTTTTGCAAGATAAACTAATCATATTATATGATGTATATCATAGAGCATGATCAATTAAAAATTAGGATCCTAACCACCAATCATAATTTAGGAAATATTTTTATATTCAAATCTTGTGCTCATCTTATTATACAATAGGTATCACACCGTATGATGTATTTAAATCTTGTCAAAATTAATCTTATGATTAGGGAATGAATTTGAATTAACTGATTTAGTTAGATTGTACATGAAGATTTGACCAATTGTATTGTTTGACCTGATTCCTATATGGGACGATAATTAAATTGTCCCCAATCATACTGGATGATAATCCAAGTCTTTTATATTGATCATATTGGATGATGCTCTGAATCCTCCTAGAAAATTAGCTCAATTTTTTGAACTAATTGTACAACACTTAGCTCTTCATATAGTACTAATAAGAGTACTTTAAACTAATCATTGAATAATCAAAATTTATAGAATCAAATTTAGGGCTTTTTGAGAGGCCTTATATTTAATTTATCTCATTGACTTGTTTGAAAAAAAAGTCCTTGCTTATTTAGTTTTCTTGAGAGGGAGCTTTGAGAAGATGTTCTAGGAGATCGTTGGGAAGAAGAGGGAGAGCATATGTATGAGGGAGAAGTAGCATGAGGGGATCACACAGTTGCTAGCTCCAAGTAAGTATCTTGCCTTATTCCTCCAAGTGTTCGTCTAGTTTTTTTGTCTCTAGGGAGAAATTTTTAAGCTAAAAAACGTGGTTCTTTGCCATCTCCAGGACTGTGATAAAGAAGTTCAGTGTACTCTTCCTTCTATAGGAGGGATAAAAAGTTTGATGGTTTGCTGCCAACTCTTGGAGGGTGATAAAGCATCTGGCTCTCCGCCACACTAGGTTTGATGAAAAGGATTTATGTAAGGGCTTCTCTGCCTTGCTGTGTGGAATAAAGGAGAGACACTACAGTGATAGTGCAATACTCAAAGTGGAGGAATCCAAAGAGTGAACTTATGTTGTTGTTTGATCGAACCATTATAAATCTCTGGTATGTTTGTTCTTATTTCTATTTTCTGCATTTTACTTTTTACACTTTAAATTGATTATTACTATTTAGTGAAAAATTGTACTAAACGATTAGCTCTACTAATTAAAAGTTTATCATCATTATTTTAATGTTTTGTTAAAATTTTCTTGCTTCCACACTAAATAAAAATTGCCACTAGTTTTTTTTTTTCAAATATTGAAAAATAAAAAAAATATTATCTTTTTTTTTTTTTAAATTAAGCAATTAGTTATTAAATTTACCAATTCACCCCCTTCTTGGTGCGCCTCGGGCTAGTTATTGAGGTCTCACAACTTTGTTGAACTTTCAAGTGGTATCAGAGTGATTCTTAAAATTTTGATTTTATAATCTTCAAGTATAGATCCAATGGTGCATTTTGGTAATAGGAATAATGCTGAGGGTTATTTCATAACATGTCTACCTTTCTTTAAAAATATCACATTCAATTTCTAGAAAATTTGCATATCAACATTTTGCAATCCATTGGCTATAGAATTTGACATATGATTCAAACTTCCATCTCATATAGTTAATAGTGTTAAAATTGACATCCCCTTTAATGAATGGAGTTATGATGATAGGGAACTCACATAATTAAATGCTAAATATTTGAATTATTTCTTCTGTGCTTTAAAATTAAAGGATTATATGTGAGTTTCTACATGCGCTACTAAGAAGGAAATTTGGGATAAGTTATGCATCACTTATGAGAGAACTTGTGAAGTTAAATCGTCCAGGCTAAACTTTCTACTTCATGACTAAGAACATTTTTGCATGAAATCTAGCGAGACTATATCTGAAATATACACTAGGTTCACCGAGATAGCGACATCCTTACATGCACTAGGTAATGAACCATCAAATTCTAAAAAAAAAAAGTTACTAAGATTTTTGATGCCTACCTAGCTCTTATGATGATAAAATAATAGTAATTATTGAATCAAAAGATTTGAACATTTACTTTATTGATAATTTATGAAATAAGTCAAAGGAAAAATGATGCGAGTGAAAATAAGAAGGAGAGAACTGTGGGCCTGAAGGCAAATGATTCAAATAGTAATAATTCTATAGCAGAGTTAGATGATACATCCCAATGAAGATACAACAATTCAAAAGTTTTCTTAAAAGAAAGCAGAGGTCTCATCAACAACATTTAAGCAAAGGTAAAAATAATAAAAATTTTAAAGTTTCATCTAACATGATCTATTTTGAATGCAATAAACTATGTCATCTTTGAATAGACTGTCCCAACCTGAAGACTCACCTATTGAAGGAAAAGGGTAAAGAAAAAGAAAAACAAGAAAGGTAAAATTCAGGAAAGGAACGAACAGGATGTAGAAAGAATTTTGGGCTGACTCTACCTCAGTATCATTGAAACCAAAGGAAGAATAGGATGTAACCTATGCCTTCTGGCTAACGATAATCTTGATCAATCATATTAAGATGAGATATGTTAATTTTCCTATGAAGAATTGTTTATTATATCAAAAAAATTCATGATTCGTATAAGAAATTAAAAAATTATGTATGCAAATATAAACGCTGATTTTATTACTTTGAAAAAAGAGCATACTAATTTGATAAATGAGCATTCTACTTTAGATAGAAATTATATGACTTTACTTGATAAATATGATGCATTAAATAAGAAGCGTACTGATCTATCTAATGCATATGATTCCTTGAAAATATTGGATATTAAACTAGAAAAATCATTCAAAGAATTAGAAGCATGTGCATTTGGAATAGATGAAAGTGAGCATGAATTAAAAATAAATATGTTCTAGGAAGTGTAAATAAGTTTTTAGAAGAAAAAATAAAAGCACGTCAAAGTAATAAACCATCACCTACCTTGGCACAGCTTCATAACCCTTCATCATAGCATGTATTATATATCCCTAGGAAGAGGCGCCATAACCCACTTAAATTAGTAAATCCATTTCCTGGTATTAGGTGTTACTTTTGTGGTATCTTATGACACATAGCTCGCACTTGCACTATCCACCATAGGACAAATTTATTGTGGAGGCCAAAATTATATGCATCACAATATAACATGCATTCATATCCTTTATTCAAACAAAAGGTGGAACCCAAACTCACTTGGGTTCCCAAATCTAATGTCTAAGTGACTTTATAGGAGTGTAGTGAAACCATATGGTACCTAGAAAGTGGATGCTCGATGCATATGATTGGTGATTTAAAATAGTTCGTCACAATGGAGGCCAAGCCTAGAGGTAAGGTAGCACTGGGAGACAACACCCACCAGGAAAGTGGTTGGCTCAGATATAATTAGAAACTCAATAAATTTTATAATTGAAAATAATTTATTAGTCGATGGTCTAAAGCATAACTTACTGAGCATCAGTCAATTATGTGACAAGAGCTTTAATAATCAATTTCTTTTATGCAAAATGCATGATCAATTTAAATGAAAGATAGGTTTTAGAAAGAAAATGACTAAATAATGACTAAATGATTGACTTGAATTACATAGAATATTTTGATTCCTTTTGTTTGAAAATTATTATTGATAATTCCTAGCTATGGCATAGGAGATTATGTCATGCAAGTATGAAGACCCTTAGGAATATTACCAATAAAAACTTTGTTAGAGGTATACCTAAGCTAGCCTTTAGTAAGGACCACCTATATGATGCCTACCAACTAGGGAAATAAGTTAGGTCTTTATTTCACTTAATCAAAGTCATCAATACTTCTAGGATACTAGAAATCCTTCATATTGACCTATTTCAACCAGTTAGTACATCCAGCTAGGAGGAAAGACAAATGGATTTGTAATAGTAGATGACTTCTCTAGATTTACTTGAGCTAGTGTTCTAGCACATAAGAGTGAGTCATTTGAGGAATTTAGAACTTTGTCCACATGGATTCAAAGGAAATTAGGATGTGAAATTTTAGCCATTCATAGTGATCATGCTGAAGAGTCTGAGAATGATAATTTTGAATCCTTCTTTCAAGAGATATGAATAAAACATAACTTCTCTACCCCTAGGACCCCTTATTAAAATGGAATAGCTGAGAGAAAAATAGAACCTTGGTAGAAATTGCTAGGACCATACTAGTTGAATATTCACTCCCTAGATACTTTTAGGAAGAAGTAGAGAATACTTCTTGGTATATTTTAAATAGGGTGAATGCTAGATCTAAATTAAATAAAACACCCTACAAACTCCTTAAGGATAGGACACACAATCTTTCTCATTTACATATCTTTGGGTGTAGGTGCTCAATTCTAATCAATAAAAAAATTACACTTAGGAAATTTTAATCCCAAGTCATTTTAAGGTGTCTTCTTACGTTACTTATATGTAGGAAGAGATTATAAAATCTTTAATAAGAGGACCTTGGTAGGAGAAGAGTCTACCAATATGATATTTGATAAAAAAGATAGGGCCTTTAAATCTAAACATGAAGATGAAGATAAAGATAAAGTAGAGGGCATTCAAGGGGTAGAATCTATTATCATAAGAGATAGAGTAGAACCTCAGGAGCCACTACCTAGAGAATGGAGATATTCTTCTATTCATCCAAAGACCTGATCTTAGAAAATCCATCTGAAGGTGTTAGAACTCAGCATGGACTTAAGAAGAATGTTTATCATTCTACATTTATCTCTATGTTAGAACCCACGAACATTGATCAAGCCCTAGCTGATGAATTTTGGATCCTAACAATACAAAAATAATTTAATCAATTTATTAGGAATGATGTTTGGGAGTTGGTGAGTATACCTAAAGACTAAAGTTTTGTAGAAACAGAATGGGTTATTAAGACTAAAATGAATGACTCTAGCATAGTAGTATGAAATAAGGCTAGATTAGTTACTAGTATGATCAGATTGAGGGATTTGATTTTGAAGAAACTTTTAACTCAGTAGCTAGACTATAAGCCATTTGAGTTCTTTCAGCTGTTGCTTTCTTAAAAGGATTTAAGTTATATCAAATGGATGTTAAAAGTGCTTTATAAAATGGGGTTATCAAAGAGAATGTATATGTTGAGCAATCCCTAGGTTTTGAGAACTCAAAATTCCTTGTCCAATAGAAAATAGAACTATGTAGCCATATCTACTGCTGAAGTAAAATATATAGCTATAGGGAGTTGTGTTACACAAGTTCTATGACTTAAATAACAAATATTAGATCTTGAATACCTATAGAGGCTATTCAAATCATGTGTGATAGCACTAGTGCCATTTACATATCAAAGAATCTAATCTAACATTCAAAAACCAAATACATAAACATTAGGCACCATTTTATTAGAGACCATGCGACAAAAGGGGATATAAAGCTACATCTTGTAGCTACTTAAAATTAATTGTCATATATATTTAAAAAAGCCCTAGCCTTTGAAACCTTTAGCACCTTAAGGATTATACTAGGTGTTATAGATATTCATGCTTGAATAAGGATCATTTGAAAATATTAAAAAATTTCTTGTTTGTGTTTCTTTTGAATTTGTGTTGCTTTTGTTTATGTAAAATAAAGTTAAAAAAGAATTATGTTGTTGTGTGTCTTTCTTTAAAATTTATTTTAAGATTGTTTATATTGTTTCATGTGATTTATTTTATGTTCTTTTTATGGAGCGTTTCTGATCATCACACACCACCTTCTGAAATTTGTTCACACCACACTGTATAATTTCACATCATACTATACAATCTTCACAAAAACACTAGATCACTATTCAAAGCACATCCAATGGCTAATATTCATCAATTAATTATGATTGTACTATTAAAAATATGACTTCATACTATACAATGTAGGTGGCAATGAATGTTAGATAAATTGAATTTGGTTGGTACGATGTTTAATATAATATCATACTCTACAAATACTTGTTCATACAAGATAATCTGACCAATCATTGATTATCCAGGTTAATGCCTCGGGATGAATGTCTTCTATCTAATTGACTAGTACAATTCTCATCGTATTATACTATAATACCACCTTTTTTGATTGATTGTACTAGTTGAAATTGAATGCACTCAATCATATTGTATGATGCCTCTATCGTACTGCATGATTTGGCCATTCTATAAAAAGGGAGGAAATTTAATGCTTTTTTAACTCAATTCATATTACACTATTCTTTCCTTCTCCTTAAATATCTTGTTTTGTGAAATGAATAGAGGAAAGCATTCACAAGCTCTAGTAGAAAGTACTTCTTAATGCCTCGTGGATCCTCATTTTGTTGAAGCTACTAACGAAGAAGCTTACAATCGGTACAAAACTATTGGGATCATGCCTTAATAGATCATAAACCAAAAAATTTTAAACTTTCAAGTACTTTATCTCTTTCATTGCACCACCCTTCAATTTATTCTCACACTTGCCTACATATTTAATTTAGAACTTCTTTTCAATTTTTTTCTAGTATCTGAATCAATAGTGAGGGTACTACCCTCCAATTTTACATAAATAGGAGGCCTGTCAAAATCACCAACCAAGATTTTTATGAATTCCTCCACATTTCCAAAATTGGCAAATAATTCACCTTTTAGCTTCAAATCTTGATTATAATTGGACCCTTTAAAATAATACCCTTAGAGAAACAAATCTTAGATACCACATCGCCCATACCAATACTTTAGTGCAAGATGATAGAATCATCCATCATATCCTTCTTAACTCCATAATTCAAAAAGATGGGGATCTAATTAACACCACACCACTTTTGTCCATGACTACCTACTACATAATGGTGTTGAAACTCATTCACTATGAATTAGGTTGTTAAACCTAAGCTTAAGTCCCAGCGGCTAACCAAGAGGAGGGTGAATTGGTAATTAAAAAATTAATTCCTCTTTTTTATTTTTAAATCAAAAAATAAACTTTAATGAGTTTTGTAGAAAACATTTTTCAACCACAGTTTTAAAAGTAAAAACACAAAAATAAAAAAAGGCAGCGGAAAATAAAAGATACGAGGTTTATAGTGGTTCGGTCAAAACAAGACCTACATCCACTCCCCGAAGGCACCCTCCAAGTATTGCACTAATACCAAAAGTGACTCTCCTTTTGCACCCACAGCAAGGTGGAGAAGCCTTTAAAAACACTCTTTCCACCACTACCCAGTGCGATAGAGAACCGTCGTCCTTTTACACTATCCCCAGTATTGGCAGAGATCCTTCGTCCTTTTACACTATCCCTAGTGTTGGCAGAGAACCGTCGTCCTTTTATACTCTCCTGGTGTAGGAAGAGAACCCTTCGACTGTTCACACTCTCCAAGTATGGGAAGAGAACCCTTTGGCTGTTCACACTCTCCAAGTGTGGGTAGAGAACCCTTCGGCTGTTCACACTCTCTAAGTGTCGGCAGAGAATTGGATCTTCTTGACAGATCTTCTCACAAGAATTCTAGAAAGAAGAGAGAAAAGAGTGAAGTAATCACAAACCAAGAGGAAAGACTCTTACCTTTGAGTACCAAGTGAAACCTTCACGCTTCAATGGCAAGAAATCTCCTTCAAACACTCTCTTACACTCTCTCCTTGACTCGTCTTTCAATAGGCACGAAGATCAGTAGGCAAAAAGATTATGTGGCAGTTTAGTTTGAACTATTTATAGGAAAGACACCAAAAATCGTCCAAAAATTGCAAATTTTCAAGTCAATACGAATTGGATCGTCCTGTATGATCGTGGATCATCTTGGACGATTTTACTTAAATGCGTTGGAAACGAACCAAATGTATATGGGTACGAAATGACTTCATACACACACATCATCCCGTACGAACTAGGTTCGTCCGGTATGAACAGTAATTCCATAGGTCGGTTCCCAAAAATTGCAGAACGACACTTAATTTTCAGAGTCGGTTCACTTCGTCCTGGGACGAATCTAAGGTTCGTCTAGACAAAAGTTTTACAGAGAGCAAATCGTCCCTCATTGAATACACTTCGTCCTGGACGATAGTACTCCAGAGAGAAACTCGTCCTGGAACGAATACACTTCATTATTGAATAAAAATTTTTCAAAGAACATTTCATCCTGGGATGAATACACTTCATCCTGGACGATCAGGACTTAGAAAAATTTTCTTCAATTCCTATTTGTTCCATTGCTCTTACGAGAAGATAACTGACTTGATCGTCCCGTATGAACCATGTTCATCCCGTACGATCAGTACAAATTTCTCAAGATCTCCTAAAGTGTGTGTGTGTATTCACTCAAATACAATCACTCCCTCTCAAATTTAATTCAAAGAAAATTACAAGTTTTAAATACACAAAGTATCTCATGCTGAATTTGATTTGAAGTCTTTGTAGTCTGGAGTTTGTTTTTCCTAAAATGTTAGTACACACAAGAGCAAAAATAACTCTTCCAAAAAGTATTAGGAGATAACTATACATAAAACAATAATATTTGAAATCATCAAAACTATACAAGTTGCAAGAATGTAAAACATGCAAATATAAATTCTCTTAAGAATCTCCCCCTTTTTGATGATGGCAAAACAATTATTGTTTGTATAATTTTTAAATTCAAAAAATCTCCTAAACTCCCCCTGAATTAATGAACACGTGTAAATAAGAAAGCATTTTTAGAAATATATAAATACCCCACACAACGTATACAAAAAAACACAAAACACAAAATAAAAAAAAAAAAAATAGATCAAACAAAAATAGATAAAATAAAAAAAGATTAAACAAAACCAAAAAATACTATACAAATAATTTCTCTCCCGTTTTGACAACAGCAAAAAGTAAAGATGAAAAAGACTTGAAATGTAAGCAGACATATGAAAATCATTTGATAATTCAATCTTGAAAGTGATTAAAATATGTTATGAAAAAAAATTTAAAAAATTAGGCAAATCATATTAATTCATAGAATTTAAGAAGAGATATAACCTTGGTAAAAGAAATAATATATCAAAAGCATGAGTCAATTTAGACACTAAGATAGAGAAAATTATTGCAAAAAAAAATGAATAAAAAATTTGTATATTTCAAATTTCAAAACAAAATATAAATGTACAGTAGATCAATTTGAATTAAGAGATTAAAAGATAATGGAAAGAAATAATTATCACATGTGGCACTTTGCGCATTGTTTTTAAATTATTAGCACATTTTTTTGTGCATCTTTTTACTTTTAGGCTGATTTTGTGCCTCTTTTTTTACTTGCGAACCATTGCGCATTCCTTTTGATTTTTGTATATTTATACATTTTTTCAAGAGTAATTTTGATCTTTCCAAAATCAATAATAAAAAATTTCAAAATTTTTTTAAGTGCATAAATATTTATTGATAAGTGAAATATAAAATAAGAAAACATCATAGTTTCAATAATAATATTAGAATTAATGTAGTATAAATAAGAAACATGAAATTGACAATTCTAATTATATCAAGTTATAAGAAGAACTTAAATTTAGAAAAAAATATATTTTCTAATGAATTTAATTTAGACTTGCACTTCAAAGTATAGCACTATTGAGATAAAAAATCTAATGATTGTCATAAAGGCTAACACACATTTCAATACAATTAAATCTAAAACACTTGAACGTTGATATCACTATAAAGATATTACAATTTAAGGTCAGGATATCAATACAGAAATAAAACATCTAAAGTAAAGAAAGTACAACAACTTACTTAAAACACATCTAAAACACAAACTACAAAAATTACATAAAATTAAGTGCAACAAATCACTTAAAAGGACCCTCACCTAGTGGAGGAGGATGAGGTGTAGCACCAAAGATGTTAAAGTAAGAACTCATCATTAGCACGTTGGTACTGATATAACTCATCTGATCCCTCATAAAATTCATGTCATGCTAATACTGTGCGGCCTGCTGCTGAAGATTAGTTTCAATTTAATCAAAGTGTTGATCAAAATGTGTGTCTAAGCGATCAAATCTTTGAACCAAATCCTGATAATTTGGTTCATTGGCGGGTGCAGGTGCAGCTTCTTGTTCTTCCTCTGTATCACTAATGACATGAGTTTTACTTAGTTCTTCTTTGAAGATTGCTCAAAATGATCCGTCGTTGTAGTAGAGCGGTTCTTCAAACTCTTGATCGGGATGAAACAAATTGTATTTCTTCTTCATAATGTAGGCAACACGATGTCCTAAGGTGATGTTCTTCTTTCTCTTATGCTCTACATGTCCAATTTCAGACAGCCCATAAAGATAGTCAAGGATAAGTTGGGCTTCATCTATAAGTTCTTTAGTCATGATCAAGAAGGTTACCACAGAAAGAAGAGGGGTAATGTTGATTCTATCACCAACTTTAGGAATTATAGAAGTTCTAAGGACATGCTGGATGATACGAGCATTACGAACTAGACCAGATACTCTAGCCACATGTTTATTCACATTGTTTCCTCTAATCACATTATTAAGTTCATACCATGCATAATCATGAGTGTTGATCAAGTGATGGGCTCTAGCTCCCTCTGTCCTTAAATTCAAAAAGGCTCCTATGTCATTCTTAGTGATTTTAACTTTTTGTTTGAAGACAAAGGAACGGATTATAGAGTGGTCAGAATTAAAGGACATATTGGCGAGGAAGAAGTGGAAGGTTTCCTTATTGTAGAGATAGACGAGGGTAAGGATAAAACCAAACTGTGTTAAGGAAAATAAGTTTATTACCTGAAAGGTAAGTTATTCTTGGATTAGGATTCATGAGGGTGAGATCTTCGCTGAGGCAAACCTAGGAAAAGATTTCTCATTTACTTTAAAAATGAAGTTTTCAGAGGAATTTCTATGTGGTTTCTTTGCCAGAACCTTTTATCTCTTACTTGAACTCGCCATTTGGAAGAAGATCTAGAGTACGAAAGAGATTAAAAGTGAAGTTTTGAGTGTGACTGTTGAGTTCAAAAGCCCTTTTATTTATTGAAAATGATACGTTCGTACCAGACAAAAAAATTTTGTCCCGTATAAAATTTCAATTCGTCCTGTACGAAAAAATTTTGTTTGGACGATCCAATGAGTCAAAATGAAACGGCTTTTCGTAATCAACACAACTTACGAAGCATCCTTTTGTACAGACTTTTGACAAGACTGATCGTACAGATGAACATGTGTTCGTCCTGGGACGATCAGAACTTATATCATTTTTATGGCAGTTGAAACCATCCCCTCCATCGAACCGACATGTGTTCGTCCGGACAAACCAAAGGTTCGTACGTACGAAGTTCGTATTAAAAACTACCTCATCCATTCAACCGCTTTATTCAATCATCCAGTCATTTGAAAAACATTTCATCATGGACGATCATGACGATCGTACAAACGAAGTGACACTAAAACACTAAAAACTGCACTCAAACGGTTCAAAATCCGACAGTTTGTCACACTACACAAATCATCCCGTACGAAAACATTTCATCCCAGATAATTGTCACTCAAAATTTTCAAATTTGTGTACTCAATCAAAAAATTAAAACACAAACACACTAAAAATACAAAACAATGAAAAAACATAAACTCTAAATAAAGAAAATCGCACAAACAAGTTCATAAACACATAAAAAACACACAAACACATTAACTAGTAAACAAACATCAATGTTGCAAAAATATTTTATTTAAGCATTCAAATCAATCACACCAAGCCTTGTTCTTAATGCACTGAAAGTATCAAAGGCTAAAGTTTTGTAAAAATGTCTGCAAGTTGATTTTCAGTAGAAACATGAGTGAGTTCAATTTCTCCTTTGGATACATGATCCCTTATAAAATAATGCCTTATGTCTATATGTTTGGTTATTGAATGTTGAATAGGATTTTTAGAAATATAAATAGCACTTGTGTTATCACAATAAATTGGAATAGTGCCTATAGTTAATCCTAAATCAATCAAATGTTGTTTCAACCAAAGTACTTGTGCCACACAACTTTCTAATGCATTATATTCAGCTTCTGCAGTTGATAGGGCTACTGAATTTAGTTTTTTACTGGACCAATAGACTAGAGAATTTCCAATAAATTGACATGTTCCAGAAGTGCTTTTTCTATCCACTCTACAACCCATAAAGTCAGAATCTGAATAACCAATTATTTCAAATGAAGAGCTAAACTTAGGATACTAGATTCCTAAGTTCTGAGTTCCTAACAGATATCTTAAAACCCTTTTCACTGCTTTTGGATATGATTGAAATCTAGCACATAAGCAAACACTAAACATTATATCGGGTCGGCTAGTAATCAAGTAAAGTAAAGATCAAATTATCCCTCTAAATTTCTTTTGATCAACAGATTTTCCCTTAGGATCCTTATCCAACTGAACTGAGAAACTCATTGGTGTACTAACAGATTTAGCATTGTCCATTTCATACT
Organism: Dendrobium officinale; assembly: GCA_019514585.1. NCBI lineage: Eukaryota > Viridiplantae > Streptophyta > Magnoliopsida > Asparagales > Orchidaceae > Dendrobium > Dendrobium officinale. The sequence goes on from CM033683.1 coordinate 30,880,317, forward strand.
TTTTGAGGATGTCCTTAACATATTTTGACTGATTAAGAAATGTACCTTCCTCAATTTGCTTAATGCTAAATCTTAAAAAGTAACTTAAATCTCCCATTAGAGTTATCTCAAATTCACTACTCATTAATTTAGAAAAATCATCACAAAGATTTTTATTTGAAGATCAAAAAATGAGATCATCCACATAAATTTGAACAAAGAGTATATTCTTTCTACATTTTTTTTTAAAAGAGAGTTATATTCACACTTCCTTTTTCAAAAGATCTTTCAAGTGAGAAGGTGCTCAACCTCTCATACCAAGCCCTAGGTGCCTGTTTCAATCCATATTATGCCTTTTTCAACTTAAAAACATGATTTGGGTATTTAGAATTTTAAAAACCTGGTGGTTGTTCTACAAAAACATCTTTTGAATTACCCCATTTAAAAAGGCACTTTTTACATCCATTCGATATAATTTGAATCCTCTAAAACAGGCAAAAGCTAGCAAAACCCTAATTGCTTCAAGTCTAGCTACAGGGGCAAAAGTCTCCTCAAAATCAATCCCTTCAATCTGATTATACCCCTTAGAAACTAATCTAGCCTTCTTTCTAATGACTATTCCTGAGTCATTCATTTTGTTTTCGAATACTCACTTAGTTCCAACTATACTTTGATCCTTTGGCCTTGTAGTTAATTCCCAAACTTTATTTCTTACAAATTGTTTCAACTCTTCTTGCATGGCCAAAATCCAAAATTTATCCGAAAGTACTTGATCAATATTTGTGGGTTCTATAGTTAAAATGAAGGAAGAATGATTGACTTCTTTGTTTAATCCACGCCTAGTCCTTACACCCTCACTTGCTTCACCTATAATAAATTCCCTTGGATGGTTTTTAGAAAATCTCAAATCTCTAGGCAAAGGGCTTTCTATCTCCAAATTTTCTTCCACATTTTCTTCTAAATTTTCTTCCAAATTTATTTTATCAATCTTTTGGGAGTTAATCTCAATCTCATCTTCTACAATATTTGGAACTTCCTTATTTTCAGATTCATCAAATACAACATGTGTGGTCTCCTCAATTACCAAAGTTCTTCTATTGAATACTCTATAAGATTTTCTAACATTTGAGTATCCAACAAAAATTCCTTCATCAAATTTTTCTAAGGAAGATTTTCCGTTGTTATGAATGAACACCTTGCAACAAAAACATGCAAATTAGACAAATTAGGTGTTCTTCCTTATAGCAACTCATAGGGTGTTTTATTTAGTTTAGATCTCACATTCATCATATTCAGAACATAACATGCAGTGCTAACCGCCTCAGCCCAAAAATATTTAAGAAATATTATGCCAACATTGCTCGGGCGGCTTCTATTAATGTTCTATTTTTTCTTTCGACTATCCCATTCTGCTAAGGGGTTCTAAGTGCAAAAAAATTATGATCAATTCCTTTCTCCTTACAAAATTCTTTAAATTTCTCATTCTCAAATTCTCCTCCATGATCACTTCGTATAGAAATAATTTCACACCCTAGTTTTCTTTGAATCCAAGTCAAAAAGTTTCTAAACTCCTCAAATGATTCACTCTTATGAAATAGAAATCTAACCCATGTGAATCTTGAGTAATCATCCACAATCACAAAACTGTATATCTTCCCTCCTAGACTCACAGTTCCAACTGGTCTAAAAAGATCCATATGCAAAATCTAAAGGTTTATTAGTTCTAAGATCTTTATTAGACTAAAAAGAAAACTTCACTTGCTTTCCTAATTAACATGCATCACAAAGGTGGTCCTTAGTAAAGTCTAGTTTTGGTATACCTCTCACTAAGTTCTTTTGGGTAATCCTTCTAAGGTTCTTCATGCTAGAGTGACAAAGTCTCCTATGCCAAAGCCATGACTCATCAAATACAATTTTCAAACAAAAAGCAGTAGGAGATTGAATATAACTAAAGTCTAGCATATAAACATTATTTATCCTTTTACCATTCAAAACAACTTTATCATTTAGGCTTAATATGCAACTAGTAGGAAAAAATTTCACACAATATCCTTTATCACATAACTTACTTATACGTAATAGGTTATGCTTTATGCCTTCTACTAATAACACATTCTCAATATAAAATTTATTAAGATTTCTAAACATACATGATCCAACCACCTTATTTGTGGTGTTATCTCCACGTGTAACCTTGCCTCCACTCCTGGCTTCCAGCGATATGAATTGTGAGGTATCTCCAGTCATATGTTTTGAACATCAGCTGTCCAGATACCATATGCTCTCACGAGATCTTGTGTGAGAGAGACGCTGCAAAATTATCAAATGTTAGACCTGAGAACCCAAATAAGTTTGGGTTCTCCTTTTGACAATTTATAATCAGATGCATGCAAGATATGTCTATGTTTATACATTTTAGGTCTCCACACCAAATAAGTTTTCATCTTCAAAGTACAGGTGTGAGCTATATGTCCAAACAATCCATAATTATTACATTTTATTTTTGTAAATGGTTTCCTAAATCTTCTAACATTCATCTTTCTATTCATAGATTGCATAAATTTAGAATACATAATAGGATTAGTAAAATCTTCAAGTTTAGGGGGTATCCTATTATCCTCGAGAATTTTTATCGTTAATTTATAAAATAAATTCATATCTTCAAAAATTTGATTTGTATAATTTGATCTATAAATTTTGCTCTCTGATTCATCCTTAAAATTTTTAAAATCTTTTTTAAGTTCAGCATATGATGATTTTAAATTTTCATGTTTTTTATTAAAGTTATCAAACACATCAAGTAATTTCTTGTGATTGTCATCAATTAAAGAATGATCTTTCCTAAGGATTTCATGTTCCTTTTGTAATTCTTCAAACTCTAAACTTAGACTAGCATGCATTTTCTTCATTTTCCTATTTGCATCATGCATGTGTTCATAAATTTTAAAAAGTTAATCATAGGTTAAGTCACATACCTCTTCTTGATCTGACTGATCAAGATTATCGGCCATTAAGCACAGATTAGTGACTTCCTCTTACTTCTCAGTCTCTGATGAATCTGAAGCTGAGTCCACCCAGAAAGCTCATTGAAACTTCTTCTTTCCCTTCTTTGCAATTAGTTTCTCCTCAACCTTCTCCTTGCTAAGAGTGGCTTTGAGTTTTAGACATTCAGTCTTGATATGACCAGGTTTCCCGCACTCATAGAAAATCACATCATTTAAACCTTGGCATTTCTATTAAATTTACCTCTATTCTAATACTAGCGTCTCTTCTGCTTCCTCTTCAGAAAGCTTCTGAATTATCTAGTCATTAATGCAATGTCGTCTTCATCCTCAAGTTGTGAGTGTTCACTCTCAGACTCTTCCACATTTAGTGCTATGTTTTTCTCCCTTCGTGGTTCACCTGTATCAATTATTCTTTGACTAACTTCTTGCTCGTAAGCAATTAGCGAACGAAGAAGATTGTCAATAGAGTAAATATTTAGATCTTTAGACTCTGTAATTGCAGTAATTTTAGCATCATAAGCAATAGGCAAACAACGAAGAATCTTATTAACCTTTTCAGCATTCGTCAGTTCCCTACCCAGTGCATGCAAAGAGGTGACTATTTGTGTGAATCTTGTGTACATATTAGAAATGGATTTATTTAGTTTCATGTGAAATAATTAATAATCATGCAACAATATATTAAGTCTAGATTGCTTAACCTCATTAGTCCCCTCATAAGTTATACAAAGTCTACCCCATATGTCCTTTCCACTTTTGCAAGTGGAAACCCACATGTAGTCTTCTGATTTTAAAGCACAAAAGAAACTTTTCAAGCATTTGGCATTTAGTTGTGCTAAGTCACGTTCTTCTACTGTCCAGTCCGCCAAAGGTGTTTCAACTCTAACTCCATCAACTAATCTAGTTGGTTTTGTATACCCTTCCTTAACTAAGTTTCATATACGATAATCAAGTGACTGTAAAAATGTAGACATGCGTGTTTTCTAAAAATCAAAAGGTATATTGTCGAATAGTGGAGGTCCAGTTATAGAGTAACCCTCGGGTGTATTTTGGTTTCCAAATGTAGCCATCTACATTAATAAAAAAGTAGTCTAAACTTATGGTTTTGAAATAAAGCTCTGATATCACTTGTTGAAACTCGTTCACTATGAATTAGGTTTTTAAACCTAAGCTTATGTCCCAGCGACTAACCAAGACATGGGGGGGTGAATTGATAATTAAAAAATTAATCCCTCTTTTTTATTTTTAAACCAAAAAATAAACTTTATTGAGTTTTGTGGAAAACGTTTTTCAGCCATAGTTTTTAAAGTAAAAACACAAAAATAAAAAAGGCAGCAAATAAATAAAGACATGAGGTTTATAGTGGTTCAGTCAAAACTAGAACAACATTCACTCCCCAGAGGCACCCTCCAAGTATTGCACTAATACTAATAGTGACTCTCCTTTTGCACCCACAGTAAGGCGGAGAAACCTTTACAAACACTCTTTCCACCACTACCCGGTGCGACAGAGAACTGTCGTCCTTTTACACTATTCCCAGTGTTGACAGAGAACCTTCATCCTTTTACACTATCTCCAGTGTTGGCAGAGAACCTTCATCCTTTTACACTATCCCCAGTGTTGGAAGAGAACCGTCTTCCTTTTACACTCTCCTGGTGTAGGCAGAGAATCCTTCAGCTGTTCACACTCTCCAACTATGGGCAGAGAACCCTTCGGCTCTTCACACTCTCCAAGTGTCGGCAGAGAACCGGATCTCCTTGACAGATCTTCTCACAAGAATTCTAGGAGGAAGAGAGAAAAGAGTGAAGTAATCACAAACCAAGAGTAAAGACTCTTACCTTTGAGTAAGAAGTGAAACCTTCAAGCTCCAATGGCAAGAAATCTCCTTCAAACACTCTCTCACACTCTCTCCTTGACTCTTCTTTCAATAGGCACAAAGATCAATAGGAAAAAAGATTATGTGGCAGTTTAGTTTGGACTATTTATAGGAAAGACACAAAAAATCGTCCAAAAACTGCAAATTTTCAAGTCAATATTGGATCATCCCGTAACGATCATGGATCATCCTGGACGATTTTACTTAAATGTGTTGGAAACGAACCTAATATATATGGGTATGAAATGACTTCGTACACACACATCATCCCGTACGAACTAGGTTCATCCGGTACGAACTAGGTTCATCCGGTACGAATGGTTATTCCATAGGTCGGATCCCAAAAATTACATAACTACACCTAACTTTCACTTCGTCCTGGGACGAATTTAAGGTTCGTCCGGACGAAAGTTTTACAGAGAGCAAATTGTCCCAGGATGAATACACTTCGTCCTGGACGATAGTACTCCAGAGAGAAACCCGTCCTGGAATGAATACACTTCATTCTTGAACAAAAATTTTTCAGAGAACATTTCATCCTAGGATGAATACATTCGTCCTGGATGATAAGGACTTAAAAAAATTTTCTTCATTTCATGTTCGTTCCATTGCTCTAACGAGAAGATAACTGACTTGATCGTCCCGTACGAACCATGTTCATCCCGTACGATCAGTACAAATTTTTGAAGATCTCCTAAAGTGTGTGTGTGTGTGTGTATTCACTCAATTACAATCACTCTTCAAATTTAATTCAAAGAAAAATATAAGTTTTTAAAAACACAAAGTATCACATGCTGAATTTGATTTGAAGTCTTTGTAGTCTGGAGTTTGATTTTCCTGAAATGTTAGTACACACAAGAGCAAAAACAACTCTTCCAAAAAGTGTTAGGAGATAACTATACATAAAATAATAATATTTGAAATCATCAAAATTATACAAGTTGCAAGAATGTAAAACATGCAAATAGCAACTCTCTTAACAAATGGATGATATATATTTTAATGCAGCTGATATAATCATTTGATTTCTTGAGCATCTAACCCATAGTAGAGATCTTAGATACAAAAGAAAGCCAAATCTTGCCTTAGGTCATATAATTTCTTTCATCCTTAAATCTAAATATAGCTTTCAATTTTTTGCACCCCCAGATAACCTTCTAATTTTCTATTCAAATAGCTCCTTCCATATCCTTTATAGTGCTCACCACCGTAGTGTTCATTTATTGTAACTTAGTTTTCATAATTATATTTTTATATCATGTGTGTTTTGATAATTCCAAAATCTTATTAAATTGATTACTTTTTTGCTTAACATATATTGGAAATATTGTTTTTGTTGGCTGCATGTACTATCATTTCAGGAAAATCATACTCCAAATTATTGAAAACTTCAAGCTAGATTAGATTAGGGTTTATTATAATTGAAGTATATACTTTTTATATTTTTCTTGAGTCTGAGAAAGTATTATTATAATTAGGTAACCATGCACACACACACACTGGGGGAGTATAAAAAATTGTATTTTTAAAACTAATCGTACTGTACGATTATAGATCGTACGGGATGATTTGACCTGAGTGTTCCTCCAGAATGGAGTTTATCAAATCATGCCAGGAAAAAAATTTCTATGTTATGTTCATACTCTACAAAGTTACATTCATACAGTTAACATTTATAGTATGAAATGAATACGTACGAGTTCATTCGAATGAACTCAAAATTTTTCTGAACTGATCATATATATTTTATGATTATAGGTTTGTAAAGACGACATCCAGAGTACAAAATGGGTGCGTATCAATTTATCCATATGAAAATTTTTGAATTGTTCATACTATACGATTATAGGTTTGTATAGACTATGTCTAGAGTACAAAATGGACTTGCCCATTTTCATACCAAACTAAGCATGATTTTTTTTAAATAGATTGTACTGTATGATATTATTTTGTAAAATATGCTATCTAGAGTATGAAATTGGTTCATATAGAATTCTACCAAAAGTATTGGTTTAATTTTGAATTGATCGTACTGTAAGATATCAATTCAAACGTACACAAACTAGAGTACAAAATCAGTTCATACAGGATCGTTCGAGCAAATTTTGAACTGATCGTACGTATGATATGCCATCGTCCTGTATGATCCTTGAAATTTTTAGTTTTTCAGATATTATTTTTTAGTTTTTCAGATATGATTTTTTAGTTTTTTAGACTGTTTTTCATGTCATTCATATATAATAGTTCTTAAAACTGAATGTCTAAGAACTCCTACAAATTTTATACTACAAAATTCTTTTGAGGGTGCGCTTGGAGAGTGATTTGGGAGAGTTTTTATAATTGGAGAGAGAGATTTCTGAAGAGGGAATTATGAGGGGATTCAGAAGGTAGCCCAATGGTGAGTATCTCTTATTTTTTCTTTAAAGGATTCTCTTCTCTCTTGAAGTTTCTTGGAAGAAGATTTTTCAAAGGAGCAACGGGTACCTACCGACACCAGGAGGGTGTGATAGGATGACGATACTCTACCGACATCAAGAGGGTGTGAAAGAGGATGATGATTCTCTGCTGACACTATGAGGGTATGAAAGGATGATGATTCTCTGCCGACATTATTAGGGTGTAAAAGGATGATGGTACTCTGCTAGACCAGGGATTAGTGGAAGAGAGGTTAATTTTAAGGGCTTCTCTGCCTTAATGTGGGAACAAAAGAAGAGTCACTTTGGTATAGTGCAATACCTGAAGAGAGAGTCTTCAGGGAGTGGATGTAGACCACTATATATTTGTGTATTTTTTATATATTTACTTCTTTACTATTTTTATTTTCTTCAAGATAATTTGTAGTTGAAAATTTTCTTCAGGGAGGTCCAACCCCAGAACATTTCCACTAATAGTCTCAGTAAGATATACTAGTTTAGAGGTTTGACCAGTGGGAGGCTTAGTTTAACACCTATGTAGCAGAGCAATAAAAGCAGCAAGATGACGATATGCCTCATTTTCATAACTACTTAGCACAACATCAACAATATCACAACAATGACATAGCTTGGTTTAGGGAGAAATTTTCTTCAATCCATCGATTCTTCCAACCACCACAATCACTTCCATCGAACTAGGATCCTTCATACTTTTAGCTTGCTTTATATTTGTAAATGTGTGTCTGTTTTTTTTTTTTTTTTTTACTTCTGTGTTTTGTGGTGTATGTGTCTTTCCTTAGTGTCTTTGTTTACTTATTTCCTCCTTTTTGTGATGTCAAAAGAGGGAGTAGTTTATTCTTGGTAGGTTATACTTTATGACTGGAATAATTAATCTTCTATTTTTCTACTATTTGTGTGCTCTTTACTTATGCATTTTTTTTTATAAAAAAAAAAAACTCCCTTTTTTAAAATATTCACCTAATAAGGGGCTGTTTAGGAATAACAAAAAAAAATTGATATTATTTACCAATAATATTTATCGTCATAAAAAATGGGGAGATTGTAGTAAATATGTATCCAAGTCCTATAATTTTGATGATAAAAAATATTATTAGATTTCTTACTATGCTATCTTATATTAATTATTATTATTGTATATCTAGTTTTTTTCGTGCACTAACATTTCAGGTCAACCATACACATGCAAGGTTGATCAGCTCAAGATTAGGTATACTAGGGTTAAGTATGTCTTGAAGAGTCTATATATTCAATTATTATATATTTTATCTTCCTTTAGTCAAATCATATATCTGGTGAATAATAAGCTTAAAATCCATACACACACACACATACACTCAAAAAAGTGAGTTAGTGATAATATCAAAAGTTGGATTTTCTAAACTAATCATATTATATGATCCATATCATATTGTACAATCAGCTAAAAAAAATCAAAACAACTGATTGTGATAATGAATATAAGATGAACTAATCATATTATATGATGTATATCATACTGCACGATCAGTTTAAAATAGGATCCCAATCACCAATCATAACTTAGGCAATATTTTTAAATTTAGATTTTGTGCTCATCATATTATATGATAAGTATCATACTATACTATATGTTTTGTGATTAAGGAATAAATTTGTGTAAATTGATCCAGTCAAATCGTACTGGATGATTTGGCCAATCATACTATACAACCCAATTCCTTCATGGGATGATAATTAAATCATTGCCAATCATACTTGATGATAATCAATATTGTTTGAACTAATAGTACTAGATAATGGTTTGAATCATTCTGAACAATCAGCTTAATTCCTTGAATTGATCGTACAACACTTAGCTCTTCATACAGTACTAATAGGAGTATTTTTAAACTAATCATACATGATGATCCATGATCATACTATATGATTAGAGTCGCGAGAATTGTATTTAGAATCTTTTTGTGAGGCCTTATATTTAATCTCTCTCATTAACTTATTTTAAAAAAGGTTCTTGGTTGCTGAGTGTTCTTAAGAGGGAACTTTGGGAAGTCGTTCTTGGAGAGATTTGTGAAGAAGATGGAGAGCATGTGTGTAAGGAAGAATTAGTGTGAGGGGACCCCACGGTTGCTCTGAGAAAGTGTCTTGCATTGTTCCTCCAAGTGTCTATCTAGGTTTCTTGTGTGGCTCGAGGGAGAAATTTTTTAGCTTAAGAATATGGTTCTCTACCATCACCAGGAGTGTGAGAAAGGAGTTCAAGGTACTCTACCTTCTTGAGGAGGAAGAAAACGATTGTAGGTCTGGTGCCGTCATATGGAGAATGATAAACCTTTTGGCTTTCTGCCGCACTAGGTTTGGTGAAAGGGATTTTGAAAGGGCTTCTTGACGTTAATATGGGGAAAAAAGGAGAGACACTATCGTGATAGGGAAATACTCACAGTGAAGGACTCTAGGGAGTGGATGTAGGTAATTATTTAATCAAAACACTATAAATCTCTAGTGTGCTTGTTCTAATTTTATTTTTTGTATTTTTCTTTTTGCACTTTAAATGTGTTATAACTTCTTAGTGAAAAATCGTACTTAATAATTAGCTCTATTGACTAAAATTTTATCATCGTTATTTTAATATTTTGATAAATTCATCTTGCTTCCATACTAAGTAAAAATTGCTGCAAGTTTTTTTTTTCAAATATTGAAAAATCCAAAAAAAAAATTATATTTTTTAAATTAAGTAATTAGTTTTTAAATTCACTAGCTCACCAGCCTCTTGGTGCACCACAGGCTACTTCATTAAGGTCTTACAATCTCCTTGAACTTTTAGAAATATCCATGAAGGTGGTAATGGAGTTAATAATGTCATGCACCAACCTACTCCATAGAATATAACAAGTACCTTTGAGCTTGTGATAACTACAAAGCTAGAGGGAATAATCATCGAGAGGATCAAGGCTATCATAGTTGTTGATTAGGTAAAGAAATTTGTGGGAAAAGATCATTTGTATCCTACTAAATACAATAAAGTGACATACCCAAAAGGGTACTCTATCCCAAAATTTAATACCTTCAACGATAATAACAACCCCAGGCATCACTTGGAATAATTTAAAACCATTTGTTGAAATAAAGGAGGAAATGAGGCATTACTCTTCTGAGAAATTGTTAGTAGTTTAATGGCGACTACTTTTGAATGGTATGATGAGTTGCCAAATTAATTTGTGAAGACATTCATAGAGTTACAAGCAATGTTCATGAAGTGTTCGCCAACTTGATCGAGAAGATAACCATCATTGGCCTCGCCTTGGATAAGGGAAAAAGGGATGAGATATTGACCATGTATATTATTCACTTGTGTAATTTAAGTATAAAATATGTATAGCAGTTTGAGGAAGAACATGTTGTATAGTTACTAATGGAAAACATAGATGATAATATGTAAACATTCTTATGCTTGGCTACAATCACCACATTTCAGGACTTGCTGGACAAGGTGGTGAATTTTGAGAAACTAAATTTTTTAAGATTATAAAAGGCCACTCTGATTAGATAAAGAAAGTTAAGACCTCATATGCTAAAAATGGTCAAACCTACTCTACATCATCTCGTAGGCCAAGTAAAGGAAAACATGTGGTTTACAATATAGATAATGGCAAGTAGTCGATGTAATATAAAGACAAACCAAAACATGCATACAACCTAACCTACAATCGAAGATGATACTCGAGGGAAATGAGAAGCCACAAACTTTTTAAGGTGGAGGAGAACACCCAATGAAGATAATGAGAACTAGTGACCAAACATTCCTATCCCACAAATATAAGATAAATAAAGAATATTTATTTAAGAGGGACAATATCACAAAGTTATTTCAACAGAAGTTAAAAGCATGCTTAGAACTGCCAGAGTATAGGAGGTCTGATGAGTCAAAACATAATGGTGACCCAAATTATTGCCCATTCCATTGAATACTCGACCATCATATTGAAGATTTTTACATCTTCAATGATTGGTTAGAAAAAAAAAATTCTAAGGAGAGAACGCATATTATCAAGCAATTTGTTAACTCATTCTAGAAAAGAATCAACTCGGGTGGTATACCCCTGTTTGAAGAAAGAAGAAATGAAAAGAATCCAACTCAAGAAGAGCAGTAAGAGACTATGATATCCAAGAAGATTGTAAAAATGCTAAAGCAACTAGAAGGAATTCCAAGTGTGAAATGTAAATCTCCCACTGAGCCGGTGTAAGATTTGAATGTGCTGCCTACGACACAAGCATCTATCTCCAAATAACATCCTAACCAAACTGGCTCATCAAAATCTGGAATGGTGAAGTCTTCCAAAAGAAAGTCCTAACAAAAAAAAGCCTAAGGAGGAAAAGACAGTACATAAAGGGCTATCAATGGTTTGGATGAATATTATCAGACTGCGAGGTGTCCCATTAAGCTCACTGATTTTATGATAAAGCTTAAAATTAAGGAAGTAGAAGAAGCGGATGGAGACTCCCCTCTTGTGGAAACCCACTGAGTCCTTTCGGTGACACTAGAAACTCTAACAAAAGAAATATATCAAAGAAATAGTTACTAAAACTTGTCTGACAATATCATCGATGGATTATAGTTCAGAGGAAGATCTGTACTTCTCAAATGAAGCTGAGTCTGAGGATGATATAATAATGCAAATGGAGAATTTGAGACTAGAGGGTGATTATGGACCCAAAAATGATCCTCTGGTTGCTATGATGGTCGACTATGAGGAAAACTCTCTATTAAATGAGTCTAAGCTAGATGAGATAGCATAAGTGCAAATGAGAAGTGCCAAAATATTGTCATCTCTACCACTAAAGAAAGGAATGCCTAATAAAGACAAGGGGAATGAGATAATTATCAAGAAAGATATTATCTGAAAATACCTTAAAAAAAAGGACACTTCAGCTAAAAGGGTCAATTACATTATTTAATCCCATTTAAGGAAAAACCCAACACAACTCATCATATACGACGCTCTTAAAATGTCCAAAGACCTTCGGGAGACTTTGATTTAGGCTCTCAAAGACCACAAAAGATATTAGGCATATCTCACTGAGCGTAACATAACAATGGCTCTATAATCCTGTAATGATCTGATTATCACCTTCACCGAAAAAGACATGATGCTCAGAATAATAGATAATAACAGTCATCTATATGTTACTATGAAGAGCGATGACATGACAATCAGTTGAATCTTGATTGATCTTAGGACCTCCATCAATCTTATAAGTTTAAAAGCACTAAGATCATTATGCCTCGATATGGAACACCTTGGGTAAGAAAAATTACTAGTATATAGCTTTAATGAGAAGGGATAGAAAATCTTGTGATCATTTATGCTCTCCCTTATATTTAGAGAATTCCATACAGAGGTCAAATTCCATGTAATTAATGTGGACATTTCATTTAAGGCTCTACTGGGTCACCCCTAGCTGCATGAATACGACATTGTCCTGTCAACACTATAGAAGTGCATGAAGTACCTCAATAATGGAGAAGAGTTTAGGATATAAGGTGACATCCAACCCTTTGCAATTTATGAAGTAAAAATCTACAAAGATACCAAATAATTCATTCCAAAAGAGCTGAAGTTGTCAAGCTCCCTTGCGGCAAAGACATCAAATTTAAAGACTTAAAAGTGGCCTAAGTATGAATGCAAGAATAAGTAGGTGTGGCGGGGGGGGGGGGGGGGGGGGTTGGGGGAGATGACAACACTGGATTTTCCCAAAACAACCTAGGGAGTGACATGGATGAGGATTATATCATCCCTTCTAAATCTCAGAAAGTATTCCAATCAATAGTCAAAAGGAAAAAGAAGGCTGAATACTCAGATTCTAACTACGACTATGAGTCTATCGACATGAACAAGGTGTAGTGCATATTTTCAAGAAGAATAGGTAGTCTATCAATCTTAGACACCATATTAGTAGTCACAAATCTTTCCATGAAAATATTTCAAAGAAAGTTATTTAGGGAATTGCTCCCAGATAACAATCACTTAGTAGGGAATTGCTCCAAGATCAAGAAAGTTATTAACTTATTGAATGGCTGGGGATTTAAAATGCCGAATTTCCATGACTTTGAAAACTGTTTAGACAGTTTGAAAAATGACGTGGGAACCAATTTGCTGTCTGAAAATATCTTTTGCAACATGATTTTTCTGGTTTGGAAGAGTAGGTGTAAGCTTATTCATGATAAGCATGAAGATTCAGATAATTATATTGCTGCCAATGCTATTTCCTTTGCCGTGAGAAGCAATTTTATTCAGGTCCAATCGGAAAACTGGGATGCTAACCAGCTTTTGCTGAATTCTACTTGGCATCCTCCTCCTACCGGGTGGATGAAAATAAATATTGATGCAGCTCTTAAAAGGAATCACTTGGCGGGAATAGGTGGAGTTATCCGAGATGATAAAGGAAGGTTTTTGATGGCTTTCAAAAACAAATATTTGTATTGGGATATTTTTTATTTAGAGTTAATGGATATTCTTGATCTGAAAAAGCTGCTCAAAGGCTGGATGATGGAGGCTCAAGGTGTGATAGTAGAAGGAGACAACTTGAATATTATCAATCTGCTTAATAATGCAATCAAAGAATGGAAGGTTAGTAAAAAGATTGATAAGAATTTGGCTTTCTTACTTGAGTTTAAGCAAGTTGTTTTTTCGCATTCTTTTAGAAATGGGAACAAACTAGAGGATATTTGTGCTAATTTGGCCCTTGTGAGATCTTTTTTATGGGAAGATCTTCATGATGTTATGATTCCTCCTTCTTTCTTGTATTGCTTGAAGGAGGAATGTGATGCTTTAGGCTTACTTTGACTTGTTGTTCTTTGGTTCTTTAATGCATTTTCTGCATTTCTTTCAAAAAAAAAAAAATATTTCAAAGAAATCATCCCTTGAGAAATACATATTATTAAAGAGCTCTTAACACTTTTTGCGCCTCCTCTAAATAAGGGGACTAAACTAAGTAGTTTATTTAACAAATTTGTTGAACACAAAGATGCTAATTTAGACTAATTTAGCTGGCTAATTGATTCTGACGACATAATACCTACAAAGAATGTTGGGAAAGTGAGCTAACATTTGTACCACTAAATGACAAGCTTACTTCTTCCTGAACCTCTAGTATCGAATAAATCAACATTCTTTATGAAGGAAGAATGTTCTCACAAGAAAAGGTCTTGAATTCATCATATAAAATACCCCCAAAAAGATATTTACCAAACAATCATATACATGAAAGTTGAATATAATCATAGTGACAAAGAGGAAATCTATGAAGTTGATATTTACAATTATCATCCTGTAAAATCCAAACCTATGCTAGAAGAGCTTGAAGATGGTGGATAGATAGCTACTATGGACGAGCTAAAAGAAGTCAACCTGGGGAATGAAGATGACTCTCGCTTAACCTTCATTAGTTCCCTTCTATTAAAAGACCACATGAAGAAAAAAAATGAGCTCCTTTGTGAATTAAGGGGCTACTTTTCCTTGACATATGTTGAGATGTCCGACTTATCCCCTAATATATTTGTTCACATATTGGCAAATAAAATGGATGTAATGCCCATCAAACAAGCTCCAAGGAGAATAAGTTTAGAGATTGAAGAAAAAGAGAGTATATAAAATGAAGATTCTTATATATGTAGGCTTCATTCTTGAAGAAAAATATCGATTGGATCACCAATATCATTCCTATCATGAAAAATAATGGTCAGATCAGCATCTGTATCGATTTTTGAGACCTCAATAAGGCCTGTCCAAAAGATGATTTTTTTCACTCTATTTGTCTAAACTCTTAGTGGATAACACATCCAAATATGACATGTTCTCATTTATGGATGGTTCATCAAGCTAAAATGAAATCAAGATGGTTCTTGAAGATTAAAAGCACATGTCATTCAGAACACCCATTATTATATTCTGTTACATCATTATGCCCTTCAACTTGAAAATGCTAGTGCTACCTACCAGCATGTGATCATGTTCATTTTTAATGAGTTAATACATCAAAAGGCTGAGTGCTATATGGATGACCTCATCATTAAAAGTATAGGAAAAAAAGACCACTTAAATATTCTAAGGATCATATTTGAGAGGATTAGGAAATTTGATCTGAAAATGAAACCTCTCAAATACGCCTTCAGTGTCTCATATGGGGAAATTTTTAGGGTATGTTGTTCAACATCAAAGCATGCAAATTGACCCCAATAAAATCAAAGCGATCATAGTAATGTTGCCTCCCAAGAACCTATGAAAATTCCACTCGTTATAGGGGCAGTTCGATTTCATTTAGTGATTCATATTGAATATAAAGGTAGGTGCCAATAATTGTCCAAACTAATAAAGAAAGATGTCCACTTTAAATGGGACTCAAAATATGAGGAAGCTTTTTATTTTATCAAGATATACATATTAAATCCTCCAATTCTCAGAGTGTTAATTTTGAGAAAGTCTCTTATGTTATATACTATCATTCTGTAAGAGTTACTTAGAGCATTATTGGCCCAACATAATGAAGAGGGAAAAGTGAATACGCTCTACTATATCAGTCGGAGGTTGATTGGAGAAAAATATATTATTCGCCAACTAAGAAGCATTGTATGGTGTTGATTTTTGTGGTTAAAAAACTCCGCCATTACATGATTTCTCATAAGATTACATTAATATCAAAGATCAATCCACTAAAGTTATTGATGAGAAGACTAATTTTAATAGGTAATTTAGCTAGGTGGACATTCATACTACTATAGTTTGATATCACGTACATGTCATAAAAGATAGTCAAAGAACAAGCCTTGGGATATTTTCTCGCCGCAAATCCTATCCCTATAGATTCTTTCTCAATAATGATAAACCCAATGAAAAAGTCATGCAAACAGAGGAAAACGATAAGCTATAATTCTTGGAGATGTATTTTAATGGAGCATCATCGATTAAACCAGCCCAACTTCCAAATCTTGTAAAAGTCTTAGCCGGCATCTGTCGCATTTTATAGGGCCTAGGGAAGCATAATAAGATTTTCATTCAGTTTAATTGAACCTCAACCTAATAATGAAGCTAAATATGAAGCCCTGATAGTGGGTATGGAGATTATAATTTATGTTAAAATTGAAAATCTTTAAATCTATAATGACTCTTAGCTTATGATAAATCAATTTCACAGCATCTATAAGATTTGCAAATTTTAATTAGCCTAATACTGCCAATAAGCCCTCTAGCTTCTGAAATAAGTGCCAAATATTAAGATAGCTCAAGTTCCTCGAGATCAAAATAGCATAATAGATTACCTAGTTTAATTAACTAAGGAGATGGTGAATAACAATGATGAGTAGCCTATGCTGATTGGGGTTTACGCTCTTCGGGTCCTAGAGTCAGCACTACTATAATTCTGGCATGTAGAGGGAATAACCAATTCAAGCCAGCAGGATACAACTCCGGGTGATCCTCAACCTCCCTAGCAAATCATTATTAACAATAAACTAGAAGAACATCATGTAGTCAAGAGATATAAATCAAGTAAATGCTCAGAGTCATGGTTAAATTGCTTAGATGTTGAAGTAGAAGCTGATTGGAGGATTCCACTCATCGACCACTTCAAAGAAAACAAACTCCTAGCATACAAATTCATTGTTGTATAAATTAAAAAGAGAGCAGTGCAATACGCCTTTGTCAATAACATATTTTATGGGGGAGCCTTTAATCAAATATGGTTAAGATGTCTAAGAATCAATGAAGCTGATAGAGTGGTAGAAAAAGTCTATGAAGGACTTCATGACACACATCAATCAGGTCCCAAGGTGGCCATTAAAATAAAGAGGATGGGATTTTGCTAACCGTTAATGATGAAGGATTGTATTGACCACACTAAGAGGTGCCACAAGTATCAAATTCATGGTGATGTTATACATAAACCGCCAAATCTACTGCACCCAATAGAAGCATCCTAACCATTTGAGTGTTGGGGCACAAATATTTTTAGGATGATAGATCTATTGTCATTAGCAGGACATCACTTTATCTTGGTAGCAACCGATTACTTTTCCAAGTGGGCAGAATTGGCTCCATTCAAAAAAGTTATGCTCAAGCACATGATCAACTTCTTCACCCATAATATTATTAACAAATTTGGTGCCCCGTGCCATATAATCTCATACAATGGCACAACATTTAAGATGGTTATAATTTATAAGTTTGTTGATCGACATAAAATTAATTGGTGATACTCATCTATATATAACTTAAAAGCAAATGGCTTGACAGAGGCCTTCAATAAAATGCTCTTGAAGCTATTGAAGAAGATCCTCACCAAGAAATAAAGAGAATAGCATACCAAGTTAGTAGATGCACTATGGGAGTTTCATACTACTTATAAGATGTTGATCAAAGCCATTCATTACACACTAGTGTTTGTAATTGAAGTAGTGCTGCTACTAGAGATCAAACTGCCGTCACTTGAAATAGAATTTAGTATGATCTCACTCAAGAAAAAAATGCTCACCATAGAATGAAAGAACTTGACGCACTCAACGAAGTCAAACTGTAAGCTTAACAGAACTTAGAAATCTATCAGGCAAGGATGACAAAGTCCTTAGATTGGATGGTGTGTCAACGCGCATTTCAAGAAGGGGAATTGGTCAAGGTATTAAGAAGGACAATCATCCCACACTACAAAATCAGGAGGACCCCATCATCATCGAGAAGGTGTACCAAGGAGGAGCTTATTAGTTGATTTATTTGAATGGTCAAAGCCTTATGCCACTGATCAATGGCCGATATTAAAAGAAGTATCATGCATGAAAATCATTTGAGAAAATTTTATGTCCAATGTACTAGCAATGATAAAAGTGTTATCTATATATATTTGTCAACATATGTATGCTTTTATATATTTTTAAATTACTTGCAACCCAAGAATACATTTCAAAATCCCCCATATAAGATTGGGATCATTTTAAAAATTTATTCAGGACAACATCGCACCGCATGCTAAAATCCTTGAATAAATATTTAAAACCTAAAAATAAGAAGTTTATATAAACTCTTTCTTTAAGAGGGAAACTTTCAATATTTCTTAAGTGGAATCATGCTACACACCAACATAGCCAAATAAATGATTAAAATCTCAAAATTCTAAATTTATTTCATTTTAAAATCTCCATGTATGATAGGGAGAATTTTAAATATTTATTTGGATAAAAATCATGCTATACATGCCAAGATCCTCAAATAAATATTTAAAATCACTATGCTCAACATTCCTTCAAAGAAGGATACAACAATTTTCACCATCAATGCATATGCATGTGATTTTTTGAATGTTAGAGGCACCACCTTCTCCAATATACCAAGATTTTAAAAGTCAACAAATAGACTTCTATGACTGCAAACTCAAACAAGTCTAGCCAGAGAAGCTTAAAGTTTTTCAAAAGCCTGAAGCTTAAGGTTTGATTGGGTGTAAGAGGCCCAGTTACATAATCCCAAATATGGCAGGATCATTGGCAGCTATGTCTACTCAACTCGCCAAAAGAAAGGTTGTAGTAGCAGAGGCCCCAATTCATCAACCTGTTAGTAGGGACTATTAGAAGTATGAAGGATAATTTGACTTAACAAGTTCAAGTAATTGTAGTCCATAAGATTCTCCTAATTGGATGAAGAATCAATATTCTAGTTACAATAAGGACATAGAATTCACCTAAGTCGAGACCCCTCATAGTTGAATCAGATGAGATCGGTCCAAAGGGATGTCTAAAAACAAAAAATTAATGTTTGACATTGCCCAAATGACATCCAATCATAAAATAGATTTTGACATTACATTTGGAATATCGTCGACACCAAAAAAAAAAAACTACATTTAATTTGTTTAATTAGGATTGCTCAGTTAAGCAGCATGAATACCAAGGTGATGACATGCAAATTAAGGAAACTAGCATGTAACTCCATCCAAACAGCATCTGATCACAAAATAAACTTCACCCTTATATTCAAAACATCATCAATACCCATGAATGATAGCCATATGGAGCATTTAAAGACAAATGAGGAGGTTTGCAGACATCTCAAGGCAACAAATATAAATAAGGAGAATGACGCTCAACATTGCCCAAATAATGTCTAATCACAAAAAAAAAATTATCGTTGAGTTCAAAACAACGTAAACACTAAAAAGCAATGTCAATTTGGAAATTCAAAAAATTATGCATGTCAATCAACATGAATTTTGAGGAGATTTCATGCAAATCGAGAAAATGCAAGCAAATTAAAGTAATTTTAATCAACTAATGTGTTGCCATCATTTTAGTTTGGCAAAAAATAATATCATAACATTAATGTTAAATTTAATTAAAAAAAAGGAAAATCGGAAGTCAAATGAAATTTCAAAACATAATTAATTTGATTACCTCATTTCAGTCGAACCTGTCGTCAGAAATTCTATATATCTCACTAAAATTTGCTTCTCGTCTCTTCCTTCGCCTCGAGTGTTATCATCCACTTACTTTAAAATGAGAGGTGAAGTAATTCGTTCAGTTCTCTTCATTATTTTCCATTTTAACAAGGCTTTTCTCATACCTCAATAGTTCCAAACTCCTCAGTCCGTCCTTGAAAAGAAAGTCAACCCTTTGAATCGCAGAACCCACCACCGAGCCTATCTAACCCATTCATGTTTGTTCACCCTCTTCCTTCCTCAATCCAACAACTATAACTCATATGTCCATACCCTACAACCCTTTCTTAAATCTATAAACATAAATTTCCTCACCTTTTCAAGTTAAACCGAGTTGTCCCTCACATACTTACTATCCACAGTGTCGAAATCCACCAACAAATGCAAATTCCTATCTAAATTGACTCCCAAATTCTTAAACTCATGCAAGAAGAATGAAGAATAAAGCATCTAGCTCCTTATCAATCTTCTTCCAACTATTTTCCACCTCTTACGCATGTTAATATACTTCTCACTAGTAACATGTAGCTCCCTCCTAACCCTCATGTAATAGAAAAAGGAAGACAAAAGTTATGAGCCCCTCTTGGTCTTTTTTTTCTCTTTTCCAATAATGGCCATTTGATTCCTTAGCCAACATAAAATCAGCCATCCCCTTTTGCTTTACCCACATGATATGTACATAGCCTAACTTCCTTTTGCAACTATTCATCCCATCTATCTAAACAGACCCGTAAACCCAATCTAAGATCTATCTCTTAAAGCACACCTACATATTTGCACTCCGACGACCTATACACCTCCCTGCTAAACATTGACCCAACAACAAAGTGCAAAATTCACCATATAAGAGGCCACCTAAACTTATGATCGTCATGTTTTAAAAAGGTCCACTATATTAAGAAAGTTGCTACTTGCTTATGTTACATTCTTGCAACTTGTATAGTTTTGATGATTTCAAATATTATTATTTTATGTGCAATTATTTCCTAACACTTTTTGGAAGAATTGTTTTTTTGCTCTTGTGTGTACTAACATTTCAGGGAAAATTGAACTCCAAACTATGAAGACTTCGAATCAAATTCAGCAAATAATACTTTGCAAATTGGAGCTCTAAATTGTTCTTTGAATTGAGAAGGGAGTGATTGTAATTGAGTGAATAAAAACACACACACACTTAAGGAGATCTTGCAAAATTTGTACTTATCGTATGGGATGAATCTAGTTCGTACAAGAAGGTCATGTTAGTTATTACCTCGTAAGAGCAATGGAACGATCAGGAATTGAGAAAATTTTTCTAAGTCCTGATCATCCAGACGAAATCCAAATCGTCCCAGGACGAATTCTTCTCTGTAAAACATTTCATCCAGACGAAATCCAAATCGTCCCAGGACGAATTCTTATCTGTAAAACATTTCGTCTAGACGAAATCCAAATCGTCCCAGTACGAATTCTTCTCTGTAAAACATTTCGTCCAGACGAAATCCAAATCGTCCCAGGACGAATTCTTCTCTGTAAAACATTTCGTCCAGACGAAATCCAAATCGTCCCAGGACGAATTCTTCTCTGTAAAAATTTCGTCCAGACGAAGTCCTGATCGTTCCGGGTTTCAACACTTCACATTCTGGAGGTGTTCTACACTTTTTGAGAACCGAACTATAGAATAACTGATCGTCCAGACGAACCTAGTTCGTATGGGACGATAATCGTGTACGAACACAATTCGTACAAATATTCATTAGGAAATTTTCCGACACTTTAAGTAAAATCGTCCGGGACGATCCACGATTGTACGGGACGATCCATTTCGTGTTAACTTGAGAATTTTGCAGTTTTGGACAGTTTTTCTTGTCTCTCATATATAAGGTCCAATTTTTACTGCCACCCAATCTTTTTGGTCATTGATCTTCATGCTTATTGAAAGAAGACTTAAGGAGAGAGTGAGAGAGAGCACTCGAAGGAGGATTACTATCACTGGAGCGTGAAGGCTTCACTTGGTGTTCAAAGGTAAGAATCTCTACTTGTGTTTTTGGATTACTTCACTCATTTCTTTCTTCCTTCTAGATTTCTTGTGATAAGATCTGTCATGGAGATCCGGTTCTCTGCCGACACTTGGATAGTAAACAGACGGAGGGTTCTTTGCCCACACTAGGAGAGTGTGAAAGGACGAAGGGTTCTCTGCCCACACTAGGAGAGTGTGAAAGGATGAAGGGTTCTCTGCCCACACTAGGAGAGTGTGAAAGAACGAACGATTCTCTGCCAACACTGGGGAGAGTGTAAAATGATGACGGTTCTCTGCCGCACCGGGTAGTGGTGGAAAGAGTGTTTGCTAAAGGCTTCTCTGCCTTGCTGTGGGTGCAAAAGGAGAGACACTATTGGTATTAGTGCAATACTCAGAGGGTACCTCTGGGGAGTGGATGTAGGTCTAGTTTAGACCGAACCACTATAAATCTTGTGTCGTTTATTTTTACTTTTTTTTTTTTATTTTTTTGCATTTTACTGTTTAAAAAGTTGTGGTTGAAAAACGTTTTATAAAAATTCATTAAATTTATTTTCGGTTCAACTCATCTAAAAGAGGGATAGTTTTTAAATAACAATTCACCCCCCCACCCCTCTTGATAGCCGTGGGACATTAACTTAGGTTTAACAACCTATTCACTAGAATCAACACACTGACCTCTTTTTGTCTACAAACAGTAAATCAATAGTGAAACCAACCCAAACAATTTCCACCTCTAAAATCTACCCGACTCAACAAAACAGTAAGCTTCTTGTTTTCTTTTTATCACATATTTTTATTATTTTCCCTTTAGATTACTAATCATTATTGTTAATTGATGTGTGTGATTTTTATAAACATCTTAGTAGTGATTTAGTATTATTATTGTTATCAATCCCATATGCTTTTTTGCAGGTGTTTGTGCATGCATATATTCATATGTGTGTACCAAGACCGAAAAAGAGAAAGTATGTTTCAAAAATGATGATAATGATGATGAAATAAAAAAGTGGAAAAAAAAAAAAAAATGCAAAAAAAGAAAGGAGATTTTTGTAATATGTGCATTTACGTGCATTTTTTATTACCATCATCACCACTCATCGTGTAGGTATAAAGTTTTAAACTTTAAAACCCTACACTCGATGCTTGTGGAAAGACGATAGACCTCCCTATGAGATCACTAAGCACAGTGGGAAGGAACCCAGAGCGATGCTCGTGACGAGGCGGGTAAGCCTTGAAGTGCTCATGTAGCATGATGAGGATAAAAACTAAGTACTATTAAGCGCTTATATAGCATAGCGGGGAAAAGAACATTATACCATCTTTTAAACAGGTACCCAAAGACCCTTAAGGGCTCACTTAGCATAATTAGGATTGAAAATATTTGGTCGTGGTATCATCTGACATCTAACCAAAATGCTCACAAAGAATAGAGGGGAAGGATGTGTCTCCCTAAATTTTCCCTAAATGGGGGAGATGCCGGCAGACTTCCAAATTTTATAGTGACAGGGGCTCTGACATTGAATAAATGATATGAATTGAACAAAGAACTTGAATTAAATAAAGGACTTGAATCAAATTTGACTACAAGGAATTTGAAGTTGATATTAAACAAACAAAAGTGAATTTGAATATGAATGAGAGTTAACAAGAATTTGGAATTGATTTGAACTTAACTAAAATAATATGAACAGGGAGCATAACTCAATTGAAATAATGAGAACTTGAACTCAATTTGAACCACATGAAACTAAACTTAAAGCAATAAATTATACTTCTATTAATGCATAAAAATGAATCTATGATTTGTCAAAGGATAAATAATAAAACACAAATAAGCAAATATGAAGCCTCTGATAAATAAAGAATCTTGGACTTGACTCACTCACAAGAAATATAATCATTTGAAAATATAATGGCATGCTTACAATCAGTGATACAAAGTTTTTAGTTAATATCAAGAGGTTACCATGTCAACTAAGATAAAAACATCAATGTGCGAACAAAAGACTCATTGTATACAATAAATGATGAGTGAATCATTTATGAGCAAGAGCTACAAGCATGTCAATATCAATGCAATTAATGAAATATGCATGAATGGTAGATAGAAATATGTAGTGATACGCTCATAAATAAAGCGGGGAGAAGGTGCTATTAATGAAAAGCGACATCCACGAATAAAGATGATTGATACAACCCACCCAACAATCAATACGAATTTATGAATGGGTCCATTCATTCACTTATAATCATTGATGATTGGCATACAGACAGATGCAACAGTGTCTCTAACATCAATTGTACAACACAACCTCATGCAAAAACATTCATCCATACAAGAAGCAACGATCGACCATGTAATGAATGGTCAATTAAGGGTGTTTCAAGAATTCAAAGTGAGTGCAGTTTTCATGAAATTAATACCACTGTAGTCCATATGCAAGCAAGAATGAAGAAACCACCTGTGAAAAACATTATGAAGACGACATGAAACACCATAGCATGTAAACTCCATGTAAAAATGTATAGTACAACATGTTGTAAATACTAATGCCTACTGAAGGAAATGGGACTTGTTTCGTATGCATGATGATACACATGCGAGTGATGATTGGAAATAAGTAGAAAATGTTATAGCACCCTTATAGTCAATAACTATGCAATGGTGATCAAATATATTAATGTGTTGCAAGAGGAAGCAAGTGATATATAACAAGCACAAGGTTCTATGAGCTGCTACAAGAGACCCAGTGACTGCAAGCAGAAGACATACAAGTATATGCTTGAAATAAAATACAGAGGTACACAAGTAATGTATGACATCCGTATAATAGACGTCAACTAATAAATAAAAAAATACTTTGTACCTTTGTAAGTAGTAATGATCGACATATGGTGAAGGTGAAAGGACTTTTTCAGATATCGGTGAAAGGGTGTGATGAGTCTTGTGAATATGATATACACCCAAGGTGTTATCTATAAGAAAATTGCAACAAGTATAGACCTCTACGAGCTGTCATATAAGACCCATCATACGCCCAAAAATGCCACCCATATGTACACCATAATATGTATACACAAATATAAAAGTGTATACACAGACATATTAACCTGTGTACATGTAAAATCATAAACTCATATGGGCCCTAGCGAGAGTGTTATCGATACACACAGAGTCTAGGGATGTTCTGCAGGTCAATAAATGAATTTAAGTTCGAACTCGATCCTTTTATGTAAGTAGATAGAAGTTGACATGGCTTGAACCACCAAATAAATATATTTTTAAGATGTCGATCAAGATATTTAATTTAATATATTCTTGTTAGGCCTTTAAGGCTTGTAACCAAGAAACTTCATTGATAAAGACCTAAAGCTTACAATAAACTCGATCCTTTGTCACCAAGTTAACAGAGTCAATAAGGTTCAAGTAAAAATAAAATTCCCTATAAATACCCCTACGATGGTCGTGCTGAATATTTATCCAAACTGAAGGAGAACCTACCTTTTGAAATGCTCATAAATTCCCATAAAATACAAAAAATACAAATGACTGAAATAAAATCCCGATGATGGTCATGTTGATAGAAAATTTCAATAGAAGGGGTCCTCAAATACTTCAAATGTCACCCAAACATAGAAAAAATTAAAATCTAAAAAAATAATAAGAATTAACCCAAAATCAATATTTAAAATATAAATTCAACCATCAATACACTATAGAAATACACATCCACCCTTTTTAATAGTTTTCTAGGATGGCAAATTGAAAATTACTTCAACTCACAAAGAGCTAAATTCTTGTTAAGAATATCACTAGGATTCATTCTCAAATAATTTATTGCTAGTAAAGGTGTGGCAAAGTCATCTAACTGACAGTTTTATTTCAAACTGGTAATACAAGTAAACGATTATGACTGGGGCACTTTGAACTGAGTGGTTTGCCTCCAAATAGCACCATTAAATTATGGTTGTGGCCAAATCCTATAAGATCCCTAGTGGCACTAAATCCTTGAGATATGAATCAATAAAATATAATTGATAGGCTATAAGTTCTCTTTCAGTTATGGTGGATTCAATTTTGTCCCCTAAAAAAAATATTTACCCTAGATCTTTGAGGTACCCTTAGATGATGCAACCCATGGCTGCCAACAATGATCCTTCTATTAGGTTGGGTTGACTACCTCCTCTAAGTATACTAAGAACCAAAATGGCACGGGAGGATAAAACCATAAGGTCGGGTCCATCATTAACTCCCCCCATCATCCTCATTAAGTGCAAGATGGTGAAATTTTTTATTTTAAATATTAAATTTTTAAATACCAAACTCGTGCCCCTACTATATACTGGATATTGCATATCTATGTGTACAACATATTCATTCAACAACTAGCCTAAATCAAAAGTTCTCTCTTGTGATCAAGAGGGGTAATTAACTATAGGGGCTTGCTTTAATAGGAAACAAGAACTTTGATCATAAAGTCCTTGCAAAATAAGGACAAAATCTCTAGGTAGTGACTTATCTATAAACCTAATCTGCCTTCTCAAAATCTACCCCAAAATATAATGGGATGAGGAGCCTCTTATGGTAGTAGATCGGTACAAGAGTGAGTGAAGAATCTTATGACTACTATTAAAAAGGAAGTTGTTATTGCAAATCTGGATTTAAGGATTATAATTTTGATGATAGTAATTATTTCTAGAATTTCTATTTTTTCTATTATTGCCCTGCCTACTAACATTTTAGGTCCACAAGGTCAATTGCAAATCAAGCCAGCTTAAGATTGGGTAGATTATGACTAAGTCAGTCTGTAAGTGTATTTCCAATATTTTTATCATTTCTTGAGTCAAACATAATAATATGGATCCTGATGTTAAGTAATCTTGCACACACACACTTAGGGAGAGAAATTTTATAGGCTTAAGAATTTTTTTGTTTTTGATCACATCATACAAGAAGATCCAAAATCATTCTGGATGATCAGTTAAAAACAGAAATCCTAATTAGGGCATCCTTGTTAAAAAAAACTAAATTAAGAAAACCATCATGGATGATATTCACACTGTCATGGACGATAGGCTGAAATTAGACAGAATTAGCCACCAACTCTTTTAGGAATGTTATTATTTTTATACATCATACAATACATCATCCTGGATGATACATTATAATTATGCCTAAATTAGTTTAATGATTAAGGAAAGCAATTAAGTTTGATTGATCGATCATATTGTCTTAGACGATCTAAGGATCATCTAGACGATCAGTTAAACAAACCTTAGTTTCTTCATGAATCATCCTGGATGAACAAATGATAATCTGGATGATATTTATTGATTTGAACTAATCATACAGGATGATCCAAGAATCAGCCTAGATGATAAGTTATTTTTTCATTATCCAACATAAAAAGTCTAGCCGAATAGAGTGATGTTCTGGATGATACTTGATGCTTTGAACTAATCTTACAGGATGATGTGCTCATCATCTTGGATGATCAAAACAAATAAGAGAATCACTACTTACGCGCTGGGAGAATCATCCAGCCCCTTCCAAATCATCCTGGCCGAATAACCTAAAAATGAACTGATCGTATAGGATGACTTATCGATTGTCCTAGATGATCTTTCTCAGTTATTTATAATTTAGGGAAAATTTGAAGCCCTTCTATATAAGATCTCCTATTTACTCAAAATTGCAACTTTTCATGTTGTCCTGACATGAGAGAGCTAAGAGGAGGAGAGAGAGAGCTTGGGAGAGAGAGAGAGAGGATCTTTTGAAGGAGGGTTTATGAGGGTTTCACAAAGGTTACTCCAAGCAATGATTTGAGTCATCTTCTTCAGTCATCATCCCTAGTTCCTTGGAGGTTCTAGAGAGTTCTACTTTAACGATCGATCGAGGTTCTCTGCCTACTTCAGGAGAAAGAAAAAGGAGGTCGAGGTTCTCTGCCTGCTTTAGGAGGAAGTGAAAGAAGGTCAGGTTCTCTACCACATTGGAGTCAGTGAAAAGGACATTTGTATAGACTTCTCTACCTTGCAAAGGGAGAAAAAGGAGAGTCACTGAGTTTAGTACAATACATGGAGGAGGGGCTCCGGGGAGTGGATGAAGGTCAAGTTGACCAAACCACTATAAAATCTAGTGTGCACTTCTTATTACATTCCCACATTTTAATTTCCGCACTTTATTTTATGTGGGTGATCATATGCTTTGATGTTTTAAAATATTTCAAAAGATTATAATTTTTGTTTAAGAATTTTTGAAACTATAAATTCACCTCCCCTTTTGGTTAGCCTTGGGCTAGTTCATAAGGGTTTAACATCCCTAACGAACTTTCAATTGTTAGGTATGAAGAGGTGGAGGTTGGGTTGTCATGATAGTGAATAGATGAATGGGATGTGCTTGCGTGAATCCCACATGAGGTTCATCTAGTGAAGATGAGGTCGGATTGGTTAATTAAAGTCTTGAGGAACATCTGTGTTGTTTTAGGGGGATTTAGATGGAAGGTTTACATCTTCTGAACAAGGCAAGGGCAGAGAGATGGTGGTAGTGTCTGGATCTGTGAAACTGGTGTCGATAGGAGAGGCTTTGTTATGTGTTTGATAGGGTCTTGAGGCTGACTGCATGGGATTGGGTTCGGCACAGGCGTGATTTTGGTTGGGAAGAAATGGATCATAAGTTAAAGAAGGCTTTGAGTGGAAGAGGTGTTGGGTATGTGATTTATGAATAGGGGGTTTTAACATGCATGAAGAAGAGGTCAAGGGCTATTATTGAGTTGTTTTTAATAAGAATAAGAACAAATTTGAGTGAAGCATAAGAAGATTGCAAATGACATCAATTTGCATGAGATCGACGGGCAACTATAGTTGTGTTGAGATTTAACTGTAAGAGGATTCACGTAGGATTTGATAGAGGTATGAGTTAAAAAAAAAAACTATATTTTTTTTCTCATATATGGAGGTCAATAAATGCCCCTCAATAAATATGGTACGCTTCAAGAGAGATTCATGTTTGTTATATGTTTATTGACCAAATGGATATAAAAATATTTATTCTAATTGCACTATAGGAAAATTAGGGATTACAGGCGGCCTTTACAAGCGAAAAAAAACTCAAGTGAGTATAATTTTTGGAGTTTAGGAATAAAAATTTAATATAAAAAAGCTCATTCTAATATAAATTTATTTTATGGATTTTGTGAAAGTTGTTTTCCTTCCAGGATCATCCAGGACAAAGTTGGATCATCCTGGGACGATCGGTACAGGTTGTGAATAAAATTCTGGCATAGAAGTTCGTCCTAGGACGAACTGGGGTTCGTCTGGACGAAAATGCCTCCCGAGAGCAAATTGTCCTGGGATGATTTGGGATCATCCAGGATGATCTGCATGGGTTTATATGGAAACGATATCTTTTTGAAGAGAGAGAAAAGTCCAGGAGAGAGAAATTCGAAGGAAAAAGAAGAAAAAGTGATTTTTGGGTGACTTCTGTCTGTAGCTGCAGTTGAGAAAGTTGACCGACTAGAAGTAAGACACATTCCGCCTTTCTCAATTTTCGGAAATGAGGATTTTGACGACTTTTCTGTTTCGGATTTTGTTTCCGTTAGTGAATAATTGATTCCATTTTGTACTGATAAAGATTTTACCGTGTAACTTTTGGTATGTTTCTGAGATGATAATTGTGCACGTTTTGAGTATTTTCTGGAATATTTTTACTAGGTATTTTGAATTCTGCAGAGTTTTGATCGAATAACAATTTATCTGGATGTTTGAATTTACTGTTTCAATAGAATTAAAGTCTTAGAATGATGTTGTGTACTCTCTGTGGTAATTTGGTAAATTTCTGAATTTGTGAATTTTGTAAAAAATTTCGTATACTGTCATTATGCCCCTGACGAATTTTCTGAAGTATTCGATTTTTTTGATTTGAATGTTTTGATGTGCTGTGATATCAGAAGGGAGTTATAAAGGGCCTAAATCCTTTGTGATTCCATTGTTTGGGTCCAAAAAATCTGAAAATCTGAGAATCAGTTATGTTCTAAAAATTTCCTATATATGTACTGTTCTGGTGCTTCAAGCACAAAGGGAGACATAAGGGGCTAGAATCCGCTGAGATTCTATAAGTGTCAGTGAAGGGAGGCATAAGGAGCCAGAATCCGTAGAGATTCTGTAAGGGTCTGGGAATCTGAAATCTGATATGTGTTCTGATGTTGAAATGTGATTTCATCTAATTTGACATATGTTCTGTACTATTATGTTTGTTCTGTATGATTCTGTCTGTTCTATGAATCTGACTTGAATATTCGGTTATGAAGTGAATTCTATTTTCTGTATAAGTGATTTTATTTCTATTTGATCAAGTATCTGTATTCTTATGACTATATGATTTCTGTACGATTATTTGAATTCTGTATGGCTATTTGAATATCTGCTTCTGATATGTTTTCTGATGTAAATTTCTGGAGATTTGGATTGGTGAGTGTAGTCTTGCTGAGCTGTTAGCTCATCCTTATTTTCTGCGTGGTTTTTAGGTTCTGGGAAAGGGAAGGAAGTCTTGGACTAGAAGTTCAGTGTCTGATCTGTGATTAGGTATTTTGCACTTTTGATTTTTGTACAGTCATGGCTTTTCTGTTATGTTCTTTCCGTCTATAGCAATGCACTGTATTGTACATGATTATTTTGATGAGAAAAGAAAGAAGAAAAAAATAGTGGATGCATTTCTATATATTTGGATGTTTTTAGCAGCTCTGTATTTTCTGTCTGTTTGTTTGAATATCGGGAAGAAAGTTCTGAAGCAAGTCCCAAAACTAGATCCTGGATTTCAAGTTCTGTAGCGACTCGAAGCGAGCGGGATTCGTTCCAGTCGGGTTGGGTCATGACAGATTTATTCTAACAGGATGATTTTGTATGAGTTTTGTAAAGTCATTAGTCTACTGATGAGGGATCATCTTCAGGATCGACCCAGTATTCTGAGTATCATATGTGGTCAAATGTTGTCGAAGGAAGGCAGAGGGGGAGGGTATATGGCTTGGGTTTACAAGGCTATGCTTATGAGGGCAATTCATATACATCAGTATTTTATGTTGCTAGTCGAGCTGAAAAACTTTTAGCCAGAGGGTTGATTCCCTGATGAGAGAGATAGAGGAGATGAGAAAGGTTCAAAATGACATGTAGGAAGAGCTGCGATCCTATAGAGATGAAAATCAAAAGAAGAAAGAGCAAGAGCCGACACATGAATCAAAAGGCAGCAAGGACACGGAGGATGATTATTGCTCTTATTTTTTTTGATGAACTTTTTATTTAAATATTTGGTTTGATGAAATTGCTGTGTGAAAGCGAGGACACAAAGGAAATGAACATCTTATTATGGATTTATATGTTATGTTTATTGTTAAACATATGCATTTCTGTTTGTTTAAATATTTGGTTATGCTTATTATGGATTTTATTTGAATGTTATATACTTTGATTTTGGACTATAGTTTTGGGTTGATTATAGTGGCGTGTTGCCCTTATTTGTGATATATATTTTCAATTCTATGAAGGTATTGTGAAAAATTGCGTCAATAGAGGGGGCTGTCATATTTTTTTAAAATGCTACAGGTTTCTGGCAGCCAATCGGTCGGCGATTTGGCTATCGGAAACTTCGATACAGGATGGCTTATTATAGCCACTGGTAAATACTAGCAGTCACCGATGGTCAACTAGTGGTAAACCGGCGGTTAGGCCACCGATAAAATAGGTGTTTTGGATGGTCGGTAAGCTGGCCGTAATTAACTGGCGGTCACTGGCGCTATGTCCGCTGGAATTTACCAGCCGTTTATGTCGTCGGTTAGGATAATCGCCCGAAATGGACCGCCATAAATCATTTCCTATGTCGTTTATACCGGTGATTTACTAACTGTCGAAAAATCGCAGATATTTTAGGCAACCACAGGAAACATAATACGAACCGCCGATAATTCTTGATTTCTTTGTAGTGATGTCACATCTCGACATCGTCAACATCGTTGTCGTCAACCCGGTCGCAAAGGTAAATGGTATCCCCAAACTTTGTTCTCAATGCTTGTATCGCCGCAAGCAACCCTCTTTGTATCGCCGCAAGGGAAATTGTCAGGGTGCTTGCGGTGAGGCAAGTAAGCCTTGTGCACTTTTTTAGATTGGAGTGAAAAACTTAAGTACCAGTGTTTTTTTGTCGCAATTTCTGCAGGGAAAGAATTATGCATTTTTAAATAAGTACCACTGAAGATCAATGTACATCTTTCTTGGCAAGGTGATATTGAAGAGTACAGCCGCAGCCGACACCGACCGTGCACATTTTCTTAATGTGAAGGAAAGGCTAAAACTCCTCAAATTTCTCCTAAATAGGGGAGATGCTGGGGTGCTGACCAAATTCAGACTGGCAGGGGAATTGATTGCAATAGAATGTCAGGGAACAAAATTTAAAAAATAAAAAACAAGTAGCTAGACCCTAAAATTTAAAATGCACAACTAAAATAAATGATAATTCAATTCATTTAAACCAGTATAAATGAGCGAGAAGGGGACTCCCCAAAATAAAAGTATTTTATGAGTGATGATCGAAATTTCTCAGCAGCTAGAGTTCATATAAATCAGCATTTTTTGCTGACATTTGAAATTTGTTCAAGCGATCACAAATATGTAAGATCGCCCAAATAATTTTTTATTTTATTTAAATATTTTTGTTAGATAAAAGCTATTATCTCTTAGATTTTTCCTTTTCTTTCTTACAAAGTTTTAGAAAATTTTTTAATCAATTTACAAAATATTTGCAAACTTAGGCTTCATTTGGAACAACTTTTTTAATGCTTCTTAAAGTAGCTTCGTAATACAAAAATTTTTTCAAATAAAAAATTTGTAATAAAAGAAGCTTTAGAAAGCAATAATTTTTTTTTCCAAACTACACCTTAATTTTTTAGTTGCTCTTGCCCCATAAGAAAGAGCATAGATGGTAAGATCTCTTTCACCTCGTGAAGAGGGGATCTTCCAATAGTTAGATTGGAATAGTGGATTTCTAGGGCAAATTATTTAGTTCGGGTGTCCGGATTCGTCCGGACACCAATCCAGACGCGCTACGTCACCAAAATACATCGGGCCCTGGTGTATTTGGGCTATGTGGCGCATCTGAATTGGATTTCCGGTTACCGGACGTAATAATTCGCCCATTCCTAGAAGGTGGAGGTCTAAGTGAGGGAATAGATGATTCCAGATCTCATAAAATTTTGTGGATGCTATCTATTGCTAATTTTCCCTTTTGTACTTTTTTTTTTTTTTTACATCTACTTGTTGTCTCTTGTAAAAAAAGTTTTTAAAATTTTCACTCATTTAAAGCTTTGCTAAACTATGTATTTTTTCTAGAAGCATCAATATACCACCCTCATGCTCTTGGTTGTGCCATAAACTTCACCAACTTGTTGTCGCTCTCACTTCGCATGAAAGCTATGATGTTCTTGTCGCTCTCACTTCGCATGAAAGCTATGATGCCTTTGAATCTTTGATGCATGAAGCTTCTAGCGTTTCTAACTCTTGGTTAGCAAGCTTTGGGAATAAAGTCTGACTTTATTTATTCAGATGCTCTTCTGATTTGTTTACCTTTTATGATGGGTTCTATCCACATATTTAATACATTTGAGGTAGTGCGGTGAGTCATTTTTCTTCAGTAAATTAAGACATAGTAAGATGTTTGCTGATTAAGATTTTATAAAAATAATTTTTTTTAGTACAAAAAATTTTAGTTTAAGAAAATTTTTAGTGAAAAATTATTTTTGAAAGTAATAAGAAAATTATCTCAAACAAAACTTAAATATTTGATTAAATTACAATACAACATTTTGCAGGAAAATAGTAGGTCCCGTGACAATATGTGAAACTAATTCCAATGAA
The DNA here is from genome assembly GCA_019514585.1 of Dendrobium officinale. NCBI lineage: Eukaryota > Viridiplantae > Streptophyta > Magnoliopsida > Asparagales > Orchidaceae > Dendrobium > Dendrobium officinale. The sequence continues at coordinate 30,913,953 of CM033683.1, forward strand.
GTGGCAAGGTAATACATATTTTCTACTAAGTTGTTTTGTCATAGATATTAGGTCATTCTTTTTTTATTTTATAAATCATTAGTTCCAACTATTAGGTTTTTTTTTTTTTCAACTATTAGGTAGGCAAAAAGAATTTTGAATTTAGGCCAATATAAATATAAAAAATATCCAATATGAAAATATGCCATCTTTGTGAATAAAAAGTTAATAATTATTTCATTACATTTGTTGCATCTTCATATTAAAAGAAGAAACAAATTAAATAATAGCAGTATATCATCATTGTAGGAAAATGTTTGATTTAAGCGGGTATTTTCAATCGGAAATCATCCAAATTCTATTGGAAAAATACATTTCCAGTGAATTTTTGGTAGAAAATTTTCTGCCGGTAAAACATGCATCGAAAAAAAAAATACCAGACAAAAAAAAATCTATTGAAACTATTTTCGTAGAAATCATCCTCCGAAAAATCTTCAATGATTTTCTGGCTAAAATTTCTACCCAAAAAACTAAAAAAAAAATTATTGAAATTCTGCTCGAGCAGGTCAACCCGCAAACCCCGAGGTAGCCCCTCCCCGCCAACCTGCCCGTTGTGCTTGCGTCCCTGCCCGGGATAGCTTCCTCGCCAGCCAGCCCTCCGCACCTAATAATTTTTCGTGTTGAGAAATTATCTGCACACTAGTATAAAACAGTGTTCGGTACCGTTCGGTACCACTCGGTACCGCTGGGTACCGCTCGGTACTCTGTGTCTGTGCAGACGGTTCTCACCCCGTCTGCACTCCGCACCTAATAATTTTTCGTGTTCATGCCCGCTGCGCCTACCGGAAGTTTTGAACTCCGCTCCTTTGAAAAATCCAATGCCCATCCATCATGATAAGAGCAAGATCTATAAAAAAAGTTAAAAGTTAAAACTAAAAATTAATATTAATATTTTTTAAAGATCAGAACAATAATTATGAAAACTATTTATTTAATATAGTTTAATGTTATTTAATTTAATTTGACTATAAATTATTAAATTAGTTAATTTAATTTAATAATATTTATTTTTAAAATAATTTAACAATATTTATTAGATTAGCTAATTAATTAATTTAAGTTAGTTAATTTAGCATAACAATAATTTTAAAACTATCTATTTATTTTAATTTAAAATATATTTAATTTAACAAAAAAATAATTATAAATATTTAAAAAAAAAATTAAATCCATCAAAAATTCGCCTGAAATAAATCCCTGAGAAACCTATCAAAAAATCCGTAATTTCTGATGGATTTAATTCCTCCGAAAATTAACATTTTTCTGTAATGTCAAAGATTTGATTTATGTGAAGTATAATAGATTATTAATTTTAAGATACAACCATCATGATATTGTTGATCATATATCTTAAATGAGATATAGATGATGCTAATGATTAGTTAATAGTAAAAAATAGATGATGAGTTTGATGATGATAATGAATTAGTTATTGGTGAGGAATATTGCTTGTTTACTCAATAATATTAATTCCAATAATGATGAGCTTTGAATTAATTCTATAAATAGGGGGTTAGAGGATGAGCTTGAAACATCAATCTTATACTCTTTAACAATAATTTAATTAAAATTCTAAAGCCTCTCTCTCTCTCTCTCTCTCTCTCTCTCTCTCTCTCTCTCTCTCTCTCTCTCTCTCTTATATTTCTCTTTCTTTTTTTTTTCTTTCTTAGTTTGATATGTGCTTGGCGATAAGGTTTTAATATCACCCATAAATAATTTTGGATCTGAAATATTTTAAGGTGTGATGAGTGAGGTAGATGCCTAGGATAAGAAGCCAAGCTATAGAGTGTCACAAGGAAATGAAGTATCTTAGTTAGTAGAGATATAATAATTCATCACTACTGTCCAATTGAGGCAAATTAAGGATCACCTAACTAGAATGGTTTAGAAAATTCTTGGGCAATTTCTAGGAACTGCCACTTGCATCAATACTCCTCCATGATTCAATTACTTATCAAGCTAGCAAGCTTGGGCAAATTTTCAAATTGGGTTTTGAGAGACTTTGACTCCAATTTTCCTACTTGTTATTGGCTCTAAATGTAAAGAAAGGTACATTGCTCACACCTAATAATTTCTCAAGGAATTGTTAGCTAGAAAAGAGTTGGCTTGAGAGCTGATTTGGCAAGTGGGGGATTGAACAAAGTTGGTAAAAAATTTTATAGACACCTTTCACAAAGGATTTTTTATAAATAGAAATAAAAAAAAAGACAAATTTATATATATTTCATATATCTTTATGGAATTATTTATATTTTATTCAATTGTTTGATCTTTTAATTCAAACCAAAGGTTGAAATAGAATTATAAAAGTAATTTGTCCCATTCCACTTTACTTTGGATCATAAATTGTAGCCTTATTGACATTACTCTCTATAAATATACTTTAGTTTCAATAAAAAATAAATAAAAGTATTGTTATTTAATTGAAGGATATTCTTCGATATAATATATATCACTAAAAGGCATTCCTTTTAAGAAAAATAATGCTCTGGTCAAAAGCTTTTGAACTAAAAAATAAGCCCGATGTACTGCAAATTTATCCTCATAAGTAGCTGCTTTAATCCAGATTTTTTTAATGGTGAATGCACGAACACAAATAAATATCGGTAGGATTTGAGCTCTGTAATTTTATAAATTTTTTTTTTTTGTAATTAATTAATTCATAACTTTATTCTTTACTTCCATCTAACAACTTCTTAGGACTATTTGTTTTAACCAAATAGCCTTAATATACTAAATATACATTATCATTATTAATTTTCAAAATAGTTTTTGTATGTTTATACATGTCCACATAGGTAGCTTACAGGTATCTAATTATATGCTTGACTAAAAGATGTGGCTAGAGGGAACATACACCTACAAAAATCATGATTATGACTTTGTCAACAATGATTTTCCCCTATGCACGATCATGCTCACCAAAAGGACTCGAGGTTTAGCCCAAAGAGCCATGTTAGCACAGCAGAGACAAAGGGCCATATTAGAGATGGAGGGCTAAGTTTGCACCACTAAGTTCAATCCATGTGATTATTATTTCATTTTTTTCTAGACTTAGTCTTCCTTATAGCCCATATAACCCTACAAATAAAGTTTTAGGAAGATATTGTTAGGGCTTCATGCTATTTATATTGTTCATAAATATATTTTAACTTCTCAACTACTCTCCATTCTCATTAATTCTCTGACTTGGTTGTCTCACTATAGCTTGTTGAGCATGTTAATAGAGTCCGGTGTTACCCATAAACAAATTTGGATACAACATCTTTTAAGGTTCCATAAAGATGGAATGAGCTAGAAGGTAGGCACATATGAATAGAAACAAAGCCATTAGTCCTTAGTGAGCACGAAGAACCATAACTTCGAAGCCTACAACAATTTGATGGAGATGGAGGAGAGAATTACTTATAAGATGATCCATATTGGTCAGAGTGAGTATAGAGAGATGCCAAGAGAGAGAGAGAGAGAGAGAGAGAGAGAGAGAGAGAGAGATTACTCTCAAAAGTTCTTCTAATTTGTCAACCTATTGAAGATGACTCGACACAAGGGTGCTAACTTCAACACCAGTTGTTATCCACTGCCACCCCATACTAGTGAAGAAGCATGCATCCCTTGCCATAGGAGACTAAGGAGGATGGAGTTAGAGAGATTATAAATGAGAATCCACTTGCTTACTTTAAGTCGTCAATGTCATTGATGAAAATCAATGACACACTAAAGTGGTGTGGAGTAAGCGTTGACTATTACTCTCCACTATTAAAGAGACTACTTTCGGTTCTTTTCACGCCTACCATAAGGTGTTATCACATCCTTCTCTGAGCTTAAGAGAATGTACATTACATAAATTTTGAATGCCAATTAAGATGCCACCAAAGAGTTCACAAGTTTCTTTTGAAGACGAAATAGGAACTAAAGGAGTCATCAAAGTTCGTCATTAATAGGTTTCAAAGATAGATATTAGAATTCAAGAACATTGAACTTTCAATTATGCAAACCATGCTAACTCAATGGTTAAGAGAAAAACCATTTATGAACATTCTTTGTCTAAAGAAACTACACAAATATTGGCCAAGTTGTTAAAATTCACCATATATAATAGCATGGTTGATTCTTCCTCGACCATTCAGCTAAATGAGCTACCGACAAAGCATAATTAGCACCAAAATTGTTGGTATGATAGGAGTATTTTGATGGTTTGCCGAGTACAAAGAAAGAAACATGTATAACAAGACCAATGTGAAGATAGCAATTAGATGCCACTTGATAGCGAGACCACTGAGAATCATGGAATCGCCTGCCTCACAAATGGAGAAAGCATCATAAGAAACTTTCCTATATAGACATGGTGTGGCACACCTCACTCATCATTATATGGCCAACACTTCCTTAGGAGTGTTAATGTTGAAGTTTACGGAGGCCATTAAGAACAAGGAGTTCTTCAAATGTCTATCACTAATGAAGGCGGGCATTCAAGCCATGGACAACTAAAAAATTTATGTGTTTCAAAAAGTCTATGGGCATGACATAGAAGAATGCAGTCACCCTTGAAGTTTCAAATAGGATTTGATAAAAGCAAAAATAAAAATAAAAATAAAAATAAAAAAACAAATTAAAAAAAAAATATATAGAATTTGTCTTAGTTGACCCACGAATGCAAACAAGCGAGGCACTTGAAAATAGTTACGAAATAAGCTAGTTCATGCACACATCATCCACATCACTAGGGTGGTGCCCTCTGTCTTCTGAATAGATAGAAATAAGATGTATTAGGGGGAGAGTCACAAATGTCATCATACGGGAGAATTCAATTCAACGAGCATGCCCTGAATACTCAAACGACTAAAGTTTATTGATCATCTTTATCAAAGAAAACAAGCCAACAAGTGGAAACCCCTTCAACAACATTATGGTAGTCACATTATAGTTAACATTTACTTAGGTCATTGTCATCATCATTGTCATGAGGAATTCCATTAACATAATTTTTTAAATTTATTTATGATAAAATTGAAATCGCTTGCTTCCCAACTCACCTCCACCTCATGTATATTGTTTTCTAGACGAGTGGTGAGACATTGAGGGGATGATCTCCCTACCCATGTCATGGGGGGAAGGGTGACTCGCACTTGACAATAGTTGACTTAATGGTCGTGGGTGAACCCACCCTATGATGTGATTTTCAGGCAACCACTCATAAATAATTTTAAGGTGGTCATCTCTAATAAGATGTGGTAGTCAAGTTTTCTATTGGAGGAAAGGAGATCATGGTGAAGGGCAACCTGATGTAGACGTGAGCCTACAACCTAAAGGCTATTGGAAAAATGATAAGTTTATCTAAGGAGATTTTGTAAGTTGAAATGGAAAGGAGATTAGAACTGGAGACTACTAAGATAGTGAAAGAAGCCCCAACAAACCAATGCTAATAAAATAAATGTATGATTGATAATTAATCTTAAAATATCTTACTTTTTAATAAGTAATTCAACCAATTATATTTGACCAAAATCTAAATAAATTATACATGATCAATCATTAATTAATATCAAATCTTTATCAAGTTATTGAACCACAAAAAAGCTAGTTCAAAATATAAATAAACGAGTTGGATTGTATCCAAACTTGATCCATTTAACCTTACATTTTTAAGGACTCAAACATGTTTAATTACAAACTTGAATGAGTATTAATTGAGTTAAGTTCAGGTTGCTCATCGAATGCATTGGTTCGCTTACAACTCTAATCACACTTTAGCAAATTTTCTTTAAATAATTGTTTCTAAATGCAAAATTTTTTAAGAAAGTAGCTAAAAAAACTATTGCTAAATAACACATGCGATTTTTTGTTTAAAAAACAAAGCAATGATGACGTTGTCTCAAACAAACCCTAAGAATAGCTTATGTCGCTTAGATGTTTGGAATTAGAGCTGATAGAAAAATTACCACATATAACAATATGTATTGTGTTACTAAAAACTATTCAACTATGCAGACATTTCTCTAAAATACCATTAATCAAATTGAACAATCATAAAGTTAAATGAGCTAGTTATTTCTTTAATAAATGAATTCCTAGCTTTAGCCAAAGGATTTATACGAGTGCTTCAATTTTATGCATATATTTAGCCTTTAACCTTTAGTGATCCAAATCCATAGATGACCAAAGAGAAAAGAATGAATAATTTTCTTTATTGAATGTTGTGGCAATAATAGGATCCAACGTAGGAGTTAGATCAATGGAGCAGCAGCTGTTGATAGTGGCATACAGATGCAACGAGGTAGTGCAGCACAAGCCAACAGTAAGGCTAGTATTATTGTCGGCAATTGTAAAGCTAGTCTTAGTGGGGAGAATTGGACAAAAAAGCTGGCGACAACTGCTACAGCCCTGATACCGAGGCATTTATAGGTTAGGCATATACATAGGAGAATTTATTATGAGTGGTCACCGAACTGTTTGGAGGTTAATCATAATGCGCCACGTCACCTGATACACAACTGTACATAGTGACGATAACAAATGTATTGGTGATATGACACGTCTTGATTGCCTTTCGAACGACGTCCGGTGACCGCACATGATAATTTTGCTATGCACAGAGAGTTGGGAAAGAGAAATTATTACTTGCAGAGTCCGGACATAGAATTACGTTCAGACATGTTAGTATACACAATGTATACAAACTGTGTAAAAAAATACACAGTGAATTCTCATTCAGATAGACAATAACAATTGGGATTGATCTAATAAATACTTAAATAAACTAAATCATCTGAAAAAAAAATCTTATTATAATAATAATCTAAATAAGCTTAATTCATGGAGATGTTTTCGCACATATGATATGATATGAACAATTCATGCACAATCCCAACTTTTTCACGCCTTAATTTTACATACTGCTATCATTTTACTGCTATTTGAATATAATATTTTTGGCTATTCTTCAAAAATAAAATTATGAGGAGAAATAACTTTCATAATTATAATAGTTTTAAGAAAAACAGTTGTATAGTTATTTCTAGTAGGAAAAACATTATAATGCCCGCATCAAATTTCACAATTATTTCAGACACAATAACTTCATAACTAAATTACATATAGTTTCAGGTTTTGCAATATCTTTATTAATATCTCTTTTAAGCTGAATTGAATCATATCCTTAGTAAGCTAAAGTCTTTAGCCTTACAACTATAGTGGCCTTATCTCGCTGAATAAATTAGTTCTAACGCGCCTAAATCATTACATTTAGGGCGAGGAAGAAAAGAGATAAGGCTAAAGAGTGTAAGACAAAGCCTCATCATTGTAGTCAAACATTCAACTAGGCATAAAGGAGAGTTTTTATGCTGGAACTCATTTATGCCGATCTTCTTTTAGTTGTTGACGCCTTTGTGCTACATACATCGATTCCTAGAGGTTTACTTTATCCCTTATGGAGCTTAGATCAGTGGTGCCACTTGCATCCACCTTTTTTGGGTGTGGTAGGGAGGCTTCTTTTTACTATCTCCTCGACTAAATAATTGAGAGTTTGGTAGGTTAAATAACTATTATAGATCTTTGATTAATTGAGCTAGTACTAGATATTTTTCTTGTATGATGATGAGGTCATCAAAACTGTCCTAAGTGCTCGATACCACATATGTATGCCCTTTTGGTATGACATAATTAGTTTAGCACACTAACTATTATTTCTCTCATTAGGGGTATGAGGTATATTGCCAAAACTAATACAATAGCTATATGTTTAAAATGTTCTTTGTAGATAAATTAGTTGATACATTCACTCACAAACTTATCTATAATCCACAATCAAATTAAAGGACTACTGGAACACTACGATTGAGATTTAACCTTCAAACTAATACAAAAAGCTACATGTGATAATTTCAGGCAAACTATTTTACGGCAGATTTTTCGGCGACTTTATAACGGATAAAGATGAAATATTTCCGACCAATTTTCAGGAAGATTTTCTGGCAGATTTCCGGCCACTTTCCGGCAAATCTATTTCAGCTGGATTTTAACAATTTCTAAGAAAAATTATATATTCATAATTTCATTAATTAATAATTTTAACCTATTATTAATAACTATTGTTAAAGTAATAATTATTTTAATTATTTATTAAAACTTTAACTTATTACTCTACTAATAACTTTAATTTTAAGATTAATATTAATATTAATATTAATAACTTTAACTTAATATTATATTATTAACTTTAACTTGTTTATTAATAATTTTAACTTATTATTTAATTATCAAATTTAATATTAATATTAATAAATTATTTTAATTATTTATTATTTAAGTTTTTGTTAAGTTTTTATTATGGAATTATTTTATTTAAATGTAAAATAGTTAATTTTTTAACACTTTTTACACCACAGCAGAGTGGCTGACACCTCGAAACTAAATAGGTCCTGTGTTCAAATCAGTGCACATACAGGCTGGCTGGCAAGTAGCACGGATGGGCGGGTAAGATGCCAGGCGGCGCGTATGGGCAGGCGAGGTACCGTGAGCGTGCAGGCTCGCTCGGGCAGCCGAGGCAGCGCGGATGGGCAGGCGGGCAACGTGTGCAAGCAGGCCTAGAAGGCAAGCTATTAGCTGCTGTGGGCAGCTGTACCGTCATTTTTTTTAATTAATTTTTTTATTTATTCCGACGGCCTTTTTCTGCTAGACATCTCACTGGAAAAATTTTTTGAGGTTTTTTTCAACGGAAAATATTTCCAGCGCTTGTTTTACCATCGAAATTTATTCCACCAGAAAACTTTTAAATCGCTAGAAAATTAACAATTTTTTTGTCGAAAAATTCACCGGTAATGTGTGATTTTCCTGTAGTAGGGTGGGCTACATGAATCATATTTCTCCATTGTGTCTTGCTAAGATCAAAATTCACATTTATATCTAATAAATAAATGTCATTTCTAATATTTTCTAACCAAATATTTTTTTTGTCTACCAATATTCTTTAAAATAAGCCAAATCTATTACCTCTATTTTCTAATCGGGTCATCAGAAGGCCATCGTTTTACATGACCAAACCTTCTAAGGCGTCTCTCTCTAATCTTATCCTCCACCCTTTCACGTATATGCTCATTACATATCCTACCTCTAATCATGTGTTAAAACATAAATTAGCTTGAGATTATAAAATATTGATGACATGCTATATAGAAGGTAGTAAGGCCAACACCATAGAGTTCACATATCACTAAATTGATAAGAATATATTTTTTTACTTAAATTCTGAGGTTGGCCTAGGAATAATCTCTAATTTTTGCTAAACATTATAATTATGGACCAGTGAACCCTAATAAAAAATATCAAGCAATGTTACTCATGTAAAAGACATATTCAATAATATTGACTTTCATAAACAACATAAAGAACTATAAGTATGCAAGTTAAAAAAAAATAAAGTAAAAAAAAAATAAAATTAAAAAAAAAAAAAAAAAAAACTATAAGTATGCAAGTTCAATCCTTAGTTGGAGACCTTAAACTTATCACCAAGACATGTCATCATCAGGCCCATATATATGATATCAAATAATAAAAAAAAAGACTAATGTCTTCAAACTATTTAGATTGGGATCCATTAAAAGAACTATTCTTCCTTTAAAGATAGTACTAATGTCCTTCAATGAGTAGCTTGTGTTTCCATGAAGCTGGAACCATATGAACTCGATAAAATTTGACATCATCTATCCATCTCATATGAGCCCAAAATCAACAATCAACATTAAAAAGTAAAGAGCAACAAGTTTAACCATTATCTATGAAGCCATAAAAAAATATAAGTCAATTCTAAGCATCAAAATATTCCTTAATTGAGAGTTTTATCCAAAATAAATAAATAAAATAAATAAACATGGGGATTTATACCCATATAAGCATTCAAGACAAGAGTATAAGAACTCTCAAAGAGGATAATAGCTTAGGGTAGTTCTTATCAGCTATTTATTTTAATATCAAAAAGTTTAATTATCTTATTTACATAAATTAGGAGCCTTATTTAAAAAGCATAGTATAAGTTCTTTTTATATTTACAAAAAAAAAAATTGCTTCTATATATATCTATGAAAGTGTGAGCTCTGAAAATTCGTGCCCGGAAACTCCCCTCTTCTTTCAGGTAAGTTTTAACGAATTAGATCCAGGGTAAATTTTTATAAGGCAAATTGGGTTTGAAAATAAGACACTACCAAAGTTGTAATTCGCCCTTTCACTTAATAATTATTAAAGACGTCAAAGTCAAAGTCAAACTCAAAGTCAGCTAAAGCTTACAAAAAAAGCTAATGTCATGCTAATTTGATATAATGGAACAAATTTCAAATCACCTATGCCAATAAGATTATGTTAAAAATTTAATTTGGTTAGTATTACCTAAGATGTGCCCCTTAAGAAGAAAATAATATCCTATATTAAAAAAAAAAAAAAAATTCCCAATAGCTATATTTGTGATTTTATGAGTTGTTTGATGCATTTCAAAATGGTAAAGCTTTTGTTAGTAGAGATTTGCTTGAAATTGGTCTCTTTTTTTATTTTTAACCCTTCCATTCTAATGGTCAATAATGTCTCTTTAATGAGGTAACTTGTGTTTCCTAACAAGGCCCTAAAAATCAAAATACTCCTATCATTTAAAAAAAAAGGACTAATGTCTTCAAACTATTTAGAATGGGATCCATTAAAAGCATTATTGTCCCTTTAAAAATAGTACTAATGTCCTTCAATGAGTAGCTTGTGTTTCCATGAAGCTGGAACCATATGAACTCGAAAAAATTTGACATCATCTATTCCATCTCATATGAGCCCAAAATTAACAATCGACATTTTAAAGTAAAGAATAACAAATGTAACTATAATCTATGAAGTCATACAAAATATAAGTCAATTCTAAGATCAAAATATCCTTAATTGAGAGTTTTATTCAAAATAATAAAAAAAAAGATTAATAAAACATGGGGATTTATGCTCATATAAGCATTCAATCCAAGAGTATAAAAAAACTCTCAAAGAGGATAATAGCTTAGAGTAGTGCTTATCAGCTATTTATTTTAATATCAAAAAGTTTAATTATCTTATTTACCTAAATTAGGATCCTTATTTAAATATCATAGTATTAGTTCTCTTTATATCGACCAAAAAAATTGCTTCTCTTATATATCTATGAATGTGTGAGCTCTTAAAATTCGTGCCCGAGACTCCCCTCTTCTTTCAAGGGAGTTTTAACGAATTAGATCTCGGGGTAAATTTTTAGAAGGCAGATTGGGTTTGAAGATAAGACACTACCTAGAGATTTCCCCATCATTTTGTGAGGACTTTATGATTGGAGTTCTAGTATCCTGTAGGCACAAGTCCCTATAGTTAATTACCTCTCCCTATAACGAGAGAGAACTTTTTATTAAGGCTAGTCATCAAATGAATACATCGTGTCCATAAATATGTGATATCTAACAGATAGTAGCAAAACATTCATTTATGTGTTTGAAGATTTGATATTTAAAACTAAAAAATTTCACCATCTTACACTTAAAGCATATGGTGGGGGGGGTGTGATGATAAGCCCAATTAAGATCCAATGGTTCCATCATCTAGGGCCATCATGGTCCTTGTCTACTTAGTTAGAGGAAGTAGTCGACCCCGCATAATAGAAGGATCCTTTTCATCAGCCTTCGGTTGCATCATCTAAGGGTACCTTGTAGATCTGGGGTGGATATTTATCTAAGGGGGACAAAATTGAATCTACCTTAGCTGATAGAGTGCCATGCGGGTGTATATTATTATATGTATACAAGTTAATGTGCTTGCATATGCACTTTTGTGTTTACATGTATATATTGTATGTAGATGTGTTGGGGCTTTTTGGATGCATGATGCATGGATCTTCAATAGTACCTCATAGAAGTTTGTATTTTATCGTAGCCCTTTTGTATTTGCCTTGTGAGAGCTCGTTCCTTTGATTTTTCCTTTCTGGATCTGATTTTCCTCCCAGGATCGTCCGGGACGATATTGAGATCGTCCAGGACGATCAGTGCAATGAATACAGCTGATTTTCTGGAGTAGGATCATCTGGGCCGATTTTGGATCGTCCTGGGACGATCAGAGCATGGCACAAGTCAGAGAGCAAATCGTCCAAGAAATTAATTATCGGCCTGAAATATCGTCCTGGACGATTGAATTTTGTTCATATCGTCTGGGACGATGTGATGGCGATCGGCCGGGCCGATCAGCTTTGTTTTATAAGAAAATCAGCTCGATTTGAGGAGAGAGAAAATCATTTTTTATAAAACAAAATATCTGAGGAGAGAGAATGAGAAGGAAAGCAAAGGAAAAGCTGGTTTCCGGAGGCCGTGGAGCGCTTTTCGTCCGACGCCGCTGTTGGGAAAAGTGTTTATCTCGTGGTAAGGACTCCGAATCCTATTTATGTTTTCGAATATGTCGAGTTTTGGTCGTTTTGTGCACAGATTTGTGTTTTCGTTACCGAAAAACGCGCCATATTTTGTATTGACGAAACTTTCACCGCACAACTTTTGATATGTTATTGATATGATTTTTCTACACGTTTTGAGTATTTTCTGTAACGATTCTACCGGTTATTTTGGGTTATGTGCGATTTTAATCGAATAGATAAATATCAGGATGTTGATTGATGTTGCTTCAGTAGAATAGAAGTCTTATAATATTGTTGTGAGCGTTCTGTGGTAATTTGGTAAAATTGTGATTTTAGGAATTTTTGTGTAAAATTCTGTATACTGCCGTTATGCCGCTGGATTTTCGTACGATTTCCGATTTTTCTGAAATTGATGATTTGAATTGATATGCATACGAATGTGACTATCTGATTATTGATACTGAAAGACAAGTGGAACCTGGTTGAACCGTTGGTTGGAGATTGACTTGACCTGTACAGGATGGTGGGCCGACGGGCTTTCCTTTTAAACTATTGATCATTGATATAACGATTGGGAGTCATAAGGAGATTGCTATGCCGACGGGCAACAGAGAGTGACGACTCTTATTGAACCAACGTATGGATATCTGCTATGGATTTCAACACTATGGATTATTGATACAGCACTATGGATTATTGATAGCCGTGATATTACTTTCAGTAAGACTATTGTATTGAAAATGCATGTGTACGACATTGACTCGTGATGGATTTATCTGCTTTATTGATTTGGATTTACTGACGGATTTACGGATTTACTGTTATCGTACGATTTCATTGATATTTATATTCTGTCACTGTGCATTGCTACTGTTATAGATACTGTATGGATATGGATACTGTGATTGATTCATTGATGTTGCGGACATGGATTATACTGATTTATTGATATTGATTCGCTTCATTGATACACTGTATTGAACTGTGTGCATTTGATTCATTGCTAGTATAGAATGGGCTTTATTGTATTGATTTGATGATTTCAATACGATGATCGACCAGATAGTATTGTTTTGATTGATACGATTGATTTGACTGATCGATTGATTTCCTACTGTTTATTGATTCTTCTACCGCTGCATTGACTACTGATTTGATTTTCGTATCTGCATAGATTCATTGATCATGTGCAATAGACTGTTATGGATTTGATTGGACTGACATGCATATTGTTTCCAGTATCGTGCTTTGATTTCAGTTGTAGGTATTAGGTGACCTGCTGGGCTTTTTGAAGCTCATTATATGTGGTTAATATTTTCAGGACAGGGCAAGGGCAGCAGGAGATTGAGGTTGATCAGGAATCTCCAGGTTTTTGTCCTTTTTTGTTATAGTGATTCTTTTGTACTCAGGACTGGATAGATGTCAGTTCATTAGTGTAGCTCCTGAGTATTATATATGATCTTTTGATGTTTGAATCGACTTGTACATTGATGTTATAAATGTTATAGATTTTTGCTAGACTGTTTGATTGAAGTTATAGATAGCTTGGTAAATGGTTTTAATGGATTGATTGAAATTCTTTCCAAGTTAGATCTTGGGGCTGGTTACATGCCTATAGGTGACATGTTGAGCCGCGCACGACATGTCTTCTATAGTGGCTCAGAGGCACTTGCATTTGCTTCTTGTTGCTCACTATTTCTGGTTGTTAATCCTTGGGGTCAATCTATTTGCTCACCATTAAATGGTCATCAATGATAAGGGCTTTATAAGTTCAGTGCTCGTTCACTGGTTACCAGCTATATACATGCCACTATGCGTATGACAGACCCTTCATCATTGTCAATAGGTGTTTGCATTCATTTACAAATCAATTTCACTATTTGCTTGCGAAGGACCCCTATCCTCGGTAATGCATTTGTTGTTGCTATTTGTAGGTTAGATTAACATATTCGTTTGGGAAGCCTATGATAGAAAAATTGTTGTCTCCATCATCAATTTCTATATGTATATTGATTGGATGACCCTTCTAACGACTTTCTTACACATGTTTCAATGTTTGTAGGGACTATCGTATGCAATCCTCAAGATAACGGTATTGATTGTAGGGGGACTCGTTGTGCTTATAGTTCATCTGGAAATTGATATTTGATTTGTCGAGTGAGTTGCATTTCATTTGTTTTTCCAATTTCATGTTGATTGGTGTAAACTGCTGCATATAGTTTCATTGCATTCTAGTATTCATAGAAGATGCACTATGGGTGTTTGTAAGTTAATCTAAAATGCTGGCCTAGAGGAACTTTTGCGCCACAAGCTCATTTGTTGTTGTTGGTTACAGACTGGTTTGATATGTGTATCTAATCCAAATCCAAACTAGCTGTCCGGCCATAGCCTCTTCCCTTGCCTCTAAGACTTCAAACTACTCATCAATACTTTCCTTTCTTACTTGTCCTCTTTTGGGAAAGTTTTTCAATTTCAACTATTCAAATCAAGTTTCTAATTTTGAAACCTTTTCTAAAAATAGAATCCTTTTTTAAGAAAGTTTCTAAATCAAATCCAAATTAGGTTTTGAAATAAATTGGAATTCAAATCATCTTCCTTAAGTTGAGAATCTCACTTAAGTAAGTATCAAAATCTTACCATAATTTTTTCCCAATTCCCCTTGATTGCCATCGACCCTCCTTGTCCCCAACTTCATTAATGCTTTCCAAAATAAAAAACCTCTCACTTAGGAAAGAATTAAATATTTTTCCTAATTTAGATCATCTTAACTTGGAAAAGAATTCAAATTTCAAATTCCAATTAAAATGGAATTTGAATTCTTTTATTAAAATATATTGATTTAGGTTTGGAAACTCTCCCAATCTGAATAATTGATTAGAGATTTCTCTTAATTCTCTGTTCCCCATTTAGGAACCTAAGTTTGGAAGGAATCATAAATTTCCCAATAAACTCCCCATGCATGGTCGGCCCACCCTATCTCTTCTGTATGTAATTAAAATCCTTTCTTCTAATTATTTAATGTCACTCAATATTTACAAGCTAACCTACCCTAACAACTGTACGCCGCATCTTTACGACCAAATATAGGTCAGCCACACCCTCCCAACTCTCCGTCCTTGTCCTTGAATCATTTTCTCCTGATTATTTTGGAACTCATTCTTCTATGCTTGTCTCGTAAACCATTCCACTACAAATCAGCATGATCATCTCGCTGTCCTGCACTACTAGAGGTCTAAAAGCTCCAATGAATCAATCTAGCAACCATCCAAGGTTTTTATAAGCATTAGAAGTTGTTGTCCAGCATTTCTCAAGAGCCAAAACTACTGTCGCATTGCTGTCCAAAATTTGTGGATAGTGTTAGGAAGTTGTCCCGCTACTCGCAGATCACCGTATGTTGCCTTGGAAGATTTAGGTTGCTGACCCAAAAATGCTCTAGCTTAGATTATTTTTTTGATCCACCAGCCCGAGATCATCGCAAATTATTGTCCTAGTGTAGCTAGGATTTGATGACCTGCTTGCTGTCTACTACCTTTTAAGCACTCATAAACGTCTTGCATCCGGAAAGCCTTTTTTTGCATTTCCAGTGGGTAAAACTCTTCCTCTATACTCAGTTATTCTTCCCAATCACTTATTCACTATTATAGTTTTAGTTTGATTCAACAAACGATCATGATAATTTTCTCCGCTAAAAGCATAGTGAATTAGAAAGCTACATGTGGGATCCTTGCATAGTGTACTATATATTATTATTAACATAGGGTTTTTTGTTGAAAATATTTCAGGTATGTAACGTTTAGATTAATTGTACTATTTTTAGGATTCTAACTTATGGCATGTGATTTTGGCATAAGCTTATTTTACTGTCTTGTGGGTTTTGTCTTATCATTTTTTTTCATACTAATGTTGGGTTCGGTTGAGTGGGAGCTAACATTTATATAGGTGCTAATTTGTCTTTTTACAATCATATTTACTTTTACATGTCCTGCTTAATTAGGTTCACGAATTTTTGTGGGAGTTGGTCTTTGTTATGGTTTATTAGCTAGCTTAGTCATAAATGGAAGTTTTTGTTGCGGTGACCCTTTAGTCATTCTACATTCTAGTTAATCTCACTCATGGCTTATTCATTAGATCATTGTGGGTCTATGGTTTCTGCCTTTTTTAGACCAATTAGGCAAATCCAGAGTTTAGTTCAATTACGTTTGATCCAAGGGTTGTTCTGACTTCATCCCACTGGTATTAATTGACTGTAAATGTATATTTTGTGACATTAGGGAAATTGTTCTTGGAGTAGTGTAAAACTCTATGGGGTTCGATTAGGTTATGTTGTGTTAGTTTGATTTCAATTGGTTTAATCATTTAGGTTAGGTTAGGCGTTCTTAGGGATGTATCTAATCCGTTAATGACAGACAAGCTAACGAAAGACCAGGATAATATTGTTAGTGTTATTGATGTTGTTTGGGGAAAGAGTATGATTACCCTATTTGAGGAGGACTGACATTGGTCTGGCAAACTTTCTATGGTGGGGACGATTACATTAATGGGTGTGGTCCTCGTATTAGTGGTGTGTGTGTGGGGGAGTGGATGGTTATTAAGGGTGTAGTTTATTTTTTCTTTTCTTTGGGATGCTTGCGTGGGGTGGTCGGTTATTTGGGTTTATGTGTGTGGGGTTGCACACTAGGTTTGAGTGTGTCATGTACTAATGTTCTTTTGTCTGATCGCTCCTGGTAAGGGTGCTGTTATTCTATGGTATTAGCTCTGAATGGCGTGAGTTGGTAGGTATGAATGTAGTGGTTTGTTGATGGCTCTTGATTATTAGAGTGGCCAGTTACTGGTGTCGTTATTATGTGGTTCCCCCTAGTGGGGCTCATAATGTACTGATATTGAAATTTATCACCAAGCACATTCAAGCATATCAAGGTAAATGACAATGATATGCTGCCCTATGAAACTCGTAAGTCCATATTATTGGATTCATACCAGGGTAAAATTAATTGGGATTGACTATTTACACCAATCTCTCATGTCTAAATTAGCACAATTAAAGTATAGAGCCCTTTGAAATGACAATTCAAACTAAAGTTAAGGTAATAAACCTATGCATGCTTCAACACTCTTATATTTATTCTCAAATTATTAATAACAATTTGTAAAATCACTTATTTTAGACTAAGTTTGGATTCCACAAATAATACGTCTTTTTTTTTTATCTAGTCAATTTTAATTGAATAAAAAAGACTTGAGAAAAGCTTGAACGATAAGAATAGAGACAATAAACCTATTAAATAAATTATTGAGATTGTGACTAATGGTCGAACCTAGGACACACTTTTACATCAACCCTTATTTCATGCTTGAGCTATAATAAATTGTAAAGATTATTAACTCTAATCAGGATAAAAAAATTAAAACCATAGAAGAGGGTAAGAAATTCTCCAACCATTGATCCATTTCATATTAAAGGACAAATGAACAATCTTTTAAGATAAAGATCGAGTCCCATCATAGGCATTTCAAATCTACAATGTCACTTATAACTCCAACTATATAAGATAGTTCAAAACTCTTAATGGATAAGTATAAGACACCTCTTTGTAAATAGAGGGGTGCTAGAGCCGATAAAGCGAGTTACACACTACCAATATTGGATAGTGTTTAACCACTTTTAAAAGAAAGAATAAGAGCTAGAAAAGAAGAAATATGAAGTGTGAGTTTTCACACAAGAGGGATTTCACAAAACCAAGAGGGATATTTTTACTTTAAGGAATGAATAGGTGTGACTACTAATCGTAGAGGCACTAAAAGAGTTATAACTTAAATCTCTATTATAAAGAGTTATAAATATTAGATGAATAGACTTATAAAATTTAAAATAGTAGTTATAGTCAATATATATTATGAATAGTTAAAAAACATTAAAGGAAGGGAGTTACAAAATTTTAAAAATTTGAGTTATAATCAATCTCCATCCCTGATAGACTTATTATTATGTGGTCAAATACAATATTAACAATAATAGTTAGAAGAGTGATTATGAAATGATCTAATACATTATCAATAATAATGATTAAAAAGTAACCAAGATATGGCATACAATTAAATCTACATAGCTTATATTTTTTTGGGATGGTATAATGTTTCAAACCTAATGAATATAATGTTAAAAAATAGGGGTAATTGATAAGTCACTAGGAAATCCATTTGATAAGGTAAGAATCCTTATGCAACTTTCGAATTTAAAAATTATATAGAGTTAAATCTAGGACCATCCAAAAATATGATTTCAGTAAAATTGTAGCTGAATTGAATGTTTCAATTAAAGTCCGATGATACCAAAAGTATTATGATTTTGAGTCAAAAATGAGTGAAATTTTAAGTGAGGCAACAATTGAAAACTTTGTAATGCCACTTCAAGAGCTAAACGATCTCCAAATGTTACATGCATGTAATCAAATTAAATGCCTCATCAAGAGAAATCTAATGAGCCCAAGATTACTCTATTATTAAGGTCATTAAGGTACTTAAATGCTAAAAAGAATAGATTTTTATAATTGAGAGAATCAACAAGGGTCATTTGATGTTTTGATTTGAAATTTTGGATAAAATTATTAAAATACGACTCCTTAAAACTATTTAGTAACTTGACGGTTGCTGATATTGTAGTTATGATTTGAGAGTAGAGGAGGGTGTAGATAGTATTTCGGGAAGTATTATGTTTAGTGGGTTTTTTAATAGAAGAATAACCCGCGAAATTCTATCCGTATCATGAATATAACTCCAGGTCTGAAGGCACATACAATAGGTTGTATATTATTTGCTTCTGCCCAATCTAAAAGAATTAAAGATACTAACCTACTACGCCAACACGGGATAGGGTTTATTTGATAGTTTCGAATGCCAAACTCCGGGTTGACGTGAAATGAGATTGTCTTGCAAAAGGCGTCATCCTGCCTGCTGTGGCCAAAAGAAGACACTATTGGTATATGTGCAAACTCCAGAGGTACATACTGGGAGTGATGTAGTCTAGTTTTAGACCGGAACCAATATAAATCTTTTTCGTTTGTTTTACTAGTTTGTTTTGTCAGATGTGTTTGCATTTTACTTGTTTTAAATTACAGGGGTTGATATAACGTTGAATAAACTCTTTCAATAATTTATTTTCTCCAACTCATCTAAAATGTTATTTTTCGAAATAACTATCCAAATAGCCTCCCCACAACCTGCTTGATACACCTAGACATTAAACATAGTTTAACAACTCTATTCATCAAATTCAACACACTGACCTCTTTTGTCTACAAACGTAATCAATAGTAAACCAACCCAAACAATTTCTACCACCTCTAAAAACTAACCTACTCAACAGAAACATAAGCGTCTTGTTTCCTTTTTATCACAATTTGTTATTATTTTTCCCTTAGACTAACTTAATCATTTATGGTTTATGTTCGTTGGTGAGTTGTTATAAACATCTTAGTAAGTGATTTAATAAATATTATATGATTATCAATTCCCATATACTTATTTTGCCGTGTTTGCATGCATATAATTCATATTGTGTACCAAGAACCCGAAAAAGAAAAAGTGTGTTTCAAAAATTTGATGTGAATCTGATAGGATATATAAACAAAAAGTGGAAAAAATACAAAAAAATGCAAAAAAAAGAAAGGAGATTTTTGGATATCGTTGCAGTTGACGTGCAGATTACTGTATTACGCAGATCCATCACGCACATCATCGTTAATATAAGTAAATTTTTATACTTTAAAACCCTCCACTTCGATGCTTGTAGAAAGAACGTTAGAACCTCCTCTATAGAGCACTAAGCACAGTGGGAAGGAAACCAGAGCGATGCGCCAGCCCCACCGCAGTAAGCCTTGTAGTGCACCTGTAGCAAGCATGAGTATTAAAACTGAATAAATAACTATTAAGCGCTTAAAATATCATATCGGGAAAAGAAAAATATACCATCTTCTAAACAGTACAATCAAAGCGACCTCTTAAGAGGACTTCACTTAGCAATAGAATTAGGGATTGAAAATATTTTAGGTTCGTGGTAACACATCGACATCTTAACCAAAATGCTAACACAAAGAATTAGAGGCAAGATGATGTGTCCTCCCACTAAATTTTCCCTAAAATGGATGGGAGAGATTGCCGCCAGACAATTCCAAATTTTTTACTAGTTGACACGGGATGACTACTGACATTGGAATAATAAGATATGAATAGAACAAAGAACCTTTGAGAAATACTAAAAATATAAGGAGAACATAGAGATCAAATTTGAACTACGAAAATTCTTATGAAGTATGATATTAAACCAACAACAAAATGAATTTGATATAATAACGAGAGTTAACAAGAATATGGAAATGAGATTTCTTGAACTAAACATAAAATTATATGAGACATGGAGCAGGAACTCAATTCTAGAAATCAAGACAGCAACTTGCACTCAATTTGAACCACAAAGAAACTAAACATAAAGCAATAAATTATACTTTCTATTCTATGTGCATAAAAAAGACTCTATGAATTGGTCAAAAGGATACAAAAAAAAAACACAAATAAGCAAATATGAAGCCTCTGATAAATAAAGAAATCTTGGACTTGACCTCACCACAAAAAAAATAAAAATCATTTGAAAATATAATGGCAATGCTGAACAATCATTGATACAAAGTCTTTTAGTTAATATCAAGACCGTTACCATGTCAACTAAGATAAAAAACATCAATGGTGCGAACAAAAGACTCATTGTATACAATAAAATGATGAGTGAATCATTTATGGATCAAGATGCTACAAGCATGTCCAATATCAATGCAATTAATGAGAAATAAGCATGAATGGTAGATAGAAATATGTAGTGATACGCTCATGAAAATAAAGTGCGTGGAGAAGGTGCTATTAATGAAAAGCGACATCCCGCGAATAAAGAAGAATTGATACAACCCACAACCCACAACAATACGAATTTATGAATGGAATCCATTCATTCACTTATAAGTCATTTGATGATTAGTGCAATACATACAATCATGCTACAGAATGTACCTCTAACATCACATTAGTACAACACAACATCATGCAAAACACAATCATCCCATACAAAAGCAACGATCGAACCATGTAAAGAATAGGGTCAATTAAGGGTGTATTCAAAGAATTCAAAGTGAGTGCAGTTTTTCATGAAACATTAATACCACTGTAGTCCATATGCAATCAAGAATGAAGAAAACCACCTGTGAAAAACATTATGAAGACGACATGGAAACACCATATGACATGTAAACCACCATGTAAAAATGTATAGTTACAACATGTTTTGAAAATACTAATGCCTACTGAAGGAAATGGGACTTGTTTCGTATGCAAGATGATCACACATGCGAGTGATGAATTGGAAAAAAGTAGAAAAATGCATTATAGCAGACCCTTATAGTCAATAACTATGCAATGGTGATCAAATATATTAATGTGTTTGCAAGAGAGAAGCAAGTGATATATAACAAGCACAAGGTTTCTGATGACTGCTACAAGAGACCAGCAAGTGACTGCAAAGCAAAGACATACAAGGTATATGCTTGAAATAAAAATACAGAGGTAACACAAGTAATGTATGACATCCGTATAATAGACGTCAACTAATAAATAAAAAAATACTTTGTACCTTTGTAAGCACAGTAATGACGACATATGGTAAGGTGAAAGGACTTTTTTCAGATATCGGTGAAAGGGTTGTGATGAGTCTTGTGGAATATGATATACACCCAAGTGTTATCTATAAGAAAATTGCAACAAGTATAGACCTTCTACGAGCTGTCATATAAGACCCATCATAATACGCCCAAAAATGCCACCCATAAGGTACACCATAATATGTATACACAAATATAAAAAAGTGTATACACAGACATATTAACCTGTGTACATGTAAAATCATAAACTCATATGGGCCCTAGCGAGAGTGTTATCGATACACACAGAGTCTAGGGATATTCTGCAGGTCAATAAATGAATTTAAGTTCGAACTCGATCCTTTTATGTAAGTAGATAGAAGTTGACATGGCTTGAACCACCAAATAAATATATTTTTAAGATGTCGATCAAGATATTTATTTTAATATATTCTTGTTAGGCCTTTAAGGCTTGTAACCAAGAAACTTCATTGATAAAGACCTAAAGCTTACAATAAACTCGATCCTTTGTCGCCAAGTTAACAGAGTCAATAAGGTTCAAGTAAAAAATAAAATTCCCTATAAATACCCCTACGATGGTCGTGCTGAATATTTATCCAAACTGAAGGAGAACCTACCTTTTGAAATGCTCATAAATTCCCATAAAATACAAAAAATACAAATGACTGCAATAAAATCCCGATGATGGTGCATGTTGATTAGAAAATTTCAATAGAAGGGGTCCTCAAATACTTCAAAATGTCACCCAAACATAGAAAAAATTAAAATCTAAAAAAATAATAAGAATTAACCCAAAAATCAATATTTAAAAATATAAATTCAACCATCAATACACTATAAGATAATACATCATACCACCCCTATTTTAATAGATTTTTCTAGGATGGCAAATTGAAAATTACTTCAACACTCACACAAAGAGCTAAATTCTTGTTAAGAATATCACTAGGATTTCATTCTCAAATAATTTATTGCTAGTAAAGGTGTGGCACAAGTCATCTAACTGACAGTTTTTATTTCAAACTGGTAATACAAGTAAACGATTTATGACTGGGGGCACTTTGAACTGAGTGGTTTGCCTCCAAATAGCACCATTAAATTATGGTTGTGGCCAAATCCCATAAGATCCCTAGTGGCACTAAATCCTTTGAGATATGAATCAATAAAATATAATTGATAGGCTATAAGGTTCTCTTTCAGTTATGGTGGATTCAATTTTGTCCCCTAAAAAAAATATTTACCCTAGATCTTTGAGGTGCGAGAACCCTTGGATGATGCAACCCATGGCTGCCAACAAGGATCCTTTCTATTAGGTTGGGTTGACTACCTCCTCTAAGTATACTAAGAACCAAAATGGCACGGGAGGATAAAAACCATACTAAGGTCGGGTCCATCATTAACTCCCCCCATCATCCTCATTAAGTGCAAGATGGTGAAATTTTTTTATTTTAAATATTAAATTTTTAAATACCAAAACTCATCCGTTATTACCGCCGCCTACTATATACTGGATATTGCATATCTATGTGTGTACAACATATTTCATATTCAACAACATCAGCATAGCCTGAAAATCAAAAGTTTCTCATCTTGTGATCAAGAGGGTAATTAACTATAGGGGCTTGCTTTAAATAGGAAACAAGAACTTTGATCATAAAGTCCTTGCAAAATAAGGACAAAATCTCTAGGTAGTGACTTATCTATAAACCTAATCTGCCTTCTCAAAATCTACCCCAAAATATAATGGGATGAGGAGTCTCCTCTTATGGTAGTAGATCGGTACAAGAGTGAGTGAAGAATCTTATGAACTACTATTAAAAAGGAAGTGTTGTTATATTGCAAATCTGGATTTAAGGATTATAATTTTGATGATAATTAATTATTTCTAGAATTTCTATTTATTTCTATTATATTGCCCTGCCTAGCTAACATTTTAGGTCCACAAGGTCAATTGCAAATCAAGCCAGCTTAAGATTGGGGTAGATTAATGGACTAAGTCAGTCTGTAAGTGTACTTTTTTCCAATATTTTTTATCATTTCTTGAGTCAAACATAATAATATGGATCCTGATGTTAAGTAATCTTGCACACACACACTTAGGGAGAGAAATTTTTTTATAGGCTTAAGAATTTTTTTTGTTTTTGATCACATCATACAAGAAGATCCAAAATCATTCTGGATGATCAGTTAAAAACAGAAATCCTAAAATTAGGGCATCCTTGTTAAAAAAAAAACTAAATTAAGAAAACCATCATGGATGATATTCACACTGTCATGGACGATAGGCTGAAATTAGACAAGAATTAGCCACCAACTCTTTTAGGAATGTTATTATTTTTATACATCATACAATACATCA
Organism: Dendrobium officinale; assembly: GCA_019514585.1. Taxonomy (NCBI): domain Eukaryota; kingdom Viridiplantae; phylum Streptophyta; class Magnoliopsida; order Asparagales; family Orchidaceae; genus Dendrobium; species Dendrobium officinale. The sequence goes on from CM033683.1 coordinate 30,938,437, forward strand.
TCCTGGATGATACATTATAATTATGCCTAAATTAGTTTAATGATTAAGGAAAGCAATTAAAGTTTGATTGATCGATCATATTGTCTTAGACGATCTAAGGATCATCTAGACGATCAGTTAAACAAACCTTAGTTTCTTCATGAATCATCCTGGATGAACAAATATAATCTGGATGATATTTATTGATTTGAACTAATCATACAGGATGATCCAAGAATCAGCCTAGATGATTAGTTATTTTTTCATTATCCAACATAAAAAGTCTAGCCGAATAGAGTGATGTTCTGGATGATACTTGATGCTTTGAACTAATCTTACAGGATATGTGCTCATCATCTTGGATGATCAAAACAAATAAATAAATCTTCTAATCATCCAGCCCCTTCCAAATCATCCTGGCCGAATGACCTAAAATTTATGAACTGATCGTATAGGATGATCCTTATCGATTGTCCTAGATGATCTTTGTCAATTATTTATAATTTAGGGAAAATTTGAAGCCCTTCTATATAAGATCTCCTATTTACTCAAAAATTGCATCTTTTGCTGTTGTCCTGACATGAGAGAGCTAAGAGGAGGAGAGAGAGAGCTTGGGAGAGAGAGAGAGAGGATCTTTTGAAGGGGGGTTTATGAGGGTTTCACAAAGGTTACTCCAAGCAATGATTTGAGTCATCTTCTTCAGTCATCATCCCTAGTTCCTTGGAGGTTCTAGAGAGATTTCTACTTTAACGATCGATCGAGGTTCTCTGCCTACTTCAGGAGAAAGAAAAAGGAGGTCGAGGTTCTCTGCCTGCTGCTTTAGGAGGAAGTGAAAGAAGTCAGGTTCTCTACCACATTGGAGTCAGTGAAAGGAGTTTTGTATAGACTTCTCTACCTTGCAAAGGGAGAAAAAAGGAGAGTCCACTGAGTTTAGTACAATACATGGAGGAGGAGGCTCCGGGGAGTGGATGAAGGTCAAGTTGACCAAACCACTATAAAATCTAGTGTGCACTTCTTATTACATTTTTGCATTTTAATTTCCGCACTTTATTTTATGTGGGTGATCATATGCTTTGATGTTTTAAAATATTTCAAAAGATTATAATTTTTGTTTAAGAATTTTTGAAACAAATAAAATTCACCTCCCCTTTTGGTTTAGCCTTGGGCTAGTTCATAAGGGTTTAACATCCCTAACGAACTTTCAATTGTTTAGGTATGAAGAGGTGGAGGTTGGGTTGTCATGATAGTGAATAGATGAATGGGATGTGCTTGCGTGAATCCCACATGAGGTTCATCTAGTGAAGATGAGGTCGGATTGGTTAATTAAAGTCTTTTGAGGAACATCTGTGTTGTTTTTAGGGGATTTAGATGGAAGGTTTACATCTTCTGAACAAGGCAAGGGCAGAGAGATGGTGGTAGTGTCTTGATCTGTGAAACTGGTGTCGATAGGAGAGGCTTTGTTATGTGTTTTGATAGGGTCTTGAGGCTGACTGCATGGGATTGGGTTCGGGCACCAGGCGTGATTTTGGTTGGGAAGAAATGGATCATAAGTTAAAGAAGGCTTTGAGTGGAAAGAGGTGTTGGGTATGTGATTTATGAATAGGGGGTTTTAACATGCATGAAGAAGAGGTCAAGGGCTATTATTGAGTTGTTTTTTAATAAGAATAAAGAACAAATTTGAGTGAAGCATAAGAAGAATTGCAAATGACATCAATTTGCATGAGATCGACGGGCAACTATAGTTGTGTTGAGATTTAACTGTAAGAGGATTCACGTAGGATTTGATAGAGGTATGAGTTAAAAAAAAAAACTATATTTTTTTTCTCATATATGGAGGTCAATAAATGCCCCTCAATAAATATGGTACGCTTCAAGAGAGATTCATGTTTGTTATATGTTTATTGACCAAATGGATCTAAAAATATTTATTCTAATTTGCACTATAGGAAAATTAGGGATTACAGGCAGCCTTTACAAGCGAAAAAAAAAAACTCAAGTGAGTATAATTTTTGGAGTTTAGGAATAAAAATTTAATATTAAAAAAAGCTCATTCTAATATAAATTTATTTTATGGATTTTGTGAAAGTTGTTTTCCTTCCAGGATCATCCAGGACAAAAAGTTGGATCATCTTGGGACGATCGGTACAGGTTGTGAATAAAATTCTAGCATAGAAGTTCGTCCTAGGACGAACTGGGGTTTCGTCTGGATGAAAATGCCTCCCGAGAGCAAATTGTCCTGGGATGATTTGGGATCATCCCAGGATGATCTGCATGGGTTTATATGGGAAACGATATCTTTTTGAAGAGAGAGAAAAGTCCAGGAGAGAGAAATTCGAAGGAAAAAGAAGAAAAAGTGAGTTTTTTTGGGTGACTTCTGTCCGTTTTGTCTGTAGCTGCAGTTGAGAAAGTTGACCGACTAGCAGAAGTAAGACACATTCCGCCTTTCTCAATTTTCGAAAAATGAGGGATTTTGACGACTTTTCTGTTTCGGATTTTGTTTCCGTTAGTGAATAATTGATTCCATTTTGTACTGATAAAGATTTTACCGTGTAACTTTTGGTATGTTTCCTGAGATGATAATTGTGCACGTTTTGAGTATTTTCTGGAATATTTTTACTAGGTATTTTGAATTCTGCAGAGTTTTGATCGAATAACAATTTATCTGGATGTTTGAATTTACTGTTTCAATAGAATTAAAGTCTTAGAATGATGTTGTGTACTCTCTTGTGGTAATTTGGTAAATTTCTGAATTTGTGAATTTTGTAAAAAATTTCGTATACTGTCATTATGCCCCTGACGAATTTTCTGAAGTATTCGATTTTTTTGATTTGAATGTTTTGATGTGCTGTGATATCAGAAGGGAGTTATAAAGGGCCTAAATCCTTTGTGATTCCATTGTTTGGGTCCAAAAAATCTGAAAATCTGAGAATCAGTTATGTTCTACAAAAATTTCCTATATATGGTACTGTTCTGGTGCTGTCAAGCACAAAGGGGAGACATAAGGGGCTAGAATCCGCTGAGATTCTATAAGTGTCAGTGAAGGGAGGCATAAGGGGCTAGAATTCGTATAGATTCTGTATGGGTATGGGAATATGAAATCTGATATGTCTTCTGATGTTGAAATGTGATTTCATCTGATTTGACATATATTCTGTACTATTCTATTTGTTCTGTACGATTCTATCTGTTCTGTGAATCTGACTTGAATATTCGGTTATGAAGTGAATTCTATTTTCTGTGTAAGTGATTTGATCAAGTATTTGTATTCTTATTACTATATGATTTCTGTGCGATTATTTGAATTATATACGGCTATTTGAATATTTGCTTCTGATTTGTTTTCTGATGTAAATTTCTGGAGATTTGGATTGGTGAGTGTAGTCTTGCTGAGCTGTTAGCTCATCCTTATTTTCTACGTGGTTTTCAGGTTCTGGGAAAGGGAAGGAAGTCTTGGACTTGAAGTTTAGTGTCTGATATGTGATTAGGTATTTTGCACTTTTGATTTTTGTACAGTCATGGCTTTTCTGTTTATGTTCTTTCCGTCTATATAGCAATGCACTGTATTGTACATGATTATTTTGATGAGAAAAGAAAGAAGAAAAAAATAGTGGATGCATTTCTGTATATTTGGATGTTTTTAGCAGCTCTGTATTTTCTGTCTGTTTGTTTGAATATCGGGAAGAAAGTTCTGAAGCAAGTCCCAAAACTAGATCCTGGATTTCAAGTTCTGTAGCGACTCGAAGCGAGCGGGATTCGTTCCAGTCGGGTTGGGTCATGACAGATTTATTCTAACAGGATGATTTTGTATGAGTTTTGTAAAGTCATTAGTCTACTGATGAGGGGATCATCTTCAGGATCGACCCAGTATTCTGAGTATCATATGTGGTCAAATGTTGTCGAAGGAAGGCAGAGGGGGAGGGTATATGGCTTGGGTTTACAAGGCTATGCTTATGAGGGCAATTCATATACATCAGTATTTTTTATGTTGCTAGTCGAGCTGAAAAACTTTTAGCCAGAGGGTTGATTCCCTGATGAGAGAGATAGAGGAGATGAGAAAGGTTCAAAATGACATGTAGGAAGAGCTGCGATCCTATAGAGATGAAAATCAAAAGAAGAAAGAGCAAGAGCCGACACATGAATCAAAAGGCAGCAAGGACACGGAGGATGATTATTGCTCTTATTTTTTTTGATGAACTTTTTATTTAAATATTTGGTTTGATGAAATTGCTGTGTGAAAGCGAGGACACAAAGGAAATGAACATCTTATTATGGATTTATATGTTATGTTTATTGTTAAACATATGCATTTTCTGTTTGTTTAAATATTTGGTTATGCTTATTATGGATTTTATTTTGAATGTTATATACTTTGATTTTGGACTATAGTTTTGGGTTGATTATAGTGGCGTGTTGCCCTTATTTGTGATATATATTTTCAAATTCTATGAAGGTATTGTGAAAAATTGCGTCAATAGAGGGGGGCTGTCATATTTTTTTTAAAATGCTACAGGTTTCTGGCAGCCAATCGGTCGGCGATTTGGCTATCGGAAACTTCGATACAGGATGGCTTATTATAGCCACTGGTAAATACTAGCAGTCACCGATGGTCAACTAGTGGTAAACCGGCGGTTTAGGCCACCGATAAAATAGGTGTTTTTGGATGGTCGGTAAGCTGGCCGTAATTAACTGGCGGTCACTGGCGCTATGTCCGCTGGAATTTACCAGCCGTTTATGTCGTCGGTTAGGATAATCGCCCGAAATGGACCGCCATAAATCATTTCCTATGTCGTTTATACCGGTGATTTACTAACTGTCGAAAAATCGCAGATATTTTAGGCAACCACAGGAAACATAATACGAACCGCCGATAATTCTTGATTTCTTTGTAGTGATGTCACATCTCGACATCGTCAACATCGTTGTCGTCAACCCGGTCGCAAAGGTAAATGGTATCCCAAACTTTGTTCTCAATGCTTGTATCGCCGCAAGCAACCCTCTTTGTATCGCCGCAAGGGAAATTGTCAGGGTGCTTGCGGTGAGGCAAGTAAAGCCTTGTGCACTTTTTTTAGATTGGAGTGAAAAACTTAAGTACCAGTGTTTTTTTGTCGCAATTTCTGCAGGGAAAGAATTATGCATTTTTAAATAAGTACCACTGAAGATCAATGTACATCTTTCTTGGCAAGGTGATATTGAAGAGTACAGCCGCAGCCGACACCGACCGTGCACATTTTCTTAATGTGAAGGAAAGGCTAAAACTCCTCAAAATTTCTCCTAAATAGGGGAGATGCTGGGGTGCTGACCAAATTCAGACTGGCAGGGGAATTGATTGCAATAGAATGTCAGGGAACAAAATTTAAAAAATAAAAAACAAGTAGCTAGACCCTAAAATTTAAAATGCACAACTAAAATAAATGATAATTCAATTCATTTAAACCAGTATAAATGAGCGAGAAGGGGACTCCCCAAAATAAAAGTATTTTATGAGTGATGATCGAAATTTCTCAGCAGCTAGAGTTCATATAAATCAGCATTTTTTGCTGACATTTGAAATTTGTTCAAGCGATCACAAATATGTAAGATCGCCCAAATAATTTTTTATTTTATTTAAATATTTTTGTTAGATAAAAGCTATTATCTCTTAGATTTTTCCTTTTCTTTCTTACAAAGTTTTAGAAAATTTTTTAATCAATTTACAAAATATTTGCAAACTTAGGCTTCATTTGGAACAACTTTTTTAATGCTTCTTAAAGTAGCTTCGTAATACAAAATTTTTTTTCAAATAAAAAATTTTGTAATAAAAGAAGCTTTAGAAAGCAATAATTTTTTTTTTTCCAAACTACACCTTAATTTTTTAGTTGCTCTTGCCCCATAAGAAAGAGCATAGATGGTAAGATCTCTTTCACCTCGTGAAGAGGGGATCTTCCAATAGTTAGATTGGAATAGTGGATTTCTAGGGCAAATTATTTAGTTCGGGTGTCCGGATTCGTCCGGACACCAATCCAGACGCGCTACGTCACCAAAATACATCGGGCCCTGGTGTATTTGGGCTATGTGGCGCATCTGAATTGGATTTCCGGTTACCGGACGTAATAATTCGCCCATTCCTAGAAGGTGGAGGTCTAAGTGAGGGAATAGATGATTCCAGATCTCATAAAAATTTTGTGGATGCTATCTATTGCTAATTTTCCCTTTTGTACTTTTTTTTTTTTTTTTACATCTACTTGTTGTCTCTTGTAAAAAAAGTTTTTTAAAATTTTCACTCATTTAAAGCTTTGCTAAACTATGTATTTTTTTCTAGAAGCATCAATATACCACCCTCATGCTCTTGGTTGTGCCATAAAACTTCACCAACTTGTTGTCGCTCTCACTTCGCATGAAAGCTATGATGTTCTTGTCGCTCTCACTTCGCATGAAAGCTATGATGCCTTTGAATCTTTGATGCATGAAGCTTCTAGCGTTTCTAACTCTTGGTTAGCAAGCTTTGGGAATAAAGTCTGACTTTATTTATTCAGATGCTCTTCTGATTTGTTTTACCTTTTATGATGGGTTCTATCCACATATTTAATACATTTGAGGTAGTGCGGTGAGTCATTTTTCTTCAGTAAATTAAGACATAGTAAGATGTTTGCTGATTAAGATTTTATAAAATAATTTTTTTTAGTACAAAAAAATTTTAGTTTAAGAAAAATTTTTAGTGAAAAATTATTTTTGAAAGTAATAAGAAAATTATCTCAAACAAAACTTAAATATTTGATTAAATTACAATACAACATTTTGCAGGAAAATAGTAGGTCCCGTGACAATATGTGAAACTAATTCCAATGAAGTGGCAAGGTAATACATATTTTTCTACTAAGTTGTTTTGTCATAGATATTAGGTCATTCTTTTTTTTATTTTATAAATCATTAGTTCCAACTATTAGGTTTTTTTTTTTTTTCAACTATTAGGTAGGCAAAAAGAATTTTGAATTTAGGCCAATATAAATATAAAAAATATCCAATATGAAAATATGCCATCTTTGTGAATAAAAAGTTAATAATTATTTCATTACATTTGTTGCATCTTCATATTAAAAGAAGAAACAAATTAAATAATAGCAGTATATCATCATTGTAGGAAAATGTTTGATTTAAGCGGGTATTTTCAATCGGAAATCATCCAAATTCTATTGGAAAAATACATTTCCAGTGAATTTTTGGTAGAAAATTTTCTGCCGGTAAAACATGCATCGAAAAAAAAAATACCAGACAAAAAAAAATCTATTGAAACTATTTTCGTAGAAATCATCCTCCGAAAAATCTTCAATGATTTTCTGGCTAAAATTTCTACCCAAAAAACTAAAAAAAAATTATTGAAATTCTGCTCGAGCAGGTCAACCCGCAAACCCCGAGGTAGCCCCTCCCGCCAACCTGCCCGTTGTGCTTGCGTCCCTGCCCGGGATAGCTTCCTCGCCAGCCAGCCCTCCGCACCTAATAATTTTTCGTGTTGAGAAATTATCTGCACACTAGTATAAAACAGTGTTCGGTACCGTTCGGTACCACTCGGTACCGCTGGGTACCGCTCGGTACTCTGTGTCTGTGCAGACGGTTCTCACCCCGTCTGCACTCCGCACCTAATAATTTTTCGTGTTCATGCCCGCTGCGCCTACCGGAAGTTTTGAACTCCGCTCCTTTGAAAAATCCAATGCCCATCCATCATGATAAGAGCAAGATCTATAAAAAAAGTTAAAAAGTTAAAACTAAAAATTAATATTAATATTTTTTAAAGATCAGAACAATAATTATGAAAACTATTTATTTAATATAGTTTAATGTTATTTAATTTAATTTGACTATAAATTATTAAATTAGTTAATTTAATTTAATAATATTTATTTTTAAAATAATTTAACAATATTTATTAGATTAGCTAATTAATTAATTTAAGTTAGTTAATTTAGCATAACAATAATTTTAAAACTATCTATTTATTTTAATTTAAATATATTTAATTTAACAAAAAAATAATTATAAATATTTAAAAAAAAAATTAAATCCATCAAAAATTCGCCTGAAATAAATCCCTGAGAAACCTATCAAAAAATCCGTAATTTCTGATGGATTTAATTCCTCCGAAAATTAACATTTTTCTGTAATGTCAAAGATTTGATTTATGTGAAGTATAATAGATTATTAATTTTAAGATACAACCATCATGATATTGTTGATCATATATCTTAAATGAGATATAGATGATGCTAATGATTAGTTAATAGTAAAAATAGATGATGAGTTTGATGATGATAATGAATTAGTTATTGGTGAGGAATATTGCTTGTTTACTCAATAATATTAATTCCAATAATGATGAGCTTTGAATTAATTCTATAAATAGGGGGTTAGAGGATGAGCTTGAAACATCAATCTTATACTCTTTAACAATAATTTAATTAAAATTCTAAAGCCTCTCTCTCTCTCTCTCTCTCTCTCTCTCTCTCTCTCTCTCTCTCTCTCTCTCTCTCTTATATTTCTCTTTCTTTTTTTTTTCTTTCTTAGTTTGATATGTGCTTGGCGATAAGGTTTTAATATCACCCATAAATAAATTTTGGATCTGAAATATTTTAAGGTGTGATGAGTGAGGTAGATGCCTAGGATAAGAAGCCAAGCTATAGAGTGTCACAAGGAAATGAAGTATCTTAGTTAGTAGAGATATAATAATTCATCACTACTGTCCAATTGAGGCAAATTAAGGATCACCTAACTAGAATGGTTTAGAAAATTCTTGGGCAATTTCTAGGAACTGCCACTTGCATCAATACTCCTCCATGATTCAATTACTTATCAAGCTAGCAAGCTTGGGCAAATTTTCAAATTGGGTTTTGAGAGACTTTGACTCCAATTTTCCTACTTGTTATTGGCTCTAAATGTAAAGAAAGGTACATTGCTCACACCTAATAATTTCTCAAGGAATTGTTAGCTAGAAAAGAGTTGGCTTGAGAGCTGATTTGGCAAGTGGGGGATTGAACAAAGTTGGTAAAAAATTTTTATAGACACCTTTCACAAAGGATTTTTTTATAAATAGAAATAAAAAAAAAGACAAATTTTATATATATTTCATATATCTTTATGGAATTATTTATATTTTATTCAATTGTTTGATCTTTTAATTCAAACCAAAGGTTGAAATAGAATTATAAAAGTAATTTGTCCCATTCCACTTTACTTTGGATCATAAATTGTAGCCTTATTGACATTACTCTCTATAAATATACTTTAGTTTCAATAAAAAATAAATAAAAGTATTGTTATTTAATTGAAGGATATTCTTCGATATAATATATATCACTAAAAGGCATTCCTTTTAAGAAAAATAATGCTCTGGTCAAAAGCTTTTGAACTAAAAAATAAGCCCGATGTACTGCAAATTTATCCTCATAAGTAGCTGCTTTAATCCAGATTTTTTTAATGGTGAATGCACGAACACAAATAAATATCGGTAGGATTTGAGCTCTGTAATTTTATAAATTTTTTTTTTGTAATTAATTAATTCATAACTTTATTCTTTACTTCCATCTAACAACTTCTTAGGACTATTTGTTTTAACCAAATAGCCTTAATATACTAAATATACATTATCATTATTAATTTTCAAAATAGTTTTTGTATGTTTATACATGTCCACATAGGTAGCTTACAGGTATCTAATTATATGCTTGACTAAAAGATGTGGCTAGAGGGAACATACACCTACAAAAATCATGATTATGACTTTGTCAACAATGATTTTCCCCTATGCACGATCATGCTCACCAAAAGGACTCGAGGTTTAGCCCAAAGAGCCATGTTAGCTAGCACAGCAGAGACAAAGGGCCATATTAGAGATGGAGGGCTAAGTTTGCACCACTAAGTTCAATCCATGTGATTATTATTTCATTTTTTTCTAGACTTAGTCTTCCTTATAGCCCATATAACCCTACAAATAAAGTTTTAGGAAGATATTGTTAGGGCTTCATGCTATTTATATTGTTCATAAATATATTTTAACTTCTCAACTACTCTCCATTCTCATTAATTCTCTGACTTGGTTGTCTCACTATAGCTTGTTGAGCATGTTAATAGAGTCCGGTGTTACCCATAAACAAATTTGGATACAACATCTTTTAAGGTTCCATAAAGATGGAATGAGCTAGAAGGTAGGCACATATGAATAGAAACAAAGCCATTAGTCCTTAGTGAGCACGAAGAACCATAACTTCGAAGCCTACAACAATTTGATGGAGATGGAGGAGAGAATTACTTATAAGATGATCCATATTGGTCAGAGTGAGTATAGAGAGATGCCAAGAGAGAGAGAGAGAGAGAGAGAGAGAGAGAGAGAGAGAGATTACTCTCAAAAGTTCTTCTAATTTGTCAACCTATTGAAGATGACTCGACACAAGGGTGCTAACTTCAACACCAGTTGTTATCCACTGCCACCCCATACTAGTGAAGAAGCATGCATCCCTTGCCATAGGAGACTAAGGAGGATGGAGTTAGAGAGATTATAAATGAGAATCCACTTGCTTACTTTAAGTCGTCAATGTCATTGATGAAAATCAATGACACACTAAAGTGGTGTGGAGTAAGCGTTGACTATTACTCTCCACTATTAAAGAGACTACTTTCGGTTCTTTTCACGCCTACCATAAGGTGTTATCACATCCTTCTCTGAGCTTAAGAGAATGTACATTACATAAATTTTGAATGCCAATTAAGATGCCACCAAAGAGTTCACAAGTTTCTTTTGAAGACGAAATAGGAACTAAAGGAGTCATCAAAGTTCGTCATTAATAGGTTTCAAAGATAGATATTAGAATTCAAGAACATTGAACTTTCAATTATGCAAACCATGCTAACTCAATGGTTAAGAGAAAAACCATTTATGAACATTCTTTGTCTAAAGAAACTACAAATATTGGCCAAGTTGTTAAAATTCACCATATATAATAGCATGGTTGATTCTTCCTCGACCATTCAGCTAAATGAGCTACCGACAAAGCATAATTAGCACCAAAATTGTTGGTATGATAGGAGTATTTTGATGGTTTGCCGAGTACAAAGAAAGAAACATGTATAACAAGACCAATGTGAAGATAGCAATTAGATGCCACTTGATAGCGAGACCACTGAGAATCATGGAATCGCCTGCCTCACAAATGGAGAAAGCATCATAAGAAACTTTCCTATATAGACATGGTGTGGCACACCTCACTCATCATTATATGGCCAACACTTCCTTAGGAGTGTTAATGTTGAAGTTTACGGAGGCCATTAAGAACAAGGAGTTCTTCAAATGTCTATCACTAATGAAGGCGGGCATTCAAGCCATGGACAACTAAAAAATTTATGTGTTTCAAAAAGTCTATGGGCATGACATAGAAGAATGCAGTCACCCTTGAAGTTTCAAATAGGATTTGATAAAAGCAAAAATAAAAATAAAAATAAAAATAAAAAAACAAATTAAAAAAAAAATATATAGAATTTGTCTTAGTTGACCCACGAATGCAAACAAGCGAGGCACTTGAAAATAGTTACGAAATAAGCTAGTTCATGCACACATCATCCACATCACTAGGGTGGTGCCCTCTGTCTTCTGAATAGATAGAAATAAGATGTATTAGGGGGAGAGTCACAAATGTCATCATACGGGAGAATTCAATTCAACGAGCATGCCCTGAATACTCAAACGACTAAAGTTTATTGATCATCTTTATCAAAGAAAACAAGCCAACAAGTGGAAACCCCTTCAACAACATTATGGTAGTCACATTATAGTTAACATTTACTTAGGTCATTGTCATCATCATTGTCATGAGGAATTCCATTAACATAATTTTTTAAATTTATTTATGATAAAATTGAAATCGCTTGCTTCCCAACTCACCTCCACCTCATGTATATTGTTTTCTAGACGAGTGGTGAGACATTGAGGGGATGATCTCCCTACCCATGTCATGGGGGGAAGGGTGACTCGCACTTGACAATAGTTGACTTAATGGTCGTGGGTGAACCCACCCTATGATGTGATTTTCAGGCAACCACTCATAAATAATTTTAAGGTGGTCATCTCTAATAAGATGTGGTAGTCAAGTTTTCTATTGGAGGAAAGGAGATCATGGTGAAGGGCAACCTGATGTAGACGTGAGCCTACAACCTAAAGGCTATTGGAAAAATGATAAGTTTATCTAAGGAGATTTTGTAAGTTGAAATGGAAAGGAGATTAGAACTGGAGACTACTAAGATAGTGAAAGAAGCCCCAACAAACCAATGCTAATAAAATAAATGTATGATTGATAATTAATCTTAAAATATCTTACTTTTTAATAAGTAATTCAACCAATTATATTTGACCAAAATCTAAATAAATTATACATGATCAATCATTAATTAATATCAAATCTTTATCAAGTTATTGAACCACAAAAAAGCTAGTTCAAAATATAAATAAACGAGTTGGATTGTATCCAAACTTGATCCATTTAACCTTACATTTTTAAGGACTCAAACATGTTTAATTACAAACTTGAATGAGTATTAATTGAGTTAAGTTCAGGTTGCTCATCGAATGCATTGGTTCGCTTACAACTCTAATCACACTTTAGCAAATTTTCTTTAAATAATTGTTTCTAAATGCAAAATTTTTTAAGAAAGTAGCTAAAAAAAAAAACTATTGCTAAATAACACATGCGATTTTTTGTTTAAAAAAACAAAGCAATGATGACGTTGTCTCAAACAAACCCTAAGAATAGCTTATGTCGCTTAGATGTTTGGAATTAGAGCTGATAGAAAAATTACCACATATAACAATATGTATTGTGTTACTAAAAAACTATTCAACTATGCAGACAATTCTCTAAAATACCATTAATCAAATTGAACAATCATAAAGTTAAATGAGCTAGTTATTTCTTTAATAAATGAATTCCTAGCTTTAGCCAAAGGATTTATACGAGTGCTTCAATTTTATGCATATATTTAGCCTTTAACCTTTAGTGATCCAAATCCATAGATGACCAAAGAGAAAAGAATGAATAATTTTCTTTATTGAATGTTGTGGCAATAATAGGATCCAACGTAGGAGTTAGATCAATGGAGCAGCAGCTGTTGATAGTGGCATACAGATGCAACGAGGTAGTGCAGCACAAGCCAACAGTAAGGCTAGTATTATTGTCGGCAATTGTAAAGCTAGTCTTAGTGGGGAGAATTGGACAAAAAAGCTGGCGACAACTGCTACAGCCCTGATACCGAGGCATTTATAGGTTAGGCATATACATAGGAGAATTTATTATGAGTGGTCACCGAACTGTTTGGAGGTTAATCATAATGCGCCACGTCACCTGATACACAACTGTACATAGTGACGATAACAAATGTATTGGTGATATGACACGTCTTGATTGCCTTTCGAACGACGTCCGGTGACCGCACATGATAATTTTGCTATGCACAGAGAGTTGGGAAAGAGAAATTATTACTTGCAGAGTCCGGACATAGAATTACGTTCAGACATGTTAGTATACACAATGTATACAAACTGTGTAAAAAAATACACAGTGAATTCTCATTCAGATAGACAATAACAATTGGGATTGATCTAATAAATACTTAAATAAACTAAATCATCTGAAAAAAAAATCTTATTATAATAATAATCTAAATAAGCTTAATTCATGGAGATGTTTTTCGCACATATGATATGATATGAACAATTCATGCACAATCCCAACTTTTTCACGCCTTAATTTTACATACTGCTATCATTTTACTGCTATTTGAATATAATATTTTTGGCTATTCTTCAAAAATAAAATTATGAGGAGAAATAACTTTCATAATTATAATAGTTTTAAGAAAAACAGTTGTATAGTTATTTCTAGTAGGAAAAACATTATAATGCCCGCATCAAATTTCACAATTATTTCAGACACAATAACTTCATAACTAAATTACATATAGTTTCAGGTTTTGCAATATCTTTATTAATATCTCTTTTAAGCTGAATTGAATCATATCCTTAGTAAGCTAAAGTCTTTAGCCTTACAACTATAGTGGCCTTATCTCGCTGAATAAATTAGTTCTAACGCGCCTAAATCATTACATTTAGGGCGAGGAAGAAAAGAGATAAGGCTAAAGAGTGTAAGACAAAGCCTCATCATTGTAGTCAAACATTCAACTAGGCATAAAGGAGAGTTTTTTTATGCTGGAACTCATTTATGCCGATCTTCTTTTAGTTGTTGACGCCTTTGTGCTACATACATCGATTCCTAGAGGTTTACTTTATCCCTTATGGAGCTTAGATCAGTGGTGCCACTTGCATCCACCTTTTTTTTGGGTGTGGTAGGGAGGCTTCTTTTTACTATCTCCTCGACTAAATAATTGAGAGTTTGGTAGGTTAAATAACTATTATAGATCTTTGATTAATTGAGCTAGTACTAGATATTTTTCTTGTATGATGATGAGGTCATCAAAACTGTCCTAAGTGCTCGATACCACATATGTATGCCCTTTTGGTATGACATAATTAGTTTAGCACACTAACTATTATTTCTCTCATTAGGGGTATGAGGTATATTGCCAAAACTAATACAATAGCTATATGTTTAAAATGTTCTTTGTAGATAAATTAGTTGATACATTCACTCACAAACTTATCTATAATCCACAATCAAATTAAAGGACTACTGGAACACTACGATTGAGATTTAACCTTCAAACTAATACAAAAAGCTACATGTGATAATTTCAGGCAAACTATTTTACGGCAGATTTTTCGGCGACTTTTATAACGGATAAAGATGAAATATTTCCGACCAATTTTCAGGAAGATTTTCTGGCAGATTTCCGGCCACTTTCCGGCAAATCTATTTCAGCTGGATTTTAACAATTTCTAAGAAAAAATTATATATTCATAATTTCATTAATTAATAATTTTAACCTATTATTAATAACTATTGTTAAAGTAATAATTATTTTAATTATTTATTAAAACTTTAACTTATTACTCTACTAATAACTTTAATTTTAAGATTAATATTAATATTTAATATTAATAACTTTAACTTAATATTATATTATTAACTTTAACTTGTTTATTAATAATTTTAACTTATTATTTAATTATCAAATTTAATATTAATATTAATAAATTATTTTAATTATTTATTATTTAAGTTTTTGTTAAGTTTTTATTATGGAATTATTTTATTTAAATGTAAAATAGTTAATTTTTTAAACACTTTTTACACCCACAGCAGAGTGGCTGACACCTCGAAACTAAATAGGTCCTGTGTTCAAATCAGTGCACATACAGGCTGGCTGGCAAGTAGCACGGATGGGCGGGTAAGATGCCAGGCGGCGCGTATGGGCAGGCGAGGCGGTACCGTGAGCGTGCAGGCTCGCTCGGGCAGCCGAGGCAGCGCGGATGGGCAGGCGGGCAACGTGTGCAAGCAGGCCTAGAAGGCAAGCTATTAGCTGCTGTGGGCAGCTGTACCGTCATTTTTTTTAATTAATTTTTTTATTTATTCCGACGGCCTTTTTCTGCTAGACATCTCACTGGAAAAATTTTTGGAGGTTTTTTTCAACGGAAAATATTTCCAGCGCTTGTTTTACCATCGAAATTTATTCCACCAGAAAACTTTTAAATCGCTAGAAAATTAACAATTTTTTGTCGAAAAATTCACCGGTAATGTGTGATTTTCCTGTAGTAGGGTGGGCTACATGAATCATATTTCTCCATTGTGTCTTGCTAAGATCAAAATTCACATTTATATCTAATAAATAAATGTCATTTCTAATATTTTCTAACCAAATATTTTTTTGTCTACCAATATTCTTTAAAATAAGCCAAATCTATTACCTCTATTTTCTAATCGGGTCATCAGAAGGCCATCGTTTTACATGACCAAACCTTCTAAGGCGTCTCTCTCTAATCTTATCCTCCACCCTTTCACGTATATGCTCATTACATATCCTACCTCTAATCATGTGTTAAAACATAAATTAGCTTGAGATTATAAAATATTGATGACATGCTATATAGAAGGTAGTAAGGCCAACACCATAGAGTTCACATATCACTAAATTGATAAGAATATATTTTTTTACTTAAATTCTGAGGTTGGCCTAGGAATAATCTCTAATTTTTGCTAAACATTATAATTATGGACCAGTGAACCCTAATAAAAAATATCAAGCAATGTTACTCATGTAAAAGACATATTCAATAATATTGACTTTCATAAACAACATAAAGAACTATAAGTATGCAAGTTAAAAAAAAATAAAGTAAAATAAAATAAAATTAAAAAAAAAAAAAAAAAACTATAAGTATGCAAGTTCAATCCTTAGTTGGAGACCTTAAACTTATCACCAAGACATGTCATCATCAGGCCCATATATATGATATCAAATAATAAAAAAAAGACTAATGTCTTCAAACTATTTAGATTGGGATCCATTAAAAGAACTATTCTTCCTTTAAAGATAGTACTAATGTCCTTCAATGAGTAGCTTGTGTTTCCATGAAGCTGGAACCATATGAACTCGATAAAATTTGACATCATCTATCCATCTCATATGAGCCCAAAATCAACAATCAACATTAAAAAGTAAGAGCAACAAGTTTAACCATTATCTATGAAGCCATAAAAAAATATAAGTCAATTCTAAGCATCAAAATATCCTTAATTGAGAGTTTTATCCAAAATAAATAAATAAATAAATAAACATGGGGATTTATACCCATATAAGCATTCAAGACAAGAGTATAAGAACTCTCAAAGAGGATAATAGCTTAGGGTAGTTCTTATCAGCTATTTATTTTAATATCAAAAAGTTTAATTATCTTATTTACATAAATTAGGAGCCTTATTTAAAAAGCATAGTATAAGTTCTTTTTATATTTACAAAAAAAAAAATTGCTTCTATATATATCTATGAATGTGTGAGCTCTGAAAATTCGTGCCCGGAACTCCCCTCTTCTTTCAGGTAAGTTTTAACGAATTAGATCCAGGGTAAATTTTTATAAGGCAGATTGGGTTTGAAAATAAGACACTACCAAAGTTGTAATTCGCCCTTTCACTTAATAATTATTAAAGACGTCAAAGTCAAAGTCAAAGTCAAAGTCAGCTAAAGCTTACAAAAAAGCTAATGTCATGCTAATTTGATATAATGGAACAAATTCAAATCACCTATGCCAATAAGATTATGTTAAAAATTTAATTTGGTTAGTATTACCTAAGATGTGCCCCTTAAGAAGAAAATAATATCCTATATTAAAAAAAAAAATCCCAATAGCTATATTTGTGATTTTATGAGTTGTTTGATGCATTTCAAAATGGTAAAGCTTTTGTTAGTAGAGATTTGCATGAAATTGGTCTCTTTTTTTATTTTTAACCCTTCCATTCTATGGTCAATAATGTCTCTTTAATGAGGTAACTTGTGTTTCCTAACAAGGCCCTAAAAATCAAATACTCCTATCATTTAAAAAAAAAGGACTAATGTCTTCAAACTATTTAGAATGGGATCCATTAAAAGCATTATTGTCCCTTTAAAAATAGTACTAATGTCCTTCAATGAGTAGCTTGTGTTTCCATGAAGCTGGAACCATATGAACTCGAAAAAATTTGACATCATCTATTCCATCTCATATGAGCCCAAAATTAACAATCGACATTTAAAGTAAGAATAACAAATGTAACTATAATCTATGAAGTCATACAAAATATAAGTCAATTCTAAGATCAAAATATCCTTAATTGAGAGTTTTATTCAAAATAATAAAAAAAAAGATTAATAAAACATGGGGATTTATGCTCATATAAGCATTCAATCCAAGAGTATAAAAACTCTCAAAGAGGATAATAGCTTAGAGTAGTGCTTATCAGCTATTTATTTTAATATCAAAAAGTTTAATTATCTTATTTACCTAAATTAGGATCCTTATTTAAATATCATAGTATTAGTTCTCTTTATATCGACCAAAATAATTGCTTCTTTATATATCTATGAATGTGTGAGCTCTTAAAATTCGTGCCCGAGACTCCCCTCTTCTTTCAAGGGAGTTTTAACGAATTAGATCTCGGGGTAAATTTTTAGAAGGCAGATTGGGTTTGAAGATAAGACACTACCTAGAGATTTCCCCATCATTTTGTGAGGACTTTATGATTGGAGTTCTAGTATCCTGTAGGCACAAGTCCCTATAGTTAATTACCTCTCCCTATAACGAGAGAGAACTTTTTATTAAGGCTAGTCATCAAATGAATACATCGTGTCCATAAATATGTGATATCTAACAGATAGTAGCAACATTCATTTATGTGTTTGAAGATTTGATATTTAAAACTAAAAATTTCACCATCTTACACTTAAAGCATATGGTGGGGGGTGTGATGATAAGCCCAATTAAGATCCAATGGTTCCATCATCTAGGGCCATCATGGTCCTTGTCTACTTAGTTAGAGGAAGTAGTCGACCCCGCATAATAGAAGGATCCTTTTCATCAGCCTTCGGTTGCATCATCTAAGGGTACCTTGTAGATCTGGGGTGGATATTTATCTAAGGGGACAAAATTGAATCTACCTTAGCTGATAGAGTGCCATGCGGGTGTATATTATTATATGTATACAAGTTAATGTGCTTGCATATGCACTTTTGTGTTTACATGTATATATTGTATGTAGATGTGTTGGGGCATTTTTGGATGCATGATGCATGGATCTTCAATAGTACCTCATAGAAGTTTGTATTTATCGTAGCCCTTTTGTATTTGCCTTGTGAGAGCTCGTTCCTTTGATTTTTCCTTTCTGGATCTGATTTTCCTCCCAGGATCGTCCGGGACGATATTGAGATCGTCCAGGACGATCAGTGCAATGAATACAGCTGATTTTCTGGAGTAGGATCATCTGGGCCGATTTTGGATCGTCCTGGGACGATCAGAGCATGGCACAAGTCAGAGAGCAAATCGTCCAAGAAATTAATTATCGGCCTGAAATATCGTCCTAGACGATTGAATTTTGTTCATATCGTCCTGGACGATGTGGCGATCGGCCGGGCCGATCAGCTTTGTTTTATAAGAAAATCAGCTCGATTTGAGGAGAGAGAAAATCATTTTTATAAAACAAAATATCTGAGGAGAGAGAATGAGAAGGAAAGCAAAGGAAAAGCTGGTTTCCGGAGGCCGTGGAGCGCTTTTCGTCCGACGCCGCTGTTGGGAAAAGTGTTTATCTCGTGGTAAGGACTCCGAATCCTATTTATGTTTTCGAATATGTCGAGTTTTGGTCGTTTTGTGCACAGATTTGTGTTTTCGTTACCGAAAAACGCGCCATATTTTGTATTGACGAAACTTTCACCGCACAACTTTTGATATGTTATTGATATGATTTTTCTACACGTTTTGAGTATTTTCTGTAACGATTCTACCGGTTATTTTGGGTTATGTGCGATTTTAATCGAATAGATAAATATCAGGATGTTGATTGATGTTGCTTCAGTAGAATAGAAGTCTTATAATATTGTTGTGAGCGTTCTGTGGTAATTTGGTAAAATTGTGATTTTAGGAATTTTTGTGTAAATTCCGTATACTGCCGTTATGCCGCTGGATTTTCGTACGATTTCCGATTTTCTGAAATTGATGATTTGAATTGATATGCATACGAATGTGACTATCTGATTATTGATACTGAAAGATAAGTGGAACCTGGTTGAACCGTTGGTTGGAGATTGACTTGACCTGTACAGGATGGTGGGCCGACGGGCTTTCCTTTAAACTATTGATCATTGATATAACGATTGGGAGTCATAAGGAGATTGCTATACCGACGGGCATAGAGTGACGACTCTTATTGAACCAACGTATGGATATCTACAACAGCACTATGGATTTCTACAACAGCACTATGGATTTCTACAACAGCACTATGGATTATTGATAGCCAGTGATCGTACTTGTTCAGTAAGACTATTGTATTGAAATGCATGTGTACGGCATTGACTCGTGATGGATTTATTTCTTTATTGATTTGGATTTACTAACGGATTTACGGATTTACTGTTATCGTGCGATTTCATTGATATTTATATTCTGTCACTGTTCATTGCTACTGTTATAGATACTGTATAGATATGAATACTGTGATTGATTCATTGATGTTGCGGACATGGATACTACTGATTTATTGATACTGATTCGCTTCATTGATACACTGTATTGAACTGCTGCATTTGATTCATTGCTAGTATAGACTGGGCTTTATTGTATTGATTTGATGATTTCATACCGATCGACCAGATAGTATTGTTTTGATTGATACGATTGATTTGACTGATCGATTAATTTCCTACTGTTTATTGATTCTTCTACCGCTGCATTGACTACTGATTTGATTTTCGTATCTGCATAGATTCATTGATCATGTGCAATAGACTGTTATGGATTTGATTGACTGACATGCATATTGTTTCCAGTATCGTGCTTTGATTTCAGTTGTAGGTATTAGGTGACCTGCTGGGCTTTTTGAAGCTTATTATATATGGTTAATATTTTCAGGACAGGGCAAGGGAGCAGGAGATTGAGGTTGATCAGGAATCTCCAGGTTTTTGTCCTTTTTGGTTATAGTGATTCTTTTGTACTCAGGACTGGATAGATGTTAGTTCATAGTGTAGCTCCTGAGTATTGTATATGATCTTTTGATGTTTGAATCGACTTGTACATTGATGTTATAAATGTTATAGATTTTTACTAGACTGTTTGATTGAAGTTATAGATAGCTCTGGTAAATGGTTTGAATGGATTGATTGAAATTCTTTCCAAGTTAGATCTTCGGGCGTTACATGCCTATAGGTGACATGTTGAGCGCACGACATGTCTTCTATAGTGGCTCAGAGGAACTTGCATTTGCTTCTTGTTGCTCACTTCTGGTTGTTAAGGGGTCAATCTATTTGCTCACCATTAAATGGTCATCAATGATAAGGGCTTTATAACATTCAGTGCTCGTCACTGGTTACCAGCTATATACATGCCACTATGCGTATGAAAGACCCTTCATCATTGTCAATAGGTGTTTGCATTCATTTACACATCAATTTCTATTTGCTTGCGAAGGACCCCTATCCTCGTAATGCATTTGTTGTTGCTATTTGTAGGTAGATTAACATATTCGTTTGGAAGCCTATGATAGAAAAACTGCTGTCTTCATCATCAATTTCTATATGTATATTGATTGGTGACCTTCTAAACATTCTTACACATGTTTCAATGTTTGTAGGGACTATCGTATGCATCCTCAAGATAACCGGTATTGATTGTAGGGGGACTCGTTGTGCTTATAGTTCATCTGGAAATTGATACTGATTGTCGAGTGAGTTGCATTCATTTCCAATTTCATGTTGATTGGTGAACTGCTGCATCTAGTTTCATGCATTCTAGTATTCATAGAAGCTGCTATGGGTGTTTGTAAGTTAACTAAAATGCTGGCCTAGAGGAACTTTTGCGCCACAAGCTCATTTGTTGTTGTTGGTTACAGACAGGTTGATATGTGTATCTAATCCAAATCCAAACCTAGCTGCCGGCCATAGCCTCTTCCCCTTGCCTCTAAAACTTCAAACTACTCATCAATACTTTCCTTTCTTACTTGTCCTCTTTTGGGAAAGTTTTTCAATTTCAACTATTCAAATCAAGTTTAAATTTTGAAACATTTCCTAAAATAGAATCCTATTTTAAGAAAGTTTCTAAATCAAATCCAAATTAGGTTTGAAATAAATTGGAATTAAATCATCTTCCTTAAGTTGAGAATCTCACTTAAGTAAGTATCAAAACCTTACCATAATTTTCCCAATTCCCCTTGATACCATCTACCCCTCCTTGTCCCCACTTCATTAATGCTTTCCAAAATAAAAACCTCTCACTTAGGAAAGAATTAAATATTTTCCTAATTTAGATCATCTTAACTTTGGAAAGAATTCAAATTTCAAATTCCAATTAAATTGAATTTGAATTCCTTTTCTAAATATATTGATTTAGTTTTGGAAACTCTCAAATCTGAAATTGATTAGAGATTTCTCTCTAATTCTCTTTCCCCATTTAGGAACCTAAGTTTGGAAGGAATCATAAATTCCCCAATAAACTCCCCATGCATGGTCGGCCCACCCTATCTCTCTTATCTAATTAAAATCCTTCCTTAAATCCTCAAATAAAGCTCTCCCTAACCAATTCCAAATCTAGTCAGCCCCTCCCAACCCGTCCTTGACGTTTCCCTATTATTTTGGAACATCTAGCTTGTTGTCCACACAAATCAGCATGATCATCCCGCTGTCCTGCACTACTAGAGGTCTTAAAGCTCCAAGAATCATCTAGCAGCCATCCAAGGTTTTTATAAGCATTAGAAGTTGTTGTCCAGCATTTCTCAAGAGCCAAAACTACTGTCGCATTGCTGTCCAGAATTTGTGGATAGTGTTAGGAAGTTGTCCCGCTACTCGCAGATCACCGTATGTTGCCTGGAAGATTCAGGTTGCTTCCCAAAAATGCTAGCCTAGATTATTTTTCTGTCCACCAGCACGAGATCATCAAATTATTGTCCTAGTGTAGCTAGGATTTGAGACCTGCTTGCTGTCTACTACCTTTTAAGCACCCAAACGTCTGCACCGGAGCTTCTTATTGCTTCTCCAGTGGGTAAACTCTTCCTCTAACTCAGTTATCTTCCCAATCACTTTTCAATTATAGTTTTAGTTTGATTCACAACGATCATGATAATTTTCTCCGCTAAAAGCATAGTGAATTAGAAAGCTACATGTGGGATCCTTGCATAGTGACTAATATTATTATTAGCATAGGGATTTTTGTTGAAAACATTCCATGTATGTAACGTTAGATTAATTGACTATTTTAGGATTCTAACTCCTATGCATGTGATTTGGCATAAGCTTATTTTACTGTCTTATGGTTTTGTCTTATCATTTAAAATCAACAATAGTTTTACTTATTATTGTTCTCTAAATTTAAAAATGTGCAAATTTCTTATTCCAATCATTTTTACATTTATGTCCTGCATCAATAGGTCAAGATTAATGTGAGGTTTGGTTTGGTTTGGTTTATTGCTAGCTAATTATAATGAGTTTAATTAGCTTAGACACTTTAGTCATTCACATTAGTTAAACTCAATCAAGCATACATTAGTCAATTTGGGCTATGTTAGCCTTATTAACCAATTAGTCAAATCCAATAGTCAATTACGTTGACCAAGGTTTGTTTTAATCCTCCATGTATAATACATTAAATCAATATGAAGACTAAGGGAAATTTTTCTTGATTAAACTCCTTTGGGTTCGATTAGGTTATGTTGAGTTATTTGATTTCAATTGGTTAAATCATTAGGTTAGTAGAGTTCTTAGGGATGAAACTAACCTATAGACATCCCTGGAAAGCCCAGGATATATTGTTAACTTATTTAAGATGTTTGGGAAAGAGAATGATACCCTATTAGAGGAGACTGACTAGGTCATGCATACAAGGAGGGGACTAAAACCATAATGTTTGTTAGGACCACTTCAAAGAGGATATTTGATTGTGATGTAAAAAAGTTATTATAAAAAAATTCTATTTTCATCAATCTATTTTTTAACATTTTTAACATAGATATTTTATGCCCAATTAAATGATAGTCAATACAAAATATCAATATACCTTAACTCACCATTCTTTATCTTATAATCTATTTAAATATCTATAAAATCTCGTTATTATTAATTTCTTCAATTACTTGTTATTTTGATTTCACTAGATAATAAGAGTGCCCTTGCCAGGAGTATGGTCATACAACATGTACTGATATTGAAATTTAATCACCAAGCACCTTCAAGCATATCAAGGTAAATGACAATGATATGCTGCCCTATGAAACTCGTAAGTCCATATTATTGGATTCATACCAGGGTAAAATTAATTGGGATTGACTATTTACACCAATCTCATGTCTAAATTAGCACAATTAAAGTATAGAGCCCTTTGAAATGACAATTCAAACTAAAGTTAAGGTAATAAACCTTGCATGCTTCAACACTCTTATATTTATTCTCAAATTATTAATAACAATTTGTAAATCACTTATTTTAGACTAAGTTTGGATTTCACAAATAATACGTCTTTTTTTATCTAGTCAATTTTAATTGAATAAAAAAGACTAGAGAAAAGCTTGAACGATAAGAATAGAGACAATAAACCTATTAAATAAATTATTGAGATTGTGACTAATGGTCGAACCTAGGACACACTTTTACATCAACCCTTATTTCATGCTTGAGCTATAATAAATTGTAAAGATTATTAACTCTAATCAGGATAAAAATTAAAACCATAGAAGAGGGTAAGAAATTCTCCAACCATTGATCCATTTCATATTAAAGGACAAATGAACAATCTTTTAAGATAAAGATCGGAGTCCCATCATAGGCATTTCAAATCTACAATGTCACTTATAACTCCAACTATATAAGATAGTTCAAAACTCTTAATGGATAAGTATAAGACACCTCTTTGTAATAGAGGGGTGCTAGAGCCGATAAAGCGAGTTACACACTACCAATATTGGATAGTGTTTAACCACTTTTAAAAGAAAGAATAAGAGCTAGAAAAGAAGAATATGAAGTGTGAGTTTTTCACAAAACCAAGAGGGATATTTTTACTTTAAGGAATGAATAGGTGTTACTAATCGTAGAGGAAAAGAGTTATAACTTAATCTCTATTATAAAGAGTTATAAATATTAGATGAATAGGGTTATAAAATTTAAAGATTGGAGTTATAGTCAATATATATTATGAATAGTTAAAAACATTAAAGGAAGGGAGTTACAAATTTTAAAAATTTGAGTTATAATCAATCTCCATCCTGAAGACTTATTATTATGTGGTCAAATACAATATTAACAATAATAGTTAGAAGAGTGATTATGAAATCATCTAATACATTATCAATAATAATGATTAAAAAGTAACCAAGATATGGCATACAATTAAATCTACATAGCTTATATTTTTTTGGGATGGTATAATGTTTCAAACCTAATGAATATAATGTTAAAAAATAGGGGTAATTGATAAGTCACTAGGAAATCCATTTGATAAGGAAAGAATCCTTATGCAACTTTCGAATTAAAATTATATAGAGTTAAATCTAGGACCATCAAAAATATGATTTCAGTAAACTTGTAGCTGATTGAATGTTTCAATTAAAGTCCGATGATACCAAAAGTATTATGATTTGAGTCAAAATGAGTGAAATTTAAGTGAGGCACAATTGAAAACTTTGTAATGCCACTTCAAGAGCTAAACGATCTCCAAATGTTACATGCATGTAATCAAATTAAATGCCTCATCAAGAGAAATCTAATGAGCCCAAGATTACTCTATTATAAGGTCATTAAGGTACTTAAATGCTAAAAGAATAGTTTATAATTGAGAGAATCAACATGGGTCATTTGATGTTTTGATTTGAAATTTTGGATAAAATTATTAAAATACGACTCCTTAAAACTATAAATAGACTCATATTCTTTACATGAAGGGGATCTTAAATCTCAACCTTGATTTGGAGAGCTTATAAATCAAGAAAACTCTAGAGTATTATCTAATAATAAACCCCGATGATCATCTCCAACAATTATGATGACTTGACAACTATCAACTAACTATTATTTCCTTACCACCATTCCAAAATTTTGTCACGCAATTAACATCTCTAGACTGAAATCATCCATCACTTATTTTTTAACAATCTCTACAAGAGGCCAAGTTAATGTTAACAACTTTATAATCCCATCTTCTCTAATTAAAGGGAAAGGCAAACATTTATATTCACTCACATAGTTGATCATTTTAATCAACTACGAATGTGTTAGACTTGCATGTCCTTTATTTATTTATTCTTATTTAATCACATGCATCAATATCATATCCAACATTCATTGCAAACCACATGCTATTGTTAACCTGCCGTATAAAACAAAAAAAAAAAATATTAAAATCCACGTACCTGTCCGGCGCCGAATTCAGCACGTCGTCGCCCACGACCTCGCACGATCGGATGTCCCTCTACGTCGTGTTAACGACTCTCGCTCTCGCTCTTTCTCTCACCCCGACATCACTCTCTCGATCTCATTCTCTCGCTCTCCGATATTTCTCCCTCCCTCTCGTACGCTCGACTTCGCTCCTTCGACGACACTTCCTGTTGGATCGGAGTTACGACATTCTGATCGGAAGTAGGCGCGGGAGCACGCTCGCAGTGAGGATAACTTTCTCCCTTTGCTTCTTCGGCTCCTTCTTGGTTGTTCGACTCTGCTCCTTTGGCGACATTCCCGTTGGATCGGAAGTTAGAACATTTTGATCGGAAACAAGAGGAGAGCTCGCTTGCTGTCGAGGAAACTTTCTCCCCTTCGTGCGGCTTCTCCAGCTTCGTCCGTGGCTAGACGACTTCGCACCTTCGACGATTCTTCCTTCCAGCAGGATCGGAAGTCACGATATTCCGATCGGGATCAACAACGGGAGCTCGTCACTCCTTCGGCTCCTTCGTGGCGGTTCGGCTTTGCTCCTTCGACGGATTTCCCTTCCCTGCCGGATCGGAACCAGGACATTTTGATCGGAAGCGGCCACGGGAGCTCGCCGCAGTGAAGGTGACTCTCTCCCTCTCATTCGCTCGTTCGGCCAAATCCCGTAAATCTTCCCAAACAAAAAAAATTAAATTATAATTTGTTTAATTAATTCTAATTCATTAATTAATTATTATTTTTAATTAATTATTATGATTAATTATATTTAATTTCAATTAAAATTATTATAATTAATCAAATTAATTATAATTAATTTTAATTAAATTAAGGTTAATTAATTATAATTTATAAGATTAATTATTATTAATTAATTATAATCTATTTAAATTAATTAGTTTTAATTAGTTATAATTAATTAAAGATTAATTATAATTAATAATTTTAATTAATTTTAATTAATTATATTAATTAATTATAGTTAATTATAAATAATTAATTAAAATGATTTGTTAATTAATTTTGATTAATTAATTAATATTATAATTAAAAAAAAAAGAAGAAGAAAGAGATGCTTGCCCCTCTTGCCTCGATCCTCGAGCCAACACTGCCTCCGCCGACAGTCGCCAACGACTCCCCGCCGGGTCTTCAAGGTATAAAATTTCTAACTTAAACCCCGTCTTCGACGTTGCAGCGGACCGGTGAACCACCTATACGCGCTCTTGTAGCACGGTAGGAGGGAGCCCGGTGCGAAGCATACGACGAGGCGGGTAAGCCCTATACACGCTCTTGTAGCGTGGTGGGGACGGTCCTCTGCCTCGACCTCGACACCGACACCGCCGACACTGCTACGAAAGGTATGATGTTCCAAAATCCCATTCTCGACTTTTGCAGCGGACCGGAGAACCACCTATACGCGCTCTTGTAGCACGGTAGGAGGGAGCCCGGTGCGATGCATACGACGAGGTGGGAGAGCCCTATACACGCTCTTGTAGCGTGGTGGGGAGTCACTGCTGTTCTGGTACGTCACTGCTGTTCTGGTACGGGTACTGCTGAAGGCCCCATACACGCTCTTGTAGCGTGGTGGGATGAAAATTTGTACGGCCGCGGTGTCTACGAACACCTACCATACACGCTCTTGTAGCGTGGTGGGAAGGCCCAGCTCCCCAATTTTCCCCCAAACAGGGGATATGCCGGGGTGCTGCCGAAATTTTCACTGAAATATACGAAGACTTGAACAATAAGAAGACCTTCTTGGGCAACGATATAAAGACTTGTACTCGAACAAAAATACACAGATCTTGAACAAACACTTGAACTCGCACTCAAGACCCGAGTTGAGCGTTGATGGTTTGAACAATTTGAACTCAAGCAAATACAAGATTTGGACTGTAGGGGACACTTGAACCTGATGAATTCATATCTATATGGATTTGAACTTGAACAATTACTTACACTTCGAACTTCTAAGAAATCAACTAAGTTCATGCTACAAGGAATAAACTCAAGGTGGTAAGAAGATCTGAGCAAAATATCAAAGACTCAACTTGAATCCAAACAAGACAAGTGCAAGAGGATTGAACAACAAGAACCTTAAAGAATTCAACTCATATGTCATAATTTTGGGTTTCTGAATTGAGGACCACAAGAGACTTGAATCTCTAAAGGCTTCAGGAGAACTGAACTTCTACTCAAACTCAATCTACAATTCGAACACACACGTTGGTTTGAACTTGAACTAAGTTCAAATATGGGTTTAGATACTGGATCTAAACAAAGTGTGGAATGATATGGACTATTGAATTTTCAGCAAATAATCAAGCTTCAGCCACTATCAAACATATATGAGTAGGTGTAATGAACTCCTACAACAATCCCTACATATGCCTGTTGATTGAGATGGCAATACTGGAGAACAGCAATCAAAGATCTATCCTCTACAAACAAATACAATCTACCCACCTGAGATTGGTGACAGGTGGGCATGATGTAGGCAATAATGGGTCTCCTACGAACAGTTTCAGGAGCTCATAGTGGCTACAATGGGTTCCCGTAAATATGTACAAGCCGCTTGTGGATAACAACAGTGTGTATATCGTAGGTACAACGAACCACTGTGGGCACAAGTATTGATATCACCTACGACATTGGTGGTCAAGATCTTCAAGCACGCCGGGTACAAGGGCGACTCTATGTACGAAAAGGACACCCCCTGGCAGAAAGGGAGAAATATTTGAACAAATTAGAACCAAACTTCCTGGTGTTCCAAAGTCTCTTCTTAGTTTTATATTTAAGAAGAAAACAGCTCTTGTACCCACAAATAACTGGAAATAACAAGTCTGCTACACTTAAGATCCTAAAAAGAGTTCTCCCCAGATCAGCAGCCTTTGACTCCAGAATCCAGAAAATCTTTCCCCGGTGAATGAGAAAGGGGGAGTCTATATCAAGATGCACGCCACCGGATCTGCAACACTAATACAAGCAGACAAAAGGCGTCTACAATCTACGATCCAACGCCACCGGATCTGCAACACTTATGAAAGCAGACAGAAGGCGTGTATAAGCTTTTCAAGGAAATGCTGTGCATTCAAATGACAAATACATGCACAACTACAAATATTTCAAAATACCCCTACACGTACACTAGAGAATGTATATACACATAGATACACTAAAGGGATATATATAAAAATCACCCGCATGGGCCCCGGCGAGCGTGTTATTGGTACACACGTGACGCCTAGGGATGCTGCGCGGGTCGATAAGTGAATTCTAGTTTGAACCCGATCCTTCTATACGGATCAATAGAAGTCGACAGGGTTTTCGAACTTTAAAATAAATACACGGTTGTGGAAACCAGTGTATTTGTTTCAACACATTCGTATTAGGCATGCTAAGCCTACAATCAAAAGAATTCACTGAACAAAGGCATGAAGCCTAAAGAACCCGATCCTTCTATACGGATCAATAGGAGTCGACAGGGTTCGAACTATCAAATAGATACACGGTTGTAGTGACCGGTGTATTTGTTTAAATACATTCTTTTTAGGCCTTCAATGCCTAAAATCAAGAAAATTCATAAACAAAGGCACAAAGCCTACGAGAAACCCGATCCCCCATCGATAAGTTGATAGGGTCGACAGGGTTCAATCAAATGGAAATGACCCCAAACACCCCGATGATGGCCGCGTTGATTGCTTATCTCAACCGGAGGGGTTCTCAAATATTTTCAAATGCCATCCCAAATGTCCAAATACCAAAGATCCACCCAAATATTCTAAAAATCCAGAATCAATCCCAAATTTCAAAATATTTAAAAATGAAATATATCCATCAATGCTTAAAGCAAAATTCATCCACCTTCCGCAACAGTCTGCCGGGGTGGACAAATTCAAATAAACTCTAGCTCACAAAGAGCGAAATGCCTAGTCGAAAATATCACTAGGATCCATTCTCAAACAGTCTCCTGCCAGTAAGGACGTGGTACGCGTCCTCTAACCGGCAGTTTCGCCGCCAAATGGCACTGCAGGTAAACGGTTATGACCCGGGGCCCTCTGAACCGAGTGGTTTTGCCGCTAAATGGCACCACGATATACCGGTTATGGCTAGAGCCAATACGCTCCTTATTGGCATCAAATCCTTGAGATATGAATCAATAGGATATGATTGATAGGGCATAAAGCCCTCTGTTAGCTAAGGTGGATTCAAATTTGTCCCCTTAGACAAACATTCAACCCCGGTCTACAAGGTCCCCTTGGACGAAGCAACTTATGGCTGCTGACAAGGATCCTTCTGTCAGGTTGGGTCGACTACCTCCTCTGACTAAGTAGACCAGGAACCACGATGGCCCGGGACGACGGAACCATGGGATCTTGATCGGGCCCATCATCCATTCCCCCACCATCCGCTTTAAGTGCTAGATGGTGCAATTTCTATTTTAAATATCAAACCTTTCAAATTTCCAAACTTTCAACCCAACTTCTCAAATCCAAACCCAATTTTCAAATCCAAATTCTACCAATATCCAATCCAGTTCTCCAAATTCCAAACCTATTGCTGCTACTATATGCCAGATAACACGTATCTCTACGTATCTGATCGATGACTAGCCTTAATCGAAAGTTCTCTCTTGTGATCGGGAGGGGTAATTAACTATAGGGGCTTGCGCCTATAGGAAACCAGAACTCAGATCATAAAGTCCTCGCAAAATGAGGGCGAAATCTCTGGGTAGTGTCTTATCTACAAACCCATCTGCCTTCCAAAATTTACCTCGGAACTTAGTTCGTTAAAACTCCCTCGCCGAATAAGAAGAGCGAGCGGAGGCCGAGGCCGAATTTTCGGAGCCCACAGATTTCTGGCGACTCCGCTGGGGAATGGTTTCTCTTTCCATCTCTGGCTAGTCACTTAAAAGGCTATAGTAGCAAGCAAATCAAATTTTAAATTTCCTGAAAATGAATCTTTTAAATAAGATCAATGGAAATTTGTCTAGCAGGGTTTTGAATTCCATGCTAACTCTCCTGCTTCAATTATTTGTTCTGCGTGGGGTGATGTATCAATTCTGATCACTAACCCCTGCCTTTCATTTTTACAGAATGGAAATGCAGGACACACCGATGACCGTCCAACTGGGACGAGGAGCCAGGATTCAACTGGCTAATGCTATAATTGAAACTGGAAATGCCGGAGCCACCATCCACTTTGGTGGGCTCGAATTCTCAACAGCTACTGCAAGGGCTGCAGCCATCCCTGTGTACGGCGTAAACTCTGAAGAACTTTCTGGAAGATCCTACTCTGAAAGGACTGCTGCCAGAGGTGCTGCCCAAGGAAGAACTTCTGTGTTTGAAAGACTGTCCCAGTCTGAGACCCTTACTGCAAAAAGGGTTGTCGCTGGAAGAAAAATCTCTGTGGTGACTGCAAACACCACCGCCCTGCCCAGAGAGCCTGATGCACCTGGGAGGTATGATAATGAAACTTCTTCATCTGGAGGAAGGCTTACTAGAAGGCAAAGGAGGAAGAGAAATGCAGAGCTGCGAGCTCAGCAGTTACCTGTACCAGTCCATCCCTCCAATCTGCCAGCACCAGAATCAAAGATCAATATCCCCACTCAGAATAAGTTCGCCAATCTAAAGTGGATAAAAAGAAATAGCTCTTCTGGTGAGCTCAAGAAATCTTTTTGGGAGCGTCAGCTTGAAGTTCCAGCCCCTCAGAAGATAAGAGAGCCCGAACGCCTGTCTGCCCGGGTGCACCGAGTTTTGAAGACAGTCAAGGAGAAGGACTTAATGAAAAAGAAGTTCCAGAGGCCACTGATTGTTGAGGCCCGAAGAACTCCTCCAAGAGAGAGGCTATCGTCTGTTGTGATAGCCAAACAAAGAAATTACCAACGCCAAGTTCCGCGGGAAGCACATCGGGGCGTAACACTTGGACCACATGTCCAAGAATCCGTCGCCGAAAGGGCCCAGCGGAACGGCAAACAAGTTTGGAGGCCGAAGCCTCGAAAGAAAAAGATTTTTGAAGAAAAAGATAGACCAGGCGTGACATCCGGAGCTGTCTCTCGGAGATCCGCCCCTGCCAACAAAACTCATCAGAAATGGGTCCAAAAGAAGGCCCATAATGACGACAATTATAATGACAGTCAACATCCTGGAGAGTCTTCCAGGAGATCCCGTCATTCTCCAACTTCAGCCAAAGAGGAAGTTCATTTCGATCGTAGTCCGCAAATTGAAGAAGTGATCCTTCCAAGCCGAGAACCTGAAATTCAGTGGCGTCGTCGCTCAGAAATTCAGGTACAAGAAGAAGAAAAAGAATATAACGATGATGACACTATGGAGATCGAGGTGGTTCGTATGGTCAGCCACGTCGATGTTGAAGAAGAAGATGATGATGGTGATGAAGAAGACCAGCAATCACAGCCGCGCGTACGTGTTTATCAACGTCGCCACAGGGCTAGACCCATTGCCAGCTAAAGTGCTCGCTCCTCAGAAGAAGGCGATGAGGAAGAAGAAGAGGTCGGAGAAAATCCCTTCGGAGGTGAAGACATCACACTCGCTGAAATGAGAAATCAGATGAGGCGACAGATGCGAAGGAAAGACAGAGAAATCTCTCAGTTAAATGATAAAATGACTGAGATGATGACTCAGATGACGGCTATGATGGAAATGATGCAGAAGACCACTTCTGTGGGTCCTGTACCGGCTCAACCCATCAACCAAGCTGTAAATCCTCAAAATCTCCAAGCGCCTCAAGCCTCAGGAGTGAAAGGTGTACTTGAAGGTGGCAAAGAAACTAATGATCCAACCCGCCAGCGTACTCCACAAAATGTGGCGAGTGCCTCTGAGCCTGTAACTGCAACACAGCTTGATGGCTTAATTAGCGAAAAGATTAAGGCCATTATAGCGGCTGAACAGGCAAAGAAGCTGGTAGGCAAAGGTCGCCCGTACCCAGCAGAGTACGATCAGGTGCCATATCCAAAGGGATATTCTGTACCGAAGTTCAATATCTTCGATGGCAATAAAAATCCCAGACAACACCTGGCGCAGTTCAAAGCAACCTGTGGAAATACAGGAGGCAATGATGCTCTGTTATTCAGGCAATTCGTGAGCAGCTTGAGTGGAACTGCTTTCGAATGGTACGCCGAACTGCCAAATGATTCATTAAAGACGTTTGCGGAGCTGGAAGCCTTATTCGTGAAAAGGTTTGCCAGTGCAACAGAGAAGACTACTATCGCTGATCTTGCTCTAGATAAGAGGAGAAAGAAAGAGTCAGTGACGAAAATATATAACACGCTGGCGCAATCTCAGCATGAAGTGCGAGCAGCAGCTGGAAGAAGAACATGCAGTTCAATTGTTGATGGGAAACATTGATGACAAAATGCAACCCTTCTTATGCATGGCTTCAATTACTACTTTCCAAGATCTGTTGGATAGGGTGGCAAAATTTGAAAAGTTGAACTTATCAAAATCTGAAAGCCTCCCTGACAGACCCAAAAAGGCTAAGGTGCCTGATGCTAAAAGAAATGATGTTTACTTCGCATTCCCTCCTAGACCTGATAAAGGTAAAAAGGTAGTATATAATGTGGATAAAGGAAAGCAGCCGATGCAATATGAAGAAAAATCAAAGCAGGCTTACAATCCAAATCCTCAACCAAAACTGGTTCTTGGAGGAAATGACAAGCCTCGAGCCTTTCCTGGTGGAGGAGAGCGCCAGAGGCAAATCACAGGAACTGGTGATAGAACGTTCCCCTCCCTCAAGGAGAAAATGAATAAAGAATATTCGTTCAAGAGGGAAAGTGTTGCCAAATTGTTCCGACAAGCACTCAAGAATGGTCTGGAGTTGCCAGAATGCAAAAGACCTGAAGAGTCCAAACACAGTGGCGACCCCAAACTACTGCCCATATCATCGGGTAGTTAGCCATCCAATTGAAGATTGTTATGTCTTCAAAGATTGGTTAGAAAAGATGTACAAGAGGGGAGAACTTACATTATCAGATAATGTGTTGGTTCGTCCCAGAAAAGAATCCACCCGGGTAGTCACGTCCTCTTCCGTACTCCCGCTTAAAGAAAAAAATAAAAAATCTATCCAAGAGGAACAATGGGAGACTGTGATCTCCAAGAAGACATCAAAAATGCTGAAACAGTTAGAAGGAGTTCCTGGTGTCAAGTGGAAGTCCCCTACTGAGCCAGTACTGAATTTAAAATGGTTGCCTATGTCACAAGCATCCACTTCTAAACAGCAACCTGGCCAAGCTAGCTCATCCAAATCTGATAAAGCAAAGCCAAAGTCTTCTAGGAAGAAAGCCAAGTTGAAGAAGCCTGTGGTAAAGAAGACTGCAACTCAAAAGGCTATTGATAGTTTGGGTGAATATTACCAGACTGTCAGGAGGCCTATTAAGCTCGGTGATTTTATGAAAGAGCTTAAAATAGATGAAAAGGAGGAAGAAGCTGATGATGAATCTCTTCCTACGGAGATATGTCGAGTCATCTCAACGACTTTAAAAATATCAGAAAGGGAGAAATACGCTAAAGAAGCGGCCCCTGAATTTTGTCTGATGGTGTCATCAATGGAATTCAGTTCAGAAGATCTATGTTTTCCAGATGATGAAGATTCAAACTCAAGTATAGAATCACAAATGAAACAAGTAAA
Source organism: Dendrobium officinale (assembly GCA_019514585.1). Lineage (NCBI taxonomy): Eukaryota > Viridiplantae > Streptophyta > Magnoliopsida > Asparagales > Orchidaceae > Dendrobium > Dendrobium officinale. The sequence goes on from CM033683.1 coordinate 30,973,105, forward strand.
GTTGGGAGATGATTCTGAGTCTACAGGTGAATCCCCAGACACAACAATGGCTGACTCTGAAGAGAATGCTTCATCAAACAAGTCTGAATCAGATGAGGTGGCCAAGGTGCAGTTGAGAAGTGGCAAGATATTGCCGCCTCCACCAAAGAAGGGGATTCCTAACAAAGATAAAGGAAAAGAGATAATTGTCAATGAAGATATTATCCTAAATGACTCCAAGAAGAAAGAGACTTCATCTAAGGGGATAGATTACAATATCTTATCCCACTTGAGGAAGATCCCAGCACAACTCAGCATATATGATGCCCTCTTGATGTCTAAAGACCTTCGAGAAACTTTGATCCAAGCTCTCAAGGACCCCGAAAGATATGAGGCATATTTTGCTGAGCGCAACTTGACGGAAGTCTTGCAAGCTCGAAATGAGCCCCTCATCACCTTTGCTGAGGATGATATGCTGCTTGGAACAGCAGACCACAACCGCCCTCTGTATGTTACGGCAGAGAGCGACGGTATGATGATCAGTCGAATTTTGATTGATCCCGGATCTTCTGTAAATCTTATGAGCCTTAAGGCACTAAGATCCCTCTGCCTCGATGTGGAACATCTTGGCCAAGATAAACTGATGGTGCATGGCTTCAACGAGAAAGGGCAGAAAACTCTTGGTTCGTTTATGCTTCTCTTGTATTTGGGGAACTCCATACGGAAGCCAAATTCCATGTAATTGATGCGGACACTTCGTTCAAGGCATTATTGGGTCGCCCCTGGCTGCATGAATACGGCGTTATCCCTTCAACATTACACCAGTGCATGAAATATCTCAGAGAAGGAGAAGAATTCAGGATCTCTGGCGATATTCAGCCCTTTGCAGTACATGAAGTAACAGTTTATGAAGATGCTAAGTACTTCATGCCAAAGAAGCAAAAGTCGTCAAGTTCTCTTGAGGCTAGGGCATCAAATTCTAAGGCTGCAAAGAAACCCAAGCAAGAAGACGAGAAGAAGCGTGTAGGAAGAAAGAAAGCGACGCCAACTCTTCCTAAATCACCAACTCTTCCTAAAGAAAAGAAGCATGTACCTCATCTTGGGAGCGACACGGATGAAGATGACGTTACTCCTACCAAATCTCGAAAAATATGCCAGTCTACGGATGAATGGAGTAGGCAGGTTGAATTTTCAAATGATGATTATGACTACGACTCAATCTACATAAACTCAGTGCAGAGTGTGTTCTCCAGAAGAATAGACAGTCTGTTGATTTCAGACAGCGTACTCGTAGTCACACGTGTTCCCTTGCAACATTTCAAGGAAATCATTTTGCGCGAGGTTCATAAAATTGAAGAACTCTCCACTCTTTATCTGCCTCCCCGTAAAAATGGGACTGTGCCAAAGAATGTGTTATATTCCACGGGAGTTCATGAAGAAGAGAATCATGACTGGGATTGCATGCTCATCGACTCCGAGGAATTATTTCCTACGAGGCTACCCAAATTCAATACTAAAAATATTCAAAGAATGCTACAAAAGCAAATCAATATTCCTACTACCAAACGACAGCTCCGTACAAGCTTAGGCCTCTGGTATGGGAGAAGTCCGCGTCCATTACGACGAAAGGATATAGATGCATATAAAGGCATCGGGTTCATCAAACGAAAATTCCTCCGGAAAGAGACTTGCCGGGCAATCACGAGCATGGAAATTGAATCCGAGGATGATGGTGTTGAAGAGACACGCGAAGCTGATGATTATGATGATCAACCCGTAGAAGCTGAGCCTGCACCAGAAGAACTGGAAGATGGTGGACAAGCTGCTACGATGGACGAGCTTAAAGAAGTCAACTTAGGAACTGAGGAGGACCCTCGCCCAACCTTCATTAGCTCTCTTCTACCAGAAGATCAAGTAGAAGAAATAAAAGAACTCCTTTGTGAATTCAGGGATTGCTTTGCCTGGACATATGCTGAGATGCCCGGCTTATCCCCTGATGTAGCGGTTCACAGATTAGCAATCAAGCCTGATGTAACACCCGTCAAGCAAGCTCCAAGGAGAATGAGATTGGAGATTGAAGAACAGGTGATTGCAGAGACGAAGAAGCTTATAGATGCTGGCTTTATTCGTGAGGAAAAGTATGCTGACTGGATTGCCAATATCGTCCCTATAAAGAAGAAGAATGGTCAGATTCGTATCTGCATCGACTTCAGAGACCTCAATAAGGCGTGCCCAAAAGATGACTTTCCACTTCCAATATCAGAGCTTCTAGTTGACAATACATCCAACTATGATATATTCTCCTTCATGGACGGATCGTCGGGCTACAATCAAATCAAAATGGCGCCTGAAGATGAAAGACATACATCATTCAGAACACCTATAGGCATATTCTGCTACACAGTCATGCCCTTCGGCTTGAAGAATGCTGGTGCCACCTACCAACGGGCGATGACTCGTATATTTGATGATTTGATTCATCAGAAGGTCGAATGCTATGTAGATGATTTGGTCATTAAAAGCATAGGCCGAAAAGACCACCTTCATGACTTGAGGATCGTGTTCGAAAGAATCAGAAAATATGATCTGAAGATGAACCCTCTCAAATGTGCATTTGGGGTATCCTCAGGGAAATTCCTAGGGTACGTTGTTCGACATCGAGGCATCGAAGTCGACCCCAACAAGATCAAGGCGATCGTGGAGATGCCACCTCCAAAGAACCTTCGGCAACTCCGCTCCTTACAAGGACAACTGGCTTTCATTCGGAGATTTATATCAAATCTATCGGGTAGGTGCCAGCCATTTTCAAAGCTAATGAAGAAAGATGTCCGTTTCAAATGGGACGCAGAGTGCCAAGAAGCATTTGACAGCATCAAAAGATATCTGTTGAATCCTCCTATTCTCGCCGTGCCAATCCCGGGGAAGCCTCTTATACTGTATACGGCAGCACTAGAAGAGTCCCTCGGAGCATTATTAGCCCAGCATAATGAAGAAGGCAAGGAGAGTGCACTCTACTACATCAGTCGGAGATTGATAGGAGCAGAAATCCGCTATTCTTCAATCGAGAAGCATTGCTTGGCCCTGATCTTCGCAGTTCAGAAGCTACGCCATTATATGTTGTCTCACAAAATCACCTTGATATCAAAGATCGATCCGTTGAAGTTCTTGATGACAAGACCAGCGTTGACAGGTCGTTTGGCAAGGTGGGCAGTGATTTTGCTACAGTTTGATATCACATACGTGCCACAGAAAGCAGTGAAAGGGCAGGTGTTAGCAGACTTTCTTGCAGCACATCCTATCCCTGCAGATTCACCGCTCAATGATGATCTACCTGACGAGCAGATCATGAACGTTGAAGAAGATGAGATGCTACGAGTATGGGAAATGTACTTTGATGGAGCATCGTCAATCAAGCGTGCTCGGCCTCCAAATCTAGAGAAAGCTCAAGCCGGAATCGGACTCATTTTCGTGGCGCCCGAGGGAGGCATAATGAGATTCTCATTCAGTTTGACTGAGCCTCGGACCAACAATGAAGCTGAATATGAAGCTTTAATAGCTGGGTTGGAGATTGCAATCGATGTTCGAATCCGAAATCTCCAAATCTTTGGCGATTCTCAACTTGTTTGTAAATCAAGTACTTGGAGTTTACAAAATTACCAAGTTTGAGTTGGCCTGTTATCATCGGCGAGTTCTTGAGCTTATGAAGCAAATTCCAGTTGTTAAATTAACTCAAGTTCCACTGGGACAAAATGCCAAAGCTGATTCTCTTGCCAAATTGGCTAAAGAAATGGCGAATATGGACGACGAATGGCCTATAATAATTATGGTGCACAATCGGCGGATCCTAGAGCCAGCATTACTACAATTCCCGCAGGCAGAGGGAATACCAAATTCAAGCCAACAGGATGCAACTCCGGTTGATCCTCAATCTCCCCAACCAGTTGATCTCGAAGATCAACTTGAAGAACATCAAGTTCCTAAGAAAAGACGAAAGGCCAGTCAAACTTCAGAATCATGGTGGCATTGTCTAGATGTCGAGGAAGAAGATGACTGGAGACTGCCTTTCATTGATTACTTTAAAGAAAGTAAATTGCCAACAGACAAATCATTAGCTGCTCAAATCAGAAAGAGAGCGCTACAGTATGCATTTGTCAATAACACATTGTATCGGCGTGCTTTCGATCAAATGTGGCTAAGGTGCCTAGGAACTCGAGAAGCTGATAAAGTGCTAGCAGAAGTTCACGAAGGACTTTGTGGAGCGCACCAATCAGGTCCCAAGATGGCAGTCAAAATCAAAAGAATGGGCTATTATTGGCCGACCATGGTCAGAGATTGTATCAATCATGCTAAGAGGTGCCATGAGTGCCAGATCCACGGTGATGTTATACATCAACCGCCAAATCCACTGCACCCTACGATAGCATCCTGGCCATTTGAATGTTGGGGTACTGATATTATCGGGCCAATAGATCCGCCGTCATCAGCAGGACACCGCTTTATCTTGGCAGCAACCGACTATTTCTCCAAGTGGGCAGAAGCGGCTCCATTTAAAGAAGTTACGTCCGAGCACGTGATCAACTTCTTCACCCATAATGTTGTTTACAGATTCGGTGTGCCACGCCGCATAATCTCAGACAACGGAACTGCTTTCAAGAGTACAAAAATCTATAAGTTCGTTGATCGGCACAAAATTGATTGGCGGTACTCTTCCATTTACTATCCAAGAGCAAATGGCCTGGCAGAAGCCTTCAACAAGACACTGGTGAAATTGTTGAATAAAATCCTTACTAAGAACAAAAGAGAATGGCATACGAAAATGGCAGAAGCGCTATGGGCGTATCGTACAACTTACAAAACGCCGACCAAAGCCACTCCTTATTCTCTGGTATTTGGAGTTGAGGCCGTACTGCCACTAGAAGTTGAACTTCCATCTCTTCGAGTTGCTGTCCAGAATGAGCTGACTCAAGAACAAAATGCTCGTCTAAGAATGGAGGAGCTCGATGCACTCGATGAAATCAGGTTACAAGCTCAGCAGAACCTGGAGATCTATCGAGCAAGAATGACAAAATCCTTTGATCGAATGGTGCGTCCTCGATCATTTCAAGAAGGAGAATTGGTCCTGGTGCAGAGAAGGCCAATAATCCCGCATAAAAAAATCGGTGGCAAATTCGTATCCAACTGGGAAGGACCTTTCGTCATCGAGAAGGTATTTCAAGGAGGAGCTTATCAACTTATCGATCTGAATGGTCAAAGGCCCATGCCACCGATCAATGGTCGTTATCTGAAGAAATACTACGCATAAAATGCTATGTTTAGTGTATTATGCTTTCATGTCTGTTTATTAGCATATACATCTCATATTTTGAAACTCTCTTATGTTATGAGAACACATTTCAAAATTCCTCTGTTAGACTGGGGGCATTTTAAATATTTATACGGGTCGACATCGCGCTGCGTGCCGAGATCCCTGAATAAATATTTAAAATTTCAAGATTCCAATTCTATTCTGCCCTAAAATATCCCTGTGAGACAGGGGGCATTTTAAATATTTATTCGGGTCGACATTGCGCTGCATGCCGAGATCCCCAAATAAATATTTAAAATTATCAATTCAAATATTTCTTTTGTGCTGAAGAATACAAATATTTTCTTTTTCAAAGTATATGCAGGTGACCTCTCAAAAGATCGAGACACCTTCTCCAACAAACCAAGGTTTAAAAGTCAAGAAAGAGACTTTTGAAACTACACACTCCTACAAAATTGAGCCGGAAAAGCTTGAAGTCTTTCAACAGCCTGAAGCTTAAGGTTCGAATGGGTGTAAAAGGTCGGATCCAACACGCCCAAATATGGCCGGATCGCTGGCAGCTCCGTCTACTCAACAAGCCATAAGAAAGGCCATAGTAGCGGAACCCCCACTTCGTCAACCCGTCAGTAGGGACTGAAGAAAGTACGAAGGCCAATTTGACTCGACAAGTCCAAGTGATCGTAGTCTGCAAAGTTCTCCAAAATGATCGGAGAATCAAAGTTCTAAAGAAAGATGAGTCTCGAGCAGCTATTGAATGTTCGTAGGCTCCAAAATCCAAAACCGCGAAGGATGACTCCAAATCTGTCAACTTCAGCAAAATCAGCATTGGGAAGCGCAATTCTCATAGCTCAAGTCTGAAGCGTGAATGGGTGTAAGAGGTCGGATCCAACAAGCCCAAATATGGCCGGATCGCTGGCAGCTCCATCTACTCAACAAGCCATAAGAAAGGCCGCAGTAGAGGACCCCCCCATCTCAGCAACCAGAGGACGAAGAGCTGTCAAATTCCAGCTCCCCCGATCTGATGAACTCAAGTAACTCAGATTAAAGTCTTCTCAAGTGATTAAGGATCAAGATACTACCTACATTCGGTACTATCAACTAAATCTAAAACCTGCAAATCCTTCAACAAATCCGTAAAGCACAAAGCGAGGATCGAAGGAATTTTTCTTCAACAAGTCCGTCAAAGCACAAAGCAAAGGACCGAAGAAAATTATCCCAAAGTTCATGAAAGGCCATAAGCTGAACTAAAAGGATTCTGTCATCAACAAGTCCGCTATGCACAAAGCTCTGGACTGATGGCTTTTCGCCATCGACCTAATACAAACCTAAGGGTTTAGGTCACCGGCATCTACCCCTTCAACAAGCCCGCCAAAGCTAGAAGCAAAGGGCAGAAGGCATACAAAATTTCTGACAAGTCAGCAAAGACAAATAAGACAACCCTTCACCAAGTCCGCAGCACAAAGCACAGGACAGAATGATCAAAATCTCAGGGCTCTAGCTAAAGTTGCAGAATGAGCACCCTAGACGACATCTACAAATGTCCCTAGAGACTGGGGGCATTTTAAATATTTATTTGGGTCGACATCGTTCTGCATGCCGAGATCCCCAAATAAATATTTAAAATTCTAGCAAAATACAGCCAGATGATTGAGCACTCTTGAAGATATGCTATCCACTAGCATCTATCCATAAAGACATGATATCAACCATATGTGGATAAATCTAGAAGAGCAAGTGGAGAAAGAAAGTTAGTGTGACATCCAAATAATTTTTGGAGATCCACTAAAAGAAAATCTTAGTGTGACATCCAAATAAAATTTTGGGAGATCCACTAAAAGAAAATTTTAGTGTGACATCCAAACAAAATTTTGGATATCCACTAAAAGAAAACCCTTGTGTGACATCTAGAATAGATATCTAGAGATCCACAGGGTCAATCAGCATGCAACAAACGTGGCCCGCTCCAGACGCCTACCACATTTGTTGGGGGGCATTTGTTAACCTGCCGTATAAAACAAAAAAAAAATATTAAAATCCACATACCTGTCCGGCGCCGAATTCAGCACGTCGTCGCCCACGACCTCGCACGATCGGATGTCCCTCTACGTCGTGTTAACGACTCTCGCTCTCGCTCTTTCTCTCACCCCGACATCACTCTCTCGATCTCATTCTCTCGCTCTCCGATATTTCTCCCTCCCTCTCGTACGCTCGACTTCGCTCCTTCGACGACACTTCCTGTTGGATCGGAGTTACGACATTCTGATCGGAAGTAGGCGCGGGAGCACGCTCGCAGTGAGGATAACTTTCTCCCTTTGCTTCTTCGGCTCCTTCTTGGTTGTTCGACTCTGCTCCTTTGGCGACATTCCCGTTGGATCGGAAGTTAGAACATTTTGATCGGAAACAAGAGGAGAGCTCGCTTGCTGTCGAGGAAACTTTCTCCCCTTCGTGCGGCTTCTCCAGCTTCGTCCGTGGCTAGACGACTTCGCACCTTCGACGATTCTTCCTTCCAGCAGGATCGGAAGTCACGATATTCCGATCGGGATCAACAACGGGAGCTCGTCACTCCTTCGGCTCCTTCGTGGCGGTTCGGCTTTGCTCCTTCGACGGATTTCCCTTCCCTGCCGGATTGGAACCAGGACATTTTGATCGGAAGCGGCCACGGGAGCTCGCCGCAGTGAAGGTGACTCTCTCCCTCTCATTCGCTCGTTCGGCCAAATCCCGTAAATCTTCCCAAACAAAAAAAATTAAATTATAATTTGTTTAATTAATTCTAATTCATTAATTAATTATTATTTTTAATTAATTATTATGATTAATTATATTTAATTTCAATTAAAATTATTATAATTAATCAAAATTAATTATAATTAATTTTAATTAAATTAAGGTTAATTAATTATAATTTATAAGATTAATTATTATTAATTAATTATAATCTATTTTAAATTAATTAGTTTTAATTAGTTATAATTAATTAAAGATTAATTATAATTAATAATTTTAATTAATTTTAATTAATTATATTAATTAATTATAGTTAATTATAAATAATTAATTAAAATGATTTGTTAATTAATTTTGATTAATTAATTAATATTATAATTAAAAAAAAAGAAGAAGAAAGAGATGCTTGCCCCTCTTGCCTCGATCCTCGAGCCAACACTGCCTCCGCCGACAGTCGCCAACGACTCCCCGCCGGGTCTTCAAGGTATAAAATTTCTAACTTAAACCCCGTCTTCGACGTTGCAGCGGACCGGTGAACCACCTATACGCGCTCTTGTAGCACGGTAGGAGGGAGCCCGGTGCGAAGCATACGACGAGGCGGGTAAGCCCTATACACGCTCTTGTAGCGTGGTGGGGACGGTCCTCTGCCTCGACCTCGACACCGACACCGCCGACACTGCTACGAAAGGTATGATGTTCCAAAATCCCATTCTCGACGTTTGCAGCGGACCGGAGAACCACCTATACGCGCTCTTGTAGCACGGTAGGAGGGAGCCCGGTGCGATGCATACGACGAGGTGGGAGAGCCCTATACACGCTCTTGTAGCGTGGTGGGGAGTCACTGCTGTTCTGGTACGTCACTGCTGTTCTGGTACGGGTACTGCTGAAGGCCCCATACACGCTCTTGTAGCGTGGTGGGATGAAAATTTGTACGGCCGCGGTGTCTACGAACACCTACCATACACGCTCTTGTAGCGTGGTGGGAAGGCCCAGCTCCCCAATTTTCCCCCAAATGGGGGATATGCCGGGGTGCTGCCGAAATTTTCACTGAAATATACGAAGACTTGAACAATAAAAAGACCTTCTTGGGCAACGATATAAAGACTTGTACTCGAACAAAAATACACAGATCTTGAACAAACACTTGAACTCGCACTCAAGACCCGAGTTGAGCGTTGATGGTTTGAACAATTTGAACTCAAGCAAATACAAGATTTGGACTGTAGGGGACACTTGAACCTGATGAATTCATATCTATATGGATTTGAACTTGAACAATTACTTACACTTCGAACTTCTAAGAAATCAACTAAGTTCATGCTACAAGGAATAAACTCAAGGTGGTAAGAAGATTTGAGCAAAATATCAAAGACTCAACTTGAATCCAAACAAGACAAGTGCAAGAGGATTGAACAACAAGAACCTTAAAGAATTCAACTCATATGTCATAATTTTGGGTTTCTGAATTGAGGACCACAAGAGACTTGAATCTCTAAAGGCTTCAGGAGAACTGAACTTCTACTCAAACTCAATCTACAATTCGAACACACACGTTGGTTTGAACTTGAACTAAGTTCAAATATGGGTTTAGATACTGGATCTAAACAAAGTGTGGAATGATATGGACTATTGAATTTTCAGCAAATAATCAAGCTTCAGCCACTATCAAACATATATGAGTAGGTGTAATGAACTCCTACAACAATCCCTACATATGCCTGTTGATTGAGATGGCAATACTGGAGAACAGCAATCAAAGATCTATCCTCTACAAACAAATACAATCTACCCACCTGAGATTGGTGACAGGTGGGCATGATGTAGGCAACAATGGGTCTCCTACGAACAGTTTCAGGAGCTCATAGTGGCTACAATGGGTTCCCGTAAATATGTACAAGCCGCTTGTGGATAACAACAGTGTGTATATCGTAGGTACAACGAACCACTGTGGGCACAAGTATTGATATCACCTACGACATTGGTGGTCAAGATCTTCAAGCACGCCGGGTACAAGGGCGACTCTATGTACGAAAAGGACACCCCCTGGCAGAAAGGGGGAAATATTTGAACAAATTAGAACCAAACTTCCTGGTGTTCCAAAGCCTTTTCTTAGTTTTATATTTAAGAAGAAAACAGCTCTTGTACCCACAAATAACTGGAAATAACAAGTCTGCTACACTTAAGATCCTAAAAAGAGTTCTCCCCAGATCAGCAGTCATTGACTCCAGAATCCAGAAAATCTTTCCCCGGTGAATGAGAAAGGGGGAGTCTATATCAAGATGCACGCCCCCGGATCTGCAACACTAATACAAGCAGACAGAAGGCGTCTACAATCTACGATCCAACGCCACCGGATCTGCAACACTTATGAAAGCAGACAGAAGGCGTGTATAAGCTTTTCAAGGAAATGCTGTGCATTCAAATGACAAATACATGCACAACTACAAATATTTCAAAATACCCCTACACGTGCACTAGAGAATGTATACACATAGATACACTAAAGGGGATATATAAAAATCACCCGCATGGGCCCCGGCGAGCGTGTTATTGGTACACACGTGACGCCTAGGGATGCTGCGCGGGTCGATAAGTGAATTCTAGTTTGAACCCGATCCTTCTATACGGATCAATAGAAGTCGACAGGGTTCGAACCTTTAAACAAATACACGGTTGTGGAAACCAGTGTATTTGTTTCAACACATTCGTATTAGGCATGCTAAGCCTACAATCAAAAGAATTCACTGAACAAAGGCATGAAGCCTAAAGAACCCGATCCTTCTATACGGATCAATAGGAGTCGACAGGGTTCGAACTATCAAATAGATACACGGTTGTAGTGACCGGTGTATTTGTTTAAATACATTCTTTTTAGGCCTTCAATGCCTAAAATCAAGAAAATTCATAAACAAAGGCACAAAGCCTACGAGAAACCCGATCCCCCATCGATAAGTTGATAGGGTCGACAGGGTTCAATCAAATGGAAATGACCCCAAACACCCCGATGATGGCCGCGTTGATTGCTTATCTCAACCGGAGGGGTTCTCAAATATTTTCAAATGCCATCCCAAATGTCCAAATACCAAAGATCCACCCAAATATTCTAAAAATCCAGAATCAATCCCAAATTTCAAAATATTTAAAAATGAAATATATCCATCAATGCTTAAAGCAAAATCCATCCACCTTCCGCAACAGTCTGCCGGGGTAGATAAATTCAAATAAACTCTAGCTCACAAAAAGCGAAATGCCTAGTCGAAAATATCACTAGGATCCATTCTCAAACAGTCTCCTGCCAGTAAAGACGTGGTACGCGTCCTCTAACCGGCAGTTTCGCCGCCAAATGGCACTGCAGGTAAACGGTTATGACCCGGGGCCCTCTGAACCGAGTGGTTTTGCCGCTAAATGGCACCACGATATACCGGTTATGGCTAGAGCCAATACGCTCCTTATTGGCATCAAATCCTTGAGATATGAATCAATAGGATATGATTGATAGGGCATAAAGCCCTCTGTTAGCTAAGGTGGATTCAAATTTGTCCCCTTAGACAAACATTCAACCCCGGTCTACAAGGTCCCCTTGGACGAAGCAACCCATGGCTGCTGACAAGGATCCTTCTGTCAGGTTGGGTCGACTACCTCCTCTGACTAAGTAGACCAGGAACCACGATGGCCCGGGACGACGGAACCATGGGATCTTGATCGGGCCCATCATCCATTCCCCCACCATCCGCTTTAAGTGCTAGATGGTGCAATTTCTATTTTAAATATCAAACCTTTCAAATTTCCAAACTTTCAACCCAACTTCTCAAATCCAAACCCAATTTTCAAATCCAAATTCTACCAATATCCAATCCAGTTCTCCAAATTCCAAACCTATTGCTGCTACTATATGCCAGATAACACGTATCTCTACGTATCTGATCGATGACTAGCCTTAATCGAAAGTTCTCTCTTGTGATCGGGAGGGGTAATTAACTATAGGGGCTTGCGCCTATAGGAAACCAGAACTCAGATCATAAAGTCCTCGCAAAATGAGCGCGAAATCTCTGGGTAGTGTCTTATCTACAAACCCATCTGCCTTCCAAAATTTACCTCGGAACTTAGTTCGTTAAAACTCCCTCGCCGAATAAGAAGAGCGAGCGGAGGCCGAGGCCGAATTTTCGGAGCCTACAGCTATTTACTTTTATTTCTTCTTTTATCCTTAATGGGCCTTTATTATTTAGTAACTGCATGGATTGGAAAGTGACTATTAGAATATTTTCCAGGCAAATTTCTGTAACATGAGCCATCGTGTAACTCAACAGAAAAAATTTTCATTTCAATTTGTTGAAGACTCTAAGAATATGCATAGGACTGTCAATATTTGTTAATTTACACTTTTATTGAGTTAGAACTTTATGTGGACATAATCAGATCTTTAAGATCTTATACATATTTATTTGTTAGTTATTTCTGTAAAATTTGGAATATGATTGAGCTTTTATGGAGTTTAACCAACTTTATGTAATATTCTCATGCTTTAAATATATAGCGGGGGATTTACATGCATACCATTTTAATCCTTGTCTAGTACATATTTAACTCCCGATACTTAAGTATTACACAACTATCACCCAAACACTATTTTGACAACAAAAATACCACTCCGTCAACAACATCGCTCACTCCGTCTCTTTTATTCGGCAATCCCTAACCACCTTATGGAACCTCCTCACTGCTTCTTCTCATGGAACCCTCCGGATCTTCTCTTGCGAGATACAGATCTTCCTCGCTATCCTTCTCTTGCGAGCTGCAGATCTTCCTCGTTGCTCTTCTCGCGGTATCGTCTGGATCCGCTCTTCTCGCGAGCTGTAGATACTCTTCTATCTTCCATTTTCTTCGGTTAATAAATTGGCAAAATTTGTTGAATCTAAGTTATAGAATGAGTTCTAAGTTACAGAATTTGTTGATTGTAATTGTTTTGTAACATAATGGTTCTAAGATCTAATTGTTTTGATACAGAAGAATTCTAAGTTCTAACTGTTTTAATACAGAATGATTGCAAGTTCTAAGTTCTTACCTTTTTTGGTCGATTCTAAGTTTAAAGAATGATCTTTGTATGTAGTCATATTAGCTGTCACAGAAAATGGTGATCCCAAATGCTTTTGTATTGTAATGCTTTTGAATGGTCTCAACATATATACATATTGAATTATGTCACACGTTTGTCATTTTTTCCTCACCTTCAAGCTGAAATAAGATGACAAATCAAACACCAAATCATTAAAAGAATAACAAACAATCTTAATTTTATAAACCGTCCAAATAATGATATGAAATGTATGGCTGTTTAATAGAAAATAGGTTATAAACCAACGAGAATGAGAAGCATTGCTGATTAATTGGTCAAATATATGGAACAATAAATATTCTTGCAATCAAACAGCCCTTTATTCCTATGATAAATCGGGCTTCAACACACCTACACTGATATTGTATGCAGGAGAGCACCTCGTCTCGCAGCCAAATTCCCGTCCTTAGTAACTGGCCTCATCCTGCGATCATAACCTACATTCAAATGGACTGCACTAGCCGACTACTTGCTTTGCTGCTCCTGTTCAAGCTTTTCAATATTTTGCGAGGCTTTCTATCACAAGCCCGAATGAAGGTGTTTAATTCCTCAAAGTATTTCTTATGCTTGCTGACCCTGCCTATTACAGAAACTCACAGAGAAGAATAATAAGGGAAGAAAAAGGAGCAGAGAGCTCACCCGAGAAATGTAGAAATGGAGCTCGCTTGGAAAGAGCCGCTACAGAGAGATACGCACGGGAAAAAACTTATTCTCGCACGAAAAGCTCACATGGGAAGAATGAAAGAGACAGAGTGAGTGATGTTGTTGATGGAGTGGTATTTGTGTTTAAAAATAGTGTCTCGGTGGTAGTAGTGTAATATTTAAGTAGTGAGTGTTAAATATGTAATATACAAGAAATAAAGTGGTATGTATGTAAATCCACCTATTATTAAATATTAAAATTCTTATTACTCTAATAAAAAAATAAAATATTTTCTCCAATTATCAAAATAGTTAGGCTACCACATTCTTAATGAACGACATGGTTATGACACAAAATCAACAGCATTGAATGCTTAGTTTTTTCTCTAAAAATTTTTTTTTTCTCTTCTCCTTTGTAAATCGCAGGAAAAATTTTAAACTAAGGTTAAATACAAATTTAATTATAAAAAATCAGAGGAAAAAATATAAATTAGAAAAAAAATAGATTAAAATTTCATTTGTGACAGCTTTCTAAAATAACTTTCTTACACAAAATTTTCAAGTTCAAAAAATTTTTATATAAATACATTGCTTTAGAAAAGAGTAAGAAAATCGTTTGAGAAGATTTTCTAAAGCAGTTTTCTATTAAAAAAAAATTTAGTATGAATTGCCTTCTGAAATGCCACAACATCGTCTATACAGCCACATAACATTGAACTCTTCAATCATTTTCCTTGATAAAGCATCCTAGCGCCACCCATGCAGCACTACAGCGCTTGGTCAAACCGTTGATTTGGTAGATGAAGCACTGTGGTGTTTGTTGACAAAACATCACATTTCCAACACAATTTCTTTAATACATAACTATATACAACAAGCTCAAAAAAGTTTCAAATGAGCAAATACAATAATGTGTATTATTATAAGCTTGTATTAAAGGGAGTGTTCACTTAAAAGGCAAAAACACCTATGGTACATCTAGATCATACACACCTACTTGGCTAACATAGGACTTTATTATAAATTTTATTAAAGCATACCTAGTGGCACTTGCTTTAATTGCAGATTGACATCTAATTGTAAACTTTTTTATTTTACAATCATTTGCAACAATTCCTTAAAATTTAAATTAGTAAGCATTTATATTATTGCGTGATATTTAACATTACATCTTCACATTTATCAAAATACCACCAAAATCAATATGCCTAGATCAGTTGAAGAACTTAACTAGAAGACTAGAGGAGATGGCCTTATAAAATGAGGAATGATTTGTTAAGATGGAAGAAATGATCACTAACCTAGCCACATAGGTCCATGCTAATAGCCATATAGAGGTCAAAATCCAACTGCAACCTCTATTGCAAAATTTGAGCACTTAGATGAGGAGATTATAGAAGAACCTAAACATCACTATCCACATAGGAAAGATAATTATAGAAACCACTTTGGGAATGATAAACTTATATTTCATGATCAAAACCTATCAAAAAGGTGAGGGTTGATGCTCCAACCTATGATGGACTTCATGGTCCAAATAAATTCTTAAATTGGTTGACTCAAATGGACTAATTCTTCAACTGTTGTCAAATGGATGATTATCAACAAACTACTTTTGCTAGAATGAAGTTAGTTGGCCATGCCAAGATCTATTGACAAAACTTCTTAACCAAAAATGAAAGATTAAGTAGAATGATTTTGACTTGGTTAGAAATGAATGAGAAGCTTAAGGCAAAATATTGCCTTAGGAACCATGAGAAGAAATAGCATGAGCAGTTAACAACTTAATTATGTCAATTTAAGCCCGGTTTTTATATCCAAGGGCTTAGTCATGTTAATAGAACTTCTGTATTAATTAGATAATCCTCATTAGATCTAATTTTATAGAATTAGAGTTTTAACTATATTAATCCAATGGTTAATCAATACCACTTATCCCCAATTTCAGTAAACAACAACATCAAGTTTTTGTCCCACTACGTGGAGTCAGCTACATGAATCCTTTTTCACCAACAAGAATTTTAACAAATAAAAAAAAAAACAATCATAAAGTTTATTATTATTTTATTTTTTTCAAGGGAATGAAATCAAGAAGCAAAGCCAGCATTTAACACTGAGTAAACCTTGATTTGCTTAACATCATATACCTTGCCTTAAAAATATAATATGCCTTATTTTGATGAATAAATTAGCTACCATAAACTCCCTGGTAAAAATAGAACACAACAGGGGAAAAAGGATTCCAGCTGCTTCAGAAATAGGGAAGACTATTGCGAGTGTGATTATGAGGTGCTCCAGCAAGTCCAAGACCATGTCACTGAACTCCTCTATCATTGGTTTGGCTGTCAAGTATTGTTTTCAAGTTTCCTTTAACCCATACCACTAGAGTATAATAATTACTATGAAATTATACAAACAATTCACTTGATTGCTGTCAAAGCTACACTCTTCTTAAACAACTCACAATTTATAGACAAAAACACCACTACCACCCCTATTTTCTAGATATTTACAAGTAACTGGACTACCTCACATTTCAAACAATAAATAATTTCTTATTCTTATTTATTTTTTCTTGATTGACTTCATACAAGATTAAGTATTTGATGTACAAATGCAATCAGTAACATTGTTCTTAAAGGCTTTGGAACACAAAAGCTCACAGAAATGATTTAAGAAAAATTCAATCTCAGAATCTAAACAATAAAGTTTAAATTTTTTTAATCAAATAGTTGATACCTTAGATGGCACAAACATTCAATAAGCTTCGAAAATTCCCTAAAACATTAGCCAGCATTTAGACAAATTGGTCGATCAGCATGAATCTATGGAGACAAAAGCAAACACGTCCATAACATACATAATTACGGATTAAAGATGCTTTGATCTGAAAACAGTTTTAAAGAAAATGCCCAAATGATATGGCATTGAATATACTGCAAATGTATCCTTCTAAGAAGCTTCCATATTAAGCGTTTTTTTTTTTCAAATGATCAATTGCCAAGATATAAATTTAATATAGGCTGGATTCGAACTCATAACTTTGCATAACTTCTAAAAGTTTTAACCATTGAACTAGTTGGCACTCACACAATTTTGTTCTTTGCCTACATCCAGCAACGTTTTAGGACAAATTTTGGGCAAAATAGCATTAATAAATACATGAAAAAACTGTTTAGGAGAAATTGAATTCCAATTTAATTCCTTGAAATCATTATATATATATATATATATACACACACACACACACACACACACTTTAGGAGAATAAACAGAAAAGAAAGATATTTAATCTAATCAATTATAACAAATAGAAAAGAAAAGTCATTTAATATAAATGATTCTAATAATTATATCCCATGGATTTTGGAATCAATCTCCCAGATCTTGGTGTCAGAAGAGGAAATCTCCAACTGTAGCCCACGGATTGTTGAACTGTCAAAGCCGTGGGCCCCCTCCTTGCCCTATGATTCAACACTCCCCCTCAAGCCGGATTGTACAGGTTGTACAATCCTAACTTGCAAACAAACTATCGAGTAGAGAACCCGATAGTGCCTTTGTTAGAACATCGACAAGTTATTCATGAGTTGAGGTACATACTACTTCAATTCCTAAGTTCTCTATTTTCTCATATATAAAATATCTTTCAATGGTAACATGTTTTATTTTGTCGTGATGTACTGGATCCTTGGCCATAATAATTGCAACTTGATTGTCACATTTCAGCTTTATCGTGCCTTCAATCATTATTCTCAGTTCAATTAATACGTGTTTGATCCAAATACCTTCACAATAGTAACTGCTAATGCTCTCAGTTCAAATTTTGCACTACTTCTAAAAACAACAAATTGTTTCTTGCTCCTCATGTCACTAGATTCTCTCACACAAATGAATAATATCATGTGGTCGATCGACTGTCAGTCTAGCTTCCTGCCCAATCTGCATTAGAATAAATGATCAATTTCTTATTTTCATTATTCCTAAATAATGGCCTCTTTCCAGGAGTGTTCTTGAGATATCTCAAGATTTTATATACTGTCACTATGTACTCCTTCATAGGATCACTCATATATTGGCTCACTATGCTCAAAGCAAACCCAATATCTGGACGTACGTGAGAGAGGTATATAAGCTTTGCTACTAGACATTGATATCTTCTTTTATCTACTGAAACCCCCTCCTTTTTTATCCCAAGTTTCTTCTTAGGATAGATCCATAGGTGTATTGGCAAATCTGCATCCCAACATGCTAGTCTCCTTCAATAGGCCTAAGGTATACTTGCATTGGGAAACAAATATACCTTTTCTTGATCGAGCTACCTCCATACCAAGGAAGTATCAAAGTGATTCTATTTGATCTTCATTATTTCCTCTATATCATTTCCAGTAAGGATGATGTCATCCACATATACAATCAATATTGTTACCTTGTTTTTTCTTACTTCTTCACAAACCAAGTATGATATGCCTGGCATTGTATAAAACCATAGCCTCTTACATACTTTGAGAATCTCCCAAATCATGCTCTAGAAGACTGCTTTAATCTATACAAAGATTTTAGCAGTTTACACACATTGTCCCTTCCATAAGACTTTTGAATCCCCATTGGAATGTCCATGTAGACTTCTTTCAAGTTCTCATTCAAGAATGCATTCTTGATACCTAGTTGATATATGAGCCAATCTAAATTTCCTGCTAAGGAAAAAAGAATCTTGATAGTGGTGAGCTTTACAACATGAGCAAAAGCTTCCTGATAGTCTATTCCATAAGATTGAGTGAATCCTCTTGCAATCAGTCTAACTTTAACCTCTTAACACTATCATCCTCCTTATGCTTTACGATGAAAACCCATTAGCATGTCACAACTTTTTTTCCTAGTGGGAGATTCGTAATTACACATGTTTGATTTTTCTCCAAGGCCGTAATTTTTTCCTTTACAATCTGTCTCCATCCTTGGTGACTCAAAGCTTCCTGAGTGTTGGTCGAAATATGCACATCATCCAACTTGGAAAAGAAGACTTGATAAGTGTCTGATAATCTGCTATAGGAGAGAGTTTTCTATTGGATGTTTGGTGCACGATTCTTTCTGGCCATTTGATGACTCTATCTCCTTTTGAACTTGCTCATTTTTCTCCTTTGTATGAATCTCTACAATTGTTGGATCCATTAAAGGAGATTTGATAGGTGTAAGATGTGTCTCACTACTCTGCATATGTTGATTTTCTCTTTTCCTTGAGTATACATATTGTTGTTCCTTAATTGTTTTTCTTTACAGGGATTGATTAGGACTTATGGGAGGAGGTAATAAGTCTAAAGGTGGACATAGAAGATATACCTTGGCAAATACTCGTGATTTGGATTTCTTATGATATTTGTTGATTTTGGTCAGACTCTGTTTAGTTGTATAATAAAAAAGACTACTCCCAAGTTTGAAATTATTCTTCACTCTCCCCCTGAATTTTAGAACTAGAGAAGTATGGTTGTTATAAAAAAAGATGACATCCATGTTTTCAAATACATTCCTAGAAGTAAGACAAAAGCATTTGTAACCTTTTTTGTCAGGGAATAGCCAATAAAGACAATTTTTTTTTATCTTGGGTCAAGCTTACTCCTATCTTGTGAATATATATGAACAAAGGTAAAGCATCCAAAAACTTTAGGTAGAATATTTGATGATATGAACCAAGCATGAGGACAGGCTTTGAGTAGAGCTTGTCTAGGTGTTTCAAATTTTAGAACCTGAGTAGATAACCTATTTATTAGGTATGCAGTAGTAAGAATGACTTCCCCACTAAATATTTTGGTACTTTTATGAATAACATAATAGATCTTGCAACTTTCAGGAGTTGCCTATTTTTTCCTCTCAACTACCCAATTTTATTGAGGCGTATACGCACATGAACTCACTTAGATAATCCCTGGGTTGATAGGTATTCTCTCATGATATAATGAAAGTACTCTCTCCCATTATCTGGCTTTAACATTTAAATTTTTGTATCAAACTAGTTTTGAATCATCGGTTGAAATGATTTGAAAATCCTTTCAACTTCAAATGTTTCCTTCATTAAATAAACCCAAGTGAATCTACTATGATCATCAACAAATATCACAACAACCACACATCAGTTATATTTTAAACCTTTGAGAGTCCCCAAATATTACTATGGATCAAGGAAAAGGGTTTAGAAGGTTGGTCAGGAACAATTGGGTAAGATGATCCTATATGTTTAGCCAATTGGCAAGTTTCAAATTTGAACAAACTTGAATTTCTGTTAATAAATAAATAGGGAAAAAGTTGTCAAGGTTTATGAAATTGGGATGACCTAACCGATAATATCACATGATAATCCCTCTATCTTGATTGACTCAAGAATGACTCTCAACAAACTAACTCACAATAAGATGATTTTTAGAAGTAGTTAAGGATTTGGGTGTCTTGATGCAGTATAACCTAGAACACATCTCAGCATTGCCAATCTTTGTCTTCGAATCTAGATACTGAAAAATATATATATTGGAGAAAATTGTTAAGCAATTACAATCACGAGTCAATTTACAAACGGAAATCAGATTGCACTCAAGATTGGGCACATAAAGCATCGATTTAAGGGTGATAGATTATGTAACAAAAGCAGTACTAGGTCCCAAAACATTGGAAGTTGAGCCATTAGCAACCTTAACTACTCGATTTGAATGATAAAGTTGATAGTAATGGAGCGTAATCCAGACATTTCTATTGATATTGTTCAAACATGTCTAATTGTTTCCAACAACAGGTTAGAGTATTAAAATATTGACTTATCGTCAGGTCCCCTTGTCAGTAGTCATGAAGGATGGTCTCAATTGTGAATAGTTTGAAAGTATTGTCGGAACTAGAGTAGGTCTCTTTAACGGCCTCCCATATTTCTTGAGCCATTTCGTAAAGAAGAAAGTTCTCACAAACTTCTATATTCATGGAGTTGATGAGCCTAGACATGATTTGATGAATCATTGCTTTCCATTTTCTATAGAGAGGATCAGCTTGCGGTGGTATAAGAACTTCACCAGTGAGATAATCCTCTTTCCATCTCCCGCAAATAAACATTCTCACCGATTAAGACTATGGCAAAAAGATTTTCCCATTAAATTTGTGGTTTGTGATGAGAAGAGAAAGAAGAGAAGAGTTTTCTGCAAATCGAGAGTTTTCGTTGTTTAAACCAGTAATATTTCGATAGGAGGATGAGATCTCTTTATCCATGGACATGGTTAGGTTTTCTCGGTTGAAAGAGAAGATGAATTTTAGGTAAGGGCTATCGGTGATTGAAGAGAGGCTATCGGCAGGATGATAGAGAGTTACCGCCGGCTGAGGATTATAAGAAAGTGATGAAAGTTTGTCACTAGAACTCAAAGAAGGCTTAAGATTTTGCTAAGCTTTGATACCATAAAGAAATTGTTTAGGGAAAATTGAATTCCAATTTTATTCCTTGGAATCATTATATATATACACTCTATGAGAATAAACAAAAAAAGAAATAAATTTAATCTAATCAATTATAATAAATAGAAAAGAAAAACCATTTAATCTAATTAATTCTAATAATTATATCTCATGAATCTTGGTGCCAGAAGATGAAATCTTCAACTGCAGCCCACGGTTACAACCCACGAATTGCTGACCTATAAAAGCCGTGGGCCCCTTCTTGCCTTGTGATTCAACAATATACATTGTTACTATTTACATCCAAAACATTCTCACAATAATGCTTCCCAAAGAGATCATTTCTACTGCCATGACCATCATCATTATAAAAATTATAGTGAAATTATCATGCAGTTATATCTTTCAGTACACGGAAAAGCATAAAACAATTTGCATTATTTGCTATACAAACTTAACGTTCACAAGAACATTGAGTTAGAAAAGAATGAAAATCGTACCTATAAACCATAAATAATAATAATAATAATAATAATAATATTTATTATTATTATTATTATTATTATTATTATTATTATTATTATAAGAATAATAGTATTAATAAATTAAAATTAACCAAATTATTCTGGTTTTTTCAGCCAATGAGGACTCAGACGCTCTAGAACACTCCGTTGTCCAGTTAGGTGCTCAACCAGCCCTTCAGAACAAATAGGGTAAAAGGAGCTTTGGTTAAAATTCAAAAAGCTGAAAATCTTGAAAATTTTGTAAGTACTCGGGCATCATGCTTTCACATTATGAGATAAAAAAAGTTTAAATTTAGACAAAATACCCATGAATGGTATTTTTCATCATGGAAAAAAAACTCACAATGCTTCTCAAAATTATCATTGGTCTGACACCTTACACAATTAAATAATTGGATACTATAATTTAAAAAAAAAATGTTAAATGCATAAATTTTACTTCAAAATAATGGTATTTTATTTAAGAATTTAATCAGATGTACTCTTTCCCCACTACCATCAAGTTAGAGAATACTCCACATTTCCCATTTCCTCTCAACTCTCACCAATCTTCAAGCCGTTAAGTATTTTAATCCTGATAAGGAAATAATGAAATAATTCAAAGTTACATTTATATATACAAAAAGGAGTTCTGTTGTTTAACTTGGTCTGCTTTCCATTTCCACTGTCTATCCAATTTTATTCGCCATCTCGTTTTATCTATTATTCACTTGTTCTCTCGCACTCTTCGAGTTTGATCTAGCATGCTATTGCATGGTAGCAGCCAATTCCAAGGGCCTAGCGATAGCCAGAAGCAAATTTAGAGAAGCTGAAATATTTTTTTATATATTGTAAAGGAAGGTTGTTCATGTGATTCTCAGCAAATTTAGAGTTTAAAGGTTTTCATTTGAGTGGATCTAAAATCGAATATATTGAGTGCAATTTTAGTAGTAATAGATTTAATGGGGGATTGTGAATTTAGGTGATCAAGTAATTAAAAAGAGTACACATTTTAGATTTCTCGGATCTATTGTTTAAAGTGATGGTGAAATAAATGGAGATATTATCAGTTGAATTCAAGTTGGATTGTTGCAGTAGAGGAATGCATCGGGCCTGTTGTGTGATAGAAAAGTATCCCTCAAACTTAAGGGAAAATTCAACAAGATGGTAGTAAGACCTGCAATGCTTTGTAGCATAGAATGTTGGCCATAAAAAGATAAACATAAGATTAAGGCTTCATTTGGGACAACTTTCTTACTGCTTTTTAAAGCAACTTTTTAATACATAAATTTTAATTTTTGTACTAAAAAACTATTTTAAGAAGCAATAAAAAAGTCGTCCCAAACGAAGCCTAAGATAAGTGTTACAGAGATGAGGATGCTCAAGTGGATGAGAGACTTTATTCTCAGAGCTAGAATGTGAAACAAGTATATACGTGAAAAGGTTGTAGTAGCTGTAGTGGTAGATAAGATAAAGAAAGCGTTGCCTTAGATGGTTTGGTCACATAAAATGTCAACCTTCCGATGACTTGATTAGGATAGTATATATTATATTTGTCCTATGTTAAGAAAGGCAGAGGTAGACCTAAAAAGACTTGGTTAGAAAGTATTAAAAATGTTCTTTTCTTATTAGATTTATATGAGAATTTGACTCTAATAGTACAACACAATGGAGAAAAAAAAATTATTTAGCCAACCCCACGTTGTGGGATAAAGGCTTGATGTTGTTATTGGTATAAGATCTATATGGCTGATATTGAGAATAAATTAGATAAAAATATTAAGATACTTCGGTGGGATAGGAGAGACTATGAATTCAGCTGTTTGAATTCCGTTATGAAGAGCATAATATTGTTTATGAGATTACACTTTATTGTCCTTATCTAATGTTGTAGCAAATAAGAAAATTAGGAATGATGAATGATTTGTTGAACAGATGAAGAGAAAATAGGATCTATGATTGTTGACTATTAATTTATTGGATATGGTGAGCATTAAACTAGTCACAAATTTGTTGTTTTAAAAAATGTCATCTTATATTCAGATAGTATCATTGAGTAAAAAAATGAATAATTCTTTAAGGATACCTTTCCTCCTAAAAGTAACATAATTAGTCCTCTCAAATATTCTTTAAGTGAGTTAGCAGTGCTCTATTCATATCTTTTGGATGATCAACCGATTATGTTTTAAGGAAGCCATTAATTCTACTAATGCTTCATTTTGGAGATTAGCAATCAATAAAGAAATAGGATTATCTTATACTTAATGATTGGTTGATCTTCCTTTTTGTGATAAGACAATTACTATTAATTTTATTTTTAGGAAATAAAAATAAAACTTGATGGATTCATTGGTAAATTAAAAGTTAGATTAGTGGTGAGGGGCTTCACACAAAAGAGAGACCAACTAACTTGGCACATATTGACGGGTTACTCATATTTCATTGATAGTCTTTGATTACATTGAACTTCATTCATTTTAAATTAATATTTATTAATAGTGACTTAGATAAAAAGGTTTGTCATTCCTCGTAAAAAAAATTAAGTGTAAGTCAAGTCTCTTTGGGGCTTAAAAGGCTCAAAAAATGGCATCTTAAGTTTAATTATATTATGGTGTCTAATGGATTTGTGATTAATGATGCAGATTGATGTGTCTACTCTAATTTTGATTCGGATAATCATGGTGTGAGTGTAACATGCCTTAATGTGGGTGACTTTCTTATTTGTGCTACTGATTCAAGTACCATTATGAATTCAAAGTCTTATGATCATCTCATTTTGACATGAGTGGGTTTAGAAACCTCTTAGCAAATATGCCTTTGTGGTAGCGACCAATTCCACTAGTTTTACTTCATTATGATTGCCAAGTTACAATTACAAAGGCCAATAACAAACTTAATTTTAAGGACTGACGAACTTGGCAGATCTCAGAAAAAATCACTAGGAAAGAAATTATGTGGAAAATACATTAAGGGGAATAGGACATAAGCCTATTACAAAATTAATAGAGATATTAATCCACCTTATGTGAAAGTTGTTCCCAAAAAGTAGGTTCACAACAGTAACAAGAAGTTTCCAATCAACTTGGCCAGGCACTATAATTTTATTATGTAAATTTGTCCATTCCTATTGTATTTGATGGTATATAGGTGCAATGAAGGTCAAGATATTAATGATCTCCATATTCCTTGATTTTGGACGGTTTGTTAAGTTGCACTGCACAGTTGATGGGGTCTCCCATATGACTGGAAAAGGGCAGCTTCTTATGAAAGCTAAGACAAGCTTCCTAAAGCAATCATGAATCAAGGATTGGAAAAAGGCCAATGTGTTAATCGAGTTGAATAACTATCTTTAAAACTGCTATGTGAGTGATAAGAATTTTACTCGCATTAACAGAGTGAGGTTCATAACAAACATGGTTCATCAAGTTCTTCTGAATAACTTCTTATTAATTTAATGCATTAGTTCATGGTCAAAAAGACACTCATGCTTCTGCTTTTCAGTTAATTAAGTAATTTATTTAAAATATTTCAGTGATTGTGAACTTTATTCAAAATAAAGGAATTTCATTTTAACAAGTTTAACATTTAATTTGATTTAGTCTTTCACAACTCCAATGAAATTAAAGAATATTTCTCCACATTTCCTATTTATTCTCCATTCTCACCTAACTTAGAGCCATTGCCCATTGAGTATTTTACGCCTGATAATGATATGAGGAATTAATGTTAAATTACATTTATACATCCAAAAAGGACTTTAACGTATTACTTATTTTCCTCACTATTTTCACTATATACCGCTTTTACTTGTTTTTTTCATGTGTTGCTCCCTTCTTTCACACACTTTGAGTTCGACCTAGCAAGCTATTGCTTGGTAGAAGCCAGTTCCACGAGGCAAGCAATTGCTAGAAGCTTCAGGAAGATACTCATCACTAGGCCACGAAGCCGTGTAGTTCTTCTGCTCTTCTTTGATCTTCAAATTTGGATTCACTACTGCTATTTATTCTTTCAGTGATCTACTAAAAGCTAATTTAGAGAAGTTGAATAAATATTTTATATAATATACATGATTCTCACCAGCAAGCGCACGACATGTGACAAGAGTCATTTCATCCAGGTGAGTAATATCAATTGACATCTGAACCACGATACATTCTCTGAAGGGTAGAAATACCATAAAGAAACTGATTTAACACATACTAGCAAGCCTTAAGATTTCTAAACTAAATTTTCGTATATATATTTTATTAATATTTTGAAAACATATCTACCAAGACATTTTTAAATTTGAGTATTCACAATTTGAACAATAATTGCTTCACAAATATGAGTTTCATCATACAAAATAATGTCATGATAAACCAAACCTTGAATAAATGCAAGGAAAGCAAACATAGAACTAAATCAGAAAGATGATGTACCATTGGTGTAATGGCGGCAGTCATGCTTGCCAACTATCAATTGAGTGGACCAGCCTTCACTGAAATTGTTAGCCAGTTCAACTCCATCGACATTAGAAAATCCAACAAACCAACACCTTATCTTAGGTATCCTTCTTAGAGACCTTTTCAAAACCACTCCTAAAACAATGGACGGTAAGTTTAAGGTACCAAAAAAATAAAGAAAATCAAATATGAAATACGCATATCAAAGGCATTAGCTTTTAATGTTTTTAAACTTTCTTCTATGGCAACCAAGAGATTCATAAGGAAAATTTCAAATAGTTAGGATAAACGCTAATGATGCTGACGTGACAACAGTAGAAAACAAATATTACGTTATAAGACAAACAGAGCATAAAGCAGGAAAGAAACAGAAGGCATAAGATTTTTGCAGGAATGCTTTAAAATGAAATTGTTAGACAATAACTACATAAACAAACTATATCCAGTACCGATTATGTACATTATAATGGATTTGTTTGTGAGACCAACAGTAAGAGATCTATCACTCCTGCATGAAATTAAATACTAAAACAGATGGCTTCGCATCCAAAAGTAACCACAAAAGTACCAGTGAAAAAAAATATAACAAATTGCCAAGGAAAGCAACCAAATTTCATTCATGCTCTTAAAATTTTTAGGTTATTCTAAGGAAACACTTAACTCATTAAATTAATGTCAGTTCCCTACCATACATGCTCTTCAGGCTTAACCATCACTTTTTCTATCATTCTAGAACATGGACCATAGATGGCACAATGATTTAGAGGCCACAAGAAACATAGAAACTAAGGGTCCGTCAGAGGCAATCGCAATTGCAACTATCTATAAAAGTTGGAGTAGAAGAGTTTTGGGATTTTTTTTATTTTTTATTTTTATTGGTTAGAAAATATTAGAAATGATCTTTCTTTATTAGATTTAAACGAAAATTTGACTTTTAATAGGACACAATGGAGAAAAAGGATTTATGTAGTTATCTCCACGTAGTGGGACAAAGTCTTGATGTTTTTGTTGTTGATGTAGAACACAAATTAAATAACATGATGAAATAAGAAAGCTTTCTAAATGTCATATATCACACAATATAAATAAGTACAAGCAAGCTTGTTCATTGAAATAGAGAAATAAGAAAAATTGCATTAGCTCGTTAAAATAAAGAAATAAGAAAATAATTGCATTAAATCAAAACACAAATTAACAAATAACGAATTAATTAATTTAAAAACAATAGCAAGCTAAAAAAATAAATACTTACCTAGATAAGAATCAATATGCAAATTCACTAATAATGAATTAATAATAGTGATTGACATATAATTTAATTGATTAAATATTAAAAATTATCATTAATGTTTTGAAATTAAATATTAACGATATCAAATTTCTACTTCAACATTCTCAAAAAAATATTAACAATAATAAATTAATATAATTATGATATTTATAAAATTAAAATATTATAAATAATCATATTAATAAAATAAATATGTTTGAAAATTAATCCTAAAATACCATTGATATTAATTTATAATATATCACTGTTAAGTAATTAAAAATTTTCTATTTGATAAATAAAATAATATGAAAGCTATCATCGACCATAATATCAAGCATTTGATAAGTAAAAAAAAACATCCAGCTGTTGTCTAAAAAGCAAAGCAATGAGAAAGCTAGCCCCAACAAACCCTAAAGAAAGTTCATGTCACCTTGATGTTCATGGATTGAAGCGGATCACAAAGGTACACATAAAAAAATATGTATGCTGTTACCAAAAACTATTCAACTAGGCGACCATTTCTTACCATTATTGAACTATCATAAATTTAGAAGGGCTAGCTATTTCTTTAAAAAATGGAATACTTGTTTCTTTTTTAGACTTGAGTTCTAAGGCTAAGGGTTTATGTGTACTTCAATTTTATGAATGATTAGCCTTGAACCATTAGTTATCCTAATCCATAGACAACCCTTCTTCAATTATTAATTACTGTAGATAATTTCCCCTTCTCCATGTTTTTATGAAAATAAAGAAAAGAATGGTTGTTTTTCTTTGTTGAATGTCGTGACAACAATAGGATCCACAGCAGCAAACAATGGAGCAGTGATACAGACAAGCAACTGGGCTGCAAGGGAGTAGCAGCTCAAGCCTACAACAAGCCAGCGTTAGTGGGCAGAATAAAAAAGCAGGCTAACAGCACCTGCTACAATACCTGGGATCAAGCCATTCACATGCTAGGGATATACAGAGAGAGAAGGGAAGAGGAAAAGGAGAGTACATTTAAGAGAATTCTCATTATTTTTCTACATAATTTCAATCCTTTAAATAGACAATTATAGCAGGGAATATATATTAAATACAAAACTCCAACATGACATTAAAAAGAAAAACTTTAATAATAATAATAATCTAAATAAGTTCAGTCCATGTGCCTTCCCATAGATGGAATGATACTGTTTGCAAGTGGTAATAATGTATACATCCTCTGATGTAACTAGTAACTAGAGTGTGTATAGGCATTACCAGATTTAAGCGAGGGGGGGGGGGGGGAGGTGGGGGAGGGGTGCACAGGCCCCCACCGGCTTGCTAGTTACCACTTAAATAATATTATATATGCAGTAATAGTAAAATTATATTAGGTTAATTATTTCATTCCTTCTTCATCCTTCGCATCTCTCCCTTGCAGCGACACATTTTTTCTTTCCATCGTCTCTCACGCTAACAGGCAGCTACTAGCTCTCTCGTCTACCCCATATCATGTCAAATCTGAAGTTCCTTTATTTAATTTGTTGTGTTAAAACCTGATATGGTTTATTTAAATAAATATATTAAATAATTGTTTGGCTACTTCAGAATTTAGATTGAGTAGCTTTGATGCACCAACACTTCATTTTAAGAGGGTATGCAGTGTCGGAAACGGACAAGCGTCCGACGACCGACATGGCGAGGACACATGTCGGACACGTCATTAGGGTGTCCCATTTAAAAAAAAAATTAAACCGGACACGCGTGTCCGGCTATTGTATAATTAAATAAATAAAAAAACCCTAATCCCGCTATTTCATATTAGCTGGTTCACACCCGAGTCTTCATCTTGGCTTTAATCTCATATTCATATTCGTATTTGTGGTCTTCAAGAGCGATTGAGGCGAGCAGCGGTTGGCTGGAGATCGCACCCTTGGTCTTCCCTTCCGGCCGTAAGCAACAAGCCATCCTCCTTAGTTTTTGCGCGCAGTCGAGGGAAGCCAACGCCAAACCGCAGAAAATTTTTCAAACCTATAAGTTGATTTCACCATTTATTTCTCCATTCGCCATTTCTCTTCATTTATTAATTATTCTATAGATTTGTGATTAGAATAGCATATTTTAAAGTATTTTATTTGTTTTGAATTAAAATTACTCTTACAATAAAAAATTGTTTATTTAATGCCCTTTCACTGCGCTTTTGTTGCGCTTTCACTCTAACAGGTCGAACCCCGCCAGGGGGCAGTGCCCCTTGGACCCCAGCATAGTTACAAATTTTTAATTGTTTTTTAGTCAGATAGTCATAACGCATGATGCAATAGTTCTATAATTGTTTTTTAACTTTGTTTGACAATTTTTAATTGTTTTACAATATGCCACCCAATTACCCAATTTATTAAGCCTTTATTTCTTCTACTTCACAAGTGAATTTAAAAGCAAAATGAGCTCTAGTGCTGGTGGGAGTGGTTCAAAAGAGTCATCTGTATAAATTGATAAGGCATTATGGATTCATGATACAAAGTTAGGAAAAACTTTTGAAGGAGTAGGGAATGTGTCATTCAAATGCAATTATTGTGGTGGCACCTATAAAGGATCTTATTCTAGGGTGAAAGCACATCTACTTAAGATTTATGGCCACTACGAGAAAACACGGTATTACCGTCGGAGCTTCCGGAGGAATTATATCCGTCGGTAACTACGACGTTTTGATCGGCATCATGTGCGACAGAATTATTACGGCGTTTTTTCCAGCAGCCTAGGCGTCGGTATTTTTCTGACGCTCGTGACGCCGGTTTATATGTCGGAATATATAATCATATCATCTAGAGCGACTTAGTTGACGCCGGAAAAAACCGACAGATTAGATGCCTGACCTTTTAAACACAACGAAATGGTTCCGTCGAAATAGACGCCGGTAAATCTTCCAGCGTTTTATACGTCGGAAAGTCCACCGGCGAAAGCCCTATTTCTGAACCCGAGCCCGTCTAGCATTTCATTTCCTTTTGCGTTTGGTTTTAACTCTCCGCTGTGCTTCGTTGCCCCATCATCGCCCCACCGTAGATCGCCGCTGCCGAGGCTTCTGGACGTCCACGACAGGTCGTCGACGATCACCGCCTCCGTCGTCGGCGAAAGGACACAATTTTCGGGAAAATCCACTGAGTTTCAATTTTTTTCCTTAATTTTCAATGCTGATTTTCTAGTGTATTTCTTCCTCAAGTGATTATTCCAAGTGTCAATATCTGATAGAGTTCCCTAAGTTGAAAGAACTCCCTTATGTTTTCTTAGTCATATGATTGTTCCATGCTCATTTTATGCCTTATTAGAGTGCAAATTTGTCCATATATGATATTAGAACAATAGTTGTGGGACTCATGAGGCATTATGGAAGAGAGAGAGATAGAGAGAGAGAGACAAAGAGAGCTATTTAGGTTTTAGGACGATAAAAAATAAGATATTGAATAATTCGACGAATGACAATTATTCAATATCTTATTAGACTCACGACTTAGTTAGAAAGTATTAAAAATAATATTTTTATTAGATTTAAACGAGAATTTGACTTTTAGTAGAACACAATGGAGAAAAATGATTCATATAGTTGAGACCCCACGTAGTGAGATAAATGCATGTTGTTGTTGTAGTGCACGTGGTTGTAATGGTAAGTCATAAATGCATGTTGTTGTTGTAATGCACGAGGTTGTAATGGCAAGCCACTTGCTCTTAATTGTTGGAAATAAGCCATTACTATAGTAAACATAATTGTTAGAACGAAGCTATGGATGGGATATGTATTGACCCAAATTAATCATCTACAACAACTTTAGATCACCTTTCATATGAAGAATCTTGGGTTCCTCACTTCTTAAAATTGGAAGTACGAACTAATTCACTTAGTGCATTCCTAAAGCAACATAAATGTACATGAAATATAATTACTTCAATAGGTTTTCAAAATAAATCTTCCCTATGGATACTTCATTAGAAGCAAGCACAAAGGGCCATAGTGAAGAAGGTGATCTTCACACAAGTCCCACAATATAAAGAGAATTGGATGGTAGTCTAAGCAAATTGACTATTACTTGAATAGATATTGCCTTTGTAGTACAGCAACTCAATTTATGAAAAATTCACATCACTTACATATGGTTGTCGTTCGTCGAATTATTCAATACCTTATTAGAACACCAAACTGTGATTTAGAGAGGCATTATGGCATTTCATTTTTGTTCCGGATCATAGTCAAGTTGTCATGTTGTCAATTATTGACGTCTCCTTATTTGCATTATCTAACATACATTGCTCGACTTAATTACGTCTGTCAATAATCTTTATCTGACCATTGTCACAAAATCATTATAATCCATTAATTATCTGTTCCATATTATATGTAGGTTATTGATATTAGAAATCAAAGAAGTTGATATGTTAACCAATTGGCGCAAGGACGAAAGACATTAACAAATGAATTCATTAATTGGGTGAACACTTTCATTCAGACAGCGAAACATTTAAAATTTTTCTTTAATAGAAATATTAATATAATTCTATTACAGAAAGAGATCCTGGGTAGAGAACCAACTCCTGTGGAATTGCATAGTCACACTCATAAGTGATAAGAGGATCAACAATTGGTTGATGAGCGAGCAAAAAAAGCCTATGTAAGTATATGTGTTTAATAATTTTTATATATGTGTTTAATAATTTTTATTTTTAGTCTCAATTATATATATATATATATATATATATATATATATATATATATATATATTCTACATTCACAGGAGGAGTATACACGGCTTCAAGAGAGTCAGGCCGCAGCAGGTGGGGGTTCTTCTAGCGGCTCTGTGGAGTATTCTGAGCACCGCATCTGGTCGCAAGCCGTAGGAGGAATGCAACATGGCAAGGTTTATCGTTTAGGTTTGCAAACCCATGCATACGAGGGGATGACCTCTTCCGGATCCAGCTTCGCAGCCAGTTCATATGAGTCCTTACATAGTCAACAGATAACTGCCCTTCAAGCGGAGCTAGAATAAGGAAATCATAAGCTGATTGGCAAGTTCAGTTGCAAGCACAGATATAGATGCAGATGCAGGAGCAACACAATCAGTTGTTAGATGAAATGCGTAAAATGAGGGAGCTGTTGAGTGGAAAAGAGGCAGCTCCAGCTGAGGATGAGTCCACGGAGTCAAAGAAGTTGTTTAGTTTTTGTAATGTCATATGAACTGGTGTTAATGAATAATTTGTGATGTTTTTGAACTTTGGCTGATGTTAATGAACAATTTTTAATGTTTACGTTTATGTTTATAAGTATTTGTTGAAGTTCTTGATATTTGTTCTGTGTAGATCTGTATTGTGGAATGAATTATTCAATTATCTGTATATGTGCAGGTGTGGAAAAATCTGATTGCTGCTAGGGAAGGTAATTTTTTTTTGTTTCTGCTATAGGTTTCCAGCAAAAAATAGTCGGTATAGCGCCGAAAACGACAATACAACGAATTTTTTGATTCGTTTCGGCGTCACATATACGCCGGTATTTCCGGAGGATAATGCGTCGGTTATCATTCGTTGGTTTAGTTACGGAGACCTTTGCGACGTTTTGTGCGCCAGTTTTAACGGCGTATTTATACACCGAAAATTCCGGCGTATTTATTGCTGGAATAATCGAACGAAAAGTGACGTAATTGACTCGCATTTTTTTGTCGGAAATACGCCGGAAAGAGTTCTGGCGTATTATTTACGCTGGAAAGTCTTTTTTGACGCGTGCCAAACCGGCACATGAAATTTCGCCGGAAATTCGACAAAAACGACATATTTCCATCGTATTTTTTGCGTTACCGGGGGATTATATCCACCAGTAATGACGGGTTTTCCTGTAGTGGGCCATAGAATTAAAATGTGTCCTAAGATTATTACGTCACAGTTGATTGAATTGAACAGACAAGTTAATGAAGTTGAATCTAGAATTAAAAGAACATTTTCTAAAGAGATACATTTGCCATCTACCCATGGTTCCTCCCACACTTCTTCCTCATCTGTTAGATTTGATCATTCATTATCATATAGAAGTGAAGGATATGATTCAAAGAAAAGAAAAGGAGTTGCTAGTAGTACTTTAGAGAAGACTTTTAACATGCAGCAGCGAGAGGAATTGGATGGTGAAAAATTGCAAGGATTTTTTTTTAAGCTGGACTTCCTTACAACCTTGCAAGAAATCCTCATTACAAAAATGCATTCACTTTTACATGTAATAACAACTTTGCAGGATATGTTTCACCTGGCTACAATGCATTAAGATCAAAATTATTGAAAAGGGAAAGAGCACATACTGAAATATTGCTTGAACCAACAAAAGGTGTGTGGAAAGAAAAAGGAGTCACTTGGATGTGTGATGGTTGGACTGATCCTCAAATAAGACCACTCATTAATTTCATGGCTGTTACATAGAATTGCTTAATGTTTATTAAAACAGTAAATTGTGAAGGAAAATACAAGGAAAAATATTTCATTGTCAATTTGATTAAAGAGGTGATAGTCATTATTGGATCTTCAAATGTTGTGCAGGTTATAACAAATAATGCATCGGTGTGTAGAGCTGCAGAACTGTTGGTGGAGCAAACTTATCTTTATATATTCTGGACTCCATGTATTATGCACACTTTAAATCTTGCTCTAAAAAATATTTGTGCAACAAAGAATATAGAGACAAATGAAATCATCTCTTCTTAATGTCATTGGATAACAATAGTTGCAGATGATATTGTTTTGATAAGAAATTTCATTATGAACCACTCAATGAGACTTTCAATGTTTAATGATTTCTCACATTTGAGAATGTTAGCTGTTGCCAAAACTCATTTTACCTCTATAATGATCATGTTGAGAAGATTCAAATAAATAAAAAATATTCTTCAATCTATAGTGATTAGTGATAAGTGGTCTTGCTATCGAGAAAATGATGTTGGGAAGGCAAGGTATGTGAAAGTAAAGGTCTTAGATGATTTGTGGTGAGATGATGTAGATTACATTTTGGCTTTCACTGATCTGATTTATGACATGTTGAGAGAGACTGACACAGATAAATCATAATACATTTGATTTATGAGATGTGAGACTCTATGTTACCAAAAGTGAAAGAAATTATAAAGAAAGTCACATAATAAAGACTCAAGTTTTTAGAGCATTGTCTATACCATTTTTGAGGATAAGAGGACCAAAAGCAACACACATTTGCATTGTTTAGCCCATTCATTAAATCCAAGGTACATTTGTATTCATCTTTTAAATTAATTTTAAATTTCTTGGTAAATGAATAAATAATTTTATATGCTTTGTATTATTTGAAGATATTCAAGTAAAAAATGGCTTCAAGAAGACCCTCAACGTGTGTCACCATAAAAAGATTTAAATGTGTCAAATATAAGAATGATATACTTGAAACAATATTTCCCAAATGAGGAGAGAAAAAAAATTAATATAGAAGTTGCAAAGTTCTTTGGATATTTAGAAGATTTTGGTGATCAAGAATCTTTGGTTGATAGATGGAGGATGGATCCAAAAATGTGATGGTTAATTAATGGAGCTTCAGCACCGCTTCTTCAAACCATAGCAATAAAACTTCTTGGTCAAGTATCATCCTCTTCCTGTTGTGAGAGAAATTGGAGCACCTACTCATTTATTCAATCAATGAAGAAGAATAAACTAAGTCTACAATGGGCTGAAGATTTTGTTTATGTGCATACAAATCTTTGTCTTCTAACAAGAAAAACTCCACTTTATATAATAGGTGATAATAAGATGTGGGATGTTGCTGGAGATGGGTTTCACTGCCTTGATAATATGGGATTATTGGAGGTTGCAAATCTCTCTCTAGATGAACTAGAGTTGGAAGCAGTGATATTCAATGATGATGATATTGAAGGCCAAAGGCCAACCACTGAATTTAATTCTATCATTTCCTATATTGAGTAGTTGGACCTTCATATTGTACTAGATGATTTTTTGCTTATATTTTTGTCGTTGTACTAGACATTTTGTACTAAACATCTTTATGTTATAAGCTAAATAAGTTATCCTGACTTTGATTTATTATTGCTTGTCATTTTTAATATAATATTACCTTAATTTTTATATATTAT
The DNA here is from genome assembly GCA_019514585.1 of Dendrobium officinale. NCBI lineage: Eukaryota > Viridiplantae > Streptophyta > Magnoliopsida > Asparagales > Orchidaceae > Dendrobium > Dendrobium officinale. The sequence continues at coordinate 31,008,604 of CM033683.1, forward strand.
ATTAAAAATTATTATGTCGTGTCTACACCGCATCCGTGTCCTATATTTTTAAAAAATTTCATGTCCCGTGTCCGTGTCGTGTCGTATCCATGTCGCCGTGTACCTGTCGGTGCATCATAGTTGAGTAGGTTTTAGATACTTCTATAAATTCATATTTAATCAACTTTCGGTACATTAAAAATCTGAATAACAAATGTTAAATACTTAAATCTTTTGCATCATTTTCAAATCTTAATTTTGATTTTTACAAGTAAAAAAAAACACTTTTGCTCCCTAATTCTCTCTCGCACTCTTTAACCCACTTTAACTCACTAATTTTCTCTATCTCTCTCTATATCTCTCTAATATTATGTCCTCATTATTATGTTTTTTTTTTAGAAAATCAAATTATTTTTTTCATTTTCAATTTATTGAAGTTATGATTATTCGACAAGTTTTATGTTCGTTATCGACTACCTAATGTAACCCTCTACTTTTCACATTTAGAATTTAGGACCCGGCAACGACAATGTTAATGATGAAGATAGGGGTAGTAAGAATTTAGTTCAGGTGAAGTGCATTAATGATGAAGATAAAAAAGTACTTTTATTAGAAGACAATATTCAACAAAGGTGGGAGAGATATTTTGCTAAGTTTTTCAATGAAAATTGTGATAATACAATTGACTTTACTGACCTTAGCACACAAAATGAAAATAAAAATTGTTGTTTTTATTATTTTATCGGCGTATTAGTATAAAAGAAGTTAGAGAGACTTTAAAGAAAATGAAGTGTGGAAAAGCCGTTGGACTTAATATTATTCAAATAGATGTGAGGAAATGATTAGGAGATGAAGGAATTTTTTGGCTTCCTAAACTTTTTAATTTTATTTTGAAGACAAAAGATATTAGATGAGTAGAGAACGAGTAAATGAAAGAATAAATGAAAGAACTACAAAATATATATATATATATATATATATATTAGTTATTTTGTCTTCAAATTTGTGAGGCTTAAGATTTTAGCGGCATTGACTCACTAGGTTAATTGATTTCAACTTACCTAAATCACACACTTCATGCTGAAAAAGGAAAGAGAGAAGGAGAATAAGATGAAGACAAAACCTCGTCATAGTCGTGTTAAACAAGCAGTATACTAGGTATAAAGGGGTGTTCTTCAAGATCAAACTCCTCAATACCAACCTTCATTTTAGTCATCACTGCCTTTTTGCTACAACAGTTGATTCATTATTGTTTGTTGTCTCTCTTATAAAGCCTATATCAATGGTACGACTCGCAACCACCTTTATCAGTGGTAAGGAGGCCACATCTTCTCTGTGAGAACCAGACCTGGCAGGTTCAACAGAACCAGCCTATTCTTTCAGCGAGCGACCAATTATGCAGTTAGTAGATCCAGACGGACCGAACGAACCACGTGCGTGTGAGGAACCTTCTAGACGGGGTCGGATCGGGATTCTGAGTGGATAATCGGTACGGGAGTGTAAGTTTGTATTTTTTTCTCATTTTTGCTTTAAATCCTTCTGTACTTTAAACCTAAAAAATAAGTTTACAGTTCAATTAAGTACAAAGGAAGAAATTGAAATAGAAAGAGGATAGAGTTTGGTTCTTAAAAGTTCTTTTAAAACTTAAAAAGAAGTGTAAGTGATTTCAATTTACTATATGTTTATGCTCAAATTTAGAAGAAAAAATTATAAGACTTTCTTTCCTTTGATGGAAAGCAACATTTTGTGAATTTTCTATAAGACAAAATTCGGACATGAGAAATATTAATGGGTGAAAGTCCCATTTCAACGAAGAAGAAAAGATTTGAATTATTGAGGTAACTAAATTTATTTAATAATATTTAAGTTTTAATTATATTAGACTGTAATCATAAATATTTATTTGAGAAATAAGAAGCATGCAAATATATATGTATTGAGATGATGTTCTATGTGTTTGAAGTTTCTCTTAGGGATATCATATCAAGTCATCATTATTAAGTAGACATTTAATTTTTATGAAGTTGATTAGTGATAATTAATGAAATTAATGTCATTTGGAATAGTGGAAGATTTTTATAGTTGAACTGAGATGATTGTTGAAAGTCTAATTTAATAAAATTAAAGATTTGAAAGGATTTGAAGTGAAAAAGCGAATTAAGTGGATAATTATAGTTGTTTTACAACAATTATATTTATTTTATTTCTCATGTCAGTTTTAATATCATATCATGTATATTTAATTATTTAATTATTTTCCATAAATATTGTCATGTCCAAAATGATGAAAGAGCAGTAAATAAGGTATAATGAAAAAGGAATATATAAATATATCCATGCATGTGTAAAATGTATATATAATTGTTAAGAAATGAAATAAACAAATTAACTAATAATATGTAAAAGAAAGAATAATGAAAAAGGAAAAGAGTGCATGCATGCAAATTATAGGAGTTCATCCCCTTATGGTACTGACCGAGGACGTAACAAGCACATCAAATAAAAATGAAAATGGTTGTACTGTTATTGGTACAATTAGACGATGCTCTTATACTAATTAAAAAAAAAGATTAAATGTCAAATGAAAAAGAACGAAATAAATAGTAAAAGAAATGAATTTATTGAAAAAGCTAACTATGATGATATATTGCACATAAAATGTTATATATGTTCAATTGAAAAAAAAATGATTAAAATATGCATGAGCATTTTATATATTCTTTAATGTTATATATCAATGGTGATTATCCACTGAGATTACTATGTAAACTCAAACTGTAATACTAATTTTTTAGGTAAGTATCATGATAAGTAGAAATAGCTAAAGAAGATGAATACGTCTGCAGAAGACGATAATCAAATGAAAGCATATAAAATATGGATTATGTAAATGTTCAAATGTGAAATTGTGTTAGTGGCTCTTCAGTTTTTATATGGAATGTAGATAAAAAACTGTTTTAGAATTTAAAAGAGACATTTTAACCGTTCGACTGTTCGTTCCCACCTCGTTAATTCAAGTCTCCGGGCCGGGTCGTGACAATCTCTCCTAGACATTAGCAAGTTCAACTATCATTGTGGAGCTTAGATTGATTGGACTAGTTAGACACTTTTCTTGGCATGGTGATGGGCCCTCAAAATTGGTCCAAGTGCTCGACACCACCAACAAATGCTCTCTTTGTATGACATAATTGTTCTAGCATATTCCCTATTGCCTCTCTCACAAGGGATACAAGGAACTATTACCAAAATTATGCAATAAAATAAAATAACAAAAAAGGATATACTAAAATACCCCATTGACGAAGTAAAGAACTCCATTAGGGCCTATCACACGAAGCAATGCAAGGCTGAGAAGAGTAGGGATGAGTGGAAACTTCCCTGTGATCCTGCCTACAGAGAAATGAAGAAGAAACATGAAGCAAAATAGGAGTCTCTTTTGATCGCCTAGATGATGTAAGCATCACTAGAGAATCAATTCAAAGTAACTCTTCTAAGCAGGTCGGGCTTTATATTTGCTCCAGACAGATCCCCTCCATGGATTGTTTAGACCATCCATTCAAGAAAAGCCACCCCAACTAATGGATCACATAACCTTAACAAAAATGTCTAGATCAGCAGAACGATGCATTCATAGCCAAATTCAAGGACTATCGGAACACTACGCAAGCCTAACCAATACAAAAGCTAATTGTGACAGTCAATAATATTGAACCAATCAACCAAATACAAGTGGTCACTTTTTGAAGGCAGCGCCACTTAACATTTATGGTCGTACCATTTGATCCGATCAATGCTATGCCAAAAGTCAAACTAAGATTGTAGCATCTATTTATGTCTTAAAATGTAAAATTAACTAAAGTTTATAAAACATGATATCAAAAACCTGCTTTATATAACCTAAATTGTATTAGTAAGACCGACCTCATCGAGTTCACCTACCTCCGGCTCCAAATTGACTAGAATATATATTTCCCCCAAATAATGGGATTGGTCCAACGGTAATCCCTTGTTATCACTAAACATGATAAACTATGAACCAATTAGAAACCCTAATAATAAATCTCCAACAAGCTCATCCATACAAGAGAAACAATCTGCCAACACTAACTCTCATGCACAACATGAAGATGTCCAAGCGAGCCAGTCAACTCTTTAATTAGAGCAGCTAAATGATGTCAAATTCTTTAGGGAGTCAACATTTCACCATCGAGAGCAGAGCCCAAAGCTCAGTGTTGTCTTTAGTCCCTTGGCCTAGGCCCTTAATGGCAATGCCTCTCTACTACAATTTTAAAAGACAAATTCATTTCTTATGGATAAAAATATATGAAAAGCAAAAACAATATACAAAAATATTTCAATTGTTTCTCAATTGTCACTAATTTGCTCTTCCGCATAAGAATTTTTAAGGGCATCAAGTTAAAGTTAACTAAAGCTCACAAAGGAGCTAATGTCATACCAATGACATTCAGAATACTGGTGTTGGTAAGAATTGATTTAAATTATTTAATTTGGTTAGTTATACCTAAGATGTGCCCCTGAACCACAAAACAATATCACAAGTAAGACAATCATGTTCTCAATAGCAATGTTTATGAGTCTATGAATTGTTTAATACATCTAAAAAGGCATAGAAATCCTCTCTCTCCAAGTCAAAGCACAAATTACTAAAACTATTTAGATTGGGTTCCATCAATAGATCCAAAATGCTAGAATCATAAGACCGTGATAGATTTTATCATCATTAACTCCATCTCGTCTGAGCACAAAAAGAGGCAGTTAACATTAAAAATGTATGAGCAACAAGTTTAACTATAATATATGAAGCTGTCAATAGTATAAGTCAATGAGCCGCACAATACTCTTAATCAAGGGTTCTTCCAAAATCAAAAGTGACAATTAATTAGCAGGGTTTATATGCATAAAAAGCCTTCAAACTAAGAATATAAAATTCTCAAAGAGGACAAGACCTTGGAGATCCACAGCTTAATTGGACTTCAAAAAGTGCTCTACTCCAATTTACCCGAACTAGGAACAGTACTTAGAGCTTGAAATAATGATTCCTTCATGTTGTCAAAAATATTAAATTAATAAATATCTATGGATGTCCACAGTTCACAGAAAATGGAGGCATAATGAATAGATTCCAGTTTCTTGGTTCATTGCCTTAAATACGGTCAAAACCAACTAGAGATTTCAACTCAATAGATAGAGTTGATAAAAATAAACAACACATAAGATGATATGTTATTGTTGAAACAATCCTTACTCCATGGCCTACACTTCGTCATACTATGAATAAAAGCTATGAAGAATACTATTTCATCTACAAGAATCTAACAATCTGTGAATAAAATTTTCTATCTACAAAAATTCAGAAAAATTTGTGGACAACATTTTTCTATTCTCAATGTGGAGTTCATTCTAGATTCAAAAATTAAAGACTGGTTTTCCAATTTATTTTTTCCTAGATAGTTGTTTATACAGTTATTTATGTACAACTCTTATCATCTTATTAGTACAAACTAAAAAATTAAAATTTGATCATTAAATTTCTAATTTTTATTCTCCTTTGCTCCAATTCTAATTTTGAATATGGTATGAAAAACAGAAGGTCATACTCCTTATGAGGATGTGATAGGAAACACTTGGATTTCCAAGTGTTTCTCACCAAAATCGGTTAGATCCAAGATGAAAACTGCTGTCCACAGCAGTAAAACAGCCAAAAACAGTAGAAAACAGGGGAAATCTGAGAGAAAAATGAAGAAACAACTTGTATTTTACTAGTAGGCGCAAGGAAAGTAGCAAAGATACAAGGATCCTCTATTCGAGAGGAGGATCGCACTCTCCCAATCTCTAGATTTCGATCTAGAGCCCTCACTATCCAAGAAGACAAAGGAAATTCTCACAAAACATGAAATAACCCTAATTCCTCTCTTTCTCCCTACTTAATGCATTCTAATTCAAAACAAAAGCAAAAGGACTACTCTACCCCTCCTTCTCCCTCCAAAAACACTTAGCTCATGTTTGAATTGCAAGTGGACCCCACTCCCTGGCTCCCTCTCTCTTCCGCCCGGCCCTGTGTCCGCCTTCGGTAGAACTGGACCGGCTGGGCCGGTCCAAGCTGGACCGGCATAACATTACCCCCCTTCCAAAGTACCACCTTGTCCTCAAGGTGGAGGGCAGGAAACTGCACTGCAATCCTCTCCAATGGCTCCCATGTGGCCTCATAATCTGGGAGGCCGCTCCACCTAATTTTCACTTCCTTTTCCCCTTTTTCATTGAAGCGCACTCCTTCTACCACTAGAGGCTCCAGTGTCACTTCCATGTCTTCCCTCAATGTGCTGGGCAGCTCTGGGCTTACTGCATGCTCCCCCACCACTTTCCTCAACTGTGATACATGAAAAACGGGGTGTATGCTGGCTGTTGGAGGAAGCCTCAATCTGTATGCCACCTCCCCGATTTTCTCCTCCACTTCGAAAGGGCCAAAATATCTCGCTGCTAGCTTCTCATTTCTCCTTTGGGCTATAGTCCTCTGTCTGTATGGTCGGAGCTTCAAGTAGACCTTGTCTCCAACTCCAAACTGTATATCCCTTCTTTTATTGTCCGCCTGTTTCTTCATAATCTGTTAGGCTCTGAGAAGATGCCTCTTGAGCTCATCCAACACTTGATCTCTTTCCTTCAAGTGCTGATCCACTGCAGATACTGGAGTACTCCTATGGCTGCAGTGTACCAGGTGTGGGGGGTCTCTTCCATATAACACCTTAAAAGGTGTCATCTTGGTAGCCGAGTGAGAGGAGGTGTTGTACCAGTATTCTGCCCAGGCCAGCCATTTAGCCCACTGCTTCGGTGTCTCAGACACAAAGCATCTCAAGTATGTCTCCAAACTTCTATTCACCACCTCCGTCTGCCCATCAGTCTGTGGATGATAGGCTGTGCTCCTCTTCAATACTGTGCCCTGCATCCTAAATAACTCCCTCCAAAAATGGCTCAGGAACACCTTGTCCCTATCAGAAACAATAGACTCTGGTACCCCATGCAGGCGGACTATCTCTCTCACAAAGGCTGCTGCTACAGATACTGCTGTGTATGGGTGTCTCAAGGGAATGAAATGAGCATATTTGCTCAACCTGTCAACCACTACAAATATGATCGTGTACCCTTCTGATTTTGGAAGCCCATCAATGAAATCCATAGTAATCTCCTCCCAAACCTTCTCTGGTAGGGCCAGGGGTTGTAGTAATCCCCCTGGTGCCATCGTCATGTACTTGCTCCGCTGCCAGGTATCACACTTAGCCACCATCTCCTCTACGTCTTTCCTCATCCCTTTCCAGTACAATTCAGCAGCAATCCTGCTATACGTTTTCTGCACTCCTGAATGCCCTCCTATGGCGCTCCCATGAAACTCCTGTAGCAGATGGGGAATATGAATGGAAGACCTAGGAATCACACTCCTTCCCTGATAGTACAGTCTTTCCCCCACAACTGTGTAACCTGGGTGGCTGTTTTCATCTGAAAGCACTTCTTCTTTGATTTTCCTGAGCTCCTCATTCTGGATGCTCTCCTCTTTGATGGCTCCCCAATCAATCAGAACAGGTACTGATACAACAATCCCTTGGAGCTCCCCCATACAACGTGATAAGGCATCTGCTGCCTTATTCTCTAGTCCTGGCCTATAGTGGATCTCAAAATCATATCCGAGCAGCTTGGACAACCACCTCTGATGCTCCTCTGTGACCATCCTCTGCTCTAGCAAGTATTTCAGGCTCATCTGATCAGTCCTGACAATAAAATGTCTGCCCAATAAATAAGGTCTCCACTTTTGGATGGCCAGTACAATCACCATCAGCTCTCTCTCATAGACTGACTTCAGCCTAGCCCGGGACGACAATACCTGACTGAAGTAAGCTATGGCCCTGTGGTTCTGCATCAACACTGCTCCCAATCCATAGCCTGAGGCATCTGTCTCCAGTACAAACACCTGGTTGAAGTCTGGCAGAGCTAGCACTGGCACTGTTGTCATGGCCTTCTTAAGCTTTTCAAAAGCCTCAGAAGCTGCTTCCCCCCATAAAAAATTGTCCTTCTTCAACTGCTCTGTCACTGGTCCTGCTATGGTGCTGTACCCTCTTACGAACCTCCTGTAGTAGCCGGTCAATCCCAAAAATCCTCTGAGCCCCTTCAAGGTCTTGGGTTGAGGCCAAGCCAGCATTGCCTCTATCTTGGACTGATCTGCAGCCACTCCCTCCTGGGATATCACGTTCCCCAGGTACTCCACTTGTGCCTGAGCGAAGTCGCACTTCTTGTAATTGGCCTTCAACTGATGCTCCCTTAGCACTCCCAACACCACTCTCAGGTGTTCTAGGTGTTCCTCCTCAGTCCTGCTATAGATGAGAATGTCATCAAAAAATACCAACACAAACCTGCGAAGGTGTGGCTTGAAGATCCAGTTCATCAATGCCTGGAATGTAGCTGGTGCATTGGTGAGGCCAAAAGGCATCACCAGAAACTCGTAGTGGCCCTCATGAGTCCTGAAGGCTGTCTTCTGTACATCTTCCTTCCTCATCCTGATCTGATGATAGCCTGACTTCAGATCAATCTTGGTGAACAAAGCAGCTCCATGCAGCTCATCCATCAACTCGTCAATCACAGGGATGGGAAACTTATCAGGCACTGTCTCTTTGTTGAGAGCTCTGTAGTCAACACAGAACCTCCAACTCCCATCCTTCTTTTTCACCAGCAGAACTGGGCTAGAGAAAGGGCTCACACTGGGCTGAATGATCCCTCCTTCTAGCATTTCCCCCACCAATTTCTCAATCTCATCCTTTTGCACCTGAGGGTATCTGTAAGGTCTCACACTGATAGGGGAGACTCCCTCTTTCAGAATGATCTGATGCTCCCGCTCTCTGTCAGGTGGGAGTCCCACCGGAGGTTGGAACACATCCTCGAACTCCTGCAGGAAAGGCTGAACCGACGCCGGAATGGGTTTATCTTCCCCCTCCGGCTGATCCTCCAAGCTCTGCAACTCCACCAGGAAACCCCCTCCTTCCTCATGGATAATCTTCACCATCGATCGGAGTGACACTCCAGCTCTGGACAATCCTGGTTCCCCCTTCAGCTTCACTCTCTTGCCTTCTACCATCAGTTCCATCACCATGGTTCTATGGTTCCCTAGTTCACCTTGGTTTCACCCAAGGTCTGTAGCCATTTCATGCCCAAAATGACATCCGTGCTACCCAATCTCAGGGATAGGAAATCCTCCACCACCCTGATCTCCTGTAGGCTCATCTCCACCCCTTTGCAGATCCCCGTGCTAGACTCAATCTTTCCTGTCCCCATCATCACCCCATAACTGCCTGTCTCAGTAGGCTCCATCCCCAGCTCCTCTGCCACCTGAGTGGATATAAAATTGTGGGTTGCCCCACTATCGATCAGTACTACTACCTCCCTCCCTTGGATCTTCCCCTTCACCTTCATGGTATGACTAGGAGTAAATCCCATCACTAAATTGAGGGATACCTCGGCCACCTCCAACTGGGGGTCACTCTGCTCCTCATCAGAATCATCACCCTCCTCAGGCGCCTCGTCTATATAGACGGTGAGAGCCCGAAGAGCGCGATCCTTGCATCTATGCCCTGGAACAAACTTCTCCTCACATCTGAAGCAAAGGCCCTTGGCCCTCTTCTCCTGCATCTCCTCCTCAGTCAATTTCTTGAAGCTTCCTGCAGTCCTAGTCACCCCGCTCTTCTCCTTTCCACTCTCTAGGGACACTAGGGCTTGGCCCTTTTGGAGCCAAGTACGTGGTAGTTGTCCTGGTGGGACCTCCTGAGTGGTTGTTCCTCCAACTTCGAGCGTTGGTCTTCTGGTTCTCCACCAGCTGAGCCAACTCCATTGCCTCCCTCAGGTCTCTCGGTCTCATGACCTTCACAGCATCTCTAATTTCTGGCTTGAGCCCCTCCATGAAGTTCCCCCCCAACGTGCTGTTCGATAAGCCCTCCATGTCTCCCACCAGACTCTCAAATTTCTTTCTGTATTCCTCCACTGTTCCCTCCTGAGTGAGGGCATAGAACTGCTCGGAGATCTCCCATGGGCTGCCCCCCCTGAATCTCTCTCTGATGGCCTCCTTGAAATCCCTCCAAGTTCTCACCGGATCCCACTTCTCCATGTATTTGAACCAAGCAAAAGCCGCCCCTTCCAAGCACATGCTAGCAGCCATCAATCTCTCCTCCTCCATAAGGCCATTCACTGCAAAATACCTTTCCACCTTGTGGATCCACTCATCCACGTTTCCCTCTTCGAAGACAGGCATTTTCAGCTTCCTGGCTCTAGTGTCCATCCCATATGCTCTGTTCCCCCCATGGCCTCCCCTGTCCCAGGCAATGGGGCCTTCCCAAGTTCCTCTTTCTCCATATCGGGGCTCATCCTCCCTCCTCGGCCGCCGATAGCCATCTTCCCCTCGCGCTCCGCCATGGTGATTATGGATCCCCCATGGTCGGTCCACTGGATCGGGCCTCCGACGACGCCAATCCTCCTCTCTGTCTTCCCTGAAGTCTCTTCTTCTCTCATGCTCTTCCCTCCTGATGGACTCCCGAGGTGGCATCCTCCCGTTGCTGTTAAGCAATTCCACCGCCTCTTCCTCTTCTGGATTCACCTTCTCCTTACCCCTGCTTCCACTACCTTCTCCTCTGTCCTCAACTGGCACAGCCCTTGCTTGCCCTTCCAACAACTTCTTCATCATCTCCTCCAAAGCCATGAATTTCCCTTCCACATTCTCACTCAACGTCGCCATCTTCTCCTCCAGGTCCGCCTTAAATTGACCCACCTCAGTCTCCAAGACTTCTACACGTTTAGCTACCATGGGAACCAAAAGATGGTCTCCGGATCCCTTCCGAAAAGCAAAAATCTGCAGCGAGACAGTGGAAAACAGCCCCCCACCGTCCGGATCTTCGCTCTGATACCAATTTGATAGGAAACACTTGGATTTCCAAGTGTTTCTCACCAAAATCGGTTAGATCCAAGATGAAAACTGCTGTCCACAGCAGTAAAACAGTAGAAAACAGGGGAAATCTGAGAGAAAAATGAAGAAACAACTTATATTTTACTAGTAGGCGCAAGGAAAATAGCAAAGATACAAGGATCCTCTATTCGAGAGGAGGATCGCACTCTCCCAATCTCTAGATTTCGATCTAGAGCCCTCACTATCCAAGAAGACAAAGGAAATTCTCACAAAACATGACATAACCCTAATTCCTCTCTTTCTCCCTACTTAATGCATTCTAATTCAAAACAAAAGCAAAAGGACTACTCTACCCCTCCTTCTCCCTCCAAAAACACTTAGCTCATGTTTGAATTGCAAGTGGACCCCACTCCCTGGCTCCCTCTCTCTTCCGCCCGGCCCTGTGTCCGCCTTCGGTAGAACTGGACTGGCTGGGCCGATCCAGGTGGAGCCGGTCCAAGCTGGACCGGCATAACAGGTTGATGGGCCTTTCAATATAGAATCTCTCCTCTAGGCCAGCAAGCCCTTCAAAACACTAAAAGCCAATCTTCATCCAACATTCAAGGCAAGAAAAATGTAAAGAAACACCTAGGAAAGAAGATGGTCGCAAACTCTATGAAGAAGCTTGTGGACAAGAAGTCAGCAAATCCAATGCTAGAAATCATCATCATCATCAACAACAACAACATCAAGCTTGCCCCACATTATGGGGCCGGCTACATGAATCATTTTTTTCCATTGTGCCCTATTAGGATTTAAATTCCCATTTAAATGTAACAAAGAAATGTCGTTTCTAATATTTTCTAACCAAGTATTTTTAGGTCTACCTCTACCTTTCTTAATATAAGTCAAATCTAATACATCTACTTTCCTAACTTGGTCATCGGAAGGCCGCCGTTTATGTGACCAAACCATTTAAGACGAGTCTCTCTAATATTATCTTCCATTGGAGCTACTCCAATATTTTCAAGTATATGCAAATTTAATATCGTGTCTTTGAAAGTAAAGCCACTCATCCACCTGAGCCTCCTCATCTCTGCAACACTTAACTTAATATTATGCTCTTTTTAATGGTTAACATTCTGCATCATAAAGCAATGCTGCTCTAACGACCAACTTATAGAATTTTCCCTTAAGTTTGCGGGGGACTTTTCTATCACACAACAAGCCCGATGCATTCCTCCACTTCAGCCATCCAACTTTAATTATAATAATAATATCCCCACCATTTCACCATCACTCTAAACAATAGACCCAAGATATCGAAAATTTGTACTCTTATTAATGACTTGATCACCAAAAGTCACAATCTCCACACTAGATCTATTCTTACTAAAATTACACTATATATTCAGTTTTAGCTCTACTCAAACGAAATCATTTAAACTCTAAGGTTGACCTCCATAATTCAAGTTTACCATCAACTGCCTCTCTATTCTTATCGACAAGAAGAACATCATCAGCAAAAAGCATACACCAAGGTAAAGCTTCTTGCAAAGGTCTAGTGAGAACATCCATGAATAAAGCAAAAATATATGGGCTTAAGACTGATCCTTTATGTAATCCCATTGAAATAAGGAAATACTTGGTCAAACCACGTTGTGTTTGAACACAAGTAACAACTTCTGCTAGATATCAACTTCAAAATAAAATACTAAAAACCAAAAAAAGAAAATCTATAATGAAAAATTGGACTGGAAACTTTCAAAGAGAACAAACAAACAAGATAAATCGCAATAGCCATCTTCTACTATTTCAAGCATCTAGATAGCAAACCAAAGATAACCAAATATTCTCTAGTAAAAGCTTATTTTGGAACATCACCGAAAAAATCTTAGTTGCTAAAAAAGGTGAATTTTAAATGTCACTATTACAAACAAGAAAAAAAAGTTTAACACTTATTAGACTCGAGCATCAGAACATATGGAATGAGATAAAATTATCTTTCATAGTTCTAGTCATGACATACAAATTAAAATTTTCGGATTGCTGAGGCACCATTATAAAAAATGGTCTAAATACGTTGCCATTTTTTAAAAAGATCTGACATATGACTATGCCTCCATTGTCTAACATAGATTTCAACTTATTATCAATTAACAAACTCACTAACGACAAAAATTGCATTGCTAATTTATCATCTAATCTATCAGTTTTGAGACTTGAATTCTAAGATAACATTTAGTAATGCAAAGATGTGTTATAAAATCTACCTTTTAAAAAATGATCCTCAAATAAAGTAGAGCTCAAACAATAGTTTGTGTCCACCAAAACCGTCATTCCAAATTCCAAACACACTTTAAATAACAATAAAAATATTTGACTAGCGTTATCACTAGGACACTCAAACTTTACTTGTTTTGGAAATAAATTTCGTATCTATCCACAAGAAGAATATCATCAGCAAAACGCATACACCAAGGTACATCCTCTTGCAAATGTCTAGTAATAAAATCCATGACTAAAGCAAAAAAATATGGGCTTCAGGCTGATCCTTGATGTAATCCAACCGAAATAGGAAAATACTGGGTCAAACCACCTTGTATTTGAACACAAGCAATAGCTCATGCATACATATCTTTAATGATTTAAATATAAGCATTATTAACTCCTTTCATTTCAAGAACTCTCCATAGCACTTCTCTTGGAACTTTATCACATGCTTTCTCTAAATTAATAAATATCATATGTAGATCCTCCTTATTCTCTCTATATTTCTCCATCAAACCTCCCAATAAATATACGGCTTCCATAGTAGACCTACCTAGCATGAATCCAAATTGATTTTGAGAAACATTAGTATCACACCGCAACCTACTCTCCATAACTCGCTCCCATAGTATTAAAGTATGACACAATAACTTAATTCCTCTATAATTCATACAATCTTGTGCATCACCTTTATTCTTAAAAATAGGAATCAACACACTCATCTGGCATCTTTTTAGTCTTCAAAATAGTATTAAAAAGTTTAGTAACCCAAGAAATTCCTTCATCTCCTAAGCATTTCTACATCTCTATTGGAATATCAACAAGTCCGATAGCTTTTCCACCCTTAATTTTTTTTAAAGCCTCTCTAACTTCGATTTTACTAATACGCCGAAAAAAAAATCTTTATTTTCATTTAAGGTGCTAAGTTCACTAAAGTCAATCGTATTCTCAAAATATTCATTAAAAAGTTTAGCAAAATATCTCAGCCACCTTTGTCGAATATCATCTTCAAAGAAAACTACTTTTTGATCTTCATCGTTAATACACTTCACTCGAACTAAATCATTGCTACTCCTATCTCTTTGTTTGACTAACTTACACATATATCTCATGAAAAAGCTAGTTAGATGCAATAGATATTTAAAGCCAACTATGAAGCAGACAAGAAGAGTACACAAAGCCAAATATGAAGCATATAGAATAGTACACAAAAACATACGATACTGACTATCAAGAAACTGTCTCACATTTCAAACTAAACATAATTCAAGTTGTGCTCTTTCAAGCAACAAATTTGTATTATTCTATATATCAACTTGACATTAAGAATGTTGTTTTTAATAAGGGCCTTGATGAGCAAGTACGCGTAGAGAACCCATCATTATTGAAAAACCAAAGAAATAATATGATATGCAAACTCTAAAAAGTTTTATATAGCCTCAAATAATTCCCTCGTGTTTGATTCGGTGGATTCTTTAAATATGTTTAAAAGTGTGTACATTTAGTATAAAGCTGATCACACTTTCTGTATCAAGCACTCACATAAAGGGAAAAAAATGATTTTGATTGTACATATAAATGATATTATATTGGCAGATGAATTGAGAAAGAGCTAACCAGATTAAAAGGGTTTCTAATAAGAGAATTTGAGATAAGAGTTAAAAATTTTAAAATACTTCATTGTATGGAAATGGCACAATAAAAATAGATATTCTTATTTCTCAAATGAAGTAATTCTTTATCTACTAAAAAAATGGTAATATTTGAATATAACCCAGTAAAAACTCACCCAACAAATTTGGGATTACCATTAGTAGCATGCCAATTGATAAAGGTAAGTATCAACACCTTGCGGAAAAACTTATCTAACTCTCCCACACCCTTCATCATATGAATTCCTTGTTAGTATTCTAAGCCAACACATGCATAACCCTACCAAAGACCACATAGAAAATGTTAACCACATTCTCAAGTACCTGATGTTGACACCAAGAAAAGATTTGTTACATAAAGTCATCCCTTTCATAGTGTTGATTATTATACTTACAAATGGGTTGG
This sequence comes from Dendrobium officinale, assembly GCA_019514585.1. NCBI lineage: Eukaryota > Viridiplantae > Streptophyta > Magnoliopsida > Asparagales > Orchidaceae > Dendrobium > Dendrobium officinale. The sequence goes on from CM033683.1 coordinate 31,023,842, forward strand.
AGATGTGTTATACTAAAGATACGCCTTTGGTTATTATACTTATGAACGTGGAAAAAAGATCACATATAAAAATAAGAAATAATTTATGGCCTCAAGAAACATTTAAAGCTAAATACAAGGCAGTGGTATTTTGTATTTTCCAAGGAATATAATTAAAGAAACCTAATATAACTAAACTATCAAGTAAAAAATCATTAAAATAGTATTATGGCAACCACATTGTCACAAGTCTTGCAAAAACTCTAGTCCATCACAACAGGACTAAATAATATTGAGATGGACAAACTATGCATCCAAAAGAAAAATAAAAAATGAACTAGCCCAACTAAATTATATTCTGATAAACTCTCAAACTATAAATATCCTCACTAAGGCCTTGCCAAAAATGATTTTTGATAATCTAAACAATAATGTCGATATGATCAATATATTCAACCCAGCTCAAGGAGCATTAATATAATCCTAAATCCATGAACAGCACTTTTTCATATATAACAATCCAGCAATCCATGACGAACAACTTTCCATCTACAATAATCTGCCAATCCGTGGACAACATTCCATTCACAACAATCCTTGAGAGCAACTGATGTGATACATGCATGAAGTTACAAGAGATTAACAAGAGAATTTATTAAAAGTTAACCATCATAAAGTTATGCATCAAATCAAAGTAAGTTGTTAAAATTCGCAGTCTTCCACTTGCTTAGGCAAAGAAATACATGAAGATTGACCAAGACACTCTCAATCAAATACAAAGGCGAATGTAATGTAATAGCTTATAACACAAATCCAAAATTTAATATTGAGTTGTTCACCTTGAGGATTTATTCTCTCTCTCTCTACATTTCTAGGCTTAGCGGTGGAAGATCTTCCACACTAAAAGTGAGAAGACCACAAGGAAGGACGAGCCGAGGAGCTTGGTTGTTGGGAAGGTAGCCGGAGTTGGAGGAGGCAAGGAGTGTCTGATGAGGAGCAACGGGGTTCTTGGTCGTTGAAGCTTGAGACAATACACGAAGTGGTTGACGTAGCGTTCTACTGTGCCGTCATACACCCAATCCGGTTCGTAGAAGGGTGAGAGTAGGATGTCGATCTCACCTTGGGCGTTGTAAGCAAAGTCGTGATCAACTTCTAGATCCGCCATGCATTCTTGTCGGGAGATGAAGGAGCACCAATGGAGAGAAGAGGGAAAGAAGAAGTGGAAGTGGCGGTTTGGGAGGGGGTGGGCTTGGCCGTGAGCTAGAGGGAAAGGGAGGAGGTGGGCCGTGAGGGTGGAGGGGTTGGAGCTCGGGTGAGGGAGACTAGGAGCGGGCGGGCTAGGTAGAGGGAGGGAATAAACCTGAATTTAATTTCAGGTTTCCAATAAAAGAAGAGATTAATTTCAAATTCAGAATTTTAAATTTGAAATTAGGCTAGGAAGGAAGGGGGATTAATGGTGTATTAATGGGAGAGAGAGAGAGAGAGAGAGAGAGAGAGAGAGAGAGAGAGAGAGAGAGGGTAAGGTGGCCGGCCATATACGGAGGAGAAAGGGGCTTGTGAATTAAGTAAGTGGGGCCCAAAGGATATTAATTAAATTCTAATCAAATCTGATTTTAATTTCAGATTTGATTAAATTTAAAATAACTTCCTAATTTGGTTTATAATGAGAGGGAAAAGGTTTAAATTTCAAAATAGATTTAAACTCCCTTAAATGACTTTCTTAAATAGAGAAAGACTAATTAGAAAAGTAATTTAATCTAGGGGAATTTGAATTTCAAAGGGGTTGGGTCAGGGGAGAGTCGGCGACAAGGTGGGAGGCCAAGGGGCGGCGGGTTGGAACCGGCGGGCTGGCAGCCGGCCGTGGGAGATGGGAGAGCCGCCAATGGCTGGGCCGGCCAAGGGAGGCCGGCGGTGGAGCTATTGTGGCGGTGGGGGGATCGAGAGGGTGGTGAGGCTTCGGTTAGGTAGGGGAAGAAGAAGATGGGGGTAGGGGAAAAGGAAAAATTTAGGGAGCTACAAACCTCAAGTACCACCTCCTCAAGAACTCACAAAGAGATCTTGGGAATCTCACGAACTCACAAAGAGATCAACAATAAAAAAATTTTATTCATCAACATTATCCGATACAATAGAGGAGGCCATAATATATAGGCTTAAGGAAACAAAAAAGTACAATGACGTAAATGCCCCTGGGGCTACAACTCAAGACAACTAAAAAAAAGAGTACAATCGGGAATATCAATTAATACATAACATCAAAATAAAACTAAGCTCGTGAAAAGGTTGGAGTAGCACCAGTAGAAGATAAGATCAGAGAGAGTAGCCTTAAATGGTTTGGTCACATAAAATGACGGCCTTACAATGACCCGGTTAGGAGAGTAGAGGTATTAGATTTGACTTATGTTAAGAAAGGTAGAGGCAGACCTAAAAAGTCTTGGTTAGAAAATATTAAGAATGACCTTTCTTTATTAGATTTAAACGAGAATTTGACCTTTAATAGGACACAATGGAGAAAAAGGATTCATGTAGCCGACCCCACGTAGTGCGATAAAGGCTTGATGTTGTTGTTGTTGTTTGAATCAAAATAAAACTAAGCATCAAAATAAAGGTTGTGGATCGTGGCCATCGATCTGCGCCTCCTACGCTGATATACTCGTCGAAAACGTATGTCGATGTCCTCATCATTCTCCCAATGCGGGAGAAACCTCGACCCCGTCGAGTAAGTGTCTGTATAGCTCTTGTATAGCTCTAGGAGAGCCGGGTCAAAACTCTGTAGCTCCTCTCGATCAATCCATGTGTCCTCTGTTTCCGGTGTTCGTTTTCAATGAACTAGGTACCTTCGGCACCCTCCTTCCTTTGTGTAAATAATTTCATCATCTATGATTGCTTCGATATTCTCCGCATTGGATAAATCAGGCAAATTGGGAAGTGGAGGAAGGCTAGGAATCTCACCCGGTGGGGTCACACAAGGCTCATTACAAAGTAGATTCTTGGGGTTAAATTCAGGACCCTCGAAGGCTACTAGATCTTCTACATTAAAGGTTGGAATTATGTTAAAACCTCTTGGGAGGTCTAGCACATAAGCATTATTGTTAACCTTTGAAATTATCTTAAAAGGTCCAGCGCTTCTTGCATGCAACTTCTTTACAGAGCCAGGAGAAAAACGCTCCGGGCAGATTCGTCCCATCACAAAGTCTCCAACTTTGAATTCCTTAAACCTTCTTTTCTTATCAGCAATAAGTTTATAATTGGTGTTACTTTGTTTAATTTTCTTTTTAATCTCTGTGTGTAACTCCTGAAGATGGGATGCAAATGCATATGCAGACTCTGATGTTCTACCCCTAGGACTCATGGGAACTAGATCAATGGGTTGTTTAGGTTGGTATTCGTACACAATCTCAGCAGGACTTAGACTAATGGTTCGATTGACAAAGTTATTATAAGCAAATTCCGCGATAGGAAGCTTAGAGTCCTAATCCCTATGGTTTTCACCTACCAAAGTCCTTAAGAGGTTTCCTAAGCTCCTGTTAACAACCACGATTTGACCATCAGTTTGGGGGCGGAAGGCTGTAGAAAACTGAAGTTTCGTTCCCATCTTGTGCCACAGAGTCTTCCAAAAGTAACTTGTAAACTTAACATCTTTATTGAAAACGATGGTTTTCGGTAGGCCATGAAGTCTAAGTATTTCTTCAAAATAAAGCTTAGCGATCCACGAGGCATCAAACGTTTTAGAACATGGGAGGAAATGGGCCATTTTTGAGAACCGATCAATGACCACATAGACGGAATCGTGTTTCCTAACAGTCTTGGGCAAACCAAGGACGAAATCCATACTTACATCCTGCCAAGGGCAATTGGGTACTGGGAGTGGAGAATAGAGTCTCGTATTCTGCTTGCATTGTTTGGCCAACTGGCAGGTATAACATCTCCTTAAAAGTTTACTGACGTCACGCTTAAGGCTGGGCCAATAGAATCGATTTTCTAATGCGGCAATAGTCTTGGATTGTCCAAAGTGGCCAGTTAAACCTCCTGCATGTAATTCCCAGACAAAGTATTCACGAAGAGACGTTTGGGAAATATAGAACTTTTGAGCCTTAAATAGGTACCCATCTTCTACTAAGAAATCATCGATTGTACGCTCACGTCCGAAAGTTAAAAGGGAATAAGTCTCACTAAAACCAGGGTAGTCTATATAGTACTCTTAAAGACGCTCGAATCCAATCACTTCAGTTCTCATTTCTTGGGTTATCAACATCCGACGGCTTAGGGCGTCAGCCGCTTTGTTTTCAGTTCCGGCTTTGTGTCAGATGGTGTAGGTGTATTCTTGAAGAAATTCAACCCAGCGACCATGTCGTGCATTGAGTTTCTTTTGCGAATTTATATAACGCAGGGCTTCATGGTCAGAGAAGATGACAAACTCATGGGGCAGTAAGTAGTGTCTCCAATACCTAATGGATTGAATGATAGCATAGAACTCCTTATCATAGGTAAAGTACCGCTGTCGGATGTCATTTAACTTCTCACTAAAATACGCGATAGGATATCCCTCTTGTGATAAAACTCCTATACTGATCCAGATGCGTCGCAAGTCACTTAAAAAACTTTTGAAAAATCGGGTAGACGCATAACTGGAGCTTCTACCATTCTCCTCTTTATCTCCTCGAAAGCCTTAGAGACAGACGCAGTCCATTGAAAATCTCCTTTCTTCAGGCAGTCAGTTATGGGTGCAACTATCGTGCTAAAGTTCCTAATAAACCTCCTATAGAATATGGCCAATCCATGGAAACTCCGAACATCTCTGACAGTCTTAAGGTTCAGGCCACTCGTTGATTGCTCGTACCTTCTCGGAGTCGGCTGAAATTCCTTGCGATGATATTATAAACCCTATAAAGGTGACGCTAGTTGTGAGGAACATACATTTCTTGGGATTTGCATAAAGTTGTTCTTTCCTCAAAACATCACAGACCTGGCTTAAATGATTTAATGTTGATCCATCGAATTACTGTAGATTAGGATATCGTTAAAGTAGACCACGACGACTTACCAAGAAATGGGCAAAGGATTTGGGTCATAACTCTCATAAAAGTGCTAGGGGCGTTGTTGAGACCAAACGGCATAACCATCCATTCATACAATCCGTCTTTAGTTTTAAATGTCGTCTTCCATTCGTCTCCAGGTCGGATCCTAATCTGATGATATCCATTCTTTAAATCTATTTTCGAAAAAAGGGTTGCTCCCGTCATCATGTCCAACATGTCATCCAGGCGGGGAATGGGGAAACGATACTTCATAGTAATCTTGTTGATAGCGCGGGTACCAACACACATCCTCCAAGAGCCATCCTTCTTGGGAGTTAGGAGTGCATGAACAGCACAAGGACTTAGGCTCTCTTTGATGAATCCCTTCTGGAGTAACTCATCAACTTGTTCTTTTAATTTGACGTGCTCTTCCGGGTTCATTCTATAGTGGGGAAGGTTGGGTAAAGAGGCTCCGGGTACTAAGTTTATAGCGTGTTGGATGTCACGCAAAGGAGGTAGATGGTTAGGGAGGTCCACTGGAAAAACATCAGCAAAGTGTCAAGGAGGGGTTGCACTTTTTCAGGAATGGGTTCTCCCAACTCTGGGTTGGCTTCTCGTGCCACTAGGGCATACAAAGGGGCTCCTTTACTCAATTCAACATCAACTTCCTTAATTATGGTGACCTTATAGGAACTAGAACATTGCGAGGCAATGTGCCCATACCCATGACACCTATAACACTTGGTTCCATAAGTGGCTTTGGGAGTGTCACGCTCGGGGGTCTTACCTTTAAAATCAGGGCGAGGTGGAGCTGGGCTAGCAGTTGGTCGGTTAACTATAGAGCCCGTAGGTTGGTTTTGGGATTGACCGGAGGAAGCTCTATAAGGGGTTGTGCGGAGGTCAAACTACTTGGTGTGGGAATGGATCCTAGACTCTTTGAGGTCAAGCACTAAACTGCAGGCTGCTTCTAAGGTATCAACTCCTCTCGCAAAAAGCTCATTTCGGAGATCTTCCCTAAGGCCAACTCTAAACATGGATAGGAGTTGAGCAGGGGTAGTGAACTCTTCACCATTGCAACGGATCATGAAAATGTCGAAGGCGGAGATGTAATCTTTCACGGGCTTGCTTCCCTGGGTCAGTCTATTCCATTTGTCTAAGAGCTTAAGGTAGTATGAAGGAGGAAGATATTTTCTTCTAAGCTCTTGCTTTATAGCTCGCGAGTCGGTGATGGGGTGCTTACCTCGAGCTTCGCGCATGTTTTCCAAGTTTGTCCAGTATTGGTTGGCGCGACCAGTAAGTTTCATTTCAGCGAACCTAACTTTCCTAGCTTCCGAAATGCTATACCATTTGAAAGAACTATCCATCCCTTTAAGCCAATCTAAGAAGACTTGGGGGTCAAGGGTGTCATCGTAGGAATGGGCGTCTATTCGGATGTTCTTTAGTAATTGAGCGTCGTTATCTCTCCAAGTGGGTTCATTTCCTATGGGGTCCTGATTAGGTCTAAGGTTATGACGATAGTGATCCCGCGATGGTCCATAATCAGTCCGGGCTTCCTCACCGTAGGGGGAGTGCGGCCTAGAAGGGGTGTAAATTGCGGGTTGTCCTAATCGTTCAATGTTATATAGTCGATCACCCGTTTGGCATCTAAAGTCCGCTAAGTCAATCTGGAGGTTCCTATTTTGCTGAGTAACTGTCCCAAGTTGACCCACTATGAGGTCTAGAGTCGCTTGAATATGTTCCGGATCCATGGGTAGATGCTAGGGGACGTTAGGGGTGGTACCGGGGTGGTGGAAAGCACCTAGACACTAAGATAATATGCTCCTGATGCCTCTAAATGATGCTGAAATGATCAAGACAGCAAACTACAACAAGGATCTAAGTTGTCTAAGTGTTTTGGATGGTTTCTAGGGTGTGGACAGCACCTAAACACTTGCATAGACTCACCTAAAGGCCAATAATTGGTGCAGGAATTTTCTGGACAACAAGACGAATAAGGGTTTTAAAATTTTCTAGGTGATAATGAGCATGCAACGACACTTAAAATTGAAGTTAAAGTTCCCTAGGATGACTTCTAGCATGCATAGCCTATGCTAGCCATGCTCTGATACCAAATATGATGTGATACATGCATGGAGCTACAAGAGATTAACAAAAGAATTTATTAAAAGTTAACCATCATAAAGTTATGCATCAAATCAAAGTAATTTGTTAAAATTCGCCGTCTTCCACTTGCTTAGGCAAAGAATTACATGAAGATTGACCAAGACACTCTCAATCAAATACAAAGGCGAACGTAATGTAATAGCTTATAACACAAATCCAAAATTTAATATTGAGATGTTCTACGGTTCTAGGCTTAGCGGTGGAAGATCTTCCACACTAAAAGTGAGATGACCACTACGAACGACGAGCCGAGGAGCTTGGTTGTTGGGAAGGTAGCCGGAGTTGGAGGAGGCAAGGAGTGTCCGATGAGGAGCCACAGGGTTCTTGGTCGTTGAAGCTCGATGGTCTCGGCGAGACAATACACAATGCGGTGGACGTAGCATTCTACTGAGCCGTCGTACTCCCAATCGGGTTCGTAGAAGGGCGAGAGTAGGATGTCGATCTCACCTTGGGCGTTGTAAGCAAAGACGTGATCAAATTCTGGATCCGCCATGCATTCTTGTCGAGAGATGAAGGAGCACCAATAGAGAGAAGAGGGAGAGGAGAAGTGGAAGTGGCGGTTTGGGAGGGGGAAGGGCTTGGCCGTGAGCTAGAGGGAGAGGGATGAAGTGGGCCGTAAGGGTGGAGGGGTTTGTTGTAACTCAATCACTATGAATTAGGTTGTTAAACCTAAGCTTATGTCTCAGCGGCTAACCAAGAGGGGGGTGAATTGGTAATTAAAAATTAATCCCTCTTTTTAATTTTTTAAATTGAAAAATAAACTTTAATGAGTTTTGTATAAATAGATTTTTCAACCACAAATTAGAAACAAAAATCAACAAAATAAAAAGCAACGAAAAATAAAAGACACAAGATTTATAGTGGTTCGGTCAAATTTGACCTACATCCACTCCCTGGAGGCACTCTCCGAGTATTGCACTAATACCACTAGTGATTCTCCTTTAGCACCCACAGCAAGGCGGAGAAGCCTTTACAAAAACTCTTTCCACCACTACCCGGTGCGGCAGAGAACCGTCGTCCTTTTACACTATCCCCAGTGTTGGCAGAGAACCGTCATTCTTTTACATTATCCCCAGTGTTGGCAGAGAACCGTCGTCCTTTTACACTATCCCCAGTGTTGGCAGAGAACCATTCGGCTGTTCACACTCTCCAAGTGTGGGCAGAGAACCCTTCGGCTGTTCAAACTCTCCAAGTGTGGGTAGAGAACCCTTCGGCTGTTCACTCTCCAAGTGTCGGCAGAGAACCCTTCAGCTGTTCACACTCTCCAAGTGTCGGCAGAGAACCGGATCTCCTTGACAGATCTTCTCACAAGAAATCTAGAAGGAAGAAAGAAAAGAGTGAAGTAAACACAAATCAAAAGTAAAGATTCTTACATTTGAACACAAAGTGAAGCCTTCACGCTCCGGTAGTAAGAATCCTCCTTCGAAGACTCTCTTACACTCTCTCCTTGACTCTTCTTTCAATAGGCACGAAAATCAGTGGACAAAAAGATTAAGTGGCAGTTTAGTTTGGACTATTTATATGAAAGACACAAAAAACCGTCCAAAAACTGCAAATATTCAAGTCAATACGCATTTGATCGTACGAGATTTTACTTAAATGTGTTGAAAACAAACCTAATGTATATGGGTACGAAATGACTTCGTACACACACATCGTCCCGTACGAACTAGGTTCGTCCGGTACGAACGGTTATTCCATAGGTCAGTTCCCAAAAACTGCAGAACGTCACTTAAAATTTCAATGCCGGTTCACTTCGTCCTGGGACGAATATAAGTTCGTCCGAACTAAATTTTTCCAGAGAGCAAATCGTCCCGGGACAAATACACTTCATCCTGGACAATAATACTCCAGAGAGCAACTCGTCCTGGAACGAATACACTTTGTTCTGAACGAACATTTTCCATAGAACATTTCGTCCTGCGACGAATACACTTCGTCCTGGACGATCGGGACTTAGAAAAATTTTCTTCAACTCCTGTTCGTTCCATTGCTCTTACGATGAGATAACTGGCCTGATCGTCCCGTACGAAGTATGTTCGTCCCGTACGATCAGTACAAATTTCTCAAGATCTCCGAAAGTGTGTGTGTATTCACTCAATTACAATCACTCCCTCTCAAACTTAATTCAAAGAAAAATACAAGTTTTAAATACACAGTATCTCATGCTGAATTTCATTTTGAAGTCTTTGTAGTCTGGAGTTTGATTTTCCTGAAATGTTAGTACACACAAGAGCAAAAATAACTCTTCCAAAAACTTGTATTTGAAATCATCAAGACTATACAAGTTGCAAGAATGTAAAAAATGCAAATAGCAACTCTCTTAACAGGGTTTGGGCTCGGGTGAGGGAGACTAGGAGCGGGTGGGCTAGGCAGAGGGAGGGAATAAACCTGAATTTAATTTCAAGTTTCCAATAAAAGAAGGGATTAATTTCAAATTCAGGATTTTAAATTTGAAATTAGGCTAGGAGGGAAGGGGAATTAATGGTGTATTAATGGGAGAGAGAGAGGGTGGGGTGGCCGGCCATATAGGGAGGAGAGAGGGGCTTTGGAATTAAGTGGGGCCCAAATGATATTAATTAAGTTCTAATTAAATCTGATTTTATTCAGATTTGATTAAATTTAAAATATCTTCCTAATTTGGTTTGTAAAGAGAGGAAAAATATTTGAATTTCAAAATAGATTTAAATTCCCTTAAATGACTTTCCTAAATAGAGAAAGACTAATTAGGAAAGTAATTTAATCTAGGGGAATTTGAATTTCAAAGGGGTTGGGTCAGGGGAGAGCCGGCGGCAAGGTGGGAGGCCAAGGGCGGGTTGGAACCAGCGGGCTGGCAGCCGGCCGTGGGAGCTGGGAGGGCCGCCGTTGGATGGGTCGGCCAAGGGAGGCCGGCGGTGGAGCTATTGTGGCGGTGGGGGGATTGAGAGGGTGGTGAGGCTTCGGTTAGGTAGGGGAAGAAGAAGAAGTGTATAGGGGAAAGGAAAAATTTAGAGAGCTATAAACCTCAAGTACCACCTCCTCAAGAAATCACAAAGAGATCTTGGGAATCTCACGAACTCACAAAGAGATCAACAATAAGAAAATTTAATTCATCAACATTATCCAATACAATAGAGGAGGCCATAATATGTAGGCCTAAGGAAACAAAAAAAGTAAAATGACGCAAATGCCTCTGGGGATACAACTCAAGACAACTAAAAGAAAGGGTACATTCGGGAATATAAATTAATACATAACATCAAAATAAAGGCTGTGGATCGTGGCCATCGATCTGCGCCTCCTACGCTCATATACTCGTCGAAAACGTTTATCGATGTCCTCATCAGCAACTTTTCTCCTACAATAATCCAATAGTTCGTGGACAACTTTCTACTTTTGTTATGTAGTTAATTCTACCTGTCGGTATTAAAGACTGATTTTCATATTTATTTCTTTTCTAGACTGTTATTTCTCAACCTTTTTATGTACCATTTCTTTCTTTTTTTTTTTTTTTTTTTTTCTGCAAAGAACAAGGAAATAAAAATCAGCAATAAAGTCTCCTATTACTATTCTCCTCTCAACTCATTCTATTTTTTTAGCCAATTTTTTAAAATTGGCCAAAGCAGGTCAAAAATGCAAGTTTATGATCTGAAATTGGAGCTTTTTTTCTTATTTTCAGGTTGAATATCCAAATCTGAAACTGAACATGCAAACTTTGGTTGCAAGTGCTGCTTGATTCTGAAAGTTGCTAGTACGCTAAAAGAAGAACATCATTCAAAGTTGGCCGCAAGTTTGCTCACCTGCAACTTGGCCACTAAAAAGAGCTGAAAGCATTACATAAAAATCCTCAGGATCTTGTGGCTGGAAATCAAAGACGAATGCCTGCGAAATATAATTCTCATGAAATTTTCAGAAAGATGTTGATCATTAAATTAGTTTAGTAAAAGATACTCGACCAAATAATAAAATGAAGAGTTTTATTTCAGTAGGTTTTATAAACACTTGGATTACACGACAGATAGTAAGAAACGTATGGCTGAATGCTGAAAAATAATTAGATAATACACTTTAGATTGGGCTATCCGCTTAAAAAATAACATTCTCCGAGAATTTAATAATTTACCTAATGATATTAAATAAGACAGCATATATAGTTTGTCCCTGAGCATTTAATAATTTACATTAAGATATGAATTAAGACAATATATATAAATACGTGCCACCAGATAGAAGTTGGACTCTGTGGTACATAGAAACGCATACTTCATGAGGTAAAATGTCCAGATGGCATTGGACTGGGTCCATATGCAAAGGAGTTAGCATAAGACTGGGATGTGGGCTGCATTCATAATTTAGTGAGGGTAAACCATGGGTATTCTTTTGGCATGAACACAGTAGGCGGGAGATGAGATTCCTTGTACAAATCTCAAGATAATTTTCCTTTGGGGCGAAGCTAAGCGTACTTTGTAATTTTTTCACATTTTGTGAAAGTTTTTATTGCTATCAGTTGTAGATATATGTGGGCTCCAAAAATTCGCTCCCTGACCTCCCCTCGCTTTTTCGGGGAGAGTTTTAACGAATTAGGTTCAATGGTAAATTTTTAAAAGCCATGTTGGGTTTGAAATAAAACACTACTAAGAGATTTCACCCTCATTTTGCGTGGACTTTTTGATTTGCCCCTATAGTTAATTACCCCTCCTAATCACAAGAGAGAACTTTCAATTAAGGCAAGTCGTCAAATGAATACATCGTATCCGTGGATATGTGATATCCAGCATATAATAGCAACATTGGTTTAGGTTTGGAAATTTAATATTTAAAATTGAAATTTCACCATCTTGCACTTAAAGCGGATGGTGGGGGGAGTGATGATGAGTCCGATCAAGATCCCATGGTTCCATCGTCCAGGGTCATCATGATCCGTGGTCTACTTAGTCAGAGGAAGTAGTCGACCCAACTTGAGAAAAGGATCCTTGTCAGTAGCCATGGGTTGCATCATCCAAGGGTACATTGTAGACCAAGGGTGGATATTCTAAGGGTACAAATTTTGAATCCACCTTAGCTAACAAAGGGCTTTATAACCTATGGATTATATTCTATTAATTCATATCTCAAAGATTTAATACCATTGGGGAGCATACAGGTGCTAACCATGACCGTAATAAAATGGGGCCATTTTGCGACAAATTTACCTGATTCAGATGATCCTGATCATAATTGTTTACCAATGGCGCCATTTGTGGCGAAATCCAAAGTGTGATGTCATTTGCAGCAATCACTAGTTAGAGGACACATGCCACGTTCATACTGGCAAGTGACAGATAGAGAATGAATAATAATGATATACTCGACTAAACATTAGCTATTTGTGAGCTAGAGTAGTTTTTAGATTTGTCCACCTCAGCAAACTATTGCGAAGGGTAGATGGGTTTTGATTTAAGCATTTTGAGGGTTTATTTTATCTTTAAATATCTGAAATTTGGTATTTTGGAGTTTTGAATTTTTATGGGGATTTGGATGATATTTGCTTGAATATTTGTGGTCCCATCCGGTTGAGATTTTCATTAAACGTGGCTATCATCTGGATGCCATTGTAGTCATTTAAAAATATTAGTATTTTGTGAAAGTTTGAGGGCATTTGAAAATATATGATCCCCTCTAATTGAGATAAACATTAAACGCGGCCATCATCGAAGAGTTCATGGGTTATTACATTTTTTGTTGATCGAACATTGTCAACTCTGCCTACTAGCCGACAGAAGATCGGGTTCGAATCTAAATTTACTTTTTAACCCACGCGACATTCTCAAACGTCACATGTGTACTTACAACATGCTCACCAGGGCCTAAATGAGTATATGAAGTTAGATGCCTTTCACACAATGCATTCACGTGTGTACGTGATATAATTTTTTAAAATACAATTATAGTGATACCCTTTGCTTATTATAAATGCATGCGGAGGTATTTTAGAAATACAACTATAGTGTCAAATGACACACTAGAGTGATACCCTCTGCTTATTATAAATGCATGCAAATGTATTTTTGAAACTCAATTATAATGTCAAATGACACACTAGAGTGATACCCTCTGCTATGCAGAAGGATGAATTTTTAAATACAATTGTAGTGTCGAGTGACACACTGGGGTGAAACCCTCTGCCTACCAACAATACATGCGGGAAGTCATTTTGAAATACAATAATGATGTCAGAATGACAGGTTAGAATGAAATCCTCGGCATCCTACAGATACATGTCAGAATGACAGGTTAGAATGAATGCCTCAACTTCTAATGAAATAGAAGTCGAAGATGAAATTCTTATCATTTGCATAATATTCTAATTATGTGTCAATATTCTTTCGTATTGAGAATGGCCAAATTTTTAAAAGGAGCCAGATGGCATGGAAATTTTGCGAGAGGAGCACAGCCGGAGATAAATTTAAGGCAGAGCAGATTCGTCGAACCTATTGGTAGTTGGCGCAGTCAGAAAACACTAAACCATATAGCGCATTCAATCAAAATGCTAATATATTTGATGTTTTCAAGTAATACGTCAAAGCTATTGGCATGTTGCTTAAACGCGCCAATAGCTTTGGCATTTTCAATGAATGTGCCACAGCTTCTGGAGCATTCAAGCAACTACCTTTGATGTAGACAAAGGGGGGGTCAAATCAAACCCAAAAAATTTTGATTGACTCTCCAGCTCATTAATGTCAAGTGGAAGGTTAGCTCATTATGAGCTGGTTTTTAGTTCATTTATGGAGCTAAAAATTAGCTCATTATTTATTTGATCTTGTCTATTCTCCTTCCCCCCTTTGTCTATTCGTTTCTCGTGCTTGGCTCTTGGGTTCCCGTGCCATGGTTCCTTGGTTCTCACGGTGGCTGTTGGTTTTCCAAGCTTGGGGGGTTTTTCCGTGGCTTTGGCGCCTTGGATCCGTGCGGCCTCCTTGGCTCCCGCGGTTGCTCCTTCGGTTCTTGGCTGGGCTGTTTCACGTGAATGAATGGGGGCTTTTCCGTGGCTTTGGTGCTTCGTTTCCGGGAAGTGACTGTTGGCTTTTCATATTCCCTATTTAAATAAGGTTTTAAATTAATGTTGTGGCTGTTTGTATTCCCCCTTTCATACCTATAAATATGAGAGATTATGTTATGTGATGTGATTTTTGAAAATGTAAACCTGCGGGTTTCATTGGAAAAGCTTGCGAGCTTTGTCCACTTCTTCTTCTCATCCCCTCCGAAAATCTTGCGAGCTCTTTCCAACCTTTCGTCTTGGCTTCTAACCACTTTCGTCTCTCCGTAAGTGCCACTCCACCTGTATCCCTCTTCTCTAAGTGAAGCAATTTTAGGGTGTCTTGTTTGAGTCAAGTTTGTTTGAGTCAACGTTTGTAAATCTTTCATTTTTATAATATTAAAGTTTGTTTTAAGCATTTTATGTCTTTATTTTGTATCTTGGAAGGTTGTTCTTTTCTGTGGTCAAAAAATATAATGTCCCCTATATTTTTTGACCGCATCAACCTTCCATTCAATCTAGCCTAATCCGTATTCGAACAGTTTCATGAAATTTGAGAATTTCATTTCATGATATCTGACGTTTCTTAATTTTTAAGCTTATTATACGAAGTTATAGTTTATATACAAGTATAATTATAAGAATAATTAAACAAGCAAAATTTTTAAAAGGATCATCATTTAAAATTTTTTTAGCAAAAGGTCTTAATAATAAGTTAATTTAAAAAGATCATACCAGCAAATAGTAATGGTATTTTTAAAGAAAACGCAAGTACTTATTACATTTTTAAGCAAGACTGACACAATTAGGAGTGTAAACGAGTCGAGTCAAGTTGAGCTTTAGCTCTATCGAGCTCAACTCGTTAGTTGGAAAGTGAGCTCGAGCTCGTCCCACTATAAAAAAGTTTAAGCCGGCTCGCGAGCTCACCGCAAAAGTTGTTGCACGCACTCCAACAAACATGCTCGGTTAATTTTCCAAAAAAAAAAAAATATTAACTATATTTCTCCCGCCCGAACTATCCTTTTATCACTAAAATACCTTCAAAAACAAGTTTTTTAAAACGAGCTCCATTAGGCAGCCTGTAGCATTTATTGCAAACTTACAAATCTATTGTACTGTTGAGCTGATTTTTATAGTTTTTTATCCATTTATTACAAAAGCTGCAACCTGCTTTTTATAGTTTTTTATTAATATTTTTAAAAACCGTGTAAAGTTTTCAAAAAAAAACTATATTGCTGCAGCTTTGAAAAAATCAAACTAATTTTATAATAATTAGTTTTATTTTACGGTGCTTAAATTTTAAAAAAATTAATAGTTATTTTAAATATTAATCGTGATTCAAGCCAGCTCACGAGATGAGTCTCATCAAGCTCGAACTCGAGCTAGTTTGATAAACACTTGAGTTTCGAGCTCGAGCTCCCAACTCAATAAGCTCGGCTCGCGAGCTCGAGCTTGCTCACAAGCCGCCTCGGCTCACTTACACCCTACACACAATAATTACTTCAAAGAAAATGCCAACTGTTATTGCATTTTCAATGGAGACTTTTTTATAGATTTGGCAAAATTTATGTCCCAATCAAAATGTCAATATTACCTTTTTTATTTTGACATATTTATAAGTTTTGCATAAATTAGTAATTTAATTAAATGTAATAATTTTAAATTTATATCTAGATATAAAATTTGAAATAGATTATTTATTTTGAATTAAAATTTTGAAATAATATAAATTTACGCATTTAAATTTATTTAAAAATGAAAATTAAACAATTTGAAAGTGTATATATTAAATTGAATATAAGTATTGTTTTACTGAGAAATTATTAATTACAACATATTTATTGATTTATTATAATTAAAATTATATTTTGATTTACTTTTTTTTCAACATTTGATTTTTCAAAACAATTTTATCATTTATCTTTCTTTTTTCTGAATATTATTTCCTTCGATTTGAAAAAATACCAAAAAATTAAATATAATAAAAAGAAGTAATTTTAAGAAGAAACACGAGTAAAACTTAAATTAGTTAAAGGATCCAAATTTTACCAAAATTTAAAAAGAAGAAAAATAGACAAAATGTTTGACGCATTTCATTGAATGTACCAAAAAGTTTGGAGCATTTAGAATTAGCTAAACTGTTTGGCGCATTCAATTGAATGCGTCAAATAGATTCTATTGAATGTTCATAAAATTCTCTTTGCCTATATATTTTTACTTAATAATTTTAAACAATATAAAACTTTATAAAATATCTGAACTCCGAAGCAACATTCCAACAATAAAAAGAATATTGTATTGAAAACCATATTCAAATAGACACGAACATACAAGATCTATAAAACATAATAACTTCGGCGATAACAAATACAAACCACATTCAGAATTTACTTAACTAACACACTTAAGAAAATTATTAAAAAAGGCCTTCAACGATTCTTGATCAAAATGCGCATGCGAGCTTGGAGTTGGGATTGAGTTAGGCAGCAATTGAATGTGTTAAAACAAATGATGGACTCATTGTTAATCTGAAGCATTGAGAAACTTTTTTTTTTTACCTGCCATAACAATCAGATTCTCATATGTCTCAACGAGGAATGCATCGACTGTAGGATGCTATTTATAATAAAGAATACATTGATCTATATCAACTGTTGGGTTGTCCACAATCACCTCAAACGGCTAATTTCACGGTGTCAATTTCAGCAGATATAATCTTCATAATGTTAATCGGCGCTACATGTCCCAGCTATTCTATAAGCCTCTTTTGCAAAAATCTCTAACCCGCCTCATTCAAACCGGCTTCATCTCTATAAAAGAGAATTTTCATAACTTCGACATATGTGTGTCATAATATACAGTCTTCCATGTTTGACCAGGAATGCATACAACACCAGCAAATGTCATTCAATTTGTCCACCTCTAAACCATTATCAATGAAAATGCGCTAAATTTTCCTTCAATCAACTACTACCCTCAATCAGTTTCTTCAAAGGGGTTTTTGTTGTCTTATACATTACATACAAAGATATAACAAGCACAAGAAGATTTGCAGAGGAAGAGGAGAATGCAAAATACTAATTACATACATCCAACAAGAAATACATGCTTGATTTAAAGGAGAAGTCTATCAGATTACAAGAGCTATTATCATTTGGTAGGAAATAAATAAATAGTATGATTTGACATTACTGTCAGATTTGATAATATGAACTAATTTGACAATACAAATTGATTTGATAATACATGTTGATTTGACAACACAAAGTAATATTTAGCGACATTATAGTATCAATTTTTTTTATGTGATAACGCATACTAATTTGATAATACATTTAGATTTGTCAACATAATCTATTTGAATGTGATTTTTAATATGAAATGGTTATTTTTGTTGGAATATTGGTTATGAGTTAAGATATTTTGTAATATAAATGTTCAGTCAGATTCGCATTAATATATAAATATTTTATCAAATCAGTTTGCATTATCAAATAAGTTTTGCAAGCTTGTATTATCATATCATTGTGAAACCTGCAAAGTATGTCTAATGAATCATTGTGGGTGTTTGCATTGCAGCAAGCCGTCATATCAATTGATTTGTAAAGATGAAATGTTCCATCTAATAATATTGTAACTATAAGTTGCATGTGAAGATGGGATTTGCACATCCCCATCTATTTAAAGGAGATGCATTCACATATGAAGTAAAGTTTTGAAGATAGAGTTTAAAACTTCAAAATGTATTGGTGATCTATGAAGAGGATTTGAATGAGACCTAATAAAGAAATGTTCGATGATACAAGTAGAAGAATGCATGCTTATATAGCACGGGCTGGTGACAGTTCGTTGGAACAAAAAGCGAATGCGAATGAGATATTCAGGTGTTGCGTACATGAATGGTCCGAAGATGAGGATCATGCCCTTTGGGTCATGCATGCTGAGATAATGAAAGTAAAACTTTATAAGACAAGAGATTTTCTAAATGTCGCCGGATGGAAATATGTTCATATGAGATTCTTAGAATAAAATGATCATCTCATAAGTCCTCATTTCTTGTAGATACGATATCATGAGATGAGACATGAGAGGGAGGATGGTCATTCTCCATATGTTGATTGTAGTAGCCTTGACATCAAGCATGTGATTTTATATCATAAATGGCATTATGGTTTTGATGAGTTTATATTAGATTTTTATAACGATCGGATGAACCATTACTTGAAGGTAAGCCTAAAAAGTTTTTTAAAGCTAAGGACTAGCAAAACCTTCAGTATGAGTTTGAGTTTCATCTCAAGTGCTGGCTAACTCAAACTCAACTCCAATCACGTCTGCATATGCTACTTAGCAAATAATAAAACCATGTAGTACTATGAATATTGGGATATGTATTTTTCATTTTCTTTTGAATGCTTTATTGTAATGGAGTTTCATTTTAACTTTTGATTGTACTTTTAAAATTACAAAATTACGTTATATATTAATAAATATGTTTTTTTTCTTTTATCTTTTTTTCAGTGTGTTATTGTATCACAAATCTAGCTATAGAGATGAAACAAATTACATACATACCCATATTACATTGTTACATGAAAGCTGATGAAATAAATTGACACACGTATCCATAATACATTATAATACTTGGATGAATGAGCCATTGCATGAAGGCAAGCCAAAAAAGTTTTTTAATGCTTAGGGCTAACATCTTTAGTATGAATTTAAGTGTAATTTTAAGAGTAGCCCCACTCAAACCCAACTCCAAGCACATCTTCATAAGCTGCTTAGGGGATATGTATTTCACTGCATCCTAATGAGACATGAGACTGTGACGCGTATCTGGCATCAGAAAACACACAATTATAAATGTAGGCTCGAACATGCTGAAGAAATGGCCCGGCTCTTACTAAGTCGTCGTATGAGTCCTTATAGAAAGTTCAATGAAGACAACGAAGTGGGAGCATCAACTCGACCTGAGCCGTACCCATCCTAAGGTGGTGATGTCATCCTCATCACCTGGTGGATGGTACATTGTATCCTGCTAGGATGTGTAATAAGAAGCTCTTCACAACAATCTGGCCAGCTAACTCACCAACGTCCTGCACCAACTACATTCAACCCTACAACTACGGGTCCATCAATTCAGAGACCAAGCAGCACTTGCACGTCCTGTAGTGTTATCGTTATCTCGCCGATTGTAAAGTGGAAGGTGTTCGTCAAGGGGCACCATCTCTCAACCAATGTTATAATAAGGTTATGATCCAGGCGAATGAATTGTAAATATCGGATATTTAGGCCAAGGTTCCTCAAAACATATATCAGTCAGGGCCACTAAACTGGTCGTTCACGAGCCATACGTAAATGTGTTGCATCAACCAAATGCATGGGCGATGTGGATTGTCATGTAAATATTTTCCATAGCCAACCTAGTCTTTTACTTCATGCAACATGTAAGCGCCAAAGGCATGGGCATTGTAGATTGTCATGTTGGGAACATGTGATAGTAAGCTGACTCTTGTTGAAGTTCGATTTTAAATATTGAACATTCTAAATAATCGACCATTCGTTAATTGCAGTTTTCAGGTCTTCCTTTGAATGAAAAATATCTGACCTTCATAAAATTCTATTGGAATAATAGCTTATGTTTAGCTAAATACGTCCACGGCCGAAGCATCGAAATATTCATCATCATCCCACTGTTAAGTTGTATGAACCATTTCGGTGAAATCATTATTGACAATCATCGCCTCTAAGCCATCACAGTTTTGTCTTGCATGATCTTCAATGAATGTTTTTTACCATTAATCACCGTATTGTTATATTCTCCCTCGGAAACATGGGTTTCTACTCCAGAGCTATCGCTGTGTGATGAATCATTACTACCGTTATCCATGGTTTCCTATGCATTTACTTCATTTTCAGCAACCTGGCAACCTTCACCATGTTATTTTCATTTTGCAAAGTGTGCTACATGTATGGCCCGGAGCACTGGATATCTTAAAATTGATTATAATGGGTGTCTCCCAAGTGGACGTTCACTCACACTAGGTCGTGATGGGGACTATTGCTGCAGGAAAGTTGGTCGCTCATATAAAGTAAGGCGGCCATGAAAATCAGCTTCAACAGTTCTCATATACTGTCTTGCACTCACCCGCGAGGCAACAAACGTCAAAGTGGGCCTACGATAACCAATGTTTTATTTAGGCATGGATATGTTAACAAGGATGCGAACAAGTACCACATAAAGCATCATCAAATGTGATAGTACAAACTCACGTATACACTTGAGTAGATGGGCCCGCAACATCTATTTGTGGTATTTCGTCAACCTCCACGTACATAACGACAGCATGGGTTTTAGCATCCATCAACATGAACTCGCAAACCTCATCATCGGCGGCATATGTCGAATATAACTTATCATTATCACATAAACAACATGTGAGGTTAATCGTGTTTGCTGTTGAATTTAACCTTAATGCACACATAATTTATAGTTTCAATATTTCAAGCGAAATGTTATCATCTACAAGGAGCGGCCGATTTTTGCCACCAATATATTTTGGTGTGAGCTCGTCTGTAATACTCAACTCTCCCCCAAAATATAGCATCAATCAGGACATACTACCATCAAAGGAGAGCATACGTAAATCCTCTAGTTATGTTAAAGGGTATAAATTCACCATAATAACTCGCTAATTATTAATTCCAATATTGAACAAATTTATTCATTCAATTATGCATATTATATTAGCTAATTAATTATTTTGAAGATTAGGTTTAAGTGACCTAAGAAAATAACATTACATGCTAACAAAGTGTAAAATAACATTACATGCTAATAAAGTGTATTCTCAGAAATCTTTTCAAGTTGCAAAAACATTTGTTCTTTTCACTATAGAGGGAAATTATATTTTTTTTATGGGATCAAAGAAGGACTTTGGATGGAGTTAATTTTGGAATAAATGAGTTAGAAAGTATGGGAGTAGTGTTTAATACTATGAAAAAGGATTATAAATACTAAAAATATCCTTCACTATTAAAGATGAATAAATACTCAATTAAAAATACTAAAAACACATTTTCTACTTAAAGCTAATTAAGATGATTAGCCTGCCCTGAATTCTACACATGCGTTTATTCTCGTACTGCATGCTCTCCCTGAAAGTTCAAATTATACAATGCTCCTTCATGCAACGCATTGAATATATCTCACCACTTGATAAAAAATTTACTCAAAATTTAATCAATCTAAATATTACTCCATCAAATTATATGTTTTTTATGTTGTAGAATTTTTTAATATAAATGTACTTTGTAAGATAATCATAACGCATGATTGTTAATAAAACAAGAAATTAATTGATAAATGAATACTATTCTCTTCTATGTATATGTATATAATTGATTATTACAATATTAAAATATGCAAATATTTTTTAAAGGATTAACAGTGTTCAATTTTTATGTTTATTGTTCTTTAAAATGATACAAGTTTGCATTAAAGAAATGATCTATAACTACATTCTTTAATGGTTTGATATATTAATCTTAAATCAATGGTTTGATTAAAGAAATGGTTTGATATATGATTTAAAAATTAAATCTTTATTTTATCATTAATTAGTTTTATCCCCAACAGAAGTACTTCTAACAACAAATATAAAATATTAATCCGTTTATTAAAAAAAATTAAAACAGCAAACTATTCATTATTAAAACTTTAATAGCGTATGGTGAAATTAATCTGCTATTGTCAAACACAGTTTAGTTTGCAGAAAGTAAAAAAATTTTAATTAAATTAAATAAATAAACATTCCTTATCCAAACATTAGTTGATGTTTTAATTAGAGAGCTTGTCATTATTACAATTTTCTTTTTTTTTAGAGAAGCCCGTTAAAAAGAAAACCTTCTGATCAAGGAAATCTCCTAAACAGTCAGAGAACAATACCTTATAAATATAATTATCCTACTATTTAAAATATTATACTCATATCCAAAAAATTAAAAAAAAAATTCATAATATAAAATTTAATAAAAATACCCTTACAAAAGGAATCTCTATCCAACTAAATACTACTATTTTCTCATTGAACAAACAATGATATATGCCAAATTACGTCAACATTTCAGAAATATATAACATATCACTAAATGTAAAAGCTTAATAAAAAGAAACCTTGCAAGAACAAATTAAAAATTAAATGTAATTTTTCATTACAAAATTCAAAACAAACAAAAATTCACTTAATATAAATAATTCACCAAATAATTTAAAATGATATGTACTAACTATGATATACTAACCTGACAAATTTAAAAGCCCTTGCTTCAGCTGTGATAAGGGTTACGAAATGCACTAACTAATACAAAACTAACATCTCTGCCTGGCCTCCTGAAATGATTTCTCGCACCTGGCCTCTCCCTGTCACACGAAAGCAAAAAAAGGCAGAAAAGCATGAAATTGTGCGGGGAAATTGCGGATCTGGTTGGGCGGTGTGACGAATAAGCTGAAATGTTCGACGTATTTAGTAATACGCGAAATATGTTGACGCATTCTACTTGAGTGTTTTTCGATCATGAAGAATATTCCAGACAGTGGAGAATGAGTGTATTAATTCCTATTATTAAGAATAAAGGTGATGCACAGGAGTGTGCAAATTATAGAGGAATTAAGTTAATGTATCATACTTTAAAACTATGGGAGCGAGTTATGGAGCGTAGGTTGTGACGTGATACTAATGTTTCTCAAAATCAATTTGGATTCATGACGGGTAGGTTTACTATGAAAGTCATACATTTATTGAGAGGTTCGATGGAAAAATATAGAGAGAATAAGGAGGATCTACATATGATATTTATTGATTTAGAGAAAGCATATAATAAAGTTCTAAGAGAAGTGCTATGGAGAGTTAATATAATAATGCTTATATTCAAATCATTAAAGATATGTATGCATGAGCTAATACTTGTGTTCAAACACAAGGTGGCTTGACCATGTATTTTCCTATTTCGGTTGGATTACATCAAGGATCAGCCTTAAGTCCATATCTTTTTGATTTAGTCATGGATGTCCTCACTAGACATTTGCAAGAGGATGTACCTTGGTGTAAGCTTTTTGTTGATGATATTCTTTTTGTTGATAAGACTAGAGAGGGAGTTGAAGGTAAACTTGAATTATGGAGGTCAACTTTAGAGTCTAATGGTTTTCACTTGAGTAAATCTAAAACTGAATATATGGAGTGTAATTTTAGTAGCAATAAACCTAGTGAGGGGATTGTGACTTTGGGCGATCAAGTCTTTAATAAGAGTACACGTTTTATATATCTTGGATCTATTGTTCAGAATGATGGTGAAATTGATGGGGATTTTATCAGCAGAATTCAAATTGGATGGTTGAAGTGGAGGAATGCATCGGGCCTATTGTGCGATAGAAAAGTCCCCTCAAACTTAAGGGAAAATTCTATACGATGGTGGTTAGACCTACAATGCTTTATGGTGCCGAATGTTGTCCATTAAAAGAGAAGCATAATACTAAGTTAAGTGTTGCAGAAATGAGGATGCTTAGGTAGATGAGTGGCTTGACCCTTAGAGATAGGATACAAAATGAGCATATATGTGAAAAGGTTGGAGTAGCTCTAGTGGAAGATAAGCTTAGAGAGAGTCGTCTTAGATGGTTTGGTCACATTAAACGAAGGCCTTCCGATGACCCGATTAGGAAAGTTGAGGTATTAGATTTGACTTATGTTAAGAAAGGTAGAGTTAGACCTAAAAAGACTTGATTAGAAAATATTAGAAATGATCTTTCTTTATTAGATTTAAATATGAATTTGACTTTTAACTGGACACAATGGTTAAAAAAGATTCATGTAGCCGACCCCACATAGTGGGACAAAGGCTTGATGTTGTTGTTGTTGTTGAAGAATCCTCCAGACATTTGGCATTTTCAAAGAATGGGCGACAGCTTTCTACGAGCTCCTAAAATTTCACGCCTGACATGTTTCTTCCGCTAAATCTTGCTAATTCCGTGCTCCTTCCTAAAATTAAAATTTCGCCTTGAGAAATCTTTTCTCTTTATTTGGTGATAGTACACCATTTTACTTTAACATTTTTGCATATGCAAACAGTATATACACCTTGCATAGGCTAAACATACCCCCAATGTCAACGAATAATACATCGAATGGGATGAAAAGAAAGCAGAGCCCTCAAAAATCCAATTTATTTGATAAATAGTTTGAAAAAAAAAAACTGAAAAATCAAAGCAAGAAATGGAAATGGAAGAAAAGACCTGAGGATGAGGAGAGCAAGGTTTGATGATGACCATGAAGTGCTGCAAATTCCAGGCTCCCATAGAATAAGCCGTCGAAACCAGCATCTGTGCAGGACCACGTGGAGCCCTAAGGGGTACTGCCGCTACATAGATCGCATCTCTTCCCTTCGCGTTTTCGCGGGTAGGAAGAAGAGGCGAGGGTTTGGGTGAACTGAAGAGAGCCGCAAACGCCATTAGGCGCGGAGGAAGAAGAAAAGCTGCAAGTAGATTTTTTCGAACTCAAGGGTGGGTGTAAACTTTGATCATTTGTTTGGAAAATGTGTGGGCGTAAACGAGTCGAGCCCCGCTCGTGAGTTGATTAATTAATCGAAATTGGGCTGGACCTGAACTTTATTCAATATTTTTTCAACAGTTCAAGTCCAAGAACATCATTATAATTTAAGTCCTAATGATAATATAATAATTTCATAAATATAAATAAAAAAGAAAATAAGAAAAAATATATATTAATATTTTTCAAATAATTTGACTTGTGAGCTAATAAGTCTAGATATGACCAACTTAAACTTGACTCGATAGCTTACTGAATTTGACTCACATGCAATTATCTAGCCGAGTTGCAGTCAGTTCAAGAGTCGATTTGACTCACTTACACCCCTACTCAAGACACAATGGTTTGAATGTACCTACTTACTCAGGCCAAGGCTACAAATGATGCAAACGATTTTTTACATGCCGTTGGCTCGGTTCTTGTGATCATTTGATTAATTAAATTATATACTTTCTTAAATATTTAATTTTTCAATATTTACGGGATGGTTTAATTTAACTTTTTTATTTGCTTGATTTTTCATATCACAATTAAAGTTTTGTTTGAATATTATTCTCTCATTAATTTCAAAATTTTATTTGCTAACAAACTATTTTATAGCAATTTTCAAAAAAAAAATTCTCACAATAGTTTTACAGTTATATTTATAAAAAGTTCTAGCCGTCCCAATCAAATCCTTAAATCTGAACAGTTTTTATTAGATTTAGGGTCTTCTTTGAGATAACTATGGTATCTTATAAAATCTATTATGAAGTTATAATGGAAAAATAACTTAACTATTGTTGTTATAAAATTCATCTTTCTACCACAATATTGTTTAAAAAATAATAAGAAATCATAAAAAAAAAGATAGTTAAATAAAATTATAATGATGATCTAAAAAATAAAATAATAAAAAAATTGTCCCAAATGAACTCTCATTTTTAATTATAAATAATTTTATTTAAAATTTCTAAAGAAATCTATTTAAAAATCAGGTTAAAGCCTTGCCTCTAAATATAACTTAAATAAAATTTGATATAATACTCAGTACAAAATTTGTATATATACATCTATAGATGAATCTACAATTGGGATCGGGGACACGGAGCCCCATTCTTCTCCCTGAGGTTTTTCGATGAAGATAAGATCAAAGAATCGTAGAGGAGGTTGCTTCTCAATCCTTATTTGTCTTCTCTCACATGACAGAATGACAGTCGCCTCCTTAGCTGGCCACTCTTCTTCTGTACGTTCTTATTGTGCTGGATGATGGCATTAAATTAAATGCTGCTGTAGCAAGTTAAATCCAGCAAATGTACTTGCTGGAGTTTTCTCCTCTATTTTTTTCTCTTTATCTAATGCAAATCATTTTCTCCACTATTTGCCATTTTCCGGCCATCTTGGTTGTGACTTGTGTGTACCATCTATTTATCTCCTAGCTGAAATATTCAAGCTAGGGGTGTCAATTTCGAGTCACGGGTTGAGTTCGGATCGAACTCGGAACTGACCCGGGTTCAAACGGGTCGACCCTAACCCGACCCGAATGGACAAACGGGTTGGAAATCCGAACCCGGACCCGACCCGGTTTGGGTTCTGCCGGCGCCGGAACGGTGGCAGGCAGACCGCGGGGGCAGAGGCGAGCGGAGCGGAAGCGAGCGAGGGCAGCAGCACGGGCGCGGGCGCTGGCACGAGCGCGCGGAAGCGGGCAGCGCGGGCGAGCAGCGAGCAGAGGCGGGATTCGAATTTTTTTGAATTAAATGGGTTCGCGGGTTCACCCGGCAACCCATCGGGTCAACCCGAACCCGACCCGTTTTGAAATCAGGTCGGGTACAACCCGGATTTTCCGGATCAGATTTTCGTGTCGTGTCAAATATTGACACCCCTAATTCACACCCCTAATTCAAGCTGAGAAGCAAAGTATGCATACAAAATAAGTGAATGAAAGATAGTCATGCCCTGCGATTATATATATTGAAAAATATATTTAATGATATTAATAATAAAATAATTATCTATTATGTAATATATAAGGAGAATAAGAAGAAAGCAAATTCTCTCAATTGTAAATTTTGTAATCATATAACGTATCCTTTTATAATGACGAATATAAATAAAATAAATTAAAACCACCGATGTCAATATTAAGCATTGATGAAAAAAGTTAAGAATATTTTTAAAAACTGATAATTTTTATATAATTATATCCCATAAGAAAAAAAAATTTTAGCTCTGCCCTTGCTATTATATATATATAATAAATAATGTGAGAAAGAAGTACTCCAATTCAGAAATAAAAATATTACAAATTAATTTTTCAAATTTCTATTAAATGTTTTAAAATATTATTTGATTATGAACTCCAATGTTAGCAAACTTATTGTCAAACTAAATGTATCGAAGAGACTAACCTAACAACATCAAAATCGATCCAATCCGAGCCCAAATGGATCCAAATTTGGTCTCCGAAGCACATTTAGAAAGTTCAAAGCATAAATTGGATAATCAAATGATATCCAAATACAACATGCTTATAATTGAATCAAGCGACTCGACGAGATGAATCCAACGAGCACAAGAATGCTTAATTCTAACATCATTTCAGCACATAAATGCCTGAAAAATATTTTATGAACAAGTGAATCAGTATGGTTCGTCCAATAGAGCACTCGGAATTATTCCCAGATCTTTTCCATATTTATCGAGCATGTCACTCTCAAAAATCTATAAATAGACCCTCACTTTCCACATGAAGGGGAGGCTTGGAGCTTGGACATTTTGATGGATATTAGAGAGGGCTCTGAGGCTTCAAAGATCTAGAGCTCCACCCAAGCACCACAACCGGCGAACCTCCATCGACCATCACTAAAACACCACCCGGCTGCCAACCACAACCAAACTTCCATCCAGCCTCCGATCGTTGCATAACTACCTGCTAGCTGCCGAGCACAAACGAACTACCGTCCGGTCGTCGATTACTGCCAAACATCAGCTCAGCAGCCGACCACCATTGCCCACCGAATACAATCCCTGTAACAATCTGTCGCTCATCAAATACAGCCCCCTCTAACCTCTCATCACTCTCCGACTATGATCCCTCCGACCAATGTCCCTTGCCAACTATGATCCCTATAACCTCTATCACCCGCTAATTACAGTCCATCGAGCCACCGTCACCCGCCAACTAAATTTCCTCAGACCCTCTGTCACCTACCGGCAACGGTCATTTAGACCCCATCTCCCATTAACTATGATTCATTCAACCACTATTACCCATAAACAACAGTTTTTCTATCATGGTCACTCGCCAACAATGGTCCCTCCATCCAATATCGCACACCAGCTTTACTCCTCGCGACCTCTTCTATCTATTGAATATGGTCCCTCAGACCATTATTGCCCACTTATTAAGGTCCTTCCAACCATTGTCTGATGCTGGCTATGATCCCTTTGACCTCCATCGCCTACCAACTACAGTCCCTCTGACCTCCATCATCCGGTGACTACGGTCCATCCGACTTATGCCATCAGTCGACTATAATTACTCGAACCTTCGCAGCCCGCTAACTACAGCCCCTTAGACCACAATCACTTGTCGACTACTATATGTCTGACCACCTTTGCCGGTCGACTACGATTTATTCATACACCATCGCCTGCCGACTAAGGTCCCTGCGACCTCCGCCACCTACCAACTATGGTACCTTGGACCTTTGTCGCCCACCCTCGGAACATCGTTTCCCATCGAATCTGATCCTTTCGACCACCATTCCCCGTCGACCCTGATCCGTCTGAGCACCATCACCTGTCAATTATGGTCCCTCCAACTAACAATGTCCGCTGACTATGGTCCCTTCGATTACCGTCGCCCCGCTGCTTACAATCCCTCCAACCTCTCGTAGCCCACCAACTGCAGTCTCTTTACCCAACGTCATTCGACAACGATTCTGCTGGCTAAATGATTAAGCCCACACTCTTGAGAACAACTTTCATATTACTAGATTTTTTCAACTAACACCATATAATGTGTTTATATTATTATGTGTGTATGAAGTACGATCGTGTTGTATGATCTAGGACGGTCAAATTATAATTTTCAATTTTCTGAATGATTTTTCTTATCCTTTCTACATAAGGCCCTAAAAGCAGGATTTAGGGTTTAGGGTTTATCAAGCCAAGGCCTTAAACATGTAAATATAGGTTTATTAAATTCAAAGGCTGCTAAGGTTGCTAAATTATGAAAATTGTCTAGTATGAAAGTGGTTAAATCCAATTTTTTATTTAAATAAATTATTTGGCTATTCAATTATAATTAGTTTAAATAATATTTTAATTAATGAATAATTAATAAATTATAAAACTAATTTAATATAATAATTAAAACTTTAATTATTTTTAATTAAATAATAACTATTACTTTTTTTACTAATGTTTGTATTAATTAAAAATAATTATTCAGGCAAATTTAACTTTTAATTCACAAATTTATATATAACTTATTTAATTAATCAGACATATACGTAAATAACCTAATGTAAGGGTTTCTATGAGATAATTAAGAATCTCTAACCTAATAGCTTGACAATAACAGGGAAACCTAATAGCTTGACAATAACAGGGAATACGTAAGTATTGCCGCACCTAACTTATTAATTTTTATTGAAGAGGCGCTCCTCTTATGGAATCTTCTTCTACGTCAACGTCCCCATCAGAACATCTAATCTTTGTCTACACAGCTCTAGTGAAAATGTTGATAAACTTCTACTCGTCATAGCTAATGTCGGACTAGAAGTCACCAGGGAAGCTTGTGATGAAGAAGGCAACTCTTGATCTTTCTTCCATTTGTGTGACTCGTTGGATAAATCTGATAAATTTGCCAACCTCCCTTATTCAGTAAATTCGACATTTAAGGACAAAAAAAAAACAAGATGCAAAATTTTGTGGGATTTAAAGTTGACATTTTTTACTATTTTGACAACATTTAGGCTAAATCATACTTAAATCTTACTACCAAATAGCCCCTAGGCTTATTTTTTTTTTTTGTTTGATTCAATAAGGTTAAATTATGTTTCAAAATGAACTCCTCATTTAAGCTTGATAAGAAAAAATATATATATCGAGCTCGAACAAGTATGAATTTATATGATCAAGCTTTGACACTAATGAGTGCTTGAATCAAGCATAAGCCGAGCTCAAACATTCTTTTGGTAAATAAGCTCAAGCTCGAACAACATCTAACTCGGCTTAATTTGTTTGTAGCCCTAACTTGAACTGTTTTGATTTAGTCGGGATGATTTAAGTTGGCTCTTTCTCCAAGATGCATACCATTTATTAAGTTAAGAGTGATATTAGTTTTGATAATTATTTGAATGCATATTAAAGCATTATTAAAATAAAATGTGTAATAGCAATTTTTCATTATTATTTTTTCTAGCTTGTATCATTATGATTCATCATCAATCAAACATAACACAATTGCATGTATCAAATATCAACCATAACCTAAGTAAAGTTGCCCAATCTTAAAGCTACCAACTAAAACTCAACAAAGTTGTAGATTTAGCAGGTAATCAACCCCTTATGAATCATTACTTATAACCTTTGTAATCAAATTACTGCAAGCTAATTAAGTTCATTAATTTTTTTTTAACTAGCATCTAATAAGAATGTTATATAGTTTTACTTGTATTGCTTAAATGTAAACTTTCATGCAACATTATTTCTTTGCTCCAACTTATAAATAAATAATAGGCTGCGAATGAGCAAAACACATCAATTTTTTGCTTGGGTCTTACACTATTTAGCATAGTACTGAAGTTATGACACTTCAATATCATAACTTCTTGATAGGGGATGTGGGTAAATGTAAATTTGAATTATAACAATAAATGCTTAAGGCTCTATCTACCCAAAACATTGCTTAAGTTTTCTTTGATATAAATTGGTAAACCCAACTTAATATATGCAAGTATACGTGCCGAATCAAGTAATAAAGTGATAGAGTAGAGTGTTGAACCCAGGAGAAAGTATGCTATTTATCAATCAACAATTATTATTTACTCTAATTATAATAATTATCCTACTCAATAAAAATGGATGTTGTGGAGACTTAATCACTTAAATAAAATTAGATAAAAATAATGAATACACTATACGAATATAATATTTTGGATTGATGAATATAAAAAAAAAAATCTTAATGATTCTCTTTTAATTGTGATGCTATTCAGAGCATATGCATTCCAAGATCTCTGTTAAGCTTGTAGGAGTAAAGGATGTTCATCGACGTTCTATAATTATATAATCTCTTTAAGAATTTAATATATTTCATACCTTATGCCTAAGTAGGATACATACTAATTCAATATTTCTAGTTATGCCTGCTTTCCTCCATCGGGGCTTCATATTACAAATAATTTTAACTATACATATGAACACTATGTGCATTAATTAAGATTTTATAATATTAAAAATATTAATTTAATCATTTAAGGAATAATGTAATTCATTAGTACTATATATGATATTTATAACATCAATCCAAAACTAGAGAACTTAACCAGACATGTAGTAAAATTAAAGCAAACTCATTTTCATTAATAGCATAATAGAAATAAAATACAAGAAATAGATATCACCAGAATGGTTTGATGGATCTCCTCTACACTCTTCTTTACTAAAAAAATTTCTTCCACAAACACAAGTCAAACACTCTAATAATGGTATCAAAAACTTATCTAAATTTTCTTAGGTTTCATCCTAAGGGAATTTCAGAGAAGCACTCTGAATTGTATTGAAATTATCTAAGTGATTAAACTCCCTAACAAATATAACACAATGAATATTTATAGGAAAATATAAAGTAGTCATCTAGTGCTATGGCACTTGAAAGATCGGCGATGTTAAACCTAACAAATGAACTAACACTGATGTGCTACTTTTTTGGTTCTACCACGGTGCTTGCTAACGTGGATCAATTATTTGGTGAACACTCATGTCGCTTCACTAACAGGTCATGTCATTGGAAAGTTACAACTGCTATGCCACGCTACAACTAACTTTCGAATATTGTGGCACAAAAAAAGTAATTTGGGGGCACCGAGGCATTATAGAATATAATGTTGCGGCATTGAACGACAGAGAATATGGTGCTACAAAGTTGAACTTTTGACATGGCAATATTAACAGACAGAGAAGTTGGAGCTCAAATATTGATATTCTGGTGCTTCGGCGGTGCCTTTGATATATGGCGCTATAGCATTGTTTTTTCTGACATCGCGGCGCTATATGAAACTTAGAATTTTATGCCATTTATGTACTTTACATACACAATATAACTAAAATAATATATATTTACTAAAAATATAACACATAAAATAACACATTATTTACACTTATCAAATTCCCCTTAGATTAAACTCTTGCTTGTCCTCAAGCAAATAAATATATTATAATTTTGATTAAATGATTAACGAAAGTACAAAACTGATAATTTAAAATTACTAAAATATAGGATAATACATCACGATATAGAATTAATATAAATCAACAAGATTATAGTTCTAGTTTAGAAAAAATACTATTAATTATACTAATCAGTTGTTCTTATTATTACTTAATTTGAATTTATAGGTTATAAATTTAATTATTAATTTTTAAATTTTAAAGTTAGTAATGTAGATTAATGATTAAATGTGTTTGAAGTTAAAATTAAAACTTCATTAGTTCAATATCATTTGTACTAGTTTTCTTATTTTATCCTTTATGAATTTAAGTATAAGATTGAAATCAGATTCTAAGCTTTTAACTGATACCAATTTTTGAATGCACACATTTTTTTTCTTTTTTTTTCTTTTGTTCTTTTATTGAACTAATCTTTCTGTTCTTTTTCTCTTTAATTTATGGAGTACATAAATAATGATTTTGAATATAAATTTTTACTTCGAACCCTTTTTACAATCTTAATGAGTTTTATGTGAGGCTTTAATAAAATTATTCATTTCAAATTTGAATTCTTATGATTTTCAATTTTATGCTTCTCATATCAACTTTTTAATTCTAATTATTTATCTTTATTCCAAAAATTAATAAATAAAGTTATAACTTATAATTTCAAATTAAAATAATAATTAAAAGATCTAAGTTAGATAATTATTATTTTCTTTTCCACTCTATAAATTATAAATAGTGTTCATTCAAATTATGGTATAGGAATTTATTATTATCCTAATTTTATATACTTTTTAATTAAATTTTTTAAAAAGGTTAATTAAGTAATCAGAATATAAAAAAAAGTTATAGTAAACATGAGGAAAATTTTAATGAAATGTAAATAAAAGAACTATAAACAATAGTTAACCTTGCACATATTTTTATATGAATGATCAATCTGCTTTCTCTAAAGTCCGCATAAAGGCTCAGCCGCTCTGCTAGGGTTTCGTGGCTCCGGGCGTCTTCTCTCGCCCGGCGAGAGATTTCTCTCCGGTGATCTTCCATTTTCAGGGAAGTTTTCTCCTTCTCTGCTTTTTCTTTTTTGCGTGGTAACTTTCTTTTCTGGTTTCTTCTCGTCTTTGCCGGCTGTGCCGGCATGGCGACTGTTAAGCTTAAGGACCCTGGTTTTTTGGGACGGGCTTCTCATTCGTGTTCGTTTCTTGAAGCGCTTGCTGGAACTAAACCATCTTTTCCAGATTTGTATGCTTCTACGTTCCGTGGCTTACCATCTTTATGGATTTCCGACCATGAAATCAACGAACTTGCTGCCCTCTTTCAGTTTTCTCTAGTTGGATTTTTTCCTTCTAAAAGTCATCCTCTTGATTCAATTCGCAATTTTTTTTTCAATTTGAGGTTAAAAAGTGAGGTTTCTGTCACGGTTTTGGATTCCTCTCACATCCTGATCAAGCTTTCTAATGATCTTGATTACTGTAGGGTGTTCTGTCACCGTTCTTATCTAGTTTTTAATTGCTATATGAATTTGACGAAGTGGTCGCCTACTTTGGATATTGTTGTTTAATCGCCGGTAATACCAATCTGGATTTCGTTTCCTCTTCTTCGTCCTCATTTTTTTTCTCCTCGCATTCTTTTTGGTCTTGGCGGATTGTTTGGAAAACCCCTAAAAATTGACGAAGCAACTGCTGTTGGATCCCATCATTCCATTGCCCATATGTTAGTAGAGCTTGATATATCTAAAACCTATCCTAAGCAAGTTTGGTTAGGTTTGGAAGCTTTAGGTTACACTCAAAAGGTTGTTTTTGATGAGCTTCCTCAATTCTGTGCCGGCTGTAAGTGTATTGGGCACTCGCAAGGTAATTGCCGCTCTGCTGCGCCTATGATTCAGAACTCTCCCAACCCCCCTACCGCTAATTTAGATGTTGGTAATGTTGATAATGTTGTTACTCATACTACTTTGGAGTGTGAGTATGTGAATGCTGTAGTTGTTCCCGAAAATGTCCCTGTTGTTGATCCGTCTGCTACCCCTGCTTTTGGGGGGATTCTGTTTCGTTGAAGGTTATTAATGGTGAGGTTTGTCCAGATGTGGGTGTGTGCCTACCTGATACTGTTGTGCTAGAGTCATCTGTTGTTCCCATAACTGTAGAACCTACTCCTGTTATGATTACTATAGCTCAGGATGCTTTGAATGAGTCTGTGTCTGCTTTGGTGGTTTCGGATTTAGCTAGGGAGGATACTGGAGGGATGGTGGCTGGCGGCATTGTTTCTGATGATGCTACATTTGGTTTATCCCCAACTGCTCTTCCTTTTTTTCCTCCTGTATTAGCATCTACTAGTAATGTCATTTTGTCGGTTATCTCTGCGGAAATTTTTAACCATTCGGAAGGTCTTGTTGCTGTTAATCCTTATGTCCCTTTGGTTACTGCTCTGGCTGAGGCTGTGACTCGTTCGTCAGGTGCAAGAGCTGCTTGTAATCCGGTTGTCAACAGTTTAATTGAGGTCCCTGTTAATCTGCTAGATACGCAATCTATGTCCAATTATTTGGGTGATTCTTCTGGTTTGGACATTAGGAACCATCTTAATTGGTTGAATGGATCGTCGGACTGTGAATTTGAATCCGATTGTTCAGAAGGTGGCTTGGGTTCTCTGGAATTTTGTAGGGGTTCTAACCATGGTGATGATTTCACTCTGGTTTGTGCTAGACCTAGTTTAACTGTTGCATCTCGGGGGAGAGTTCGTGGGCGAGGCCGGCGTAGACGCTAATGTTTTCGTATTTTGTTGTTCTCTCCATGTTCTTTTCTCGGGATTCCTATGCTTTTATTTTGCTTGATTGGCTGGTATAAGGGCAATGATGTGGTTGGGGCTCGCGTCCCTGTCGTTTAGCTGGTGGCAACCTTTGGTGTGGCTTCTCGGGTCGGTTATGGATGTTGTCTCCACCTTATTGGATGGTCCGTACGAGGCTTCAAGGACGCTGGAAGCCTTAGCCGCTTACTGAGCCCGCCTTTTGGCTGTAATTTTCCTTCTTTTTTTTAGGTTTTTTTCTTCCAAAACTGTAACTGTTGTGTTTTTCATTAATATATTTGTCTTTTCAAAAAAAAAAATTATATGAATGATAAAAAACAAATGAAATATGTGTTAATAAAACATAACAAAACATAACATTGATTGCAAAAAAAACTAGTGTACTAAGCACCATATGGATCATATCAATTGGGTTGCCTCCCATAAGTGCTAACTTTATAGTTTTCAACAAGACTATATGATCATAAAAATAAATAAATGCTACCAAAAATAGTAGCCTCCAATTCTGTCTCACTTACTCAACTCTCTCTCTCTCTCTCTCTCTCTCTCTCTCTCTCTCTCTCTCTCTCTCTCTCTCTCTCTCTCACTCTCTCTCTCTCTCTCACACACACACACACACACACACACACAAGAAAAATAACATATCCTACCCTTCTGAGTCAGGTTCTTTTTCCTCCTCATCATTATCCTAATGACCTTTCTCTCTAGGCTTCCACATAAAAGGATGATCAGTAAGTGTAGGGGGGACTCGAGCTGCTCAAGATGCTCCACAAAAGGGCTACTCTTAAACATCCCAAAAAGTGCATTATTAAAATCAAAAGAATACATATAATATTGCTCTTGTTGTTTTATGCTATGAGACATCCTTATTTTCATCTCAAATTTATAATCCCTAGATTCCTCATAAAAGTGAGTCACCACTTCCATTTTTCCCCTTAACACAATCACGTGCTCTCTTAATATTTTAGGAGCTCTAGCGCTCCTACTACTGAAAGTGCACTGATGGCACTAAAAAGTTTGTTAGGGATGTTAAGCCCTTATGAACTATTCCTATGACTAAATAAGAGGGGGGGGGGGGGGGTGAATTGGTATTTAAAAAATCTTTTTGATCAAAAACATAATCTTAAAACAAAAACCAAGATTCACCACAAAAATCAAAGTGCGGAATGTAAATGCGAAAGCAGTAATAAAGAACATAGAGATTTATAGTGGTTCGGTCAACACGACGTACGTCCACTCCCCGGAGGCACCCTCTGAGTATTACATTAAACTTAGTATCTCTCCTTTTTCCCCCATAGCAATGTGAAAAAGCCTATACAAATCTCCTTTCCACCAACCCAGGTGAGGCAGAGAACCCAACTCTTTGTCTTCCTCCTTAAGTAGGCCGAGAACCTAACTCCTTTTGCTTCCTCCTGAAGTAGGCAGAGAACCCAACTTCTTTTTCTTCCTCCTAAAGTAGGCAGATAACCTTGATCAGATGCTGAAGTTTACCTCTCTAGAAACCCCAAGGAACTAAGAACGATGATTGGAGAAGATGACGACGGGTCTTTGCTTGGAGCAACCTTTGTGAATTCCCTCACAAACTCCGCCTCATAAGATCCTCTCTCCCTCTCTCTCCCTTTCTCTCCCTCTCCTCTTGGCTCTCTCAAATCAAAGTAGCAGTAAAAGATATTCTAAAGGATAGAACAAGAGCTCTTAAATAGAAGAGTTTGAAACTAACTCTTATTTTATACAAATCAACTTTATCGACCTGGCTGATCAACATAAATTTTGCTTAATTAACCCAGTCGATTTGGGATGATAAAAAGATTTTTAATCATATCATCCAGGCTGATATAATATCATCCTGGATGATCAGTATAAATCCTTTATTATCGTCTAGAGAATTACTTTGAAAGGATGTCTGTACGATGACAAAATATCTTGATCGTCCAGGTCGATCTCACAATCGTCTTGGCCAATTAGTTCAAATCCGAGGAAAATTATCTTGACATCACCCTGAATAGAAGCTGGCCGATGTCAATTATCTAAGAGATCGTCTCTGACGATCCTGCGATCGTCCTTGACGATGTGATCAAGCAATTAAACCTTAATTACTTTTATTAATTACCAGATTAATTTAGACTTAATTTTGGTGGATCGTCTAGGTCGATGTCCTGGATAACGTCCAAAAATAAAGAATACCTATATAGAACTGGTGGCTGATTCTTTCTAATTTGAGCCTATCGTCCCAACTGATACAAAGATCGTCTAGGACAATGTTCTTAATGACGTCTGTCTTTACCAGGATACCCTATTTAGGGTTTCTATTTTTAGCTGATCATCTAGGATGATTTTTGGATTATCCTAAATGATGTGATCAAAATAGAGAACTCTAATCAATAGACAAAAATTTTCTCCCACGTGTGTGTGTGTAAGGTTACTTAGCATCAGGAACCGCTCCATTTATAATAGACTCAAGAAAGAAAAAATTATAAACTAACTCAGACCTAATCTACCCAATCCTGAGCTGCTAGAGTTGGAATCGATCTCGTGGACTTAAAAAGTTAGTAGGCAAGGCAGTCGTAGAAAATCATGAATGTTTGTTATCATTAAAATTCTAATTCATGAAATCAGATTTGAAACAATCTCCCCTTTTTTAATGATGACAAACCAAAAAATAATCTAAGCAATTCAAGAATAGTTTAAAAGAAATAGTGAGAAGAAACAAAACACAGTTTTAACTATCCAATAGCATAATCAAAGCAACCATTACAACTAACTACTCACCCTTTTGACATCACAA
The DNA here is from genome assembly GCA_019514585.1 of Dendrobium officinale. Lineage (NCBI taxonomy): Eukaryota > Viridiplantae > Streptophyta > Magnoliopsida > Asparagales > Orchidaceae > Dendrobium > Dendrobium officinale. The sequence goes on from CM033683.1 coordinate 31,061,603, forward strand.
AAAGGATGAGAAAAATAAAATAGAAATAAGGCAGAGACTAAAAAAAAATTGAAAAAGACAAGACCAGAAGGTAAAGCAAGTTTTTTTTTTTTTAAATCAAAGATTGAATATGATAAGTTTTCCATGTGATTGAATTAAAAATTTATAAGAATCAATGAGTTAACATCGTCGAAATCTGAGAAAATGGTAAAACAACTGATCCTGTTAGCCTTAACTCGGACTTCTCCCAAGGGAAACCGTCTTTTGAAAATAAGGATCTAAATCATAAAAATCAAATGGATAAGAAAAAGAAATCTGTTCAAAACTTAGTTTCAGAAAAATATTTTATACAATAATATATCAAAGTAATTAATTACAATCATAGAATCTGAAATCAAGCTTTTGAAAAATATCAAGTGACACATGAATTCTTCTAAAATTTAAAAATTTTGAAAGAGAAGAAGCTTGCTTTTGGTGGACTCATTTTATGCCTCTTGTCAATTTGATTGGCTCTCTTCGCGCATCTTTTAATTTTTGAAACACTTTATGTATATATATATATTTTAAATTTGATGCCATTGCGTATCTTTTGATTTTTACATCATTGGCCACTTTTTTTTGCAAGCTAGATCCCTTTTTAAAAATTCTTAAGAATTCTCAGTTGTAATTATATCTTCTAGAGATTAGAGAAGAAAAACTCTAATATAAGGAAGAATGAATCGCAAAATAGAATCAAAAAATCATATGATAAATTCAACGACATGATTACAAAAATTTGAAGGTAAAATAAAGACTTTGAATATTATATATATATAATAGATTACTATAGCAAGATTGAAAATATCTTAGTTTCAAAATTCAGTTGTTAATGTGAGTTAGATTTTTGTTTAGAAAAGAAAATTTCACCACTAAATGAGTTAGAGAGAAAGAAACAATCAACGGTGTTTTGCCCCTTTAACTGATTTAGAGATGTCATTCTTTGTCTTTCATATTTCCAAAAATAAAAATAAGACATAAGATATCAATTCAACAATAAAAAAAAAATCATATAAAAAAAAAAAGCAATAAACAAAAACAAAACAAAAAAATAAACAAGGAGAAATTATAGAAATAGAATAAAAGAAGAAAAAAAAAAAAGATCAGAAATCAATAAGAATCAAGTTCATGCATTTATATCAATAACACTTAATCTGGTCTTTAAAGTGCTGAAAAGTATCGAAGGCCAGTGGTTTAGTAAAGATGTCAGCCAGTTGATTCTCAGTTGCCACATGGTGTAACTCAATGTCTCCTTTGGTCACATAGTCTTTAATAAAGTGATGCCTTATGTAAATGTGCTTGGTCCTTGAATGTTGAACTTGCTATTTCAACAAAAGGACTTGGGCCACACAACTTCCTAAGACAATATACTCAGCTTCAACAGTGAAAAGTGCAACAGAGTTTTGCTTCTTATTAGACCAGGAGACTATAGACTGTCCTATGAATTCGCAAGTCCTAGAAGTACTCTTTCTTTCCACCTTACAACCTACAAAATTAAAATCATAATATCCAATAATCTCAAAAGAAGTGTTGTGCCTAGGATACCATATTCTTAAGTTTTGGGTTCCTAAGAGGTATCTAAAAATTTTCTTAACTGCAATCAGGTGGGATTCTTTAGGATCATCTTGAAATCTAGCATAGAGACAAACACTAAACATTATATTAGGTCGGCTAGCAGTTAGGTAAAGTAAAGATCCAATCATCCCTCTGTACTTCTTTTGATCAATAGACTTTCCATTTGGGTCCTTATCCAACTGAACATTGGAGGTCATGGGAGTATTAATTGGCTTGGCTTTATCCATTTCATACTTCTTCAAGATGTTCTTTATGTACTTTGATTGATTTAGAAAGGTTCCATCATCTTGTTATCTTATGTTAAATCCCAAAAAGTAGGACAACTCTTCTATCATACTCATCTAAAACTCCTTACTCATTATTTTAGAAAAATCATCACATAGCCTTTTATTAGAAGATCCAAATAGTATATCATCGATATAGATCTGAACAATGAGTAAATCATCTCCTACTTTTCTTAAAAAAAGGGTGGTGTCTACACTCCCCTTAACAAACTCCCTCTCTAGTAAGAATGTGCTAAGCCTCTCATATCAAGCTCTAGGTGCTTGCTTTAATCCATATAAGGCCTTTTTTTAATTTGAAAACATGATTTAGAAATTGGGAACTCTCAAAACCTAGGGGTTGCTCTACAAACACATCCTCTTTTCATTTAAAAAGGCACTCTTAATGTCCATTTGGAAAAGCATAAATCCCTTATAACAGGTAAAGGCTAGTAGCACTCTAATGGCTTCTAATCTAGCTATAGGGGCAAAGGTCTCCTCAAAATCAATCCCTTCTATTTGGTTGTACCCCTTAGCCACTAATATTATCTTATTCCTAACTACCACACCAGAATCATTCATTTTATTCTTAAAGACCCATTTGGTTCCAACTACACTTTGTCCTTTTGGTCTTTCTACATGCTCCAAAATATTATTCCTAAAAAGTTGGTTTAACTTTTCTTGCATGGCTAAGATCCAAAACTCAACAAAAAGGGCTTAATTGAAGTTGGTGGGTTCATCCATTGAGATAAAGGCAGAGTGGTTCATTTCCTTCATAAGCCCATGCCTAGTCCTAATAGTTTTAGAAGGGTCTCCTAAGATCAGTTCTTTAGGATGACTCAAAAAATATCTCCAATCTCTAGGCAAGGTGTGTGTAGGTTTAACCCTTTCCACCAGATCTACATTTTCTACTCCTTGGGTAATCTCACCTACTCCTTCAGTTCTTTAGGGCTCTACCCTCTTCTCCAAATTTTTAACTCTAGTGGTATTCTCTCCAACTTCATATTTCTCCTCAACTCTAGACTTCTTAGGATCAAATTCATCAAACGCTATATGAGTTGTCTCTTCCACCACTAATGTCCTCTTATTAAACACCCTAAAGAATTTCCCCACACTTGAATATCCTAAGAACACTCTTTCATCAGATTTTGGGTCAAATTTCCCTAAGTGCGACTTCCCATTATTATGAATGAAAACCTTACAACCAAGATATGGAGATGGGAAATATTGGGTGTCCTACCCTTAAGGATCTCATAGGGTGTCTTATCAAGTTTGGCTCTAACATTCACCCTATTCAACACATAACAAGCTGTGTTTACCTCTTGAACCCAAAAGTATTTTGAAAGTGAATATTTAGCAAGCATGGCTCTAGCGGCTTCAATTAAGGTCCGATTCATCCTTTTGGCTACCCGGTTCTACTGAGGGGTCCTAGGAGCTGAGAAATTGTGACTAATCTCCTTATCCTCATAGAAGTCTTCAAATCTCTCATTTTCAAACACTCCCTTATGGTCACTATGGATGGTCAAAATCCTACAACCTAACTTTTTCTGAATCCAAGTGAAGAAGGATCTAAACTCATCAAAATACTCATTCTTATGTGACAGAAATCTAATCCAAGTAAATCTTGAGTAGTCATTGACAATCACAAAACCATAGAATTTTCCTCCCAAGCTGACAGTGCTAATGGGTCTAAACAAATCCATGTGAAGGACTTTTAAAGGTCTAGAGGTGCTAATATCCTTAATGGTTCCTTCATATTTAACTTTATTGATTCCTTCATAAGTTATACATAATCTATCCCAAATTTCTTTACCAGTTGCATAAGTTGAAACACGCATATAATCTTCAATTGCAAAGCACATAAAAAATAGTTCAAGCATTTTTCATTAAGTTGTGCTAAATCTCTTTCATCTAAAGTCTGTTAAGTAGAAGGAATTTCAATTTTAATGCCATTAACTTCACGAGAAGGTGGTGTATAACCTTCTTTAATAAGCATCCACATAAGATAATCAAGTGATTGTAAAAATGTAGACATGCGAGTTTTATAAAAATAAAAAGGAATATTATCAAACAAAGGTGGATGTGTAATAGAATATCCTTCCGTTGTATTATGATTACCAAAGTTAGCTATGAATCAAAATTCAAAAAGTTTTCAAACTTAATTTTATGAATCCTGCTCTAATACCACTTAAAAGTACACTGGTGGCACTAGAAAGTTTGTTAGGGATGTTAAGCCTTTATAAACTAGTCCCAATGCTAACCAAGAGGGGGGTGAATTGATATTTAAAAAATCTTTTGATAAAAAATACAATCTTAAAACAAAAACTAAGATTCACCATAAAAATCAAAGTATGGAAAGTAAATGCGAAAACAGTAATAAAGAACATAGAGATTTATAATGGTTCGGTCATCATAACTTATGTGCACTTCTCGGAGGCTCCCTCCAAGTATTTCACTAAACTAGGTGTCTCTCCTTTTACCCCCATAATAAGGCGTAGAATCCTATACAAACCTCCTTTCCACCAACCTAAGTGAGGCAGAGAACCCAACTCCTTTTGCTTCCTCCAGAAGCAGGCAGAGAACCCAACTCCTTTTGCTTCCTCTTAAAGCAGGTAGAGAACCTAACTCCTTTTGCTTCCTCCTAAAGTAGGTAGAGAAACCAACTCCTTTTACTTCCTCTTGAAGCAGGTAGAGAAACATGACCAGATGTTGAAGTTTTCCTCTCTAAAACCCCCAAGGAACTAAGGAAGATGACTGGAGAAGACGACGATAGATTCTTACTTGGAGCAACCTTTGTGAATTTCACTCACAAACTCTCCCTCATAAGATCCTCTCTCTCTCCCTTGCTCTCCCTTTCCTCTTGGCTCTCTCAGGTTAAAGCATCAGCAAAAGATATTCTAAAGGGTAGAACAAGAGTTCTTAAATAGAAGAGCTTCAGAATAGCTCTTATTTTATACAAACAAACTTTATCGTCCAGAATGATATGAATATCATCTTGACTGATCAGCGTAAATTTTGCTCAATCAGCCTGGTCGATTTGGGATGATAAGAAGATTTTTAATCACATCATCTAGGCCGACCTAATATCATCCTAGATGATCAGTACAAATCCTTGATTATCGTCCAGATAATTGCTCTGAAAGGATGTCTGTACGATGAAAAAATAGCTTGATCGTCCAAGCCGATCTCACGATCGTCCTAGCAATTGCTCGTCAAAATAGAAGTGTAGTAACTAAGCCTAAAGCTAGTAGTACGAAAAACAATATCTCATGGGGAGCAAGTAAGAAGTAACTAAATCCACAACACTCCTAAGACTACAGCCAAGGATATAATAGAGCAGTAATAAGAGGTTAAATCAGCAATATAAGAGTTCCAATTATTGTTATTCCTCCACCAACCCTAACAGAAAAACATAATAAGCAAAATAGAGAATAAGACAACTGTCCAAACATCAGAGATTCAAATTATATGAGCGAGCGTTTCAGAAATAAAAAAAAAACCAGGAACCCAAAAGAGATCTAAAAGAGAGCCATAATACTAGAACTCACGAACAAGCAAGAAAAATCAAGAACATAACCAAAAGCTAAAACAGCTATTGAAAGCGAATGTAGGGGAGACCCAATCGGTCTAATCTAGATAATCTTTTAATCTCTTTAGGGAGAGTATGCTCATAGTATTCAGTAAAATTAGTTAAATTACAATCCAATTTAGCCAAAGAATCAGCAACAGTATTCGCCCCCCTCAAGATATGAGAAATATTATAAGTAATGAAAGAAAGCTATACTTAATATCTCTAAGCATATAATAATTAGTAGGATTGGAGGAGATGTTACCGTCAACGTAATTGATTAAGAGCATAGCATCAACTTTAATCCAGATGTTGGTGCTCCCCCTTCTCCCTCAGTATCCTCATTTGAATCATCACCTTTCAAAAAAGTGCTCGAAACGAAGCATCGATTAAGTAGATTGGCATTTCAAGTAGAGGCTCAGGATGAACAAGATTATAATTCTTTTCTAGGATATAGGTCACTAGGTGTCCTAAAGCAATGTTATTCTTCCTCTTATGAGAGACATGCCCAATTTCAGAAAGGCCATAAATATAATCAAGAATAAGTTGGGCTTCATCTATAGGTTGTCCAATCATGATAAGGTTGGTAACAATGGATAGAAGAGGAGTAATGTTAATGCGGTCACCAGCTTTAGGAATAATAGAAGTTCTAAGGACATGCTGAATGACCCTTGCATTTTTATATAAGGTATAGACCCTAAGAAAATGACCTACTTGTTAAACCCCTCTAAGAACTTTGTTTATTTCGGACCAATCAAAATCAGATTTAGAAGTCATTGTGCGGGCTCTAACCCCTTGAGTTTTTAACTGTAAAATGGTTCCCAAATCTTCCTTAGTGATTTCTACCTTTTCTTCAGAACATAAGATCTTATTCTACTCTCATCAAAATTAAAAGACATGTTTGGCAAAAAATACTGAAAGGTTTCTTTATTGTAGGTATGAATCAAACTCAGGATAAAGACAAATGGAGTGGTGGCGAAAAGAGGCATTACTTGAAAATGAATGTCTTCTTGGAGCTAAATCCTAAAATGACTGATTTTAGCATAAGCAAACCTATAGTAAGATTCCTCATTTGCTCTAGACATAAAGTCTTCATTTACACTCCTAGAAGGTGAACCCTTAGAGACTCTACCCCTCTTGCTAGAACTGGCCATTTCTAAGATGAGAAGGATTGAAAGGGACTATTGAAGTAAATGAAAATGAAATCTAAAACCCTTCTATTTAAAGAAATTACCATTCTTACGTACAAAAAGAGGTTCATACAGTACGATAGATGGTTCTTCATGTACGAAAATAATTTTGTATGTACGATCGAATACATTCAAAACAAAACAACTTTTCATAATCACGCAAGTTACGAAATATCCTTTCATATAGGCTTTTTACTAAACGATCGTACAGACGAACATGTGTTCGTCTAGGATGAATGATTTTTAAAGATCATTTTAAAGATGTTTAGGTTCGTCCTCCATATTGAATGACACGTAGTTCATACATACGAAAGAAAATTTCATACCTACAATCATTTGTAATAATTGATTTTGGCCAGATATCCATCTAACTGCGTACATACGAACAAATACAAATTGTTCAGGATGATATAGATATCATACAGTATGATATGAATTGAAAAATCAAAACTTTACGCAATCAGTTCAAAATAACGATCAATATGCTACAGAATTTATACAGGACAAGAATAATTTTGTACAGTACGAATATAATACTTAGAAAATCATCATGATCATTTAGAAACAGGAATTTCAATGTGTCAATAACATGTCCAGAACACAAAAACAAAAAATAAAAAACAAGAAAATAGAAAATCTAAAACAAAACACAAAAACAAAAACAATCAAAAACACAAAAGACACATAAAATGTATCAAGTTTGCAGAGGATTTTATTTAAGCATTAAGATCAATCATACCTAGTCTTGTTCTTAATGTGCGGTATCAAAAGCAAGTGGTTTTTATAAAAATTTTTGCAATTTGATTTTCAGTTGAAATATGGTTCAATTGAATCTCTCCTTTGGATACATGATCGCTTATGAAATGATGCCATATGTCTATATATTTGGTTATATAATGTTGAATAGGATTTTTTGAAATATAGGTGGCACTAGTGTTATCACATTAATTTGGAATTATGCCTATTATAAATCCTAAATCAATCAACTATTATTTCAACCAAAGAACTTGTGCCACACACCTCCCTAACTCTATATATTTAGCTTCAGCAGTAGATAGGGCTACGAAATTTTGTTTTCTTCTAGACCATGAAACTAAAGAATTTCTAATAAATTGACAAGTTTCAGATGTATTCTTTTGAACAACCCTACAACTTGCAAAGTCTAAATCTGAATATCCAACAAATTTAAATAAAGAGCTATACTTAGGATACTAAATTTCTATGTTTTGAATTCCTAAGAGATATCTTAAAATCCTTTTTACTACTATCAAATGTGATTGTTTTGAATCTGATTGAAATCTAGCACACAAACAAACACTAAACATAATATTGGGTCTGCTAGCAGTCAAATAATTCAAAGATTTAATAATTTCTCTAAATTTCTTTTGATCAATAGATTTTCCCTTTGGGTCCTTATCCATTGAACTAAGAAACTCATAGGTGTACTAACAAGTTTAGCATTGTCCATTTTATAATTATTGAGGATGTCCTTAACATACTTTGACTAACTAAGAAATGTACCTACCTTAATTTTTTTAATGCTAAAACCTAGAAAGTAAATTAAATCTCCTATTAGGCTCATCTTAAATTCACTACTCATTGTTTTAGAAAAATCATTATAAAGATTTTTATTTGTAGATTCAAAGATGGTATCGTCAATATAAATTTATGCAATGAGTATGTCATCTCCCAATTTCTTTAAAAAAAGAGTGGTATCCACACTTCCTTTTTTAAATGATCTCTCAAGTAGAAAAGTGCTCAACCTCTCATACCAAGCCCTAGGTGCCTATTTCAATCTATACAATGTTTTTTTCAATTTAGAAACATGATTTGGGTATTTTGAATTTTCAAAACCTAGAGGTTGTTCAACATAAACATCCTCTTTAATCACCCCATTTAAAAAGACACTTTTAACATCCATTTGAAACAATTTGAATCCTCTAAAATAGACAAATACTAATAAAACCTTAATTGCTTCAAGTCTCACTATAGGAGCAAAAGTCTCCTAAAAATCAACCCCTTCAATCTGATTATATCCCTTAACCACAAATCCAGCCTTATTCCTAACAATAACTCCTGAGTCGTTCATTTTATTTTTAAATACCCACTTAGTTCCAACAACATTTTGATCCTTTGGCCATGCAATTAATTTCTAAACATCATTTCTCGCAAATTGATTTAATTCTTCTTGCATTGCCAATATCTAAAATTTATTTTAAAGTGCTTGATTTATATCTGTGAGTTCTATCATTGAAATAAAGGAAGAATGATTGACTTCTTTTTTTATTCCACGCCTAGTCCTAACACCCTCACTTGGTTCATTTAAATCAATTCCTTAGGGTGCTTTTTAGAAAATTTCAAATCTCTAGGAAACTGGTTTTCTATCTCTAAATTTTCATCCAAATTAATTTTCTCAATATTTTAGGAGTTATTTTCTATTTCATCCTCTTCCAAATTTTGCTCTTCCAAAATTCTAAATTCATCAAATACAACATGCATGGTCTCCTCAACTACCAAATTTCTTTTATTAAATACTCTATAAGATTTTCCAATGCTAGAGTATCCAAGAAAAATTCCTTCATCTGATTTTAGATCAAATTTTCCTAAGATAAATTTTCCATTATTATGTATGAAAATCTTACATCCAAAAACATGCAAATATGACAAATTAGGTGTTATCCCCTTAAGAAGATCATAGGGTGTTTTGTTTAATTTCGATCTAATGTTCACCATATTTAGAACATAACATACAGTACTAACCTCTTCAACCCAAAAATATTTATGAAGTGAATATTCTGCTAACATGGATTGAGCGGCTTCAATTAATATTATGTTCTTTCTTTATACCATTTAGGCTTAATATGCAGTTAGTAGAAAATATTTTTACAATATATCCTTTATCACATAGCTAGCTAATACTTAACAAATAATGCTTTAATCCTTCTACAAGTAGCACATTTTTAATAATTTTTTTTTGTAATTTTCCAATCATACCTATGCCAACCAATTTCCTAGTGGTGTTCTCTCAGTGTAACCCTGCCTCTATTCCTAGCTTCTAGCATTATAAATTATGTAGTATCTCTAGTCATATATTTTGAGCAACCACTATCCAGGTACCAAATGCTCTCATGAGGCCTTGTATGAGAGCGTGCTTACAAAATTATCAAATGTTAGACTTGGGAACCCAAATAAGTTTGGGTTCTCCTTTTGGCAAAATAAAACTAGATGCATATATGATATGACTAGGTTTATGCATCTTTGGTTTCCACACTAAATGAGTTTTTCTATGTAAAGTATAAGTGTGTGTTATATGTCCAATCATCCCACAAGAAAAGCATTTTACTCCAGGAAATAGTTTTCTCAATTTTCTATAATAACTTTGATTCTTCCTAGGTTTTAAAAAATTTGGACACATAATGAGATTAGTAAAATCTTCAAGTATTGGTGGTTTCCTATTTTCATCAAGAGCTTGCACTTTAAATTTCAAAAAAGTGTTTAAATCTTTTAATATATTCTTATCAAAATTTAAATAATGCTCTCTATTCTCTGATTCATCCTTAAACTTTTTAAAATATTTTTCCAATTGAGCATAGGATGATTTTAAAATATCATTCTTCTTATTCAAGTCATCAAATTCATCAAGTAAGCTCATGTGGTTGTTATCTATCAATGCATGATCTTTTCTAAGGATTTCGTGTTCTCTTTGCAATTCTAAATTCAGACTAGCATGTATTTTTTTTAGTTTTCTATATGCATCATGAATTCTTTTAGGAACTTCTAACAATTCATTATAGGTCTTATTACATACCTCTTCTTGATCTGACTGATTAAAATTATCAACAATTAAGCACAAGTTGGTGACTTTCTCCTCCTTTCAATTTCTGACGAATCCAAAACTGAGTTCACCCAAAAAGCTCTTTAAAATTTCTTCTTGCCTTTCTTCATATTTGGTTTCTCCTCTACCTTCTCCTTTCTAGGAGTGGCTTTTCGGTTGCATTCTAATTTTATGTGTCCATATTTCCTGTATTCGTAGAAAATTACATCATTAGAAACCTTAACATTCTTATTAAACTTACCTCTATTCCACTATTGGTGTCTCTTCTGCTTTCTTTTAAGAAAACTTTTAAATTGGTTAGTCATTAAGGCAATGTCATTGTCATCCTCAGGTTGTGAAAGATCACTCTCCAACTCTTCTACTCTCAGTGTAATGTTCTTCTCCTTTTGATGTTCACCTGCATCAATCTTTCTTTGACTCACTCCTTGCTCATAGGCAATTAGTGAACCAAGATGACTATCAATTGAGTAAATATTTAAATCTTTAGATTCTATAATAATATTTATTTTAGCATCTTAAGTACTAGGCAAATAATAAAGAATTTTATTAACAATTTTAGCATTTGTTAGTTCCCTACCCAATGAATGTAAAAAAGTGACAATTTGAGTAAATCTTATATATATTCTAGAAATAAATTCATTTGGTTTCATACAAATTAATTTGTAATCATGTAAAAAGATATTTAATTTATATTTCTTTACTTAATTTATCCCTTTCTAAGTAATACAAAGTCTATCCTATATGTCCTTTCCACTTTTGCAAGTGAAAACTAGCATGTAGTCTTCTGACTTACGTGCATAAAAGAATTTGTTTAAATATTTTGCATTAAGTTAGGCTAAGTCACATTCTTCTACAGTCCAATCTATAAAAGGTGTTTCAACTCTAATACCATCAACTAATCTAGTTGGTTTTGTATACCCTTCTTGAACTAAGATCCACAAACGATAATCTAGTGACTGTAAAATTGTAGGCATGCTTATTTTCCAAAAATCAAAAGGGATACTGTCAAATAACGGAGGTCTAGTGATCGAGTACCCTTCGAGAGTGTTTTGATTTGCAAAAGTAGCCATGCTCATTTTTCAAAAAGTAGTTTAGACTTATGGTTTTGAAATAAAGCTCTGATACCACTTGTTGTTAAACCTAAGCTAATATCCAAAGGCTAATTAAGAGGGTGTGAATTGGTAATTTTAAAAATTACTCTTGGATTTAAAAATTGAAAATCTTTAAAGATTCATAGCAAGTTAATTGATAATATTTTAAAAAAAAAATTTCAACCACAGAATAAAAACTTGCAATAAATAGAAAGTGAAAATTTAAACGACACAAAGATTTATAGTGATTTGGTCAAACATGACCTATATCCACTCCCTGAAGACTCCCCCTTCAGGTATTGCACTATTACCAAAAGTGTCTCTCCTTTTGCCCCCACAGCAAGGCGGAGAAGCCTTTACAAAACTCTATTCCACCAATCTCCAATGTGGTAGAGAATCATCATCCTTTTAAACTTTCCATGTGTCGATAAAGCATTATTGGCTGTTCATACTCTCCAAGTGTCGGTAAAGAACCGTCATCCTTTCACACCCTCCAAGTGTCGGTAGAGAATCAGATCTTCTTCAAAGATCTTCTAATGAGCAATCTAGAAAGACACGAGGAAGAGTGAAAAACATAAATCTCACAGAGATCCTTACCTTTGAGTAACATTGTAAACCCTTCACACTCCAATAGCAAGAAATCTCTCTCAAACACTCTCTCACAATGTCTCTTTCAATTTCCCTTGAAAAATCATGAAGACAAGACTTTTTATGTCAGTTTTAGTGAACTTTTTTATACTCAAGACACGAAAAATCATCCAGAAAACTAAAAATTTCAATTTTGAACATACACGATCGTACAGTACGATCGTATTTCATAGGTATAAATAGTTCAAAAATTGTTGCGTACAAACTTGTTGTGAATTGGCACGAAACTATTCATACACGATCATCGTCTGATATGAACCAAGTTCTTCCAGGACAAACAGTTAGAAAATTTTTCATCTTCATCTGGATAAAGAGAGACCCCATAATTTTGTACTCTGATCAGCATACGTACGATGAAGACTTCATCTAGTACAATGAGTTATGAAAAATATCAAGTTCGTAGGAATGAAAGGTCAGGATGAAAGTAAACCTCATAATTTTACACTTTGGAATGCATGTACGAACTATTCATATAGTACGATCCATACTTAGAAAAATTATTTTTATGTGACCTAGAACCTATCCATTTCATACTCTGGAATGCATGTACGAACTATGTTCGTACAGTACGATCCATACTTAGAAAAATTTCCATTTCTATTACTTTGACTACTCAATGGGAAAAATAACTGAACAAGTCGCCTAGTCTGAACTGAATTCGTACAGTATGATTAGCTTAAAAATTTCAAGTTTTAATCTCTCCTCCCGTATGTGTATGCACATTTACTCAATTACAATCATACCCTCTCAGACTCAATAAAATAAAAAATTTGAGACTTCATTTACAATAGTCGCTAAACTGATCTGATTTGAAGTCTTCAACAATCCGGAGAATGAATTTTCCTGAAATGTTAGTACACACAAACAATAAAGCAATGCATCTAAAATATGTTAGGAGAAATAATAATTAAAATAATAATATTTGAAATCATAAAAAATAAACATGTTGCTAGAATTTCAACAATAAATAACTAAGTTGCAACAATCTTAAGCACCTTCAATCTAATAGTTCGATGGTCATAGATTGAAGGTTTCCTTCATAATTTCCCAAACCAATGCAAATATAGACTTGAGTTTAGAAAATTCCTATATCTAGGGGGGTAATTGATAGGGCTTTTGATATAACTACACTCGATTGGTCTTAGGAATAATTTTTTTTTGCATGGTAGCATCTGGGGAGTAGTGGATTAGAAGTTAAAAATTAACCATCGAAGGGTTATTGGAGCTGTTTGGATTCCACATAAGAAGTAAACTGGAAGGCCAAGAAGCTTAGGGAGGATTGGGGGAGACACTCTGAGGCTTTAGCGAATAAATGGAAGAACTCTTCAATAGAAAATTTTGAGTTTTTAAAGCATTGGTTGGACCTTATTTGGCTTAATATTTTTCCAAGAGAGAGCCGAATATGTAATTTAGTTTATTTAGGATGGGCTAGTGACATGCCAGTAGGTGTTCTGAAGGAATTGAAGCTATGTGGTTAGTTGGGCATTTTTTTATCACTACACTAGTAAAAATTGAAAATATTTTAGAAGTTTTTAGCAAGCTCAAACATGAACAAGGCCTAGGATTGGTTAGACATGTGTCTAGGTTAGGGGAAGAGAAAATGTAGGTTGGCTTGGACCATTTCGGTATTTATTGAAATATGGCTCACTAAACTTGAATTTTTGAAGCTTAGGTTAGCCAAATTTGTTAACCTAGGCTAGCCCATGAGCTAGCTAGATTAAATGCATGGGGTCTATATGCATATGATGCATGTGTTAGCTTGGGCTAATTTTACATGGAAAGTGAAATGGTTCAATTAAAGCCCTTTGGGTTCACTTGGGTTAGCCTAATTAGCTAAACTAGGTGGGCCCTAGGGCTAGGAAGAATATTGGCCACCTAATGACTTGTTCGAAGAGTTTTGGGGCCATGGATTCTCCTAAAATAGTTGAATTTAAGTAAATACTTGCATGGTTCATTTGGTCAACCTTGGTTGACTTAGTCCATTAAGGTTGGCCAAGCCCAAAGATTGGGTCCAATGGGTTTCAAATGGTTAATTGAGTTTGCTGGAAGAGATTTTAGGCAATTTTATAGTCTATACATAATGAATTGCATGAAATGCATGTTTAGGTCAAATTGCATTTAACGGTGATTTTGGTCAATCATAGCTCACCATTGGATCAAAAATATTCAATTATATTTGAATGAGTGATTGGAGGGCTTAGCATTCTTTGGTGGAGTTTGGTTTACATTATATGCATGATTTATAGTTTTAGGTGAAATGGATCATATATGGTTAAGCTTTGTTAAGATGACCAAATCTGGTCAACCATGGGTCCAATTGGGTTTATGCATGCTTATGAATGATTATAGGATACTTATAGATCAATCATAAGGCTTGTATTGAAGCTTATAAGATAATTCATGCTTATGATCAAGAAATAGGATTTAAGTGCTCTTTTGGTCAACCATAGACCCCAATGGGTTCAAATTTGTATTATGATGATTCTGAACATAACTAAACTATTTTTAATGGTCTACAAAGAGGTTTGAACCAAAATGTCATGTGAGTGGTAGGGGTTGTAAATATTTAAAGGTTTTAGATCCATGATTGAAGCTTTTGATTTTAGAGTTTCAAAGAATATGGGGGCTTTAAAAATGGCTAGGGAGGGTCTAAGGAGATGTTTAATCAACATGTAAATGACCAAACACCATTCTAGAGGGTTCATCTAGGGTTTTGAGTAAGCTAAAGATTTCTAATATAAAGGGAAAAATCCAATTGATTTTAGGTTTTGAATTAAACTTTAAATTTTGAAATTGAGTTAGGGATTGAAGTTGATTGAATGAATAACGATGATTGAATTGAAATAGATTTTTGAACTTAATGATTAAACATGTGATTTAATGTGAATGAATTCAGTTTAATTATTCAACACCATGATTTAACATGATGATTGAAATTGATTTAAGGATTGACCTGACATAAAAATGAGGTCATCAATTCCTTTATAATAGATGGTTTATAGCACTTCCCTAGAGATGATGTTTCTTGTAGTTCATACCTCTCCCTAAACACTCTAGGAATTTCACTAACCACATAAAAAAAAAAATCTCGGTCTACCTCTCCCAAGTTGTCCTTACACAATGAACTCTCTCTAAAAAAACTATTAATCAATAATTCTTTCACAAAATCCTTCATACAATCAACTAAATCCATTATGTAATAATCCTCACTATGATCCTTATGAAGCTTCATTGACTTAAGCAGGTTAAAAGTAACTTCCTAATTCTAAACCCTTATGTTTAACTCTCCCTTATACACATAAAGTATAGCCCTACCAATAATTAAGAAAGCCTTACCCATGATAATAGGTATCACCATGTCTTCACGTCTAAGATAATAAAGTCAATAGGGATGATAAACTTATCAACCTTTACAAACACACCCTCTATCACCCCCTTTTGATAAGTGAATGAATAGTCTTCTAATTGAAGGGTAACATTAGTTGCTTAGACTTCTCATAGGTCGAGTCTTTTGAATATGGACAAGGGAAATGCTAACTGCTAAGACACAAAATGCCCACCCATAAAATTTATCCCTCATAGCCATAAGAATTATAAAATTATCATGGTCCTTAAGCTTTTAAGGAAGTTTTGTTTGTAGGATCGCACTATATTCCTCAATTAAGGCAAAAATTTAAAAGTCTCCTTCTTTTCTTTTTTAGATCAAAACGTCTTTCATAAATTAAGCATAGGTAGGAATCTACTCCAAGGCTTCAGTACATGGAATGTTAGTAATAAACTTTTTAATATTTTCAAACATTTAGAAAATTGCCTATCTAAATTTTTTTTATCAACATTTGAGGAAATTGTGGTGTTGGCCTCTCAATAACCTTTCTAATGGGTTTTTCTATGTCCTTATTAGGTTGAGTTTATTCTTCAAGCTTATTAGGTTCCTTATTAGGTTGAGTTTATTCTTCAAGCTTATTAGGTTCTATAGGTACTTCTACACACGTCTCCTCCCTAGGTTAATGCTTAATCATAACCACATCATTAAACTTTCTCCCACACTCAATTGAATTGTTTTACAATGCTCCTTACCTTTTCTTCTTGTGGTTTACCTCTTTATTGCTAGGCGAGGCACCTTGGGGTATATTATTTATTGAAATAGCTAACTTCTCCCAATTGATTTTAAATGTTTCTTATTGTAGTATCTTAACTCTATAATTTGGTCTTCATTTGCAAAACATAGTCTTCTAGAGAAGGCTTCTTAACCTTAAATCTTGTTATTTGCATTAAATCCAAGATGATAATTAGGCCTGGGTTTTCAATAGTTTAGTTGAGATATGTTCTATTTTCCTTCAGAGTTAGTTTGGTTAGGATTCTAATTACTACCCCATTAGGATTATTATTCCTTTAAAAGTTGGGGTGGTTCTTCTAACCTAGATTATAATTATTACAATAATGGTCATTTTATCCATTTTTAATGACATTTAAAAATTTAACTCCTAAGATATTTAGGTCACTAGATGCTCTCCTGAAATAACATGGGTGTTCCTTGGAATGTACTAACTCTAAAATTATTTGATTTTTAAGAGAAAGTAACTAAATATATAGAACTAGATTCACACACACTAACCACTTTTCTAGGGTTTACTCTCTCAAAATATAGCTATAAACTATTGGTGGTTATTTATTCAATCAAAACATAGGCTTCATTGAAGGATTTGGACATAAAAGAACCTCCAAAAATAACATTAATGTTTAATCTGAGATGTCCAACAAGTCCATTATAAAAGGTTTGGATGATTTGACAATCAAGCAAGGTATGATGTTGGCACTTCCTTAGCATTTTTTTAAATCCCTTTCAAGCTTTATATAACATTTCAGAACGTTAAGGAGGAATTTAAACATACTTTTCCTATTTACTTGCTAATTCACTTATAATTTATCATTTAAGCAGAGCCAACTAATCATCCCAAATCATAAAAAATACATATCTATAGAATACATAAAGAATGTATATTTCAAAATAATTATATCATAATATTCCATATTATAATAACTACAACAAAATAAAAAAATAAAAGTAACATTTACTATTTAGAGCAAGAACATAGTAAAGTAATTTAAATATGTAGTTATTCTTAACTAAACATGAAAATGAATAAAATAATAAAAATAGCATTTACTTTATAATTTTGGGTGTACTGGTTCACAAATAAAAGTGAATGAATAAAGGAACAAACATTAATATCCCTTATAACTACCAAATTCTACTTTCCACCAGCTAAAGATAGGTGTAGAGCAAAGCCAAAATAGAGCAAAGTGTATTCCAATACTAAGCTAGTTTAGAGCAAGAACTTAGTAAAGTAATCCAAAATAGAGATATATTCAGTTTAGGCCCAAGTTGATAAGTTTAGAGTATAACTTTCTTTTCCATAATTAAGCTCTAGAATAAACTGAAATGCACCAATTTGTCCTAGTGCCACAACACCCATAAAGATTCTTTCAGATTCCCTATGAATCTCACAGGTCTCAACCCAGCACCACGACAGAGCTACATGGAGTTGTAGTGCTCAACCCAAACTTTTTTTTTTCTCATTTTCATGAGAGCTACATGCCGGAGCAATGTAAAAAGTGATAATGAGGAAAAAAATCCAAAACATGTTTTTTCACTACTCAGACCTTAGCCTTGGTTATTTTATATCTCATTCAACATTTTGATATGATAATTACTATTAAACAAAAAATTTATTATCATTAATAAAAAAATACATAAATGTTTGATGAAAGATATTACATACGTCATGCCTTAGATAAAATGTTATCCTTGACATTTTAATTAGAATAAAACTGGATACAAGCACCTCATCGAAGCTACTTTCTCCCAAGTTGCATCTCTTTTTATCTAGTGCTTCCTTTAGACTTCGACCATTGGAATTTTCTTATTTATGAGCTGTTAATATCAAAAGCCAAAATGCACTCATGTTCCTCCCTATAGCTCAAATTACGCTTCACTTTTACTTCTACATCAAAAACTCTTTAGCCAACATCAAATACCCATTTTCTCAATATTGACATAGGAAATATATTATGGATATTTGATAGATGATATGGAAGAAATAATTTATAAGCAAATTTCACTAACATTTCAATAATTTTAAAATAGTCATATCTATCTAGGACTAAACTAATTATTTTTTCAAATTTGCTCACTCTTTGTATTTGACTGACTTCAGATAGATAAAATCACCCATTTTAAACATAATTGAATTATGATTAAGGTCAAAATACTTCTTATGACTATCTTGAGCTACTTCTTACCTCTTCCTAATATGTTTAATCTTTTAGTGGGTTTTTCTTCCAACTCAGATCCAATCTATTTTCCAATGGTGTTCTACACCTTCTATCATATAAAGCTTTATATGGAGCCACACCAATACTTTCTTGGAAAATATTATTATAAGAAAATTCAATCAAAGGAATATAATCCTTTTATCTTCTACCAAAATCTATTACATAGAGTCTCCATAGATCTTCCAAAATTAGAATCACTCTCTTAGATTGCCCATCTATTTGGGGATGAAAGGATGTATTAAAACTAAACTTCATCCCCAAACCCTCCTGAATACTTTTACCCAAATTCAAAGTGAACCTACCATTATGGCCAAAAATTATAACCATAGAAACTCTATATTGATTGATGATTTCACATAGAACTGAGTCAACTTGTATGTAGAGTTAGTTTACCTCATTAGTAGAAAATGAGTTAGCTTTTTTGACCTATCCACAATGACCCACACTGCATCATAAGCAAGTATAGATCTGAGAAAACCTATAGTAAAATCTTTAATAATTTCTTCACATTTCCACTCAAGAAAAGGCAATAGTTATGATAGTCAACTAGGTCTCTATTGCTCCACCATCACCATTTGGCATATTTCAAATTTGGTGGCAGACTCTACTTCATATTTTAGCCCAGGCAACCCAAAAATGCACTTTAAATCACTATACATCTTGTTGCTACCTTAATAAGTAGTGCATCCAATATAATGGGCTTTATGTAGAATCTCTCACTTTAGATTACCATGATCCAGAACCTGTAATCTCTTAACACAAAAGATAATCTCTTAATCATCTACATGATACTCAAACTTCATCTAGATAACTCTTTCGAAAAAAACATCAGGAAAAGTCTTCATCATAGGAACACTATCTATGCTCTCATCAGGTTTGCCCAAGTCTCTCACATAAGCCAAGAATATAGGGTCCCCTTTTCTATAGTCCTTTTCCACTTGAAGTATAGAAATCAGAGAAGTAAAACCACTTCAAATACCCAAAAAATAGAACACTACCCCTTTTAAGCATAGCCTCACCCTTTTCTTTCTATAATTAGCTTGAGCATAATTTATTCTAGAATAATCCATTCCAAATATAATATCAAATTCTTCTAGAGATATTATATCATTGTCGATGCTAATTTTCTACCAGAAATCTCAATATCACATAAATAAACCTTACTTATAAACAAAAGATCTCTCGTTTATATCATAACAGATAAATCAGGATATAATGAAATAAGAGATAAACTTAACTCATCCATAATATGCTCAGACATAAAAGAATGATTGGCATAAAAAAATTTAATATTATAAGGCCGCTCTGAAAATAGGCTATAATATTATCACATTTGGGCTTCTTTTACGTCCTACTAAGAGTGTAAACTATGGGTTGAACTAGAGGGGCACTACTAATTGTTGTAGACTCTCTCGATGCTCTTGATTACTTTATACTAAATATTCTCCCGCTAAGTTCTATCAATCCCTCACTGGCTATTATATATAGTGTTACTGCTGATGGCTATCTCAAATTACCTTCTATTTTGAATTTACCCTCTAGTACGTTATGGGAACACTAAGCTACCTTGTAACCAAATTGGCCATAGTAAAACTATAATAACCCATATAGTTACAGTACCTGCCTAAGTAACTTCTATCGCAGTAACCAAATACTAGGATGTTCCCAATAGACACTAATCCACTAGTGCTTACAAAAACTCTAGGACTCTCATTCCAACATCCTCTACTAAAACCAAACCTAGGTCTCCTCCCACTCACTCCACTATTGGAGGGATCCCCTCTAAATCTTTCTTTTCTCGTATCAATAGGAAGGATGAATGTATCTTATTTACACTCATTCCTTAACATATAGAGTTACTTAAATAAATACTGACTAAATACTCTAATGTTTGTATATACTACTTCCCTAGTCTCTCTTAGATTTGACTTTAAGAGAGATCTAAAGAAGTACTCTAAACAAATGATTGAACTCCCTTACAAACATAACATAATGAATTTTTATAGGAAAACACAAAGTAGGCAATCGGTGCTGTGGCACTTTAAAGATCAACTATGATACACCTAGAAATTAAGCTAATGATGATACACTACTATTTTAGCTCTATCGTAATTCTTTCTAATGTGGATTAAATACTTAGTAAATAGTCACATCATTTCACTGATAGATCATTTCCATTGTAAGTTATAACTACTATGTCACGACCCTACTGACTTTTGAATATTGTGGTATGGAATGGTAAATTTTGGTACTGAGGCGTGATAGATTGTGATGTTGCGGCACTTGAAGACAGTGAATATGGCATTGCAAAACTGACCATCTTGATGTTGTGGCACTCTGCAAATAAGAAGTTGGTGCCCCATGTCAATGTTGTAGTGCTATGGTGGTGCCTTTCATGTGTCTTGGCATTGATTTTTCTAACACCACCGTGCTAGATGTGACTTAGAATTTCGTTCCTTTTGGTATTTTCTCCTATACAACACAACTAAAATAACATTTTTCAATAAAAATATAACACATAAAATTAATACAATATTTATACTTTTCTAATTCTCTCTAGCTTAAACACTATTCATTTGAACTATAATCTAGGATTTATTATTATCCTAATTTTACAATATTTTTAATTATCATTTTTACTAAGGTTAATTAAATAATAAGAATACAAGAATTATATTAAGCATGAGGGGAATTTTAATAAAATGTTAATTAAAGAAACATAAATAATAATTAACACCGCACGTGCTTTTATATAAATGATAAAAGGCGCAAAACATATGTTAATATAATATAAGCATAACAATGATTATAAGATAACTAGTGCACTAGGCACCATACATTGCATATCAAGTGGGTTACCTCCCATAAGTGCTAAGTTTTATGTCTTCAACTAGCCTATACTAATTATTTTGTTTCAGGATGAATCCATTCAGTGATATTTTGCAACCAATCATTGTCCCTATCTAAATAAAGTTTTAGTCTTTGGTCATTCACTTTAAAAATATATAAATATTTCTTATCCTTAATTTCCATAGTTCCATAAGAAAATATTCTTGCCATAGTGAATGGTCCAAACCATTTGGATTTAATTTTTTTAGGGAATAAATTAAATAGTAAACATCTTATCTATAATTGAATTTTTTCCTACGAAACTTTTTATCATGACATATTTTAACCTTATCTTTATAAATCCTTGTATTTTCATAAGCTTCATTTTTTATTTCTTCCAATTCACTCAACTGCATCAATCTATTTTCTTTTGCCATTTTAAAATTATAATTCAATTCTTTAACTGCCCAGAATGCTTGGTGTTCTAATTCTATAAGAAGGTAGCAAGACATTCCATAAATTAATTTATACATACACATAGGATTCTAATAAGCTGTTCTATAAGCCCATAATTCACCATTTAACTTAATCGCCCACTATTTTCTATTTGAGTTGACCATTTTTTTTATTCTTTTAATCTCCCTATTTCTAATCTCAGCCTGACCACTAGTTTGAGGATGGTAAGCAGTTATAACACTATGATAGACTCCATTTTGTTTCAATCTATTTCATTTTTTTATTATAGGAATGTCTTCCTCCATCATTGATTCAAACTCTTGGCATTCTAAATCTAAAGAAATTATTTTTCTTTTAAAATTTGATCATAGTTTAAGCATCAGTTTAAAAGTTTTAAGTGATTTAGGTTTCCTTATTTGATCCTTAATTTTTTTAAGAGCATAATTTTAATTTTATACTTGGATTCCTAATTATAAAATAGTATTGTCTAAGTGTATTTTATCATTCCTATCATGATAAAGTTGTTCAAAATCTAAGGGATAGTAATGCAGTTCAAAATTTGAGGAATAGTAATGTAGTGCCATGAGTTTAAATGCGACGGTGCTAAGATTTTTAGAATTGATGTTAAAATTATCACATCAATTTACCCTACCTTTTAAGATTCAAGTTATCCAATTTTGTAGAAATTTCTGCAACTTATGCAATCAATATTGATAAAACCTTATATTCATAAATTCGATCGACTTTTTTAGGATTTACCCTATCAAAAACCCACTGGAAATTAGTGGTAGCCATTTCATTTATTAATTCATAGGTATCCTTAAATGGCTTAGACAATAATGATCCTCCAGCCACTACATCAATTATAGCTCTAATAGATCCTACTAATCCCTTATAAAAGGTTTGAATAATCATCCAATCAGGTAATGCATTATGCTGGCAATTTTTAAGCATTTCCTTAAATTTTTCACAACTCTCATAAATTGATTCTCCTTCAATCTGAGTAAAAGAGGCTATATCTTTTCTAAATTTTCTAGTTTTTAAATGTAGAAAATACTTAGCAAGAAACTTGTTAGCCAACTCATTCCAAGTAGGTATTAAGCCTGGGGGTAAGGAATTCAACCACATTTTAGCTTTATCTCTTAAAGAAAAGGGAAAAAAATTAAATCTAATAGCATTAACACTGACACCATTACTTAAATATTACACAAATTTCAAAGAAGTTGGCTAAATTAAAGTGGGATCTTCTACATGAGTCCCCCAAACTGAGAGTTTTGAACCATTTGAATAATAACTAGTTTTAATTCAACATTATTAGCTTGGATTGTAGGTATATTTATAATGTTATGAACTTAATCTACAAAAGGTTTGTATAATCCTTAAGAGGTCTAGAATGATTTTGCTCTAACTTCGATTCAGTCATTTTCAAAATATTTTTGGGTTTCTAAAATTTTGAAATAGTTCTCTCAATTTAAGGATCAAAAGACAAAAGTTCTTTTCGATGTCTATAAATCATGCAACCAAAAAAATATACAATTAGTTATAAAAGCAATTTAAAAAAAATTGTAAGTAGATATAACTATGCAATTAATTCAATAATATTGTTAAAATTTTGTGAAAGTGGAATACTTTCCTGGAAACAATGCCAAAAAACTTGATGATGGGTTACTATGGAGTGTAATTTTGAATTATAAAAATGTTTAAGGCTTTATCTCCCCTAAACATTGCTTAGAATTTCTTTTATATAAAAAAATAAACCCCACTTAATATATGCAAGTGTACGTGCTGAATCAAGTAATAAAGTGATAGAGTAGAGTATAAAACCCTCAAAAAGTATGTTTTTTAGTAATTAAATAGTACTATTTACACTAATTACAAAATTATCCTACTGAAATAAAATTGTTGGTTATGGATATTCAATTATTGAATAAAAATATTAAAATAAAGCATCTAAAATTTAAATAATATCTTTTAGACAGATGAACATAAATTGCATATATTTCCTGTTGAAATTCTTATTTTTAGTGTGATTTAGAACATATGCATCCCTAGACCTCTGTCGAGCTTATAGAGGTGAAAATGATATCTGCTAATCTCCTACAATTATATCATTTCCTAAAGAATCTATCATATTTTGCATCTTATATCTAGGTATACAAATATACTATTTTAAAATTCTTAGTTGTTCTTGTATTTCTCTGTCAAGGCTATACATCACATTAGGTTTTAACTATACATATGACCACTATGTGCTTTAAACAAAAGAGCAGGATGATATTGAAAATATTATTTAACTTTAGAGCATAAGAATTTCATTAGTACTTAATATGTTCTCTACATCATTAATCCAAAACTAATGAATTAGCTAAACATAGAAGAAAATATAAGTAAACTAATTTTCATTGAAATCATAAAAGAATAAAAATACAAGAGAATGATATCACCAGGAAGGATCAATATATCTCATTTGCACTCCTTCTTCCTTAATGTACGTAGTTGCTTAAACAAATACTGACTAATAACTCTAATGATTGTATTTATTACTTCCCTAATCACTCTTAGAATTGACTCTAAGAGAGATCTAAAAAAAAATACTCTAAAAAGTACTAACATTTTACAAGTGAGTGAACTACCATGCAAACATAACATAATCATTATTTATAGGAAAACACAAAGTGGGCAACTAGCATTATGGCGCTTGAAAGATCGGTGCTATTGCACCCAGAAAATGAACTAACGCCATTGCACTACTATTTGAGCTCCGCCCCGATGTTTTTTTGATGTTGATTAGTTATTTAGTTATCAGTCGAGTCATTTTGTTGGCAAATTGTTTTCGTTGGAAGTTACAACTGCTATACCACAATGCTGCTAACTTTTGAATGTAGTGGCACAAGAATGGTAATTTTGGTGCTTAAGGACACATATATTGTGAAGTTGCAACACTTAAAAATAGTGAATATGGCACTGTAAAGCAAACTATTATGATGTCGTAGCACTATCCAATAGGGAAGTTGGCTCCACCAAGTAAATGTTGTAGCGCTCTAGTGGTGCCTTTGATGTCGCAACCGTGTTGATTTGTTTAACACCATGGAGATAGATGAGACTTAGAATTTTCTGCCTTTTTCTATTTTTCTATGCAACAAAATTAAAATAACACATTTTTATTGAAATATAACACATAAAGTAATACATTAATTACACCTATCAAGCTTTTAAATCATTCTCAACTAGTATAACTCACTCCACTAGCTTAGAGAAAACTTGAATATGAAATTGCACTAGTTGATGCCTAAAATAATCCCTCTATCCCCTCAAGAATGATATCATTTCTCCTCCAGCATCCTAACTAACTAAGGTGGCTATATCAAGCAAAGGCTATAAACTCTACTTCATATTATATTACATATTTTCTTCACTAAACTAGCCTAAAAATTTGTTCTTACATATTCTTCATTATAGATGGTGAGATAAACCAATCTCTAAAGGTCTCTTAAAATCTTCGCAAGAAATCTCAGAATTCACTCCTCCCTAAAATTTCTCTCTATTGGCCTACCTACTAGAGCTCAGCTTCACCATTCGGAAGAGATACTACTAATGCATCTTCCTACCTTCAGGATGTTGTATACTATCAAATAATTTCTCTAACCTCAATAACTAATCCTCTACAGCCTAAGGATCTATGACTCTTTGAAATTAGGGAGCTTATAATCTAAAAAAATAGCTATAAATAATGGACTATCTCAAAAATAGCTACGAATGATGGTTTATCTTATCCCCCTTCACACCAAACATTTTGCTTTGGGCTTCTCCCATCAGCTGTGCTATTATCCCAAAAAAATATATCATTGAATATGGTCATATAGCTAATTATATACTATACATCATAGAAGCTATAGAACTCTACCCATCAACTTCTTCAAGATCTTAAGAGTCCATTCACAGTAAAACTTCAAACTTTCAAAATAGAAAAGGGATTCAATAACAACCTCAATGACTTACAATTAATCATACAAAAATAAATATTAACATAAAATGAGGAATTTAAACCTACTTTTCCTATATATATATATATTATATATATTATTTATTATAATTTATATCATTTCACGAAAGCCATACTAATCTCCGAAACCATAAAGAATATACATATGCATTGAGTATACATATTAATATTTCTTTCTAAAATGAGGAATTAGATCACCACCATATCTTGCTATTTTTTTTTATGATTATATTTCACGAAAGCCAACTAATCAACGAAACCATAAAAATAATGCATGAGTATACATAAAATATTTCTTTCAAAACTATCACCAAAGTTTGATTGTAATTTTGCAACAAAACAAAAAACAACTAAACTATAAAATTTTGTGTCTTTTCCTTTCTATCATCAGTTTTAATCTACATAGTAGAACATTCACCCTTGTTTGAAATATTATAAGTAATAGAGTGAGTATAAAACTCAGTAGGCCACCCTTCCCCACCCCCACCATAAAATAGAGTTCTATTCAAATCTTAACATTAAAAAAAAAAAAAATACTAAAATTTACTTAATAGTTTTGGGTATACTAGTTCACATATGAAAGAGAATTTAAGAAGGCACATGCATTAATGTCCCTTATAACTCCCAAATTTAACCTCCCACATGCTGAAGATAGGTGAAAAGCATAGCCAAAATAGAGCAAAGTATATTTCAATATAGAGCTAGTTCAAAGTGAGAATAGAGCAAATTAGTCCAAAATAGAAATATATCCACCTTAAGCCTAAGCAGAGAATTTCATATTATACTTATTTTTAGCAAATAGAACTCCAAAATTCCATGAAATGTAAAATAATGTAAATGCAATATGTAACTAAAAATTTAAAATAATTAAAAATAAATAATAGCTTCTATGAAAACCCTCACATTTCAAATGCCTATTTAAAGCTCTTAGAATTTTACCAATTTTTATATAGATTATATAAAATACTAAATTAACTTAAATTTCCAATTGTATCAAGGTCCAGTTATGCCACCATTTCTAGAATCATAAAAAATTTATATAGAATGAACTAACCAGTGAAATTTTGCATTCTTGAAGCCAAATTATCATGAACAGAGAATATTATAATAAACTAAAAGTTATATAATGAAACATTATTCAAAATAAAAAAAAAAACATTTAAAAGAATATCGCCTTGTAAACACCTTGGAATTGATACAAAAAAATAGAGTACATGTTATGTACCTCGAGCTCGATAAATTTCTCAACTAGCGAAATGGATGATTTTTTAATCTTGGACTTTAAATCTCCCCCTTTTTTTCTCTTTCCTTCCCTTTCACTTCTTCCCTGGCAAGATGAAGGTTGATGGGATGAAAATTGTTATTGTATAGCTACACAAGTGCATGTGTTGATTAAATAATAAAGTATAAAAGAGTGTCAATCCAATAAAGAAAATTGTATCCTATGAATGCCCCTAACCCTATCTACTTCAAGTAGTAAAGTTTATCCTACTGAATTATGATGAAATTGACATTCTTCAAACTATTGTAGTTTCTAAAAAGATGAATTAATCAAAAATAAAATATTTTTTGAACTTATGATAATGAATATTATATTTTTTCCTAGTTAGACACTTCTAAAGTTTTTATGAATATGAGCATATGCACCCTTAGATCTCTATTAAACTTGCATGGGTGTAAAGTAAAGCTTTCCCCCCACTACAATTATTTTATCTATATAGTGTCTAAAAACCTATTCATCATATGTCTAAATATGAAAGTTCTCTATTTTGATACTCTTAATTGTTTCACCATTATTCTGTCAAAGTAATGAATCACACTCAATTTTAAATTCAAACATGGCGATAGCATTAAGTAAATTAAGGTCATTATAGATTAAAATAACATTAAACATTGCATATAAAAAGTCTACATAAAGAAGCACAATCTTCATTCACAGCATAAGCCAAAAATACATGAATTAGCTAGTTATAAAAATGATTTCTCGCAAAATAGATTTCATTATATGAAAAAAAACCAAGATACAAGAGTATAAGGAGAGAAAATATCACTTGGAGTAGCATTTACAATCAATTCCAAATAGCATATGCTTCATCGATCGATTTCCCTTAAGCATGATCACTCTTCACACTAACTCCACACTCACTGACTATTTAGTACAACAAAATAGATGATAAACCAACATCAATTTAAAACTACAAAGTCTACAATTAATTCAAGCACTGCATCACTCAAATGTTTAGCATCGTGGTGTTGTTGCAATTCGAGTTCATGAGTTTTATGTTTTTGATGATAACAAACATATTTATATCTCAAAATATTTTTCATTCAATATGTGTTTGTGTGTATACTAACATTTCAGGAATACCATGCAATGTCAAACAAGGAATCAGAGCTCAAGATTGGGTTGAATAAGGTTATGTTGTAAAGGGTCTATAATATTCATTGATGTAATTTTGATTTCTCGAGTCAAGTCCTGTAAGGGAGTTTGCTTGCTTGGTGACCATTCACACATACTCAGGGGAGTGAGATCTAGTCAAAACCAAAAGTTTGAGTTTTTAACTAATCATACTGGACGATTTTGGATCATCCAGGACGATCCTTTATGATCTTGGAAAATAGCCGTCAATGATAATTTAGTCAAGGATTTAAGATTCAATTTTTGTTCTAATCATCCCGGATGATTAATACCAATTATGCCTAAATTTATTAAGTGATTAAGGGGACTATTTATGGTCAAAAAATTTTCAATCATATCATCCTGGAAGATATGTATATTATCCTGGATGATGTTTGCCGACATATTTGATTTTCCTAAATCATCCAAGATTTAATACCATAATTTTTTTTCTAATCATCCAAGATGATCCACAATATCATCCTGTATGATCAGTACAAATTTGATCATGTCATCCAGGTGATCGTCCAGATGATTGTCCTAGACTATCAGGTCCAATTCTACACATCATCCTGGATGATCCAGAGATCATACTGGATGATATTTTGCATCGAAATTGAGTTTTTAGTGTTTCTTGAAGCCCTCTTTTTAAGCATATCATATGGGATGATCCTACGATAGTCCTGGACAATATTTGGTGTCAAAATAGAGTTTTTAGGGTTTTCTTAAGCGCTTTTTTTAAGCACATCGTACAGGACGATCCTGCCATTGTCCTGGATGATTTTTGACACCAAGATTAATTTTTAGTGTTTTTGAAAGCCCTCTATTTAAGCTTTATCAAGGTACTTGGTAAGTGTCTTTGGCAGCCATTAAAGCTTTGTTCTTATGGAAAAAACTTGAAGAGGGAAATTAAAAGGGAGAGAGGAAAGGGTGGAGTTTGAGAGAGGGAGAAGATCCTTCGAGAGGGTTTCAAGGGAGTGTGGAGGGGGTTTTGCATGGTTGCTCTGACAAGCTTGCACCTTAATACCATCAAATTTAAGGTTCATATTGAGGGAAATTTTCAGAAGAAGAATATGTCTTTGGTATCAAAGGACCAGACTACTTTACCGCATCGGGAAAGGTGGAAGTGATTTTGTAACTACTTCTCCACCTAACTTTGGGGGCTGAAGGAGAGTCACTAAAGGTTTAGTGCAATACTTGGAGGGTGCCTCCGAGGAGTGGACGTAGGTCAAGTTGGACAGAACCACAATAAATTTGGTGTGTTCTTTCCTTTATTATTTTTGTACTTTATTTTTATTATGAATAACTTCTTGGGTGAAATCTCTTATTAATCTTTTTATTTTTGATTTATTTTATTTATGTTGTAAGATATAAAAAGATTTTTCTTTTTATTAAAGAAGTTTTTTAAATATACAATTCACCCCCCTCTTGGTTAGCCTTGGGACTAGTTCACAAGGGCTTAACATCCCTAACAAACTTTCAAGTGTTAGGGTGCTCCATATTTTGGCTTTGTCATAGTGTTTGGATGAATTAGTTTGACACTTCATATTGAACCACTCTAACTCCCTTATCATGGTGCTTCACGTGATTTAGCAATGTAACTCTACAAGCATGATGTAGTGCGGAATAAAGATGACCTCTATGGTGCTTTGGTAGGCAAAGAAGCCCTATAGAACTTATTTAGGCAAATTGGCACTGCGGCGCTCAAGTTCTCAATATCAAGGAACACAACCATTAATCAAACTCAGTGCGCCATGAAGTTTTAGAGTAGTATCAGGGCATTGAAGTCATTGTTGCATTACATGTCGAGGAGTTGTGGCGCTAGTGTAGACTTTAATATTTATGATTTTTGTTTAGATTTTCTTGTATAACCTCAACTAAAATAAATATTTTCATAGAAATTTATGTAAAAATAATAACCTAATTTTCTCTTAACAAATTTTTCTAACTTAAGCTATTATTTGTCCTCAATCAATGGGATTTTTACTTTTGATCAATTCATCCTTCCTAATGAAATTACGTGCTAAAAAATAATTATATGTATAAAAGAAATTCACTAATTTGAAGTTAATTTGAACAAGTCAAAGGTCAATAATTTTAATAAAAAAAAATTAGAAGCAAACATCCTAATTAATCATTTTATTAATATCCATGCTAAGCCCATCTACTACATGTGTATGTGCAATTATTGACTATTTAGTTAGGTAGAATTATTCATCATTTAGACAATTTTTATTTTTTGTTTAACTTCACAATTCAATTTTAAACATTAATATGTATTAGGATTCCTACACTTCACATGTTTAATTTAGTATTAGGTTCTTCAAGAATTCAAGCTTTTTCATGTACAAATTTTTTATGTTCTAGTACTTAATGTTTTTCTTTTATTTTATTTCCTTCTTTTTCTTTTTTTTTTTTCTTTTTTTTTTAAAGTACCTTAGTAATAATAATCAGGACCTAATTACTTTGTCCCTTCAAGAAACCTAAATTTGAGTTAATTGAGGGTTGTTATAATGCTTCCTAATGCCATGCTTAGTTTAGATAGAATTTTTAAATTAATTTGAGGATTACCTTTTTCTGAACTTAGTCAAACAATCAATAACTAGTACTAAAGTGATTTTGTGTTATAGTAGTTAAATTTAGTATTAACTATTAACTTAAATAATTTTATTAATTATTATTAAGGTTATTATAATTTGTAATTATTGTCCTTTAGTCATTCAACTAAACACCAGTAGTTTGGTATTGTTTCTATTCTAATCAATTTTAATTTTAAATTTTAATAAAGGTTAAATGAATATAGCAAAGTGCAATTGAATAATAAGGTGCAATCAATTCTTGAAACAAGTAGGAAATTTTAAACCAGATAAAAACATAAGGTAAAGATTGTAATAAAATAGTAAACTACATAAACATAATAGGGTATAGAATGTAATGCGCATCACATAACAATTACTCAAAGCTAATAGAATATAAAATAAACAAATAACATAATTGGGTTGCCTCTCAAGCCGTGTTAAGTTTTTAATCTTCAACCAGACTCTACCAAGATTATTATTTAGGATAAGCTAAATCAATAATATTCCTCAAATGGCCTATGTTCCCCATAAATAGGGTTTGAACCTTTGGCAATTTACTTTAAACTTTCAACAAGTTTTTTTTCTTGAATCTCAACAAGTCCATAAGGAAATACCCTAGTTATAGTGAATGGTCCTAACCACCTGGAATTAAGCTTCCAACAAATAATTTATATCTTGAATTGAATAGATGTACTTCTTGTACAAGGGTAAATTCTTTTTTTAAGAAACTTATTACCATGTCATATTTTTTATTTTCTCTTTATATACCCTTGCATTTTATTAGCTTCACTTCTAAACTCTTCTAACTCATTCAACTGTATATATCTCTTTTCATCAGCCTTCTTAAGATTAAAATTTAAATAATTTAGCAACCAATAATATACATTATACACTAATTCCAAAGGTAAGTGGCAAGGCTTAGCAAAGACTAACTTATAGGAAGAATTCCAATAAGTGTTTTAAAAGTAGTCATATATATAAGCCTATAATGCATCATCTAACTTTAAAGCCCAATCTTTCCAATTGGAGCATACAAACTTCTCTAAAATTTACTTAATCTCTTTATTATTGAATTCATCTTGGCCACTAGTTTGGGGATTATAAGCTATTGTAATCCTATATTGAATACCTAATTTACTGATCAATTCCGTCACTCTTTTATTATAGAAGTGACTCCATGATCACTAATCAAAATTAAAGGCATTCGAAATCTAAAGAAAATATTTTTCTTTAAAAATTTAAGCTCTAACTGAGCATCAATTTTAGAAGTTTCCTTCAATTCATTTGGAAACATAGCCAACAACAATTAATATGCAAAAAAATGCATAATACATAAATTTTCAATGGCAATGGCGTCAAAAACTAGATGGGATGAAAACTGCTATTATAGAGCTATGCAAGTGTACATGTCCATCAAGTAATAAAGTGAGGAGAACATTGTCAATCCCACAAGGAAAATTATTTCCTATGAATGCTCCTAATATTGTCTACTTCAAGTAGCAAAGTTTATCCTTCTGAATCGTGATGAAAGTGATATTCTTCACACTACTATAGTTATTGAAAGATAAATTAATTAAAAATAAAATATGATTTAAACCTATGATAATGAATATTGTAATATTTTCCTAGCTAGACACTTCTAAGGTTTGTTGTGAATCAAAGCATATTCATCCTTATTTCTCTATCAAGCTTGTAAGGATGTAAAGTAAGGCTTTCACCTCACCTCAATTATTTTATATCCATAGACTTTGGAAACCTATTCATGTTATGTCTATGTATGAAAGTTTTCTATTTCAATCCTCGTAATTGTTCCCTCGTTCCTTTGTCAAGTTTATGAATTACACTTGATTTTAAACTAAAATATAATCACTTTATGAATTAAATTAAGATGAGGAAAGAATGAAAAAAACTTTAAGCATTGCACGTACTAAAGTCTAATAAGGAAAAACATGCTTCATTTATATCATAAGCCCAAAACAACTAAGTTAGCAGGCCATAAAAATGATTTTACACAAAATAGAATTCATTATATGAATTTTAAATTAACAAAGGTGCGATGGTTTTGGCAAATAGACCAAGATATTTTTAATATTTAAAAAAGCACTAATTCATCCTACCACCATAGATCCCAAACTCTAAGAGTTGTAGAGCCTATAAAGAATCTTCTAGATTCTCCAAGATTTTCCCAGGTCTCAATCCAGCACCACAGTGCTTGACCAAAAACTAATTTTCCCACATTTTCTTTAGAGTTTCATGCTAGCGAGCTGAGCCCACTAGGGAAAAATTTCTAAAACTTGGTTTTTAACTCATTAAACCCCAAGCCTCCATTATTTTTTTTATCTCATTCAGCATTTTCATACTTATTATTACTATTAAACTCAAAATTAATGATCGTTAACAAAAATTATCTAATCTTTTTATAATGAACATCAAATTTTACATATTCATTCTCCATCTAATAGAGTGAATGAAGTGATGTCATTCCTAAGTTTTGCAACTTTTAGAGGAAAGTACTTTACTAAGAAAGTATATTACAAGAAATTAAACCATGTCTTAGCCTATCCCTTAAGGAGGATAAAAATAATTTATGTCTAATAGTGTCATCAAAGACCTCGTTAAACTTAAATGTTGTGCAAATCTCTAAGAACTAGTCATATGTTGGTTGTGATCCTTTACATGGTTTCCCCCAAATTGAAAATTTTATACCATTTAAATGTTAGCAGGATTCAACTCAAAATTATTATTTTAGATATTAAGCCTATTAATGCCTTGATGACTACTATCTATAATGGGATTTGAATACTCTCAAAGTGGTTTTATTTGTTTCTCCTCTTACACTAGGTCAACCATCTATAAAAATGTATAATGATTATTAGATTTCTAAATTTATTATGGTTTTTAACTATCTCAGGATAAAATAAGACTTCTCGTGATTGAGCTCTACTACACATGCAACAAAAACACACACAAAATAAAAATATAAATAAAAGCATGATTGAATGAATTGCAATGTAGTAATATAATAAATAAGAAAATAACAACAATCCAACATAGAGTGAGATAAATAGAGATAATGATAAGATTAGACCTATAATTATTTGAATATTATAAAGTTAATATAAAGATAATTATCAAATATCCCTAGTAATGATGACAGAAACTTGACCAGACATGGTTACACTTCAAACATATTATTATATATGTGAACTCAAGTTTTATGCAAGTGCACGTACCATGTTAAGTAATACAATTATGAGTAGAGTTTCACTCTCGTGAGGATAGGAATTACCCTAAGATCACTCTAGTAATACTTATGTAAATAACAAAATTTATCTTATCAAATAAATTTAATGATATGCTAAAGAAAACTATAAAGTAAGTCTTGAAATTTAAAATCTTATTTTTTTGTTACTTTGAACATATGATAGTTAAAATTTTATTAGTGAAAAAGTTAGATTTTGCTTAATATTGTGAATTAGAGCATAAATGCTCCTCATCTCTATCGAGCTCATTAGAATTTCTAGCTAAGATTTCTCTCAACTATTGTGATTAGATCTCCTTAATATTCTAAGACTCTATCCACCATATATCTATGCATGGTATAATCATATTTTAAATCTTCTAATTATTACACTATTCCTTCATTGAGGCTATTGATCATACTACATCTTAAGTTTATGCAAGTCATATACTAAATTTAAACCATGAAGGATTTAAAAATAACATTAAAAAATTCATATAATTTAGATATAGTCTTAAGAAGGCATGATTTTAAACATATCATAAACCCAGAGATATGATTTAGCCAATCATAGAAATAAAATAAAATAAAATAAAATTCATTTCAAATAAAATAAAGTCTAAGAGATAAGTTAAGGAAATATAACATCAAGAAGTTCTTTAGAAAAATCTTACTAACTATCCTTCACATAGAATTGGCTACATTGGCTTACTTTCCCTCGATCTCTCTCATTAGACACAAGAAAAAAAATCCATTATAAAAGAACACCTCCCCCACCCCCCACCTCCTAAACCATAATAAAAAAATAACCTTCCTATTTATAGCTTTTACAAATAGCTGAATTGGGTTGCATAGTGGATATATTGAATTAACGTGTCAATTTAATAATTTTCTCATCAGTTCCTTGAGTTAATTATTAGTAAATATTAAACAAAGTAGTGGTTTCAATATATGACATGAACAAAAAACTTTACTTGGACCCAACCAAAAAAATTTTGGATTCAAATTGACTTGTTTAATAAATGGATCTTAATCAGGTTAATTTTTTTGACCTGATTGACATATCGGGTAGGGTTAACCCATAAACCCAAAACCATATCACCTTATTACGCTCACCCATTATACTTGTAACCTCCGCTCGCGCTCGTGGGTTAGTGGTCGGGCAAGTCAAAATGGATAAGAGGCCGTTCAAGTCTTAAGGGAGTAAAAGACCAAGTTAAAGAGGATGAATATGATGATGAACGTTCAAAATAACAAGAGAAGGAGAAAAATATAAGGAAATGAATGAAAGAGGGCATGGAGGATACCCATAGGATGATTTTCAAGAGACAATTCTAGAAAATAGGTCCAAAATCCAAAAGAAAAGACCAACTAAAATTGAATAAGTTCATAAAAGCCTGCCATATATAACTAGAGGTTATATTTATTAATTTTTTTGTTATGACCACATGAGCACTCCTAAAGGAACATTGTTCTAATGGTTAATTGCATCTTGAGCAATACTCAATAACTCTCTCAATTAAAAAAATATTGCTTGTGTTCCAAAATATTTTAATAAGGTTTATCTAGGAATAATATTGTCATCTCAATAGGCGAAACATTACATTGAAGGGCTAAATAGGGCCATGGACTAGAGGGTGTATCACTGTATTCCAATGCACATCCACCTTTTAATGAATGAGAGCCTATAAAATGACACCAAAGAGATATATCAAGGAATGAATGTGCTAAAATGTGGTCACTGGGAAAGCAAAAAATATTTAGAATTGGTGGACATAATCTAATCAAGATTTCATGGATCCATCATTCTAGGTTATCAAACCTCAAATATGACTAGCCATAAAATTAGTCGAATCAATCTAACCAATAATCCCTTATCAACAACCATGAATTTTGTCATTCAAGGAAACCCCATAGACTCAAAGCTAATGAAAGAGACTAACATAGAATCCTATGACACTATTCGGGTAAAAAGTGAAACAAATATATGGTTTCTTCCTCTTAACATAAAAGAAGATGTCTGAGAAAAGGCGAAGAACTATGATAGTCTAACCACAAGAGTTAAACTATCAAGACTGGACTTACAATCATGTCAAGGTCAATAAAGCTACTAAACATCCTATATCCTCTAGATTACCACTATGAGAATAAAATCATATACCCACTCAAGTGTAAATGAAGCAATTATGCTTTATAGGGCATAAAATGATGTAGTATTATTTATCCTTAGTGTGAAGGCTCTATTATTTGACTTTTATGTTCAAACCAAATAATAAAAAATATTTTTTGTGATTTATTCGCTATTATTTTAAGTTTATTTATAACTTATTAATTTTTTAAAAATATATTTTATCTTAAGAGTTTAACATTCATCATTGGATCATAGGAAAATTGTATATCATAAAATAAACAGTAAAAAAAAATTATTCAAAAGTAGTAAATAAATACAATATAATAGAAGAAATAAAATTTAAAAGCCAGTTGCAGCTAGTTTGTAATATATCTTAAAAAATAAAAAAGAGCAACTAGTACTTACATATATAAAATCCATCATAAATCTATACAAAAATTTATATCTTGATTCTAAGGTATGATACATTAATAATCTGATATTGCTCCTTGTGCGACACCTTTAGATTCAACATTTAGTTCTACTCATTTTGACTCGATTGGAGATAAGTAAAGATTTGAACAATTGAGTCTTTTAATCATTTGGATGTCTTTGGGAGTGTTTTAATGCATGAAAATTATTGGGTGTGCTCTAGAATATGTCCCAAGTGTTTGGTGTAAATTTTGAAAAAATCTGAGAATGTCACTTCATCAGCGTAGCGGTGCTCAGTGTTTAAGCATAGCAGAACAACACTCAGTCAAAGTACCAAATAGTGACATTGTCGAGCTATGCTCTCAAGTTTTTACAAATTTTGAGCACCAAAATGATCCAATTTGAGCGTCGCAATGCTAGACCATTTTGAGTTCATTAAATATATATATATATATTTACTATTCCAATACCATTTTCTCTAATCAATCATAAAAATATGAGAGAGAAAGATTAACAAAAGGAGGGTTTTGGAGAGTGAAATCATGTTTTGAGCCACTTTGGGACTTTTTTAGCCATCAACCCAGCTACAAAAGTTGATCAGATTAAGCTTGGTCATATTATGAATATCCTAGTTTACAAAAATACAAAATTTTTCTAAATTTTCTGAATAAATTTATATTTTTGTTAGCCAAAAATGCATGCAACTTTGAGACAAAAACTTTCACAGAGTAACTTTTTATATGTTATAGAGATCATGATTACAATCATTTTGAATATTTTCTAAAAATTTTATATTAGGTAGTTTGAAATTTTTGTAGTTTTAATTGAATGAAAAATAATATGGACACTAAAAAATAATGCACTAATAATAAATTTCTTGAAATTGTATCTTACATAATCCTTTGTAATTTGGATATGTTATGACATTGTAAAAATTTGCTCAATAGGAAGCTTCTTTGTCTACCCTTATAGAACATTATGAAAATTGACACGTGCTAAAGTTTCTTTAACTATCACAATGTGAAGAACTATTTTCTTATATGATGAAACGTATGCTTATATGATTGAAAACATCTACTGGGAGCTATAAGGGACTAGAATCCATTAAGATTTTATCTGTATGAGGGAATATTATAATTCCTATAAGGCATGTTTTGATTCCTATAAGCCATGCTCTAGTGCATATAGACATGTTTTAGTGCTATAAGCACAAAAGGGAGACATGAGGAGCCAAATTTTTTTGAGATTCTATCTGGGACTGGTTTATGTGATATGAACTGCTTCGTGATATGAACTGTTCTATGATTTATCTTCTCAATATTGATATTTAAATTAAATAATATTATATTTTTTTTTCTTTCCTTTCTCAATACAAACAGTGATTTATTATATTGCACTTAACTACTTTTAAATATTTAGAAAAATGTTTAATAAAATAATATTTAGAAATTTAAATCAATTATGTGGCCTACTGAGTTAATGTGGCTCATTGTCATTTGCTTTTGGTTTTCAAGATCTAGGAAAGGGAAGGAGACTGCCTCTTAGCAGTTCAAGATCAGATCTAAGTTAATAGATATTTTGTTATTTTGATTTTTATACACTAATGGCTAGTTTAATTTTTAAATTGGAATCCTTTTCACCTTCTAGGTGAGGCAGAGAACCCATTGATATTATGCCTTAAAGACTTTCCCCTAATAGTAACCTAAAAGATCAATGAAGACCCTTAGAGGAACCAAGGTAGAAGCTTGCTGGGAGCAACCGTGTGAATCACCTCACACTACTTCTCCCTATTACATTTCTCCTCCTCCCCTCCAAATTCTAAGATCTCTCAAGCACCCACACAGAACTCCCTAAATAACCAAAGACCTCTTAAAATTCTAGTAAGAGTGTTTAAATACAAGGCATTCAAAAAAAAACCTTAATTTTTCAATTCTTCCATTTTTATTCATACAATACAATATGGGTTCGTACAATATGATTTGGTCAAGAACCTCTTTCGTCCAGTACAGCATAAATAGTCGTAGTATGATTTATTCAAATTTTACAAATCAATCATACCATATGATCATTGGATCGATTAGTTCATTCATCTTAAGATTATATAGGACAAACTCCGGGATGATTGAAAATTATCTCTATCAATCATCCAGATAATCTACTTCGTATCATATGATTAGTTCAAAAATTAAGATGTCATAAAAAATAATCCCTGAGATGACCGTTATTTGTCACTCCTAATTGTCTAGTATTATCTACATCACACTGTTTTATCTATCATATTTATTAAACCTTAATTTGATTAACTAATCATGAGGATTAATTTAGGTTATATATTAAATGTTATATAGTATAAATGGATTTATACATTATGATCTGTTCAATATTTAAATATTAAAATACTTACCAAAATCTAATTAGCATCTAGGGTTTTTAGGTTAAATTGATTGTCCTGTATGATCTGGTAAAAGACTTAATTACTTAATTAACCATTTTAATTGACTTTCTAATTGGCTTATCATATAGTATGATCTAGTTTATAAGGTATAATTAGTTCAAAAATCTAAAATTAATTTTCCCACTCCCACGTGTGAGTGTGTCTACATGGTTTCCAAGTAGCATACACCTTTACATTACTTTGACTCAAGCAATATAAAAATAAAGAAATGAAGATTATAAACTCTTGTAAACCAACATCCTATTCTACCTAGTCTTAGCCATGAATCTTCATTACAAGGTATATAATCTTCTTGAAATGTTATTGTATATAAGAGAAAATATGCAATACAAATATTAGGAGAGATACAAAAACAATTAATAATATTTATTATCATCAAAATCCCAGGCTCAAGATCCTATATTACAATAATCTTCTCCTTTTTTATGATAGAAAATATTGTTGGTTGAATTTTTATATTAGTTGTATTTCTCCTAATCTCCCCCTCACTAAGTGAATTACTTTTAAAAAGAGGGGGATTTTTTTATTATTATTATTTTTAAATACAAAATAGTAAACAAAAACACAAAGAACACAAACATAAGAAAAAATCAACTAGAGTAAATAATAGATAAACAAACACAATAAAAAACCTACTCTCCCTTTTGACATCACCGATAAGGAGAGATAACATAATATAAGAAAAAGTATAAACAAAAGCAAAAGAAAAGAAAGCATATAAATGATAAAAGAATACACATCTTAAAGTAGGAGGGCCTCAGATCAGGAGGTGGTGGGGGGTGGTGGTTGGAAATATTGGTGAAGAGCAATAAATTACTCAGTAAACCACTCCTTATTAGCCACATGCTACCATTGAAGCTATTTATGGTGTTGTAGGAGAGCATCTTTCAACTGTAGAATCTGTGTTCAGTGTTGATTGCATTCCCCGATATGTGAAGTGATCCTCACAATCAGACTGGTAAAACACTCTTCCAAAGTGGTGTAGATGTCAGATTAAGTTGTAAGAGCTGGTCCTACTATAGAAGCTGGTGTTGGAGTGTGGGGTTGAGGTGGAAAGCCTCCCCTTTCTCATTAAACTCTACATCATTTTTTGGCTTATCTCCCCAATGTTGGGAAAATAAAATGTGAAATTATTCGTTAGTGTAAAAGATTGGAAAATTATTTGTGGTGTCATGATACTTAAGTTAATATTTTTTTTATTTAGGATGTATACAACTAGATGTCCTAAGGAAATGTTTTTCTTTCATTAGGTGAATGGATGATAGATAACTGTTAGATTTTGGAAGTAACTAATAATCATGTGGGTTTTATCCAATGGGACGTTGGATATAATGAAATATGTAACTAAAGATAAAAGTGGAATAATGTTGACTCTATCTCCATCTTTAGAAAGAATTAAAGATCGAAGAATATGATGGATTACTTGTGCATTTTGATTTAGAGAATGGACAAGGTACTAGTGTTAATTTAAAGTTTTATTTCTAAATGTCAAGTTCATAGTGGTCCAATTGTAATATCCTCGAGATGACAATAAATGAGGTTTAGGACCTTCAATGGAAAGATGTAGGTAGTTGGCTAGGTCCTATTTGGTAATTTTTGTAGGCTTCTTACATACATAAGAGGTCATGACATAAAATTTGACATTTACCCTATGCTCACAGATAATTCAAAAAGAAGTTTAGAATTAAAATGGGGTTAGAAGGAAATATAGATTGGTATAAGCGAATAGGTCCATGACCTGATATTGTAAAATATTTTGTTATAGAAGATATGAGGCTATGATGTGTGCATTCTTGAAATGGTGATAGACTGACTCATCCTCAACAAATTGAAATCTATCATCCATAGGTTGACGAGAAGAGCTTCCTTGGAGTAAGTGTACTATCTTGCTGCTTCCTGCATTTTAGAATTATAAAGCTAGGAACAAAAGTGAACACAGATAGAAGGATGTTTGGTGAATCATAAAGTTAGAAATTCAACCCTTTTAAAGATTTTTCATCCAATCAAATAGTAAGATTGAGGATTGTATAGTACAATATGGAAAATTAAAACATCTAGAAGACTTGTCAAAAAAGAGGACAAATTAGATAATACAATTAGGATTATACTAGACGATCTTCATAAAATGTGTTCATCCTGAGGAGACATTGGTATGATTGCTGACTAAATTGACCATACAGTATGAAACATTATTCATACAATATGAATAGGTGTTCATACAACATGATAGTGCAATTATTATCATACGACTGATTTATTTTTGTTCAATGGATGGTGACACATAGATTGCATAGTACAAGAGGTGGTCGTACAATACAATCACAAATTATTGCTTAAATCACGACCATTAAAATCACAAGCCATGGAGATGTGCAGAGTTGTGTTGATTTTATAGTATGAAGGATGTTTATATAGTATATTATGAATAATTTTTAATTTTTCAAAATATCTATTTTATATTTTTAAATGTGTGGTGAGTGTTGATCTGGTAACTTCTACTAATTAGGAATATTAAACATACAAACCAAAATAGTTATATATATGTAACAAATATGGAAACACCCAAAATTTATAACTACACAAGTTATTAATTTCACTCCTTCCCTAAAT
Source organism: Dendrobium officinale (assembly GCA_019514585.1). Taxonomy (NCBI): domain Eukaryota; kingdom Viridiplantae; phylum Streptophyta; class Magnoliopsida; order Asparagales; family Orchidaceae; genus Dendrobium; species Dendrobium officinale. The sequence goes on from CM033683.1 coordinate 31,103,234, forward strand.
CAAGCATAAATGTTAATAATACCTAGTCTAGTCTTTGGTGTGCTAGATGTGTCATAGCTTAAGGGATTTGTGAATATGTCTACCAGTTGATTTTTTGTGGCTACATGATTTAATTATATATCTCTCTAGGCAACATGATATCTAATGAAATAATGTCTAATGCTTATATGCTTAATTCAAGAGTGTTGTATTAGATTTTTAGAAATGCATATGGCATTAGTGTTATCCCACATGATTGGAATGGTCCCTACAAATAGTCCAACATCAAGGACTTATTGACTTATTACTTTAGTCATAAAATTTGAGCAACAAAACTTCCTAATACTATGTATTACACCTCAGTAATGGATAGAACTATTGAGTTTTACTTCACACTATACCAAAACTAATGATCACCCTATGAATTGATAGGTTCCAGAAGTACTTGTTCAATCTATTCCACACCCTGCAAAGTCTGAGTCTGGATATCTAATAATTTAAAATGAAGATCTACATCTAGGATATCAAATACCTAAATTTTGGGTGCCTAGCAATATCTAAGGATTCTCTTAACTACTATCATATGAGATTCTTTGGGATTAGCTTGGAATCTAGTACAATGATAAACACTAAACATAATATCAATAGTGCTAGAAGTCAAATACATAAGAGATTTTAGTATCCCCTTATACTTTTTTTGATCTACTAATTTTTTATAAGGATCCTTATCTAATTTAATAGTAGACCTCATGGGTTTATTAATTAATTTAGCATTTTCCATCTCATACTTTTTTAGAATATCCTTGATATATTTAATTTAATTGAAAAATGTACCATCATTCCTTTTCTTCACACTAAAACCAAGAAAAAAGTTTCGCTCTCCCATCATACTCATTTCAAACTCTGTACTCATGGTTTCTAAAAACTCATTACAAAGATTTTCATTAGTTTATCCAAATAATTCGTCATTCACATATATTTGATCAATGAGTGGACTATCTCTTACTTTCTTTAGGAATATGGTGGTACTAAACTACCCTTAACAAAAGATTTATCTATGAGAAATGTGTTAAGTCTCTCATACCATGCTCTAATTGCTTACTTTAACACATACAAAGCCTTTTTTAATTGATACACATGATTGAGAAAGGTTGAATTTTCAAATCTAAGGATTTGTTCTACATAAACATCTTCCTTGATAAACCCATTTAGGAAAGAACTCTTTACATCCATTTGATACAACTTACAACCACTAGAGTAAGTAAAGGTTAATATCATTCTAATGGCTTCAAACCTAGCTATAATGGTTAAATTTTCATTAAGAAACTATGTAGTTAAGCATGCTCATCTTGGAGAAGTTTTGGGATGGGTGACCTACTGGGAAGTTACACCAATAGGGCAAAATTGTGACTCAATAATTAAGAGTTTGAGCAATTACATCCTACACCTCATTTTACAATTTGATGGAAGAAATAAAGTTCTTTATTCATGGCTCTATATATAATATTAAAGTCAGTGATGGAATTTATTTCAAAGACATCTTCTTTTTGTTCTATTCAAGTTTAAATGGGTGGAAATATTGTCATCCTATACTATGTTTGGACATAATATTCCTATTAGGTAAATATAGAGGTACACTACTAGCTTCCAATGGGATCATTGACAATTGGTGGTTTCTTTCCAATGACCTTCGTAGTACTTGAGTTTGAGTCCATATAAACATGTAGTTGGTTTCTTCATATGATTCTTGATCTTGTAGGCTCAGTTTAAATTCATTTGGATCTATACATTATTTAAGATAAGCATCTTAGCTTAGGGAATGGATAAAATGAAATTCTATGGGTGATACATGGACATGGATTTTGTTTCTTCATATGTTTGGTTATTATAGGCTATGATGCCATCTATGATAAAATATATTGGGTAAGAAACACATATGATGTTAATGTCTACTACATACACCTGAGTGACATACAAAATATAAATAAAGAAGTGTTTGATTAGCTGTTAGAAAGAGACAACATCAAGTGGAGTATGACACAATATGGTAAGTTATGATATGGAATAATGACAACAAATTCTTCAACGTAGTCCTCGGAAAGGCTTGTGGCCTTCATATTCAAAGTCTTATTGTGGCTGTCTACTACAATCTTGTTATGTTATTCCTTAAGTGAACAAGAGATGTTATAGAGTGGGGTGGGGCACGTTGAAGCATAGAGATAATAGAAATTAAGAGCCAGGAGTATCAGCTATTTGATATGTCCCATAGGGCTTATCATGTTGTCATTATATATGTGCATGCATGCACATGTACATGTGGTAAACTTTAAATATGTTTCTATAATCTTATCTTAAAATTAATTTATGGCATCTTCCTTCAATCTTCATTTGCCATGGCAGAACCCATAAATAGAGTTGGACTTTGATGTGCAAGGTAGAGAGGTGGACACTCATAGAGATAAGATAGCAGCTTGAATGCCCAAATGATCATTAGTTCCTTGGGTGTGAAACAATGGTGTCAAACTTGGATGAGGTATTTCTCTTTCATTTTTTAACTAAATAACTATGGTAAATTTTGACCATATTCTTATGTAACCATACATTTTTTACTATAGATTGTATTACTAGTGGAATCAGCCCACCTATAGATGGCACGTGAGTGGCCTATCCATTATCCTCACTTAATACATGCATTTTAGATTATGGGAATTAATTATATCAGGCACTTGTATTTCATAAGGTTGGATCATTACTTGATCACATCATTGGCAGATTTGTGGTATCCCTTAATGTTGATTAGATGTCATATCATTGAGCATACATTGAGCTTTGGAATAATTGACATGCACTTCTTACACGTGTAAGTAAAAAAGAAGGCAATTGGAAAGCTAATCTATCAACTTATTTATGATGCCATAGATTATGGGCCTCCCTATACTTATTAAAAGTGCCAACAAATTTTCTAAGGCTATCTATCAATAATCATTAAAGAAGACGATAGTGGAATAAGATTATATATTGTGAAAGTTTGTGAGGGTTGTTAAACCCTCAAGAACTAGTCCAAAGGCTAATTAAGAGAATAGGTGAATTGGTTATTTTAAAATTTTCTTTAACAAATGAAAAGTTAAAACCTTTTAATGTGGAATTAGAACTAATTTTATAATAACAAAAATTAGATATTTCAAACACAAATAAAATCACAAAAAAATGTAGAAATTAAAAATGCAAGAAAAAAAAAAAGAACACATCAAAATTTATAGTGGTTCACTCAACTTGACCTACGTCCACTCCTTGGAGACTCCCTCTCCAAGTATTGCACTAAATAGAAGTGACTCACTTTTTGCTCCCACAGTAAGGCAGAGAAGCCCTAATAAAATATTTCCACTAGCCTAGTGAGGCATAGAACCTTGAATCTTTTTACTCCCTTCTAGAGTAGGAAAAGAACATGGAAGTCCTTTTTTACCCACCTAGTGAAGATAGAGAACCTGGGAATCCTTTTACTCCCTCTTGGAGTAGGCAGAGAACCTTGAAATCCTTTTTCACCCACCTGGTGAAGGCAAAGAACCTAGATCTGATGCTGATGAATATCTTCCATAGCCATCAAGAAACCAAAAATACAAATTAAAGAAGATTATAAACACCATGCTTAGAGCAACCTTTGACCTTTGTGGATCCCTCATCACTCCCCCTCATAAGGATCTCTCTCCCCCAAGCTCTCCCTCTTTCGTCTCTAAGCCCTTTCTCAGATCTCCTTCACAACAAAAGATTACCTCAAGTGATAATGAGAGAGCTTAAATAGAGAGCCTCGAAAAGAAGTGGTAATTTTTAATTATGCACTACTAATTATTCAATATGATCCTTAGATCGTCATGTATGATTAGTACAAAATAGCCCTTTCAGCTAGTATGAATTGAATTGCCCTGTTTGATTAGTTCAATAAAAATAGGAAGATCATCCTTTATGATTAAAATATCATTCTGGATGATTGATATAAAACTATTGAACTTTGTTTAGTACTATGTCCGGTGATGCTTCATCGTCCCATGCACTTCTTTGTCATATAGTACAAAAGGGGTCTTTCATCCTAAATGATTAGTTGAAAAATTATGGTATTCATCTAGTGCGATAGGTGATAATCCATTATCATCTCATACATGTTCTCTATCATCCAGGACAATCATCACCGATCGTTTTGTATAGTTGTATTAAATTAAGTTTTATCATAATTGTTCTACTAATCATAAGATTACTTTAGGAATGAAAGTCCTTAATAATTAAGGTCAATCTACATCATCATGCATGATTAGCACAAAATTTGAAAATTAAAATATTTCCTAAATTGTGATTGGTGGCTATTTTTCATAATTTGAATTGATCGTCCTATATGATTTGAATTCTATAATATGATTAGTTTAATCACTCTTAATTAGTAGGGATGCCCTAATTAGGATTTTTATTTCTAACTAATCATCCTATACAACTAGATAAAAAAATAGAAAAAATTTCTAACTCATCAACTCACACCTTTGAGTGTGTGTGTGCAAGATTACTTAGCTTGGGGTCCACCATATACCTAACTTGACTAAAAAAAAGTTAAAAGTACATTGAAATTTAAATTAAAAATAGACTCAACCCTTATCCACCTAATCTTGAGTTGATTTCTATTGTAAGTGATCTTATGGACCTAAAAAATTAGTGAGGAGGGCAAACAAAAAAGATATGCAAGAATAATAGTAGTAAAGAAACAATAATGTTTATTATCATCAAAATCATAGTACTTGAGCCCATATTTTCAACAAATATATGTCTATTAAATTTGCATATGAATATGTTATTTTATGGAATTGATTACTAATTATGTATCAATGTTGGGGTTGTTAAAAGTTAACATGACCTGAAACCCAACCCGAATCTGACAAAAAAAAAAGAGTTATATTTAACTTGTTTGTGAAATGAGTCAGGTTCAAGTTTGGATTTCTGACCCGTTTGAAAAATGGGTCAAGTTTGGGTTGACCCAATAACCTGAAGTCAACCCAAATTGACCTATTTGGTCATCCTACATGTCAGGATAGGCATTGCATCAGGGGTGACCGCGTCAGGGGTCACATCCACATTGATTTACATTCGCATCAGGTCATGTCAGCTGGTCTATGTTAGGAGTTGATGTGTCGTTGCCATCAGTCTAGCCTACACAATCACACTCGAGTCCATATCTTGCCCTAGCGATCAATTTGATGCTGTTACCATCCATCTTGCACGCTGGACTAGCTACTACTACTCCACTGATCATTGTTGATGCCTCTGCTTCTTTAGACTCAACGAACCTGCTCCGCTCTGCAGCTATTCACGGGTTGGGTCGTGTTAACCCGGTAACCCGCATGGGTTGGGTCCGGGTTGACAAACTTGACCCATTCGAAAAACCTGGTTGGGTTACGGTCAACTTGTTTACGGCCGAGTCAAGTCGGGTTCGACCTAAACCCAGCCTGTTGACTTGAATTGACACCCTAATTAATGTTCAAGTCGATTACTACTTATGAACTATAAGCATTGTTGAGGCATTTATTGGGGGCCACAATAAGAATGCTAGCTCAATGTAATAAGGCTATAATGAGATTGCGTAGTTATCTAGACAAAGGGAGCAGTAAGTATATATAAATATTAGTTCTCTTTATGCCCCTTTTTTGATTGTGTTGCAGTCACAAAATCAATGAAAAGGTCCTTAGAGAAACCAGGCTCCTTGGAGATCTATGTTTAATGCTCCAGCATTATAAACATCATAGTATAATGAACCCACAGACATGGAGTTGATCCTCTGATGCAGTCTATAAAAGTATGATTAGCTAATTGCATTAGGCCATATAACACCACAAAATGAGGGTCGTCAATGATGTGCGGGAAGGAACATTAGGTGCAAGAGCAAATGGATGGGGATGGAATATTTTTGACCAACAATGAGGAACCACTGCCATAAGCACATCTTCAGAGATCGCACATCCTGCGTAAGGAATGAGTATCCCAACTTGGTAACCCCTTTTAGCTTGACAATAACTATCCCCACTTGGTAACCCCTTTTAGCTTGACAAAATCTCCAACCAAACAAGACTTCATTTCCAGCAATTTCAACTAGACTTAAGTGTTGCACAGGAAGTGAGAGATTGCGCGCATGAAGAAGAATAACAGCTCTACATGAGATCTATGTGTGAACCTTCTAGTTATACCCCTAGCCAGATGCCATCCCACAAAGGCGAAGGACTTAGATGTTGCTAAAATTTTTAATAATGTTAATATTTGAAACTTAAATGTATGTTAAATTTAGTATATTGCATTTTAGGTTTTTTTAACCAATGATCATGAAATGGGTTTGTGTAGAGTATCACTTAACTAACTCTAATATCAACAAATTAATATTGATAATAAAAATCCATCTACAAATTTCATTATAAAACTTATTCCTTCTTTGCCAATGAATAGAAAGGAACCAGCTATATATATCATGAATAAATTTCTATTTATTTGTTATTACTATTTTTAAATATTCCTATGTTCAAAAAATTAATAGAAATAATTAATATTAGATTATAAGCGCGCGCGCGCACACACACACATATATATATATATATATATATATATATATATATATATATATATATATATATATATATATATATATATATATATATATATATATATATATATATATATATATATATGGAGTACAGATGGTTTCGAAGAAATCTTGATTTGCATTATGTTGTGCTCAACAAGAAACTTCTAACATGCATGATTAATTAATTTTTTTAAGAAAAAAAATTAAGGCATACGTAATTTTACAATCACGAGAAGTCATATTGAAAACTAATTAGGAATGAAGATATAATCCTCAAAACACGAGATATAAAACATATGTTGATACATAGTTACAAGAAAACTAATTTGGGATTAAGATAGTTTAAACCAATTTCTGCTCATTCCTTAAGCAAGAAACGAATGTGTTTCTACAACTGACTTTGTGTCAGACAACACAACATGTAGTATTAAAACTACTTCCACAACAGTTCTTGTCAGTAGGGGTGTCAATTTTTGACACGACCTAAAACACGACCCGGAAAAATTCGGGTTCGGGTCAATCCGAACCCAAAACGGGTCGGGTTCGGGTGGGTTGAACAAATCAAACCGTTTTAAAAATCGGGTCGGGCTCGGGTTGACACAGCAACCCAAAATTGACCTGAAAGTGACACGAAAAATCATATTTGACCCGAAAACCCGAGATTGACCCGATTTGGACCCAAAAATCGAATATTGACCCGATTTTTTACCCGAAATTTAGCAATTTTAGGTCAGCTTCAGCTCATTCGTGTTGGGTCGGGTTGACCCGAACAGTGCCGGGTCAATTTCGGATTCGACCCGAACCCGACCCGCTGACCCGAATTGACACCCCTACTTGTCAGTCATCTCAACAGAAAAAGTTCTTTTATTTACCCCTCGAAGAAGTTTGCATAATTTTATCATATTCATATAACGCGAAATAATCATACCTTTCCTACTTGTGATAAATTATAACTTCGACATTTTATTTTGCATGCTTTGTATAGAAAGTTTTAACTTTTTACGAACAGGTTTATGGTACGTCATTTGGAAAAAATAAAGCCCCGCAAGATCTCCATCTTCCTCTAAAAATTTATCTTGCTCTTGTTTTCATCCAACACTTGTAAGAAATTCTCCATTATTATCATTGTGTGTGACCATGGCTTCTGAATATATCCTTCAAAACAATTCAACTCAATCTATGTCCAAACTGTGGGTGCAGCAATGAAACACTACATTTGCCTTAAGCCTTCATCTCTAGCATAGAATTCGAAAAAACTAGCACATATTTTCTCAAGCATAACAGTACGTTTCTGATGCTATTCTACCTTTGCTCGTTCGAGATAATGCCTCAATATAATTGTGCTGACAGGGAAATTCCAATCTCTAGAGGAGAAGGTAGGAATAAGAATGAGAGGGTTCGCAAGCACTTCTATTTTATGGAGAGCAACATTACTATGAAACTTAAATAGAAACATCTATATCAGTAAGCTCATTACTTTATGAAAAAATATAACTCAGTTGATGATTGGCAGGTGTAATCTAGTTCTGTATTTATTAAAATGGTGGTTAATTAATTCCTTTGAAACATTTGATCAATCACTTTAAAGGTTATCTTTATAACGTCAATAAGATTGATATGATAGGGCTTTGGGGTAGTAGCCTTAGTTGTGGGCACCACAAGTACTAGAGAAATTAAATGCTAGGTGGAATTCAATGTGGCATTATAAGGACTAAGTGATACTTTGTTTGTCAGTATATTTTAATTTATTGAAAACTTCATTAAACAACTAATTTGTCCTTCTTAGTTCCTTTTTAAATACTTTATGGCTAAGCTCTTTCGCCTTATTAATTACTTATTATGCTTATTTTCTTAAAATCAACATACTTCGTATATATATATATATATATATAATTTTAAAACATGATAATAGTTAAATTAGTTATCTAATAATTCTTAATTAATTTAAATGAAAATGGATGATAATTTTAGTATATCGAGGTCTTCTAAAAGCTGTTTCATTCGATTTTTCTTAATGAGTCCTTGTGCGATACCAATATTATATTTTTTTAAAGTTTTCAATATAAATTAAAAAATATAATTAAAAATACATTTTATCTTTGATACCTCCTCAAAAAACATATCTTGATCTTGCACGAATCTCGAGAAAATATCAAGTTGGAAACTTCCAAAATTAAAATTGGGTCAATCTAAACTCCAATTTCAGAAAACTTACAGTCGAACTGAACATCACAAAAATACGAACCTAATGACACCAAATTCAACTCAATCCGAGCCCAAATGGTTCCAAATCAAGGGCCTGAAGCATTGTTGGAAGGTTTGAACCACAATTTGGATTACCAAACGGTTTCCAAACAAGACATGCACATAGTCGAATCGAGCGGGTCTACAAGATGAATCCAACGAGCACAAGATCACATAATTCTGACATCATTAAGACCTTCAAATGTTTAGTGAACAGTCCACGATCAAGGGATTTAATATCGTCCGTCCATCCAAACTACTCACCATTTACCCTTAATCCTCCTGTTTACGGGTCATACCGCTCTAGGAAATCTATAAATAGAACCCCCCCCCCCCCCCCCCCCCTCTTGAAATGGGACCCCTAAGCCTAATGAGAAAAGAGAGAGATCGGAGATCGCTCTTGCCTCCTAGCCTCCTCAACCATTGTAGGAGTTCCGCAAGACCACCACCTGATGCCTTGAGCTCCACCGGACCACCACCGGACGCTCTGAGCTCTATCGGACCACCACATAACGCCTTGAGCTCCACTGGATCATCACCTAAGGACCGGAGTTTCGCAGGAACACCACCCAACGCCCTAAGCTCCACAGGACCACCACCTAATGCTATAAGTTTCATCAGACCACCACCTGACGTTCTGAGATCCGCCGGATCATCTCCTGATATCTGGAGTTTCGCCGGACCACCACCTGACGCTAGGAGTTCCGCTGGATCATCTCCTGACGCCTTGAGTTTTGCTAGACCATCACCTGATGTCTGGTGTTCTGTCAAGCTACCACCCGACGCCCGGTGTTCTGTAAGACCACTACCTGACACCAAGCTTCTATCGAACTACTACCCAACTCTAGAATTCTGTCGAACCACTGCCAGACGCCAAAGTTCTGTCAAACCATTATCGAACTACCAACTAACTCCGGACTTCCGACGGAGCACTAAGTGATGCCAGATTTTCATCCTCATTTGTCACAAGATTTCAATCATAAGGTAAGCACTTGTAATAAGATTCCCCTTAAGGACGAGTCAGCCCACTGTAATCTACTCGAATTCTAGTGGAATAATTTTTAACTAGACTAGGCCCAGTGATTTTTCCCCTTTTCAGGATTTTTCACTTAAAAAAAACTTGTGTTATCTGTGTGAGCTGGATATCCATACAACGCTAAGACTTAGGATTATAATTCTATCGCCGCGTATATTCTAGCGGGCAACAATCTTTTATTAGAAATTTAAAATTATAAATTTATATTTTATTTTATTAAAAGCTACAAAAAAAGTTAATTTCACTATTAGTTTTTTTGTAATTTTCATTAATTTTTTATTCTGTTAATTATAAATATTAGTTATGTTCAATAATTTGTAATTTTTTTATTTAATTAAATAATAAAAATATTATATTATATTATATTTTAAATATTAAATTATATAAAACCCAATTTAAAATTCGGTTTTCTTACGGAGAAAATTGAATTTAGTTTTGTGTTTTCTATTAAAAACGTAAAATTATTTTGGATTTTCTTAAAAAATCAAATTCAACTTAGCGTTTTCTTACAAATCCCTAAATCATTTTGCCGTCCTTCTAAAATTTATATACAATGATCCTTTTTAAAAATCGCACGTGCTCTTATTGGGTAGGCATCAGTCCTTGGACTGGCGTGAGTGAGAGTTTTCTTTTTATTTTATTTTATTTTATTTTATTTACTTTTGCGTTCACAATGTTTGGGTTCTGCTTAGGCCATAAGCTACCCTTAGTTGCATTAATGAAATTTGTCCTTATATGATGATGTGGATATATGAGAAGAAGATAAAGTAATTTTTGAAAGAAAAAATGGCAGCCATAGTTTGGGGAAGAGGAAATTTGATGGGTAGAATAAGAGGGAGAGAGGGGATTATAATTCATAATATAAATATCAATTAATTTATATAATTAAATATATTTCTAATTATATGATATTTAAAAATAATTTACTCAAACTTTCTATTCATGTCAAATAAAATTTGACTCGAGAGCGGATAGGTTGGTTTGAAATGTCTAGATGATATGAACGCGCTCGTATACTTCATTTCACAAAATGTCTCGATCTCAAAATTTTACATGATCTTAGATTTTCATGCATTTGGACTCGACTCTCGTCAACAATATCCGATCCAATCGTTGATGGGCTCATTTGAACTCGCTCAATGACCTAAATATGCTTGAGCGGTCCATTTTATAAAATAATGTCTCGATCTCAAAATTTTACATGATCGAGCATGTTCATGCATGAAAAATTGCATGCTCTACTTTCTCGCAAAACCTTCATAATCTATATTCTCCTCATTGCATGTGTAATTGCATATGATGATGAATGCTATGTAGCGAGTGAAACTAATCCAAGGCACAAGGCAATGCAACAAAGAATGGAATAAGGTGAACAAACCAGGGGAAATCAAATTGCTAAACTAATGAATGGGGAATATTTTATGTGCACCAAAAATGATGCCAACAAACGAAATTTATAAAATGTACCACACATGTTGGCAAAATATGAATATATGACGTTTATTTATAGGTGTTTTCTCTTCCTTCCAAGGAAAGATTAATATGTTCTTTTGTTAGGAAAATGAAACATTAGCAACTTTGGAAGACTCCTTAAGCTTCAAGGGAATCAAATCATATGGTAGAGGACAATTTGTCATAGCCAAACCCTTCAATAGAGGGCCTCATAAAGTTATGAATATATGATGCATATGAGAAGGAATATAGTTGGTTAGATCATAACATAGTATGGTCCAACATATCAAAGATACATAAAGTAGAGAATTGTATTGACTAGGATAGATCACCAAAACTCATACTACCCATATATGATGCAGAATGTAGTATTCACGACATCCTCAACTTTCATCCACAATTGATGGTAATTCAATCTCAAGTCAATTTTGAGAATATAGTTGCACATTTTAGTTGGTTAAACAAATCGTCAATCCTATATACATGTTCTTCATAGTCACATTATTTGATTATCTATATTCAAAACACATTCTTAGATATCCATCTTTTTTCTTCATAAATAATACATGAGCTCCTCATGAGGATTCACTTAGCGATAAAAGCCTCTTTCTAATAACTTTTACAACTATACATTTAAATCCTGCAATTCTCTTAGTGTCATTCTGTAAGGAGCCTTCCCTATTAGGGATATACTTAGAACCACATAAATATAAAACTGTATTTCTCTCTATAGAGGTAGATTCACCAACTCCTCTAAAAAATATTAGGAAACTCTCTTACCACCAAAACATCATCAATACTCCTTACATACTTATCTAAATCTTTTCCATAGGCTAGAAATATAGAATCATCCTTTCTCCATAACTTATCAACTTGCCAAGTAGAAATCAAGGATGATAGAGCATTTCGTGTAGCATGAAAAATGAAATGCTTCCCCTTTATCACATAATAGGACTCTTTTCTTATTACAATATATTTGGGATCTATATCGCCTAACCAATTCAATCCTACTATTACATTAAATTCCTTCAATGGCAACACAATTAATTATGACTCCGACTTTCTATTTGCAATCACAATTTGACACACACGGCTAATTAGCAATCAGGTAATCACTAGTGGATAAAAAAATAGTAAACTAGATGGCAGACAAACATGAACTAAACCTAAAATCTAGAATGTACTTAAAAAGAAATGAGTGACATACTTAGAATAAAATTAAATAAGGTATTGCAATGCATAAATAAAATTCATACCTATCACCATGTATGATGGATTCTTATTCTCCAGCTATATCATATTATAAACTATGGGCTAAATAAGTGCAGTACTGCCTACCACATTGGATTAACTTTACACTCCTAAGGATTTTCTCTCTCTAAATTTGCTACTGTGCTGAATAGATGACTCTTCACTGTTAACTCTCAAAAGGGCTACCACCTATTATTCTTACTTCCTCCAGCTTCAAGCCTACCTTCAGTGCCCTTTGTAGACCAAACCTCAAGTATTACCCTATATACATAACACATCTACTAGTATATATTTTCTCACAAAAATTATATAATAAAGTATCACTCATATATAATGATATTCTCGCACTCGTGGAAACTATGGGTCCTTTCCTCCTAGTATCACTCCCTCCAAATTGAGGCATATTCTTGTGATGACCTAGGATCTAGTTAAAGGATTGAACCACCAAAACTTATAATTAATTCATCTATCAATATAAGCAAGCAGAGCTACTATAAAAATGTAAATAATAAAAGTATATATAAAATAACCTAGTTAACCTTCAACCATCTATACATCAAAAGGATTTAAAATAGGATTATAAAAGAATACCTCAATCACTTAGACTCCTAAGATCATGCCTCTACACCCTTTTTTTTTCTATTTTGTTGGGGCTTTTCCTTTTCCAAAAATATTACAAAATATCATAAGATGAGCACCACTAACTTAGTGTCTTCCTACCTATCCCATCACATATATCAATGTCCAAAGTGGAATATTAAATAATAGTTAATAAGAAAAATGCAATGACTTATAAAGGATAAATAAAGTATTAACAAAACATAATTTTCTGAAGTTTCAGTGTTTACTTGATTTCAAAGTTCTTACTTATACATTTGAAGCCACTTTCATATAGAGTTCAAATACATCATAGAACACATGTTATAGGAAATTCACTTATACTTGACTTTCGCATTTCATGAGGGGTCATCCTAAATTTTAGAAATTACCAACATGTAGTTAAGAATATTACTTATGATTAAATTTATTAAAATATTAACATATGTAAAGCAATGATTATAATACACATATCTCGACACCTACTTATAACACCACTTCCGCTTATGTCTGCCTTTAATCTCCTACACTTGCATATAATACGTGGGGGCAAAATCAAAATAGAATAGAATAGAGTAACCTCCCACACCCATATTTAATAAGTGGGCCTAGAATCCCTCACACATCTATACTTTTGCGAATCTGATTTCATGGAATATAATTTTGATGATAGCATACATTTCTATTTTTCTATGACTGCCTTACCTACTAACATATCAGGTCTACATGATCGAATTATAAAATGAATTAGCTCAAGATCGAGTAAATTATGATTGATTCAGTTTGTAACGTACATCAAGTATCTTTTACCCTTTCTTGAGTCAATTGTAAAAGTTGTGGATCCTGATGCTATGTAACCTTGCACATACACACTCGGGGGAAAATTATATCTAATTGTTATAGTTTTTAGTTTTGATCACATCATCCAGAATGATCCAAAAATTATCCTAGACGATTAATTAAAAATAGAAACCCTAATTAGGGCATCTTGGTTATGGTAGCTATAATTAAATGAATCGTCTGGGATGATAGGCTCAAATCAGAAAGAATTAGCCACCATATCTATTTAGGATTCTTTTATTTTTGGACATCGTCCAGGACATTATCCTAGACTATATAACATAATTATGCCTAAATTAATCTGATAATTAAGAAAAGTAATTAAGATTTGATTGCTCAATCATATCATCCTAGACGATCACAGGATCATCTAGGATGATCAGTTCACAAACCTTATTTCTTCCTTGACGATAAAAAATTGACCTAGTTCCATTCAGGGCGATGCTCTGGACGACATGTACTGAATTGAACTAATCATTTGGGACGATCGGGAAATCGGCCTGGACGATCAAGTTATCTTTTCATCGTCCAAACATCCATTAAGGGCAATGTTTTGGATGATATTCATCATTTTATACTAATCGGCCCAAATGATTTAGTTAGTTTTCCATCGTCCCGACATCCATCCAAGGCAATGGTCTGGACGATATTCAACAACTTGAACTAATCGTACAGGACGATATCCTATCATCTTGGATAATATGAATAAAGTAACCTTCTAATCGTCTAAAATCTTCTAAATCATCATAGCTGATTGAGCTAAATTTAAACTAATCGTACATCGACAAATTGTACAGAATGATCGATAGATCATCCTGGACAATATTTGAAGATTAGTTCCTAATTATGACTAATTTAGAGCCTTTATTTAAAAGAACTCTTATTTTTCTCAAGAGATAATCTTTTGCTACTATCCTGACCTGAGAGAGCTAAGAGGAGAGGGTGAGCAAGGGAGAGAGAGAGAGAGAGGATCTTGTGAGAGGGAGTTTGTGAGGGGTTTCATAAAGGTTACTCCAAGTAACGATTCACGTCATCTTCTCCGGCATCATTCCTAGTTCTTTGGGGGTTCTAGAGAGGTCTACTTCAGCAACTGATCGAGGTTCTCTGTCTGCTTTTGGAGGAAGAAAAAGGAGTTTGGTTCTCTACCTACTTCTGAAGAAAGCAAAAATGAGTTGGGTTCTTTGTCTGCTTCTGGAGGAAGAAAAAGGAGTTGGGTTCTCTACCTACTTCTGAAGGAAGAAAAAATGAGTTGGGTTCTTTGTCTGCTTCTAGAGGAAGCAAAAGGAGTTGGGTTTTCTGCCACATCGGGGTTGGTAGAAAGAAGTTTTTTACGGGCTTCTTCACCTTTCTATGGGGGCAAAAAGAGAGATACTTAGTTTAGTGCAATACTCGGAGGGTGCCTCTAAGGAGTGGACGTAGGTTAAGTTGACCGAACCACTATAAAATTTTGTATATTCTTTCTTGTTATACTTCTGTATTTAATTTCGGCACTTTGTTTCTCTTATGGTGAATCTTAGTTTGGTTGAGTTTGTATTTTTGTTTGGAGAAATTTTTTAAATATCAATTCACCCCCTCTTAGTTAGCCTCAGGACTAGTTCATAAAGGTCTAATATCCCTGACAAACTTTCAAGTGATATCAGAGCGGGATTCATAAAAATATAATTTTTAAAAACTTTTAAATTTTAATCAATGGCTAACTTTGGTCAACGTAATACTGTGGAAGAATATTCTATTACCTGACCACCTTTGTTTGATAATATTCCTTTTGATTTTTAGAAAACTCGCATGTCTATATTTTTATAATTAATTGACTATCGCATGTGGATGCTTGTTAAGGATGGTTATTCACCTCAATCTCGTGAAATTAATGGTATTAAAACTGAAGTTCCTTATACTGAATAGACTTTTGATGATAGGGATTTAGCACAACTAAATATAAAATGATTGAACTATTTTTTCTATGCTTTGAAATATAAAGATTATATGCATGTTTTAACTTGTGCTACTGGTAAATAAATTTGGGATAAATTGTGTGTTGGTTATGAAGGAACTAATGAAGTTAAGCAATCTTGGTTGAATATTCTATTGCATGATTATGAACTTTTTCATATGAAACCTACTGAATCGATTGACTATCGCAAGATAGTTTGAGATGATTAGTTCACAAACCTTAGTTCTTCCTGGATGATAAAAAATCAGCCTGGTTCCATTCAGGGCGATGCTCTAGATGATATGTACTAAATTGAACTAATCATACGAGATAATTAGGATATCGGCCTAGACAATCAAGTTATCTTTTTATCGTCTAAACATCCATTCAGGGCGATGTTCTGGATGATATTCATCATTTTGTACTAATCATCCCGAACGATCTAATTATTTTTCCATCATCCTGATATCCATCTAGGGCGATCATCTTGATGATATTTGGCAACTTAAAATAATCATATAGGATGATATCTTATAATCCTGGATGATATGAACAAAGTATCCTTCTAATCATCCAGACTCTTCCAAATCATCCTAGCTGATTGAACTAAATTTGAATTGATCATACAAGATAATCGACAGATCGTCATGGATGATATTTAACGATTAGTTGCTAACTCGGGCTAATTTAGAGCCCTTATTTTAAAGAACTCTTATTTTTCTCAAGAGATAATCTTTTGATGCTGGCCTGACCTTAGAGAGCCAAGAGGAGAGAGAGAGAGAAAGGGAGAGAGAGAGGATCTTGTGAGGGGGAGTTCATAAAGGTTGCTCCAAGCAAGGATCCACATCATCTTCTCCGGTCGTCTGTTAAGAGAGTTGCTATTTGCATGTTTTATATTCTTGCAACTTGTATAGTTTTGGTGATTCCAAATATTATTATTTTAAGTTTTGTTATCTCCTAATACTTTTTGAAAGATTTATTTTTGCTCTTGTGTAGACTAACATTTTAGGAAATTCGAACTCCAGACTAATAACGAATTTAAATCAGATTCAGCATAAGATAATTTATAAATTGAAGCTTGCATTTTCTTTGCATTGAGTTTGAGAGGGAGTGAATGTAATTGTGTAAACACTCACACACTTAAGGAGATCTTTTAAAAAAATTATACTGATCATATGGGACGAACACAGTTCATATGGGATGATCAAGTCAGTTATCTCCTTGGAAGAGCAATGGAATGAAAAGGAAGTAAAGAAAATTTTTCTAAGCCCTGATCATCCAAGACGAATTTCTTATTATCCAGTACGAAATGGGTTCTGGAAAATTTTTGTTCAGACGAAATTCATATTCGTTCCAAGACGAAATACTCTCTGGAAAATTTTCATCCAAATGAACTCCAATTCGTCCCAGGATGAAATGTCCTCTGGAAAATTATCGTTCAGATGAAATCCATATTCGTGCCAGGACGAAATGCTCTCTGGAAAATTTTCGTTCATATGAACTCCAATTCGTCCCAGGATGAAATGTCCCCTGTGAAAATTTTGTCCAGACAAACTCATATTCGTCCCAAGACGAAGCAAACCGACTCTTAAAAATTTAGCGACTTCCTGCAGATTTTGGAACTAACCTATGATATAACAGTTCATACCAGATGAACCTTGTTCGTACGGGATGATTAACGTGTATGAAGTCATTTCATACCAATATACATTGGGTTCATTTCCAACTGAATTAAGTAACATTATCCGGGATGATCCACGATCATACGGGACGATCCACTGCTGACAGACTTGAATTTTAGCAGTTTTTGGATGATTTTTTGTGTCTTTCCTATATAAAGTCCAATATAAACTGCCACTTAATCTTTTTGACTACTGATCTTCATGCCAATTGAAAAGAGAGTCAAGGAGAGAGTGTTTGAAGGAGAATTCTTACTATTGGAGTGTGAAGGTTTCACTTGGTACTCAAAGGTAAGAGTCTCTACTTTTGATTTTTGATTACTTCATTCTTTTCTCTTTTCTTTGAGAGTGTGAATAGCCAAAGGGTTCTCTGCCCACACTTGGAGAGTGTGAATAGCCAAGGATTTCTTGCCCACACTAGGAGAGTGTGAAAGAACGAAGGGTTCTCTGCCTACATCGGGAGAGTGTGAAAGGACGAACGATTCTCTGCCAACACTGGGAAGAGTGTAAATGGACGACGGTTCTCTGCAGTACCGGGTGGTGGTGGAAGAGAGTTTTATAAAGGCTTCTCCACCTTACTGTTGGTGCAAAAGGAGAGTCACTAGTGGTATTAGTGCAATACTCGGAGGGTACCTCCGGGGAGTGGATGTATGTCGTGTTTGACCGAACCACTATAAATCTCATGTCTTTTATTTTTCTGCTGCTTTTTTTTTGTTTTACTGTTTCTAACTTGTGGTTGAAAAATATTTTCTATAAAATTCACTAAAGTTAATTTTCTCGGTTCTAAATTTTGAAGAGGGATAAAATTTTTTAATTACCAATTCACCCCCCCCCCCCTTGGTTAGACACTGGACATAAGCTTAGGTTTAACAACCTAATTCATATTGATCATGTATCAACAAGTGGTATCAGAGCTTTATTTTAAAATCATAAGTTTAGAATACTTTTTAATTAACATAGATGACTACATTTGGAAAATAAATACACCTGAGGGTTACTCTATAACTAGACCTCCATTGTTCGACAATATTCCTTTTGATTTTTGGAAAACACGCATGTCTACATTTTTACAGTCACTTGATTATTGTATGTGGATCTTAGTTCAGGAAGGGTATACAAAACCAACTAGATTAGTTGAAAGAGTTAGAGTTGAAACACCTTTTGTGGATTGGATAGTAGAAGAACGTGACTTAGCACAACTAAACGTCAAATGCTTGAATAGTTTCTTTTGTGCACTTAAATCAGAAGATTACATGTGGGTTTATACTTGCAAGAGTGGAAAGGACATATGAGATAGACTTTGTATAACATATGAGGGGACTAATGAGGTTAAGCAATCTAGACTTAATATCTTGTTGCATGATTATGAACTTTTTTGGATGAAACCTAAAGAATCCATTTCTGATATGTACACAAGATTCACACAGATAGTCACCTCTTTACATGCATTAGGTAGGGAACTAATGAATGCTGAAATAGTTAATAAGATTCTTCGTTGTTTGCCTACTGCTTATGATACTAAAATTATTGCAATTATAGAGTCTAAAGATCTAAACATTTATTCTATTGCCAATCTTCTTGGTTCGCTAATTGCTTACGAGCAAAGTGTTAGCCAAAGAAAGATTGATGCAGGTGAACCAACAAAGGATAAGAAAATAGTACTGAAAGTGGAGGAGTCTGAGAGTGAACACTCACAACCTGAGGATGAAGATGACATGGCATTGATGACTAGATAATTCAAAAGCTTTCTGAAGAGGAAGTAGAGGAGATGCCAATAATGGAATAGAGGTAAATTCAATAGAAATGTCAAGGTTTCAAATGATGTGATTTGCTATGAGTGCAGGAAACCTGAACATAATAAGATAGATTGTCCAAAACTTAAAGCCACTCCTAACAAGGAGAAGGTAGAAGAGAAACCATTTGTGAAGAAGGGCAAGAAGAAATTCCAAAGAGCTTTTGGGCGGACTCAGCTTCGGATTCATTAGAGATAGAAAAGGAAGAGAAAGTCACTAATCTGTGCTTAATGACCAATAGTCTTGATCAAGCATATCAAGAAGAGGTATGTGACTTAAGTTATGATAAACTTTTTGAAGTTTCTGAACACATGCATGATCATATAGGAAAATGAAGAAAATGCATGCTAGTATAAGTTTAGAATTTGAAGAGCTACAAAAGAATCATAAAATCTTTAGGAAAGATCATGCTTTAATTGATGACAACCACATGAAATTACTTGATGAGTTTGATAACTTGAATAAAAATCATGAAAATTTAAAATCATCCTATGCAGAACTTGAAAAAGATTTTAAAAATTTTAAGAATGAATCAAAGAACAAGATTTATAGATCAAATTATACAAATCAAATTTTGGAAGATATGAATTCATTTTATAAATTAAAGATAAAAGCTCTCGAGGATAATAGGATATGCCTAAAATTTGAAGATTTCACTAATCCTATTTTGTATCCTAAATTTATGCAATCTCTAAATAGATAAATGAATAGTAGTAGACTTAGGAATCCTTTTCCAAAAGTCAAATGTAACAATTGTGGATTGATTGGACACATAGTTCACACCTGTACTTTGAAGAAGAAAAATTATTTACTTTGGAAATCTAAGATGCATAAACCTAGACATATCATACATGCATCTCTTTATAAATTGCCAAAAGGAGAACCCAAACTTGTTTGGGTTCCTAGGTCTAAAGTTTGATAATCTTGCAGGGTCGCTCTCACACAAGACCTCGTGAGAGCAAATGGTACATGGACAGCAGATGTTCAAAGCATATGATTGGAGATACTGCACAATTCATATCACTGGAAGCCAGGAGTGGAGGCAAGGTTACACTTCGAGATAACACCATAAGGAAAGTGATTGGAACATGTTTTATATTAAAAATGTGTTATTGATAGAAGGCTTAAAACATAATTTGTTAAGTATAAACCAGCTATATGACAAAGGATATTGTGTAAAATTTTGTCATACTAGCTGCATTTTAAGCCTAAATGGAAATGATATTTTAAATGGTAAAAGGGTAAATAATATTTATATGCTAGATTTGAATTGCATTCAAACTCCTACTGTTTTTTATTTAAAAACTATTTCTAATGAGTCATGGCTTTGGCATAGGAGACTTTGTCATTCTAGCATAAAAAATCTTAGGAGAATTATCCAAAAGAACTTAGTGAGAGGTATACCAAAATTAGACTTTACTAAGGACCACCTTTGTGATGCATGTCAATTAGGAAAGCAAGTGAAGTCCTCTTTTCAATCCAATAAGGATCTTAGAACTAGTAAACCATTGGAGATTTTGCATATTGATTTTTTGGACCAGTTGGAACTATAAGTCTAGGAGGGAAAGTATACGGTGTGATTGTGGATGATTACTCAAGATTCACATGAGTTAGATTTCTATTTCATAAGAGCGAATTATTTGATGAATTTAGAAATTTTTCTACATGGATTCAAAAAAAACTTGGGTGTGAAATCATGACTATACAATGTGATCATGGAGGAGAATTTTAAAATGAAAGATTTGAGGATTTTTATAAGGAGAAAGGAATTAATTATAATTTTTTGCACCTAGAATCCCTCAGCAGAATGGGGTAGTCGAAAGGAAAAATAAAACATTAATAGAAGCCGCCCGAGTAATGTTGGCAGAATACTCACTTCCTAAATACTTTTGGGCTGAGGCGGTTAGCACTGCATGTTATGTTCTGAATAGGGTGAATGTGAGATCTAAATTAAATAAAACACCCTATGAGTTGCTAAAAGGAATAACACCTTTTTTGTCTAATTTGCATATTTTTGGTTGCAATGTATTTATACATAAAAATGGAAAATCTGCCTTAGAAAAATTTGATCCAAAATCAGATGAAGAAATTTTTGTTGGATACTCAAGTGTTGGAAAATCTTAAGAGTATTCAATAGAAGAACTTTAGTAATTAAGGAGACCACACATGTTGTATTTGATGAATCTGAAAATTTAAAAGAGCTAAATGTTGTAGAAGATGAGATTGAGGATAACTCCCAAAAGATTGATAAAATAAATTTGGAAGAAAATTTGGAAAAAAATGTGGAAGAAAATTTGGAGATAAAAAACCCTTTTCGTAGAGATTTGAAATTTTCTAAAAACCACCCGAAGGAGTTGATAATTAGTTAACCTAATGAGGGTGTAAGGACTAGGCGTGGATTAAACAAAGAAGTCAATCATTCAGCATTCTTTTCAACAATAGAACCCACAAATATTAATCAAGTACTTTCAGATGAATTTTGGATTTTGGCCATATAAGAAGAGTTAAATCAATTTGTAAGAAATAAAGTTTGAGAATTAACTACAAGGCCAAAGGATCAAAGTGTAGTTGGAACTAAGTGGGTATTCAAAAATAAAATAAATGACTTAGGAGTAGTCATTAGAAATAAGGCTAGAATAGTTGCTAAGGGATATAATCAGATTAAAGGGATTGATTTTGAGGAGAATTTTGCCCTTGTAGCTAGACTTGAAGCAATTAGGGTTTTGCTAGCCTTAGCCTGTTTTAGAGGATTTAAATTGTATCAAAAGGAAGTAAAAAAGTGCCTTTTTAAATGGGATATTTCAAGAAGATATTTTTGTAGAACAACCACCAGATTTTGAAAATTCTAAATACCCAAATCATGTTTTCAAATTGAAAAATGTATTATATGGATTGAAATAGGCACCTAGGTCTTGGTATGAGAGGTTGAGCATTCATTTGAAAAAAAAAGTGTGGATGCAACTCTTTTTTTTGAAGATATTTGAATATGATATACTCATTGTACAAATTTAGGTGGATGACATCATCTTTGGATCTTCAAATAAAAATCTTTGTGATGATTTTTCTAAATCAATGAGTAGTGAATTTGAGATGAGTCTAATGAGAGATTTAAGTTACTTTCTAGGATTTAGCATTAAGCAAATTAAGGAATATACATTTCTTAGTCAGTCAAAGTATGTTAAGCACATCCTCAAAAAGTATGAAATGGATAATGCTAAACCTATTAGTACACCTATGAGTTTCTCAGTTCAATTGGATAAGGACCCTAAGGGAAAATCTGTTGATTAAAAGAAATTTAGAGGAATAATTGGATCTTTACTTTACTTGATAGCTAGCCAGCCCGATATCATATTTAGTGTTTGTTTATGTGCTAGATTTCAATCAGATCCAAAAGAATCACATTTGACAGCAGTAAAAAAGATTCTAAGATATCTGTTAGAAACTCAGAACTTAAGAATTTGATATCCTAAGTTTAGCTCTTCATTAGAAATAATTGGTTATTCAGATTCTGACTTTGCAGGTTGTAGCGTGAATAGAAAGAGCACTTCTGGAACATATCAGTTTATTGGAAATTCTTTAGTCTCTTAGTCTAGTAGAAAACAAAATTTAGTAGCCCTATCCACTGCAGAAGCTAAATAAATTTCATTAGAAAGTTGTGTGGCATAAGTACTTTAGTTGAAACAATAGTTGATTGATTTAGGATTAACTATATGCACTATTCTAATTTATTGTGATAACACTAGTGCTATTTGTATTTCTAAAAATCCTATTCAAAATGTTAAGATAGTTGCTATTTGAATGCTTTATATTTTTACAACTTATGTAGTTTTGATGATTCCAAACATTATTGTTCAAATGTGTAGTTATCTCCTAACAATTTTAGAAGATTTATATTTGCTCTTGTGTGTACTAACATTTCAAAAAAAATGAACTTCAGATTATGAAGACTTCAAATCAAATTCAGAATGAGATACTTTGTAAAATTTGATGTTTGCATTTCTTTGAAATTAAATTGAAAGGGAGTGATTGTAATTGAGTGAATAAAAACATACACACACATAAGGAGATCATAAAATATTTATACTGATCGTACTGGACGATATACATTCGTACGGGACGATCAGACAGTTATCTCCTATTGAGCATATGGAACGAATAGGAACTTTCTTAAAAATTTTTCTAAGTTCTATTCGTCCATGACGAATTTTACAATCGTCCAGGACGATTGGTTTTCTGTAAAATTTTCATCAAGACAAAATTAAATTCTCGTCAATGGCGATTGGTCCTCTGGAAAATTTTTGTCCAGATGAAATTAATAATCATCCAGGACGATCTGGTCTCTAGAAAATTTTCGTCCAGACGAAATTAAATTATCGTCCATGGCGATCGGTCCTCTGGAAAATTTTCGTCCAGACGAAATAAATAATCGTCCAGGACGATCGGTCCTCTGTAATAATTTCGTCCAGACGAATAAATTTTCGTCCAAATGATTAACCGACTTAGAACGGTTTTCAGCAGTTTCTAGAACCGACCTAGTAATAACCGTTCGTATCGGACGAACTTAGTTCGTACGGGACGATCAGCTGTACGAAGACATTTCGTACACATGTACAAATGGGGTCGTTTCAAATCATTTAAGTAACATCGTCCAGGACGATCCACGATCGTACGGGACGATCCACTGCGTACAGAATTGAATACTTGCAGTTTTTGGGCAGTTTTTCTTATCTTTTGTATAAATAGTCCAAATTAGACTGCCACCCAATCTTTTTGTCATTTGATCTTCGTGCCTCTTGAGAGAATAGCCAAGGAGAGAGTGGAAGAGAGCATTCAAAGGAGGATTCCTATCATTGGAGCGAGAAGGTACTTCACTCTTTTCCTTATTCCTTCTAGATTCTTGTGAGAAGATCTATCAAGGAGATCCGGTTCTCTGCCGACACTTGGAGAGTGTGAACAGACGAAGGGTTCGCTGCCTACACTTGGAGAGTGTGAATAGCCGAAGGGTTCGCTGCCTACACTTGGAGAGTGTGAATAGCCGAAGGGTTCTCTTCCTACACTTGGAAAGTGTGAACAGCCGAAGGGTTCTCTGCCTACACTAGGAGAGTGTGAAAGGACGGACGGTTCTCTGCCAACACTGGGGATTATGTAAAAGGACGACGGTTCTCTGCCGCACCGGGGAGTGGTGAAAAGAGTGTGTTGTAAAGGCTTCTCCGCCTTGCTGTGGGTGCAAAAGGAGAGTCACTATTGGTATTAGTGCAATACTCAGAGGGTGCCTCTGGGGAGTGGATGTAGGTCTGGTTTTAGACCGAACCACTATAAATCTAGTGTCATTTACTTTACTGTTTTTACGTTTCCGCATTTTAATTCTTAGTCTTAAAAACTCTGTGGTTTTAAAATTTTTTCTACAAAACTTAAAAGAAACAATTTTTATTTCGGTTCAACAAAATTTTAAAAGAGGGCTTAAAATTTTTTAAACTACCAATTCACCCCCCCTCTTGGTAGTCTTTGGGACATTAACTTAGGCTTAACAACCTAATTACTAGACTCAACAAGTGGTTTCAGAGCTCCATTTCAAAATCATAAGTTTGAACTACTTTTTGATTAATGTAGATGGCTACTTTCGGAAATCAAAACACACTTGAAGGTTACTCTATCACTAGAACTCCACTATTTGACAATATTCCTTTTGATTTTTGGAAAACACGCATGTCTACTTTCTTACAGTCACTTGATTATCGCATGTGGATGCTAGTCCAGGATGGCTACACAAAATCAACTAGATTAGTTGATGGAGTTATGGTAGAAATACCTTTTGCAGATTAGACTATAGAAGAACGTGACTTAGCACAATTAAATGCTAAATGTCTAAATAGTTTCTTTTGTGCTTTAAAATCTGAAGACTACATGCGGGTTTTTACTTGTAAAAGTGGAAATGACATATGGGTTAGACTTTGTATAACTTATGAAGGGACAAATGAGGTTATGCAATCAAGACTCAATATCTTGTTACATGACTATGAATTGTTTCGCATGAAACCTAATGAATCTATTTCTAACATGTACACAAGATTCACACAAATTGTCACTTTTTTGTATGCACTTGGTAGGGAATTAACAAATGCTGAAATGGTCAATAAAATACTTCGATGTTTACCTACTGCTTATGATGCTAAAATTACTAAAATTTCAGAGTCTAAAGATCTTAACATTTACTCTATTGACAATCTTCTTGGTTCACTCATTGCTTATGAGCAAGGAGTAAGTCAAAGAAAGATTGATGCAGGTGAACCACGAAAGGAGAAAAATATTGCACTAAAAGTGGAAGATTCAGAGAGTGAATACTCACAACCTGAGGATGAAGATGATATTGCACTAATGACTAGATAATTCAGAAGCTTTTTAAAGAGGAAGCAGAAGAGACGCCAGCAATGGAACAGAGGTAAGTTTAACAGAAATGGCAAGGTTTCTAATGAAGTAATTTGTTATGAATGCAGGAAACCAGGTCATATAAAGACTGATTGTCCAAAACTCAAAGCCACTCATAGCAAGGAGAAGGTAGAGGAGAAACCAATAGTAAAGAAGGACAAGAAGAAGTTTCAAAGAGCTTTCTGGGCGGACTCAGCTTCAGACTCATCTGAGACTGAAAAAGAAGAAGAAGTCACCAACCTTTACTTGATGGCAGATAATGTTGAACAATCATATCAAGAAGAGGTATGTGACTTAACCTAAGATGAATTGTTTGAAGTTTCTGAACACATGCATGATGCATATAGAAAAATGAAAAAGATGCATGCTAGTTTAAGTTTAGAACTGGAAGAGCTTAAGAAGGAACATGAAATCCTTAGGAAAGACCATACATTAGTAGATAACAACCACATGAAACTACTTGATGAATATGATGACTTGAATAAGAATTTTGAAAATATAAAATCATCCTATGCTGATCTTGAAAGAGATTTTAAAAAATTTAAGGATGAATCTGAGAGGAAAACATATTGAATCAGTTATACAAATCGACTCTTGGAAGAAATGAATTCATTTTATAAATTGACAATAAGAGCTCTTGAGGATAATGGGATACCCCCCAAAATTAAAGATTTTATAAATCCTATTATCCTAAATATATGGAATCCCTTAGAAGACAATCATATGGAAGAAAACATAGGAATATTTTTCCTAATGTTAAATGTAATAATTTTGGGACATATAGCACACACCTGTACTTTGAAGATGAAATCTAATTTGGTGTGGAGAACTAAGATGCATAAACCTAGACATATCATACATGCATCTGATTATAAATTTCTTAAAGGTGAACCCAAACTTGTTTGGGTTCCCAGGTCTAACATTTGAGAATTTTGCAGGATTGCTCTCACACAAGACCTCGTGGGAGCATATGGTACCTGGACAGCGGATGTTCAAAGCATATGACTGGAGATACTGCTCAATTCATTACGCTGGAAGGCAGGAATGGAGGCAAGGTTACACTTGGAGATAATAACACAAAGAAAGTGGTTGGATCAGGTATGATTGGAAATTTCAAAAAAAAATTCATAGACAATGTGTTATTGGTTGGATCAGGTATGTGTTAAGTATAAGTCAGCTATGTGATAAGGGCTATAATGTGAAATTTTTACCTACTAGCTGCATATTAAGCCTAAATGGAAAAGAAGTCTTAAATGGAAAAAGGGTTAACAATGTTTACATGCTAGATTTGAATTCTATTCTATCTCCTACCGCTTTTTGTTTAAAAATTGTTTCTGATGAATCATGGCTTTGGCATAGGAGACTTTGTCATTCTAGTATGAAAAACCTTAGGAGAATTACCCAAAAGAACTTAGTGAGGTATACCAAAACTAGACTTTACTAAGGACCACCTTTGTGATGCATGTCAACTAGGAAAATAAGTGAAGTCCTCTTTTAAGTCCAATAAGGATCTTAGGTCCAGTAAACCTTTGGAAATTCTTCACATGGATCTTTTTGGACCAGTAGTAACTGTAAGTCTAGGAGGGAAGGTATACGGATTTGTTATAGTGGATGATTTCTCAAGATTCATCTGGGTTAGATTTCTTTTTCATAAAAGTGAATCATTTGAGGAATTCAGAAATTTTTCAACTTGGATTCAAAGAAAACTAGGATGTGAAATAATTTCTTTACAAAGTGATCATGGAGGAGAATTTGAAAATGAAAGATTTGAAAATTTTTGTAAAGAAAAAGGGATTGATCACAATTTTTCTGCACCTAGAACCCCTCAACAAAATAAAGTAGTTGAAAGGAAAAACAGAACATTAATAGAAGCCGCCCGAGCAATGTTGGCAGAATACTCACTTCCTAGATATTTTTGAGCTGAGGCGGTTAGCACTGCATGTTATGTTCTGAATAGGGTGAATGTGAGATCAAATTTAAATAAAACACCCTATGAGTTGCTAAAAGGTAGAACACTTAACTTGTCACATTTGCATGCTTTTGGTTGCAAGGTGTTCATACATAACAATGGAAAATCTGCCTTAGGAAAATTTGATCCAAAATCAGATGAAGGAATTTTTGTTGGATATTCAAGTGTTGGAAAATCTTATAGGGTATTCAACAAAAGAACTTTAGTCATTGAAGAAACCACACATGTATTTGATGAATCTAAAAATTTGAAAGAGCCAAATATTATTAAAGAAGAGATTGAGGAAAACTCCCAAAAGATTGATAGATTAAAATTGGAAGAAAATGTGGAAGAAAATTTAGAAAGAGAAAATCCTTTGCCTAAAGATTTGAGATTTTCTAAAAACCACCCAAGAGAATTGATTATAGGTGAACCTAGTGAGGGTGTTAGAACTAGGTGTGGATTAAACAAGGAAGTCAATCATTCAGCCTTTATTTCAATAATAGAACCTACTAATATTGATCAAGCACTTTCTGATGAATTTTGGATATTGGCCATGCAAGAAGAGTTAAATCAATTTGTAAGAAATAAAGTTTGGGAATTAACTACAAGGCCAAAAGATCAAAGTGTTGTTGGAACCAAGTGGGTGTTCAAAAATAAAATGAATGACTCAGGAGTAGTCATTAGTGTTTGAATAGTTGCTATTTGAATGAGTTATATTTATGCAACTTATGTAGTTTTGATGATTCCAAACATTATTGTTCAAATGTATAGTTATCTCCTAACAATGTCAGAAGATTTGCACTTGCTCTTGTGTGTACTAACATTTCAGGAAAATTAGACTCCAGACTACGAAAACTTCAATTCAAATTCAACATGAGATATTTTGTTTAATTGATGTTTGTCTTTTCTTTGAATTAATTTTGAAAGGGAGTGATTGTAATTGAGTGAATAAAATCTCACACACACAAATAAGGAGATCTTAAAATTCTATACTGATCGTACAGGACGATATTTATCGTACTGGACGATCTGTCAGTTATCTCCTATAGAGCACTTGGAACGAATAGGAACTTGCTTTGAAAAATTTTTCTAAGTCCTATTCGTCCAGGACGAAATTTATTATCGTCCCAGGCGATGGGTTCTCTGTAAAATTTTTGTCCAGACGAATTTTACAATCGTACGAGGCGACCAGTCCTCTGGAAAATTTTCGTCCAGACGAAAATAAATATCGTACAGGATGATCAGCTCTCTGGAAATTTTTCGTCCAGACGAAAACAAATTATCGTCCGCGGCGATTGGTTCTCTGGAAAATTTTCGTCCTGACGAAATAAATAATCGTCCAGGACGATCGGTTATCTGGAAAATTTTCGTCCAGACGATCACATTTTCGTTCAAACGATAAACCGACTTAGAACAGTTTTCAGCAGTTTCTAGAACCGACCTTGTAATAACCGTTCGTACTGGACGAACCAAGTTCGTACAGGACGATTAGCTGTACGAAGTCAGTTCGTACACATATACAAATTGGGTCGTTTCAGATCGTTTAAGTAAAATCGTCCAGGACGATCCAGGATCGTACAGGACGATCCACAGCGTACAGAATTGAAATTTTGCAGTTTTTGGGCGGTTTCACTTGTCTTTTTTTATAAATAGTCCAAATTAGACTGCCACCCAATCTTTTTGTCATTTGATCTTCGTGCCTCTTGAGAGAATAGCCAAGGAGAGAGTGGAAGAGAGCATTCAAAGGAGAATTCCTACCACT
Organism: Dendrobium officinale; assembly: GCA_019514585.1. Lineage (NCBI taxonomy): Eukaryota > Viridiplantae > Streptophyta > Magnoliopsida > Asparagales > Orchidaceae > Dendrobium > Dendrobium officinale. Next base: position 31,132,781 of record CM033683.1, read on the forward strand.
GGAGCGAGAAGGCTTCACTTGGATTGCTAAGGTAAGAGTCTCTACTTGTGAAATTGGATTTCTTCACTCTTTTTCTTTCTTCCTTCTAGATTCTTGTGAGAAGATCATTCAAGAAGGTCCGGTTCTCTGCCGACACTTGGAGAGTGTGAACAGACGAGGGTTCTCTGCCGACACTTGGAGAGTGTGAACAGACGAGGGTTCTCTGCCCACACTAGGAGAGTGTGAAAGGAAGAAGGTTCTCTGCCTACACTTAGAGAGTGTGAACAGCCGTAGGGTTCTCTGCCCACACTAGGAGAGTGTGAAAGGACGACGGTTCTCTACCGCACCGGGTAGTGGTGAAAAGAGTGTTTTGTACAGTCTTCTCCGCCTTGCTGTGGGTGCTAAAGGAGAGTCACTTTGTGGTATTAGTGCAATACTCAGAGGGTGCCTCTGAGGAGTGGATGTAGGTCTGGTTATAGACCGAACCACTATAAATCTGGTGTCATTTACTTTATAGCTTTTACGTTTCCGCACTTTAAATTTCAGTTTTAATAACTCTGTGGTTGAAAAACATTTTTCTACTAACTTTAAAAGAAAATTTTATTTCGGTTCAACTTTATTATTAAGAGGGTTTAAAATTTTAAAAACTACCAATTCACCCCCCTCTTGGTAGCCTTGGGACATTTACTTAGGCTTAACAACCTAATTACTGGACTCAACAATTAGAAATAAGGCTAGATTAGTTGCTAATAAGGCTAGATTAGTTGCTAAGGGGTATAATAAAATTAAAGGAATTGATTTTGAGGAGACCTTTGCCCCTGTAGCAAGACTTGAAGCAATTAGGATTTTACTAGCCTTTGCCTGTTTTAAAGGTTTAAAATTATTTCAAATGGATGTCAAAAGTGCCTTTTTGAATGGGGTTATTGAAGAAGATGTTTTTGTAGAACAACCTCCAGGATTTGAAAATTCAAAATACTCAAATCATATTTTTAAGTTAAAGAAGGCATTATATGGATTGAAACAGGCACCTAGGGCTTGGTATGAGAGGTTGAGCACTTTTCTACTTGAAAGATCTTTTGAAAAAGGAAGTGTGGATACAACTCTCTTTTTAAAGAAATTTGGAAAGGAAATACTCATTGTTCAAATTTATGTGGATGATATCATCTTTGGATCTTCAAATAAAAATCTTTGTGATGATTTTTCTAAAACAATGAGTAGTGAATTTGAAATGAGTCTAATGGGAGATTTAAATTACTTTCTAGGTTTTAGCATTAAGCAACTTGAGGAAGGAACATTTTTTAACCAAACTAAATATACTAAGGACATCCTCAAGAAATATAAAATGGACAATGCTAAACCTGTTAGTACACCCATGAGTTCCTCAGTTCAGTTGGATAAGGACCTTAAGGGAAAATCTATTGATCAAAAGAAATATAGAGGATTATTGGATCTTTGCTTTACTTGACTGCTAGCCGACCAGATATAATGTTCAGTGTTTGCTTATGTGCTAGATTTCAATCAGATCCAAAAGAATCACATTTGACAGCAGTGAAAAGGATTTTAAGATACTTGCTAGGAACTCAAAACTTAGGAATTTGGTATCCTAAGTTTAGCTCTTCATTTGAAATTGTTAGTTATTCAGATTTTGACTTTGCAGGCTGTAGATTGGATAGGAAAAACACTTCTGGAACATGTCAATTCATTGAAAATTCATTAGTTTCTTGGTCCAGTAGAAAATAAAATTCAGTAGCCCTATCTACTGCAGAAGCATAATACATTGCATTAGAAAGTTGTGTGGCACAAGTACTTTGGTTAAAATAACAGTTGATTGATTTAGGATTAACTATAGGCACTATTCCAATTTATTGTGACAATACTAGTGCTATTTGCATTTCCAAAAATCCTATTCAACATTCTAGAACCAAACACATTGATATAAGACATCATTTCATAAGGGATCATGTATCCAAGGGAGAAATTGAAATCACACATGTTCAACTGAAAATCAACTTGCAGACATTTTTACAAAACCTTTAGCCTTTGATACCTTCAGTACATTAATAACAAGGCTTGGTGTTATTGATTTGAATACTTAAATAAAAATGTTTTTGCAACATTGATACTTATGTTTTCTTAGTTATTTCTCTTTAATTTTTTGTTTTGAATTTTGTGATTTTTGAGTGTTTTGAATGAGTTTATTTTAGAGTATGTGGTTTTGTCTTTGTTTTCTGTGTTTTGAATGTTTTGCTTGTTTTTCTTCAATAAAAAATTCAAAAAACCAAAAATATGTTGAAATCATCCGGGACGAAATTTTTCGTACTGGACGATGTGTGTAAGATTCAGTTTGCATGATATGAAATGTTCTGAGAGCAGTTTTAATGTAGTTCGTCTGTACGATCTTATAATCGTCCAGGACGAAATTTTTTTCTCTCTCAAACATCGGGACGATTGAATGCAGCGGTTGAGTGGATAAGGAAGTTTTAAATGTGAAGTTCGTCCGTACGAACTTTTTGTTCGTCCAGACGAACAGACGTCGTTTCATTATAGGGGACGATTTTCAACAGACATTAAAACGAATTAACTTTTTGATCGTCCGTATGAAAATTTTTTCGTCTGTACGATCGGTCAAGTAAAAAAGCTTGTACGAAGGGATGCATTGTAAATTGTGTTGATTACGAAAAGCCGTTACATTTTGGACGAATTGGATCGTCTGTACGAATTTTTTTCGTCCAGATGAATGATAAATTTCGGCCAGGATGAACTGTTTTCGTCCAGGACGAATGTATCATTTTTCTTTAAATATGAAGGCTTTCTAACTCAACAATCACATCTCCAAACTTCCCTTTCAATCTCTTTCGATTTCAAATCGATAATGGCCTCCTCAAGCAAGAGACAAAAGGTGTTGGCAAAGAAACCCACAGGAATGCCTCTGAAAACTTCCTGTCAAAAGCAAATGAGGAATCTTTTTCTCGTTTTGCCTATGCCAAAATAACTCCTTCTCGCATTCTGATTCAAAGCGAGATACACTTTAAGGTAATGCACCTTTTTGCCTCCACCCAGATTCAATTCATCCTTTCTCTCATCCACCTTTACAACAAACAAACCTTTCTCTACTTTCTAGCCAACATGAGTTTTAATTCAGACCACTCTTGCATAAGTTTTTTTGTTTTCAAATAAAAAGTTGAAATCACCAAGCACGATATTGGTGCCTTTTTGAACTTAAGAACTGAAGGATATAGAGCCCACACTCTAATGAGTGAAAACACTTTCAAATGGTATGAAGTCAATAATGTGATTAAACAAAGTGGCCTAACCTATCATGTTGCTAGAGTCTCCAATATGACTAAAAATGCCCGAATCATCCAGCATATCCTTCGATCTTCAATCATTCCTAAAGCTGGTGATAGGATCAATATTACCCCTCTCCTTTCTGTTCTAACCTTTTTGATTATGGATTGTAAGCCTATCGACGAAGCCCAACTTATCATAGATCATCTCTATGGGCTTTCAGAAATAGGACATGCAGAGCAGAAGAGAAAAATGAACATCTCATTAGGACACTTAGTTACATACATTTTAGAAAAGAAATACAACTTAGTGCATCCTGATGATGAATACGAAGAGCGAGTATACTACAATGATGCTTCCTTCAGAGCAATTTTCAAAGAAGAAAAAGGGAAAGCACATGCCAGTGCTTCAGAAGAAGAAGAAGAAGGAGAGCAAACTTCTGTACCTCAGTCAGATTATCAGAATCTGATTGAAAAATTTGATAGACTAGAGACTCATGTTGATCAAAGATTTGATCAACTTGATGCTCAACTTATGCAGCAACAACAAGATGTTGGTAGCATCAGAAATGAAGTACAAGAAATCAATACCAATGTAATGTTGATAACCTCCTACTTCAACCTTTTTGGTGGCATTCCTCCTCCTCCTCCTCCAGAAGAATAGAGAATGAGAGATGAATTTCTTTGTGTTTGTTATACTTGTGTTTAGCTTTAAATGTTTTGTTATGTTAGTATTTATTTTAGTATTTGTTTTAGTTATGTTTTGCTTATATTTGTTGTTTTTGTTATTATTTTGGATATTATGAAATGATCATGTAATCTTTTTCATTAATATCAATACATGTCGTACTTGATTCAAATTTGGTTTGTTTTTGGAATGTGGTTAATTTTTATGAATTTCATTAGTCTTATTTAATCTTAATTGTGCTTAAATTAGATTGTAATTTGAGATTAATTACATTAGAAAATCTAGTCTTTCTAAATTTAAAAGTTGTTTATAACTTGTTATAATTAGAACTTTTAAATTCATGTCTATTCATTTAGACTACATAAAAGTTAATATTATTATTGCAATATAGATGTTTTTTTTATTTTGTATTTCTATGCTCAAGTGATATTTATGCACTTAGAAATATTTGAAATTTTAGATTATTGATTTTGGAAAGATTTGGTCTCAATTACTCTTGAAAATTGTATAAAGAGTACAAAAATCAAAAGGATTGCGCAAAGGTTCGCAAATATGAAAAAGAGGCACAAAATTAGCCCAATGTCAAAAGATGCACAAAAATGTGCCCAAAAATTTGAAAAAGATGCCCAAAGCGCCACATGTGGTAATTCTCTTCTTTCCAAATTCTTTCAATCTCTTAATTCAAATTGATCTTATGTTCATTTATATTCTATTGAACTTTGAAATATAGACTTTTTATACATCTCTCTTGTAATGATTTTCTATATTTGAATGTCTAAATTGAATCATGTCTTTGATAAATTCTTCTTACTTACAATGTTATATCACTTCTTAAATTTTATGAATTTCTATGATTGACCTAATGTTATTAGTTTTAGATTGCATACCTTATGACAATCACCATTTAGATTATATTTTCAAATGAATTTCATATAATTACTTACATTTCCTGTCTATTTCTTCTTCACTTTTTGTTGTTGTCAAAAAGGGGGAGAAATTATTGTGTTCGTATGTTTTGTCATTATTATGTTTGTATGTTTTGTTTTGTTTTAATTATTTTTTGTTTGCATTTTGATTTTGTGTTTGAATTTGAAATTTTATTATTTTTTTTTTTGAAAAACAAAATTTTTTGTTCTTTGGTTCAAAATGCCTCCTTATTTTCATGTATTCATCCATTCAGGGGGAGTTTAGGAGATTTGTTTAAATTAAAACCATACAAACAATAATTGTTTTGCCATCATCAAAAAGGGAGAGATTGTTAAGATAGTTGCTATTTGAATGATTTACATTTTTGCAACTTATGTAGTTTTGATGATTCCAAACATTATTGTTCAAATGTGTAGTTATCTCCTAACAATTTTAGAAGATTTGTATTTGCTCTTGTGTGTACTAACATTTTAGGAAAAATGAACTCCAGACTACGAAGACTTCAAATTAAATTCAGAATGAGATACTTTGTAAAATTTGATGTTTGCATTTCTTTGAAATTAAAATGAAAGGGAGTGATTGTAATTGAGTGAATAAAAACATACACACACACATAAGGAGATCATAAAATATTTATACTGATCGTACTGGACGATATACGTTCGTACGGGACGATCAGACAGTTATCTCCTATTGAGCATATGGAACGAATAAGAACTTGCTTAAAATTTTTTCTAAGTCCTATTTGTCCAGGACGAATTTTACAATTATCCAGGACGATTGGTTCTCTGTAAAATTTTCATCCAGACGAAATTAAATTATCGTCAGTGGCGATTGGTCCTCTAGAAAATTTTTGTCCAAACAAAATTAATAATCGTCCAGGATGATCTGGTCTCTGGAAAATTTTCGTCCAAACAAAATTAAATTATCATCCATGGCGATCGGTCCTCTTAAAAATTTTCGTCCAGACGAAATAAATAATAGTCCAGGACGATCGGTCCTCTGTAATAATTTCGTCCAGACTAATAAATTTTTGTCCAAACGATTAACCGACTTAGAACAGTTTTCAGCAGTTTCTAGAATCGACCTAGTAATAACCGTTCATACCGGACTAACCTAGTTCGTACGGGATGATCAGCTGTACAAAGACATTTCGTACACATGTACAAATGGGGTCATTTCAAATCGTTTAAGTAAAATCGTCCAGGACGATCCACGATCGTACGGGATGATCCACTGCGTACAGAATTGAATACTTGCAATTTTTGGGCAGTTTTTCTTGTCTTTTGTATAAATAGTCCAAATTAGACTGCCACCCAATTTTTTTGTCATTTGATCTTCGTGCCTCTTGAGAGAATAACCAAGAAGAGAGTGGAAGAGAGCATTCAAAGGAGGATTCCTACCATTGGAGCGAGAAGGTACTTCACTCTTTTCGTTCTTCCTTCTAGATTATTGTGAGAAGATCTGTCAAGGAGATCCGGTTCTCTGCCGACACTTGGAGAGTGTGAACAGACGAAGGGTTCGTTGCCTACACTTGGAGAGTGTGAATAGCCGAAGGGTTTGCTGCCTACACTTGGAGAGTGTGAATAGCCAAAGGGTACTCTGCCTACACTTGGAAAGTGTGAATAGCCGAAGGGTTCTCTGCCTACACTAGGAGAGTGTGAAAGGACGGACGGTTCTCTGCCAACACTGGGTATTGTGTAAAATGATGACGGTTCTCTGCCGCACCGGGGAGTGGTGAAAAGAGTGTATTGTAAAGGCTTCTCCGCCTTTATGTGGGTGCAAAAGGAGAGTCACTATTGGTATTAGTGCAATACTCAGAGGGTGCCTCTGGGGAGTGGATGTAGGTCTGGTTTTAGATCGAACCACTATAAATCTGGTGTCATTTACTTTACTGTTTTTACGTTTCCGCATTTTAATTCTTAGTCTTAAAAACTCTGTGGTTAAAAAACTTTTTCTACAAAATTTAAAAGAAATAATTTTTATTTCGGTTCAACAAAATTTTAAAAGAGGGCTTAAAATTTTTTAAACTACCAATTCACCCCCCCTCTTGGTAGCCTTTGGGACATTAACTTAGGCTTAAAAATCTAATTACTAGACTCAACACAATATTCAAGAACCAAACATATAGATATAAGATATCATTTCATAAGGGATCATGTTTCCAAAGGAGAAATTGAACTTACTTATGTTTCTACTAAAAAAAACTTGCAGACATTTTTACAAAACCTTTAGCTTTTAATATTTTTAGTGCATTAAGAACAAGGCTTTGAGTAATTGATTTGAATACTTAATTAAAAATATTTTCTGCAACATTGATATGTATTTTCTAGTTAATATATTTGTGTATTTTTATGATTTTGTTTATCTTGTGTTTGTGATTTTCTGTATTTGAGTTTTTGTTTTTTTGATTTTATGTATTTTTGTTGTGTTTGTGTTTTAGTTTTTTGCGTGTAAGTTTTAAAAATTTTAAGTGACAATCGTCCGAGACGAAATGTTTTCGTATGGGATGAATTATGTAGTGTGTCAAACTGTCAGATTTTGAACCGTTTGCGTGTAGTTTTTTCAATTTTTAATTTTCACTTCATCTGTACGATCGTCACGATCATCCAGGACAAAATTGTTCAAACGATGGGATGATTGAATATCAGTTAAACAGATAAGGTAGTCTTTAAGGATATATTTCATACGTATTAACTTTTGGTTCGTCCAGACGAACCCATATCGATTCGATGTAGGGGACGATTTCAATTGCCATTAAAATGATCATAAGTTCTGATTGTCCAGGACGAACACGTGTTCGTATGTACGATCATTTTAGTCAAAGTCTGTACGAAATGATGCTTCGTAAGTTGTGTAATTACGAAAAGCCCATTTTATTTTGGACTCATTCATTTGTCCATACAAAATTTTTTCATATGGGATGAATCAAATTTCGACGGGACGAACATAAATTTTGTCTATACGAACAGCCATTTTTTAATAAATTGGCGGGCTTTTGAACTCAACAGTCATCACTCACACATCACTTTCAAAACCTTTCATCCTTTAGATCCTCTTCAATGTCAAGTTCAAGCAAGCGATAAAAGACTCTAGCCAAGGAACCACCTAGAAACTCTTTTGATAACTTTTTTCCAAAGCCAATGAAGAGTCTTTTCCAAGATTCGTGTCCACTATGATCACCCCCTCTAGAATTCTTATCCAGGATCAACTGACCTTTCAGTTAATAAACTTATTTGCTTCAACTCAGTTTGGTATCATCCTCACACTTGTTTATCTCTACAACAAAGAAACCTTTCACTATTTCCTAGCAAACATGTCTTTCAACTCCGACCATTCTGTAATTTGTTCCTATGTCTTTAAGAAAAAATTTAAAATCACCAAGATTGACCAAGGAATCTTTTTAAACTTATGAATTGAGGGAACTAGAGCACATACCTTGGCCACTACTTCTGAATATAAATGGTATGAAATTAATACAGTGATTAGAGGAATCATTTTTAACGAGCATATGCCTAAAGTATTCAGTCACGTTCGTAATGCTCGTATCATCCAGCATATTCTTATAACTTCTATAATTCCTAAAGCTGGTGATAGAATCAACATTACTCCTCTTCTTTCTATGGTAACCTACTTGATTATGACTAAACAACCTATAGATGAAGCCTAACTAATCCTTGACTATCTTTATGGACTCTCTGAAATTGGTCATGTCGAACATAAAAGAAAGAAGAACATTACCTTAGGACATCTAGTGGCCTACATTATGGAGAAGAAATACAATTTGGTTCATCCTGATCAAGATTTTGAAGAACTGCTCTACTACAACGACGGATCATTTAAAGCAATCTTCAATAAAGATGAACCAAGTAAAACACATGTCATTAGTGATACTGAGGAAGAACATGAAGCTACAACTACACCTGCTAATGAACTAAATTATCAATATTTGGTTCAAAGATTTGATCGTTTAGAGACTCACTTTGATCAAATGTTTGATCAAATTGAAGCTCATATGCAGCAGGAGGATATACAATACACTCAAGATATGGAATTTATGCGAGAACAAATAAACGATATAAATTCCAATATGCTTATGATGAGTAGCTATTTCAACTTCTTCAGTGCTGCACCTCCTCCTCCTCCTCCAAATCAGGATCCATCAGAATGATTTCATGTACTTGATTATGTGTTTTCTTTAATTGATGTGTTAGTTTTGTGATTTAGGAAAATGTGATGTATTTTCTTTTCATTAGATGTTTTTATTTTTGAATCTTATGTCATATTGATATCATTTGCTGAGATTCTAATGTTCTTTATTTTGATATCAATATAAGTTATCCTATTTTGGATTTAATCTTGTTTTTAAAATATGTGTTAGCCCATATGATAATTGTTATAATTTTTTATCCTAAGAGTGCTATACTTTGAAATGCAAGTTAAAATTAAATTCATTAGAAAATCTAATTTTTCTAAATTTAAGTTTTGCTTATAACTTGATGTAATTAAGATTATCAATTTCATGTCTCTTATTTAGACTACATTAATGTCTAATATTATTATAGCAATTGAGATATTTTCTTATTTTATATTTCACTTATCAATAAATATTTATGCACTTGAAAAAATTTGAAATTTTTTATTATTGATTTTGGAAAGAATACGATTACTATTAAAAAATGTACAAATGTACAAAAAATCAAAAGGAATGCGCAAAGGTTCGCAATTTGAAAAAGAGACACAAAATAAGCCCACAAGTGAAAAAATGCACAAAAATGTGCCACAAATTTGAAAAAGATGCGCAAAGCGTCACATGTGGTAGTTAATTCTTTCCATAATCTTTTAATCTCTTAATTCAAATTGATATTCGGTACATCTATATTCCATATTGAAATTTGAAAGATACAAATTTTCTATTCATCCTTTTTGCAATGATTTTCTCTATCTTAGTGTCTAAATCGACTCATGTTATTGATATATATTTTTTATTATCAATGTTATATCTCTTCTTAAATTCTATGAATTACTATAATTTGCCTAATATTTTGATTTTATTTGCAAAATTTATTTCAATCACTTTCAAGGATCAATTATCAAAGGATTATCATATGACTGCTTATATTTCTGATCTTTTTCTTCTTCTCTTTTTGCTGTTGTCAAAAAGAGGGAGAAAATATTATTTGTTTGTATCTTTTCATAAGTCGTATCTTTGTGTATCCTTATTCATATCAAATTTCTGTCTCGTAGTATTATTTTGTTGCATTTTAAAATTAAAAAAAAAGAGAGATAAAACTGTTGTGCAAAGCCTCCTTATTTTTAAATGTTCATCAATTCAAGGGGATTATAGGAGATTCTTAAAAATTTAAAAATTATACAAATAATAATTGTTTTGTCATCATCAAAAAGGGGGAGATTGTTAAGAGAGTTGCTATTTGCATGTTTTACATTCTTGCAACTTATATAGTTTTGATGATTCCAAATATTATTGTTTTAAGTTTTGTTATCTCCTAACACTTTTTGGAAGATTTGTTTTTTCTCTTGTGTGGACTAACATTTCAGGAAATTCAAACTCCAGACTAATGACGACTTAAAATAAATTTCAGCATAAAATAGTTTGTAAATTGAAGCTAGTATTTTTCTCTGCATTGAGTTTGAGAGGGAGTGATTGTAATTGTGTAAACACGCACACACTTAAGGAGATCTTTTAAAAAATTATACTGATCGTATGGGATGAACACAGTTTGTATGGGACGATCAAGTCAGTTATCTTCTCGGAAGAGCAATGGAACGAACAGGAAGCGAAGAAAATTTTTCTAAGTCCTGATCATCCAGGACGAATTTCCTATTCGTCCCAGTACGAAATGGGTTCTGGAAAATTTTTGTTCAGAAGAAATTCATATTCGTGCCAGGATGAAATGCTCTCTGGAAAATTTTTGTTGAGACGAACTCCAATTCATCCCAGCACGAAATGTCCTCTGGAAAATTTTCGTTCAGATGAAATCCATATTCGTGCCAGAATGAAATGCTCTCTGGAAAATTTTCATCCAGACGAACTCCAATTTGTCTTAGGACAAAATGTCTTATGTAAAAGTTTCATCCAGACGAACTCATATTTGTCCCAGGACGAAGTGATCCGACTCTTGAAAATTTGGCGACTTCCTACATATTTCGGAACCGACCTATGGTATAACCGTTCGTACCAGACAAACCTTGTTCCTACGGGACAATTAACGTGTATGAAGTTAGTTCATACCAATATACATTGGGTTCATTTCCAACTGAATTAAGTAACATCGTCCGGAACGATCCACGATCGTACGGGACGATCCACTGCTGACAAACATGAATTTTAGTAGTTTTTGGATGATTTTTTGTGTCTTTTCTATATAAAGTCCAATATAAACTGCCACTTAATATTTTTGACTACTGATCTTCGTGCCAATTGAAAGGAGAGTCAAGGAGAGAGTGTTTGAAGAAGAATTCTTACTACTGGAGCGTTAAGGTTTCACTTGGTACTCAAAGGTAAGAGTCTCTACTTTTGGTTTTTGATTACTTCACTCTTTTCTCTCTTCCTTCTAGATTTATTATGAAGAATATATGTCAAGAAGATCCGGTTCTCTGCAGACACTTGGAGAGTGTGAACAACCGAAGGGTTCTCTGCCCACACTTGGGAACTTTTATTAGGTCCGGTGTAAGGATGTAGAGGAATATCCGATTGGAGGAAAAATCCCGCCAAAAAAATGATATTTGCTCGGTATTACTAGGTATTATTTGATAATAATGAGGAATACCATTCTTTGAAGATCAATACTGAGTTATACCGAGCTATACCGAGCAATACCGAGTTGTACTGAGTTTTTTCTAGGAAAAACTTGGTACAACTTTTGTGTAACTCGGTATTGCTCGGTATTGCTCGATATAACTCGGTATTGGGTCTAAATGTGAAGGTATTCCTCGTTATTATTTGGTATTGCTCGGTATTTGGTTGGTATTTTTCATTTTTTGGAGCGATTTGGTCTCAGACCGGACGTTCCTCTATGTTAGTTCGGAGGACGTAATAATTGTTCCACACTTGGAGAGTGTTAACAGCCGAAGGGTTCTCTGCCCACACTAGGAGAGTGTGAAAGGAAGAAGGGTTCTCTGCCTACACCGGGAGAGTGTGAAAGGATGAACGGTTTTCTGCCAACACTGGGAAGAGTGTAAAAGGATGATTGTTATCTGCCATACTGGGTAGTGGTGGAAGAGAGTTTTGTAAAAGCTTCTCCGCCTTACTATGGGTGCAAAAGGAGAGTCACTAGTGGTATTAGTGCAATACTTGGAGGGTGCCTCTAGGGAGTAGATGTAGGTCGTGTTTGACCTACCTATTATAAATCTCGTGTCTTTTATTTTTTCGCTGCTTTTTATTTTTGTTTTACTGTTTCTAACTTGTGGTTGAAAAATGTTTTCTATAAAATTCACTATAGTTAATTTTCTTGGTTCTAAATTTTGAAGAGGGATAAATTTTTTTAATTACCAATTCACTCCCCCGCTTGGTTAGCCGCTGTGACATAAGCTTAGGTTTAATAACCTAATTCACATTGATCAAGTATCAACATCGTCATCCCTGGTTCCTTGGGGGTTCTAGAGATGTTTACTTCAGCAACTAATCAAGGTTCTCTTCCTGCTTCTCAAGGAAGCAAAAGAATTGGTTCTCTGCCAACTTATGTAAAAAATAAAAGGAGTTAGATTCTTTGCCTGCTTTTGGAGGATACAAAAGGAGTTTGTTTATCTACCTCACCGGGGTTGGTGGAAAAGAGTTTTTATACGGGCCTCTCTGCCTTGCTGTAGGGACAAAAAGAGAGACACTGAGTTTAGTGCAATACTCATAGGGTGCCTTCAGGGAGTAGACGTAGGTCAAGTTGACTGAATCACTATAAAATTTGGTGTGTTCTTTCTTATTATACTTCCGTATTTAATTTTTGCACTTCATTTATCTTGTGGTGAATCTTGGTTTGGTTGAGTTTGTGTTTTTGTTTGGAGAATTTTTTTAAATATCAATTCACACCCCCTCTTGGTTAGCCTCAGGACTAGTTCATAAGGGCCTAACATCCCTTATAAACTTTCACATACTAGGTAAAGGGTCCAAAATGCAATATATATGACCCTTGCAACATATCCGAAAGTGCACTTTTTTCATATATAAGAATATCTCCAATGACATATGATGAATAGTACAAATGTAATTACTATAATAATTAATTATGCTTTAAATGAAATACTTGAATGATGTATGAATTACAAAAATTGAATAGTTCGTATAGGTTGTTAAACCCATGCAATAGTCCTTAAATTAACCAAGAGGGGGGGTGAAATGATAATTTAAAAAAACTCTTGGATTTTTAATAGAAAATTGATTTTTGTATTTTTTCCAAAAGTAAATTTTAAACTATAATACTGAAAAAATAAAAATACAAAAATAAAAAATGAACACAAGAATTTATAGTGGTTCAGTCCAACAAGACCTACGTCAACTCCCTGAAGACTCCCTCTTCAGGTATTGTACTAATACCAAAGTGACTCTCATTTTGCCCCCACAACAAGGAAGATAAGCCTTTACAATTTTCCTCTCTTCCACCAATCTCCAATTACGGCAGAGTATCATCATCATTTCACTCCCTCCAAGTGTCGACAGAGTACTGTCGTCTTCTTACATCCTCTAATTATCGGCATATTTTTGTCATCTATTCACACCCTCCAAGTATCAGCAGAGTACTGGATCTTCTTGAAAGATCTTCTCTCGAGCAATTAGAAAGAAGAAAGGATGATAAGTAACCAAATAACGAAATAGATTCTTACCTTTGAGTAACCTTGTGAACCCTTCATACTCCACTTGCAAGAACTCTCTCTCAAACACTCTTTCACTTACTCTCAAAGAAATCATTAAAAAGACCTTTTTTAAGTTAGTTTCTAAGGACCTTTTATATGAAAGACATGAAAAACCATCCAGAAAATTAAAAATTTTCATTTTGAGCATTACGATCATATATAGTACAATCATATTTTGTACGTACTAATAAATCAAAAATTGTTGCGCATAAACTTGTATGAAATTTTTTTGTACATGATGATTGTCTAGTACAAACTATGTTGGTACTGTATAAATGGTTAAGAAAAATTTAACACTTCGTCAGGACAAAAATATACCCCACTTTTTTTTACTTAGGACATCATCTGTATAAACCAAGTATCATACAGTATGATCAGTTCAAAAAATTTTAATGTTTGTCAGGATGAAAAGGAACCCGTTGTTTTTGTACTATAGACGTCGCCTATACGAAGGTCACTTCGTATAATATGAGCAATTTTAGAAAAACTTAAAAATCATTGGGACGAATAGGGACGTATTTATTTGTACTTTAGATATCATCTGTACGAAGAAGGGTTCATATAGTACTTAGAAAAAATTTCTTCTCTCATTTATTTAACTGCTCGTAGGAGAGGATAACTAAACAAATCGTCCCATACGAATTGAATTCATACAGTACGATTAATTTAAAAAATTACAAATTTTAATCACTCCCCCGATGGTTGTATGCATAGTTACTCAATTACAATCACACACTCTCAAACTCAATAAAATAAAAATATAGACTCCAATTACAATGAACCCTAATCTATCTTAATTGAAGTCTTCAATAATCTGGAGAATAATTTTTGAAAAATGTTAGTACACATAAACAACAAAAGCTATATATCCAAAATATGTTAGGAGAAATTATAATTAAAATAATAATATTTAAAATCATCAAAAATATATATGTTGCAATAATCTCAACAATTGAAAAACTAAGTTACAACAAACTCAATAATCTCCCACTTTTTGATGATGGCAAAACAAGTATTGTTTGAGTTAATATTTATATCCTAAATTTCTTCTTAGCTCCTCCTAAATGAATTTCTATACATAACAAAATAAAATAAATTTTTATAAATTTTGAAACCCTAAACATATAAACACAAATAACAAAAATACAAACAACAAAATTACAAAAACACAAACATAAATAAATCAGAAAACAAGCACACTAAAAATAGAAACACAAATAACAAAGATACAAATAATATTATTGCTCCCCCTTTTGACAATAATAAAAAGGGAAGAAGAAAATTAAAATTAAAGATGTCAAACAAGAAACCATAAGAACTGATCTTGAAAGTGATTATAATATAGTTATAATAACAAAGTTAATTACATAATACAAAAAAGAAAAATTCAAAAATTTTAAATTATAAAATAACTTAGCTAGAAAAGTTAATCAAGATCATTATTCATTCTAGAAAATTATATAAGGATGATTTTTGCAAAAGTGATGAAATAAAGATTAGTTAATTTCAATTTTCAAAATAAAATATAATTGAAAACTAGATTAATATGAATTAAAGATTAAATGATAGATGAAAGAATATAAAAAATTCAATTGGTGGTATTGCACATTTTTTAAATATTTGGCATACTTTGTGCATCTTTTTCTTTGAGTTAATTTTGTGCCTCTTTTTATTTTGCGAACAATTGCGCATTCTTTCATTTTTGTAAGCATTGTACATTTCTTTTTGATATACCCCTTTTTTTGTCTTTTCAAAATCAATAATCTAAAATCAAACTTCTCTAATAACAAAAATAATTATATTGATAAAGAAATTAAAAATAATAAGACATCAAAATTGTAATAAAAATATTCAAATTATGTTTACCTAAAAAAACATGAAATTAAAATGCTTAACTTAATTAAGCTAAAAGTTAATTTAAATTTTTTGAAAAATTAGATTTCATATTGAAATTAATTTTTTAATGCAAGTTAATTTATAACACATTTTTAGATCAATTAAAAGTGTTTTTTCGTATAAACATACTCTCACTTAAAAAATAAGAACAACAACAAATTCACAAAACATGACAATTTTTATTGATATCAAATAAAATGTTTGATACAATCAGCACATTGATATCAATAAGATTACATAAATACATCAAAACCTAACACATCAAAACTCAAAAATAAATACTATATGAAAGAAATAAAAACATATAATCACATAACACGTAAAGGACTTACAGAAGCAATGACAAAGAAGTACATCTAAAACTCAGAAGGAACCTGGTCTAGAGGAGGAGGCTAGTTGAAGATAGAGAAATAACTATTCATCATAGCAACATTTGTGTTCACCGAGTTAAACTAACGTTGGATCCACCCCATATATTCTTGGTACCTTGCATCATACTAGTTTAAACGTGTCTCAATTTGATCAAAGAGTTAATCAAAGTGAGTTTCTATATGATCAAAATGATTGACCAACTACTGAAAGTATTGTTGATCAAGTCCAAGTGTAGGTGCACAGCTCCCCCTTCTCCTTCAGAATAATGTGGTACTTCTTATCTAAAATATATGTCACTAAGTGTTAGAGAGCCATATTCTTCTTCCTCTTGTGATGTGGAAGCCCAATTTCAGAAAGATTATTAATGTAATCCAGGATGAGTTGGGCCTCATCAATAGGTTATTCAGTCATGATCAAATATATAATGGTGGACAAAAGAGGACTCATATTTATGCGATCACTAGCCTTAAGAATAATTGAAGTTCTTAAGATGTGCTGGATGATCTAGGCATTTTGATTTAATGTGTAGACTCTAGCTAAGTAAGAAACTTGGGTTACACCTCTAAGATTCTTATTAATCTCAGACCAATCATAATCAGATTTAGAGGTCAAGGTGTAGGCTCTAAAGCCATGAGTCCTTAAGTGAAGGAAAGTTCCTAATTCTTCCTTTGTAATTTCCACACACTATTTTTTGATAAAAGAAGTTATCCTAGTTACATCCTCACTGAACCTCATGTTTGCTAGAATATAGTGAAAGGTCTCTTTGTAATAATCATAGATCATGATAGTGCTCAGATGACACTAGAAAGTGCTCTAATAACACTAGAAAGTTCATTAGGGATGTTAAGCCCTATAGAACTGGCCCAAGGCTAACCAAGAGGTAGAGAGGTGAATCAGTATATAAAACAAACACAATATTAAATCCAAAAACAAGATTCACCACAATAAAAACCAACGATGCAGAAATTAAATGCGGAAGTAAATAATAAGAAAGAACACACCAGATTTATAGTGGTTCGGTCAAACCTTGACCTACATCCACTCCTAGGAGGCACCCTCCAAGTATTGCACTAAAATAAGTGTCTCTCCTTTAGCCCCCACAGCTAGGCGGAGAAGCCCTTACAAAATCACTTCCACCTTCCCCGGTGCGACGGAGTCGCCGGGTCCTTTGACACCAAAGAGATCTTCTTTTTTGGTGAACTTCCCTTGAGACAAGCCTTGAATCCAACGGTATTAAGGTGCAAGCCTGCCGGAGCAACCGTGTGGAATCCCCCTCCACACTCCTTTGAGTCCCCCCTCACAGGATCTTCTCCCTCTCTCAGACTTCACCGGTTCCTCACTCCCTTTCAAGCTTTCTCTTCAAGTTTTCCCCACAAGAACGACGCTACAATGGCTGCCAAAGACACTTAACAAGTGCCTTGAAAAAGCTTAAATAGAAGTGCTCAAAACGAGCTCATTAATGTAAGTTGCCGATATTATCGTCCAGGACGATATCCATATCATCCTGTACGATCAGTACAATTTTATCTCATCAGCCCGGTAAGATTTGGGATGATCAGAAGAAAATTGGTTACATTGTCCTGGCCGATATCATGATCGTCCAGCCCAATTAGTTTAAAACTAATTTCAATCGTCCTGATCATCGCCCTGAATTCGAGCTGTCTGATGTAGATCGTCCAGAACATTTTGCCGGCCGATCTTGCGATCGTCCCGGATGATGTGATCGTATCAATCAACCATTAATGCTTTTCAAAGATACCAGATCAATTTAGGCATAATTTAGTTAGATCGGCCTGGACGATATAAATATCGTCCTGGCCGATTTCCTAAAACAAAGAATTCCTAAATTGATTATGGCGGTTGATTCTTTCTGAATTAAGACTATCCTCCTGGCCGATACAGGTATCGTTCAGGCCGATCAGCTCATGATGGCTGCCTTAATGAGGATGCCCTAATTAGGGTTTCTATTTTTGGAGAGATCTTCCAGGCCGATATAAATATCATCCCGGACGATGTTACCAAAAAAAGAACTCTTTAGGGAACAATAGAAAATCTTCCAAGTTACAAATCCTCAGGTGCCAAACTAAATACAATAGATTTAAGAAAGGAAAAAGTATATAAACTGACTCAGACCTAGTCTACCCAATCTTGAGTTGGTTCTAAATTGCAGTCTGAACGTGTGGACCTGAAATGTTAATATAAAAGACAATCGTAGAGAAATAAGAATGTTTGCTATCATCAAAATCATTAACCATAGATCCGCAACAATCTCCCCCTTTTTGATGATGGCAAACCATTTCAGTTTGAATTTTCAAAAGAATAAATACTCTTCCTAATCTCCCCCTCACTAGAATAACACTTTTAAAATAAGATAACAGTACAAAAATTCAATAATATGTTCTTCCCCTTTGACATTATCAAAAAGAGAGGAGGCACAAACAAAAAAAAATGACCAAAAGACAAAAAAATTCCCTAATCTAGTGAAAGAAAAAAATTCTTAAAATGAGAAAGTTACTCCTTAGTTTTAATCAAAAACTTAGTAGAATTGGATTGACAACACATAGCCCAGAAAAGGTTAGAAATCCAGAATTTGATCATCCAAACTCAAGTTCTTTTAAAAGGCTCAAAAAATTTTTAATTCAATATCTAATTCAAAAAATAAATTAGAGAAAGAAATAGTTATTTTTCAAAAACTCCTTACATAAAATATATCTAATAGAAGATCAATGCTAGATTTATTGAATCAAGAATCAAGATTTTCAAACTCAAGTATCAAAAGTATCAAGGGTTTTCTTAAGCTCTTAAGAAGATCAAGAATGATAAGCATTAAATTTGTGAGCTCATTTTATGCCTCTTGACAATTGGTTGGTGCACTGTGCATCTTTTGATACACTTTGTGTATTCTATATATTTTTTTAATTTGACGTCTTTGCGCATCTTTTATTTTTGGCATCATTGGCTAAATTTTTTTTTTAATATGCTACCTTTCTGAAATCTTAAAAACAAAAAATAAACCCATAAAAAAAATGAAATTCTTGATTAAGAAAATTATGATGTAGATTCAACACCTTGTAAAAGAATCCTATGCGATAAGTAAAATTTAGGGAGATAAAAAAAATTGTTTCAAAAACCAATTTAAAAGATGAAAAAGATTTTAAATCAAAAGTAGAATAACCTCTTTAGGGAAATAGTGATTGAGAGTAAAAAACATGAGTTTCCTTCATTTGACTGCTTTAGAGAAGTCAAACATAACTTACCAAAGATTTCAAGAAAAACAGGAAGTAGAATTTTTATTTTTAGAAAAGTGAATGTGTGTGTTGATCAGAGAAAAACTTTCACGAAAACAAAATTTTCAAAGAATAAATAAAACAAAAACACAAAATAAAAAAACATAAAAACACTACACAAAAACACGAAAGGCTTTTAACCATTATCTCTCTCCTGGTCCGATGCTTTAGAAATCAGATCTGCCCATGAGATTTTTTCCTTTCATTATTTCCCCATTTTAAATTTTGCTTCACCTTGCCATTTTCTTTTGTATGAAGAATTCTAAAATTTGGGCACTGATTTTTCATATGTCCAGGCTTCCTGTATTGAAAGCAAATAACGTCAGAAGAAATATGGACATCCTTACCACTTTTACATTTTTCCACTTTTGCTTATGCTTTAGTGAACTTTGTGATTTGCTTGTCAAGTTATTGCATTCATCACCAACTAAGCTATCTCTTTCTGTATCTTCAATTTTTAAAACAATCGTTTCACCTGCATCCAAAAGTCTTTGACCCAAACCTTGCTCGTAGGCAATGAGTGAGCCAATCAAATTATCAATAGAATAATCATTCAAATCTTTTGATTCATAAATAGCAACTACATTGGCATTAAACTTATCCAGTAGACAACGAAGAATTTTGTTAACTTTTTTAAAATTTGAAAATTCTTTTCCTAAAACATGCAATGAGTTTACAATTTGAATGAATCTGGTATATATGTCTAAGATCGTTTCATAAAGTTTCATGGAAGATAATTCAAAATCATGCATTAACAAATTCAACTTGAATTGCTTGATTTCATTCGTGAATTCATATATGGTATGTAGTTTATCCCAAACTTCCTTACCAGTAGTGCAAGTGGATATTAACATGAAATCTTCAGAATTTAAAGCACAGAAAAATTAATTTAAAAATTTTGCATTTAGTTAAGCATTCAGTTTTTCTTCCTTATTCCATTGATTAAAAGGAATATCAGTTTTAACTCCATTAACAATACGTTACGATGATGAATAACCAGTTAAAATCATATGCCACATGCAAAAATCAATCTATTGCAAGAAAATAGATATGCGAGTTTTCCAAAAATCAAAAGACATATTTTCAAATAAAGGAGGTCTACTGATTGAATAACCTTCCACAACATCACGATTAGCCATGGATCAAAAATTCAAAAGCTTTTAAAAATTTATTTTATGAGTCCCGCTCTGATACCACTTGATAAGTGCTCAGATGACACTAAAAAGTGCTCTGATAGCACTAGAAAGTTCGTTAGGGATGTTAAGCCCTATAGAATTGGCCCAAGGCTAACCAAGAGGTAGAGAGGTGAATCAGTATTTAGAACAAACACAATCTTAAATCCAAAAACAAGATTCACCACAATCAAAACCAACGATGCAGAAATTAAATGCGGAAGCAAATAATAAGAAAGAACACACCGGATTTATAGTGGTTCGGTCAAACCTTGACCTACATTAGACCTGTCAATATTGGACCCGACCCGAAAACCCGACCCGAACCCGACCCGGAATTTTCGGGTTTGGGTTGACCCGAACCCGAAGCGGGTCGGGTTCGGGTCCGGAAAAACGACCCGTTTGCAAAAAATGGGTCGGGTTTCGGGTTGACCCGACGGGTTGCCGGGTCAACCCGAAAACCCGTTTAATTTAAAATTTTTTGATTCCCGCCCTTGCCCCTTGCCCGCTGCCCCAGGCCCCCAGACCGAGCTGCCCGCTGCCCCAGGCCAACGTCACGTCGCACCGTCTGGCGTCTGCGCCTGTCTGCTCTCTGCGACCCGCGTCACTTCGCGGACCTCGCGGACATCGCGGTGCGACCCGCGTCACGTCGCACCGCCTGCGCGGCAGCTCCGCCGCTCCGGCGCTTGAGCCTCACAGCCGCAGTTTCGCGGCCAGCGTCCGCGTCCGGCTTCCGACGTCCGCGCCTCAGCCGCACGCGCCTCAGCCGCGTCCGCGACTCCGCGTCACTTCCGGCAATCCGGCGTCCGCGGCAGTTACACAGTTCGGGTCGGGTTGACCCGAACCCGAAGCGGGTCGGGTTCGGGTCCAGAAAATCGACCCGTTTGCAAAAACGGGTTGGGTCGACCCGAACCCGAATAGTGTCAGGTCAGTTTCGGGTTC
Source organism: Dendrobium officinale (assembly GCA_019514585.1). NCBI lineage: Eukaryota > Viridiplantae > Streptophyta > Magnoliopsida > Asparagales > Orchidaceae > Dendrobium > Dendrobium officinale. The sequence continues at coordinate 31,154,196 of CM033683.1, forward strand.
GACCCGAACCCGACCCGTAACCCGAAATTGACAGGTCTAACCTACATCCACTCCTAGGAGGCACCCTCCAAGTATTGCACTAAAATAAGTGTCTCTCCTTTAGGCCCCATAGCTAGGCGGAGAAGCCCTTACAAAATCACTTCCACCTTCCCCGGTGCGGCGGAGTCTCCAGGTCCTTTGACACCAAAGAGATCTTCTTCTTTGGTGAACTTCCCTTGAGACAAGCCTTGAATCCGACGGTATTAAGGTACAAGCCTACCGGAGCAACAGTGTGGAATCCCACTCCACACTCCCTTCAGTCCCCACTCACAGGATCTTCTCCCTCTCTCAAACTTCACCCATTCCTCACTCCCTTTCAAGCTTTCTCTTCAAGTTTCCCCCACAAGAACAAAGCTACAATGGCTGCCAAAGACACTTAACAAGTGCCTTGACAAAGCTTAAATGAAGTGCTCAAAATGAGCTTATTAATGCAAGTTGCCGACATTATCGTCCAGGATGATATCCATATAGTTATGTATGATCAATATAATTTCATCTCATCAGCCTGGGATGATTTGGGACGATTAGAAGAAAATTGGTTACATCGTCCTGGCCGATATCAAGATCTTCCAGGCTGATTAGTTTAAAATTGATTTCAATCGTCCTGATCATCGCCTTGAATTCGAGCTGTCTGATGTAGATCGTCCAGGACATCGTCCCGGCCGATCCTGTGATAGTCCCAGACGATATGATCGTATCAATCAACCATTAATGCTTTCCAAAGATACCAGATCAATTTAGGCATAATTGAGTTAGATCAGCCTGGACGATATAAATATCGTCCTGGCCGATTTCCTAAAACAAAGAACTCCTAAACTGATTATGGCGGTTGATTCTTTCTGAAATAAGACTATCGTCCTGGCCTATACAGGTATCGTCCAGGCCGATCAGCTCATGATAGCTGCCTTAATGAGGATGCCCTAATTAAGGTTTTTATTTTTGGACAGATCGTCTAGGCCTATATAAATATCGTCCCGGACGATGTTACCAAAAAAAAGAACTCTTTAGGGAACAATAGAAAATCTTCCAAGTTACAAAACATCAGGTGCCAAACTAAATACAACAGACTCAAGAAAGGAAAAAGTGTACAAACTGACTCAGACCTAGTCTACCCAATCTTGAGCGGGTTCCAAAGTGCAGTCTGATCGTGTGGACCTGAAATGTTAGTACAAAAGACAATCGTAGAGAAATAACAATGTTTGTTATCATCAAAATCATTGACCATAGATCCGCAACAAATCAGGGTTAAAATAAAGGAGAAGAAAGTTCAAGAAAAGATAGCAATGATAGAAAAATGGATTTCATCTTCTGATAAGGAGTTTAGAAGTAGTAACTTTTACGACTATATACCTATAGAAAGAATCCTTATTAACCCTTGATAAAAAGTTATCATCCCCACCTCTAGATGATGATCACTTAGTAACTCGAGAGCGCTTGCTAGAGCTTGTCATTCCTAGGTCTGTGCATCTAAAAGGATTTAAAAAGGATTTGAAAGTGAATGAAAATGATTTTAATGGCCCATTTATTTAAAGAAAACGACCTATCATATAGTACAAAATTAAATTCATATGTACGATCTTGACATCGTACGGGACAAAAAAAATTGTAAGTACAAATGAAAACATCCAAAATGAAACAACTTTTCATAAACACACAATTTATGAAGCATTCTTTCGTACAGGCTTTTTGATCATTCATTTGTACAGATGAACATGTGTTCATCTGGGATGATTAGTTATTTAAGATTATTTTAATGATAGTTAACTTCATCCCTCACAAAAATTGATACCTGGATCATACAAACGAAAGATGATTTTGTACGTATGATCAGTTATAAAAACTGACTCTAATCGGATAACCGTCCATATGCATACAAACAAATCTATACAGTTCATATGTATGATGACTTCATCGTATAGTATAAAAATTTATAAAGAACTAAAATTTTTGCTTTCAACTCCAAGACCAATCAAAGATATGCTATAGAATTCATACAGTATGAAAACTTTTCATACAATACGAACAAAATACTTAGAAAATGAAAACTAGAAAAATATCTTAAAATCGATCATCCTTACACAAATGACAAATATCTAAATTGAAACAACTCATAAAAAAAAACCAAAATTAAAATACTCACAAACAAAAACAAAAACAAAATCAAATACATATAACAAACATATCAAGTTTGCAGAAAATTTTATCTAAGCATTAAGATCAATCACACATAACCTTGTTCTTAAGGTACTAAAGGTATCAAAGACTAGTGGTTTTATAAAAATATCTATAAGTTAATTTTCAATTGCAATATGATTCAATTCAATTTTTCCTTTGGCTACATGATCCCTAATGAAATGATGTCTTATGTTTATATGTTTGATTATAGAATGTTGAATTAGATTCTTCGAAATGCAAATGGCACTTGTGTTATTAAAATAGATTGGAATTGTGCCTATTGTAAATCATAAATCAATCAACTATTGTTTCAACTAAAAAAATTATGCCACACAACTTCCTAAGGCAATATATTCAGCTTCAGTAGTAGATAGGGCTACAGAATTATATTTCCTACTAGACCAAGAAACTAATGAATTTCCTATGAATTGACAAGTTCCATATATACTCTTTCAATCAACCCTACAACCTGCAAAGTCTAAATCATATTATCTAATAATTTGAAATAATGTTCTATACTTAGGATAAAAAATTTCTAAGTTTTGAGTTCCAAAAAGATATATCTTAAAATTCTTTTCACTGCTATCAAATATGATTCTTTTGGATCAAATTGAAATCTAGCACATAAATAAATACTAAATATTATATCAGGTCTGCTAGTTGTCAAAGAAAATAATGAACCAATTATACATCTAAATTTTTTTTATCAACAAATTTTCTCTTTGGGTCCTTATCCAACTAAACCGACGAACTCATCGGTGTAGTTATTAGTTTAGTATTGTCTATTTCATACTTCTTGAGGATGTCCTTAATATACTTTATCTGACTAAGAAAACTTCTCTCCTCATTTTGTTTAATACTAAAACTAAGAAAATGACTAAGATCTCCCATTAAGCTCATCTCAAATTCGATATTCATCATGTTAGAAAAGTCATCACAAAGAATTTTATTTGTAGATCCAAAAATGATATCATCAATATATTTTTAAGCAATGAGTATTTCATCTCCTAATTTCTTCAAAAAGAGGATGGTGTCTACACTTTCTTTTACAAAAAAATCTCTCTGATAAGAAAGTGATTAACCTCTCATACTAATCCCTAGGTGCATGTTTCAATCTGTATAATGCTTTTTTAATTTAAAAGCATGATTAGGGAATTTTCAATTTTCAAAACCTCGAGGTTGCGCAATATAAATATCCTCTTATATCACCATATTCAAAAAAGCATTCTTAACATCCATTTATAACAACTTAAATCCTCTAAAATAGGTAAAGACTAATAAAACCCTAATTGCTTCAAGTCTTGCTATAAGGGTAAAAGTCTCCTCAAAAATAATCCTTTCAAATTGATTATACCCCTTAGCTAACAATCTAGCTTTATTTCTAACCACAACTCCTGAATTATTCATTTTGTTTTTAAATATCCACTTAGTTTCAACTACACTTTGATCCTTTGACCTCTCAATTAATTCCCAAACATCATTCCTTACAAATTGATTCAACACTTCTTGCATGGCCAAAATCCAAAATTCATGTGAAAGTATTTAATTAATATTTATGGTTTTAATCATAGAAATACAGACAGAATGATTAACCTCTTTTCTAAGTTCATGCCTAGTTCTAACACCCTCACTAGGTTTATCTAAAATCAATTCTTTAGGGTGATTTTTAGAAAATTTCAATTCTCTAGGAAAAGCATTTTCTATCTCCAAAATTTCTTTCAAATTAATTTTTTTAATCCTTTAAGATTTAATTTCTAAATGATCCTCTTCCAAATTTGGCTCTTCCAAAATCTTAGATTCATCAAATAAATCATGTGTGGTATTCTCAACTATCAAAGTTCTTTTATTAAACACTATATATGGTTTTTTAATGCTAGAGTATCCAAAAAAATTCCTTCATCTGATTTTGGATTAAATTTTCTTAAATTAGATTTTTTATTATTATGTTTGAACACTTTACATCCAAAAATATGTAAATGAGACAAATTAGATGTTCTACCCTTAAGAAGCTCATAGGGTGTTTTATTCAATTTTGATCTAATGTTCACCCTATTCATAACATAATAAAATGTACGAACCTCTTCAGCCCAAAAATATTTTGAAAGTAAATTTTCTGCCAATATGGCTCTAACTGCTTTCATTAATGTTCTATTCTTTCTTTTGACTACCCCATTATACTGAGGGGTCCTAGGTGTAGAAAAATTATAATCAATTCCTTTTTCTTTATAAAATTCCTCAATTTTTTATTTTCAAATTCACCTCCGTAATCTCTTTGGATTGTTAAAATTTTACATCATAGTTTCCTCTGAATTCAAGTCAAAAATTTTCTAAATTTCTTAAATAATTCACTCTTATGAAATAAAAATCTAATCCTTATGAATCTTGAAAAATCATCAACATTCACAAATCCGTATACCTTTCTAAATTTCGCTTCGACTTATAGTGTTAACTGGTCCAAAAAGATTCATATGAATAATTTCTAATAGTTTGCTAGTTCTAAGATCCTTAATGGAATGAAATGAGGACTTCACCTATTTTCATAGTTGGCATGCATCATAAAGGTGATCCTTAGTAAAGTCTAGTTTTGTTATACCTCTAATAAGTTTTTTCTGGGTAATTTTTCTAAGGTTTTTTATGCTAGTGTGGCAAATCCTCTTATGCTATAATCATGATTCATCAGAAATTGTTTTTAAACAAAAAACATTAGAAGATTTAATACAATTTAAATCTAGCATATAAATTTTATTTACCCTATTTTCATGCAGTGCATAAATTCTATTTAGGCTTAATATGCATCTAGTGGGAAAAAATTTAACACTATATCCTCTATCACATAGCTAACTAATACTCAAGCGATTATGCTTTAAGCCTTCTTCAATTAACATATTTTTCAATAAAAAATTATTCAAGTTCCCTATCAAACTTATGCCTACCACTTTTCTAGTGGTATTATCTCCCAGCATAACCTTGCCTCCAATTTTAGCTTCCAGTGATATGAATTATGTAGTGTCTCCAATTATAAGCTTTGAGAAACTACTATCTAGGTACCAAATGCTCTCACGAGATCTTGTATGAGAACATTTCTATAAAATAATCAAACATTAGTCTTGGGAATTCAAATAAGTTTGGGTTCTCCTCTTGGCAAATTTAAACTAAATACATGTATGATATAACTTTTTTTATACATCTTTGGTTTCCACACTAAATAAGTTTTTCTATGTAAAGTACAAGTGTGTGAATATACTTAATCATCCCATAAGTAAAGCACTTAACTCCAGGAAAAGGATTTTTTAATCTTCAAAAATATAATTGTCTCTTCCTATATTTTAAGATTTTTGACTTTAAAATAAGATTAGTAAAATCTTTAAGTTTGGGGGGGTGTCCTATTTTCCTCAAGAGCTTTCACTTTATTTCTAAGAAATGAGTTAACATCTTCTAACACATTAATATCATATTTTAAATAGTTCTCTTAACTTTCAGATTCATCCTTAAAATTTTTAAATTCCTTTTCCAATTCAGTGTAGGATGATTTTAATAATGTATTTTATTTGTTCAAATCATCAATATCATTCAATAAGATCATGTGGTTGCTATTAATCTATGCATGATCTTTCCTAAGGATTTCATGCTCTTTCTATTATTCTAAAAAAAATCTAAATTCAACCTAGTATGCATTTTATTGAGTTTTTTATATGCTATATGAATTCTTTTAGAAACTTCAAGTAATCCATTATAGCTTAAGTCACATACCTCTTCTTGATCTAACTGATAAAAATTATCAGCCATTAAGAACAAATTGGTGACTTCTTCTTCCTTCTCTGTTTCTGATGAATCTAAAGTTGAGTCAACCCAAAAAGTTTGCTAATATTTCTTCTTACCCTTTCTCACATTCACTTTCTCCTCCACTTATCTTGATAGGAGTGACTTTAAGATTGGGGTAATTAGATTTGATATGTCAAGGTTTCCTGTATTTATAACAAATAATATCATTAGAAACCTTAACATTTTTTGTGAAACTTACCGCTATTCCACTATTGGCATCTCCTTTGCTTCTTCTTTAGAAAACTCCTAAATTGTCTAGTCATTAAGGCAATATCATCTTCATCCTCAGGTTATGACTAATCACTCTCTGAGTCATCCACTTTAAAGGTTATGTTATTCTCCTTTCTCTTTTCTCCTATATCAATCTATCTTTGAGTCACTCCTTACTTAAAATTAGTGATCCAAGAAGATTATCAATAGAATATATATTTAAATCCTTAGACTCTGTAATAGCAGTTATTTTAGCATCATAAGTCATAGGCAAATAACAAAGTATTTTATTAACCATTTTAGTATTCATTAGTTCCCTACCTAATACATGCAAAGAAGTGACTATTTGAGTGAATTTTATATACATGTCAGATATGTATTCATTTTATTTCATGCAAAATAATTTATAATCATGTAACATGAAATTTAATCTAGATTGCTTAACTTCATTAGTCCCTACGTACGTAATATAAAGCCTATCCCAAATAACTTTTCCACTTTTATAAGTAGAAACCCGCATGTAATCTTTAGACTTGTGCACAAAAAAACTATTTAAAAATTTTGCGTTTAATTATGCTAAGCCACATTCTTATACAATCTAGTCAATAAAGGGTGTATTAACTCTAAAGCCATCTACAAGTCTAGTTGGCCAAGTATATCCTTCCAGAACTAAAATCCACATGTGATAGTCAAGTGATTGAAGAAAAATAGATATACATGTTTTTAGAAAATTAAAAGGGATATTATCAAATAATAGATGTATAGTGATCGAATACCATCAGGTGCATTACTATTTCCAAAAGTAATCATTTTCAAAAAGTAGTCTAAACTTATAATTTTGAAACAAATCTCTGATACCATTTAAAAAGTCTGTATAGGTTGTTAAACCTATACAATTATCCCAAGGCTAACCAAGAGAGGGGTGAAATGGTAATTTAAAAAATCTCTTGGATCTTTAATTAAAAACCAATTTTTGTATTTTTCCAAAAGTAATTTTTCAACCAAAAATACAAAAATACTAAAAAAGCAAAAATAAAAAATGGACATAAGAATTTATAGTCATTCGGTCCAACAAGTCCTACGTCCATTCCCTGAAGACTCCCTCTTCAGGTATTGCACTATTAACAAAGTGACTTTTCTATTGCCCCCATAATAAGGCGGAGAAGCTTTTATAATTTTCCACTCTTTCACCATTCCCTAGTGCGGCAGAGTACCGTCATCCTTTCACACCCTCCAAGTGTCAGTAGAGTACCATCATCTGTTTATACCCTCCAAGTGTCGGCAAAGTACCTTCATCCTTTCACACCCTTCAAGTGTCGACAAAGTTTTATCATCTATTAACACCCTCCAAGTGTCACCAGAGTACTGGATCTTCTTAAAAGATCTTCTCTCAAGCAACTAGAATGAAGAAAGGAAGAGAGGTAACCAAATAACAAAAGATATTCTTACCTTTGAGTAACCTTGTAATCCCTTCATACCCCACTTATAAGAATTCTCTCTCAAACACTCTCCTTAAACACTCTTTCACTTGCTCTCAAAGAAATCATGAAGAACAACCTTTTTTATGTTAGTTTTTAAGGATATTTTATATGATAGACATGAAAAACCATCTAGAAAATTGAAATTTTCAATTCTAAACGTTTACGATCATACAGTACAATCATATTTCTTATGTATGAATAGTTCAAAAACTATTGCGTACGAACCTATATGAAATATTTTTGTACAAGATGATTGTCCAGTACAAACCATATTTGTCCTATATGAATGGTTAAGAAAAAATTTCAACTTCGTCGGGATGAAAAGCTATCCCACATTTTCGTACTCTGGATGATGTCTATACGAACTATGTATCATACAGTACGATCAGTTAAAAAATTTTGATGTTTGTGGGATGAAAAGGAACCCGTTCTTTTTATACTCTAGACATCATCTTTATGAAGGTCACTTCATACAGTACGAACCCTTTTAGAAAAATGTATAAATTGTTGGGACGAATAAAGACACATCTATTTCATACTCTAGACGTCGTTTATATGAAGAAGGCTTCGTACAGTATGATCAGTACTTAGAAAAATTTTCTTCTATCGTTCATTTAACTACTTGTAGGAGAGAATATATGAATAAATCATCTCGTACAAATTGAATTCATACCGTATGATTAGTTTTAAAAATTACAAATTTTAATCACTCTCCCAGTGTGTGTGTGGACAGTTACTCAATTAGAATCACACTCTCTCAAATTTAATAAAATAAAAAATATAGACTCCAATTACAATGAACACTGATCTATCTGAATTGAAGTCATCAACAATCTGGAGCATGATTTTGCTGAAATGTTAGTACACACAAATAACAAAAGCAATATATCCAAAATGTGTTAGGTGAAACTATAATTAAAATAATAATATTTGAAATCATCAAAAACATACATGTTGTAAAAATCTTAATAATTGAAAAATTAAGTTACAACAAAATCAATAAAAACTATAGTAGAATCTATAATACATGTATAAAATTATACTCACTAAACTTTTCCTGTTAATTCCCAACTTTAGAGAGATATTCACATGAATGTTTTAAGATTTTTACATAACTATTATAATTATTAGAAAAGTTTTAATCTAGTTATATCCTCATAAATTTATATAGGAAAATTTAACCAATAAAAATTCAAATTTTTTAATCAATTTTTTTTTAGAATAAAATATACAATAGTATATTAAACGTTATTCATGAAAAATATTATTAAACTTTAGGGAAAAAATTATTTTTATCCATAACCTTTTATAAAAATACTATAATTAAAATTAGATAAAGGATTTCATTAGTCCACCTCATACTCTATAATATCAAGAATAGGCCCCATTGATGAATCCTTTATTTTGTCTTCCAAAACCTCTCTCTTTATTTCTCTCTCCTCCGCTGAAGGTGGGGTGAGATGATGATTACAAATGGTTTAAGATATTTATATATAAAAATCATGATTTTGGACCAGCATCACGGTGCTTGTATTCTCAATGCCACTACATTTCTAGAGAATCTTCCAAATTATCCCATAATATCACCTTCTGAAGGCTTGGCATCGTGGCAGTTCCACCATCCCCTCAGCGCACCCTCAATTTCTTCTCTCCATCTGAGAGCTTAATGTCATGGTGCAACTTAACTCAGCATCATGATCCTCTTAGGTAAAATTTACATAATTGAAATTTATTTCCCTAACTCAGCATCATGATCCTTCTAGACACTCTCAAACTTATATTTTCTAATCAAATCAATATTAAATAAATATTTCTCTTAATTACCTAGGTTTTAAATGGTGATCATTACACTTCCCAATAATACCACTTTGAACTGCATCACCTTCTCCAAAATTCTTCCCATTGGCACCCTAGCATTGCTGAGTGGATACTATATCATTCTATACTAACCCCACTTTCTCTACAAGCTCAAAAAAAATCATGAATATGTGAGGTAAAAAAGGAGGCCTCAGAATGTCTCTCAAACCCCTCAAAAATTTAAAACTCTTTTAGGTATAAACTAACTGAGGATCATTCTTGTTAAGGGCTACAAACTTAGCCTAATATTGCATAATAGTATTTCTATCTTGAACCAACCTCAGAAATGACTCTTGTATTTTCTACTTAAATAATGGGGGCATGAAACAACTTTTTATAGTCTTTGTAACCTCTCCCCAACAAATGTTTGCATTCACTCTACCTTCAGACTTCTCCTTCTAATAGCCTAACCACCAACACTGCCTCTTCGTCTAACAGAAGCACCAACAAGGAAAATTTCATACACTCAAGATGTTACAAGTTATTAAATGATTTCTCTGACATCATCAACCAGTCCTCAGAAGCTCGATGTTCTATAACACCTTAGACTTTGGGAGGTTTTAATCTAAATAATAATTACAAGTGTTTCTCAACTTTATTTCCTTTTACACCTAACATTCTACTTTGGGCCTCACCCATAAGATGAGCCACTAACACAACAAATTGCATCATAGAGTCAAACGTCATCATTCCTATTATACAATGAGTCGTAGCAACATGAATGAAATTATGTCCATGTAATGCCACAAAATCCAAATTTGGAAGAATTATAACTTTTTGTCCCTCTAAACATTCAACTAGAGCTTATAGTTTTATATGAATAATGAAAATTATAAGAATATTTATATTCATTCAATATTTATATTATTTTAAGGCCAAAATAACATATTTCTAATAGACATGATGCTCAGCCAGTATAAATAGTTTGTCATGATAAATGCTCCATGATTCTAAAAGAAAAGAGAAAGACCAACATAAAAAATAAAGAAGCTCAAGCTTGTAGTCCAGATAACCTCAAATTATAGGATTATTACCCTTACCTAAAAATATGTAGAAATCACATAATGAGAATATAACCCAACAAGTAACCAATATTTACAATTGGTTAATGCATCAAACAAAAATAATAAATATGTAACTATAGAAACATGTAGCAATCAATATATCATATACATATCATTTATATCCTTATCATATATCAATGCATATGTTCATATCACTACTCTTTCAGTCTAGGTACATGTCGCTCATGTTAATCCTATAATTAATTAATTAACCACAATGTAGAATATCTCACGTGTCATTAGTCTTATCTATTAAAAATCTTTTTTATCATCAGTCACATCTATCATCATGCTTATCTATCATATTTATCATCTATCAGATTTATCATTTTCATATCCATCATATTATTTATGTAATTATGTATGCTATAATGTGTTGCGGATCAATGGTTGATGATTTTGATGATAGTAAACATTCTTTTTCTCTATGACTGCTTTCTACTAACATTTCAGGTTCACACGATCGGACTGCAATTTGGAATCAGCTCAAGAATGTGTAGACTAGGTCTGAGTCAGTTTGTACCCCTTTTTCCTTTCTTGAGTCTATTGTATTTATTGTGGCTCCTGATGCTTTGTAACGTATAAGAGTTTCTGACTGTTCCCTAGAGTTTACTATTTTTGGTAACATCATCTTGGACGATATTTATATCAGCCGGGATGATCTGTTCAAAAGCAGAAACCCTAATTAGGGCATCCTCATTAAAGCAGCCGTCATTATGCAAAACAGATCATCCTGGACGATTTGATATCGGCCAGGACGATAGGCTAAATTCAGACAGTTTCTGTCGCCAGATCTACTTAGGAAATTCTTATTTTTGGATATCGGCCTGGTGGATCGGCCTTGACTATAAAATATCGGCCACAATGATCCAGGATAATTTTTCCAAAATTTCTCTGGCAATTTTGGAAAGAAATTGATGGTGATTTCGTCCGGGCCGATGAGACATTATCCAGCTTCATTTCAGGACGATTTTCCTCATATTTGAACTAATCGGCCAGGACGATATGCCTATCGTCCTGGAAGATAATATTGACAACTTGCATTAATGAGCTCGTTTTTAGCTCTTCTATTTAAGAGATGACAAGGCACTTTGTAAGTGTCTTTGGCAGCCATTGTAGCTTTGTTCTTGTGGGGGAAACTTGAAGAGAGAGCTTGAAAGGGAGAGAGGAAAGGGTGGAGTTTGAGAGGGAGAAGATCCTGTGAGGGGGGGGAACTCAAGGGAGTGTGGAGGGGATTCCACACGGTTGCTCCGGTGAACTCACACCTTAGTACCATCGAATTCAAGGCTTATCTCGAGGTAAGTTCACCAAAGAAGAAGATCTCCTTGGTGTCAAAGGACCCGGCGACTACGCCGCACCGGGGAAGGTGGAAGTGATTTTGTAAGGGCTTCTCCGCCTAGCTGTGGGGGCTAAAGGAGAGATACTTGTTTTAGTGAAATACTTGGAGGGTGCCTCCAAGGAGTGGACGTAGGTCAAGGTATGACCGAACCACTATAAATCCGGTGTGTTCTTTCTTTATTACTTCCGCACTTTAATTTCCGCATCGTTGATTTTCTATGTGGTGATATTGGTTTTAGTTTGAGTTTCGGTTTAAAGATTCTTCTTTTCTAATTCACTTCTCTCTTTGTTAGCCTTGGGCCAGTTCTATAGGGCTTAACATCCCTAACAAACTTTCAAGTGGTATCAGAGCACTTTCAAGTGGTATCAGAGGAGGATTCATAAAATAAGTTTTTAAAAGTTTTTGAATTTTCGATCCATGGCTAATCATAATGTTGCAGAAGGTTATTCAATCACCAGACCTCCTTTATTTGAAAATATGTCATTTAATTTTTAGAAAACTCGCATGTCTATTTTCTTGCAATTGATTGATTTTCGCATGTGGCATATGATTTTAATTGGTTATTCATCACCGTCATGAATTGTTAATGGAGTTAAAACTGATATTCCTTTTAATCAATGAAATAAGAAAGAACAACTAAATGCTCAACTGAATGCAAAATCTTTAAATTGTTTTTTCTGTGCTTTCAATTCTGAAGACTTCATGTTAGTATCCACGTGCACTACTGGTAAGAAAGTTTGGGATAAACTACACATCATATACTAAGGCACGAATGAAATCAAGTAATCCAAGTTGAATTTGTTAATGCATGATTTTGAATTATTTTCTATAAAACCTTATGAAACAATCTTAGATATGTATACCAGATTCATTCATATTGTAAACTCATTGCATGCTTTAGGAAAAGAATTTTCAAATTTTGAAAAAGTTAACAAAATTCTTCGCTGTTTACTTGAAAAATTTGATGCCAAAGTTGTTGCTATTTGTGAATCAAAAGATTTGAATGATTATTCTATTGATAATTTGATTGGCTCACTCATTACCTACGAGCAAAGTTTGGGTCAAAAACTTTTGGATGCAGGTGAATAGATTGTTCTAAAAACTGAAGATACAAAAAGAGATAGCTTAGTTGGTGACGAATGCAATAACTTGACAAGCAAATCACAAAGCTCACCAAAGCATAAGCAAAAGTGGAAAAAGGTAAAAGTGGTAAGGATGTCCATATTTCTTCTGACATTATTTACTTTCGATGCAAGAAGCCTGGACATATGAAAAATCATTGCCCTAATTTAAGAATTCTTCCTACGAAAGAAAAGGGTAAGGCGAAGCAAAATTTAAATTAGGGAAATAATGAAAGGCAAAAAATCTCATGGGCAGATCTGGTTTCTGAAGCATCGGACCAGGAGAGAGATAATGGTTAAAAGCCTTTTGTGTTTTTTGTTTGTGTTTTTGTTTTAATATTTTTTTTAGTTTTGTTTATTATTTGAATTTTTTGTTTCGTGAAATTTTTTCTCTGATCAACACACACATTCACTTTTCTAAAAATGAAAAATCTACTTCCTATTTTTTTTCTTGAAATCTTTGGTAAGTTGTGTTTGACTTCTCTAAAATAATCAAAGAAAGGAAACTCATATTTTTGACTCTCAATCTCTATTTTCTAAAAGAGGTTATTCTACTTTTTATTTAAAATCTTTTTCATCTATTAAATTAGTCTTTAAAACTAAATTTTTTTATCTCCCTACATTTTATTTATCGCATAGGGATCTTTTGCAAGTTGTTGAATCTAACTCATAAATTTCTTAATCAAGAATTCGCTTTATCAATAGGTTGGGTTTACTTTTGTTTTTAAAGATTTAAGAAAGGTAGCATATTCAAAAAAAAATTTGGCCAATGATACCAAAAATAAAAAATGCTCAATGACGCCAAATTGAAAAATATACATAAAAGTATATCTAAAATCAATGCGCAGTGCGCCAACCAATTGTCAAGAGGCATAAAATGAGCCCACAAAAGTTTAATGCTTACCATTCTTGTACTTCTTAAAAGCTTAAGAAAACCCTTGATTTTTTCGATACTTGAGTTTGAAAATCTTGATTCTTGATTCAACAATTCGTGCATTGATCTTCTATTAGATATATTTTATGGAATGAATTTTTTGAAAAATGATTGTTTCTTTCTCTAATTTATTCCTTGATTTAGATATTGAAGTAAAAAGTTTTTGAGCCTTTAAAAGAACTTGAGTTTGGATTATCAAATTATGAATTTCTAACCTTTTCTGAGCTATGCATTGTCAATCCAATTCTACTAAGTTTTTGATTAAAACCAAGAGGTAACTTTCTCATTTTGAGAATATTTGTTTTTCACTAGATCAGAGAATGTTTTTGTCTTTTGGTCGTTTTGTTTTTGTTTGTGCCTCCTCTCTTTTTGATAATGTCAAAGGAGGAGAACGTATTGTTGAATTTTTGTACTGTTATCATGTTTGTATCCTGTTTTCAAAAAATTAAAAACAAAAAAAATATGTGTATCTCCCCTATTTTTTAAAAGGGTTTATTCTAGTGAGGGGCAGATTAAGAGAAATTGTTTTTTTTTTTTTTGAAAATTCAAATTGAATTATTTGCCATTATAAAAAGGGGGAGATTGTTGCGGATCAATAGTTGATGATTTTGATGATAGCAAACATTCTTTTTCTCTATGACTGCTTTCTACTAACATTTCAGGTTCACACGATCTGACTGTAATTTGGAATCAGCTCAAGATTGGGTAGACTAGGTCTGAGTCAGTTTGTACCCCTTTTTCCTTTCTTGAGTCTATTGTATTTATTGTGGCTCCTGATGCTTTGTAACGTATAAGAGTTTCTGAATGTTCCCTAGAGTTTATTATTTTTAGTAACATCGTCCTGGACGATCTGTTCAAAAGCAGAAACCCTAATTAGGGCATCCTCATTAAAGCAGCCGTCATTATGCAAAACAGATCGTCCAGGATGATTTGGTATCGGCCAGGATGATAGGCTAAATTCATAAAGTTTTTTCCACCAGATCTACTTAGGAAATTCTTATTTTTGGATATCGGCCTGGTGGATCGGCCTGGACTATAAAATATCGGCCAGGACGATCCAGGATAATTTTTCCAAAATTTCTCTAGCAATTTTGGAAAGCAATTGATGGTGATTTTGTCCGGGCCGATCGCCAAATCGTCCGGGCTGATTAGACATCACCCAGCTTCATTTCAGGGCGATATTCAGGACGATTTTCCTCATATTTGAACTAATCGGCCAGGACGATACGCCTATCGTCCTGGACGATAATATTGGCAACTTGCATTAATGAGCTCATTTTTAGCTATTTTATTTAAGAGATGACAATGCACTTTGTAAGTGTCTTTGGCAGCCATTGTAGCTTCGTTCTTGTGGGGGAAACTTGAAGAGAGAGCTTGAAAGGGAGAGAGGAAAGGGTGCAGTTTGAGAGGGAGAAGATCCTGTGAGGGGGGGAACTCAAGGGAGTGTGGAGGGGATTCCACACGGTTGCTCCGGCAAACTCGCACCTTAGTACCATCGAATTCAAGGCTTGTCTCGAGGTAAGTTCACCAATGAAGAAGATCTCATTGGTGTCAAAGGACCCGGCGACTCCGCCTCACCGGGGAAGGTGGAAGTGATTTTGTAAGGGCTTCTCCGCCTAGCTGTGGGGGCTAAAGGAGAGATACTTGTTTTAGTGAAATACTTGGAGGGTGCCTCCAAGGAGTGGACGTAGGTCAAGGTTTGACCGAACCACTATAAATCCGGTGTGTTCTTTCTTTATTACTTCCGCACTTTAATTTCCGCATCGTTGATTTTCTATGTGGTGATATTGGTTTTAGTTTGAGTTTTGGTTTAAAGATTCTTCTTTTCCAATTCACTTCCCTCTTTGTTAGCCTTGGGACAGTTCTATAGGGCTTAACATCCCTAACAAACTTTCAAGTGGTATCAGAGCACTATCATAATGTATGCATATTAATAGGAAATTCAGCAAGGTTGGATATCAAACTTTAATATGGTGTTTTTAACATCTTTAATCCCAAATATTTTCTTTTTGATCATCAATCTTTATTTGATAGTCATCATTTATATCTTAAATTAATTAGTAGGCACTTTTAAAAAATAAAAAGAGACGCCACTCTCTGCCTATTAGTGTAATCAATAATCTGTTACAAGCAAAACAAGATTGCACCACAAACTATCTTTAAAAGAAAATGTATGGACCCACTCTCATATACATGTTATTATATTTTAAAGAGCTAACCCATATTAATTTTAGTGTTGACAACAGTCTTCCTTTCTTACATGCAAATATCAAATTCTTTCTATGTCACTTGAATCATTAACTTTATGCAATACAATAGATATATCATTCATGTACAAGTATTAAGCCCTAAAATGCATGCCATGCCAAATAAATGATAATCATATGTATATCATGTATTTCATATATAGATTCAGTACATTAGTACCTAATCATTTTATAGTCAATATTTCTCTTCTTATGTTATATGAAATATCATATAAGATAAAACACTTGGTAAAAGGTCAATATAAACTAGTCAAAATGCTCATGAGAATGATATATATCACATATCAAAAGTTACACTATAAAAGTTCATTAAAATGAGAGTTATTATATTTTATTAATTAAGGAGAGAGAAACAAACTAAACTCTAAATCATTTAAATCAGATGCAGAGTAGAGGTCACTTATAATGATCATAGCACCTTTATAATAGGAACGATGGATGAAAAATCCTTAAAGAGCTTCCTCTCTCCTCTCTCTCTCTCTCTCTCTCTCTCTCTCTCTCTCCCCCCCACACCTCTCCTTTATCTCTCTCTACTCTTATCCTCCTTTCTTTCCTTCCCGACCCAAGCAAAGGAAAATGAGGGAGAGGGTGGTGGATAATAAGGATATTTATATTAAAATAATAATAAACATCATTTCAATGCCTAGTCCCATGGTGCCAAATCTTATGAGCCACAGTGCTCTGTTTATGAGCCTACATCACCATAGTGCCACCCACTAGTGCCATAGTGCCTACTTATTTTTCAAAATTTTAAAGAGCTCAATGTTGGGGCTTCGTACACCCCAGCACCATAACACTTCTTAGTCTTGAGGGTTCATATCAGTGACACTTCTATATAATATGAAAGCACATAGTTTAAATGTACACACAAATGATACTTAGTTATATAAAAAATAATACTAATTACTATTACAGATATGTTTTCATGGTTTATGATTTTGATGATAGCAAACACTCTTATTTCTCTACGACGGCCTTATTTACTAACATTTCAGGTCCACACGATCAGACTGCAATTTGGAACCAGCTCAAGATTGGGTAAATTAGGTCTGAGTCAGTTTATACACTTTTTCCTTTCTTGAGTCTATTATATTTGGTGTGGCTCCTGATGTTTTGTAACTTGGAAGATTTTCTGTTGCTCCCTAAAGATTTCTATTTTTGGTAACATCGTCCGGGACGATCTGTCAAAAAATAAAAATCCTAATTAGGGCATCTTCATTAAAGCAGTTGTCATTATGCAAAACACATCGTCCTGGACGATTTTGTATAAGCCAGGATGATAGGATCAGCCGCAAAATCTAATTAGAAATAACCTATTTTTAGACATTGTCCAAGTGGATCGTCCAGGACTATAAAATATCGTCCAAGACTATCCAGGTCAATTTTCCAAATTTTCTCTAGAATTTAAGGAAAGCAATTATGACTTGATTTCATGATCAAATCAGCCTGGACGATCGCCAAATCGTTCTGGCCGATGTGCTGGACAATTGAACACCGGATAGCTATTTTTCAGGGTGATGTTCAGGACGATATTCTACTATTTGTACTGATAGTCCAGGACGATATATTATCGTCCTGGACGATATGAACAAACTTCTTCTGATCGTCTCAAATCGTCCCGGCTGATTGGGCTTAAATTGTACTGATCGTACATGACAATATGCCTATCATCCTGGACGATAATGTCAGCAACTTGCATTAATGAGCTCATTTTGAGCACTTTTATTTAAGCTTTGTCAAGGCACTTCTTAAGTGTCTTTGGCATCCATTGTAGCTTCGTTCTTGTGGAGAAAACTTAAAGAGAGAGCTTGAAAGGGAGTGAGAAAAGGGTGGAGTTTATAGAAAGAGAAGATCCTGTGAGGGGGGGACTCAAGGGAGTGTGGAGGGGGATCCACACGGTTGCTCTGGAAAGATTGCACCTGAATACCATCCGATTCAAGGATTGTCTCGAGGGATGTTCACCAAAGAAGAAGATCTCATTGGTGTCAAAGGACCCAACGACTCCGTCGGACCGGGGAAGGTGGAAGTGATTTTGTAAGGGCTTCTTTGCCTAGCTGTGGGGGCTAAAAAAGAGACACTTGTTAGTGCAATACTTGGAGGGTGCATCCAAGCAGTGGACGTAGGTCAAGATTTGACCTAACCACTATAAATCCGGTGTGTTCTTTTTTATTATTTACTTCCGCATTTAATTTCCGCATTTGGTTTTCTTTGTGGTGATTTTGGTTTGAGTTTTATCTTTAGTTTTAAAGTTATCCAATTCACCTCTCTCTTTGTTAGCCTTGGGCCAGTTCATAAGGGCTTAACTTCCCTAACGAACTTTCAAGTGTCATTTGGGCACTTTCAAGTGGTATCAGAGCACTTTCAATTGGTATCAGAGCCAGGTTTATAAAATAAGTTTTTAAAAGCTTTTGAATTTTTGATCCATGACTAACTTTTCTAATCGTAATATTGCAGAAGGATATTCAATCACCAGACCACCTTTATTTGAAAATATTACTTTTGATTTTTGGAAAATTCGCATGACTACTTTCTTGCAATCGATTGATTTTCGCATGTGGCATATGATTTTAACTGGTTATTCATCACCGTCACGTATTGTTAATGAAGTTAAAACTAAAATTCCTTTCAATCAATGGAATAAGGAAGAACAACTATATGCTCAACTGAATGCAAAATCCTTAAATTGCTTTTTTTGTGCTTTAAATTCTGAATATTTCATGTTAATATCCACTTGCACTGCTCGTAAGGAAGTTTGGGATAAACTATATATCATATACGAAGGCACGAATGAAATCAAGCAATCCAAGTTGAATTTGTTAATGCATGATTTTGAATTATTTTCTATGAAACCTTATGAAATGATCTTAGACATGTATACCAGATTCATTCAAATTGTAAACTCATTGCATGCTTTAGGAAAAGAATTTTCAAATTTTAAAAAAGTTAACAAAATTCTTCGTTGTCTACTGGATAAGTTTAATGCCAAAGTAGTTGCTATTTGTGAATCAAAAGATTTGAATGATTATTCTACTAATAATTTGATTAGCTCACTCATTGCCTACGAGCAAGGTTTGGGTCAAAGACTTTTGGATGCAGGTGAAATGATTGTTCTTAAAATTGAAGATACAGAAAGAGATAGCTTATTTAGTGATGAATGTAATAACTTGACAAGCAAATCACAAAGCTCACCAAAGCATAAGTAAAAGTACAAAAAAAGGTAAAAGTGGTAAGGAAGTTCATATTTCTTCTAACGTTATTTGCTTTCGATGCAGGAAGTCTGGATATATGAAAAATCAGTGCTCTAATTTAATAATTCTTCCTACAAAAGAAAAGGGCAAGGCGAAGTAAAATTTAAACTGGAGAAATAATGAAAGGCAAAAAATCTCATGGGCAGATCTGCTGTCTGAAGAATCAGACCATGAGAGAGATAATGGTTAAAAGCCTTTCGTGTTTTTGTGTTGTATTTTTGTTTTTATGTTTTTCATTTTTATTTTTTGTTTTTGTTTTGTTTATTCTTTGAAATTTTTATTTTCATGAAAGTTTTTCTCTAATCAACACACACATTCACTTTTCTAAAAATGAAAAATCTACTTTCTATTTTTTCTTAAAATCTTTGGTAAGTTGTGTTTGATTTCTCTAAAACAGTCAAAGAAAGGAAACTCATGTTTTTGATTCTCGATCTCTATTTCCAAAAAGAGGTTATTCTACTTTTTATTTAAAATCTTTTTCACCTTTTAAATTGGTTTTTCAAACTAAATTTTTTATCTCCTTACATTTTATTTTTCGCATATGAATCTTTTGCAAGTTGTTGAATCTAACTTATAATTTTCTTAATCAAGAATTCGCTTTATAAATAGGATGGGTTTACTTTTATTTTTTAAGATTTCAAAAAGGTAGCATATAAAAAAAAATGGCCAATGAAGCCAAAAATAAAAGGTGCGCAATAACGTCATATTGAAAAATATACACAAAAGTGTATCAAAAATTAAAAGATGCGCAGTGCGCCAACCAATTGTTAAGAGGCATAAAATGAGCCCACAAAGTTTAATGCTTACCATTCTTGTACTTCTTAAAAGCTTAAGAAAATTCTTGATACTTTCGATACATGAGTTTGAAAATTTTGATTTGTGATTCAACAATTAATGCATTAATCTTCTATAAGATATATTTTATAAAATGAGTTTTAAAAAATTTTTGTTTCTTTCTCTAATTTGTCTTATGATTTAGATATTTAATTAAAAAGTTTTTGAGCCTTTTTAAAAAACTTGAGTTTGGATTATCAAATTCTGAATTTCTAATCTTTTCTGGGCTATGCGTTGTCAATCCAATTCTACTAAGTTTTTTATTAAAACAAAGAGGTAACTTTCTCATTTTAAGAATATTTGTTTTTTTTTCACTAGATCAGGGAACGTTTTTTTTTTTTTTTGTTATTTTTTCTTTGGATTGTGCCTCCTCTCTTTTTGATAATGTCAAAGGAGGAGAACGTACTGTTGAATTTGTATCTTTTTTTCTTTTTAAAAATTTTAAAACAACAAAAATATTTTTATCTCCCCAGATTGACTATTTTCTTATTAGAAAATTAAACCGTTTAGATTGCAAAGATTGTAAAGTTATTCCAAGTGAAAGTTTATGTACCCAACATCGATTATTAGTTTTGGACTTTAAGATAAAGGGGCATAAGATAAAAAATAAAGTAAAACATTTTTCGAGGATTAGATGGGGGCATTTAAAGAATATTAACCAAAATATTTTTGTGAGTAAGATTTTAGATCTTAAGATTTTGTCTGTACATGAGGATGCTAATGTTATGTGGGAAAAAGTGGCTAGTGATATTAAGAATATTGCAAAAGATGTGCTTGGAGTATCTAAGGGAAAAGCTCCTAATAGTAAAAATAGTTGGTGGTGGAATCCAATTGTGCAAGAAAAGATTAAAAATAAGAAGATTTGTTATAAAAATTGGTTTAATTTTAAAAATTCTGATAATTGGGAATTATATAAAGTGGCTCGTAAGGATTCCAAGAAAGCAATATGCGATGCAAAGACATTAGCTTTTAGCGATTTATATAATAGATTAAATACTAAGGAGGGAGAAAGATATTTGTATAAGTTAGCCAAACAAAGAGATAGGAGTAGTAAGGATTTAGTTCAAGTGAAGTGTATTAAGGATGAAGATCAAAAAATACTTTTCTTAGAAGATGATATTCAACAAAGGTGGATGAGATATATTTTGCTAAACTTTTTAATGAAGAGTGTGAAAATAAGATTGACTATAGTGACCTTAGCACCCTAAATGAAAGTAAAGATTTCTGTTTTTATCGGCGTATTAGTAAAACTGAAGTTAGAGAGGCTTTAAATAGAATGAAGGGTGGAAAAGCTGTTGGACCTGATGATATTCCAATAGAGGTGTGGAAATGCGTAGGAGATGAAGGGATTTCTTGGCTTACTAAACTTTTTAATACTATTTTGAAGACTAAAAAGATGCCAGATGAGTGGAGAATGAGTGTATTAATTCCTATTTTTAAGAATAAAGGCGATGCACAGGATTGCACGAATTATAGAGGTATTAAGTTAATGTGTCATACTTTAAAATTATGGGAGCGAGTTATAGAGTATAGGTTGCGGCGTGATACTAATGTTTCTCAAAATCAATTTGGATTTATGCCGGGTAGGTCGACTATGGAAGCCATACATTTATTCAGAGGTTTGATGGAAAAATATAGAGGAAAAAGCATATGATAAAGTTCCAAGAGAAGTGCTATGGAGAGTTCTTGATAAGAAAGGAGTCAATAATGCTTATATTCAAATCATTAAAGATATGTATGCAGGAGCTATTACTTGTGTTCAAACACAAGGTGGTTTGACCAAGTATTTCCCTATTTCGGTTGGGTTACATCAAGGATCAGCCTTAAGCCCATATCTATTTGCTTTAGTCATGGATGTTCTCACTAGACATTTGCAAGATGATGTACCTTGGTGTATGCTTTTTGCTGATGATATTCTTCTTGTTGATAAGACTAGAGAGGGAATTGAAGGTAAACTTGAATTATGGAGGTCAACCTTAGAGTCTAAAGGTTTTCGCTTGAGTAGATCTAAAACGGAATATATGGAGTGTAATTTTAGCAGTAATAGTCCTAGTGAGGGGATTGTGACTTTGGGCGATCAAGTCATTAATAAGAGTACACATTTTAGCTATCTTGGATCTATTGTTTAGAGTGATGGTGAAATAGATGGGGATATTATCAGCAGAATTCAAGTTGGATGGTTGAAGTGGCGGAATGCATCGGGCTTGTTATGTGATAGAAATGTACCCCTCAAACTTAAGGAAAAATTCTATAAGATGGTAGTGAGGCCTGCAATGCTTTATGGTGCCGAATGTTGGCCATTAAAAGAGAAGCATAATACTAAGTTAAGTGTGGCAGAGATGAGGATGCTTAGATGGATGAGTGGCTTTACCCTTAGAGATAGGATACGAAATGAGCATATACGTGAAAAGGTTGGAGTAGCTCTAGTAGAAGATAAGATTAGAGAGAGTCGCCTTAGATGGTTTGGTCACATAAAAAGGCGGCCTTCCGACGACCCAGTTAGGAGAGTAGAGGTATTAGATTTGACTTGTGTTAAGAAAGGTAGGGGTAGACCTAAAAAGACTTGGTTAGAAAATATTAGGAATGACCTTTCTTTATTAGATTTAAACGAGAATTTGGCTTTTAATAGGACACAATGGAGAAAAAGGATTCATGTAGCCGACCCCACGTAGTGGGATAAAGGCTTGATGTTGTTGTTGTTGTTATAGTGATGGGGAGATTAGGAGAAAATGTTCCTTTTTGCAAATTCAAATTGAATTGTTTATCATCATCAAAAAGGGGAAGATTGTTGCTGATATGTTTTCATGGTTTATGATTTTCAAGATAGAAAACACTCTTATTTCTCTACGACGGCCTTATTTACTAACATTTCAGGTCCACACGATCAGACTGCAATTTGGAACCAGCTCAAGATTGGGTAGACTAGGTCTGAGTCAGTTTATAAACTTTTTCCTCTCTTGAGTCTATTATATTTGGTGTGGCTCCTGATGTTTTGTAACTTGGAAGATTTTCTGTTACTCCCTAAAGATTTCTATTTTTGGTAACATCGTCTGGGATGATCTGTCCAAAAGCAGAAACCCTAATTAGGGCATCTTCATTAAAGCAGCCGTCATTATGCAAAACACATTCTCCTGGATGATTTTGTATCGGCCATGATGATAGGCTCAATTCAGAAAGAATCTTCCGCCAAATCTAATTAGAAATAACCTATTTTTGGACATTGTTTAGGTGGATCATCCAGGACAATAAAATATCATCCAGGACGATCCAGGTCAATTTATCCAATTTTTCTCTAGAATTTAAGGAAAGCAATTATGACTTGATTTCACGATCAATTCGGCCTGGACGATCGCCAAATCGTTCTGGCCGATGTGTTGGACGATTGAACACCATATAGCTATTTTTCAGGGCGATGTTCAGGATGATATTCTATGATTTGTGCTGATCTTCCAGGATGATATATTATCATCCTGGACTATATGAACAAACTTCTTCTGATCGTCTCAAATCATCCCGACTGATTGGGCTTAAATTATACTGATCGTACAGGACGATATGCCTATTATCCTGGACGATAATATCAGCAACTTGCATTAATGAGCTCATTTTGAGCACTTCTATTTAAGCTTTGTCAAGGCACTTCTTAAGTGTCTTTGGCAGGCATTGTAACTTCGTTCTTGTGGGGGAAACTTAAAGAGAGAGCTTGAAAAGGAGTGAGGAAAGGGTGGAGTTTGTAGAGGGAGAAGATCCTGTGAGGGGAGACTCAAGGGAGTGTGGAGGGGGATCCACACGGTTGCTCCGGCAAGCTCGCACCTGAATACCGTCGGATTCAAGGATTGTCTCGAGGGAAGTTCACCAAAGAAGAAGATCTCTTTGGTGTCAAAGGACCCGGTGACTCCGCCGCACCAGGGAAGGTGGAAGTGATTTTGTAAGAGCTTCTCCGTCTAGCTGTGGGGGCTAAAGGAGAGACACTTGTTTTAGTGCAATACTTGGAGGGTGCCTCCAAGGAGTGGACGTAGGTCAAGATTTGACCGAACCACTATAAATTCTGTGTGTTCTTTTTTATTATTTGCTTCCGTATTTAATTTCCGCATTTGGTTTTTCTTTGTGGTGATTTTGGTTTGAGTTTTATCTTTAGTTTTAAAGTTATCCAATTCACCTCTCTCTTTGTTAGCCTTGAGTCAGTTTATAAGGGCTTAACATCCCTAACAAACTTTTAAGTGCCATCTGAGCACTTTCAAGTGGTATCAAAGCACTTTCAATTACCCCTAATTTTTACCTATTTAATTAATGGCCATTTTTATGGCTCTAATTACAATCCAATTTTTCCAAACTATTATTTTGATACCACCTTGTTACACCCCAGGGACTAATGGAAGAGTTAGTTCTTAAACTTAATTACCTCAGCCATAATTTTTTTATTAATAGAGGCACTATACTTTCGTGAATAATAAAATAAAATAAATTATATACAATTTTTTCTCTTTTTATTTATTCCCAATTATTAATTTGCCGTAGTTTAGATTCAACTTCATAAACATAAAAAATGTTAGGAAATAGTGAACTACACATGAATACCCTCTATTAGCGAATCTCCTGAATAACCTGGACCCAATCAACACATATATAGTGGATTTTTTCTTTCCTGAAAATTTTAATAACTTATAGAGTGAGCACAAACATACTCAGTAGGCTTTTTTAAATTTCTATTATATAAGTCAATATCCATCTTAGATTGCATGCTAAATTTATTTAAATAACATTGCTAAATCATTAAGAAAAAGGCTTAAATCATATAAAAATAGGAATTATGAATTACGTATACTTGTATACTCACATTATTAGAACAATGGTATGTACATTACTTAACATGGATATATTTCATAAATATATAGTTAAAACGTTTTACTTGAACTTACATATTTTGGATGTTAATATATATTTATACTTGCACTTTTCAAGTAAGCTTTTTTATAAAGACATCAGAGATACTTATAACATAACATTACTTTTGCTTGAATTCATTTTATTCATCAGTTATCAGAATAAGCAATGTATAAAATATGATATAAATATGTCCAAAAATGTATTATAACTCCACTTCCACTAATCCCAAGGTTAATACCCACAAGGTAAAGAAGACCAACCTAATACCCCTTATAACAACACTTCCACTTATAACTCTCTTAAACCTCCCACACCCATATAAAGCAGTTGGGTCAGAAATAATCTCGCACATTCACATAAAGTAGATGAGGCCAAAATTAGAAGCATAATAGAATATAAATATGGGCTTATATAGTAGAACTTGTAGAGCACTTTACATATCTCCCACATCAAAACATCCACTATATGAATATGAATGCATATACACATTGAACATTCTAATAGTTAAACATGACTTTAAACATGAGAGTAAGGATGATTAGAATTACAAATATATAATATTCAAGTGTTTTCAACACTAAATGTTTCATATGAATGTTTAAAAATAGCATTTCACGACTTATTAAACTATAGTCAATGCCAAAATAATCATATGAATTAAATATTCACATAAATATATGTGGAGAAATAAATCAAAAAAATTTAATTTCTTACAATCAAAATATTCAAAATAATGCCTTTTATGATATTCAAAAAATTACATGATGGAAACTAATTAAAACCCAAGAAAAATATATTTTTATATCCTACCTTAAAATTATTGGAATTGAAATCAGAAATAGGGATTTGGTGTTACGCTCCAAGATCAAATTTAAAAGAATTTTCTATTTTAATCACATAAATAATCAACTAGAGATTCTATAAATTTATCAATATAAATCATTCAAGCTAAAACAACTAAAATTATATACATTAAAAATTCTCACTATATTCATTATCCCAAAACCATATATACAATAGCTATAAGATTAGTATAATCACAAATTTATTAATAACTCCTCACTATAAAAGAAAAGAAAAAATACAAAATACGAGAAGGAAACCTAAAGATCTTTGCCAACCTCACTCCACTTGATCCTGGCCCCTTCCCTAATTTGAAATTATTAAAACTCATGTATTGAGCTAAAAAATTCAATAGAAATCCAAATTCACTAAAACTTCCAATGCAAAGCTTAAATAATCAATATGCATACTCAGTTTAATCAATATAATTAATAACATTCAATCTCAGTAATGACCAGTTATCATTTGTAAGACTCAATATAATCAATAACAAAGTAGGAAATCATTTCAATAAACCAACAGTCAATACAATAATCAATAAATTCGTAAAGTAATTATATTGAAAGAATTCATAAAATAGTAAATGAAACATAATATGTAGTTGTCAATATCATCAATCTTATCTATCATATCTATTATCATTTATATGCTTCATATGTGGTCTATACATGCATTTATATCCATTATGATCTATTTATTAATGTTATGTATGCATGTTATAGTTCTATCTATCAATGATATTAATGTATATATGTTTTATTATATAATTTAGCAAGGCAAGACATCTAATTTTAATATAGTGTTTTTATCTTTTTATATATTTAGTCATATATTTATATCATATCATTCTATTTTTCATTACAGCATTATTATATTTTTATCATATAAGGTGGCTTTCAATAAATCATTAAGAATCATCACCATTTGCATGTAAGTAAAATCAACCATCAATTATAGGTTATAACTAGGTTAACACCACAAATCATCTTTAAAGAAAAGCCCGTTAGACCACCCTCTTGCATAGAGTAATATATTTTAATAGCCAATCAAATTATAGAATTAATAACCAACATTTCTTGCTTATATACAAATACTAAATTTATTTCATATCAATTGTATCAATCTCTCTTTCATGCATGAAATGCAATATGAAATGCAATATGAAATGCTAAAATCTATAAATATAATAATATTTATATAATAATCAATAGCTTCAAAAAATTATGACTTTTATTTCAAATATTATAAATTGATAATATTAAAGTCAAAATGTTTATAAAAGTCATAATTATTATATACAAAAAATTAGACAATAAAAGTGCAGTAAATTAGGAGGGAATACATTTTAATTAATTTAGCAGAGAGTAAATTCAACATACTTAAAGTCATTGAAAACTAAAATGAGGTTTATATTACTTACAATGATAAAAAAAACTTTTACTAATTGAAGCAATGGACAAAAATAATCGAAAATCAGCTTTCTTTCTCTTCCCTCTGTCCTTTTCCTCTCCCTTCTTGCTTTCATTCATGAGCTTATCACAATGGTGGGATTAATACTTAGGGTCTTAAGATTATATATATATATATATATATATATATATATATATATATATATATATATATATATATATATATATATATATATATATATATATATATATATAGTGAAATATTTTGAGGTATATGATTTTAGTTATTTTAATTAGAATGATTTATATTGATGATATAGAAGCTCTAATTAATTATTTAAGCAACTAAAATAGATAATTTTTTCAAATTATATATTGAGGTATAAAAACTTGATATTATAGCGGTTGTTTGAAAAATTAAATTATAACCATAGTTATATGAATTGATTATGAATAAGGCAGAAGTTGGGTAGTATAGATTTTTATACATACTCAGTTCAATCAATATAATCAATAGCATTCAATTCTTATTAATGATTAATTATCATTTTTAAGACTCAAAATAATCAATAACAAAGGCAAAAAAATTATTTCAATGAATCAATAGTCGATACAAGAATTAAAAATCTTTAAAGTAATCATATTGAAAAATTTCATATATCATTAAAAAATTATAATATATAGGTGTCAATATCATCACTCTTATACTTATTTATTATTAATTATTAGCATCATACACAGTCAATACAAATATTTTTATCCATTATTATTTATCTTTAAATGTTATTTATGCACATTATAGTTCTATCTATCAATACTATTAATGCATATATGCTTTATTTTATGATTCTGCAAGGTAGAACATCCAGCTTTACTTTGTTGTTTTTATCTTTTTGTTAGTTCATTCATATCATTATATTATATCATTATTATTATTATTATTATTATTATTATTATTATTATTATTATTATTATTATTATTATTATTATTATTATTATTATTATTATTATTATTATTATTATTATTATCATTATCATTTTTATTATAATATCATTAACATTTTATCAGACCAGATGACTTTCAATAAATAATTAAGAGTTGTCACCCTCTACTCGTTGGTGTAATTAGTCATCAATTACAAGCTATAATATGGATAACACCAAAAACCATCTTATATAAGGTATTATATTTAAAAAGCCAAACAAAATTAATTTAGTTATTAATAACCAACCTTCTTTCCTTGCATGTAAATACAATATTTATTTTATATCAATTGTATCAATCTATCTTTCATGCATGAAATGCAATATAAAATGCTGAAATCTATAAATAGAGAAATTTTTTTATAATAATTGATAGTTTACAAAAATCATAACTTTCATTTCACTTAGTTAAAATTGATAACATTACAACCAAAATGTCCATAATATTCATATATATCATATATAAAAAAATTACATAATAAAAGTGTGGAAAATTTGGAGGAAATATATTTTTATCAGGTTAGGAAAGAATAAATCTATCAAACTAAAAATAATTGAAAACTAAAATGAGATTTGGTTTACTTACATAGATCATAAAACTTTTCCTAACTTAAGCGACGAACGAAAATGACCAAAAATCAACTTTCTTTCTCTTTCCTCTCTCCTCTTCCTATCCATTCTCCTTTTCCTTACTAAACAAGTCATAGTAGTGGGGTTAGTGCTTGGGCTCTTAAGATTATATATATACCCACAAATTGTTAGAAGCCTAATATAATAGTGCTCATACCTAGAACCACAAAATTGTTGAGATTATTGCAACTTAATTTTTTTATTATTGAGATTATTACAATATGTGTATTTTTTATGATTCCAAATATTATATTTTTAATTATAGTTTTCCTAACATATTTTGGATATATTACTTTTGTTGTTTGTGTGTATTAACATTTTAGGGAATTTATAATCCAAATTATTAAAGACTTTAAATCAGATATATTAGGGTTTACTATAATTAGAGTATGTCATTTTTTATTTTATTGAGTCTAAGAGAGTGTGATTATAATTGAGTACATGTGCACACACACACACACACTAGGGGAGTGATTAAAATTTGTAATTTTATAAACTAATCGTACTATACAAATTCATGTCGTACAGGATGATTTATTCAGTTATTTCCTCCTACGAGCAGTTAAATGAATTGTAGAAATAATTTTTTTCTAAGTATTGATTGTACTGTTCAAAGGATTCTTCATACAGATGATGTCCAGAGTATGAAAATAACTGGTCCCTTTTCATCCCAATGAATCCCAAATTTTGTTGAACTGATCGTACTGTACGATACCTTGTTCGTACAGATGATATCCAGAGTATAAAAATGTGGGGAACCTCTTCATCTTGATGAAAGCTAAATTTTTATAAATGGATCATAATGTATAATGTCTTATTCATACAGACAACGTCTAGAGTACAAAAATATGGGGAATCTTTTCATCCCAACGAATAAAAAAAATCTTAATAATTTATATAGTACTAATATGGTTCATACTGGATTATTATCATGTACAAAAATATTTCATACAGGTTCATATGCAACAGTTTTTGAATTATTCATATATACAAAATACGATCATATTGTATGATCGTACATGCTGAAAATAATAATTTTTATTTTTTTGGACGATTTTTCATGTCCTTCACATAAAAAGTTCTTAGAAACTGACTTTGAGAGTGTTGTTCTTAATTCATGATTTCCTTGAGAGCAAGTGATTGAGTGTTTTGGGAGAGTGTTTGAAAGAGATTTCTTACAAGTGGAGTGTGAAGAGATCACAAGGTTACTCAAAGGTAAGAATCACTTTGAATAAGATCAGGTACTCTACCGACACTTGGAGGATGTGAATAGATGATGATACTCTGCCGACACTTAGAGGGTGTGAAAGGATGATGGTACTCTACTGAAACTTGGAGGGTGTGAAAAGATGATGGTACTCTGCCACATTGGGGATAGGTAGAAGAGAGAAAAATTGTAAAGGCTTCTCTGCTTTGTTGTGGGGATAAAAGGAGAGTTAATTTTGATAATAATGTAATACATGAAGAGGGAGTCTTCAGGGAGTGGACGTAGGTCTTGTTGGACTGAACCATTATAAATCTTTATGTTTAATTTTATTTCTGTACTTTTTTTTTTAGCATTTTATATTTTGTGATTGAAAAATTATTTTTATAAAATATATAAAAATTGGTTTACTTTAATATACAAGAGAATTAAAAAAAAAAATACTAATTCACCCCCCCCCCCCCCCCCTCTTAGTTAGCCTTGGGACATTTACATAGGTTTAATAACCTATACGGACTTTACAAGTGGTATCAAAGCAATGTTCAAAACTTAAAGTTTAGATTACTTTTTAAAAACAATTATGGCTACTTTTAGAAACTATAACACACTTAAAGAATATTCGATCACTAGACCTCAGTTATTTAATAATAACCCTTTCAATTTTTGGAAAACATGAATTTCTACTTTTTTTCAATCGCTTGACTATCGCATGTGGATTTTAATTCTTAAAGGGTATACAAGGCCAAATAGACTTATAGATGGCACTAGAATTTAAACACCCTTTGTTGACTGGACTATAGATGAATGAGACTTAGCACAATTAAATGCAAAATATTTAAGTAGTTTTTTTTTTGTGCACTTAAGTCTGAAGATTACATGTAAGTTTCTACTTGTAAAAGTAGAAAAAATATTTGGGAAATGCATTGTATTACATATGAAGGGACTAATAAAGTAAAACAATCTAGATTAATATCTTATTACATGATTATAAACTATTTTGCATGAAACTAAATGAATCCATATCTAACATGTATGCATGATTCACTCAAATAGTCACTTCTTTGCATGCATTAGGTAGGGATATAATTAATGTTAAAATGGTAAATAAAATACTTCATTATTTTCCTACTTCTTATGATGCTAAAATTATTATAATTATAGAGCCTAAAGATTTAAATGTGTATTCTATTGACAATCTTCTTGGATCATTAATTGCTTATGAGCAAGGAGTGACTTAAAGATAGACTAATACAGGAGAAAAGTGAAAGGAGAATAACATAGCTTTGAAATTGGATAACTCAGAGAATGATCAGTCATAACTTGAGGATGATGACGATATTTCCTTGATGACAAGGCAATTTAGGAGTTTTCTAAAGAGGAAGCAAAAGAAAGGTCAATAGTAGAATAAAGGTAAGTTCCATAAAAATGTTAAAGTTTCTAATGATGTTATTTTATATGAATGCAAGAAACCTGGATATGTCAAGTCGGATTGCCCCAATCTTAAATCCACTCCTAGTAAGGAGAAGGTGGAGGAGAAAATAAATATGAGGAAGGGCAAGAAGAAATTTTAATGAGCTTTTTGGGCTGATTCATACAAAATAGAAAAGGAAGAAGAAGTCACCAATCTATGGTTAATGGTCAATAATCTTGATCAGTCTAATCAAGAGAAGATATATGACTTAAGTTATAATAAATTACTAAAAGAATCTGAAAGAATTCATACGACATATAAAAAACTCAAGAAAATGCATGCTAGGTTTAATTTAGATTTTCTAGAGTTACAAAAAGAGGATGAAATCCTTAAAAAAAATCACGTACAAATTGGTAACAACCACATGAGTTTATTAGATGAATTTGATGTTTTGAATAAATAAAATGAATTATTAAAATCAACTTAAACTTAATTGGAAAAAGAATTTAAAACTTTAAGGATGAATCTGAAAATATATAGCACTATTTAAAATATGATAATAATGTGTTAGAGGATGTAAACTCATTTCTTAGAGTGAAAGTTAAAGCTCTTGAGAAAAATAAGATACCCGCTAAACTTGAAGATTTTATTGATCCTATTTTAAAGTAAAAAATCTTTAAACCTAGTAAGAGATAGTTTTATTATTGGAGATTAAAAAAAAAATTCCTGGAGTTAAGTACTTTTATTGTGGAATGATTAGGCATATTTTACACACTTGTATTATACATAATAAAACTCATTTAGTGTGGATATCAAAGTAGCATAAAATAATTCATATAATACATGTATCTAGTTTAATTTTGCTAAGAGGAGAACCCAAATTTATTTGGGTTTTGAAGACTAATATTTAATTATTTTATAGATACGCTCTCATACAAGACCTCATGAGAGCACTTGATACATGGACAGTGGTTGTTCGAAGCATATGACTGGAAATACTACAAAATTCATTACATTGGAAGCCATGAATGGAGGTAAGGTTACACTAGGATATAATACACTAAGAAGGTGATAGGCACAGGTATGATCGGCAACTTGAATAAATTTTTCATTAAAAATGTGTTACTTATAGAAGGCTTAAAATATAATCTATTGAGTATTAGTTAGCTATGTGATAAAGGATATAGTGTTAAATTTTTTCTTAATAGATATATATTAAGCCAAAATGGAATTGATGTACTGAATGAAAATAGGGAAAATAATGTGTATATATTAGACTTAAATTGTATTTCATCTTCTAATACTTTTTTTAAATAATTTCTGATGAATCATGGTTATGACATAGGAGGCTTTATCATGCTATCATGAAAAACCTTAGAAAAATTACTCAAAAAGAACTTGTTAGAGGTAAAACAAAACTAGAATTTATTAAGGATCACCTTTGTGATGCATGCCAACTAGAAAAATAGGTGAAGTCTTCATTTCATTATAATAAAGATCTTAGAACTAGAAAACCATTAGAGATCATTCATATGGGTCTTTTTAGATTGTAAGTCTAGGAGGGAATGTATACATATTTGTGATTGTTGATGATTTTTTAAGATTCACATGGATTAAATCTTTATTTAATAAGAGTGGATTATTTAAGGAATTTAGAGACTTTTTAACTTGGATTCAGAGAAAATTAAGATGTAAAATTTTAATAATTCAAAGTAATCATAAACGTGAATTTGAAAATAAAAAATTTGAGAAATTTTATAAAGAAAAAGGAATTGATCCTAATTTTTCTGCACTTAGGACACCTCAGCAGAATGGGGTAGTCGAAAGAAAAAATATAATATTAATCAAAGTTGCTAGAGACATGTTGGAAGAATATTCACTTCTAAAATATTTTTGGTCTGAAGCAGTTAGTACAACATGTTATTTTTGAATAGGGTAAACATTATATAGATCAAAATTGAATAAAATATCCTATGAGCTTCTTAAAGGAAGAAAACCTAATTTGTCACATTTACAATTTTTTAGATATAAGGTGTTCATATATAATAATGGAAAACTCATTTAGAAAAATTTGATCCAAAATCAAATAAAGGAATTTTTCTTGGATACTATAGAGTTGAAAAATCATATATAGTTTTTAACAAAAAAAACTTTGGTAGTTAGTAGATCACATATGTTGTATTTGATGATTTTGAGATTTTGGAAGAGCCAAATTTAGAAGAAGATTATTTAGAAAATAACTCTCAAGGGATTAAAAAGATAAATTTGAAAAAAAAAATAGAGATAGAAATCCCTTTGCCTAGAGAATTGAAATTTTTTAAAAGTCATCTTATGAAATTGATTTTAGGTGAACCTAGTGAGGATGTTAGGACTAAGTATCAACTTAGCAAAGAGGTTAATCATTATGCCTTTATTTCTATGATTGAACCCATAAATATTATCAAACACTTTCAGATGAATTTTATATTTTGGCCATGCAAGAAGAGTTGAATCAATTTATAAGGAATGATGTTTGGGAATTGATTGAGAAGCTAAAGGATCAAAGTGTAGTTGGAACTAAGTGGTCGTTTACAAAAAAAAATGAATAATTCAAGAGTTGTGGTTAGAAATAAAACTAGATTGGTGGCTAAGGAGTATAATCAAATTGAAAGGATTAATTTTGAGGAGAGTTTTTCCCCTGTAGAAAGACTTGAAGCAATTAGGATTTTTTTAGCCTTTGCATATTTTAGAGTATCTAAATTATTTCAAATGGATATTAAAAGTGCCTTTTTGAATGGGGTGATTCAAGATAATGTTTATGTTGAGCAACCTCGAGGTCTTGAAAATTCTAAATTCCCTAATCATATGTATAAATTGAAAAAGACATTATATGGATTGAAACAGTAACCTAGGGTTTGGTATGAGAGGTTAAGCACTTTCCTATTAAAGAGATTTTTTATAAAAGGAAGGTGTGGACACCACTCACTTTTTATAGAAATTAGGAGTTGATATACTCATTTTTCATATATATATATATATATATATATATATTGATGATATCATTTTTGGATATACCAATAAAAATCTTTGTGATAATTTTCTAAAATAATGAGTAGTGAATTTAAGATGAGTTTAATGGGAGATCTAAGTTATTTTTTTAATTTTAGAATTAAGCAAAATGAGGAGGGAACTTTTCTTAGTTAGTCAAAGTATATTAAGGATATTCTCAAGTAGTATGAAATGGACAATGCTAAACCAGTAACTACACCAATGAGTTCCTCAGTTCATTGGATAAAGACCTAAAGGAAAAATCTATTGATCAAAAGAAATTTAGAGGTATAATTGGATCATTGCTTTATTTGATTACTAGCATACCATATATAATATTTAGTATTTATTTGTATGCTAGATTTCAATTTGATCCAAAACAATCACATTTGACAATAGTGAAAAGAATTTTAAGATATCTTTTGGGAACTCAAAACTTAGAAATTTGATATCCTAAGCACAACACTTTATTTGAAATTATCGAATATTCTAATTCAGAATTTGCAGGTTATAAGGATGATTGAAAGAGTATTTCTAGAATTTGTCAATTCATAAGAAATTTATTAGTTTCTTGGTCCAGTAGAAAAAAAAAATTTGTAGCCCTATATACTACTAAAGCTAAATACATTACCTTAGAAAATTGTGTGGCATAAGTTCATTTGTTGAAATAACAATTGATTGATTTAGAATTTACAATAGGCTCAATTCTAATTTATTGTGATAATACTAATATAATTTATATTTTAAAGAATCATATCCACTATTCTAGAATTAAATATACAGATATAAGGCATAATTTTATTAGGGATCTTGTAGCTAAAGAAAAAATTGAATTGAATCAAGATTCAACTAAAAATTAATTTGCATATATTTTTACAAAATCACCTTCTTTTGATATTTTTAGCACCTTAAGAATAAGATTAGGTGTGATTGATCTTAATGCTTAGATAAAATTTTCTACAAACTTGATATATTTATTATGTGTGTGATTTAGTTTTTCTTTTTCTATTTGTTGGTATTTTTGTTTGTGAGTACTTTGATTTTGGTTTTTATTTTATGAGTTTTTGGTTTGGGCATTTATCACTTATCGAAGGATAATGGATTTTGAAAAATTTGTCTGGTTTTTATGCTTTTTTTAAAATATTTTATTCATATTATACAAATTCTATAGCATGTATATGTCTGTTTTTGCAGTTGAACACAAAAATATTGGATTTTTCACATACTTCATATTGTATAATGACATCATCATACCGTATAAACAATATATATTCATCTATATACATGTGGATAGTTATCCAATTTGAATCAGTTATTATAACTGATTGTACATATGAAGTCATCATTCGCTTGTACGATCTAGGTGTCAGTTTTGTGGGGGGCAAACCTAGCCAAAGGAACTTTCCTTCACTCAAGGACTCACGACACTAGAGCTTACACATTGATCTCTAAATCTGATTATGATTGGTTTGAGATCAATAAACCTCTTAGAGGTGTAACTCAAGTATGTCACTTAGCCAGATTCTATATATTAAACCAAAATGTCTGGGTCATCCAGCATGTCTAATGAACTTCAATCATTCCTAAGGCTGGTGATCGTATATATATGACTCATCTCTTGTCCACTATCACATATTTGATCATGATAAGACAACCCTATAGATGAGACCCAACTCATCCTAGATTACATTAATAATCTTTCTGAAATTGGGCTTCCTCATCATAAGAGAAAGAAGAATATTGCTCTAGGATACTTAGTGACATACAGTTTAGATAAGAAGTACGCATATAGGAATCTTTTACAAGTTATTGAATCTACCTCATAATTTTCTTAATCAAGTAGTTCATTTTATTAATATAATGTGTTTAATTTTATTTTTAAAATTTCAAAAAGATAGTATATTGAAAAAAAGTGACCAATGACGCCAAATCAAAAGATGCACAATGACGTCAAAATTGAGAAAGATACACAAAATGTAAAACATATGCAAAGTGCGCCAAAAACTTGATAAGAGACATAAAATGAGCCCATAAAAAGTAATGATTACCTTTCTTGTACTTTTTAAAAGCTTAATAAAACCTTTGATATTTTCGATGCTTAAGCTTGAAAATCATGATTCCTGATTCACCAATTTTTGCATTAATCTTATATTTAATATGTTTTATGAAAGGAGTTTTGAAAAAATTAGTGTTTTTTTTTTAATTTGTTTCTTTATTTATATATTAGATTAAAAAGTTTTTAAGCATTTAATAGAACTTGAGCTTGGATTAATGATTTTTGAATTTCTAATATTTTCTGGATTATGTGTTGTCAATCCATTTCTTACTAAGTTTTTGAATAAAATCAAGAGGTAAGTTTCTCATTTTTAAAGTATTTTTTATTAGGGTTCATTTTGTTTGTTTGTACTCCTTATCTTTTTGATAATGCAAAAGGGGGAGAACTTACTATTGTATTTGTATCTTGTTGTAACTTTTTTTAAAACATCAAAAAATTTTATCTACCCCTATTTTTAAAATTTTTATTCTAGTGAGGGGGAGATTAGGAGAAAATATTTTTAATTTTAAAAATTCAATCAGTAATATTTGTCATCATCAAAAAGGGGGAGATTGTTACAACTTGAGCTTGTGAGTTTATATTTTTGATGATAATAAATATTGTGACTCACTTTTTACTATCTACCTGTATTTGCAATATTTTTTTCTTTACATGTTTACTAATATTTCAGGATTACAGTGCACCTTACAAGGCTCAAGTTTGGCAGAACATATTCTATTTGTAATTTACATTAATGTATCTTTTAGTTTGTAAAGTTGTTTGCTTGCGTGTAACCTTGCTCACTTATTTCTACTTTAGAGTTCTCTATTTTTGCTCACATCATCCGGGATGATCCAAATATTGTTAAGAGAGTTGCTATTTGCAAGTTTTATATTCTTGCAACTTTTATAATTTTGATGATTTCAAATATTATTGTTTTATGTATAATTATCTCCTAACACTTTTTGGAAAAATTATTTTTTCTCTTGTGTGTACTAACATTTCAGGAAATCAAACTCCAGACAACAAAGACTTTAAATCAAATTCAGCATGAGATACTTTGTGGATTTAAAACTTGTATTTTTTTTCTTTGAATTAAGTTTTGAAAGGAAGTGATTGTAATTGAGTGAATACACACACACACACTGAAGGAGATCTTGAGAAATTTGTACTGATCGTACGGGACGATCAAGTCAGTTATCTCCTCATAAGAGCAATGGAATGAGAAAGAGTCAAAGAAAATTTTTGTATGTCCTGATCGTCCAGGACGAAGTGTATTCGTCCCAGTACGAAATGTTCTCTAGAAAATTTTTGTTCAAAAAAGAAGTGTATTCATTCTAGGACGAGTTGTTCTTTGAATTGCTATTGTCCAGGATGAAGCGTATTCATCCCGGGATGATTTGCTCTCTGTAAAACTTTCATCCGGATAAACCTTAACTTCGTACCAGGACGAAGTGAACCGACTCTGAAAATTAAG
The DNA here is from genome assembly GCA_019514585.1 of Dendrobium officinale. Taxonomy (NCBI): domain Eukaryota; kingdom Viridiplantae; phylum Streptophyta; class Magnoliopsida; order Asparagales; family Orchidaceae; genus Dendrobium; species Dendrobium officinale. Next base: position 31,192,494 of record CM033683.1, read on the forward strand.
TGTCGTTCTGCTGTTTTTGGGAATCGACCTATGGAATAACCGTTTGTACCAGACAAACCTAATTCGTATGGGATGATGTGTGTGTATGAAGTCATTTCGTACCCATATACATTAGGTTCGTTTCCAACGCACTTAAGTAAAATTGTCCAGGACAATCCACGATCGTACGGGACGATCTAATACGTATTGACTTGAAAATTTGCAGTTTTTGAATGGTTTTTTGTGTCTTTCCTATAAATTGTCAAAACTAAACTGCCACATAATCTTTTTGCCCATTGATCTTCGTGCCTATTGAAATAAGAGTCAAGGAGAGAGAGTGAGAGAGCATTTAAAAGAAGATTCTTACTATTGGAGCTAGAAGGCTTCACTTGGTGATTAAAGGTAAGAGTCTATACTTTTGATTTGGAATTATTTCACTCTTTTCTTTCTTCCTTCTAGATTTCTTGTGAGAAGATCTGTCAAGTAGATCCGATTCTCTACCGACACTTGGAGAGTGTGAACAACCGAAGGGTTCTCTGCCCACACTAGGAGAGTGTGAATAGCTTAAGGGTTCTCTGCCCATACTAGGAGAGTGTGAACAGCCGAAGGGTTCTCTACCCACACTAAGAGAGTGTGAACAGCCGAAGGGTTCTCTACCCACACTAGGAGAGTTTGAACAGCCGAAGGGTTCTCTGCCGACACTTGGAGAGTGTGAACAGTCGAAGGGTTCTCTGCCCAAACTAGGAGCGTGTGAACAGACGAAGGGTTCTTTGCCCACACTAGGAGAGTGTGACAGTCGAAGGGTTCTCTACCCACACTAGGAGAGTGTGAATAGCCAAAGGGTTCTCTGCCACACTAGGAGAGTGTGAACAGCCGAAGGGTTTTCTACCCACACTAGGAGAGTGTGAAAGGAAGGACGGTTATCTGCCAACACTGGGGATAGTGTAAAAGGATGACGGTTCTTTACCGCATCGTGTAGTGGTGAAAAGAGTTTTTGTAAAGGCTTCTCAGCCTTGCTGTGGATACAAAAGGAGAGTCACTATTGGTATTAGTTCAATACTCGAAGGGTGCCTCCGGGGAGTGGATGTAGGTCTGGTTTTGACCGAACCACTATAAATTTGGTGTTCTTTATTTTTCCGCTATTTTTATTTTAACGTTTACAACTTGTTATTGAAAAATCTATTTCTATAAAACTCACTAAAGTTAGTTTTTATTTCCAAATTTTAAGATGATAAATATTTTTTTAATTACTAATTCACCCCCCTTCTTGGTTAGCCGTGGGATATAAGCTTAGGTTTAACAACCTAATTCTTAGTGAACGAGTTTCAATAAGTGGTATCAGAGCTTTGTTTTAAAATCATAATTTTAGAGTACTTTTTGATTAACGTAGATGGCTACATTTGGAAACTAAAATACACCCGAGGGTTACTGTATAACTAGACCTCCACTGTTCGACAATATACATTTTGATTTTTGGGAAAAAGGCATGTCTATATTTTTACAGTCACTTGATTATCGTATGTGGAACTTTGTTTAGGAAGGGTATACAACACTAACTAGATTAGTTGATGGAGTTAGAGTTTAAACCCCTTTTACGGACTGGACAATAGAAGAACGTGACTTAGCACAACTAAATGCCAAATACTTGAATAGTTTCTTTTATGCTTTAAAATTAGAAGACTACATGCGGGTTTCCACTTGCAAAAGTGAGAAGAACATATGAGATAGACTTTGTATAACTTATGAGGGGACTAATGAGGTTAAGCAATCTAGACTTAATATCTTGTTGTATGATTATGAACTATTTCTCATGAAACCAAATGAGTCCAATTTCTGATTTGTACACAAGATTCATACAAATAGTCACCTCTTTACATGCACTAGGTAGGGAACTAACGAATGCTGAAATGGTTAACAAAATTCTTCGTTGTTTGTCTACAGCTTATGATGCTAAAATTTTTGCTATTATAGAGTATAAAGATCTAAACATTTACTCTATTTAGAATCTTCTTGGTTTGCTAATTGCTTACGAGCAAGGAGTTAGCCAAAGAAAGATTGATACAGGTGAACCATGAAGGGAGAAGAATATAGAACTAAATGTGGAAGAGTCTGAGAGTGAACACTCACAACCTGAGGATGAACACGACATCGCATTGATGACTAGATAATTCAAAAGCTTTCTAAAGAGGAAGCATAAGAGACGCCAGTATTGGAATAAAGGTAAATTTAATATAAATGCCAAAGTTTCAAATGAAGTGATTTTGCTATGAGTGCAGGAAACCTGGTCATATCAAGATTGAATGCCCAAAACTCAAAGTCACTCCTAGCAAGGAGAAAGTTGAGGAGAAACCAATTATAAAGAAGGGCAAGAAGAAGTTTCAAAGAGCTTTCTGGGCAGACTCAGCTTCAGATTCATAAGAGACTGAGAAGGAAGAGGAAGTCACTAATCTGTGCTTAATGGCCGATAATCTTGGTCAGTCAAATCAAGAAGAGGTATGGGGCTTCACCTATGATAAACTTTTTAAAGTTTATGAACACATGCATGATGCATATAGGAAAATGAAGAAAATGCATGCTAGTCTAAGTTTAGAATTTGAAGAATTACAAAAGGAACATAAAATCCTTAGGAAAAATCATGCTTTAATTGATGACAACCACATGAAATTACTTGATGAATTTGATGACTTGAATAAAGAACATGAAAATTTAAAATCATCCTATACTGAACTTGAAAAAGATTTTAAAAGTTTTAAGGATGAATCAGAGAGCAAAATTTATAGATCAAACTATACAAATCGAATTTTGGAAGATATGAATTCATTTTACAAATTAACGATAAAAGCTCTAGAGGATAATAGGATATCCCCTAAACTTGAAGATTTTACTAATCCTATTATGTATCCTAAATTTATGCAATCCCTGACTAGACAGATGAATGGTAGAAGACTTATGAAACCATTTCCAAAAGTAAAATGTAATAATTATGGATTGTTTGAACATATAGCTCACACCTGTACTTTGAAGATGAAAACTTATTTGGTGTGGAAACCTAAGATACATAAACATAGATATATCATACATGCATCTGATTATAAATTTCCAAAAGGAGAACCCAAATTTTTTTGGGTTCCCAGGTCTAACATTTGATAATTTTGCAGGGTCGCTCTCACACAAGATCTTGTGAGAGCATATGGTACCTGGACAACAGATGTTCAAAGTATATGACTGGAGATACTGCTTAATTCATAACGCTGGAAGCCGGGAATTGAGGCAAGGTTACACTTGAAGATAATACCACAAAGAAGGTAGTTGGATCAGGTATGATTGGAAATCTTAACAACTTTTTATAGACAATGTGTTATTAGTTGAAGGCTTAAAGCTTAATTTGTTAAGTATAAGCCAGCTATGTGATAAGGGCTATTGTGTAAATTTTGTAAAAAATTTTCCTACTAGCTGCATATTAAGCCTAAATGGTAAAGACATTTTGAATGGAAAAATGGTAAATAATGTTTATATGCTAGATTTGAATTGCATTCAATCTCCTACTATTTTTTGTTTGAAAACTGTATCTGATGAGTCATGGCTTTGGCATAGGAGACTTTGTTATTCTAGCATGAAAAATCTTAGAAGGATTACCCAAAAGAACTTAGTTAGAGGAATACCAAAACTAGACTTTACTAAGGACCACATTTGTGATGCATGTCAATTCGGAAAGCAAGTGAAGTCCTCTTTTCAGTCCAATAAGGATCTTAGAACTAGTAAACCTTTAGAGATTTTATATATGTATCTTTTTGGACCTGTTGGTACTATGAGTCTAGGAGGGAAGGTATACAGATTTGTGATTGTGGATGATTACTCGAGATTCAAATGGGTTAGATTTATATTTTATAAGAGTGAATCATTTGAGGAATTTAGAAACTTTAAGTCTTAGATTCAAAGAAAACTAGGGTGTGAAATTATTTTTATACAAAATGATTATAGAGGAAAATTTGAGAATGAGAAATTTGAGGAATTTTGTAAGGAGAAAGGAATTGATCACAACTTTTTTGCACCTAAAACCCCTCAGCAGAATGGGGTAGTGAAAGGAAAAATAGAACATTAATAGAAGCCGCCCGAGCAATATTGGCAGAATACTCACTTCCTAAATATTTTTAGGTAGAGGGGGTTAGCACTGCATGTATGTTCTGAATAGGGTGAATGTGAGATCTAAATTGAATAAAATACTCTTTGAGTTGCTAAAAGGGAGAACACCAAATTTGTCACATTTGTATGTTTTTGGTTACAAGGTGTTCATTCATAACAATGAAAAATCTGCCTTAGAAAAATTTGATCCAAAATCAAATGAAGAAATTTTTGTTGGATACTCAAGTGTTGGAAAATCTTATAGAGTATTCAATAGAAGAACTTTGGTAATTGAGGAGACCACACATGTTGTATTTGATGAATTCAAAAATATGGAAGAGCCAAATGTTGAAGAAGATGAAATTGAGATAAACTCCCAAAAGATTGATAAAATGAATTTGGAAGAAAATTTTGAGATAGAAAACCCTTTGGCTAGAGATTTGAGGATTTCTAAAAACCACCCAAAGGAATTGATTATAGGTGAACCAAGTGAGGGTGTAAGGACTAGGCGTGAATTAAACAAAGAAGTCAATCATTCAGCCTTCATTTCAACTATAGAACCCACTAATATTGATCAAGCACTTTCTGATGAATTTTGGATTTTGGCGATGCAAGAAGATTTGAATCAATTTGTAAGAAATAAAGTTTGAGAATTAACTACAAGGCCAAAGGATCAAAGTATAATTGGAACTAAGTGAGTCTTCAAAGGCAAAATGAATGACTCAGGAGTAGTCATTAGAAATAATGCTAGATTAGTAGCTAAGGGGTATAATCAAATTGAAGGGATTAATTTTGAGGAGACTTTTGTCCATATAGTTAGACTTGAAGTAATTAGAGTTTTACTAGCTTTTGCCTGTTTTAGAGGAATTATATTGTATCAAATGAATGTCAAAAGTGCCTTTTTAAATGGGGTAATTCAAGAGGATGTTTTTATAGAACAAACTCCAGGTTTTGAATATTCTATATACCTAAATCATGTTTTCAAGTTGAAAAAGGTATTATATGGATTGAAATAGGCACCTAGGGCTTGGTATGAGAACCTTTCTACTTGAAAGATTTTTTGAAAAAGGAAGTGTGGATACAACTCTCTTTTTGAAGAAATGTATAAAGGATATTCTCATTGTTCAAATTTATGTGGATGATATCATTTTTGGATCTTCAAATAAAAATCTTTGTGATGATTTTTTTAAAATAATGAGTAGTGAATTTGAGATGAGTCTAATAAGAGATTTGAGTTACTTTCTAGGATTTAGCATTAAGCAAATTGAGGAAGGTACATTTCTTAGTCAGTCAAAATATGTTAAGGACATCCTCAAAAAGTATGAAATGGACAATGCTAAACCTGTTAGTACACCAAAGAGTTCCTCAGTTTAGTTGGATAAGGACCCTAAGGGAAAATCTGTTGATCAAAAGAAATTTAGTGGGATAATTGGATCTTTGCTTTACTTGACAGCTATCCACCCCGATATCATGTTTAGTGTCTGTTTGTGTGCTAGATTTCAATCAGATCCAAAAGAATCACATTTAATAGCAGTGAAAAGGATTTTAAGATATCTGTTAGGAGCTCAGAACTTAGGAATCTGGTATCCTAAGTTTAGCTCTTCATTTGATATAATTGGTTATTCAGATTCTGACTTTGCAGGTTATAGGGTGGATAAAAAGAGCACTTCTGGAACATGTCAATTTATTGAAAATTCTCTAGTCTCTTGGTCCAGTAGAAAAAAATTCAGTAGCCCTATATACTGCAGAAGCTGAATACATTGCTTTAGGAAGTTGTGTGGCACAAGTACTTTGGTTGAAACAATAGTTTATTGATTTAGGATTGACTATAGGCACTATTCCAATTTATTGTGATAACACTAGTGCTATTTGTATTTCTAAAAATCCTATTCAATATTCAAGAACCAAACATATAGACATAAGGCATCATTTCATAAGAGATCATGTATCCAAATGAGAAATTGAACTCACTCATGTTTCTACTGAAAATCAACTTGCAGACATTTTTACAAAATTTTTCGCCTTTGATACTTTCAGTGCATTAAGAACAAGCTTGGTGTGATTGATTTGAATGCTTAAATTAAAATGTTTTTACAACATTGATGTTTGTTTACTAGTTAAATGTGTTTGTGTTTTTATGTGTTCATGAACTTGTTTGTGAGATTTTCTTTATTTGGAGTTTGTGTTTTTTCATTGTTTTGTGTTTTTAGTGTGTTTGTGTTTAAGTTTTTTTATTGAGAACAAAAATTTAAAAATTTTGAGTGACAATTGTCAGGGATGAAATATTTTCGTACGGGACAATGTATGTAATGTGACAAACTGTCGGATTTTGAACCGTTTGAGTGCAGTTTTCAGTGTTTTATTGTCACTTCGTCTGTACGATCGTCATGATCGTCCGGGATGAAATTTTTTTCAAACGATAGGATGAATGAATAAAGTGGTTGAATGGATAAGGTAGTTTTTAATACGAATTTCATACGTACGAACCTTTGGTTCGTCTGGACAAACACATGTTGGTTCGATGTAGGGGACGGTTTCAATTGCCATTAAAACGATATAAGTTATGATCATCCCAGGACGAACACATGTTCGTCTGTACGATCAGACATGTCAAAAGTCTGTACGAAAGGATGCTTCGTAAGTTATGTTGATTATGAAAAGTCGTTTCATTTTGACGCTTTGGATTGTCCAAATAAAATTTTTTCGTACATGACGAATTGAAAATTTCGTACGGGACGATATTTTTTCGTCTGGTACGAACGTATCATTTTTAATAAATATAATGGCTTTTGAACTTAACAGTCACACTCAAAACTTCACTTTCAATCTCTTTCGTACTCTATATCCTCTTCCAAATGGCGAGTTCAAGCAAGAGACAAAAGGTTCTGGCAAAGAAACCACATCAAAATTCCTCTGAAAATTTCCATTCTAAAGCAAATTTGGAATCTTTTCCTAGGTTTTCCTCTGCAAAGATCACACCCTCAAGAATCCTAATCAAAGAATAACTTACCTTTCAGGTAATGAACTTATTTGCCTCAACACAGTTTGGTTTTATCCTTACCCTCATCCATCTCTACAATAAGGAAACCTTCCACTTCTTCCTTGCCAACATGTCTTTTAATTCTGACAACTGTATAATCTGTTCCTTTGTCTTCAAACAAAAAGTTGAAATCACCAAGCATGACTTAAGAGCCTTTTTGAATTTAAGGACAGAGGGAGCAAGAGCCTATCACTTGATCAACACTCATGATTATTCATAGTCTGAAATTAATAATTTGATGAGAGGGAACAATATGAACGAACATGTGGCTAGAGTATCCGGTCTAGTGCGTAATGCACGAATCATCCAACATGTCCTTAGAACTTCCATAATTCCTGAAGCTGGTGATAGGATCAACATTACCCTTCTTCTTACTATGGTGACTTTCTTGATCATGATTAAAGAACCTATAGATGAAGCCCAACTTATCCTAAACTATCTTTATGGGCTATCTAAAATTGGACATGTAGAGCATAAGAGAAAGAAGAACATCGCCTTAGGACATCTTGTTGCCTACATTCTAGAAAAGAAATACAATTTAGTTCATCATGATCAAGAGTTTGAAAAACCGCTCTACTACAACGATGGATCATTTAGAGCAATCTTCAAAAAAGAACCAAGTAAAACTCACGTCATTAGTGATACAGAGGAAGAACCAAAAGCTGCACCTGCTAATGAACCAAATTATCAGAATTTGGTTCAAAGATTTGATCACTTAGAGACTCATTTTGATCAACGCTTTGATCAAATTGAGACTCATCCTCAGCAGCAGGCCGCACAGTATCAGCATGACATGAATTTTATGAGGGATCAGATGAATGATATCAGTACCAATGTGCTTAAAATGAGTACTTACTTTAACATCTTTGGTGCTGCACCTCCTCCTCCTCCATCAGATCAGGGTCCTTCTCAGTGATTGTAGCACTTAGTTTTATGTATTTTCTCTAGTTTGTGTTTTAGATGTTTTTTTTGTAAGTTTGTTGTATTTTCTTTTATTTAGCTGTTTTATTTCTGTAATGATATCCTGACTGTATATTGTAATATCTTCATAGAGATATCAATTTATGTTCATGTGCTTTGAATTTAATTGTATTAAAATGTGTGTTAGCCTTTATGACAATCATTAGATTTTTTATCTTAATAGTGCTATACCTTGAAGTGCAAGTCTAAATTAAATTCATTAAAAAAATCAATTTTTTTCTAAATTTAAGTTCTGCTTATAACTTGATAAAATTAGAATTCTCAATTTCATGTCTCTTATTTAAACTACATTAATTCTAATATTTTTATTGCAACTATGATATTTTTTCTTATTTTATATTTTATTTATCAATAAATATTTATGCACTTAGAAAAATTTGAAATTTTTTATTATTAATTTTGGAAAGATCAAAATTACTCTTGAAAAAATGTACAAATGTACAAAAATCAAATAAAATGCGCAATGGTTCACACGTAGAAAAAGAGGCACAAAATAAGCCCAAAAATAAAAAAGATGCACAAAAATGTACCAATAATTTGAAAAAGATGCGCAAAGCGCCACATGTGGTAATTATTTCTTTCCATTATCTTTTAATCTCTTAATTCAAATTGATCTATTTTACATTTATATTCTGTATTGATATTTGAAATATACAAATTTTCTATTCATCCTATTTGCAATAATTTTCTTTATCTTAGTGTCTAAATTGACTCATGCTTTTGATATATTCTTTCTATTATCAATGTTATTTCTGTTGTTAAATTCTATGAATTAATATGATTTATCTAATATTTTAATTTTATTTGCATAACATATTTTAATCACTTTCAATATTGACTTATCAAATAATTTTCATGTCTGCTTACATTTCAAGTCTTTTTCTTCTTTACTTTTTGATGTTGTAAAAAAATGGGAGAATTTATTTGGATCATGTATTTTGTTTTTGTTGATTCATATTGTATGTGTGTGTGTCTGTTTTTAATTTTGTTTAGGGTTTTTGTGTATGTTGTATTTTTGTTATTGTTTGTTATATATTTCTAAAAATGCCTTCTTATTTACACGTGTTCATCAATTCAGGGGGAGTTTAGGAGATTTTTTAAATTTGAAAATTATACAAAAAATAATTATTTTTTCATCATCAAAAAGGGGGGGGGGATTGTTAAGAGAATTGTTATTTGCATGTTTTACATTCCTACAACTTTTATAGTTTTAATGATTTCAAATATTATTGTTTTATGTATAATTATCTCCTAACACTTTTTGAAAAAGTTGTTTTTGCTATTGTGTGTACTAACATTTCAGGAAAATAAAACTCCAGACTACAAAGACTTCAAATCAAATTCAGTATGAGATACTTTGTAGATTTAAAACTTATATTTTTTCTTTGAATTAAGTTTTGAAAGGGAGTGATTGTAATTGAGTGAGTACACACACACACTAAAGGAGAACTTGAGAAATTTGTATTGATCGTATGGGACGAACATAGTTCGTACGGGACAATCAAGTCAGTTATCTCCTCATAAAAGCAATGGAACGAGCAGGAGTCGAAGGAAACTTTTCGAAGTCCTGATCATCCAGGATGAAGTATATTCATCCTAGGACGAAATGTTCTCTGGAAAATTTTTGTTCAAAAATGAAGTGTATTCGTTCCAGGACGAGTTGCTCTCTGGATTGCTATCGTCCAAGACGAAGTGTATTCGTCCCGGGACGATTTGCTCTCTGTAAACTTTCGTCCGAACGAACCTTAACTTCGTACCATGACGAAGTGAACCGACTATGAAAATCAAGTGTCGTTATGCAGTTTTTGGGAACCGACCTATGGAATAACCATTCGTATCGAACGAACCTAGTTCGTACGGGACGATGTGTGTGTACGAAATCATTTCATACCCATATACATTAGGTTCGTTTCCAACGCACTTAAGTAAAATCATTCAGGACGATCCACGATCATACGGGACGATCCAATACATATTGACTTAAAAATTATTAGTTTTTAGACGGTTTTTTGTGTCTTTCCTATAAACAGTTCAAACTAAACTGACTCATAATCTTTTTGCCCGTTGATCTTCGTGCCTATTGAAAGAAGAGTCAAGGAGAGAGTGTGAGAGAGCAATCAAAAGAAGATTCTTACTACTGGAGCGAGAAGGCTTCACTTGGTGATTAAAGATAAGAGTATATACTTTTGATTTGGAATTACTTCTCTTTTCTTTCTTCCTTCTAGATTTCTTGTGAGAAGATCTGTCAAGGAGATCCGGTTCTCTGCCAACACTAGGTGAGTGTGAACAACCAAAGGGTTCTCTGCCCACACTAGGAGAGTGTGAACAGCCGAAGGGTTCTCTACCCACACTAGATGAGTGTGAACAGTCGAAGGGTTCTCTACCCACACTAGGAGAGTGTGAAAGGAAGGACGGTTCTCTGTCAACACTAGGGATAGTGTAAAAGGATGACGGTTCTCTACCGCACCAGGTAGTGGTGGAAAGAGTTTTTATAAAGGCTTCTCCGCCTTGCTGTGGGTGCAAGAGGATAGTCACTATTGATATTAGTCCAATACTCGGAGGGTGCCTCCGAGGAGTGGATTTATGTCTGGTTTTGACTGAACCACTATAAATTTGGTGTTCTTCATTTTTCTGCTATTTTTATTTTAACATTTACAACTTGTGGTTGAAAAATTTATTTTTATAAAACTGACTAAAGTTAGTTTTTATTTTCAAATTTTAAGAGGGTAAAAATTTTTTAATTACTAATTCACCCCCCCCCCTCTTGGTTAGCCGTGGGACATAAGCTTAAGTTTAACAACTAAGTTCTTAGTGAACGAGTTTCAATAAATATCGGCCTAGCCGATCAACTAAAAATAGAAACCATAATTAGGGCATCCTGGTTAAGGCAACCATCTTTAAGCACATCATTTTGGACGATAGGCTCAATTTAGAAAGAAGCAGCCACTAAATCTATTTAGGTATTATTTATTTTTTGTTATTGTTCAGAACATCATCTTGGATGATGCAACACAATTATGCCTAAATTAATCTGATAATTAAGGAAAGTAATTAAGGCTCGGTTGATACGATCTCATCATCCTGAATGATCGCAAGATCGGCCGGGATGATCAGTTAAAAAATCTTAGTTATTCCTAGAAGATCACATATCAGACAACTTCTATTCAGGGCGATGCTCTAGACGATATGTGTTAATTTGAACTAATCATATATGACGTTATACTATCAGCCCAGACGATATGAACAAAAATCTTCTGATCGTCCTTAATCGTCCTGGCTGATTGAGCTTATTTTGCACTGATCATACAGGACGATATTCATATCGTCATTGACAATAAAGTTTATAAGTTGTAATTAATAAACTTGTTTAGAGCTCTTCTTTTTAAGCTTTGACAAGGGACTATGTATGTTTCTTTGACAGTCATTGAAGCTTTGTTCTTCTGGAGAAAACTTAAAGAGAGAGCTTAAAAGGGAGAGAGGAAATGATGGAGTTTGAGAGAATGAGAAGATCCTTGGAGGGGGTTTCAATGGAGTGTGGAGGGGGTTCCACACGGTTACTTCGACTAGCTTGCTCCTTAGTACCATCGGAATCAAGGCTCATTTTAATAGAAGTTTTGGGAAGAAGAAGATCTCTTTGGTGTCAAAGGACCCAAATACTCTGCCGCACCAGAGAAGATAGAACTGATTTTGTAAGGGATTCTCCGCCTAGCTGTGCGGGCTAAAGGAGAGACACTAAGTGTAACATCCCAGATATAAATAGTGAAAGGATTCATCTGACATTCTTTTTCCATATTCTTTTTTTTATCTATCATTCTTTTCATCTCTTTCTTCTCGTTCAGATCAATACAGTCATCCAGAGATAATTGCATTACAGGAAAGAAATATAACATCTACTATAATCCATATATCAGCATATACACAGTCCAAAGAGAGTCCAAAAGAATATGTACATTAGCCATACGGCTACAAAATAAAATCCTACCAAGGGCTACAAAAACAAAGCTACAGCGATCGAAGAAGCTTCACGCGGAAGGCTCTGCACCTGAAATATTAACCACATATAATGAGCTTAAATAGCCCAGCAGGTCACCAAAGCCTACAACTGAAATCAAAGCACGACACTGAAAACAATATGCAGATCAATTAAATCAAGTCAAATCAATCGGTCGTACATGATCAATGAATCAATACAGATACGGAAATCAATACGAGACAGAAGTCGATAAAATCAATGAACAGTAGGGAATCCATAAAGCTCAAGAAATCGATGCGTGTTTCAAATCTCTACAATATCTATCATAGAAATCGATAACATCAATTACATCAATACAGTCGTCTAGTCGTCTTACTTATCGTATCACATCAGTCAAATCAATAGAATGGAATCGTATCAGAACATATACTTGCAAATCAATCTATCATTCAATCTCACTTACTTCTTATCAATACGGCAGTGTATGTATCCATATCCATAAAAAGAACCATCCATTGACGACCACGAACGATGCTACAACAGTGAAATCGTATCAATACAATCGTAAAACGATCAAATCAATACATCGTAAAATCAATTGAAATCAAATCAATACAATCGGCTAATATAATTGAAATCAATTAATATGATTAATCAATGCAATAAAATCCATATACAACAATCAAATAGATAATTCAATAAACAATCAACTCAATCAATCAATCAATCAATAATCGGTACTATGAAGCAATGTAATGAATCGATGTATCAATGGATCTGTAGTATCGGTATCAGTATCAGTAGTATACATAGTGTCTATGAATCAATGAATCTATAATAGCGATGAATCAATAATGTTGATGTCTATAACCATGAATCCATACGATATCCATATCCATAGCGGTGTCGGTATCCATAAATCAATACAATTTCCATATCCATATTGGTGTTGGTATCCAGTGACAAGAGTAACATGCAATATCAATGAAATCGTACAGTAACGATGAATTCGTAAATCTATAAATTCGTCAATAAATCCGATCAATAATAAATCAATTCAATAAATCCATCAATATCAATAAATCAATCAGAAATCAATAAATCAATGCATATTAGGAAATCCATACGATGCAATATCATATACATACAATTCCATACAATGGTCTTACTGGACAAGCACAAATACTGGCTATTATCAATAGTGCTGTTGTAGAAATCCATAGTTCAACCAGGTTAAAAATACTGGCTATTATCAATAGTGCTGTTGTAGAAATCCAAAGTTTAACCAGGTTAAAAACACTGGCTATTATCAATAGTGCTGTTGTAGAATCCATATTGCTGTTGTAGATATCCATACGTTGGTTTCTATAACCAACGTTCAACCAGGTTTCCACTTGTCTTTCAGTATCAATAATCAATTCAAAAATCAATATAAGAACAATGCAGAGCAATCATATCAACATTCATATGCATATCTATACAATTCATCAATTTTAGAAAATTCGGAAATCATACGAAAATCGGCAGAGTAACGGCAGTCTATCGAATTTACACAAAAATCCTGCAAAAAGCACAAATTCTAAATTTCTCCAAATTACAGTAGAATATTCACGACATTAATACAAGACTATTGTTCTATAGAATCCAAATCAAATCACGTCCTGATATTTTTCTATTCAATAAAAATTGCGTAGAATCAATTCCGACCGGTAAAATCATCACAGAAAATACTCAAATCGTGTACAATAGTCATATCTTTAACATACTAAAAGTTGTACGGTGAAAGTTGTGTCAATACAAAACTGGGTCAAAAGTTCGACTACGAAAACACAAAATAGTGCACAACTCGGTCAAAACTCAATATCTCTGAAAACAACAATAGGATTCGGAGTCCTTACAGCAAGATAAACAAATTTCTCAACAGCGGCGAATGACAAAAAGCACTCCGCGGCCTCCGAAAATGAACTTTTTCCTTTGCTTTCTTCTCTTTCTCTCTCCTCAGATATTTTCGTTTTTTATAAAATGATTTTCTCTCTCCTCGAATCGAGCTGATTTCCTTATAACATTAGTCTGATCGGCCTGGCCGATCGCCACATCGTCCTGGCAGATCAGAACAAAATCAAATCGGCTCGGACGATTCCTCCGGCCGGTAATTTTGATTTTGCTCTCGGGATTCTTGTCGTATCTGATCGTCCCAGGATGATCCAAAATCGGCCTGGACGATCCCATTCCAAAAAAATCAGCTGTTTCACTACACTGATCGTCCTGGACGATCTCAATATCATCCCGGACGATCCTGGGAGGAAAACTCAAATCTGAGAAGGCAAATCAAAGGAACGAGCTCTCACACTAAGTTTAGTGCAATACTTGGAGGGTGCCTCCGAGAAGTGGACATAGGTCAAGATTTGACTGAACCACTATAAATCTGGTGTGTTCTTTCTTTTTATTGCTTCTGCATTTAATTTTTACACTTTGATTTTTTGTGGTGAATCTTGATTTTTGTTTTAAGATCGTGTTTTGATCGAAAAGATTTTTTAAATACCAACTCACCCTCCCTCTTGGTTAGCCTCGGGACTAGTTCATAAGGGCTTAATATCCCTAACGAACTTTCTAGTGCCATCAAAGCACTTTCAGGATGGTGTGAAAGGATAACGGTACTCTGCCGATACTTGGAGGGTGTGAAAAGACAATGGTACTCTACCGCACCGAGAATAGGTGAAAAAGAGAAAAATTGTAAAGGCTTCTCTGTCTTGCTGTGGGGGCAAAAGTAGAATAACTTTTGGTAATAGTACAATACCTAAAGAGGGAGTCTTTGGAACCCCTACGTCCTACCTAATGAATTCCTTTACTTACCCGATAGACGAAACCAGCACGACAGCCTATGAGTTTATCTTTCCCCTTTCTTTGTAACAGCATAATATTATAAATATTATTTTAAAATAAAATATATATCTTAAAATCTAAAAACTTTTGAACTAAAGCATTGTAGTACTACGCTTCAAGCGCAGCAGCATTAGAAAGTCCAAAAATAGCACCTCAGTGCCACTTCTATCTATTTTGTTGTAATTCTAGAATAACATGCAATGCTATAATTATGTGTCAGGTTATTTCCATAGTGCCATAAACTAAAATAAGTTTTTTGTGTATTTTTTATAAAACATATCATTGACATTCCTCTCTCTCCTTAGCCGAAAAGAAAAGAAAGGAGAAGAAGAGAGAAGAGAGAGGATAGGAGAGAGAGAAGAGAGAGGAAGCTCTTTGGAGATTTCTTAACCATCATTCCTACTATGAAAATAATTTCTTAGCAAAGTAAGTAATCTTTACTATGTATATATTTTCAATTATTCTGAATTTGATATATTTTCTTTCTCATAAGTGATAGAAATATAATATCTCCATTTTCTGTGAACTTTCAACATACCGCTTTTAATATGTTATATATATTGTCATAACAGGCATTTCAACTAGAATACTACCGAATTTCACTGGGTAAATTAATAGTCATGATTTTCTAAAGCTAATGCATATTTATTGATTTTCTTACATTTCATTTATTACATTTCATATATGAAAATAAGAGTACTAATACATGATGAATGTGGTATTTGTATGTAAGCAAGGAAGGCTAGGTGTAAACACTATAATTAATATGAGCTCTTAAAATATTAATGCCCAATATAGGAGAGTGGGCTGATGTGCTTTCATTTAAAAATGATTTGTGGTGTTATCCCGATTGTAGCTTATAATTGATGATCGATTATGTCGACGAGTAAATAGTGATGACTCTTTATAGATTATTGAAAGCCATATGTAAACTAGTTTAAGATATAAATGATAATAATAAAATAAAAACTAATGACCAATTAATTGATAGTTGAGGTTAAATTAAAGACTGATGACCAACTGATTACCAGTTGGGGTGAAGGAATGAAACACCATACTAAGGATGGATGTCATGCCTTCATGTCTTACTGAATTATATATTAATGCATATATATTGATAAATAAATCATATGACTTTAATGTATCCATGGATAACATTTGATAAGGATACATATACTAATAACATATGATATATTGATTCAATGCCTTCCCCAAAAAACAGCACCATTTGTAAACAATGACAAATTCTAGTGCAATTATTTTATCCAGAGTCAGACCTCCCGATTTTCTCTTTTATGAATTTTTTATATAAAAAATTATTATGCTATAACTTTTGCACTTTTATATATATATATATATATATATGTTGGATCTTTATATAAATAGTAATGCATAAACTCTCTATTTCGCTGTTGTCATAAATGTTACGTCACTAGCAAACCCAAATCCGCCGTTATGTGTTGCCATAAATTCGAATCCGCAGTTTTTTTTTTTTATATGATCTTTTGGATAAATACAAAGACTTCCTAAACTGAGTTGGTTAAAATTTCTACTGTTTGTTGACTTGACTTGTCACATATCATAATGATATAATGTGATATATTAAAAACATAAATGTTTACGTAAATTTCAATTTAATAAACCTAACATTAAATTATTGCACAAAAGAGAAATCTTATCGTCATGATTGACATTATCCAATTTATTTAGGTATAGTTTTCATTAATCTATATTTTCCTCCTTTTCCTATTGTCCTAAGAATTTAATATAATAAATTACACATAATTTATGCATTTGCATTAATATCTGACTCAAATCTTTTTAATTAAATTTATGATATAAATCATATAGATTATATTTTTTACTTTGGAAAAGTAGCACACCTATAACTAAAATATTTTTCTTGATATATCTCAATTATAGAAAAAAAAAATCGTTTATAATATTTTGATTAAAATTAAATTAAAATGCTATTAGGATATTTAGAAATTAATATAACATATAAGAAATTAAATAAAACTTTTAATATATCAATTTTAAAATAAAATTTATTCTATTATATATAAAAAGTTATATAAAATATTCTAAAATAAAATATATTATAACGAGCTTTAATGTTATTCAAGTTATTAATATACAATATTCTAATTTTAAAAAACTTAAATTAGTTATCATAAATTTTATTCAAATATTTATTAATTCAAAACGTAGTCAAAACCATTACAATCCTTTAATCATCGTTATTCAATTTTATCTCAAAATTAACTTACCAATTTTCACTATCGTCTTACTGTGACCCTTTAACCAAGCCACCTGATTTTGTCTTCTGACCACCGTCATCAGACTAAAGTCCTTTGACCATCATCACCTTACTACGATCTTTCGACTATCATCACCTAATTACAGTTCTTCGATCAGCATTGGTAAAATATACTCATCGAATCACCATCATCAAAGACTTATAGTCATTTGATCATTACATCTAGCATCATCAATGCCTATTGACCTTGTTACCAATAGAAACTATGAAAAATACTGATAGAATTGTTTAAACAAGGACAATTTTGTATTTTCTTTTTCATTTTAAGGATTTTTCACATAATTTTTTTGACATCTCTCATAATTTTTTTTTTTATTTATATATGTGTGTTAGATATTCGAAATAAATCTTATTTCTTCTCTATTGGTCTCCCTACTATTCTTTAGAGCTGTCAACAAACTTGAATCTATAATAACTTGGAGTTAACGACATATTTAAATTCACTATTTATTATTATGCCTTTCCGGGTAAGAAATTAAGTTTTTTTAAGCTAAGTTGATTAAAAATTCTCTCCATTTGTTGACTTGACTTATAACATGTCATAATAAAATAATATGATAATTTAAATTAATGCTAAAGTAAATTTATCAATTTAATAAATCTAATATTAAATTATTACACAAAGAGAAATCTTATCATTATCCAACTTATTTGTGTTTAATTTTGAGTAATCTATATTTTCTTCTTTTTTCTATTGTGCTAAAGATTTAATATAATAAATTTCATTTAATTTATACACTGTATTTTTATAAGTCAATAAAAAGCCTTCGCTGTGGGGAGAGATTATTATGTGCGGAGTGGACCGGATAATCATCTGTTTTTTGTGAGTGTGCGCAGTAAAATCATAGTTACTATTCACCACTACGCACACTCATAAAAATTGAATGTAGTTCGGTCCGAACTCCACGCGTATTATGAAGGTAGCAACACACTTCTATCAAAAACTAATTGAACTCTTCAGCAAAAAACTTGTGAAACCACTCCCTAAGCATGAGTATTTGACGTAATTTTTTTAATTAAATATATAATATAAATCTTATAGATTATATTTTTACTTTGAAAAAATAGCGAACCTCACCTAATATATACAATTAATTAAAGTTTTTTCTAGTATCATTATAATAACCTTATATCAGTTACATAAAAAAAATTGATTATGATATTTTGATTAAATTTAATTAAAATGCTATTAGGATGCTTTGAAATCAATATAATATAAAAAAGTTAAAGAAACTTATATTATATTCTAAAATAAATTATGTTATGATGAGCATTAATGCTATTCAATTTATCTTAAAATTAATATTATATATATATAACTTTTATAATACTCTAATTTAAAATAAATTTAAAATTCACTATCATTTAATTTTATTCTAATAAAAAATTTATTAGAGCCGCCTAAATTCAGAAAGCAGTCAAAAACTGGCCTGGTTTCTTGTGGGGGAGAGATATTGCATCCGACGGGTTGTCCTGCCTCTTTTGCTTCGTTTCTTCTCTCTACGAAGCCCGCAAAACTTTCCTAAACTCCTATATCTCCATTAACAAGCACCGAAGTCACCACTACGAGCACTACCGCCATAACCACCATCATCACCACCACAACCACCACTACTAACTTACGGCTTTTTCGTCCCTCCGCCGGACCGCCATAGATGTCCCGCTTAGACCGCTCCCTACCTCTCGACTCCGTCATCTCCCTCTTACATCTCCCCTCCAAACGCAATTGCGACTGCTGTGCCTCCCTTGACATCACCCAATCACTCCATTTCGACGCCGCTGTTTACATGCGAGATGCCGACATCGACCACACAGTACTCCATTTCTTCGTCCGCGTATTCTCTAAAACCCTAGTGCTCCATGCTACCGCCGATTCAACTGTTGAATCCATAATCGCGCGGATAAGCTCTGTTACTGGAGTAATATCGACCGATCATCGCCTCATTTACCGCAATCGGCTTCTTTCTGAAGGTTCGACCCTTGCCGAGTGCGCCATCGAGAAGGACACCACTCTTCACCTCACATGCCGACTTTGGAGCTCGAGGTTCCCCAGCTCATGGCAGGTTCTCGACGAGATGCTCTCTGCGATCACAGACATGCTTGCCCTTGGTGAACCTGACGGTAAAGGTATTCCTAGTATTGTATCCCTTGTTAAAAAATTCCTTGCAATGACCCCCAAAATGGATGATGATGCCGTTGGGCATTTTCAAGTTTTAATTTCGGCAAAGGCCCATATTGCTTTTGTGAAACTTTATTTGTCACAGTTCAAGCAAATTAGAGCAATTGGAAAAGAAGTCATTTTCCTTTTCTTCACTTGGAATTCACTATACCTTTCGAAGCCTGCATTCCTTCAGTGTACTCCAATATTGTTTGAATTCTGTAAATTGCTTGCTGGGACGGTTAGCAAGATGGATTCCCTTTATATTTCTTGCCGAAGCGCTCTGGGGTCTTTGCTAGTGTCTCAGGACCGAAAGTTTTACTTGAATGGAACGAGGGATATGGTAACTAAGCTCTACCCTTTTGTCGCGGAGCTGTCTGAGGCAAATTTCATGTTTCCATCAGAAAGAAGTTATTTGGCATCTGATCGTGTTATTGATTTCTCTAACTTCTTAAAAGCTCTGCGACTAGCAATACGAGGATGGTTGGGAGGGGAAGGTTCCGTTCCGGAATCAATGTACAAGAGCCCTCTCGACATGTGCGAGGAATGGGCTACTGTTTTGCATGCAGTATTTCTAAAACTTCTGGAGAAAGTTGACCAGGGTCTAGATAATGTAGACCAGTTTATGGTTCTGAATACTGGTGCAAAAATTGATTCTGAGTTGGTGCGTTGGAGTAACATTCTACCTATTCTTCGTGAATGCCATAATTTTGCTAAAATTTATGAGAATGCAGGTCAGTTGCTGCACGCTGTTCTGCTTGCACGGAAAGTCCCCTTGAATGCTCTCATTAAACATGTCGGGAGGAGTGAGGATCAGCGTTGGCTTCTTAAGTTCAAAGATATCACTGATTTTGAAACGAGAAAAAAATTGGTGATGATGTTGTTCCCTGATAGAAGTTCTGTTTTTCAGGAGTTTCATGAAATGCTTATAGACAGGCCTCAACTGTTAAACGAGTCATTTGAGTACATTGGCCAAGTTGAGGCCAGTGCACTGCGAGGTGAGCTTTTTGTGGTGTTCAAAAATGAAGAAGCTACAGGTCCTGGTGTTTTAAGGGAGTGGTTTCGTTTAGTGTGCCATGCAATCTTTAGTCCTCAACATGTCCTCTTCTTGTCATGTCCTAATAATCCTAGAAGGTTCTTTCCAAATCCTGGTGGGTTCATTCTTACTTGAAATTATTTTTCATGACTTATTTTGACTACAATTGGCATTTTGTGTTTTTCTTGATTTCCTAGATTATGATTCCATTTATATACATTTAAAGGATATTGTGCTATAGTTTAAATGAAGAGCATACGACATTTTATCTATTCTTATAAGCCTTTTATGTTTTTTTAGCTGATTATCGTTATGTTAATGCATAAAAGGGGGAAATTATAGTTCAGATTTATTAGCCTTTAGAAATATTTGATGTCAATAGTAGCTCCTAATTCTTTTACAGGCACTGGATTGAATATACACTGTCATGTGTACATAATAGAGTTTGATCCCATAAAGAAGACTTGCGAATCCAAAAATTTTAAGTTTTTTCAAATATTCTTTTTATAAATTTTATTATCAATTTATGTTACATCACATTCTTATGTAAATATAGGGATGTTAATTCTTTATGCATCTTTTAGTTGTTGAATTTTTTTTTTTTGAATTTGAAGACATTTCTTTTACCAGATTACCCGAGATTTTACATCATAATTCAAGTCTAAACTTGATTGATAAGCTCTTGCTTTCTTTCTATTTTCTCTATTTTTATGATAATTTTTTTCCTAGGTCGAAGAGTAATTTAATTTAATCACTTCAGGTGTATGCCTGGATTTCAATTCTGTGCATGAGCTGTTGATATGTTG
Organism: Dendrobium officinale; assembly: GCA_019514585.1. Taxonomy (NCBI): domain Eukaryota; kingdom Viridiplantae; phylum Streptophyta; class Magnoliopsida; order Asparagales; family Orchidaceae; genus Dendrobium; species Dendrobium officinale. The sequence continues at coordinate 31,213,792 of CM033683.1, forward strand.
TCACTAAGTACATTGGGAACTAGATGGGTGAAGAAACTGTTCGTTCCTTCTAGTAGGGTATCTACCATGCATTGATCCACACATTAGATTTATTTTAAAAAAATTTATATCAATATCTAAGTTTCAAGTAACTATATATGTTAAATGCTGATGCATTTAGATTTTTGCATTATTTTTGTTTTGAACAATATTAGTTATATTTTCTATTTTTGTTTTATTTTTATGCTATCCAATAATGGTGGTAAATCCAATGATCATGGTAGGAAAAGGTTTGGTTTATGCTTGCCTTGGGTTTGCCAGTTTTGGGGTCCACCTTATCCTTTGGGTTGTTTTTTGGTTTCAAGAGGGCCTTGGCTGTTTTCGGTTTGAGCTTTAGCTGTTGAAATTCTAGTGGTGCCAGCTCATTAATATCTAGTGGAGGTGTAGCTCATTATGAGCTGATGTTTAGCTCTGAAATTAGAGAAGTGTGCAAGCTTTTGGGTGTGTGGAACTTGTCTTTTCCTCTTCTTGTTGCCTCTTGGGCTGCTGCAGTTTTCTGCTGGTTTTTCCTCCCACGGCTGCTTTTTCTCTGTCCTGTGGTCCCCTTTCTCTCATTAAAAGTGATGGCTGCTTGGTTGCTGAAAACCCGATACTTACCTGTTGGATTCCTGTTCTTGGCTGTTGGAACCGTGGCCTTCTCCTTGAGATTTGTTATGCCGTTTGGGATTTCTGCTGGACCCGTGAAGTGCCTTTTGGTTTCCTGTGCTGAAACCGTGGCATTGGCTCTGTATTTGGCTGGTTCCGTGGCCTTGTTCTGCTTGGATATGGCAGTGACTCTTGGGATATCATGCAAGGTGACTTTTGGCATTTCATTTCTATTATTTTTATATGGGATTTGAGGGGTTTTTGGGCGGTTAAGTTTCTCCCCTATTGCCTATATATATGAGATGCTTGGAGATGAATGGTGTGGTGAATTATTGTGAGCAAAATTGCTATTGACCTGCGGGTTATTGAAAAAGCTTGCGAGCTTTGTCCGTCTTCTTTCTCATCCCTTCCAGAAATCCTGCGGTCTCTTTCCAACATTTCTTCTCGGGCTTCTAATCTCTTCGTCTCTCCGCAAGTTCCACTCCACCTGTATCTTTCTTCTAGTTCCGTTGGTAAAGTTTGTTGGCTGTTTTAGTGGATTTGTTGGCTGTTTTGGTGGTATTTACTGGAGGAGTTTGGTATGACGTTGGACCCCTTTGCAGTGGTGGACCCTTTGGTTTGCATATCTAAACATTATCTGAAATATATATTCCTACAATCGGTGCATGTGAGGAGTCCTCTAGTAGGATGTTCTGAGGATAGCTTTTGTTTGTTTTAGTTTGTTTCTTTTGTTAACTTTCTTTTGCTTTGGCTTTGTTGGATGATCGCTTCTTTTCTATTCTGAAATTTAGTTGTTTATTTAGCCTATTTTGTTCTCCAAGTGGTGTCTTAAATTTCTAAAGAGCTAGTCTTGAATTTCTTTGTTCTCTCTTTGTGTTTTTGTTTCAAGTTGCATACATCAGTTTTGGTATCAGAGCAAGTTCTCATCCTTGGAGTTTTTTTTTTGTTGGCTTTGTTTGACGAATCTTTGTCTATTCTCTGAAATGGCTAATAACCTGGGTGATTGGCAAAACCTTATGCAACAATTGAATAATTTGCAAAAACAGATTAATATCATGACTGAAGCAATTGAGAACTTGAATGTTAACAACGCTAATGCTAATCCTATTAATCAAACTTCTAAAAGTGAAGAAAAGGCTCCTAGAAATCATCGTAGGAAACAAATAAATTGGGACTATGGAATTAAAATTGATGTTCCTAACTTTGAGGGTAAGCTACAATCTGATCAATTTCTTGAATGGGTAGAAAAGGTGGATCAATTTTTTGAGTGGAAAGAAATACCTGAAAATCGAAAAGTTTGTTTTGCTAGCTTAAAACTTTCTGGTCATACTTTAACCTGGTGGAAAAACTTTCAAAATAATAGACTTAGAAGGGGAAAATAAAAAGTCAAAAATTGGGAAAAAATGAAGGAGAAAATGAAAGGAAAATTCTTGCCAACTGATCATGCTCGAACAATAATCCAAGATAAACTCAATTTGCATCATATCAATAAAACTGACGAGGCTTATCGTATGGCTTTAAAATTGGAAAAGCAACATCAAAGAGAAAATGGTCACAATAAAATCATGGAAACGCATAAACATCGTTCAACTGGCAGGATTAAATCTCAATCTCAAACTTCTGGGGAAACATCTGGTCTGAAAATTAAAGCTTTTGAAAATCAAAATATCGATGAAGGAAAAGGGATAATGGGTACAAAACTGATTGATCAACCTAAGTTAATTGGACCATGTTATAAATGCGGGGCTTTATGGTCATCTTTCAGCCACTTGTAGAAAAAAATAACCCACCAAGAAACAATCTCATTGAAAACGATGAAAATTTAGAGGAAGAAGAAGTAATTGAAAACTGAATCTGAAAATGATAATAAAATAGAAAAAAAATTGATGTTGAAAGAGATGATGGTGAAGAGTTTTTGGTAATTCGACAAATCCCAACAACAATAATTGACAAAGGGGATAGATGGTTAAGAAAAAATATATTTAAAACAACTTGCACCATCAAAGGAAAAATCTGTACCCTTATGATAGATAGTGGAAGTTCTGGAAATTTTGTTTATCAAAAACTGGTCGACAAACTTAAAATCAAATCAAAACCACTTGTTAAATCTTATAAGATCTTTTGGTTCAAAGAAGGGGGTGAGGTTCCAATCACTAAACAATGTACTATCAATTTATCTATTGGAGGATCATTTAAAGATCAAGTTTTTTGTGATATTGTATCTCTTGAAGTTTGCCATGTTTTGCTAGGACGATCTTGGCAGTACGACAACAAAACTGTTCACAATGGAGAGAAAAACACATATACTTTGATGCAAAATAATAAAGAGTTTACTCTTCATCCACAAAAGAATGTGCCGGATTCACCCGTTAAGAAAAACATAGTTGCCAAAATTACTTCTCCTGAACTGCTTTTAAATGCTAATGATTTGAAATATTTTGAAGTTGCTTATTTGGTTTTGGGAAAAGAATCTGATACTGTTTTTCATATTCCTAAAAAAATGCAAGCTTTATTGGATGAGTTTTCTGATATAACTCATGATGATTTGCCAATTGGGTTGCCTCATATGCGACAAATTCAACATCATATTGATTTAATACCTGGAGCTACTTTGCCTAACATTCCTCATTTTATGATGAGGCCAATTGAACATGCTGAACTTTTATCTGAATTGTTAAAAAAGGGTTTGATTCAAGAAAGTTTGAGTCCCTGTGTTGTGCCTGCTTTGCTAACTTAAAAAAAAAGATAGAACATGGAGGATGTGTGTGGATAGTAGGGCAATATAAACAAAATCATCATTAAATATCGATTTCCAATTCCTAGACTGGATGACATGCTTGATATGCTGAGTGATGCATTTTGGTCTTTCAAATGCTCCGAGTACTTTTATTAGAATTATGAATCATGTTTTGAAACCTCTCATTGGAAGTTTTTGTTTTTTTAAAGAGATTGTTCGTCTTCACGGTGTCCCTCGTACATTTACTTCTGATTGGGAAACTATATTTTTAAGTCACTTTTTGGAGAACTCTGTGGTCTAAATTAGGCACTTCTCTCTCTTCAGTTTAGTAGTGCTTATCATCCTCAAACCGATGGACAAACTGAAGTTGTCAATTGAAGTTTGGGAAACCTTTTGAGATGTCTTGCTGGTGAGAAACCTTTTCAATGTGATTTAATTCTACCCCAAGCTGAATTTGCATATAATAATTTTGTTAATAGAACTTCTGGAAAAACTCCCTTTGAAATTGTATATGGTCAGTCTATTCCACATACTTTGGATAGGAATGGTTTGTCTTTACCTAACAAAGTAAGTGCTGAAGCTTTAGAATCTTTTGATCATATCAAATCGGTCCAACAACAAGTTCTTGAAAAACTTCGTATAGCTAATGTCAAATACAAAGCGGCTGCAGATAAACATCGAAGAGAGGTAATTTTTAAAGAAGGTGATATGGTAATGGCTTATTTTCGTCGCCAACGATTTCCGGTTGGTACTTTTGGTAAATTAAGCAGAAAAAAATTCGGACCTTTCCGAATTATCCGAAAGCTGGGCACAAATGCATACCTCTTGCTGTTGGAACTTCTCCTATATTTAATGTTTATGACCTTTCTTTATATAAAGGAAATATATGTGACTCTGTGGATGTTGAAACTTTAACACTTTCCACTTTAACCTTTAATAAAGAAGATCAAATTGAAGATGTTGTTTATGTGAAAATCACTAAAACAAGACATGGCGAGCACAAGAAGTTTTTGGTCAAATGGAGTAATCGACCCTTAACTGATTGCACCTGGATTGATGCTGCTGATCTAAAAATTCGAAATCTGGAACTTTATGAAAGGACTACTGAAGCTTTCTCATTAGGAGATGAGATTCTCCCACCAGGGGGGAATTGATGCATTTAGATTTTTGCATTATTTTTGTTTTGAACAATATTAGTTATATTTTATATTTTTGTTTTATTTTTATGTTATCCAATGATGGTGGTAAATCCAATGATCATGGTAGGAAAAGGTTTGGTTTATGCTTGCCTTGGGTTTGCCGGTTTTGGGGTCCACCTTGTCCTTTGGGTTGTTTTTTGGTTTTAAGAGGGCCTTGGCTGTTTTCGGTTTGAGCTTTAGCTGTTGAAATTCTAGTGGTGCCAGCTCATTAATATCTAGTGGAGGTGTAGATCATTATGAGCTGATGTTTAGCTCTGAAATTAGAGAAGTGTGCAAGCTTTTGGGTTTGTGAAACTTGTCTTTTCCTCTTCTTGTTGCCTCTTGGGCTGCTGCAGTTTTCTGCTGGTTTTTCCTCCCACGGCTGCTTTTTCTCTGTCCTGTGGTCCCCTTTCTCTCATTAAAAGTGATGGCTGCTTGGTTGCTGAAAACCCGATACTTACCTGTTGGATTCCTGTTCTTGGCTGTTGGAACCGTGGCCTTCTCCTTGAGATTTGTTATGCCGTTTGGGATTTCTGCTGGACCCGTGAAGTGCCTCCTGGTTTCTTGTGCTGAAACCGTGGCATTGTCTCTGTATTTGGCTGGTTCCGTGGCCTTGTTCTGCTTGGATATGGCAGTGACTCTTGGGATATCATGCAAGGTGACTTTTGGCCTTTCATTTCTATTATTTTTATATGGGATTTGAGGGGTTTTTGGGCAGTTAAGTTTCTCCCCTATTGCCTATATATATGAGATGCTTGGAGATGAATGGTGTGGTGAATTATTGTGAGCAAAATTGCTATTGACTTGCGGGTTATTGGAAAAGCTTGCGAGCTTTGTCCGTCTTCTTTCTCATCCCCTCCGGAAATCCTGCGGGCTCTTTCCAACCTTTCTTCTCGGGCTTCTAATCTCTTCGTCTCTCCGCAAGTTCCACTCCACCTGTATCTTTCTTCTAGTTTCGTTGGTAAAGTTTGTTGGATGTTTTAGTGGATTTGTTGGCTGTTTTGGTGGTATTTGCTAGAGGAGTTTGGTAGGACGTTGGACCCCTTTGCAATGGTGGACCCTTTGGTTTGCATATCTAAACATTATCTGAAATATATATTCCTACAATCGGTGCATGTGAGGAGTCCTCTAGTAGGATGTTCTGAGGATAGCTTTTGTTTGTTTTAGTTTGTTTCTTTTGTTAACTTTCTTTTGCTTTGGCTTTGTTGGATGATCGCTTCTTTTCTATTCTGAAATTTAGTTGTTTATTTAGCCTATTTAGTAATTTAATTTAATCACTTCAGGTGTATGCCTGGATTTCAATTCTGTGCATGAGCTGTTGATATGTTGTCACTAAGTACATTGGGAACTAGATGGGTGAAGAAACTGTTCGTTCCTTCTAGTAGGGTATCTACCATGCATTGATCCACACATTAGATTTATTTTAAAAAAATTTATATCAATATCTAAGTTTCAAGTAACTATATATGTTAAATGCTGATGCATTTAGATTTTTGCATTATTTTTGTTTTGAACAATATTAGTTATATTTTCTATTTTTGTTTTATTTTTATGCTATCCAATAATGGTGGTAAATCCAATGATCATGGTAGGAAAAGGTTTGGTTTATGCTTGCCTTGGGTTTGCCAGTTTTGGGGTCCACCTTATCCTTTGGGTTGTTTTTTGGTTTCAAGAGGGCCTTGGCTGTTTTCGGTTTGAGCTTTAGCTGTTGAAATTCTAGTGGTGCCAGCTCATTAATATCTAGTGGAGGTGTAGCTCATTATGAGCTGATGTTTAGCTCTGAAATTAGAGAAGTGTGCAAGCTTTTGGGTGTGTGGAACTTGTCTTTTCCTCTTCTTGTTGCCTCTTGGGCTGCTGCAGTTTTTCTGCTGGTTTTTCCTCCCACGGCTGCTTTTTCTCTGTCCTGTGGTCCCCTTTCTCTCATTAAAAGTGATGGCTGCTTGGTTGCTGAAAACCCGATACTTACCTGTTGGATTCCTGTTCTTGGCTGTTGGAACCGTGGCCTTCTCCTTGAGATTTGTTATGCCGTTTGGGATTTCTGCTGGACCCGTGAAGTGCCTTTTGGTTTCCTGTGCTGAAACCGTGGCATTGGCTCTGTATTTGGCTGGTTCCGTGGCCTTGTTCTGCTTGGATATGGCAGTGACTCTTGGGATATCATGCAAGGTGACTTTTGGCATTTCATTTCTATTATTTTTATATGGGATTTGAGGGGTTTTTGGGCGGGCGGTTTTTTCTCCCCTATTGCCTATATATATGAGATGCTTGGAGATGAATGGTGTGTGGTGAATTATTGTGAGCAAAATTGCTATTGACCTGCGGGTTATTGAAAAAGCTTGCGAGCTTTGTCCGTCTTCTTTTCTCATCCCTTCCAGAAATCCTGCGGTCTCTTTCCAACATTTCTTCTCGGGCTTCTAATCTCTTCGTCTCTCCGCAAGTTCCACTCCACCTGTATCTTTCTTCTAGTTCCGTTGGTAAAGTTTGTTGGCTGTTTTAGTGGATTTGTTGGCTGTTTTGGTGGTATTTACTGGAGGAGTTTGGTATGACGTTGGACCCCTTTGCAGTGGTGGACCCTTTGGTTTGCATATCTAAACATTATCTGAAATATATATTCCTACAATCGGTGCATGTGAGGAGTCCTCTAGTAGGATGTTCTGAGGATAGCTTTTGTTTGTTTTAGTTTGTTTCTTTTTGTTAACTTTCTTTTGCTTTGGCTTTGTTGGATGATCGCTTCTTTTCTATTCTGAAATTTAGTTGTTTATTTAGCCTATTTTGTTCTCCAAGTGGTGTCTTAAATTTCTAAAGAGCTAGTCTTGAATTTCTTTGTTCTCTCTTTGTGTTTTTGTTTCAAGTTGCATACATCAAATGCTTTGACATAACGCTTTATTCATTAAGCACGAATATCATCTTTCACTTCATTAGGTACTTTGATATATGATGCAACATTGTTATGAGAACTAAAAATATGTTCTTTCATTCGTGTAACAACTCTGTTTATTACTTTATAACAATAATTTTATTTCAAATAAACTTATGTCTTTTACTCGTGAAAAATTGCACTTGAACACTATACTTCCATGTAAGATCTTTTATATTTCACATTGGACGTGTTTTAGAACTTCTAAACATTTTCAAATAATGCTAAGTTGAAAAGTTCATTCAAAACATAGAACACGAAATGATGAATCAAAGAAAACGATTTCTAAATAAAGAAACAAATAAGAGAGGAGATAAAATAATTTAAGACGAAGAAGTGCTATAAATTAGGGTTGCTAGCATGGTAGGGACGCCGACAAAGATGTGATGCCAAGGGTAGTGATGACAATAGAGCACCATTGAAGGAGGTGGGAAAGCCATAGTGGCATAGTCTTGCATACCGAATTCCTTGTGTCATGCTGCTCGTGATGGTCCTGACGTTCTCAATTTAACATTTTAGTTTTTTTTTTTTCTGAATGAAATAGGTTTAGATTTAAATTGTAAGGGTAATTGGGCTTTGGGATCATAGATTGAAAAGCGCCCAATACCATCAGATGGAGGCTTGTCTCATAAAAAATTCATTGAGGAGTGCCTCAATTGATTTTTACCTCAATTATTCCATGTGAGGCTTGTACCACTCAACTTTTTTTTTTTGTTTGCCTTGGTTTGTGGAGTGTTTCAATTGCATATTTTTAAACTTTAGGCAAACAACTAAAGATAAGAAATTAACGCGTGGAAATGAAAAAAACGAGCAATTTAAATATATTAATAGTGTTTTAGCTCTAACAAACTTGCGTCCACTCTTTCATATCTCCTTGGAGTTCCATTAACATAGTCCTTTGTGAACTGCAAGCAGAGAACCTCCTTCTTCTTCAGGCAGAGAAACTCATTGCCTCTTGTTCAAGTGAAGAGGCAAAGCTAGTCCTAGAAATGTCAGTAGAACGTGATGAATTAAATTATTGGAATACTATGCGATTCTAATCCCCCAAATTTACACTATTTATGAACTTTTATAAAGAAATTTGTAAGTGGAGATCTATCACTTTGACCGGGATTGGCTTTGTGTGTAGAAAGTTTGCACATATGCTTAAGATTGCTTGTTATGATTTCCAATGGTTCTAGTGGGGTTTTTTGATGCTATAATGATAATTGACAGAATAAAATATGTCCTAGCTTTTGCTGATTGCCGCCTCTTAGTCAACATAGCCACTACATTTCATTTATTTAGAGAAATTTTTTGATCCTTGAATGATCATGCTGCATATCTGTTGACATTTTGTTCTAATCTGCTGATTTTGACGGAGACGCATGTTGTATGAGTTTATAAAACTGATGTAAGAGCTTCAATTTGTTTTGAATCCTGGGTTGTTGTTCTTTTTTAGTTTCCAATTAGGAACATTTGATTCGTTTATAGTGAAATTAACTATTATGCTCTTTATGCTTTTAAGAAGATGAAGGAGACACTGTTAGCCGGCCCAAGGAGGGCCCGCTGAATTGGTCCATCCAGGACTGGTTCAGGTGTATCAAAGGCGACCAAGGGTGGGGTGGAACTAGGAAGAGAGAGAGAAGAGGGGGGCGGCTGGTGTGATGGGGTCCACACACTAATTAGTGATGGGTTGGAGGGAAAATTTGAAATTAAGGGCTGTTTAGGGAATTAGAAATTATCCTTTTTCTTTAATTTCTTTTTTCTTGTTAGGGTTAGGGTCTATGATGCACTGACACGGACACGTCGACACGGACACGACACAGACACGAGACACAGCATTTTTAAAAAATATAGGACACGGGTGCGGCGTTGACACGGCATAATAATTTTTTAATATAATATATAGAAATTATGACGACATTATATTAAAAATGACAAGGAATAATAAATCAATTTAATGATAACTTGTTTAGCTTATAACATAAAAATGTTTAGTACAAAATATTAGTACAACCACAAAAATATAAGCAAAAAACCATTTAGTACAACATGAAGGTCCAACTACTCAATAGAGGGAATGATAGAATTAGGTTCAGATGTTGATTTTTGACCATCAATATCATCATCATTGAATATCATTGCTTCCAACTCTGGTTCATCTAGAGAAAGATTTGTAACCTCCAATAATCTCATATCATCAAGGCACTCGAACCCATCTCCAGTAACATCCCACATCTTATTATCACATGTCATATAAAGTGAGGTTTTCCTTGATAGAAGACGAAGATTATATTCCTCCTAAATCATAATGGATATTCTCTATTTCTCCTAAGTGCGGATGTTGATTTGATGTTGTGGATAGAAAATAAGAAATTTCAAGGCTTTTAAAACCGGACCGGTCAATGAACCGGAAGAAGGAGGGGTTAGAGGTTTGATGGTTCAACCGGGGTCGAACCGGGGTCGAACCGGATGACGTAATAAATATTTATTATATTTAAATATTATAATAATGACACAACTATTTATAAATATATAGCAAAAATTGAAGAAAAATTATTATCTAATAGAGAAATGTTAGTCAAATAAACTCAAACATTTAAATCTAATTCAAACATAGCTCATGAAAATAAAAATTCTAATTTGTTTTGCCAAAAGACCAAAATTGCTCTGTTGGTTTTAGAATAACAAGATCAGAAAATGTATAACAGAATCTGATTAAAAAATCAAACATAGCTCATGAAATGATGAAAATCAGAAAATGTATTAGAATAACAAGATCCTAAATTTGGATTAAAAAAAAAACCCTAAACATGTGGAGTTATAAACTTTTTTTTTTTAAAACTGATTGAAAACATTGCTAAAGGTATGTTGAAACTTGAGTAGTTGAAACTGATTGAAAACATTGCTAAAGGTATGTTAATAATTTGAGATATCAAAATTTCTGGAGTTATAAAAAAAAAGCCAGTTTGCAAAGATAAAAAATCAGTACCGAATGAAATGAGGAGAATTCGAAAAACTTACTGTAGATAGGAGAGGAGATATTAATCAAGCAAAAAAATCCTTCGGTGGCTTCGGCGCTTCGCAAATCGGAATGCAGCAGCAGCTGCTGCCGACGGCGTCTCGGAGGGATAGAGGAGTCGCGAGGGAGGTCTGGGGGCGAATCGTGAAATTGTAAAGAAATAGGGTTTCTCGGTTTTTAACTTTTTTTTTTTTTGAGTTATCCGCCTATCATCCCTGCCATCAGATCAAATCGGATGGCTCAAAAGCGGTACAGCTCGAACCGGCCGGTTATTAAAACGGTTCCGGTTCACCGGTTCGGCGGTCGAACCGCCGGTTCGAACGGTCCGAGAACGGTTCTCTGCGGAAGCGGTTTTTATTCAGCCCGTAACCGGCCGGCCGGCCGGTTCACGGTTCAACCGGTTGAACCGGCCGGTCCGGTCCGGTTTTAAAAGCCTTGAGAAATTTAGTTTAAATCCCGCAAAATACAAGAAATTATATTTTAAAAAATTCATAAAATATTTAAGATACGCGTGTCCGACACGCGTGTCCAATTTGCATTTAATATTTTTTAATCAGACACGTTTTCGATGTGTCCGACACATGTCGGAGGAGTTTCGGACGAGTGTCGTGTAGGACACTGCACTCCTCTTTGAGGAGAAGTGTCGGTGCATCATAGGTTAGGGTTATAATTGAATTGGAGAAGAGATTTGAGATCTAGGATATGTTCTTTTGGGCTCTAGGCTTTGCTAGAGATTTGGAGAGTTGTTTCTTCCTCTCGAATTGAAGAAACTTGTATCTTGTATTGTTTTCTTGTTCGTGGATTGAATAGAATAAGTTTCTTTGTGTTTTCTCTCCAATTTTCTAAAATTTGTACGTCGTATTACTAATTTCTCTCTGAAATCAACATATTTCTGATAGGAAATACTTAAGTTTGCAAGTAATCCTAACGTATTTACTTGAGTTTGTAAGCAACCCTAGTAATAATTGGCTCAAAACAACGAGAAGAAACAAGAAACTTGGACAAATAAAACTTAGAAGCAATAGATTGCGATAATGGAATTAAAACAAAGCAAAACTCAAAGCAAGATACAATTGATCTTCAATTCGAGAGGATCGTCTCCCAATCTCTAGATTGTAGATCTAGAGCCCAAGGAGCCCAGGAACTCTCCAAAAGAACAAACAATATAAGCATGCCGTAACCCTAGCCCCTCTCATCATCTTTAAATACATCCTTCATAATTAAAAGCTTCTTAATATAATTTTATTTCAAATTCCTCTCTTACATGAACCGCCCCTTCTCTCTCTCTAGTTGCCGCTCAAGGAGGTGGGATCCGCCCGTTTAAGAGGAGACGACCTCCTGTAAGTCCGAACTGACCCCTCCTGGACCGGTTTAGGCTGCTTAGTAACAATACCCCCTTCCCAAAGAACCACATTGTCCTCAATGTGGAAATTGGGAAACTGATGTTTCACCCTCTCATAAGGTTCCCACACGGCATCATATTTCGAAAGATTTTTCCACTTGATTAGTACTTCTTTAGCTTCATCTCCTTTCTGGCGAACCCCCATCAACTCTAAAGGTTCCATAATCACCTATAAATCCTCTATGAGTGTCACAGGTAACTCTGGGCTAGTTGTATAATCTCCAATGGCTCTTCTCAGCTGGGATACATGAAAAATCGGATGTATAGTTGCCGTTGGTGGTAATTTCAGGTGGTACGCAACCGCTCATATTTTCTCCAATACCTCGTAATGTCAAAGTACCTAGGGGCTAGCTTCTCATTCCTATTGGTGACTGTCTTCTGTCTATACGGTCGGAGCTTTAAGAACACCCTCTCCCCCACTTCAAACTGGATGTCCTTCCTATGCCCATCAGCTTGTTTCTTCATAATATGTTGAGCTCTCAGTAGATGTCTCTTCAACTCGTCTAGCACTCAATCCCTCTCCTCCAAGTACTCCTCCACTGAAGAAACTGGAGTACTGCTACTCCCAAAGTGCACCAAGTGGGGATGTCATGTCCGTACAACACCTTGAATGGGGTCATCTGTGACGCCGAATGAAAAGAGGTATTGTATCAGTACTCAGCCTACGATAGCCACTTAGCCCATAGCTTTGGTGTCTCTGACACAAAACACCTCAGGTAAGTCTCCAAGCTCCTATTGACTACTTCTGTTTGGCCATCCGTCTGTGAGTGGTAAGCTGTGCTCCTCTTTAGAACTGTTCCCTGTAATCTGAACAACTTCCTCCAAAAGTGGCTGGGGAACACCTTATCTCTATCTGATACTATCGCCTCTGGTACTTCATGTAATCAGACCACCTCTCTGATGAAAGCTAAAGCCATTTTCACTACTGTGTAGGCGTGTCGGAGGGGGATGAAATGTGCATACTTGCTCAGCTTGTCCACCACCACTAAAATCACCATGAACCTTCTGAACGGGGCAACTCATCTATGAAGTCCATGGATATCTCCTCCCATACTCGTCCCGGTAGAGCCAACGACTGTAGTAGTCCTCCTGGTGACTTGGCTAAGTATTTGTTCCTTTGACAGATCTCACATCTAGACACCATCTCCTATCTACATATTTATTCATCCCCTTCCAGTAAAGCTCCAAAGCTAGCCTCTTGAATGTCTTATGCACTCCTGAATTGCCCTCCCATTGTGCTCCCATGAAACTTCTGGAGTAAGTTTGGGATGTGGATCGAAGACCAGGGCATTACAAACCTCCCCTAATACAGCAGTCTACCCCCCTCCAATGACTACCCTGGGTGGCTACCCTCTTCCTTCAGTAAATATGTCATGATTTTTCCCAAATCCTCATTTCTAGCACTTTCCTTTCTAATAGCCTCCCAATCAAGCATCAAAACAAAAGATAGTGCCACTGTCTGCAGCTCCCCCATACATCAAGACAAGGCATGTGCTGCCTTGTTCTCCACTCCTGGCCTGTACTGAATCTCAAAATTATACCCCAACAACCTGGACAACCATCTTTGATGCTTCTCTGTTACCATCCACTGTTCCAGCAGGTATTTCAAGCTCTGTTGATTTGTCCTTACATTGAAATGCCTCTCATGTAGATAGGGCCACCACTTCTGGATGGCCAACACGATGGTCATTAATTATCTCTCATAGACAGACTTCAGCCTGGCTATAGCAGTCAAAATATGGCTGAAATAGACAATAAGCATATGACTCTGCATAAGCATTGCTCCCAATACGTACCTGGATGCATCGTTTTTCACTATGAATATTTGAGTGAAATTTGGCAACGCTAGGACCGGTACCGTTGTCATAGCCTTCTTCAAGCTCTCAAATGCTGAAGTGTCCGCCTTCTCCCATAGGAACCCGTCATTCTTCAACTGCTCAATGAGTGGCCATGCTATGATGTTGTACTCCTTTATAAACCTTCTGTAGTAACTCGTCAATTTTAGAAATCCCCTCAGCTCCTTCAGATTTTTAGGCACTGACCACTTTAGTATTGCCTCAATTTTGGACTAATCTGCAACCACCCCTTCTTTTGATACAATATGGCCCAAGTACTCTACATTGGCTTGTGCGAAGCAACACTTTTTTCAAATTGTCTCTTAGCTGGTGCTCTTGCAGCACCTCTAACACCTTTTTTAAATGCTCCAAGTGCTCATCTTCTGTCCTACTTTAGACTAGGATGTCATCGAAGAATACCAGTACGAGCCGTCTGAGATAATATTTGAAAACCTTATTCATAAGTGCTTGGAAAGTGGTTGAAGCATTGGTGAGGCCAAAAAACATCACTAGGAACTCATAGTGTCCCTCATGAGTTATGAAGGCAGTTTTGGGCACATCCTCCATTCGGATCTGATGGTATCCTGATTTCAAGTCTATCTTGCTGAATATCATTGTTCCACTCAATTCATCTAGCAGCTCGTCAACAATTGGTGTAGGAAACTTGTTAGGTATAATTTTTCTTGTTGAGCGCGCTCTATAGTCCCACACAAAATCGCCAGATGCCATCCTTCTTCTTCACCAATAGAATTGGACTAGAGAAGGGACTGTGCTGGGTCTGATGATTTCTGCCTCCAGCATCTCTCTAATTAACTTTTTGATTTCATCTTTTTGAAACTGAGGGTAGCGATAAGGCCGTACACTGATGGGTGACACATCCTCCAACATATTGGCGTGCTCCTGCTCCCTCTACGGTGGCAATCCATAAGGTGGCTGAAACGCTTCTTGGAACTGCTTAATCAACGGTTGTATGAAGATGGGTATGTCCTCTCGCTTTAATCTAGCTCCCTCCAAATTGTGCAGCTACACCAAATGTCCTCCGCCTGCCAACTGTATATCCCTCACTATAGTTTTAAGAGAAAAATGGATTTGGATAGCCCTGCATCTCCCTTTAATCACCACCTTTCTTCCATCTACCATCAACTTCATCGTGAGTGCTCCTCAATTCACTTTGGTGTCTCCCAAAGTTTATAGCCATCTCATCCCCAGGATGACATCTGGTACTACCAAGCACCAGTGGAAGAAAATCTTCCCTCACCTGAATCCCCTAGATAGTCAGTAGCACTTTGCAAATCTCCTGACCTTTCTCCACTTTCCCCGTACCCATCATCATCCCGTAACAACCAGTATCCACCAATCTCACTCCCAATTGGTCGACGACCTGAGTGGAAATAAAATTGTGAGTAGCAGTAGCCCCACTATCAATCAGCACCACTACCTCTCTGTCCTCTATCTCCCCCTTCACCTTTATGGTATGATTCGTAGTGAATCCTACCAATGTGTTCAGGGAAACCTCAGCCATATCCAAATGTAGCTTCACCTCCGTCTCCTCATCTGTCTCCTCCTCACCTCCCTCAGTTTCCTCGTCATCATAGACAGTGAGAACCTAAAGAGTTCGGTCCTTACACCGATGCCCTGACGTATACTTTTCATCGCACCTAAAGCACAACCCCTTAGCCCTCTTCTCCTGCATCTCTTTTTATGTCAGCCACTTAAAAAGTTTTCTCACTCCCTCCAACTGTCTTCTCCTTGGTGACCTTCCGACTCCCTCCTGCTGCAGGACCTTTAGGTGCTAGATGGGTGGTCATCATCCTGTTAGTTCCCCCTATGCTGCTACTCCTAGCTCCCCTCTCCATATTTCTCTGATTTTCGACTAGCTGGGCCAACTTCATGGCCTCCCCCAAGTCACGGGGCATTAGAACCTGCACTGCTGCTCGAATATCCGCCTTTAACCCCTTCATGAAATTTCCCTCCAATATCGTATCTGATAATCGCTCCACCCTACTGGCTAGGTGCTCAAATCGTTCATGGTAGTCTGCTATTGATCCCTTTTACGTCAGAGCAAAGAACTGCTCATAGAAATCTCATCCCGTGTCGGTTTAGAAACGTTCTGTTATTCAGTTCTTGAATTCCCTTCACTTCCTGATAGGTCTCCTCTGGTCTCTCCACTAATACCAAGACAGAGCCTTTCCTTCCAAGCACAAACCTGCCGCTGTCAACTTCTCCTCCATCAGCTCATTGACGGCAAAGTATCGCTTCACCTTATAAATCCACCCATACGCATCTTCTCCTTCAAATATGAGCATCTTCAACTTCCTAACCTTCTGGTCGCCACAATTCCCCCTTATTCTTCCATAGTTTCCCCTCTCCCAAGCGCTAGACCCTCCCCACGTCTCCCAATCTTCCCTTGCCCTGCCATTGCCCATAACCCCTTCAAATTCCCCCCTTATTTCTTCAAAATCAGCACTCGACGGCCATAGTATCCCTCCTGGCGTTCCCCATATACGCCTCCTCTTTCTTCCATCTTGATAGGCTCCAGATGGGGTCTTCTTCTCTCTACTTTCATGATTCCACCTCATCTTCCTCCTTACGGATTTCAGAATTTGTGCTTTTCCCTTCCACACCTTTTGCCATGAAAGCCACCATTTGGTTTTGAATTTCTAACATTTTCTTCATCATGTCCCAGAGATCGGCTACTTGTCCTTCCATGGAGGAATTTCTAACATTTTCTTCATTATGTCCCCTTCAAGCCTTTCTTCCTAAGCATCCACATTTTTGGCTGCCATTACAATCCGGAGTTTGTAGATTCACAAAATCTGAAATTGGGACTAAAAAAATAGCAACTTCCTCCTTTTCCGAGCCAAAAACTAATGCTGGAATTTGCCAAAATAGCCCTCCATCGGTCCCAAGACTTGCTCTGATACCAATTTGATAGGAAATACTAGAGTTCGCAAGTAATCCTAACAGATTTACTTGTTTTCGCAAGCAACCCTAGCAATAATTGGCTCAAAACAGTGAGAAGAAACAAAAAACTTGGACAAATCAAACTAGAAGCGATAAATTGCGATAGTGGAACAAAACAAAGCAAAACTCAAAGCAAAATACAATTGATCCTCAATTCGAGAGGAGGATCGTCTCTCCCAATCTCTAGTTGTAAATCTAAAGCCCAAGATGTCGAGGAACTCTCCAAAAGAACAAACAATACAAGCATGCCCTAACCCTAGCATCTTATGCTCTTTAAATACATCCTTCCTAATTAAAAGCTTAATAATATAATTTTATTTCAAATTCCTCTCTTGCATGAACCGCCCCCTCCTCTCTCTCTAGTTGCCGCCGAAGGAGGTGGGACCCACCCACTTAAGTAATGGGTTTAAGAGGAGAAGGCTTAGTCCGCCTCCTATAAGTCCGAACCGGCCCATCCTGTGCAAGTTTAGGCTGCTTCATAATAATTTCATGCTATTTTCACCAATTATTGTTACGTTTGCTTGCAAACTCAAGATTTTTCCCTTATGGTTACTTGCGAACTCAAGTATTTTCTATCAAATTAGTATCAGAGCACGTCGATCCAAAGGATGATTTCTACCACCGGGGTGTTGATTTTGAAAGAAGAAGAGGGGAAGGTGATGAAGGGTTCGGGTATGATCGTCGGAGGAAAGATCGTTACAATTGGGGAATACATCCTCTTCAGGGGATGGGAGATTATGGAGGATTCTGGAGAAACGGGGGTGACCCGAAGGTGAGAAAGCTTAAGATGCCAATCTTTTGAGGGCGAGGATGCACATGGATGGATTTACAAGGTGGGGCGATACTTTGCAATCAACGAGATGATAGAGGAGAAATTGACAGCTGCAGGACTGTGCTTAGAAAGGAATGCATTGGCATGATACTAGTGGCGGGACATGAGGCGACCCATTCGGCGCTAGAGGGAGTTCAAAGATTGCTTATTAGAACGTTTCTGAACCAGTAGGGAAGAGTCTTTCATGAGCAGTTTTTCGTCCTGACGCAGTAGGGGACTGTGAAAGAGTACTGTGACAGGTTCGAGTACCTTGCTAGTAGGCTAGATTTACTCTCAGAGATAGTACTATAAGGGAATTTTATGAAGGGCCTTAAACTGGAGATCCGAGCAGCAGTTAGGGTGATGAGGCCATGAGACTTGGGGGAAGCCATGGAGTTAACACAGTTGGTGGACCAGAAGTATCTAAAGAGGGGAGCTAGGGGGAGTAACTCAAGGGGGGGGGGGGGTCATATAAGATGGCCACCACCTTCTTAGCTTCCAAAGTGCTTACACCAGACAGTTTGAGAGAGGTATCAAGGAAGAAGGGTGGATGAGGGAGGAACTTCAAGAAGCTTACTGAGAAGGAGATACATGTGAAGAGGGCTAGAGTGTTGTGTTTTAGATGTGATGAGCAGTATGTGCCAAGGCATAGGTGTAAGGACTGAACTCTTCAGGTTCTCACCATCTGTGATGACGAGGAAACTAAAGAGGGAGGATAGAGCGGGATAGTGGTGGAGGACGAAGAGAATTTGCATCTAGATTTTGCAGAAGTCTCTTTAAACTCTGTGGTGGGATTTATCCCGAATCATACCATAAAAGTAAGAGGAGAAATAACCGACAAGGAGGTAGTGGTGTTGATCGATAGTGGGACTACCCACAATTTTATCTCTAATTAGATTGTAAATCTATTGGGGGTGAAATTAGTGAACACTAGAGGCTATGGAGTGATGATGGGCATTAGGAAGGTGGAGATGGGTAGAGGAGTTTGTAAGAGAGTGGTGCTGACGATTTAGGGGATTCAGGTGGGGATGACTTTCTTCCCTTGGAGTTGGATAGTACTAATGTCATCCTGGGAATGAAGTGGCTGCAGACCTTTCGCCAAACCAAGGTCAATAGGGGAGCATTGAGGATGGAACTGGTGGTGGGAGGAAAGAGGATGGTGATCTAGGGCGATGTAGGGTTGTCCAGGGCCAGAGTATCTTTCAAATTCATGATCAAGACTATACATGAGGTGGGAGGTGGATATTTGGTGGAATTTCAACGCTTGGAGAGGTTCAGTGTGGGGGAAGAGGAAGACATTCTTCTTGCAGTACAACTCATACAGCAGTTCAGTGAGGTGTTCCAACCACGTCAAGACTTACCACCACCCAGAAAGCAGGAGCATGCAATCATTTTGAAGGAGGGGGTGTTACTGATTAGCTTACGACCCTATCGCTACCCTAAAATTCAAAAGGATGAGATTGAGATGCTGATTAGGGAGATGTTGAAAGCGAGGATCTTTAGACAAAGTGTGAGTTCTTTCTCTAGTCCAATCTTACTGGTCAAGAAGAAGGATGAGAGCTGGAGGTTTTGTTTGGATTTCATGATGTTGAATAAGGAGACTGTGCCGGATAAGTTTTTCATCCCAGTGATCGATGAGCTACTAGATGAGCTGTATGAAGAAGTAGTGTTTTCCAATGTTTAAAATTGCGTATTCGGGTATTGAGGCGTTTTTCATTCGTGAGGCGAGGCGTAAGCCTCAAAATCAAAAGATTGCGTAAACATAAAATGATAAATTTTTTATATACTAATGATTGAATAATATAAAACATAAAAAAGCATAAGATATTAAGTGAAATCAAAATATCCCAATAATAAGACAACATGAAATATAGTTCAACACGAAATTCTATCTTTCCCAAATTCCAGTATTCTTTTCATTAACATATAATTCAAATTTCCAAAAATAAATAACAATGACATATCACATAAGAACTCATAAGTCACCAGCACTGTCATCACTAAGGGGTTCTTCATTTGAATCATCATTATGATAAACCGCTCTCTCCCCTTCCTCCTCTCCTATAGAGTCCAATGTCGGGCATTTTCTTCAAGATTTATGTAAATTTTAATATATATATATAGCGTGAGGCATAAGCCTCATGCCAGTGAGGCGAGGCGGGCCTCAACCAAGTTGAGGCGCAAGCCTCATAAAAAAACTTGAGGCGTAAGCATCGAGGCGTTTTTTACTGGAATTGCGCAAAGGCGGGCCTCAAGGCGAGCCTCATATTGCGCAATTTTAAACCATGGTGTTTTCTAAGATGAACTTGAAGTCGGGCTACCATCAAATCAGGATGAAGGAAGATGATATTCAGAAGACGGCCTCCAGGATGCACAAGGGGCACTACGTATTCTTGGTGATGCCATTTGGTCTCACAAACGCCCCTGCTACCTTCTAGTCATTGATGAATAGGGTGTTTAGATTGTACCTCTGGAGGTTTGTCTTAGTTTTCTTTGATGACATACTTATGTATCGCAAGATCGAAGAGGAGCACCTGGAGCATTTAATGGTGGTCTTTGGAGTTCTACAGGAGCATCAACTCAAGGCCAACCTGAAGAAATGCAGCTTTGCACATACTAGTATAGAGTACTTTGGATATGTGTTATCTCATGAGGGGTGGCAGCATATCCAGTCAAACTTGAAGCAATGGAGAAGTGGCCTCTACCTAGGAACTTGAGAGAGCTAAGGGGTTTCCTAGGATTGATGGGTTACTACCGGAGGTTTGTGAAGGGGTACAACAACATAGCTTTGCCTTTGACGGAGCCGTTAAAAAAGGATAGCTTTTTGTGGGGAGAAGCGGCTACCCAAGCTTTCGAGAAACTTAAGAAGGTAATGACCACAATACTCGCTTTGTCTTTACTAGACTTTAGTCAGACTTTTTTGGTGGAGACAGATGCGTCTGAATATGGGTTAGGGGCAGTGCTGATGCAGAATCATAGACCCATAGCCTACTTTAGTCAGGCTTTATCAGCTAGAGCTAGACTGAAGTCTGTATATGAATGAGAATTGATAGTCATTATGTTGGCTATTCAGAAGTCGCGACCATACCTGTTGGGACAATACTTCATCATCAGAACATATCAAAGGAGCTTGAAATATATTTTGGAGCAGAGAATGGTGACGGAGGAACATCAGAGGTGGCTATTTAAATTATAGAGGTACGATTTCGAGATCCAGTATCAACTAGGGTTGGAGAATAAGGCGGCTGATGCCTTATCCAGGTGTGGGGGAGAGCTCCAGGAGATGACCATTTCAATACCCCTGATGGTGGATTGGGGGGCTATCCGGGAAGAAAGTGTGCATGACGAATAGTTTAAGAAGATCTGAATGAATCTGCTAAAGGATAGAAGTAGCCACTCAAGCTATGCCCTCGAGGGGACAGGCTGTTGTACCAAGGGAGGATTTTTGATGCCCAGAACTTCCATCCATATTCCACATCTATTGCAGGAGTTTCACGGGACTGCGGTTAGAGTCCATTCTAGAGTGTAGAGGACATATAGAAGATTGGCTATTGAATTATACTAGAAGGGTATGCATAAGAATGTGGAGGAGATAGTGGCGAGGTGCAAGGTTTGTCAGAGAAACAAGTACATGGAAAAGGCTCCCTTGGGGGTACTACAACCCTTAGCACTTCCAAACAGGGTATGGGAAGAAGTATTGATGGATTTCATAGATGACCTACCCTGATCTGAAGGGTTCATAGTCATTATGGCGGTGGTTGACAGACTGAGTAAGTATGCACATTTTATTCCCTTACGACACCCCTACACTGCCGTCACAGTGGCTGAAACATTATCAGAGAGGTGGTTAGACTGCACGGGGTTCCAGAATCAATAGTTTTTGATCGCGATAAGGTATTTCTCAGCCAGTTTGGATGGAGTTATTCAAGTTGCAGGGTACAATTCTTAAGAGAAGCATCACCTACCACTCTCAAATGGACGGGCAAACGGAGGTAGTCAACAGGAGCTTGGAGACTTGAGGTGTTTTGCTTCGGAAACACCAAGGATGTGGGCCAAGTTGTTAGCATGTGCTGAATATTGGTACAATACATCGTACCACTCAGCTTCTTAGATGACTCCTTTTTTAAGGTGCTGTATGGAAGGGATCCCCAAACTTGGTGCATTTTGGGCATGCAAACACACCAATTTTGTTAGTGGAGCAGTACTTGGAGAAAAGGGATATGATGCTAGAGGAACTAAAGAGACACTTGTTGAGGGCACTGTCACGACCCAACCCGACCGGGACGGGTCCCGCTCGCATCGGGTCGTGAGGCCTGAACTTTCAGACTGACTGAACTGATTCCAGGATCTGGCTTTGGAATTTGTTTCAGAACTTTCTTCCAAACATATAGACAAAAACAGACGCACAGAGCTACTATAAACATCAAATGCAGCGGAACAGATTATCTATCTTTTTCTTCCTCAAAAGAATCATGTACAAATACAGCTCATGGCTTTCAGACAGAAAGAAAGACAGAACAGAAAAGCCATGACTGTACAAAAATCAAAAGGACAAAAATACCTATAACAGATCAGACTCGGAACTTCTATTCCTGGATTTCCTTCCCCTTCCCAGAACCTGAAAACCACGCAGAAAACAAGGATGAGTTACAACAGCTCAGCAAGACAACAAACCTCCAATCAAAATCCTCAGAGTCCACATCAAACACATCAGACAGAAATCCATACAAAAATCGGAACAGAATCGTACATCAAATCAGAACAGAATCAGAATCGTATAGATCAAATCAAATCAGAACAGAACAGAAATACATCATATCAGAACTGACAGAACATACGGAAATCAGAAACCAGATATCAGAGTAAATCATATCCAATCAGAAGTCATATCAGAACAGACAGAATCGTACGGAAATCAGAATCAGATCATATCAGAACAGAACAGAATCATACATCAGAATCAGAATACAGATCAGAAATCAGAAATCAGAAATCATATCAATTCATAACATATCAGAAGTCAGAACAAATTAAATCAGAATAAATATTTCAGAATATATCTTCCTTCGAGATTTCAGAACTTCCCCTTATATCTCCCTTGTGCATACAGCACCAGAACTTCCCCTTATAGCTCCCTTGTGCGTACAGCACCAGAACTTCCCCTTATAGCTCCCTTGTGCTTACAGCACCAGAACTTCCCCTTATAGCTCCCAATTGTGCTTATAGCACCAGAACAGAACAGATATACAGAATTTCAGAACTTCACAGAACTTCTCAGAACTTCCCCTTATAGCTCCATTGTGCTTATAGCACCCCCCCCCTTATAGCTCCCAAAAGCATACAAAATCATAACATGTCATTTCAGAGCAAATCCGGACAAATTCAGAAATCGTACAAAAATCCGGCAGCGTAACGGCAGTATACGGAATTTACACAAAATTGACAAAATCAGAATTTTACCAAATTACCACAGAACATTCACAGCAATAATATAAGACTTTTATTCTACTGTCACAACATTTTTAGACATCGTCAAAAATTGCAGTCGAAAGAAAACACCCCGGAATCAAAAATACCCGGTCAAAATTCTCCAGAAAATAATCAAAATGTGCTCACTCGGCACCTCAGAAATATATCAAAAGTTACGCGGTAAAAACTGAACCAATCGGAAAATACGGACGAAATTCGCTAACAAAAACGAAATCCGGACAGAAAAGTCGTTCAAACTTCACCGTTCTGAAAATTGAGAAAGGCGGAATGTGCCTTACCTTGCGTACACCAATTTCCTGAACTGTCTCGACGAACGAAAACGGCCCGGCGTTGCCCAGAAATCAACTTCTCCACAAATCTCCTCGACCTTCTCTCTCCTCAAACGATTTTAGATATTTATTTTGATTTTCTCTCTCTTCAAAATGAGCTGATTTCAGCTTTAAAATGCTCTGATCGGCCCGGCCGATCGCACGATCGGCCCGGCCGATCGCACGCATCGGCCCGGACGATCGCACGATCGTCCCGGACGATCTGACCAAATTCCACATCGTCTTGGGACGATTTCGCAGGACGATAATTAATTTCCAGGACGATTTGCCCTCTGACTTTTGCCATACACTGATCGTCCTGGGACGATCCCAGATCGGCCTGAACGATCCCTACAGGAAATTTTTCCTGTAACTTCTGGACAGAATCTTGAACAGAATTTACACTAATCGTCCCGGGACGATCCAGATCGGCCCGGACGATCCTGGAGCATATTTGATGTTACAGGCACAACAGATAATGAAGAAGCAGATAGATACACGTAGGAGGGACATCCATTTTGAAGTAGGTGAGAGGGTGTTCTTGAAACTGCGAACCTATAAACAGAAGACAATAGCCCACAGGAGGAATGAGAAATTTGCTCCAAGGTATTTCGGGCCCTACGAGGTAGTAGAAAGGATTGGAGCTATGACATACCAGTTGAAGTTACCTCCGACTGCCACCATACACCCAGTATTTCATGTTTCCTAGTTGAGGAAAGCTCTAGGGGAGCATACAGTCAGTACAAAGTTACTGACAATAGTAATATAGGAGTTAGAAGTGATCTTAGAACCGCTGTAGCTAAAGGGAGTGAGATCAGATAAAAGGGGGAATAAAGAAGTGCTGATTAAATGGAGGGGCCTTCCAGACTTCAACGCCACTTGGGAATCGTATGAGAGGGTGAAGTATCACTTCCTTTCATTTTACTTTGAGGACAAGGTGATTCTTTGGAAGGGGGGTAATGTTAGGTTGGCTCGGCTGAACCGGTCCATCCAGGACCTATTTAGGTGTATCAATGGCGGGCCAAGGGTGGGGCGGAACCAGGAAAAGAGAGAGAAGAGGGGGGCAGCTGGTGTGGTGGGGCCCACACACTAATTAGTGATGGGTTGGAGGGAAAATTTGAAATTAAGGGCTGTTTAGGGAATTAGTAATTATCCTTTTGCTTTAATTACTTTTTTCTTGTTAGGGTTAGGGTTATCTTTGAATTGGAGAAGAGATTTGAGATCTAGGATATGTTCTTTTGGGCTCTAAGTTTTGCTAGAGATTTGAAGAGTTGTTTCTTCCTCTCGAATTGAAAAAAACTTGTATCTTGTATTGTTTTTCTTGTTCATGGATTGAATAGAATAAGTTTCCTTGTGTTTTTTCTCCAATTTTCTAAACTTGTCTTTTGTTGTTTTCACCAATTATTGTTAGGTTTGCTTGCAAACTCAAGTATTTCCCCTTAGGGTTACTTGCAAACTAAAGTATTTCCAATCAGAAACATATGTTACACATGAGTTTACAAGTTCAGGAATCCATGTTGAATAATGATCATCCTAAAATAGGCAGTTGCATATGCTTAATTAAGCACCGCTAGTTAGACAAAAGCATAAAATCTGACTAATGATGCATTATTAGGTGCATAAATGTTTGGTTCTTTCAATATATGTTACTTAAAATTGTATCAGTCATTCTGATTAAATCTTTATATTCTTGGTATTGATTGTTCTTTTTGTTGCATGTATTTATCCATTTGCAGGATCTGGTATTGATTCTTTACACCTCAAGTACTTTAGCTTTGTTGGACGAGTGATTGCATTGGCCTTGATGCATAAAATTCAAATAGGTATCACATTTGATCGTGCATTCTTCTTGCAACTGTCTGGCAAAACCATCACCTTGGAAGATATTCAGGATGCGGATCCCTTTTTGTACATGAGCTGCAAAAAGATTTTGTCGATGGATGATGAAATTCTTGATTCAGATGTTTTAGGACTTACATTTATCAGAGAAATTGAAGCACATGATAGTCACAGAACTGTTGAGTTGTGCCCTGGAGGGATGAAAATTGTTGTAAATAGTTGGAACAGAAAGGAGTACGTCTCCCTTTTAATTCAAAATTGCTTTGTCACATCAATCGCTGAACAGATTCACCATTTTTCTCAAGGATTTAGTGATATATTTTCGGAAACAAAAGTTGCACAAGCTTTTTTTTCGGAGTTTGGATGTTGAAGATTTTAACAAATTATTAGGTGGAAGTGATGATGCAATTAATGTGAACGACTGGAAGGCACATACTGAGTATGGTGGTTACAAGGAAAAAGATTGTCAAATCAGTTGGTTCTGGAAGGTAACCTCATTATTTTTCTTCAACACCACTATAGTGTTATATCTTTTACCTTTATCTGATGATGTTGCCAGGCTTATTATTGTAAGGTGGGATTACTTGGGGTAACTTTTATAACCGCCCTGATATTCAGAGTGAATTTTGAGATGGAAATTGCACGCCTTCATTTATTGGACTATTTAAGATAAATATATTTCCATCATCAGTGTCCGTTGACTGTGTTAGATTAGTGCTCCAAACAACAAAACTTTTTATCTGATAACGTAGTAAGGCTATGTTCAGATATGCTTGTGTCTTTTATTTTTTCTTTTAACTTCTTTCTGCACCTTGAATGACGTTTGGTTTCTAGTGGAAGATTGAATATACATAGAATAACCTAAGAACTAATTTCTATCAGTTATTCAAGGTTTTCTAGGAAGCAAGAAAATAGTGTCAGTTGAATTTGATAATTTAATTTCATAAAAACGAACATCTGAGCTGGTCTCCATGCGAACAGGTTGGCCCTAAGAGGACATGCCAGATGCTAGTCTTTTTGCCAGCATATTCCTGTAACTTTGTCTTGTAATATAGGGTAGCCATTTTGTTGTTATGTTATGTAAATAACGCCGTGTCTAGTTTTGTTGTCACAAGGGATGAATGGTCGGTAGATCCAACGTTCCCTCATTTCCTTGTTCATATATTTATGCATGTTGCCTCGCACAGTACTTGTTATAGGACCATCTGCTGTTGTTTTACTAAGAAGATTTGTGTGCAGATTTTGCAAATGAGCCATCGTTAAACTAAAATTGTATCATCTACGCACCAAGGAATTAAAATTCTCCACTCTTCACTTTTAAATTCACCTACCTAGTATCTTGTTGGATTTGTTTCCATAGCCTGTTGACTTCAATGACAGCTGAGAATAGTCAGATAAGGACCTAAACAAGTATAGGTTTTTAGATAACAGGAGTTTTATTCTAGTTAGATTAGTTGAATGGAAGCTGTTGCTGTGTAAACCCTTGTAATTTAGTGTTAGAAAGTACTGAAAATAGCAATAAAATGTTAAGTCAACAAAAAGTCACAATCAAACGCACAGTTTAAGAACACAAATAAAGTACCTTTTGTAAGTAGTTCTTTTTAAATTAAAATTAGTTGGTATTCTAGAGAATTTTTTGAGGTAGAGAATGCTTAATGTGTTTTCAACTCTCAAAAGAATGAGGGAGGATTTTGATTACTCAGGTGTAAATGGACCTTAAACTAGTAGTTTGATCATCATACTTAGAATAGAGTGCTAAATGATCATTAGTCAAGCATCCTTGGAGACATTTGCGTGTCTCCATGAGTTAGGACTCACCCATTGTCTTTAGTCTAGAAGAAATTGGGACGTTCAACTTTCCGAATAGAGACAAAAAATTATTATGTTGTAGTTACTTTGCAAGGAAACAGAGAAGATTCGAGATGAGAAAAGAGAGAGGTTTATAGTGATTTGGTCTACAGATCTATGTTTACTCTCAAAACAAGAACAAAATAATATTCTACAATGATAATAGGAAAATGCAAGGGCAATGTTATAGGGTGTTCATAGGGCTTTCTTAAGAATGCCTATAGAAAAGCATAGAAAAGAGACACAATTATAACAAAGGAATTGCATTTGAGAGGAAAATTTAGAGAACAAGAGTTGTATTAGTTGAAAAGAAAAAAAAATTGAGAACTTAGTGACACTTAGATCTTCAACCAGGCTTTTGATGAAGGTTTCTTTAAGAGTTTAAGAAGTCTACTAAATGTAGTCACCAACCTTTGATTTAGACTTTAATGCTATTGATGAAAAATTGTAGAATATCCAAGTATTATTAGTTGAGTTGCATTGAAGGAGATGAGAAGAATGTTTGTTAGTCAATGGCAATCTTCTACTCTTGTTTCATAACCCCTTCCCTCCTAATATGATATTTATATTTGTTCCATAGTTAGTAATGATGAAAGACTAGTGTAACTATAATGAAGTGATAAGACGGTCTTATAGCACTTCAATGAGGAGCAGATGGCTATTATGCTCTTTGTTGTGTGATGCACTAATTTTGAGTTTTGAATCAATTTGTTTGATGTGACAACTTGATCGGACTCTATGATAATTGTCAAAATCTCAATCGTCCTTTGGCACTTGATCCCTCGGCCACGATGGAAATTCGTGGAAGGCTCACCTGGATCACGCCAATCTCCTTCTATTTTTGCGTGGCTGATTTAGGAAGGATTATATGAGGCTATTATGCATGTTTCTGTAGTTATTGTTTTTTTATTAAGACATCTTGTATAGATCTATAAATAGAGATAATTTTGTATAATAAAAAAAAACATATTTTTCTCTCTCAAATTCTATGAATTCTAACATAGTATCAGGCCTCGATTAGTTGTTGCCAAACCTTTGTAAAAGGATATATGAAGGAAGCAGAGAAGCGGGCCTTCATTGCCGAAGAAAATCGGTTCCAACCTTCTGACGCTACAAGGCGCCGCCGCAAAAGATAGGTCTCCGACCGTTCAGGGCACAGACGCTATCGTAGACGAAGCCCTTGATTTCGCCAGACGCTGCCTCGATTCTGCCAGACGCAACCGCAGACAGAGCCCCCAATTCCGCCAGTCGTTGCCGTAGAAGGAAGCCTTGATTCCGCCAAACACTACCACAGATAGGGCCCCTGATTCTGCCAAATGCTGCTGCTGACGGAAGCCCTACAATCGGAGATGGAAGCGGCGACAGAGTGGAGCTTTGCCAATAGATGCTTGGAAGAAGCCAAGAGAAGAAGTTCGCCCGAACGCTCGCTCGGACGATTCGATCACAAGCTCCTTCTGATTTTCCTGTTCCGCTTAGATCCACAGAGACGCCCCTTTCGATTACCAGGGATTGGCCGACAACAACAAGAAATTTTAAATCAGATTTGACCTGATTAAGAAATGATATCAGCCTTTATTACTGACATAATCAAATCAACCTTTATTGCTGACATAATCAAATCAACCTTTATTGCCGACATAATCAAATCAGCCTTTATTGCTGATATAACCAAATCAGACTTTATTGCTGACATAATCAAATCAGACTTTATTGCAGATATAATCAAATCAACCTTTATTGTTGTTATAACATCACAATGTCCAAAGAAAATTCAGCCTTGAGCTTTGATCAAATAGAAGAATCTATGATATACCAAGAATGGGGTGACCTCCAAAGCATGCAAACTTCATATCACATAAATGAGAAGAACTATCTAAAGTGGCCTCAATTTGTGAAGACCTACTTAAAAGGGAATGAGAAATTACATCACCACCGGCCTTCATTGCCAGAATTATGAGGAATACAGGTTCCTTCCATCGGCTTTCATTGTCAGAATTTGGAGGACCATTGTGCATCCAAGAACAAGGAGAAATTGAGCGGGAGGGCTCCTCTTGTGTGCAACATCTAAAGTCGACAAAGCAGAAGCGAGCGCAGGACCTCCTGCGTGTGTCTCGAAAGAGCCGAGAGTTTCCTCTCCTGCGAGGGTAGGGACAAGCAAGAGTGCAAGACCTGCACTCCCTCTCACAATCAATCCAGAGGGATCAGAGGCCTTGCGTGCACCGTTCTGGTCGATCGAACATGAGTCTGTTCAGGTGGAGTCAGATGACTTGGGAAGGAGGAGATCTGTGTGTTGAGTGCTGAGTCGCTTGAGACGTATGTTTCTGCTCTTGTCCTTGAAGCTCATCGCAACTGTTGCTCCTTCATTGCCGACATTCACTTGAGAATTGAGAGAGATTGACCCGAAGGATAATGAATCCATTTTTTCGATTGTCCCACCACCGACATTTATTGCCATTTCTGATACCTTGAGGACTACCATTCAAAACAGCCTTCATTGCTACCCTGTACCTTGCATGCTTGATTGATATAGCCTTCATCGCTATTATTTTCTGTTATCACAATGTTTGAAGCTAATTCCTCCCAATGTTTTGACCAAATTGAGGGCTCTATGGTGCACCAAGGGACTTATTAGCTCTACCTCTTCGCAACTAATTTCCAAATTGGGAATGATAGATCTATATTCTCTAGCTTGAGGGGGAGTGTCAAAATCTCAGTCATCCCTTGGCACTTGATCCCACGGTAAGGATGGGAATCCGTGGGAGCCTTGCGTGGATCACACAAATCTCCTTCTATATTTAGGTGGCTGATTTAGGAAGGATTATATTGAGGCTATTATGCATGATTATGTAGTTGTTGTTTCTTTATTAAGACATATTGTATGTATCTATAAATAGGGATAATTTTGTATCATAAAAAAGAGTATATTTTCCCTCTCAAATTCTGTGCATTCTAAGATTAATCAATGATGGAGATGTTTTAGGATGGAACTGAGAACGAAGAATGAATATTTATAGAATTTTAACATTTGGAGGTACTTTGTGTAATACCACTAAAGCAGTTTATGATAGAGACTTGGATACGGTGACACGAACACGACATGAAATGGACACGAGACATGTAAATTATTGAAAATATAGGGCATCGATACTGGTTTGACACATTATTATATATTTTTTATCTTAAAAATATATATATATAGAAATTTAATAAGCATAACATTAAAAATAATTAAGAAATAATAAGTCATTTAACTAAGATCTGTACTTGAAATAATTAATATAAGGATGTTGAGACTTGCACAAGGATGTTATGTCGATGATTTGAAATGAATGTTTTGGTGGCTAAATTGAAGAAGGATGTTGTTGGTTTTATTTCTAAATGTGAAGCCTGTCAACAAGTTTTAAAATTGCGCAATTGGGGTATTGAGGCATTTTTTATTCGTGAGGCGAGTTGTAAGCCTCAAGATGTTTTGAAGTGTAAGCCTCAAAATCTAAAAACTGCATAAAACAAAATAAAGATTTAAAAGTGATTTTTAATTTAATAACTAAATAATATGTCAATTGAACTATGATGTAACAAATTGGCATAAATATGAAATAATAAATTGCATAAGATATATAGTGGTAGGTGATAAATTACGTGAAATAGATTTAAAATCCAAATATTGGAAGAGCATAACACAAAATATAAGAATTGCATAAAAGTATCATATGATATCAAGTTCAATTATAAATTTTCTTTTTCCCAAGTCCTTACTCATCAACATTTAATTTCTAAAGAAAGTTGTAATAATTGACAACAATTTAGAATATACACTTATTATTGAGGAGGTTTTTATTTGAGCTGTCGTCATAACAAATTGGCCATTCCCCTGGCTGATTCTGTGGAGTTTAATGCCTCTCAATCCGCTTCTTCGTTTATTTTAGTCATCTTCCTCTTTTATAAATGTGTCAACAACATAAAGATGAGAGTAATACTCCAAAATTTTTAGAGAAGATGATAGTAGAGTGCGGCTTCCAAATAATCATCGATGACAACTATTATGATGCCCTAAGATCTATGATTAGAAGAATTGCATCATTCTAAACATTTCATATATCAATTAGAATTGGATGAATTGCATAAACAGGGGAAAACATAAATGCATTATTATTCATTAAATATTTACATTATTTCATGCTCAAAATAATATATTTACAATAGCCATGACGTTTAGCTAGTACAAACAATTTATTATGGTAAATATACCATAACTACAAAAGAAAAAGAAAAGCTAATAGTTGCATAAAGAAACTTTTGCCTGGAGCTCAGTCCAATTTCTGTCTACAATATTTTTCTCTTTGCTTGAAAATATGCAAAAATTATGCAATAAATACATAGCCCAGCAAATAACTAATATATACAACTAAAGTTAATGTATCAACCATAAATTATAAATAAATATGTAGCAATCTATATATCTTGTACTTTATGTACAATCTTATTATATACATGTTAGTCATATCCTCATCATATATTAATATATATGTCTATATCAGTACCCTTTCAATCTAGGTACATATAACTCATGTCAATCCTATCATCAATCAATCAATCTCACGTATAATTAGTTTTATCAACTATCAATCTTATTTGTTATCAAACATCACTCACATTTGTCATCAGGCTTATCTATCTTATCTATCGTCTATTATATCTGTAATTTTATATCTATCATATTATGCATGTGTATCAATATGAAATTCAATAAGATAGAACATCTAGCTTTAATATGGTGTTTTCAATATCTTAAATCCTAAATATCATCAATTGGTCATTAGTCTTTAATTTAACCCTAACTGTTAACCAGTTTGTCATTAGTTTTCATCTTACCATCATCATTCATAAATTTTAAAATAGTTTACAGGTGAGTTTTAATAAGTTAATGAAGAGTCGTCACCCTCTGCTTATTGGTGTAATTTGATAAATCGATTATAGACTACATCCAAGATTACACCATAAAACATGCAATGTGCAAAATGTATTTTACAACGCATATAAGGAAACATACAAAAGCGTCATGTATAGACGATATCCAACATGTTAATATATCATTTACATGTTATTTATCATGTAAATAGTTCATGTACATGTATAATGTAACAGGCAAATATAACATGCATGTGTTGTCGAATAATGCGACATGTATATATACTATCTTATATATGAGTGCATTATGCAAAATGCATTGAAAAGCGCATTTACCATATGGACCTCGACGAGTGTGACATACATGTGATATTTGAGGATGCTGCGTGAACTAATAAAAATAATAAATTAGATTTAAATCTACTGCTCTGAAAAGTGTACAGATATATCGTATGAATATGCTAACATGCATAATATCATTTAAAAATAAAATTTAAATGATCCACATGGGTCTCGAGAAGCGTTATGTACGTACACATGTAGCATCTGAGGATGTTGCGTTGGTCAAAAGTGAACTTAAGTTCAACTCCGATCCTCTTCGAATGGACTGTTGTTGACACGACTTGAACCATCGAACAAATATACGGTTGTAGCGCCGACTGAAATACTTGGTTATATGCTAATATTAGGCCTTCAAGATTTATTAAATTCTCAGAACCGACACTCGTTGAAGTTAATTGAAGTATTGAATTTTATGCATTCATATTAGACCTTAAAAGTTTCTTACAAAGAAAAAATTCACATATTAAAATGAATACCCCGGGCTCTGATTTTTCCACGATAACTCCAAAATTTGTGAGCTAAACTCGATCATCTGTTTCCAATCAAACATAGTTGACATAGTTTAAATTACAAATATACAACCTATTTAAATATCTCCGATGATGACCATGTTGAATGTTAATTTCCATTGGAGGGAAGCATTTCTTTTAAATGCCTCTTAAACTCATGAAAATATAAACATTTAAAGTGATTTCAAAATCATCATGATGATGACAGTGTTGAATGTAAATCTCAATCGGAGGTGTCCACACAAATTTCAAAGAAATGCCCCCAAATTTCAAAGTTTATTGTTAGGGACTCAATTATAATTAAAATTCCAAAATTCAAAATATTTGATTGAAATAAATTACTAAACTCTTAAAGTAAAAATTCATCCACCATCCGCAATAATTTGTCAAGATGGATATATTTAAAAATCATTTCATTTCACAAAAAGCGAATGTTCAATCGAGAATATCACTAGGATTCATTCTCAAACTATCAGTTATCAGTAATGACATGATACATATCCTCTAACTAGCTCAGCAAGGACATGACACATCCTCTAACCGTTGGTTGTGCCGCTAAATGTCACCACAAGTAAATGTGAAGAACAAGAAGAACCGAGAGAAAGGAGAAGCGTACAAGAAAATGGAAAGGAAAATATATTCTATTCAATTCCCTTAGTACAGAGACAGCCGGACTATATATAAAGTAGGATAAGATAAGTAGCCAATAATAACGTGCCACGACAGATTAAATGTAATACATAATTATTTATGCTAATACGCCCCTGCAAACTGAGGGGTGCTTAGTGACAGTCAGTTTGCTCCTTAGCTTGATGAATCTTGGTGTCGAAAAGGATTTGGTTAAGATGTCGGTTGTTTGGTCAATCGTACTAATCGGTAAGAGACGAATATTTTTGTTCAGAATGTAGTCTCTGATGAATTTCTGATATATCTCAATGTGCTTGGTTCGAGCGTGGAAGACGGGGTTGTTGGCTAGAGCAATTGCTAAAGTGTTCTCTCAATGTATGTCTCTAGGTTGTGCTTGATGTATACCGAAGTCTTGAAGAAGTCTACGAAGCCAAATGACATCGGAGGTGAGTGCTGCTAACGCCCTGTATTCGGACTCCGTTGATGAACGTGCAACTGTGTGTTGCTTTTTAACTGTCCATGAGATTATGGAATCTCCTAGGAGTGAGCAGTAGCCAGATGTAGACTTCCTTGATATGGGGCTGCCTACCCAATCTGCATCGGAAAAGGATTGCAAGACAAGATTAGATTTAATTATTGGAATGCCATAGTCTGCAGTACCTTTGATATAATGAAGTAGGCGTTTGAGCATGTATGTGTGTTGAGGAAGCGTCTGATGCATGTGTTGAGACAATTGATTAACACTGTATGCTATATCTGGGCTGGTTATAGTGAAATATTGTAGTGCACCTGTTATGCGTCTGAAGAGTGTTAACCTCTGTATAAACAAAACAAGAGAGAAGAAACCAAAAAAATCTAGCATGCATACCTCTTGGCCATCGGATCCAAGAATCCCGCTGAATTACTGTGCACTCGGCGCCGCTCGTATCGCTTCCTGGGATCCCTGCGGAAATCCAGCCCAAATCTTGCGTTCCGCTCTCGATCCACTCCCATTTGCGCCTATAAGAAGGAGACGAGATCTCTGCTTCATCGACCACTCCCATTCGCTACTTCTTCCTCTCCCGATACCTCTCCTCTTCTCCCTGCGCCGACGCTCCCCAAGCCGACGCCCAGCTTCCGATCTCATCCCGACACCCAGTCGAAGCCGCCCCTCAACGTTCCGATCCCGACCAGAGACCGGAACCGACCACACTTCCGACCTTACCCAACCCCGTCGACCTTCTGTCCGTGCCGATCCCAAGTGAGAGAGAGAGAGAGAGAGGGAGAAAGGAGATAGCATATCCCTACCTTAGCCGAAGCTTCTTCGCCTCCCTCACTGCCGATCGACTTTGCTCCCTCGACGACATCCTGTTGGATCGGGAGTCTCGGACCGGAAGTTAGACATTTAGATCGGAAGCCAGAACAGGAGATCGCTGGCTGAAGGTAACTTTCTCCCCTTTACACGCGCTTCTTCGGCCTATCTCTGGCCAAACCAGAGAGTAAGAGAGGGAGAGGGAGAGTCATGTATATCTTTTTATTAATTTTGTTATAATTATGATTATAATTATTGTAACTAATTAATTTTAGTTATGAATTAATGATAATTAATTAAAATTTAATTACATTTAATCAGTAATTATAATTATTATTAATTAATCATTATACGGTTAATTAAATGATAATTATAATTAATATAATTAATTGTGTATTAATTTTAATTAATTAATTTAATTATAATTAATTCTAATTAGTTAATAATAATAATAATTAATTATAATTAATGCTTGCTCTCCATGCCGCGAGCCTCCGACACCGCCGACCAGCCCGCGAAGGTACGAAATCTCCTAAACTCAGATTCTCGCTTCCGTTGTGTGCGGCGGACCGGAAAACCGCCTATACACGCCTTTATTGCGCGTGGTGGGATGGGACCCCGGTCCGACGCCTACGACGAGGCGGACAATCGCCTAAACTCTACTTCGGTGTTCGTGGCGCACCGGAAAACCGCCTATACACGCCTTTATTGCGCGTGGTGGGAAGGGATCCCGGTGCGGCACCTACGACGAGGCAGGGTCATTCATAAGTACTCCCGAGCGGGGGGAAAGCAAACTGTGCATCTTTAAACCGCCGCCATCGAAGCCCGCGAAGGTACGAACTCTCTAAACTC
Source organism: Dendrobium officinale (assembly GCA_019514585.1). Lineage (NCBI taxonomy): Eukaryota > Viridiplantae > Streptophyta > Magnoliopsida > Asparagales > Orchidaceae > Dendrobium > Dendrobium officinale. The sequence continues at coordinate 31,249,275 of CM033683.1, forward strand.
AGATTCTCGCATCGTTGTTTGCAGCAGACTGGAAAAACTCTGATCTGGTGCTTACGACGAAGCGAGCAATCGCCTAAACTCTACTTCGGTGTTCGTGGCGCACCGGAAAACCGCCTATACACGCCTTTATTGCGCGTGGTGGGAAGGGACCCCGGTGCGGCACCTATGGCGAGGCGGGGTCACTTATAAGTACCCCCGAGCGGGGGGAAAGCAAATTGTGTCATTTAAATAGGTACCGTCAGAGCCCCATACACGCCTTTATTGCGCGTGGTGGGAAGAAATATCACGGCCGCGGTGCCCTCGCAAGAGGACACCTACCATACACGCCTTTATTGCGCGTGGTGGGAAAGGCCCAGTTTTCTCGTAGTTTTCCCCTAAACGGGGGAGACGCCGGGAGGCTGCCGAAATTTCGGGTGAAATATTACTACACTCGGACATGTTTGAACTTAAAAGAACAAAAAAAAAAAAACTTGGACCAGATGAGAAAGAGCAGTGAACTTTTGAACATGAACTGTGGACCGCCGAACTTGATTGAATACGAGCAGAGGACCTGAACAAAATTCAAATGATTTCTAAATATCAAAATCCAAATAAAATGAAATCAAATTGGGATTAAATCCAAATGAAAAATAAACATCCAATTGAACGCAAAGGACCGCAGGGGACATAGAACTTGAGCTCACATATTGAACTTGTGGATTTGATAGAACTCCAACTTGAACAACACACAAGATCTCAATGCATGCAAGTAAATAATGTATCGGACTCTTACAACAGTCTCTACGAAATCGGGAGCACCGTACCTGCCAGAATGAGATGCATTGGTATCCCTCCTACATATATTGTTGGAATCTCCTACGACAATTTCTACGATTGCCTGTTGATTGAGAAGGCAATGTGGGAGACCAATGATGGAGGATCCGCCTTCCTACAAACAAATTCAACTATCAACCACCTGAGATTGGTGAGAGGTGGACACAATACTGATGTCATCGGGTCTTCTGCAAATACCTTTAGGAGATCGTAGTGGATACAACATTCTCCTGCCGGCGAAAACAAGCAACTTGTGGATAACAATAGTAGGTACCTCCTAGGTACAACGAATCACTGTGGACACAAGTACGGATATCACCTACGACATTGGTGGTCAAGATCTACAAGCATGTCGGGTACAAAGGCAACCCGATGTATGAAAAAGACACCTCCTGACAGAAGGGAGGAAATATTTGAATAAATTAGAACCAAACTTCCTGGTGTTCCAAGACTCCTTGATTATATATTCAGGAAGAGGATGAGGACGATATTCACATCTACGAATATCAAAATCCAGAAGAATTCCCCGGTGAATGAGAAAGGGGAGAAGTCAACATTAAGACGCCACCGGATCTGCAATCTCCGTACAAGCAGACAGAAGGCGTCTATTCCAAAAATACCCCTGCACGTGCACTATAAATTGTATACACATAGGTACACTAAAAGGGGTAAAAATAACTATAAAACCCGCATGGGCCCCGGCGAGCGTGTTATTGGTACACACGTGACATCTAGGGATGCTGCGCGGGTTGACAAGTGAATTCTAGTTCGAACCCGATCCTCCTATACGGGTCAATAGGAGTCGACAAGGTTCGAACTCTCAAAAAATATACGATTGCTACGACCGATATATTTGTTTTAATACATTCGTATTAGGCCATCAAGGCCTACAACAATATGAATTCACTAATAAAGGCACGAAGCCTACGAAACCCGATCCTCAGTCAATAGCTCGGCTGAGTTGATAAGGTTCAAGCTACAAATAGAAATGACCCCGAACACCCCGATGATGGCCGTGTTGAATGCATATCTTAACCGGAGGGGCTTCCAAATATTTTCAAATATCTCCAAGAATATCCCAAAAGTCCATACAAAATCCAAAAGCTTCACAAAAAGCTCAAAATCCTAAAATATTTAAAATGAAATAAATCCATCAACACTTAAAGCAAAATTCATCCACCCTCCGCAACAGTCTGCCGGGGTGGACAAATTCAAATAAACTCTAGCTCACAAAGAGCCAAATGCCTAGTCAAAAATATCACTAGGATTCATTCTCAAACAATCTTTTGTCAGTAAGGACGTGGTACGTGTCCTCTAACCGGCAGTTTCGCCGCCAAATGGCACTGCAGGTAAACGGTTATGACCCGAGGCCTTCTGAACCGAGTGGTTTTGCCGCCAAATGGCACCACAGATAGCGGTTATGGCCAGAGCCAATACGCTCCTTAATGGCGTTAAATCCTTGAGATATGAATCAATAGGATATGATCGATAGGGCACAAAGCCCTCTGTCAGCTAAGGTGGATTTAAATTTGTCCCCTTAGACAAACACCAACCCCGGTCTACAAGGTCCCCTTGGATGAAGCAACCCATGGCTGCCGACAAGGATCCTTCTGTCAGGTTGGGTCGACTACCTCCTCTGACTAAGTAGACCAGGGACCACGATGGCCCAGGATGACGGAACCATGGGATCTTGATCGGGTCTATCATCCATTCCCCCACCATCCGCTTTAAGTGCAAGATGGTGCAATTTCTATTTAAATATCAAATCTTTCAACCCAAAAATCCAAAAACCCAACTCTTCAATTCCCAAATTCCAAATCCATTTTCAATTCTCAAATTCCCATACCTATGCTGCTACTATATGCCAGATAACATGTATTTCTATACATATCTGATTGACGACTAGCCTTAATCGAAAGTTCTCTCTCATGATTGGGAGGGGTAATTAACTATAGGGGCTTGCGCCTATAGGAAACCAGAACTCAGATCATAAAGTCCTCGCAAAATGAGGGCGAAATCTCTGGGTAGTGTCTTATCTACAAACCCATCTGCCTTCCAAAATTTACCTCGGAACTTATTCAGTTAAAACTCCCTTCGCCGAATAAGAAGAGCGAGCGGAGGCCGGGGACGAATTTTCGGAGCCCACAAAGAGCTTGGAATCAGATAGGATTTGATCGTCGGAGAGAGTGGATGGTAATTTAGTGCACGCAGGATTGGCTAGACCATTGCATTCTGTTAGCTGGGCTGTTTTTAAAATAGACAATGCATATTTCCTTTGAGAGAGAAAATAAGATTGATTTTCATAATCTATCTTAATGCCAAGAAAGTCATGGATTGTTCCAAGATTTTTCATATTAAATTTCAGGCCAAGTTTTGCGATGATCGTAGATATAGATGCGTTACTGTTTCCGGTAATGAGTATGTCATCTACGTATATGAGAATGTAAATTTCAGTTTTGTTTTGACGTAGAATAAGTAAAGAGGAATTTGCATTGCTATGAGTAAAGCCAATGGAAATTAAGTATGAAGTGAAAGTGTTATACCATTGTCGCGGTGCTTGCTTCAAACTGTAAAGAGCTTTGTAAAGGTGACAAACGTAGTATGGGTGTGAAGTATCTTCAAATCCTTTGGGTTGTTCCATGTAAACGGTTTCAGAAAGATTACCATGTAGAAATGCGTTAGCCACGTCCAATTGACTTACTTGCCAATTTTTATGCAAAGCGACTGTAAGCAAGATGCGAATGGTAGGTAATTTTGCAACGGGACTAAATGTTTATGTGTAGTCCAATCCATATTCTTGATTGTTTCCGTGAGCAATAAGTTGTGCCTTATACTTCGCAATTGTGCCATTCGTTTGAGTTTTGATCCGATAAGTCCATTTACACCCCAAGATAGATGAGTTCGGTGGTGGCGGGACCAAACTCAATGTACCTTGTTCTTGCAAAGCAAGAAATTCTATAGACATTGCTTGCCTCCATTCCTGATACTTACTGGCCTCGGTATAGGATGTAGGAACTGGAGATAAATCAGGCAATGTGTTAGTATGAAAAAGATTGAAACGAGCGGACGGCTTGAGGTTTCCTGTTTTAGATCTAGTGACCATGTGGTGTTGAGAAGTAATGGGAGCCGAAACTGGTATGTCCACTGAATTAATCGGGTCAGCAGAAATGGGATTAGTGGAAGGATTGAAATTCTGTTTAGTGTTCCCGGTTGTGAATATAGTGTCAGGATAGGATGTGTGCTGCAGTTTAGGTGATATGATGGGCTGAATTGAGGTTATCTGAAGGAGCATAGGAGATATATCTGGTTTGTTTGTATGGGTTGTAGAGTCAGTTTTCTGAAACAGAAAAGAATGTTCTTCAAATGTGACATGCCTCGAAATAAAGATTTTATTGTTTGAAATATCAAGGCATTTATATCCTTTATTTTGATCGGAATAACCGAGAAAGACGCATGATTTGGATTTTGGTTGTAACTTATGACGAGTGTGGGAAGGAAGAAGAGGGTAACATTCGTAGCCGAATGTTCGTAGATGACTGTAGGTAGGTTTGACTTGATGAAAGAATTCAAAAGGTGATATGTTTTTGGTATTGATGGATGGCATCTGATTGATTAAGTATACGGAAGTTAAGACAGCTTCGGGCCAGTGAAGATAAGGGATGGAAGCAGTATGTAGAAGCGTCCGAGAGGTTTCTATTATGTGTCGGTGCTTGCGTTCAGCAACGCCATTTTGCTCCGGGGTGTAGGGACAAGATATTTGGTGTGTGATGCCATGCTGTTTGAGATAATTAGTGAAAGAACGATTGAGGTATTGGTACCACCGTCAGTGCAAAGAACTTTAATAGATTTAGAGGTGTAATTCTCAACTTGTTGTTTAAAGGCTGTAAAAATGTCAAACACATCAGATTTATTTCGCACTGGAAAAATCCTATAAAATCTCAAAAAAGCATCAACGAATAACACGTAATATCAGTACCCTTGAACAGAGTTAATAGGAGACGGACCCCAAATGCCCGAATGAATAAGCGCAAGCGTACTAGTTTGACGAGTAAAATTGTTTTCAAAAGCAAGTTTATGACATTTTGAAACATGACAGGATTGACAAGAATTTATGCTATCTTTTATTTTTAGATGCAAGTTGCATCTTGATATGGACTGAAGTGTTCGTTCGTTTGCATGGCCAAGCCTATAGTGCTATGGAATAGCATTATTCTTGGACGTGGCAAGTGCCGTTTGCTGGTGTTGAGCGGAACTAGTCTGAATGGGATATAGCCCGTTGTGACATGGTCCTTGAAGAAGAACTTGCTGCGTCGTCAAATCCTTAAACACGAAACCAGAGGGATTAAATGTGATAGAAATATCATTATCTTTCGTTAATTTTGAAATAGAAAGAAGGTTGTAATGTAGCGACGAGGTATGGAGAATTTGCGATAAGTGCAGCTTACAAGCTGGGGTTGGTAGTAATCCTGCCCCTGAATTAGCTATGTTGATCGGTCGACCATCTCCGATGATAACACTATCTGATCCTTGGTGATGTGTGGAGATTGTCATAATGTCAAAAGAATTGGTAATATGCGACGTTGCTCCTGAGTCGAGATGCCAATTTGTGTTGGAATTATCTGAAGCAGCGATAAGATCTCTTTTGTTCTGAGTTGATGCCGAGGGAACATAATTGGTGTTAAGACGGTGCCAGCATTCTGAAGCTGAATGTCCCTTTTTGAGACAGATTTGGCAAACAGTGGAAGGCTGAGCATAACGTCGGTTGGTGTGACCGGTTGAGGCATTGATCTTGCCTCAGTTACGTTTACTACGTTCGCGAGAGGAGTACAGAGCCACATTAAGATCAGGAAGGGATTGATTCTTGACGGCATCAGAGGCAAGGTTGATCTCCTCGCTGAGCAATAGCAGATAAAATTGATCTAGACTAATTGGATTGATCATGGTGCGAATCGTAGTTTTAAAGGATTGATATGAAGGGGGTAAGTTGTTTAAGATGTACAAAATGATATCCTCATTGTCAACGACAAATCCGACAGATGCGATTTGATCAACAAGGATCTTGATTTCGGATAGGTATTGAGTCATAGTCAAGTTCTTGAGGGATATATTGTAGAGGGTGGTCTTAAGTTTAATAACTTTCGAACGATTCATGGACTGAAATCTGCTTTCGAGCATGGACCAGATAACTGAGGTGGAGTCGAGATTCACAACATATGGAAGAATAGATGATGAGATTGTGGAGCACAGTGAGGCCGAAACGTTTTGATCGGTGAGATTCCATAGGGTAAAAGACGGATTTGCAGTTGTAAAACCTTGAGAATCTTGGATCGTTTGAGAGGGAATGGGGTAGGAAGGATCAAGATACTTATCTAAAGCATTTGCACAGAAGATTTTTAGGATTTGTGATTTCCAGATCGAGTAGTTCTCTAGGTTGAGCTGGATCGGAACAAGATTTTTTATGTTGGAGACCAAAAATTTTAGATTGGGGGAGATGACGGATTCTTCTTGGGACGCTGACTCCATGCTTTCGCTTAGTTGGGAACAAGCTGAGTTCGCCATGATCAAGATTGGGAAAGACATGCTCTTGATACCATGTTGAACAAGAAGAACCGAGAGAAAGGAGAAGCGTACAGGAAAATGGAAAGGAAAATATATTCTATTCAATTCCCTTAGTATAAAGATAGCCCGACTATATATAGAGTAGGATAAGATAAGTAGCCAATAATAACATGCAACGACGGACTAAATGCAATACATAATTATTTATGCTAATAAAATGGTTATAACAAGGGCCCTTTGATCGGGTCGTTTTACTGTCAAATGATATCACTAAATTACGGTCACAGCTACAGCCTGTATATTCTATTTTTGGGAGTGAGAGTGTACTCTATTTTTGGGATTGGTAGGAGAATGTCCTCTTATTTTGCATTATGATTGTAGTTTTTTTTTTTAAAAAATTTATTGGATCTTCTCTCCCATGGGCATATGCTTATTTATGTTGAATTAAAAAATCTGTAGCTTTTGTGTGGTATTTATTCTCTTTTACATTTATTTTATGATTTTTTTGTATTAGTTCATTGGTTGATGCTATAAAATTATATGTTCTTTATTTATTTTCATTTTATTTTGCATCATAAGGACTCATGGATGTCTTTAAAGCATCAAATTAGGCGTACTTTTCTTTTCAACAATTCTTGGCAAGTGTTATAATCTATAGGAGTAAAATATATCGACACTCAGACATTTAGATTGCAGTAAGGAGAATATTAAAGATAAATTTAATAGTAGTCTGTAATGCACTTACGTTCATTGAACTTCGTGTTGTAGATCGTGGAAGGTATGCAGGATGATCAGAAGAGGAGACTCCTTTACTTCTGGACGTCCCTAAGGCACTTACCAGTTGAAGGTTTTGGTGGTTTAAGTTCGAAACTACTTATTTCTAGGACTTTGAATTCACAGAACCGCCTGCCAACATCTCAAACCTGCTTCTATAGTCTCTATCTCCCTCAGTACTCTTCTATCTCTGTAATGCACGACAAGATACAGTTGATCACTCAAGAACATGTGAGCTGCTCGTTCGGAATGTCGTAACCCTGTGGATAAAAGCTGGATAGGTAATTTTGCACATAGGCTATAGAAAATATAATGGTGATCCTAATGATTACCAGTGTTTTTTTTTTAGAAGAAATGTCTATCATGTTTCCTAGTTTTATTTATTTATTTTACGCCCTATTTTCTTGGTACGGGGCCTTGAAACGATCTTTGATTCCGATTGATATAGAATCCTCTTTATGCAAATTTAGAAACTCTAAAATAATCAATCCCATTAAATTTCTTCTTATCTTTTTCTGATCTCCTGATTCGAGTTTTGGAATGAAGGACAACGAGGTAGGTTAGGTTAGCGAATCAAAAAATTAAAGTCCCCTTATTAAATGCATATAATAAAATTTTTTTTGGGACATTTAGATCAATTATGGAAAAATATACAAACATTACAGGCATAACTCTCGAATTTAAGACTTTTTAGTTGGTAGTCAATGCTTTCAATAACAGACCAATATGAGCTAACGGATATGATTAGAAATACAATTTGATAAATCAAATTCTAGAGCTTGTAACTTCATTAAACCTTGACATGAATAGAACAAATTTAAGAAAGTCGTCTATAAGCCAAACTAAAAAATTCACTTGAACAATCACAAAACTGACATAGAGAGATTTATGGATCTTATTAGTAATGATGAAGCTGAAATTGATTTTTAAGCATAGATTTACAAATAACTAACAGTTTCATAGAACCGTTAGTTGAAAAATATTTTTTGCACTTAAAAATGTATGTTTGGCATGTTGGATTCAAATATCAAGGATGATTTCATTAAATATATATTTTACTTTGATTTATTATTTTTTTGTTTTTATTTCTCATATTTCCGAAGAGAGAGAATATTATATATTAGTTGCTGTATAATTATTGTATCTCAGTTTTTATCAGGATTTTCATATGCTTATATTAAAAATTAACCTCTCTGTTCGTCTTCTTCCTCAAGATTTACTTTCAAAAGCTTCAAAAAATATTTCAGATATCTCTAGGAGCATCTCCATTTTTACAAAACTTTCTCTCTCTCTCTCTCTCTCTCTCATCAAATAGGTTCAAGGCACTCAATCCCTCGCCTCATTTTGAAGTTTTACATAGTTTATTTTTACCGTTCTAATTTCTTTTAGCTTTCCTTCCATTATTTTTCTCTGAGCAAAATTTTATGTGATGTGAAAAATAGTGTGAGCTACTTTTATTTTACTCTGGAGATATATATTTTTGAGGTTAGAATCATTATCTTTGATAAAATAAAACGTTTTAAAATAGCTTTGTCTTGATATATTTTGTATATTTTGATTTCTTTTTTAAGTTTCATTTAAAATCCATTTTACTCAAACCAAAATCTCTTTATTAAGATTTCGTTTGGGAAGGCTTTCTTTATGCATTTTAAAACAACTTTTTAGTATAACAATTTTAATTTTTGTACTAAAATGTTGTCTTAAAAAGCACAAAGAAAGTCGTCTCAAACACTACAGAAAAATCACCCATTACTGACGAAATTTTCCTGTGATTTTTCGACGGTCAAGTTTCTGGCAATTTTCCGACGGAATGAAATGAGATAAATTTTCTGGCGATGATTTCCGTCAGAATTTCTCGGCGACTTTTCCAGTTGATTTAAAATTTAACTATTTAAATGATTTAATAAAAAATAATTTCAATAGTTTATTTTAATTAATTTTTTAATTTTAATACTTTACTTTAATTAATTATTAATTTTCATTTTAATTTTAAATTAATTTATATAATTTAATTTTCATTTTTAAGTACTTGATTATTAATTTTACGTATTTTTCTATATAGTTTAAAACTTTATTTTCATTAAGTATAAATTTAATAATTTATGTTAAATAACTATTAATTTAATAACTTATTTTAATTAATTATTGATATACTAACTTATTTTAATTAATGAAGCCTAAATCATATTAGCTTTAGCTTTTTAAGTTATTAAATGTAGTTCCATTGGAGGTGAACTAATAAAATATTTGTAAAGATCACTATTTATTTTTTTGTTCTTTCATTTTGCATAATATTATGATTTTATATTATCTAAATGGGTCATAGTTGCCCATTTAGCCGAACATATGGGTTGTACTTGACTTCTATATTTCGGAGTAGTGAGGTTTTTGAGACAAATTTTAGATTAATAAAATCCAATCTCCCTCTCGGGAGTGGGCTAAAGAGTGAATGTATGTCAAGTAGGTGATTAAGTCCCATAAAAGTTAATTATTCTACATATTTTATCATTTGTTTTGCATTTTATGTTTTCTTTGCTTAATTGTTTACACTCCTATAAATAAAAAAACTTCTGGTAGTGCAAGTGTATATTTATATTACTCGCTCTCATTCTCCATTAATTTTTAAAATTAGTCAAAATTTCTTGAAATCCAAATTTACCCCTTTTTGAGGTGCCAAGTTTTCTTACAAGTTGAGCTAGAGAAGGTGAAAAAAAAGTAACTTTGGTGCTTAGGAATTTGGAGCAGAGAGCATATTAATGAGTAAAAAACTACCTAGTGCTTTTCCATATGTCAAGTTGATTGCCTTTAAAAAACAGATATTGGCTTGCTATTGGATTCAACTATATGGCAAACATAGTGAGGTACAAGAACTCGTTGTAAGATAATGAATAGAACAATAAGTAAGTTGGGGAGCTACTAGATTAAGAAGCATTAAGGCTAAATAGCTCACCTTATGTACGTCAAATTATGTTGTTATCGAAGAAGGATGATATTTGACAAATATTCACTGAATATGAAGCATAGAATAAAATTACAAACATGCTCCCTTGCCAGTAGATGCCTTATTATGGACTGTTTGAAGCATATCTTAATCTTCAATAAGTAATATTTGAAAGGAGGCCTATCATCAAGTTTGAATTCACAAAGAAGATATATGGAAGAATGTATTTGAAACTAAACATAGACTGCCTCAAAGTAGGGTGATTTCATATAAACTATGTATTTTACAGCAGTTTTTAGGTGTCTAATGAATGGTATTCTAAGGCTATTTATAGATGAGTTTGTCATAATTTATATAGAAGACATTTTATATATTTCTAAACATGGAAAGGACACCATAAAAGCACTAGCTTATCCTTAACCTAAATAAGAAAATTTTTTTGAAGAGAGGCATACTCTATTTGGGCTTCAAGTTTAGTGTTTGTGAGACAAAATAAATTCCAAGAAGATCAAGACAATCAAGGATCACTTGGCTGGAAAAAATGGTTATTAAGTAACAACATATGCCATATTATTAAGAGTTTTATAGCCCAAAAGAATCACCTAATTTATGATAAAAGAATTACACACTTCACCAAGAAGTAAAGCGTTGGTGATCTTATATATATGTTTAAAAAGAAACCACTATCCACATAGACCACATGATGCTTCAATACTTCTAAATATAATCCACCTTCAATAAGCTCAGTACATGAGGTGGATAGTGTACTCATAATAATTTAGCTTAGTTATTTGATATAATAAGGGCATGGTGGGAAAATAAATTTCAAAGCCCGTGTATATTCGTGGTGCTCCTATTTTTGTAATTGAATACATAATTGAGAATAGTGTACTATTTTGGGAGATAGAAATGATATTCTATAATAGATTTAGATAAATAAATAGGATTTTGAAAATCATTCACTTTTATAATCAAATATAAATGGAAGAATATCATACTGTCTTGAAAGATAGAAATGCCATTCTAAAATAATATTTGAAAGAGAAAAGCAAGGTTTTCAAAATTTTTTATTTTTTCTATCAAATATAAGAGTGATTATATCATATCACCTTAAAATATGAAAATGATAATCTACCAAGGTATTTGAATACAAAAATGGGTTTTAAAAAACCAGCTATGTTTCCAAAGATTTTATCCTTATCTTATTAAAATAAGATATAATTTATTTTAATCTGGAGTTACAGGTCCCCAATAAAGGCAAGCCTATATGGTAATTGCATCCCCAAAGAGACGACTTCCAAGAATACTCTCAATTAAAATAGTGATAGATATTTCCTTAGATTTTAATGATTAAAGCAAGGATGTGTGGTTTGGAATTGCCAAAATGGGATTGAAACATTTTGAAATAATTCTTTCTCGAAGATAAAGAATGAAAGGAAGGGAGCACTTTAAGATTCTAAGACCATTCACACTACAGGAAAAATGCCGCTTACCGGCAGTTGAAGGACTGCCGGTATTACCGGCGGTTAATCCGGCGGTGTGGCCGCCGGCTAATACCGGCGGCCTACCCGGGGGTTTGGTAACGTTTGACCGCCGGTATTAGCGACGATGTTGTAACCGCCTGTTAAACCGCCGGATTTCAATCTTACCGGCGGTGGAGACCGCCGTTGATAAGTGATGAAATTACCGGTGGTCACAACCACCGGAAGACCGCCAGTAAATGCCCTAAAATGAACGGGCCCGAGCCTCGCATTTCATTTCTAATCTTCCCTTCTCTCTCTTCGGACGAGCTCTGCCGTCGCCTGTGCCTATCTCGCTCGATCGTGCCTACTGTCTTGCCGCTCTCCGACCGCCGACGAACTCAGTCCGACCGCCGACCCCACACTGGCCGCCTATCGCGCGATCAAGGTCTGTTATCTTGCCGCCGTCGATCTCACACCGGCTACCCTATTTTTCGTGTGAGTTGAAGAAAAACCGGGATTTGAAGGTATTCTTTAATGTTTATGTGATTATTTGTTCTCACTAGACATTTGCAAGAGTTTGTAATTTATTTTATGATTGATTGTGTCTTTGGGTTAGATTTAAATTTCCATGATTTAGGTTTGTAAGAGTTTGTAATTTATTTTATGATTTAGGTTTGTAATCGTTTATGTAGATCTAAATTTCCATTTATTAATTGTAAATTTTGGGTGAGTTTGTTATTATGTGATTATTTGTTCTCACTAGACATTAATTTAGTAATGACAGAACTAATGAGTTGATTGTGACTTTGGATTAGAGCAAGATATCAAGAGAGAGATTGAGAGAGAGAGGGAGAGAGAAAAAAGAGAGAGAGGGAGAGAGAGAGAATAAGAGAGATAGATAGAGAGAGCAAGAGCGAGAGCTAGAAAGAGGGAGAGAGATATAGAGAGAGAAAGAGAGCAAGCAAGTGTTAGTGAGAGCAAGAGAGAGGGAGAGTGAGAGAGAGGGAGAAAAGAGAGAGAGAGAGAGAGCGAAAAGGGAGAGATAGGAAAAAGAGAGAGGGAGAGAGCAAATCTTAAGTTGTCGGGTATGAAGTTCTAGTCATTTAGTTTGCTTCCCTAGCTCTAAAAAAGCATACCTTTCAAACAACCTTCAATTGCATATAGTCTACTGGTCATTTAATCTCTCCTCATTCTAAAAGAATGATTATCATGGCTATTTTTAATCACCTATCAACTTCAAGCCATTTAGTTCCTCTTCTTTTAAGTGAGGGATTATCTCAATTTTATTGCCTCCATCAACATCAACACCTTTAGATTTCATTCACTAAAAATCATAGTATATATTCACCAGAGTTTGAATATTATAGTTTATATTGACATATTCTTGAACTTAATATAGTCTCATCCTCTACATTGAAAATGCAGCATCCGCTAGAATTTTCCAACTTTAACAATAAACTCAGGTGCATTAAATTTAGTTAGCAAGATATAATGAAATTATAATTATAGCCTTGCCAACCATCCTTCTCTACGTCCCTTCAGCTCAGTGGCCTTCTCCCCATACAGTAAAATAAGAATGTTAAGATAGATATGATGTGTGAATAAAGCTAAAGAATATCATACATTAAGAAAAGCTTAAGAATATCATACATCTAGAACACACATTAGAATTCTCTCAGCAGAGGTTGGGGTGTGAATTTTTTAAGACCACAAGTTCCAAGCTTATACAACATCTTTAATTTTCATCCTCGTATGAAGTTGTAGTCACAAGCTATTATATAGCCAATTTTTTGGGTTAATGCCCTTTGCTCTGGAGATCAATTTCATTGAAAATTATACTATGAGTAAATCCACTCATCCACCTAAAGTATAACACGTTTGCACATGTGTTCTAATAAATGTTTTCATAACTATGTAGGGGGACATTTGCTTCAATGTCCAAATGACTATCCAAGAAGAGAGATATTAGATGTATAACAGATTATTGCCGGGTCGAAAAGGATTGACAGTTGAATTTATACAGGGAGTTGAAACTTTCATTCAAGTTGCATCTCAACTGCCTTCCTTTCAGTTTGATAAAATGTTTAGATGTCCGTGTTTGAAGCATAAAAATCTAGCATTCCTGAAGCCCGATGATGTGAAGCTTGATTTATATCGTAGGGGATTTATTCCAAACTACTGGATTTGGACATCACATAGCGAGTTCGAGCCACACAGAGATGCTCATGCCGGTTCATCTACAACTTATGAAACATTTGATGAAGATCAAATGAGTAGACCCTATGAAGACCTTTTTTTTGATGTAGTAGGTCATAATTTAAGGTCTAGTGTGGAAGAGCCACCAAATGCAGAAACACAAAAATTCTTTGAGTTATTACATTCAGCTCAAAAGTCAATTTGGGATGGTTGCAGTACACATTCAGAATTATCCATTGCAGTGAGGATGCTAAGTATTAAAACTGAGTATAATATTCCCCGTGAATGTTTTAATGACTTTATTGGTCTTATGAAAGAAGCTAATCCTGCGGGCAATTTAATTCTCTAAGACTTGTACCGAACAAAGAAATTAGTATCCAAGCTGGGTCTCACTGCTATAAAAATTGATTGTTGTATTAATGGATATATGTTATACTATAAGGATGATGCAGCAGAAGTTATTTGTCGCACCTGCAATGCTCCTCGGTTTAAGCCAAACTCGGGAAAACAATGTTGTCCAAAGAAAGATGTGCCATATTCCCATTTATTTTATTTACCAATCATTTCAAGACTTCAGCGAATCTATGCATCAATGAGTTTAGCAGGTCATATGAGATGACATAAGGAGAAAATAGCAAAAAGTGTGTTCTTTCTCATCCATCAGATGCTGAAGCGTGGAAATATTTTGATCAAGTGCATGCTTCATTTGCTGCTGAGCCGCACAACATAAGATTGGGATTATGTGCTGATGGTTTTACACCCTATAGTCAAACAACTACACCATACTCTTGTTGGCCAGTTATATTAACACCATACAACCTTCTACCAGAGATGTGTATGACTACTCCGTACATGTTCTTAACTCTTATAATACATGGAATATGTGGTCACAAAATTTTTGCTTTCGAATTATGCGCTAGCAGTTGCAAAAGAATTTCCAACTTGGTTCATATCATACGTGAGCACATCAATTTTAAAAATTTAGATCTTATTTATTATAAAAAATAATAATATTTGAAAATATTTCTAGGTACAAAACTTTGATAACAAATGTTTTGATAAAGGTTTGCAAGCACTAGCATGGGGTCCAATGCGAAAAGTAAGAACTTGGCCAATATATATAGTGAATGGGTTCAGATTTCATACCATGTCGTGGAATGAAGGAAGAAAGACTGAAAATTATGGAGTATGTGTTAGAGGGAACACTCATGAAGAAGATGAGTGTGATTATTATAGTATTTTGAATGAGGTTCTTGACCTGGAGTACCCAGGCGAAGATGAGAACTTTGTATGCTTGTTTAACTATCAATGGTATGATCCAGTACATAATAGAGGCACAAGGATTCATCCTGCGTATGGTTTAGTAGATGTAAAACATAGTAGAAGATACGAGAAGTTTGATCCATTTGTGTTAGCAAGTCAAGCTATTCAAGTTTATTTCAACAAATATCCCAGTGGTCGTAGAGACAAATAAGATTGGCTAGCTGTCATAAAAACAAAAGTATGGGGAATAATTGATCAACAATATATTGTAGCAACTGCACATCAAGAGGATGATATGTCAAGTTATAGGCTTGTTGAAATTGAGGAGATGCCAACTACAACCTCTAGTATTGAAATGAAGTTAGAAGATGTGAATAGCTCAACTAGCTCAGGTAAAGATGAGAATGAAGATGAAAGTGAAGATATCCTTGAGAGCAATGAAAATAGTTTTGATGATTCTGAGTAATTGTTGTAATTTAGTATTGTAGAATTTTACTTTTTTGTAATATTTTAAAAAGTACTTTTGAAATCTAAGAAATGAAAATATTAATTTTCAACTTGTATAGCTACATTCTTTATTTTTGTAATTCATTAACAGCTTTTTTAATTGCTTCTTGTATTTGTATTCTGTTATATTTAGAATTGTAGAATTGTACTTTTTTATTAATTGATTCTTTTATTTATACTTTTTATATATTACAATGCTTTACTAATTATTTCTTTTAATGCAGATGGCTTCAGGCGATGATCCTACTCGTAAATCATTTGTCTCAAAGTTCCGGCGGAAGAAGTTTACTGTTAGTAGAGCCACACAGCCTGATGAAGGTGAGGGACCTTCAGTTCCACCTGCTGATGTACCTACACCACCACCACCACCACCACCTAGGGGCCAGCAGCAGTCCCCGAGTGAGCAGGGTCAGCGACATTTAGATCCACCTCCTGTTGTACCTCCATACTTCCCTGGCCACTTCCCTCCTCCCAAGATGAGTCCTCACTTCCCCTCTCCAGATCAGACACATGCTTCTCCTTTATATCCATATTACCCTCCACCATCATCACAGGCAGCTGGTCCTTCCACTGGTCCCCACCCTCCTTACCCTTACCCATATTACTACCCCTATCCGGTGCAGCATGAACAGGGTGGACCATCTAGACCATCAGAGGTTGGCGCTAGCGATCATGTAGCTGCAACAGATAAGCGTCAATACATTGAGCCTGAAGGCGATAAGTAAGTCAGTTTATGTTATTAATTAAGTTATTTATATTATGATATATTACATGTTATTGACCAAAAAAGTAACCTGTAGCTTCAATCCTTCAAGGCCACCTATACATATGATCCGGGATATTATAAAGAATAAATATGATGCTCCTTACTTATCTTGGAAGAAGATCCCAAAGCCGGTTAGAGATATGTGGTTTGGAGAATTTCAGGTATATATTTTTCATATGATTTCAAAAATGTGATTTAATTTGTACTAATCTTTTTGGTATTGCCTAAATTTTTACAGAAAGAATTTAGGTGTTGCCTGCGTATAGCACGAGGATCAGAATAAATTTTGAGAGGAGAGGAGCGACCCATCTCAGGGACATGTTTACGGACATTAGAAAGTCCGGGAAGCGTCCTAATTGGATTAGAGAGGGTGTTTGGGCTGATTTGAGTAGTGCTTGGACTACCCCTGAGTTTATAAAAATGAGAGAGCAGAATAAACAGAATAGAGCCTCTGACTGTGGTGGTTTAGGAAGCTCTTTTCATACTAGTGGATCTGTACCTCATACGGAACATAGGTGGCGACTGGTAAGTTTTTTGAATTAGTTTATTATATATATTTATGTTATTATAACTAAGCATCAAATTTTCAGAAAGAGCACCTTGGTCGGGAGCCAACACCATTAGAGTTGCATACAAGAACTCATCAACATCAAGATGACCATCAGTGGGTTGATGAGAAGGCTAAGAAGGCTCATGTGAGTAAAATTTTTTGGAGTTTTAGAAAAAAAAATTATTTTAATAAAATTAATTGTAACTCGCAGGATTATTTTATACGAGCTAGAGAAAGTCAGCAGTCCATTGGAGATGGATCATCTTCTAGATCGGCCCACATTTTTTGAGTATCATACATGGTCAGATGTTGTTGGTGGAAGACAGAGGGGGAGGGTATATGGCATGGGTTCACAGGCTTATGTTATTGAGTGCAGTTCATCCACATCTGCATTTCATGATTCAAGTGGAGCTGAAGAATCTGTAAGCGAGAGGGTTGCAGCGTTGACTAGGGAGATTGAAGAGATGAGAAGGGTTCAATCTAGAGAGATTGAAGAAATGAGAAAAGTTCAAAATGAAATGCAAGCAGAGCTGCAATCATATAGAGTTGAAAATCAAAGGAAGAAGGAGCAAGAGGAGTAGCCATCTCCAGACAGTGAGGATACAGCTGAGGATTAGATCTTTTTTATGTTTGATGATTGTATTTAGAACTTGTGATTGTAACCTTATTGAATTTAGAACTTGGTGAACTTGTTTTATGTTTGATGAACTTATTTATAACTTCTTAATGTTTGATTGCAAACTTGTTTATTTAATTTGTCGCTATATATATAATTGTGATGAATATAGCGGCGTGTTGCCCTATTATGTATTGTTATTTATGTAGGTTTAGAATTTAGGGTGAACCTTCCTCAAATAGAGGGAATGCAGTCAAATTTTTTTTTTCAGGTGCTACAGGTTTCCGGCGACCAACCGGCGGTTTGGCTGCCGGAAACTACGATACCGGACGGCTAAAGATAATCTGCCGGTAATATACTGGCGGTTATCGACTGCCACTGGCAGTTATCCGGTGAAAGCCCGGTGGTGTATACCGCCAGTAATACCGTCGGCCATGACCGCCGAGTGACCGTCGGTAAAATAACCGGTGGTGTACCGACGCTAGCCGGCGATTTAGCGAAAGCACGACGGCCTCTTTAACCGCCGGCATACCGTCAGTAATATAACCGGCGGCTTAACGGCTGAAACACCGCCAGTTGCAAATCCGGTAGTCACCGGCGGTATTGGCCGCCGGAAAGCCGCCGCCTAACAAAACCGCCGGTAATAAGCCGCCGGTAAGTGTTTCCTATGCCAATTTTACCGGCTGCTTAAAAGCAGCCGAGAAACTGCCAGTATAATTTAAAACCGCCGGTTTTGCCATAGTAACCATCGAAAAAAATCGCCGGTGTTTGGATTTTTTTCTGTAGTGTCATAAGCACTCTAGCCTATCCTATGTTGGGATTTAATATTTTAAAGAGAGAGTTTTTAGATTTGAATTAATATTTTATGAAAAATTTAGGATTATATTTTCAGAGGGTGAGGACTTAAGATTTGAAGTCTGGCCTAGAACTAGATCTATATTTGGTACTATATAGCAGTAGCCCAAACCTATCTAATGAAGTGAAATCTGGACTTCATTCTAGATTCAAAAGCTAGCTAAACCACTTAGGTTCTTTAAAATCATGTATCCAATCTTTTACTTTTAAAAGATGGGTAAGGTTCGTTGTTTAAGTTTTAAAAAAATTTGGGTGACATCTAGAGAATTTTCTAAGTAATCTCTTTACTTATTTATGGTGATAATATACTCAATGCAATTAAATCTTAATTAATTTTAACTAATTTCTAATGTAATACACAATAATTAAAATTGTTTGTAAAAAAAAAAGATTATAAAATAAGTTTTAAAGTGATTGTTAAAACCAAAAAAGATTGTTTGTAAAAAAAAAGATTATAAAATAAGTTTTAAAGATTATAAAATAAGTTTTAAAGTAAAAATGCTCCATTGACAACATCTCGATTTCTAATCCTATATAATGACATATGTTTTAAAGTGAAATATTTTCAAATATTCAATTCTTTAACACCTTTCTTTGGGCTCCTTAAATCCACCAAGTCTGGATATCCAAATAAAAAGAACTCTTCACCAAAGGAATGATTTTATTCTCTTTAAATCCCAAGTTATTCAAATATGAATCTCCAAATGGAAGGAACTATCTCTTAAGGAACGCTTTTTTCCTCTTTAGATTCCAAATTTGATACTAGATATCCCACTTTAATTAACTTTCAGAACTCTTTTTAAATTTAATTACATATAAGAATCTAATATGACTCTATACTCTCTACATGTTATCCTAGACAAATTTATATGAAGTCCAAAAAAAATCTAAAACATTTATATATAATCAATTATTCATTCTTTGAGCAAGAACACTAATTAGTTTAAATTATGTACTATTTTATATATTTTATTTTAAGTAAAAATGTGTTATTTTAGTTATTTTTGTACAAGATAAACCCAAAATGGTAGAAATTCTAAGGAGACTATAGCGCCGTGGCATCCGAGAAAATAACGCCATTGTGCCACCTTTAATACCATGAGACACCACAAATTTGACATTGCAATACTGAGTTCTCTATTTAATAGTGCTATAGTGACAACACAGCCAGCACGGCAGTATTACCAGGATAGTGGAGTAAAAAGTCAGCTTGGTGATAAGTGTAAATTATGTTATATTTTTATATCTATTTTTATCAGTTTAAATATGTTATTTTAATTATTTGTGTGCAGGAAAAAATTAGAAAATGATAGAAAATTTAAAGTAGAGTGTAGTGCAACGGCGTTAAATAATTCCATGATGGAACACTGTCCACCACAACATTGAGGCACCACCCTTAGACATGAAAGCCTCGTAATGTCAAAATGGTCAACTTGGCAGAACCGTGTTCATTATCTCCAAGCGCCGCAACGTCAAAATGGTTAGTCAGCAGTGTTGTATTCTCTGACTTTAAGTGCCATGGTGATATGATCTATCATGTCTTGGTGCAAAAATTCCCATAAAAACCATAGTGTTTGAGAGTATTCAACGCCATGGTTTAGTAATTATCATTTCCGAGCAACATGATCTGCTACTGAAATGATGTGAATGTTCACTAAATAACCGTTTCACATCAGCAAGCATCGCGGTAGTATAGAAGTTCTAAAGCTGAGGTATTAATTCATTTCAAGGGCTCCGTGGTGCCACTCTTTCAAATTCCATAGTGCCACCAACTATTTTTTTGTTATCCTATAAATAGAAGTGATGTTATATTTATGAGAGAGTTCAATCACTTGTCTAATTTCAAAACTTTTTAGAGTACTTATTTAGATCTCTCTTAGAGTCAATTCTAAGGGAGACTAAAGAAGTGCTAGTTATGATCATTAGAGTATTTAGTCTGTGTTTGTTCAAGAAACTCTGTACATTAAGGAAGGAGTGTATAAGAGATACATTAATCCTTCTTAGTGATATCACTTTCTTATATTTTTATTCTTCTATAATTTCAATAAAAATGAGTTTGCTTATCTTTTCTTATATGTCTAGCTTCTCTAGTTTTGGATTGATGATGTTGAAAAAATGTAAGCACTAATGAGGATTCTTATGTTATAAAGTTAAATAATATTTTTAATATTTTCCCACTCTTTATGTAATGCATATAATTATCAAATATATAGTTAAAATCTTATGTGATGTATAACCTCAATGGAGGAATGCAAGATCAACCAGAAATATTAAATTAGTATGTTTGCATACCTAGATATAGGATGCAAAATATGCTAGGTTCTTAAGGAGATGATTTAACTATAGGAGGTCAGCAGATATCCTTTTCACCCCAATAAGCTTAACATAGATCTAGGGATGCATATATTATGAATCATATTTATAAATAAGAGTTTCATTAGGAAAGATATGAAATTTATATTAATCAATACAAAATACTTTATTTAAATATTATATCCATTATTTTTAATAATTTATTTAGTGATTGAATCTCCAAAGCCAATATTTTTATTTTAGTAGGATAATTTTGTATTTAGAGTAAATGGTATGAGTTGATTGCTAGAAAGTATACTTTATCATGGGCACTTGTCTATAACTTTATTACTTGATACGATACATATACTTAAATATATTAAGTGGGGTTTATTATTTTTTTATATAAAAGAAACCCTATGTATTGTGTTATCGAAGATTGAGCTTAAACATTTTAACATTCACAAGAGTACTTATTGGGAATCTTGATTGGTTGGTAAACTAATCTAATGTCAAGTCTAACAAGAGAGGGGGGTAAACATGGTAATTTAAAATGTCTCTTGGATTTAAAAAAAATGAAAACTTTAAAGATTATAGCAGTTAATTGATAATATTGAAAAATTTTCCAACTAGAATCAAAAATTGTAGTAAATAATATAAAAAATTTAAAGGACACTAGATATAATGTTATTTCCCTGACAACAAAAAAGTTATTCTTTTGCCAGAAGGCGGAGAATTAAAAATTTGTCCTTTATTCTAATAGTGCTGGCGCGTAATTTCATATAAATTCCGTATAGTAGAAGACCTATAAAACCAACATTATATGCTTCTATTAAATAACATAAACAATTACTTATCAAAATCTAACTAAAACCAACTATTCATTCTTCTACTACCCCTTCCTATTATTTCTCTTCCTAACATACCCACCATATAATACCCATATCAAAACATCAAAAAATATCAACTCCCTCACTCTTCTTATCCCCATACCCACCACTAAACATATTAACAACCCAACAACACTATCCAAAAACCAAAAAAAACCACAAAAACAATATAATCCCCCACATCCTCACCTACAAATACTAAAAACTATTAAAACACCCCTACATCACCCATAACTCCCTACCTAACACCAACCACAAACCCCCCCCCACACCACCCACACCCCACCCCCCCCCACCCCCCCAACCACACCCAACCCCACCACACCACACCATGAAAAGTAATCAGTCGCTGCTAATATGAAACGATGACCCCTCGCGGAGGGAGGGTCAATCGGCCCAATGATATCTGTGCCCCAACTCTCGAAGGGCCACGAGGCTATCGTAGGGTGTAACACATTAGGCGGCTGATGTAAAACCACTCCATGGACCTGACATTGATGACAGTGCTTTGCAGTATTCATGCAATCGTCAATCATTGTAGGCCAGTAGTATCCAAGTCTTTTAATCCTCAATTTCATTTTTGGACCCGATTGATGTGCACCGCACAGTCCTGAATGGACTTCATTAACAATCTTCAGGGCCTCTCGCTGACCCAAACAGCGCAGCCACATGTGATCGAAGGACCGACGGTACAACAAATTGTTAACTAGTGCATATGACAGGGCACGTTTCTTAATCTGGTTGGAGAGTGATTTATCCTGGGGAAGCTTCCCTTCCTTAAGGTAGTCGATTAAGGGTCGTCTCCAATCGCCTTCTTTGTCGGTCGTCGAAGAGGCAGAAAGGATCTGAAGGGGAGTTTTACTAATGTGTTCCAAATCTATAAGAGAAAGGGTTTTACGACCCTGAATCTCTATAGGGATGGAATCTTCCTCAGGACAGGCAAATTCTTTCGCTAGTTTTGCTAAGGCATCTGCCGCAGAATTACTTCCACGGGGAACCCTATACAAAGTAGCGGTAGGAATTTGTTCCAACAGGTGAAGTGTGTACTGGTGATATTTTAGGAGATTAGGATTCAAGACTTTATAGGTTCCGGCCACTTGGTTAATAACCAACTGGGAATCTCCAAAGATCTTAATCTCTTTAATTTCCATTAGAATTGCAAGTTCCAAACCGGTTATCAGAGCTTCGTATTCAGCTTCGTTATTTGTGCAGGGCTCCGATAAATGGTAGGAAAAGTGCATCATTCCTTTTTCTGGTGTTATAAAAATTAAACCGACTCCAGCCTTTCCGGGAATTACAGATTGTTGGGTTGCATTCCTACGAGAGGATGCTGCTCCATCAAAATACAATTCCCAGACGGCCTCGTCAGATTCCCTCAAACTCATGACTTGTTCGTCGGGTAGGTCATCGTTCAGAGGAGAATCTGCCGGCAGCAGGGTGTGCTGCCAGAAAATCGGCGACAGCCTGTCCTTTCACAGCACGAAGAGGAGTGAAAGTAATCTCAAATTGCAGTAATATCATAGACCAACGAGCTAAACGTCCTGACAACGTAGGCCGGGTCATAAGATATTGCAAAGGATTAACTCTTGAAATCAAACTGATTGAGTGGGAGAGCATGTAATGCCTCAGTTTCTGAGCTGCAAAAACCAAAGCAAGACAATGCTTCTCAATTGACGGGTATCGAATTTCAGTAGGAAGAAGTCTCCGACTGAGGTAATAGAGAGCATTCTCTTTCCCTTCGTCGTTGACTTGAGCCAACAGGGCACCTAAAGACTCATCTAAGGCTGCGGTGTAGAGAATTAACGGCTTTCCCCGGAATTGGGGCTGCCAAAAAACTGGCGGGTTGGAAAGGTACTGCTTAATATCATCGAAAGCATTTTGACACTTCTCGTCCCATACGAACTTAGCATCTTTCTTCGCAAGGACAGAAAAGGGTTGACATCTCCCGGAAAGATTAGAAATAAACCTCCTTATATACGCCAATCTACCTTGTAGAGACCTTAACTGGGTAAGGCTCTTAGGAGATGGCATATCTAGGATGGCTTCAATTTTAGCAGGATCGATCTCGATTCCGCGGTGCCTCACTACGAATCCTAAGAATTTTCCTGAGGCGACGCCGAAGGCGCACTTCAAGGGGTTCATTTTCAAATCGTAACGGCGCAACCGCTCAAAAAAACAACTCTTAAGTCATACAGGTGAGCCTCTTTGACCTTGCTCTTGACAACTAAATCATCAATATAGCACTCAACTTGATTGTGAATTAAGTCGTCAAAGATACGGGTCATGGCCCATTGGTAGGTTGCTCCGGCATTTTTTAAGCCAAATGGCATCACCTTGTAACAAAAAGATTCCAATAGGGGTTCTGAATGCTGTATTTCTCTCATCTTCTGGGGCCATCTTGATTTGGTTATAACCCGATGAGCCATCCATAAATGAGAAAATGGCATGTGAGGAGGCAATGTCCACCATGAGTTCTGGTATTGGTAGAGGGAACTCATCTTTAGGACATGCCTTATTCAGATCCCTATAGTCGACACAAATCCGAATTTGACCATTTTTCTTTCAGACCGGCACGACGCTGGCTACCCAAGAGGGGTATTGTTCCTCTCGAATGAATCCGGCTTCTGCCAATTTCTTAACTTCAGAAACGACTTGTTGCTCGATTTCTAAGCGCATGCATCGAGGAGCTTGTTTAATAGGAATGGCATCATGCCGAACTCCAAGTTTGTGGACTGCTACCTCAGCAGGCAAACCTGGCATTTCGTCGTATGTCCAGGCAAAGCAATCCCTGAACTCGGACAACAACTGAATTAAGTCTTGGGTTTCACCCTCGCTCAACAAAGTACTTATAAAAATCGGGCGGGGGTCATCATCGTTTCCCAGGTTAATTTCTCTCAACTCATCAACTGTAGATTTAATTTCCTCTTCAAATTCAGGGGGTGCATCCCGAACCTGAAGATCATCGGGATCGTCTAAAGTCTCCAAACAGAGCCCATCTAGAGGACAGGAGGGATCCGTAGGGACATTTGGAGAATCGAGATGGTAAGTTATCATTAGGCAATACTCATCATCATCAAATGAACTAACGGTTCCAAAGCCAATACCACTTGTTGGATTTTTTATTTATCTTTGTTCGCCAAATATTTTCATGGTATCTGGCTTGACCCTTAGTCCATCGGTATGGTATAGAACCCTTAGAAAAAGTATTTTTTACACAAACAGGGAAGTAGCCGAAAGGTAATTCCATTAATTCATTGAAATCTGCCTCCTCAAGGGTTACATCACCTTCGTCCCTTGCGGAGGAGGAGCCAGGGAAGAATTTTCTGGACTTTCTTAACTTCACCATCCAAGTTGGGGGCCACTTTGACTTCTAACCCTACAATCCTGCCTGCCGACAGTGGGGTCAGAGAAAAAGGCCTCAATCCTTCTACTGAGCTTTTTCATACATTGTTAATTCAGGCTCGTCACTTTTAACTTTTGAGATATCTGCCTCAGGGTCACTGTCCTTGTCTAAGGTGAGATCAAATTTTGGAGGAGTATTTATGTTTTGGTAATCGAGAGAGAGGGCAGCACCCTGATTTTCTAATTCATCGTCAGAGTCTGATTCCAAATCAATATACACAGGTGCTGCTCTCCTATCTAATGAAGCACGGCCTCGACCTCGTGCCCTTAAAGCCATCCTCCCACCTCTTTGAGGTAATGTGCTTGGAGGCCTAAGGACAACGATATCAGAGTCATCTTCACTACTCGATTGAGTCATTTCTTGATCGATATTTTTGTCTTTTTCTTTCTTTTGGTTGAATTTTTGTCCAACCATTTTCTCCTCAATTTTGATCTCCAATTAGAACGGGACGAGGACCCTTTTGGTATGAAATACGCAGCATCTTCGTAGATCCCAATTTCTTGAATTGAAAATGGTTGTAGATCACCCTTAATCACATGTTCAATGCCGTCTCGTTGATACTTAACGCATTGGTGCAGGGTAGATGGAACCATTCTATATTCGTGAATCCAAGGTCTACCTAGAAGTGCGTTAAAGGACGTAGTCGAATCAATTATGTGGAATTTAGCTTCAGTTTTTAACCCTCCTATTTCTAGGAGTAAAGTGATTGAACCTAAAGCCCTCTCGCCCTTCTCGTTGAACCCACGAAGCACCAACCTGTCGGTTGAAAGCTTGCTAGTATCAACTCTGAGATAAGCAAGAGTCTTTATGTTCATCACGTTGACCGATGCACCCGGATCAACAAGGACTCTTGATAACTTGAAATTTCCCACATCTACGGTAATGTAGAGGGGGCGGTTATGGTCGGCAGTTCCCAAAAGTAAATCTTCGTCTGAAAAGGTAAACCCCGGGAACCTCTTTGAAGTAGAGAGCCTCACCTTTTTGAAGTTGCAGCCAACTGTGTTAAACAAATCTCGGGGTCGAGAAGTGCTTTAATTAAAGACTCCCTCATTTCTTTGGAGAGAAGGAGGGCGTCATAAATACTTAATTTCGCTGGCAACTTCCTAAGGTGGGCTAGAACATTGTAATCAACCTTAGGAACGACAGACTCGAAACCCGGAGGAATTAAAGGAAATTCTGGTTGCTGTGGAGAATCTGGATTTAAATCTTCGAACGGGGATTGCTTGCCTTTGTCCTGAGGGGGTAACCTAGGAGGTAAGACTTTACCGCCACGGAGTTGCACCTGCTCGATATCCTCAGGCGGGCAAACTAGAGCGGTGTCTACACTCACTGTAGGCATTGGATCGTCGTTTCCCGAAAGAGAGTCAGAATCTAAAAACTCTATCTCGATAGGACTTCCCTGAAAATCAAATTGGGGGAAATCACTTTCTGATAAGGCTTCACATTCGACATCTTCTTGAGTAGTCGACTCGGGAAGGTCGGTTTGATTAACATCAAGATTTATTTCTTTAGGAGTTTGATTTAAAACAGGAGAGTCATCAATTTGCATTTGAGATTCATGGTCAATCATCAAGACAGAAGTAGAAGGATGTTTTTTTATTCATCTTTTGACCCTTCGCCTTTGATGGGGCAAAGTAAAAGTCAGATAACAAAAGAGGGGAAAGGGTTTTAACACCACCATCCGCCATTTTAATACATCTCTCATCCACACACTTCCTCTCTACAAAATCAAATTTCTTTTCTTTTATATTTTTCTCAGTAGTTTCCTACGACTACTGGAGAGGGAAGTGGCTCAACATCCTTCTGCGAAGCATCCAGGTCAACCTTCCACGCCGGGGCCTGGGCTATCGTAGTCAGCTGTTGAGAAAGACGAAAAGACTTGTTAATCGACTTTTTAAGTGCCCGGGACAAAGCGATGTCCCAACCATCTTCAACAAAACAAGAAGGTTAAGAGAGTTACCTGAAATGGTCTTAATGGAAGCTTTTTCTGGATCGACCAAGTATTCCTTAGGAATTATGATGTTACCTTGGGTGTAGTTCCTCTCAAGCCAATCTTTGAACACAACACAGTCCTCAAGTGGGTGACTAAGCATCCGATGGTATGGACAATACTTAGGATCGTCTTTCTTAGCCTCATCCTCGGGTCTCCTAGCCTCTGGCAACTGAAAATCAGGTTTCTTTAACAAGCTCTTGAAGATCTTCTTAACTGACTCCCTTTTAAATGGATAAGGCTTTGCCAATCTCTCTCTAAAAGGGATGAAGTTAGGATCTCTAGTATGTTGAGGAACTATCTGAAAGGGCTGCTTCTGAGCTGGCTGTGGCGGTGGTGGTGGAGGAACAATGGGCTGACTAGTCATTGGCCTTTTTCCCTTGTCAACTGCCGACACTACTGCCTTCTTCTCAAAAGTCTTAACCAATCTAGGACCTTTTTTGTCTTCAGACTGCTCTCGTAGGAATGGCATCTTATGAGCCTCTTCCTGCAGATTGCTAGCTTTATTAAGTAGTTTTTCAAAAGTTTTAATGGTGAAACCCTTCAGGAGGAAAGCAACAGGGCCATGGATATTCTTAAGAAGGATCTCCACCGCATGTTGCTCTTGCAACTGGGGTTCACACTTCATCGAGAGGTTTCGCCACCTCAAGATGTACTCAACCAGAGACTCTCCCGGCTTTTGTTTCTCAACAACAAGATCGCCCACAGTAGTTCGTTGTTGCGCTCCAGAAAATCTTTTAAGGAAAAGATTTTCTAGATCGCTAAAAGTTTTAACTGAACCATTGGGCAGATCGGCGTACCATTCAAAAGCAATGCCGGATAGACTACTCACAAATTGGCGAAATAGTAGAGCATCTGACCCCCCTGCATTGCAACAGCTTGCTCGGAAGTGGGCCAGATGCTGTCTCGGATTTTCAATTCCAGTGAAGATTTTAAAAGTTGGTGGCACAAAGCCCTTTGGGTAAGGAACTAAGTCATATTCTTCGGGGTAAGGTCTACCCTTTGGAATAGACACGGTTCCTTGCGAAAGGGCTAAGGCCTCCCTTAC
This sequence comes from Dendrobium officinale, assembly GCA_019514585.1. Taxonomy (NCBI): domain Eukaryota; kingdom Viridiplantae; phylum Streptophyta; class Magnoliopsida; order Asparagales; family Orchidaceae; genus Dendrobium; species Dendrobium officinale. Next base: position 31,277,201 of record CM033683.1, read on the forward strand.
CTGGTCCTCAATTAATTGCTTAATATCCTTCTGAGGCAGAATCGGAAGAGCGGTGGAAAAACGTGGGGTAAACTGGAGGTGCTTCTACTGGACAAGGAAGGGTCACAGGTGGTGACTCGAGAGGTTTGGAACTAAATTCTGCCTTTTTGGCCTTTTCCGTGAGTTCTCGAGCTGACTGCTGGATTTTAAGAGACTCTTGCTGTGACTTATCCAACTTTTCTTGCATCTCCCTAACTTGTGACATCATGCTTGCAAGCTGAGTCTCCAAGTTTTTTATGTGCTCTTCATCTCTGGCCTTTAAAGACTCATCTGAATCTGACTCGGCAGCATGTGAATCATCATCTTTAACAAATCGACGTTTGCTGGGCTCAGTTTCTTTATTAGATCCCCTAGTCTCAACCATATGAATGCTACCAACATAATCATCTTCATCTCCAAGGAGATCATCCAGCTCAGGGTCAAAAGAGGCCATTCCCTCTTTATTCAACAAAAATATTTCTTATTTCTTGAACTACCTCCTCAACCGGTCTATCCCCAATTGACTTAGGATCGAGGGGTAGGTATCCTTTGTACTCAGCCATATCGAATAATTCTTCAGAATCCAGGCGAGCAATAATTTCTGTAAGTTTTGGATTAGGATCTGGTTGAGACTTTGTATCCGGTTCATCTTCCATTTCTAGATCCTGGTCAATTCTCTCCTCTTCGACTATCCCAGAACTGGTAGTCAGAAGAGTGGCATCCTCTACGGGGAGAGGGACATATACCTCGGGGGGAGAAGCAGGAGCTTGTAAAGTGATAGCTCCTACATCTGGCAAGGTAAGGTCCTCAGACACGTGACTAAGGAGCCTAGGAATGACACTCGGACCTTGGGGATCATCAACTGGGGCAACAGGGGTGGTGGTGGTTATTGAATCTTGAACTAAACTGGCTGTGGTAGGAGTGTCAGCTGTAACAACTGGGGGTACTAGTCTGGGCATCCATCAAGTCAACTGAAACCGGAGTGGGGGGTTGGCTGGACCTCGTTGGAGCTGCAAAATGAACTTAGAAGTTCTAGGAGGTGGTGGCAGACTCTCCAACTTAGTCCTCTTTGGCACATATTTCTTTTCAGGAGATTTGGGTCTTTTCCCTTTAACGTCCAGATGTTTTAACGCTTCATTCCCCTTGGGGTTAACAATCACTGAGGCTAACCTTACAGCTTTGGGAGGGGGTACCGGGGGTCTTCCATAAGGATGGCGGCCTCTCTCGGACCCAGTCAACACAATACCCTCCGTCTTGGAAGAAGGAGGGCGTGGCGCCCAGTGATATCCATCAACTAGCACAGAAGTGGCAGGCTGCCTAACATATTTCTTGTTTCTCCTAACATGTTGTGGAGTTAGGTTCTTAGCCTCAGATGCCTCTTCTTTCAACACTTCCTTCTGGAAGCGATGGGAGATCACTCCCTTCAGCTGGCTCAAATACTGCTCTTTGGTTTGTCCAGATTGTGCAGCACAGGTATGAATTATATTCCTTAGTGCTCTAGTCTTCTGTAGATGTTTCTCTTTTGAAGTCTTCTTAGTCGAGTAGTCGACTGGGCATGGTGGGGAACGGGCTATCCTAGATATCCTCTCCTCCCCCCCTTGAGCAGAAGCTAAGGGGAAAAAGTGACTCCCTTTCAGAAGGGGAGAGGATGCAGGAATAGGTAGCTCCTCATCAGCCTCAGGTTCTACTTGAGCTAAGGTCTTAAAAAGGGTACAACTTTCTTAGCCTTAGAGATCTTCTTTCTAAGTCTCCTTAAGTAGTTCTTCTTCTGATTCTTAGTTGAAAAGGTAAGCCCAGAACAAGACCCTTCTTCAAAAACAGATTTGACCTCAGTAGGGACCTCAACAACTGACTCAGGCAACTTTGATGTCTCTCATCTCAACAGGTGCAACAGAAGTAGCTCCCACAATCAACTCAAGCTCAGGGGTGGGATTCTTGGTGGCATCCAACTTGACTACCTCTTGTCCATCCATGTAAAACTCAAGAGTATCAAAGCCCAATCCAAAAAACAACAACAGTTCTCCCTTGGTCATTCACAGTCGAAGAGAGTTCACGGTCAAAGGTAAAGATCAACTTGCCAGCCATTGGATATTTTCTGAAAATTAAAGAATGGTTTGACATTAGATTTCTTGAAGAAGAAGTGTTCATCATTTTAAAAACTTAAAGCTTGTAGGATAATCCCAACCTCCCAACACATATTGAATGGTAGGAACCTTCAACACATGTTAGGGAGATAAAGAGACTAAGTACATGCCAAAAGGAAAAAAAAAATTTTTTTTTTTTTAAGAGAGATCAACATATGTTAGCCCATAAAGTGATCATATGAGGTAGCATATGAGGTTTTGGAATAAAAAAAAGGTTTTTTGGATTTTTGTTTTGAAAAGAATTTGAAGTTTGAATGATTTGAGATGGATTCTTCTTATAAGATCCAAAACACAACGGACGGAGTTTCCTCTTGCCCGAAGGCTTATGGAACTGTAAGAAAATCCCAAGTAAAGTCAACGGTCTAGCCTCTTTATTCTTGAAAGTTAAAATAAAAAGAGGTTAAGACTAGTGTATCTCAAATCTTCTTAATAATCAAAAGTCTTTTCTTTTCAATTTCAAAAGAGATATTTTGAAAGTGGCATTATTAAAACAATTTTTTTTTTTTAAAACGAACATTTGGAGGTCCGATTTGACGCTGTCGCCTCATAGGAAATCCTAGGGCAGAAGGTCAAAATCGGAATGATTAAATTAACAAGCAACAAATTTTTGGGAGGTAGAACCTCTCTTTTGATGTTTTAAGTTATTTTAGATGTTGGCCACAGTCACCCAAGAAGGAAATGGATTGAGGGACCAACGGAAGAAAGGTAGTTAAGACTACCGATGAAACAAAATTTCATTCTTATTAAAGATGGAGAGAGAGATTTGTCCCACCGGGCGTGCCATTTTTTTGTTGGTGGAATTTTGAAAACATATTTTAAAAATATTAGTTTTCTTTGGGGATTTTAAGATTAAGGTTGAGCTCTAATTCTAAGGTCGAATCAACTCGTTAGAAAGAGTATATCACCCCGGGGGACAAAGATAAACTTTCATAACGGTGTTCAGACTTAGAATTATGTAAACTCATCTTGAATATTATGATCGGGTCCTAAAGAGAACTTCATACGGCCCCGAAGGAACAAAGTAGAGTTCAGCTAAATACCCAATTACAATATTCAAGAAGTATGATCGTCGCATTCACATCCAAAGCCTTATCGAAGAAGGATGTATCTCCCCAAAGGGAAATGACACCATTCTACGATAATTCTTCTAATGCAACGACGACGATCATTCTTTAACTTTTCCCAAAGAAATCTAGTGAAGTTTTAAAATCAATTTTAAAATCAGGTGTGTGGGGGGTTCCAAACCTCCTACGAGCGCAAGCCCTCGTAGTTAATTACATCGTAGGGAGACAAAGTCCCCTACGAAAACTCTCGATTAGAATAAGAATGAAATTTTGTTAGATTTTCTAGGAGTGATATCAAAGCATGAATAGAATTATTGGAAAATCAAAAGGGAATGGATCAAGATTGAGCAGTTATTAACAGATTCAAAGGAAGAGAGGTAGGGGACACTTTGAGATTCCAGAACTATCCGGAAGTGCCCCAACTTAATCTAAGTGTTGGGCTTTATGTTTTAGGACTGAAAGGAATTTTTAATTAGAGTTGAGCATTTTATTAGAAATTTGGGATTACATTCCCGAAATTTGGGGTCTTATGATCAAAGATCTGCCCCGGATCCTAAATCTATTTTGGACACTGGACCACAGTCGTCCGATCCTAACTAATGCAGTGCAAGGTCTGGACTTACCCCGGCCTGGATTGGGGAGCCAGCTAACCACCTAGTCGATTTAAAAAGAGATGAGTCCGGTCTTTTATGAAAGAGTGGTAGGGACGTTGTAATTAAAGTTTTGGAGAGTTGGGGCCGACATCTAGAGATTTTCCTAATTGGCCCCTTCAACTTATGTTGGGTGCTAAAATGCTAAACTGATGCAATTAAAATTTTGACTCTTTAAGTTTGTATCTAATGCAATGCATGCTAGTTAACAACTTCCAATCAAGTATGCTTGAAATTTTTTTTAAAAACAGGCTTATAAAATAATTTTTTTAGAAGACTGGACTTCCCCAGGTCCGGCACCTCGTCCTCATAGGTCAGACTATCCGGACTCTACCCGCAGGCGGGGGGAAGGGTCTAAAACAAGGAAAGAAGAAGTGCAGAAATATGCATGCGACCCCGGGGTCGATCCCCGGCTAATTCCCTAGATTCGTTATCTTTCTATGTTATTTAGACTCACTAAAATTTTAGACATTTAAGGTTATGAGTAGAAAACTTTCACACCCTCACGAGTCTCACGTATCCAGGCGAAAATAAAAGCGGCATACAATCGCCAAAAAAACTAGTAAAAGCAAGTAATCCTAAAGGCAATCAAATCATCACATCAAATATAAATTAATTAATAAATGTCCATAGGCAGAATTGCCTTGCTTATTACAAACCAGAGTTTTGCAGAAAGTAAAGTGGCCGGGCACCACTGACAACAACCCGGATTTCAAGACTAATAATGACGCAAGTTATTTTGAGTGGGATACTCTCAATCTTCAAATCCTCAAATCTTCAATCTCGTTCTTCTTTGGACTCCTTTTCTTCAATCTTCTTGGAATCTTCGTAGTGGATTACCCAAATGGACAAGAGGGCACTTCCCTCTAAGGGGGAAGGCCACTCTTTCCTCTTTGGGTAAGGAGGAGGTATGATCCAAATTTGGATTTCCAAATGGAAAAGGAGTGTTCCCTAAAGGGGTATCCTTTCCTCTTTGGAATCCAAGCTTTGGATCTATGTATCCCAACTCAAAATCAACTTTCACAACACTTGACACTTACACAAATTACATTGATATCAGAATAAAAAAAAATCTAGACTCACCTGCAGGGTTATCCTAAGCAATTAATATATAAAAAGCAGTTATTCCCAAGCAGTTGTATATGAGCAAAAAAAAAAAGTAAACACACTGGCCACGCTCTTTTTATGATTTGGGGGCTTTAGCAGCTGAAGCACCTGTGCAAAGAGTTTATAATATTTATGCATTTTTTTATTTGCCCCCTTTTTATATTGCCCTGCATGAGCGTGGCCACCTGCAGAAAACTGTGTCAACATCCAGATCGTACCTAACCTAAGGGTAATCTAGTCGCCAAACACATCAATCCATCCACAGAGTACAGAAAAAGTAAGCAGACACAGCAAAGCAATTTCATTCACAACATGCAGTGAAAACTACGAAAAATCTGGCACACAGCAGTAAAGTAAACACCGGCCTAACCTAGATCTAGAGTTGGTTGTCCTAGCACATCATCTAAAGTGTGTGAGAGAAGGTCGTGTGGGCTGAGGTAGGTCCTAAAGTGGGTAATTAGTTGAAGTTGTCTAAAAGTCTGGGTTTGTTAAGGCTTAAAAGGGGATTTAGATTAAAATTTAAGTATTAATAAATTAAGAATTTTAATTAAACATATTTTAAAAGTTAATTGATTACTACCTTTGTTTCACACCGAGGCCGTGAAGTTTATTTCACCTTCCTTGGGGCTAAGCTAATAGCCTCGTAGGCCTGGGTTACCCAGTAGCAATCGGGGTTGATTAAGTTGATTTAAATTGGTTGGAATTAAAAGAGTGGCTTGATATTAAAGGGAGTTGGTTACTGATTTTAATGGGTTGGTTGAGAATTTTATTAGCCTATTAAGAAAATTCTGGAATGTGGGAGAGTTAATGAATTTTTGAAGTTATCCGGATGTGTTAACTAAGGGGTCAGAATTTGACTTTTAAAGTTAGAGTTAATCTTAAGGGTTTCAGATTTTTAATAAATACTAGACCTAATTATGAGAGTTGTTAGACAGGTGGTACATTCAATTTGGAGTTTTCTATCAAAAGTTATGATTTTTAGAAGTTTTAACCCGGTTTTGACCTAGAGTTGACCAAAATGTTGACCTTTTGACTTTGACCAGATTTTGAGGGTTTGAAATTTTTGGAAAATACTAGATTTTAATTAGAGTCATTAGCCACTGAGTTTGATTGATTTAGAATTTTCTACAATTAGTTATGAATTTTGGAAATTTGGGTATTTATTGGAATTATTAAATTGTTTTCAATTAAGGGCCCTTTTAATGATTTGAACCCAAATGAGTCCTAAACTTCTTGAAATTAACTCCAAAGATCAGAAATGATCTAAGGAGAGATCAGCAAGTGTTTAAAGATTTTTTGGGATTTTTAGTAATTTTTAATTAATTAAAATTGATTAGACATTGATTTTGATTAAAATTAAATTAGAATGGATTTTAATGTCAAATTAAAGTGATTTCAATTTTTCACTGATTAAGAGATGAATTGAAGTTAGTTGGGGGTATTTTAAGGAATTTTAAGAATTAAATCAGATTTATTAGAATTTTATTAGGACTAAAGGGTTATTTCTAAGGGGGATTATTATGGTTCCTACTTGGGAAACCAAATGGACTCTAAATTTGATGAAATTTGTACCATAGGATCACCTGACCCTAAGGACTAAACCCACCAAATTTGAGCTCAAATGGAGTACTCTAAGGTGGTTAACTAAACCACCCAAGGTGAGCTCTAAGTCACCTTCAAACCACTATAGGGGTGTATCCTAAGCTTGGATTGGGGCAAAATCAGTGGATCTACACTCCCTATCCTACACATCATCAGCACACAAAAAAAATCACACCCTAAATCCCATTGGATAGGTCTATACTCCATTTTGAATTTAAGGGTCAAACTATGACCCTTAAACTTAAAATTTGGAGAAAATGCCCTTGAACATCTTAAAAAGGGGAGATAAAATTTGGACATGTCAAAAACATGTTCAAATTCAATCTCCCAAAATTCCATGCCTGGTGGACTTGTATTTAAAGAATAATTAAAGAAATTAACAAAATGCTCAAACTTAAATTAAACCTAACACTGACCTAACCAGGGCATGGAACCATAGGGCTTTTGTAGGTCTCCCTGAGACCTTTCCAATGAGCCTAAGAACACCTAATTTGGACAAGTGTGCAGGGAGATATGAATTTCCAAAGTTCCCTTGAATTTCTGGAATTATTAATTCGGCCATTACACAGTCAGCGCTCCCTTTACACGCGCCGCGCGCTGATTGGCTGGGCAATCATTGGCGCTAACTGTTAACGGTCGGATTAACCACAGCCGTCGGATGGCGGATCGGACGGCTGGGATCAGACGCGCTCCGAAACAGCGGGATCTAATCCGAGCCGTTGATCGGAATCAACGGCTGAGATTTCGTCTTCAACCTCCGCTCTTATCCGAGGCCGTGAACCTTCTCCGGCGTGATCCAAGTGATCCCGCCGGCGAACTTCGACGAAATTTCACAGGGAGGATCAGGGGGGTGGAAACCTTCAATCCAACGGTGGAAATCCGTTGGGGTGAAGGTTTCCTTCACACTTGACCGGACTACCTAGCTAGGGAGCTCGGGATGAAGGAATTACCGCAGAGAAAGCCTCAACGGATGAGCTTCTCTATCTGGAAGCTTCAGGGGACGAAGGCGAGCAGGTTTCCTTCAGAGGCCGCGACTGGAGGATGGCCGGAGGTAGGACTTTGAGCGGGACGCCGAAGCCTTTCGCCGGAGTTCGCTCGAAGTAATGGAAGGGGAGGTCTGGGAGCTCGAGGGAAGATGCTGGGAGATTGGGGGAACTCTGGGGAGTCGTTTCGAAATGCTGGGATCGATCCTTGAGCTCTGGGGAGCACCAGCCTATTCAGCCTCCTCCCGCGAGCTCGGACGGCCAGGATTGAATCGGAGGGGGTCTCGGATTGATGCCAAGTGGAAAGGGGCACCGTTCCAGAGAGAGCTCGTGAGCCTCAAGCCGGCGAGCCACAGCCTTTGGAAGGCTTTCGGTCAGGATCGGCCTGGGGGGACCACCGGAGCTTGCTCTCCATTGGTTCCGACCGCCGCCGGCCATGGTCTGGGTCGGGTTGACCAGGGAAGGCCGATGGGGACACACTGGAGCTGGGAGTGGAGCCAAATTGGCCTGGGGAAGCTGGGGTCGATCCGGTGGCTCGGTTGGGCTCAAACCTGCTTGGTTTGAGTCGAATTGAGCTCGATCCAGGTCAGGTCAGACCCTGGGTTCGGTATGGGAGGCAGGCCTGGGTCTGGTGCACCCAATGCAAGTGGCAATTGGGTCAAATTTGATCTGGATTCAAAGATGGCTCGGGTCCAAGTGTTTTTGGCTACTTTGGGTTAGCCTAACTATTGACCCAAGCTAGCCCAAGGCATGGGCTGGCTGGAGGGGGGTGTATTGGACCTAGGGCCACCTATGGGAGGTGTTGATCAGGTTCAATTGGGCTTAGGTTGAGAGAGTTGGGCTCAATCCCAAGTGCTTTTGGGCACTTTGGGTTAGCCTAACTCTTGACCCAAGTGAGCCCAAGGATTGGGCTGATCAAGGAAGGTGTATTGGGTCAATGGGAACTCAATAGCACCTTGATTTGGATTCAATTTGATTAAGATCAAAAGATGGCTCAAGGGAGGCCTCTCTTTGGTCACTTGGGTCAAGCCATATGGCTAACCCAAGTGAGCCCAAGGCTTGGGTCACCAAGAGGGGTCTCTTGGGTACCCAAGGGTTCATCCCATACATTCAAAGGACTTGGAATGGACTAGATTCAAAATTTTGAAAGAGAAGGGGTGTATGGGTCCATGGGTCAAACTTGGTTGACTTGGTCAACCAGGTTGACCCAAGGTCTGGGTTTGAGTTCAACAAGTTGGGTTTGATATTTGAAATTCATTGAAAGTGGTTTCAAAGAGTTTGGAATTGATTTGAGTTGAAATGGCCATTTGAAATCCCATAAGGGTATTTTGGTCAATTTTGACCTATTGGTCAACTAGGGTCAAAAATGGGTCTGGAAAATGCAGTTTACTGCTCAGTGGGTTAAAATCAAGAGTCTGGAAGTGATTGGAGGCTTTGATAAGGGCCCCAAGATCAAAATCTCAAAGGGGTTAGGTTCAGTGGCATAGGCTGTAAATATTTGAAGGTTTTACAGCCTTTGGATTTTAATTCAGATTCTGGGGTTAGAGACCTCAGAATGAGCTCAAAGTTGGAGGGTAACCTCTAGAGACATGTCTTATCACTTTGTAAGTGATAGACCCTGAATCAGAGACCATTTGACTGGGTTTTGAAATGTTTTTGAAAATTCTTTGAAAAGGGTCTTTAGGACAAGACCTTAGGACTTTGAATTTGAGTTTGGATTTCTGGATTTGGAATGGATTTCAAGTTTGAATGATTAGTATTGAAGTATCCAAATCATTTACAATCATGTGGTGATTGTTAATGAATGGATGGGGTCAAAGCTAGATTGAAGTTTGGATCAAAGTCTAAGTTGAAGGTTGGATTGTCAAATTGATTGGATCAAAGTTTGGATATGTTTGAAACTTGAATTAATTTGAATTTGAGTTGAATGAAGTTTGAGATTTAAATTGATCAAAGGTAGGAATCAAATTGAAGTTGGAGTTGATCAAATGTAGGAATTGATTTGAGGTTGAGGTTGATCAAGGGTGGGGATTGATTTGAAGTTGGAGTGGTCCTAAGATCTAGAGGAGTTCTAAGATCTAGGATCTAAGGGAATCCTAGGCTCTAGAGTAGGCCCTAAGGTCTGGCTCTAGGAAAGGATCCTAAGGTCTAGAGTGGATCCTAGGATCTAGAATTAATCTGGAGTTTGGAAGGGCCTTAGTGACCTCATACAAAAATGAGGTCAACAAATGGACCCCCAATGTGTGTGGTAGAAGGAACTTCTGCTGCACACATTGGCGTTGACCGAATAGAAGTAGGATCTTAAAAGTGTAAGGCAGGGGATCACCCAACCTAAGGCCCATAGGATGCTGATAGAAGGCTTACACCTAATGGACAGGAGAGCTGGATAAACCAAAGTAGGGAGTACCTAACCTTGGGTCTAAGGAAGGGCATCACCCAACCTTAGGCCTATAGGATGCTGATAGAAGACTTACTCCAAATAGGCAAGAGAATTGGAAACCAAAGTAGGGAATACCTAGCTCTGGGTCTAAGGAAGGGCATCACCCAACCTTAGGTCTACAAGATGCTGATAGAAGAATTACTCCTAGTAGACAGATCAACTGGGAAACCAAAGTAGGGAATACCTAACTTTGGGTCTAAGGAAGGGCATCACCCAACCTTAGGCTTATAGGATGCTGATAGAAGACTTACTCCAAATAGGCAAATTAACTGGAAACCAAAGTAGGGAATACCTAACTTTGGGTCTAAGGAAGGGCATCACCCAACCTTAAGTCTACAAGATGCTGATAGAAGACTTACTCCTAGTAGACGGATCAACTGGAAACCAAAGTTGGGAATACCTAGTTTTGTGTCTAAGGAAGGGCAAGGAAGGGAATCACCCAACCTTAGGCCTATAGGATGTTGATAGAAAACTTACTCCAAATAGGCAAAATTAACTGGCAAACTAGGATGGTGCCACGAAGGGCGTACTCCACCACTAGCGAATGGTCATGTGGGGAGGAAACTTGCTCCACACAGAGGACCTCAACTGGCAAACTAGGAGGATGGTGCCACGAAGGGCGTACTCCACCACTAGCGATGGTGCCATGGTCATGTGGGGAGGAAACTTGCTCCACACAGAGGACCGAAACTGACAAACTAGGATGGTGCCACGAAGGGCATACTCCACCACTAGCGAATGGTCATGTGGGGAGGAAACTTGCTCCACACAGAGGACCGAAACTGGCAAACTAGGATGGTGCCACGAGGGGCGTACTCCACCACTAGTCAAATGCAGGGTGGTGCCACAGAGGGCGTACTCCACCACTAGCGGGTGGAATTAGGATGGTGCCGAAGGGCGTACTCCACCACTCCCCAAGTCAAATGCCAGGGTGGTGTCACGGAGGGCATACTCCACCACTAGCAGGTGTGATCCTAAGAGAGGGAATGATTTGACCCTAAGGAGAAGGCGAAGAGTCGTTAAAAAAAAAAAAGAGACCTTAAAAAGGGAAGAATCAAGTTGCAAATCGAGAAAGGGAAATTTTTATTAATTGATAAAATGAGCTACATCAAGCATAGTATTTCTTAAGGAAACGCCCATTGACAGGTAGCATTGGGTGGTTTCCTTTACAATCTACTAACTGATACGAGCCTCCTTCGTAGACAGTCTCTATAACGAAGGGTCCTTCCCACGTAGGTTCAATTTGCCTCCCAACTTTCGATGGGCTAAAATAGGCCTCCGAAGGACCAAAACCAAGTCTCCCGCTTGGAAGGTCCTAGGTCGCACTAGTTTATCATGGGCTTGAACCATACGGGATTTATATAACTCTAAACTTTGTTGAGCTTGGAGACGTCGCTCTTCAAGGCCTTCGTGTTCTTCCAACCGCAGTTTTGCATTTTGTTCGTTTGTGATTTGATTCTGAACTGCAATCCTGAGCGAAGGGATTTGTATTTCCAAGGGTAAAACGGCCTCAGATCCATACACTAGTGCAAACGGGGTGGATTGTGTTGGGGTTCTATAAGTGGTACGGTAAGCCCACAAAGCTTCCACCAACCGCTCATCCCACTGTCATTTGTTATCATCAAGGGTCTTTTTATAAATTTGCACCAAGGTTTTGTTGAAGGCCTCGACCAATCCATTCGCCCGAGGGTAATAGATCGTCGAGTATCTCCAATCAATATTATGGCGACTTACAAAACTGTTGATTTTTGTAGACTTGAATGCAGACCCATTATCGGATATGATTCTGCGGGGCACGCCGAATCGATATACGATATGGTCACGAAAGAATTTTAAGACATGGTGTGATGTTACGTTGCGTAGGGGAATTGCTTCCGCCCACTTTGAAAAGTAATCAGTCGCTGCTAATATGAAACGATGACCTCTCGCGGAGGGAGGGTCAATCGGCCCAATGATATTTGTGCCCCAACTCTCAAAGGGCCACGAGGCGATCGTAGGGTGTAACACATTAGGCGGCAGATGTAAAACCACTCCATGGACCTGACATTGATGACAGTGCTTTGCAGTATTCACGCAATCATCAATCATTGTAGGCCAGTAGTATCCAAGTCTTTTAATCCTCAATTTCATTTTTGGACCCGATTGATGTGCACCGCACAGTCCTAAATGGACTTCATTAACAATTTTCAGGGCCTCTCGCGGACCCAAACAGCACAGCCACATGTGATCGAAGGACCGACGGTACAGCAAATTGTTAACTAGTGCATATGACAGGGCACGTTTCTTAATCTGGTTGGAGAGTGATTTATCCTGGGGAAGCTTCCCTTCCTTAAGGTAGTCGATTAAGGGTCGTCTCCAATCGCCTTCTTTGTCTGTAGTCGAAGAGGCAGAAAGGATCAGAAGGGGAGTTTTACTAATGTGTTCCAAATCTATAAGAGAAAGGGTTTTACGACCCTGAATCTCTATAGGGATGGAATCTTCCTCAGGACAGGCAAATTCTTTCGCTAGTTTTGCTAAGGCATCTGCCGCAGAATTACTTCCACGGGGAACCCTATACAAAGTAGCGGTAGGAATCTGTTCCAACAGGTGAAGTGTGTACTGGTGATATTTTAGGAGATTAGGATTCAAGACTTTATAGGTTCCGGCCACTTGGTTAATACCAACTGGGAATCTCCAAATATCTTAATCTCTTTAATTTCCATTAGAATTGCAAGTTCCAAACCGGTTATCAGAGCTTCGTATTCAGCTTCGTTATTTGTGTAGGGCTCCGATAAATGGTAGGAAAAGTGCATCATTCCTTTTTCTAGTGTTATAAAAATTAAACCGACTCCAGCCTTTCCGAGAATTACAGATTGTTGGGTTGCATTCCTACGAGAGGATGTTGCTCCATCAAAAATACAATTCCTAGACGGCCTCGTCAGTTTCCCTCAAACTCATGACTTGTTCGTCGGGTAGGTCATCGTTCAGAGGAGAATCTGCCGGCAGCGGGTGTGCTGCCAGAAAATCGGCGACAGCCTGTCCTTTCACAGCACGAAGAGGAGTGAAAGTAATCTCAAATTGCAGTAATATCATAGACCAATGAGCTAAACGTCCTGACAATGTAGGCCGGGTCATAAGATATTGCAAAGGATTAACTCTTGAAATCAAACTGATTGAGTGGGAGAGCATGTAATGCCTCAGTTTCTGAGCTGCAAAAACCAAAGCAAGACAATGCTTCTCAATTGACGGGTATCTAATTTCAGTAGGAAGAAGTCTCCGACTGAGGTAATATAGAGCATTCTTTTTCCCTTCGTCGTTGACTTGAGCCAACAGGGCACCTAAAGACTCATCTAAGGCTGCGGTGTAGAAAATTAACTGCTTTCCCAGAATTGGGGCTGCCAAAACTGGCGGGTTGGAAAGGTACTGCTTAATATCATCGAAAGCATTTTGACACTTCTCGTCCCATACGAACTTAGCATCTTTCTTCGCAAGGACAGAAAAGGGTTGACATCTCCCAGAAAGATTAGAAATAAACCTCTTTATATACGCCAATCTACCTTGTAGAGATCTTAACTGGGTAAGGCTCTTAGGAGATGGCATATCTAGGATGGCTTCAATTTTAGCAGGATCGATCTCGATTCCGCGGTGCCTCACTACGAATCCTAAAAATTTTCCTGAGGCGACGCCGAAGGTGCACTTCAAGGGGTTCATTTTCAAATCGTAACGGCGTAACCGCTCAAAAACAACTCTTAAGTCATACAGGTGAGCCTCTTTGAGCTTGCTCTTGACAACTAAATCATCAATATAGCACTCAACTTGATTGTGAATTAAGTCGTCAAAGATACGGGTCATGGCCCGTTGGTAGGTTGCTCCGGCATTCTTTAAGCAAAATGGCATCACCTTGTAACAAAAGATTTCAATAGGGGTTCTGAACGTCGTATTTCTCTCATCTTCTGGGGCCATCTTGATTTGGTTATAACCCGACGAGCCATCCATAAATGAGAAAATGGCATGTGAGGAGGCAATGTCCACCATGAGTTCTGGTATTGGTAGAGGTAACTCGTCTTTAGGACATGCCTTATTCAGATCCCTATAGTCGACACAGATCCGAATTTGACCATTTTTCTTTCGGACCGGCACGACGCTGGCTACCCAAGAGGGGTATTGTTCCTCTCGAATGAATCCGGCTTCTGCCAATTTCTTAAGCTCAGAAACAACTTGTTGCTCGATTTCTAAGCACATACGTCGAGGAGCTTGTTTAATAGGAATGGCATCATGTCGAACTCCAAGTTTGTAGACTACTACCTCAGCAGGAAAACCTGGCATTTCGTCGTATGTCCAGGCAAAGCAATCCCTGAACTCAGACAACAACTGAATTAAGTCTTGGGTTTCACCCTCGCTCAACAAAGTACTTATAAAAATCGGGCGGGGGTCATCATCGTTTCCCAGGTTAATTTCTCTCAACTCATCGACTGTAGATTTAATTTCCTCTTCAAATTCAGGGGGTGCATCCCGAACCTGAAGATCATCGGGATCGTCTAAAGCCTCTAAACATAGCCCATCTAGAGGATAGGAGGGATCCGTAGGGACATTTGGAGAATCGAGATGGTAAGTTATCATTAGGCAATACTCATCAGCATCAAATGAACTAACGGTTCCAAAGCCAATACCACTTATTGGATTTTTATTTATCTTTGTTCGCCAAATATTTTCATGGTATTTGGCTTGACCCTTAGTCCATCGGTATGGTATAGAACCCTTAGAAAAAGTATTTTTTACACAAACAGGGAAGTAGCCGAAAGGTAATTCCATTAATTCATTGAAATCTGCCTCCTCAAGGGTTACATCACCTTCGTCCCTTGCGGAGGAGGAGCCAAGGAAGAATTTCTGGACTTTCTTAACTTCACCATCCAAGTTGGGGGCCACTTTGACTTCTAACCCTATAATCCTTCCTGCCGACAGTGGGGTCAGAGAAAGGGCTCAATCCAATCCTTCTACTGAGCTTTTCATACATTGTTAATTCAGGCTCGTCACTTTTAACTTTTGAGATATCTGCCTCAGGGTCACTGTCCTTGTCTAAGGTGAGATCAAATTTTGGAGGAGTATTTATGTTTTGGTAATCGAGAGAGAGGGCAGCACCCTGATTTTCTAATTCATCATCAGAGTCTGATTCCAAATCAATATACACAGGTGCTGCTCTCCTATCTAATGAAGCACAGCCTCGACCTCATGCCCTTAAATCCATCCTCCCACCTCTTTGAGGTAATGTGCTTGGAGGCCTAAGGAAAACGATATCAGAGTCATCTTCACTACTCGATTGAATCATTTCTTGATTGATATTTTTGTCTTTTTCTTTCTTTTGGTTGAATTTTTGTCCAACCATTTTCTCCTCAATTTTGATCTCCAATTTAGAATGGGACGAGGACCCTTTTGGTATGAAATATACAGCATCTTCGTAGATCCCAATTTCTTGAATTGAAAATGGTTGTAGATCACTCTTAATCACATGTTCAATGCCGTCTCGTTGATACTTAACGCATTGGTGCAGGGTAGATGGAACCATTCTATATTCGTGAATCCAAGGTCTACCTAGAAGTGCGTTAAAGGACGTAGTCGAATCAATTATGTGAAATTTAGCTTCAGTTTTCAACCCTCCTATTTCTAGGAGTAAAGTGATTGAACCTAAAGCCCTCTCGCCCTTCTCGTTGAACCCACGAAGCACCAACCTGTTGGTTGAAAGCTTGCTAGTATCAACTCTGAGATAAGCAAGAGTCTTTATGTTCATCACGTTGACTGATGCACCCGGATCAACAAGGACTCTTGATAACTTGAAATTTCCCACATCTACGGTAATATAGAGGGGGTGGTTATGGTCGGCAGTTCCCAAAAGTAAATCTTCGTCTGAAAAGGTAACCCCGGGAACCTCTTTGAAGTAGAGAGCCTCACCTTTTGAAGTTGCAGCCAACTGTGTTAAACAAATCTCGGGGTCAAGAAGTGCTTTAATTAAAGACTCCCTCATTTCTTTGGAGAGAAGGAGGGCGTCATAAATACTTAATTTCGCTGGCAACTTTCTAAGGTGGGCTAGAACATTGTAATCAACCTTAGGAACGATAGACTCAAACTCGGAGGAATTAAAGGAAATTCTTGTTGCTGTGGAGAATCTGGATTTAAATCTTCGAACAGGGATTGCTTGCCTTTGTCCTGAGGGGGTAACCTACGAGGTAAGACTTTACTGCCACGGAGTTGAATCTGCTCGATATCCTCAGGCGGGCAAACTAGAGCGGTGTCTACACTCACTGTAGGCATTGGATCATCGTTTCCTGAAAGAGAGTCAGAATCTAAAAACTATATCTCGATAGGACTTCCCTGAAAATCAAATTGGGGGAAATCACTTTCTGATAAGGCTTCACATTCGACATCTTCTTGAGTAGTCGACTCGGGAAGGTCGGTTTGATTAATATCAATATTTATTTTTTTTAGGAGTTTGATTTAAAATAGTAGAGTCATCAATTTTCATTTGAGATTCATGGTCAATCATCAAGATAGAAGTAGAAGGATGTTTTTTATTCATCTTTTGACCCTTCGCCTTTGATGGGGAAAAGTAAAAGTCAGATAACAAAAGAGGGGAAAGGGTTTTAACACCACCATCCACCATTTTAATATATCTCTCATCCACACACTTCCTCTCTACAAAATCAAATTTCTTTTCTTTTATATTTTTCTCAGTAGTTCCTACGAATACTGGAGAGGGAAGTGGCTAAACATCCTTCTGCGAAGCATCCAGGTCAACCTTCCACGCTGGGGCCTGGGCTATCGTAGTCAGCTGTTGAGAAAGATGAAAAGACTTGTTAATCGACCTTTTAAGTGACCGGGACAAAGCGATGTCCCAACCATCTTCAACAAAACAAGGAAGGTTAAGAGAGTTACCTGAAATGGTCTTAATGGAAGCTTTTTCTGGATTGACCAAGTATTCCTTAGGAATTATGATGTTACCTTGGGTGTAGTTCCTCTCAAGCCAATTTCTTTGAACACAACACAGTCCTAAAGTGGGTGACTAAGCATCCGATGGTATGGACAATACTTAAAATCATCTTTCTTAGCCTCATCCTCAGGTCTCCTAGCCTCTGGCAACTGAAAATCAGGTTTCTTTAACAAGCTCTTGAAGATCTTCTTAACTGACTCCCTTTTAAATGGATAAGGCTTTGCCAATCTCTCTCTAAAAGGGATGAAGTTAGGATCTCTAGTATGTTGAGGAACTATCTGAAAGGGCTGCTTCTGAGCTGGCTGTGGCGGTGGTGGTGGAGGAACAATGGGCTGACTAGTCATTGGCCTTTTTCCCTTGTCAACTGCCGACACTACTGCCTTCTTCTCAAAAGTCTTAACTAATCTAGGACCTTTTTTGTCTTCAGACTGCTCTCGTAGGAATGGCATCTTATGAGCCTCTTCCTGCAGATTGCTAGCTTTATTAAGTAATTTTTCAAAAGTTTTAATGGTGAAACCCTTCAGGTGGAAAGCAACAGGGCCATGGATATTCTTAAGAAGGATCTCCACCGTATGTTGCTCTTGCAACTGGGGTTCACACTTCATCGAGAGGTTTCGCCACCTCAAGACGTACTCAACAAGAGACTCTCCCGACTTTTGTTTCTGAACAACAAGATCGCCCACAGTAGTTCGTTGTTGCGCTCCAGAAAATCTTTTAAGGAAAAGATTTTCTAGATCGCTAAAAGTTTTAACTGAACCATTGGACAGATCGACGTACCATTCAAAAGCAATGCCGGA
Organism: Dendrobium officinale; assembly: GCA_019514585.1. NCBI lineage: Eukaryota > Viridiplantae > Streptophyta > Magnoliopsida > Asparagales > Orchidaceae > Dendrobium > Dendrobium officinale. Next base: position 31,294,967 of record CM033683.1, read on the forward strand.
TATACTACTCACAAATTGGCGAAATAGTAGAGCATCTGACCCCCCTGCATTGCAACAGCTTGCTCGGAAGTGGGCCAGATGCTGTCTCGGATTTTCAATTCCAGTGAAGATTTTAAAAGTTGGTGGCACAAAGCCCTTTGGGTAAGGAACTAAGTCATATTCTTCGGGGTAAGGTCTACCCTTTGGAATAGACACAGTTCCTTGCGAAAGGGCTAAGATCTCCTTTACCTGATCCTCAATTAATTGCTTAATATCCTTCTGAGGCAGAATCAGAAGAGCGGTGGAAACCGTGGGGTAAACTGGAGGTGCTTCTACTAGACAAGGAAGGGTCACAGGTGGTGACTCAAGAGGTTTGGAACTAAATTCTGCCTTTTTGGCCTTTTTCGTGAGTTCTCGAGCTGACTGCTGGATTTTAAGAGACTCTTGATGTGACTTATCCAACTTTTCTTGCATCTCCCTAACTTGTGACATCATGCTTGCAAGCTGAGTCTCCAAGTTTTTTATGTGCTCTTCATCTCTGGCCTTTAAAGACTCATTTAAATCTGACTCGGCAGCATGTGAATCATCATCTTTAACAAATCGACGTTTGCTGGGCTCAGTTTCTTTATTAGATCCTCTAGTCTCAACCATATGAATGCTACCAACATAATCATCTTCATCTCCAAGGAGATCATCCAGCTCAGGGTCAAAAGAGGCCATTCCCTCTTTATTCAACAAAATATTTCTTATTTCTTGAACTACCTACTCAACCGATCTATCCCCAATTGCCTTAGGATCGAGGGGTAGGTATCCTTTGTACTCAGCCATATCGAATAATTCTTCAGAATCCAGGAGAGCAATAATTTCTGTAAGTTTTGGATTAGGATCTGGTTGAGACTTTGTATCCGGTTCATCTTCCATTTCTAGATCCTGGTCAATTCTCTCCTCTTCGACTATCCCAGAACTGGTAGTCAGAAGAGTGGCATCCTCTACGGGGAGAGGGACATATACCTCGGGGGGAGAAGCAGGAGCTTGTAAAGTGATAGCTCCTATATCTGGCAAGGTAAGGTCCTCAGACACGTGACTAAGGAGCCTAGGAATGACACTCGGACCTTGGGGATCATCAACTGGGGCAATAGGGGTGGTGGTTATTGAATCTTGAACTAAACTGGCCGTGGTAGGAGTGTCAGCTGTAACAACTGGGTACTAGTCTGGGCATCCATCAAGTCAACTGAAACCGGAGTGGGGTTGGCTGGACCTCATTGGAGCTGCAAAATGAACTTAGAAGTTTTAGGAGGTGATGGCAGACTCTCCAACTTAGTCCTCTTTGGCACATATTTCTTTTCAGGAGATTTGGGTCTTTTCCCTTTAACGTCCAGATGTTTTAACGCTTCATTCCCCTTGGGGTTAACAATCACTGAGGCTAACCTTACAGCTTTGGGAGGGGTTACCAGGGATCTTCCATGAGGATGGCGGCCTCTCTTGGACCCAGTCAACACAATACCCTCCGTCTTGGAAGAAGGAGGGCGTGGCGCCCAGTGATATCCATCAACTAGCACAGAAGTGGCAGGCTGCCTAACATATTTCTTGTTTCTCCTAACATGTTGTGGAGTTAGGTTCTTAGCCTCAGATGCCTCTTCTTTCAACACTTCCTTCTGGAAGCGATGGGAGATCACTCCCTTCAGCTGGCTCAAATACTGCTCTTTGGTTTGTCCAGATTGTGCAGCACAGGTATGAATTATATTCCTTAGTGCTCTAGTCTTCTGTAGATGTTTCTCTTTTGAAGTCTTCTTAGTCGAGTAGTCGACTGGGCATGGTGGGGAACGGGCTATCCTAGATATCCTCTTCTCCCCTTGAGCAGAAGCTAAGGGGAAAAAGTGACTCCCTTTCAGAAGGGGAGAGGATGCAGGAATAGGTAGCTCCTCATCAGCCTTAGGTTCTACTTGAGCTAAGGTCTTAAAAGGCACAATCCTTTTGGCCTTGGAGATCTTCTTTCTAAGTCTCCTTAAGTAGTTCTTCTTCTGATTCTTAGTTGAAAAGGTAAGCCCAGAACAAGACCCTTCTTCAAAAACAGATTTGACCTCAGTAGGGACCTCAACAACTGACTCAGGCAACTTTGATGTCTCAATCTCAACAGGTGCAACAGAAGTAGCTCCCACAATCAACTCAAGCTCAGGGGTGGGATTCTTGGTGGCATCCAACTTGACTACCTCTTGTCCATCCATGTAAAACTCAAGAGTATCAAAGCCCAATCCAAAAACAACAGTTCTCCCTTGGTCATTCACAGTCGAAGAGAGTTCACGGTCAAAGGTAAAGATCAACCTGCCAGCCATTGGATATTTTCTGAAAATTAAAGAATGGTTTGACATTAGATTTCTTGAAGAAGAAGTGTTCATCATTTTAAAACTTAAAGCTTGTAGGATAATCCCAACCTCCCAACACATATTGAATGGTAGGAACCTTCAACACATGTTAGGGAGATAAAGAGACTAAGTACATGCCAAAAGGAAAAAAATATTTTTTTTAGAAGAGATCAACATATGTTAGCCCATAAAGTGATCATATGAGGTAGCATATGAGGTTTTAGAATAAAAAGGTTTTTTGGATTTTTGTTTTGAAAAGAATTTGAAGTTTGAATGATTTGAGATGGATTCTTCTTATAAGATCCAAAACACAACGGACGGAGTTTCCTCTTGCCCGAAGGCTTATGGAACTGTAAGAAAATCCCAAGTAAAGTCAATGGTCTAGCCTCTTTATTCTTGAAAGTTAAAGTGGTAAAGAGGTTAAGACTAGTGTATCTCAAATCTTCTTAATAATCAAAAGTCTTTTCTTTTCAATTTCAAAAGAGATATTTTGAAAGTAGCATTATTAAAACAATTTTGTTTCAAAACGAACATTTGGAGGTCCGATTTGACGCTGTCACCTCATAGGAAATCCTAGGGCAGAAGGTCAAAATCGGAATGATTAAATTAACAAGCAACAAATTTTTGGGAGGTAGAACCTCTCTTTTGATGTTTTAAGTTATTTTAGATGTTGGCCACACTCATCCAAGAAGGAAATGGATTGAGGGACCAACGGAAGAAAGGTAGTTAAGACTACCGATGAAACAAAATTTCATTCTTATTAAAGATGGAGAGAGAGATTTGTCCCACAGGGCGTGCCATTTTTTTGTTGGTGGAATTTTGAAAACATATTTTAAAAAAATTAGTTTTCTTTGAGGATTTTAAGATTAAGGTTAAGCTCTAATTCTAAGGTCGAATCAACTCGTTAGAAAGAGTATATCACCCCGGGGGACAAAGATAAACTTTCATAACGGTGTTCAGACTTAGAATTATGTAAACTCATCTTGAATATTATGATCGGGTCCTAAAGAGAACTTCATATGGCCCCGAAGGAACAAAGTAGAGTTCAGCTAAATACCCAATTATAATATTCAAGAAGTATGATCGTCGCATTCACATCCAAAGCCTTATCGAAGAAGGATGTATCTCCCCAAAGGGAAATGACACCATTCTACGATAATTCTTCTAATGCAACGACGACGATCATTCTTTAACTTTTCCCAAAGAAATCTAGTGAAGTTTTAAAATCAATTTTAAAATCTGGTATGTGGGGTTCCAAACCTCCTACGAGCGCAAGCCCTCGTAGTTAATTACATCGTAGGGAGACAAAGTCCCCTACGAAAACTCTCGATTAGAATAAGAATGAAATTTTGTTAGATTTTCTATGAGCGATATCAAAGCATGAATAGAATTATTGGAAAATCAAAAGGGAATGGATCAAGCTTGAGCAGTTATTAACAGATTCAAAGGAAGAGAGGTAGGGGAAACTTTGAGATTCCAGAACTATCCGGAAGTGCCCTAACTTAATCTAAGTGTTGGGCTTTATGTTTTAGGACTGAAAGGAATTTTTAATTAGAGTTGAGCATTTTATTAGAAATTTGGGATTACATTCCCGAAATTTGGGGTCTTATGATCAAAGATCTGCCCCGGATCCTAAATCTATTTTGGACACTGGACCATAGTCGTCCGATCCTAACTAATGCAGTGCAAGGTCTGGACTTACCCCGGCCTGGATTGGGGAGCCAGCTAACCACCTAGTCGATTTAAAAGAGATGAGTCCGGTCTTTTATGAAAGAGTGGTAGGGACGTTGTAATTAAAGTTTTGGAGAGTTGGGGCCGACATCTAGAGATTTTCCTAATTGGCCCCTTCAACTTATGTTGGGTACTAAAATGCTAAACTGATGCAATTAAAATTTTGACTCTTTAAGTTTGTATCTAATGCAATGCATGCTAGTTAACAACTTCCAATCAAGTATGCTTGAAATTTTTTAAAAATAGGCTTATAAAATAATTTTTTAGAAGACTGGACTTTCCCAGGTCCGGCACCTCGTCCTCATAGGTCAGACTATCCGAACTCTACCCGCAGGCGGGGAAGGGTCTAAAACAAGGAAAGAAGAAGTGCAGAAATATGCATGCGACCCCGGGGTCGATCCCCGGCTAATTCCCTAGATTCGTTATCTTTCTATATTATTTAGACTCACTAAAATTTTAGACATTTAAGGTTATGAGTATAAAACTTTCACACCCTCACGAGTCTCACGTATCCAGGCGAAAATAAAAAGCGGCATACAATCGCCAAAAAACTAGTAAAAGCAAGTAATCCTAAAGGCAATCAAATCATCACATCAAATATAAATTAATTAATAAATGTCCATAGGCAGAATTGCCTTGCTTATTACAAACCATAGTTTTGCAGAAAGTAAAGTGGCCGGGCACCACTGACAACAACCCGGATTTCAAGACTAATTATGACGCAAGTTATTTTGAGTGGGATACTCTCAATCTTCAAATCCTCAAATCTTCAATCTCGTTTTTCTTTGGACTCCTTTTCTTAAATCTTCTTGGAATCTTCGTAGTGGATTACCCAAATGGACAAGAGGGCACTTCCCTCTAAGGGGGAAGGCCACTCTTTCCTCTTTGGGTAAGGAGGAGGTATGATCCAAATTTGGATTTCCAAATGGAAAAGGAGTGTTCCCTAAAGGGGTATCCTTTCCTCTTTGGAATCCATGCTTTGGATCTATGTATCCCAACTCAAAATCAACTTTCACAACACTTGACACTTACACAAATTATATTGATATCAAAATAAAAATCTAGACTCACCTGCAGGGTTATCCTAAGCAATTAATATATAAAAAGCAGTTATTCCCAAGCAGTTGTATATGAGCAAAAAAAAGAAAGTAAACACACTGGTCACGCTCTTTTTATGATTTGGGGGCTTTAGCAGCTGAAGCACCTGTGCAAAGAGTTTATAATATTTATGCATTTTTTTATTTGCCCCCTTTTTATATTGCCCTGCATGAGCGTGGCCACCTGCAGAAAACTGTATCAACATCCAGATCGTACCTAACCTAAGGGTAATCTAGTCGCCAAACACATCAATCCATCCACAGAGTACAGAAAAAGTAAGCAGACACAGCAAAGCAATTTCATTCACAATATGCAGTGAAAACTACGAAAAATCTGGCACACAGCAGTAAAGTAAACACCGGCCTAACCTAGATCTAGAGTTGGTTGTCCTAGCACATCATCTAAAGTGTGTGAGAATGGTCGTGTGGCTGAGGTAGGTCCTAAAGTGGATAATTAGTTGAAGTTGTCTAAAAGTCTGGGTTTGTTAAGGCTTAAAAGGGGATTTAGATTAAAATTTAAGTATTAATAAATTAAGAATTTTAATTAAACATATTTTTAAAGTTAATTTATTACTACCTTTGTTTCACATCGAGGCCGTGAAGTTTATTTCACCTTCCTTGGGGCTAAGCTAATAGCCTCGTAGGCCTGGGTTACCCAGTAGCAATCGGGGTTGATTAAGTTATTTAAATTGGTTGGAATTAAAGGAGTGGATTGATATTAAAGGGAGTTGGTTACTGATTTTAATGGGTTGGTTGAGAATTTTATTATCCTATTAAGAAAATTCTGGAATGTGGGAGAGTTAATGAATTTTTGAAGTTATCCGGATGTGTAAACTAAGGGGTCAGAATTTGACTTTTAAAGTTAGAGTTAATCTTAAGGGTTTCAGATTTTTAATAAATACTAGACCTAATTATGAGTTGTTAGACAGGTGGTACATTCAATTTGGAGTTTTCTATCAAAAGTTATGATTTTTAGAAGTTTTAACCCAGTTTTGACCTAGAGTTGACCAAAATGTTGACCTTTTGACTTTGACCAGATTTTGAGGGTTTGAAATTTTTGGAAAATACTAGATTTTAATTAGAGTCATTAGCCACTGAGTTTGATTGATTTAAAATTTTCTACAATTAGTTATGAATTTTGGAAATTTGGGTATTTATTGGAATTATTAAATTGTTTCAATTAAGGGCCCTTTTAAGGATTTGAACCCAAATGAGTCCTAAACTTCTTGAAATTAACTTCAAAGATCAGAAATGATCTAAGGAGAGATCAGCAAGTGTTTAAAGATTTTTTTGGATTTTTAGTATTTTTTAATTAATTAAAATTGATTAGATATTAATTTTGATTAAAATTAAATTAGAATGGATTTTAATGTCAAATTAAAGTGATTTAAATTTTCACTGATTAAGAGATGAATTGAAGTTAGTTGGGGGTATTTTAAGGAATTTTAAGAATTAAATCAGATTTATTAGAATTTTATTAGGACTAAAGGGTTATTTCTAAGGGGGATTATTATGGTTCCTACTTGGGAAACCAAATGGACTCTAAATTTGATGGAATTTGGACCATAGGATCACCTATCCCTAAGGACTAAACCCACCAAATTTGAGCTCAAATGGAGTACTCTAAGGTGGTTAACTAAACCACCCAAGGTGAGCTCTAAGTCACCTTCAAACCACTATAGCGGTGTATCCTAAGCTTGGATTGGGGCAAAATCAGTGGCTCTACACTCCCTATCCTACACATCATCAGCACACAAAAAATCACACCCTAAATCTCATTGGATAGGTCTATACCCCATTTTGAATTTAAGGGTCAAACCATGACCCTTAAACTTAAAATTTGGGGAAAATGCCCTTGAACATCTTAAAAAGGGGAGATAAAATTTGGACATGTCAAAAACATGTTCAAATTCAATCTCCCAAAATTCCATGCCTGGTGGACTTGTATTTAAAGAATAATTAAAGAAATTAACAAAATGCTCAAACTTAAATTAAACCTAACACTGACCTAACTAGGGCATGGAACCATAGGGCTTTTGTAAGTCTCCCTGAGACCTTTTCAATGAGCCTAAGAACACCTAATTTGGAAAAGTGTGCAGGGAGATATGAATTTCCAAAGTTCCCTTGAATTTTTGGAATTATTAATTCAGCCATTACACAGTCAGCGCTCCCTTTACACGCGCCGCGCGCTGATTGGCTGGGCAATCATTGGCGCTAACTGTTAACGGTCGGATTAACCACAGCCGTCGGATGGCGGATCGGACGGCTGGGATTAGACGTGCTCCGATATAGCGGGATCTAATCCGAGCCGTTGATCGGAATCAACGGCTAAGATTTCATCTTCAACCTCCGCTCTTATCCGAGGCCGTAAACCTTCTCCGCGTGATCCGAGTGATCCTGCCGGCGAACTTCAACGAAATTTCACAGGGAGGATCAGGGGGGTGGAAACCTTCAATCCAACGGTGGAAATCCGTTGAGGTGAAGGTTTCCTTCACCCTTGACCGGACTACCTAGCTAGGGAGCTCGGGATGAAGGAATTACCGCAGAGAAAGCCTCAACGGATGAGCTTCTCTATCTGGAAGCTTCCCATTGGACCTAGGGCCACCTATGGGAGGTGTTGATCAGGTTCAATTGGGCTTAGGTAGAGAGTTGGCTCAATCCCAAGTGCTTTTGTGCACTTTGGGTTAGCCTAACTCTTGACCCAAGTGAGCCCAAGGATTGGGCTGATCAAGGAAGGTGTATTGGGTCAATGGGAACTCAATAGCACCTTGATTTCGATTCAATTTGGTTAAGATCAAAAGATGGCTCAAGGGAGGCCTCTCTTTGGTCACTTGGGTCAAGCCATATGGCTAACCCAAGTGAGCCCAAGGCTTGGGTCACCAAGAGGGGTCTCTCGAGTACCCAAGGGTTCATCCCATACATTCAAAGGACTTGGAATGGACTAGATTCAAAATTTTGAAAGAGAAGGGGTGTATGGGTCCATGGGACAAACTTGGTTGACTTGGTCAACCAGGTTGACCCAAGGTCTGGGTTTGAGTTCAACAAGTTGGGTTTGATATTTGAAATTCATTGAAAGTGGTTTCAAAGAGTTTGGAATTGATTTAAGTTGAAATGGCCATTTGAAATCCCATAAGGGTATTTTGGTCAATTTTGACCTATTGGTCAACTAGGGTCAAAAATGGGTCTGGAAAATGCAGTTTACTGCTCAGTGGGTTAAAATCAAGAGTCTGGAAGTGATTAGAGGCTTTGATAAGGGCCCCAAGATCAAAATCTCAAAGGGGTTAGGTTCAGTGGCATAGGCTGTAAATATTTGAAGGTTTTACAGCCTTTGGATTTTAATTCAGATTCTGGGGTTAGAGACCTCAGAACGAGCTCAAAGTTGGAGGGTAACCTCTAGAGACATGTCTTATCACTTTGTAAGTGATAGACCCTGAATCAGAGACCATTTGACTGGGTTTTGAAATGTTTGAAAATTCTTTGAAAAGGGTCTTTAGGACAAGACCTTAGGACTTTGAATTTGAGTTTGGATTTCTGGATTTGGAATGGATTTCAAGTTTGAATGATTAGTATTGAAGTATCCAAATAATTTACAATCATGTGGTGATTGTTAATGAATGGATGGGGTCAAAGCTAGATTGAAGTTTGGATCAAAGTCTAAGTTGAAGGTTGGATTGTCAAATTGATTGGATCAAAGTTTGAATATGTTTGAAACTTGAATTAATTTGAATTTGAGTTGAATGAAGTTTGAGATTTAAATTGATCAAAGGTAGGAATCAAATTGAAGTTGGAGTTGATCAAATGTAGGAATTGATTTGAGGTTGAGGTTGATCAAGGGTGGGGATTGATTTGAAGTTGGAGTGGTCCTAAGATCTAGAGGAGTTCTAAGATCTAGGATCTAAGGGAATCCTAGGCTCTAGAGTAGGCCCTAAGGTCTGGCTCTAGGAAAGGATCCTAAGGTCTAGAGTGGATCCTAGGATCTAGAATTAATCTGGAGTTTGGAAGGGCCTTAGTGACCTCATATAAAAATGAGGTCAACAGCTATAGGAGGAACAAAGTGCAATAAGAACGGAGCAACCGTGTGATCTCCCTCACACTTCTTCTCCCTTACCAAGCTCACCCTCTTCTTCCTCTCTCAAACCCTAAAATCTTCTCAAGAGCTCCCTCCTAAGGATTCCCTCTCTAATCACATTCCCCTCTCACAGTCATATACCAAAAACATAACTTTTTGATACTTAAAATGAGCTTCAAAAGGCCTAAATTTTTTTAAAGTAGTCGTTACTATCATACAGTACAATTCCATATCGTATAGTACGATTAGTACAAATGAGCTTTATCCTAGTACAAAGGTTTACGAACATGTCAAAACTTTTGAATAAGTTCTTACAGTATGATATAAAATCATATAGTACAATAGGGAAAACTCTTCTGTTCGTACAGGATGATAACCGGGATGATAAAAACTCGTCTCTGTACATCTTAAGGTACAACCTACTTCGTACCATATGATTATTCAAAATTAAGGGATCGTCTAGGAAAAACTATGGGATGATCAAAAATAGCCTCGATTCATTGTATATTACGAACTAGTTCATATACTACGATAACCAATCAAAAATTAATCTTTCATTTATTCCACTTATCACGGGTTAATTTAAGTATTCAAAATAAATTATATAATACGAATCTCTTCGTACAGTACAAACGACTATAAAACTTTCTTAAATTAAATATGCAGGCTAGGTTTTTTATTGGTAACACATGGTACAGTACGATCGTAGTCGTACAGTTCGACCTGTTCACAGAAATACATTTTAGCCAGATCAGATCGTACAGTACGATATAAACTCATACAGTATGATCAACAGAGAAGAAAAAAATCTATATTTTAAAAACTCTCTCCCCCTGTGTATATGTATGGTTGCTCAGATTTACATGCAATTTGTGGCCAGACTCAAGAAAAGAGAAAATAAAATAAATGAAGAAATTATAATGTTATAAACTCATACTCCTATTCTACCCAAACTTGAGTCTTCTTGTTGTCCTGAGTAACTTGTGATCTCTCTTAAATGTTACTACTCACAAACAATAGTATAAATAAAAGATATTTAGTGAATACTGATTCAGACGACATTATTTATCATTATCAAAATCTCAAATTAGGGGTCATGAATTGCAACACTTTTGTGGAGTATATAATTAATGATTTTGAATATTAGCTTTTACTTTAGGATTCTCATACAATATGAATAACTTTAATGTACGGGCTTGATGAAATTACTAATTCTATCTAGAAATTAGCTATGATTTCAATTTTTAAAACTACTCATATCTCAATTTTAATACTAATTATTCATCTTAAAAAATTTTAAGTTAAATTCATAAAGATATATCTTATAAATTCAAATTAAGTAAATAACTCAAATAGTTGAATAAGTTAATTATTAGTTTTTCCAACCTATGAAGTATAAATAGAGTTCATTCAAACTACGATCTAGGATTTTATTATTATCCTAATTTTTCATAATATTTAATTATCATTTTAATAAGGGTTAATTAAATAATTAGTATATAAAAGTAATTATTGGACAATATTAATTGAAGCATGACGGGAATTTTTAATTAGTAAATAAACATATAAACAAACACATACTTTCATATGAGTGATAAAAAGTGCATAAAATATGTGTTGATCACAAAAAAAAAAAAAACAAAAAAAAAACCATATCATTACTTTAACATGATTTATACTAACATCACATATACATGGGTTGCCTCCTAGAAGCACTACGTTTTAAGTCTTTAGTCAGACTATAAGAATCATTGCTTTTTAGAATAAACCAATTTAGTTATTTCATATAATTGATTAATATATCCTCCTAAATAAGGTTTCAATCATGACCATTTACTTTAAAGATATGCAATCTTTTCTTGTCTAATATTTCAATAGTCTTGGAGAGAAATCTTTTTATGACAGTAAATGGCCCTAACAATCCATATTCTAATTTTTTTTGGGAATAACTTTAGTCTAGAATTAAAAAGTAAAACATCTTGACCATGAGTGAATACTTTTTTTCTTATGAAGCGGTTTATCTTGCCATTTTTAACTCTTTTCTTATAAATAATTATTGCATTTTCATAAGCTTTATTTCTACTTTATACTAATTCATTCAAATGTAGCAGTCTTTTTTCTTTGATAATTCCAAGATTTGAATTCAATTCTTGAATGCCTAGAATGCCTTATACTCTAATTCCATGGTAAGATGATAAGGTTTTCTAAAAACTAATTTATAAGGAGTCATATAAAATGGAGTTTTAAATGTAGTTCTATAGGCCCATAATACATCATTCAATTTAATTGCCTAATCTTTCCTATTAGAACTAACAGTTTTTTACTTGCCAACTAGTTTAGGGATGGTAAGTAGTAGCTATCCTTTTGATTTCCCTATTGTTAATTTCATGTTTTAACTCAAGCTCACGGGTTTATATTTTGGCTGATAACAAATATTGTGGATCACATCCTTATATCTAATTATATTTGTAATATATATTTGTTTGTGTGCACGAACATTTAAGGAATACCATGCACCATCCAAGGAAGATTGAAGGCTCAAGATTGGATAGAATAGGGTATTCTATAAAGATTTTTATGATATTTATTGATGTTTTTATAATTTCTTGAGTCAAATCCTGTAAGGGTGTATGTGAGCTTGGTGACTATGCACACACACACTCAAAGGGAGTGAGATTGAGTCAGAATCAAAAGTTCAATTTTTGAACTAATTGTACTACATGATTTATATCATACTATATGATCGTATGAACTAATTAATCATACTGGATGATTTAGATTGTACATGATGATCAATTATGATCTTGAAAAATAGCTGCCAATCATAATTTAGGCAAGATTTTAAATTACATAATACGTTCTAATTGTATTGGATGATTTACATCATACTGGACAATTTGTGAAATTCATGCCTAAATTAATCCTGTGATCAGTCAATCTAATCTGCTTAATTTTAATATTTTCATTGTACTGTATGAACAATATTGTATTATATGATCAACATAGATGATTTTTATTCATCCCATCTTTTATCCTAGATGATCTTGCAATGGCTGAATTGAGTTTTTTTAGGATTTTTTGAGCCCTCTATTTAAGTACTCTCATAAGACTTTTTAAGAGTCTTTGGCATCCATTGAATCTTGATTTTTTTGGAGAAAACTTTAAGAGAGAACTTGGAAGGGAGAGAGGAAAGGGTGGAGTTTGAGAGAGGGAGTAGATCCTTTGAGGGGTTTCAAGGGAGTGTGGAGGGGATTTTATATGGTTGCTCTGGAAAGCTTGCAGCTTAGTACCATCAGATTCAAGGTTCGTCTTGAGGGAAGTTTTGGGAAGAAGACTATCTTTTTGGTGTCAAAGGACCCAGCTACTTTGCCATATTGGGGAAGGTGAAAGGGATTCGTGGTTCTCTACCATCTCTTGGAGGGAGAAAAAGGAGTCAAGGTTCTCTGCCTATGAAAAGAGTTTTGTTCCTTTGCCGCACCGGGTTGGTGGAAAGATTTTGTAAGGGCTTCTCCACCTTACTATGGGGGAAAAAAAGAGACACTAAAAAGGTTTTAGTGCAATATTCATAGGGTGCCTCCGGTGAGTGGACGTAAATTAGGTTGGACCAAACCATTATAAATTTGCTGTATTTTTTTATTATTATTTTAGAATTTATTTTTCTTGCAATTAACTACGTGGGTGAAAATGTTGATTTATCATTTTATTATGAATTTAATTCACTTCTACATCAAGTTATAAAAATATTTTTCTTCATCGTTAAAAAGGTTTTTAAATACCAATTCACCCCCCTCCTCTTGGTTAGCCTTGGCTTTATGCTTTCACAACACTCACAAAATTTCAAGTGATATTAGAGCACTTTGAAGTGGTATCAGAATAGGATTTCAAAATTTTAGTCTTAGAAAACTTTTGAAAAAGATCAATAGTTAACTTTAGAAATCAAATTATTTTGAAAGGATATTCATTCACATGACCTTCTTTATTTGAAAAGATTTCTTTTGATTTTTGGAAAATTTGTATGTCTACTTTCTTGCAATCAATTGATTATTGAATGTGGCATATGATTCAAACTAGTTATTTTGTATTGTCATGTATTATAGATGGAGTCCAAACTAATATTTCTTTTATTGAATGGAGTATAATAAAACAAATTAATGCTCAATTGAATGGTAAATCCTTGAATTATTTTTTCTGTGCTTTGAATTCTGAAAATTATATGTTAATATCCACATGCACTACTGGTAAGGAAATTTGGGATAAATTACACACTACATACCAAGGTACTAGTGAAGTCAAGCAATCCAGGTTAAATATTTTAATACATGATTATGAACTATTTTGTATGAAACCTTATGAGACTATTCTAGATATATATACTAGATTTACTCAAATAGTGACATCATTACATGCCTTAGGTAAAGAACTTTCTAACTTTGATAAAGTTATTAAAATTATATATTGTCTACTTAATAAGTTTGATGATAAATTCATTGCTATTTTTGAATCAAAAAATTTAAAAATATATTCTATTGTTAATTTAATTGGCTCACACATTACCTATGAGCAAAGTTTGGGTCAAAGATATTTTGTTATATGTGAAACAATAATGCTAAAAGCTGAAGAGATTGATAAGAATGGCTTAATAGTTAATTCGAGCGAGGAGATAGCCTCAATAACAAGCGAATTTGAAAAACTATTGAATTATAAATATCAGCAAAAGTGGAACAAAGGTAAAAATTATAAGAACGCTAAGATTTATTCTGACATTATTTGCTTTGGGTGTAAGGAACTTGGACATATGAAAAATGAATACCTTAATTCAAAAACTCTTCCAACAAAGAAAAATGGTAAAAATAAGTGAAATGCAATAAGAGCAAATGATAAAAAGTAAAAACTCTCCTAGGCAAACTTAGTTTCTGAATCATCAAACTAGGAGCAAGATGATGTGGTATAAAGTTTTGTTTATGCGCTTATATGTTGTAGTTAATGCATATGTATATGTTCTTTATTTTTTTTGTTCATTAAATGTTTTATGTGCTATTTTTCATATTTTTTAGTTTGTAATCATTTTATTTTATTTTTCTTTTATGCTTTTGTGATTTATCTCTGATCAACACACATAAATCATTTTTCATATTGTATCTATATAAGAGAATCAATTCACTTGTCTAAAAAATTTTTAATGAAAAACTTACCACCTTTTTACCTAAAACTTTTAAGTAAATGGTGATTGACTTTTCTAAAATTTTAAAGTAAGGAAATTTAAGATTATGTATCTCCTTCTCATTTCCTTAATCAGGCTATTACTCTTTTGAATAAAAAATTATATCAATTTAAGAATTAACTTTGAAATTAAATCTTTTTATCATCCTACATTTTTTCTATCTCATAGGAATCTTTTATAAACTGATGAATCCACTTCATATTTTTTTAATAAAGCTATTCATTTTATCATTAGATTGGGTTTGCTTTGAGTCTTTAAAGATTAAGAAATGAATTAAAATTACAAAAATTAAAAGAGGCATAAAATGAGTAAAAAAATGAAAAGATGCACAATGTATGGTAAAATTGAAAGATGCACAAAAGTGTATCAAAAATCAAAAGATGTATAAAGTGAGCCAAAAATTGATAAATAGGCACAAATTGAGCCCACAATAAGTTAACTTACCTTTATTATATTTTTAAATTTTAGAAAACCCATATGTCTAAATAATACTTTTGATACTTGAGTATGAAAATCATGATTCCTAACTCACCATTTTTGCATTAATAATCTTTTAGATATATTTCATATAAGAAGATTGAAAAAGACATTTTTTTTTTCTAATTCTTTTTGTGAATTATATTTTTTGTTTAAAAAGAACTTTAATCTATAAGGACCCTAAGCTAAGGTTGATAAAATTCAAATTTCTAACATTTCTGGATCTTACTATGGTCAATTCATTTCTTACTATATTTTTGAAACAAATAAAGATGTAACTTTTTCATTTAGAGAAACTTTATTGAAATTAGTTGATTCTTCTTTAACTTTAGCACCACCTCTACCTGATTAGATACCATTATGTGTGTGATTCATTTTGTTTTTGTGTGTTTTCATTCTTTTTGATAATGTCAAAGGGGGAGAATATATTTGCCTAGTTGTATTTGTGTTTAAGTTGTATATGTACATCTTATGTTTGCATTAGTTCATTTATTATTTAGGTTCTAATTTTTTTTATTTGTTTATATGTTAAAAATAAAATAAAATAAGAAACTTTTTTAATTTCCCCTATTTTTAATATAGTTATCTTAGTGAGGGGGGGAGATTAGGAGAAAATTTTTTTTACATTTGCAAATTTAACAAGTACAATTTGCCTTCATAAAATGGGGAGATTATTGCAACTCGAGCTCATGAGTTTATATTTTTGATGATAACAAACATTATGGCTCACATCATTATGTCTAAATTTATATGCAATATATATTTGTTTGTGTGTGTACTAATATTTTAGGAATTCCATACACCATCCAATGAAGATTCAAGGCTCAAGATTAGATAGAATAAGTTATACTGTAAAGATTTTTGTAATATTCATTGATGTATTTTTATTTTTTAAGTCAAGTCCTATAATGGTGTAGGTGAGCTTGGTGACCATGCATACACATGCTAAGGGGGGTGAGATTGAGTTAAAACTAGAAGTTTAATTTTTGAACCAATCATATTGTATGATTTATATCATACTGTACGATCAGCTCATCTAACTAATCATACTGGATGATCTAGATCACATAGGATGATCATTTAAGATCATGAAAAATATCCTCCAATCATAATTTAGGCAAGATTTTGAATTTCATATTTTATTCTAATTGTCTAGGATGATCTACATTATACTAGACAATCTTTAAAAATCATACCTAAATTAATCATGTGATTAATCAATCAAATCTATGTAATTTTGATATTCTGATCATATTGTACGATCAATAGAGATGATTTTGGTTGCCCATCTTTCATCTTGGATGAACTAAAGTTTGATTGAACTAACCCGGATGATCTCATGATCATACTAGATGATCTACGCAAAAACTTGAACTGATCATACAGGATAATAGTGATCATACTGGCTAAAAAAGATATTTTATGCTGATATGTACTAGATTATCTCATGATCATACTATACTTTCTTTATTGTTAGAATTGAATTTTTAGGGTTTTTGAAACCCTCTATTTAAGCTTTGTCAAGGCACTTGGTATGTGTCTTCGTTCTTCTAGAGAAAACTGAAAGAGAGAACTTTAAAGGGAGAGAAGAAAGGGTAGAGTTTGAGAGGCAGAATATCCTTGGAGGGGGTTTAAAGAGGGAGTGGAAGGGATTTCATATGGTTGGTTTTGAAAGCATGCACCTTAGTACCATCGGATTCAAAGTTCATCTTGAGGGAAGTTTTGGGAAGAAGAAGATCTCTTTGGTGTCAAAGGACCTGGCTACTCCACCTCACTAGGGAATGTGAAAGGGATTTGTGGTTCTCTGTCATATCCTAGAGGGAGAAAAAGGAGTCAAGGATCTCTGCCTATAAAAAGAGTTTCGGTCCTCTACCACACCGAGTTGGTGGAAAGATTTTAGAAGGGCTTATCCACCTTACTTTGGGGGTACAAGGAGAGACACTAAAAAGGTTTTAACGCAATACTCTGAGGGTGCCTTCGGGGAATGGACGAAGGTCAGGTTAGACCGAACTTATAAATCTGGTGTGTTCTTTCCTTTTATTATTTTTCTTTTATTTTTCTTGTGGTTATCGTGGGTGAAAAAGTTGATTTATTTTTTTACTGTGAATTTAATTCACTTTTACATCAAGTTATAAAAAGATTTTTCTTCATCGTTAAAGAAGTTTTTAAATACCAATTCATCCCCCTTCTTAGTTAGACTTGGGTTTAGTTCTTTAGGATTTCACAACCCCCACAAACTTTCAAGTGGTATCAGAGCACTTTTAAATCCCAAAATTCTTATAGATAGTCTTTATTTTTTTATTATAAAAATGATTTTCTCCATCACTAATAAAAAATCTTAGGATACCATATATATATATATATATATATATATATATATATATATATATATATATATATATATATATATATATATATATATATATATTTAAAAGTTTTGTTAGCATAAAAATAACATAGATTTTCTTATCTCTTTTGCCTTGAAATTGCACTAACAACAACATTATTAGCATCACACATCACTACAAAAGGTAAAGACCAATAAGGAGCAATAGTAATAGGATTAGTAGTCAAATGATACTTTAGAGTTTTGAAAGCATTATGACATGTAGAGTGAAATATAAAAAGGAACATCTTTCTCAAACAAATGGTATAAGGGCTTAGAAATTTAGAGAAATCCTTTACAAATCTTCTTTAAAAACCAGCATGACCTAAGAAGCTTCTAATCCCCTTAATAGAATATTTGGGTGGAGGAAGTTCTTTAATCACCAAAACTTTTGCAATGTCTACTTCTAATCATTTTCTAGATATCTTATGCCATAAGACAATGCCTTCAGTTACCATAAATTAACTTTTTCCCCAAATTTAACTTTAATTTATTTTAACACACCTTTTTAAAATACTAGTTAAGTGTTTCTAGATACGAATTAAATGTAGTGCCAAATACAAAAGAAAACATCTATGAATATTTCAATACCCCACTCAATTAAGTTTGAAAAGATAGAGATGATGCATATTTGAAAAGTAGCAAGAGCACTACATAAATAAAAAGGCATTCCCCTAAAGACAAAAGTTTCGTAGGATTGGTGAAAGTAGTATTTTCTTAATCCTTAGGTGCAATAGGAATTTGATGATAACTAGAGTATCCATCTAAAAAGAAATAAAATGGCTGCCCTACTAGCCTATTAAGCATTTGATCAAGAAAAGATAAATGAAAATGATCTTTTTTTGGTTGCTTTATTTAGTTTCCTATAGTCAATAGAAATCCTCCAACATGTGACAGTTCTAGTGGGTATTAATTCATCATGTTTATTGGATATAATATTCAATTCTCCCCTTTTAAGAACACAATGAATGAGACTAACCTAAGAACTATCAAAAATAGAGTAAATGATACCAACATCTAACCATTTAAGAATCTCTTTTTTAACAACATATTTCATAGAAGGATTAAAATCTTCTTTAAGGAATAGTTTAAGGTATAAAACTTACTTCCATTATGATTCTATACACACAAAGGAAAGGATTATTTCCTTTAATGTCAACAATAGTCCACCCAAAAGATTTTTTATAGTTACTTAAAATCTTAATCAATTCAATATATTGTTCTAGATATGCTAAAATGATTATAGGAAGAGTGGAATTTTTGCCCAAATATGAATACTTAAGATGACAAGGTAAGGCTTTAAGTTCTAAAATTGGGACCTCTTCAATAGATGGTTTTAGAGTTTTAATTAAAGATGAAGTTTTCAATGATTCAAAATGCCTTTATTTTTACTTTCATTTCTAAATTTTATTTCAATGGGCCCATTTAATGTATTCTATTCTTGCTCATCTTCTTCTTCCTCAATCATTTCTTCCTCCAATTTTTCTTTGAGATCTTCTACTAATACATCCTTCGAATCCACCCTAAAGCAGCCTTCTCTCCTTTATTGAGGGGATTTTATAAATTTTAATACATTAATTATCACCTCCTAGTCTTGAATTCTTATAGTTAGTTCTCTCTTTTGAACATTATTCATAACTTTCTCTATTGCTAAGAAAGTTCTTCCTAAAATGAGAGGTATTTCGCTATCTTCTTCCACGTCTAAAATAATAAAATCAATAGGGAAAATGAACTTATGAACCTTGATTAGAACATCCTCTATTACTCCTTTCCTTTTGGATATGTAAAAGATCTATCAACCAATTGAAGAGTAACAAAAGTAGGTTGAATTTCACATACATCTAACCTCTTAAAATGGATAGAAGCATGAGGTTAATACTAGATCCTACGTCACATGAAACTCTACCACAAAATTTATCTCCAATAGTAAAAGGAATGGTAAAATGCCATGGATCCTTAAAATTTTCAAGAATATTCTTTTGTAAAATGACACTACATTCTTCACTTAATTCCACTATTTCATAATGACAAATCTTCCTTCTCTTACTCAAAATATCCTTCATAAATTTAGCATAAGTGGGCATTTGTTCTAAAACTTTAGAGAAGCGGTTATTAATGGTTAATTTTTTAAATACTTCTAAGAACTTTGAGAATTCTTTGTCAACATTTGTTTAGATCAACCTCTCAAGGAAAGGGGGCGGTGGTCTCTCAATAACTATAAACCATTTTAGGTTCTTTTAAAGGTTCAGGTTGCTCAGAAGGGGTCTTATTTTCTTGTTGTTCATCTCTATCATCCTTATCATAGGGTTGGTCTTTTGATTTATAAGGGTCTCCTTGAAAGTTTGTTAGGTTTGTTAAGCCTTTATGAACTAGCCAGGGGCTAACCAAGAAGGAGGGAGGGGGGGGGGGGGTTGAATTGAATTGGTAGTTTTAAAAATTCTTAAACAAAAAGAAAAATCTTTTTAAACCTTTTTGAATATTTTAAAATAAACATGTTCAACTTTTGATGTAGAAATAAAATAAATTAAATATTTTAACCATTAAATCAACTACAAAAAATTAAAGAGCAAAAATTAAATTTTTTAAAGTAATAAGAATGAACACAAGATTTGTAGTTGTTCTGTCAACTTCACCTATGTCCACTCCTTTGAGAAACCCTCTCCAAGTATTGCACTAAACCTTCAGTGACTCTCCTTTTGCACCAATAGCAAGGTGGAGAAGCCCTTACAAAATCTTTCCACTATCTTGGTAAGGCAGAGAACCTTGAGTCCTTTTTCACCCTCCTAGTAAAGGAAGAGAACCTATAATCCTTTTAGCCCCTCTAAGAGTAGGAAAAGAGTCTTGAATTGATACTAATAGTCATCTCCATTAGAGCCACCAAGGAACCAAGGAATAAGATTGAAGAAGATGATCGAATCCATTTTTGGAGCAACCTTTGTGAATCCCCTCACAAACTCCCCCACCTAAGTTCCTCCTCTATCCCTCCCAAACACTCCTTATCCTTCTCTTAGCTCTTTCAATTCATGATAATAGTAAAAGATTTTACCATTGGCAATTAAGAGAGCTTAAATAGAAGGTCTAGAAAATGACCTAATTTTCAACTTACGTCAAAGATCATCTATAACGATATGACGATAATCTTATATAATTAGTTTAAATCATCCCTTCCTACCATGACAAACTGAGTTTCTTAAATGATTAAAACATAAAATTTATTCTTATCATCCAAGATAATGTGGACATTATCCTGTACAATTAGTTTAAAATCAACCATTATTGTCTAACATATAGTTTGGGACATCAAGGAGATTTGGGATGATGAAGAAATATAATTGATCATCCAGACCGATGTGGATATCATCTTGGACTATTATTTCAAGATCAGACTTTATCATCCAACAGATAGTTCGAGATATCTAGGAGGTTAAGGAGAAAACTAAGGTTTTTCTTACAGATCATCCAGTACAATTTTGCGATCATCTAGGATAATATAATCAATCAATTTAACCTTAATTACTCTTCTAATCACCTGATCAATTTAGACAAGATTGGTATGAATCATCCAGGACCATCCTGTATGATTATTGAAATTTAAGACTTTTAAATTCTTGCCTAAATAAGTTTGGCGACTAGTTTTTATGATTTAAGCATATCATCCAGGATGATGGGAGTATAGTCCAAGATGATTTGCTTAATCAGTTTTATATGAATTATATGCCCTAATTAAGGTTTTTATTTTTAAATGATCATCTAGGTTGATTTAAAATCATAATGTATGATATGATCAAAAATAGAAAAACTCTGACTCACTAAATTTCTCACCCTAACTGTGTGTGTGCAAGGTTACTTAGCTTCAAGATCCATCATAATACATTTGACTCAAAAAAAGCTAAAGATTCATTCGAATAGAAATTATAGACTGACTCAATCCTAGTCTACCTAATCTTGAGCTTATTAACATTCCAAGTGAACTTATGGACCTGAAAGGTTAGTGATTTAGATAAATAAAGCAGATATGCAAGAGTAGTAGTAATTAAGAAATAATAATATTTGTTATCATCAAAATCATACTACTTGGGTTTAGATTTGCAGCAATCTCCCCCTTTTTGATGATGAGAAATATTGTTGTAAAAAAATTCAAACCAAGGAAAATATTTGTTTTGTTTGTTTGTTTTTTTAAGAGACATAAAAAGAAAAGAATATAAATAGAACAAAATAAAGTTCACTAAACCATAAGCAACAAACTAAGCAGACAACATACTACTCCCCCTTTTTACATCATAAAAAGGAGGATAAAAGAAAAAACAAAATATATATATGAAGGTACAAATAATAAAGACCAGCATAAACATAGAAACACAACTAACAGTCAATAGCAAAAAATGATAAATTTCCCTTGTGATTGTATTAAAAATTAGTTAGAAATGAATTAATATTGCTGAAATATAAAAATGGTAGAACAACTAATCATGTTAACCCCAGCTCGGACTCCTTATATGGTAAAAAATCATTTGAAAATAAAGATCAAACTAAAAAAAATATTTGATAAGAAAATTGATCTGTTCAAAACTTCATTCCAAAAAACATATCTGATAGAATAATATAGCAAAGTAATCAGTAAAAATCATGAGTTTTAAAAATCAAGTCTTTGAAGATATCAAGTGACGCCTTAATGGTTTGAAACAAAAAGAAGCTTATTTCTTTAAGGGCTCATTTTGTGCCTCTTGTCAGTTGTTTGGTGCACTTTGGGCATCTTTTAATTTTTTTATACACTTTATGTATCTTTCAATTATTTGGCGATTATTGCGCATCTTTTTAGTTTTTTTTTGCTCCTTTATGCCTCTTCTCATGTTTCGAGCTAAATTCCTTTCAAAACCTTTAAAGACTCTCAGTTGTGAGAATATATTTCATATATAAGAGAAGAAAAAATAATTTTTTAATATAAGGAAGAGTAAACCATAAAGCATAATTATATTCATATAATAAATGCAATAACTTGATTAAGAAAAATTAAAAGTGATTTAATGACTTTAAAAATTATTTATATGAGATAAATTACTTTGAGAAGATAAAATAAATCTCAACTTTAAAGTCCAATTGTTAAATTGAAATAGATTTTTTGCTTTGAAAAGAAAAGATACATCGCTAAAGGGGTTAGGGAAAGAGAAACAATCAACGGTGTTTCTTCCTTTAACTTATTTTACGATGTCAATTATTATTTACAAAATTTTCAAAAAGAAAGTAAGGCAAAAATGTCATTCCAGTAGTGAAAAAAACAAAATCAAAGGGAAAAATAACATAATAATGAAAACCAAACAACAAAACACATTGACAGAAATAATTATGTAAATAAAAACAAAAGAAAGATTAGAAAATATAAAAATTTAGAGTTCATCAATCATGAAGTTCATGCATTTATGTCTATTTCACCTAATATGGTCCTTAAGATGCTAAAAGTTTCAAAGGTCAGTTGTTTAGTAAAGATGTCAGCTAGTTGGTTTTCAGTTGCTACATGGTGTAGCTCATTGTCTCCTTTAGTAATATGGTCCCTAATAAAGTGATATCTTATGTCAATGTGTTTGGTTCTAGAATGTTAGATAGGATTTTTAGAGATGCAGATTACACTAGTGTTATCACATACGATTGACATTGTGCCTACAAGTAATTCTAAATCTAACATATATTACTTTAACTAAAGGACTTGGGCCAAACAACATCCTAAGGCTATGTATTCAACATCAGCAGTGAAAAGTAAAACTGAGTTTTGTTTTCTACTGGACTAGGAGACTAAGGATTATCCTATGAATTGTTATTTTCATGAGGTGCTCTTTCTATCTACCCTACACTCTACAAAGTCTGAATCAGAATATCCTATAATCTCAAAAGAAGTGTTATGCCTTGGATAATAAATTCCTAAGTTTTAGGTTCCTACGAGATATCTAAACATTCTTTTAGTTGCAGTCAGGTGGTAATCCTTTGGATCTGCTTAAAATCTAGCACAAAGAAAAATACTAAACATTATATCAGGTTGGCTAGTTGTCAAGTGAGTGATCCAATTATTCCTATGTATTTCTTTTAATCAATTGATTTTTCCATTTGAGTCTTTATCTAATTGAACACTGGAGCTCATGAGAATTTTTATTAGCTTGGCTTTATCCATTTCATATTTTTTAACATATCCTTAATATATTTTGATTGATTAAGAAAAGTTCCATCATTTATTTGCCTTATATTAAACCCCAAAAAGTAGGATAATTCTCCCACATACTCATCTCAAATTTTTTACTTATTATTTTAGAAAAATCATGAAATAAATTTTTATCAGAAGATTTAAAAAGTATATCATCAACATAGATCTAGAAAATGAGTAATTCATCTCCTACTCTCCTTAGAAAAAGAGTGGTGTCAATGCTCCCCTTAAGAAACTCTCTTTTTAGTAGGAATGTGCTAAAACTCTCATACCATGCCCTTAGTGTCTGTTTTAATCCAGATAAAGCCTTTTTTAATTTGAAAACATTATTTGAAAATTGAGAATTTTTAAAGCCTAGGGGTTGTTCTACAAACACATCTTCTTTTATTACTCCATTTAAAAAGACACTCTTGAAATCCATTTGGAAAAGCTTAAATCTTTTATAACAGGCAAAGGCTAGTAGCACTCTAATAGCTTCCAATCTAGCAACAAGGGCAAAAGTATTCTCAAAATCAAACCCTTCTATTTAATTATACCCCTCGGCCACTAATCTTGCCTTATTCCTAACCACCACACAAGAATATTCATTTTATTCTTAAAGACCCATTTGGTTCCTAATACACTTTGGTCCCTAAGTCTTTATACTAGCTTCTAGGCATCATTCCTAACAAATTGGTTTAGTTCCTATTGCATGGATAGGATCCAAAATTTATCAGAAAGGGCTTGATTGATGTTGGTGGGTTCAATCATTGAGATAAAGGAAACATTGTTTACTTCTTTTCTAAGTCCATGCCTAGTTCTAACACCTTCAAAAGGGTCTCCTAAGATCAGTTCTTTAGGATGACTTAAAGAATACCTCCATTCTCTAGGCAAAGTGTTTTGAGGTTCCACCCTTTCATCTAGATTTATTGTTTCTACTTCTTATATAATCTCACCGACTTCATCTTCTTTCTCAACCTTAGATTTCTCAAAATCATATTCATCAAACACTACATGAGTAGTCTCCTCCACCACCAATATCCTCTTATTAAACACTCTATATGATTTCCCTACACTTGAGTAGCCTAAGAACACTCCATGAGATTTTTGGTTAAATTTTTCTAAGATTGATTTCTAATTATCTAGAATGAAACCTTACATCTAAAGACATGGAGGTGAGAAAGGTTGGGTGTCTTACCTTTAATGATCTCATAGGGTGTCTTATTCAATTTGGATCCAACATTCACCCTATTCAACAAATAATAGGTTATGTTCACTACTTCTACCCAAAAGTATTTTGGAAGTAAATACTTAGCAAGCATGACTCTAGTGGCTTCCACAAAAGTCATTTTCTTCCTTTTAGCTACCCTGTTCTGCTAAGTAGTCCTAGGAGCTGAGAAATAATAACTAATCCTTTGCCCATCACAATATGTTTAAAATCTCTCATTTTTAAATTCTCGACCTTAATCACTATAGATGGTCAAGATGTCAAAACATAGCTTTTTTTAAATCCATGTGGAGAATGATTTAAATTTATCGAATGACTTACTTTTATGTAACAATAATCTATTCCAAGTGAACCTTGAATATGTTGCGGATCAATGGTTTATGATTTTGATGATAGCAAATATTTTTATTTCTCTACAACTGGCTTATGTACTGACATTTTAGGTTCACACGATCGGACTGCAATTTGGAACCAGCTCAAGATTAGGTAGACTAGGTCTGAGATAGTTTGTACACTTTTTCCATTCTTGAGTCTAGTATATTTATTGTGGCTCCTGATGCTTTGTAACGTATAAGAGCTTCTAACTGTTCCCTAGAGTTTACTGTTTTTGGTAACATCGTCCTAGACGATCTGTTCAAAAACAGAAACCCTAATTAGGGCATCCTCATTAAAGTAGTCATCATTTTGCAAAACACATTGTCCTGGATGATTTTGTATCGGCCAGGACGATAGGATCAACTCAGAAAGAATCTGCCGCCAGATCTACTTAGGAAATACTTATTTTTGGACATTCGCCTGGTGGATCAGCCTGGACTATAAAATATTGGCCAGGACGATCCAGGATAATTTTTTCAAAATTTCTCTGGCAATTTTGGAAAGCAATTAATGGTGATTTTGTTCGGGCCGATCGCAAGATCATGCGGACCGAACGGAAGATCGTCCGGGCCGATTAGACATCGGCCAGCTTCATTTCAGGGCAATATTCAGGATGATTTTCCTCATATTTGAACTAATCGGCCAGGATGATATGTCTATCGTCCTGGGCGATAAAGTCGGCAACTTGCATTAATGAGCTCATTTTTAGCTCTTCTATTTAAGCTATGATAAGGCACTTTGTAAGGGTCTTTGGCAGCCATTGTAGCTTCATTCTTTTGGGGGAAACTTGAAGAGAGAGATTGAAAGGGAGTGAGGAAAGGGTGGAGTTTGAGAGAGGGAGAAGATCCTGTGAGGGGGGACTCAAGGGAGTGTGGAGGGGGTTCCACACGGTTGCTCCGGCAAGCTCGCACCTGAATACCGTCGGATTCAAGGCTTGTCTCGAGGGAAGTTCACCAAAGAAGAAGATCTCTTTGGTGTCAAAGGACCCGGCAACTCCGCCGTACTGGGGAAGGTGGAAGTGATTTTGTAAGGGCTTCTCCGCCTACTGTGGGGGCTAAAGGAGAGACACTTATTTTAGTACAATACTTGGAGGGTGCCTCCAAAGAGTGGACGTAGGTCAAGGTTTGACCGAACCACTATAAATCCGGTGTGTTCTTTCTTATTATTGCTTCCGCATTTGATTTCCGCATCGTTGGTTTTGATTGTGGAGAATCTTGGTTTTAGTTTTAAGATTGTGTTTGTTTTAAATACTGATTCACCTCTCTATCTCTTTATTAGCCTTGAGCCAGTTCATAAGGGACCTAACATCCCTAACAAACTTTCAAGTGGTATCAGAGCACTTTCTAGTGTCATCTAAGCACTTTCAGAATAGTCATCAACTATTACAAACCCAAAAATGTTTCTCCTTAAGCTTGCAGTGTTAAAGGGTCCAAATAAATTCATGTGAAGGACTTCTAAAGGTTTAGAGGTGATAATGTCCTTAATGGAATTAAAAGAGAATTTGACTTGTTTTTCTAATTGACAAGCATTGCATAGGTTGTCCTTAGTGAATTCAAGCTTGGGGATCCCTCTTACTAAGTCTTTTTGGGTTACTTTTCTAAGTGTTTTCATGCTAGCAAGACAATCTCTTATGCCATAATAAAGACTCATCAACAATAGTTTTTAGGCAAAAGGTGTTATTAGAATTAATAGAATTTAAATCTAGCATGTAAATATTATTCAATCTTTTTTCATGCAGCATAATTTTTCCATTCAGGCTTATAATGCAGCTAGCAGTTAGAAATTTAATTATGTAGCCTTTGTCACATAGCTAGCTTATGCTTAGCAGATTATATTTAAGCCATCAACAAGTAAAATATTTTAATCAAAAGGTTCTTAGATTTTTTTATTATACTTATGCCTACCACTTCTTGGTGGTGTTGTCTCTAAGAGTGACCTTGTCTCCAGCACTGGCCTCCAATAAAATGAATTAATTAGTATCTCCAGTCATATGGCATGAGCATCCACTATCTATATACTACATGCTCTCATAAGGTCTTATGTGAGAGCACACCTAAAAAATTATCAAATGTTAGATTTAGGAACCAAAATAAGTTTGGGCCCCTTCTTATGAAAAAAAAGAATACAATGAATGTGTTATGCTATGAATTATGCAATTTGGGTCTCCACACCAGATGAGCGTTATGGTGAACAATGTAAGAGTGGGAGATATGTCTTACCATGCCACAAGAAAAAAAACTTCTTACACAAAAAAAAAAGGTTTTACTAATCTACTCGGGTTATAGTGCCTCTTCTTAAGTTTAAATGATGCATGCTTATCTGATGGATTGTGAAACTCAAGCATTATGGGTGGTTTTTTTATTTTCTTTGAAAGCAATTAATTTAGCTTCTAAAAACTTATTTGTATTTTCAAGAAATAAAATTTCTATTTTCAAAGCATGCTCCCTACTATCTAAATCAGTTGCAAGAGTGTCTAAGTCCTTATATGCATTTTTTATCTCAATATATAAACTTTTCAAGAAATCATGCTCATTTGTTAAATCAAGATGATTTACATTCAATAATTCAAATTCATCCAACAGTCATATGATTGCTATCCAGAGTGGAATGATCTTTACTTAGAATTTTATGCTCTTTTTGTAAACATAAAAAATCAATTTTAAGACTAGCATGCAGTTTCTTAAGCTTCCTTTACAAAGAATGAATTTTTTTTTAGAAATTTTAAATAATTATTCATATATTAATTAATGTACCTCTTCTTGGTCATAGCGACCAAGATGATCATCCACCATCAAACACAAGTTTGTTATCTCCTTTTCATCTTTAATTTCAGAGCAGTCATATGCAAAATCTGTCTAGAAAGCCTTTTGAATCCACTTATTATCCTTCAAGAACTTACACTTTTCTTCACCCTCCTCCTTACTTAGGTGAGCTTTCAAAGTTGGGAAATAAGATTTAAGATGCCCTGTAACATCAGAAGAAACTTTAGAATTTTTATTATTCTTACCCTTTGTTCCATTTCTGATGATGCTTTTGCTTTTTCCTCAAAAAGCTCTTCAATTGCCTTGTTATTAAAGAAATGTCATAAATGTCAGAACTAGAAGAATCAGCATCCGAATCATTAGCCTTTAAGGTTATAGCTTTTACCTCTTTCTTTTCTCCTACGTCAAGTTGACTTTGGTTCACTCCTTACTTATAAGCAATGAGTGATCCAAGTAAGTTATCAATTGAATAAATATTCAAATCCTTAGATTCAATAATGACAGTAATTTTTGCATCAAAAGAAGAAGGTAAACAACTCAATATCTTGTTAACATTTTCATAGTTTGCTAGTTCTCTTCCTAAAGCATGCTGGGATATAAAAATTTGTATAAATATAGTATACATCTTAGAAATTGACTAACTATGTTTCATGCAAAAAAGTTCATAATCATGTTGTAAAATATTTAACCTAGATTGCTTAACTTCACTTGTGCCTTCATAAGTTATACATAATTTGTATGAAATTTATTTTCCAGTAGAACAAGTGGAAACACACATATACTCTTCAAATTTTAAGGCACAAAAAAAATAGTTAAAAAATTTAGCATTCAGTTGTGCTAATTCTTAATCATCAAAAGTCCATTCAGTAAAAGAAAGTTCAATTTTCATGCTATCAACAAGTCTAAATGGTACATATAATCCATCATTAATAAGCATCCACATACGATAATCAATTGATTATAAAAAAGTGAGCATGCGAGTTTTCTGAAAATCAAAATGTATGTTATCAAAAAGAGGTGGTCTTGTAATTGAATATCTTCCGTGGTGTTTTTATTTCCAAAGTTAGCCATTGATCAAAATTTAAAAGTTTTCTAAAACTTGAGTTTATGAACCCCACTCTAATACCACTTGAATGTTCATTAGGGTTGTTAAGCCCTTACGAACTAGCCCGAGGCTAACCAATAGGGGGTGAATTGGTAGTTTTAAAAAATTTTAAATAAAAAGAAAAACCATTTTTAATATTTTAAAATAAACATGATCAACCTTTTATGCAGAAGCAAATAATAAAACAAATCAAAGATTTTAACCATCAATCAACCAATAAAAATTAAAGTATGTAAATTAAAATATAGAAAAGTAATAAGAAAGAACACAAGATTTATAGTGGCTTGGTCAAATTGACCTACGTCCACTCCTTGGAGACACACTCTCTAAGTATTTCAATAAACCTTCAGTGACTCTCCTTTTACTCCCACAGTAAGGTGGAGAAGACCTTAAAAAATCTTTTCGCCGTCCTGTTGAGGCGAAGAACCTTGAATCCTTTTTCACCCTCCTAGTGAAGGTAGAGAACTTATAATCCTTTTAGTCCATCCTGGAGTAGGCAGAGAACCTTAAACAGATGCTGATGGTCGTCTCCTTTAGAACCACCAACCAAAGATGAAGCTTGAAGAAGACGATCAAATCCTTACTTTGAGCAACCTCTATGAATCCCCTCATAATATTCTCCCTTTCTCTCTCCAAAACTCTCCTTCTCCTTATCTTAGCTCTTTTAGGTCAGGACAACAAAAAAAGATTTTATCATGAGCAATTGAGAGAGCTTAAATAGAAGGCCTTAAAAAAATTCCCTAATTTTTAAATTGCCATCAAAGATCATCTATGATGATCTGTCAATCATTCTGTATGATTAGTTTAAATAAGCCCTTCTAGCCAAGATGATCTGGGTTTCCTAGAGGATTAAAACATAAAATATGTTATGATATTCCAGGATGATGTGGATATCATGTTATACGATTAGTTCAGAATCAATCATTATCATCCAATATATAGTTTGGGACATCCAGTAGATAAATCAGGATGATGAAGAAATATAGTTAATTGTTCAGGCTGATGTGTATATCTTCCTGGACAATTAGTTCAAAATTAGATCATCCAGTAAATAGTTCAGGACGTCTAGGAGGTTAAGAAGAAAATTAAGGTTTTTTCTTATAGATCATCTAGCATGATTCTGCAATCATCCTAGATAATATGATCAATCAATCTAACCTTAATTACTTTCCTAATCACCTAATCAATTTAGGCATGATTGGTATGAATCATCCAGGATGATCATGATTGTCTTGTATGATTAGTGCAAATTTGAGAGTTTTAAAATCTTACTTAAATGAGTTTGGTGGATGATTTTTGTGATTCAAGCATATCATCCAGGATGATGGGAATATCATCCATGATGATTTGCTTAATAAGGTTTACTTGACCTAGATGCCCTAATTAGGGTTTCTATTTTTAACTGATTATTTAGAATAATTTAAAATCATCCTATATGATATGATAAAAAAAATTATAACTAGCCAAATTTCTCCCCCAAGTGTGTGTGTGTGCAAGGTTACTTAGCTTTAGGATCCATCATAGAACATTTGACTAAAGAAAAGGAAAAAGATGCATTTGAATAGAAATTACAGACTGACTCAATCCTAATCTACATGATCATGAGCTGATTGATATTTCAAGTGAACTTATGGACCTAAAAGGTTAGTGAGCTAGAAAAATAAAGCAGATATGCAAGAATAATAGTAGTAGTGAAGAAAAAATAATATTTATTATCATCAAAAATCACACTACTTGGGTCCAGATTTGTAATACTCTTAACCCTCTCCCATTTCTAAGTTGAATATTATGACATTGTTCTACAAAGTTTTGATATTGAATCAACCATACCAATTTCCCTATTTGATCTTTAATTTTTTTAAGAGGATTAGATTGATTATTCTTTTGCATTCCTAACTGGAGGATAATATTTTACAAGGATTCCTTCCTATTCCTTTCATGATATATTTGTTCAAATTCTATTGGATAGGATTGTGACGCTAAACATCTTGGCGCAGCGACACTATATATCCTAAGATCACTATTAACATTTAATGTATCCAATTTCTTTAAAATAATAGTAACTTGAGCAGTAAAAAAATAGATAAAGTTTCATTTTCATAGACTCCTTCCACTCTCTTTGGATTCACCCTATCAACAGGCTATTGGAAATTATTTATTTCCATTTCCTTAATTGATTCATAAGCATCTTTAAAAGGCTTTGACATCAAAGAACCTCCAATTGTAGCAATAATTATGGCTCTAAGGGATCATACCAATCCATTATAAAAAGTTTTAATTATCAACCAATCAAGTAAGGCATGGTGAGGGCACTTTCTAAGCATCTCCTTGAATCTTTCATAATTCTCATAAATAGATTCTCCTTTTAATTGAGTAAAAGAAGTAATGTCATTTCAAAGCTTGATAGTTTAAGAAGGTGGGAAATACTTTCTTAGAAATTAATGGGCCAACCTAGGGGTGTCAAAACTTGACACGACCCGAGAAATTTTATGTTCAGGTCAACCCATTTATTACATGGGTCAAGATCGAGTTAGAGTTATCGACCCATTTATAAAATCAGGTCAAATTAGGGTTGACCCAAAAACCTAAAATATACCCATTTAACCTAGGTTACTCCATCTAGTCGCATCACATAAAAATTTAAAAGGTTTAATAGTTATATATGCTTTCAATTTGATCATGTCTATAGTTCCACTCTTAAAAATATTTAATAATCACAATGTCATATCCCCTAATCCACATGTCAGATAAAAAATTAAAAATGTGCTCCTCTATTAAATTTGGTTACATCATCACTACCCCTTTCCCCAAATAAAAATTTTTTCCCCTATTTGCTGCCATTACAAAAGACTCAAAACATAAATGGGTAGTCACATCTTTACATCCACTTGCCATCCAAAATGGCGAGCTCGCTCATCTTATCACATCGGGCTGCATCATTAGTCCATTACCATCCGCTGTCAGGAGCTTGCTTGGAATTCACATAAAAAGTTAAAACTACTCAAGGAAGTCACACCAAGAACACACCTTCTCCGCTATAGTTGGAAGTTAGTACTCGGTGTTTTCGTGTCAGTGGGTCAGATCGGGTTGACCTGAACCCAAAGCGGGTCAGGTTTGGAACCAAAAAAAAACCTGTTTGCAAAAATGGTTAAGGTTCGGGTTAACCCATGACTCAAAATTGAAACCCCTAGGCTAACCCATTGCATGTGGTAATAGAGCATTGGGGCTAAAAAATTTAGCTACTTTTTTGCCTTGTCTCTTAGAGAAAATGGGCACATTCTAAGTTTAATGGCATCATCACTAACACCATTATATTTAAATTTTTCACAAATTTCTAAGAAATATGTTAATTGTAGGTTAGGGTCTTCAATGGGAGTTCCCCTAAAATGAGAATAATATACCATCTGAATGATTATAGGTTTTAATTCAAAATTATTTGCGTGGATGGCTGGTCTAATTATGCTTTGGTGAATTCTATCTACTAAAGGGTTTGCAAAATCCTTAAGAGGTATAGAAAGATCTCAATTTTGAATAGGGTTAGTCATTTTAAAAATCTTTTTGCTGGTTCTAATTTTAGAAACGTTTCTCTCACTTTTAGAATCAAAATTTAAATGTGCTCCCCTCTATATCTTTTAAGCTTGCAACCATAAATATACAATTAGTAAATTAAAATAAAATAATATAAAAATATAATAGGACTAATTATGTAATTGATTCAATATAATACTAAAATTTCAAATAAAATAAGTTCTTCACATGGAATGATTCCAAAAACATGATGGGGTCGATGGAGTAACTTAAAGATTTGTTAAAATGATTTAGGGTATTATCAATCCTTAAATAATGCTTCGGTTCTTTTAATATAAAAATTATAAAAAAATCCACTTAATATACACAAGTATATTTGCCGAATCAATTAATATAGTGATAAAGTAGAGCATTGATCTCACGAGGATGAATGTTTACTTGCAAATACTTGTACTAACTACTTCAACTACAAAAAAAAAAAAAAAAAAATCCTACTCAACAAAAATTAGTTTATGTGGAGATTCAATCACTTAATTTAAAATAAAAAATAATTAAATGAAATACTTTTTGGATAAATTATTATAGACTGATGAAATATAAATACAATATGTTTCCTAATGATTCTCTTTTGTATTATACTATTCATAGCATATGCATCATTGACCACTCAGTCAAGTGTGAAGAGACAAAGAATAGATTAAACCTTTCAATCTAAGTACAACTCTAAACTCCCACTTCCTGTCACCCTATGAAAATCTTAAAAGAATAAGTAAATCATGTACTATTAAAACCCCCTCATGATAATTCAACTCTCTAAATTTGATACATGACAAGTACTATACCTATGCTTTTATCATACCAATTCAACATACTTGTTTGTGCCTTCTTTCCTTTTTCTAGGCTCCACATTACACCTAATATTAACTACACTTATGGAAACTATGTTTATTAAATGAAGACTTGGTATATTGAAAACATCATGAAATTATTGATTAAGAGAATTTATTAGTACTTCATATTTTATTTACACCATCAACCTAAAACTACAATATTTTTCCATGCATGAATAACAAGTGAAGCAAATTCTTTTTCATTAATTACACAAAAAAAAGAAAAAGAAAGAACAAACGAAAATATATCATTGAATGGGTTCAATAATCTTCTCTACACTCATCCTTAAACTTACAGAATTACTTCCACAAATACAAGTCAAACACTCGAATGTAATATATAGTACTTCTCTAAATTCTCATAATTTCACTCCTAAGGAAATATTAGAGAGAAGCACTATAAGGACAAAAATTAAAAATGTGATTAAACTCTCTTACTAACATTACTAACAGATTATTTAAAAAAAATACAAAAGCTTCTAGCACTATAGTTCTTGAGACACTTGCGAAGCAGTGCCTATAAAATGAACTAACGTCGCATCACTGAAGGTCTTCCTTTGCTATGATGTTTTCTCACATAGACTCACTGTTTAATGAATCAATGCATTGCTTCACTTAAAGATCGTGGCTTGAATAAATATAATTGTAGCACCACAATGCTACTAAAGGTTTTTCTTTGTGGCATCCATGTGACACTCCACTTGACTTACTGGCTCTAAAATTTGGTACCATTGACCTATGCACACAGATATTAGGCTTTACAGTATTCTCCTCCGATGCTGCGACACTATAAAATAGAGCCTGGGCTTTACAGTGTTGACTCCTCCAATACTGTGGTGATGTCAAACAAAGGTTGGGCACCACCATATCCATATTTGGTTACTCTGACGATGTCAATGATGGCACTATGACAATATTGTGTCCAACATCACGGTGTTATACAATACTCATAAACTTTTTTCCATTTCTTAAATTTTAATACATAAATATAATTAAAACAACACATTTTCACTATCAAATTAACACATAAGTCATATCAAGATTTACTCTTATTATATATACAATGAAATAATTTTTGGATCTTGATTTGTTCAAGGTTGAGATTTATCTTAAGAAAAACTCCTCTTGATCACTTGGGTTGAGCCATGTGGCTAGCCCAACTGGACCCAAGGGTTGGGTCTCCTATGGAAGATTTTAGGGTCCATTAATTCCAAGGGTTCAATTTATTTTGAAAATTCTTAAAGCAATGGATTTTGGTTAGGATTGATTGTAGGATTGGGGTTAGGTTCAATGAATTTAAAATGACATTTTTGACTCAATGGAAGTGGTCCTATAAAATAGTGAGGTCTTCCTGCATGAAATGCATTTTGGACCATCAAGGGGTTATTTAGTCAGATGTGGTTGACTTGGTCAACCAAGCTTGATCAAGGCTTGGGCATAGTTTTAGCACATCCCAAATGATATTTGGGATGTCTTTTTAAAGTTTTGTTTGAATGACATGTAATGAGGTTTATGAGAAGGTTTGATTTTTTCCTTTAGAGGTTTTGGGGTCAAATGAGCCCATAGTCAACCAAGGTCCACTTAAAGTTTTATTTTGGGTTTAACATGTGATTAGAATGATAATGGGCCTTTTTAAGTGTTTTTGAGAGATTCCCATGGTCCAATTTCATAAGATATATAGTTCAGTGGCATGAGTTATAAATATTTGAAGGTTTTACTTCTTTCGGAATTCATTTCAACATTTGGAGTTAGACAACTAGGATTGCTCCTGAATTTGGAGGGTTGATCCTAGGGACATATCTAATTAATATATAATTGACAAATCATGATTTCAAGGTCATTTTATTTATTTTGAATATAATTAAAAAATTACTCAAAAAAGGTTATGGGACATAAGATTTTGGCTTTGACTTTTGAATCAAAATTTTGCATTTGGCTTTGATTTTGAATTTGGTTGACTGAATTTGGTTTACTCATATGATTAAAAAATTACTCATGTGACTTCTAATGATAGAGTAGGAGGGATTAAATGATAGCCACTAGGTGACTATAAATTGAAGGGATTTGGATTTTCTCTGAATTAGATTTGATTTTATTTCGGAATGAATTTGAATTTGGCTTAGTCAACCTCTTACAAAAATGAGATCAATAAATTTACCCCCAATATGTGCAGTAGAATGGATTTATATTAAACATATTGGAATTGACTAATTTGATGGATCTTAATAGAGATCAGAATTGGGATTTTAATTCTATTGAAAGGAATCAACTAACCTCAAGTCTAAAGGATACAGATAGGAAACTTATACCCAATTGATAGATTTATGTTAAATTTAATTTACCTATAGATATAAGAAAAGGAAGCACAGGGTCTCACATCTAACCTTAAGATGCTAAATAGGTGGCTAAGCTGTGGAGGGTCCTGACAGCCTTCAATCAAACATCAACTAGTTAGTTCTTAGGAGATAGGAAACTTAGGGACCCATACCTACTCCTATAAGATTATAAATTCTTTAATTTGGTTTACCTTTTGGTCTAAATAAAGGAAGCACTGGGTCTCACACCTTATCTTAAGACACTAAAGGTGATTAAGCTATGAAGGGGCATAGCAGGCTTAATCCAACACTAACTTAGTTTAGATCCTAAGAAATAGGAAGCTCAAGGACTCACACCTATTCCTAAAGGATCAAAATATTGAATTTAGTTTGATGCTAAGATGTTTTCATGAAGGGATTGCTCCATCATTAATAAATTTAGTCTTAAGGAAAGGTAGTATGGGGACTCACACCTATCCTTACAGGCTTATAAAATTTTTATTTTGATTCTAGGATGGTTCCTCAGGGGACTTGCTCTACCACTAGTAGATTTAATCCTAAGGAAAGGAAGAATGTGGACTCACACCTAACCTTAAGGATTTAGGGATTGATCTGGTTTTGATACTAGGATGGTGCTACAGAGGGTTTGCTTTATCACTAGTGGATTTAATCTTAAGAGAAAGGAAGTACAATGACCCATACCTAACCTTAAAAATTAAATATTTTTATTTAATTTTAATTTTAGGAAATTTAATTTAATATGATTTAAAATTGAATATTTTCATTAAATTTAGATTCATATTGCATTATACATAGTATTTATTAAGAAAAATCTTATTGATTAGATGCAATGAGTGATTTCCTTTACAATCAACTAATTGGTTGGAGCCTCCTTTGTAAACTATCTCTATAATGAATGGTCCACTATATTAATTCAAAGTTTTTGGAAATCTTTTGATGGGCTAATATAGGTCTCTAAAGAACTAAAACCAAGTATCCTACTTGGAATGTTCTAGGTTGCACTAATTTATCATGAGATAAATTAAACCATTCCTGCTTTATACAACTATAGATTTTGTTGATATTGGAAATGATATTCTTCTTGGCCTTTAGGCTCTTCAAACTAAAGTTGTGTGTTTATTCAATTGCATTTTGATCCAAAGGATGAGTTATCTATTAGGATAGGATAACTCACAAGTGCAAATAAAAGTCTTAGATGTGAAGTGATAAAGTTTTGAAGCCTCTTTATCACTACACCACATATACATGCACAATTCATGTATATATCTTTTAGTTCTTACACCCTTGGCCATAAAAAATATAGTTATAAGAAAAATTATGCATTAAATGCTACTCATGTGGCTCATATGGACAACACACTTGTGCACTTGAAAAAAAAAACACATGAGATGATTGTTAGTTATGAAAGCAAGCTACATCATCATTTTAAAACATTAAAGCTATTGTCAAATTTAAACCTTTAAGAATTCTTCCTATGGATATGTTTAAATTCATTAGTAAAGTGTGACTAAGGCTTTGTTTGGGACGACTTTCTTATTGCTTCTTAAATCAGCTTTCTAGTACAAAAGTTTTATTTGTTTTACTAGAAAGCTGCTTTAAAAGGCAGTAAGAAAGCTGTCCCAAGCAAAGCCTAAGAAAAATTTTAAATTAATTTGTTATTGTTGATGATTAGACCAAATGTATCTTTATTATTTCTAATTCATAAAGTGAGGAGTTTAATGAGTTTAGTGTATTAATTATTTGGGTTCATAGAAAATAAGTTATTTGATCTAGGTGATTCTTATGAATCATGATAAGTATTTTAATAATATTTTAAAACAAAAAAATTCATAAAAATACTAAGAAACACATTTCTCAAGAATAAAGCCCACATAAAAAATGGCATAGGTTAGAGAAAAAATATGACATTATTTAAGGCAACCCATACTATGTTAAATGAGTACAAAGTACTTATGTCTTTCGGACTAGCAAAGAAGATCTATTCAAAGTTGAACACAAAAAACCTATGAACTACTTTAGAAAAAAGAAAATGATTTTGCCACATTCTTAAACAATTAGGTGTAATTTTTTTTTAAAATAAAAAAAACATCAAATCTAACTTAGAAACATTTGATGTAAAATTTAATTAAGTGTTATTTTTAAGATATTCTTGTTTT
The DNA here is from genome assembly GCA_019514585.1 of Dendrobium officinale. Taxonomy (NCBI): domain Eukaryota; kingdom Viridiplantae; phylum Streptophyta; class Magnoliopsida; order Asparagales; family Orchidaceae; genus Dendrobium; species Dendrobium officinale. Next base: position 31,332,839 of record CM033683.1, read on the forward strand.
TTAGATCAAAGACTTGATCTCCTAATGTTTGGGGCTCTTGACTTGGGCTGCATGGGCTGACAGGGTTAACTAGAACTCTCACTAGGTTCCCTAGAAGAAATCTTAAAAGATAATTTATTTCTTATTAAGGTTGAACTGAGGAAGAGTTACTCCTCCCCAGGGTATCCTAAGACTTCTTATTGAGTACGTAGCATGTAAATCAAAGAGGGGTAACTCCCAAAACTTATTATCATCAAACATAATAATAAGCCTTAATGTTCATGGAGCTAATAATCTCATCCTATTTGATGATGGAAACTAATGTTGATAGTACATGCTGATGAAAGTATAAACTGAAATAACATTGCATTTTTTAATTAAATTCATTTTAAAATACTAATGTACCCTCCCCCCCCCCCCCCCTTACTGATGGAAGGACTGAAAATTAATAGAGCAAAAACAATATAAACCTTATATGGATCCCCCTAAATATATGCATATAACATTAAATATGTTAATTAAGATGCAATCTTCTTCTCCTTCAGTAATGTCAAAGATAATAAATTTTAGATAGAATAAAAAAGGGAGAATATACTATCAGGAGGACCTTGGTTTGTAAATGGGCACATAATTGGTATGGATAAATGGAGTTTAGATTTCTCTCCTTTATCATTAAAAGGTTTTAGCTCCCCGGTTTGGGTTAGGATGCCCAATCTTCCTCTTTATTGCTGGGATGAAGTTAATGTTGCTAGAATTTCTTCCTTGATTGCAACTCCTTTATTAATTGATGGTAACATGTTCAAATGGAGTAAAAGGGAGTTTGCTAGAGTTTGTGTGTCGGTGGAGCTCGATAAAAACAACTCCCATTGGGTGTTTAAGTGGAAGGTTCAAATGGAAGATTTTTTTCAAAAAGTTGAATACAAAAATATTTCCTCATTTTGTTACAAGTGTGGAAAGATTGGTCACTTGATCAACTCTTTTGGAATGAATAGGGTGGAAAGCAAAGATGAAGCTGTTGCGGTGAAGGAAAATAAGGAGCAAACTGGTGATAATTCCTTTCCTAAGGTCCTTACTTATGGACCTTGGGTACATGTTAATAATAAGAAGAAGAAATGGAATTCTGCAGTGAATATGAATAGGTCTTTTATTCCTAAAAATGCTTCTATTAAGAATAATCTGAAATTGGTTGTACGAGAGAATTTACAGGCTAGGAATGACGATGAAGGAGTTCTTTTTGTAAGGAAAATCTATATGCTAAGACAATTGATAATGTTGATTCAAATGTTCAAAATGAGGATCCTGGAACTTCTGCTGCTGGAGGTAAAGAACTTGTTACCCATTCTTGACTTCCAGCTTTTTCTCTATTTGAAGAAATTAATTTTGAAATGCTAAAAAATCTTGATGAAAAAAATGGGGAGAAAGATATAGTTGAGCAAGTTCAATGTGTAGAGTCTGAAATTGAGGAAGGAGAAATTTTGATTTCAAATAAGGTCCATGAACTTTTGGTTAAGGTTTCATCTGGTTCAGGTGAAAAATAAGCAATTGTGATTTTTTAGTGAATGACAGTAAATGTTTGGACAGTATGGGGAAGTTTTAGCCAAAACTTAAAAAAGAACTTAGGTTTCTTGGGCCTTTGAATCTTTCTTCTATGCATAAGAAACTAGAAGGTTTGATTAAGAAAAGGAGTGGGGGGGTCCTTCCCCCTTGGAGGAAAAATGAGTTCTTTTACATTTTGGAATTGTAGAGGGGCTAATAAGAGGGAATCCCCTCTATAATTGAAGGGGTGGTCAAAGATTGGGATGTTATTTTTGCTGGCATAGTGGAGACTAAAATTCCTACTATGGATAAATGTGATTTTGGAAAATATATGGGAAAAGATTGGGATTTATTTTTGTTTCCATCGGAGGGGATGTCTGGAGGAATTGTGGTGATGTGGAGATGTGATTTGGCAATTTTTTCTTTGATAGAAGCTTCTGCTCAGTGTGTGGTAGGGGAGTTAAAAATTGCTCACAAAGGCTCTTGGATAATTTCTACTATCTATGGAAATAGAGATGTATATAGTAGAAGAAATCTTTGGCAGTGTTTGGGCTTGCATTCCTCATTGAATAAACTGTCAGTGGTCAGGGGTGATTTTAACTGTGTTTTATCTCAAGAAGAAAAAAGAGGAGGAAACATTTTTAAATTCTCTCTTTCTCCTCAAGAGATGAATTCTTTTATGAATGATTTTGATTATCATGATATGGAAATTAGATCATGATATGGAAATTATAGACCAAAAATATACTTGCTATAACAACAAAGGAGGGGTTGCTCGAATTTGGGAAAGACTAAATAGGCGTTTGCTTAATTCTAAAGCTTTGAAATTAGTACCTCAAGCAGCTAACATGCATCTCGCTTGGGTGGCATCCGACCACTGTCCCATTATATTATAGATTTTTAATAAAGGAAATCAAAAAAGCAAGATCCTTAGGTTTGAAGATGTATGGTTGTTGTATCCTGCATCTTTTGTTGTGGTGCAGAAATCTTGGAGCAAGCTAGTTGAAGGTGATCCTATGGAGATGTTGAATAAGAAATTTCACAAGGTGTTAAGGGCTCTATTCTTTTGGAGTAGAGCTAAACATCAAAATCTATTGGAATTAAAGGAGAAGCTCAAGAATGAGGTGGCTGAATTACAAACCGTGGAAATAAATGCTGAAGGTAATTCTGATGAAGTTCTTTTGTTACTCGGATCTAAAGTACATGATCTAAATGTGACTCTTGCTCGTTTAAAAAGTTGGTGGAGATAAAGAGTGAAGGTCAAATGGTTGGATAAAGGTGACATCAACTCAAAAAATTTTCATGCTTTTGCAAATGGTAGATGGAATGGGAATTTTATAAAACAAGTGAAGAATAAAGTTGGGGAGGTGGTGGAAGATCAAGAAGTTATAGAAGAAACTTTTCTCAAGTTCTTTTCTCAAAAATGGAGGGAGAGGAGTTGTCTATTAACAGGTTGGCCCAAGCCTATTCTTTCTTTAAGTTTGGAAGATTCAAATATTTTGAATGCTGATTATTCCTTTGAAGAGATTGGAAATGTGATTATGATCCTCGGGAGGAATATCTTGCCTGGTTTGGATGGAATTTTATATTCCTTCATTAAATCATATTAGAAAATAATTGGCCAAGATGTCTGGAATGCTTTTTTAGAATTCCTTTCATTGGGCATGATGAGTTCAAGGTGGAAAGAAACACTTGTGCTGCATATTCCTAAAGTCCAGAATAGGTAGATCCTTCTCACTTTCATCCAATAAGCTTATGTTTGTCTATTTATAAAATTATAGCAAAAGTTTTATTAATAGATTAACAAAAGTGATCAATAATTTGATTTCGGAGACACAAGCAGCTTTTTTAAAAGGAAGATCCTTATCCGAACATGTTCTTTTCGTGCAAGAATTATTTCATAAATTTAGATTTTCTAAATCTAAAAAAGGATTGGTGGCTATAAAAATTGATATGGAACAAGCTTATAATAGTATGCCTTGGCCTTCTTTGAAGCAAGTGTTGGATCATTTTGGTTTTCCATTGGGTTTTCAAATCTTTTGATGGAATGTGTTATAGATCCTAGATTCTCTATCCTTATCAATGGCACTAAATCGAAGTGTATTGAAGCTAAAAGCGGATTTAGACAAGGATTTTCGCTATCTCCTTATTTTTTTATACTATGCTCCCAACTTTTATCCAACAGTTTTTTCATAATGTTAAGGATTTGGGCATCAAGGTAGCTGCCTCGGCTCCTAAAATTTCTCATCTTCTATATGCGGATAATGTGCTAATGTTCTCTGAGGCCAAATTTGTATATATGAGAAAATTAAGGAGGATTTTTTCTGATTATTGCAAATGGACCGGTGAATAAGTAAATTTGAATAAATCTTCATTGGTCTTCGGGAAACCAGTTGGTCAAGCCAAGAGAAGGAACATTTCTAATCAGTAAATGGATGTGAGTAATTATATTTAAGCTTGACCACAAATAATATTGAAAGTAATAATAAGTGATGAACATAATCTATATTCAATAAGCATTATCTATAATAGTAATAAATAAGTGTGATATGGGGATTAAAGCAAGACAGACAATAAGCATAAATATTTTAGATGAATTGGTCTCTGTCTATGCCAATGCCTATCCAACCCCAAGTTAGAATTCTACAATCTTTAAAAATAAAAATAAAAAAAATCTTTATACTCATTTACTTGAGTGTGTATAACTCTAAATTAAAGCATAATAACAACAACCACACTAAACCAACATCTTAGAAAAAGAAAAATAAAATTCAAATCTAAATAATTCAAAGCCATAATTTTACCATACTTTAATCAAAATGGTGACCTTGCAAATGACATAATAGATCATCTTAAAATGCAACAACACTTTAGTAATTTTAGTAAAATAAGCTCACAATAACTTTTAACCTTATATAAAAATTCAATGTGAATTAAAAAAAAATATTTTTAATGAAATGATTTCAATAATTTTCAAATATGATTTCTAAATACTAAATCCTACAAATGCAAAATTATCATAAAATTATCTAATTTTAGCCAAAAGAATGATGATCTTCACAAAATGAAATAACCATTTCAGTAGTTTTAAACTTGATAAAAGAAGAAATAATACTTGATATCTTACAAATAAATTTTATCAATAGTTTTGGAAATTATGTAAAATAAATTCTAGCAAATATGTAAAATTATTTAACAATATTATAATTAGATTTGCAAAAAAATGAAATATATTTAAGTAATTTGAGAAATAAATTTTTTAAACCTAGAGCAAAATTTTAACAAATCGTAAAAGTAATTTCAGGTGCTCTAAAATATAATTTCAGCAAATTATAAAATTAATTTAGTAGTTTTTTTTATTTCCTCATAAATGCATTTTTTTTTCAACAATGCTAGAATTAATTTCAACCCACAGTAGATTATAATTTCTAACCAATGAAACTTATTTTTTCAGCCATAAAAAATAGCAAATATATTATTTAAAATGAAGAAAATGATGGATAACTTTTAGCAACTATAATATTTGATCTCATCAAACATAAGTCTTGAGTTAATAAAATTAAAAATAAATTTTAGGAATCTTGAAAAAAAATTAGCATAGGTAAAATAATTTAAACAACATGAGCCATTTTCAAAAATAATATAAGTGAGTATGTGAAATAAAGCAAAAGAACCTAAAACTAACTTGCTTTCCAATGAGGGATAGAATTAAACTTAAAAATTTTGGCACAACTATAAAATAATACCCTTTGTTTTGATGAACAAATTTTGCAAGAAAAAGTTTATCATGTCCTTAGATAGTGGGTAAAGAGTTGAAGGTTTGACAAACTCATTAATCCTTTCAAAGGTAGAAAACTTAGAGTCATCCTCAACTTTTCTTTGACCCTATCCTTGTCACTATTTTTCTCTAGAGACATGTTGAAAATTGACCTTTGATTTTGATTTACTCTTATATTTTCTTTAGCCTATTTATTTATTTATTTTTAAATACATATGATTCATCCTTCAAACTAGACATCAAATTAATATGTATTATATTCATTTATTTTTATATTTACTCTTTTTTCATATTCTTATCCACTTTTATTTTGTCTTCATGTACCTTCTGCTTAAAATTATCTATGTTTATAGAGATGGAAAGGAGACATATGTGATCAGTGATTCCCAATAGTAAATCCTCATTAGAGAATGTCCCTCTTGGGATTTCCTTGAACTAGAGAACCTCGTTAAGATGCATAACAGCTAATTGAGCAATTCAAAATTTTGGAACAAGAGAAGCCTTAATCAAGGCTTACCTCAGCTCCTTAGGTAATAATAAGTCATCGTAGATACTTAGTCTTGTTAGAAGAATCCTAAGATGGGCAAGATCATTATAGTTAACCTTGGAAATTCCACCACTAGCCACATACTATGAAGAAGCATGTTATGGTGAAAGTAAATATTCAACATTATAATTGGCTTGCTTCCCTTTGCCTTTGGGAGACATCAAATGTTGTAGTACTTAGCCACCACTAAGATTAACTTCCATAATCTCTTCAGATGAAGAAGTTGAAGTGAGGTCTGTATGAACCTTGATAGTCTGTGTCTTATCTTATATTGAACTATGATAATGTAATAAGTTGATTTCAATACTAATAGGCTTACCCTAAAAATTTTAAATAAGGGCATCACTATCAGAGAAATATTCAGAAGATTCATCATGTTCATTAGAAATAGAAAATTGAATTTAAGAATTATTATTATTAATAGTTATGTAATCTACATCATTATCGTCACAAATATATAAGACATATAGAATCATTCTTTATTGATCTTTTTTGCTCCTAGAGAAATTAAAAAAAACACAAAAGTTGAGTGATCTACGGGTTTCACTATCCCATCTACATGAATATAATTTTATCCTTTATAATCTTATTTTTAACTTATTTCTTCCTCTCCTAAACTACTAGACTTCTATAGTCTTGAACTTCCTTGAGCTCTAGAGATGAAGTCATCTCCAAGTTGTCCTTGGGAACTGATCGATCAATCTGGATAGATTTTTTAGCTTCCTTGGATAGTTGCATGGAAAGTTGAAAAGTTTTATTGGGAAATATTTTTTATGAATAGGATAAGGCAATGTCCCATTTATTATCAAAATCAAATGAGATTTTTTTTTAATTAGAAGAGATTTGGGGAATATAAGGCCCACCAAAAATGCTTGATGAATCCCTTGCTAGAATCCACCAAGTACTCATTGAGAATTACAACTGCTTTGAACTTAATACATCTTTCAATCCAATCCTTAAATGTGAGTTAGCCATTAATCATGAGCACAAATATACAATGATAGGGACAAAAATTTGGTGCACCCGTTTATTGCAACTCAGGCATATGAGTTTATGATTTTGATAATAACAAAGAATATTAATTAATTTTTTATTTCTCCTAATATTTGTAGTGCATATTTGTTTGTATGTTGACTAATATTTCAGGTATCCCATGCATGATTTTTTGAAGATTCAAGGCTCAAGATTATATAGAATTTATTATATTAAATGAGTCTATAATTTTTATTTCTTGAGTCAAGTCCTGTAATGTTATATGTTAGCTTGGTAAACGTGCACACACACAGGGGGAGCAAAAATGATTTAAAATATTTTAATTTTTATGTATATCGTACTATACTATATGAATCGTATTGTATGATCTGGTGTTATAGAAATTAATTAAAATATTTTTGAAATATAACTAATCATACATTACTAGCACCACATCGTACTGAATGATCTATTATAATTAGAAAACTCGCTATCCATTAAATTATGCAAAAATTTGAATTTGAAAAATTGTTCTAATCATATTGTTCGAACATGTTCGTACTGTACGATGTTTAAAATATTTTTTAATTTAATCTTGTGATTAGTCAATTGAAATGGCTTAATTTTAATATTTTGATTGTACTGTACAAACTAGATCATGTTATACGATCAACATAGATGATTTTTATCGTCTCATGCTTCATTCGTCCTCATCCCATGCTTCATCCTGGATGAACTACATTTTGATTAAATTATTCGTACAATACTAACTAGACATCGTACTGTATGAACATACAAATTGAACTGTTCATACAGTACTAATTGGTGATCGTATAGTACTAACATGTCAAATTTTACACATCGTACTGGATGATCCTATGATCGTACTGTACGATCTTTGATGGTTGAATTAATTTTTTAGGATTTTTGAAGCCCTCTATTTAAGCTTCTCATAAGACTTTGTAAGAGTATTTGGCAGCAATTGAAGCTTCATTTTTTTTTGGAGAAAACATGAAGAGAGAACTTTAAAGGGAGAAAGAAAATGGTGGAGTTTGAGAGAGAGAGAAGTTCCTTAGAGGGGGTTTCAAGGGAGTGTGGAGGGGGTTTCACACGGTTGCTCCAATAAGCTTGCACCTTAGTACCATCAGATTCAATGTTCATCTTGAAAGAAGTTTTGGGAAAAAGAAGATCTCTTTAGTGTCAAAGGACCCGGCTCCTCCGCCACACTGAGAAAGGTGGAAGTGATTTTGTAAAGGCTTCTCTGCCTAGCTGTGGGGAAAATGGAGATATTAACATTAGAATTCAAGTGATGGTGAAATAGGTAGGGATATTTTGTACTGCTTCGGGCTTGTTGTGCGGTAGAAAAATCTCCCTCAAACTTAAGGGAAAACATTTAGGCTCTAAGGTTGACCTCCATAATTCAAGTTTACCTTCAACTCCATCTCTAGTCTTATCAACAAGAAGAATATCATCAGCAAAAAACATACGCCGGTAATTGCGGCGTACCTTTTGTAAATGTCTAGTGAGAACATCTACGACAAAAGTAAAAAGATATGGACTTAAGGCTTATCCTTGATGTAATCCAACCGAAATAACAAATTAATTTGTCAAACCACCTTGTGTTTTAATACAAGTAATAGCTCATGCATACATATTTTTAATGATTTGAATATAAGAGCTATTAACTCTCTTTTTTTGCAAGAAATCTCACTAGCACTCCTCTTTGAACTTTATCATATGCTTTCTCTAAATCAACAAAAATCATATGTAGATCCTCCTTATTATATCTATGTTTCTCCATCAAACCTCTCAATAAAAGTATGGCTTCCATAATAGACCTACCCGGCATGAATAAAAATTGATTTTGAAAAATTTATCAACAAAAAAATATCTAATATGTGCATCATCTAGCAAATGTCTAATAAGAAATAACATGAAGAAAAAAAAAATCTTACAATCGACAAAATCTGGAGGCGGCAAAAAATCGGGAGGTGGCGAAAACTCACGGCTGAATTTTGGGAAAACGATCTCCTTTCGCCGGCGACGAAGGCGGTGATCGTCGGCGATGTCCCGTGAACGTCTACAAAGCTCGGCGATGGCGATCTAGGGTGGGCGACGCTAGGGCGACGAGAGAGAGACCGGAGAAACGAGAGAAAGAGAGGAATGAAATTAGCAGCCAGACGAGTCGTGTTCAGAAATAGGCTTTCGCCGATGGATTTTCCGGCTTCCCGGACGCCGAAACTTTTTCTAGCGCACGTTTCGTTGGTTACAAGTCATTGAGTTTAAAATAGATGGCGTATTTTCCTCCGGTAAATGTGCCATACATATTTTGCCGTAAACTCCGCCGGTAATAATGAAAAGCTGCAAATTTTTGACGTTACTACCGGCGTAATGGACATCGGCAATTTGACGTCGCAAACCACGCCTGAATAAACGTCGTTAATATTCATTCGCATTATGCGCTGGTAAAAATGTCATATTTACCGACACAAAAAATTCTGCCAGAACATCCAACGATATTCACGTGTTTTCCTGTAGTGAAGGTTTAGTGCAATACTCGGAGGGTGCCTTTGGGGAGTGTACGTAGGTCAAAGTTTGACCGAACAACTATAAATTTGGTGTGTTCTTTTCTTTATTATTTCCACACTTTATTTTTGTATTTATTTTTGTTTTGATTTTCTGCGTGGGTAAAATTGATAATCTATTTTTTTATTGTGAATGTAATTCGATTCCACGTCAAGTTATAAAAAGTTTTTTTTTGTTAAATAAATTATTAAATATCCAATTCACTCCCCTTTTAGCGGATCTTATACTTTCATTGCCTTGTCTAGCTTCCTGAGCTAGAGAAGTTTGAGGTTTGATTTCTTCATGAGATGCTTAAAGATCTTTTGAATCAACTTTCTCTTGAATGAATAAGTTTGGACTATTCTTTCCTTGAAAAGAGCTTGATTTTTTTTGTTGGTCCTAATGGAGCTGATAGTATTATGACTGATATAGCAGCTGATACTATGTTGATACAGCTATTGATAATATTGTTGAGGTGAATAGTTGTCAACATGCACTTTTATTAACTATTTTTCTTTATCAATTGTTGAAACTAACCCAGACTTCTTTTCTAAGACGTTATATGGTTTATACTTTTTGAGTTACATTGTAGGTTTCCCTTTCAAGAACATAAACTTAAAGGCTTCTTCTTATAAAATGGAGGCTTTAATCAATAACATTGGATGGTGAACTCATTTAAGAGGAATGCTACCTATCTGTGAATGCTCTTTAAGAGAATCATAATAACTTCCATCTACAATCGAGGTTTATATTTCATACTCATGTTCCTCCGTCTCGAAATGTAATCCAACAATGACTCATTAGGTTTTATCTTGTTCACAACTATATCTCCCATAGTCACATATATAATGCTATGCTTAGGCACATCTCTTGATGAACAAATTCTCTAATTCAGCAAAAGTCTGTACTAGCCTATTTGATTGATCCACATACCAATCAAAAGCTATCTTTAATTGCTACTGATGAACTTTCTGAATAATAACATATCACTGCTCCTGCATTAAAATGACTAGCTCTGACATCTGTAATATGTTGTCATGCATTTTCAAGAACTTGAAACATGGCAGCATAAATCCCTTGGGGAATTTGACTGCAACGGTAGGGTCTACCCTTCCCAATAGATGAAGTCCCTTGGGACTGCATCAACACCTCCTATTATTCAACCATCTTATTTAAATATTTTCCCTGAATAGATGTCATTTAAGATGCTTTCTTCTGTTGGTTGCTGTTGGACCGGCTTTGGATGAACCGGTTCACCCGGTCCATCCGCCCAGACCCACGCGGGTCTATAGGCAGAGAGGGGGCGGGCGGACATTCCCGAAGGAAGTAGGGGAGGCAGCCACGGTGGGCCCTATGGGCCCACCTTTTGATCCAACGGCTAAGGAGGGGGGGGGGGGGAATCTTTAGAGGAGATGGGGGGTGGATTGGGAGGGGTAATTTAGGGATGTGTTGGGATGTTGGGGTGGTATGAAGGGAGGCTTAGGGTTCATTTTTTGGGTATCATGTGAAGAAAGTTCTTTCTCTTTTCCTTCTTGTTTTCTCTAGGGTTTCTTTTGGGAGATTTGGTCCTTCTCGAAGTGGACTAGCTTTGTCTTTTGTTTTGTCTTGAGATTAATGCAAAGCTATTTTGTTCTTCCTCTCATTCTTCTTGTTTTGGGTTAACTTTGATTTGGTGGAGAAATTTCATCCTTGAAGGAAAATTAGGGCAAACCCTAATTTGTGAAACCTAAGGCGTATCAATTTGGTATCAGAGCTCTTGATCCTAGACGGCATGGCGTCAAAGAAAGTGGAAGTGTTGGAGGGAGAGATGGGCCAATTAAAAGAGGAGGTGGGTGAGAAACTTTCGTCGATGGAGGGAAAATTTTCATCCCTAGCAGAGAGATTTGGGGGAATGGAAGAGATGATCCGGAAATTGCTAGAAGCTCAAGTTGTTCCATTAAACCATAAGGAAAAAGGGAAATCTCTGGTAATGAACCAAAACCCTAACCCTAATTTTCCAATTAGGGAAGAAGGAGTAAATCAAAGTGAAGATGGCATGCAAGGGCAATGGCCAAGGGAAGGAGGAGAAGGGTCGGGAGTAGGTGGCCCTTGGGGAATGACCGGTAGTCAAGGGGGCCGGCCATACATGGGCTCGGTGGGCCCCCAAGGCACACGTGAAGGGTGGACGAATCAGATGGGGGGTTTCCAGAAGGAAATCGTGCCACGTGGGAACAGGGAGGAAGAAGGGAAGACTACGGCATGGGCTATGGAGAGCCAAGAGAACCACCATGGAGGGGGATTCAAAATCCTTACCCGGTGGAGAGGAGGGGAAGACCACAAGGAGAGGGATTTACTCAGGGGACATGGGAAGAGGGAAGAACCTTCCACCGAGCTGACAACCGCATGAGGAAATTGAAGATTCCAATTTTTGAAGGGGAAGATGCTTACGGGTGGATCTACAGGGTGGAGCGCTATTTTGCAGTGAATGGTGTCGCAGAAGAGGAGAAGCTGATGGCGGTTCCGGTATGTTTGGAAGGGAAGGCTTTGGTCTGGTTTCAATGGCTTGAAGGGAGACAACATGTTAGGAGTTGGGAGGAGTTCAAAGACCTCCTACTTCATAGATTCAGGGTGTCTAGCAAGGGTACACACTATGAGAAGTTGGTGGCTCTAGTGCAGGAGGGCACAGTGGCAGAGTATAGAGAGCACTTTGAACTACTGTCAGGCAGATTGAGAGGGATTTCAGATGGCCTTTTGGAGGGGAATTTCATGAGGGGTTGAAGCCCCACATCAGAGAAACCATCAGGGTAGTTGCTCCACAGGGGTTAGTGAAGATCATGGAGACTGCACAGCTTGTAGAGGACAAGCTGAAGGTAGAGCCACCGAGGAGATCAGGGGTGTCCTACCCCACTTACCGACCACCACTCATGACTGGAGGCCCGAGGGCAACTACCATCCTTCCTCCTAGGGTGATAGCCAAGGAGAAACCCACTACGACAGTGAACCAAGGAGGGTTCAAGAGATTAACTAATTCAGAGCTGAAAGAAAAAAGGGCCAAGGGCCTTTGCTACCGATGTGATGAGAAGTTTACACCCGGGCATAGGTGTAAGGAGAAGACACTACATGTGATCATAGTGAGGGATTCTGAGGAGGAGGAAGATGACACAAGGGCAACTGAGGAGGGAGAAGAGGAGGAGCACCCTCATTTGGCTATGGTGGAGGTTTCACTCAACTCGATAGTAGGACTGACATCACATTGCACCATGAAGCTGGAAGGGGAGATTGCAGGGTACAAGGTGATGGTTTTGATTGATAGTGGGGCCACCCACAACTTCATTGCTTGCAGATTGGTGGAGAGGGTGTGGGGCTACCAGTGACACAGGGGAGAGGTGTAGGAGTCATTTTGGGCACGGGAAAGAAGGAGCGCTGTAGTGGGCAGTGTAAGGGAGTGACCCTTACATTATAAGGAGAGGAGACAGTGCAAGACTTCCAACTGCTGGATTTGGGAAGCACTGACGTGATACTTGGGATGCAGTGGCTCCAGTCCTTGGGGGAGATGAAGGTGAATTGGAAGAAATTATATATGGAGTATGGGAAGGGGAGCAGGAGAGTGACACTACAGGGAGACCCCAGGTTATGCAGAACCAGAGTGGCCTTGAAGTCCATCTTCAAGACTTTGATAGATGATGGGGAGGGCTATTTGATAGAGCTACAGCAGGTGGGCATGGAGGTAGAAAGATAGCCAGAAGTCATACCTGAGGTGGTCCAGGATCTTCTACAACAGCACTCCACAGTGTTTCAGATGCCCAAAGGACTACCCCCTATCATATCCAGGGAGCATGCTATTGTGTTGAAGACAGGGGTAACACCCATCAGTGTGCGACCCTACAGATATCATCATGCTCAGAAGGAGGAGATTGAGAGGTTAGTAGAAGAGATGATGGAGGCTCAGGTGTTCCAGCCCAGTGTGAGCCCATTTTCCAGTCTTGTACTCTTGGTAAAAAAGAAAGACGGTAGTTGGCGATTCTATGTGGACTATCGGGCCCTCAACAAAGAGACCGTGTTGGATAAATTTCCTATTCCGGTGGTAGATGAGCTTTTGGATGAGCTTAGGGGAGCCACCATCTTCTCCAAGGTGGACCTGAAATCTGGTTATCACCATATTAGGATGAAGACTGAAGACATTCAGAAGACAGCTTTCCGGACACATGAGGGTTATTATGAGTTTCTAGTGATGCCATTCGGGTTCACTAACGCTCCCTCCACCTTCCAAGCTCTGATGAATCAGGTCTTCCAGCCCTACTTGAGGAGGTTTGTTCTAGGTTTTTTTTTATGATATATTGGTGTATAGTAAATCTCTGCAGGATCATATCACCCATCTTGGGGTGGTACTCACAACCTTATTGGAGCATCAGCTATATGCCAACCAGAAGAAGTGTTCTTTCGCTCAGAAGGAGGTGGAGTATCTGGTACACATCATTTCAGAGAGTGGGGTGGCGACTGACCCCACCAAGATAGAGGCCATGATGAAGTGGCCTACACCAAAATCCCTTAAAGGCCTACGGGGATTTTTGGGACTTACTGGCTACTACATGAGGTTTATCAAGGGCTATGGTTCCATAGCAGGCCCTTTGACTGATCAGCTAAATAATGACAACTTTCAGTGGTGAGAGAAGGCAGAGGAAGCCATGAAGACTCTGAAGGAAGCCATGACTAGTGCCCCAGTTTTGGCTCTTCCAGATTTCACCCAGCAATTTGTGGTTGAGACTGACACTTCAGGAGTGGGCTTGGGAGCAGTGCTCATGCAGAATCATAGGCCGATTGCTTTCTTCAGCAGGATCTTATCGCCTAGAGCGAGGTTGAAGTCAGTTTATGAGCGGGAACTGATGGCCATTGTGTTGGCCATTCAAAAATGGCGACCTTATCTATTGGGGCAACGATTCATAGTTCGTACTGATCAGAGGAGCCTCAAGTACTTACTGGAGCAGAGGTTGGTGGCAGAGGAACATAAGAGGTGGCTGGCAAAACTCTTGGGGTATGAGTTTGAGATTCAGTATAAGCCCGGAGCTCAAAACAAAGCGGCAGATGAGCTTTCCCGTGTTGAGTGCTCACAGTTGATGGCACTATCGGTACCACAATTGGTGGATTGAAGTGAAATGGAGAAGGAAAATCAACATGCAGAGGAGTGTTGACCTCATTTTTGTACGAGGTCACTAAGACCCATCCAAAATCCAGATTTAATCCTAGACCCTAGGATCCACTCTAGACCTTAGGATCTTTCCTAGAACTAGACCTTAGAGATTATTCTAGAGCCTAGGATTCCTTTAAATCCTAGATCTTAGAACTCTCCTAGATCTTAGGATCACTCCAACTTCAAATCAACCTCCACCTTTGATCAACCTCAATTTTAAATCAATTTCTATATTTGATCCACTCCAATTTCAATTTGATTCCTATCTGATCATTTTGAATCTCAAACCCCATCCAATTCAAATCCAAGTTAATTCAAATTTCAAACATATCCAAACTTTGATCCAATCAATTTGACAATTCAACCTTCAACTTAGACTTTGATCCAAACTTCAATCTAGCTTTGATCCCATCCATTCATTAATAATCATCACTTGATTGTAAATGATTTGGATACTTCAATACTAATCATTCAAACTTAAAATCCATTCCAAGTCCAGAAGTTTAAACTCAAATTCAAACCTTTAAGGCCCTGTCCTAAACATCCTTTTCAGAGATTTTTCAAACATTTCAAAACCCAGTCAAATGGCCTCTGATTCAGGGTCTATCACTTGCAAAGTGATAAGACATGTCTCTAGAGGCTACCCTCCAACTTTGAGCTCATTCTGAGGTCTCTAACCCCAGAATTTGAATTAAAATTCAAAGGCTGTAAAACCTTCAAATATTTACAGCCTATGCCACTGAGCCTGACCCCTTTGAGATCTTGACCTTGGAACCCTTATCCAAGCCTCCAATCACTTCCAGACCCTTGATTTTAACCCATTGGGCAGTAAACTGCATTTTTCAGACCCATTTTTGACTCTAGTTGACCAATGGGCCAAAATTGACTAAAATACCCTTATGAGATTTCTAATGGCTATTTCAATTCAAATCAATTACAGACGCTTTGAAACCACTTCCAATGAATTTCAAATATCAAACCCAACTTGTTGAACTCAAACCCAGACCTTGGGTCAACCTGGTTGACCAAGTCAACCAAGTTTGACCCATGGACCCATACACCCCTCCCCTTTCAAAATTTTGAATCTACTCCATTCCAAGTCCTTTGAATGTATGGGATGAACCCTTGGGTACCCAAGAGACCCCTCTTGGTCATCCAAGCCTTGGGCTTCCTTGGGTTAGCCTTATGGCTTGACCCAAGTGACCCAAGAGAGACCTCCCTTGAGCCATCCTTTGATCTTAATCAAATTGAATCCAAATCAAGGTGCCATTGGGTTCCCATTGACCCAATACACCTTCCTTGACCAGCCCAATCCTTGGGCTCATTTAGGTCAAGAGTTAGGCTAGCCCAAAGTGCCTAATAGCACTTGGGATTGGGCCAACTCTCAACCTAAATCCAATTGAACCTGGCCAACACCTCCCATAGGTGGCCCTAGGTCCAATACACCTCCTCCAGCCAGCCCATGCCTTGAGCTAGCTTGGGTCAATAGTTAGGCTAACCCAAAGTAGCCAAAAACACTTGGACCCGAGCCAACCTTTGACACAGATCAAATTGGACCCGATTGCCACTTGCATTGGGTGCACCAGACCCAGACCCACTTCCCACTTCAAGCCCAGGGTCTGGCCTGACCTGGGTTGAGCCCAAATTGACCCGAACCGAGCAGGTTTGGATCAACCCGAGCCATCTTTTAATCCAGATCGAATTCGACCCGATTGCCACTTGCATTGGGTGCACCAGACCCAGACCTGCCTCCCATACCAAACCCAGGGTCTGGTCTGACCTGAATCGAGCTCAATCCGACTCAAACCAAGCAGGTTCGAGCCCAACCGAGCCACCAGATCGATCCCAGCTTCCCCCAGGCCAATTTGACTCCACAATTGGCTCCAGCATGTCCCCATCGGCCTTCCCTGGTCAATCCGACCCAGACCATGGCCGGCGGCGGTCGGAACCAATGGAGAGCAAGCTCCGGTGGTCCCCCCAGACCGAAAGCCTTCCAAAGGCTGTGGCTCGCCGGCTTGAGGCTCACGAGCTCTCTGGAATGGTGCCCCTTTCCACTTGGCATCAATCCGCGACCTCCTCCACTTCAATCCTGGCCGTCCGAGCTCGCGGGAGGAGGCTGAATAGGGTGGTGCTCCCCAAGGCTCGCCAGACGATCCCAGAGTTCTCGAACGGTTCCCCAGAGCTTCCTCGATCTCCCAGCACCTTCCTTCGAGCTCCCAGACCGTCCCTTCCATCGCTTCGAGCGAACTCCGGCGAAAGGCTTCGGCGTCCCGCTCGAAGTCATACCTCCAGCCGTTCTCCAGTCGCGGCCTCTGAAGGAAACCTGCTCGCCTTCGTCTCCTGAAGCTTCCAGATAGAGAAGCTCATTCGTTGAGACTTTCTCTGCGGTAATTCCTTCATCCCGAGCTCCCTAGCTAGGTAGTCCGGTCAAGTGTGAAGAAAACCTTCACCCCAACGGATTTCCACCGTTGGATTGAAGGTTTCCACCCCCCTGATCCTCCCTGTGAAATTTTGTCGAAGTTCGCCGGCGGGATCAATCGGATCACGCCGGAGAAGGTTCACGGCCTCGGGTAAGAGCGGAGGTTGAAGACGAAATCTCAGCCATTGATTCCGATCAACGGCTCGGATTAAATCCCGTGGTTCCGGAGCGCCTTGAATCCTAGCCGTCCGATCCCGCATCCGACGGCTACGATTAATCCGACCGTTACCCAGTCAGCGCCAATGATTGCCCAGCCAATCGGGACGCGCCGCGTGTAAAGCGCGGCTGACTGTGTAATGGCTGGATTAATAATTCCAGAAAATCAAGGGAACTTCAAAAATCCATATCTCCCTGCACACTTGACCAAATTAGGTGTTTTTAGGCTCATTGGAAAGGTCTCAGGGAGATCTTCAAAAGCCCTATGGTTCCAGGCCCTAATTGCATGTATGTTAAGCTTAATTTCATTAATGGTATTATTTCAATTTATGCAATTACTGTTTGTAGTTAAGTCTCCAGGGCATGGAACTTTGGGAGATTGAATTTGGGCATGTCTTTGACATGTCCAAATTTTGTCTCCCCTGTTTTAAAAGTCTAAGGGCACTTTCCCCCAATTTTGAGTTTAAGGGTCATGGGTTGACCCTTAAAATTCAAATTGGGATTTAAGCCTATCCAATGAGAATTAGGATCTGGTTTTTTTTGTGTGTTGATTATGCTTAGGATATGGAGTTTAGGGCCACTGACTTTGCCCCAATCCAACCTTAGGATAGCTCCCTAGGATTTTTTGAAGGTGACTTAGAGCTCACCTTAGGTGGCTTAGTTAGCCACCTTAGAGTATTCCAATTGAGCCCAAATTTGGTGTGTTCAGGCCTTGGGATCATGTGACCCCATGGTCCAAATTTCATCAGATTTGGAGTTCATTTGGTTCACCAATTAGGAGCCATAGCTTGCCCTTGCTAGAATTGCCCCCTAGCCTTAATTAAATCCTAATAAATCCCTTTTAAATCCAAAATTCAAGTTTAATACTTCATATTAATCAGTGTTGAAACCTTAACCCATGAGAATTAAAAGCCCCTTGATTGGACATCAAATTAAGCCTTAATTTAATTTTAAGTAAAATTCAATGTTTAATTAATATTAATTAATTAATAATCATTATTAAAAATCCCAAGAATTAATTTAATGCTTGATAATCTCCCCTTAGATCACCTCTGATCTTTGGGAGAGATTTCAATGTTAATCATCAAAAGAAGCATAATACTAGTTAAAAGTTGCAGAGAGAGGATGCTTAGTTTGAATGTAGTGGCTTTTTTACCCATCGAGATAGGATTCAAAATGTGCCATCTTCGTGACAAGGTTGGAGTAGCTCCAAGGAAGATAAGATTAGAGCGAGTGGCCTTAGGGGAAATTGGTTTGGTCACATAAACATCCAACATTTCGATGAACGGGGTAAGAAACACGTAGAGGTGTTCGACTTTGAACTTATGTTAAGAAAGGTAAAGTTTCCCAAAAAGACCTGGGTTTATAAAACTATTATAAATGATCTTTCATTATTCGATTTAAACAAGAATTTACAAATTTTAACAAGATAGAATGGAGAAAAAGTATTAAGTAAGCCGACCCAACGTAGTGGGCATAAATGCCTTAATGTTGTTGTTCTTGTATTGTAAATAATTTATTCCTAAATTACAATGAAATTTAGAGATTAATTATCCCAATTAAATGGATTTCTTTAATATAAATATTACTTTATAATATATTAAATAATTAATTTTAAATATATTAAAAAAATTCAAGAACTCCTTTCAAATGATAAATAATTCAATAAAAATAAAAAAAAATTAATTAAGTTTCAATTCATTTAAACTAAATGTATTTGATAATTTGATTGATGGGGATTTATTTTAATCAATTAAATTTGATAATTAATTTTGATTAAATGAATTTAGGCCTTTATGCTTTATGCTTAATTCTACTTGAAGGTCATTTTACCATTTGATTTCAAGGCCTTTAATATATTTTAAATAACTCAAAGACCCATATGTTTTGTGAACAACTCAATTTAGGAAGGCACTAACCCATTTTGATTGAAGGGATCTTCAAACAAATAATAATATACCGACACTATACGTTATACTTGACTCCACATGGAGGGTATGTGTATTGGATTTATGTGTTTCTTCTCTATCTCTAACAAATTTTTATAGGCTTCCATATGCTCATCTATCTTTAATAGAGGATGGATGTTTTGTTTAAAATCCTTAGGATTTATAAATTAATAATTCCTTGCACTTTAGGGGTTATTAATTTAAAAATTATTTAAAACTAAAAAGTAACTTGAAAACATTTAAAAATAAACTAATTAAATACAAATACATCCCATTTAAACTTTAATTAAATTCCCTTTTATCATTTAATAAATAAATATTAAAAATACATGTAATTTAAATATTAAATTCTTATAGGATATATCAAACCCACACAACCTCTTCCACACACTTAGATGGTTTGCTAGGACAACCAACTTTAGTCTAGGCTAGGCTGGTGGATTGGTTTAGTGCTATTGAGGCTGTCTTTACCTAGAGGGAACCCATTTGTGTTTGCTTACTTTCTACAAAATCTGAATGTCATATTTACTTTTTCTATTGGTGCACTAGAGAGTGGAGTAAATGAATTTAGGATCATATAATTTACTTTCATTTACTTTTATGTATATATAACTACTCATACTGCATAATCCTACCTGCAACATTTATATTCTGCTCTTTTATGTTCTTGTAAAGTAGAATGTTTCTAGGAATGATGTATATGAGAAAATAGATATAAATATAAATTTCATAGATTTTGTATATAAATCGAGTTATATAGAGTCATGAGTTGTAAAAGGGTCATAGATAACTACTTATATACATACAAATGGGGATCCAAAAGATAATATCCTCTTCTAGAGGATGTTCCTTTTGGAAATCCATAGAAGACTTGGAACTCAAATATCATAACCAATTATATTTAGTTCTATATGTATTTGGTAGGATTATAATTCATGCTTATTATTGGTGGAGCCTAGCCACCATTACTTTCCTGCAGTACCCTAGGTTTCACTTTATAAGTTTATGAATTAATAAATAATCTCTTTTAATTATTTGTTATTAATGCATCATTTGCATTGCACGATTAGTTTTTTTTTGTAAGCATGTTGTATTACATTTGATTCAAATTTATAACAACTCCATGATTCTTAGGATAAAGCTTATCCAAATCTTCCATACATACGATAATTATTATGACTAGGATTGTTAGCTTGTAGCTCACTCTAGGAAAGTGGTAAGTCTAGTTTTTTTACACTCCTCTCCTTCCACATATTTCCCTACTGTTGTTCAAATCTAAATTCCAAACTTGACTCTGAAATTTATAATCTAAAGTCTGTGCATAAAAATCAAAATAGCCCAATATTTCTTTAAATTTCTATGAATTTTAGAATTATTTAGTATTCACTTCAATCAAGAGTATTCTCTTTAGAAATGTTATTAACTATATGGGCTTTCCCCTATAGGGAGTCTAGAACCCATAATAAAACAAACCCTATTTTGTTTCTTTCTTAGATTGGGGAAAAATCTATGAATATAGACTAGCTATATTTGTATTTTAAATTTAATTTCATAATTAAAAGATAGATGGATTTTTATTTTCTTTCATGGTAAATTTAATATTATCTATATTTGATTATCCAAATATTTTAAAATTTATTCTTGTAATTAGAACGATAGGAGAATATGCTCTTCATTCTTTGGGATGGATTGTATATTCCATGTGCTATATATAATTAGAAAAATAAATTATATTCTCTCTTTTAAATTAATACCAGAACATTAGTCTATCGTTCGGGGCGGTATAATGTCATGCTATGCATATTTAACTGGTAGAAACTATTACAAATCAGTGGATAACCCATAAAAATAATATATAAAAACTTTGTCCACAAGTGTCCATATGCGTAGTTAAAATATATTGTGATCTATATCCTCAACAGAGGAATACAAAAACAATCCAAAATATTGAGATAGGAAGTTTGCATGCCTAAACATAGGATGTAAAATTTTCTAGGTTCTTAAAGAAATACTATAACTGTAGGAGGTCAACATATATCCTTTTTTCTCTCTACATGCTAGATAGAGATCTAGATATACATATGCTTTGAATCACATCTATAATTAATTTTCTCATTAGGAAAGATATGAAAGTTACACTCATCAATCCAAAATACTTTTATTAAATATTATACTAAATCTTTTTACTATTTATTTGGTGATAAAATCTATATAAACATTATTTTTATTTAAGTAGGATAATTATTATAATTAGATTAAACTATAATAGTTTGTTGTAAGTAAGCATACTTCCCCATGGTTTTTACACTCAACTCTATCAATTTATTACTCAATTCAGAATGTATACATGCGTATATTAAATGGGTTTTTTTTTTATATAGAAAAACCTAATCTTATTTAAGGATGATAGAGCTCTAAATTTTTATACAATTTGAAAAGTTCACTCCATATCCCCCATCACACACTCACTTAGCCATGCTTTTAATTTTTAGGGGGCTTAGCAAATTTAGCACCTATAGAAAATTTTGTTAATCATAGTTTAATTAGCCCCTTTTTTATAGCCTCTCATAAGGATGTCCACATGAAAAAAATTCTATTAGTATTCATACCGCCCCTAACTAGGAAAATATATCACCCATCATATATCATATCATGAACATCATAATGGAGACATTAGATCATAAACATCATAATCACATCAAAATCATAACCACTAGCATGTATAAAAATCTATGTAAAATCCATATCACACAAACAAGCATTTATAAAAGAATAATGGCTTGACCTAAAACTGGAGTTGGTTGTCTTAACAACTATCTACGGTATGTGTATCAGGCTATATGGTTTGGGTATATCTTATGTTAATTATTATTTAAAGTTTTTTTTATGCTTTCCTTTAGCTTGTTATAAATAGAAGGGAGTTTTTTTTTTGGTGTTTTAATGTTAATTTTAAAATTAGTTTTATGTGTATAAGTTGATTAATAATTAGTTATATTGTTTTACACAAGAATCATGATATTTATTTTACCCTTATTGGCGCTAACTTAATAGCCTCGTAAGCTCAGGTTATCCAATAATTATCTTTGGGTTTAAGTTTGATTTAGTTTACTAGGTTAAGTTATCTAAATTTGTGGTTATCTTATTACTAACTTTGTATTAGTTACTAGCTTATTATTGGTTTTCCATCAATTATTTTGTGGTATTATCACAACGGGTATGAGGACATGACCTCCTTAGGACACTTAGCCCCGCAGCTCAAGGTAGTTTAACTTTTAAACCTTATTAATATATTTGTATTAATAATTTAATTTCACTTTTTACTGATTTATGAAGCTTATGATTTATGGTTTGCATTCCATCAAATTCATTCACGTTGTTGTCATAACAGGCACTATGACTAAGGCCTCCTTAGGATACGTAGCCCCATAGTTTGAGATATTCCAGCCAAAAAACTTCATCACTAGAATGTGCATTGTTCATTTTAATATTATTTTTTTGGTTTAATTAATTAAATTGATGATTCCCTAAAATTTTGATTATTTATTGGATTTTTATTTTTATTGAATATTTTAATGCATTTAATATTGGGTCCATTTTTAACTTTTTAATTTATATTGGTTTCTTGAGTTTTTAAATTTTTATAAATATTAGACCCATAAATGATTAAAATTCCACTAATTTTTTTTTATTTTAGATTTTTTTTTATAGTTAGTTATAAACTTTATAAGTTTAGGTGTTTTAATGAATTAGATTTTACTAAATATTAACTTTTTGTAGTGTAATGTATTATAACACTAAGGAAAGTAGCATATTTTTGGTGGATTACCCACAAAAATGATGTTGACGATAAATCGAGCATTGGAAAACTTTTCTATAGAATAAAAACTATCAGAAATTATTTTCGGCGAAATTATTTCATCGGAAAACATTTTCGGTGGTTGTTCGGCAGAAAAAATCCACCAGAATAAGTAAAAAATGATTTTTAGAATTAAGTTCTCACCCTAACCTATAGGGGCGCCACGCCATCTGCCCCCGCTACATCGGAAAACATTTTCGGTGGCTGTGCTAGGGCCATCTCGCGTGCTACATTTACCAACTATTCGTCAGCGCCCATCCATGCCAAGCCTGCCTGGGCTAAGCCCAGCCCGTGCGGGCTCGCTTCCTAAGCCCGTGGTCCATCCGCAGCCAGCCCACTGCGCTATTTTTCTTAGCCCGTGCCCAGGCCACATGCGGTGTGTTTGAACCCGGCCCGCCAGTGCGCAGCACCCTTGCTTGTCCGCACGGAGATTTAAGCCTAGGACTTTTTATTTTAAGACTTTCAATCACTCTACTTTGATGTAAATATGTTAAAATAACAACTATTTTTTATTTAAATGAATTAATCCAAGAAAAACATTTAACAAAAAATAAAATATTAAATAATTCAAATAAGTTATTAATATTAATTTTTTAAATAAAATAATATGTTAAAATTATAAATAAAGAGTTAAGGTTATTAATAATAATATTCATATTGAAGTTCTTAATAGAATACTAATTTAAAGTTATTAATATTAATGTCAAAATTATTAATAGAGTAATAAGTTAAAGTTAATAATAAATAATTAAATTAATGGTTACTTTAACAACAAAATTTTAATTATTTAAAGTTATATAAAAGTTATTAAATTTATAATGAATTAAAATAGACTATAAAATTATTAATAAATGAATTTAAAAATATATTATATTTTTCAAAAATTATTAAAATCCATCGAAACATTTGCCAGAAAATTTGTTGGAAACAAATCCTCCAGAAAGCTGCCAAAAATCTGTCGGAAAATGCACTGGAAAATAGTCTTTCATGTTAAGAATGACCTATAGGGTTGTTTTCATGTGTTTAAAATTTATTTGGTATTTTCAATGTTTTTAAATTATTTATTTTAATTAATTAATGATTTTACAAAAATTTTAAATTACTATTATTTCTAAAAGTTGTTGGTAGGGCTTTTTGTTTTCTTTGATTGGGTATTTAGTCATGATCAATTTGAACCTTAGTTTGTATTTTTCCAAACTTAATTTTAATTTAGTATGTTTTTTTTGAAGTTTTAGCCCCAAGATAGGGGCTGATTTTAGTTCTATTGTATTTCAGGGTCAAATGATGTCAAATCAGGTGAAATTAAAACATCAGGTGTATAATGTATTTTTGTTTACTAGTTTTGAGTTTCATCCCTATTGGATTTATGTAGAATTTTTAGGAATTTTTTAAATTGTATAGACATAATCTTTAATTATTTTTCCTTGGTGTCACTAGTGTTTAAATGGGCTTGAAATTTAGCATGGCTAACCCTTGTAACAACACAAGCACGCCAAAGAAAAATGAAATAAAATTACATATTTATAGAGTTATGAATTTCAAAGTTAAGTGTCCAAAATGGACGCAAAACTTTGGAAATTCAGTTCTCGACAATACACAGCTCACCATGACTCCAGAAAATTATAGGAGGTGAATAACATGCTTAAGAATCAACCCTCTAAAATTGAGTTCAGTTTGACCACTAGAAGATTAAAAAAAATTGATTTCATTTAAATCTACTTTTCAATGGAAAAAAATTGTTGAAATTAATTTTATAAAGTTCTAGTTCTTAAGACCTTTCAATGAGTCCAAAAACACTAAATTTGGTGGAGATTTATATTTTATGTGATTTATTGAAATTTATAATCATTTAAATTATTTTTTAAAATGATTTATAGAAAATTTGGTCGCCAACCATTGGAAAGAGGTAGTGTGCCTTTTTGTGGCAATCAGACACTTTACAAGACAGGAAATGGAATCAGTCATTATATCATGCCACTGGGATTGGAGCATCACAATTGAGCCATGTCAGCATGTAGTAGATCTGAATGATGCACATTTGAGGCCCATGACCTTTTCTTGTGCTTATTTTAATCTAAACCATTCGACCAGTCGATCGAATGACTCAAATTAAATAAACTAATTTAGTTTGAATTAGAACTGTTTTAACTCGGGCTTCAAATTTATGATTTTTATGATAACAAATAATATTGATTAATCTTTAATTCCTCTTAGTGTTTGTAGCAAGGTTGTGAAAACCGGACCGGACAACGAACCGGAAGAGGGAGAGGTTCACGGTTTGACCGGTTCGACCGGTCGAACCGGGGTCGAACCGGATGACGTAATAAATAATAATATTATTAAAAATTAATAACATAAAAATCACATAATTTAAGTATATGAGCATTTAATAATATTTATAAAATTTTAAAATATATAATAAAATTTTATACATATAAATATCCTTTAAGAATAATATATTTATAAGAATAATACTTAATATAATATATAAATTTATAATATAAAAAAATTATGATTATTAATATAATAAAAATAATTAAATATATGACCATTTAATAATATTTATAAATTTAAAAATATATAAAAAAAAATTATAAATATAAATATCATTTAAAAATTATGTATTTATATATTTATAAGAATAATATTTAATATAATATACAAATTTATAATATAATTATTATAATATATATTATAGTAAATTTATAATACATATCATTCAAATTTATAGCCCAACTAAAAAAAAATTAAAGCCCAACTAAAAAAAAATTTGAAGCCCAACTAGCTCAAATAAGCCCCAAGTCACATTCTAAACTATTCATGCAACTTCTTTAGTCCCACATCATAGGGGGAGCTTAAAGATGTTCCCTTGAACCCTTTATAAAGTGAGAAGTACACTATCTTTGAAAAATAAATTATGTGAGGTATTTAAGATAAATTGTATGTATTATGATGAAATTAATCATCATATTTAATAAAAATATTTTTAAAAGTTTAAAAAATTTTAATAAACAAAAATGTATTTTTATAATTTTAATTAAAACAAAAAAAAATATTTTTTATGAACCGGCCGGTTCTTTCCAACCCGGACCGGTTCAACGGTTCACCGGTTGAACCGCCGGTTCAATCCGGTTTGATCCGGTTCTATGCAGAGCCGGTTCTGAAGCTGGATCGGACCGGCCACTAGACCGGTTCACGGTCGAACCGGTTGAACCGTCCGGTCCGGTTCGGTTTTCAAAACCTTGGTTTGTAGTGTATATTTATTTTTGTATTGCTAATATTTCAGGTACACCATGCACCGTTCTTTGAAGATTCAAGACTCAAGATTATGTAGAATTGGTTATATTAAATGAGTCTATAATTTTCATTTTTTAAGTCAAGTCCTAGAATGATGTATGTTAGATTGATGATCGTGCACACTCACGTGGGGAGCAAATTTTTTTTAAAAAAATATTTTAATTTTTGTATAAATAATGCTGTATGATCTAGATCATACTGTATGATCTGGTGTAATAAAAATCAATTAAAATATTTTATTTTCCTGAAAAAATATTTTTAAAATATAACTAATCGTATAGTACAATCACCACATCGTACTGGATGATCTGTTATAATTAGAAAGCTTGCCTTCCATTAAATTAGGCAAAAAGTTGAATTTGAAAAGTTATTCTAATCATAATATACGAACATGATCGTATTGTACGATGGTTAATATATTACCTAATTTAATCCTGTGATTAGTGCATCAAAATGGCTTAATTTTGATATTTTGATCGTAATGTACGAACTGGGTCGTATTATATGATTAATGGAGACAATTTTGGCCATCCCATACTTTTTCCTGGATTAACTATATTTTTATTGAACTATTCATACAGTAATAACTAAATATCGTACAGTACAAATAGGAAAATTAAATTATTCATACAGTACTAATTGGTGATAGTACTATATTTTCATTGAACTATAGTTACATTACTAACTGGACATCGTATAGTACAAACAAGAAATTGAATTGTTCGTACAGTACTAACTAGTGATCGTACAATACTAACATGTTAATTTTTGCACATTGTACAATACAGTATTGCGATGAATGAATTGAGTTTTTTAGGGCTTTTTGTGCCCTCTATTTAAGCACTCTCATAAGACTTTGTAAGAGTCTTTGGCATCCATTGAAGTTTCATTTTTCTAGAGAAAACTTGAAGAGAGAACTTGGAAGGAAGAGAGGAAAGGTTAGAGTTTATGAGAGGGAGAAGATCCTTGGAGGGGATTTCAAAGGAGTGTGAAGGAGATTTCACACAGTTGCTCATGCAAGCTTGCACCTCAGTACCATTGGATTCAAGGTTCGTCTTGAGGGAAGTTATGGGAAGAAGAAGATCTCTTTGGTGTTAAAGGACCCAGCTCCTCCGCCGCATCGAGGAAGGTGGATATGATTTTCTAAGGGCTTCTCTGCCTAACTGTGGGTGCTAAAGGAGAATCACAAAAGGTTTAGTGCAATACTCGGAGGGTGCCTCCGAGGAGTGGATGTAGGTCAATTTTTGACTGAGCCACTATAAATATGGTGTGTTATTTCCTTTATTATTCATTATGATTAACTACGTGGGTGAAATTAATAATCTAACTTTTTATTGTGAATGAAAATCACTTATGCATAAAGTTATAAAAAGATATTGCTTTTCGTTAGAGAAGTTTTTAATCATCCAATTCACCCCCCTCATGGCACATCTCATACTTTCAAGAACTAAAATTTAAATGTTTGTAACTTTTAATCCAACCATTCAAATTTTATGAAATTTGAATCATAAGCTCTAGATATCTTAATATTTTAATGCATAGAATTTGGAGGTGCCATGCATTAAAAGCTTAGAGCAATTTAATAATAAATTTTAAACTTAAAATGGAAATATCTCACTGACCATTTGATGGATTTCCTTGATCTTAGTCTTTTTGTGTTACTGGAGAAGTCCTCTTGAACTTTATAGAATACTCCAAGAGTTTGTCTAAACTGGATTGAAAGATATCTTTAGATTTTCTCCTTCTCTCTATATATCTCTCTTTCCTCTCAAATGAAGGCTTTGAGACCATGGAATGGTGGGAAAAGGCTTTGGAAGTATAGAGGGATCTCTGTAGAGACCAAGGAAGAAAACCTTTTGGTTGGAGGAGGCTTGGAGAATGAGAGAGCTTGAAAGGATGGTTTTATATGCTTTTGTTCATTTTGAACCCTAGGGTTTATTTGGATGGTTAGGATTGATTAGAGGGGACTCTTGGATTTCTTTTACCTATCCCAGATAATAAGAAGCTTGAAAAGTGTTGTAAAGGTGAGAGTGACTTGGGGTTGTGTTTATATAGGGAGGGGACCACACCCTTTCCACATTTGGCTAAAATGAAACTTATGGCTTGGTTTAAGGGCTTTTATAAAGGTTCTAAGTTTAATTTGAAGCATCTAAGTAGGAGGGTTTGGGGGATATAAAAAAATATGGGAAAATTTGACCATTTAACGTACTTCTTTGGCTTTATTAATTTTTTGACCAGTCAACCAGTCAAAGCTAATTGAGATAAGTTTTGGGGAGGCTATGCATACTATTAGGTGAATATCAAAGGGGTTTGACCCATTAGTTTAGAGGATTGGATGAAAGGTTGACCATATTTATAGGCTTTACCTCTCTAAATGAGTTGACTAAGTTAAACTAATAGTGGTTTGACTCATGAAAGTGTTGGATATGTTTGTAGTATTAATCTTCTCTATACGCCTCCTTGAACTTGCGAAATTGCTTCCACAAATACAAGCCAAATACTCTATTGGAATGTATCTAGTAATTCTTTGAATTCTCTTAGTTGTCGCTCCTAAGGAAAAATTAGAGAAGCACTATAAAGACTGAAATTAAACAAGTGACTAAACTCTCTTACTAATGATATAAAGTGGACTATTTATAAAAAAAATATAGAATAAGGATTCTACCATCATGGTGCTTTAGGCGCTTGCATCATGTCACCCATAAAATAAACTAACAATATAGTTCTGAAGGATTTCCTCCATTGCGATGTTTATTGATATGGACTCGAAGTTTATTGAATCGATAAGTCACTTCGCAAGTAGATCATGGCCTGAACTATTATAACTATAGAGCTACAGTGTTGCTGATGGTTGAGCACTCCGAAAATGATGTGTCACTCCCCTTGACTTTGTGCGATTGGAATTTAGTTCTGTGGTTCTATATAGATAAAGATAGTTCTTTATAGTGCTAACTCCTCCGATGTTGTGATGTTATAAAATAGAGCCTAGGCTTTACGACATTGACTCATCCGATGTTGCGACACTGTCAAACAGAGATTAGGTGTCATCATGACCATATTTAGGCATTCTAGCTATGTTAATGATGGTGTCACGATGGTATTATATCGGACACCGTGGCACTGTAAGATGCTTAAAATTTTTCTAATTTCCTATATTTTTTTGTATAAACACAACTAAAATAACACATTTTTTATAGAAAATTTAATATATAAATATACCACGATAAACACTTATTAAATCCTTCCCAGCTTAAACTCTTACTTGTCCTCAATCAAACAAAAGTTTATAATTTTAATTAAGCGATTAACAAAAATAAAAGTGACAATCTAAAAATACTAAAATATAAGATATTACATCACTTTCTAGAAATAGTAAAAATGAATCAATATTATACTTTTAGTTTGAAAAATACCAATAGCTAAACTTAATTAATCGTTCTTATTTTTACCAAATTTAAAATTAAAGGTTATAGATTTAATCATAAACTTTTGAATGTTGAAGTGAATACTATTGTTTTAATAATTGAATATGATTGCAGTTAAAATTATACTTTCATTAGTTCACAATCACTTGTATTAGCTTTCTCGTCTTATCTTTTATAGTTTTCGTATAAGATTGTATTTTAAATCTTAAGCTTTCACTTATACAAACTTTTGAATGTACTCATCTTTTTTCTTTTCATATTTTTCTTTTTAAGAACTATGTATAGTTCTTTTTCTTTTTGAAATTACTAGAAGCGCCAAGAGAGGGGGGGGGGGGGGGGGGGGGGGGGGGTGGGCCGGGGCGTGTGAATTGCAAAAATTGTTGCAATAAAAAGAAACCTAAACAGGAGTTCTAATAATTTTTTTTTATTTTTAAATTTTAACCATAAAAATTTAATGTGGAAGCAAGTACTTGAACACAATTTTTAACAATGATTTTTACCATAATTATCACCAAGCAAATATAATGAAAATAAAATGCAAACGAAAAAAAAAGCGGTAAAGGAAAAATCACACCAGAGATTTTATTGTGGTTCGGTCACTTGACCTACGTCCACTCCCAGGAGTCCTCCACTTTGAGAATTTCACTACAAAACTATAGTTCTCCTTTTGCCCCCTCGGCATGCCGGAGAAGCCCTTACAAGACTCACTTTCACCAACCCGACGTGGCGGAGTGCCAAGCGCTTTATCCACCCTCCTGACGATGACAACGTACATTCTCATTTTTCTCCATCCTGTAGAAGGTAGAGTATCTTAGAGGACACAAATATAGAAGAGTCTCCCCCTCAGAGAGCCTCCCATAAGATCTTCTCGGGCCACAGGAGGAACAAAGTGCAGCAAGAACGGAGCAACCGTGTGATCTCCCTCACACTACTTCTCCCTCTCCTAGCTCACCGTCTTCTTCCTCTCTCAAACCTTAAAATCTTCTCAAGAGCTCTCTCCCAAGGATTCCCTCTCTAATCACATTCCCCTCTTACAGTCACATACCAAAAACATAACTTTTTGATAATTAAAATGGGCTCCAAAAACCTGAAAATGTTTAAAGTAGCTGTTATTATCGTACAATACGATTCCATATCGTACAGTACGATTAGTACAAATAAGCTTTCTCCTAGTATGAAGGTTTACGAACAGGTCAAAACTTTGAATAAGTTTGTACATATGATATAAACTCAAGCAGGACGATAGGGAAAACTCTACTGTTCATATAGAATGATAGCCGGTATGATAAAAACTCGTCTTTGGACATCGTAGAGTATGACCTACTTCGTATCGTATGATTAGTCAAAATCAAGAGATCGTACAGGATGAACTCCGGGACGATAAAAAATAGCCTCGGTTCATCGTATAGTATGAGCTGGTTCGTATAGTACGATAACCAATCAAAAATTAATCATTTATTTATTCCACTAATTATGGGTTAATTTAAGTAAGTATTCAAAATAAATCATACAATATGAATCTCTTCATATAGTATGAACGGTTATAAAACTTTCTTAAATTAAATCTGGCAGCTAAGGTTTTTGATAGGTAACATATCATACAGTACAATCATAGTCGTACAATATGACCTGTTCACAAAAATACATTTCAGCCAGATCAGATCGTACAGTACGATATAAACTCGTATAATGCAATCAACAAAGACGAAAAAAATCTACATTTTAAAAACCCTTTCTCCCTGTGTGTGTGCATGGTTGCTCAGATTTACATGCAATTTATGGCCAAACTCAAGAAAAGAGAAAAATAAAATAAATGAAGAAATTATAATATTACAAACTCATACTCCTATTATACCCAAACTTGAGTCTTCTTATTGTCCCGAGTAACTTGTGATCTCCCTAAAATTTTAGTACTCACAGATAATAGTAGAAATAAAAGACATTCAATGAATAGTAATTCAGACAACATTATTTTCCATCATCAAAATCTCAAATTAGGGGTCATGGATTGCAACAATCTCCCCCTTTTTGATGATGTCAAATTATGTTTGTTATAGGTAAATTTGAATGGCTTTTTTTTTAATAGAAACATCACGAATTAGACAGAAAAGGAAAAAAATAAAGGAAAAATGCATTTTATTGAAACATAAGTAAACATAAGCAACATACATAAACATAAGCCTAAGCAAGATAACAAACTACAACAGACTTCTCCCCCTTTTGACATCACCAAAAAGAGGTGGCACAAACAACCCTAAGAAAAACATAATACAAATAGATACACCTCAGAAAGAAGGATCTTGATCACTTAGAGGTGGAGGTGGGTGTGGTTGGAAATATTAAAGGATTGTATCGAAGCAGTGATCAATCGAAGTGTAGCATTCCCCAAACCACTGCTTGTCTTCCTCATGTTTGCTGATGCTGTTCTTGTATGTGTGTGTCAATATGATCTAAAGTTGGTCCAAGCGTTAGACCAAATCATCATGAGAGTAGGCTGGTGCAGGTGCTCGTGGTGCTGCAGGCTGTCGTGGTCGAGTAGGAGCTGATGCTGGGGAGCTTCTCCTTCTTCATCATCAAAGTCAGGTTCATCCAGCTCTGGCCCTCGATGAAATAAAATATGGAAGGAGGCATCCATATAGAAAATAGATAGGTTATCGGGTTCACCAGGATAGGTTAACTGATATTTATTTTGAAGAATGTACCCGATAAGGTGACCAAGGGCTATGTTTTATTTTCTACGGGTGGTAGGGAGGCGAATTAAGGTCATATTGCGAATGTAATCGATAATTAAATCTACCTCATCAAATTTAGTGTTGGACATGATAAGATAGGTAGTGATGGATAAACTTGGGGTCATGCAAAGACGATCGCCAGCTTTGGGTACTACTGAGGTTCCAAGTACGTGTTGAATGATTATGGCATTTTAATTGAGGGATTAAATGACTGGTTGGTGTTGGTAGAAGGCGATATTCTTAAGAACTAAGTTCGCAGCACTCTAGTCAAAGTCATTAGTTAAATGAGACATAATTTATGTCTGGGTTGTGTTGTGTGATTAGATATATTGTATAGTACGATAGTAAATCATATAGTATGATATGGAAACTGTAAAATGTCGAGTTTGGTGTAGTGAGTGTGTGATGATCAGGAACAACCTTAGAAGATTTTTTTATTTTTTTATTTTTTTTTTGTTTTATGCATTATTGTCTATGACACCTAATCTCGTCCTCAAAGGGCTAAAAGTGTCAAATGCTAGTGGTTTTGTGAAGATGTCTGCCAATTGATCTCCAATAGTGATGTGATGCAATTCTATATCTCTTTTTAGTAATATGATCTCTTATGAAATGCTGTCTAATATCTATATATTTTATTCGAGAGTGTTGAATTGGATTTTTAGAGATGCAAATTACACTTATGTTGTTGCAAATGATTGAGATGGTTCCTACAAGTAATCCAAAATCAAGAATTTGTTGCTTTAACCATAGTACTTGTGCAACACATCTTTCTACTACAATATATTCTGCCTCGGCTGTAGAGAGGGCTACAAAATTTTACTTCCTACTGGACCAAGAAACTAAAGATTGTCCTATGAATTGGTAGGTACCAGAGGTGCTTTTTCTATCTACCTTATATCCTGTAAAATCAGAATCTGAGTAGCCTAGGATTTCAAAGGAAGTGCTACGTTTGGGATACCAAATTCCTAAGTTCGGGGTGCCTAGTAGATATCTAAGAATTCTCTTGACCACATTTAAGTGAGATTCTTTAGGATCAGCTTGAAAACTGGCATAAAGACACACACTAAACATTATGTCTGGTCTACTGGTAGTCAGGTGAAGAAGAGATCTGATCATTCCTCTATACTTTTTTTGGTCTACTGATTTTCCATTCGGATCTTTGTTTGTTGGCTCATTGGAGTGTTCATGGGTTTAGCACTACCCATTTAATATTTTTTCAGAATATACTTAATGTACATTATTTGGCTAAGAAATGTTATGTTATCCATTTATTTTACACTAAAGCCAAGAAAGTAGTTTAGTTCTCCCATCATGCTCATTTCAAACTCATTACTCATTATTTTTGAGAATTCATCACACAAATTTTTATCAGAAGATCCAAATAAGATGTCATCCAAGTAGATCTGAACAATGAGAATTTCATCTTTAACCTTTTGTAAGAAGAGTGTAGTGTCCACACTACCCTTTACAAATCTTCTATCTAATAAGAATGATCTAAGTCTTTCATACCAGGCTCTAGGTGCTTGCTTTAATCCATAAAATGCCTTTTTTTAATTTTAATACATGTTTTGGAAATTATGAACTTTCAAATCCGGGGGGGAATGCTCAACATAGACATCCTCCTTGATTACCCTATTCAGAAAATCAATCTTTATATCAATTTGATATAGTTTGAAGTTCTTGAAGCAAGTAAAAGCTAAGAGCACTCTTATGTCTTCTTGTCTAGCAACTGGGGCAAAGGTTTCTTCAAAGTCCATTCCTTCAATTTGGTTGTACCCCATAGCTACTAGTCTGACTTTATTTCTTATTATGGTTCCTGAGTCATTCACCTTATTTTTAAAGACCCATTTTATTCCAACTACTCTCTATTCTTTAGGTCTTTTGACTAACTCCCAAACATCATTTCTGGTAAATTGATTCAGTTCTTCTTGCATTGCTAGGATCAAGAATTCATCTCCTAAAACTTAATTTATACTTGTGGGTTCTATCATAGAGATGAATGATGAATGACTAACCTCCTTCTTAAGTCCATGCCTAGTTCTTACACCTTCTGAAGGGTCTTCTAAAATTAACTCTTTAGGATGACTAGAAGAACATCGCCATTCTCTAGGCCAATATTCCTTAGGTTCTACCCTTTCTCCTAAGGTTATAGTCTATACTTCTTAAATTGCCTTTATTTAAGCTTCTTCAATTTTAGATTTAGAGGGCTTATCTGATTCATCAAATACTACATGTGTGGGCTCTTCTACTACAAGGGTTCTCTTATTAAAGATTCTATAGCCCTTACCTACAAATGAATAACCTAAGAAGACACCCTCATCAGACTTGGGATCAAATTTTCCTAAGGGAAGTTTGCCATTGATTAAGATAAAATACTTGCATCCAAAGACATATAAGTGTGAAAGATTTAGTGTCCAAACCCTTAAGGAGTTCATAAAGATTTTTATTTAGCTTTGATCTAATGTTCACCCTATTTAAGACATAATACGTCGTGTTTACTGCTTTTGCCCAAAAATATCTATGAAGGGTGTACTCAGCTAACATTGCCCTAGCAGCTTCTACCAAGGTTCTATTCTTTCTTTATGCTATTCCATTTTGCTATAGATTCCTAGGGGCTGAGAAATTATGTTATATTCTTATCTATTGACAAAATGATTCAAATCTTTCATTTTGAAACTCTCCACCATGATCGTTATGGATTGTTGAGATTTTATATCCTAATTTTTGTTGAATCCAAGTGGAGAATACCTTAAATTCCTCAAATGAATCATTCTTATGTGCTAGAAATCTTACCCAAGTGAATCTAGTGAAGTTGTCTGTAATCACAAATCCATAATTTTACCCTCCTAGGCTAGCTGTGCTAATGGGTCCAAATAAGTCCATGTGAAGAATTTCTAATGGCCTAGAGGTGATCACATCTTTGATTGAATGAAAGGATGATTTGATTTGTTTTCCTAGTTGGTAAGCATCACATAGATGATCCTTAGTGAAGTCTAACTTAGGTACACCTCTAACTAGGTTTTTATGAGTAACATTTTTAAGTATTTTTATACTAGCATGACATAATCTCTTATGCCATAGCCATGAGTCATCTATAATTATTTTTAAGCAAAATGAATTTGACTATCAATGCAATCAAGGTCTAACATGTAAAGATTGTTCATTTATTTTCCTTCCAACATAAGTTTATCATTTAAACTAATCAGGCATTTATCAGAGAGAAATTTTATGTCAAAACTTTTATCACATAATTGACTAATACTAAGTAAGTTATGCTTCAAACTATCAACTAATAAAACATTTTAAATTAAAAAATTCTTAGCATTACCAATAATACCTGAGCCCACTACTTTCCTGGTGGTGTTGTCTCCTAATGTCACTTTTCCTCCGATCCTAGTTTCCAGTAAAATGAAGTTCTTCATATCTACAATCATATATCGCGAGCATCCACTGTCCAGGTACTATATGCTCTCACTAGGTCTTTTGTGAGAGCATCCCTACAATTTTAGTGAGTTTGGGTTAGATTTAGGAACCCAAGTAAGTTTGGGTTTCTCCTTATGCTTGCATGAATGAGATGTATGCATGCTATGCTGTGATGGATGCAATTTAGGTCTCTATACTAAGTGTGTCCTACGATGAATCATGCATGTGCAGGCTATGTGACCTAGCATGCCACAAGAGAAGCACCTAACACCGGGAAATGGGTTTACTAACCTATATGAGTGGTGATGCCTCTTCCTAAAGTTTTGTGATGCATGTAGTGCTGGGGGTTTGCTAGATTGAGCTAATATGAGTGATTCCTTTTCCTTTTATATTTCTTTGATTTTTTCTTTAAATGTGTTGTTTTGATATGTCAATCTGTTAAGTTTCAATTTTAATAGATGTTCACTGTGATCTGCCTTCAATGCAAGTTTGTGTATTCTATCAAAAGCCTCTTCTAATTCAACATGCATTATTTTCAAGGATTCATATGCTTTTATTAATTCAATATGCTTCTTAATTAATGCATCATACTCATCAAGCAGAGACATGTGATCTCTATCTAAATCAGAATGTTCTTTAACTAAGTTAACATGCTTAGTTTATAAAGTACTAAAATCAATATTAAGACTAGCATGCATCTTTTTCAATATCCTATACGAGTCATGAATTTTTTCAGAAATAAGTAGTAAATCTTCATATGAAAGTTGACATACCTTGTCTTGATCTGATTGATCAAGATTATCATTAGCCATTAGACATAAATTTGTTACATCCTTCTCTTCTTCCTTGCTGATTATTCTGAGGCAGAGTAAGCCCAAAATGCTTTTTGTGTCTTCATCTTCCCTTTCTTGTACTTGGCTTTGTCCTCGCCTTTTTCCTTAGCTGGTTGGCTCTTTAGGTTGGGGCAATCAGCACAAAGGTGACCTGGTTTCATGCACTCAAAATACATTGTATCAGATGAAACTTTAGTAAACCTTAAGCTTTTACCTTTATTCCAATTATTTTGATGACGCCTTTGTTTTCTTTTCAGAATGTTCTTGAACTGTCGGGTCATCAAGGATATATCATCTTCTTCCTCCCCTATAGAGGTTTCACTTTCTGAATTGTTTACTTTC
This sequence comes from Dendrobium officinale, assembly GCA_019514585.1. Taxonomy (NCBI): domain Eukaryota; kingdom Viridiplantae; phylum Streptophyta; class Magnoliopsida; order Asparagales; family Orchidaceae; genus Dendrobium; species Dendrobium officinale. The sequence goes on from CM033683.1 coordinate 31,369,875, forward strand.
AATGCCATTGTCCACTCCTTCTTTTCACCTACTTCACTTTGCGTTTGACTCAATCCATGCTCGTATGCAATGAGTGACCCAGACAAATTATCAATAGAATAAATATTTAGGTCTTTAGATTTAGTGATGTCAGTAATTTTAGCATCATAGGAACTATGTAAGCATCTAAGTATCTTGTTAACTTTCTCAAAATTTGAAATTTCTCTACCTAATGCATTCAAGGATGTTACAATTTGGGTGAACCTAGTATACATGTCAGATATTATTTTGCTAGGTTTCATATGGAAGAGTTCATAATCATGCAATAGAATGTTAAGCCTAGACTGTTTAACTTCACTAGTTCCTTCGTACGTGATGCACAGTCTATCCCAAATCTCCTTACCAGTAGCACAGGTAGAAACTCTCAGATAGTCCTCAAATTTTAAAGCATAAAAGAAATAGTTTAAGCACTTCGCATTCAATTGAGCTAACTCCCTATCCTCATTGCTCCATTCATTAAAAGGTACATAAGTTTTCACTCCATTCACAAGTTTAAATAGTGCAGCGTAACCATCATTAACTAACATCCAAATGCGATAATTAATAGAATGTAAAATAAGTAAACATTCTAATTTTCTAGAAATCAAATGGGATATTATCATAAAGAGGTGGATGAGTTATTGAGTAACCCTCCGCAGTATTATGATTACCAAAATGAGACATGACCGATTTTCAAGGTTTTCTAAAACACTATTTTTGAAACCCCGCTCTGATACAAATTGAAATTACTAGATGCACCAAGGGGGGGGGGTGAATTGCGAAAATTGTTTCAATAAAAAATCCTAAACAGGAGTTCTAATAATTTTTTTTGTTTTTAATTTTTAACCATATAAATTTAATGCAGAAGGAACTACTTGAACATAATTTGCAACAATGATTTTTACCACAATTATCACCAAGCAAATATAATGAAAATAAAATGCAAATGAAAATAAAAGAGGTAAAAAAAATCACACCAGAGATTTTACAGTGGTTCGGCCACTTGACCTACGTCCACTCCCCGGAGTCCTCCACTATGGGAATTTCACTACAAAACTATAGTTCTCCTTTTCCCCCCTAGGTAAGGCGGAAAGACCTTACAAGACTCACTTTCACTAACCTGACGTGGCGGAGTGCCAAGCACTTTGTCACCCTCCAGGCGACGGTAGTGTACCTTCTCATTTTTCTCCCTCCTAGAGAAGGCATAGTACCTTAGAAGACACGGATGTAGAAGAGTCTCCCCCTCAAAGAGCCTCCCATAAGATCTTCTCGGCCTATTGTTGGTGGAATTTTGAAAACATATTTTAAAAATATTAGTTTTCTTTGGGGATTTTAAGATAAAGGTTGAGCTCTAATTCTAAGGTCAAATCAACTCGTTAGAAAGAGTATATCACCCTGGGGGACAAAGATAAACTTTCATAACGGTGTTCAGACTTAGAATTATGTAAACTCATCTTGAATATTATGATCAGGTCCTAAAGAGAACTTCATATGGCCCCGAAGGAACAAAGTAGAGTTCAGCTAAATACCCAATTATAATATTCAAGAAGTATGATCGTCGCATTCACATCCAAAGCCTTATCGAAGAAGGATGTATCTCCCCAAAGGGAAATGACACCATTCTACGATAATTCTTCTAATGCAACGACGACGATCATTCTTTAACTTTTCCCAAAGAAATCTAGTGAAGTTTTAAAATCAATTTTAAAATCAGGTATGTGGGGTTCCAAACCTCCTACGAGCGCAAGCCCTCGTAGTTAATTATATCGTAGGGAGACAAAGTCCCCTACGAAAACTCTCGATTAGAATAAGAATGAAATTTTGTTAGATTTTCTATGAGTGATATCAAAGCATGAATAGAATTATTGGAAAATCAAAAGGGAATGGATCAAGCTTGAGCAGTTATTAACAGATTCAAAGGAAGAGAGGTAGGGGACACTTTGAGATTCCAGAACTATCCGGAAGTGCCCTAACTTAATCTAAGTGTTGGGCTTTATGTTTTAGGACTGAAAGGAATTTTTAATTAGAGTTGAGCATTTTATTAGAAATTTGGGATTACATTATCGAAATTTGGGGTCTTATGATCAAAGATCTGCGCCGGATCCTAAATCTATTTTGGACACTGGACCACAGTTGTCCGATCCTAACTAATGCAGTGCAAGGTCTGGACTTACCCCGACCTAGATTGGGGAGCCAGCTAACCACCTAGTCGATTTAAAAGAGATGAGTCCGGTCTTTTATGAAAGAGTGGTAGGGACATTGTAATTAAAGTTTTGGAGAGTTGGGGCCGACATCTAGAGATTTTCCTAATTGGCCCCTTCAACTTATGTTGGGTGCTAAAATGCTAAACTGATGCAATTAAAATTTTGACTCTTTAAGTTTGTATCTAATGCAATGCATGCTAGTTAACAACTTCCAATCAAGTATGCTTGAAATTTTTTAAAAATAGGCTTATAAAATAATTTTTTAGAAGACTGGACTTCCCCAGGTCCGGCACCTCGTCCTCATAGGTCAGACTATCCGGACTCTACCCGCAGGCGGGGAATGGTCTAAAACAAGGAAAGATGAAGTGTAGAAATATGCATGCGACCCCGGGGTCGATCCCCGGCTAATTCCCTAGATTCGTTATCTTTCTATGTTATTTAGACTCACTAAAATTTTAGACATTTAAGGTTATGAGTAGAAAACTTTCACACCCTCACGAGTCTCACGTATCCAGGCGAAAACAAAAAGCAGCATACAATCGCCAAAAAACTAGTAAAAGCAAGTAATCCTAAAGGCAATCAAATCATCACATCAAATATAAATTAATTAATAAATGTCCATAGGCAGAATTGCCTTGCTTATTACAAACCAGAGTTTTGCAGAAAGTAAAGTGGTCGGGCACCACTGACAACAACCCGGATTTCAAGACTAATAACGACGCAAGTTATTTTGAGTGGAATACTCTCAATCTTCAAATCCTCAAATCTTCAATCTCGTTCTTCTTTGGACTCCTTTTCTTCAATCTTCTTGGAATCTTCGTAGTGGATTACCCAAATGGACAAGAGGGCACTTCCCTCTAAGGGGGAAGGCCGCTCTTTCCTCTTTGGGTAAGGAGGAGGTATGATCCAAATTTGGATTTCCAAATGGAAAAGGAGTGTTCCCTAAAGGGGTATCCTTTCCTCTTTGGAATCCAAGCTTTGGATCTATGTATCCCAACTCAAAATCAACTTTCACAACACTTGACACTTACACAAATTACATTGATATCAAAATAAAAATCTAGACTCACCTGCAGGGTTATCCTAAGAAATTAATATATAAAAAGCAGTTATTCCCAAGCAGTTGTATATGAGCAAAAAAAGAAAGTAAACACACCGGCCACGCTCTTTTTATGATTTGGGGGCTTTAGCAGCTGAAGCACCTGTGCAAAGAGTTTATAATATTTATGCATTTTTTTATTTGCCCCCTTTTTATATTGCCCTGCACGAGCGTGGCCACCTGCAGAAAACTGTATCAACATCCAGATCGTACCTAACCTAAGGGTAATCTAGTCGCCAAATACATCAATCCATCCACAGAGTACAGAAAAAGTAAGCAGACACAACAAATCAATTTCATTCACAACATGCAGTGAAAACTACGAAAAATCCGTCACACAGCAGTAAAGTAAACACCGGCCTAACCTAGATCTATAGTTGGTTGTCATAGCACATCATCTAAAGTGTGTGAGAAAGGTCATGTGGCTGAGGTAGGTCCTAAAGTGGATAATTAGTTGAAGTTGTCTAAAAGTCTGGGTTTGTTAAGGCTTAAAAGGGGATTTAGATTAAAATTTAAGTATTAATAAATTAAGAATTTTAATTAAACATATTTTAAAAGTTAATTGATTACTACCTTTGTTTCACACTGAGGCCGTGAAGTTTATTTCACCTTCCTTGGGGCTAAGCTAATAGCCTCGTAGGCCTGGGTTACCTAGTAGCAATCGGGGTTGATTAAGTTCTTTAAATTGGTTGGAATTAAAGGAGTGGATTGATATTAAAGGGAGTTGGTTACTGATTTTAATGGGCTGGTTGAGAATTTTATTATCCTATTAAGAAAATTCTGGAATGTGAGAGAGTTAATGAATTTTTGAAGTTATCCGGATGAGTTAACTAAGGGGTCAGAATTTGACTTTTAAAGTTAGAGTTAATATTAAGGGTTTCAGATTTTTAATAAATACTAGACCTAATTATGAGTTGTTAGATAGGTGGTACATTCAATTTGGAGTTTTCTATCAAAAGTTATGATTTTTAGAAGTTTTAACCCGGTTTTGACCTAGAGTTGACCAAAATGTTGACCTTTTGACTTTGACCAGATTTTGAGGGTTTGAAATTTTTGTAAAATACTAGATTTTAATTAGATTCATTAGCCACTAAGTTTGATTTATTTAGAATTTTCTACAATTAGTTATGAATTTTGGAATTTTGGGTATTTATTGGAATTATTAAATTGTTTCAATTAAGGGCCCTTTTAATGATTTGAACCCAAATGAGTCCTAAACTTCTTGAAATTAACTCCAAAGATCAGAAATGATCTAAGGAGAGATCAAAAAGTGTTTAAAGATTTTTTGGGATTTTTAGTAATTTTTAATTAATTAAAATTGATTAGACATTGATTTTGATTAAAATTAAATTAGAATGGATTTTAATGTCAAATTAAAGTGATTTCAATTTTATCTGATTAAGAGATGAATTGAAGTTAGTTGGGGGTATTTTAAGGAATTTTAAGAATTAAATCAGATTTATTAGAATTTTATTAGGACTAAAGGGTTATTTCTAAGGGGGATTATTATGGTTCCTACTTGGGAAATCAAATGGACTCTAAATTTGATGGAATTTGGACCATAGGATCACCTGACCCTAAGGACTAAACCCACCAAATTTGATCTCAAATGGAGTACTCTAAGGTGGTTAACTAAACCACCCAAGGTGAGCTCTAAGTCAACTTCAAACCACTATAGGGGTGTATCCTAAGCTTGGATTGGGGCAAAATTAGTGGCTCTACACTCCCTATCCTACACATCATCAGCACACAAAAAATCACACCCTAAATCCCATTGGATAGGTCTATACCCCATTTTGAATTTAAGGGTCAAACCATGACACTTAAACTTAAAATTTGGGGAAAATGCCCTTGAACATCTTAAAAAGGGGAGATAAAATTTGGACATGTCAAAAACATGTTCAAATTCAATCTCCCAAAATTCCATGCCTGGTGGACTTGTATTTAAAGAATAATTAAAGAAATTAACAAAATGCTCAAACTTAAATTAAACCTAACACTGACCTAACCAGGGCATGGAACTATAGGGCTTTTGTAGGTCTTCCTGAGACCTTTCCAATGAACCTAAGAACACCTAATTTGGATAAGTGTGCAGGGAGATATGAATTTCCAAAGTTCCCTTGAATTTCTGGAATTATTAATTCAGCCATTACACAGTCAGCGCTCCCTTTACATGCGCCGCGCGCTGATTGGCTGGGCAATCATTGGCGCTAACTGTTAACGGTCAGATTAACCACAGCCGTCGGATGGCGGATCCGATGGCTGGGATCAGACGCGCTCCGAAATAGCGGGATCTAATCAGAGCCGTTGATCGGAATCAACGGCTGAGATTTTGTCTTCAACCTCCGCTCTTATCCGAGGCTGTGAACCTTCTTAGGCGTGATCCGAGTGATCCCGCCGGCGAACTTCGACGAAATTTCACAGGGAGAATCACGGGGGTGGAAACCTTCAATCCAACGGTGGAAATCCGTTGGGGTGAAGGTTTCCTTCACACTTGACCGGACTACCTAGCTAGGGAGCTCGGGATGAAGGAATTACCACAGAGAAAGCCTCAACGGATGAGCTTCTCTATCTAGAAGCTTCAGAGGATGAAGGCGAGCAGGTTTCCTTCAGAGGCCGCGACTAGAGAATGGCCGGAGGTAGGACTTTGAGCGGGACGCCGAAGCCTTTCGCCGGAGTTCGCTCGAAGTAATGGAAGGGGAGGTCTGGGAGCTCGTGGGAAGATGCTGGGAGATTGGGGAAACTCTGGGGAGTCGTTTCAAAATGCTGGGATCGATCCTTGAGCTCTGGGGAGCACCAGCCTATTCAGCCTCCTCTCGTGAGCTTGGACGGCCAGGATTGAATCGGAGGGGGTCTCGGATTGATGCCAAGTGGAAAGGGGCACCGTTCCAGAGAGCTCGTGAGCCTCAAGCCGGCGAGCCACAGCCTTTGGAAGGCTTTCGGTCAGGATCAGCCTGGGGGTACCACCGGAGCATGCTCTCCATTGGTTCCGACCGCCGCCGGCCATGGTCTGGGTCGGGTTGACCAGGGAAGGCCGATGGGGACACACTGGAGGTGGGAGTGGAGCCAAATTGGCCTGGGGAAGCTGGGGTCGATCCGGTGGCTCGGTTGGGCTCAATTCTGCTTGGTTTGAGTCGAATTGAGCTCGATCCAGGTCAGGTCAGACCCTGGGTTCGGTATGGGAGGCAGGCCTGGGTCTGGTGCACCCAATGCAAGTGGCAAGTGGGTCAAATTTGATATGGATTCAAAGATGGCTCAGGTTCAAGTGTTTTTGGCTACTTTGGGTTAGCCTAACTATTGACCCAAGCTAGCCCAAGGCATGGGCTAGCTGAAGGGGGTGTATTGGACCTAGAGCCACCTATGGGAGGTGTTGATCAGGTTCAATTCGGCTTAGGTAGAGAGTTGGCTCAATCCCAAGTGCTTTTGGGCACTTTGGGTTAGCCTAACTCTTGACCCAAGTGAGCCCAAGGATTGGGCTGATCAAGGAAGGTGTATTGGGTCAATGGGAACTCAATAACACCTTGATTTGGATTCAATTTGATTAAGATCAAAAGATGGCTCAAGGGAGGCCTCTCTTTAGTCACTTGGGTCAAGCCATATGGCTAACCCAAGTGAGCCCAAGGCTTGGGTCACCAAGATGGGTCTCTCGGGTACCCAAGGGTTCATCCCATACATTCAAAGGACTTGGAATGGACTAGATTCAAAATTTTGAAAGAGAAGGGGTGTATGGGTCCATGGGTCAAACTTGGTTGACTTGGTCAACCAGGTTTACCCAAGGTCTGGGTTTGAGTTCAACAAGTTGGGTTTGATATTTGAAATTCATTGAAAGTGGTTTCAAAGAGTTTGGAATTGATTTGAGTTGAAATGGCCATTTGAAATCCCATAAGGGTATTTTGGTCAATTTTGACCTATTGGTCATCTAGGGTCAAAAATGGGTCTGGAAAATACAGTTTACTGCTCAGTGGGTTAAAATCAAGAGTCTGGAAGTGATTAGAGGCTTTGATAAGGGCCCCAAGATCAAAATCTCAAAGGGGTTAGGTTCAGTGGCATAGGCTGTAAATATTTGAAGGTTTTACAGCCTTTGGATTTTAATTCAGATTCTGGGGTTAGAGACCTCAGAATGAGCTCAACGTTGGAGGGTAACCTCTAGAGACATGTCTTATCACTTTGTAAGTGATAGACCCTGAATCAGAGACCATTTGACTGGGTTTTGAAATGTTTGAAAATTCTTTGAAAAGGGTCTTTAGGACAAGACCTTAGGACTTTGAATTTGAGTTTGGATTTCTAGATTTGGAATGGATTTCAAGTTTGAATGATTAGTATTGAAGTATCCAAATCATTTACAATCATGTGGTGATTGTTAATGAATGGATGGGGTCAAAGCTAGATTGAAGTTTGGATCAAAGTCTAAGTTGAATGTTGGATTGTCAAATTGATTGGATCAAAGTTTGGATATATTTGAAACTTGAATTAATTTGAATTTGAGTTGAATGAAGTTTGAGATTTAAATTGATCAAAGGTAGGAATCAAATTGAAGTTGGAGTTGATCAAATGTAGGAATTGATTTGAGGTTGAGGTTGATCAATGGTGGGGATTGATTTGAAGTTGGAGTGGTCTTAAGATCTAGAGGAGTTCTAAGATCTAGGATCTAAGGGAATCCTAGGCTCTAGAGTAGGCCCTAAGGTCTGGCTCTAGGAAAGGATACTAAGGTCTAGAGTGGATCCTAGGATCTAGAATTAATCTGGAGTTTGGAAGGGCCTTAGTGACCTCATATAAAAATGAGGTCAACAAATGGACCCCCAATGTGTGTCGTAGAAGGAACTTCTGCTGCACACATTGGCGTTGACCGAATAGAAGTAGGATCTTAAAAGTGTAAGGCAGTGGATCACCCAACCTAAGGCCCATAGGATGCTGATAGAAGGCTTACACCTAATGGACAGGAGAGCTGGATAAACCAAAGTAGGGAGTACCTAACCTTGGGTCTAAAGAAGGGCATCACCCAACCTTAGGCCTATAGGATGCTGATAGAAGACTTACTCCAAATAGGAAAGAGAACTGGAAACCAAAGTAGGGAATACCTAGCTCTGGGTCTAAGGAAGGGCATCACCCAACCTTAGGTCTACAGGATGCTGATAGAAGAATTACTCCTAGTAGACAGATCAACTGGGAAACCAAAGTAGGGAATACCTAGCTTTGGGTCTAAGGAAGGGCATCACCCAACCTTAGGCCTATAGGATGCTGATAGAAGACTTACTCCAAATAGGCAAATTAACTGGATACCAAAGTAGAGAATACCTAGCTCTGGGTCTAAGGAAGGACATCACCCAACCTTAAGTCTACAGGATGCTGATAGAAGAATTACTCCTAGTAGACAGATCAACTGGGAAACCAAAGTAGGGAATACCTAGCTTTGGGTCTAAGGAAGGGCATCACCCAACCTTAGGCCTATAGGATGCTGATAGAAGACTTACTCCAAATAGGCAAATTAACTAGATACCAAAGTAGGGAATACCTAACTTTGGGTCTAAGGAAGGGCATCACCCAACCTTAGGTCTACAGGATGCTGATAGAAGACTTACTCCTAGTAGACGGATCAACTGGAAACCAAAGTAGGGAATACCTAGCTTTGTGTCTAAGGAAGGGCATCACCCAACCTTAGGCCTATAGGATGCTGATAGAAGACTTACTCCAAATAGGCAAAATTAACTGGCAAACTAGGATGGTGCCACGAAGGGCGTACTCCACCACTAGCGAATGGTCATGTGGGGAGGAAACTTGCTCCACACAGAGGACCTCAACTGGCAAACTAGGATGGTGCCACGAAGGGCGTACTCCACCACTAGCGAATGGTCATGTGGGGAGGAAACTTGCTCCACACAGAGGACCGAAACTGGCAAACTAGGATGGTGCCACGAAGGGCGTACTCCACCACTAGCGAATGGTCATGTGGGGAGGAAACTTGCTCCACATAGAGGACCGAAACTAGCAAACTAGGATGGTGCCACGAAGGGCGTACTCCACCACTAGCGAATGGTCATGTGGGGAGGAAACTTGCTCCACACAGAGGACCGAAACTGGCAAACTAGGATGGTGCCACGAAGGGCGTACTCCACCACTAGAGAATGGTCATGTGGGGAGGAAACTTTCTCCACACAGAGGACCGAAACTGGCAAACTAGGATGGTGCCACGAAGGGCGTACTCCACCACTAGCGAGTGTGAATCAGGATGGTGCCACGAGGGGCGTACTCCACCACTAATCCCTAAGTCAAATGCCAGGGTGGTGTCACGAAGGGCGTACTCCACCACTAGCAGGTGTGATCCTAAGAGAGGGAATGATTTGACCCTAAGGAGAAGGCGAAGAGTCGTTAAAAAAAAAAAAGAGACCATAAAATGGGAAGAATCAAGTTGCAAATCGAGAAAGGGAAATTTTATTAATTGATAAAATGAGCTACATCAAGCATAGTATTTCTTAAGGAAACGCCCATTGACAGGTAGCATTGGGTGGTTTCCTTTACAATCTACTAACTGATACGAGCCTCCTTCGTAGACAGTCTCTATAACGAAGGGTCCTTCCCACGTAGGTTCAATTTTCCTCCTAACTTTCGATGGGCTAAAATAGGCCTCCGAAGGACCAACACCAAGTCTCCCGCTTGGAAGGTCCTAGGTCGCACTAGTTTATCATGGGCTTGAACCATACGGAACTTATATAACTCTAAACTTTGTTAAGCTTGGAGATGTCGCTCTTCAAGGCCTTCGAGTTCTTCCAACCGCAGTTTTGCATTTTGTTCGTTTGTGATTTGATTCTGAACTGCAATCCTGAGCGAAGGGATTTGTATTTCCAAGGGTAAAACGGCCTCAGATCCATACACTAGTGCAAATGGGGTGGATTGGGTCGGGGTTCTATAAGTGGTACGGTAAGCCCACAAAGCTTCCACCAACCGCTCATCCCACTGTCGTTTGTTATCATCAAGGGTCTTTTTAACAATTTGCACCAAGGTTTTGTTGAAGGCCTCGACCAATCCATTCGCCCGAGGGTAATAGATCGTCGAGTATCTCCAATCAATATTATGGCGCCTTACAAAACTGTTGATTTTTATAGACTTAAATGCAGACCCATTATCGGATATGATTCTGCGGGGCACGCCGAATCGATATACGATATGGTCACGAAAGAATTTTAAGACATGGTGTGATGTTACGTTGCGTAGGGGAATTGCTTCCGCCCACTTTGAAAAGTTATCAGTCGCTGCTAATATGAAACGATGACCCCTCGCGGAGGGAGGGTCAATCGGCCCAATGATATCTGTGCCCCAACTCTCGAAGGGCCACGAGGCTATCGTAGGGTGTAACACATTAGGCGGTTGATGTAAAACCACTCCATGGACCTGACATTGATGATAGTGCTTTGCAGTATTCACGTAATCATCAATCATTGTAGGCCAGTAGTATCCAAGTCTTTTAATCCTCAATTTTATTTTTGGACCCGATTGATGTGCACCGCACAGTCCTGAATGGACTTCATTAACAATTTTCAGGGCCTCTCGCGGACCCAAACAGTGCATCCACATGTGATCGAAGGACCGACGGTACAGCAAATTGTTAACTAGTGCATATGACAGGGCACGTTTCTTAATCTGGTTGGAGAGTGATTTATCCTGGGGAAGCTTCCCTTCCTTAAGGTAGTCGATTAAGGGTCGTCTCCAATCGCCTTCTTTGTCAGTCGTCGAAGAGGCAGAAAGGATCTGAAGGGGTGTTTTACTAATGTGTTCCAAATCTATAAGAGAAAGGGTTTTACGACCCTGAATCTCTAGAGGGATGGAATCTTCCTCAGGACATGCAAATTCTTTCGCTAGTTTTGCTAAGGCATCTGCCGCAGAATTACTTCCACGGGGAACCCTATATAAAGTAGTGGTAGGAATCTGTTCCAACAGGTGAAGTGTATACTGGTGATATTTTAGGAGATTAGGATTCAAGACTTTATAGGTTCCGGCCACTTGGTTAATACCAACTGGGAATCTCCAAAGATTTTAATCTCTTTAATTTCCATTAGAATTGCAAGTTCCAAACCGGTTATCAGAGCTTCGTATTCAGCTTCGTTATTTGTGCACGGCTCCAATAAATGGTAGGAAAAGTGCATCATTCCTTTTTCTGGTGTTATAAAAATTAAACCGACTCCAGCCTTTCTGGGAATTACAGATTGTTGGGTTGCATTCCTACGAGAGGATGATGCTCCATCAAAATACAATTCCCAGACGGCCTCGTCAGATTCCCTCAAACTCATGACTTGTTCGTCGGGTAGGTCATCGTTCAGAGGAGAATCTGCCGGCAGCGGGTGTGCTGCCAAAAAATCGGCGACAGCCTGTCCTTTCACAGCACGAAGAGGAGTGAAAGTAATCTCAAATTGCAGTAATATCATAGACCAATGAGCTAAACGTCCTGACAACGTAGGCCGGGTCATAAGATATTGCAAAGGATTAACTCTTGAAATCAAACTGATTGAGTGGGAGAGCATGTAATGCCTCAGTTTCTGAGCTGCAAAAACCAAAGCAAGACAATGCTTCTCAATTGACGGGTATCGAATTTCAGTAGGAAGAAGTCTCCGACTGAGGTAATAGAGAGCATTCTTTTTCCCTTCGTCGTTGACTTGAGCCAACAGGGCACCTAAAGACTCATCTAAGACTGCGGTGTAGAGAATTAACTGCTTTCCCGGAATTGGGGCTGCCAAAACTGGCGGGTTGGAAAGGTACTGCTTAATATCATCGAAAGCATTTTGACACTTCTCGTCCCATACAAACTTAGCATCTTTCTTCACAAGGACAGAAAAGGGTTGACATCTCCCAGAAATATTAGAAATAAACCTCCTTATATACGCCAATCTACCTTGTAGAGACCTTAACTGGGTAAGGCTCTTAGGAGATGGCATATCTAGGATGGCTTCAATTTTAGCAGGATCGATCTCGATTCCGCGGTGCCTCACAACGAATCCTAAAAATTTTCCTGAGGCGACGCCGAGGGCGCACTTCAAGGGGTTCATTTTCAAATCGTAACGGCGTAACCGCTCAAAAATAACTCTTAAGTCATACAGGTGAGCCTCTTTGAGCTTGCTCTTGACAACTAAATCATCAATATAGCACTCAACTTGATTGTGAATTAAGTCGTTAAAGATACGGGTCATGGCCCGTTGGTAGGTTGCTCCGGCATTCTTTAAGCCAAATGGCATCACCTTGTAACAAAAGATTCCAATAGAGGTTCTGAATGTCGTATTTCTCTCATCTTCTGGGGCCATCTTGATTTGGTTATAACCCAACGAGCCATTCATAAATGAGAAAATGGCATGTGAGGAGGCAATGTCCACCATGAGTTCTGGTATTGGTAGAGGTAACTCGTCTTTAGGACATGCCTTATTCAGATCCCTATAGTCGACACAGATCCGAATTTGACCATTTTTCTTTCGGACCGGCACGACGCTGGCTACCCAAGAGGGGTATTGTTCCTATCGAATAAATCCAGCTTCTGCCAATTTCTTAACCTCAGAAACGACTTGTTGCTCGATTTCTAAGCGCATGCGTCGAGGAGCTTGTTTAATAGGAATGGCGTCATGTCGAACTCCAAGTTTGTGGACTGCTACCTCAGCAGGCAAACCTGGCATTTCGTCGTATGTCCAGGCAAAGAAATCCCTGAACTCGGACAACAACTGAATTTAGTCTTGGGTTTCACCCTCGCTCAACAAAGTACTTATAAAAATTGGGCGGGGGTCATCATCGTTTCCCAGGTTAATTTCTCTCAACTCATCGACTGTAGATTTAATTTCCTCTTCAAATTCAGGGGGTGCATCCCGAACCTGAAGATCATCGGGATCGTCTAAAGTCTCCAAATAGAGCCCATCTAGAGGACAGGAGGGATCCGTAGGGACATTTGGAGAATCGAGATGGTAAGTTATCATTAGGCAATACTCATCAGCATCAAATGAACTAACGGTTCCAAAGCCAATACCACTTATTGGATTTTTATTTATCTTTGTTCGCCAAATATTTTCATGGTATCTGGCTTGACCCTTAGTCCATCGGTATGGTATAGAACCCTTAGAAAAAGTATTTTTTACACAAACAGGGAAGTAGCCAAAAGGTAATTCCATTAATTCATTGAAATCTGCCTCCTCAAGGGTTACATCACCTTCGTCCCTTGCGGAGGAGGAGCCAGGGAAGAATTTCTGGACTTTCTTAACTTCACCATCCATGTTGGGGGCCACTTTGACTTCTAACCCTACAATCCTTCCTGCCGACAGTGGGGTCAGAGAAAGGGCCTCAATCCTTCTACTGAGCTTTTCATACATTGTTAATTCAGGCTCGTCACTTTTAACTTTTGAGATATCTGCCTCAGTGTCACTGTCCTTATTTAAGGTGAGATCAAATTTTGGAGGAGTATTTATGTTTTGGTAATCGAGAGAGAGGGCAGCACCCTGATTTTCTAATTCATCGTCAGAGTCTGATTCCAAATCAATATACACAGGTGCTGCTCTCCTATCTAATGAAGCACGGCCTCGACCTCGTGCCCTTAAAGCCATCCTCCCACCTCTTTGAGGTAATGTGCTTGGAGGCCTAAGGACAACGATATCAGAGTCATCTTCACTACTCGATTGAATCATTTCTTGATTGATATTTTTGTCTTTTTCTTTCTTTTGGTTGAATTTTTGTTCAACCATTTTCTCCTCAATTTTGATCTCCAATTTAGAATGGGACGAGGACCCTTTTGATATGAAATACACAGCATCTTCGTAGATCCCAATTTCTTGAATTAAAAATGATTGTAGATCACCCTTAATCACATGTTCAATGCCGTCTCTTTGATACTTAACGCATTGGTGCAGGGTAGATGGAACCATTCTATATTCGTGAATCCAAGGTCTACCTAGAAGTGCGTTAAAGGACGTAGTCGAATCAATTATATGGAATTTAGCTTCAGTTTTCAACCCTCCTATTTCTAGGAGTAAAGTGATTGAACCTAAAGCCCTCTCGCCCTTCTCGTTGAACCCACGAAGCACCACCCTGTTGGTTGAAAGCTTGCTAGTATCAACTCTGAGATAAGCAAGAGTCTTTATGTTCATCATGTTGACCGATGCACCCGGATCAAAAAGGACTCTTGATAACTTGAAATTTCCCACATCTACGGTAATGTAGAGGGGGCGGTTATGGTTGACAGTTCCCAAAAATAAATCTTCGTCTGAAAAGGTAACCCCAGGAACCTCTTTGAAGTAGAGAGCCTCACCTTTTGAAGTTGCAGCCAACTGTATTAAATAAATCTCGGGGTCGAGAAGTGCTTTAATTAAAGACTCCCTCATTTCTTTGGAGAGAAGGAGGGCGTCATAAATACTTAATTTCACTGGCAACTTCCTAAGGTGGGCTAGAACATTGTAATCAACCTTAGGAACGATAGACTCGAAACCCGGAGGAATTAAAGGAAATTCTGGTTGCTGTGGAGAATCTGGATTTAAATCTTCGAACGGGGATTGCTTGCCTTTGTCCTGAGGGGGTAACCTAGGAGGTAAGACTTTACCGCCACGGAGTTGCATCTGCTCGATATCCTCAGGCGGGCAAACTAGAGCGGTGTCTACACTCACTGTAGGCATTGGATCGTCGTTTCCCAAAAGAGAGTAAGAATCTGAAAACTCTATCTCGATAGGACTTCCCTGAAAATCAAATTGGGGGAAATCACTTTCTGATAAGGCTTCACATTCGACATCTTCTTGAGTAGTCGACTCGGGAAGGTCGGTTTGATTAACATCAAGATTTATTTCTTTAGGAGTTTGATTTAAAATAGGAGAGTCATCAATTTGCATTTGAGATTCATGGTCAATCATCAAGATAGAAGTAGAATGATGTTTTTTATTCATCTTTTGACCCTTCGCCTTTGATGGGGCAAAGTAAAAGTCAGATAACAAAAGAGGGGAAAGGGTTTTAACACCACCATCCGCCATTTTAATACATCTCTCATCCGCACATTTCCTCTCTACAAAATCAAATTTCTTTTCTTTTATATTTTTCTTAGTAGTTCCTACGAATACTGGAGAGGGAAGTGGCTCAACATCCTTCTGCGAAGCATCCAGGTCAACCTTCCACGCCGGGGGCTGGGCTATCGTAGTCAGCTGTTGAGAAAGACGAAAAGACTTGTTAATCGACTTTTTAAGTGCCCGGGACAAAGCGATGTCCCAACCATCTTCAACAAAACAAGGAAGGTTAAGAGAGTTACCTGAAATGGTTTTAATGGAAGCTTTTTCTGGATTGACCAAGTATTCCTTAGGAATTATGATGTTACCTTGGGTGTAGTTCCTCTCAAGCCAATCTTTGAACACAACACAGTCCTCAAGTGGGTGACTAAGCATCCGATGGTATGGACAATACTTAAGATATTCTTTCTTAGCCTCATCCTCGGGTCTCCTAGCCTTTGGCAACTGAAAATCAGGTTTCTTTAAGAAGCTCTTGAAGATCTTCTTAACTGACTCCCTTTTAAATGGATAAGGCTTTGCCAATCTCTCTCTAAAAGGGATGAAGTTAGGATCTCTAGTATGTTGAGGAACTATCTGAAAGGGCTGCTTCTAAGCTGGCTGTGGCGGTGGTGGTGGAGGAACAATGGGCTGACTAGTCATTGGCCTTTTTCCCTTGTCAACTGCCGACACTACTGCCTTCTTCTCAAAAGTCTTAACTAATCTAGGACCTTTTTTGTCTTCAGACTGCTCTCGTAGGAATGACATCTTATGAGCCTCTTCCTGCAGATTGCTAGCTTTATTAAGTAATTTTTCAAAAGTTTTAATGGTGAAACCCTTCAGGAGGAAAGCAACAGGGCCATGGATATTCTTAAGAAGGATCTCCACCGTATGTTGCTCTTGTAACTGGGGTTCACACTTCATCGAGAGGTTTCGCCACCTCAAGATGTACTCAACAAGAGACTCTCCCGGCTTTTGTTTCTCAACAACAAGATCGCCCACAGTAGTTCGGTGTTGCGCTCCAGAAAATCTTTTAAGGAAAAGATTTTCTAGATCGCTAAAAGTTTTAACTTAACCATTGGACAGATCGACGTACCATTCAAAAGCAATGCCAGATAGACTACTCACAAATTGGCGAAATAGTAGAGCATCTGACCCCCCTGCATTGCAACAGCTTGCTCGGAAGTGGGCCAGATGCTATCTCGGATTTTCAATTCCAGTGAAGATTTTAAAAGTTGGTGGCACAAAGCCCTTTGGGTAAGGAACTAAGTCATATTCTTCGGGGTAAGGTCTACCCTTTGGAATAGACACAGTTCCTTGCGAAAGGGCTAAGACCTCCCTTACCTGGTCCTCAATTAATTGCTTAATATCCTTCTGAGGCAGAATCAGAAGAGCGGTGGAAACCGTGGGGTAAACTGGAGGTGCTTCTACTGGACAAGGAAGGGTCACAGGTGATGACTCGAGAGGTTTGGAACTAAATTCTGCCTTTTTTGCCTTTTTCGTGAGTTCTCGAGCTGACTGCTGGATTTTAAGAGACTCTTGCTGTGACTTATCCAACTTTTCTTGCATCTCCCTAACTTGTGACATCATGCTTGCAAGCTGAGTCTCCAAGTTTTTTATGTGCTCTTCATCTCTGGCCTTTAAAGACTCATCTGAATCTCACTCGGCAGCATGTGAATCATCATCTTTAACAAAGCGACGTTTGCTGGGCTCAGTTTCTTTATTAGATCCCCTAGTCTCAACCATATGAATGCTACCAACATAATCATCTTCATCTCCAAGGAGATCATCCAGCTCATGGTCAAAAGAGGCCATTCCCTCTTTATTCAACAAAATATTTCTTATTTCTTGAACTACCTACTCAACCGATCTATCCCCAATTGCCTTAGGATCGAGGGGTAGGTATCCTTTGTACTCAGCCATATCGAATAATTCTTCAGAATCCAGGAGAGCAATAATTTCTGTAAGTTTTGGATTAGGATCTGGTTGAGACTTTGTATCCGGTTCATCTTCCATTTCTAGATCCTGGTCAATTCTCTCCTCTTCGACTATCCCAAAACTGGTAGTCAGAAGAGTGGCATCCTCTACGGGGAGAGGGACATATACATCGGGGGGAGAAGCAGGAGCTTGTAAAGTGATAGCTCCTACATCTTGCAAGGTAAGGTCCTCAGACACGTGACTAAGGAGCCTAGGAATGACACTTGGACCTTGGGGATCATCAACTGGGGCAACAGGGGTGGTGGTTATTGAATCTTGAACTAAACTGTCCGTAGTAGGAGTGTCAGCTGTAACAACTGGGGTACTATTCTGGGCATCCATCAAGTCAACTGAAACCGGAGTGGGGTTGGCTGGACCTCGTTGGAGCTGCAAAATGAACTTAGAAGTTCTAGGAGGTGATGGCAGACTCTCCAACTTAGTCCTCTTTGGCACATATTTCTTTTCAGGAGATTTGAGTCTTTTCCCTTTAACGTCCAGATGTTTTAACGCTTCATTCCCCTTGGGGTTAACAATCACTGAGGCTAACCTTGCAGCTTTGTGAGGGGGTACCGGGGATCTTCCATGAGGATGGCGGCCTCTCTTGGACCCAGTCAACACAATACCCTCCGTCTTGGAAGAAGGAGGGCGTGGCGCCCAGTGATATCCATCAACTAGCACAGAAGTGGCAGGCTGCCTAACATATTTCTTGTTTCTCCTAACATGTTGTGGAGTTAGGTTCTTAGCCTCTGATGCCTCTTCTTTCAACACTTCCTTCTGGAAGCGATGGGAGATCACTCCCTTCAGCTGGCTCAAATACTTCTCTTTGGTTTGTCCAGATTGTGCAGCACATTATGAATTATATTCCTTAGTGCTCTAGTCTTCTGTAGATGTTTCTCTTTTGAAGTCTTCTTAGTCGAGTAGCCGACTGGGCATGGTGAGGAACGGGTTATCCTAGACATCCTCTTCTCCCCTTGAGCAGAAGCTAAGGGGAAAAAGTGACTCCCTTTCAGAAGGGGAGAGGATGCAGGAATAGGTAGCTCCTCATCAGCCTCAGGTTCTACTTGAGCTAAGGTCTTAAAAGGCACAATCCTTTTGTCCTTGGAGATCTTCTTTCTAAGTCTCCTTAAGTAGTTCTTCTTCTGATTCTTAGTTGAAAAGGTAAGCCCAGAATAAGACCCTTCTTCAAAAACAGATTTGACCTCAGTAGGGACCTCAACAACTGACTCAGGCAACTTTGATGTCTCAATCTCAACAGGTGCAACAGAAGTAGCTCCCACAATCAACTCAAGCTCAGGGGTGGGATTCTTGGTGGCATCCAACATGACTACCTCTTGTCCATCCATGTAAAACTCAAGAGTATCAAAGCCCAATCCAAAAACAACAGTTCTCCCTTGGTCATTCACAGTCGAAGAGAGTTCACGGTCAAAGGTAAAGATCAACTTGCCAGCCATTGGATATTTTCTGAAAATTAAAGAATGGTTTGACATTAGATTTCTTGAAGAAGAAGTGTTCATCATTTTAAAACTTAAAGCTTGTAGGATAATCTCAACCTCCCAACACATATTGAATGGTAGGAACCTTCAACACATGTTAGGGAGATAAAGAGACTAAGTACATGCCAAAAGGAAAAAATATTTTTTTTAGAAGAGATCAACATATGTTAGCCCATAAAGTGATCATATGAGGTAGCATATGAGGTTTTAGAATAAAAAGGTTTTTTGGATTTTTGTTTTGAAAAGAATTTGAAGTTTGAATGATTTGAGATGGATTCTTCTTATAAGATCCAAAACACAACGGACGGAGTTTCCTCTTGCCCAAAGGCTTATGGAACTGTAAGAAAATCCCAAGTAAAGTCAACGGTCTAGCCTCTTTATTCTTGAAAGTTAAAGTGGTAAAGAGGTTAAGACTAGTGTATCTCAAATCTTCTTAATAATCAAAAGTCTTTTCTTTTCAATTTCAAAAGAGATATTTTGAAAGTGGCATTATTAAAACAATTTTGTTTCAAAACGAACATTTGGAGGTTCGATTTGACGCTGTCGCCTCATAGGAAATCCTAGGGCAGAAGGTCAAAATCGGAACGATTAAATTAACAAGTAACAAAGTTTTGGGAGGTAGAACCTCTCTTTTGATGTTTTAAGTTATTTTAGATGTTGGCCACACTCACCCAAGAAGGAAATGGATTGAGGGACCAACGGAAGAAAGGTAGTTAAGACTACCGATGAAACAAAATTTCATTCTTATTAAAGATGGAGAGAGAGATTTGTCCCACCGGGCGTGCCATTTTTTTGTTGGTGGAATTTTGAAAACATATTTTAAAAATATTAGTTTTCTTTGGGGATTTTAAGATTAAGGTTGAGCTCTAATTCTAAGGTCGAATCAACTCGTTAGAAAGAGTATATCACCCCGGGGGACAAAGATAAACTTTCATAACGGTGTGTTCAGACTTAGAATTATGTAAACTCATCTTGAATATTATGATCGGGTCCTAAAGAGAACTTCATATGGCCCCGAAGGAACAAAGTAGAGTTCAGCTAAATACCCAATTACAATATTCAAGAAGTATGATCGTCGCATTCACATCCAAAGCCTTAACGAAGAAGGATGTATCTCCCCAAAGGGAAATGACACCATTCTACGATAATTCTTCTAATGCAACGACGACGATCATTCTTTAACTTTTCCCAAAGAAATCTAGTGAAGTTTTAAAATCAATTTTAAAATCAGGTATGTGGGGTTCCAAACCTCCTATGAGCGCAAGCCCTCGTAGTTAATTACATCGTAGGGAGACAAAGTCCCCTACGAAAACTCTCGATTAGAATAAGAATGAAATTTTGTTAGATTTTCTATGAGTGATATCAAAGCATGAATAGAATTATTGGAAAATCAAAAGGGAATGGATCAAGCTTGAGCAGTTATTAACAGATTCAAAGGAAGAGAGGTAGGGGACACTTTGAGATTCTAGAACTATCCGGAGGTGCCCTAACTTAATCTAAGTGTTGGGCTTTATGTTTTAGGACTGAAAGGAATTTTTAATTAGAGTTGAGCATTTTATTAGAAATTTGGGATTACATTCCCGAAATTTGGGGTCTTATGATCAAAGATCTGCCCCGGATCCTAAATCTATTTTGGACACTGGACCACAGTCGTCCGATCCTAACTAATGCAGTGCAAGGTCTAGACTTACCCCGGCCTGGATTGGGGAGCCAGCTAACCACCTAGTCGATTTAAAAGAGATGAGTCCGGTCTTTTATGAAAGAGTGGTAGGGACGTTGTAATTAAAGTTTTGGAGAGTTGGGGCCGACATCTAGAGATTTTCCTAATTGGCCCCTTCAACTTATGTTGGGTGCTAAAATGCTAAACTGATGCAATTAAAATTTTGACTCTTTAAGTTTTTATCTAATGCAATGCATGCTAGTTAACAACTTCCAATCAAGTATGCTTGAATTTTTTTAAAAATAGGCTTATAAAATAATTTTTTAGAAGACTGGACTTCCCCAGGTCCGGCACCTCGTCCTCATAGGTCAGACTATCCGGACTCTACCCGCAGGCGGGGAAGGGTCTAAAACAAGGAAAGAAGAAGTGCAGAAATATGCATGCGACACCGGGGTCGATCCCCGGCTAATTTCCTAGATTCGTTATCTTTCTATATTATTTAGACTCACTAAAATTTTAGACATTTAAGGTTATGAGTAGAAAACTTTCACACCCTCACGAGTCTCACGTATCCAGGCGAAAATAAAAAGCGGCATACAATCACCAAAAAACTAGTAAAAGCAAGTAATCCTAAAGGCAATCAAATCATCACATCAAATATAAATTAATTAATAAATGTCCATAGGCAGAATTGCCTTGCTTATTACAAACCAGAGTTTTGCAGAAAGTAAAGTGGCCGGGCACCACTGACAACAACCCGAATTTCAAGACTAATTACGACGCAAGTTATTTTGAGTGGGATACTCTCAATCTTCAAATCCTCAAATCTTCAATCTCGTTCTTTTTTGGACTCCTTTTCTTCAATCTTCTTGGAATCTTCGTAGTGGATTACCCAAATGGACAAGAAGGCACTTCCCTCTAAGGGGGAAGGCCACTCTTTCCTCTTTGGGTAAGGAGGAGGTATGATCCAAATTTGGATTTCCAAATGGAAAAGGAGTGTTCCCTAAAGGGGTATCCTTTCCTCTTTGGAATCCAAGCTTTGGATCTATGTATCCCAACTCAAAATCAACTTTCACAACACTTGACACTTACACAAATTACATTGATATCAAAATTAAAATCTAGACTCACCTGTAGGGTTATCCTAAGCAATTAATATATAAAAAGCAGTAATTCCCACGCAGTTGTATATGAGAAAAAAAACAAAGTAAACACACTGGTCACGCTCTTTTTATGATTTGGGGGCTTTAGCAGCTGAAGCACCTGTGCAAAGAGTTTATAATATTTATGCATTTTTTTATTTGCCCCCTTTTTATATTGCCCTCCATGAGCGTGACCACCTGCAGAAAACTGTATCAACATCCAGATCGTACCTAACCTAAGGGTAATCTAGTCGCCAAACACATCAATCCATCCACAGAGTACATAAAAAGTAAGCAGACACAGCAAAGCAATTTCATTCACAACATGCAGTGAAAACTACAAAAAATCCGGCACACAGCAGTAAAGTAAACACCGGCCTAACCTAGATCTAGAGTTGGTTGTCCTAGCACATCATCTAAAGTGTGTGAGAATGGTCGTGTGGCTGAGGTAGGTCCTAAAGTGGATAATTAGTTGAAGTTGTCTAAAAGTCTGGGTTTGTTAAGGCTTAAAAAGGGATTTAAATTAAAATTTAAGTATTAATAAATTAAGAATTTTAATTAAACATATTTTAAAAGTTAATTTATTACTACATTTGTTTCACACCGAGGCCGTGAAGTTTATTTCACCTTCCTTGGGGCTAAGCTAATAGCCTCGTAGGCCTGGGTTACCCAGTAGTAATCGGGGTTGATTAAGTTATTTAAATTGGTTGGAATTAAAGGAGTGGATTTATATTAAAGGGAGTTGGTTACTGATTTTAATGGGTTGGTTGAGAATTTTATTATCCTATTAAGAAAATTCTGGAATGTGGGAGAGTTAATGAATTTTTGAAGTTATCCGGATGTGTTAACTAAGGGGTCAGAATTTGACTTTTAAAGTTAGAGTTAATATTAAGGGTTTCAGATTTTTAATAAATACTAGACCTAATTATGAGTTGTTAGACAGGCGGTACATTCAATTTGGAGTTTTCTATCAAAAGTTATGATTTTTAGAAGTTTTAACCCGGTTTTGACCTAGAGTTGACCAAAATATTAAACTTTTGACTTTGACTAGATTTTGAGGGTTTGAAATTTTTGGTAAATACTAGATTTTAATTAGAGTCATTAGCCACTGAGTTTGATTGATTTAAAATTTTCTACAATTAGTTATGAATTTTGGAAATTTGGGTATTTATTGGAATTATTAAATTGTTTCAATTAAGGGCCCTTTTAATGATTTAAACCCAAATGAATCCTAAACTACTTGAAATTAACTTCAAAGATCAGAAATGATCTAAGGAGAGATCAGCAAGTGTTTAAAGATTTTTTGGGATTTTTAGTAATTTTTAATTAATTAAAATTGATTAGACATTGATTTTGATTAAAATTAAATTAGAATGGATTTTAATGTCAAATTAAAGTGATTTAAGTTTTCACTGATTAAGAGATGAATTGAAGTTAGTTGGGGGTATTTTAAGGAATTTTAAGAATTAAATCAGATTTATTAGAATTTTATTAGGACTAAAGGGTTATTTCTAAGGCGGATTATTATGGTTCCTACTTGGGAAACCAAATGGACTCTAAATTTGATGGAATTTGGACCATAGGATCACCTGACCTTAAGGACTAAACCCACCAAATTTGAGCTCAAATGGAGTACTCTAAGGTGGTTAACTAAACCACCCAAGGTGAGCTCTAAGTCACCTTCAAACCACTATAGGGGTGTATCCTAAGCTTGGATTGGGGCAAAATCAGTGGCTCTACACTCCCTATCCTACACATCATCAGCACACAAAAAATCACACCCTAAATCCCATTGGATAGGTCTATACCCCATTTTGAATTTAAGGGTCAAACCATGCCCTTAAACTAAAAATTTGGGGAAAATGCCCTTGAACATCTTAAAAAGGGGAGATAAAATTTGGACATGTCAAAAACATGTTCAAATTCAATCTCCCAAAATTCCATGCCAGTGGACTTGTATTTAAAGAATAATTAAAGAAATTAACAAAATGCTCAAACTTAAATTAAACCTAACACTGACCTAACTAGGGCATGGAACTATAGGGCTTTTGTAGGTCTCCCTGAGACCTTTCCAATGAGCTTAAGAACACCTAATTTGGACAAGTGTGCAGGGAGATATGAATTTCCAAAGTTCCCTTGAATTTTTGGAATTATTAATTCAGCCATTACACAGTCAGCGCTCCCTTTACACGCGCCGCGCGCTGATTGGCTGGGCAATCATTGGTGCTAATTGTTAACGGTCGGATTAACCACAACCGTCGGATGGCGGATCGGACGGCTGGGATTAGACGTGCTCCGATATAGCGGGATCTAATCCGAGCCGTTGATCGGAATCAACGGCTGAGATTTCGTCTTCAACCTCCGCTCTTATCCGAGGCCGTGAACCTTCTCTGCGTGATTCGAGTGATCCTGCCGGCGAACTTCAACGAAATTTCACATGGAGGATCAGGGGGGTGGAAACCTTCAATCCAACGGTGGAAATCTGTTGAGGTGAAGGTTTCCTTCACACTTGACCGGACTACCTAGCTAGGGAGCTCGGGATGAAGGAATTACCGCAGAGAAAGCCTTAACGGATGAGCTTCTCTATCTGGAAGCTTCAGGGGACGAAGGCGAGCAGGTTTCCTTCAGAGGCCGCGACTGGAGGATGGCCGGAGGTAGGACTTTGAGCGGGACGCCGAAGCCTTTCACCGGAGTTCGCTCGAAGTAATGGAAGGGGAGGTCTGGGAGCTCGAGGGAAGATGCTGGGAGATTGGGGGAACTCTGGGGAGTCATTTTGAAATGCTGGGATCGATCCTTGAGCTCTGGGGAGCACCAGCCTATTCAGCCTCCTCCCGCGAGCTCGGACGGCTAGGATTGAATCGGAGGGGGTCTCGGATTGATGCCAAGTGGAAAGGGGCACCGTTCCAGAGAGCTCCTGAGCCTCAAGCCGGCGAGCCACAGCCTTTGGAAGGCTTTCGGTCAGGATCGGCCTGAGGGGACCACCAGAGCTTGCTCTCCATTGGTTCCGACCACCGCCGGCCATGGTCTGGGTTGGGTTGACCAGGGAAGGCCGATGGGGACACACTGGAGCTGGGAGTGGAGCCAAATTGGCCTGGGGAAGCTGGGGTCGATCCGGTGGCTCGGTTGGGCTCAAACCTGCCTTGTTTGAGTTGAATTGAGCTCAATCCAGGTCAGGTCAGACCCTGGGTTTGATATGGGAGGCAGGCCTGGGTCTGGTGCACCCAATGCAAGTGGCAATTGGGTCAAATTTGATCTGGATTCAAAGATGGCTCGGGTTCAAGTGTTTTTGGCTACTTTGGGTTAGCCTAACTATTGACCCAAGCTAGCCCAAGGCATGGGCTAGCTGAAGGGGGTGTATTGGACCTAGGGCCACCTATGGGAGGTGTTGATCAGGTTCAATTGGGCTTAGGTAGAGAGTTGGCTCAATCCCAAGTGCTTTTGGGCACTTTGGGTTAGCCTAACTCTTGGCCCAAGTGAGCCCAAGGATTGGGCTGATCAAGGAAGGTGTATTGGGTCAATGGGAACTCAATAGCACCTTGATTTGGATTCAATTTAGTTAAGATCAAAAGATGGCTCAAGGGAGGCCTCTCTTTGGTCACTTGGGTCAAGCCATATGGCTAACCCAAGTGAGCCCAAGGCTTGGGTCACCAAGAGGGGTCTCTCGGGTACCCAAGGGTTCATCCCATACATTCAAAGGACTTGGAATGGACTAGATTCAAAATTTTGAAAGAGAAGGGGTGTATGGGTCCATGGGACAAACTTGTTTGACTTGGTCAATTTTGACCTATTGGTCAACTAGGGTCAAAAATGGGTCTGGAAAATGCAGTTTACTGCTCAGTGGGTTAAAATCAAGAGTCTGGAAGTGATTAGAGGCTTTGATAAGGGCCCCAAGATCAAAATCTCAAAGGGGTTAGGTTCAGTGGCATAGGCTGTAAATATTTGAAGGTTTTACAGCCTTTGGATTTTAATTCAGATTCTGGGGTTAGAGACCTCAGAATGAGCTCAAAGTTGGAGGGTAACTTCTAGAGACATGTCTTATCACTTTGTAAGTGATAGACCCTGAATCAGAGACCATTTGACTGGGTTTTGAAATGTTTGAAAATTCTTTGAAAAGGGTCTTTAGGACAAGACCTTAGGACTTTGAATTTGAGTTTGGATTTCTGGATTTGGAATGGATTTCAAGTTTGAATGATTAGTATTGAAGTATCCAAATCATTTACAATCATGTGGTGATTGTTAATGAATGGATGGGGTCAAAGCTAGATTGAAGTTTGGATCAAAGTCTAAGTTGAAGGTTGGATTGTCAAATTGATTGGATCAAAGTTTGAATATGTTTGAAACTTGAATTAATTTGAATTTGAGTTGAATGAAGTTTGAGATTTAAATTGATCAAAGGTAGGAATCAAATTGAAGTTGGAGTTGATCAAATGTAGGAATTGATTTGAGGTTGAGGTTGATCAAGGGTGGGGATTGATTTGAAGTTGGAGTGGTCCTAAGATCTAGAGGAGTTCTAAGATCTAGGATCTAAGGGAATCCTAGGCTCTAGAGTAGGCCCTAAGGTCTGGCTCTAGGAAAGGATCCTAAGGTCTAGAGTGGATCCTAGGATCTAGAATTAATCTGGAGTTTGGAAGGGCCTTAGTGACCTCATACAAAAATGAGGTCAACAGCTATAGAAGGAACAAAGTGCAATAAGAACGGAGCAACCGTGTGATCTCCCTCACACTTCTTCTCCCTCACCAAGCTCACCCTCTTCTTCCTCTCTCAAACCCTAAAATATTCTCAAGAGCTCCCTCCTAAGGATTCCCTCTCTAATCACATTCCCCTCTCACAGTCATATACCAAAAACATAACTTTTTGATACTTAAAATGAGCTTCAAAAGGCCTAAATTTTTTTAAAGTAGTCGTTACTATCATACAGTATGATTCCATATCGTATAGTACGATTAGTAAAAATGAGCTTTATCCTAGTACAAAGGTTTACGAACATGTCAAAACTTTTGAATAAGTTCTTACAGTATGATATAAAATCATATAGTACAATAGGGAAAACTCTTCTGTTCGTACAGGATGATAACCGGGATGATCGAAACTCGTCTCTGTACATCTTAAGGTACAACCTACTTCGTACCATATGATTATTCAAAATCAAGGGATCGTCTAGGAAAAACTATGGGATGATCAAAAATAGCCTCGATTCATTGTATATTACGAACTAGTTCATGTACTACGATAACCAATCAAAAAGTAATCCTTCATTTATTCCACTTATCACGGGTTAATTTAAGTATTCAAAATAAATTGTATAATACGAATCTCTTCGTACAGTACAAACGACTATAAAACTTTCTTAAATTAAATATGCAGGCTAGGTTTTTTATTGGTAACACATGGTACAGTACGATCGTAGTCGTACAGTTCGACCTGTTCACAGAAATACATTTTAGCCAGATCAGATCGTACAGTACGATATAAACTCATACAGTATGATCAACAGAGAGAAAAAAAAAATCTATATTTTTTAAAAACTCTCTCCCCCTGTGTATATGTATGGTTGCTCAGATTTACATGCAATTTGTGGCCAGACTCAAGAAAAGAGAAAATAAAATAAATGAAGAAATTATAATGTTATAAACTCATACTCCTATTCTACCCAAACTTGAGTCTTCTTGTTGTCCTGAGTAACTTGTGATCTCTCTTAAATGTTACTACTCACAAACAATAGTATAAATAAAAGATATTTAGTGAATAGTGATTCAGACGACATTATTTATCATTATCAAAATCTCAAATTAGGGGTCATGAATTGAAACACTTTGTGGAGTATATAATTAATGATTTTGAATATTAGCTTTTACTTTAGGATTCTCATACAATATGAATAACTTTAATGTATGGGCTTGATGAAATTACTAATTCTATCTAGAAATTAGCTATGATTTCAATTTTTAAAACTACTCATATCTCAATTTTAATACTAATTATTCATCTTAAAAAATTTTAAGTTAAATTCATAAAGATATATCTTATAAATTCAAATTAAGTAAATAACTCAAATAGTTGAATAAGTTAATTATTAGTTTTTCCAACCTATGAAGTATAAATAGAGTTCATTCAAACTATGATCTAGGATTTTATTATTATCCTAATTTTTCATAATATTTAATTATCATTTTAATAAGGGTTAATTAAATAATTAGTATATAAAAGTAATTATTGGACAATATTAATTTAAGCATGACGGGAATTTTTAATTTGTAAATAAACATATAAACAAATACATACTTTCATATGAGTGATAAAAAGTGCATAAAATATGTGTTGATCACAAAAAAAAAAAAAAAAAAAAAACCATATCATTACTTTAACATGATTTATACTAACATCACATATACATGGGTTGCCTCCTAGAAGCACTACGCTTTAAGTCTTTAGTCAGACTATAAGAATCATTGCTTTTTAGAATAAACCAATTCAGTTATTTCTTATAATTGATTAATATATCCTCCTAAATAAGGTTTCAATCATGACCATTTACTTTAAAGATATGCAATCTTTTCTTGTCTAATATTTCAATAGTCTTGGAGAGAAATCTTTTTATGACAGTAAATGGCCCTAACAATCCATATTCTAATTTTTTTTGGGAATAACTTTAGTCTAGAATTAAAAAGTAAAACATCTTGACCATGAGTGAATACTTTTTTTCTTATGAAGCGGTTTATCTTACCATTTTTAACTCTTTTCTTATAAATAATTATTGCATTTTCATAAGCTTTATTTCTACTTTATACTAATTCATTCAAATGTAGCAGTCTTTTTTCTTTGATAATTCCAAGATTTGAATTCAATTCTTGAATGCCTAGAATGCCTTATACTCTAATTCCATGGTAAGATGATAAGGTTTTCTAAAAACTAATTTATAAGGAGTCATATAAAATGGAGTTTTAAATGTAGTTCTATAGTCCCATAATACATCATTCAATTTAATTGCCTAATCTTTTCTATTAGAACTAACAGTTTTTTACTTGCCAACTAGTTTAGGGATGGTAAGTAGTAGCTATCCTTTTGATTTCCCTATTGTTAATTTCATGTTTTAACTCAAGCTCACGGGTTTATATTTTGGCTGATAACAAATATTGTGGATCACATCCTTATATCTAATTATATTTGTGATATATATTTGTTTGTGTGCACGAACATTTAAGGAATACCATGCACCATCCAAGGAAGATTGAAGGCTCAAGATTGGATAGAATAGGGTATTCTATAAAGATTTTTATGATATTTATTGATGTTTTTATAATTTATTGAGTCAAATCCTGTAAGGGTGTATGTGAGCTTGGTGACTATGCACACACACACTCAAAGGGACTGAGATTGAGTCAGAACCAAAAGTTCAATTTTTGAACTAATTGTACTACATGATTTATATCATACTATATGATCGTATGAACTAATTAATCATACTGGATGATTTAGATTGTACATGATGATCAATTATGATCTTGAAAAATAGCTGCCAATCATAATTTAGGCAAGATTTTAAATTACATAATACGTTCTAATTGTATTGGATGATTTACATCATACTGGACAATTTGTGAAATTCATGCCTAAATTAATCCTGTGATTAGTCAATCTAATCTGCTTAATTTTAATATTTTCATTGTACTGTATGAACAATATTGTATTATATGATCAACATAGATGATTTTTATTCATCCCATCTTTTATCCTAGATGATCTTGCAATGGCTGAATTGAGTTTTTTAGGATTTTTTGAGCCCTCTATTTAAGTACTCTCATAAGACTTTTAAGAGTCTTTGGCATCCATTGAATCTTGATTTTTTTGGAGAAAACTTTAAGAGAGAACTTGGAAGGGAGAGAGGAAAGGGTGGAGTTTGAGAGAGGGAGTAGATCCTTTGAGGGGTTTCAAGGGAGTGTGGAGGGGATTTTATATGGTTGCTCTGGAAAGCTTGCAGCTTAGTACCATCAGATTCAAGGTTCGTCTTGAGGGAAGTTTTGGGAAGAAGACTATCTTTTTGGTGTCAAAGGACCCAGCTACTTTGCCATATTGGGGAAGGTGAAAGGGATTCGTGGTTCTCTACCATCTCTTGGAGGGAGAAAAAGGAGTCAAGGTTCTCTGCCTATGAAAAGAGTTTTGTTCCTTTGCCGCACCGGGTTGGTGGAAAGATTTTGTAAGGGCTTCTGCACCTTACTATGGGGGAAAAAAAGAGACACTAAAAAGGTTTTAGTGCAATACTCATAGGGTGCCTCCGGTGAGTGGACGTAAATTAGGTTGGACCAAACCATTATAAATTTGGTGTATTTTTTATTATTATTTTAGAATTTATTTTTCTAGCAATTAACTACGTGGGTGAAAATGTTGATTTATCATTTTATTATGAATTTAATTCACTTCTACATCAAGTTATAAAAATATTTTTCTTCAACGTTAAAAAGGTTTTTAAATACCAATTCACCCCCCTCCTCTTGGTTAGCCTTGGCTTTATGCTTTCACAACACTCACAAAATTTCAAGTGATATTAGAGCACTTTGAAGTGGTATCAGAATAGGATTTCAAAATTTTAGTCTTAGAAAACTTTTGAAAAAGATCAATAGTTAACTTTAGAAATCAAATTATTTTGAAAGGATATTCATTCACATGACCTTCTTTATTTGAAAATATTTCTTTTGATTTTTGGAAAATTTGTATGTCTACTTTCTTGCAATCAATTGATTATTGAATGTGGCATATGATTCAAACTAGTTATTTTGTATTGTCATGTATTATAAATGGAGTCCAAACTAATATTTCTTTTATTGAATGGAGTATAATAAAACAAATTAATGCTCAATTGAATGGTAAATGCTTGAATTATTTTTTCTGTGCTTTGAATTCTAAAAATTATATGTTAATATCCACATGCACTACTGGTAAGGAAATTTGGGATAAATTACACACTACATACGAGGGTACTAGTGAAGTCAAGCAATCCAGGTTAAATATTTTAATACATGATTATGAACTATTTTGTATGAAATCTTATGAGACTATTCTAGATATATATACTAGATTTACTCAAATAGTGACATCATTACATGCCCTAGGTAAAGAACTTTCTAACTTTGATAAAGTTATTAAAATTATATATTGTCTACTTAATAAGTTTGATGATAAAGTCATTGCTATTTTTGAATTAAAAAATTTAAATATATATTCTATTGTTAATTTAATTGGCTCACACATTACCTATGAGCAAAGTTTGGGTCAAAGATATTTTGATATATGTGAAACAATAATGCTAAAAGCTGAAGAGATTGATAAGAATGGCTTAATAGTTAATGCGAGCGAGGAGATAGCCTCAATAACAAGCGAATTTGAAAAACTATTGAATTATAAATATCAGCAAAAGTGGAACAAAGGTAAAAATTATAAGAACGCTAAGATTTATTCTGACATTATTTGCTTTGGGTGTAAGGAACTTGGACATATGAAAAATGAATACCTTAATTCAAAAACTCTTCCAACAAAGAAAAATGGTAAAAATAAGTGAAATGCAATAAGAGCAAATGATAAAAAGTAAAAACTCTCCTAGGCAAACCTAGTTTCTGAATCATCAAACTAGGAGCAAGATGATGTGGTATAAAGTTTTGTTTATGCGCTTATATGTTGTAGTTAATGCATATGTATATGTTCTTTATTTTTTTGTTCATTAAATGTTTTATGTGCTATTTTTCATATTTTTTAGTTTGTAATCATTTTATTTTATTTTTCTTTTATGCTTTTGTGATTTATCTCTGATCAACACACATAAATCATTTTTCATATTGTATCTATATAAGAGAATCAATTCACTTGTCTGAAAAATTTTTAATGAAAAACTTACCACCTTTTTACCTAAAACTTTTAACTAAATGGTGATTGACTTTTCTAAAATTTTAAAGTAAGGAAATTTAAGATTATGTATCTCCTTCTCATTTCCTTAATCAGGCTATTACTCTTTTGAATAAAAAATTATATCAATTTAAGAATTAACTTTGAAATTAAATCTTTTTATCATCCTACATTTTTTCTATCTCATAGGAATCTTTTATAAACTGATGAATCCACTTCATATTTTTTTAATAAAGCTATTCATTTTATCATTAGATTGGGTTTGCTTTGAGTCTTTAAAGATTAAGAAATGAATTAAAATTACAAAAATTAAAAGAGGCATAAAATGAGTAAAAAAGGTTTTAACGCAATACTCAGAGGGTGCCTTCGGGGAATGGACGTAGGTCTGGTGTGTTCTTTCCTTTTATTATTTTTCTTTTATTTTTCTTGTGGTTATTGTGGGTGAAAAAGTTGATTTATTTTTTTACTGTGAATTTAATTCACTTTTACATCAAGTTATAAAAAGATTTTTCTTCATCGTTAAAGAAGTTTTTAAATACCAATTCATCCCCCTTCTTAGTTAGCCTTGGGTTTAGTTCTTTAGGGTTTCACAACCCCCACAAACTTTCAAGTGGTATCAGAGCACTTTTAAATCCCAAAATTCTTATAGATAGTGTTTATTTTTTTATTATAAAAATGATTTTCTCCATCACTAATAAAAAATCTTAGGATACCATATATATATATATATATATATATATATATATATATATATATATATATATATATATATATATATATATATATATATATATATATATATATATATATAATTAAAAGTTTTGTTAGCATAAAAATAACATAGATTTTCTTATCTCTTTTGCCTTGAAATTGCACTAACAACAA
The DNA here is from genome assembly GCA_019514585.1 of Dendrobium officinale. Classification (NCBI taxonomy): domain Eukaryota; kingdom Viridiplantae; phylum Streptophyta; class Magnoliopsida; order Asparagales; family Orchidaceae; genus Dendrobium; species Dendrobium officinale. Next base: position 31,402,228 of record CM033683.1, read on the forward strand.
CATTATTAGCATCACACATCACTACAAAAGGTAAAGACCAATAAGGAGCAATAGTAATAGGATTAGTAGTCAAATGATACTTTAGAGTTTTGAAAGCATTATGACATGTAGAGTCAAATATAAAAGGAACATCTTTCTCAAACAAATGGTATAAGGGCTTAGAAATTTAGAGAAATCCTTTACAAATCTTCTTTAAAAACCAGCATGACCTAAGAAGCTTCTAATCCCCTTAATAGAATATTTGGGTGGAGGAAGTTCTTTAATCACCAAAACTTTTGCAATGTCTACTTCTAATCATTTTCTAGATATCTTATGCCATAAGACAATGCCTTCAGTTACCATAAATTAACTTTTTCCCCAAATTTAACTTTAATTTATTTTAACACACCTTTTTAAAATACTAGTTAAGTGTTTCTAGATAAGAATTAAATGTAGTGCCAAATACAAAAGAAAACATCTATGAATATTTCAATACCCCACTCAATTAAGTTTGAAAAGATAGAGATGATGCATATTTGAAAAGTAGCAAGAGCACTACATAAATAAAAAGGCATTCTCCTAAAGACAAAAGTTTCGTAGGATTGGTGAAAGTAGTATTTTCTTAATCCTTAGGTGCAATAGGAATTTGATGATAACTAGAATATCCATCTAAAAAGAAATAAAATGGCTGCCCTACTAGCCTATTAAGCATTAATTTGATCAAGAAAAGATAAATGAAAATGATCTTTTTTTGGTTGCTTTATTTAGTTTCCTATAGTCAATAGAAATCCTCCAACATGTGACAGTTCTAGTGGGTATTAATTCATTATGTTTATTGGATATAATATTCAATTCTCCCCTTTTAAGAACACAATGAATGAGACTAACCTAAGAACTATCAAAAATAGAGTAAATGATACCAACATCTAACCATTTAAGAATCTCTTTTTTAACAACATATTTCATAGAAGGATTAAAATCTTCTTTAAGGAATAGTTTAAGGTATAAAACTTACTTCCATTATGATTCTATACACACAAAGGAAAGGATTATTTCCTTTAATGTCAACAATAGTCCACCCAAAAGATTTTTTATAGTTACTTAAAATCTTAATCAATTCAATATATTGTTCTTGATATGCTAAAATGATTATAGGAAGAGTGGAATTTTTGCCCAAATATGAATACTTAAGATGACAAGGTAAAGCTTTAAGTTCTAAAATTGGGACCTCTTCAATAGATGGTTTTAGAGTTTTAATTAAAGATGAAGTTTTCAATGATTCAAAATGCCTTTATTTTTACTTTCATTTCTAAATTTTATTTCAATGGGCCCATTTAATGTATTCTATTCTTGCTCATCTTCTTCTTCCTCAATCATTTCTTCCTCCAATTTTTCTTTGAGATCTTCTACTAATACATCTTTCAAATCCACCCTAAAGCAGCCTTCTCTCCTTTATTGAGGGGATTTTATAAATTTTAATACATTAATTATCACCTCCTAGTCTTGAATTCTTATAGTTAGTTCTCTCTTTTGAACATTATTCATAACTTTCTCTATTGCTAAGAAAGTTCTTCCTAAAATGAGAGGTATTTCGCTATCTTCTTCCACGTCTAAAATAATAAAATCAATAGGGAAAATGAACTTATGAACCTTGATTAGAACATCCTCTATTTCTCCTTTCCTTTTCGATATGTAAAAGATCTATCAACCAATTGAAGAGTAACAAAAGTAGGTTGAATTTCACATACATCTAACCTCTTAAAATGGATAGAAGCATGAGGTTAATACTAGATCCTACGTCACATGAAACTCTACCACAAAATTTATCTCCAATAGTAAAAGGAATGGTAAAATGCCATGGATCCTTAAAATTTTCAAGAATATTCTTTTGTAAAATGACACTACATTCTTCACTTAATTCCACTATTTCATAATGACAAATCTTCCTTCTCTTACTCAAAATATCCTTCATAAATTTAGCATAAGTGGGCATTTGTTCTAAAACTTTAGAGAAGCGGTTATTAATGGTTAATTTTTTAAATACTTCTAAGAACTTTGAGAATTCTTTGTCAACATTTGTTTAGGTCAACCTCTCAAGGAAAGGGGGCGGTGGTCTCTCAAAAACTATAAACCATTTTAGGTTCTTTTAAAGGTTCAGGTTGCTCAAAAGGGGTCTTATTTTCTTGTTGTTCATCTCTATCATCCTTATCATAGGGTTGGTCTTTTGATTTATAAGGGTCTCCTTGAAAGTTTGTTAGGTTTGTTAAGCCTTTATGAACTAGCCAGGGGCTAACCAAGAAGGAGGGGGGGGGGGGGGGGTTGAATTGGTAGTTTTAAAAATTCTTAAACAAAAAGAAAAATCTTTTTTAAACCTTTTTGAATATTTTAAAATAAACATGTTCAACTTTTGATGTAGAAATAAAATAAATTAAATATTTTAACCATTAAATCAACTACAAAAAATTAAAGAGCAAAAATTAAATTTTTTAAAGTAATAAGAATGAACACAAGATTTATAGTTGTTCTGTCAACTTCACCTATATCCACTCCTTTGAGAAACCCTCTCCAAGTATTGCACTAAATCTTCAGTGACTCTCCTTTTGCACCAATAGCAAGGTGGAGAAGCCCTTACAAAATCTTTCCACTATCTTGGTAAGGCAAAGAACCTTGAGTCCTTTTTCACCCTCCTAGTAAAGGAAGAGAACCTATAATCCTTTTAGCCCCTCTAAGAGTAGGAAAAGAGTCTTGAATTGATACTAATGGTCATCTCCATTAGAGCCACCAAGGAACCAAGGACTAAGATTGAAGAAGATGATCGAATCCATTTTTGGAGCAACCTTTGTGAATCCCCTCACAAACTCCCCCACCTAAGTTCCTCCTCTCTCCCTCCCAAACACTCCGTATCCTTCTCTTAGCTCTTTCAATTCATGATAATAGTAAAAGATTTTACCATTAGCAATTAAGAGAGCTTAAATAGAAGGTCTAGAAAATGACCTAATTTTCAACTTACGTCAAAGATCATCTATAACGATATGACGATAATCTTATATAATTAGTTTAAATCATCCCTTCCTACCATGACAAACTGAGTTTCTTAAATGATTAAAACATAAAATTTATTCTTATCATCCAAGATAATGTGGACATTATCCTGTACAATTAGTTTAAAATCAACCATTATTGTCTAACAGATAGTTTGGGACATCAAGGAGATTTGGGATGATGAAGAAATATAATTGATCATCCAGACTGATGTGGATATCGTCTTGGACTATTATTTCAAGATCAGACTTTATCATCCAACAGATAGTTCGAGATATCTAGGAGGTTAAGGAGAAAACTAAGGTTTTTCTTACAGATCATCCAGTACAATTTTGCGATCATCTAGGATAATATAATCAATCAATTTAACCTTAATTACTCTTCTAATCACCTGATCAATTTAGACATGATTGGTATGAATCATCCAGGACCATCCTGTATGATTATTGAAATTTAAGACTTTTAAATTCTTGCCTAAATAAGTTTGGCGACTAGTTTTTATGATTTAAGCATATCATCCAGGATGATGGGAGTATAGTCCAAGATGATTTGCTTAATCAGTTTTATATGAATTATATGCCCTAATTAAGGTTTTTATTTTTAAATGATCATCTAGGTTGATTTAAAATCATAATGTATGATATGATCAAAAATAGAAAAACTCTGACTCACTAAATTTCTCACCCTAACTGTGTGTGTGCAAGGTTACTTAGCTTCAAGATCCATCATAATACATTTGACTCAAGAAAAGCTAAAGATTCATTCGAATAGAAATTATAAACTGACTCAATCCTAGTCTACCTAATCTTGAGCTTATTAACATTCCAAGTGAACTTATAGACCTGAAAGGTTAGTGATTTAGATAAATAAAGCATATATGCAAGAGTAGTAGTAATTAAGAAATAATAATATTTGTTATCATCAAAATCATACTACTTGGGTTTAGATTTGCAGCAATCTCCCCCTTTTTGATGATGAGAAATATTGTTGTAAAAAAATTCAAACCAAGGAAAATATTTGTTTTGTTTGTTTGTTTTTTTAAGAGACATAAAAAGAAAAGAATATAAATAGAACAAAATAAAGTTCACTAAACCATAAGCAACAAACTAAGCAGACAACATACTACTCCCCCTTTTTACATCATAAAAAGGAGGATAAAAGAAAAAACAAAATATATATATGAAGGTACAAATAATAAAGACCAGCACAAACATAGAAACACAACTAACAGTCAATAGCAAAAAATGATAAATTTCCCTTGTGATTGTATTAAAAATTAGTTAGAAATGAATTAATATTGCTGAAATATAAAAATGGTAGAACAACTAATCATGTTAACCCCAGCTCGGACTCCTTATAGGGTAAAAAATCATTTTAAAATAAAGATCAAACTAAAAAAAATATTTGATAAGAAAATTGATCTGTTCAAAACTTCATTCCAAAAAACATATCTGATAGAATAATATAGCAAAGTAATCAGTAAAAATCATGAGTTTTAAAAATCAAGTCTTTGAAGATATCAAGTGACGCGTGAATTCTTCTAAGACTTAATGGTTTGAAACAAAAAGAAGCTTATTTCTTTAAGGGCTCATTTTGTGCCTCTTGTCAGTTGTTTGGTGCACTTTGGGCATCTTTTATTTTTTTTATACACTTTATGTATCTTTCAATTATTTGGCGATTATTGTGCATCTTTTTAGTTTTTTTTTTGCTCCTTTATGCCTCTTCTCATGTTTCGAGCTAAATTCCTTTCAAAACCTTTAAAGACTCTCAGTTGTGAGAATATATTTCATATATAAGAGAAGAAAAAAATAATTTTTTAATATAAGGAAGAGTAAACCATAAAGCATAATTATATTCATATAATAAATGCAATAACTTGATTAAGAAAAATTAAAAGTGATTTAATGACTTTAAAAATTATTTATATGAGATAAATTACTTTGAGAAGATAAAATAAATCTCAACTTTAAAGTCCAATTGTTAAATTGAAATAGATTTTTTGCTTTGAAAAGAAAAGATACATCGCTAAAGGGGTTAGGGAAAGAGAAACAATCAATGGTGTTTCTTCCTTTAACTTATTTTACGATGTCAATTATTATTTACAAAATTTTCAAAAAGAAAGTAAGGGAAAAATGTCATTCCAGTAGTGAAAAAAACAAAATCAAAGGGAAAAATAACATAATAATGAAAACCAGACAACAAAACACATTGACAGAAATAATTATGCAAATAAAAACAAAAGAAATATTAGAAAATATAAAAATTTAGAGTTCATCAATCATGAAGTTCATGTATTTATGTCTATAACACCTAATATGGTCCTTAAGATGCTAAAAGTTTCAAAGGTCAGTTGTTTAGTAAAGATGTCAGCTAGTTGGTTTTCTGTTGCTACATGGTGTAGCTCATTGTCTCCTTTAGTAATATGGTCCCTAATAAAGTGATATCTTATGTCAATGTGTTTGGTTCTAGAATGTTAGATAGGATTTTTAGAGATGCAGATTACACTAGTGTTATCACATACGATTGACATTGTGCCTACAAGTAATTCTAAATCTAAAATATATTACTTTAACTAAAGGACTTGGGCCAAACAACATCCTAAGGCTATGTATTCAACATCAGCAGTGAAAAGTAAAACTGAGTTTTGTTTTCTACTGGACTAGGAGACTAAGGATTATCCTATGAATTGTTATTTTCATGAGGTGCTCTTTCTATCTACCCTACACTCTACAAAGTCTGAATCAGAATATCTTATAATCTCAAAAGAAGTGTTATGCCTTGGATAATAAATTCCTAAGTTTTAGGTTCCTACGAGATATCTAAACATTCTTTTAGTTGCAGTCAGGTGGTAATCCTTTGGATCTGCTTAAAATCTAGCACAAAGAAAAATACTAAACATTATATCAGGTTGGCTAGTTGTCAAGTAAGTGAGTGATCCAATTATTCCTATGTATTTCTTTTAATCAATTGATTTTTCCATTTGAGTCTTTATCTAATTGAACACTGGAGCTCATGAGAATTTTTATTAGCTTGGCTTTATCCATTTCATATTTTTTAAGATATCCTTAATATATTTTGATTGATTAAGAAAAGTTCCATCATTTATTTGCCTTATATTAAACCCCAAAAAGTAGGATAATTCTCCCACATACTCATCTCAAATTTTTTACTTATTATTTTAGAAAAATCATGAAATAAATTTTTATCTGAAGATTTAAAAAGTATATCATCAACATAGATCTAGAAAATGAGTAATTCATCTCCTACTCTCCTTAGAAAAAGAGTGGTGTCAATGCTCCCCTTAAGAAACTCTCTTTTGAGTAGGAATGTGCTAAAACTCTCATACCATGCCCTTAGTGTCTGTTTTAATCTAGATAAAGCCTTTTTTAATTTGAAAACATTATTTGAAAATTGAGAATTTTTAAAGCCTAGGGGTTGTTCTACAAACACATCTTCTTTTATTACTCCATTTAAAAAGACACTCTTGAAATCCATTTGGAAAAGCTTAAATCTTTTATAACAGGCAAAGGCTAGTAGCACTCTAATAGCTTCCAATCTAGCAACAAGGGCAAAAGTATTCTCAAAATCAAACCCTTCTATTTAATTATACCCCTCGGCCACTAATTTTGCCTTATTCCTAACCACCACACAAGAATATTCATTTTATTCTTAAAAACCCATTTGGTTCCTAATACACTTTGGTCCCTAAGTCTTTATACTAGCTTCTAGACATCATTCCTAACAAATTGGTTTAGTTCCTATTGCATGGATAGGATCCAAAATTTATCAGAAAGGGCTTGATTGATGTTGGTGGGTTCAATCATTGAGATAAAGGCAACATTGTTTACTTCTTTTCTAAGTCCATGCCTAGTTCTAACACCTTCAAAAGGGTCTCCTAAGATCAGTTCTTTAGGATGACTTAAAGAATACCTCCATTCTCTAGGCAAAGTGTTTTGAGGTTCCACCCTTTCATCTAGATTTATTGTTTCTACTTCTTAGATAATCTCACCAACTTCATCTTCTTTCTCAACCTTAGATTTCTCAAAATCATATTCATCAAACACTACATGAGTAGTCTCCTCCACCACCAATATCCTCTTATTAAACACTCTATATGATTTCCCTACACTTGAGTAGCCTAAGAACACTCCATCAGATTTTTGGTTAAATTTTTCTAAGATTGATTTCTAATTATCTAGAATGAAACCTTACATCTAAAGACATGGAGGTGAGAAAGGTTGAGTGTCTTACCTTTAATGATCTCATAGGGTATCTTATTCAATTTGGATCCAACATTCACCCTATTCAACAAATAATAGGTTATGTTCACTACTTCTACCCAAAAGTATTTTGGAAGTAAATACTTAGCAAGCATGACTCTAGTGGCTTCCACTAAAGTCATTTTCTTCCTTTCAGCTACCCTGTTCTGCTAAGCAGTCCTAGGAGCTGAGAAATAATAACTAATCCTTTGCCCATCACAATATGTTTAAAATCTCTCATTTTTAAATTCTCGACCATAATCACTATAGATGGTCAAGATGTCAAAACATAGCTTTTTTTAAATCCATGTGGAGAATGATTTAAATTTATCGAATGACTTACTTTTATGTAACAATAATCTATTCCAAGTGAACCTTGAATATGTTGCGGATCAATGGTTTATGATTTTGATGATAGCAAATATTTTTATTTCTCTACAACTGGCTTATGTACTGACATTTTAGGTTCACACGATCGGACTGCAATTTGGAACCAGCTCAAGATTGGGTAGACTAGGTCTGAGATAGTTTGTACACTTTTTCCATTCTTGAGTCTAGTATATTTATTGTGGCTCTGAATGCTTTGTAACGTATAAGAGTTTCTAACTGTTCCCTAGAGTTTACTGTTTTTGGTAACATCGTCCTAGACGATCTGTTCAAAAGCAGAAACCCTAATTAGGGCATCCTCATTAAAGTAGTCGTCATTTTGCAAAACACATTGTCCTGGATGATTTTGTATCGGCCAGGACGATAGGATCAATTCAGAAAGAATCTGCCGCCAGATCTACTTAGGAAATACTTATTTTTGGACATTCTCCTGGTGGATCAGCCTGGACTATAAAATATTGGCCAGGACGATCCTGGATAATTTTTCCAAAATTTCTCTGGCAATTTTGGAAAGCAATTAATGGTGATTTCGTTCGGGCCGATCGCAAGATCGTGCGGACCAAACGGAAGATCGTCCGGGCCGATTAGACATCGGCCAGCTTCATTTCAGGGCAATATTCAGGATGATTTTCCTCATATTTGAACTAATCGGCCAGGATGATATGTCTATCATCCTGGATGATAAAGTTGGCAACTTGCATTAATGAGCTCGTTTTTAGCTCTTCTATTTAAGCTATGATAAGGCACTTTGTAAGGGTCTTTGGCAGCCATTGTAGCTTCGTTCTTTAGGGGGAAACTTGAAGAGAGAGATTGAAAGGGAGTGAGGAAGGGTGGAGTTTGAGAGAGGGAGAAGATCCTGTGAGGGGGGACTCAAGGGAGTGCGGAGGGGGTTCCACACGGTTGCTCCGGCAAGCTCGCACCTGAATACCGTCGGATTCAAGGCTTGTCTCGAGGGAAGTTCACCAAAGAAAAAGATCTCTTTGGTGTCAAAGGACCCGGCAACTCTGCCGTACTGGGGAAGGTGGAAGTGATTTTGTAAGGGCTTCTTCGCCTACTGTGGGGGCTAAAGGAGAGACACTTATTTTAGTACAATACTTGGAGGGTGCCTCCAAAGAGTGGACGTAGGTCAAGGTTTGACCGAACCACTATAAATCCGGTGTGTTCTTTCTTATTATTGCTTCCGCATTTGATTTCCGTATCGTTGGTTTTGATTGTGGTGAATCTTGGTTTTAGTTTTAAGATTGTGTTTGTTTTAAATACTGATTCACCTCTTTATCTCTTTATTAGCCTTGAGCCAGTTCATAAGGGACCTAACATCCCTAACAAACTTTCAAGTGGTATTAGAGCACTTTCTAGTGTCATCTGAGCACTTTCAGAATAGTCATCAACTATTACAAACCCAAAAATGTTTCTCCTTAAGCTTGCAATGTTAAAGGGTCCAAATAAATTCATGTGAAGGACTTCTAAAGGTTTAGAGGTGATAATGTCCTTAATGGAATTAAAAGAGAATTTGACTTGTTTTTCTAATTGACAGGCATTACATAGGTTGTCCTTAGTGAATTCAAGCTTGGGGATCCCTCTTACTAAGTCTTTTTGGGTTACTTTTCTAAGTGTTTTCATGCTAGCAAGACAATTTCTTATGCCATAATAAAGACTCATCAACAATAGTTTTTAGGCAAAAGGTGTTATTAGAATTAATAGAATTTAAATCTAGCATGTAAATATTATTCAATCTTTTTTCATGCAGCATAATTTTTCCATTCAGGCTTATGATGCAGCTAGCAGTTAGAAATTTAATTATGTAGCCTTTGTCACATAGCTGGCTTATGCTTAGCAGATTATATTTAAGCCATCAACAAGTAAAATATTTTAATCAAAAGGTTCTTAGATTTTTTTATTATACTTATGCCTACCACTTCTTGGTGGTGTTGTCTCTAAGAGTGACCTTGTCTCCAGCACTGGCCTCCAATAAAATGAATTAATTAGTATCTCCAGTCATATGGCATGAGCATCCACTATCTATATACTACATGCTCTCATAAGGTCTTATGTGAGAGCACACCTAAAAAATTATCAAATGTTAGATTTAGGAACCAAAATAAGTTTGGGCCCCTTCTTATGAAAAAAAAGAATACAATGAATGTGTTATGCTATGAATTATGCAATTTGGGTCTCCACACCAGATGAGCGTTATGGTGAACAATGTAAGAGTGGGAGATATGTCTTACCATGCCACAAGAAAAAAAACTTCTTACACAAAAAAAAAAGGTTTTACTAATCTACTCGGGTTATAGTGCCTCTTCTTAAGTTTAAATGATGCATGCTTATCTGATGGATTGTGAAACTCAAGCATTATGGGTGGTTTTTTATTTTCTTTGAAAGCAATTAATTTAGCTTCTAAAAACTTATTTGTATTTTCAAGAAATAAAATTTCTATTTTCAAAGCATGCTCCCTACTATCTAAATCAGTTGCAAGAGTGTCTAAGTCCTTATATGCATTTTTTATCTCAATATATAAACTTTTCAAGAAATCATGCTCATTTGTTAAATCAAGATGATTTACATTCAATAATTCAAATTCATCCAACAGTCATATGATTGCTATCCAGAGTGGAATGATCTTTACTTAGAATTTTATGCTCTTTTTGTAAACATAAAAAATCAATTTTAAGACTAGCATGCAGTTTCTTAAGCTTCCTTTACAAAGAATGAATTTTTTTTTAGAAATTTTTAAATAATTATTCATATATTAATTAATGTACCTCTTCTTGGTCATAGCGACCAAGATGATCATCCACCATCAAACACAAGTTTGTTATCTCCTTTTCATCTTTAATTTCAGAGCAGTCATATGCAAAATCTGTCTAGAAAGCCTTTTGAATCCACTTATTATCCTTCAAGAACTTACACTTTTCTTCACCCTCCTCCTTACTTAGGTGAGCTTTCAAAGTTGGGAAATAAGATTTAAGATGCCCTGTAACATCAGAAGAAACTTTAGAATTTTTATTATTCTTACCCTTGTTCCATTTCTGATGATGCTTTTGCTTTTTCCTCAAAAAGCTCTTCAATTGCCTTGTTATTAAAGCAATGTCATAAATGTCAGAACTAGAAGAATCAGCATCCGAATCATTAGCCTTTAAGGTTATAGCTTTTACCTCTTTCTTCTCTCCTACGTCAAGTTGACTTTGGTTCACTCCTTACTTATAAGCAATGAGTGATCCAAGTAAGTTATCAATTGAATAAATATTCAAATCCTTAGATTCAATAATGACAGTAATTTTTGCATCAAAGGAAGAAGGTAAACAACTCAATATCTTGTTAACTTTTTCATAGTTTGCTAGTTCTCTTCCTAAAGCATGCTGGGATATAAAAATTTGTATAAATATAGTATACATCTTAGAAATTGACTAACTATGTTTCATGCAAAAAAGTTCATAATCATGTTGTAAAATATTTAACCTAGATTGCTTAACTTCACTTGTGCCTTCATAAGTTATACATAATTTGTATGAAATTTATTTTCCAGTAGAACAAGTGGAAACACACATATACTCTTCAAATTTTAAGGCACAAAAAAATAGTTAAAAAATTTAGCATTCAGTTGTGCTAATTCTTAATCATCAAAAGTCCATTCAGTAAAAGAAAGTTCAATTTTCATGCTATCAACAAGTCTAAATGGTACATAATATCCATCATTAATAAGCATCCACATACGATAATCAATTTATTATAAAAAAGTGAGCATGCGAGTTTTCTGAAAATCAAAATGTATGTTATCAAAAAGAGGTGGTCTTGTAATTGAATATCTTCCGTGGTGTTTTTATTCCAAAGTTAGCCATTGATCAAAATTTAAAAGTTTTCTAAAACTTGAGTTTATGAACCCCACTCTAATACCACTTGAATGTTTATTAGGGTTGTTAAGCCCTTACGAACTAGCCCGAGGCTAACCAATAGGGGGTGAATTGGTAGTTTTAAAAAATTTTTAAAAAAAAGAAAAATCATTTTTAATATTTTAAAATAAACATGATCAACCTTTTATGCAGAAGCAAATAATAAAACAAATCAAAGATTTTAACCATCAATCAACCAATAAAAATTAAAGTATGGAAATTAAAATATAGAAAAGTAATAAGAAAGAACACAAGATTTATAGTGGCTTGGTCAAATTGACCTACGTCCACTCCTTGGAGACACACTCTCTAAGTATTTCAATAAACCTTTAGTGACTCTCCTTTTACTCCCACAGTAAGGTGGAGAAGACCTTAAAAAATCTTTTCACCGTCCTGTTGAGGCGAAGAACCTTGAATCCTTTTTCACCCTCCTAGTGAAGGTAGAGAACTTATAATCCTTTTAGTCCATCCTGGAGTAGGCAGAGAACCTTAAACAGATGCTGATGGTCTTCTCCTTTAGAACCACCAAGGAACCAAAGATGAAGCTTGAAGAAGACGATCAAATCCTTACTTTGAGCAACCTCTATGAATCCCCTCATAATATTCTCCCTTTCTCTCTCCAAAACTCTCCTTATCCTTATCTTAGCTCTTTTAGGTCAGGACAACAAAAAAAGATTTTATCATGAGCAATTGAGAGAGCTTAAATAGAAGGCCTTAAAAAAATTCCCTAATTTTTAAATTGCCATCAAAGATCATCTATGATGATCTGTCAATCATTCTGTATGATTAGTTTAAATAAGCCCTTCTAGCCAAGATGATCTGGGTTTCCTAGAGGATTAAAACATAAAATATGTTATGATATTCCAGGATGATGTGGATATCATGTTATACGATTAGTTCAGAATCAATCATTATCATCCAATATATAGTTTGGGACATCCAGTAGATAAATCAGGATGATGAAGAAATATAGTTAATTGTTCAGGCTGATGTGTATATCTTCCTGGACAATTAGTTCAAAATTAGATCATCCAGTAAATAGTTCGGGACGTCTAGGAGGTTAAGAAGAAAATTAAGGTTTTTCTTATAGATCATCTAGCATGATTCTGCAATCATCCTAGATAATATGATCAATCAATCTAACCTTAATTACTTTCCTAATCACCTAATCAATTTAGGCATGATTGGTATGAATCATCCAGGATGATCATGATTGTCTTGTATGATTAGTGCAAATTTGAGAGTTTTAAAATCTTACTTAAATGAGTTTGGTGGATGATTTTTGTGATTCAAGCATATCATCCAGGATGATGGGAATATCATCCATGATGATTTGCTTAATAAGGTTTACTTGACCTAGATGCCCTAATTAGGGTTTCTATTTTTAACTGATTATTTAGAATAATTTAAAATCATCCTATATGATATGATAAAAAAAATTATAACTAGCCAAATTTCTCCCCCAAAGTGTGTGTGTGCAAGGTTACTTAGCTTTAGGATCCATCATAGAACATTTGACTAAAGAAAAGGAAAAAGATGCATTTGAATAGAAATTACAGACTGACTCAATCCTAATCTACATGATCATGAGCTGATTGATATTTCAAGTGAACTTATGGACCTAAAAGGTTAGTGAGCTAGAAAAATAAAGCAGATATGCAAGAATAATAGTAGTAGTGAAGAAAAATAATATTTATTATCATCAAAATCACACTACTTGGGTCCAGATTTGTAATACTCTTAACCCTCTCCCATTTCTAAGTTGAATATTATGACATTGTTCTACAAAGTTTTGATATTGAATCAACCATACCAATTTCCCTATTTGATCTTTAATTTTTTTAAGAGGATTAGATTGATTATTCTTTTGCATTCCTAACTGGAGGATAATATTTTACAAGGATTCCTTCCTATTCCTTTCATGATATATTTGTTCAAATTCTATTGGATAGGATTGTGACGCTAAACATCTTGGCGCAGCGACACTATATATCCTAAGATCACTATTAACATTTAATGTATCCAATTTCTTTAAAATAATAGTAACTTGAGCAGTAAAAATAGATAAAGTTTCATTTTCATAGACTCCTTCCACTCTCTTTGGATTCACCCTATCAACAGGCTATTGGAAATTATTTATTTCCATTTCCTTAATTGATTCATAAGCATCTTTAAAAGGCTTTGACATCAAAGAACCTCCAATTGTAGCAATAATTATGGCTCTAAGGGATCATACCAATCCATTATAAAAAGTTTTAATTATCAACCAATCAAGTAAGGCATGGTGAGGGCACTTTCTAAGCATCTCCTTGAATCTTTCATAATTCTCATAAATAGATTCTCCTTTTAATTGAGTAAAAGAAGTAATGTCATTTCAAAGCTTGATAGTTTAAGAAGGTGGGAAATACTTTCTTAGAAATTAATGGGCCAACCTAGGGGTGTCAAAACTTGACACGACCCGAGAAATTTTATGTTCAGGTCAACCCATTTATTACATGGGTCAAGATCGAGTTAGAGTTATCGACCCATTTATAAAATCAGGTCAAATTAGGGTTGACCCAAAAACCTAAAATATACCCATTTAACCTAGGTTACTCCATCTAGTCGCATCACATAAAAATTTAAAAGGTTTAATAGTTATATATGCTTTCAATTTGATCATGTCTATAGTTCCACTCTTAAAAATATTTAATAATCACAATGTCATATCCCCTAATCCACATGTCAGATAAAAAATTAAAAATGTGCTCCTCTATTAAATTTGGTTACATCATCACTACCCCTTTCCCCAAATAAAATTTTTTTCCCCTATTTGCTTCCATTACAAAAGACTCAAAACATAAATGGGTAGTCACATCTTTACATCCACTTGCCATCCAAAATGGCGAGCTCGCTCATCTTATCACATCGGGCTGCATCATTAGTCCATTACCATCCGCTGTCAGGAGCTTGCTTGGAATTCACATAAAAAGTTAAAACTACTCAAGGAAGTCACACCAAGAACACACCTTCTCCGCTATAGTTGGAAGTTAGTACTCGGTGTTTTCGTGTCAGTGGGTCAGATCGGGTTGACCTGAACCCAAAGCGGGTCAGGTTTGGAACCAAAAAATCAACCTGTTTGCAAAAATGGTTAAGGTTAGGGTTAACCCATGACTCAAAATTGAAACCCCTAGGCTAACCCATTGCATGTGGTAATAGAGCATTGGGGCTAAAAAATTTAGCTACTTTTTTGCCTTGTCTCTTAGAGAAAATGGGCACATTCTAAGTTTAATGGCATCATCACTAACACATTATATTTAAATTTTTCACAAATTTCTAAGAAATATGTTAATTGTAGGTTAGGGTCTTCAATGGGAGTTCCCCTAAAATGAGAATAATATACCATCTGAATGATTATAGGTTTTAATTCAAAATTATTTGCGTGGATGGCTGGTCTAATTATGCTTTGGTGAATTCTATCTACTAAAGGGTTTGCAAAATCCTTAAGAGGTATAGAAAGATCTCAATTTTGAATAGGGTTAGTCATTTTAAAAATCTTTTTGCTGGTTCTAATTTTAGAAAACGTTTTCTCTCACTTTTAGAATCAAAATTTAAATGTGCTCCCCTCTCTATATCTTTTAAGCTTGCAACCATAAATATACAATTAGTAAATTAAAATAAAATAATATAAAAATATAATAGGACTAATTATGTAATTGATTCAATATAATACTAAAATTTCAAATAAAATAAGTTCTTCACATGGAATGATTCCAAAAACATGATGGGGTCGATGGAGTAACTTAAAGATTTGTTAAAATGATTTAGGGTATTATCAATCCTTAAATAATGCTTCGGTTCTTTTAATATAAAAATTATAAAAAAATCCACTTAATATACACAAGTATATTTGCCGAATCAATTAATATAGTGATAAAGTAGAGCATTGATCTCACCAGGATGAATGTTTACTTGCAAATACTTGTACTAACTACTTCAACTACAAAAAAAAAAAAAAAAAAATCCTACTCAACAAAAATTAGTTTATGTGGAGATTCAATCACTTAATTTAAAATAAAAAATAATTAAATGAAATACTTTTTGGATAAATTATTATAGACTGATGAAATATAAATACAATATGTTTCCTAATGATTCTCTTTTGTATTATACTATTCATAGCATATGCATCATTGACCACTCAGTCAAGTGTGAAGAGACAAAGAATAGATTAAACCTTTCAATCTAAGTACAACTCTAAACTCCCACTTCCTGTCACCCTATGAAAATCTTAAAAAAATAAGTAAATCATGTACTATTAAAACCCCCTCATGATAATTCAACTCTCTAAATTTGATACATGACAAGTACTATACCTATGCTTTTATCATACCAATTCAACATAATTGTTTGTGCCTTCTTTCCTTTTTCTAGGCTCCACATTACACCTAATATTAACTACACTTATGGAAACTATGTTTATTAAATGAAGACTTGGTATATTGAAAACATCATGAAATTATTGATTAAGAGAATTTATTAGTACTTCATATTTTATTTACACCATCAACCTAAAACTACAATATTTTGCCATGCATGAATAACAAGTGAAGCAAATTCTTTTTCATTAATTACACAAAAAAAGAAAAAGAAAGAACAAACGAAAATATATCATTGAATGGGTTCAATAATCTTCTCTACACTCATCCTTAAACTTACAGAATTACTTCCACAAATACAAGTCAAACACTCGAATGTAATATATAGTACTTCTCTAAATTCTCATAATTTCACTCCTAAGGAAATATTAGAGAAGCACTATAAGGACAAAAATTAAAAATGTGATTAAACTCTCTTACTAACATTACTAATAGATTATTTAAAAAAAATACAAAAGCTTCTAGCACTACAGTTCTTGAGACACTTGCGAAGCGGTGCCCATAAAATGAACTAACGTCGCATCACTGAAGGTCTTCCTTTGCTATGATGTTTGCTCACATAGACTCACTGTTTAATGAATCAATGCATTGCTTCACTTAAAGATCGTGGCTTGAATAAATATAATTGTAGCACCACAATGCTACTAAAGGTTTTTCTTTGTGGCATCCATGTGACACTCCACTTGACTTACTGGCTCTAAAATTTGGTACCATTGACCTATGCACACAGATATTAGGCTTTACAGTATTCTCCTCCGATGCTGCGACACTATAAAATAGAGCCTGGGCTTTACAGTGTTGACTCCTCCAATACTGTGGTGATGTCAAACAAAGGCTGGGCACCACCATATCCATATTTGGTTACTCTGACGATGTCAATGATGGCACTATGACAATATTGTGTCCAACATCACGGTGTTATACAATACTCATAAACTTTTTTCCATTTCTTAAATTTTAATACATAAATATAATTAAAACAACACATTTTCACTATCAAATTAACACATAAGTCATATCAAGATTTACTCTTATTATATATACAATGAAATAATTTTTGGAGCTTGATTTGTTCAAGGTTGAGATTTATCTTAAGAAAAACTCCTCTTGATCACTTGGGTTGAGCCATGTGGCTAGCCCAACTGGACCCAAGGGTTGGGTCTCCTATGGAAGATTTTAGGGTCCATTAATTCCAAGGGTTCAATTTTATTTTGAAAATTCTTAAAGCAATGGATTTTGGTTAGGATTGATTGTAGGATTGGGGTTAGGTTCAATGAATTTAAAATGACATTTTTGACTCAATGGAAGTGGTCCTATAAAATAGTGAGGTCTTCCTGCATGAAATGCATTTTGGACCATCAAGGGGTTATTTAGTCAGATGTGGTTGACTTGGTCAACCAAGCTTGATCAAGGCTTGGGCATAGTTTTAGCACATCCCAAATGATATTTGGGATGTCTTTTTAAAGTTTTGTTTGAATGACATGTAATGAGGTTTATGAGAAGGTTTGATTTTTTCCTTTAGAGGTTTTGGGGTCAAATGAGCCCATAGTCAACCAAGGTCCACTTAAAGTTTTATTTTGGGTTTAACATGTGATTAGAATGATAATGGGCCTTTTTAAGTGTTTTTGAGAGATTCCCATGGTCCCAATTTCATAAGATATATAGTTCAGTGGCATGAGTTATATAAATATTTGAAGGTTTTACTCTTTCGGAATTCATTTCAACATTTGGAGTTAGACAACTAGGATTGCTCCTGAATTTGGAGGGTTGATCCTAGGGACATATCTAATTAATATATAATTGACAAATCATGATTTCAAGGTCATTTTTTTATTTATTTTGAATATAATTAAAAAATTACTCAAAAAAGGTTATGGGACATAAGATTTTGGCTTTGACTTTTGAATCAAAATTTTGCATTTGGCTTTGATTTTGAATTTGGTTGACTGAATTTGGTTTACTCATATGATTAAAAAATTACTCATGTGACTTCTAATGATAGAGTAGGAGGGATTAAATGATAGCCACTAGGTGACTATAAATTGAAGGGATTTGGATTTTCTCTGAATTAGATTTGATTTTATTTCGGAATGAATTTGAATTTGGCTTAGTCAACCTCTTACAAAAATGAGATCAATAAATTTACCCCCAATATGTGCAGTAGAATGGATTTATATTAAACATATTGGAATTGACTAATTTGATGGATCTTAATAGAGATCAGAATTGGGATTTTAATTCTATTGAAAGGAATCAACTAACCTCAAGTCTAAAGGATACAGATAGGAAACTTATACCCAATTGATAGATTTATGTTAAATTTAATTTACCTATAGATATAAGAAAGGAAGCACAGGGTCTCACATCTAACCTTAAGATGCTAAATAGGTGGCTAAGCTGTGGAGGGTCCTGACAGCCTTCAATCAAACATCAACTAGTTAGTTCTTAGGAGATAGGAAACTTAGGGACCCATACCTACTCCTATAAGATTATAAATTCTTTAATTTGGTTTACCTTTTGGTCTAAATAAAGGAAGCACTGG
Organism: Dendrobium officinale; assembly: GCA_019514585.1. Lineage (NCBI taxonomy): Eukaryota > Viridiplantae > Streptophyta > Magnoliopsida > Asparagales > Orchidaceae > Dendrobium > Dendrobium officinale. Next base: position 31,420,745 of record CM033683.1, read on the forward strand.
GTCTCACACCTTATCTTAAGACACTAAAGGTGATTAAGCTATGAAGGGGCATAGCAGGCTTAATCCAACACTAACTTAGTTTAGATCCTAAGAAATAGGAAGCTCAAGGACTCACACCTATTCCTAAAGGATCAAAATATTGAATTTAGTTTGATGCTAAGATGTTTTCATGAAGGGATTGCTCCATCATTAATAAATTTAGTCTTAAGGAAAGGTAGTATGGGGACTCACACCTATCCTTACAGGCTTATAAAATTTTTATTTTGATTCTAGGATGGTTCCTCAGGGGACTTGCTCTACCACTAGTAGATTTAATCCTAAGGAAAGGAAGAATGTGGACTCACACCTAACCTTAAGGATTTAGGGATTGATCTGGTTTTGATACTAGGATGGTGCTACAGAGGGTTTGCTTTATCACTAGTGGATTTAATCTTAAGAGAAAGGAAGTACAGTGACCCATACCTAACCTTAAAAATTAAAGATTTTTATTTAATTTTAATTTTAGGAAATTTAATTTAATATGATTTAAAATTGAATATTTTCATTAAATTTAGATTCATATTGCATTATACATAGTATTTATTAAGAAAAATCTTATTGATTAGATGCAATGAGTGATTTCCTTTACAATCAACTAATTGGTTGGAGCCTCCTTTGTAAACTATCTCTATAATGAATGGTCCACTATATTAATTCAAAGTTTTTGGCAATCTTTTGATGGGCTAATATAGGTCTCTAAAGAACTAAAACCAAGTATCCTACTTGGAATGTTCTAGGTTGCACTAATTTATCATGAGATAAATTAAACCATTCCTGCTTTATAGAACTATAGATTTTGTTGATATTGGAAATGATATTCTTCTTGGCCTTTAGGCTCTTCAAACTAAAGTTGTGTGTTTATTCAATTGCATTTTGATCCAAAGGATGAGTTATCTATTAGGATAGGATAACTCACAAGTGCAAATAAAAGTCTTAGATGTGAAGTGATAAAGTTTTGAAGTCTCTTTATCACTACACCACATATACATGCACAATTCATGTATATATCTTTTAGTTCTTACACCCTTGGCCATAAAAAATATAGTTATAAGAAAAATTATGAATTAAATGCTACTCATGTGGCTCATATGGACAACACACTTGTGCACTTGAAAAAAAAAACACATGAGATGATTGTTAGTTATGAAAGCAAGCTACATCATCATTTTAAAACATTAAAGCTATTGTCAAATTTAAACCTTTAAGAATTCTTCCTATGGATATGTTTAAATTCATTAGTAAAGTGTGACTAAGGCTTTGTTTGGGACGACTTTCTTATTGCTTCTTAAATCAGCTTTCTAGTACAAAAGTTTTATTTGTTTTACTAGAAAGCTGCTTTAAAAGGCAGTAAGAAAGCTGTCCCAAGCAAAGCCTAAGAAAAAATTTTAAATTAATTTGTTATTGTTGATGATTAGACCAAATGTATCTTTATTATTTCTAATTCATAAAGTGAGGAGTTTAATGAGTTTAGTGTATTAATTATTTGGGTTCATAGAAAATAAGTTATTTGATCTAGGTGATTCTTATGAATCATGATAAGTATTTTAATAATATTTTAAAACAAAAAAATTCATAAAAATACTAAGAAACACATTTCTCAAGAATAAAGCCCACATAAAAAATGGCATAGGTTAGAGAAAAAATATGACATTATTTAAGGCAACCCATACTATGTTAAATGAGTACAAAGTACTTATGTCTTTCACTTATGTCTTTTGGACTAGCAAAGAAGATCTATTCAAAGTTGAACACAAAAAACCTATAAACTACTTTAGAAAAAAGAAAATGATTTTACCACATTCTTAAACAATTAGGTGTAATTTTTTTTTAAAATAAAAAAAACATCAAATCTAACTTAGAAACATTTGATGTAAAATTTAATTAAGTGTTATTTTTAAGATATTCTTGTTTTTGAGATCAAAGACTTGATCTCCTAATGTTTGGGGCTCTTGACTTGGGCTGCATGGGCTGACAGGGTTAACTAGAACTCTCACTAGGTTCCCTAGAAGAAATCTTAAAAGATAATTTATTTCTTATTAAGGTTGAACTGAGGAAGAGTTACTCCTCCCCAGGGTATCCTAAGACTTCTTATTGAGTACGTAGCATGTAAATCAAAGAGGGGTAACTCCTAAAACTTATTATCATCAAACATAATAATAAGCCTTAATGTTCATGGAGCTAATAATCTCACCCTATTTGATGATGGAAACTAATGTTGATAGTACATGCTGATGAAAGTATAAACTGAAATAACATTGCATTTTTGAATTAAATTCATTTTAAAGTACTATTGTACCCCCCCCCCCCCCCCCCCCCCTTTACTGATGGAAGGACTGAAAATTATTAGAGCAAAAACAATATAAACCTTATATGGATCCCCCTAAATATATGCATATAACATTAAATATGTTAATTAAGATGCAATCTTCTTCTCCTTCAGTAATGTCAAAGATAATAAATTTTAGATAGAATAAAAAAGGGAGAATATACTATCAGGAGGACCTTGGTTTGTAAATGGGCACATAATTGGTATGGATAAATGGAGTTTAGATTTCTCTCCTTTATCATTAAAAGGTTTTAGCTCCCCGGTTTGGGTTAGGATGCCCAATCTTCCTCTTTATTGCTGGGATGAAGTTAATGTTGCTAGAATTTCTTCCTTGATTGCAACTCCTTTATTAATTGATGGTAACATGTTCAAATGGAGTAAAAGGGAGTTTGCTAGAGTTTGTGTGTCGGTGGAGCTCGATAAACAACTCCCATTGGGTGTTTAAGTGGAAGGTTCAAATGGAAGATTTTTTTCAAAAAGTTGAATACAAAAATATTTCCTCATTTTGTTACAAGTGTGGAAAGATTGGTCACTTGATCAACTCTTTTGGAATGAATAGGGTGGAAAGCAAAGATGAAGCTGTTGCGGTGAAGGAAAATAAGGAGCAAACTGGTGATAATTCCTTTCCTAAGGTCCTTACTTATGGACCTTGGGTACATGTTAATAATAAGAAGAAGAAATGGAATTCTGCAGTGAATATGAATAGGTCTTTTATTCCTAAAAATGCTTCTATTAAGAATAATCTGAAATTGGCTGTACGAGAGAATTTACAGGCTAGGAATGACGATGAAGGAGTTCTATTTCTAAGGAAAATCTATATGCTAAGACAATTGATAATGTTGATTCAAATGTTCAAAATGAGGATCCTGAAACTTCAGCTGCTGGAGGTAAAGAACTTGTTACCCATTCTTTACTTCCAGCTTTTACTCTATTTGAAGAAACTAATTTTGAAATGCTAAAAAATCTTGATGAAAAAAATGGGGAGAAAGATATAGTTGAGCAAGTTCAATGTGTAGAGCCTGAAATTGAGGAAGGAGAAATTTTGATTTCAAATAAGGTCCATGAACTTTTGGTTGAGGTTTCACTGGTTTAGGTGAAAAATAAGCAATTGTGATTTTTTAGTGAATGACAGTAAATGTTTGGACAGTATGGGGAAGTTTTAGCCAAAACTTAAAAAAGAACTTAGGTTTCTTGGGCCTTTGAATCTTTCTTCTATGCATAAGAAACTAGAAGGTTTGATTAAGAAAAGGAGTGGGGGTCCTTCCCCCTTGGAGGAAAAATGAGTTCTTTTACATTTTGGAATTGTAGAGGGGCTAATAAGAGGGAATCCCCTCTATAATTGAAGGGGGTGGTCAAAGATTGGGATGTTATTTTTGCTGGCATAGTGGAGACTAAAATTCCTACTATGGATAAATGTGATTTTGGAAAATATATGGGAAAAGATTGGGATTTATTTTTGTTTCCATCGGAGGGGATGTCTGGAGGAATTGTGGTGATGTGGAGATGTGATTTGGCAATTTTTTCTTTGATAGAAGCTTCTGCTCAGTGTGTGGTAGGGGAGTTAAAAATTGCTCACAAAGGCTCTTGGATAATTTCTACTATCTATGGCAATAGAGATGTATATAGTAGAAGAAATCTTTGGCAGTGTTTGGGCTTGCATTCCTCATTGAATAAATCGTCAGTGGTCAGGGGTGATTTTAACTGTATTTTATCTCAAGAAGAAAAAAGAGGAGGAAACATTTTTAAATTCTCTCTTGCTCCTCAAGAGATGAATTCTTTTATGAATGATTTTGATTATCATGATATGGAAATTAGATCATGATATGGAAATTATAGACCAAAAATATACTTGCTATAACAACAAAGGAGGGGTTGCTCGAATTTGGGAAAGACTAAATAGGCTTTTGCTTAATTCTAAAGCTTTGAAATTAGTACCTCAAGCAGCTAACATGCATCTCGCTTGGGTGGCATCCGACCACTGTCCCATTATATTATAGATTTTTAATAAAGGAAATCAAAAAAGCAAGATCCTTAGGTTTGAAGATGTATGGTTGTTGTATCCTGCATCTTTTGTTGTGGTGCAGAAATCTTGGAGCAAGCTAGTTGAAGGTGATCCTATGGAGATGTTGAATAAGAAATTTCACAAGGTGTTAAGGGGCTCTATTCTTTTGGAGTAGAGCTAAACATCAAAATCTATTGGAATTAAAGGAGAAGCTCAAGAATGAGGTGGCTGAATTACAAACCGTGGAAATAAATGCTGAAGGTAATTCTGATGAAGTTCTTTTGTTACTCGGATCTAAAGTACATGATCTAAATGTGACTCTTGCTCGTTTAAAAAGTTGGTGGAGATAAAGAGTGAAGGTCAAATGGTTGGATAAAGGTGACATCAACTCAAAAAATTTTCATGCTTTTGCAAATGGTAGATGGAATGGGAATTTTATAAAACAAGTGAAGAATAAAGTTGGGGAGGTGGTGGAAGATCAAGAAGTTATAGAAGAAACTTTTCTCAAGTTCTTTTCTCAAAAATGGAGGGAGAGGAGTTGTCTATTAACAGGTTGGCCCAAGCCTATTCTTTCTTTAAGTTTGGAAGATTCAAATATTTTGAATGCTGATTATTCCTTTGAAGAGATTGGAAATGTGATTATGATCCTCGGGAGGAATATCTTGCCTGGTTTGGATGGAATTTTATATTCCTTCATTAAATCATATTAGAAAATAATTGGCCAAGATGTCTGGAATGCTTTTTTAGAATTCCTTTCTTTGGGCATGATGAGTTCAAGGTGGAAAGAAACACTTGTGCTGCATATTCCTAAAGTCCAGAATAGGTAGATCCTTCTCACTTTCATCCAATAAGCTTATGTTTGTCTATTTATAAAATTATAGCAAAAGTTTTATTAATAGATTAACAAAAGTGATCAATAATTTGATTTCGGAGACACAAGCAGCTTTTTTAAAAGGAAGATCCTTATCCGAACATGTTCTTTTCGTGCAAGAATTATTTCATAAATTTAGATTTTCTAAATCTAAAAAAGGATTGGTGGCTATAAAAATTGATATGGAACAAGCTTATAATAGTATGCCTTGGCCTTCTTTGAAGCAAGTGTTGGCTCATTTTGGTTTTCCATTGGGTTTTAAATCTTTTGATGGAATGTGTTATAGATCCTAGATTCTCTATCCTTATCAATGGCACTAAATCGAAGTGTATTGAAGCTAAAAGCGGATTTAGACAAGGATTTTCGCTATCTCCTTATTTTTTTATACTATGCTCCCAACTTTTATCCAACAGTTTTTTCATAATGTTAAGGATTTGGGCATCAAGGTAGCTGCCTCGACTCCTAAAATTTCTCATCTTCTATATGCGGATAATGTGCTAATGTTCTCTGAGGCCAAATTTGTATATATGAGAAAATTAAGGAGGATTTTTTCTGATTATTGCAAATGGACCGGTGAATAAGTAAAATTGAATAAATCTTCATTGGTCTTCGGGAAACCAGTTGGTCAAGCCAAGAGAAGGAACATTTCTAATCAGTAAATGGATGTGAGTAATTATATTTAAGCTTGACCACAAATAATATTGAAAGTAATAATAAGTGATGAACATAATCTATATTCAATAAGCATTATCTATAATAGTAATAAATAAGTGTGATATGGGGATTAAAGCAAGACAGACAATAAGCATAAATATTTTAGATGAATTGGTCTCTGTCTATGCCAATGCCTATCCAACCCCAAGTTAGAATTCTACAATCTTTAAAAATAAAAATAAATAAATCTTTATACTCATTTACTTGAGTGTGTATAACTCTAAATTAAAGCATAATAACAACAACCACACTAAACCAACATCTTAGAAAAAGAAAAATAAAATTCAAATCTAAATAATTCAAAGCCATAATTTTACCATACTTTAATCAAAATGGTGACCTTGCAAATGACATAATAGATCATCTTAAAATGCAACAACACTTTAGTAATTTTAGTAAAATAAGCTCACAATAACTTTTAACCTTATATAAAAATTCAATGTGAATTAAAAAAAAAATATTTTTAATGAAATGATTTCAATAATTTTCAAATATGATTTCTAAATACTAAATCCTACAAATGCAAAATTATCATAAAATTATCTAATTTTAGCCAAAAGAATGATGATCTTCACAAAATGAAATAACCATTTCAGTAGTTTTAAACTTGATAAAAGAAGAAATAATACTTGATATCTTACAAATAAATTTTATCAATAGTTTTGGAAATTATGTAAAATAAATTCTAGCAAATATGTAAAATTATTTAACAATATTATAATTAGATTTGCAAAAAAATGAAATATATTTAAGTAATTTGAGAAATAAATTTTTTAAACCTAGAGAAAAATTTTAACAAATCGTAAAAGTAATTTCAGGTGCTCTAAAATATAATTTCAGCAAATTATAAAATTAATTTAGTAGTTTTTTTTTTATTTCCTCATAAATGCATTTTTTTTCAACAATGCTAGAATTAATTTCAACCCACAGTAGATTATAATTTCTAACCAATGAAACTTATTTTTTCAGCCATAAAAAATAGCAAATATATTATTTAAAATGAAGAAAACGATGGATAACTTTTAACAACTATAATATTTGATCTCATCAAACATAAGTCTTGAGTTAATAAAATTAAAAATAAATTTTAGGAATCTTGAAAAAAAATTAGCATAGGTAAAATAATTTAAACAACATGAGCCATTTTCAAAAATAATATAAGTGAGTATGTGAAATAAAGCAAAAGAACCTAAAACTAACTTGCTTTCCAATGAGGGATAGAATTAAACTTAAAAATTTTGGCACAACTATAAAATAATACCTTTTTTTTTTATGAACAAATTTTGCAAGAGAAAGTTTATCATGTCCTTAGATAGTGGGTAAAGAGTTGAAGGTTTGACAAACTCAATAATCCTTTCAAAGGTAGAAAACTTAGAGTCATCCTCAACTTTTCTTTGAACCTATCCTTGTCACTATTTTTCTCTAGAGACATGTTGAAAATTGACCTTTGATTTTGATTTACTCTTATATTTTCTTTAGCCTATTTATTTATTTATTTTTAAATACATATGATTCATCCTTCAAACTAGACATCAAATTAATATGTATTATATTCATTTATTTTTATATTTACTCTTTTTCCATATTCTTATCCACTTTTATTTTGTCTTCATGTACCTTCTGCTTAAAATTATCTATGTTTATAGAGATGGAAAGGAGACATATGTGATCAGTGATTCCCAATAGTAAATCCTCATTAGAGAATGTCCCTCTTGGGATTTCCTTGAACTAGAGAACCTCGTTAAAATGCATAACAGCTAATTGAGCAATTCAAAATTTTGGAACAAGAGAAGCCTTAATCAAGGCTTACCTCAGCTCCTTAGGTAATAATAAGTCATCGTAGATACTTAGTCTTGTTAGAAGCATCCTAAGATGGGCAAGATCATTATAGTTAACCTTGGAAATTCCACCACTAGCCACATACTATGAAGAAGCATGTTATGGTGAAAGTAAATATTCAACATTATAATTGGCTTGCTTCCCTTTGCCTTTGGGAGACATCAAATGTTGTAGTACTTAGCCACCACTAAGATTAACTTCCATAATCTCTTCAGATGAAGAAGTTGAAGTGAGGTCTGTATGAACCTTGATAGTCTGTGTCTTATCTTATACTGAACTATGAGAATGTAATAAGTTGATTTCAATACTAATAGGCTTACCCTAAAAATTTAAAATAAGGGCATCACTATCAGAGAAATATTCAGAAGATTCATCATGTTCATTAGAAATAGAAAATTGAATTTGAGAATTATTATTATTAATAGTTATGTAATCTACATCATTATCGTCACAAATATATAAGACATATAGAATCATTCTTTATTGATCTTTTTTGCTCCTAGAGAAATTAAAAAAAACACAAAAGTTGAGTGATCTACGGGTTTCACTATCCCATCTACATGAATATAATTTTATCCTTTATAATCTTATTTTTAACTTATTTCTTCCTCTCCTAAACTACTAGACTTCCATAGTCTTGAACTTCCTTGAGCTCTAGAGATGAAGTCATCTCCAAGTTGTCCTTGGGAACTGATCGATCAATCTGGATAGATTTTTGAGCTTCCTTGGATAGTTGCATGGAAAGTTGAAAAGTTTTATTGGGAAATATTTTATATGAATAGGATAAGGCAATGTCCCATTTATTATCAAAATCAAATGAGATTTTTTTTTAATTAGAAGAGATTTGGGGAATATAAGGCCCACCAAAAATGCTTGATGAATCCCTTGCTAGAATCCACCAAGTACTTATTGAGAATTACAACTTCTTTGAACTTAATACATCTTTCAATCCAATCCTTAAATGTGAGGTAGCCATTAATCATGAGCACAAATATACAATGATAGGGACAAAAATTTGGTGCACCCGTTTATTGCAACTCAGGCATATGAGTTTATGATTTTGATAATAACAAAGAATATTAATTAATTTTTTATTTCTCCTAATATTTGCAGTGCATATTTGTTTGTATGTTGACTAATATTTCAGGTATCCCATGCATGATTTTTTGAAGATTCAAGGCTCAAGATTATATAGAATTTATTATATTAAATGAGTCTATAATTTTTATTTCTTGAGTCAAGTCCTGTAATGATATATGTTAGCTTGGTAAACGTGCACACACACACGGGGAGCAAAAATGATTTAAAATATTTTAATTTTTATGTATATCGTACTATACTATATGAATCGTATTGTATGATCTGGTGTTATAGAAATTAATTAAAATATTTTTGAAATATAACTAATCATACATTACTAACACCACATCGTACTGAATGATCTATTATAATTAGAAAACCCGCTATCCATTAAATTATGCAAAAATTTGAATTTGAAAAATTGTTCTAATCATATTGTTCGAACATGTACGTACTGTACGATGTTTAAAATATTTTTTAATTTAATCTTGTGATTAGTCAATTGAAATGGCTTAATTTTAATATTTTGATTGTACTGTACAAACTAGATCATGTTATACGATCAACAGAGATGATTTTTATCGTCTCATGCTTCATTCGTCCTCATCCCATGCTTCATCCTGGATGAACAACATTTTGATTAAATTATTCGTACAATACTAACTAAACATCGTACTGTATGAACATACAAATTGAACTGTTCATACAGTACTAATTGGTGATCGTATAGTACTAACATGTCAAATTTTACACATCGTACTGGATGATCCTATGATCGTACTGTACGATCTTTGATGGTTGAATTAATTTTTTAGGATTTTTGAAGCCCTCTATTTAAGCTTCTCATAAGACTTTTTAAGAGTATTTGGCAGCAATTGAAGCTTCATTTTTTTTTGGAGAAAACATGAAGAGAGAACTTTAAAGGGAGAAAGAAAATGGTGGAGTTTAAGAGAGAGAGAAGATCCTTAGAGGGGGTTTCAAGGGAGTGTGGAGGGGGTTTCACACGGTTGCTCCAATAAGCTTGCACCTTAGTACCATCAGATTCAATGTTCATCTTGAAAGAAGTTTTGGGAAAAAGAATATCTCTTTAGTGTCAAAGGACCCGGCTCCTCCGCCACACTGAGAAAGGTGGAAGTGATTTTGTAAAGTCTTCTCTGCCTAGCTGTGGGGCAAATGGAGATATTAACATTAGAATTCAAGTGATGGTGAAATAGGTAGGGATATTTTGTACTGCTTCGGGCTTGTTGTGCGGTAGAAAAATCTCCCTCAAACTTAAGGGAAAACATTTAGACTCTAAGGTTGACCTCCATAATTCAAGTTTACCTTCAACTCCATCTCTAGTCTTATCAACAAGAAGAATATCATCAGCAAAAAACATACGCCGGTAATTGCGGCGTACCTTTTGTAAATGTCTAGTGAAAACATCTACGACAAAAGTAAAAAGATATGGACTTAAGGCTTATCCTTGATGTAATCCAACCGAAATAACAAATTAATTTGTCAAACAACCTTGTGTTTTAATACAAGTAATAGCTCATGCATACATATTTTTAATGATTTGAATATAAGAGCTATTAACTCTTTTTTTTTGCAAGAAATCTCACTAGCACTCCTCTTTGAACTTTATCATATGCTTTCTCTAAATCAACAAAAATCATATGTAGATCCTCCTTATTCTATCTATGTTTCTCCATCAAACCTCTCAATAAAAGTATGGCTTCCATAATAGACCTACCCGACATGAATACAAATTGATTTTGAAAAATTTATCAACAAAAAAATATCTAATATGTGCATCATCTAGTAAATGTCTAATAAGAAATAACATGAAGAAAAAAAAATCTTACAATCGACAAAATTTGGAGGCGGCGAAAAATCGGGAGGTGGCGAAAACTCACGGCTGAATTTTGGGAAAACGGTCTCCTTTCGCCGGCGACGAAGGTGGTGATCGTCGGCGATGTCCCGTGAACGTCTACAAAGCTCGGCGACGGCGATCTAGGGTGGGCGACGCTGGGGCGACGAGAGAGAGACCGGAGAAACGAGAGAAAGAGCGGAATGAAATTAGCAGCCAGACGAGTCGTGTTCAGAAATAGGCTTTCGTCGGTGGATTTTCCGGCTTCCCGGACGCCGAAACTTTTTCTAGCGCACGTTTCGTCGGTTACAAGTCATTGAGTTTAAAATAGATGGCGTATTTTCCTCCGGTAAATGCGCCATACATATTTTGCCGTAAACTCCACTGGTAATAATGAAAAGCTGCAAATTTTTGACGTTACTACCGGCGTAATGGACATCGGCAATTTGACGTCGCAAACCGCGCCTGAATAAACGCCGTTAATATTCATTAGCATTATGCGCCGGTAAAAATGTCATATTTACCGACACAAAAAATTCTGCCGGAACATCCAACGATATTCACGTGTTTTCCTGTAGTGAAGGTTTAGTGCAATACTCAGAGGGTGCCATTGGGGAGTGTACGTAGGTCAAAGTTTGACCGAACAACTATAAATTTGGTGTGTTCTTTTTTTTATTATTTCCACACTTTATTTTTGTATTTATTTTTGTTTTGATTTTCTGCGTGGGTAAAATTGATAATCTATTTTTTTATTGTGAATGTAATTCGATTCCACGTCAAGTTATAAAAAGTTTTTTTTTGTTAAATAAATTTTTAAATATCCAATTCACTCCCCTTTTAGCGGATCTTATACTTTCATTTCCTTGTCTAGCTTCCTGGGCTAGAGAAGTTTGAGGTTTGATTTCTTCATGAGATGCTTAAAGATCTTTTGAATCAACTTTCTCTTGAATGAATAAGTTTGGCCTATTCTTTCCTTGAAAAGAGCTTGATTTTTTTTGTTGGTCCTGATGGAGCTGATAGTATTATGACTGATATAGCAGCTAATACTATGTTGATACAGCTATTGATAATATTGTTGAGGTGAAGAGTTGTCAACATGCACTTTTGTTAACTATTTTTCTTTATCAATTGTTGAAACTAACCCAGACTTCTTTTCTAAGACGTTATATGGTTTATACTTTTTGAGTTACATTGTAGGTTTCCCTTTCAAGAACATAAACTTAAAGGCTTCTTCTTATAAAATGGAGGCTTTAATCAATAACTTTGGATGGTGAACTCATTTAAGAGGAATGCTACCTATCTGTGAATGCTCTTTAAGAGAATCATAATAACTTCCATCTACAATCGTGGTTTATATTTCATACTCATGTTCCTCCGTCTCGAAATGTAATCCAACAATGACTCATTAGGTTTTATCTTGTCCACAACTATATCTCCCATAGTCACATATATAATGCTATGCTTAGGCACATCTCTTGATGAACAAATTCTCTAATTCAGCAAAAGTCTGTACTAGCCTATTTGATTGATCCACATACCAATCAAAAGCTATCTTTAATGGCTACTGATGAACTTTCTGAATAATAACATATCACTGCTCCTGCATTAAAATGACTAGCTCTGACATCTGTAATATGTTGTCATGCATTTTCAAGAACTTGAAACATGGCAGCATAAATCCCTTGGGGAATTTGACTGCAACGGTAGGGTCTACCCTTCCCAATAGATGAAGTCCCTTGGGACTGCGTCAACACCTCCTATTATTCAACCATCTTATTTAAATATTTTCCCTGAATAGATATCATTTAAGATGCTTTCTTCTGTTGGTTGCTGTTAGACCGGCTTTGGATGGACCGGTTCACCCGGTCCATCTGCCCAGACCCACGCGGGTCTATAGGCGGAGAGGGGGCGGGCGGACATTCCCGAAGGAAGTAGGGGAGGCAGCCACGGTGGGCCCTATGGGCCCACCTTTTGATCCAACGGCTAAGGAGGGGGGGGGGGAATCTTTAGAGGAGATGGGGGGTGGATTGGGAGGGGTAATTTAGGGATGTGTTGGGATGTTGGGGTGGTATAAAGGGAGGCTTAGGGTTCATTTTTTGGGTATCATGTGAAGAAAGTTCTTTCTCGTTTCCTTATTGTTTTCTCTAGGGTTTCTTTTGGGAGATTTGGTCCTTCTCGAAGTGGACTAGCTTTGTCTTTTGTTTTGTCTTGAGATTAATGCAAAGCTCTTTTGTTCTTCCTCTCATTCTTCTTGTTTTGGGTTAACTTTGATTTGGTGGAGAAATTTCATCCTTGAAGGAAAATTAGGGCAAACCCTAATTTATGAAACCTAAGGCGTATCAATTTGGTATCAAAGCTCTTGATCCTAGACGGCATGGCATCAAAGAAAGTGGAAGTGTTGGAGGGAGAGATGGGCCAATTAAAAGAGGAGGTGGGTGAGAAACTTTCGTCGATGGAGGGAAAATTTTCATCCCTAGCAGAGAGATTTGGGGGAATGGAAGAGATGATCCGGAAATTGCTAGAAGCTCAAGTTGTTCCATTAAACCATAAGGAGAAAGGGAAATCTCCGGTAATGAACCAAAACCCTAACCCTAATTTTCCAATTAGGGAAGGAGTAAATCAAAGTGAAGATGGCATGCAAGGGAAATGGCCAAGGGAAGGAGGAGAAGGGTCGGGAGTAGGTGGCCCTTGGGGAATGACCGGTGGTCAAGGGGGCCGGCCATACATGGGCTCGGTGGGCCCCCAAGGCACACGTGAAGGGTGGACGAATCAGATGGGGGGTTTCCAGAAGGAAATCGTGCCATGTGGGAACAGGGAGGAAGAAGGGAAGACTACGGCATGGGCTATGGAGAGCCAAGAGAACCACCATGGAGGGGGATTCAAAATCCTTACCTGGTGGAGAGGAGGGGAAGACCACAAGGAGAGGGATTTACTCAGGGGACATGGGGAGAGGGAAGAACCTTCCACCGAGCTGACAACCGCATGAGGAAATTGAAGATTCCAATTTTTGAAGGGGAAGATGCTTACGGGTGGATCTACAGGGTGGAGCGCTATTTTGCAGTGAATGGTGTCACAGAAGAGGAGAAGCTGATGGCGGTTCTGGTATGTTTGGAAGGGAAGGCATTGGTCTGGTTTCAATGGCTTGAAGGGAGACAACATGTTAGGAGTTGGGAGGAGTTCAAAGACCTCCTACTTCATAGATTCAGGGTGTCCAGCAAGGGTACACACTATGAGAAGTTGGTGGCTCTAGTGCAGGAGGGCACAGTGGCAGAGTATAGAGAGCACTTTGAACTACTGTCAGGCAGATTAAGAGGGATTCCAGATGGCCTTTTGGAGGGGAATTTCTTGAAGGGGTTGAAGCCCCACATCAGAGAAACCATCAGGGTAGTTACTCCACAGGGGTTAGTGAAGATCATGGAGACTGCACAGCTTGTAGAGGACAAGCTGAAGGTAGAGCCACCGAGGAGATCAGGGGTGTCCTACCCCACTTACCAACCACCACTCATGACTGGAGGCCCGAGGGAAACTACCATCCTTCCTCCTAGGGTGATAGCCAAGGAGAAACCCACTACGACAGTGAACCAAGGAGGGTTCAAGAGATTAACTGATTCAGAGCTGAAAGAAAAAAGGGCCAAGGGCCTTTGCTACCGATGTGATGAGATGTTTACACCCAGGCATAGGTGTAAGGAGAAGACACTACATGTGATCATAGTGAGGGATTCTGAGGAGGAGGAAGATGACACAAGGGCAACTGAGGAGGGAGAATAGGAGGAGCACCCTCATTTGGCTATGGTGGAGGTTTCACTCAACTCGATAGCAGGACTGACATCACATTGCACCATGAAGCTGGAAGGGGAGATTGCAGGGTACAAGGTGATGGTTTTGATTGATAGTGGGGCCACCCACAACTTCATTGCTTGCAGATTGGTGGAGAGGGTGGGGCTACCAGTGACACAGGGGAGAGGTGTAGGAGTCATTTTGGGCACGGGAAAGAAGGAGCGCTGTAGTGGGCAGTGTAAGGGAGTGACCCTTACATTACAAGGAGAGGAGACAGTGCAAGACTTCCTACTGTTGGATTTGGGAAGCACTGACGTGATACTTGGGATGCAGTGGCTCCAGTCCTTGGGGGAGATGAAGGTGAATTGGAAGAAATTATACATGGAGTATGGGAAGGGGAGCAGGAGAGTGACACTACAGGGAGACCCCAGGTTATGCAGAACCAGAGTGGCCTTGAAGTCCATCTTCAAGACTTTGAGAGATGATGGGGAGGGCTATTTGATAGAGCTACAGCAGGTGGGCATGGAGGTAGAAAGAGAGCCAGAAGTCATACCTGAGGTGGTCCAGGATCTTCTACAACAGCACTCCACAGTGTTTCAGATGCCCAAAGGACTACCCCCTATCATATCCAGGGAGCATGCTATTGTGTTGAAGACAGGGGTAACACCCATCAGTGTGCGACCCTACAGATATCCTCATGCTCAGAAGGAGGAGATTGAGAGGTTAGTAGAAGAGATGATGGAGGCTCAGGTGATCCAGCCTAGTGTGAGCCCATTTTCCAGTCCTGTACTCTTGGTAAAAAAGAAAGACGGTAGTTGGCGATTCTGTGTGGACTATCGAGCCCTCAACAAAGAGACCGTGTTGGATAAATTTCCTATTCCGGTGGTAGATGAGCTTTTGGATGAGCTTGGGGGAGCCACCATCTTCTCAAAAGTGGACCTGAAATCTGGTTATCACCAGATTAGGATGAAGACTGAAGACATTCAGAAGACAGCTTTCCGGACACATGAGGGTTATTATGAGTTTCTAGTGATGCCATTCGGGTTCACTAAAGCTCCCTCCACCTTCCAAGCTCTGATGAATCAGGTCTTCCAGCCCTACTTGAGGAGGTTTGTTCTAGTTTTTTTTTATGATATATTGGTGTATAGTAAATCTCTGCAGGACCATATCACCCATCTTGGGGTGGTACTCACGACCTTATTGGAGCATCAGCTATATGCCAACCAGAAGAAGTGTTTTTTCGCTCAGAAGGAGGTGGAGTATCTGGTACACATCATTTCAGAGAGTGGGGTGGCGGCTGACCCCACCAAGATAGAGGCCATGATGAAGTGGCCTACACAAAAATCCCTTAAAGGCCTACGGGGATTTTTGGGACTTACTAGCTACTACAGGAGGTTTATCAAGGGTTATGGTTCCATAGCATGCCCTTTGACTGATCAGCTAAAGAAGGACAACTTTCAATGGGGAGAGAAGGCAGAGGAAGCCATGAAGACTCTGAAGGAAGCCATGACTAGTGCCCCAGTTTTGGCTCTTCCAGATTTCACCCAGCAATTTGTGGTTGAGACTGACACTTCAGGAGTGGGCTTGGGAGCAGTGCTCATGCAGAATCATAGGCCGATTGCTTTCTTCAGCAGGATCTTATCGCCTAGAGCGCGGTTGAAGTCTATTTATGATCGGAAACTGATGGCCATTGTGTTGGCCATTCAAAAATGGCGACCTTATCTATTGGGGCAACGATTCATAGTTCGTACTGATCAGAGGAGCCTCAAGTACTTACTGGAGCAGAGGTTGGTGGCAGAGGAACATAAGAGGTGGCTGGCAAAACTCTTGGGGTATGAGTTTGAGATTCAGTATAAGCCCGGAGCTCAAAACAAAGCGGCAGATGCTCTTTCCCGTGTCGAGTGCTCACAGTTGATGGCACTATCGGTACCACAATTGGTGGATTGGGGTGAAATGGTGAAGGAAAATCAACATGCAGTGGAGCTAGAGAGGATTCGGGCGGCTGTCCAGAAGGGAAAAGGAGGGTTCAAAGGGTATCACCTGGAGAACTCTCTTTTGTTATACAAGGGGGGTTGGTACTACACCGTAATTCAGCATTCGTCCCCATTCTTCTACGGGAGTACCACGACAGCCGTGTTGGGGGACATTCAGGGGTGGAAAAGACCTATCGGCGGGTGAAAGTCGAATTTTTTTGGAAGGGGTTAAGAAGTGATGTCGAGGACATGGTGAGCAAATGTGATATTTGTCAACGCAACAAGTATCAGGCTTGTGTCCCTAGTGGTTTGCTGCAGCCCTTAGTGCTTCCAAACAAGATTTGGGAGGAAGTCACTATGGATTTCATTGAGGGATTACCCAAGTCTAAGGGGTATACAGTCATCATGGTGGTAGTGGATCGGTTGAGCAAGTATAGCCATTTTATTCCACTGCGGCACCCCTTCTTTGCCCCTACTATAGCATCTACTTTTATCAGAGAGGTGGTTCGCTTGCATGGAGTTCCCACCTCTATTGTCTCAGACAGGGATAAAGTATTCTTGAGCTCTTTCTGGAAGGAGATCTTCAAGATGCAGAGTACATTCTTGAAGCGCAGTACAGCATATCACCCACAGACAGACGGACAGTCTGAGGTGATGAATCGTAGCGTGGAGACTTATTTGAGATGCTTCGTGGGGGAGAGGCCTAAACAGTGGGTCAAATGGCTACCATGGGCAGAATATTGGTACAACACTTGCTATCATACTGCATCTCAGTTAACACCTTTCAAGATTCTTTATGGGAGGGATCCGCCACCATTGGTGAATTATCAGAAGGGAACAACCCCTGTATACCTAGTAGATCAATATTTGGAGGAGAGGGATAGGGTGTTAGAAGAGTTGAGGGAACACCTATTGAGAGCCCAGCAGATCATGAAAACCAAGGCGGATGCTCACCGTAAGGATGTGACATTTGAAGTGGGAGAGATGGTATACCTAAAGCTACGGCCTTATAGGCAGAAGACTCTAGCTAGCAGGAAGAGTGAGAAGCTCTCTCCACGATACCACGGGCCTTTCGAGATTGAAAAGAAGGTTGGGATGGTGGCCTATCGTCTTAAGGTTCCTCCTCACTCCTTCATCCACCCTGAATTCCATGCGTCACTATTGAAAAGGAGCATAGGGGAACATATTGTGACCACTCCTACTATACCCCAGGGCCTTACATAAGATATGCAATTCGTACTAGAGCCACTATAGGTGAAGGAAGTGAGGAAGAATGATCAAGGCAAGAGGGACGTGCTCATCGAGTGGAAGGACTTACCGGCACATGAGGCTACTTGGGAGATGTACGAGGCCATGTAGGAGCAATTTCAGACTTCAACCTTGAGGACATGGTTGATCTTCTAGAGGGCAGTATTGTTGGACCGGCTTTGAATGGACCGGATCACCCGGTCCATCCGCCCAGACCCACGCGGGTCTACAGGCGAAGAGGGGGCGGGCAGACATTCCCGAAGGAAGCAGGGGAGGCAGCCACGGTGGGCCCTATGGGCCCACCTTTTGATCCAACGGCTAAGGAGGGGGGTGTCACGACCCGACCCGACCCGGGATGAATCCCGCTCGCACCGGGCCGCGACCAAACCTTTTATCCAGGATCTGGCTTTGGAATTTGCTTACTGAACTGAATCTTCCAAATATTTCAACTCAAAAATAAACACACAGACAGACACAGAGCTACTATGAATAGTCAATTGCAGCGGAACAAAACATCTATATTTTTCTTTCTTTTCCTCAAAACAATCATCTACAAATACGGTAAATGGCTAACAGAAGAAATACAGAAGAAAAGCCACGATCGTACAAAAATCAAAAAGTACAAAAGTACCTATCACAGATCGGACTCTGAACTCTAGTCCTGGACTTCCTTCCCTTTCCCAGAACCTGAAAACCACCAGAAAATGAGAGTGAGCTCAACAGCTCAGCAAAGCAACAAACCTCTAATCAAATCTCTCAGAATCTCAAAACCAAACACATCAGACAAATCCGTACAGAAATCAGAACAGAATCAGACAGATATCAAATCGGACAGATCAGAACGAAACAGATCAAATCAAAACAGATCAAATCAGACAGAACTAAACGGAACAGATATCAAAGCAAACAGAACTGTACGGAAACAGAAGTCGTATCAAATCAGAAACAAAACATATCAGACATATCAAATCAGAAACAGAATCATACAAAAATCATATCATACAGATCAGAATTAGATTCATATCGTACGGAAATCAGAATCAGACTTGCTTACAGAACAGATATGGAAATCAGAATCATATCAAATCAGATATAAGATATTATTTAATTCATAGCTAAATACCCAGACACTGACGGAATCTCTACGGATTCCGGCCCCTTCTGCCTCCCTTCCCAGACACTGACTGAATCTCATAGGATCCAGGCCCCTTATGCCTCCCTTTGTGCTCATGGCACCAGAACAGATGTGCTTATAGCACCAGAATACATATATAGTGCTTATAGCACCTAAACAGATTTCCTCGGATCCGGAACAGAACAGATTTCAGATTGAGCTCATTTCAGATTTCCTAGACACTAACTGAATCTCATAGGATCCAGGCCCATTATAACTCCCTTTTTATAGCATAAACAGATAGCATATCAATTCAGAGAAATCCAGAAAAAATCAGAAATCAGACAAAAATTGGGCAGCACAACGACAGTATATGAAATTTACACAATTTTTCCTGAAAATCACAATTCACCAAATTTGCACAGAATATAGATAATAACATTTCAAAACATTTATTCTACTGCACAGACAATTTTCAATTTCACAAAAAAATCCGGTCGACTAAAAACTCCGTCGAATCAAAAATACCCGGACAAAAATCTTCAAACTATATTCAAAATGTGCACACCCGGCACGGCAACAATATACAAAAAGTTACGGGGTAAAAACTGAACCAATCAAAAGATACGGACGAAAATAGCTAACGAAAACAAAATCCGGACAGAAAATACCGCCAAACACGACGGTTCTGAAAATTGAGAAAGGCGGAATGTGCCTTACCTTGCGTTCAACAATTTCCTGAACAATCTCGTCGGACGAAAACAGCTCCGCGGCTTCCGAAAATCAACTTTTCCAAAATTCTTTTCGACTTTCTCTCTCCTCAGAAAATCAGATATTTTCGTTTTGATTTTCTCTCTCTTCAAAACGATTGATTTCAGCTTTATAAAACTCAGATCAGCCCGGCCGATCGCCATATCGTCCTAGGACGATCAAACCAAATTCGATTGTCCTGGACGGTTCCCAGGACTATTTTTCGGCCGATATTTTCTACAGTGCCAATCGGCCTGGCCGATGTCCTCGATCGGCCTGGACGATGCCTACAGGAAAACACCTGGAACAAATCTGGGCAAATTCTGGAACAAATTCTCAACTGATCGTCCCAGGACGATCCCAGATCGTCCTGGACGATCCTGGAGCAGATTTTGATATTATAATCTCCCCAACTTCAGAAAAATATCGTCCTCGACATTATCCAATCCAAACTCAGTCAAAACAAGTACGGGTCTGACTGTCTCATGTCAGACTCCTTCTCCCAAGTCGCTTACCGTGCAGTCCGGTGCTTCCACTGGACTTTAACCATCGGAATCTGTTTACTTCTTAACTTTCGGACGTCGTACGCCAAAATCAACTCTGGCTCTTCCTTGTACGCCAGATTCTCCTGAATCTCAATCTCATCAGCAGATACCTTCTTCCCAGAGTCGGACACCCACTTCCTCAAAGTGGATACGTGAAACACATTATGCACGTCAGGCATCAAATCAGAAAGCAACAGTCTGTAAGCAGATTTTTCAATCCTTTCCAAAATTTCAAAAGGGCCAACATACCTCGGACTTAGCTTGCTCATCTGACCAAATCTGCTCAGACCCTTCATCGGGCTGACTTTGACATACACAAAGTCACCAACTTGAAACTCAACAGACCTGTGCTTCTGATTGTAATACTTCTGTTGACGGTCCTGAGCCGCTTTCAATCTTTCCTTAATCAAACTGATCTTCTGAGCAGTTTCATCAGCAAAAGTGTCACCCAAAGCCTGTCTATCTCCGACCTCCGTCAGAGTCAAAGGAGTACGGCACTTCCGGCCATACAGAGCCTCATACGGTGCCATACCGATACTGGACTGGAAGCTATTGTTGTAAGCAAACTCAATCAAAGGAATATGATCTTCCCAGCTTCCGCCAAAGTCCAGAACACAAAGTCTCAACAGATCTTCCAATACCTGAATGGTCCTCTCAGACTGTCCGTCGGTCTGAGGATGAAAGGCTGTACTGAAATGCAGTTTCGTACCCAAGCCTTGCTGAATGCCCTTCAAAAGTCTGGAAGTAAATTGTCCATCTCGATCAGAAACTATCACTCGAGGCACACCGTGCAATCTGACTATCTCCTTCACATATATCTGTGCCAAACGATCCACCGGATCGGTCTGTCTAATCGGAAGAAAATGGGCTGACTTCATCAAGCGATCTACAACCACCCAAATGGCGTCGTGCCCTTGCCTAGATCGCGGAAAACCCATCGCAAAGTCCATCGTTACCTCCTCCCACTTCCACTCAGGGATAGGCAACGACTGCAACAGTCCACCTGGTCGCTGATGCTCTGCCTTCACCAACTAACAGGCCTCGCATCTTGACACAAACTCCACCACATCCTTCTTCATCCCAGGCCACCAGAACAAAAGCATCATATCAGCGTACATCTTACCACTACCTGGATGAATAGTGTAGCCCGAATGATGAGATTCATACAGAATCTCCTGCCTCAAATCTCCAAACACATGTACCCACAACCTGTTCTTGCAGAAAATAGCACCAGAATCAGATCAAGAGTCTTACCAGATCCAATCTAAGCAATCAACTTCGAATAGTCATAATCTGACTTCTGGCCTTCGTGAATCCTTGGAGACAAGGAAGACTGAATACTCATCTGAGCCAAATCCAAACCATTGGAGGAAATTACCTCCAACTGCAAGCGCTCCATGTCTCGAATCAGAAAGTCATCACAAGTAAGCTGCAAATCTGATAATCCAGAAGACTTTCTGCTCAGAGCGTCCGCTACCACATTAGCCTTACCAGGCTGATACTGAATGGTCAAATCATAGTCCTTGATCAACTCGAGCCATCTTCTCTGCCTCAAATTCAGATCCTTCTGAGTAAAAATATACTTCAGGCTCTTATGATCAGTAAAAATCTCACATCTGACGCCATACAGGTAATGACGCCAAATCTTCAAAGCAAATACCACCGCAGCTAACTCCAGATCATGCGTCGGGTAATTCTTCTCATGTGGTTTCAACTGTCTCGAAGCATAAGAAATTACCTGACCATGCTGCATCAGGACACATCCCAGTCCTTTCAGTGAAGCATCACTGAACACCTGAAATCCTTCCGTACCTGACGGAAGTGCTAACACTGGAGCTGAAGTCAGACAATCCTTCAATCTCTGAAAACTAGCTTCACACTCCGGTGTCCAAACAAAAGCTACTGACTTCTGCGTCAGTCTTGTTAGAGGAGTCGAAATCTGTGAAAATCCCTTCACAAATTTCCTGTAATATCCAGCCATGCCCAAGAAACTACGTACCTCAAATACCGTAGTCGGCCTTGGCCAATCAGCAACTGCCTGAATCTTCTGGGGATCATCAGAAATGCCTTCTCCGCTAATCACATGCCCCAGAAAAGAAATGCTCTTCAGCCAGAATTCACACTTGGAGAACTTGGCATACAGCTGATGTCGCCTCAAAGTATCCAATACAATCCTCAAGTGTCTGGCATGCTCATCCTCAGAAGCAGAATATACCAGAATATCGTCGATGAAGACGATCACGAACTGATCCAAATACTCCCTGAATACTCGGTTCATCAGATCCATAAAAATCGCGGGTGCATTGGTTACCCCAAAAGACATAACCAAGAACTCGTAGTGCCCGTACCGAGTACTAAAAGCTGTCTTCACCACATCAGCTTCCTTCACCTTCACCTGATAGTATCCAGATCAAAAATCAATCTTCGAAAACACAGAAGATCCGAAAAGCTGATCAAACAAGTCATCAATCCGAGGCAAAGAATACTTGTTCTTGATTGTGACTTTGTTCAAATATCTGTAATATCCACACACATACGGAGTGTCCCGTCCTTCTTCTTCACAAACAGAACAGGTGCTCCCCAGGGCGAAACACTAGGACGGACAAAACCTCTGTCAACCAACTCCTGAAGTTGAACTTTCAACTCAGAAAGTTCTTTTGGTGCCATCCTGTACGGAGCTTTTAATATAGGAGCTGTACCCAGAAAAATATTAATAGAGAACTCCACATCTCTATCCGGAGGTAAACCAACCAACTCCTCAAGAAAAACATCAGCAAACTCCCGTATTACTAGGATCTCAGAAACAAAACCAACCTCTAGGTTTAGATCCTGCACCGAAGCCAAAAACACTGGACATCCCTTCTTCCACATTATGCTCACCTCCAAAATAAAAATCAGACTGGAGAGAACACCTCGTAATCCATGAAATACAAATCTCTCTCCATCCATAAGCAAGCTCACTTGCTTCTTCAGACAGTTTATCTGGGCCTCATACTGACTCAGCCAATCCATGCCCAGAATCACATCATAAGACGAAATCGGCAACAGAATCAAACTCGATTTCCACCTCTTGCCAGAAATGTCAATCTCACACAAACAAAACTTCCGAGCAATCAAAGGACTCCCAGCCGGTAAAATCACAGACAAAGAAATCAGAAGAAAAAACGAGTCCAAATGCAAAATCTCAAAATAGTGCTCGGACAGAAAAGAGTGACTGGCTCCAGAATCAAACAAAATACGACAGGGCTGATCAGAAATGTAAATTGTACCTGTCACAACATCCGGAGCATCACGAGCCTCCTGCTGACTCAGGCTGTAAACTCGTGGCTGAACTGGAGCAGGAGCTTAAGCAACAGAACTACTTTCCTCCCTCTGAAAAGTAGGTGATCTCCGAGGTCCAGAACTAGAACTACCACCTCTACCAGAATATCTCTCAGGGTGTGGAGGAACAGTTCTCGGTCTTCCTGCTGCTGAACCGACAGGTCTGACAAAACCCTCTGATCAGAACTCAGTACACCGATCAAATCCGGTCTGTGGACACTCTGCAATCCGATGTCCTGGCTGACCACACCTGTAGCACTGACCAGTCATCCTGTAGCACTGGCCAAAATGTCAGCGTCCACAACTCTGGCACACAGGTGCCATACTCACAGATCCATAACTCATCGTACTGGTAGTAGTACCAGACGACCCTCCGCTCCTCCTGGAGTCAACAGATCCAGAACCAGCTACAAATCTCCTCTTCCCAGAGGAACCACTGCCAGATGCCTCGCCTCCAAATCTCTTCCTACTCGCAGTCCACCGCTACTGAGTAGCCATCAGGTCATTCTCTATCAGATGAGCTCGCTCCACAAGCTCAGAGAAATCAGTAATCCAAAATGGTATCAGGGGCTGCCTCAAAGTATCTCGTAATCCCCTCAGGAATCTGTAGCACCTCTCAGCAGAAGTGCTGACCAACTGCGGAGCGTACCTGGCTAATGCAGTAAACTCAGCCTCGTACTGCATCACCGTCTTGCTCCCCTAAACCAGCCTCAGAAAACTCTCCTGCATCTGCTGTCGTACAGAAGGGGGAACAAACCAGTCTCGAAATACCTCAGTGAACTCTTCCCAGGTAATCAAAGAGTTCAATCTGCCCTGAAACTTGGCTGCCTGCTGGCCTTCCCACCAGTGTTCAGCCTCTCCATCCAACAGAAACACTGCCAATGGGACCTTCCTATCTGACGGACACTGCATTCCGTCAAAGGTCTTTTTCAATCTCCTCAGCCACTCCTCGGCTGCTCTGGGCTCAACAGCGCCCTCAAATCTCGGAGGTTTCAACCTCAAAAACAACTGCAAATGTCTATCAATGTCATCAGATCTGACAGTAGAAGCTCTGCTCTGAGTCTCGCTCATCATCTGAGTAACAAGCGTAGCAAACTGTGACAGCGTGTCAGCACCGGCCACTGGGGCTGTACTCCCCACTGGTGCTGCCTGACTGGAACTCTGCCCGTTTGTTATGTCTGAGTCTGGCTGATCCATACAGAAAATCCAAAAAAATCTAGAAAACTATCACAAAACAACACAATAAAAAGCCGAACAAACCAAAACTACCCCAGACAGACTCACTGATCACTTCCTATATCTCTGTTTTACAATCCAACCAAATTCCAAAACCAATGCTCTGATACCACTCATGTTGTCACGACCTGACCCGACCTGGGATGAATCCCGCTTGCACCGGGCCGTGACCAAACCTTTTATCCAAGATCTGGCTTTGGAATTTGCTTACTGAACTGAATCTTCCAAATATTTCAACTCAAAAATAAACACACAGACAGACACAGAGCTACTATGAATCGTCAATTGCAGCGGAACAAAACATCTATATTTTTCTTTCTTTTCCTTAAAACAATCATCTACAAATACGGTACATGGCTAACAGAAGAAATACAGAAGAAAATCCATGACCATACAAAAATCAAAAGTACAAAAGTACCTATCATAGATCGGACTCTGAACTCTAGTCCTGGACTTCCTTCCCTTTCCCAGAACCTGAAAACCACCATAAAATGAGAGTGAGCTCAACAGCTCAGCAAAGCAACAAACCTCCAATAAAAACTCTCAGAATCTCAAAACCAAACACATCAGACAAATCCGTACAGAAATCAGAACAGAATTGGATAGATATCAAATCGGACAGATCAGAACGAAACAGATCAAATTAAAACAGATCAAATCAGACAGAACTGAACGGAACAGATATCAAAGCAAACAGAATTGTACGGAAATAGAAGTCGTATCAAATTAGAAACAGAATAGATCAGACATATCAAATCAGAAACAGAATCGTACAAAAATCATATCATACAGATCAGAATCAGATTCATATCGTACGGAAATCAGAATCAGACTTGCTTACAGAACAGATACGGAAATTAGAATCATATCAAATCAGATATCATATATTATTTAATTCATAGCTAAATACCCTGACACTGACGGAATCTCTACGAATTCCGGCCCCTTATGCCTCCCTTCCCAGACACTGACTGAATCTCATAGGATCCAGGCCCCTTATGCCTCCCTTTGTGCTCACGGCACCAGAACAGATGTGCTTATAGCACCAGAATACATATATAGTGCTTATAGCACCTAAACAGATTTCCTCGGATCCGGAACAGAACAGATTTCAGATTGAGCTCATTTCAGATTTCCCAGACACTAACTGAATCTCATAGGATCCAGGCCCCTTATAACTCCCTTTTTATAGCATAAACATATAGCATATCAATTCAGAGAAATCCAGACAAAATCAGAAATCAGAAAAAAATCGGGCAGCACAACGGCAGTATACGGAATTTACACAATTTTTCCTAAAAATCACAATTCACCAAATTTGCACAGAATATAGATAATAACATTTCAGAACATTTATTCTACTGCACAGACAATTTTCAATTTCACAGAAAAATCCGGTCGACTAAAAACTCCGTCGAATCAAAAATACCCGAACAAAAATTTTCAAAATATATTCAAAATGTGCACACCCGGCACGGCAACAATATACAAAAAGTTACGCGGTAAAAACTAAACCAATCAAAAGATACGGACGAAAATAGCTAACGAAAACAAAATCCGGACAGAAAATACCGTCAAACACGACGGTTCTGAAAATTGAGAAAGGCGGAATGTGTCTTACCTTGCGTACAGCAATTTGCTAAACAATCTCGTCGGACAAAAACAGCTCTGTGGCTTCCGAAAATCAACTTTTCCAAAATTCTTTTCGACTTTCTCTCTCCTCATAATATCAGATATTTTCGTTTTGATTTTCTCTCTCTTCAAAACGACTGATTTCAGCTTTATAAAACTCAGATCGGCCCGGCCGATCGCCATATCGTCCCAGGACGATCAGACCAAATTCGATCGTCCTGGACGGTTCCCAGGACTATTTTTTGGCCGATATTTTCTACAGTGCCAATCGGCCTGGCCGATGTCCTCGATCGGCCTGGACAATGCCTACAGGAAAACACCTGGAACAAATCTGGGCAAATTCTAGAACAAATTCTCAACTGATCGTCCCAGGACGATCCCAGATCGTCGTAGACGATCCTGGAGCAGATTTTGATATTACAGGGGGGGGCGGAATATTTAGAGGAGATGGAGGGTGGATTGGGAGGGGTAATTTAGGGATATGTTGGGATGTTGGGGTGGTATGAAGGGAGGCTTAGGGTTCATTTTTTGGGTATCATGTGAAGAAAGTTCTTTCTCTTTTCCTTCTTGTTTTCTCTAGGGTTTCTTTTGGGAGATTTGGTCCTTCTCGAAGTGGACTAGCTTTGTCTTTTGTTTTGTCTTGAAGATTAATGCAAAACTCTTTTGTTCTTCCTCTCATTCTTCTAGTTTTGGTTTAACTTTGATTTGGTGGAGAAATTTCATCCTTGAACGAAAATTAGGGCAAACCCTAATTTGTGAAACCTAAGGCGTATCAGTTGCCTACTTCATCTCCAACTGAAGAGGCTGTCAAGTTATTAGGTGAGGCCATTGATAGGCTGAATGAAGTCGCTAGGTGAACTAAGGGAAAGTAGGCTTTCTACTTAGGTGACTAGGCCTAGTTGACTTATAGTAGAGAACCTCATTAAGATGCATTATAGCTAATTGAGCGATTCAAAATTTTGGAACAAGAGAAGCCTTGATCAAGGCTTCCCTCAGCTCATTAGATCATACTTAGGCATCGTAGATACTTAGTATTATTGGAAGCATTCTAAGATGGGCAAGATCATTATAGTTAACCTTGGAAATTCCACTACTAGCAGCATCCTAAGAAGAAGCATGTTGTGGGGAAAGTAAAGCTTCAGGATTATTAATGGCTTTCTTCCCTTTTCCTTTGGGAGCCATCCAATGTTATAGGACTTAGTCACTATTGAGATTAACTTCCATAATCTCTTCAGATGAAGAAGTTGAAGCGAGGTCTACCTGAACCTTAATAGTCTGTGTCTTATATTCTATTGAACTATGAGAATCTAATAAGCTGATTTGAATACTAACATGCTTACCCTAAAAATTAAAAATAAGGGCATCACTACCAAAAAAAAATATTCAAAAGATTCTTCAATTCATCAGAATTATAAAATTGAGTTTGAGAATTATTATTATTATTAGTTATGTAATCTGCGTCATACACAAAATCATTCTTTATTGATCTTTTTTGTTACTAGAGGAACAAAAAAAAAAGTCACAAAAGTTCAAGACTAGGGGTTTCACTCCCCCATCTACAATGAATATAATTTTATCCTTTATAATATTATATTTAACTTATTTCTTCCTCTCCTGAACTACTAGACTTCTACAGTCTTGAACTTCCTTGAGCTCTAGAGATGAAGTCATCTCCAAGTTGTCCTTGGGAACTAATGGATCAACCTGGATAGATTTTTTAGCGTCATTGGATAGTTGCATGGAAAGTTGAAAATTTTTGTTGGGAAATATTTTTAAAGAACATGATAAGGCAATGTCCCATTTATCATCAAAATCAAATGAGATATTAAAAAAATAAGAAGAAGAAGAGATTTGGGGAATATATGGCCCACCAAAAATACACTTGATGATTCCCTTGCTAGAATCCACCAAGTACTCATTGAGAATCACATATGCTTTGAACTTAATATATTTTTCAATCCAATCCTTAAAAGTGAGGCAGTCATCAATCGTGATCCCAAGAATAACTCTGATACAACAAAAGTTGGGTGCACCTGCCTTGTCCACATCTTCCAGCTTTTTGGGCTCGAGAAGCTTGAATTTTGATTTCTTCATGAGATTCCTAAAGATCTTTTATATCGACTTTTCTTGAATGAATAAGTTTGGGCTATTCTTTCCTTGAGAATAGATTGAATTTTATTTGTTGCTCCAGATGGCTGATTCTGCTATTGATAATATTATTGAGGTGAAGAGTTGACGACATGCACTTCATTAACTTTTTTTTTGTATCAATTGCTACGACCAACGCATATTTCTTTTCTAAGACCTTCTATAGTTTCTACATTTTGAGTTACATTGTACGTTGCCCTTTCAAGAACTTCAACTTAAAGGCTTCTTCTTATAAGCTGGAGGCTTTAATCAATAACTTCGTGAACGTCTTGACGGTGAACTCCTTTAAGAGGAATGCTAACTATCCGTCAATGCTTTTTAAGAGAATCACAATAACATGTTGTTTCTACAATCGACATTTATATTTCATACTCAAGTTCCTCCATCTCTATTTTTTTTTTTTTAAGTTCCTCCATATCTAAATGTAATCCACCAACGACTCATCAGGTTTTTAGCTTGTCCACAACTATATCTCCCATAGTCAAATAGTGCTATGCTTAGGCACATCTCTTGATGAACAAATTCTCTAATTCAGCAAAAGTCTGTACTTGCCTATTTGATTGATCCACATATCAATCAAAAGCTATCTTTAATGGCTACTGATTAACTTTCTGAATAATAACATATATCACTTCTCCTGCATTAGAATGACAAGCTCTGACATCTGTAATATGTTGTCATGAATTTTCAATACCATTGAAGAGCTTGAAACATGGCAGCAAAAATCCCTTGGGGAATTTGACTGCAAGGGTAGGGTCTACCCTTCCCAATAGATGAAGTCCCTTGGGACTGTATCAACACCTCCTATTATTCAACCAGCTTCTTTAAATATTTTCCCTGAATAGATATCATTTAAGATGCTTTCTTCTGTTTGTTGCCTACTTCATCTCCAACTGAAGAGGTTGCCAAGTTATTAGGTGAGGCCATTGATAGGCTGAATGAAGTCGCTAGGTGAACTAAGGGCAAGTAGGCTTTCTGCTTAGGTGACTAGGCCTAGTTGACTTCTAGTCTAAATAGGCTCTAACAAGATCATTGGGAAACTAATGAAGTCGATCTGAATCTAAAGAGTTCACTATCTTTGCGTTGATCTGCCGAATTGCCATGTGCTAGGCCGATATTACATTAACCTAATTCTTTTCAGATTTTTGAATATCCACATTCAGAAAATTTTAATGCATTCAAGTTTTGAAGATCAATTATTCCAAATTATTACTGAAATTGTGCATACTATTAATTTTTAATGCTATTAAAGTTTATTTTGATTTTATATTTAAAAGTTAGAGCCGTTCAAGAATCCTGACAGTTCAGGAGAGACTTGGAGTATAGCTTATTCTGGAATCTGAAAGCTCTTTTTCTAGGATTTTATGATTTCTTCTTTTCATAAGACAATCATCTGGATACATATGATATCTATTTTGGCTTATTCATGAGAGATCAATTATACAATGTAGATAATGGAAGCCTTTCAAAGTCATTGTAAAGCACTAAACAATCTTCTTACTAGTGTTAAGTTCTTCATTTTTACATATATACACAAACCATGCTTAAGGGTTCTAAGACGAGAATCTAAATTTCAGTTACGAAAACTTTAGTGGAGTTTAGGATTCAAGTAATTTTGAAAGTTCTGTTCATTGATTTTAATTTTTTTTTTTTTTTATATATTCTAAATATATCCTAAACGATCTTAAATAATCTTCATATATCTTTAGTAATATGTATGTTTCATGAATAAAACATTTATTTGTGGATTAGATCAAATCATTACTATGAGAGAGAGTGTGTGTGTGCACGCACTACAAAAATTCACACCCCGGCCTCCCCTCAATTTCGAGGGAGTTTTAACGAATAAAGTTCCGAGGAAAACTTTTAGAAGACAGGTTTGATTTTTAGATAAGACACTAATCAGAGATTTTGCCCTCTTTTTTTTTTAGGACATTATGATCTTAGTTATGGTTTCCTATAAGCGCAAGCCCTTTAGTTAATTACCCCTCCTGATAATGGGAGAGAACTTTCGATTAAGGCTAGTCATCAATAAGATATATAAAAATACGTGTATCTAGCATATAGTAGCAGTATGGGTTTGGGTATTTGAAATTTGATATTTAAAATTTAAAATTTCATCGTCTTGCACTTAAAGAAGATGGTGGGAGAAGTGATGACTGGTCCGATCAAGATCCTATGGTTCCATCGTCCCAGGCCATCGTAGTCATTGGTCAACTTAGTCAGAGGAGGTAATCGACCCAACCTGATAGAAGGATCCTTATCGGCAGCCATAAATCACTTCATCCAAGGGTACCTTCTAGGCATGGAGTTAAAATTTATCTAAGGGGACAAATTTGAATTCACCTTAGCTGATAGAGGGCTTTGTGCACTATCAATTATATCCTATTGATTAATATCTCAAAAATTTAGTGTCATTGGGGAGCTTATAGGCTCAGACCATATAAGCTCCCCAATGACCGTAAATTAGTGGTACCATTTGGCGACACACTACCGAGTTTAAAGGGCCCTGATCATAACTGTTTAAATGCAATGCAATTTGGAAGAAAAACTATCGGTTATAGGACAAGTGTCGGGTCCTTATTGGCAAGAGACTGTTTGAGAATGAATCTTAGTGATATTCTTAACTATAGATAAGCTCTTTGTGAGATGAAGTGATATTTAGATTTTTCCACCTTGGTAAACTATTGCGGATGATTGATGGGTTTTTTTTCTTAGGTGTTTTCAAGGTTTATTTCAAATTCAAATATTTCATAATTTGGTATCTTTAGAGTTTTAGATTTTATGAGTATTTCAGTGACGTTTGCTCGAATGTTTCGAATTTACCCCTATGGTTGAGATCTATGTTAAACACAACCATCATCGACATATTTATGGGGAGTTTTTAGTTATAGGTTGAACCTTGTCGTCTCTGTCTACCTATCAACACAAGATCGATCGGGTTCATTGTTGGTTGTATGGCCTCGTTAGTGAATTTTTCATTATTTATAAGCCTTGAAGATCTAATGTGAATGTATAAAATCAAATATCTTGGTCGATGTCGCAACCGTATATTTATTCACTGGTTTAAGCCGCGTCGACTTCTATCCTATTAAAGAGATGGATCAGACTTCAACTTAAGTTTATTTCTTGGCATGCACAGCATCCTCAGATGTCACATGTGTAAATACAACATGCTCATTAGGGACCATGGGGGTATTTAGGGGGAATTTTTGTAATTATCTATTAAACCTTATTAACTGTATAATTGCTAACAGAGGATCAAGTTCATTGTCAATTGTATGCAAATTTTTGGTGAATTTTCCTATCTATTGGTTTTGAGGCCTAACATGAGCATATAAAAAAAAATCCTACACGATACCAAGATAATATATTTTTTTGATGATTTGACCCTTGTCGACTCCTATCAACTCACACAGAAGGATAAGGCTCAAACTTAGATTCATTATTTGACCCACACAACATCATCAAACGTTACATGTGTACCCTTAATACGCTCGCTAGGGCCTATGCAGGTGTATGATTGCATATGCATTTTTTTTGTTTGTGTGTATACACATTATAGTACATGCATGAGGGCTATTATTGGAATATTTCATTTGTGCGGGCAACTGTCATTTGAATGTGCACGATGTTCCATTTGAAATATTGTAGATGCCTTTTTTCCGCTCGTATGAGTATTGAAAATCTAGTGTTGTGGCATAACAGTTTGTGTATGTATTTTATCTTCTTGTATGAGTGTTGTAGATTCGGTGGTGTGACACTATTATTTGTTGCTTGATGTAGATGGGTTGTTGTTTAGAAATGAATAGAACTTCACTTAAGAATTTGCACACATGTTCGATCCGCTTGTATGGATATTACGGATCTGGTGGCATTATGTTTCAGCGGAATTATAAATGTATTCTATCCGCTAGCATGGATGTTGCGGATTCGGTGGCATTTCATCAAACTATTGTCATTTCATATAGGTAAATTTTCGTGCATTACTTCTTTCTTTCTACAAGTAGATTGTTGTGCACTAACAAATCTCATGTTATCACTAGTAGATAATTACATTCACTATAATTCTCTTATATTTGCTCACATATAGCATGTTGTATACACAATGAGTTTCCTATAGCAGCTTATAAGGATTTGCATTTGGTGTGATCATAATGCATTTTTCTTGTGGATGATATATTGGATGTATAATGGGTCTTCTACAATAGCTTGTAGGAGCTTACATCTATTTCATATCTTTCATCTTTGTTTGCAATGCATCAATGTATTTCCTAGCCATTGATTGATTATTGACTGCAAATGTGTCGTAGCATCTATTATATGATGTTGATTATCGTCATTACACATGTGTATGTTTGTTGCACATTGATCCTCCTCTTATTTTCGTAGGAGACCAATGCCTTTGCTCGCATATTGCTATTGGTTTTTGGTTGCATTAGCCACTGATTTATCCTTTAACGTTGGCTAGTGAGTCACTCCATTCATAGTCTATCTACTATCTCGTTCACAAGTAGATCAACACATTCATTAACAAGCTATATCATATACATTTGTACGGGGTCTTGTTGTTTGCAGGCATATTACTACGCCTATTTGCAATCAGTCGACATTGATCGTACGCAAATTGCATTTTATTATGAATTTCTTCAATACACATTGACTAGAAAATCATTCTGTTTGTTGTATGTTATTCATCGTACTTGTAATATGCCCCACATCATTACTTGTAAGCACAATCGTTGTAGGCATTATAAGTCTTCTATCATTATCCACAGGCGAGCTACATTGAATACAAATCTTCGAACATCACATGTATATATTAATATTTATCACATTTCTCACACATCTTTCTTGTGATGTTTATGATAGATCTTCTGTAGCGGCATGTTGGAGCTTGTGTTTGATGCATATCATATTTTCTTGCGTGTATTGAATTGGTGTATTTGATTTATATTGAGTGGTTGCTAATCGTAGGGATGATTCAACATCCACTGCATGTTATTTGTTGTTACTCGTGAGTGGACTATAATACGAATGGGGGTTCTCCTTCATGTGTTTTTGGATGCTCGAATTCGTCACACGCATCACTACATATACACGTAATAAGCTTCACCACTCTTGGTGAAACATATGTTGATGATTTTAACATATTTAACTACAATTCAATTATACATTCCTTTTAATTTTCACTGCTTGCAGAGTGCAAAGTATTGGTTTATGTCCTGACGCTTATCATGAAGCGTTGTTACATTCATTGCGCTCCTCCCTTCTTGCATATAAGCTGACTGGTAAGGACATCAAGTGTTACTTATTTGCGAGTTAGTTGTATTATTCACTAGAGATTCCACACAATTGGTTGCAAGTATGTCGCTGTATCCTCCACAATTATTGGTCACTGCCTGTGTATGAATCATGCTATATATTGTAGGTCCTTCATTGCCTTAGATGGTAGCTTATATTTCATGTGGTGAATTCACTTGCTGATGTTTGTATTTTAGTTGACATGATGATCCCTTGATATCTCATTTAGATCCTTCATTGTTGATTATAGGCATATCATTGTATTTTCCATTTAGTTTTTTCTTGAAAATATGTTACATTTGTCGCAATCATTTTAAATCAATTATAAACAAATTATGTTGAAGATCGCAAGTCCTTTATTTGATTATTGATGTTCATTAGAATTATCTAGGTCTTTAATTAGCATTGGCATTGATATGATTGTGTTTGTTAAGTTAAAGTCTGATTCCATATGGTTTATCTTGTTTGAGTCCCCTGTAATTGTTCAATTTGTGTTCAAATAAAGTCCCCTGCCTTTGCAAATTTCGGCAACCTTCCAGTGTCTCCACTGTGTAGTGAAAACAACAAGAGTCTGGGTCATCTCACCACACTACAAGAGTGTGTATGGTATATGTGTGATGACATCAAGGTTGTATTTCTTCGATCCCACCACGCTACGAGAGCATGTATGGAGTTTCCAGGTACCTATTTGAAAATGTAATTGGTTTTCCCCTCCATGCTTTGAGAGCGTGTACAAGTACTTAGAAATATCCCCGCCATGCTACGAGAGCACAGTATGCATCGCACCGGGCTTCCTCCTACCGTACTACGACAGCACACATTGGGGGTTTTTGGCTCGACACAAATGCCGAATGTGGGTATAAATGGACATACCATTTTATAAATGCTTATTCTCTATTCATTCTTTTTAAATGATCTATGTGGTTTAATAAATGTATTTTATGCAAAATTTCCTTTCCAACTATG
Organism: Dendrobium officinale; assembly: GCA_019514585.1. NCBI lineage: Eukaryota > Viridiplantae > Streptophyta > Magnoliopsida > Asparagales > Orchidaceae > Dendrobium > Dendrobium officinale. The sequence continues at coordinate 31,455,482 of CM033683.1, forward strand.
TCATGTTTGTTAAGATTAGTGCATTCACAAAGATATTCCAGACTTGGTTCAATGTAAGGATCTAGCCAACATTAATTAACCCCTAATATTGTAGCTCTACCTCAAGATTTGTAAATGACACACACAAGCATGGAAAAGGAACCTATCCTTTACCAAAATATGAATACCAAGAATTGCTTCCTTCCCATACTATCTCTACCTTCAAATTCCTATTTGCTAACCTCTTCCATGCCTTAAAACTTTGCCCATCCTCTCATTCCATAACCAAAACGCTATAATTTGCATAAATCATGCAAATTTCATCATCACAATTTCACCTCCAGAAATTCCCTTCCATAATAAGCACTCCCCTTCTCCCTCCTAAAACACTAAAATTTCAACCTTTAAATAGAAACTTCACAAACAGGTCCTATGGTAGATCCTCAATACTATGCAGAAGCCGAAAATCTTTTGGCGACAAAGAAAAGAATGATCAGAGAATTCATAATAAGAAGAAAAGCAGCATTGAGTCAATTCCAGAATTACTGCTTGGTGATGAAATTCCAAAACTTAGTTTTAGTTTACCTGCAATGCTTATTCTCTTAGGAAAAGAGGTAATATTATTTATGCTAATAGAATTCTGCAGCTATTAATGTAAGATTGACGCTAAGAAAATCTGTTCATATTTTAGCGAATTTATGAAATGATAAATCATTTCATTACATTCGTTACGAAGCATATAGAGTTTATTATAAGACCTGCTGCTGATGGTGGAGCAGATGTTGGCATAAAATGGTATATAGGTATATAATTAATTAGATTCTGTTCATTAGTTTGGATTGTGAAGCTTTTGTTAAGGAAATATTTTAGGCTTCGTTTGGGACAACTTTCTTACTTCTTTCTAAAGCAGTTTTTAGTATAAAAGTTTATAATATTAGAAATTTTTCTATAAAAAAGTTATTCATAAAACAATAAGAAACTTGTCCCAAATAAAAGCTTCATTTGGGACAGCTTTCTTATTATTTTTTAAAGTAGCTTTTTAGTATAAAATATTTTTGTACTAAAAATTTACTTTAGAAAGCAATAAGAACTGTCTCAAATGAAACCAAAACCTTATTTAGTTATGGCTAAGGAAATGTATTTTGTAGAATGGAAATACAAAGACTTGCACTTGGGGCGTGGTTGTACGCTGGATTCATCCCATGTGTATAATGGAAGGATATATCTAAGGTGAGATTATCAGGTTATGTTTACATAGAAAAAATTTAGTTTCCTGACTATATTATTATTATTATTATTATTATTATTATTATTATTATTATTAATTCTAACGCGATTTTTTCTTGCATGAAACAATAAAAATATGAAGGAATGGAAAAAATTTGCTTGATCCTCTATCGAAGTGGAAGCCAACCAAATTGATAGACAAAGAGGTACCTTAAATATTTTCTTCACAGTGGTGAAAACTGAAATTATAAGAAAAATTTATTAAATATATATTATTGAACCATTATTAATGCTAGTTATATTTTCTTAAAAGGGTAAATAAAAAGATTTTATTTTTATTTTTAATTACACTATTTTTTTAATGATTGTGATTAATATTTTTATGACCCCAATATTTTTTAGCTAAAAATAACTAATTAGTTACACTTTGATGTAGTTAAAGATGTTATTTTTAGTCATGTTTTTAAATAAAAATATAATTAAAAACTAGTTTTTTTAACCATGGAATTGTTATATTATTTGCTATTACAAGTATTATGGTTACATTTGGGGGGCTTTTTTATTGCTTCTTCAAATAACTTTTTAGTACAAAAATTAAATTTTTTATACTAAAAAATTACTTTAAGAAGTAGTAAGAAAACCGTCTTAGATGAAGCCTAAATATTACTATAGTTTTGATGATTTTTATCCTTGTTATTATTGTGCAGAGCTTGGTGATGATTTTTATTAACAAGTTGGATAAGATGGGAAAACAATATTTTCCAAGGGACAAGACAATGCTTCATGGCCTCTCTTATTTTGTCAGTTGTTTGCTATTCATTGCTGTAATTGTCGTGCTGAAGAATACATTTACTTAATAAACATTTATTTCTTCATATAACTCAAAATTCATAGTTTCAAGAGAAACAATCAACTTATGTTTTGTCATAGTCTTACGAATAATGTTACTATGCCTAATTTAAGGATTAAAAAAAATATTGAATAAGTTGGTATAATTGAATTAGAAGAATTGAGTGCATTACACAGTAATTTAGAGCATTAAATATTCTATCTCTATTCTCTTTTAGAAATTATTCTCTTTTCTTTAGCATCAAAGCATTTCTCGTTTAGGTGTTTGATTCGACGAGAAAGAAATACGGAGTAAAAAAATGTTGAATAAAAGAAATAGTATATTTGAAATGCATGTATTTTTTTTTTTCTTGACTTGAGTAAGATGAATGAAGTGTAAAGTTCAACACGGTGGTGGCTTGTGGCACCAATGATAGTAGGGGCTAAAGGTGGTCTACGGGGCGGCAGGTGGATGACGAGAATAGTGGTGTTCAGCAATGGGCGGCGATGATAGTGGCCAATGGTGGGCGGTGGCCGAGCACGAACACTACAGGAAACTGCGCTATTACCAGCGGATGGAATCCGACGGTAACAACCAAAATACGCCGGAAATGTCTTCTTTCAGGCGCATTTCCGACGTAAAACTATCCGACGGTATTTTGCGCGTCGGAAATAAAATAATTGCATACAATTTCCTCTATAACTATTTCCGGCGGTTCTTTCGGCGCAATTTCGGCGAAAAAAAAGACCATTCGATAGTTGTTTCGTTACTTTATTTTGGCGTAGATGTGTTAGTATTTCCGGCGGATGTCGATATTACCGGCGCATAGTCCACCGGGGAATAAATGACGCTCTGTTACTGACGAACCTTACCGTTGAACTCTTGATCGATATTACCAGCGCATATGGTCACCGGGAAAGCTCGTTGTATCGTATTACCAGCGAACGTTACCGTCGCACACGCCTCCGGTATTAGTGGTGCACATGGTCACCGGAAAAGGTCGATGTATCATATTACATGCACTATTTTGGGCAGATAATCCGCCGTAAACCTATAGCATAAAAAAATAACCTTCCTCCTTTTAAAAATTGATTTCCATAATTATACCTACATATAAAACAATACAACAACAATATATACAGCCACTTCATATCAATAACATCACAAATTACATTATCAAACATAAACATTTAAAGCATAACATAAACAAGAAGAGTATTGTCAATAAACATCAAATACAAAAAGAAACAATATGTCCAATGCACAAACAACTAAACATGTCCAAATATAAATCTCCACATCAGCAAAATAAATAACATCTATGACTCTAATTCATTCTCCTCCTCAAATGATGTTGTACTCCTCTCACTACTCATCTACTCCCTCATCTTTTGCATCTTCTCTAACATTTGAGCTTGTTGTATCTGCACCTGTTATTGTATCTCCAGCTACTGCTGCTGCATTAACATCTATTGTTGTTGCATTTGCATCTGTTAGTCAACTTATGCTTTCTTTACTTTTTCTAGCTTGATTATAAGGGCAGCTATATGTTGGGTATATAAAGACTCCTGGGTGTTAACTGAGAAACTGAAGCTACCAAATGTCTTCAACTCATTTGAAGCCTCTTGCAAGCCTAAACCGTATACTCTATCGTGCTACATTCCTCTTACTGCTTGCGTGCAAGTGCGATAGTCAGAATATTCTACTGATCCACCAGAAGAACTTCCACCTGCTGCAGCCTGGCTCTCTCGAAGCCGTGTATACTCCTCCTATGAAAGTTAAAAAAAAATTATTAAAAAGTTAATCAATTTATATATAACATCACAAAAATTAAATTTATATACTTACATAGGCTTTCCTAGTAAGCTCATCAACCCATTGTTGATCCTCCTTTCACTTGTGGGTATGACTATACAATTCAACAAAAGTCGGATCTCTACCTAACACTTCTTTCTGTAACAGATATATATTAGTATTCTTATTAAAGTAAATTATTTAAAGATTTTAAAATTTCTTACCAAACATCTTCGGTGCTCAGTATGTGAAATAGAACCCCTAGTATGAAGGAAACAACCCATGCTCCAAACATCAGAAGCTTTATTCTGTCTATTTTGATCCCTCCTCCTGTTGTAGTCTGGGCTAGCACAAGCACTGTTCAACTCAGCCCATACACTCTCACCAATCCAAAGTAGTCGCTCACCTAGCTTTCTAATGTCTATAAATATGTCTCGCATGCGAGTTGAGTCACGCTTCTTAAAATTCTTTCTGATTATATCATTGTATTGAGGCAGCCAACAAAAATCTTTCTGCATTTAAAAATATACAATAATGAATATATATTTTTATTAGCTTATATAAATAAGATATAATACATAACATATTTATATAATAAATAAACTCAAACACTCTAAACCACATTCCCCGTACTTCTTTCGGAACTTTATGCCAAGAAATATAAGGAGCATCGTACCTGCTTCATATTATATCCAATATATTATGCGTTGGTTTCTTTGACGGATGAAACTTGAAAGAAATATGTTAGGTGACAAAAAACATTATTAAATTTTATTTGCATCTACAAAATAAAATTAATACATACGTGTCACCGTCAAGTTCTATCAACATGTGATCCTCTATCGCCTTCTCTGCTACAGCTGGGATGGAAGGTCCACCTGTAGTGGGCTGAGGTGGTGGTGGGGGATAGTATGGTAGGACATATGGTGAATATGGATATGTAGGATGGCCACCATATGGTGGGGTGGGTAGTAGGGGTAGAAAGGAGTACTATGTGTAATATCGGGTGAAGGAAAGCATGGATCTTGTGAGTAGAACTGTGGCCTACTGACTGCAGGAGTAGTTAAATGCGGGCTAGGCTGACTCTGTGTAATTGGTTGAGATGAAGAGGGATAATTCTGAGTAGCATGCTAATATGAAGAGGTGCCCTTCGTACGCATAGATGAACCTTTTGGATCAATAGTTACCTTTTTGTTGCGCCTACCAAATATATTCTTTATCAACCCTCTCTAATTGTCGTCACCTAAAGCCATATGTATAAAACATTTAAGAAATATTAGCAACATTTATTATAGCAAAAATTTAATATAAAGTAACTCATTAATTAAATAAATGCAAGTACAACAAGAATTAAATATAAAAAATATAAGAAATTAATTGTTGATTCATATTTAATTATAAAAAAATATTTACCTTATGTTGATTCACTTTCATATGATGAAATTTCTACACCACTATCAGATTTCTCTTGACTTTCCTTTATGTTTAAATCTACTTTCTCTAACTATAACTCACTCTCAGTAGTTATAATTTGATCGTCCACTTCGTTAATAAGATATTTTAAGTCTGACATAAACTCTTCTTAATGTGATGGTGGCATTAATACACTCTTCTCAATAACTCTCCTGAGTTTGATTTTCATAATTACGAGTTAATCTTTTTTGTCTCATGCTCTACTCAGATAATTAGCAAAACAGACTTGGTGTGCTTGACTAGAAATAATGAATGGGTCAAACTTTAAGTATTTGCTGCCTTGCTTAACTTCTGTAATACCGTAAAGCGGATGTATTCTTGTACCTCTATTATGTATGGATCAAGCAACTCATAATTGAATAGATAAACAATGTTTCCATGACCATGATATTCCAACTATAATATTTATTGTAATACCCCATAGACTCGGAATCATCACATATATGTGTATTCCCTCTTACACATACACTGGAATTTTCTATTTTCCTATCTTCACACCAAAATTTTGTTTGGAATTTGTAAACATGAACTAAAATTTGGATAACACTCTACAGCTCTATTTGGTTCCCAAGCTAGATCAAGTAGCCCATCGTACTGCAAATTACTACCTTGACTGTGCACCTAATTAGTATGTATAATATGTCATTAATTAGCATTCTTATTAACTAATTAAAGACATATTAATTTAAATGTTTAAAATATGTAACATATTATTAAATCAAATAGGGAATTTTATTTTCACTATCTTTTAGACTTCTACTTGTTCTATTGTATTCAAACAATCAATAAAACTCCTGTAAATTAAATTTATGAGTAAACATTAATTGAATTTATGAGTAACAAATTTATGAGCAAGTTTATTCATACTTACTCGAGATATGACTCAACTTCATCACGGTTCAACAAGACATACAATATGGCAACTCTCATCTCCTTATCAGTCAAATAGTGTATGGTGCTAGCGCTTGTAGGTTCACCACTTCTGTTGAATACATATAAATTTGAGGATGGACCCATATTTTCAGGTGCACTATTCTGACTTGATTATGATGTTATTTCAAAGTAATAAGAGCAAAATTAGGTTGTCTCATACATTAATTATGCTTCGCATATTGAGCATTCAGGATGTGCTTTATTTTTAGCAATCTTCTTCAGTTTATTTTAATACGTCTCGAAAGGATACATCAACCGATACTGAGCAGGTCCACCGACTCTAGCTTTATATGGTAAATGCATCGACAGATGCTCCATAGAGTCAATGAAACTTAGAGGAAATATCTTCTCAAGTTTATAAAGAATGATAGGAATCTGCTACTCCATAAGAATCAGGTACTCCACATTTAATTTTAATGATCATAAATCTTTGAAAAAGATACTAAACTCAATCAAAGGCTTTAAAATTTGATCCAACAGATAACTAAAGGCCGTTGATTGTAAACATTGTATAAAGATATGACAGTTATAACTCTTCATACCAAATAATCTCCTAGTTCTTATATCAACAAATCTGCTTAAATTTAAAGAATATCCATCAGGCACTCGTAAATTCTTCACCCATTCACAAATAGCTCGCCTCTGCTCTAAAGTCAAGGTGAAAGGAGCTTTTGGTTTGAATTTTTTTTTATTTCCACCATTCCTCAATTCTAATGCTTTCCTCCAACAAATCTCCTTTAAGTCCATCATTGCTTTTATATTTTATTTGGATTTATCTTTGGTGTTCATGACTGTATTGAATATATTTTCAAAGACTTTTTTCTCTATATGCATCACGTCTAAGTTATGTCTGATCAAGTTTGTCCTGATAATGACCAAAAAATACTTTTTTAGTCCAATTATAGTTGACACCATACCCTAGCAATTTGTAATCAGCTATCGTTGGAGAATCTACTATTATGGGCATGGACCTTACTCTTTCAAATATTTCTTTACTACTTAGTCTTGCAAGAGGCTGCGGCATCATCATTTTTTTTAAATAAGCATCCTTATTTTGCCTGAAAGGATGACCTGTAGGTAAGAACACACGATGACAGTCGAACCAAGTGTTCTTCCTTCCATGCTTTAAAGTGAATGACTTTATATATTCTATACAATGTGGACAAGCCAATTTTTCAAAAGTGTTCCAACTTGAGAGCATACCATATGTGGTAAAATTACCAATTTTCCAAAGTAATGTTGCCCTCATAATGAAGTTAAGTTTGGTGAAGATATCATATGTACTTATTCCCTCTTCCCATAATAAATTTAAATCATCAATTAACGGTTGTAAGAATACATCAATTTTTACTTTTGGATTATGTGGCCCTGGAATGATAAGTGTCAGAAATATATAAGGAGTTGTCATGCATAACTCTGGTGGAAGATTGTATGGTGTGAGTATCACGGGCCAGCATGAGTAAGGTGAAGCAGACTAGCTAAATGGAGTGAAATCATATGCATATAAACTTAATCTTATATTTCTTGACTATGAGGCAAAGGTGGGATGTGTACGATCAAATTATTTCCATCCATCTGCTTCTGACGGATGTGTAATAAAACCTTCTTGTGAGATATGTTCTTTATGTCATCCCATATGTGCAGCAGATCTCATGGATTTATATAATCACTGCAGTTTAGGAATTAAGGGTAAGTAAAATAACCTACTTGCTGGTACTTCCTTCAACTTTCTTTTCATGATAGAATATGTTTTAAATCTATGTATGTTGCAATAATGACATGCATCTCTAATTGATCATCTTTATATAATAATATGCAATTTCTAGTGCATTATCCACCTGTTAAGGAACTGACGGGAAAGATGCCAGAAATAGTTCATCGAGCTTAAGTAAGGCGGCGCACGATACGTCAGTACATCCGCCGGTAGTTACCGATGAATACTACGTCGGATATAGTATGTCGAGTTTAATTAAGCCGGCACACAATGCGCTGGTAGTTACCCACGGAGAATACACTGAACAACTAAGAAATTTTGGCGAAACGCCGACGGAATGTGCGCCAGTAACTCTACGTCATTTATACCACCAGATAATGCACCGTTAAATTACCAACGAAACATTTTCCGGTAACTGTGCCGGTATTACCGACGTAAAAATGTCAGTCAGTATGTTTGACGGTAATGATGCATTTTCCTGTAGTGAGCGATCAATAAATAACCAACTAAATGTAATATGAGATTATGAAATAAGCATGCAAACTAATTCTTCTTTTTTTTTTTAAGATTTTGATCCTAAATTTTACACTTTTAAATATGTAGTTTCCCTTTCATTTGAAATCTCCCAAAAAAATGAAAGAAAAGTGAAATTATCTTAATAAATATAAAGAAAAAAGATTGTTAAAATTTTAGTTGGTTATCATAGAGCCCTCAAAATATTGAGTTGATATGTGGGAAGATATTTTAGGTATATAAAATATAATAGTTAACAATCCTATAGATAGAAATATAGAACAAAAAACTAAAATGGAACATCAATTCAATAAATAAACAATAGTCTGATTATAAATTAATCAAGCAATCATTTTTCTTAAGATAAAACCCACTGCATGGCTTACTCATTAAAAGGAAAAAGGATAACAAAACCTTAAAGAATCAAAGGTCCCCTAAAAACACAAAAATAGAAATAAAACCTACGAGAAATGATCCAGTCTAATACAAAGCAAAGACAAAAGAGAAGCAGTCAAAAAAGGATAGGACTAAAAAATCAAAAGGAGGAGCAGGAGCCAACAAAAAGCACCCAATCAGCCACCTTGGAAACCCGCAACCAACAAGAGCCAGAGGATGAACAAGGAACCTGCAAGTAGGATACAAAGAGAAACCAAATGCAGTAACAACAACCATTTTATTTAGGGTACATATGGAATTCACATTCAGGGTTGGCAATTGTATGTTGTCTCCCTAGTTAAATGGTTGCTTTTATTTAGATGCTAGAAAATCTTATTTCAATTTTACGAAAAAAAAGTTGAAACTTATGGTCCATTTCAAATAAATTTATAAAATGTATGATTGTCTAATTTTAAGATGTGAAAATTAATTCATAAACAAAATTTTCAATGCTCAGGCCATTAAATTTGATTGCGTTCTTCAATAATTTTGAAATCTTCTAAATATTTTCTATCTCAAAAGATGATGTGTCTTTCTTCTTCTTAGTAGTAGGGAGAAAGGATTTGAAATCCAAAATATGTAGAAATTTTGGAATTAATTATTCTCCATCACAGTAAAATTGAAATAATTTGATTCCTGAATTACAACTAAGAAATGGTCAATTTTAATAGCTAAATTAAAACAAAAAATAGTAAATTTTAAATGATGAACTAAAATTGAAAAATGATCAAATAATTTGGAATAATTTAGACCATTAATAATAATTATTTTAAATAAATAATTAACAATCTTTCACTTGTTCCAAATAATCCTTCACAAAATAAATAAGAAACAAAATCATGAATCATTGTCATAGTTTCTCTAAGTGTGAGTATTATCTCTCATACATCACAATGAAAAAATCTCTTATTTATCTGCTTATTCAAGTTAATGAATAAATCTTATGTTTATTCTAGGTTCATTTTAATGATGTTTATTACTACATAAATGTATACAGATAAATAACTAAAACTTAAAAAATATCATAATCATATTAATTAATTTTTGCAATGAAATTAACCAAAGAAACTAAGACCCATATGTCCACATGATCCTTAAACTTTTATGGCGTCATGCCCTTAGAGAATCAGGTATCATAAATTTAATGCTTATGTGCTCAATAACCATTGTATTCTCCTTGACACGTTCGTTTATCGCTAAGTACTTAATGCCAATATGCTTGCATCGACTACTACTTTTGTTATTCTTAGGAAAAACACTACAACTAAATTTTTACAATATAAATTCAATGACCCTATATATCAAATCTACAAGTCTAACCCTATAAATAACTCTTCAATCATACACTATGCAATATGGCCTCAAAACAGGACACAAACTCAACCTCCATGGTGGAAGTAGTAGTTTAAGTTTGTTTAGCACTCTTCTAAGATACAACTCCTCTAATAAATATAAATATGTACCTAGAAATTGATCTTCAAGAATCAACATAGCCAACAAAGTCAAAATCTAAATAGCCAATCACCTCTAAAATATTAGTCAACTTATATATAAGTATGCAATCTTTGGTGCCTTGTAGATACCTTCATATTTTCTTTGCAGGTTGCCAATGGTACATGCCTGGATTAATCTGATAATCTCCCTAACATCTCAAGTATAAATGTTATGTCAGGCCTTTGAAAACTTGATCACACATTAGGCTACCTACAACTGAAGCATATGGAAAATTTCTCATTTTTTCCTTTTAAAATCATTTTTAAACACTAACTCAAATTGAATCTATCACCCTTAACCATGAAAGATATGATTGTTGAGCAATATTTTATAATAAACCTGTACAATATTTTATTGATACCCATCTTTTGAGAGAAACCTATAATATCTTGAAATATGACTCTTTATATTTTAAAGTCAACAACATTAGAGGCATCGCCCATATCCTTCATATCAAAATTTTTAGAGAAAAATATATCACCTCATGTAATAAAATGTTATCATTAGTTATAAGGAAAATATCTTCTACATGTAGTATAAGAAAATATATTTTACTTCTATTGATCTTTTGATATATGCATTGATTCATGATGTTCTCAACAAATCTGAAGAAGATATCTCATCATGAAATTTTAAATATCAGTGCCAAGAAACTTGTTTCAGTTTAAGTATAGATCTCTTAAGGTTGCACACCAAATACTCACCTTCATTATAAGAGTACCCTTCTGACTTTTCCATGTAAACCTCCTCCTCTAGTGTTCCATTAAGAAATATAGTTTCCATGTTCACTTTTTATAGCTATAAATCAAAATGTCTGACAAATGTCATGATAATTCTGAAGAAATTCTTTTTAGATACAGGTGAAAAAGTCTCTTTGTAAGGAATTCATTCTTTCTAAGTGAATCATTTATTAATAAGTCTTTCTTTATATCTCTTTATAATTTCTATAGAGTCTTTTTTTATCTTAAAAAGACCCATCTATACACAGGCTTTTGCACCATTAGGCAACTCAACATGATCCCAAACTTTATTTATTTACTATAGAATTCATCTCATATTTCATGGAATCAAACCATAAATCAAATTTCTTACAACTCATGACTTATAAAAATGTTTCAAAATTATTTTCAACTCTAATAATATAGTCCGACTTTTAAAGATACACAATATAATAACTAGGAATTGCTAGTCTTCTTTCCCTAGTAGATGTTCTTAATGTTGTAACAACCTCCACTTGTGAATCTAGTTGTTCAACTATATATATGGGTTCATTAGCAACTTATGGAATCTCTACTAATGGTTTTCTAACACTTATTTAAACTTGAGAAGTGTTATGAGCAATAATCAACCTGTCAATTGAAATAAAAATTTTATGCATTTATATATTCTTTTTCATGAACTAAGCTTTGTAATTAATTACTCACACTAATCATGTCATTCTAAAAAAAATGTATTTCTTGATTATGTAGTCCTAGTGCTATTATATGAATAATAAAATCTATAATCCTTAAACTTTTCAACATATCTAATAAAATACTTAGTATATTTAGTAATAGTTATTGGGTCTAACTTTTTCTTGTGGATTATAAATTCTCACTTCACACTAACATTGCAACACTTCACACTAACATCCCCATGTACTTACAAGTTTCAAACCTGGTTTCTAACATTTTCACAACTTATAAGAATTTTTAGGAACGTCCTTAGTTGGAACCCTATTTAATGTGTACACAACTATCTCGAGAGCTTCAGTCCATGAAAACATGGATAGTTTAGAACTATTAAACATGCTTCTCACCATATCTATCAATATATTATTCTTTCTCTCAGCTACACTATTTTTATTAGGTGAGCCAGGTAAACTATATTGTACAACAATCTTATTTTCTTAGCGGAACTTTACAAATGAACCAAGTTTTTTGTCAATCCTCATTAATTTTTTGTAATACTCACCATTTATTTGATATCATAATTCTAATTTATTTTGAATATTATTTCTCTACTTCTGCCTTAAAAATTGTAAAGGCACTTAATGCTTCATTTTAATTTTGAAGAAAATATAGATACATATATTGTAAGTAATCATGTATAAAGGTGATGAAATATTTTGGATCATAAAAATTTATATCCTAACAACAAAAATTCATATGTATGATCTCTAATATGTCTTTATTCCTTTGGTACTAGTCTTTAATTTTTTGTTTTGCTTAATGCAACCTACACAAGTATGAAAGTCACTGAAATCTAAAGAATTAAATACTCCTTCATTCACCGATTTCTAAATCCTATTTATGGAAATATGTCCTAATCTCAAGTATCACAACATAAATGAATTTTTATTTATAGCACATCTTTCAATGCCAACTTGAACATGTAGTATATTATGAGTGGTATTATTTTGTAAATTAATAGAGAAAAGACTATGAAATAAAATATAATTTATAATATGTTTATATTTATAATATAAACCAACAAAAAATTTTGAAAAGTTAAAACTATAACTAAAAGGTACAAGTTTGAAAACTGAAATCAAATTACTAAAATAAAATTACTACTAATTACTAAATATCATGTTCCAATAGCTTCAATATATGAGCTCATCTTATTTCTTGATTAAATATATTGTTCATTTCTCACTAGCTTCCTTAGGTTTTACAAATCCTAGAAAATATTATAAATATGGATTATAAAAATTAAATCAATCTTCCATGTGTTATAAATAATATTAGTCTTATTAGATTAATAAAAGATAAATGCGGTTATTTTACCTTTTTTCTCATGCCATTTTTAAATTTTATGCAATCCTTCTTCATGTGTCACTTCCTTTTACGAAGAAAACACTTTGATTTCTTATGAATACTAGCTTGGTGTGGTACATTACCTTTCCCTTACTTTTTGACATAGCTCTAGTCCTTCCTATATGTAGCTAATATTATATTCTCAACCAATTTTATAATCAACATTTCCTCTTGTTGAACACATATGGTCAAAAGCTCATTAATTGACCATTTATCCTTTTGTGTGTTATAAGATATTCTGAAATTTCCACATTGTTGTGAAGTGTGTTAAGAATTTAGTGCACAAGAAAGACTCAAACATATGAACCTTAAGAATCTTAAGCTAAGCTGCAATATCATATATTTGCAGTATGTGTTCTTGCACATCTTTAATTCCATTTAGTTTCGAGGATAAACTCCATCATTATGTTACTAGTAAAAGATTTTTTTTGAAGGATTGAATTGTTCATCAATTGTCTTAATTAACTTTTTGATATTGTTATACTGATCAACTAAATAATGAATACTTGCAAATATTTTATTCATTATGATCATTAAACTTAGGCAATTAGATTGGTCCCAATGTTCATGTAGAGCAATCTTATCATGAATGTTGGTATCTTTAACTACAATAGTTCATCTTTTCTTCAAAATCCATCTACCCTAATTGGAGGAGAATTATCTCATCCACACTTCATAGTTATCATCCCTTAATTCAGGAATATTACATAGTCAAAGGAGGTAGTAGACCCAACCTGACAAAAAGATCCTTATCGATAGCCATGGGTTTCTTTGTCCAATGGAACCTTACAGACCCGGGGTGGATATTTGTCTAATGGGACAAATTCGAATCCACCTTAGCTAATAGTGGGCTTTGTGCCCTATCGATTATATCATATTTATTCATGTCTCAAGGATTTAATGTCACTAAGGAATATATTGGCTCTGGCTATAATTGTTATCCCGTAGTTCCATTTGGCGGTAAAACTACTTAATTCAGAGGGCCCCGGATCATAACCGTTTATCTTGTGGTGCCATTTGACAGTAAAATTGTCGGTTATAGGACACTTACCACGTCCTTACTAGTAAAATATTATTTGAGAAGGGATCCTTGTGATATTTTTGACCGGGTATTAGCTCTTTGCGAGTTAAAGTAGTTTTCAATTTGTCTATCATGGTAAACTATTATAGTGAGTGGATTGATTTTGTTTTAAATATTTTATTATTAGATTTCAATTTTAAACATCATAGAGTTTGTGAATTTTGGAAATTTTGATTTTGTGAGTGCTTGGGTGACATTTTAAATATTTAAAACTAACCCCTCCTGTTGAGATCTGTATTCAATACATCCATCATCAAGGTGTTTGAGGTCATTTCTATTTGTGGATTGAACCTTGTCAACTCTATTGAGCTATCAAAAGAGGATCAGATTTTACAGGCCTCATGCCTTTATTGAAGATATTCTTTTGTCATCGGCCTTGAAGGCCTTATATGAACGTATAAAAAGATATTCTTGTTGACACCGTGACTATATATCTATTTTAGAGTTTGAGCCGTATCGACTCCTATCTATCCATATAGAATGATCAAGCTCGAACTGTGATTCATTTATTGACCCATGCAGTATCCCTAGACATCATGTATGTATCCGTAACATACTCGCCAGGGCGCATGCGTGCTTTGATAACAGTTACCCCTTTTATGTTTTGAGGTGCAAATATATTATAGTGTATGTGCGGGGGCATTCTTGAATATTTGATGGATCTTCTTTGGTGACCCATATGAATTTACATTTGTTCTATTTTTTCTTATGTTTGAGGTAGCTCATAGGCGTTTGTATTTGGTATTATCATGTGCGATACACTGGATGTATAACGGGTCCTCTACAATAACTTGTAGAAGCCTATACTTATCGTAATCTTTCTGTATACACCAGTTGGCAAGTTGATGCATTTGCTTGCACATTTGTGTGTAGATTTATGAGTTGACTGGAATTGGCGGCTGGTGGGAAAATTTATGTCACCACGCAGATTTTGATTTCTCCTACTTTGTAATCGAATACTACATTGAGAATAAAGTACAGTCTCGAGAGGCCGAAACAATATTCTACAATGGATTCAATATCAAAATAGGGTTTTGAAAATTGATATTTCTATAATCAAACACAATTTAAAGAATATCATATTATTTTGAAAAATAAACATGAAATTCTTAAGAATATGTTTAAAAATAGAAATAAGCTTTTTGAAAAATTTATTCATTCTTTTATTTAGATATAGCAAGAAAAATATTATATCATCTTGAAAGACGAACATAAAATTCTTCAAGAACATCCAAAAGCAAGAATGAGTTTTATAAAATTCATCATTTCTAAAATTAAATATATCAAGTAATAAATTATATTGCCTGAAAAGACAATAATAACATACTACGAGCATATTTAAGATTAGAAATAAAGTTTTTTAAAGATATCTGCATTCCCAAAGATTCTTCCCTTGTTTTATATAAATAAAACAAGGTTTATTTTAGTCTGGGGTTCTCAAATCCCTATAGGAACAAGCCTCTATAGTTAATTACATCCTATGAGGGATACTCCTAAGAAAACTCTCGATTAAAGCAGTGATTTCATACCCTTCTGATTACAAAGTAAAAGACAAGGAAAAAGAAGTATGGATTTTCAAGGAGAAAGCTCAATGTTGAACATTTATTAGCGAGTCAAAGGAGGAAAAGTAGGAGGTGTCGGATTCTGAGAAGCTCAGAGACGACCTCAGCCTACCCTATGTTGGGCTTTACATTTTATGAGAAATTTTTTTTTATGTTTGAGTTAACATTTTATTAGAAATTTGGGATTATATTCCCGGAGTGCGAGGACTTAAGATCTAAAAAGAATCTGCCTCAGAACCTAAATCTAATTTGGGTACTATAAAATAGTGACCCGAACCTAACTAATGAAGTGCAAATCTAGACTTACCCCGGCCTGGATTGGAGAGCCAGCTAACCACCTAGGCGCTTTAAAACCATGTGTCCAGTCTCTTATGAAAGATGGGTAGGGATGTTTATTTAAGTTTTAATGAATTGAGGCTGACATCTAAGACAATTCCTAATTAGCCCCTTAACTTATGTAGGGTGATAAATGTCTAGAAATGCAATTAATATTTTAAACTCTTTTTAATTTGTATCTAATGCAATGCATGCTAATTGACTCGAATGCATAAAATGATAATGAAGCAGTTTAAAAATTAGGCTTAGAAAATAAGTTTTTTCCTAGAGATTGCACAACTTCCCCTTGACAGAACTGCACCCTCATAGGTCAAGTGGTCTGCCAGAACCCGCAGGCGGGGAGGTGCCTAACAAGGAAGAGAAAGTAATAATATGCTTATGCTGACTCTCAGCGGTCCTGAGCTTACTTCTTAGAACGTTAGAGTTACTATGTGAGCCTAAAAATTTTTATTTTTAATTACAAGTAAAAGAATTTTAAGCGTACCCTTACGAAAAAAAATCTCTCCGATTCGAATCCAGGCTAAAACAAAACACGGCATGCAAGGGCCCTAAAAAAAGCTACTGCACAAACAATGTAAACAAACAAATTTTAATAATCTAAATATAATGTCCAATGTCCATATTACACCCAGAATTTACAGAAAAGTAAAGTGGCCGGGCACCACTGACAACAAACCCGAATTCTAATCCTAAGAATGACGCAAGTGATTTTTGAAATGGGATATACTGTTCCTTGAATCTTCATTTCTTCATCTTCTTTCTTCAATCTTCTTGTTCTGTCTTTTCTTCTTCTACGAACTTTTCGGGTCCGTCGGATTCTGGATATCCAATTGAAAAGAAACTCATCCCTAAGAGGGGTATTTTCTTTTCTATTTGGATATTGAATCATTCTAATTTGGCTTTCTAAATAAAAGAGAACAATCCTTTAAGGTATATTCTCTTTTCTTCAGATTCCAAATTGAATATGATATCCCATTTTCAAAATCACTTTCACAATTTTAACTCTTGATATATTATATTTACATTACATTTCATTTCACAGAAAGAGAAGAAAAATCTAGTCCACCTGCAGGGTTATCCTAAGCAATTTATATAAAAATCATCCCAAGCAGTTATATATTCGCATTTAAATTAAATCAATTAGCCACACTTGGCCACACTCCTTTTTTATTTTGGGGGCTAAACAGCTGAAGTACCTATAGCATTTATATAAAATTTTTGATTAATTAGCCCCCTTTTCTGCCCTGCATGAGTGTGGCCACCTGCAGAAAATTTTGTTAACAACCAGATCGCTCCTAACCTACGGGTAATCTAATCGTCAACCAGATCACAACACAGAGTGCAGTAAAAATAAATAAACAAACATATCAACATTTTACAACCAGCATGCAATAAAACTCGAGAAAAAGCCCGTCACAGTGCAGTAAGGAAATAAACACCGGCCTAACCTAAAACTAGAGTTGGTTGTCCTAGCAAACAAATCTAAGTGTGTGTATTAGAAAGTGTGGTTTTGATATATCCTAAATCAATTATTATTTAAAAGAAAATTTTTAATTAATTAAATTTAATTTGTTAAATAAATAAGTAAAAATAAAATAATAATATTAATAATAATAATGATGAATGTCACTAAGTTTTCTATGTTAATGTTTCTACCCTAAAGTGTACATGCATCCTAAGTCTAAGTTATCTAAGACCCGATCCTTAATTTTTGTCCTTAAGTGTCACTACTGTTGTATGGGATAAAAATTTGTTATTATTAACCCTTAGGATATTTCGTACATGTAAAGGGGTTTAGGGATCTAAGAGCAAAAAGTAATCCTAATTAAATTGAAGTTACTACAGGGACCTAAAAGAATGATTCACGCACACCACATCAAGGGGTCCCTAAAGATTTTCTAAGTTTAGAAATACTCACAGTCACCGGGGGCTATGACCCGGTGGTTCCGCTCGTAGCACCTCTACCCGGTTGGATAGAGGCGACTGACGTCATTAACTCCTTGTACTTTTGTTCCCTCGACCGGTACCGTTCCTCGTAGTTCATGCAAATATAGAGAAGAAAACAAGGAAAAGCAGGGATTAGAAAACATATTTAATGATTAAAAATGAAATAATTGAAATTTACTAAAAATAAAAACGTACCTTTCTTCGGGCTTGAACTCCAGCACTGTTGACTACTTTTTGGAACCTTTTCTTTCAAAAGTATACTTTATATCTTTCCAACATTCACTTACATTTTTCCAAACTTATACAATTTCACAAAACAAACTCTTTACTTCTCACATACCCAATTTCATCTTTCCACAACACACAATTTCCACTTTTTTGAACTCACAAATTCCATCTTTTATTTCTCGCACACATCACCTTTCTACAAAATCATATATTTTATTTTTCATATGCACATGCCTTGTTTCGATTATATACTTGACCCTTTCAAAACATACGTTTCAACATTATAACAATCATACACTTCAAAACATTATCTAATGTATCAAAAGTTCATTTTTAACAAACCAATTTTCACTTATCATTCTTCTACACAATTGACCTTTCAAAACACTACAATTCACTCTTTATATTTCTCATACAATATCTTATATAAAGAAATTTATGAATATTCACAAATGAGACACAAAACATGATCATGTTCTTTAATATTTTCCCTTTCATCAAATCAAGATGAGAAACCATTCTCGATATAAGTATAAAGAATGAACCTGTTGCATTTAAACTCAGGATTTCTTTTATAATCAACCACGGATCCTTTTCTTTACAAAACAATGAAATTATCCAAGGAATTTGTAAGCGTTTAAGAAAGAAAATAAATCAAATAAGATTCTACCATTCTCGGTTTGCCTCTTAAGAAAATAATAATAATCTATCTTTTAATTGCATGAGAGATGCAACCACATAAAATAATAATAATAAAAGACAATCATTATTCGTTGAAGACTCCTGATGCTAGAAGAGTAAAAAAAAATTTGAAATTTGATTGCTACACTTGCTTTTGATTCAAACAGGATTTACCAATTGTTCATGATATTTTTTTTTTATATAATTTTCAGATTTTTGATGATAAGAAAGGTTAGCATACATTCAGAATCATTACTCATTGGTTAATAAATCAAGAAGAAAAGATCTAAAGGAAGAAGACGAAGAGCAAACCTACGGCTTGGACTTGGCTTCTGCTAGAACAGAGGAGACGAAAACAGCACCTTCGAGGGCTGAGCGTCAGACTTGCCCTTTTTTGCGAATGGAGAGGAAGATCGGAAACTTCTTTGGGGACGAAACGGATAGTGGCTGCTGCTGCAAGGGCTCGACAGACTTCCTAAGGATGAAATTGATGGGAAGGAAAGAACATACCGGAGAAGGAGAGGGGCTCGACTTGGGCTGCACGCGAGAGAGAAAGAGACGAAGGAATTTCTGTGTAAGAGGGAGGCTGGGGCTTGGGTTCGGAACTGGATTTCTCATGTAAGAGGGAGGTGTCCGAGTCTAACCAGAGTTCGGGACTTGGAGTTCCTTTTTATGGGGAGGAGAAGTTCCAAAATTTTGAGAGGAAGGGAGTTCTGCTTTGCGAAACGAAAATGCAGATCAAGAGGTTGTGCCAACTGTCGAGAGACGTGAGAGTGTCGTGAATGCTGAGCAGTTGGGGGGTTGGACTTCGTTCGGCTTGCGAACAGGGAGAAGCAACGGGCTAGGCTTCTCGTGTGAATGGAAGAATGGGAGCAACGTGCGAATGGAGAGAAGATTGGCTGAGAGCTTCTCACGATCCATAGAGCGTGGGGTGAGAGAGTTCGGCTGTGTTGATTTCGCAAACTTGGAGGTAGAGGCGAACTGGGTTGGAGGGGACTTCTGTGCGTTTGGGAGGGGCGATGGACTGGTAGGAGACAAACTCTCGGTCCATGCAAATGGAGAGGCGATAGGCTGGAGAAGGGAATTTCGATTCCAATGCAGAGAGGGAGTCGGGTTGCTGGAGTCCTTCACGCTGGAGGTATGCGAACTGCTAAAAGGGAGAACCTGGAGATTTCGGAAACTGCTGTGAGAGAGAGCAGTTGTTTCATGCGAACAGAGAGTGATATCCTCTATGAGAGGAGTAGTTCGGGACTGCTTCGTGTGTGCGAATGAGAGGAAGAAGGGCTGTGCGAACTGGAAGAGAAGGGGAAATCGTATGGAGGTGGTTTCCGAAATGCTGAGAGAAGAGGGAATAACGGTGAGGAATTTCGCCAACTGCCAGGGAGAGTTCGGTTTCTACCAATAGAGAGAGCGTGGGAGTTCGGTCTGTCTATGCGAGTGAGAGTGCAAGGAGCAGTTTTTTTTGCGAATGAAAGGAAGAGCAGGCCGTTCGTTGGACTTTTGAAGTCCTAAATGATATCGGAATTCGGTGATCTTGGGCTCATTGGATTCGTCTCGTCGAGCCGTTCGATTCGAGTATAAGCTCGTCAAAATCGGAGACCGTTTGGTAACTCAAATTGCGGTTTGAATCTTCCAACAGCACTTTGAGCCCTTGATTCGGACTCATTTGGGCTCGGATTGGGTTGATCTTGGTGTCGTTGGGTTTGTATTCCTGAGACGCTTAGTTCGACTATATGTTTTCTGAATTTGAAGTTTGGATGGTCTCTGAATTAATTTTTGAAGTTTCCAAACTTGATTTTGTATCTAGATTCGTGCCCGATTAAGATAATTTTTGACGACGTATCAATTATTATTATATATATACTTGTGACGAGTCAAAACGGGTTAATCGGAGCTATTGAAATCGAATTCAATTTGAGTTAATTTGATTTGATTTTGATTTGATTGGTGAATTGTTTAAATCCCAATGATATATCAATTTGATCAAAATCGAATTAGATTATATTAAATTGAGTCAATTGACATCGACGAATCATAAAGTGGGCTTGATTTGAGTTCGTTTGGAGTTGAATTAAAATTGGATTGAATTGATTTTGATTCGAGTTGAGTGATAGGTTCGAGTCGATGCTACGTCATTAGGTGTCCACCTAAGGGAAATCCTGCAGGTGAGACATCTACACTAGGCTATGAAAACCTAGGTACTAGAGTCGATTCCAGGGAAATTGACCTCGAATAATGAGGTCAACAGCGGAAAATAAACTATCTTCTTTATGACTCTTTTGCTTCATTTGTGGACATGCTGCACCCTTGATTTTGTCATTTCAGGCCATCATGGTCCCTAGTCTACTTAGTCAGAGGAGGTAGTCAACCCAACCTGATAAAAAGATCCTTATTGATAGTCATGGGTTTCTTCTTCCAAGGGTAACTTATAGACTTGGGGAAGATATTTGTCTAATGGAACAATTTTGAATCCACCTTAGCTAACAGTGGGTTTTTTGCCCTTTCGATTATATCCTATTTATTTAGGTCTCAAGGATTAAATGCCACTAAGGAATATATTGGCTATGGATATAACCATTATCTCTTGATGCCATTTGGCTGCAAAATCACTTAGTTCAGAGGCCCCTGAGTCATAACTGTTTATCATGCAATGCCATTTGGCAGTAAAATCATTAGTCAGAGGACACATATCACTTCCTTACTGATAGGGGATTATTTGAAAATGAATCATTGTGATATTTTTGACTGGACATTAGCTCTTTGTGAGCTATAATTTCTAATTTGTCCACATCGATAAACAATTACAAAGGGTGGATGGATTTTTCTTTAAGTATTTTATGGTTAGATTTCAGTTTTAAATATCATAGAGTTTATGATTTTTGGAAATTTTGATTTTGTGAGTGTTTGGGTGACATTTAGAATATTTGAAATTAACCCTTCCAGTTGAGATCCGCATTCAATATGGATATCATCGAGGTGTTTTGGGTCATTTCTATTTGTGGATTGAACCTTATCAACTTTGTTGAGCTTTTGATAAATGATCAGGTTTCATAGGCCTCAAGCCTTTATTGATGATTTTTTTTTATCAACAGTCTTGAAGTCCTTATATGAACATATAAAATTAAAGATATTCTGGTTGACACCATGACCGTATATCTGTTTAAGAGTTTGAGCTGTGTCGTCTCTTACTTATCTGTATAGAATTCTCAAGCTCGAACTGTGATTCATTTATTGACCTACGCAACATCCCTAGACATCATGTGTGTACCCATAACATGCTCGCTGGGGCCCATGCGGGTTTTGATTGTAGTTGCCCCTTTTGTGTTTCGATGTGCATATATATTATAGTGCATGTGCGGGGGCATTCTTAGATATTTGATGGATCTTCTTTGGTGACCCGTAGGAATTTATATCTGTTGTATTTCTGCTTATATTTGCAGCAGCTTGTAGGCATTTGTATTTGGTATGATTATGTGCGATACACATGATGTATAACGGGTCCTCTACAATAACTTGTAGAAGCTTATTCTTGTCGTAATCTTTCTGCATGCACCAGTTGGCAAGTTGATGCATTCGCTTGCATATTTGTGTGTTGATTTATGAGTCAATTAGAATTGGCGGCAAAGAAACTCTCTTCTTTATGACTCTTTTGATTCATTTATGGACATGTTGCACCCTTTGCGTATTGTAGGTAAAACTATTACGTATATGACAAATCTATACAATTGATTGTAGATACTCATACAATTATTTCTAGGTATTCATATTTGTAGTGAATACATGGTTCTTGCTTGCATATGAACTGCATGGTGTTGTCACATTCACTGTGTATCATCCCTACGTCATAGAAGACCAGTGTATTAACTTGTACATTAATCATCACTTGTCTCACAATTCTTATTGACTGTTGTTCAGGGATGACTTGAGTTCAATGTTGCAAAGTCAATTATCCACCATGAACTTTATATATGTTCACTTGCATATCTCCTAACATTCATCAATCTTAGGGAGATTTTTGAATTTGTAGCTTGTCCAAAATTGGTGCTTCACATGAATATCCATGTGCATTGGGGACTTATCATACCTGCATTATATCTCCAGCCATCACTTGTATGCGAGTCCATATGATCCTCCATGATTTTTCAATAGACTACTGGTCGAGCTGCATTCACAATCAAATTTCTCCATGCATTTTTTTTTTTTTTTTTTTTGTATATTTCTTGTTTCCACCAGTTGTAAATTTTGCACTTTAACTAGCATAGTTGTATGAATCAATCACTACATTTACTGGAAGCCTTTGCATTGTAGTTTGTAGATAGTTTGCCACCCTTCTTATCCCAATTATTAATTAGAGACGTGTCATCTCTAACATTGCAAATGACCTATTGGGGTCTAAAGATCTCCCATATCATGTTTTTTTAGTCAAGCTGTATTCCCAAAATCTTTTGTTTCTTGCAAACAAGTTGCACTTGGAAGTTCTTTATTTTCAAAGGTGATTTGCAATTTATATGATGAGCTCGGTGTCGAATTCATCCATCTCTTTATTTCAATTGAGGTGATCGCTATAGTTTGAATGTAATGCTCACATAAATTTTATATTTCCATTTATAATGAGTTCACACATGAGGCTTTGCTTGCTTTTGTGAAAATGGGAAGAACCACATCTTTCTTAATTAATACTTACTATGATTCTTTAGCATCCCATCGGATCTTTGTATTATTATTCAAATCAAACCTCTTGTTACTCATCATTTTTTTTCTTCAAGCTCAAATTATGTTCATGTTTAATGTTCATTTATGTCCAAGTTAAATCAAAGTTCGAGCTCATTTCAATTTCACATCATTTAAGTCCAAGTATTCATTAATCATTTGAGTTTTAGAATATGTTCCCTACTATCCAAAATTTATTGAAATCCTTTATTTTCAAAGTAGCAAGCTCATGTTCTATATCCCATGTACTAACATTAAGCTCAAATGAAGTTCATTCTAACTTTGAGTTCGAGCTCTTTTGCATTTGTTCAAGTCCTCTGCAGTGTGAGTCTTGTTCAAAGACGTTTTGGTCAAATGCAAGTCCAATATGAGTTCAAGTTTGAGTTCACTTTGCTTGTTCCATGTCAAATTCAAGTTCAGTCCACTATGGTCTAAATTGAGCTCAAATTCTTAAATCATGGTTCACTTAATGTTTAAGTTCTCATTTCAATTTCACCTTACTTAAGTTTAGGATTCTTTGTCAATCATTTGAGTTCGATTTGAGTCCAATATTTGCAAGTTCGATCAAAGTTCAAATTGAATTAAATTGCTTTGTATTTGCTCAAATTCGAGTCCAAGTTAAGAGTTCAAATTGTTTAAAATTGGTCCAAGTCAGGCCCCTCGTCCACTGGAAAATTCGGTAGCTTCCCGGCGTCTCCCCTATTTAGGGAAAACTACATAAAACTAGGCCTCCCGCCACACTAGAGAAAAAGCGTGTACGGTAGGTGTCGGGTGACACCGTGACCAAAAAGTCTTCAATCCCACTACATCAGATAAAGGCGTGTATGGGTCCTCGGGCACTTGTTTCAAAAAAAAATATGATTTTTATATTTGTCCCCGTCACGCTAGAGAAAAGCGTGTATGAGGTCTATCCGCCTCGCCATTGGCGTCGCACTGAGTTCCCATCTCATCACACTTGAGAAAAGCATGCATTGGACAGTTTTCCAGCTAGATGCAAATGCTGAATGTAGGATTTTGAGTTAAAAAATTTTTAAACCTTCTCAAGGGGATGTGACAGCAACGTCAAAAGTGATTAAATGCACAAAAAATCGAGGACAACTATTTTTTTACTCTCTTTTTTTTTTAATTCTCCCTCATCTTTTTTTTTTTTCTTTTTTTTTTTCGAAATTCTCTTTTATATATATATATATATATATATATATATATATATAATTGTGTCTTTCCAACTTCAGTTAGTTCTGAATTCCTACATCTAGGATATGGAGACTTTCATTTTCTTTCTTGACTAGAAGCTTCTCATTGAACTGCTAAATGAAGTCGCCTTTTTGTTAGTGTAATAAGTGATTTAAAGATTTTAAGACTCTATAAGACTCTACCATCCTCAATTGAAAGTATCTTTAATGGAATGTAACCAGAACTTCTACGGCAAATCAATAGCATGATTTCCGTATAGATCTTAATCTACTGTCCAGTCTTATTGGACATACCCACTTGCTAGATGATAAATAGCCCATGTATAAAGAATACGCTCCAATGACTTCTGAACTTGTTCATTTTGGAAGAAGGTTACATCAGGTATAATTCTTGGGAAATCAAGGATGCAACTTCATTATTCACTGATGGCACTCTTGCAATGGAAGGATTACTAACCACTTTCAGAGCTTCCAGAACCCGGCCTTCTTATCAAAAGAATGGACCTCATGTCTACCTTTACTAAAGTAATTCTCGGCATAACTTCTTTGTGCTTTGGAGGTCTTGGTGATATGCTCTCATTCATACTTATGATTTGCGTGTTACCTGAACTTTACCAGGAAAGCTACGACATTTGAGAAACCTTTGCACATTACTTAGCGTCTGATTGAACCTCCATTTGAGATCGGGACTGGGCGAATCCCCACTTGCGGGAACAATTATTACGTCCTCTGACCTGATGTAGAGGTACGTTCGGCTGCCAATAACATGTCGTCACGTGCTCTTATTCTTTACCGCGCGGCCCGACGACTTAACCCGGAGCGGAACCCGGGAATGCTATGTTCGCGATTTTCTCGGTATTGCTCGGTATTTGCTCGGTATTGCTTTGCAAAAATGAGAAATACCACTCTGTGAAGACCAAAATTATACAAATACCGAGTTGTACCGAGTTTTTCTACAACTCGGTATTTGCTCAGGATTTGCTCGGTATTGCTAGGATTTGCTCGGTATTTCTAGGTATTTGCTCGATATTGCTAGAAAAAACTCGGTACAACTCAGTATTTGCTAAGGATTTGCTCGGTATTGCTAGATATTTGCTCGGTATTGCTAGAAAAAACTAGGTACAACTCGGTACAACTCAGTATTTGCTCAGGATTTGCTCGGTATTGCTAAGGATTTACTCAGTATTTGCTAGGGATTTGCTCGGTATTGCTCAGGATTTGCTCGGGATTGCCGAAATCTCTGCCTGCGTCCCGAATGCCATGTAGATGACTGATCCATCGGGTTGCAGGTCGAGCCACCGAATGCACTCCGACTCGGAGCTGGGCTTCTCCACCTGTTCGGTTTCGGTGAGGAGGTTTAGCGGGCCGACGAGCCAAACTCGGCTTCCGGCAACCCGTCCGTAGAACAATTCACGGAGTTTAACGTATGCCGGCGGTTCGATATCGGCGAAGCTGTTGACGATCACTCCCCAACTCTCGGTGTTTGTTTGTCCGGTCGACTCTAAAAACTGATTCGTCGGGTCAAGCGGATCGAACGAGTTGATCACGGCTTCCGGTAAGTCGGCTAAGGTGAGCTGGAGCTCCGACGGTGCTCCCGCGACCGAAAAGGGCTCGTCTTTGGGAATATTGTTCCAGAGTGACTTGGTGAGCGACATGGAGAAGGTGGACATGCCGTGGAAGACTAGGCGGGGGAGGCCGAAGCGGCGACAGATGGAGAGAGTCCAGCCTAAGAAGAAGTCGGAGATGAGGCAGAGGGGAGGGGATGGGGAGCTGAGGAGGCTGCGGACAAGGC
Organism: Dendrobium officinale; assembly: GCA_019514585.1. Lineage (NCBI taxonomy): Eukaryota > Viridiplantae > Streptophyta > Magnoliopsida > Asparagales > Orchidaceae > Dendrobium > Dendrobium officinale. Next base: position 31,482,201 of record CM033683.1, read on the forward strand.
GGAGGAAGGGGTCATGGAGGGAGGATTTAAAAAAACACACGTGCAAGAATCCAAAAAATAGCGGGTCGGGTCGGCGACTTTTCTTCATGCTACGTATCGCTAAATTATTGGTGGCCGAAGGTAGAGGAGCGTACGTTCACCGGACCAAATAAAAGTTCCACTTGCGGAGCTGCTTCCTCCGCCACCAGCTTCCCTGCTCCGCTCTTCTTCTCCGCTGTTTGTCACGTTTCCGCCAGCGAGGAAAACTGAACTAGCAAATCAGTGCATGATGATCCTCATCCAAAAATCGCTGCTTGACTGAAGCAAAAGAAGACTTCCCTGAACTTCAAAATTGTTCTCTCTCTCTTTCTCTCAAGTATATGAAATTCGGTCTCAAGCAAGATTGTTCTGTTAGGGACTGAGTGTGGATGCAAAGATAGATGCAAAGAGGGCTAGAGGAGTTAGCATGTAAAGGGATTGATGGGTGAAACGGCAATATAGCTGGAGCTTAGGGAATGAATCAGAGCAAGTTGAGGGAACGGCTTGGGGCTCTATAGCTATTGTTGAAGCGGGATCAGATACTTGGCTATGAGGAAGATCGGATTGGGAAATTGCTTGCTGGAGCGTGGAAGAAGGATTATAGAATAGCTCCTACCTTTTTTTTTTTCTTCTTCTTAGTTTTAATGAGGAGAGTCGAAGTCGAAGATAGCTAAGGCGAAGAGACTTAACGGACGAGGCATTTTACGAGACGAGGTAAGTGTGAAGATGACAGGAGCGGACGCAGCTAGATGAGGAGGCCGGAAGAGAAAGTAAATGAAAGGAGAATGGTAGGAGGGGCGTGCTATTTGTTTACACCCATTTGTTTGTAAGGGCTTCAACGCAGACTTTGATGGGGATCAAATGGCTGTTCACGTACCTTTATCTTTGGAAGCTCAAGCAGAAGCTCGTTTACTTATGTTTTCTCATATGAATCTCTTATCTCCAGCTATTGGAGATCCCGTTTTCGTACTAACTCAAGATATGCTTATTGGACTCTATGTATTAACGATCGGGAATCCCCGAGGTATTTGTGCAAATAGGTATAATCAATATAATTCTAATTGCAGAAACTATAAAAAGGAAACAGTTTACATAAATGACTTTAAGTATACAAAAGAGCCATATTTTTCTAGTTCTTATGTGCACTTGGAGCTTATCGGTAGAAACAAATCCATTTCAATAGTCCTTTGTGGCTCCAGTGGAGACTAGATCAACGCATCGTTGGCTCAAGAGAAGTTCCCATCGAAGTTCAATATTAATCTTTTGGTAATTATAATGGGATTTGTAAGCACTATCGAATAATAGGAAGTGTAAAAAGAGAAATTCGTTGTATATACATTCGAACTACTGTTGGTCATCTTTCTTTTTATCGAGAAATAGAAGAAGCCATACAGGGGTTTTGGCAGGCCTACTCATAGGCTATCTAACTCATGCTCTATATAAAAACTAAGAAATTATATTAGTGATGCCCATACTTGTGGGAATTCGGGTCTCTCCAATTTCACCGGTATCATAATTTCTTAATTTATGTGTGAATCAAGATTTAGGAAAGGAAGTTTTTGAATCACTGACCCAGGCCCATTGTGGAATCTTACTCAGCAGAATATGGAGGTCCTGATGGCAGAACGGACCGATCTGGTCTTTCACAATAAGGTGATAGATGGAACTGCTATGAAACGACTTATTAGTAGATTAATAGATCATTTCGGAATGGCATATACATCACATATCCTGGATCAAGTGAAGGATTTGGGTCTCCAGCGAGCCACTGCTACATCTATTTCATTAGGGATTGATGATCTTTTAACAATACCTTCTAAGGGATGGTTAGTTCAAGACGCTGAACAACAAAGATTTCTTTTATAGAAAAACCATCATTATGGGAATGTACATGTGGTAGAAAAATTACGTCAATCCATTGAGATATGGTATGCTACAAGTGAATATTTGAGACAAGAAATGAATCCTAATTTTTGGATGACTAATCCCTCTAATCTAGTCCATCTAATGTCCTTTTCGGGGGCTAGAGGAAATGCATCTCAAGTACACCAATTAGTAGGTATGCGAGGATTAATGTCGGATCATCAAGGACAAATGATTGATTTACCCATTCAAAGCAATTTACGGGAAGGACTTTCTTTGACAGAATATATAATTTCTTGCTACGGAGCCCGCAAAGGAGTTGTAGATACTGCTGTACGAACATTAGATGCTAGATACCTCACGTGTAGACTTGTTGAAGTAGTTCAACACATTCTTGTACGTAGAACAGATTGTGGTACTATCCGAAGTATTTCCGTGAGTCCTCAAAATGGGATGACGGAAAAGATTTTTGTCCAAACACTAATTGGTCGTGTATTAGCAGACGATATATATATTGGTCTACGATGCATTGCCACTCGAAATAAAGATATTGGAATTGGACTTGTTATTATCTGTTCTATTACAAGCTAAATACATGTATATATAGAGATAACTAGTAAAGAATCAAACCAAGAAAGTACGAGAGTATAATGACGTGTCTGAGTCCTTAACAGCTAGCCTCAAATTAATCATTCTGGGAACGAATGGTTAATTTGGACCTTAAAGCATAAAACTGGTTGATAGGCAGAGCTTTTGTAAGGATATCAACGATTTGATCTATTGAGCAGATGTGAGCAATATTAATGTTGCCCTGTTGAATGTGTCCACTGATAAAGTAATAATCAATTTCGATATGTTTCGTCCTTGCGTGGAAAACGGGATTGTTGGCGAGCGCGATAGTTGACGTGTTGTCGCAATGTATTGTTGTAGGAGAATTTTGAGGTATGCGAAGTTCTGCCGCAAGTCGACAAATCCAGATAGTGTCCGAGGTAGCAGATGAGAGGGAATGATATTCCGCTTCCGTGGATAATCGGGCGACAGTAGTTTGCTTTTTGACCGATCAAGAGATCAAGTTGGGGCCAAGGAAAGTGCAAAAAACTGACATTGATTTGCGGTCAGTTGGATTAGCTGCCTAATCCGCATCGGTGTAACTATGTAAATGAAGATCATCGGTTGTGAGCAGGAGACCGAAGTTTATCATTCCTTTGATGTACCTCAGAAGCCACTTGAGTGCTTGATAATCGCAATTGCGAGGATGTTGCATATGTTGACAAACTGAATTGGTTGTGAAAGCGATATATGGTCTTATAATTGATAAGTATTGTAGTGATCCGACGAGTTTGAGAAATTGTTGGGGATCCGCATATGGTTGATCGTCCGTTCCTTTGGGTTGTTTTGTCGTTGCAGGAGTCGTGGAAGGTTTGCAATTTGAAATACCTGCATGACGAAGAAGATCATTTACGTAGTGTGATTGATTTAGAAAGTAGCCAGAGTTGATTTTGATCACCTGAATGCCAAGAAAGAGAGAAACATCTCCTAGATGTTTTAGATTGAATTCCGATTGAAGCCGCTGCAATGTGTATTGGATTTTTTCTGAGTTGTTTCCTGTAATGAGCATGTCGTCGACGTAGATTAGAATGAAAAGATAGATGTCATTTTGAGTAAACAGGAGAAGTGAGGGATCAGCCTTGCTGAATTGGAATCCGAGAGTCTGAAGGAAATGTGGTAAATTTTTGAAACCATTGTCGCGGTGACTTCTTAAGATCGTAAATATATTTGTGAAGTTTGCGAACTTGCTGAGGATTTCGAATATATTCGAAGCAACGAGGTTGTTTCATGTACACATCATCGTTCAAATCGCTGTGTAGAAAGGCATTCAAAATGTCTAGCTGAGTAACTGGCCATTGATATTGCAAAAGCGACAGTGAGAAGCATGCGAATTGTGAGCATTTTTTCCACCGGGCTGAAGGTTTCAGTAAAATTGACACCGAACTCTTGAGAACAACCTTAGGTTACGAGACGAGCCTTGTAGCGAGAGACCTAACCATTTGGAAAAAGTTTTGTCTTGAAAATCCATTTGCTCCCGAGGATAGGTGCGTCATGCGGAGCAGGAACCAGAGATCAAGTGCCTTGTTTGGGCAAGGCGAGATATTCATTTGACATTTCCTGTCACTAGTTACCATGTTTTGATGCTTCAGTATAAGAAGTGGGGGTGTGATCTGTAGAAGGCACGACTGACAAGTCAAAAATTTGTTTTGGCTTTGATATTCCGGAGCAGAGACGGGTTTGCAGGTGGTGTCGTGGAGGAGGATTGGTGGACATGTTCGTATTGTTGAGAGGAACCGTGGAACTGTCAGGAGAAATTGAATTGAGAGAATGGTTGGATATACTACTAGACTATTGAATAGATTGAAGATTAGTGCTTTGATGTATGGAAGATGTGGGAATAAGAAGAAGAGGAGTGCAAGATGCCGGAGTAGTGTCTGAAGGCAGATTGTTTATTGTGATAGAATAAGGAAAAATATGCTCATAGAAGACCACATGTCTCGATATGTAAACACGATTTTGATGTAAATTGAGGCAGCGATATCCCTTGTGCTGAGTGGAGTATCCGAGAAAAATGCATTCCTATGAGCGAGGAAACAATTTTGTTGGTGCGTATGGTTTTGTCCAAGGAAAGCATAAATAACCGAAGGTGCGAAGATGGTTGTAAGATGCATAACCAAAAATGCGGCATTTGATTTAGAATGACAGAAGATGGAAGACGATTTATGAGATTATTGGTCGTTGAAGTAGCTTCGACCCAGAAGATGTTGGGTAGATGAGCTACGTGAAGAAGTGTGCGAGTGAGATCGAGAAGATGTTAGTGTTTCCGTTCAGCGGTACCATTCTATTCTAGCATATGCAGACAACTGAGTTGGTGAGTTATGCCATGTTGAATTAGGCAATTAGAAAAAATACTACTGGTAAACTCGCCACCGCCATCAGACCAAAATGTCTAAATTATAGCATTAAATTTATTGTTATGAGATTACATAATTGTTAAAATTTACTAAACACTTCATCTTTAGATTTAAGTAAATACATCCACCTATAGCAAGTAAAGTCATTGACAAAGATGACGTAATAACGAAAGCAATGTATAGAAAGTAAGGGTGCAGGACCCCAAACATCCAAATGAACGAGCTGAAAATGTTTATTACAGGCCGACTCACTAGTAAAGAAAGGTTGTTTATGACTTTTTGAAACATTACAGGAGATACAAACATCAGTAGAAAAACGGGGAGTAATAGCAGGAAAAGTTTTGCCAAAGTTTGAAGAGTGCGACGGTTAGGGTGGCCAAGATGAGCGTGCCAGGAAAGATTGGAAGATCGGACTGTTGCCAGAGAAATGTTCTTATGATTGGTAGGAACCTTGATGTGGTACAGCCCATTTCGTTTAGGACCTCGGAGAAGCAGCTTCTGGTCCTGAAGATCCTTAATAGTGAAATCATTAGAATTAAATGAAATTGAAACATTGTTATCAGAAGTTAAACGAGAGACAGATAAAATATTATGCGAGAGGGAGGGAACGTGAAGAATATTCTGAAGACAAAGCTTACGGTGAGACTCAGGTAGAGGAAGAATGCCTTGACTCGAGTTTTGGATCGATAAAGTGTTTTCGTTCGCGATGGAGACCGAATCGAAGCCATTATATGGCATAGAATGTTGAAGATTCGTCGCATCGAAGGTAAGGTGAGATGATGCGCCTGAGTCCAAGATCCAGTCATTGGTGATGGCATTTTGTTGTTGAACTGTGAGGGCTCTTGGATTGGATGGAGGCGCATAGCTTAGATTGCAGCGATGCCAGCAATTCAATGTTGTATGACCCATTTTGCTGCATATGTGGCACATTGGTCTCGGTGAGGTGGTTCTTGCAGAGTTTTGAGAATCCGCAGGAAGCTATTATCATTGTGATGAGCCACGACCGTGAAACTTATTTTTATTGCGGTAGTTGTTGGATCGATTGGAAAAGAGAGCCACATAGTCGGATTGCTGACTCTCTTGACAATGTTCATGAAGAAGTTATCTCTTTGCTACTAAGTAAGGAGTAAAAGTCGTCAAGACTTATCGGTTGAAGCAAAGTTCGTATAGCCATCTTGAAAGGATTGTAGATTGTAGGTAACGTACAATCTTTCATCTGAATTTGATGGAGCTCATTCTTGAGCTGAAAGACGCGAGAGCAGTTTGTGGGTTGAAGACGTCGTTCTAGAGTGATCCAGATGTCAAGAGCGATCTTGAGATTAAGAACGTAAGGAAGAATTGAGGGTGAAATTGTAGACAAAAAGAGCAGATACAAGATTTTGATCTGTCGGTTTCCAACGAACATGGTCGGTGACGGTAGATTCCGATGGGCATATAGCAAATCCGGTGAGATGTTCACCGTACCCATTTACGAAGAAATGTTGATGAAGTTGCAACCTCCAGATCGCATAATTCACAGATGTGAGGAGAGTCAGGATGAGATTCTTGATATTAGATATAATAAATTTGAGGTGGGAGGGAATGAGCAGCTTGGTTTCTTGATGAGAAACATTTGACATTGTCCGTCAAGACCCGACCGAATCTTTTCGGCCATGAAAATCAAGAAGTCGCTGAAGAGCTCTTAAGCTCTGATACCATGTGAACATGACAGGAGCGGATGGAGCTGGATGAGGAAGCCGAAAGAGAGAAAGGAAATGAAAGGAGAATTGCATTATCTGTGTTGTTCTATGACAAGCTAAATACATGTATATATAGAGATAACTAGTAAGGAATCAAACCAAGAAAGTACAACGGTATAATGACGTGTCTGAGTCCTTAATAGTAAGTCGGTTTTTTTTTTTATTTAAATTTGGGCTTTAGCCCGTATATTGAAGGTGTAAAAAGAGACTTACATGAAAGGAAAGAGAACAAAAAAGGTCCCAAACAAAGGGAACTGCTCAACAGAAGCACAAAAAAAATGCTTAAAAGAGAGCACATACAAGAATGCAAAAAACATGAAAATAGCTAGAAAGCAAAAATTCGCAAAGAAGAAATGCTCCAAAAGCCAAAAAATCTGGACTCAGGGATATTAACATGAAAACAGCAAAATCTTAGACCCGAAGACCATCCAAAGGGGATTCAAAATTGGAGCCTCATCATAGTGTAGACGAAGCAAAACCCAGTAGCCATATTCCATGTAAAGTGTCTCGAAACAGAATAATCAGTGTTCAATGGGCCAACATACAAACTATCTCAAATTACAGCTCCAACAAAAGCCGTCAAAAGCAGCATAGATGATTCCAATTTATCAGAAATGCAACCACAAAAGAGCATCCTCAACTAAATCAATTCTGATACTTTGAGCAGTTCTTCCACTTAATAAGTTTCTCAAAAATAGCTTTTTTAATACTTAGAGAAGTGGTGATCGTGCTTTGAAATTTGTTCCCAAATCTCCTATTGTTCATTTCTTTCCAGATATGATAAATGCAACATCCAGTAATGAGAAAGTAAAGCTTTTTAACCGGCTGATGGGTACTATGTTCTCCGTCAATCCATTCTAAAAGTTGGAGAATAGTGGGCCTAAGAAGGAGTTGCTTAGAGCTAGACATGATATCCGATAAAATAGCATATGAGTAGGTGCATTCAAAATATAAGTGAGAATCACTTTCAGGATATTCATAACATAAACTACACGTTAAAGGGATAGATATGTTCCTTTTATGCAATGCATCCACATTTTTAATGCCTCCTACAATAGCCAACCAAGTGAAACTCGAGTATCTCAATGCATACTTAGCGTGCCATACCAAATTAAAACAAGTGCAGCTAGGCAAATTAGAGTAAAACTCCTTAATATAATCATCAAATTTATTATTGTTTTGATTTCCCCAAACAAGGCAGTTGTTAGAACTCTCCAAAATTGGAATGTCTTGAATTGCATTGCTCACAGGAGGAGGAATAGAATTCAGTAAAACCCAGCTATTGCCCATAATGAAGTCCCTGATAAAGGAATGAGGATTGGTAGCAAGAAGAAAGAAGTGACCATTCAAGAAATCATCAAGCTTGCCATTATAACACCAATTGTTCCAATGCATAGAAATAGGGGCGTTAGGGGTAATTTTAAAAGAGAATTTACCTTTAGTAGCAGCGGCAGTGATGCAGACTACTTTCTAAAATCTAGAAGCATATGAAGGAGGTGGACGCCATGGGGAGATATAACGACTGAATAACCAATAGGAAAAAGGAGAAGCCATATTGTGCATTCTTAAAATAACTGAGCAGTTAAAAGCATATTGAATGGCAGTTAATGAAGGAAGACCGAGACCCCCATTATGCTTGGGCTTACAAACCTTTTCCCATGATACCATGTGTATTTTCCTACTAGAATTGGAATCTCCAAAAAATAGGAATTTAGAGCATATTTTTTTAAAGAATTTGATAACAGATTTGGGCAAGATGTCACCAAGAATCCAGTAGGTAATAGAATTGAGGATGTTGTATCTCAAATACAGCATACATCCAACAAAAGAAAGCAGGTTTGCCTTCCATCATAAGAGCTTTTTAGAGATGCTATCAATAAGAGGTAAAAAATCAGCAACTTTGAGGCTCTTGAAAGACAAAAGAATCCCCAAATAAGTACTCTTAAGACTAGTATTATGAATGGAGATAGCATGGAAAACATCACCCTGATTGTTCACATTCCTAGGAAACATGATGCAACTTTTGTCTAAATTCACATGAAGCCCAGAAGTATCTGCAAATGTATTAAGAATATTAGAGAGATTATTGTGATTCTCAATAGTGGCTTCTCCAAAAATGAGCACATCATCGACATAAAGTAAATGGGATAAAGAGAAGCCCTCTATGGCTATCGCTTTAAAACCGCCATCATCAAGAAGAGTGGAGAAAGCATCCATCACCAAATAAAAAGGGTATGTGTTGACCTCGATTTTGCCCAGACCCGGGCCTAAAAAGTTGACTTGGTCAAATTGACCAAGTCAGACCCTGTGGCCCTCCCCATTGGGTTCGGTGGGTCAAGTCGAGTCTGTCGAGCTCGAGCTTGGACCCTGGGTCAACCTGTTTGACCAAGTCAAACATGGTTGACCGATTTGAGCCCTTTAAGCCTAAAGTTAATTTTAAATTAATTTAATGGGTTCCATGGCTCGATCCTCATCCCCTTTAATTGGCTTGACTGATTTGACCAAGTCAAGCTTTGACCTGGTCAAATCAAGTCTTAATTGGGTCAAAATCTCCTATTTAATTGGAATTAAGAGGCCATTAATGGGATTTAAAGCCTCCAAACGTTTTCGAATTGAAAAGCCCGTGGTTTGAAACTTATTTTCCCTCCTAAATTCATCTAGATTAGATCCTAGCCGTCCCTTGGTCGTTTAGGAGTTTAAATAAGGAGAGAATTAGGTTTAGAAGGACTTTTTGCTTTGGCTCCCGACCTAGACGCTCTCAGCCCGAGATATTTGGTGTGAGAGCTCCCCTAGGTTTCCTCTCCCTTCCCCACGTCGATCCCGACCGGTCAAAGCCGCCGCCGGCAGGAAATCCGGCGAACCCGAACGAGAAACCGTTCCAGGGCGATTTCCCGTCGATCGAGGCAGCTTCGGAGTTCGAGCCCAGGAGGAAGATTGTTCCTGCAAGTTCCACGAGTCCAACAAGCCCAAGATCGCCCGAATCCACTGTGTGGATTGAGGTATATCGCAAACCCTAGTTAGAAACACTTAGGGTTAATTAACATCCTTATTAGTGCATATTAATCCAAATAAATTATCCCCCATGAATGCTCTTCATCTCTAATACGTGTGTTTAAAATTTCATGGCTTTTCGTCGAGTATTTGGAGAGAAAGAGGCGATAATAGGTTTAGGGTTGTGGTTCACGTCGGTCGCCAGCCAGCTTCGATCCAGACCGTCGATCTTGTGATCGACGGTCCAGATCTGGACTTCCCGCGTTCGGTCCGACCAGGCGTGTATTCGGGCAGGATCGGATCACCGTCCGACTCGATCCTGACCGTTGGATTGAGACCACGGTGGATCGGACGGACCGAACCCCGTGTCCGACGTGGCTAAGTGGCCTCGTGATTGCGGCCATGATGCCGCAATCATTGACTGGCGGCGCAATCATTGCGCCGCCGCCAATGATTGGCCCGAAACCGCGAGATCCAACTGGGATGCGCCACGTGTCGCCGACCGAATATTTTAATATTAAATTTGTTTTAAAAGCTATTTTAACTTCAAAAAATCCTAGAAAATTTATTTTTGCTCCGATTTTGACGCATAATACCTTGAATTGATCGTATTTTCATCCTCTACTCCATAAATTTTTTTTTTATAAAAATAACAAATATATTTTTAATTATTTATTAAACAGTAAAGAAACCCTTTTCTTTTTATTATTTAAATATTTTCTTTAATTATTTTTTATATTATTATTTAATTATAGTTATTTGTTATAATTAGTAATGTGTTTTAAATGGTTAAGTTTATTATTCATCTTTATTAATATTATTAATATTAATATTATTATTATTATTTTAAAAATTATTATTATTATTATTTTTATTTACTTCTAATTTTATTTCTAGTATTAGTATTAGTTTAAACTAGCCTATCATTAATATTAGAATTATTATTATCATCATTTTTAATATGTGATGTTGAATTTCAGAGATCTTGGTTATATTTTAAAATTAATTTTGTAACAATATATATATATATATATATATATATATATATATATATATATATATATATATATATATATATATATATATATATATATATATATATATGCTTATATTTATTTTAAATAATATCACTTTAAAATTATTTTAAAAATATCCTTTTAATTGTTTTAAACTCCGAAAATTAATAACTTTCCCGTTTCAATTCGGATTTTTGCGCACAGCACCTCGATTTGAACGTATTTGGATTCTGCACATTCTGGAATTGGTTTTACTTGAAATTTTTGGGTCTGTGTGCAGTTATTTTCAAAACAGCCAGCTGCCCTATTTTACAATTAATTAATTATTCCCCTTTAAACTTCGAAATTACATAACTTTGTCGTTTTAAGTCCGCTGTCGACGCACAGCACCTTGTTTTGGATGTACTGTGAATTCTGCATAGTTTGAAATTATTTTCAAATAAAAAGTATGTCTGTATTTTCTGTTATTTCAAAACCAGTGAAATAGGGCTATTTTAAAATATTATTTTATTCTGTTTTAACTTCGGAAATTCATATCTTCGCCGTTTTAAGTCGGATTTTGACGGGTAACCCCTTGATCTTTTCAGAAAAGTGCGTATTTTAATTTGGAACCATTTCCAGCCCTTGGTTTTGGCTGTTTTGATAGTTTTCTGTTTCGGATCACTATTTGGTTAGTTAATTATTATTTACTTAATTAATATAATAGTATTTTCAGGATACAAACTATTTTCAAATCGCTTGAGACTTTGTTAGGGTGGTCAGCGGGTTTCCCTATACTTATGTATTATGAATTGAATTATTTTCAATTATTTTATTTTCCAAAATATATATTTATATCTATAAGTACTTTCAAATTATTTTTAAAACTATTTATATCTAAATCCTAACTTTGGGAGACCCGCTATTTCATGAAAATTTATACATGGATTCTAGATAAGAAGAGCAATCATGGGGGAACGGGTTAGTGAATGGTTGAGTCCCAATCATTCACTAATCCTTTCTTTAGGTGTCTGTCTTTTTATTTTTCGTAGATTGCATGTATAGGATTGCACCACGAGCACTTAGCCTATGCTCTCCTAGATCTAAGGACATTGCGTGTTTATTTTATTTTTGTACTCCCATGCATTTATTATCTGAAGGGTTAGGCTAAACATCACTTTAAACTCCTACAACGTAGTGACACCCTAAGGAAAAAAATTAAGGACTCGTCTAGCGAACTTAGAAGTCTTCTAGGAGCTAGGATAGATCCCTGATTGACATGAACAACCACAACACTTAAACTTAGTGACATCTAAAACATCACTGAATTTTCTAGGAATTTTTTTTTAGGAGCTTTTAAAGCCCTTAGCTGACTAACCCTAATTAACTGGTTAATTAAGGCCCCGAGACCTTCCGGAAAATACAATAAATACACCTTAGGTCAGAAAATTACCTATAATACCTTGAACTGACCAAAATCTAATCCTTGACTTTAGATAAATAGGGTTCCCTAGTTTGGCCTTAGGTTGACCCCTAATTTGACCTTAGGTGGAAATTACCGTTTTGCCCCTAATAAATCATTAAAAATTAATAAAAATTCCAAATCTCCTCCAAACAATTGGGAACACTTTCTCTAGTCATTCCTGACCTTTGGGGGTGATTCCAATCAGTTTGGAGCTGATTTGGAGCAAAACAATAAAAAAGGCTATTTAGTAGGAAATTTAGAAAATTCCCTTAAATACCCCGATCTTTAGAAATCCATAACTAATTGTAGAAAACTCTAAATTAGGTAAACTCACTTGCATTAGACTCCAATCAGGGCCTAATATTTATTAAAGATTTTAGGTTTCCAAAAATTGGCCTAGGTTAGAAAGTCAACTTTTTGGTCAACCGTAGTTCATTTAGGCCCCGAAACTTAGAAAATTCATAACTTGGCCTAGAAAACTCCGATTTCAGCCTACTACCTGTCTAACTACTCGTATTAAGGTCTAGTATTTTTCTAAAGTGTTAGGAATCCCATATTTAGCCTTTTTCTCATAGTGACTTTTTGGAACCTTAGTCTAGTTCCTAGGAGGACCGGGGACTTTCCAAAATTTGCTAATGCAACTTAAACTTCAAATATCATTGTCCTAAGTTCTTAAAACTCATCAACAAACTGAAATAATTAAAATGGACCCTAATTCATTAATATTTAAATTTCAACTAAAATATCATTTTCAGACTCCTAACGAACATGAACTATAGATAACTTTAACTAACCACCCTGCTTAGGATCTATCCAAACCACACAAGCCTTTCACACACATAGCATTGTTTGCTAGGGCACCACTTCTAGATCTAGGTTAGGCCACTGGATTTTATTTTCCTGCTGTGTGCCGGAGCTTTCCGTGGTTTTCATTGCATGCTGTTTGAAATTGTTGGTGTGTTTGCTTACTTTTTCTGTACTCTGTGGTGTGATGAGCGTTAGACTTACCCATAGGTTAGGAGCGCTATATATATATTATTCTTCCGTGCAGGTGGTCATGCTCAATGCTAATAAAAAGGGGGGAGCATTATTATGATTTCTAATAACATTTTATGCAGGTGCTTGCTCAGCTTCCCCCCAAATAAAAATGAGTGCTAAAATTAATAATTATAACTGCACAGATGGAGCTACTTAGCCCTCATAATTAAGAGCATGGCTTGGCACAGGGTCAATGGTGTTAGCATTTACATTTTCATATAAACTGCTTGGGATTTTATTAGGATAAACTTGCAGGTTCTTTAGACTTCTTTTCTGCTTTTCAAATGGATGTAAAAATTTTGTAATAATTGTTAAGAGTTGTGAAAATGACTTTGAGTTGGGATATTCTTATCCAACTCGGATTCCAAAAGAAGAAGGCATCCCTAAAGGGGAGAGTCTTCTTCCATTTGGAAGATCGAGTTGGATGGCTTTAGATATCCAAAGAGAAAAGACAATGCTCCCTATCAAGGGGGAATTGTCTCTTCATTTGGATATTCAAGCCACGACGGATCCAAGGAGTCCAAGGAGGAGATTTCCAAGGAGTCCAAGGAGGAGAGTTCCAAGGAGCCCAAGGAGAAGACATCCAGAAAGCTAAAGACTGAAGACCAATATCCCACTCAAAGTTGTTGGCGTCTGTCATAGGCTTAGAAACCCGGGTTGTTGGCAGTGGTGCCCGGCCACTTTACTGAGTATTAAAGTATAACTAAAAGGTACAAGTTTGAAAACTGAAATTAAATTACTAAAATAAAATTACTTCTAAGTACTGAGTATTATGTTCCAATAGCTTCAATATATGAGCTCATCTTATTTCTTGAATAAATATATTGTTCATTTCTCACTAGCTTCCTTAGGTTTTGCATATCCTACAAAGTATTATAAATATGGATTATAAAACCTGAATTAATCCTCCATGTGTTATAAATAATATTAGTCATATTAAATTCATAAAAGACAAATGAGATTATTTTACTTTTTTTTTATACCATTCCAAAATTTTATGCAATCCTTCTTCATGTGTCACTTCCTTTTATGAAGAAAACACTTTGATTTCTTATGGATGCTGGGTGGTACTTTACCTTTTCCTTTCTTTTTGACTTGGCTCTAGTCCTTTCTATATGTAGCTAATATTATATTCTCACCAAATTTTATAATCAACATTTCCTCCTCTTGAACACATATGGTCAAAAGCTCATTAATTGACCATTTATCCTTTTGTGTGTTATATGATATTTTAATAATTCCATATTATTGTGAAGTAGGTTCAAAATATAGAGCACCAGAAAAAACTCAAACAAATCAACCTTAAGAATCTTAAGCTAAGCTGCAATATCCCATATTTGTAGTATGTGCTATAGCACATCTTTAATTCCATTTACTTTCAAGGATAAACTCCATAATTATGATACTAGTAAGAGATTTTTATGAAGTGTTGAATTGTTCATCAATTGTTTTAATTAACTCTTTGATATTGTTATACTGATCAACTAAATAATGAATACTAGAAAATATTTTGTTCTTTACGAACATCAAACTTAGGCAATTAGATTGGTCTCAATGTTCATATAGAGCAATCTTATCATGAATGCTAGTATCTTTAACTTCAAATAGTTCATCTTTTCTTATAGCATTATCAATATTCATCTACCCTAATTGGAGGAGAATTATCTCTTCCATACATCATAGTTATAAGCCCTTAATTCAGAAATAATAGATATATCAAAGATGTGCTAAAGAATCAAAATTCTGATAATAATAAAGAAATCAAAAGAAAAACAACAGAAGAACAAAACGACCACCAGAAGCAGCTAGCAGCAGTAAATCCACTGGAAAGACAAGAAAAACAACCACACCTACATGGAAAGAATAGGAAGAAGACCCTGAAAGAGAGCAACCAAGAAAAACCATTCTGTAACAAGCAGGCAAAAGGTCACCATAGTAATACCAATATTCACCATAGAAGCAGCCAAGAAGAAGAACCAAAAGGCCACCACATAAACACCAACGTACAAACTAGCCAACACCTGAACAAATGACAACCAAAAAACCCCAAACAACCAAATTAAGACCCCACAAGGACCAGCAACCAACCAATTCTCAAAGCACCCATGAGCATAACTAGCAAGCCAAGTCATAAGGACACTAACAAAGAAGAAAAGAAAAACCAAAGAATTTTTTCTTTTTAGATCTCCTCCGCTTGTGTTTACAAACATTTAAAAAAAAAAAAAACCATCCTCATCTATTTGAATAACATTTAATTCATCGATATCCATTGAATGAATTAATGGCACATCCCTCACTTCCCCAACATCCCAACTAGAGGTTGAATCACATTCATCAAGCTAGTCGGCTTGAACCACCACTCTCCTTCGAGTTGGCAGCTAAATGAACTCACAAATCATCATTTTGCAATATGAGAAATATGAATATCAATGAGAGGGATAGGGGCATTCAAATCAACATTAATTTCATACTTTACAACTACATTATCATTAATATAAAAACCCCATCATCCAACCCAACATCCACTACAGGTAAGTTTGAAACCAAACTACTTATAGGGCAAGCAGCCTCAGGCCCCAAAGGAGTAAATTCAGAACTGTCATCCTCACCACCTTCAGTAATAGAACTAGGTGGCAGAGTAGTTATCAGGTCAACTAAGAAAGGGTTGGTGCCCACATGGAGATCCTCATGGTTTGTGGCCACATTGAGATCCTCTCTGTTGTTACAAGATAAAACTAAAAGCAAAGCAACAGTTGATGGGTCAACACCCCCATCAATTAAACTGACATTATTAGTATCCACATTCACCTTATTAACCATATGAGAGCCATTATTCTCATTAAGCACCAAAGCTTTGATTGATGAAACAAGAAAACCAGAAGTAACATTATCCATAATTTCCACAAGACCTGGAGCATTCATATCATAATGAACATTAGTGTTAATAGGATTTGAAAGAACAACATTGTCAGACATTGGGATAGAAGCATGAATG
Organism: Dendrobium officinale; assembly: GCA_019514585.1. Lineage (NCBI taxonomy): Eukaryota > Viridiplantae > Streptophyta > Magnoliopsida > Asparagales > Orchidaceae > Dendrobium > Dendrobium officinale. Next base: position 31,498,268 of record CM033683.1, read on the forward strand.
GGGCGATAAGAACCTATCGAATGCCCTAAACATTTACATTTATCATAGAAGGGAGGGAATTCCTCCATCACAACCTGTTGTATGTAGCCTCAATTATCAGGACCAAGCCACACTTTATCAGAATATTTTTTAGTGATATCAAGCTCAACTAAAACATGGGCAATAGATGGAAGAGAGCACAAAGGAGTAGTATTATCAACTTTTAACGGACGCCAAATAACAATCCCGTGCCATGGAAGATATGATGGGAAAATATATGAGGATGCAAGTTGGGAAATGATAAACAAATAGGAATAATATGAGTTTTAACACCAATATCAACTAAAGGAGTCTTTTTGGTCAATTTCATGAACCAATTATAAACCAAATAAGATCTATGAAAAATAATTCTACTATTATCAAGATCATTCCCCAACTTGATCAAAGCATGAGATTGATCCAACATTGTAACCGAGAACTCTCCAAACAACTTAAGGTTAAAAAAAACCTACGAATAGAATAGAGACTAGGATGGTGAGAGGGAAAAAAATCAACTAAAGAAATTTTAAGAGGCTCAGCTAGGGCACAAACCTCCTCCTTCGAAATCCATAAACATGGAAAACCATGAAATGTTATAGTTTTAAGGTCAGGAAAACACACAAAAGAAGAAGAACCAGATAAAGCATCAAGGAATGAGCGAGATTGGATCGACCCTTCCAAAAGACAAGGGTCGACCTACGATTCACCGCCATTCCACCAAGTGCAGGTGGACGTATCAGTCTAAGACGAGCAAGGAGGAAGCAAACGGAAAGCTCGGGCGAGGAAGAAAAAATGGAAAGATAAAAGAGTAATAAGGGAAGAGAACTCCCCTCGGCACTAGATGCAAGTCGGCTATGGCAGACCCGTAGCAGAGAACATAGGATTGATGACGGGAGGAGGCTCCAAACGTGAGAAAAAAAATGATAACGGGAGGCGGCTATGGCGAAGCCCTAGCAGCACCCTAGAACATCGGGGAAAGGCAACAGCACAAAGGATTTGAGGCTAACAAATTTATATCATAGTTTATGAAAGTAAATCACGCATTTTAAAATTAATAAATCTAGTAACATAAAATTTGCCTGTGGGCTAAAGTTTTAATTATCTAAGATTTAGTTAAGTTCATATAATAAAGCTATAAAATTATATTTATTTTATAATTCTATGGACATATTAGAAAATATATTTTGATATTTTTTCTAATGAATAATAAAATACAGTAAAAATCTTATGGGATAATTTTATTATAATTATATAATTAATTATAACTAATGTCTTTAATTATTTATATATGTGATTTGTAATGCTTTTATAAAATTTTTCGTAATTAAAGATTCTATGGCTAATCCCTAATTACTAAAATTATATATAAGTCACTTAGAAATTAACTTTTGTGCTCAATTTTCTTAATAATAAATTTATACATATATGACTCAAATATAATTAAGCATTGAAAAATAAATTTAGTTGCCTTTGAAATTTTAAATATTGAATTTATACATAATCTAAAATGAATTTAAAGAAATAATTTGAAATTTTGTAAATTTTTCTTTCTACAATTTTATTAAAGCTAGTGAAATCCATAACAATAGCAATTATCTATGGGAAATACTAACATTAGCCATACAAATATTTAAATAATATAGGGTTGACTACAATTGCAAACAAGCGGCCTCTAAAATATCATCATATACTATATAAACATTTAATTTTAAAGTAATTAATAATTTTGCGTGAAAACTAAAATTTGCAAAAAATTAATAAATAGAATAAAATGAATGATTCGATTCAAAAATATTCTCCCATTTTAGAAATTATAAAAGAACCAAAAATCATATTTAAAATCACAATTCAAGTTTTAAAACAAGAATATGATATAAATTTAATCCAAGAAAATTTATAGCCTTATTTATGATAAAAGGCAACTAAATTTAAAATCTTTATGCGATCAATTTTCCCAAAAAAATAAAAATTAAACAAATTAAAATATCGAGACAGATTTTGAAAATGCTTTGATACCAAATGTTAGAAAAATTAATTTCAATTCTATAATTTTTTTTTTCAAATTTTAAAGTTATGTTTAATTTTAGATAAATTTATAAAATATGGAATCGACTAAACAACAAGATGTGGAAACTAATTCATATACAAAATTTGTATGCCTTCAGCCATTGAATTTGATTGTGTTCTTAGCTACTTTCAAAATCTTTTAAACATTCTCTCCCAAAAAATGATATATATTTTTTCATGGAAATAATAGAGAGAAAGATTAAGGATAAAATTTGAAATTAATTATTGCTCATCATAGCAAAATTAAAATTTTAGTTTTAAAAGCTGAATTAAAACTGAGAAACGTTCAGTTTTAAACTGAGAAATGCTCAATTTAATGGCTAAATTAAAACTGAAAAATAATCAATTAATTAAAAATATTTTGGACTATTCATAATTATTATTTTAAATAAATAATTAACAGTAGAAATAACCTGACCACAGTATATCACTTTTCCAATGTCCTTTTCGCTCTACGGTGGATGCCATTTATCTAATAGGATTTGGGGTCTCCTCAGTTCCCCTAAGAGCTCAACATCACTTACTGAATAATATTAACATTAATGTTTATCACTGTGGGCATTGAAATGTTTCCCTTCGATATTGTAAATAACTGAAATGTTGATTTCTTTTGGAAGAAAGTTAATGATAGCAACTTGTTGGGATTAACCATGTAGGAGGAATAAATGGTGACTTCAAGCTATGTCAAAGAGCTCCAAGAAGGAAAGAATAGGAACAATTTAGAGAGGAAGGGATGAGAAAAAAATATCGAATTGAGGGAATAATTTTGCATGTCTTATCATTTGCAACAACAAAATCAAGCTTTCGATTTTGTCAAAGAGCTCCAATTAATCTCCCAACTACAAAAACAAAATATTTCAATGTTAGATATCCAAATTCTACCGAGCAAATGATCCACTTATTACTAATACAAAACAACTAAACAAGCTATATTTAACATTTATCAACTGCCACAAAACAAGGCTTATCCTAAAGGTAATAAATTCACACACTCAGAAAAACCATCAAGCTACAAAACCGTTTTGCAAGGAGACCATATACATTTCTTTGTCACTAATATTACTATTTTTCAGATAAAATATTATAGTTTAAACTGCGTATTCACCGATCTCCACCAGAAGATGTTGGTCCACCGAAGACTGGTCTCATGTAAGCATTATCGAACTTTCTCCAATAGAAATGAATTGTGTGAATCGGACTTTCCAAAAGAATCGATAAGCTTCTTGTCGCTTTGAGAAGATTCGACTCTGTTGATTCTTCTATGGAAAGTAGAGGCGTGGTTGGATCTTCTTTGCTAATGCTAGTTTGTGGCTGATTGTTGCGTTGAGCTTGGTGTATTAGCTTATTTACAAGTGGCTTTGTGAAGATACCGATTGCCTGGCATATAAAAGAAAAAGGTAAATGTATAATATATGACATAATAATGCCCGGTAAAGTACACCATAAATGTATCAACCTATGCAATGGAAATGGTCAGCAAGTATCGGGAAATACGTACGATAATTAAAGCATATTTGATGTTAGTTTTAGGCTTCGTTTGGGATGGTTTTCTTCCTGCTTCTTAAAGTAACATTCTAGTACAAGAATTAAATTTTTTTACTATAAATGTGCTTTAAGAAGCAGTAAAAAAGCCGTCCCTAACGAAGCCTGAGACAAATGCCTGAAAATTTGAAATATCATTCATTTAGAGCTTGAAAAAGAAAAAAATGCACCTACAGATAAGTACATACCAAAGTGGTGAAAAGCACAATTACAATGGTGCTTGTGATCATTGTTGCATGAACAGGGTCCCAAGTAACTCCAGAAACGGTGAACTGAAAGATTATTTAATAATGCATGTATTTTATTAATTTAAATTTAGGGTTTGAAATGACTGAAATGTAAGCAAATTGTAAATATCAGACCAGGTTAAATGCTAAAGCGATCGAAACAGCTCCTCTCATGAGACCAGCCCACCAAATTATGAACTGTTAACAATCAATCATATTGAAGTTTTAATAGTTTGAAATTAAATGAAAAAAAAAAAAAAAAAACACTTGTATTAAGGTGAAGAAGGAAATGGGATGATATCCCAAACAGGCTTCTGAAACAATGAAATTACAAGGGTTCAAAAGGAATGTAACCTGGTGCTTAAATGTAATTATCAACCTCTCAGGACCAGAACTGATTTTATTGGATAGAATAGAGAGAGGAAATACAAATGCAGCACGTCCAAGCAACACCAAAATAAAGAGGATAAAATTGACACCAAAAGTTGCCTTGACACTGCCAAAAGAAAGGAGCCCTTCCATAAACAATGTTTAGGAGAATAAAGAATGCAGCTGTAAATCATCGGTCTAGCAAAGATCAAGAATATATTCAAATACCAAAAATAAAACTTAATAAAATAAAAAACCAAATAACTAAATAACATTTTTAAAAAGTTTAGTGCTGATCTTCTAAGGAAAATGAATCTTGTGTTTCCATGAATTTTTGAAATTTCATCCACAAAGAAAGTTATAAGCTCGAATATAGAACAAATCTACAATGAAGTGTTTAGTTTAGTTGAAAACTATCTAATGCTCTTCTAAAATGAACAAAATACAATTCAAGGATGCACTTGAAAAAAGCCTATTCAGTAAAATATGTCAAGAGGGGAAAACTATGCGAATGAGAAAGGGAAATTATAATCAGAACAGCTCTAAATATTCACCAATATAACAGTCAAGTCTTAAGCTCCAAGAAGAGAGACTGTTGATCAAATGGAGTTTTTTTTTTGGCAAATTATTTCACTTTTTTAAAGATTTCTCTTATACTGAAATTTGGAATATTTGGGGTTTGCATTAGATCTAGGGATCAAGGTTTGCCAAAGGAAAAATTCCATGGTTAATTACATCTCAGATGTGATACCTGAGATAACTTTCGCTTAAAGACATCACAATGCTATGGATTTGGGGAATTATTGAACTTGATTTTAAATTGGGGGGAAAGGTGGCCAAGCTGATCAAGATCTTATGGTTCTATCATTCCATGTCAACATGGTGGTCGTAGTGCACCATCAATTAAGAGCCGGATGACCATATCAGTTGAAAAGTTTAATTAGCAGTCATAGGTTGTGCCCTATTAGGTATCCAAAGTAGACCAAGATGGCATATATTCTTTGAAAATACCCACTCTCTTTGGTAAAATCTAGCTGTTTAGATGTTGGCCTATAACAGATAAGCCAAAAGAAATAAAAAAAAAATGAAAATAAAAAAAAATGCTTAAATCATTGCATACCAGCTGCCCATGCCAATATCCTGCATCGAATCCCGCTGCTACATCCTATCGGCAGTCTGCAACGGCGCCGAATAGTCCTATAGCACGCCTGCGGAGATCTCCTCGATCGCACATCCATTTGAGTAGTTAAATATGACACTAAAGGAACCTCTTTTTCGGTTCTGTTCACCACTTAACTTCTGCAAGAACTCCCGCTCTTTCTCCCCTTCCTTGAGCCGCTCGAAAGCTCTAAATTCCACCTCCTTCCTCTCCGACCAAATCCTGCCGCCCTCATCTTGATTCCACGCCTCTTCAATCGGCGAGCCAGCCACTTGATTCAGACCTCACACGAATCCCTAATCCCAATCTCCTCCCCTCTCTCGCAAACCTCTGCCAACTCCTTCGACTTCTCCTCTCGCATGCGAAACTCCTGTCGTTGCCTTCCTCCACTGCCGAAACCTCATCTCTTCCCCTAACCGAACCCTCAACCATTGCTAATCTTTGATTTCTCCAAGCTCTCCGATCTCTAATCACCCGTTGAAGGCCGCCTCTTCTGTCGGCTACTAGATCTTGCTGCAAGATCTTGACTCCCTATACGCAAGGCAACCATCTCTTCCTTATGACCGGAGCCTACCTAATTCCTCCTGTACTGAAGCCGACGCCTATCCCAACCCACGACCAGACTTCTCCATCCCCATCCAAGACCTGTCCGATCCAAACCCACACTCGACCAGCCTCAACCTCCGACCTTGTCTCCAACAAAGAGAGAGAGAGCTTTCCTCTTACCTTCCTCTTCCTTTAGCCGAACACACTTCATCCACTGCTAAACTGGGCACTAAACTGAGCGGAACACCCTCACGAGCGTTATATTACGAAGCACAAGTTACCTTATTTAAAGGTAAAGGTGACGGTTCAGTGTGCTTTAATTCCATTTCTCTATTAAATTCGCATTTTTTTTTATTTTGGACATTTAGGTCATTTAAGACAAACTCACACACATACACAAAGACTCGAACTTTTTTTTTTTTTCTGCTTTGCTGATGAAAACAGTGAAAAGAAACGAGAATAGTAAGGTGAAGGAATCTTTCTTTAAGAAGAGTGCAAATATTTATGAAAAGCTAGAAAACTTTACTCACTCGTTATTAAATGAGCTCTATCATTTTGATTACTTCACTATAAGTCCAAAACTCCTTTATTTATGTACAAAAATAGTTCCAATCAGCTCACAACACCTGTAGTCCACCATTTTCCCATTTATGTGAAAAGCTGATTTTGTACTTGCCTCCATGTGAAAACTGTCATCACCAAATCGGCAATTACAACAGTTTTTCCTAAGCGAATCAAAGTCCACAATAGCTGCCTTTGACCCAATTACATCCTACTTCTTAAGGCCCATCACCCAACCCACTTCTCCTTTTGTTCATCCACGAGCAGCGCTTCTCTCCCAAACAATAAAGCCAAAGCCCATTTCAAAATACTTCATTTCAATAGTCTAAGTAGGCATACACAAAAATCCAAACCGTAAGCCTCTCACCTTTTCTTTTAATTCAAATCATTGACATTTCCTATTGTTAATGTTAGCTTCATTTAAATGATATAATTAGTGATGTCATTAGCTAGTATCATTGGCACCAAGGTTTAAAATTGCGTAAATAAGTCTCAAGGCATTTTTCGTCCGTGAGATGAGGCGTAAGCTTCGAGGCAGTTTGAGGCGTATGCCTCACGGACGCAGAATTACGTAAATGAGAATTTAAGGGTTTTAGCAGGTAAATAATAACAAGTTTCTATCATATAATAAAAATATCTAAATGACATATGAAATTAGTGGAAAGTAAGAAAATATATGCAATAAAATCATGTCCCAAAGTATAAAATCACAAATATTAGTCTATCAAAACTCTCAAAGTACAATTAAGAAAGAACATATAAAATTCAATCATATCCCATCACTAAATGATTCTTCAAAGGAACCTTCTTCTCCAATTGTATCTATGAATGTCATATCTTCATCATCTTCAATGTGACTCACTTTTCTCTTCCCTGTTCAATAAGAATGATCATTATCATGTTAATTGCTCACTTGATATAAATATAATGCAATAGTATATAATAAGTTATGGAATACCTTTATTTGATTGTTGTGATGCAGAACTAGTCGATATGTGTGGTGTGATACTAGTGGGATGTGCCCACTTGATTTGCTTCACCCTCAAGACAAACACACTTAGATCCTCTAGCTACAGGACAAATATGTTTCATCATTTATGAACCACTTTTTATCAGATGACACATCATCACACACTAACGGGTCCTCATTATCCTTCAACCCCTTGTTCCTCAACCTCCTATCTCTCAACCTCTTGTTGTGCATAATATACACAAGGGAGTTCATTCTGTATTGAAAGCCGATTTCTTCTCTTTGTTTGCACTTAACAATATGTACTTCAGTTTCGCTCACACCCAGAAGAAGAACAAGTGAGGCCAAAAACTCTAACAGCAAAACTCTGTAACTCGGGTGGAATCACCAAATTGGATCCACCATTCAACTATTTTTCAAGAAGAAAAATTATAATAAGAACATATTAAAGTGTTATGCATGTACTAAAATAAGTATACCTGGAGACCGTTTGATAACAGTTGATTTTTCTTCTTGCAGACCAAGAAATTCCTCTATATTCCGAAATAGAACAAGTTGTAATCTACAAGCTCCCTGACGGTCTGGTCTGGTATTAATCATTCCATGAAATGATACAAGCCAAGCTTCACCTCAGGGTTTGAGGATTTCTTCTATGTATATTGAAATTAAGGATTGAGATAATATGCTGCTACATGTAGATGATGGTGTAACTGGACCTCTCATCGAGCATCAATGATATCCCAAATCTCTCTATAGCTTGCCTCCTCTCCTCCCAAATTATGAGCAATTAACTCCTTCGCCTCATCCATAGCATTATAAATAAAACCCATGGTTGGTTACTTCTCGGCATCCACTAAACGTAGAACTTGCACCAAGGGTTTCGTGCTCAATATGACATAGGTCACAGTAGCTCAAAATTTATCTTTAGAATTAGCTTTCGTATTTCCTTCCCCTCAATTTTCTTCCCCCACATAGAGTTAAGCTATTTTATTGATGTAAACATTGCTTCAAGATGTTATCTCACATTTAACAGGCTCTACAGTTTCAAATAAGATGTGGAAAACCTGTAGAATAAACTTGCATTAGGAATTGAAAATGATTTGCAGTGCACAAATGTAATAACAAACCTAGTGGTTGCAGGGCGAATGATTTCCTTCTTTGAAAACTTTCTCATCAAGGCTAAGACCCATGAGTGGTTGTAGATGAACTTTGTGATCTTCTTCGCCTTAAAAAGAATGCTCTTGTGTTGAGGTAAATCACCAAGTTCCTCCAATATGATATCGATACAATGTGCTGCGCAGGGGGTCCAATATAAGTGTTTCCTCTTATCAACATCTGACCAGTTGTTTTGTATGCACTGGCATTGTCAGTCACCACCTGAACAACCAATTGCTCCACAATCTCCTCAACAACCCCATCTAGTAAATTGAAAATGAATGCAATATTTTTAACATCATCTGAAGCTTCAACTGATCGTAAAAATACTGTGCCGTAGGGATTGTTGACAAGGATATTAATCAAGCTCTTGCTCTTCATGTCAGACCATCCATCTGACATAATGGTAACACCAAACTCAATCCATGTCCGTTTAATCTCATCAATGCTCTGTTCTGTGTTTTGCAGCTCCTTAAAAATCCACACATAATGGTGTCTTCAACCCTCTCCCATACAACCCTACAGACCGCAGCATATTGAAGTAGGCCAGCGATGTCGCAATATTAAATGATATGACATTCTCAAAAAAAAAAAAAAAAAAAATCTGCCAAAATCTATGCAAACCTGGCGTTGACCCTCTCTAGTACCAGTCGCAGACATCATCTGTGCTTGTCCTCTATCCTCTCCTGGATTAGTCATATACTAGTCCATCGGACCCCGTGCACCTCTATTATGTATAGTGGATGAAGAATCCTTTTCACTCACGCTCCCAAAGTAAGCACCATGTTCGAACCTTTCATCAAATTGCTCCCTTTGTAAGTGTTTTGTCGTGGTATTTTTCTTCATGTAAGCAATAATTTCATCATTCACCTTGTCCGGCACATTTGCACACGGTACTACATTTTTATGAGAGCATGATAAGTGTTCCTTCATGCGGGTTACCCTGTCCTTCACCATATTTTCGCAAAAATTGCATTTCAAATACACATAAATCTTCTCACCGCCAACTATGTCAACTTGTACACTGTATTTCCAAGAGGGATCCCTCCGCAATGACGTATTAGACTTTTCCTTGCCCTTAACCATATTTCCTAAAGGAAAAAAGCAAAATAAAACAAAATCACTCAAAAAATTTAAAACCCTAGCTTTCGTATAAGTTGAAAAAAATAATATCCTAAACTTTAAAAAAACTCTAAGAACTAATCAAGAAAGGATGTAGAGGGGCGGCCGGAAATAAAGGGCTCACCGGCGAGCGGCGGTGCCGGTGGGAGAGGCACCGAAGACGTGCGGGAGATCCAGCTTCGGAAGCTTGTGGGATCGAGAACGGCAGCTTGCGGGATCGGGATTCTTGCGATTTGGCTTGGACCGGTAGAAGTGAGAGGCTATTTTCATATTTGTTTTAAGTGAGTGGGACCCTCTCTATGAGGCGCACGCCTCAAGCAAAATTGCGCAATAACACAATTGAGGTGTGCCTCACTCAGCTTAAGGCGTACGCCTCAGCAAATTGCGTAGGCCTTAAGGCATTTTTGGTCCAAATTGCGCAGAGGCGCGCCTCTCATTGCGCAATTTTAAACTATGATTGGCACTTTTACTTGTATTATTTTCACTAAAAATGAAAATTGGAGAGAAAAAAAAGAAAATAAAAGTGGAAGAGAGTAGGTTTGCTATCACTGTTTTAAGCATAAATCGATATTATTGGATAGTATAATTAATATTGTTGATAGTAGCTAACATTATTGATCACTTGTATTATTGTACTTGTATTATTGTGTGGTTGTTAGTGTCAAATAAATATAAATGTGTACATATGCATATGCGTGTGTATGAGTGTTTATTTGTTTAGATACGCATGCTTATGTATTTTCTTTTGCAAAAAAAAAAAAAAAGAATGAGAGTTCAAAAAAACAATGGGGGAAGAAGTGGGAAGAGGAGAATTCAAAAAAAAAAAAAGAGAAAAATGAAAGTAAAAAAAAAAAACAATAGAAGAGGGAAAAAGAAAAAAAGAAAAAAAAATTATATATTTGTATGCATTTTTTGTCGCTGCCGGCCGCCAAAGTATAACTCATATAAACCCTAAAACTTTGAGAGCCTGATTTCGACGCTCGCAATGCGACAAAACGATCACTTATACACATTTTTCTTAGCGTGGTGGAGAAAGTTCGTCATGGTGCTCTCGACGAATCGGGTAATCATCTAAAATCTCTTTTTTGGCATTCGTGGCGCACCAGAAAACCACATACACATTTTTCTTAGCGTTGGGATGGGAACCCGATGCGACGCCTACGGTGAGGCGGGGATTGGACACATACAAAGGACATGAATTGGGACTCAACATGAACTCAAATGAATGAACTACAAGGACTTGTACTTGAATATAAATCAAATGACTAATCAAGATTTTGGAACCTAAATAAAATTAAATCGGGGTAAGAATGAAATGAACTATAAGACTTGGACTTGAATGATGAGTTGAATTTAAATTTGATCATAATGCTAAGGAACTTGAATTCAAATGAATTACAGGGGACTCGAACTGATGTAAATGCAAAGAACTCGAAGAAGACTTGAATAATTGAAACTTGAGCTTGAACCATAACTTGAATGAAAAGAGAGAGCAAGGACTTGATTTGAACATAATGCAATAATACTCAAACTTGTATGAACCACAAGCAACCAAGCTTTGATTGGATAAATTCACACTCACATAAAGATGTAAATGCTAATGAATAAATGACTTATAATACCCACAATGACCTGCTTGTAAATGACAATGAGAAACTTGTAATGATTAACCATTCATATACAATCATAGGCTGAGGACTTGTGGTGGACAGAATAATGCACCTACAAGTGAGGATGTGAACCTATCACACACACAATAGTTCATTTACAAGAAGCTATAGGGAGCTTATGAATATTTGTGGATGATCGTAGAAGACAATGAAGATTAATGAGCCTACAACATTTGAACCATTGCAAGCAAATACATCAAGCAATAGAGGAGCTTCATTGCATATAATAAATTATCCATGGATGACAGCAATAATGTATGGAAATATACTCATGACTGAAACACTTAAAGGCATACGAACAGATGTGGCATGCCACCTATAAGCAAAATATAACACATCAATAAAATAAATAAGTCCTTATGATTCATCATGGGGAATCTTCGACGCATGCAATATTCAAACTATAAATAGGGGAGATGACTTATGATGGTTATTAGGAATACGTCACGAATACGGTCAAATCCCTCGAACTCGCCCACAATTATTCATACAAGCAAATACAATTCTCTCCTTATAAGTAGAAGGATTTGACAAGCAATGAATCGAACTTCGATTTAATAAGTGCATAATGTAGATATGAACGCCCAGTGCTAAATCATACCTAGAAACACACAATGTCATGCCACAAATGATACGACATCTTCGAGAGCAAGGTTTGAAAGACATGTAGGAAACCCACTACATGTTCAAGACGTTATCCACGAACAAAATACAAAATGACTAAAACAAATACAAGCATCTACGGATTATTATTGGAGCTCCTTCAAATACAAGCATCTACGGATTATTATTGGAGCTCCGTCAAATACACTACATGCCATATACAAGCAAACACCGGATGATATGCAGCAAATGTAAGTGTCCACGGGCCGCTGTAAAAGATCCGCAGTACACCCAATCTATCGCTTATAAGAAAATGCTAAAAAGATTCGACAAAGATGAACTTTTACGAGCTGTCGTAGAAGATCCGTTGAATTTCCAAAATACCCCTGCAAAATGCAATCAAGTACTCGCATTGGCCCTAGCGAACGTGTTTTCAATACACACGTGACGTCTAGGGAAGCTGCGCGGGCTAAATAAGTGAATTCAAGTTCGAACCCGATCCTTCTATGCAGATCAATAGGAGTCGACATGGTTCAAACCATCAAATAAATATACGTTTGTGGCGACCAGTATATTTGTTTTAATACATTTATATTAGGCCTTCAAAGCGTATAATCAAGAAAATTCACTAATAAAGGCACAAAACCTATAACAAACCCGATCTTATATTAGTAGCTCGATAGAGTCGTCAGGGTTCAATCTACAAATGGATATGACCACAAACACCCCGATGATAGCCGTGTTGAATGTTTATCTCAACCGGAGGGGTTCAAAAACACTTCCAAATATCTTCCAAGCTCTACCCAAATACCCATAAAATCAAAAAATTATCAAACTCTAAGATATTTAAATTTGAAATTAACCATCAAGACACTTAAAACAAAATCTATCCATCATCCGCAAGAGTTTGCCGGGGTGGACCAATTAAAAATTACTTCAGCTCATATAGAACTAATGTCTGGTTGAAAATATCACTATGATTCATTCTCAAATAATCTCCTGCCAGTAAGGTGATAGGAAACACTTGGATTTCCAAGTGTTTCTCACCAAGATCAAGTAGATCCAAGGAGAAAACTGCTGTCCACAGCAGAAAAAAATAGCCAAAACACAAGAAAAATCTGAGAGGAAAGCGTAGGAAAACGATGCAAACACTTTTATTTCGATAACGGATGAAAAGCACTTGCAAGATACAACTTTCCTTCAATTCGAGAGGAAGGAAAAACTCTCCAAAAGATCTCCGGCGAAGCCAAGAGCCCAAGACACCAAAACCTAGATCTCAAAACAATTCAAATTCAAGATGATCCCCTCATTCCCCCCCAAACTCCTAATTATACAAAATTAATCATAAAGGACAATCATAAACTTCCTAAAACAGCCTTTTACGTTCAAAATTTCCCTCCTAAACTTCACGGCTCACGGCAGAGCCGTTTCCGCCCGTCCGCGTCTTCTCGCGAGCGTCTCGCGTAGACGCGGACCGGTCCCTGCTGGACCGGTCCAACCGGCCCATCCTGGGCCGGTCTAACATTACCGCCCTCCCAAAGAATCACCTTGTCCTCAAGGTGAAAATCTGGAAACTGCTGCTTCATCCTCCAGTATGGCTCCCACGTAGCCTCGTAGTCAGGAAGGTTCTTCCATTGGATCAACACTTCCTTAGTTTTATCTTCTTTCTGGCACACCCCTTTGAGCTCCATAGGTTCTAGAATCACCTCTAAGTCCTCAGTCAGGGTTGCTGGTAGCTCAGAATTGGCGGTGTGCTCCCCAATGGCCTTCCTCAATTGTGACACGTGAAACACTGGATGTATAGTTGCCGATGGAGGTAGTTTCAATCTGTATGCTACTGCCCCAATCTTCTCCAGTACTTCATAGGGCCCAAAGTACCTTGGAGCCAGCTTTTCATTCCTTCTGTTGGCAACTGTCTTCTGTCTATATGGTCGGAGCTTCAGAAACACCCTCTCCCCTGCTGCAAACTGTATGTCCTTCCTATGCCCATCCGCCTGCTTCTTCATAATTTGCTGTGCTCTCAGTAGATGCCTTTTTAGCTCTTCCAGTACTCGATCTCTCTCCTCTAAGTACTCTTCTACTAACGAAACAGGAGTGCTGCTACTCCCAAAATGGACCAAGTGTGGAGGATCCCTTCCGTACAGCACTTTGAATGGCGTCATCTGTGAAGCTGAGTGAAAAGAGGTGTTGTACCAGTATTCTGCCCAAGGTAACTATTTGGCCCAAAGCTTAGGTGTCTCCGACACAAAACACCTCAAATAGGTTTCTAAGCTCCTATTAACCACCTCCGTTTGGCCATCTGTCTGTGGGTGATAAGCGGTGCTCCTTTTCAAAACTGTTCCTTGTAACTTGAACAGCTCCCTCCAAAAATGACTGAGGAACACCTTGTCTCTATCGGACACTATTGCCTCTGGTATCCCATGCAACCTGACCACCTCTCTGATGAATGCTGAAGCCACTGTTACTGCGGTGTAAGGATGTCGGAGGGGAATAAAATGAGCATACTTGCTCAGCCTATCCACCACCACCAGGATCACTGTGAAGCCTTCTGAACGGGGCAGCCCATCTATGAAGTCCATGGATATTTCCTCCCATACTCTTCCTGGTAACGCCAATGGTTGTAGTAGCCCCCCTGGTGACATAGCCATGTATTTGTTCCTCTGACAAATCTCACATCTGGCCACCATCTCCTCTACATCTCTATGCATTCCCTTCCAGTAAAGCTCAGCCGCAATCCTCCTGTAGGTCTTCTGCACCCCAGAATGACCCCCAACCGCGCTCCCATGAAATTCTTGGAGTATGTTTGGGATGTGGATAGAAGTCCTGGGCATCACGAACCTCCCTTGATAAAGCAATCTGTCCCCCTCTACTGAGTACCCTGGGTGGCTATCACCTTCCCTTAATAAATCAGTCCTGATCTTTCCCAACACCTCATCCTTCGAGCTCTCTACTACTTTGATTGCCTCCCAATCTAGCATCAAAGGAACAGACACAACCACTGTCTGTAGTTCACCCAATCGTCTGGACAAGGCATCCGCAGCTTTGTTTTCCCCGCCTGGTCTGTACTGAATTTCAAAGTCATACCCCAGCAACTTTGAAAGCCATCGCTGATGCTCTTCCGTCACCATCCGCTGCTCCAACAAGTACTTCAGACTTCTCTGATCTGTTCTGACAATGAAATGCCTACCTAATAGGTAGGGTCGCCACTTCTGGATGGCTAAGACAATAGCCATCAATTCCCTCTCATAGACTGACTTCAGCCTGGCTCTGGCTGCTAATACCTGGCTGAAGTAGGCAATGGGTCGACGATTTTGCATGAGCACTGCCCCCAATCCGTACCCGGAAGCATCAGTCTCCACTATGAAGGTCTGAGTGAAGTCCGGTAGAGCTAGGACTGGTACCGTGGTCATATCCTTCTTTAGTGTCTCAAATGCTGCTGTGGCTGCCTCTCCCCATAGGAATCCATCTTTCTTTAGCTGTTCTGTTAGTGGCCAAGCTATAGTACTGTACCCTTTAACAAATCTCCTATAGTATCCTGTAAGTCCTAAGAATCCTCTCAATTCCTTCAGATTCTTAGGCAATGGCCATCTCAACATCGCCTCCACCTTTGCCTGATCAGCTGCCACCCCTTCCTTGGATACTACATGGCCCAAGTATTCCACCCTAGATTGGCCAAAACAACACTTCTTCAGATTGGATCTCAGCTGATGCTCCTGTAGAACTTCCAATACCAACTTCAAATGCTTCATATGCTCCTCCTCAGTTCTACTGTATACCAAGATGTCATCAAAGAACACAAGCACAAACTTCCTGAGATACGGTCTGAACACTCTATTCATCAGTGATTGGAAAGTCGCAGGGGCATTGGTAAGCCCAAACGGCATCACCAGAAAATCATAATGCCCCTCATGTGTTCTGAACGCCGTCTTAGAGATGTCTTCCTCCCTCATCCGGATCTGATGGTATCCCGACTTCAAATCCAGTTTGGAGAATATCACTGCTCCATACAGTTCATCCAAAAGTTCATCAATCACAGGAATGGGAAATTTATCTGGGATAGTCTCCTTATTCAAAGCCCTATAATCCACACAAAATCTCCAGCTTCCATCTTTCTTTTTGACCAGTAATACGGGGCTAGAGAAAGGACTTACACTAGGTCTGATGATCTTTGCCTCCAGCATTTCACTAATCAACCTTTCAATTTCATCTTTCTGAATTTGGGGATAGCGGTAGGGTCGTACGCTAATCGGTGACACCCCTTCCCTTAGTAGAATTGCATGCTCTTGTTCTCTGACCGGTGGTAACCCTTGAGGTGGCTGGAACACCTCGCTGAACTGTTGGATGACTGGTTGAACTACAAGAGAAATGTCTCCTTCTTTTCCCACACTAACTTTTTCCAATCGTTGCAGCTCCACCAAATATCCACCCCCAACCTCCTGGATGGTTCGGATCATGGATGGACTTGAGAGACACCCCCGTCCTAGACAGGCCGACATCTCCCTGTATCACCATTCTCCTCCCTTCCACTACCAGTTCCATCCTCAGTTCTCCCTAGTTCACCTTGGTCTCCCCCAAAGTCTGCAGCCACTTCATTCCCAAAATCACATCAGTACTTCCCAATTCTAAGGGAAGAAAATCCTCCCTCACCTGTATCTCCTGAATGGTCAGCATCACTCCTCTACAAACTCCTCTCCCCATTTCCACCTTCCCCGTGCCCATCATTACCCCATAACCACCGGTATCCACTAGTGCCATACCAAGCAACTCAACAAGCCGGGTGGAAATGAAATTGTGGGTTGCCCCACTATCTATCAGAACCACCACCTCGTGGTCAGCTATCACCCCTTTCACTTTTATAGTGTGACTCGAAGTGAATCCCACTACAGAGTTCAGGGAGACTTCTGCCACATCCAGGTGCAACTTCTCCTCCTCCTCCACTTCTGACCTGCTCCCACCCTTCCTCTTCGTCTTCCTCGTCTTCGCAAACAAGGAGAACCTGAAGAGTCCGGTCCTTGCACCTATGTCCCGGCATGTACTTCTCGTCACATCTAAAGCACAATCCCTTGGCCCTCTTCTCCTGCATCTCCTTATCAGTAAGCTTTTTAAAATTTCCCCCAGGCCCTCCTCCTCCAGACCTCTCCTTTGGTACTTCTCGTGTACCCCCGGTGCAGCTCCCTTGGATGCTAAAAAACGTGGTCGTCATCCTGTGGGATCCCCCAGAGCTGCTGCCTCGAGTCCCCCTCTCCAGATGCTTCTGGTCCTCGACCAACTGTGCCAACTCCATGGCCTCCCCCAGGTCGTGTGGTCTCATCACTCTAACGGCGACTCTGATTTCTGGTCTGAGCCCCTTCATGAAGTTCCCTTCAAGCACGGTATCAGAAAGACGATCCAACCTGCTAGCTAGGTACTCAAAACCGGTCCCGGAACTCTGCCACTGTCCCTTCCTGTGTCAGTGCAAAGAACTGCTCATAGAAATCCCCTCCGCTGCTGGTTCGAAAACGCTCTAGCAGGCAATCCTTGAACTCCCCCCAGCTTCGAATAGGTCGCCTCATGTCCCGCCACTGGTACCATGCCAGTGCCTTCCCTTCCAAACACAGTCCTGCCGCTGTCAGTTTCTCCTCGTCTGTCAATCCGTTGACTGCAAAATACCGTTCCACCTTGTAGATCCAGCCATGGCCATCTTCCCCCTCAAAGATGGGCATCTTCAACTTCCTCACCTTCGGATCCCTTCCGTTACCCCGGTACTCCCCATAACCTCCCATTCCTCGAAGATGAGGTGCTCCCCAAGTGTCCCGGTCCTCCCTCCCACCTTGGTATCCGAGTCCATCGTCATAATCCCCTCTTCCCCTTTCAGAATCAGCACCTCGACGCTGAAATTCAGCACCTCGACGCTGATATTCTCCTCTTCTTTCGCCAAATTCTGCACTTCCCTCATTTTCTCCCCTCCGGCCTTCAAAATCCATACCTTGACGCTGAAAATCAGCACCTCGACGCTGAAAATCAGCACCTCGGCGCTGAAAATCAGCACCTCGACGGTCATTCCCCAGGCTCATCTCCTCTCTAGAAAGTGGCTCAAGAGGTGGCATGTCGTCGTCTCCCTCAAGGATCTCCACAGCCGGATTCCTCCTCCCCCGAGGCGGGTTCGGATTTCCTCCTACGCCATGGTCGCCGACAGTCTCTCTTGCATCCGACGCCGTCGGATTAGTCTTCATCTCAAGTAATTTCTTCATCATCTCTTCCATGGCCGTGAATTTTCCCTCCAACCTTTCGTTGTTGGTGGTGATTTGATTTTGAAATTCAAAAAATCTTTCTTCCAAATCGGTTTTCAATTGACCGATCTCGCCTTCCAAGACGTCCACCTTCTTTCCGGCCATTGCTCTCCTCACGGATCTCCCAAAATCTTCTTCCGGATAAGATAAACTCGCTGAAATTTCAGAATTTTAGCCGCCGGTGTCCCAAATCGATGCTCTGATACCAATTTGATAGGAAACACTTGGATTTCCAAGTGTTTCTCACCAAGATCAAGTAGATCCAAGGAGAAAACTGCTGTCCACAGCAGAAAAAAAACAGCCAAAACACAAGAAAAATCTGAGAGGAAAGCGTAGGAAAACGATGCAAACACTTTTATTTCGATAACGGATGAAAAGCACTTGCAAGATACAACTTTCCTTCAATTCGAGAGGAAGGAAAAACTCTCCAAAAGATCTCCGGCGAAGCCAAGAGCCCAAGACACCAAAACCTAGATCTCAAAACAATTCAAATTCAAGATGATCCCCTCATTCCCCCCCAAACTCCTAATTATACAAAATTAATCATAAAGGACAATCATAAACTTCCTAAAACAGCCTTTTACGTTCAAAATTTCCCTCCTAAACTTCACGGCTCACGGCAGAGCCGTTTCCGCCCGTCCGCGTCTTCTCGCGAGCGTCTCGCGTAGACGCGGACCGGTCCCTGCTGGACCGGTCCAACCGGCCCATCCTGGGCCGGTCTAACATAAGGACATTGTACGTGTCCTCTAACCGGCAGTTTTGCCGCAAAATGGCACCACATGATAAACGCTTATGACCCGGGGCCCTCTGAACCGAGTGATTTTGCCGCCAAATGGCACCACAAAATACCGGTTATGGCCAGAGTCAATACGTTCCTTAGTGGCATCAAATCCTGGAGATATGAATCAATAGGATATGATCGATAGGGCACAAAGCCCTCTGTTAGCTAAGGTGGATTCAAATTTATCCCCTTAGAAAAACACTCACCCCAGATCTACAAGATTCCCTTGAACAAACCAACCCATGGCTGCCGACAAGGATCCTTTTGTCAAGTTGGGTCGACTACCTCCTCTGATTAAGTAGACCAGGGACCACGATGGCTCGGGATGATGGAACCATGGGATCTAGATCGGTTCTAACATCCATTCCCCCACCATCCGCTTTAAGTGCAACATGGTGCAATTTTATATTTTAAATATCAAATATACAAATCTTCAAATACCCAAATTCTCCAACCATTCCAGATAACATGTATTTATACGTATCTGATTGACGACTAGTCTTATCCGAAAGTTCTCTCTCATTACTGCGATGGGTAAATAACTTTAGGGGCTTGCGCCTATAGGAAACCAGAACTCATATCATGAAGTCCTCGTGAAGTGAGGGCGAAATCTCTGGATAGTGTCTTATCTACAAACTCATTTGCCTTCCAAAAATTTATACCAGAACTTAAATTTGTTAAAACTCCCTCGAAAAGAAAAAGCAAAGTCGGGCGGAGGCCGGGGCCGAATTTTCGGAGCCCACATTAGAATTGAATTGAATTACTTGGCCAAATACCAATGTTCCATGCAATCGGATTGATAGATGCATACTAAGATTGGCCTAGAGGCTTACTACATGGGGTTGATACATGCATACAAAGATTGGCCAATTCAATGACTCATGACTAAGTACTCAACTCGCTTTGGAGAGGAGGACACCTTATAACCTGCAGGCGGACTGTGTTTGAGTACCCTAGGACAATCTTTAAGACTACAATCAGTATTAAATAATTGACTCAAGGCGACTTGAAACGAAGCAATTTGGGTTAACATCAATATGTTAAAGAACATTTTAGTGTATCATGAAGTGCCTTAGTTTAGCAACCATGAGTTGGCCTAAGCTTTGAGTTCGAGAATAGCTAACATAAAAGTCCTAAACACCAGGAATTAGGATTACTTGATGGATTTACAGCCTTTGTGTGATAGTTCTTGCATGGCAAAAGATTTGTCTCAATTTGGTAGAGATGATCTGATGGATTGTGTTGACTTGCTGGATTTGCGTGGCTTTGTGACAAGTTTTGGGGATTGGTGAGTGCTCTATTTGCTCACCAGTAGGATTTGGGGCTCAGATACTAAAATTATCCAAAGATGGGGGCTTGAACCTTATGGTCACCCAAAAGCTGGTCTTTCAAACTTTGCTCTTTTTAGGCAATGTGGCCCAAAATTTGGCAAAGGGGGCTTGGAAGATTTTTAGTGTTATCTAATTAGAAATTGATTTGCTGCATTAGGCTTGAGGTATTATGCTAGCTCTTTTGTTTTACTCGGGATTTAGAACCCTAGAAGGCATAAAGACGATTTTTGGAGATTCAAGTATTTGGTTTTGATGTTTTAGGATTGGTTTAGTTAATTATTTTTCAGCAGAGCTGAGAACTTCATCAATAAGCTATTTGGAAGATGCAGCTTACACTCTCAATTTGGAGGACAATCGAGAGGTTTTTGGCTTTTTTTGAATGGATTTTGTTGAAAGCAACATTGAAGGTCTCATACAAAAGTATTTCAAATGATTTTTGGTGGTGGCACCAACATTTAATGCATGCATTTGGCATAATTTGATTTGATTGTCAGGGATAACAACCTTAGTTTTAAGGATGCCCAAGAAAGTCTCAATTTAGACTTTAATATGCATTTTGGTCATTGAGATTAATACAATCTAATGGCATGAACTCCATTTGTGAGTCGACCAAACAAGAGGGCTTCTAATACTTATATGAGAGGTGCCCAAGAATAGGTTCTACTAGACAATTTTCACCCCTTGCATGGTCAGTCTCCTCCACCATATTAACAGTGTTCGATGTCCAAGATTAATCAAGATGGCTTACATTTCATGTCCAATCATGCATAGTTAGCATCCCTTGAATTTCCATCAACATTTGGAGAATTTTATACACTACAGGAATGTTAGCAATTTCCGGCGAAAAATCCGGTGTAAATCGCTCACAAATCTGATGTTCTAACTAACCTCTCTAACCGACTGAGTATGCATCTGTTTCATTTGTTCTGTTCCGCCTCATTCGATTTCAACTCCGGTAATTCTTAACCTCATTCTATGACGTTCTCATGGCCTCTCCCCCTTCAACAACGACGTTCTAATTCCTCTAGCCACCTTTGAGCCACCTTCGACGACATTCTTCCCTGTTGCATCCGAAGTCATCGACGCATTCCTTCTTGTAGGATCCAAAGTCACACCTCCTCTCGCTATTCTTCTCTTGCAACCAAAGTCACACCTCCTTCGCGACGTGAAGAAGGGAGCTTGGTCTTGCAAAGGTATCCATCTTTCTTCCTTTTGCGCGCTTCTTAGTCCAAATCACTCAATGGTCGAACTCCTCATTGCCGCCGAGCGGAGTTTTGTTGCAAAGGTATGATTTTTGCTGATGATATTTCATGTTGATAATATTAGAAAGGGATTTGATGAGTACACATTTTAGATACCTTGGGTCTATTGTTCATAGTGATGGTGAAATAGATGGAGATATTATTATCAGAAATCAAGTTGGATAGTTGAAGAGGAGGAATGCATCGGGCTTGTTGTTCGATATATAAGTCCCAAATTTAAGGAAAAAATCTATAAGATGTGGTAAGACTTGCAATGCTTTTATGGTGCAAACTGTTGGCCATTAAAAGAGAAGCATAATATTAAGTAGCAGAAATGAGAATGTTCAGGTGGATGAGTGGCTTTACTCTTAGAGACATGATACATAATGAGCATATTCGTGAAATGGTTGGAGTAGCTCCAATAGAAAAGATAAGATTAGAGAGAGTAGCCAAAGATAGTTTGGTCACATATATGCTCATTTTGTATGCTTGAAGTGAAGGAATGCATCGGGCTTGTTGTGTGATAGAAATGTCCCCGTCAAACTTAAGGAAAAAATGTATTAGATGGTGGTGAGACATTATCATATGATTGTGCTGATTGTCAAACTAAAGAAGTGATAGTGATGATTGTGCCTTCAAATATTATGCAGGTTATCACAGATAATGAACTAGTGTATAGAGCTGCAGGATTATTGGTGGAACAAATTTATCCTCATATATTCTGGACTCTATGTGTTGTGCACACTTTAAATCTTACTCTAAAAAATATTTGTGAAGTAAAAAATATAGAGGCTAATGAAATCATCTATGCTGAATGTTATTAGATAACAGTGGTTGCATAAGATGATTTCTGATTTGAAATTTCATTATGAACCACTCAATGAGACTTTCAATCTTTAAAGATTTCGCAAATTTGTGAATGTTAGCTATTGCAGAAACTCGTTTTGCCTCTGTAATAATCATGTTGAGAAGGCTCAAACAAATAAAAAAGACTCTTCAATTTATGGTGATTTGTGAGAAGTGATCTTGCTATCGAGAAGATGATATTTGAAAGACAATATATGTGAAATAAAAGATCTTAAGATAAATTGTGGTGGGATGATATGGATTACATTTTGACTTTCACTGATTCAATTTATGATATGTTGAGAGAGGCTGATATAGATAAATTATGCCAATATTTAATTTATAAGATGTGGAACTCTATGTTAGCGAAAGTGAAAGAAATTATATATAGACATTAAAAAATGCAAAATTATATATAGACATTAAAGAAATGCACTTGATGAAGACATAAATTTTTTGAGCGTTGTTTATACCATTCTTGACGACAAGTGGAGCAAAAGCAACACACCTCTTCATTGTTTGGCTAATTCATTAAATCCAAGATAAATTTAAATATAACTTCTAAATTAGTTTTTTATTTCGTGGATAATTAATAAATAATTTAATATTCTTTATATTATTTGAAAGTATTCAAGTAAATAATGACTTCAATAAGACCCTCAATGTGTCTCACCACAAAAAGATTCAAAGGTTTCAAATATGAGAAAAATATACTTACATTATTTTTCAAATGAGAAGAGAAAAAAGATTAATATAAAACTTGCAATGTTCTTTGGATATTTAGAGGATTTTGGTGATCAAGAATTTATGATTGATAAATGGAGGATGAATAAAAAAATGTGGTGGTTGATTCATTAAGCTTCAACGTCGTTTTTTCAAACAATAGCAATAAAACTTCTAGGTCAAGTTTCATCTTCCTCTTGTTATGAGAGAAATTGGAGCAATACTCATTTATTCAATCGATAAAGATGAATAAAATAACTCCACAACAGACTAAATATTTAATTTATGTGCATACAAATCTTCGTCTTCAATTTAGAAAAATCCCACTTTATATGACAGGTGATAACAAGATGTTGGATGTTGCTGAAGATGGGTTCGAGTCCTTTGATTATATGAGAATATTGGATATTGCAAATCTTTCTTTTGATGAATCAGAGTTGAAAGCAATGATATTCAATGATGATGATATTGAAGGCTAAAGACAAACCTCTGAAGCTAATCCTATCATTCTCTATACTGAGTAGTTAAATGTTCATGTTGTACTAAATTGATTTTTTTGCTTATATTTTTGTGGTTGTATTAGACATTTTGTACTAAACATTTTATGTTATAAGCTAAATAAGTTATCATAACATTGATTTATTATTGTTTGTCATTTTTAATATGATGTTACTATAATTTCTATATATCATTATAAAAAAATTATTATGTCGTGTCCACGCCGCACTCGTGTCCTATACTTTTCAAAAAAGCATTATCCGTGTCCTGTCCTGTCCGTGTCGCCGAATTCATATCCATGCATCATAGTCAAGAACCTACCCAAAAATTGCTTTAAATAATACAAAAATTTCAAACAAAAGCTGAGAGTACTTTATAAACTTTGCCATTTTATCCAGTTTATGCATTTCTAAATACAAGCCCAGTTCCATTTATTGGATTGAGAATAGTTTCATTAAAGGAAGAGACACGTTTGAGGAATTAAAAGAATTCTATATTTTAGCAAGTGGATTAGCATTCAAGCTTAGCTGAAAACATAACATCTGCAACCTTAAGATAACGGAAGATAAATAGTTTGAACAACAAAAGAAGACTAAGAAAAAAAAGAATTGGAAGCCATTAAAAAATAGGTTAATAAGCATTAGTTTAACATCAAATATTTTTCAATTATGAAGAAATTACGATAGGCAGAGATACTTACCCTATTTTCGTCATTTTCCATTTCTCAATATCAAATACATCCATTCCAACATAAAGAAATATGAATGTTTCTGCAATAAAAGATATGGTTGAAAAAATATGCCTGCAAAGGAATAAAAAATTAGTTAAATATGTTGTTATCGTAGAACATAGCCCAAGTATTTGTGCATCAGCTTTATAAAAAAATCCAGTAAATAGCTGCATATCTTATTCAGCTAAATCCATAAGCAACTATTATCCATGGTCGTTTCGCCCCCTGCAAGTTTTGCTGCCAATTCTTTTCCATAATTTCTACCACTATAGTCGTAGAAACATTTTATGAACAGAGGTCTACGGAAAAAACAGAGAAATACCAAATAAGAATATATATATATCAGGAGATTAGTAACTTATTTGAAGAATGCAAGAGGTGAGTGGATGAATTAATGTCGTATGGATTAGATTAAGGAATTGTTTGGTTCGCAGACATAGTAACCGTAGTGAAAGATGACAGATATCATAAAATGATCACTAGATCTAAAAAAAGGGCACGCCATATTTTCATTTATTGATAACGTACTTCTACAAAAAAAATCTCTCACCACTGCAAATATTAATTCAGCATCGGTTCCACCTCACTCTTATAGGATAGAGATAACACAGTATGCTCGCATGAAACTATGAATATAAAAATTGAACATTTTGGAGGCACTTGTGTTGCACGCAATGGAGAAGATGCCAAAGCTAAGATAAGATGAAATTTAAATGAATTTAAAATCAAGTGATTTTTGGCCACTGTTCAAATTATGACAACATGAAATGGGCTTGTTAAAATCCCTTCAAAGAATAAAAGATAACACATGCAGTCATAATGCTTAGAAAGAGCTTTCAAATCCACCTTAATCCATTGTCTTTAATTTCTTTTGTTAAAAAGTATCTTCAGTTTGCAGACAGTTGTTGCCAGAGTAAAAGGAAACTCCGAGAATGACATGCATTACTAATCAAATAACCAGCAGCAACTGAAATACTCGAAGAATACCTCGTAGTGACCCTTGAGCTCTCAGTGGCATTATGCCATGCGTAATGTGACATTACAATCCCGCAGAAGAAAACTGTGGGTATCCCGCTTAAATTTAATAGCTGCATATAAAGAAAAACTACAGTTCATTCTCGTGCACAGGCACAAGAAACAAAAAAACGAATTACATATAATCAGACAAGCAGACACACTATCACAACCCATGCATATACAACTAATAGGGAAAATACACAAACATGGTACATAAAAGTTTGAAGGCAGTTTTATGCTCAGAATAGGCCTTGGAAGCCCAAAATTCAAGCCATCTTTTTTTTAAGCTAACAAACTTTTAAGGAGAAAAAAGGAATAAAATGAATAGCTCTAACCTCTGCAGGCATATATGATGGAAAACTCACAGAATGAAACATATTAATCCTATCATATTTTTGTCTCTCAAGCACTGCAAGTCATATAGAAAGGGGAAAAAGTTGGAGGAGGAAATAGCTCTTACCTCAGCAACCACATAAGACAGATAAGCCATCAACATCATTAAAGCTACTTCACGGTCAGTTGAATGCCTATTGTCCACAGAGTGTCAATATAAAATGCATTTTCCACATAAAAAGAATTGTCTTCTTATCTAACAAAATATTACCTGCCAAAATAGAAGGTCTTTAGAGTGTAGGCAGTCGAAAGCCCTACCTGATACAAGATGGAAAATACATGATTAAAAATAAAACAAATAAATGCGCATCAATGAAGAACAATGCACAACAAGAAATAAGCATGCCATGAAGCAATAATGCTTACAGCAACCCCCAGCATAGTGCTTGTCGAAAATAAGCATAAGAAGTCCCAAAGAAGGATAAAAGCTGTCCCACCACCAATTTTAGAAGCATTGATCTTCTGAATCGCATTAAAAAGAACTATAGATGTAGCACCATTCACAACACCTTCCCCAAACACTAAGCTGTAGAGGTGTGGGGTCTCCTCTTGACGTAAAACCTAAATACAAATAATTTATTAGATATTTCTATAATTTCACTTAAATATTTGAAGAGAACATTAAAATAGAGTAAATTGTCAAACCTGCAGTGTACAAACAGTATCTGTTGAAGAGAATATGGCACCAAGTGCTTGTCAAAGGAAAACATGATGCTATTAATTCTATGATGTAAACAAAATAACAACCAACGAGAAGGGGTTTTCCCAAGCTTTTCCATTAAAATTAAATAAAATAATCAAAACTCGTAAGAGGCAAATAAAAGATAAAAACACACCTAAATATTGCCATGTAGTAAGTCCTTCAAAACCAATTTTTGGAAATAGCCACCAAGTTCCTATATATTATATACGTAAAAAGGTGAGGTTTCAAGAAACTTAAATACAACAAATGATGGTCAGTTCTGAAATGCACATCATCAAGTGATTAATAAAGCCAACGACAGTGAAGGGAGAACAGTAATTTCATAAAATGAACAAGGAACATATCCAACTACTCCCAAGCCAAAAATAGAATGATACGATACTTATAATAGTATGGCTCCTTCATGTTGTAAATGATTTAATAGACTTGTGTTAGATCCTGTGTCGTTTATAGAGAGAAGTCAAGACTATATTAAAGATACAGTACAACAACAACAATATCAAGCCTTTGTCCCACTATGTGGGGTCGGCTACTAAAAATATAGTGTGAACTTAAAAAACAGACAAGAAAAAGAGAGAGAAAGAGAGAGAGAGGGAGAGAGAGGGGGGTTGTCTCAATGATTCTCTACATAAATTGGTCTATAGAAGACCCGATTGAACAACTTTGATAAAGAAGAGCGAGTCAAATCTAGCTCCACAGATAT
Organism: Dendrobium officinale; assembly: GCA_019514585.1. Classification (NCBI taxonomy): domain Eukaryota; kingdom Viridiplantae; phylum Streptophyta; class Magnoliopsida; order Asparagales; family Orchidaceae; genus Dendrobium; species Dendrobium officinale. The sequence continues at coordinate 31,525,512 of CM033683.1, forward strand.
TTCCGTGGAAAAGAAAGAGAGGTTAGAGAGATCCTAACGAGATTCTTAGAGAGAATCTAAGAGATTCATAGAGATTGTTGGCTTAAAGTATGAGTTTTAATGCATGCCCTCAACTAATGATCCCCAATTTATTGGTGAGGGTCAAGGGTTGTCATTATAGGTTTGGTTAAATAGTAAAACCAGAAAGAAAGTGCATAAAATGGACACATTGTGGTGGGTAAGTCTAGCTTATCATTGAATGCTAGTTAGGGACCTCCAACAAGATCCTGATTGACAGCGATTGCCCTTGCCGGGTTCTTAGCGATAACAACTAGTCAATAGGCAAGTACTCTAGATGAGTTACAAAACTCCTCGGGCAAATAGACTTGACAATTAAGAGACTTAGTATGTCTCATAAGCAAGTTCAGCACCTCAATAATAAGGATGAAGTAAGATTTGATCCAAGAGCGATTTGTAGAAATTCAATTATGGCCGACACAAGCCTTAGACAACTTGAAGCCTAATGAGTTCTAAGTTAAAGGTTCTCAAGTTATTTCACAACTAAAAACTAATTGAACCCTATTCAAGTTCTGATGATGACCTGATTAACCTAATCCAAGAGAATATGGTTGCAAGTAAACTCTCCAATTCTCTTGTACCTTCTGAGAAGCCAAGAAAAACAAAATAATTAGTTTCAAAAAACCTATTTTAACCAAAGGGTTGGACATGATTTGTAGCATTAGCTCTAAAGAGTTCTTAAATCTTTGACATGTACTTAATATGTCGAAGAAAAACTTATATATATGCAGTTTGTGGTTCATAATGAAAATCTTAATGCTTTTGCTTCAATCACCATTCTTGTTTTGCAGTTGAGTGCTAGCTTTCTACGTACAAAGATGAAGTTCAAACATCTTTTAAGCTCCAAAGTTCTGATTAACTCAAAAGGAAATATTAGAAGGCAATGAAGTGTTTAGCTTTACTATATATATGAGAAGGGATCTATGACTACAAATGCCTCCACTTAGGAAAGTGATAATCAAACAAAAAGGTGGTTAGGAGGTGCTAGGCTCTCCAACAAGCAAGGTGACAGTCGAAGAAGCCTTTAGTTTTGAGGGGTTGTTGCTGAGAAGGCTCTTGGTGATTTAGAGATAGTCATCAAAGAGGTCCATACTTCAACATTAGTCCTCAAAGGGGCACTAGAAAGCACTACAACAATGACGTTCATAATTGAAATGTCTCTAAATATGATCGGATGGAGAATACATCACTCTAGGGTCATTTATAGCAAAAATCAATAAATTCTTTGCAACTTCATAATTCTACACGTCTCAAATAAGGTTTAAGTCTTTAAAATGATCTTTGACCTCCTACAAAAAGCATGAGAAGACCACCAAAATATTGACCAACTTCAACAAAAAGTGTGGGCTAGCTCCTTGGAGTCATTGAGTAAGAGAAGTTCAATTGGGTGTACACAATCTTATAGACAACTAAAAGCTTAGTGAGTTTTAAGTTAAATGTGACAAGCCAATTCAAAAATAAACACTTATTGAACCTTATTCAGGTTATTATGATGACTTGATTTGAAACTGCAAAAGGCACATCAAGAGGGGGTGAATTAGTTCTTTTACAAACTTTTTGGAATTTTAAAAATCTTTTGCTTAAAAAACAAAACTTGATATATGCAGAAGCATTTATAAGATTAAGCAACTCAAAACAAAACAAAAAGAAAATAAGATTTTTTTTTTGTTTTTAAATTTTTGAAAAACAAAATAATTTTTTTATTCTTTTCTTTACTAATTTTCAAACCAAAGTTCCACCAAAAAATTCTTTCACCAACATAATCAAAATAAAATTAGACTGCAGTAAAGTAATGATAAAAAAGTATGAAAAAGAAAACTGAGGTTTATAATGATTCAGCCAGATTGACCTATGTGCACTCCCCAAAAGTCTTCTTCTTTGGGTATTGCGCTAAACAATAACTCTACTTCAGCATATAGCTAGGCAGGGAAGCCCTTCTCCTTTGACCAGATGGAGAATCACCCTTACAGACTCTTTAAACCCGAATAATCTCCCTCCACTCACCTCCTCATCCTGCAGAGTTATTGTCCCTCCCTTTGCTTCCTCGGCCCAGCGGAGATGTAGATCCCTCCTCTTGCCTCTTAGGCCCAACGGACAATCGTCCCTCCTTTCATCTATAAGCCAGACGGATATGTCGTCCCTCTATCAAGCTTGAGCTCAACTTGTAAGCTTATTGAGCTGCTCGTTTAAATTAAAATATATTTAAAATCTAATTTTAAGGTAGGGGTTGAGCTTCGTATTTCTTCTTCAACAATAATAAAAGATATAAGGGATCTATTGTTCGAGAGGTAGATCAGCTCTCCCAAAAATCCTAGCTGTCGCTAGAGAACTCACAACAGCAGAAAAAACTACAGCAAACATAACCTTCCTAACCCTAGCCAATAACCCCCTTTCAATAGCAACAACCCCCAATAAACACATTAAAAACCTTCCTAAACATTTCTCAGTTGATTTCTCCTCTTTAAAACCTTCCTAAATATTTCTCCCCTAATTTATCCACCATACATGGTGAATTTAACTCCTCTGAGCCGCATAGGAGGGGCTGAAACCCTCTCCCTGCTACTCTGGTCCCTTCCTAGTTGGCTTGCTGGGTTTGACTGGTCTAGAACACATAGCAAAAGCTGGCTCCCATTCTCCTTTGGCATAACAATACTCCCCCAAAGATGCATCTTTTTCTCAAGGTGAAAGGATGAAAACTATCTCCTAATCGTCTCATATGGCTCCCATTTAGCTTTATGCTTCAGTAAATCCTTCCACTTGATTAGTACCTCCTGTGCTCTGAATTCCCCTCGATGCACCCCTTCTACATCCATGGGTTCCAAAATGACCTCCACATCTTCTATTAAAGTCGGAGGTAGTAAAGATGGTGTGTGATCTCCTATTGCATGCCTCAGCTGTGAAACATGAAATACAGGATGTATAATTGGGGTCGGTGGCAACCGTAAGTGATATGCTACCGTGTCATCGCCCTGTACTACTTCATAAGGCCCAAAGTAGCAGGGGAAGAGCTACTCATTCATTCGTCAAGCTAAGGTCCTTTATCTGTAAGTTCAAATCTTCAAATAAACATCGTCCCCAACCTCAACTTACATGTCTCTCCTGTGTCCATCCGCTTACTTCATAAATTATTGTGCTCTCCACAGATATTACTTTAATTTTGCCAAATCTGGTCTCTTTTTTTTTTAAATATTGCTCCATCGATGACATTAGTGTGTTTTTGTGCCCATAATATATCAAATGAGGTGGATCCTCTCATATATGATATTAAATAGCATTGTCCAGGCTATTGTATGATAAGAAGTGTTATATTAATATTCCGCTCAGGCTAATCACTTGTCCTGATGTATCTGATGCAAACTAACGAAGACAAGTCTCCACATTGCAATTCACCGCCTCCGTCTGAAGGTGGTAGGTAGTACTCTGCTTCGGAATAGTCCCCTGCATCTTGAATAACTCGCTCCATAAGTGCCTCAGACAGACTTTATCCTGATCGGACATGATGGCCTCGGATATGATATGCAATGAGACCATCTCTCTAATAAACATGGCTGCCACCAACATGCCGAAAAGAAACAAAATGAGCATATTTGCTCAATCTGTCCACCACCACTAAAATCTCAGTGAACCCTTCTAATCTAGGTAGACCTTCAATGAAGTCTAAAATCACCTCTTCTCACACCTTTTCAGGTATTGCTAAAGGCCGTAAAAGAATACCTAGAGTTATAGCTAAGTATTTGTCTCTAAAATAGATCACAACTAGCCACCAACTTCTCTACATACTTTCGCATGCTCACCCAATATAGCTTTGCTGCAAATCTATGATATGTCTTCTGTACTCCTAAATTTCCCTCAATAGTTGTGCCATAGAACTCCTGCAACAAGTGAGGGATGTGTGGAGATGCTGTGAAAGCACAAACCATCCCTAGTATAGCACCTACTGACCCATTAAAGAGTAATCAGAATGGTTGTCCTTGTCCTACAATAAGTCTCTTTCGATCTTACTCAACTCATCATCATACTCGCTCTCATGCTTCAAGACCTCCCAATCCACCACAATGGGAACAGATAGAGCCACAATCTGAGGGTCTTCACTAGGCCTGGAGAGAGCATCTACAAATTTATTTTTCAGCCCAGGCTTGTACTAGATCTCGAAGTCATAATCCAATAATTTGGAAATATGCCGTTGATGCTCTTGTCAACATCCTTTTTTTCTAATAGAAACTTCAAACTCTGATTGGTCCTGATTATGAAGTGTCACCCCAATAGGTAAGGATGCCACTTTTGTATTGCCAACACTATTGCCATTAGCTCCCTTTCATACACTAACTTTAGCCTGCCTGAAATAAGCTATGGGTCTCTGACTTTGCATGAGAATTGCCCCCAATCCATAACTTGATGTATCAGTCTCCCCTACAAATGACTAACTGAAATCTGGTAGTGGTAGCACAGGGACACTCGTCATGACTTTTTTCAGCTCCTCAAATGTCTGGGTGGTTTCCTCCCCCCATTTGAAACTATCTTTCTTCATTTACTCTATCAATAGTCATGTTATAGAGTTGTATCCCTTCACAAACTTCCTGTAATATCCTGTGAGTCCCAAGAACCCCCCAACTCCTTCAGGGTTTTAGGAAAGTGACATTTTAACATTGCTTTTATCTTGGAAATATTTACTACTACTTTTGCATTGGACATCACATGTCCCAAATACTCCACCATTTGCTATGCAAAATAAAACTTCTTCAAATTTGCATTCAACTGATGCTCCTTCAATGTCACTAATACCACCCTTAAGTGCTCCACAAACTTTGCCTCAGGCTGGCAATACACAAAAATGTCATCGAAGAAAACCAATACAAACTTATAGAGGCTGAGCTAAAATACCTTGTTTATAAGTGACTAGAAAATAACTGAGGCATTGGTAAGCCCAAAAAGCATCACTAAGAACTCGTAATGGCCTTCATGAGACCTGAAAGCAATCTTGTGTATGTCAGCAAGCTGCATTCCGATCTAAGGGTATCTCGACTTTTGATCAATCTTGAAGAACATCACCGTTCCAAATAACACATCTAGCAATTCATCGATAATAGGTATAGGAAATTTATCTAACATCATTTTCTCATTCAGAGGTCGATAATCTATACAAAATCTCCAACTACTATCCTTCTTCACCGGCAACATCGGGCTGAAGAAGGGGCTAACACTGGGACAAATAATTTGGGCCTCCAAAATCTCCTTAATTAGCCTCTCAATTTCATCCTTTTGAACTTGTGGATATCGACTGATAATGGATACTCCTTTTAAGTTGATGGCTTACTCATGCTCTATTGAAGGAGTTGGGCCTTCAGGGAGCTAGAACATCCAACTGAATTGTTGCAGGAGTGGCTGGACTATCTCTGGAATCTCCTCTTTCTCCATGCCTTCCTCTCCCTCAAGGCTCTAAAGCTCCACCAAAAATCCCATCATTTCTCCCTGGATTAATCTCACCATGATCTTTAGAGAAACCTTGGTTTTGGACAAGCTAGAATCCCCCCAGATCCTCAACTTCCTCTCTCCCACCATGATTCCATGGTTAATGCTTTCCAATCCACCTTGATCTTTCTGAAGGTCTATAATCACTTCATGCCCAAAATTATATTTGTGCTCCCAAACACCAAGAGAAGAACATCCTCTACTATATGTTTATCTTGGAGCATCAACACTAACCTGCAAATCCCCTACTCTTTTCCATCTTTGTCCTCATCATGACTCCCAAGCTCCATGTATCCACCAACTTCAATCACAATAGGTCCACGACCCAATTTTAGATGAATTTATGAGTAGCCCCGCTATGAACCAAAACCCCCAGTGGTTGCTCCCTGATCTGTCCCCTCACTTTCATGGTGTGATTTAGAGTAAATGTCATCACTGAATTAAGTGACACTTCCACCACATCAAGGTGTAGGTGCTCCCCTCCCACTTCTACTTCACCATATCCTCACTGTTAGTTTCCTCATAACAAACCATAAGGACCTGGAGTATAAGGTCCTTGCACTAATGGCCTAGTGCATATTTCTCATCACAATAGAAGCACAGATCCTTGGCTCTCTTGTCCTGCACCTATTCCTCTATGAGGTGCTTGAAGTTGGCCAAGGAGGGAACTCCCACTCTTCTCCCTTGGTGCCTCCCCTAAAATGGCACCATCTAGGTTCTCAGTGCTAGTGAAGTCGAGGTACATCTGTAAGAGCCTCCCGTGACACCGCTCTTATTGATCTTCTTCATCTGTCTCCGATTATCTACTATTTGGATTAGCTCCATTGTCTCCTTCAACCCCCTTTGTCTGAACAATTATAGGTCTACTCATATGTCAGGCTTGAGGCTCGTCATGAAATTTTCCTCCAACACCAACTCCGAAATTCCCCTCAATTGCTCTGACAACAACTCAAATCTCTCCTTCTACTCCATGACGATCCACTTTTAAGTCAAGGAAAAAAATTGCTCGTGTAGGTCTTCTACCAAAATGACTCAAAAATGTTCCAACAAGTAATCCTTAAACTTCTCCCACGAACGGATTAGAAATCTTGCCTCCCTCCACTTGAACCAAGTGAGGTCTTTCACTTCAGACATAGCTTGACGACTATAAGCTACTCCTCCCCTCTCAACCCATTCACCATGAAATACCTCTCCACCCAGTATACCCACCCATGGGCATCCTCCCTTTCGAATATCGGCATTTTCAACTTCCGCATCCTAGCATCACCGCCCCAACTTTCTCTCCGGCGAATGGTTCCCCTCGTGTAATGATGGTGGGAATCCCACCTCTTTCATCCACCTTTGATGCCCTAATTCCCATGGCTCGGCTCATCCCCCTCCTCCGGTTGTCCACTCCCCTTTGTCCAAAAGACCTCTCATAGTGGTCAGTCACCCCATCACCTCCACCATAAAACTCCCTACTACCAAATACATCCAAATACATGCATATGAGACAAGTTTGGTGCTCTATCCTTAAGAAATTCATATGGTATCCTTTACATCTTAAATATTATATTTACTCGATTAAGAAAATGGCAAGTAGTATTCAATGTCATTGCCCAAAAATACTTGGGTAGACTATACTCACTAAACATTGTCGTAAAAGCTTCTACCAATGTCTTATTCATCCTTTTGGCTACACCATTTTATTGTGGGGTTTTAGGGGCTGAAAAAAATTATGCTCTATTCAAGACTCTTGACAAAACAATTCAAATTTTTTGTTTACAAATTTACCTCTGTGATTGTCATGAATTGTTGAAATTAAAATCATGTTTTTTTTCTAAAATCAAATTGAAAAAATTCTAAAATTTTCAAATGATTCACTTTTGTTTTTCAAGAATTTAACAAAAGTATATATGGAGTAATCATCAATAATCACAAATCCAAATAACTTCTCACCTAAACTTATTGAAGTTATAGGTCCAAATAAATTCAGGTAAAGTATTTCTAAAGATCTAGTCATTAATATATCCTCAATGAAATGGACAGAGGATTTAGTTTGCTTCCCTATTTGATATGCATCACAAACTTTGAAAAACTTTAACTTGTAATGCCTCTAACCAAATTTAATTGAGTGATTTTTCTAAGAGTTCTCAAGCATACATGCATAATCTCCAATATCACAACCATGATTCATAAAGAGTTGTCCTTAAATGACAAATATCACTTGACTTATAAATGCGGTTTAAATCAATCATGTAAAAATTATTAAATTTCAATTCTTCTAAAACAATTATGCCATTTAGTATTAGTAAACATTTTGTAGAAAGAAATTTTATATTGAAATTTTTATCACATAGCTGACTAATACTTAAAGATTGTGTTTTAAACGCTCTGCTAACAAAACATTTCAATAGAAAATTTGTCAACTTTATCTATAGTACCTGAACCAACTATAACTCTGATAGTGTTATCTCCAAGTGTTACATTTCCTCTACTCCTGGCTTCTAGTGTAATTAATTATTTTATATCTTCAATTATGTGTCTTAAACATCTACTATCAAGAAACCACATACTCTCACTAGAACTCTTGTGGGAGCACATCTACAAAATCAATCATAAGTTAATTTTGGGAAATCAAGTGAGTTTGGGTCTCGCCTTATATTACAATAAATGTATGTTATGTTGTGTAGATAATGTCTTAGACCTTTAGACCAAATGTGATATACGGTGGATTTTGTATATGAAAATACATATAGTGTACCATAAAATGCTACAAGAATAATACTTAATCCCTGAAAATGGGTGCAGTAATCTATATGAAGAGTGATATCTTCCTTTCAAAGATAGGGGTGTATATTGTGTTCTAAGATGTGGCTTTTCAGTGTGTGTAGGCCCTAATATATTTACTTTAAATGTTGTTATTTTATTTATTAGAATTTCATTACATTTTTTATATATGTCTAATTATATTAATGCTCGCTAGTATCCATTTTTAAAGCTAACTTCTAGTTCTTTAAATGCTTTCTTTAATTCAATATGCTCTTCATTAAGAAACTTGTGCTTTTCTTCTAATGCACTGTGCCCTTTGTTTAAGGACTCGTGTTATTCATCTAATGTAATAAGATTAATTCTTAGGTTTGAATAATTATTAATCAAATTCGTATCCTCTTCTTGCACTGTTGAATGTGCTCATTTAAGATGTAAATGTTATTTTTTTTAGAAGTATCATGCAATTGTTCTGAAAGAGAGAATAATTCAACATAGGATAGATCGCATACATGATTGTTGTCGGAGTCACCAGAGCTATTTTTGTCCATGAGATATAAATTGTATACCTCCTCCTCAACTTCTATCTCTGATGAGTCTAAATCAAAATTTGTCCAAAAAGCCTTCTAAAGTTTTTGCTTGCCCTTCTTCATATTGCCTTTTTCCTCACATTTTTTCTTAGTTGGGTGACTCTTGATATTCGAGCATTTAGATTAGACATGACCTGGCTTTTTGTTTTCATAGAAAATAATGTCAGTAGAAAAGTTGTTTGACTTTTGTGTTCTTACCTTGTTGTTTATCAAAGTGGCACTCTTGCTGTTTTTCAGGAATCTTTTAATTGTCTAGTCATTAGTGCTATGTGTTTGTTTCCATCTCGACTAGACTCAATGCTTTCCGTATCATCAGTTTTGAGTGTTATTGCCTTCTTTTTTTGCATTCACCTACATCTACTTGTATTTTTACTCCCATTTTGCTCATAGGCAATAAAGAAGCCAAATAGATTATCAATGTAATAAGAATTTAAATATTTTGATTCAAAAATCACAGTAACTTTTGCATCCTAGGATTCATGCAATCAACGCAATATTTTATCAGAGTTAGGAATTTCTCTACCCGAAACATGTAATGATATAATAATTTTTGTAAACTTAGTATACAAATCAAAATTGATTCACTAGGTTGCATGTGGAAAAAATTGTATTTGTGCAATAATAGATTCATGCATGGTTGTTTCACTTCACTAGTTTTTTTATATGTTATATAAAGTCTATCACAAATATCTTTATTAATAGTACAGGTTGAAGCATGCATGTAATCCTCAGATTTTAAAGCACAGAAAAAATAATTAAGACGTTTCAATAAAAGGAATCTCTATTTTAACATTATTAACAATTCTAAATGAAAAAATAGAGTCAGTTTGTATAATATGCCACATGAAAATCGATGAATGGTAAAAAAGTGGACATATTAATCTCCTAAAAATAAAAAAGAATATTATAAAAAAATGGCGGTCATGTAAAAGAATATCATTTCAAAGTGTTATAATTTCTAAAATTTGCCATGAGATCAACTCAAGGTATGTAAACCTAAGCAATGAAAACCTGCTCTAATACCACATGAAAGTATTTATGGCATATCAAAAGGGTTTGAACTGGTATTTTAAAAATCTTATGCTTAAGATCAAATTGAGATATGCAAAAACATTTTAGAGAATAAAATATTTAAATAAAATCATAAGTAAATTAGATTTTTTTGTTTTGTTTTAGAACTTTTAGAAAACAAATAATTTTTTCTTTTATGTTTTTAATTTAAAAAAAATCTTCAACCAAAGATTTATCACCCAACAATTTTTCCACAAAGATAATAAAAATAAACTAATGAATTATTTCAAAAAATATAACTAAAAATAATATAAAAAATAATCCACAAAGATAATAAAAAAGAAACAAAAGTGGATAAAATAAAGTAAAGAGTACGCAAATTGAATTTATAGTGATTCGATCGAAATCGACCTACATCTACTCCTCAAAGGTCCTCTTCTTTAACTCATAGCCAGACTGAGAAACTCCTCCCTTATCAAGAGGAGAATGACCTTTATAGACTCCAAAGAATCTCCTTCCTTCAGCATCCTGGCCTGGCGGAGATTTCGCCCTCCTTTAGCTCCTCGCTCCAACAGAGATGCTAATTCCTCCTTTAGTTCCTCGCTCCAACAGAGATGCCACTTTAGCTCCTCGCTCCCGCGGAGATGCTGCTACCTCTTTCCACCTCTCGACCCGATGGAGATGTCAATCCCTGCTGTTGCATCACAGAAAAGCGGAGATGTCAATCCCATTTTACCTCCTGACCCAACAGAGATAGCGATCCCTCCTTTCATCTCAGCTAGAATTTCTTTCACCCAAAAAGTTTTCTTCTTAGAGCTCTTCTCCAAGAACTCCAACAAATAAAACAAGAGGATCCAAAGTGCAGGCTAGCTGGAGTAATTTTTTTTTTCTTTAACTCTAATGTAATTTAAAAATTTTTAATGAAATGAATTTTTAGCTTCTTTAAGATTTTGCTTGAGATGAGATGAGATAAATTTAGATTTTTTTTTTCTCAATGGTTTTATTTGTTTGCTTGACCTCATGTTTTGTGAAATCAAAAATGAAGTGTAGTTTCCCTTTAATATGCTGAGTACTCAGAGTTATTTCGTTAGTTTGAAGTTGTCATTACCTTATGAAAGTATAAAAAATGTACTTGTTTTTTGAAGTCATCCTTTGATGATAAAGTTAGCCTTTGACAATGATTGTGGCATTTAATGGATTCAAAGGTGGTGTGTTGCTTGAACATCTCGACTTTATCTGTGATGATAGTAAATCCTTGCTCAGAGATTTAATGGCCATATCAATAGCTACGATGAAAAATCTCAGTGAAATGGATGCAATGATTTGATGTAAAACGATTAGGGTCTTCCACATTCTTATATATAAATAGGGCTTCTCCACTATTATTTATCTTTATATGCTTTCTTCATGCTCTTGCTTCTATGCTCTAAGATTTTTTTTTATTCCAGTGCTTACTTGAGTTTTATCTTCTTCTTCTTCTTCCTCCTTCATCTATCTTCGCCAAAGCTCATGTCTCAATGATTGCTGGCCTAATTATCAAGAGTACTAAGTGATTTCCTAAATCATAATGGAGGTACAATTTTTTTATAATTAAAAAAATGTTAAGGTGTTTTTGCCAAAGTTGCAGCTAACTTAGGGGCTTCACTATGAAAATTCCATTGATTTTTGAGTTCCCTAACAAGTTCTTGGAGAAGCAGTTATGCTTCTATCGAGAAGTGTGGGCTCCGAAAATTCGGCCCCGGCCTCCGCTCGCTATTATTTTTCTTTTTATTCGGCGAGGGAGTTTTAATTAAATAAGTTCCGGGGTAAATTTTGGAAGGAAGATGGGTTTGTAGATAAGACAATACCCAGAGATTTCGCCCTCATTTTGTGAGGACTTTATGATCTGAGTTCTGGTTTCCTATAGGCGCAAGCCCCTATAGTTAATTACCCCTCCCGATCACGAGAGAGAACTGTCGATTAAGGCTAGTCATCAATCAGATTCGTAAAGAGATACGTGCATCTGGCATATAGTAGCAGCATGGGTTTCAGATGTTGGAAATTGAATTTTAGATTTGGGTATATTTAATATTTAAAATAGGAAATTGCACCATCTTGCACTTAAAGCGGATGGTGGGGGAATGGATGATGGGCCCGATCAAGATCCTATGGTTCCGTTGTCCCAGGCCATCATGGTCCCTGGTCTACTTAGTCATAGGAGGTAGTCGACCCAACCTGACAGAAGGATCCTTGTCGGCAGCCATGGGTTGCTTCGTCCAAGGGGACCTTGTAGACCTGGGGTGAATGTTTGTCTAATGGGACAAATTTGAATCCACCTTAACTAACAGAAGGCTTTGTGCCCTATCAATCATATCCTATTGATTCATATCTCAAGGATTTGATGCCAATAAGGAACGCATCGGCTCTGGCCATAACCGGTATTTCGTTGCCATTTAACGGCGAAACCACTCGGTTTAGAGGGCCCCGGGTCGTCATAACCGTTTATCCTGCGGTGCCATTTGGAGGCAGACCGCCGGTTAGAGGACATGTACCACATCATTACTGACAGGAGATTGGTTTGAGAATGGATCCTAGTGATATTTTCGACTAGGCATTTGGCTCTTTGTGAGCTGAAGTAATTTTGATTTGTCCACCCCGGCAAACTGTTGCGGAGGGTGGATGAATTTTGCTTTGAGTGATTGATAGTTTGATTTCAAATTTAAATATCTGAATTTTAGGATTTGTGGAATTTTGGATTTTTGGAATTTGAATGGACCCCTCCGGTTGAGAAAAATATTCAATACGGCCATCATTGGGGTGTGTATGGGGTCATTTCCCTTTATGGATTAAACCCTGTCAACTCGACCAAGCTATTGATCGAGGATCGGATTTCTCGTAAGCTTTATGCCTTTATTTGTGAATTTTCTTGATTGTAGGCCTTGAAAGCCTAATATGAATGTATTGAAATAAATACATTGGTCCCCACAACATGTATTTGTTTGAAGGTTCGAACCCTGTCGACTTCTATTGATCCGTATAGAAGGATCAGGTCTGAACTAGAATTTATTTATCGACCCGCGCAGCATCCCTAGGCGTCACGTGTGTACCAATAACACGCTTGCCGGGGCCCATGCGAGTCGAGATTATATTTTCCCCTTTAGTGTACCTATGTGTATACAATTTATAGTGCACGTGCAGGGGTTCTTTGAAATGATTGTAGTTGTGCATATAACTATCAATTGGATGCACACAACTTTTCATTTGAAAGCGTATATACGCCTTCTGTCTGCTAATACGAGTGTTGCGGATCCGATGGCATGCGTCTTGGTGTTGACTCCCCCTTTCTCATTCACCGGGGATGGATCTCTCTGAACTTTGGAGTTAACGACTGCTAGTTTGGAAAGAACTCCTTTTAAGATCTTCGGTGTAGCGGACTCGTTATTTTCGGTGTTTGTAGACACCAGAATAGTTTTCTTCTTAAGTATAGGACTAAGAAGAGGCTTGGGAACACCAGGAAGTTTGGTTCTAATTTGTTCAAATATTTTCTCCCTTCTGCCAGGGGGGGTGTACTTTTTGTACATCGAGTCGCTCTTGTACCCGAAATACTTGAAGATCTTGATCACCACTGTCGTAGGTGATATCTGTACTTGTGCCAACAGTGGTTCGTCGTGCCTACGATATATCCACTATTGTTATCCATAAATGGTTTGTGCTCATTTGCAGGGACCCATTGTATTTCTACGACCTCTTGGAGGTGTTCGTAGGAGAGTTATTTATATCAGTATCACATCCACCTTTCACCGAACTCAGGTGGGATTGATGTATTTGCACTTGCTTACAGGGGCAGCTCTTTGACTATTGATCTCCAATGTTGCCTTCTCAACCAACAGGCATTTGTAGGGATTGTTGTAGGAATTCATGCATCGAGGTCTTGTTCGCCACGAGTCCCCCGTTGTTTGTTTGTATTGAAGTATGGTTCAGGCTCCTGATGAACCTCTCCTATTTGAATCCCATTTCAAACGGAAGATCGTCGTTCCATCTTATGAAGCAAATAGGCGTGTTATCTTTGATTAGCATCACATTAAGAGGCCGGTCATCCTTTGTTGGTTGCATTTTAAGAAGACCGTGAAACCTGCTTCAAGCTTTGCCTTCAACGATCTTAAACATTCAATCGATACAATCCAATGACACAGAACAACCAGCAAGAACACCTCAGTAAATGAAAAGCCACAAAGAGCGATTCAAACGAGAATGTACAGGTCTTCTTGAAGTCCAACTCAAGTTTTTGCTTGAGTTCAAATTGATTTGAATTTGAGTTCAATCTGAGTTTGAGTAGGAGTTCATAACCCCACTTAATGTTATATAGTTCGAGCTCAAAGTACAAGTTCAAGTGTCCCATGCAGTCCAAGTCCTCAAGTTCAAGTACAGGTTCAAGTGCTTATTCAAAGTCTTCTGGGATCTTTTGAAGTCCTTGCGAGTTCAGTTTTATGTTCAAATTGATTTGAATTGGACTTCAGCTTGATTTTATTCTTATTTGAGTTTGAACCTTTAGAAATCATTTAGAATTTGTTCAGGTTTAGGTCCACAAGTCCACTGTTCATCGTACAGGTCCTCTGCTCATTTAATTCAATTTCTTTGTAATTATTGTTCGAGTACATGTCTTCTACATTGTTGCCCAAGAAGGTCTTCTTATTATTCAAGTCTTCGTACATTTCAGGAAAAATTTCGGCAGAACCCCGGCATATCCCCCGTTTGGGGGAAAATTGGGGAGCTGGGCCTTCCCACCACGCTACTAGAGTGTGTATGGTAGGTGTTCTTAGACACCGCGGCGGTAGTAATTTTCATCCCACCACGCTACAAGAGCGTGTATGAGGCCTTCAGCAGTACTCGTACCAGAACAGCAGTGACTCCCCACCACGCTACAAGAGCGTGTATAGGGCTCACCCACCTAGCCGTATGCTTCGCACCGGGCTCCCTCCTACAGTGCTACAAGAGCGCGTATAGGTGGTTCTCAAATCCGCCGCAAACGCCGAGAATGGGATTTGGAACATCATACCTTTGCGTAGCAGTCGTCGGCAGTGTCAGTGTCGAGGTCGAGGACCGTCCCCACCACACTACAAGAGCGTGTATAGGGCTTACCTGTCTCATCGTATGCTTCACACCTGGCTCCCTCCTACCGTGCTACAAGAGCGCGTATAGGTAGTTCCCCGGTCCGCTGCAAGCGTCGAGGACGGGGTTTAAGTTAGAAATTTTATACCTTGAAGACCCGACGGGGAGTCGTCGGCGACTGTCGGTGGAGGGCACGAAAACCGAGGCAAGGGAGGAGTGCAAGCATCCCTTTATTATTATTATTATTATTATTTATATTTTAAAACTAATTTTAATTAATTATAACTAATTAATTTTTTTTAAATAAGTAATTATAATTATAATAATTAATTTTAATTACAATACTTAATTATATTTAATTTTAACTAATAACAATTAATTAAAATTAAAAATAATTAATTTTAATTAATTTTAATTAATTATAGATAATTATTAATCATATTAATTAACTATAATTAAAATAATTAATTAAAATTAATTTAATTAACTTTAAATAATTATTATTAAAAATAATTAAATATAATTAAAATATTTAATTATAATTAATTATCAATTATAATTAATTACTTTTTAAAATTAATTAAATATAATTAAAAGAAATTAATTTTAATAATAATAATAATAATAAAAAAAAACAAAATCTCTCCTCTCTCTCTCAGGTTCGGCGGCATTATGGGATTTGGCTAGGAAGCGCGCGAGGGAGAGTTACCTTTACGGGCAGTGAGCTCCCGTAGTTGCTTCCAATTCAAAATGTCGTAACTTCCAATTCAACAGGAAGGGAGAGTCGTCGCCGGAGGAGCAAAGTCGGTCGACCACAAGGGAGCCGGAAGAGCGGCAGAAGGATGACAGGTTGGCCGCGGGAAGGCTCTAGGTTGGTGGTTCTCTCCTTCTCTCTCTCTCTCTCTCTCTCTCTCTCTCTCTCTCTTTCTCTCTCACGGGATCCGGCTGAAGAGATGCGGGAAGGGAGAAAGTTAACTTCACGGCGATCTCCCGTTGTTAGCTCCGAACAAAATGTCGTAACTTCCGAGCTGACGGCAAGGGATAGTCGTCGAAGTATCGGCGCCGAACAGCCACGGAAGTGGCTGGAATGTACGAAAGGTAGAAAGTTGTCTTCACGGACGGCGAGCTCCAGTCATTGCTTCCGATCTAAACGTCGTCAAAGGACCGATCGACCGACCACGATAGGGTTGAAGCAGCGATCGAAAGGGAGATTGAGAACGAGCGGGAGTGGAGAGCCAGCGAAAGAGTCGAACGAGGCCTTCGGCCTCAGTTTTTTTAGCTCTTTAACGACGTGAATGCGTCGTGGGAGAAATGACGGGTCACTAGATTTACGGGATTTGAGCGGCGACGACGTGCGATCGTCGTGCAGATGTCGGGCAGGTATGCGAAATAATTTTTTTTTTGTTTTCTTTAGACTGCCATATACAGGTCAACAAATGCCCCCCATTAAATGTGGTAGGAGTCTGGAGCAAACTACGTTTGTTTTATGCTGATTGACCCTGTGGATCTCTAGATTTTTATTCTAGATGTCACACAATGGTTTTCATTTAGTGGATCTCCAAAAGTAGTTTGGATGTCACACTGCGATTTTCTTTTAGTGGATCTCCAAAATTTTACTTGGATGTCACACTAATCTTCTTTCTTCATAGATCTTTTAGGTATATCCATAGATGGTTGATATCTTGTTGAAATTTTAAATATTTATTTGGGGATCTCGGCATATGACATGATGTCAACCCAAATAAATATTTAAAATGCCCCCAGTCTTTAGGGACATTTGTAGATGTCATCTAAGGTGCTCATTCTGCAGCTTTTGCTAGAGCCCCGAGATCTTAATCCTTCTATTCCGTGCTTTGTGCTGCGGACTTGGTGAAGGGTTGTCCTATTTGTCTTTGGTGACTTGTCAGAGAATTTATACGCCTTCTGCCATTTGCTTCTAGCTTTGGCAGGCTTGATGAAGGAGTAGATGCCAAGGACCTAAACCCTTAAGTTTGTACTAGGTCGGTGGCAAGAAGTCATCGGTCTAGAGCTTTGTGCATAACAGACTTGTTGATGACAGTATCCACTTAGTTCAGCCTTGGGCTTTGTGTGAACTTTGGGATAATTTTCTTCGGTCCTTTGCTTTGTGCTTTGGTGGACTTGTTGAAGAAGAGTTCCTTCGATCCTCGCTTTGTGCTTTACGGATTTGTTGAAGAATTTGTAGGTTTCAGATTCAGTTGATAGTACCGAATGTAGGTAGTATCTTGATCCTTAACCACTTGAGAAGACTTTAATCTGAGTCACTTGAGTTCATCAGATCAGGACAGTTGGGATTTGACAGCTCTTTATCCTCTGGTTGCTGAGCTGGGGTTCCTCTACTACGGCTTTCTCATGGCTTGTTGAGTAGACAGAGCTGCCAGCGATCCGGCCATATTTAAGCTTGTTGGATCCAACCTCTTACACCCATTCAGACTTCAGAATTGAGCTATGGAAATTGCGCTTCCCAATGCTGATTTTACTGAAGTTGACAGATTTGGAGTCATCCTTCGTGGTTTTAGATTTCAGAGCCTACGCATATTTGATAGTTGTTCGAGACTTCTCCTTCAACTGGAACTTTGATTCTCCAGTCATTTAGAAAAATTCAGTAAACTACGGTCACTTGAACTTGTTGAGTCAAATTTGTCTTAGCACTTCCTACAGTCCTTACTGACAGGTTGATGAAGTGGGGGTTCCACTACTACGGCCTTTCTTGTGGCTTGTTGAGTAGACGGAGCTGCCAGCGATCCGGTCATATTTGGGCTTGTTGGATCCGACCTTTTTCACCCATTCGAACCTTAAGCTTCAGGCTGTCGAAAGACTTCAAGCTTCTCCGACTCAATTTGTAGGAGTGTGTAGTTACAAAAGTCTCTTTCTTGACCATTGAGTCTTGGTTTGTTGGAGAAGGTGTCTCAAACTTTTGAAAGATCACTTGCATATACTTTGAAAAACAAATGTTTATATTCTTTAGCACAAAAGAATATTTGAACTGATAATTTTAAATATTTATTCAGGGATCTCGGCATGAGGCACGATGTCGACCCGAATAAATATTTAAAATGCCCCCTGTCTCGCAGGGACATTTTAGAGCAGAATAGAATTAAAATCTTGAAATTTTAAATATTTATTCGGGGATCTCGGCACGTAGCGCGATATCCACCCGAATAAATATTTAAAATGCCCCCAGTCTAACAGGAGGATTTTGAAATATATTCTCATAACAGAGGAAAATTTCAAAATATAAAATGTACATGCTTATAAAATTTGTACAAAAACATAACTCATTAAGCATAACATTTTTTTTTGCGATTTCATGCATAGTATTTCTTCAAATATCGACCATTGATCGGCGGCATGGGCCTCTGACCATTCAGATCAATGAGTTGATAAGCTCCTCCTTGAAATACCTTCTCGATGACGAAAGGTCCTTCCCAATTGGATACGAATTTGCCACCGACTTTTCGGTGTGGGATGATTGGTCTTCTCTGCACCAGGACCAATTCCCCTTCTTGAAATGATCGAGGATGCACCATTCGATCAAAAGACTTTGTCATTCATGCTCGGTAGATTTCCAAGTTTTGTTGAGCTTGCAACCTGATTTCATCGAGTGCATCGAGCTCCTCCATTCTTAACCGAGCATTTTGTTCCTGAGTCATCTCATTCTGGATAGCAACTCGAAGGGATGGAAGTTCAACTTCTAGTGGCAGTACAGCTTCAACTCCGAACACCAGAGAGTAAGGAGTGGCTCTGGTTGGCATTTTGTAGGTTGTACGATATGCCCACAACGCTTCTGCCATCTTCGTATGCCAGACTTTTTTGTTCTTGGAGAGAATCTTTTTTAGCAATTTCAACAACGTTTTGTTGAAGGCTTCAGCCAAGCCATTTGCTCTTGGATAACATATAGAGGAATACCGCCAATCGATTTTGTGTCGATCAACGAATTTGTAATTTTTTGTACTTTTGAATGCAGTACCATTGTCTGAGATTATACGCCGTGGCACACCAAATCTGTAAATAATATTGTGGGTAAAGAAATTGATCACATGCTCGGATGTGACTTCTTTGAATGGAGCTGCTTCTGCCCACTTTGAGAAGTAGTCGGTCGTTGCCAAGATGAAGCGGTGTCCTGCTGATGACGGCGGATCTATCGGCCCGATAACATCAGTACCCCAACATTCAAATGGTCATGATGTTATTGTCGGGTGCAATGGATTTGACGGTTGATGTATAACATCACCGTGGATCTGGCACTCATGACACCTCTTAGCGTGATTGATACAATCTCTAACCATGGTCGACCAATAGTAACCCATTCTTTTGATTTTGACTGTCATCTTGGGACCTGATTGGTGCGCTCCACAAAGTCCTTCGTGAACTTCTGCTACCACCTTATCAGCTTCTCGAGTCCCTAGGCATCTTAGCCACATTTGATCGAAAGCACGTCGATATAATGTGTTGTTGACAAATGCATATCTTAGCGCTCTCTTTCTGATTTGAGCAGCTAATGATTTGTCTGTTGGTAGCCTATTTTCTTTGAAGTAGTCAATGAATGGCTGCCTCCAGTCATCTTCTTCTTCGATATCTAGACAATGCCACCATAATTCTGAAGTTTGACTAGCCTTGCGTCTTTTCTTAAAAACTTGATTTCTTCACGTTGTTCTTCGAGATCAACTGGTTGGGGAGGTTGAGGATCAACTGGAGTTGCATCCTGCTGGCTTGAATTTGGTATTCCCTCTGCTTGCGGGAATTGTAATAGTGCTGGCTCTAGGATCCGACGATTGTGCACCATAATTATTATAGGCCATTCGTCATCCATATTCGCCATTTCTTTAGCCAATTTTGTCAGACAATCAGCTTTGCAATTTTGACCTCGGGGAACTTGAGTTAACTTGACAATTGGAATTTGCTTCATAAGCTCAAGAACTCGCCGATGATAACAGGCCAACTCGAACTTGGTGAATTAGTAAACTCCCAATACTTGATTTACAACAAGTTGAGAATCACCGAAAATTTGAAGGCTTCGGATTCGGACATCGATTGCAATCTCCAACCTTACTATTAAAGCTTCATATTCAGCTTCATTGTTGGTCCGAGGTTCAGTCAAGCTGAAAGAGAATCTCATTATGCCTCTCTCGGGCGCCACGAAAATGAGTCCGATTCCGGCTTGAGCTTTCTCTAGATTTGGAGTCCGAGCACGTTTGATTGACGATGCTCCATCAAAGTATATTTTCCATACTCGTAGCATATCCTCTTCTTCAATATTCATGATATGCTCGTCAGGTAGATCATCGTTGAGCGGTGAATCAGCGAGGATAGGGTGTGCAGCAAGAAAATCTGTCAACACCTGCCCTTTTACTGCCTTCTGTGGAACATATGTGATATCGAATTGCAGAAGTATCACTGCTCACCTTGCTAAACGACCTGTCAACGCTAGTCTTGTCATTAAGAAATTCAGCGGATCAATCTTTGATATCAAGGTGATTTTATGAGATAGCATATAATGGCAGAGCTTCTGAACTGAGAAAATCAAGGCCAAGGAATGCTTCTCAATTGGAGAGTAACGAATTTCTGCTCCTATCAACCTCCGACTGATGTAGTAGAGTGCATTCTCCTAGTCTTCTTCATTATTCTGGGCCAATAGTGCTCCGAGGGACTCTTCTAGTGCTGTCGTATACAGTAAAAGAGGCTTTCCGGGGATTGGCGCCGCAAGAATGGGCGAATTTAACAGATTTCTTTTGATGCTGTCAAATGCTTCTTGGCACTCTTCGTCCCATTTGAAACGGACATCTTTCTTCATTAGCTTTGAAAATGGCTGGCACATACCCGATAGATTTGATATGAATCTCCGAATGAAAGCCAGTTGCCCTTGTAAGGAGCGGAGTTGTCGAAGGCTCTTTGGAGGTGGCATCTCCATGATTGCCTTGATCTTGTTGGGGTCGACTTCGATTCCTCGATGTCGAACAACGTACCCCAGGAATTTTCCTGAGGATACCCCAAATGCACATTTGAGAGGGTTCATCTTCAGATCATATTTTCTGATTCTTTCGAACATTATTCCCAAGTCATCTAAATGGTTTTTTCGGTCCGTGCTTTTAATAACCAAGTCATCTAAATGGTTTTTTCGGTCCGTGCTTTTAATAACCAAGTCATCTACATAGCATTCGACCTTTTGATGAATCAAATCATCAAATATACGAGTTATTGCCCGTTGGTAAGTGGCACAAGCGTTCTTCAGGCCAAATGGCATAATTGTGTAGCAGAATATGCCTATAGGCATTCTAAATGATGTATGTCTTTCATCTTCATGCGTCATTTTAATCTGATTGTAGCCTGACGATCCGTCCATGAAGGAGAACATATCGTAGTTGGAAGTGTTGTCAACTAGAAGCTCTGATACTGGGAGCGGAAAGTCATCTTTCGGACATGCCTTGTTGAGGTCCCTGAAGTCGATGCAAATACGAATCTGGCCATTCTTCTTCTTTACAGGGACGATATTGGCGATCTAGTCGGCATATTTTTCTTCTCTGATGAAGCCTGCTTTTATGAGCTTCTTTGTTTCTGCAATCACCTGCTCTTCAATCTCCAATCTCATTCTCCTTGGAGCTTGTTTGACGGGTGCTGCATCAGGCTTGATTGCTAATCTGTGAACTGTCACTTCAGGGGATAAGCCGGGCATCTCAGTATATGTCCAGGCAAAGCAGTCCCTGAATTCACAAAGGAGCTCTTTTAACTCTTCTATTTGTTCTTTGAGTATGAGAGAGCTAATGAAGGTTGGGCGAGGGTCTTCCTCAGTTCCCAAGTTGACTTCTTTTAGCTCGTCCATCATAGCGGCTTGTCCACAATCTTCCAATTCTTCTGGTGCAGGTTCGGCCTCTACGGGTTGATCATCATAATCATTAGCTTCGTATGTCTCTTCAGCACCATCATCATCGGATTCAACTTTCATGCATGTGATCGCCCGACAAGTCTCTTTCCAAAAAATTTTCACTTGATAAATCCGATACCTTTATATGCATCTGTATCTTTCCGTCGTAGTGGACGTGGATTTCTTCCATACCAGAGGCCCAAACTTGTATGAAGTTGTCGCTTGGTGGTAGGAATATTGATTTGTTTTCGTAGCATTCTTTGAATATTCTTGGTATTGAACTTGGGTAGCCTCGTAGGAAATAATTCCTCGGAGTCGAGGAGCATACAACACCAATCATTATTCTCCTCTTCACGAACTCCCGTGGAATATAGCACATTCTTTGGCACAGTCCCATTTTTACGGGGAGACAGATAGAGGGTGGCGAATTCTTCAACTTTATGAACCTCGCGCGAAACGAGTTTTTTGAAATGTTGCATGGGAATACTTGTGACTACAAGTACGCTGTCTGAAATTGACAGACTGTCTATTCTTCTAGATAGCACACTCTGCACTGAGTTCATGTAGATTGAGTCGTAGTCATAATCATCATTTGAAAATTCAACCTGTCTACTCCATTCATCCGCGGACTGGCATATTTTTCGAGATTTAGCATGAGTAACATCATCTTCATCCGTGTCACTCCCAAGATGAGGTACATGTTTCTTTTCTTTAGGAATGGTTGGTGATTTAGGAAGAGTCGGCGTTGCGTTCTTTCTCCCTACACGCTTTTTCTCATCTTCTTGCTTGGGATTCTTTGCAGCTTTAGAATTTGATGCTCTAGTCTCAAGAGAACTTGACGATTTTTGCTTCTTTGGCATGAAGTACTTAGCATCTTCATAAACTGTTACTTCATATACTGCAAATGGCTGAATATCGCCAGAGATCCTGAATTATTCTCCTTCTCTGAGATACATCATGCACTGGTGTAATGTTGAAGGGACAACGCCGTATTCATGGAGCCAGGGGCGACCCAATAACACCTTGAACGAAGTGTCCGCATCAATTACATGGAATTTGACTTCTATGTGAAGTTCCCCAAATACAAGAGGGAGCATAAATGAACCAAGGGTTTTCTGCCTTTTCTCGTTGAAACCATGCACCATCAACTTGTCTTGCCCAAGATGTTCCATATCGAGGCATAGGGATCTCAGCGCCTTAAGGCTCATAAGATTTACGGAAGATCCGGGATCGATCAAAATTCGACTGATCATCATACCATCGCTCTCTGCTGTAACATACAGAGGGCGATTGTGATATGCCGTTCCAAGCATCATATCATACTCAGCAAAAGTGATTAGTGGTTCATTTCGAGCTTGCAAAACTTCAGTCAAGTTACGTTCAGCAAAATACGTCTCATATCTTTCAGGGTCCTTGAAAGCTTGGATCAAAGTCTCCCGAAGGTCTTTAGACTTTAGTAAGGCATCATATATACTGAGTTACGCTGGGATCTTTCTCAAGTGAGATAAGATATTATAATCTATCCCCTTGGACAAAGTATTATTTTTCTTGGGATCTTTGGGGATAATATCTTCATTGATAACTATCTCTTTTCCTTTATCTTTATTAGGGATCATTTTCTTTGGTAGAGGTGGCAGTACCTTACCACTTCTCAACTGTACTTGGGCCACCTCATCTGATTCAGACTTATTTGATAAAACATTCTCTTTAGAGTCAGCCATTGTCGCATCTGGAGATTCTCCTGTGGACTCGAAATCGTCTCCCAGTTTCACTTGCTTCATTTGCGATACTACGCTTGGGACTGAATCTTCGTCATCCGGACAACATAGATCTTCTGAACTAAATTCCATTGATGACACCATCAGACAGAATTCAGGGGCCGTTTCTTTAGCGTATTTCTCCCTATCTGTTATCTTTGATGCCATAAATATGACTCGGCATGTCTCTGTAGGAAGGGATTCAACCTCAGCTTCTTCTTCCTTTTCATCTATTTTAAGCTCTTTCATAAAATCATCGAGCTTGATAGGCCTCTTAGCGGTCTGATAATATTTACCCAGACTATCAATAGCCTTTTGAGTTGCAGTCTTCTTCATCATAGGCTTCTTCAACTTGGCTTTCATCTTAGAAGACTTTGGCTTTGCTTTACTAAATTTGAATGAGCTAGCTTGGCCAGGTTGCTGTTCTTTCTGGCGTCAGTTGCCTTAGCCTTTTTGGGTTTATCAGGGAGGCCTTCTAACTTTGACAAGTTCAACTTTTCAAATTTAGCCACCCTATCCAATAAATCTTGGAAGGTAGTGATTGAAGTCATGCATAAGAAGGGTTGCATTTTATCATCAATGTTCCCCATCAACAGTTGAACTGCATGTTCTTCTTCCAGCTGCTGCTCGCACTTCATGCTGAGATTGCGCCAGCGTGTTATATACCTCGTCACTGATTCATCTTTTCTCCTTTTATCAAGGGCAAGATCAACAATGGTAGTCTTCTCTGTTGCACTGGCAAACCTTTTCACGAATAATGCCTCTAATTATGCGAAGGTCTTCAGAGAGTCATTCGGTAGTTCGGGATACCATTCGAAAGCAGTTCCACTCAAGCTGCTCACGAATTGCCTGAATAACAGAGCATCATTGCCTCCTGTATTTCCATAGGTTGCTTTGAACTGCGCCAGGTGTTGTCTGGGATTTTAATTGCCATCGAAGATATTGAACTTCGGCACAGAATATCCCTTTGGATATGTCACCTGATCGTACTTTGATGGGTACGGGCGACCTTTGCCTACCAACTTCTCTGCTTGTTCAGTAACTATAATGGCCTTAATCTTTTCGCTAATTAAGCCCTCAAGCTGCACTGCAGTTACAGGTTCAGAGGCACTCGCCACATTTTGGAGAGTGCGCTGGCGGGTTGGATCATCATTCCTAGTGCCACCTTCAGGTACACCTTTCACTCCTGAGGCTTGAGGCGCTTGAGGGTTTTGAGAATTGGCAGCTTGGTTGACAGGCTGAGCTGGTGCAGGGCCCACAGAAGTGGTCTTCTGCATCATCTCCATCATGGCCGTCATCTGAGTCATCATCTCAGTTATTTTATCGTTTAATTGAGAGATTTCTCTATCTTTCCTTCGCATCTGTCGCCTCATCTGATTTCTCATTTTAGCGAGTATGATGTCTTCATCACCGAAGGGGTTTTCTCCGACCTCTTCTTCTTCCTCTCCTTCTTCTGAGGAGCGAGCGCTTCGAATGGCAATAAATCGAGCCCTATGGCGACATCGATAAACACGTGCGCGTGGCTGTGATTGTTGGTCATCATCATCATCATCATCATCAACGTGGCTGACCATATGAACCACCTCGAGCTCCATAGTGTCTTCATCACCATATTTTTCTTCATCATCTTGTATCTGAATTTCTGAGCGGCGGCGCAACTGAATTTCAGGTTCTTGATTTGGGATGATTACTTCTTCGATTCGCGGGCTACGATCGAAGTGAACTTCCACTCTAGCTAAAGAAGGAGAATGACGAGATCTCCTAGAAGACTCTCCAGGATGATGACCGTCGTTATGATTGTTGTCATTATGAGCCTTCTTTTGGACCCATCTCTAACGAGTTTTGTTAGCAGGGGCGGATCTCCGAGAGACTACTCCGGATGTCACGCCTGATCTATCTTTTTCTTCATAGATCTTTTCCCTTCGAAGCTTCGGCCTCAAAACTTATTTGCCTTTCCACCGGGACCTTTCGGCGACGGATCCCCAAACATACGGTTCAGGTGTTACGCCCCGATGTTCACCGCGCGGAGCTTGTCGCTGATAACCTCTTCTTTCAGTTATCATAGCAGATGACAGCCTCTCTCTGGGAGGGGTTCTTCGGGCCTCAACAATCAATGGCCGTTGAAACTTTTTCTTCATCAGCCCTCTTTCCTTAACTGTCTTCAGAACTCTATGAACTCGGACAGACAAGCATTCGGGCTCTCTTATTTTCTGAGGGGTCGGGGCTTCAGGTCGACGTTCCCAGAAAGATTGCTTAAGCTCACCAGATGAGCTATTTCTCTTTGTCCACTTCAGGTTAGAAAACTTATTTTGAGTGGGGATATTGACTTCTGGTTCTGGTGTTGGCAGGTTAGAGGGATGAACTGGTACTGTCAGCTGCTGAGCACGTAGCTCTGCATTTCTCTTCCTCCTTTGCCTTCTGTTAAGCCTTCCTCCAGATGAGAAAGCTTCAGCATCATGCCTCCCAGGTGCAACAGGCTCTCTGGGCAGGGCGGTGGTGTTTGTAATCACCAAGGAAATTTTTCTTCCAGTAACAACTCTTTTTGCAGTAAGGGTCTCAGATTGAGATATCTTTCAAATACAGAGGCTCTTCCTTGAGCAGCACCTCTCGCAGCAGTCCTTGCAGAATAGGATCTTCCAGAAGGTTCTTCAGAGTTTACGCCATACACAGGAACGGCTGCAGCCCTTACAGTAGCTGCTGAGAACTCGAGCCCACCAAAGTGGATGGTGGCTCCAGCATTTCCAGTTTCAATTACAGCATTAGCCAGTTGAATCCTGGCTCCTCGTCCCAGTTGGACGGTCATCGGCGTGTCCTACATTTTCATTCTACACAAATGAAAGACAGTGGTTAGTGATCAGAATTGATACATCACCCCACACTTTCACAATACAGAAATAATGCAGAACAAATAATAGAAGCAGGGAAAATATCACAGAATTAAAATCCTGCTGATTGAATTTCCATTAATCTTATTTAAAAAATTCATTTTCAGGAAATTTAAAATTTAATTTGCTTGCTACTATAGCCTTTTAGTGACTAGCCAGAGATGGAAAGAGAAACCATTCCCCAGCGGAGTCGCCAGAAATCTGTGGGCTCCGAAAATTTGGCACCGGGCTCCGCTCGCTGTTCTTTTTCTTTTTATTCGGCGAGGGAGTTTTAATTGAATAAGTTCCGGGGTAAATTTTGGAAGGCAGATGGGTTTGTAGATAAGACACTACCCAGAGATTTCACCCTCATTTTGTGAGGACTTTATGATCTGAGTTCTGGTTTCCTATAGGCGCAAGCCCCTATAGTTAATTACCCCTCCCGATCACGAGAGAGAACTTTCGATTAAGGCTAGTCATCAATCAGATTCGTATAGAGATACGTGCATCTGGCATATAGTAGCAACATGGGTTTCAAATGTTAGAAACTGAATTTTGGATTTGGGTATATTTGATATTTAAAATAGAAAATTGCACCATCTTGCACTTAAAGAGGATGGTGGGGGAATGGATGATGGGCCCGATCAAGATCCCATGGTTCCGTCGTCCCGGGCCATCATGGTCCCTGGTCTACTTAGTCAGAGGAGGTAGTTGACCCAACCTGACAGAAGGATCCTTGTTGGCAGCCATGGGTTGCTTCGTCCAAGGGGACCTTGTAGACCTGGGGTGAATGCTTGTCTAAGGAGACAAATTTGAATCCACCTTAGCTGACAGAGGGCTTTGTTCCCTATCAATCATATCCTATTGATACATATCTCAAGGATTTGATGCCAATAAAGAACGCATCGGCTCTGGCCATAACCGGTACTTCGTGGTGCCATTTAGCGGCGAAACCACTCGGTTCAGAGGGCCCCGGGTCGTCATAACCGTTTATCCTGCGGTGCCATTTGGCAGCAGACCGCCGGTTAGAGGACACGTACCACGTCCTTACTGGCAGGAGATTGGTTTGAGAATGGATCCTAGTGATATTTTCGACTAAGCATTTGACTTTTTGTGAGCTGAAGTAAATTTTGATTTGTCCACCCCGGCAAACTGTTGCGGAGGGTGGATGAATTTTGCTTTGAGTGATTGATGGTTTGATTTCGAATTTAAATATCTGAATTTTAGGATTTGTGGAATTTTGGATTTTTGGAATTTGAATGGACCCCTCCGGTTGAGATAAATATTCAACATGGCCATTATCGGGGTGTGCATGGGGTCATTTCCATTTATGGATTAAACCCTGTCAACTCGACCAAGCTATTGATCGAGGATCGGATTTCTCGTAAGCTTTATGCCTTTATTTGTGAATTTTCTTGATTGTAGGCCTTGAAGGCCTAATATGAATGTATTGAAATAAATACATTAGTCCCCACAACCATGTATTTGTTTGAAGGTACGAACCCTGTCGACTTCTATTGATCCGTATAGAAGGATCAGGTCCGAACTAGAATTTATTTATCGACCCGCGCAACATCCCTAGGCGTCACGTGTGTACCAATAACACGCTTGTCGGGGCCCATGCGAGTCGAGATTATATTTTTCTCTTTAGTGTACCTATGTGTATACAATTTATAGTGCAGGGGTTCTTTGAAATGATTGTAGTTGTGCATATAACTATCATTTGGATGCACACAACTTTTCATTTGAGAGCTTATACACGCCTTCTATCTGCTAATACGAGTGTTACGGATCCGGTGGCGTGCGTCTTGTTGTTGACTCCCCCTTTCTCATTCACCGGGGATGGATCTCTCTGAACTTTGGAGTCAACGACTGCTAGTTTGGAAAGAACTCCTTTTAGGATCTTCGGTGTAACGGACTTGTTATTTTCGGTATTTGTAGACACTAAAAAAGTTTTCTTCTTAAGTATAGGACTAAGAAGAGGCTTGGGAACACCAGGAAGTTTGGTTCTAATTTGTTCAAATATTTCCTCCCTTCTGCCAGGGGGGTGTACTTTTTGTACATCGAGTCGCTCTTGTACCCGAAATACTTGAAGATTTTGATCACCACTGTCGTAGGTGATATCTGTACTTGTGCCCACAGTGGTTCGTCGTGCCTACGATATATCCATTATTGTTATCTACAAATGGTTTGTGCTCATTTGCAGGGACCCATTGTATTTCTACGACCTCTTGGAGGTAAGAGGTGTTCGTAGGAGAGTTATTTATATCAGTATCACATCTACTTTTCACCGATCTCAGGTGGGATTGATATATTTGCACTTGCTTACAGGGGAAGCTTTTTGACTATTGATCTCCAATGTTGCCTTCTCAACCAACAGGAATTTGTAGGGATTGTTGTAGGAATTCATGCATCGAGGTCTTGTTCGCCACGAGTCCCCCGTTGTTTGTTTGTATTGAAGTATGGTTCAGGCTCCTGTAAACCTCTCCTATTTGAATCCCATTTCAAACGGAAGATCGTCGTTGCATCTTATGAAACAAATAGGCTTGTTATCTTTTATTAGCATCACATTAAGAGTCTGGTCCTCCTTTGTTGGTTGCATTTTAAGAAGACCATGAAAACTGCTTCAAGCTTTGCCTTCAACGATCTTAAACATTCAATCGATACAACCCAATGCCACAGAACAACCAACAAGAACACCTCAGTAAATGAAAAGCCACAAAGAGCGATTCAAACGAGAATGTACAGGTCTTCTTGAAATCCAACTCAAGTTTTTGCTTGAGTTCAAATTGATTTGAATTTGGATTCAATCTGAGTTTGAGTAGGAGTTCATAACCCCCACTTAATGTTATATATTTCCAGCTCAAAGTACAAGTTCAAGTGTCCCATGCAGTCCAAGTCCTCAAGTTCATGTACAGGTTCAAGTGCTTGTTCAAAGTCTTTTGGGATCTTTTGAAATCCTTGCGAGTTCAGTTTCATGTTCAAATTGATTTGAATTGGACTTTATTTTGATTTTATTCTTATTTGAGTTTGAACCTTTAGAAATCAATTAGAATTTGTTCAAGTTTAGGTCCACAAGTCCACTGTTCATTGTACAGGTCCTCTGCTCATTTAATTCAATTTCTGTGTATTATTGTTCGAGTACATGTCGTCTATATTGTTGCCCAAGAAGGTCTTCTTATTGTTCAAGTCTTCGTATATTTCAGTGAAAATTTCGGTAGCACCCCGGCATATCCCCCGTTTGGGGGAAAATAGGGGAGCTGGGCCTTCCCACCATGCTACTAAAGCGTGTATGGTAGGTGTCCTTAGACACCGCGGCCGTAGTAATTTTCATCCCACCACACTACAAGAGCGTGTATGGGGCCTTCAGCAGTACCCGTACCAGAACAACAGTGACGTACCAGAACAGCAGTCACGTACCAGAACAGCAGTGACTCCCCACCACGCTATAAGAGCGTGTATAGGGCTCACCCACCTCGCCGTATGCTTCGCACCGGGCTCCCTCCTACCGTGCTACTAGAGCGCGTATAGGTGGTTCTCCGGTCTGCGGCAAACGCCGAGAATGGGATTTGGAACATCATACCTTTGCGTAGCAGTCGTCGGCGGTCTCGGTGTCGAGGTCGAGGACCGTCCCCACCACGCTACAAGAGCGTGTATAGGGCTTACCCGCCTCGTCATATGCTTCGCATCGGGCTCCCTCCTACCGTGCTACAAGAGCGCGTATAGGTGGTTTCCCGGTCCGCTGCAAACGTCGAGGACAGGGTTTAAGTTAGAAATTTCATACCTTGAAGACCCGGCAGAGAGTCGTCGGCGACTGTCGGCGGAGGGCACGAAAATCGAGGCAAGGGAGGAGTGCAAGATCCCTTGATTATTATTATTATTATTATTTTTATTTTAAAACTAATTTTAATTAATTATAACTAATTATTTTTTTAAAATAATTAATTATAATAATTAATTTTAATTGCAATACTTAATTATATTTAATTTTAACTAGTAATAATTAATTTAAATTAAAAATAATTAATTTTAATTAATTATAGATAATTATTAATCATAATAATTAAAAAATAATTAAAATAATTAATCAAAATTAATTTAATTAACTTTAAATAATTATTATTAAAAATAATTAAATATAATTAAAATATTTAATTATAATTAATTATCAATTATAATTATTTATTTTTAAAATTAATTAAATATAATTAAAAGAAATTAATTTTAATAATAATATATAATAAAAAAAAACAAAATCTCTCCTCTCTCTCTCTCAGGTTCGGCGGCATTATGGGATTTGGCCAGGAAGCGCGCGAGGGAGAGTTACCTTCACGGGCAGTGAGCTCCCGTAGTTTCTTCCAATTCAAAATGTCGTAACTTCCGATTCAACAGAAAGGGAGAGTCGTCGCCGGAGGAGCAAAGCCGGTCGACCACAAGGGAGCCGGAAGAGAGGCAAAAGGATGACGGGTTGGCCGCGGGAAGGCTCTAGGTTGGTGGTTCTCTCTCTCTCTCTCTCTCTCTCTCTCTCTCTCTCTCTCTCTCTCTCTCTCTCTCTTTCTCTGTCACGAGATCTGGCCGAAGAGATGCGGGAAGGGAGAAAGTTAACTTCACGGCGAGCTCCCGTTGTTAGCTCCGAACAAAATGTCGTAACTTCCGAGCTGACGACAAGGGAGAGTCGTCGAAGGATTGGCGCCGAACAGCCACGGAAGTGGCTGGAACGCACGAAAGGTAGAAAGTTGTCTTCACGGGCGGCAAGCTCCAGTCGTTGCTTCCAATCTAAACGTCGTCAAAGGAGCGGTCGACCGGCCACGATAGGGTTGAAGCAGCGATCGAAAGGGAGATTGGGAACGAGCGGGAGCGAAGAGCCAGCGAAAGAGTCGAACGAGGCCTTCAGCCTCGTTCTCTTTAGCTCTTTAACGACGTGAATGCGTCGTGGGAGAAATGACGGGTCGCTAGATTTACGGGATTTGAGCGGCGACGACGTGCGATCGTCGTGCAGATGTCGGGCAGGTACGCGAAATAATTTTTTTTTTTTCTTTAGACTGTCGTATACAGGTCAACAAGAAGGAACGTCAAAACCAACTTGCAACTAGCATTCTTTCCTAAAGACGTCAAAATCTTGAACTTCTTCAACCTCAACCCAATTAATGTGATGTTTAACTTCTTGATATGTGGTTTTTCAACATCTTCCTCCGCGACTAGAGGATAAAGTGGACGTTGAGCCTTTTTAGGTATGTATCCATTATGAAAGGATTAAAAGAGGGCACACATATATATTCATTTTGAAAGTATTCAAAGAGTGTGCGCTTCATATTTTTTCAATATTCATCAGAATAATAGGGTTAGAGAACAAAGCATGGGACTGAAATAATAATTCTTTCTTCATCAAATCAGCCAAGGGCTAGCCAACCAATAAAGAAAAGGTCGACAAAGATTTCAAGATAAAGCATAGTAAGGATCAAGGGTTCATAATAGAAGATTGAATGCATGGTAAGATTAAAATAAAGTACATAAAGTAGATTCAATGTAGTCAATTGAACAACATTAGAATCTGAGATGTAGTTGACAGCTAATCAAGATCCTCAGATGAGCTAAAAATTATGGGCAAGTACTCTTGACGAGTTCTTCTAGCAAGAACCTTGATCAAATAGACGAGCATACAGAGCAAGTTTTTCAAGTTCATTGGGAGAGAAGCCTTGATGAATAGGATGCCTTTTCAATCCCTTGGATCACTTCAGTATGTCAATATTGAAGGTGGGGTAAAGCTTGACAATGGCAACTTCATAAGATTGAATTTTTGACAACTTGAGCTAATAGGTGACTTAAACTTAGCTAAGTTGAAGATGTTTCAAGCAGGTTCATAATAACCAACGTGTTGAACCCACTTCAAGTTCCCATAATAACTTGATTGATGTGATCATGGTGAATATGGGTGCCATAAATATATTATGTGGAAGTTCAACAAATAAAAAGTTAATTTACAAGTGATCTACATGATGTGTAATATGCCAAAGAATTATAAGAAAATTCTCTTAAAAATTCTTTGCCCATGTTTTTTAGAAAGAAATGGTATCGATCAAGATTTCCTTGCCCTCAAATTTATGTCAACAATGACAATGCTAATTCCTATTCATCATTATGAATTCATTTTTGTCCAATTAATTAATCAAAAAATCGTCTATTTCAATGTTGATGACAAGAAAAACAAGAGTTAACAAGTGAGTCAGATAACTAGGACAATACTTGCCCAATTTAGGGTACGATTGCAGGCATTTATGGCACCATGTGAGCAAGCATCATTTGCTGTTGACCATTTACCTGCCGAGATTATGGAAAATGAGATGAAAACACCAATGGCGCCGAACAACATTATCGTGAAGAAGTTATGAAAGAACTGCTTCTTCTTAACCTGAAATCTGCATTAGGAAAATGAGGTCGCAATTCCATTCCCAGAAACAGCAAAACCATTATGCACAAAAAACAACTTACCCTGCATTAAATATTATTGGTGGCAGAAGATATATAAAAAAAAGTTCCTCATCAAACCTGAGAATGTGAGAACTTTTACCCCTGCTCAGCAAGAGAATCACAATCCCAGAAAGGCATCCCTAGTTTGCTAAGAAGGAAATGTTAGTTGCTTGCTTTACGTCTTTTATCTGAAATATATATAAAGATATAGAAACCAAATGTCCAAAACAGATTCAATGCTCTGAAATTTCAAGTATTTCAACTCAATTTTAGAAAAGAAGGAGTCAAACTATCACCCTCAAGGCCTCAATAAAATGTTCACAAAGACAAAAAAACGGGAAATGCACTACCATAAAATTATTAACGTCAGATTTTTTCCGGAGTTTCATCAGGGAAGTAACAAAAGTGACTTCATAAAGAAGATTATAGAAATGTATTTAAAAGTGCAATCCACCATGGCCGACATGCAAAGAGGGAAAGCTGAAAAAAAAAAAAAGAGGCAAACTCGTTGCTCGCCTCTGCAACGCATCCCTAAATTGATAACGAAGAAATTATCAAGTTACTTCGTTTCTTTTATGAGAATGATGGTGAAAGCGAAAGTCCAAACTGATTCAACACACTAGAACATCAAGCATTTCAATACAACCTTCACAAGGAAAGAACCAAAACTATCAATGACTACATCGATAACTATTTCCTTAACTAATAAACAGATTTGGATGCTGGGAATTTGTGTTAAAAGAAGTGAAAAAATTGGTTGAAAAGCTTGAATAAATAATTACAGATTCATAATCAACCCATAAGTTATTATTACTTAATTTCATTTCCTTCGCTTTTCTCCGATCCAAACAAAGCCTCTGGGCACAAAACGAAGGCAAGAAGGCAGTGCAAGACGAGAAAATCATCAATATAGCATATTTTCCAATTTCGATCTAAGTAACAAATCTGACGGCAGAAAGAACATTACGGATATGGATTCATAAGGCTCAACCCATCAAGCTCAAAACAGAAAAAAGGAAATAGGGTCTTTGGATTATTACGATGAAAATGGTAGCGGCGAACTCGTTAGTCCATCGAGAATTGACTAGTACGTGGCCAATCACAATGCAGAAGCAGAGCACCGCTGTAAATATCGAGATGGACACCACGCGAGGATATTCAGCGACGTTGGAGAGAAAGAAATCCACCGCCATAGTAACGAAACAATCTCTTCTTTCTTAAATCCCCGGGTCGATCGCAGATAATTTGAAGGGTCCCTGCGCGCAGATATCAAATGAGATATAAAGCTAGGGCTTGGAATCTGGAAGAGACTAGACATTTTTGGCGCGGATTATCAGAGGCTTTTATATATTTGTTTTAAGACGTTTTTATTTTAACCCCGAACATTTTTAGGTGTCGAGCGGGGGGCAACTGTCGACCATTTTCCTACATGGAAAGGGTGACACGCGGACAATTTCGTTGGTGGGCCATCTTTAGGAGGCGAACCTGGCGGTATTCCCTGACGTGGGAAAGTTATAATACACGTATATTCTATAAAATATAAAGTTTTTACATTAGAGATTATATAAAGGTATATATTTATTTTTACATTAATATATAAATATTGCTCGTAATTCTGCTCATAGAAAATCAGAATAGTTCGTTTTTAAAATTAAAATAAATCTAAAACATACGATTCTGTGGCTCCCTGGCGTTAAACCTCTTCACGGCCATTTCTTATTTGACTTCAGTGAAGAAGAATTTTGAACAAGTCGCTAAAGAAGCTCTTCGCCTGTTCTTCCTATCCAATCGGAAGGCACGGCGGGAGCTCGTCGCGAAGGTATGGATATTTTTCTCCTTGCATGCTTCTCCGACTAAATACCGAAAACCCTGCCATCAACCCTTTGCATTCACTCTTGTTCCTTTTTCATCACTTCGATTTAGTCTTCGTTTAAGACTTTCAGAATCAACAAGAAGCTAGCAAAGAAGATGAGGCAGAGCAGGCCCATTCCGCACTAGATTTGCTTGAGAACAAACAACACTTACCAGTAAGTAAGTATTTTCTTATTTGCAACCCTGGTTCTATAGCTTCTTACATAGTTCGCTTTTCTATTCATCGTAATTTTTTAATCGTGTTTGATTCTTCTGTGGCACTCTCGCTGGTGATCGCTAGAGATGCTCTCCGGTGCTGGTTCATTTGGGTTCCGGGCAACCGCAAGTTTTCCTTTTGATTATTTGAATGGCATATGGTTTAGAGTTCCTTCTGTTTTAATTATTTATATAAAAAAACCCCAATGTATTGAAAAATTGTTAGTTCTGAGTATGAAAAATGTTAAAATTTGTTGCACTCTTTTAGTCTTTTATATGGATTGCAAAAGTTGTTATTTGACCCCCAAATAGTTGAGATTGATGCTTATAATGATGATGATGACATTGTTGTTATCTAATCAAAGTTTCATCTATATTTTATTCTATTATAATTATATAGCATTTCAATTTTTATTTTCACATGGATATTCTATCTTGTTGCATCTCTACTTCTTCTGATATTGCTTTTGATAAAGTGTATGTTTATCAATTTCTTCATTATAATATAGAGTATATCGGAGGAAACAAATACCTAATTATGTCAATTTTTAAAATATAGTTTTGATTTATTATTAGGCATGTTCTCCGTGTGGCATTTGAAATGTCTGATCTATTCTTCATCTGCATGATAAAACCCTTATCAACTCAAATTATTGTATATGAATTGGAAATAGAAGCAACTAGGGTAAACATTCCTCTTAGCATCCAATATTCGATTTGCAGAAGAGAAATGAATGGTATTTCAAATCAACTAAGCAAATATCAGTCCCATATAAACCATCATACTTTCTGAAACAAATAACAACCATTTCTGCATTGGATGCCTTTAACTGAGTTCGTGAGGCAACCAAGCATTCAAGATGACCTCATGTTCAAGAAGATGATTGACATCTGCAATGCACGGCTTGGAAATTGTTAACGTTTATTAACTATTCATCAAATGATTTCAAAGTTTGATTCTAGATCTTCTACTTACTACTATAATGTAGTTGAGCCCGAGGACTAAGCTGTCAAGTGTCTTAGATGTCGAGTAAGTGTAGCTCTAAAATTTGTGATATCTATTTTATTATGTCATTTGTATATAAGTCTTATGACTCTTATTAATTTTTATCTAATTTGTTGTTATAGTCTCCTTATGACTTTAATTAGACTTTGTAAATAGATGAATGGCCAATATTGTGAAATTTCATAGATGAATGGCATTATTGTTTTGCTAGGGTATGAGTGTTCTGCTAAGGTAAATATTTCATTCTATGTAGCGCAAGACAATAATTTTTTTAGTAGTGGTTCACTTATAAAAGGTCTTTTGTGATTGTTTGTTGTTTTTGCGGCTATCATATGTGATTAAAGAGAATGTGTGATATGTTAATATCATTCAGCCTCTTGTAGGTCTGTAAACAAGTTGGGCTGAGCTCAAATCATCGTCAGCTTGAGCATAAGTTTGATGAAGTAATTGAGTTCGAGCTCAAGGATAAGCTTAATTTTAAGAACTAGAGTCGACTAATAAGATAACTCATTTAATATTAATAAATTTATTTATTGATGTAATTAAATAAGTGTTGTATTGCATTTCATAATATATATATTATTCATGTGCACTTAGTGCACATGTAATTATACTATGATTTGCTTGAA
This sequence comes from Dendrobium officinale, assembly GCA_019514585.1. Classification (NCBI taxonomy): domain Eukaryota; kingdom Viridiplantae; phylum Streptophyta; class Magnoliopsida; order Asparagales; family Orchidaceae; genus Dendrobium; species Dendrobium officinale. The sequence goes on from CM033683.1 coordinate 31,562,146, forward strand.
TCCAACATTTTCCTAAATCAAAATTGACAATACTACACTAGACCTAGTATTTAACTTCATCCCAACTTTATTTCTATAATGTGCTTTAATAAATAATATGTTTTATTAATGTTTTAATTTGATTCTCTAGTGCCAATGCTACACTTATAATTCTCTTAAGAGAACTATATATTTTTTGCATTTGTCTATATTGGGGCTTTCTCTAATAATTTTATTATTCTTGAATTTATTTACACAAATTATGATTTTAATTCAATTCTATAGATTTTGGAGAAATTTATATATTTTAAATAGATTTTATTATCATAAAGATGTATATATTTGCTCAGAGAAAAAGGAAACTACATAGAGGCAAAATCTTGTTCAGTTAGCTACAGATAAAAAACTTATTTTTTGCCTCAACTTCATCATGAAAATTAGTTTTCAAATTTGGGCTCCAAATTATTTAAATACCTCTCTTCCACCATTCAAACAAGATAAAGTTTGGTTTTCTTGATAGTTATGCACTTATGCTTTAAGGATGAAAAGAGACATTCACAACCCTATTTTAATGAGCTTATTAGGGGATTGAGTAATTAGCCTTCATCATTGCACTTAAGTATTTGTTTTTTCATTTAATGCACACTTCACTAATATACTCTTATTTTTAAAATCATACAACTATATAATGAGTTTGTTTCATGCGTAATTCAACCTTAATTCTATTGCTATGACTTTTTTTATTTTACTATAGGCCCACTCATCTATGGAAGAATTATCTAATAGTTTTTTTTGTGTGTGTGTGTGCGCCTTAATTAAATTTAAAGGACTTAGTTGCTAACTACTAATCTTTCTCATTGAACTCATTCACTATTCCTTGCATGATAAGTTGATACTCTTGTAATACTTTTTTGTTGAATTTGCTTGATTGAAAGTGGTCATTTGTGTTGGTTCTTTTTTTTTATATATTTTGTATTTTATATCACTTTTTATACAATTTGTCATTTTGCGTTGACTATTAGTTCTTAGTTTCATTGTCAATTCTTAATTCTTTATTGTTGGAAATACTTCTTTCTTCCATTTTAAATGCCTAATCGCTTATGTGGTTCTTGATAAGTAAGTAATAAGCAAGCTTCCCAATAAGTCATTCTACTTATAAGGTAGTAGTGCGCTGAGCACTAGTATCTGCTGCACCCAAAGTGGCGTCAGGACTTTTCTCTACAATCGTTGATCTCTGACGGTTTGAATCATGACCATTTATGTCTACATCATCTTCTTCCTGTAATTGTTGTATAAATGTATGAGCTGAATCAGTAAAGGAAGAACGAGATATTCCAAAAACCCCTATTCCATTCAGCTCCTTCTTCAATGTTCTATTTTTCTGTTTAACTGTTCTCTGCAGGTAAACATCTGAAGCATGGTATCAGAGCGCTGCAACTCTAATTAAAGCTCAATTGTTCGTGTTCAATCCTATTGTTTGAATGGATTCCTCGCCTGATTCCTCCACTTCAGTCCACACTGCACGGGTGGTAAAAGTGGCAGATATTCTCATACCCGCTCAACTAAAAATTTTAATGACAACGTGAAATCTATTCTCAACATTCAGCTAGCAGCTGAGAACTATCCGCTTTGGAAATCTCAGATATTTAAGCTTTTCATAGCTAATGGTTTCGATGGGTATTTGGACGCGTCAACACCAAAACCATCACGCATGATCAAGTTTGATTTCGGTGATTTACAACTGAATCCAAACTACTGTACTTGGCTATTAATTGATCAAAATTTAGTTTTGGTTCTTTATTCAACGATTTCTACTACCTTTCTTCCGTATGTTCTGGATCTTCCTGTTTTGAGATTTGGCAAACAATTGAACTATGCTTGCAATCTACGAACCGATCTCGTATTTTACAACTTAAAAATGAGTTACATCATATTAATATGAAGGAAAAATCCATGGTACAATACCTGTCTAAGATCAAAAGCAAGGTCGACCTCATTGGATCATCTGATTCTCCCTTATCAGCGGAAGATATCATTATGTATACCTTAAATTGTTTACCTAGCTCCTATCAGGCATTTAAAACTGCCATCAGAACGAACCTAAATCCCACAAGTTTGGATGATTTTTATTCACTTATTTGTGGTGAAGAGCTAGCTTAATCTAGTTGTTGAATTGGTTCGTGAGCTTTCTCAGTCCTCTACTTCGGATACCATACATGCAATGTATGCTCAACGTGGTTGTGCCCGTGGTCAAGCTATTCGGGGAAGATTTTCTCAATCTTTTCGAGGTAAAGGAGCACCTGGTCGATTTTCTTCCAATTTTGCACCCACAGTTGAATGTCAAATTTGCGGAAAAACTGGTCACTCCACCTACAAATGTTGGTATCGAGCTGATTTTACTTTACCTCCTCCTGTTCAAGCAAATACAGCAACCACTTCTCCAATTTCTGTTGAATGGCTTCTAAACATAGGCGCAACATCTCATTTAACGTCCGATCCTCAGCAACTCCACAATGCTCAAACATACAGTGGAAATTAGCAAGTGATGATTTGCAATGTAGAACTTCTTCCCATCACTTATATTGGTAAAGGCTTATTACCTACATCGTCTCGTAGGCTTTCCCTCAACTCTCTTCATTTGGTACCTCATCTACATTATAATCTTTTCTCCATAAATAAATTAGGAATTGATAATGCCTGTTATGTCATGTTTGATCCTTCTGGCTACACTATAAAGGATCTGAAGACCCATCAAACTCTCCTTCATGACCCAGCTCATCGTGGACTTTACCCACTCTCTATTGATTCAGTGTCTATAGTTCCTACAAAGGCGCTTGTTGCTCTATCTACCACAGTTCAGCTATGGCGCCGTCGCTTGGGTCATCCTTCTCATCCTATTTTGCTTAAGTTACACAAGTTGTCTACATCTATGTCATCCTCTGTTTCTTCTACTCTAAATTGTAACGCTTGTGCTATAGTTAAGAGTCACAAGCTTCCTTTCTCTCTTTCTACTTCTCGTTCTATCACTGTTCTCTAACTAATACATAGTGATGTATGGGGACCTTCCCCCACTGTATCTTTATAAGGATATAAATATTATATTATCTTCATCAATGATTATTCTTAGTTTATCTGGCTTTACCCAATACATGCTAAATCAAATGTTCTTAATGCATTTTGTAAATTTTAGAAACTAGTTGAACGTCAATTTGATACTAAAATTAAATGTTTTAGATCAGATGGCAGTGGTGAATACTCATCTAAACAGTTTCAAATAATTCTTTCCCAATCCGGTATTATTCACCAACAAACATGTCCTTACACCCCAGAGCAAAATGGTGTTCCCGAACGCAAACATCGACACATTTTGGAAATCACTCAGGCACTTCTTTTTGAAGCAAACTTACCTCAAAATCTTTGGTTACATGCTGTTCAAACAGTTGTTCATCTAATTAACCTTCTACCTTCTCTTTCAAAGAAGCTGGCTTCACCTTTTCAAATGATATACAAATTTCCACCTGATTATACATATTTAAGAACTTTAGGGTGTCTCTGCTACCCGTTTTTTCCCTCTCAAGTCACCTCCATAATTCATCCAAAATCTCTACCTTGTGTTTTTATTGAATGCTCTAACACCACAAAAGGCTATTTATGCTTTCACATCTTATCCGACAAAACTTTTGTCTCTCGACATGTTAAGTTTATTGAATCTGTTTTTCCTTTCCTATATGAGAAAATAGAGATTCCTACCACTACATGTTCTCATTATGTTCCAACATTATCTCTGATTCCTACTATAATTTAATCCTCAACTTCCCAAACATCACCTGTGATCTCTAATGAGTCCCTTCAACCAACAGTTACACCCACTTCACCTCCTTCCCTCACATCCACTATACCAACTAATCCTACTTCCCTAGAAATACTCTCTTCTCCGTTACAATCACAAAGCTCCACTTCTCATCTAGCCCCCACTTCCCATCCTTTGCTTATGAGATTTAAAATAGGAAAGTTAAATCCATGCCATATTCTCAGCATGAATCACTTGGTTCTACCTTCAGATCCCACTTGTTATTCTCATGCTATTAAACACAGCTCTTGGCGACAAGCAATGTCGTAGGAATTTGCTGCACTACAACAACAGGGGACGTGGAAGCTTGTTCCATCTCATCCTAATCAGCATGTCTTAGGTTGTAAATGGATCTATAAAATTAAGTTACATTCTAATGGCACTATTGCTAGACATAAAGCTCATCTTGTAGCTCAAGGATGTCATCAACAATATGGCTTAGACTACAAAGAAATGTTTAGCCCGGTGGCTATACTACCAACTATTCGACTTCTTCTCAAAGTTGCAGTCACTTTAAAGTGGCCAATTTTACAGCTTGATGTCTCCAATGTGTTTCTTCATGATAAATTAAATGACACGATTTTTATGAAACAACCTCCAGGCTTTATAGATCTGGTATATCCTAGTCATGTTTGCCAACTCCAAAAGTCCATTTATGGTTTGAAGCAATCACCAAGAAAATGGTTTGAAACATTTTCTACTTATCTCTTAACTCATGGATTTTATGCATAGCTCGGCTGATCCTTCTTTGCTATTGTATCACAAAAATTCCATTGTTATCTACATTCTAGTTTATATAAACAATATACTTCTAACTAGCAATCACAAACAGACTATTTAGCACCTACTAAAAGGATTATTCACCTGCTTCAACATGAAAATTTTGGGCAACATCTTATTTCCTAATAATGCAAGTCTCTCATACATCACACGGACTTCACTTATCCCAGTCCAAATAAGCAGTTGAACTCTTAAATCGTGCGAGTATGGATGATTGCAAGCCAATTGCCTCTCCGGCTCCATCTAAAATTTTGTCATGTTAAATTTCTGAACTGCCTACAGTTTAGTCAGATAACTTTTGCCATCTTGTAGGTTCGTTGCAATATTTGACTATTATACGACTTTTAACCTCACTTTTGTATGAGGTCATATGACCTTTTCGTAGATTGTAGACCCTAGGACTTCCTAGACCCTAGATTCCTTCTAGACTCTAGATCTTAGGATTCTTCTAGTCTCCAGATCCTAGGATCAATTTAGATCTTAGACCAATCTAGACCAAAATCTAAGGCTAAGGACCTAGGTCCTAAAAGCCTTTCCCAGTGTTTTTTCAAACACTTCAAAACCTAGTTAATTGACTCATAATTTAGATTATATCAATTTGATCTTGGAGCTTCCTCCAAACCCTTTGATCACATCCAACCCTTTGATATTGATATGTCAATCATTAATTTATATTTTTTTGGACCCACTTTGTCCCAGAATTAACCAGATGTCAAAATGACCATATTACCCTTTAAGGGAATTTTTGGGCTCTTGATCAAAATTCAATGTGATTCAACCTCACAATTTCTTGAAACCCTTTCCAATCAATTTTAAACATCACTTGGGACCTGTTAAACCCAACCTCATGCTCTGGGTCAACCTAGTTGACCAAGTCAACTGGGTTGACCTAAAAAGCACCTTAAGGGTCAAAATAATCATTTTGACTGAAATGATCTCCCCATGCCTTGGGACCACCCTCAGCAGATTCAAAATATCACTTCAAACATGTTGAGCCCAACGCTTATCCTTGGGTCAGTCTGGTTGACCAAGTCAACCTAGGTTGACCAACCCAAACATAAACTTTATGCTCACTCAATTCAAGCTCAAATCAATCTCAAACTCATTCAAACTCCTTGGAACATGTGATATAGTGATTTGTACTTGATTGATCACTTTGAATCAGTCAATGGTTAACTTGGTCAACTCATTCAAAGTCTGGTCAAACCTAGCATATTTGGGTCAAATCCTCCAATTCTTTCAAATTAGACCCATAAAAATTGCATCAAACCTTCAAAGATATCCCATGCCATGTCTTGAACATTCCTCAATCATAGATGGGTCAAATTCTATGGGATTTGACCAAGACAACCTTGAGCTCTTGTCCAAATCTTTTGTACCTTCACCCTTGTTTTAAACTTTAACCCAATTAACTCCTTCCACTTGACTCAACAACACCTACACTCCCTCCAATTCACTTTACCAGTCAACCCAATCTTTTGACCAGTCAAATGGTCAACTTGAGCATTTGAATTTACTTCTAAAATGGTTAACTCCCTCTCCAAATTCTAATCACATCATCTCAAAGCTTTAAACCTCATTCAATCAGCACACATACACCCCCTCCTTGCCACCTCAACCTTCTTTAACCAGTTGACTGGTCAAAGAAGTCAATTTAATCTCAAACCATTCTAGCTAGTCAACCCCCTACCTCTATCCTATCTTTCTCTATCTTAGGTTGTTGTAGATATTCCTTTTAAATACAAAACCTCTCCTAAGTTCCGTAGAATTGAGCCCATGCCTTGTCTTGGCCGGTTTAGGAAATGTGGTCTCCCATAAGCCTAAAGCACCCAATGGGGATTGAGCCCATTCCAGCCCGTACCCCTCTGCCCAATGGCTTGGGAAACATGTCTTCCATCCATGGAAGAGCTCTGATGCATTAGGGCCCTTGATTTCAAACCCTGAGCTGAAATGAGGTAGGGGCTTCATTTTGGACAATCCAACTTATCCCTGCCTCCAGAACTTCCCAGAGCTTACTCTCATTTCGTTCAAGCTCCCATCAACTTCCTCTACCTTTTCCCAAGTCCTAGGCCACCGGTCAGAGGCCGCCACCGGCAAACTTTCGGTCAAACCGAGCCCAAACTTTGTCCTGAGCTCATTGCTTGCGATCCACACATTTTTTACGGTCACTTTCTTCTAGAGAATGATACGTGGACAGTCTACAAGTGCAACAAATCTAAAATTTCCCAAATATATCTGTAAATCCCTTTTAAACTCAAACTCTAGCTTTTTAAACACTTGGGTCAAAATAGCCTTTCAAAAAGTTGCTTTTGTCCGAAACAAACATATTTCCATTGATGCTCTTCACGTATCATAACTCTGTTTAAAATTTTATTTCAGTTGGCCCAGTATTTTGCAAGAACCATTCACTTTATCATTTCCAAGGGTCTTTCGTAACCTAATCATGCATGTACGTTTTTTGGGCCATTGATCTTAAGATCAATGGCTTTGATCTCGTTGTTTAGTAGCGCGATTCACCCTTGTATTTGCTCTCACGGTTGAATCACATGTTTGGCTTCATCGAGGCTGTTGATCCAAACCGCGGAGGATCCTACGGCGTACGAGCCTCGCTGACTCGGATAAGTGGCACGCAGCGCCGCGTCGTCGCCTCCCGCAATGATTGGCAATGATTGTCGCAGGGCAATCATTTCCCCTCCGTTAACGCGGAATTGATCCCGCGATCAGGATTGTTCCACGTCGCATCTCCATTACTGCGGTATCGCCTCGACGCTTGGGATACAGCCGCGTGGCTCATCGTAACGGTCACTGTTGTTAACTTCATTTTAATTGATTTTTATTGTTTTTTTATCCTTTTAATTGACAGAACTTCAAAAACTCATAATAATGGATTTTTATGATTTTTTGCTCTATGGATTCAGAAAAATGGATATATTATTTTAAAAATAAAATCAAAATATTTTATCTCCCATTTTGTTAGTTATTTAAGTTTCCTTGAAAAGCTTATCTTAAATTTATTTAAATATATATTAATCTTTTTGACCCAAAATTTGGCAAGGGATGTTGGGATTGTATCTTTTATATCCTCTGATTTTTCTGGGACTATTTGAGGTAAGTGTAATTAGTTAATAAATTTTCTAAACTAAGGTCATGAATTGATTTCTAATTTATGAAATTTCATTATGATCACATTTCCCTTTCTCTCAACAATTTTGATCCTTGTTACCTTTTTTTAAACAGAGCTTTATTAAGGATTTTGATTAATTAAGGTAAGTGTAACTCCCTAGGTTGTATGCATATAGTTTTTTTTTTTTTTCTATAATTAGGCATTTGTTTTACACTTGCATTTGATTGATGCAATCCTTTATGAATGCCTCATTTGTCATGGCATGTAAAGAGCATATAACGGGGAGATGTTTTTTAGGTGAACTTGCAAGTTTATAGGTTATGGTTTAACCTATACACTTGGAAGTTCATCCTTTTGAGCACCTAGTTTTAGGTCACATGTCTATTGTTAGTATTTTGCATGGTGTGGTTAGTGGCGATGATGTCCAAGGGTTAGTAACATCGATTTAATCCCATACGACTTAGCGACACCATTAAGGATAACAATTAAGGATTTGTATAGATAACTTAAAAAATTGTATCAATTAGGGTGTATGTTCCCTTTACTTGAAATTTTAAACAAATAAGCATAGTGGCATCACCATTCCATAGAAGCTATCCTACTGATTTTAGAAGTCATTAGGCCTCCTAATTAATTTACTTAGGTTTAAGCCCTTAATTGACCTTCTTGACTTCTAAAAATTCTAATAAATCAAAATGAATTTTAAAAATACACATAATACCTCTAACTGACCATAATTTAATCCTTAATCTGTGAAAATTGAAACCACTTTAATTTGACATCAAACTCAACCTTAATACAATTTTAATTGAAAATCAATATTTAATCAATCTAATTAATTAAAAATAATTAAAAATCCTAAAAAATTCTAAAACACTTGTTGATCCCTCGTTAGATCATTTTTGACCATTGGAGGTAATTTCAAGGAGTTTGTGACTTATTTGGGTTCAAATCATTAAAAGGACCCTTAAGTGAAACAAATAAAAAAATTCAATAAATATCCAAATTTCGTAAAATCGTAACTAATTCTAAAAAATCCAAATCAATCAAACTCAAAAGCAGTCAACTCCAATTAATGTCTAGTATTTTCTAAAAATGTCAAACCTTCAAAATTTGTTCAAGGTCAAAAAGTCAGCAATCCGGTTAAACCTAAATCAAAATCAAATCAAAATTTCAGTAATTCATAACGTTTTCTAGAAAATTACAAATTAAGCATGCTAATAGTCTAACTACTTATCATAAGTTCATATATTTATTAAAAGTCCAAAATCTTCAAAATTAACTCTAATTTTAAAAGTCAAGTTTTAACCTCTTAATTAACATATTAAGGTATTTCCATTAAATTTAAAAATCTAAAATAATCAATAATTCGTTAAAATTTCAGAATTCTCTAAGTCTAATCAACTAAATAAGTTTAACCAACCCGGATTGCTACTAGATAACCCAAGCCTATGAGGTTATTATCTTAGCCCCAAGGAATGTGAAATAAACTTCACGGTCTCGATGTGCAACAAATGTAGCAATCATTTAACCTTTTAAAATATATCCAAATCAATCCTTAATACATTAATATCTAAACTTTACATAAAACCTCCCTTCATCCTTAACAAACTCAAACTTTAGATAACTTCAACCAACTACCCAGCTTAGGATCTACCCCAGCCACACGACCTTCTACACATAGTTTATATTGCTTGCTAGGACAACTGACTATAGATCTAGGTTAGGGTGGTGTTTACGTTTTCGCTGTGTGCTAGATTTTCTGCAATTTTATTGCATGTGGTGATTGAAATTATTTTGTGTGTTTGCTTACTTTTACTGCACTCTGTGGATGATTGATGGTTTGGCGACTGATAGGAATGATCTGGATGTTCACTGAGTATTCTCCAGGTAGCCACACTCATGCTGGGCACTAAAGGGGGTAAAATAAATAATGAAATATAATTGCTATAGGTTCTTCAGCTGCTTAGCCCCCGAATAAAAGGAAGAGCATGGCCAGTGTGCTTTTTTTCTGCATACATATACAACTGCTTGGGAATATTTTTTAATATTTAAATGCTTAGGATAACCTTGCAAGATATTCTAGAATTTTTATTTCATATTAATGTAATTTATTTGAGATGTTAAGAGTTGTGAAAGTGCACATTTGAGTTGGGATACATGGACCCAAAGGTTGGATTCTAAAGAGGAAAAGTTACCCCTTTGGGGGATAGTCCTTTCATATTTGGAAGTCCAAATTTGGATTAATTTTTATACCCAAAGTGGAAAGGGTAACATTCCCCTTGAGAGAAGGGTTCTCTTTTGCATTTGGGTAACAAGCTACGAAGAATCTAAGGAGCTCGAATGAGGGAAAACTGATGAACTTAAAACGAAGAGTATCCCACTCAAAGTCACTTGCGTCTTTATTAGGACTAGAATCTGGGTTATTGACAGTGGTGCCCGGCCACTTTACTTTATGCAGACCCTGGATTGTAATAAGCAATACAGTTTGCCTTTGAACATTTATTAATTAATTTGATTATATTAATCTATTGATTTGATTGCCTATAGGATTGCTTATTTTTCCTAATTTTTTGGTTAGATTTAGAATTCGGGGCGGGCCCTGTATCATAAGACTAAAACTTCTGGGAATGTAATCTCATATTTCTAATAAAATGCTCAACTCAAACTAAAACTTCCCTCAATCCAAGATTTAAAGCCCAATAATTAGATTAGGTTGGGGCACTTCTGGATGGTTCCAGAATCTCAAAGTGTCCACTATTTTTCAACCCTTGACTCTGAAATTAACTTCTTAATCTTGATCCATTCTCATTTGAAATTCCAAAATTCAGCTTCTTTGATATCACTCCTACCAAATCTTTTAAAAAAAATTTGCTATCATTTTAATCGAGAGTTTTCATAGAAGACTTTGTCTTCCTATGATGTAATTAACGATGATGGCTGACACTCATACGAGATTTAGAACCACACACACCTAACTTTCAATAATCAATTTTCAAACCCCAATTGGCTTTCTTTGGGAAACTTAAATCATCGATGATCGTTGTCGTTATATTCGAGGAATTAATAGCAAATGATAATTTTTCTCTTCGAAGAGATATATCATTTGTTAGTAAAGCCTTGGATATGAATTTAACAATAACACTTCTTGATTATCCTAGCTAGATTTTTGGTTAAACTTTATTTTGACCATTTAGGGTCATACGAAATTCTCTCTTAGATCCAGTTATGATATTCAAGATGGAATTTATAATTCTAAATTTGAACCCCATTCTAAAATTTTATTTTTACCTCCCGAGGTGATATATCTTTTATAACGGCTTGTTCGATTTTAGAATTAAAATTCAACATTAATTTTAAATTTTCCAAAGAAAACTAATATTTTTCAAAACCTCTTTTTCTACCCCACCAACAAATCATAAACAAAATAAATGGCACGCCCAATGAGACTAAATCTCTCTCTCCATCTCTAATAATGAAAAAAAATTTATTTCATCGATAGTCTTAACTACTCTTCTTTCGTTGGTTCCTCTATCCATTTCTCTCTTGGGTGAGTGTGGTCAACATCAAAAAGAAAAGACTTAAGCCTCTAACCAAGTCCAGACTTTGACATTTTACCCCCCCTCCACAGTCGATCGAGCGTGTAAGAGAGTCGAGTCAGGTTCCTTGAATTTCCTCAATCTATTTTGTAAACTCTCATGTTGGGTGAAAACTCAGCATGCTGAGGTTTAACATTTAGAAAAAAATAATCATGCTCAAAATTCAAATTATATTTCAGAATTAACTAATTCAAACCACTTTTTCTTGATTCTAGAAATTCAAGCACTCAAATGGCTGGGAAACGCATCCTCTCCCTGGATAAAAACTTGATAGTATAAGGAATTACCTCTGACAACTTGATCCAGTTTGGAATAGAATTTCAAAACTTCAAGTTATCAATCAACGGAGAAGAAATGATTGATCTGCCTGCTGGAACACAAAGGGATGTCCCTTAGTTGAGATTACTTTAGGGTCAAGAGTTGATTCCCCCATCTCTAGGATGAAGGTCGTTGTCACTCATTTGACCACTATACCCTCTACTCAGGAGGATAAGAACCTAGAATCATTAATAATGAAAGAGTTATAATCTCAATCTGAGATTGGATCAAGTTCTAGCTCCCCTGTTGCCAGCAGAAATAAGAGGAAGAACTACCTTCGAAGAGTGTGGACGACGGTTGGTAAGGCTAGAAAGACTGGTGAGTCAGGATCCTTAAAGCAAGTTAAATCTCAGGCCAGTCAAGAACTCATTACTCCTTACACCTACCCCTCCACGATGGAAATCTTTTCCACCCTTCTCCTTTTACTCAAAGGAGGGAGGTTGTAAAAATGGGAGTGTGATCTCTAATACACCTTCTTAACTACTACACAGAAAGAATCAATCAAGCTAGAACTGAACAAATTGCAAGGCCCCTCCCTCTCACAACTTTTATGGATCAATTTGATTTTTGAATTAAAATATTTATCAAACTTCAGTTGGTTTTTTAAATGAAAATCTTTTCCATCTTGCAATTTTCTAGCTTAATAGGCGTCTATTACATGCTTTAAATTTATTCAATGATTTTCCAAGTCAAGTTGAAATCCTTATCAAAAGATTGGGTCCGATTTGGGGATTTTTCTTCCTTGCATGAGAGAGTGAACTTTTGTCTCTTATACTTGTGATAAAATCCCAATTTTAAAAAAAAAAAAGAGCAATCATTTTATGGTTTTAAAGAAAGTGAAGCCTCTTGTTAAAAAAAATCAAAAGATGCACAAAGTGCACTAAGAAATCAAAAGATGCATTAAGTGCACAAAAAATGAACGAAAGAGGCTTCCTTCTTTTCTAATCCTTAAATCTCAAAGAGCCCGATCATCTTTAATAGCTTAACTTTGAAAAATCTTGAATCTAAATTTATTGTCGTGCATAGATAGTCTATCAGATAAAAAATTCTATGCAAAAGAATTGAAAAGATCAAATTTCTCTATCCAACTTAAACCTTTTTGAAATTGATTTTAATTAAAAATTTATACAAGGGAGAACCTAGTTCAGTTTCTCTAAAACTTGATTTGGGTCAACAAAATCTAAATTCTGAGATCCTTCTCGGGTTAGTTGGAGTCAATCTACTTCTCATTGTATTTGTGGATTTGTTCCCACTTGTCATTCTAATAGGGTCGAAATGATTAAGAGGAAACTTTCAATAAAAATAATGAATCTTCAACTCTTGATAAGAATCCAAATCTCATTCTTGAGGAAAATGTGTGAGTCCTTAGACATAGGCATCATTTCTTTTAAGATCCACTCCGTAAAATAACACTCTATATTGGTTCCAAGTTTGTTCTCATATAGATGTGTGTTTTACATAGCTGGAAATTGATTTTCAAAATTGAGTTCAAACTGAGTAGAGTGACTGACTCCGATTGGAGGATCTCGAAGGCCTCGAAGAATGTTACTTTTGAACTCAATAAAATTTGAAATTATATAAGTCATGTATGATTCATGATCATGATAAATTGTGTCACCTCCGGACTTTCCAATTAAGAGAATTAGCTGTAGTCCTTTGAAGACCTATTTTAGTTCGTTACAAGATCGATGGAAACTTTGAAGCAATGTTGACTGGGTAGTTCACCTCACAGATGCTCTATGAGGGATGTTCATGTCAATTTATCAATTCTAGAGATACCAGCAGATGCTTCCTATCATTTAGGCAGTTCTTCAAGAAATATCATGCCTGATAAGTAGCAAATCTTAAATTAAATTCATCTCCCCAAATTTAAAAAAAAATCAAATCAAATCAAATTAAAAAATCATCAATCAATCATTTTTTATTCTCTTTTCCTTATGGTTAGGTCATTCCTTCCCTTAGGATTAAATCCACTAGTGGTGAAGTACGCCCTTCGTTGCACCACCCTAGCTTCCATCCTTTAACTATTGGTGGAGTACGCTCTTTGAGGCACCATCCTAGTCTCCATCATCCGCTAGTGGTGGAGTACGCCCTTCATGGCATCATCTTAGTTTCAATTCAACCCGATCCTCTATGCTGGGCATATCTCTACCCCATCATATGATCATCTGGTCCTCTGTGTTGGGCATAATTTTACCCCACCACAAGACCATTCAACCCGATCCTCTATGATGGGCATATCTCAATCCCATCATATAATCACCCGGTCCACTATATTGGGCATATCTCTACCCCATCATATGATCATCTGGTCCTCTGTGTTGGGCATAATTTTACCCCACCACAAGACCATTCAACCCGATCCTCTATGATGGGCATATCTCAATCCCATCATATAATCACCCGGTCCACTATATTGGGCATATCTCGACCCCACCACAAGACCATTCAACCTGATACTCTATGATGGGCATATCTCGACCCCATCATATGATCATCTGGTCCTCTGTGTTGGGCATATTTCGACCCCACCACAAGACCATTCAACCCGATCCTCTATGATGTGCATATCTCGACCCCGTCATATGATCACCCGGTCCTTTTTGTTGGGCATATTTTGACCCCACCACAAGACCATTCAACCCGATCCTCTATGATGGGCATATCTCGACCCCATCATATGATCATCTAGTCCTCTGTGTTGGGCATATTTCGACCCCAGCATAAGACCATTCAACCTGATCCTTTATGATGGGCAAATCTCGACCCCATCTTATGATCACCCAGTCCTCTGTGTTGGGCATATCTCGACCCCACCACAAGGCCAATCCACCCAATCCTCTATGTGGGCATATCTCGACCCCATCATATGATCACTCGACCCTCTGTGTTGGGCATATTTCGACCACACCACAAGGTCATTCAAGACGGTCCTTTGTGTTGGGCATATCTCGACCCCACCACAAGACCATTCAACCCGATCCTCTATGATGGGCATATCTCGACCCCATCATATGATCACCTGGTCCTTTATGTTGGGCATATTTCAACCCCGCCACATGACCACCTACTAGTGGTGGAGTATGTCATTCGTGGCACCATCCTAGTTTTCAACCGCTAATGGTGGAGTACACGCTTCGTGGTACCACCCTAGCTTTAATCCATTAACTAGTGGTGGAGTACACCCTTCGTGGCACTATCCTAGTTTCCTTGACCCGCTAGTGGTGGAGTACACCCTTCGTGGTACCATCCTAGTTTTCACCCGCTAGTGATGGAGGACACCCTTCGTGGCACCATCCTAGCTTTAGTCCTATTTGAACCTACTTATATTTGGTTGTATTAATTTATTCAAGCTATATATATAAACTTATAAACCAAAAGTATTACTCCTATGCCATGACATCCATTTTTTTCGCACATTAATCTTATTTTTTTACTCATTCCCTTATTGTTGGTTTAACTTGGTTTAATGTACTTTATTCATATTTCTATTTGTTACTTCAAGTAATTCTATTATATTATTTTTTTTTTGTTATGTTCAGATCCTATCACCTGTGAGTTTGTTAGCAGAACAAGAGATGAACTTTTTCATCTTTAGTATGCCATTTTTGGTAACACTGCTAATAGACATTTAATTTTGAAGCTTTGTTAGGACGGATTGCTTTTGATAGTTTTTTGTTCTAAGTATATTTGTGTTGGTTCTGTTAGCTTTGTTGCACCTATAGATCATATGTCGCCATTGATGAAATAATCTCAATATTTCACTATTTTATTACACATGTAGTGTCAATCATGAAAAATTTATCTTTCTTAAGCTTCTAATTATTTAAAGTTGAGATATATGGTCATGGTTTTATATTTGGTCCTCCCTCTTATATTTGGTTATGTTAATTCATTTAAGTTGTTCATTTTTTTTTAATTTATATGCAAAATATTCCTCCTATGCCATGACATCCTTTTTTTTTTTAACTTTCATTATGTAATTATTATTTTAACTTGATTAGATATAATTAGTTCATCTTTCTATTCATTTATTCAAGTAATTCTATTGTCTTAGTTTATTCTGCTTATGTTTAGATCTTACCACGTATGTGTTTGTTAGCACAATAAAAGACCATTATATTCATCTTTTGGATGTCATTTATGATAAGATAGCTAATATTTATTTAATTTTGAAGCTTTATTATGAATGGTTGCTTTTGAATGATTTGGTTTTAATTGTATTTGGGTTGGTTATATATTAGCTTTGTAGCACATATAGGGCATTTTCCCACTTATTCTGCCACTGCCTGGAATAAACTCGATACCCCTATTGGGTAGTTCAATAAGAAGACCAACCTCATCAGCAGTGAAATGTAACTTTTTTTCCTTTGATTAAGCTGCACTACCTCCGGATATTCCACTTGGTTAGCAACGTATAGACTAAAGAAAATATTCTGGTGGAATGGAGGCATCAATATGAAGTGATCAATGTGCAGCTGCGTCAAACCATGTATAAATTGTTTTTCAAATATACTAACCAAATGATCAAAATTTTGTCTAAATGTCGAAGCTTTGCAATGAAAATGAATCTTTAGATAATATCACTACAAAAATGTGAATCATCATAAGATGAAAGTGCAAAATAATATATAGTACTGAGCAATACCAAGCATGGTATCGAGTAATAAGGAGCATGGTACTGAGCAATAAAATGCATGCAATAAATCATGATACCGAGCTTAGTCCCGAGCGGTAACAAGAATTATACCCAGCGATATCGAGAATTGTTTCGACCTTTACCGAACAGTACCAAGCGATACTGACATCCCTATTAATCGGTCAAAATATATTTCAAACTTTCATCGGTATAATATTGAAGGTAAGTTCATAATATATCAAAGTTTTATTGGTAGAAGCAATATCGAGTATAGTACCAAGCATGGTACCGCAAAGTACCGAGCATAATACCATGCTCACTAAAAGACAACTATGGGCTGCTTCTTGGTACAGAACAGCATTGAGTTTAAAATCCTATTGCCAACAAACATTATGTTATATCAATAGTTCCTTTATGTGAGAAAAATGATTTACACCAATACTTTCAAACCCTAAAGCACAACCCTAAACCCTTTAAACATTTATACAAACACTTCACACTATGAAAAAGTACTTCAACCCAAGAAAATACCTTAGGCATAGCTTCCTACAATAAAATTGATGAGCAAACAATGGAGATTCGGACGTCAAAGATGAACATATTTTGATACCACAAGGAAAATTGAATAGCCTCCAAATTGAATTTGCGACAGTGCCCGTGGTTTATTTTTCAGTTAAAAATGATTATTCGCGTCTGGATCTCAAGTCGGATCATCGGGCCGCACGGTAAATGATAAACACATGCTAAATTTCATATTTTTGGCATATTAGGTTGTCAGGGCGCAACATGGCATCTTTTTATTGGCGTTTGCATGTAGAGCTACGTCCAGTGTCCGTACCGAATAATTTTCTCAAATCTTGACACATGACCATGAAAATTTATTTTACAAAATCCAAAGCTCACCATGGCTGGAAAAAAATTAGGGTACATAGGTAACACAGCCTAATATGTCATATAAATATTTGAGGCCCATTGGAACACTAGGTAATGCTAAATTCAAGAAAATTATTTTGGACTGAAATACAATTTACTCAAAATCTAGTTAAATTTATTTTTTAATAAATTTAGCTTGATACCTCTCAAATGACCCATGAACATTAAATTTATGCGAGAAATGAATTTTGAATGAATTTTTGAAGTTCTAAACTTTTTTTGAAATTTTGTAATGTGTTTAATCCAATTTCAACCAATGAACTAAAACTTTAAATCCTCATAACTTCTTAAATACTCATACCAATTCATTAAAATTAAATTGCATCTTCCCCACACACAGATGAAGAGTGGGAAGTATTTGATTGCTCCAAGAAGCACTTTCAAAAATCACTTTTAGAGAGAAGTTTTGGGCTTATTTTAGGAATATATCATGATCCAGACATCAAATTTACTTGATTTTTAATTTGTTGGACTTCTACTGATGTCCTCTTCAACTTCTCTAAAGACTTCAAACCTTGGTTGCCAACGTATTAAAAGATATTCAAAATTATCATTTTCTCTCTCTATCTTCTCTCCCCTCTCTCTCTCTTTCTTCTCAAATGGGGGTTTAAAAGCAAGGGAAGAATGTGATAAGACTTTAGGAAGGCTCAGAGCAGTGTTTACAGCTCTGGAGAAATAGAAATGAGGGCATGGAATGCTTTGGATCATGAGATATACTTGAATAGGTCATTTGGTCCTTTTTACCTAACCCAAGCTTTGGAGCCAAAACCACGGACTAGGATTTATTTGTTGGCTTCTTGGATGCTCGCCACATGAATGGGGGGGGGGGGGGGGGGGGAAGTGTTTTATTGCATTTTGTGCACATATGGCCATATGGGGATGAACTTGATTAAACTAAAGTTTAAAAATAGATTAAGAGGTGTTTTGAAAGCTTCAATAATCCATTTAAGTATGACAAATGGGTTTGTGTGGAGGAATTTTTTAAATTTGACCATTTTGTTTATTTTTATAACTTTTTATCATTTTTGGCCGTCTAAGCAATTTTATGGAATTGATCATCTTGATTGGTCAAACTTGGTCGAGCCACCAAGTATGGATCATATGAAAATTCAAGAGGCTATTTGCATGAATTTTGGAGGTTTTGGTTGCATGGATGTGAATTTTGCATTTTAAAAGTGTGTATGTGAGGAATTTGACCAATCTAGGTGACTTTGCCAAGTCAATACATCATGAATTGACCCACACATGGCTTGGGCTCATTTAGGGCATATAATGTAGTAATTTTATATGATTGAAAGGGTTGATTTTATCACAATCATAAATATATATATATATATATATATATATATATATATATAAGGTTAAAGGTTAGTTTTGTCTATCTGGTTCGACCAAAGCTTGGGTTTAGGTTTAACATGGTCCAAATTGTATATGTGATGTGTTGGAAGAGGTTTCACAGCTTAGTTTGACTATGCCATATAAAGGTTTATGGAAAGTTTAGTTTTAAGTGGATTTTGAGGTTTTTACGGTTTTTGAGTTTTTATAGTCAACCATGGTCATCCAAGGGTTAATATTGGTTTAATGCATCATGATGATGATTATAAACATGTTTAAGAGTTTTTAAAGGTTTCAAAGATGACTTTCCACAAGATGCAAGGTCAAGTGACATAGTTTGTAAATATTTAAAGGTCTTGTAGCCTTTAGAAATAGATTCAGTTTTGGGGGTTAGGAGGCTTGGAATACCACCAAACTAATGTGGTTGACCCTTGGGACATGCCTAATCAATATGCAATTGGTGGATCATGGTTCTAAGGTCATTTGATAGGATTTTAAAGGATTTGAATTTTTTTTTTATAAATTGGTTTTTTACAATGGGATTTAGGTTTGGATTTAAGCAATCAATTTTGGATTTAATTTGGATTTCTAATTTAGATTTAATTTGGAATGAAATTTTGTTTAATTTTATTGACCTTACATTAAAATGGGGTCAATACTAGATTAATTCTTAGGGCTTGAAATAGGGTAAACCTAGACAAAAATTTCATTGCCATCTCATTCCATAACGAGAACTCCTCAAGTTTCGAAGTCTTAATAAGGAAGAAAACAAGCCATTGTAAAGTCCCTGGTATACATCCTACAGAGGTAAATACCCAACCCTAGCTTGCAGATCAAAGATTTAAATAGCTTTCTCATCTCTCTGTATGGAGCTTTCAAACTCCATGGACTTGTGCATTTAATGGCTAATAATCGCCATCTCAAGTTTCATTGTATTTGAATTAATATATAGGAAGTTTAAGCACTTCTCATAAATTAGAAAACCTGTTCTAAATGAATAAGGGATGATCTCAACCGTCCGAGCACGCATATAATGATTCAGATGGTTTAGATCCAATTGAACTAGGTGTTCTATCCTAGCATTTTGAATGGTGGGATGTTATATTGGCCATCCAACCTGATCACAGTCATTGATCACAAACCACATGGGATCAATGGTCGTGATCCATTACTAACACAACAAGTGAAAGGTTGTAAGTCACTGGTCGACAACTGGTGATCGCCACCGTGCGATCATTGCCGATGATTATTCACTACAAAGTTTCTAAGAAATATATAAAAAAATTATAAAAAATATTTAAAACTTCTAAAATTCACCAAAATTCATTTCTCATATAAATTTGGAGTTTTTGGACTCTATGGATCCAACTTGAGCTCAATTTTATTTTAAAATTATTTTCAAAGAGTTTTGACCACTATATAGAGAGTGATTAATGTTTGATTACCTATTATATTTCCCTAATTACTCCCTAACAAGTGATCCAATTGAGTTCAATTTTGGACAATATAAATTAGGGCATGTATCCTTCACACCTTAATTCTCTTAGACCTTGGAGAGCAATGTATCTTTGGTGATTGAATTTTTTAAGTTGCGAGTCATAATTTGACCTAAAACTTTAAAAATTTATTATTCTTAATGAGCATAGAATTAAGGCACACAATTGTTTTAGCATGTTTACATTATTTCAAGGGTTAAACACTGGAATGCAAACCAATTATAATAGTAAACACACCTAAAGAAAATCATTTAGAGTTTGGTCGATACAACTTTAAAAAATTCTAGGAAATTTCCCACACATCCAATAAGGATGAAACTCAAACTTACCACACTTAGTGATATTTTACACCCTAGAAATTAATCTAAGAATAATGGGAAGTCATTAAGGTGCTTAAATAATAAACCCTAAAATTAGTCCCTATTTTGAGGCTACACCCCCCTTTCCTTATAAATCACATTTGGGAAGTTAGTGAACAGGCCAAGAAAGTTGCTAAGGAACTATGGCTAAGGAACTGGCTAAGCAAGTTGCTAGTGAACGGCCAAGATGGTGATCTCTCCAACATTCCATTCAAGTTCTCCATTGAGGCTTTCCTCTTGCATCCAAGGCATTCTGGCCCAAGAAAAGATAGTGTCTCTATGACTTGATTTTCTAAGGAACTTCAACTCTTGGGGGCAATTACTAATCCAATAAAGAAGCCAAAGAAGGTTGGTGGTGGGGACGAATCCTGTTAAGGTGTTCATTTCATGTATGGGAAGTTTTAGCTTGGTCTATGTTCCACTCTTCTTTGTTTTGTTTTGTTGAGGAAGGCTTCTTTTTGATGCATTTTCCTAGTTGGTTCTCATTATAAACTTTTTGACTTTATTTTAATAAATTTTCTTTTTTGTT
Organism: Dendrobium officinale; assembly: GCA_019514585.1. Classification (NCBI taxonomy): domain Eukaryota; kingdom Viridiplantae; phylum Streptophyta; class Magnoliopsida; order Asparagales; family Orchidaceae; genus Dendrobium; species Dendrobium officinale. The sequence goes on from CM033683.1 coordinate 31,583,087, forward strand.
AAAAACAAAATTTTTAAAAAATAAAAAATCTAGGTCATGTTTATCTTTTTTCCTCCTCCGTTCTGCTAGGGCTTTGCCCTAGCCACCGTTGTTAGGGCTTTGCTTCCTTCTACCTCCCACGTAGGTATCCTCTTATTTGTTGAGGGGAGCTCTCCATGCCTTTCTTTTTTCCATTTTCTTTCTCTTTTCTCGTGTGGTTTTCTTATGTTTTGCTTTAATTGGATTATTTTTGTTGTCGTGATGATAAATGTTTTTGAGCGAAATGATCCTAATTTTTTAGTGTTGACCATCATATATAATACAAGATTAATCTGAAAAGAGTTTTCTAATATAATGATGATGGACCAATGCAACATCATGTCGTGCATACTATATTTCAAATATTACTTCAAAATTATCCATTTACAAAATAAGATTCATCGGAGCACTCTTGATGGTAAATCTATCAAATAGAAAATTGTTCATATGCAGGAGTGCAGGACAATCACAAGCATGACGATGAGCAGGGTGGTGTTGTACAAATTTATCAAATGATGTTACGATTTAAAAAATAAATTGGGTCGTTGTGTTCAGAACATCAAGTTTATCTAAAAAGGGACCACTTATTTGATTTGAGCGAGCGCGAACAAAATCAATGGGCTATGAAATGTGACAATATGCAACATTATAATGTTGCATGTGTCCTTGCACGAGCAAATATACAAAATTGACATGAGATATGAAGCAACGACATACAAATCAAAAAGTAAAATTTGTCTGCGAATGAATTACAACGAGTGAAAAGAAATAAATTAAAAAATAATGAAAATGAAATGAATAAATTTATTTAAATTTATTTCATCTTATATATATATATATATATATATATATATATATATATATATATATATATATATATATATATATATATATATATATATATATATATATATATATATATATATATATATATAGTTTATTATTATAAATTCATGAATATTGTGATATTTTTATAATAAAACTGACACTTCGATCATCCCTATCAATGCATTACTCATACCTATCATATTGCCATCTACAAAGCCAGGTGCCTTGTGTTAAATAAGATTATCAAAACTGAAAACAACATCCCACTCAACTGATCACTCTTTCTATTTCTAATCTTTGGTTTACTCTCTCTATTTCAATATGTAAATATATGTCTATTAAAAAAATCAGAAAATAAAAAAAAGGTAAGAAACTAAAATTAATAAAAATCTGCAATCTCGTCACAAATATTTACCGCCATCTTTGCCCTCGTCAGTCATAATCACCGCCTCATTTGTAAAGGTATAAATCCCAATACTTGAAGATTTTTGGGCTGGCACGCGAAGATTCATACATGTCTTTCTTGCCGTAGTGGGATTGCAGACCATGACAATGGTGTCATTTGACCACCAATCATACATGTCTTTCTTGACATAATGGGCAGGTCTAGAATCTCTGTAAATTCCCTCTATGTGGGGGAGACGTAGGGATGCTGCCAAATTTTTTACAAAACACACCTGAATAAAACAATTCGAGGGAATCTAATATATATATATATATATATATATATATATAATATATATATATATATATATATATATATATATATATATATATATATATATATATATATATACTTAATTAAATAAAATAATTAAATTGCATAAAACATCAACATTATCTAAAAAAAGGAGAAAATGAACATGCCAAGAGACTATTGAAAGAAATGTGTTCTTTAGAATGTAAGCCTAATGCTTTGACATATACCGTGTTCATTCGTGCCTATTGCAATGCAAGAATGATGGAGGAGGCGAAAAATACTATCATTGAAATGAGAAAAGTGACAGTTTTCCCCTCACTTGACCTCTACACCACCATGATTAGATGTTTACGAAAATTTAGGATTTAAGGATCATAATAAATAAATAAAAGACTATTTCAACATGTCAACCTAATTAATTAATTGACAATATATAAAAACATCTCTTTAAGAGTAAGCTATGTGATTTTAATACCAATTATATTGCTTATGTGTGAAAACTAGTGAAAATGGACAGCATCCCAGAGCTTTTGATGAGATGATTAGACATAATTACTATCCAAATCTTATATCTTATCATGGCATCGTTTCTTGTTTTTTTTAAATGGAAAGACATTTAGAAGAAGTTACTATGTTATTTACTTAGGTTTGGTTTGGGATGGATTTTTTATTGCTTCTTGAAGCAGCTTTTTAGTATAAAAATTAAAATTTTTGTACTAGAAAGTTGCTTCAAGAGGCAGTAAAAAAGCAGTCCGAAACGAAGCCTTAGATGAAAAAAAGTGCTTTTGCTCTTTATAAAGATATATATATATATATATATATATATATATATACTCTAATTATTGTTGCAATTTGAAGATGTATGCTTCTTCATGGATAGGCACGATGATTAAATGTAATTATCTGCCATATATAGCTGACTTACCATCTTCTTCTAAGAGTGCTATGTGAAGAGGACAAGTTTGAGGAAGATAAAATGAAGTTCCATGAAATGCTTGGGATGAGTTATAATTTGGATGAAGTTTCATGGAAAATTCTTATATATAGATGGGCTAATGAATCATGGATCTATAAAATGAGCACTTAAAAAAATAATAAAACTAAAAAATAAAAAAATTCAACTGTCGCAAGAAATGCACTAACATACCTATGTGTATATTTCTTTGAAAGCATGCCACTACTTTGAAGAGTGTGTGATCATTTCGAGAAATATACCACTACTTATAAAAAGTTTGAAGGCTTTGAAAAATGCCATAGGTTCTGTAACACTTGTACAAGCAGATAGAAGACGTTTCCTAAATTTGAAATCAAATCTTGCACACTTTTTAATGGAAATTAACTATGTAAAAAAATATTTAAATATTCTAAAAATGTCCCTCCTGCATTAAAATATAATTCTTTAAATTTAAATATGTTGCTTCGATCAGGGTGTCGATGCCTCTAGGATGCATACAACAGCCTTAGGAAACTAGTGACTATCATGAGAAGAATGTTATTATCTCGAGAAGAGAGTCACTAACTTGAGAAATGTGCACATTGATTTAACAAGAATTTTAAAAAGTCGCATGCGCTCCAGCCAGTATATCGAATGCCTAAATATAAGGTCTGAGAATGTTATGTGGGCTACAATAGAAAATAAACTTCAAGTTGATTGTATTGAAACCCTGCATGTGCTTCGACTAGTGTATCAAATGCCTGAATATAAGGTTTGAGAACACTATATAGGCCGCAATAGAAAATAAACTCTAATTTGACAGTATAAAACCCCACATGTGCTCCGACAAAATGCATTAAATAGATAAATATAAAGTTTGAGAATGTTGTATAGGGAGCTAGCTTCTTTGCTAAAATGTCGATAAGTTTCAAAAGTAAATTATTTTTTGAGCTAAATTATAAGAAAAACGTGATAACTTAATTTAAATATTATTTAAAACATAAAGAAAAAATTTATCCATAATCCGCACGTATTTGTTAAGAATGATAAATTTAGGAATGACTTTAGTTTACAAAGGGAAAAATGTCTAATTGAATGTAATAATATGATTCATTCTCAAATGATCTATTGTCAGCAGGGACGTGACTTGTGCCATCTGACTTAGTGGTTTTGCTGTAAAATACCACCACTATATCATAGTTACGACCAAAGCTCGTATGTTCCTCATTGGTTAAAGGCCCCTTGAGCAACGAATTATTGGATGCACTCGATAAGACATAATGCTTTCTGTTAGCTAAGTTGACTAATGCTTTTATCCTTAAATAAACATCCACCCCAAGTATCTGGGTAGTGCTTTATCCCAAAGTCAATCTTCCTTCTAAAAATTTGACCCAAAATATTGTTAAAACTCTCTTGCAAGAGGGGAAACCATAGCGTAAAATTTTAAGCCCAAATCTAACTTATATGAATCCTTCAAAATCATTCAAAATGTTTTATCTGGTTTTGATTTCTCAAATGTTTCTTTTTATCATAAAGTGACTAATGTTCAGGCATGCCAGCTTTGTGGATCTTGGAGGAAGAAGTTCAGCATCTAGATAAACCTTTTTATTTAGCCCTGATTGGTAAGTTCCCTCTTTGTTGACCTATGCTTAATGTTATCCTATTTTTTTTATATATATAAATTGAAACTTACGAGTGAGTTTTTGGTCACCCTATTGGATCAAAGACATATTGTGATCATGTTATCTAATTATTAGTACTATGGAAGGATTTTTGCTCATAGATTATATTACGTTAGTAATTGCTTTATGAAGTTGATAAAATGGTCACCTTTCTTTGATATATCGAAGGAATATCTGATCATTATCATATAGATTTCCTTTCTAGATCTTCACCCCCTTTTTCTCTATCATCGTATTCTCCACAGTCTTGGTTCTTTTCTTGGCCATCCTATTCAAATGGATAATGCCACTACCATGAGTTCTAGGCCATCGATAGCTCGTATACTTGTTGAATTAGACATTACAAAAAAATTATCTTGATTCAATTTGGATTATTTTGGAGAAATACGATTATATATAGAAGATTATTTTTGAAGATTTCCCTAGCTTATGTGTTCACTGTAAAGTGGTTGGTCAAAAAAATTAAAATGTCTCCACTTATGCACTCATCTCAAAAAGGTTGTTGTGCTTAAACCTATTCAAATTGTTTATGACCCTATTCTGGTTGTGGGCTTTGATAACTTGGTTTTGAATGAGATAAATATTCCATTTGAAATTGTAAATTAAGCCAAGGATCTCCAGACCCTTCCCTCTTCCTCTAAAATTAACACCTATGTTTCTTTTGATTATAACCCTAAGGTTGTCGAGGCTATTAATCTTATTTTGGTTGCTAACTCGAATTCTCTTAAAATGGTGAATCTGCTCGTGATCATTGTAATATTTTGAATATGGCATCTACTGATCGTGTTTCTTTTAATGTGGCTGACCAGGCTCTCATGATTAATGGAGTGGATGTTCTCAATTGTGTCTCTATTATTAACTTACTCATCTCCCCTAATTCTGATAATGTTTTGAAAATTTTGAGTGGTGGTCTAAAACACCCTATTTTTGCTGATCATATTGATCATTCTAATTGGGCTTATAATTTTTTGAGTAATAATTACTGTGATGGGGAATTTAAGGATGGTTATTCTAATATGCTTTTGGATGAACTGGATTTGAATGTGGTGAAAATTGATTATTTTTATTTTTCGACAGTGTTTGGAATGAAAAATAAGAAAAAAATAAAATTCATGAGCTGAATTTTAAATACTCTGCTAGTTCTTCTACTAGATATGAGTCCTCTACTTAGATCTATGGTGTTCTCCTATTGTTTTATGGTTGTTTCTGCTATTGGTCTAGTATTTTCCTTATTGGTGCTTTTTGTCCTGGTGTTAGGGTTTGTCTTCTCTAGTGGTTTCCTTAGCCTTGGTTGTTCATGGTGGGTGTTTTGGGTTTTTCTTTGGTGTTGGGATGCTAAGCTCTAGTGGTTTGGGTTTGGTGGCTTTTTGTGTTGCTACTAGTGGCTATTTCTCAAGTTATTTTTTTGGACATGTTCTTGAGTTGACTTGGTTGCTTGGTTTGGTTTGTTTTGGATTGGTGGATTGTTTTTGTCGATTTTTTGCTTTTTCCCGTAGCTTTTGCTTTCTTTGTTCTTTATCTTTATTATTTTTCTAGCTATTTGCAGGGTGTTTATTGCTACAGGATCTATGACGGCTGTGGGCTACACATTTATCTATTCCCCCACTGCAGGAAAATGCCTTATTTCTGATGGACTAAATCCACTGGTAACAATCAAAATCCACAAAAATATGTGCTTTTCGATGATATTCTAGTGAAAAATGAACTGATGATAATTCACGCGTTGGAAAGTCTAAAGCGACAAAATTTTTCCACTGGAAATAATATCAACGGTGTTTCTGGCACAGTTCTGATGAAAATATTATAGGAAACTTGCGCCTTTTTGTGGCATATTCTTGCATAAATTCTGCTGGCAATTTTGATGGAAATTATACGTCAATATTATTGGTAGATAATCTCCAACCTAAAGCCACGGAACTGGTATCGACAGACTTTACAGCCAAAATATTCGCCGGAACTTACGGCATAAATATAAGCCAAAAATGTCATTTTATTTTCGTCTTATCGTATTAGCGGCAGTGGTTACTGTAAATAATCCATCGGAAATATGCAGCATAAATAAATAAATAAACTTCTTTCTTTTGAAACTAATTTTCACTATACAACCTGCATAGAAAGAAATGCAATATTATATACATTCAAACTTCCACCTCTAATCATGAATATCATCAAATTATTGAACATATAATATATATATATATATATATATATATATATATATATATATATATATATATATATTATATATATAATATATATATATATATATATATATATATATATATATATATATATATATATATATATATATATATATATATATTATATATATATATATATATATATATATAATAATAATAATAATAATAAAATAAAAAGAATATAATCAATAAACATCCAATAATAAAAAAGTTTAAGACATCCCAAACAACAAATAAGTAAATGTTTCTAAAAACACATAATTATATATGTCCCATCATCATTAAAATAAATAATATCTACTCTAATTCCATCTCCTCTTCTATTGATGTTGTACTCCTCCCACTCATCTAATCCCTAATCTTTTATATTTCCTCTAACATTTGAGTTTGATGTGTTTGCATCTACTGATGCATTGCCATCTGGTGCTGCATCTGCATCTGTTAGTTAGCTTGTGCTTTCCTTACGTACTCTAGCTCAACTGTAAGGACAGCTATCTGTTAAGTATACAAAAACTCCTGTAAATTTGTTGAGAATTTGGAGCTACTAGATGTATGCCCCTCATATGCATAGGATTGTGAGCCTAAATTGTATACTCTATCATGCTGCATTCCTCCTATCGCTTGTGATCAAGTGCGATAGTCAGAATATTCTCCACCAAAAGAACCTTCACATGCTGCATCCTTGCTCTCTCGAAGCCGTGTATACACCTCCTATGAAAGTTAATAAAAATTTAAGCAATTTATGCATGTCATAAAAAAATATAACTTATATGCTTACCTAGGCTCTCATATGGATATGATTATGAAATTCAATTGGGGTCAGTTCTTTATCCAACATTTCTTTCTATAACAAAAAAATACTAAAATTCATATTAAAGTAAAGTATTAAAAGATTTTAAAATTACTTATCAAACATCTTCTGTGCTCAATATGTGGAACAAAACCTCAGTATGAAGGGAACTACCCATATTCCCAACATCAGAAGTTCTATTCTTTCAATTTTGATCTCTCCTTCTATTATAGTCTAGGCTAACCCAAGCATTGTTCAAATCAGCCCATACACTCTCACCAATCTAGAGTGGTCACTCGCCTGACTTTTTAATGTCTGTAAATGTCTTGCATGCGAGTCGACCCATAATTCTTAAAATTCTTTCTAATTTAATCATTATGTTATGGAAGCTAATAAAAATCTTTCTGCATTTAAAAATATATAATAAAGAATAAATATTTTTGTTAGCTTATGAAAATAAGATATAATACATAACATATTTATATAATAACTAACATCAAACTCTCTAAACTATATATCTTATACTTCTTTTAGTATTCTCTTAGACCTTGGAACTGATTTTTTTTCTTCTCCCTACATTTTGTCTATCGCATAGGAATCTTTTGCAAGATTGTTGAATCCAACATAAAATTTTTATAATCAAGTTGTTCGTGTTGTCAATAATTTGGGTTTACATTGGTTTTAAAAATATAAGAAAGAAAACATATTTTTTGAAAATAATTAAAAAAAAGTGGCCAATGATGCCAAACCAAAAGATGCGCAATGACGCCAAATTGAAAAAAAATACACAATGTGTATTAAAAATTAAAATATGCTCAAAGAGCCATTCAAGTGATAAAGGGCATAAAATGAGCCCACAAAAAATATGCTTATTTTTTCTTATTCTACTAAAAACTTAAGAAAATCCTTTATATGTTCGAAACTTGCGCTTGAAAATCTTTGTTCCTGATTCAACAATTCGTGCATTGATCTCTATTATATATGTTTTATGAAAAGAGTTTTGAAAAATTAATGTTTCTTTTTCCCGTTTATTCCTTGATTTGGATATTAAATTAAAAAGTTTTTTTAGCCTTTAAAAGAACTTGAGCTTGAATTAACAATTTATGAATTTCTTACTTTTTTTGGATTATGCGTTGTCAATCCAATTCTACTAAGTTTTTGATTAAAACCAAGAGCTAACTTTCTCATTTTAAGAATATTTGTTTTTCACTAGAACAGGGAATGTTTTCTTTTTTTTTCTTTTTTTCTTTTTATTTTTGTTTGTGCTTCCTCTCTTTTTGATAATGTCAAAAGGGGAGAACGTATTGTTGAATTTTTGTACTATTATCGTATTTGTATCTTGTTTTTAAAAAATTAAAAACAACAAAAATATTTTCATCTCCCCTATTTTTTAAAAGTGTTATTCTAGTGAGGTGGAGATTAGGAGAAATTGTTCTTTTTGAAAATTCAAATTGAATTGTTTGCCATCATAAAAAAGGGGGAGATTATTGCGGATCTATGGTTTATGATTTTGATGATAGCAAACATTCGTTATTTCTCTACGATTGCCTTATGTGCTAACGTTTCTGGTCCACATGATCAGACTACAATTCGGAACCAGCTCAAGATTGGGTAGACTAGGTCTGTGTCAGTTTGTAATCTTTTTACTTTCTTGAGTATGTTGTATTTGGTGTGACATCTGATGATTTGTAACTTGGAAGATTTTCTGTTGTGCCCTAAAAGATTTCTATTTTGGGTAACATCGTCCGGGACGATCTGACAAAAGTAGAAACCCTAATTAGAGCATCCTCATTAAAGCAACTGCCTTTTTGCAAAACATATCTTCCTTGACGATTTTGTATAGGCCAGGACGATCGGTTCAATTCAGGAATAATCTGCCGCCATATCTACTTAGGAAAATCTTATTTTTGGACATCATCCCGGTGGATCATCATGGACTATCAAATATCGTCCCGGACGATCCAGAGCAATTTTTCCAAAATTTCTTAAGTAGTTTTGGAAAGCAATTAATGGGGATTTCATCCAGGCCGATCACAAGATCGTCCGGAACGATTAGACATCGTCCAGCTTCATTTCAGGGCAATATTCAGGATGATTTTCCTCATATTTGAACTAATTGGCCAGGACGATATGCCTATCGTCCTGGACGATAATGTCAGCAACTTGTAATAATGAGCTCGTTTTTAGCTCTTCTATTTAAGCTATGACATGATACTTTGTAAGTGTCTTTGGAAGAAATTGTAGCTTCGTTCTTGTGGGGGAAACTTGAAGAGAGAGCTTTAAAGGGAGACAGGAAAGGGCGGAGTTTGAGAGGGAGAAGATCCTGTGAGGGGGAGGAACTCAAGGGAGTGTGGTGGGGGATCCACACGGTTGCTCCGACGAACTTGCACCTTAGTACCATCGGATTCAAGGCTTGTCTCGAGGTAAGTTCACCAAAGAAGAAGTTCTCTTTGGTGTCAAAGGACCCGGCGACTCCGCCGCACCGGGTTAGGTGGAAGTGATTTGTTAAGGGCTTCTCCGCCTAGCTATAGGGGCTAAAGGAGAGACACTTGTTTTAGTTCAATACTTGGAGGGTGCCTTCAAGGAGTGAACGTAGGTCAAGGTTTGACCGAACCACTATAAATCCGGTGTGTTCTTTTCTTATTATCGCTTATGCATTTATTTTTTTTCTTCCGTACTTTGTTTGTGGTGATTTTGGTTGGAGTTATATCTTTAGTTTTAAAGTTTTCCAATTCACTTCTCTCTTTTAATTAGCTTTGGGCCAGTTCCATAGGGCCTAACATCCCTAACGAACTCTCAGACATCCCTATTAATCGGTCAAAATATATTTCAAACTTTCATCAGTATAATATTGAAGGTAAGTTCATAATATATATCAAAGTTTTATTGGTAGAAGCAATATCGAGTATAGTACCAAGCATGGTACCGCAAAGTATTGAGCATAATACCTTGCTCGCTACATGACAACTATGGGCTGCTTCTTGGTACAAAATAGTATTGAGTTTAAAATCCTATTGCCAACAAATATTATGTTATATCAATTGTTCCATTATGTGAGAAAAATGATTTACACCAATACTTTCAAACCCTAAAGCACAACCCTAAACCCTTTAAACATTTATACAAAAACTTCACACGATGAAAAAGTACTTCAACACAAGAAAATACCTTAGGCGTAGCTTCCTACAATGAAATTGATGAGCAAATGATGGAGATTAGGGCGTCAAAGATGAACATATTTTGATACCACAAGGAAAATTGAATAGCCTCCAAATTAAATTTGCGACAGTGCCCGTGGTTTATTTTTCAGTTAAAAGAGATTATTCGCATCTGGATCTTAGGTCGGATCATTGGGCCGCACGGTAAATGATAAACACATGCAGAATTTCAGATTTTTGGCATATCGGGTCATCAGGGCGCAATATGGCAACTTTTTATTGGCGTTCGCATGTAGAGGTACGTCCAGTGTCTGTACCGAATAATTTTCCCAAATCTTGACACATGACCATAAAAATTTATTTTACAAAATCCAAAGCTCACCATGGCTGGAAAAAATTAGGGTACATAGGTAACACAGCCTAATATATCGTATAAATATTTGAGGCCCATTGGAACACTAGGTAATGATAAATTCAAGAAAATTATTTTGGACTGAAATACAATTTACTCAAAATCTACTTGTCAAAATCTAGTTAAATTTATTTTTTAATAAATTTAGCTTGATACCTCTCAAATGACCCATGAACATTAAATTTAGGCGAGAAATGAATTTTGATTGAATTTTTGAAGTTCTAAACTTTTTTTGAAATTTTTTAATGTGTTTAATCCAATTTAAACCAATGAACTAAAACTTTAAAAGCTCATAACTTCTTAAGTACTCATACCAATTCATTAAAATTAAAATGCATCTTCCCCACACCCAGATGAAGAGTGGGAAGTATTTGATTGCTCCATGAAGCACTTTCAAATATCACTTTTAGAGAGAAGTTTTGGGCTTATTTTAAGAATATATAATTATCTAGACATCAAATTTACTTGATTTTTAATTTGTTGGACTTCTACTCATGTCCTGTTCAACTTCTCTAAAGACTTCAAACCTTGTTTGCCAATGGATTAAAAGATATTATAAAGTATCATTTTCTCTCTCTATCTCTCCTCTCTCTCTCTCTCTCTTTCTTCTCAAATGAGGGGATTAAAATCAAGGGAAGAATGTGATAAGACTTTATGAAGGCCTAGAGCAGTGTTTACAGCTCTGGAGAAATAGAAATGAGGGCTTTGAATGCTTTGGATCATGAGATATACTTGAATAGGTCATTTGGTCCTTTTTACCTAACCCAAGCTTCGGAGCCAAAACCACGGGCTAGGATTTATTTGTTTGCTTCTTGGATGCTTGCCACATGAATGGTTGGGGGGGGGGGGGGGGGGGGGGGGGGGGGGGGGGGGGGGGGAGAGATGTGGAAAGTGTTTTATTGCATTTTGTGCACATATATGGGGATGAACTGGATTAAACAAAAGTTTAAAAAATAGATTAAAAGGTGTTTTGAAAGCTTCAATAATCCATTTAATTATGACAACTGGGTTTGTGTGGAGGAATTTTTTAAATTTGACCATTTTGACTATTTTTATAACTTTTTATCATTTTTGGCAGTCTAAGCAATTTTTATGGAATTGATCATCTTGATTGGTCAAACTTGGTCGAGCCACCAAGAATGGATCATATGAAACTTCAAGAGGCTATTTGCATGAATATTTGGAGGTTTTGATTGCATGGATGTGAATTTTGCATTTTAAAAGTGTGTATGTGAGGAATTTGACCAATCTAGGTGAGTTTGCCAAGTCAATACATCATGAATTGGCCCACACATGGCTTGGGCTAATTTAGGGCATATAATGAAGTAATTTTATATGATTGGAAGGGTTGATTTTATCACAATCTTCAATTTTTTTAAGGTTAAAGGTTAATTTTGTCTGTCTGGTTTGACCAAAGAATGGGTTTAGGTTTAACGTGGTCCAAATTATATATGTGATGTGTTGGAAGAGGTTTCACAGCTTAGTTTGACTATGCCATATTAAGGTTTATGGAAAGTTTTGTTTTAAGTTGATTTTGAGGTTTTTAGGGTTTTTGAGTTGTTATAGTCAACCATGGTCATCCAAGGGTTAATATTGGTTTAATGCATCATGATGATGATTATAAACATGATTATGAGTTTTTAAAGGTTTCAAAGATGACTTTCCACAAGATGCAAGGTCAAGTGACATTGTTTGTAAAATATTTGAAGGTCTTGTAGCCTTTGGAAATAGATTCAGTTTTGGGTGTTAGGAGGCTTTGAATACCTCCAAAATATTGTGGTTGACCCTTGGGACATGCCTAATCAATATGCAATTGGTGAATCTTGGTTCTAAGGTCATTTGATAGGATTTTGAAGGATTTGATTTTTTTTTAAATTGGTTTTTACCATGGGATTTAGGTTTTGATTTAAGAAATCAATTTTGGATTTAATTTGGATTTATAATTTAGATTTAATTTGGAATGAAATTTTGTTTAATTTTATTGACCTTACATTAAAATGGGGTCAATACTGGATTAATTCTTAGGGCTTGGAATAGGGTAAACCTAGACAAAAATTTCATTGCCATCTCATTCCATAACGAGAGCTCCCCGAAGTCTTTAGAAAAGTTTCTGATGGGGTTTTAAGGAAGAAAACAAGCCATTGTAAAGTCCCTGATGAAGATAAATACCCAACCCTAGCTTGTAGCTCAAAGATTTAAATAGCATTCTCATCTCTCTGTATGGAGCTTTCAAACTCCATGGACTTGTGCATTTAATGGCTAATAATCACCATCTCAAGTTTCATTGTATTTGGATTAATATATAGGAAGTTTAAGCACTTCTCATAAATTAGAAAACATGTTCTAAATGAATAAGGGATGATCTCAACCGTCCGAGCACGCAAATATTGATTCAGATGGTTTAGATCCAATTAAACCAGGTGTTCTATCCTAGCATTTTGAATGGTGGGATGTTATATTGGCCATCCAACCTGATCAGGGTCATTGATCACAAACCACATGGGATCAATGGTCGTGTTCCATTACTAACACAACAAGTGAAAGGTTGTAATTCACTTGTCGACAATTGGTGATCACCACCATGCGATCATTGCCAATGATTATTCACGACGAAGTTTCTAAGAAATATATAAAAAAAAATTACAAAAAAAAAATTAAAACTTCTAAAATTCACCAAAATTCAATTCTCATCTAATTTTGGAGTTTTTGGACTCTATGGATCAACCTTGAGCTCAATTTTAATTTAAAATTATTTTCAAAGAGTTTTGACCACTATATAGAGAGTGATTAATGTTTGATTGCCTATTATATTTCCCTAATTTCTCCCTAACAAGTGATCCGATTGAGCTCAATTTTGGACAGTATAAATTAGGGCATGTATCATTCACACCTTAATTTTCTTAGACCTTGGAGAGCAATGTATCTTTGGTGAATGAATTTTTAAGTTGAGTCATAATTTGACCTAAAACTTTAAAAATTTATTATTCTTAAAGCACATTGAATTAGGGCACAAAATTGTTCTGGCGTGTTTACATTATTTCAAGGGTAAACACACTGGAATGCGAACCAATTATAATAGTAAACACACCTAGAGAAAATCATTTAGAGTTTGGTTTAGAAAACTTAAAAAAATTCTAGGAAATTTCCCACGCATCCAATAAGCATGAAACTCAAACATACCGCACTTAGTGATATTTTACACCCTATAAATTAATCTAATAATAATGGGAAGTCATTAAGGTGCTTAAATAATAAACCCTAAAATCAGTCCCTATTTTGAGGCTACACTCCCCTTTCCTTACAAATCACATTTGGGGAAGTTAGTGAACAGGCCAAGAAAGTTGCTAAGGAACTGTGGCTAAGGAACTGGCTAAGCAAATTGCTAGTGAACCGGCCAAGATGGTGATCTCTCCAACATTCCATTCAAGTTCTCCATTGAGGCTTTCCTCTTGCATCCAAGGCATTGTTGCCCAAGAAAATATAGTGTCTCTATGACTCGATTTGCTAAGGAACTTCAACTCTTGGGGGCAATTACAAATCTAGTAAAGAAGCTGAAGAAGGTTGGTGGTGGGGATGAATCCTGTTAAGGTGTTCATTTTATATATGAAAGTTTTAGCTTGGTCTATGTTCCACTCTTCTTTGTTTTGTTTTGTTAAGGAAGGCTTCTTTTTTATGCATTTTCTTAGTTGGTACTCATTATAAACTTTTTGACTTTATTTTAATAAATTTTCTTTTTTGTTAAAAACAAAATTTTCTAAAAATAAAAAGTCTAGGTTAAGTCACCTTTTTCTCTCCTCCGTTCTCCTAGGGCTTGGCCCTAGCCACCGTCATTAGGGCTTTGCTTCCTTATCCCTCGCACGTAGGTGTCCTTCTCTTATTTGATGAGGGGAGCTCTCCATGCCTTTCTTTTTTCCATTTTCTGTCTTTTCTCGTGTGTGTGGTTTTCTTATGTTTTGCTTTGGATTATTTTTGTTGTCGTGATGACAAATGTTTTTGAGCGAAATGATCCTAATTTTTTAGTGTTGACCATCAAAACATTAATCTGAAAAGAGTTTTCTCATATAATGATGATGGACCAGTGCAACATCATGTCGTGCGTACTATATTTCAAATCTTACTAGAATATTATCCATTTACAAAATAAGATTCATCGGATCACTCTTGATGGTGAATTTATCAAATAGAAAATTGTTCATAGGTAGGAGTGCAGAACGATCAAGTAATGACAAGCACGACGATGAGCAGGGTGGTGTTGTAAAAATTTATCAAATGATGTTACGATTTAAAAAATAAATTGTGTAATTGTATTCAGAACATCAAGTTTATCTAAAAAGGGACCCCTTATTTGATTTGAGCGAGCGCGAGCAAAATCAATGGGCTATAAAATGTGGCAATATGCAACATTGCCCAAAAGTTGTCCATACGTGAAATAGATTTTTTCGTTGAGCCCGAAACATCAAAGATATCCAAAATTGATTATAATATTGCATGTGTCCTTGCATGAGCAAATATACAAAATTGACATGAGATACGAAGCAACGACATACAAATCAAAAAGTAAAATTTGTCTGCAAATGAATCACGCCGAGCGAAAAGAAATAAGTAAAAAAAATAATGAAAATGAATATATATATATATATATATATATATATATATATATATATATATATATATATATATATATATATATATATATATATATATATATATATATATATATATATATATATAGAAAGTTTATTATTATAAATTATAAATTCATGAATATTGTGATATTTTTATAATAAAACTGACACTTCGATCATTCCTATCAATGCATTACTCATACCTATCATATTGCCATCTACAAAGCCAAGTGCCTTGTGTTAAATAAGATTATCAAAACTGAAAACAACATCCCACTCAACTGATCACTCTTTCTATTTCTAATCTTTGTTTTACTCTCTCTATTTATATATGTAAATATATGTCTATTAAAAAAATCAGCAAATAAAAAAAGTAAGAAACTAAAATTAATAAAAATCTACAGTCTCGTCACAAATATTTGCCTCCATCTTTGCCATCATCAGTCATAATCACCGCCTCATTTGTAAAGGTATAAATCCCAATACTTGATGATTTTGTGCTGGCACGCGAAGATCCATACATGTCTTTCTTGCCGTAGTGAGATTGCAGACCATGACCGTGGTGTCATTTGACACCAACCATACACATCTTTCTTGACATAATGGGCAAGTCTAGAATCTCTGTAGATTCCCTCTATGTGGGGGAAACGTCGGGATGCTGCCAAAATTTTTATAAAATACACCTGAATAAAACAATTCGAGGGAATCTGAAATATATATATCAATATGATTCATTCTCAAATGATCTCTTGCCAGCAGTGACGTGACATGTACCATTTGACCTGATGATTTTACTATAAAATAGCACCACTATATAATAGCTACGATCAAAGCTCATATGTTCCTCATTGGTTTAAGGCCCCTTGAGCAATGAATTATTGGATGAACTCGATAAGGCATAAAGCTTTCTGTTAACTAAGGTTGACTAATGCTTTTCTCCTTAAATAAACATCCACCCTAAGTATCTGGGTAGTGCTTTATCCCAAAGTCAATCTTCCTTCTAAAAATTTGACCCAAGATATTGTTAAAACTTTCTTACAAGAGGGGAAACCATAGCGTGAATTTTTAAGCCCTAATCTAGCTTATATGAATCCTTCAAAATCTTTCAAAATGTTTTATCTGGTTTTGATTTCTCAAATGTTTTTTTATCATAAGGTGACTAATGTTCAGGCCTGCCAACTTTGTGGATCTTGTAGGAAGAAGTTCAACATCTAGATAAACCTTTTTATTTAGCCCTAATTGGTAAGTTCCCTCTATGTAGACCTATGCTTAATGTTATCCTAATTTTTTTTTATAAATTGAAACTTATGAGTGAGTTTTTGGTCACCCTGTTGGATCAAAGACATATTCTGATAATGTTATCTAATGATTAGTACTATGGAAGGATTTTTGCTCATAGATTGTATTACGTTAGTAATTGCTTTATGAAGTTGATAAAAAGGTCACCTTTCTTTGATATATCGAAGGAATATCTGATAATTCTCATATGGATTTTCTTTCTAGATCTTCACCCCCATTTTTTCTCTCATCGTATTCTCAAAAGTCTAAGTTTTTTTCTTGGCCATCCTATTCAAATGGATAATGTCACTACCATGACTTCTAGGCCATCAATAGCTCGTATACAAAAAAATTATCTTGATTCAATTTGGATTGTTCTAGAGAATTACGATTATATATAGAAGATAATTTTTGAAGATTTCCCTAGCTTATGTATTCACTGTAAAGTGGTTGGTCACAAAAAATTAAAATGTCTCCACTTATACACCCATCTCAAGAAGGTTGTTGTGCCTAAACCTATTCAAATTGTTTATGACACTATTCTGTTTGCGGGCTTTGATAACTTGGTTTTGAATGAGCTAAATATTCCATTTGAAATTGTAAATTAAGCCAAGGATCTCCAGACCCTTCCCTCTTCCTCTAAAATTAACACCTATGTTTCTCTTGATTATAACCCTAAGGTTGTTGAGGCCATTAATCTTATTTTGGTTGCTAACCTGAATCCTCTTAAAATGGTGAATCTGCTCGTGGTGATAGTAATATTTTGAATATGGCATCTACTGATCACGTTCTTTTAATGTGGCTAACCAGGATCTCATGATTAAAGGAGTGGATGTTCTCAATTGTGTCTCTATTATTAACTTACTCATCTCCCCTAATTCTGTTAATGTTTTGAAAATTTTGAGTGGTGGACTACAAAACCCTATTTTTGCTGATCATATTGATCATTATAATTGGGATTACAATTTTTTGAGTGATAATTATTGTGATGGGTAAATTAAGGATGGTTGTTCTAATGTGCTTTTGGATGAACTGGATTTGAATGTGGTGAAAATTGATTATTATAGTTTTTCGACAGTGTTTAGAATGAAAAAAAAAAATAAAATAAAATTCTTGAGCTGAATTTTAAATACTATGCTAGTTGCACTACTAGATATGAGTCCTCTACTTAGATCTATGGTGCTCATCTAGTGTTTTATGGTTGTTTCTACTATTGGTCTAGTATTTTCCTTATTGGTGCTTTTTGTCCTGGTGTTAGGGTTTGTCTTCTCGGGTGGTTTCTTTAGCCTTGGTTGGTCATGGTGGGTGTTTTGGGTTTTTCTTAGGTGTTGGGATGCTAAGCTCTGGTGGTTTGGGTTTGGTGGCTTTTTGTGTTGCTGCTAGTGACTATTTCTCAAATTATTTTTTTGGACATGTTCTTGAGTTGATTTAGTTGCTTGGTTTGGTTTGTTGTGGATTGGTAGATTGTTGTTGTGGGTTTTTTTTCTTTTTCCCTAGCTTTTGCTTTCTTTGTTCTTTATCTTTGCTATTTTATAGTTGTTTGCAGGGTGTTTACTGCTACAGGATCTATGTCAGCTGTGGGCTACACATTTATCTATTCCCCCACTACAGGAAAATGCCTTATTACTAGCAGAATAAATCCACTGGTAACAATACAAATCCAACAAAAATATGAGCTTTCTGATGATATTCTGATGAAAAATGAACTGATGATAATTCACGCGTTAGAAAGTCTAAACCTGCAAAATTTTTTCATTGGAAATGTTATCAGCGGCATTTCTAGCATAGTTCTAATTAAAATATTATAGGAAACTTGCGCTTTTTTGTGGCATATTCCGGCATAAATTTCGATGGCAATTTCTATGGAAATTATATGTCAATATTATAGGTAGATAATCTACCGCCTAAAGCCACGTAACTGGTATCAACAGACTTTACTATCAAAATATTCGTCAGAACTTATGGCATAAATATAAGACAAAAATGTCATTTTATTTTTGTCTTATCGTATTAGCGGCAGTGGTTCCTGTAAATAATCCATCAGAAATATGTAGCATAAATAAATAAATAAAACTTCTTTCTTTTAAAACTAATTTCCACAATACAACCTCCATAGAAAGAAATGTAATATTATATACATTCAAACATCCACCTCTAATTATGAAAATCATCAAATTATTGAACATATATATATATATATATATATATATATATATATATATATAAAATAATAATAATAATAATAATAATAATAATAACAAAAATAAGAAGAATATCATCAATAAACATCCAATAAAAAAAAAAAGTTAAGATGTCCAAACAACAAATAAGTAAATGTTTCCAAAAACACATAATTATAGATGCCCACATCATTGAAATAAATAACTTCTACTCTAATTCAATCGCCTCTTCTGTTGATGCTGTACTCCTCCCACTCATCTGATCCCTCATGTTTTGCATTTCCTCTAACATTTGAGTTTGTTGTATTTAGATCTACTGATGCGTTGCCATCTGGTGCTGCATCTACATATGTCAGTTAGCTTGTGCTTTCCTTACGTACTCTAGCTCAACTGTAAGGGTAGCTATCTCTTGGGTATGTAAAAACTCCTAGGTATTTGTTGAGAAATTGGAGCTACTAGATGTCTTCCCCTCATATGCATAGGATTGTGAGCCTAAACTGTATACTCTGTCGTGCTGCATTCCTCCTATCGCTTACGACCAAGTGCGGTAGCCAGAATATTCTCCACCAAAAGAACCTTCACATGCTGCATCCTTGCTCTCTCGAAGCCTTATATACACCTCCTATAAACGTTAACAAAAATTTAAACAATTTATACATAGCATTAAAAAATTAAACTTATATGCTTACCTAGGCTCTCCTCGCTCGCTCATCAACCCATTATTGGTCCTCCTATCGCTTATGGATATGATTATGCAATTCAATAGGGGTCAATTCGTTACCCAGCATCTCTTTCTATAATAGACAAATACTAATATTCATATTAAAGTAAAGTATTAAAAGATTTTAAATTTCTTATCAAACATCTTCTGTGCTCATTATGTGAAACAAAACCCCCAGTATGAAGGGAACTACCCATGCCCCCAACATCAGAAGTTCTATTCTTTCTATTTTGATCCCTCCTCCTATCATAGTAGTCTAAGCTAACCCAAGCACTGTTCAAACCAACCCATACACTCTCACCAATCTAAAGTGGCCACTCGCCTGACTTTTGAATGCCTGTAAATATGTCTTGCATGCGAGTCGACCCATACTTCTTAAAATTCTTTCTGATTTTATCATTATGTTATGGCAGCTAATAAAAATCTTTCTGCATTTAAAAATATATAATAAAGAATATATATTTTTGTTAGCTTATGAAAATAAGATATAATACATAACATATTTATATAATAACTAACATCAAGCTTTCTAAACCACATGTCTTATACCTCTTTTGGTATTATCTTACAAGAAATATAAGGAGCAACGTATAGGCACCATATTTGTCCTGTATTTTATGCGTTGGTTGCTTTGCAGGATGAAACATGAACTAAATATGTTAGTTGTCAAAAAAAAATATTCAATTTTATATACATGTTTGAAATATAATTAGTATATATGTGTCACCATTAGGTTCAATCAACATGCGACCCTCTGTCGCCAGTTCTGTTACAGCTAGGGTGGAAGGTCCACTTATAACAGGTTGTGGTTGTGGTGAGAGATAGTATGGCTGGATATATGGTGGATATGGATATGTAGGAGTGCCACCATTAGAAGGTAGGGGTAGGTAATAGGGGTAGAAAGGAGTACCATGTGTGACATCTGGTGAAGGAAAGCATAGGTCTGGTGAGTAAAACTATGGGTTAATGGCTGCAAGAGTAAGTAAAGGCTGGTTAGGCTGACTCTAAGTAACATACTGGCTCTGAGTAGCAGGGTGAGACAAAGAGGTGTCCTCAATATCTACAAGCCTACTAGATGGGCCAACAATTACATTCTTCCTACGCTTACCAAATATATTCTTTATCAATCCTCTTTAACGATCATCATCACTTAAATCCATCTCTATAAAACATTTAAGAAATATTAGTAACATAAATTATAGTAAAAATTATATATAAAATAGCACAATAATTAAAAAAATGAAATACAAAAAAAAAAATTAAAAATAAAAAATATTATTACTATAAATTATTGATTTATAATTGATTGTCAAAAAATATTTATCTTATGTTGATTCACATTCATACGATGAAATTTCTACACCATTGCTTCCCTCTCCCTCACAGTTTCCTTTCGCGGATTCTCTGAGAGCAGCATCCACATGATCAAAAATTTGACGAAGGGTCAGGTCAAAGTTCTAAAATGCAAAGAGCTCCAATGCCCTTACTTGAATCTAATCTAAGGAGGTCGATGTCCATTCAAAAAAGGGGAAGAGTCAGTTGAATGCGCAGGGGATTCTGTTGATTAAGCCTCTTCTTAGACCGTGTATTCTTCCTCCGATTCTGGGCTTGGAGATCCAATTTCTGATTCACCTGTTCCGAGGAATATCTAGAATATCTTAGAGAATTTGCAGATCAGATGTGGCATTAGTTCTAGAAGACTTTTTCAGATTCCTCATGACTTCTCTCTATATTTAAATCTACTTTCTCTGACTGCAACTTACTCTCAGTAGTTGTAATTTAATCATCCACATCATTAGCAAGATCTTTTAAGTTTGATATAAACTCTTCTTGATGTATTGGTGGTATTGATGTAGTCTTCTCAATAATTCTCCTAAGTTTGATCTTCATAACTATGAGCCAATCTTGTTTGCCTCATACTTTACTCGGATAGTTAGCAAAATAGACTTGGCTTGTTTGACTAATAATGATGAATGAGTCAAACTTTAAATATCTCCTACCCCACTTAACTTCTGTTATATTGTAAAGTAGATGCATTCTTGTACCTTTATTTTGTATCGGATCAAACCACTCAGAATTGAATAGATATACATTGTTACCAAGAAAAGGATATTCCAACTATAATATTTTCTATAATAACCAGTAGTACTCAAAATCATCACCTGTATGGGTATTCCCTCTTATACATACACCACAATTCTCTTTCTTCCCTCATTCACACTAAAATTTTGTTTGAAATTTGTAACTGTTAACCAAAAATATTGAATAATATTTCACAGCTCTATTTGATCCCCAAGCTAGATCAAGTAGCCCATGATACTACAAATTACTTCCTTGAGTGTGCACCTATTTAGTAGGTAAAGTATGTTGATAGCATGCTTATTAACTAATTAAATATATATTAACTGAAATGAATAGTTGAAATATGTATCATATTTTTAAACCAATTAGAAAATTCTATTTCCACTTTTTTTTGGACTTTTATTGGTTCTACTATATTCAAACCATCAATGAAACTCCTATAAATATGAAAGATTAGATCAAATTTATGAGCAAGCTTATTCATACTTACTCGAGATATGACTCAATTTCAACATAGTTCAGCAAGATATACAATGTGGCAACTCACATCTCCCTATAAGTTAAATAGTGCACACTGCTAGCGTCTGTGGGTTCACCACTTTCGTTGAATACATATAATTTTAAGGATTTACCCACATTCTGAGGTGTAGTGCTCTGACTTCATTGTGCGTTATTTCAAAGTAATACGAGCAAAACTAGATTATCACATACATAAAATATGCTTCACATATTGAGCCTTCAGGATGTGCTTTGGTTTTAGCAGTCTTCTTATACTACAGGAAAACCTGGTATTACCGGCGGATAAAATCTGCAGATAATATGTGAAATCCGACGGAAATAAGGGTTTCTGGCGCACGTTCCGGCGGAATTCCCTGCGTCGATTTGGTTCGCGTCGATAAATATCTTCCTACGTTTATAATGCGCCGGAAACGATTCCGGCGCATTACCGGCGCAAAAAAATGTTACGAAGCCGGCGACTTTCAACCTATAAATTATGGTGCTAACTGCACCGGAACTTTGCATCGTATGCATCCGCTGGTAATTACCGGAGGATAAAGCGCCATTGGTGCGCCGTAAATAACCTACAGGTTGTTTACGACGCAAACCATACTCCGGTAAAAGCTGGCAGAAAATACGCCGTAGAATGCGCCGGTAATGTCCGACGTACACAAAAACGCCGAATATATCGACTTGATTCATTGTATCATCGTTTCTGTCGAAGTACCGACGTAAAATCCGTCGGAAACCTGTAGCATTGACAAAAAAAATTACCTTCCCAGCCAACAATCAAATTTCCACACCTGCAAACTTATACGAAAACACTACCATATGACAGATATAGACATAACAGATATAAACAACTTCATCATATACTCAAAAACATAAATGTTCATTGAAAAATATAAATATCCATGTTAACATTGTTCAATAGCATCAAAGAACTAAAAACATCACATATTTTTCATTAACACATGATCACATAAGTAAACAAGTTCAAATGACTAAAATGAACTACTCTGAATCTGTGGACTCGTCCTCAGCTGGAGCTACCTCTTTTCCACTCATTTGCTCCCTCATTCTACACATTTCATCCAACAACTGATTCTGTTTCTCCTGCATCTGCATCTGCATTTGAACATGTGCTTGCATCTGAGTTTGTCAATCAGCTTGTGATTTCCTTACTTGTTCTAGCTCAGCTTGAAGGGCACTTATTTGTTGAGCTTGTAAGGACTCATGTGAACTGGATGCGGAGCTGGATGCAGTAGAGGAAGTCATCCCCTCATATGCCTGAGCTTGGGAACCTAAACCATAAACTCTGCCATGCTGCATTCCTCCGACGACCTGCGACCAGATGCGATACTCATAAAACTCCACAGAGCCGCCAGAAGAGCCCTCACCTGATGCAGCATGACTCTCTCGAAGCCGTGTATACTCCTCCTGTGAAAGTAGAATATATATATAATTAAACTAAAAATATATATTAAACACATATACTTACATGTGTTTTTCTTGCTCTCTCATCAATCCATTGTTAATCCTCCTATCGCTTATGAGTGTGACTATGCAATTCCACAGGAGTTGGTTCTCTACCCAGCATCTATTTCTGTTAGAATTAAGAGAATTCTATTAATATTTTTATTAAAGAAAAATAAAAAAAACATTTAAAATTCATTACCAAACGTCGTCTATGCTAAGTATGTGGAACGGAGCCGCCAGTATGAAGGGAACTACCCAAGCCCCCAACATCAGAAGCTCTATTCTATCTATTTTGATCCCTCCTTCTAGTGTACTCTTCGCTGCCCCAAGCTGCATTCAATTCAGCCCAAATAACCTCTCCAATCCACAATGGTCGCTTCCCAGACTTTCTAATATCTATTAACATGTCACGCATCAGAGTAGACCCACATTTCTCAAAATTCTTTCTAATCTTATCATTGTGTTGGGGCAGCCAACAAAATTCTTTATGCATTCAAATACATATGATATATAATATATAAGATTATTAGCTTAAGTAAAAAAGAATAAATCATTTAACATAAAAACTAAAACCCAAAAATACCTCAAACTCTCCAAACCACATCTCTCGGACTTCTTTCGGGACTTTCTTCCAAGAAACATAAGGAGCGTCAAACCTGCTCTGTATGATGTCCCATATTTTATGTGTCGGTTGTTTTAATGGGTAGAACGTACAAAAATAAAGTTATGTGAAACAAATATAAAATATATAAAAAAATTTCGTTAGCTTAAATAAAAGAGAATGTACGTACGTGTCACCCTCAGGTGCTATCAACATTCTACCATCTATCGCCAGCTCTGGTGTAGCTACTGTCGAAGGTCCAACTATAGTAGGCTGATGGGGTGATGGGGGATAGTATGGTGGAGCATATGGTGGAAATGGATAAGTATGAGAGGCACCAGCATAAGGTGGGGGTGTGTAGTATGGGTAGAAAGGAGTACTCTGCCCAGGATCTGGTGAAGGAAATCGGGGATCTGCTGAGTAAAACTGTTGGCTACTGGCTCCAGGAGTGGGTAAAGGCTGTGTATCAGGCTGAGGCTATGTAGCAGGCTGAGGCTGTGTAGCAGGCTGAGGCTGTATAGCAGGCTGAGGCTGTGTAGCAGGCTGAGAATGTGTAGCAGGTTGAGATGAGGTGATCCCCTTAGTACGTACTGGCCTACCAGCTGATCCTATTGTAGTGATCTTCTTGGTGTGTCTATTAAAAATGTTTTTGATCAATCCTTTACTAGGCTCTTCACCTGAAGCCATCTGCACAGAAATAAATATGATATATTAGAATCATGAGTTATAACAAAATTCAGTAAAGTAAGTAAAAAAGCAGTGAAGTAAAAAACAGTGAAGTAAAAAATAGTAAAGTAAAAAAGCAATGAAGTACAGATAAATGCAGAAAAGTAAGTAAAAACCAGTGAAGTAAAATGCAGTAAAAAAATATTTAATTTACTTTATGTTAACTCATCATTTGTTCATTCACTTTCATATGATGATACATTTCCAGGACTATCAGATTCATCATTACTTTCCTCTATAGTTAAATCTACCTCCTCTAACTGCAACTCGCTCTCATTAATTCTGATTTGGTCATCCACATTGATTGGGAGATTTTTTAAATTTGACATAAACTCTTCTTAATGTGCTATTGGTATTGTACTGATTTTCTCAATTACTCCCCTTGGTTTTGTCTTCATAACTACCAGCTAATCATGTTTGCCTCATACACTACTTGGATAGTTAGTATAATAGACTTGAGTTTCCTGACTAGCAATGATGAATGGATCAAACTTTGCATATCTTCTACCTCGCTTTACTTCTGTTATACCATAAATTGGATGTACTCTTGTGCCTCTATTTTTTACTGGATCAAATCATTCACAATTGAAGAGATACACAGTATTCCTGTGATCGGGATATTCCACCTTTAATATTTCTTATAATACCCCGTAGTACTCAGAATCATCCCCTGTATGGGTGTTCCCTCTTACACATACACCATAATTTTTTGTCTTCCTACCTTCACACCAATTTTTAGTTTGAAATTTATAACCATTGGCCACAAATATTTAATAACATTTTACTAATCTATTTGGTCCCCAAGCTAACTCAGATAACCTTGAATACTGCGAACTGTCTTTAGTGTGTACCTTTAAATAAACAAGATGTTATTATTATTAATATTAATTGCAGACATAACTCATTAATTAAGACTAATTATTCAAAATATACCATATTTTTAAACCAAGCAATGATTTTTTTCCACTATCTTCTGAACTTCTCCTTCTTCTGATGTACTAAGACCATCAATGAACCTCCTACAAATAACCATCTTGAGTTTAGAAAAAAGTTTAGAAGAAAACTGAAAATATAAACAACTTAACTCATACTTACTCGAGATACGGCTCAACTTCATCACAGTTAAGCAAGATGTACAACTTGATAACTGTCATCTTCTTATCAGTCAAATAGCAAACGGTGCTAGTGCCTAAAGGTTCCCCACTTTCACTGAATACATATATATTAGAGGATTTACCAACATTTTGAGGTGCTGAACTTTCACCTGATTGAGACATAGTTTCAAAATAATACGAGCAAAACTGAGTTGTCTCATATGTTAAATATGCTTCACAGATAGAGCCTTCGGGTCATACTTTATTCTTAGCAGTCTTCTTAAGTTTATTTAAATATCTCTCAAAAGGATACATCCACCTATACTGAACAGGTCCACCAACCAGTGCCTTATATGGTAAATGAATAGGTAGATGCTCTATAGAGTCAAAAAAGCCTAGAGAAAATATTTTCTTAAGTTGACACAAAATGAATGGAATTTGCTACTCCATAAGAATCAAGTTCTCTACATTTAATTTAGAAGAGAATAAATCTTTGAAGAAAACACTTAGCTCGATCAAGGGCTTTAAAATCAAATCTGGTAGATAACTAAAAGCAGTTGATAAAAGACATTACATGAAGATGTGACAATCATGACTTTTCAATCCGAATAATCTCCCTGATCTTATGTCAACACACATGCTTAGATTGGAAGAATATCTATCAGGTACTCATAGGGACCTCACCCATTCACAAATTACTCGTTTTTGCTCTAAAGTTAATGTGAATTGAGGTTTTGGTTTGAGAAATTTTTCTGTTCCATCATCCTTCAGTTCCAAAGCTTTCCTTCTACAAATCTCCTTTAAGTCCATCCTTGCTTTTATATTATCTTTCAATTTCTCTTTGATATCCATAACTGTATAAAAAATATTATCAAAAATATTTTTCTCTATATGCATAACATCCAAATAATGTCTAATCAAGTTTGTTCTCCAATATGGCATTGACTAAAAAATACTTTTCTTGGTCCAATTATGGTTGACATCATATTCTGGCAATTTGAACTCAGCTAATGTTGGAGAATCCATTATGGTGTGCATGAACCTTACTCTTTCAAAAATTTCTTCACTACTGAATCTTGGAGGAGGTTGAAACATCATCATTTTATTTTTGGTAAACACTTCTTTATTTCGCCTTAAAGGATGACTTAGAGGCAAAAACATTCGATGGCAATCGAACCAAGTGTTCTTCCTACCATACTTTAAAGTGAATGATCTTGTATGTTCCATACAATATGAGCAAGCTAACTTGCCTGAAGTGTTCCAACCTGAGAGCATACCATATGCAGGAAAGTCACCAATTGTCCAAAGTAATGCTGCTCTTAGTGTAAAGTTCTATTTGGTGAAGATATCATATGTACTTACTCCCTCTTCCCATAATAAACTTAAATCATGAATCAAAGGTTGTAAGAATATGTCAATCTTCACTTTTGGATTATGTGGCCCTGGAATTATAAGTGTCAGAAATATATAAGGAGTAGTCATACACAACTCTGGAGGAAGATTATAAGGAGTGAGTATCACAGGCCAACATGAGTATGGTGTAGCCGACTGATTGAATGGAGTAAAATCATCTGCACATAAACCTAATCTGACATTTATTGGATCTGCCACGAATGTGGGATGTGTACAATCAAAGTGCTTCCAAGCCTCTGCTTCTGATGGATGTGTGATAACACCTTCTTATAGAATGTGATGATTATGTCATCTCATATGTGCAGCAGATCTCATGGATGCATATAGCTGTTGTAGTCTCAGAATTATTGGAAAATAGAACATCCTACTAACAGACACATCCTTCTACTTCCTTCTATTTTCAGATCTTGGTTTAAATCTTGGTGCATTGCAATGATGGCATGCAATTTCTGAGATATCTTCTTTAAAGTATAACATGTATCCATTGACACAACAATCTATTTTTGTGTATGTCAAACCAAGTTTAGAAACTAATTTGTTTGTCCGATATAGATCTGTAGGAATTAAATTATCTGTTGGATTGATTTCCTTAAGCAGCCCAATAAATTGATTAAAATATTCACGAGCAACATTATATTCAGCCTTGATGCTTAACATCTTCACAGCAATAGATAATTCTGAGTGAGTCGTGCACCCTTTCCAGATTGGTTGCTGGGCGGCATGCAATAAATCATAAAAATTTTGTGCCTCCGTATTCGGTAACTCTTATGTATTTTATTCAATTTGTATTTCAGTTGCATCATGAACTCATTCATCAAGATTTGGTCGGATATTCTCAGCCTCATCAATATTACTACTTGTAGAAGGACCGCATTGATAATCAAATTGTGGCTCATACTCACCATGAGAAGTCCAATACCAATACCGTGGCATGAATCCTCTGCGATATAGATCAACAGTTACATCATCTTGTTCTAGGTGCACTAGATTTTTATGTTTAGAACATGGACATCAAAACTTTCCTTCTGATATAAAGCTGGGTAGTTGTTTCGCTTGCTGAATGAAAATGTTCACCCCATTAATGAATTCATCTGTTAATGTCTTTAGACCTTGAGATAATCGGTTATACATCCAATACTTATTTGCCGTCAAGATGTACGGAGAAGAAAAAATAATAGCAACCGTCGGCGACCAGGTATGCTAGCGACGGAGGGCAAAGTCCGTTGACCATCGGCGAAGTCCGATGACCGTTGGCGACCTTGATCTACGGCGAGCGACGGAGGGCGACGAGCGAAACAGCGGCGATGTGACAGAACGAGATGAAACAAGTGAGCGGCCAGAGGGGCTCGGGCTCGAAAAATAGGGCTTTCGCCGGCAGACTTTCCGGCGTCCAGGACGCCGAAAAATATTCTGGCGCATTAGGCACCGGATTTAATTCGTTGAGTTTAAATACACCGGCGCATTCTCCGTCGGTAATTGCGCTTGTTATTTTTCGCCGTAACATGCGACGAAAATGTGAAATGTTGGTTTATTCCATCGCACATTCCGGCGCAACAGGCCGCCAGAAAATTTTCGGTGGCCTTTGCGTCGGAAACAGAGTCGTAAATTTTTTGTCGCATTAAGGTGTCGTTACATGCGCCGTTATTACCGACGCATACTTTTCCACCGGAAAATCCGACGGTAATCGCGTGTTTTCCCGTAGTGTTAAGTTTATTTAAATACCTCTCAAAAGGATACATCCATCGATATTGAATAGAACCACTAACTGTAGCCTCATATGGTAAATGCACAGGTAGATGCTCCATAGAGTCAAAAAAAGCTGGAGGAAATATATACTCAAGTTTACACATAATGAAAATGATATACTGCTCCATAAGAATTAGGTGTTTTGCATTTAGTTTTAAAGAGCATAAATCTTTGAAGAAGATATTTAACTTGATCAAGGGCTTTAAAGTTTGATATGACAGATAACTAAAGGCAGTTGGTAGTAGAAATATATATTTTATTTTAAAAATTTTATAAATTATAATTTCTTATTTAATTCATTTCATCGTGTGCAAGAGCCTACTTTACATACACAAGAGTGGAATGAGATTGTATAAGTTGTAGAGCGAGATGAATTTTATAATAATAATTTTGTTAGATATCTTTTATCTTGATTCTATTATAACATAAATCTTTATTCTTATTAAAAACTAATTTCAATGAAAAAAAATTAAACTCAATATATTTTATTACAATTAAATCAAGATAAAAATGTCAAACAACATGCCTATTATAGTTTATTTCTTTTTTTTTTATGCATGCACAAAACATCTCATTAAGATATCGATTGGTTAAGATATCGATGATCTTCTGAAGGCAACGAAAATCGGTGAGGGTGGTCACGTTTGGGGCAGCTCTTGCACGTGAGCCAAGCTAAACGAAGAATGGTGCAAGTTTAACGGAGTCGGTGAGGGTCCAGTCACATTTGGGGTTTGGAAGAGTCGACGAGGGTTCAGTCGAGTTTAGGGTTTGGTAGATTCAGCAAGGTCTAGTCGGCTTCAGGTTTGATGGAGTCGACAAGAGTCCAATCATGTTCGGGTTCAGCAGAGCCTGTGAGAGTCTAGTCGTATTCAGGGCAGCTGAGTGATGCGAAGAAATGAGAAGAATGAGAAGAAAGATGATGGAGGGGTAAAAATAAGACACTTTCCATCGCATGTTCTGGTGAATTGTTCGTTAGTAAAATTACCAACGAGCGTCGGTATGAATTCATCAAATTTAAGTAAGCCAGTGCAATTTTTGTCGGTAATTCGGCTAGTGAAAACCAGTGTAAGTTTTGCCAAAAAAATTATATTTTTTGATGAGAAAATGGCAAAATCTATGTTGGTATTTGTACGATGGAAATTTTGCCTAAAAGCATGCCAAAAATATGCCGACATATATTCTGCTGGTTTTGTCATCGCATTTTCCAACATCTTTTTCTCCGCCAAAAAATCTAATGGTAATAACGTGTTTTCGTGTAGGGAGAGCGACTGGGCGAGCTCCTGTTTTGCTAGGGCTTCCTCTTCCCTCCGCCTCTGTGTTCTCTCCGCCTCCCTCCTCCTCCGGCGTTGCCGGAGGCCTTTTTACCCTACTCTGCTATGGAGACTGGTCTCCTCGCTTCGGATTTTCCACCGCTCTCCAAGTCTCCGTCTGGTAAAGCTAAGTTCACTCCTAAAAATTGGAATTTGGTCTTTGCTCCGGAGTCCTCTGCTCCTAAAGCTCTCAATCTCTCCCACTTTCCCGATGAGCCTGAGATTGTTCCTTTCTCAAACGATAGCCTCTCTAAAGGGGGAGAAGACTGGAATCTGTGTCTTGTGGGATACTCTATAGGTCGAAGACCTTTTTATGAAGCGCTGCTGGGGGCGATTAACAAAACGTGGAGTCTTAAAGGTTCGGTTCAGCTACTATCCCTTAGCGATGGTTTTTTTCTTATTCGCTTCACATGCACCGAAGATTATGACATGGTTTGGTCGCGGGGAGTCTGGTTCATGTTGGGTAGACCTTTTATTCTTCAAAAATGGCACCCCAAATTCAAGCCTACGAGAGACAACTTTGCTTCTGTTCCGATTTGGGTCAAGATACATGATCTTCCCCTTGCATGCTGGAATTCGGAGGGGATTTCAAGGATTGCAAGCAAAATTGGTATACCCCTAGCTGCTGATAATCTGACTGAGCAGAAGACAAGGTTAACTTTTGCTAGGATTTGCGTTCTGGTTGACTGCAATGCTACATACCCGGAAGAAATCAAAGTTTCTTTGGATGGTGATGTGGTTTGCTTGAAGATTCAATATGAATGGAGACCTTCCCCATGCGAACACTGTAAGTCTCTTATGCATTACTCCTCTTTCTGCCCTTCTAAACCGGAACCGCTTGGAGATAAGGTGAATGCGGCTGTCAACACTCATCCCCGTGGGAGAAGTTTTAGCAGAAAACCTTATAACAGGCACTCCTCCTCCACTAAAAACGTCTCAAGACCTCCTAGCAGGGACCCTCATATACCTCATTCTCCCACTCTCCCCCCCTCTTCCACTGTCTTGGTTTCTCACAACATCAACAGCATTGGCCAACCTCTCCTCTATCAACCTCATTCCCCGCCACCTCCTACTGCCCAAGTGCCTGATTTTAACAATGTGGTCTCTGTCGAAAAACCCAATTCTATTCCTTCTGAAAATGTTCCCAATAACATAGTCATACCGAACCTTAACTCCCCTAATGAGGAGGATGTGGCCTCCACTTCCTCCTGCCCGTCACAATCTCATGGTATCCAGAAAGTTTTTGAGGTGAAGATTAATTCCCCCAACAAGTTTGATCTGTTAAATGTGGAGGAGGAAGGCTCTTCTATTCCTGAAGAGTCTTCTAAAGATATTGAGGTTCGTGAAGATTGGAGTCATAAACAGAAGCCGAATGACAAACCAAAGTCTAATAATTCTACCGCGTCCAAGAAAACTGCTAAGGGAAAGCAGGCCAAAAAATCCCAATCTTCAAAATCCTAATGTTCCTTCCCAATTTTGCTGCTTGGAACATTAGGGGATTTAATCGACCAGACAAAGTCCTTTGCTGCAAGCGTTTTGTTATCTCTTTTAATCTTGACATGTTATGCATTTTGGAGAATAGAATTCACGTGAATTCTCTTCTTGATCCTTTTTTGAGCAAACTCACTCCATTTTTTTAAATGAAAAGAGCTGTCATAATTTCAATCTGAATGCCTCGGGAAGAATCTGGATCAAATGGAATTCCGCAAAAATGGATTTTTGTCCCATCCACATCTCTTCCCAACTCATCACTGGCACTAATTCTGTTGCTGGTCACCCTCTGTTTCAAATGTCTGTTATATACGCCTCCAATAGTGCTCGAGAAAGGAAAGATTTGTGGAGTTCTCTTGTGCAATCTCCTCCTGCTGCTAGCACTCCTTGGGTGCTGCTTGGTGACTTCAATTGTTGCCGTTATGCCTCTGAGAAGTTGGGGGGTTCCCCTCTTAACCATTCTGCTCTTTATGATATTAACAACATGATTTTTATTAATAGTCTCATGGATTTGAATACTGTTGGCAACAAATTCACCTGGTTCAATAATCGGCTCGACTCTCCCATACACATCAAACTTGACAGAATTCTGGTGAATGACAAATGGCTGGAGGCTTTTCCTGATTCCTACGGGTCTGTTCAGAGCCTTCTTGCTCTGACCATTGTCCGATTATTTTGCACTCTGGTATGATCTTTCAATCTCGGCACAGATTTCTTTTTAAAAATTATTGGTCTAAGATTGATAGGTACTGGTTCATTCTCCTGGATGCCTTCTCTATACCAATTTCTGGAAATCCCCTCTCTCATCTATGCCACACTCTTAAATTGATTAAATCTCGCATCAAGAAGGAGTCTTGGTCGAGCTTTAGTTCTGTTTCTAGGCATATGGATTCTTTGCTCAATTCACAAAGAGATATCCTGGAGAAATTGCATGCTGACCCAACAAATTATTCATATAACGCTTCTATTAACGCTATTAATGCCAGTATTGTGGAATTCAATGCCATTCATGCTTCGTGGATCATTCAAAGGGCAAAAGTGAACTGGTTAAAACATGGAGAGGATGATCTCAAATTTTTATATGGTAAAATTAGGTGTAGGAGGAGTACCAACAAGTCGGTGGCTAACTTGCTTGCTTCGTCTCCTCTATCATCTAGGACTGATGTTATATCCATTATCACTCAATATTTTCATACATTGTTTAATCCGTCTCCCCCTCCTATTCAAACTTTGGACGGATTTCCTGCTGGTAATGTGATTTCTGCCTCCTCTGCCAATGTGATTTCATCATTTGTGACTAATGATGAAATCAAAGCTGCTTTTTGGGGGCTCCTCCTCCTCTGCCCCGGGGCCCGATGGTTTTAATTTCCATTTTTTCAAAACTGGATGGCATATTGTGGGTCCGCATGTGTGTAGTGCAATTAAATCTTTCTTTTCTAAAGGGTATATTCCATCTGGTGTTAAAGCTACTGCTCTCACTTTAGTTCCCAAGCACTCCAATGCCACTAATATTACTGACTATAGACCTATTGCATTATGTAATGTTGTCTATAAGATTATTGCTAAAGTGATTGCTACTAGACTCAAATTGCTTATGCCCAGTATTATCAATCAAGCCCAGTCTGGTTTTGTGAAATCTAGAATTTCTACTGATAATGTTTTGCTTGCCAGTGAGATTCTTGCTTCTGCCAGTAAGAGGGGTGGTATTCATATGTTCTGTGCTAAACTTGATATCAGAAAGGCATTTGATACTGTTTCGAGAGATTTTGTTCTCGCTAGGCTGGTCCAAAAAGGTTTCCCTGACCTTCTTGTGAATTGGATCAGGATGTGTATCACTAATGTCAATTATTCTGTTGTGTTTAATGGTGCTTTGGAGGGCTATTTTTCTTCTTCTGCTGGCTTGAGACAAGGTTGTCCGTTGAGTCCCTATCTTTTTTGTGTGGTCATGGATGCTCTTTCCAACCTTTTAGAGGTTAGAGGTTTTAAAGGTATTACTGCTGGGAATTTTTCTCTTACTCACCTTTTATATGCTGATGACGTTCTGATATTTGGAGAAGCTTCTATTCATAATTGCCAAAATCTTGCTTGCATCCTTAATGATTTTGCCAATGCTACTGGACTGCACATTAACTTTGAAAAAAGTGCTATCATGTTCCCTAAGCAGCTAGTGAATCGACAAGTCTTTTGTAATATCTTATCTATTTACAATATTGCTCAGAAGATCACTTACCTGGGGATTCCATTGTCTTTCCATAGACTCAAGATTGAAGACTTTATTCCTTTAGTGGATAGTATCTACAAAAAAATGAATGGTTGGAAGGCAAACTTGCTTTCCTTTGCCGGTAGACTTCAATATCTCAAGTTCACTATCCAGAACTCTATTGCTTATTGGATTCGAGGTGCTATCTTACCCAAAACCATTTATAAATTCTTAAAGAAAGCTAGCTCTCGTTTTCTTTTCTTTGGTGACATCTCTCAAGGCAGGAAGCTTCATATGGTTTCTTGGGATGTCATTTGTCGTCCCAAGAATAAGGGTGGTTTGGGAGTTACTTCTTTTAATGCCTTGCAATTTGGTTTCAACTGCTCTCTTATATTCAGGATGTATAACTCATCCTCCCCTCTCTCCTCCTGGTTGTTAAGTAAATATTCATCTCCCTGGCAGCGTCCTCACTCTTCTGCCTCAAATTTCTGGAAGTCTGTTTGTAAGACGGCTACTGATGCTAAAGCTTGTTTTGGTTTTAGAATTACAAAGCATTCCCCCATCTCTTTCTTACGGGATCACTGGTGTTTCAATCTTACTCTTGAGGAATTTTTGGGTTATGCTATTAATTATCCCGATTGTGCTCTGGGTTCCTTCTTTAAGGATAACAATTGGATTCTCCCAAACTTTCTGCCAGATCAAATTAAAAACCTTTTTCTGCACTGCAACGACAATGAGGATTCCTGTATTTTTTGGAAAAATGGTATCTCTCCTAAATTCAAAGCCTTTGTGGATGAATTTTATTTTGATTTGCCTAGCTGTAGCTGGAGCAAATCGGTTTGGCATAAGAAAAATTGTTTAAAGCATAATGTCTATGTGTGGATGGCTCTTGTGGGAGGCCTTAAAACTGCTGACGCTCTTCGTTATAGGCAGATTGTGGTGCCCAGTAGGTGCAGTTTATGTTATGAGTTAGATGAAACGGCTAATCATCTTTTCTTTGAATGCACCTTCTCATTCTCTGTGCTTAATGATCTGATCCCGGCCACTAGGGGTCTTCTACTTAGACCTTCCTTGCTGCATTTGTTCGTTTGGGTTAATGATATCTTCACAGGCAAAGTTTTGGTGAAAAATTTTCATAAGTTTTTGATATGCTGTGTTGTTTATTACCTTTGGAAGGAAAGAAATTCTAGAAGGTTTGGGGGTAATTTTCAAAACTCTACTACTCTTTCTCTGCTTATTAAAAGAGTTGCTATGGAAAAAATTTTATCTTGGAAAGAGTCTTCCGTCCTGCTGGAAATGTTATAACCTGGAGTTTTTGGGTACCTGGGTTCTGGATTGGCTGGGACGTATTACTTTGCGCTGCTGGTGGCTTTCTGTGCTCTTCTTCACAACTGGTCCCTTTGTCCCTTTGGTTTATTCTGCACAGCATAGGCTGGACAATGATGAAGCTCCCCTTTGCAGATCCCGTGGACGGCCTCTGGGCAACCCGGGAATTCTCTTTTCCAATCCGTTAATCTCTGAGTCTAGTCTTCATTGCTTGGGAGCTGGTTGCTGTTTGATTTCTCTGCAGGTTTTGGTGCTTCTGGGAGATGGATCCTCTGCTTGGGTTCTCTTCTTCAGCATTTTTTGGTGTTCGGTGCTGACTGGTCTCTTCACAATTTTGTTCTTATACCACATTTTTGGCTTTTTACTGATTTTTGTGGAGTATGGGTGGTATAGTTGTTCTTTTTTTACTGTTTTGCCTTCATAAGCTTTGTTTTTTTGCTTATGTTGGTTCTTTCTTGTAATCTCTTCTTTCTTTACAGTAATATATGGGCTCTGGCCCCAAATTTTCCCAAAAAAAAAAAAAAAAAAAAAACGTGTTTTCGTGTACTGCCCTTTCAGGTACATTTTTCTTGTTGTTCACCAGTTCTAGTTTTATCTCTTTTCTACCCTTGAAGTTGCATGTCCATGCGTTGGAAGATGTTGTTGATTTACTCTTGGTGCTTTATTGAATATCAAAATTGGGTTCCACTTTTGAGGGCTAGCTTCTTGCCTCCCCGGTTTTTATTTTTCTCTTGATAATTGTAATATATTGGATATTAAGCTCATTAAACTTTGCTTCAAATGTTGAATTTTTAGTGAGCTCTTGATCCTTTGAGGTCTTCTATCCTTTTTATTAATTAATGCGTAGGCCCCTATATGGGTTTTAACCAAAACAAATTTTTTTTTCTAAAAATAAAAAAGTATAAAAATCATAATAAATCACATAAAACTTTTAAAAATATAAAATAAATTGCAATCAATCCTATAATCAAAAAATAATAATATCAAACCTTAATTATAATTAAAATTTAATTAATTCATAATTAACTTTCAATTAAATAATAATTAAAATAGTTATATAAAATTAAATATTAATCATATTAATCCCAAATTTTCAAGGATTAGTCTATTGGATATCATTAACCAATAACATCAATCATCTAAGCATTTTGATTAATTTAGTTAATTAAAATCCCCACCATCACCACCACCCCCCCCCCCAAAAAAAAAAAAAAAATTTCCGTATATAAGAAGAGGTTTTAAATAATTAAATCAATAGAATAAAATTAAATAATATTAAATAAAGTTTAATAAATAAAATTTAATATATAATTTAAACATAAAAATAATAATAAGAAATAATTAATTAAATTAAATTAAATTTTTTAAAAATAATTAAAGAAAATTTCAACGTTTTCATAACCGGACCGGACCGGCCGGTTCAACCGGTTGAAC
This sequence comes from Dendrobium officinale, assembly GCA_019514585.1. Taxonomy (NCBI): domain Eukaryota; kingdom Viridiplantae; phylum Streptophyta; class Magnoliopsida; order Asparagales; family Orchidaceae; genus Dendrobium; species Dendrobium officinale. Next base: position 31,620,014 of record CM033683.1, read on the forward strand.
CGCGAACCGGCCGGTCGGCCGGTTACGGTTCAAATCAGAACCGGGAAATGCAAAAACCGGAGTTGGACCGCTCGAACCGGCGGTTCGACCGCCAAACCGGCGAACCGGTCCCGGTTTCGAAAAACCGGCCGGTTCAAAAAAAACGCCATCTTAGCGGAGGAGTGAGGATCGGACGGCTGAGATGGTTCTTTATGCGAAAAATGAGAAATCCAAACTTTATTTCATTTCTTTTCATTTCGATTTCGAGTCTTCGACTGCTCGCTGCCTCGCTCGGTTCTTTCCTTCTTCCCGACTGCTATTCCCAGACGCTCGTCCGGTCGCAAAGTCGCGAAGGCTGAAGCCGTCCTCACCGAAGAGGAGAGCTCGTTCGCGAAGACAGAGGGCAAACGAGCTTACGAGCCTTCTATGTATGTTTTTAACTTTGTATCCTTTGATTCCTTTCATTCCTTTGTTTCTATTTTTTTTTTTAAAAAAAAAAAAACTCAAAATCACATACATGAATCAATGGTTGTTTTCTTTTTTCATGTATGTTTTTAAGTTTTTAACTTGATTTTCCTATTTTAAAATGTAATTTTTTTTTTGAATTTCAGTTTAGGGGCGTATATATGATCTTCGGCTTGGAAATCAAACCGAAAACCTGCATTTCTTCCACGGTTAGTTCAAATTTCGGTTTACTCCTTGAGCCATTTTCGGATTTTCTCATTTTCAGATTTTCCTGCCATTTTCGGAAATTAAACCGAAAACCTGCATGTTCTCGTTTTCTCAAATTTCGGTTTGTTGGGGGTTTTAGGGATTGAGCCTAGCAATCCTTCCTGAATAGGATTGTTGAGTTTACATTCTATCATTTTCATAAATCACATTTCAAATCTGTTAAATTAAATAATGAATTTGTTAAATCCCACAATGCTCAGAAGTTAATGAATTGTAAGGATTACTGCCCTCATAAATCTTTAATCCATAAACAAAAAGCCAAATAAATTATTAAGATTTAACAAAATTTGAGTGTTTTGTGTTTAAGTTTATATTATAAACAAGGTTTGACTATAGGTTTTGTTTGATCATGTTTAGTTTATTTGAAGTTTTGAACCAAATTAGAGTTTGAAAGTCTAAGTTAATGTCCTGTAGGTTTTCATGTCGGGATGTTATCTAAAGCATGGTCAATGATTTTGTTTTGTGGGAGGGTCAATGATTTTTTGTATTTCTATACCAATGTATTCTTCATATAACTAATGTGAGATTTAACTCAATAGTTTCATGTGCTTCAATAATTTCCCTCATGTGATTTTTTGTATTTCTATGCCAACATAGAAAATAGAATGTAGAATGAATGTATTAGAGAAAAATTAATCATTATTTTTAATTTTTTTAATAATATTGTTATTTATTACGTCATCCGGTTCGACCCCGGTTCGACCGGTCGAACCGGTCGAACCGTGAACCTCTCCTTCCTCCGGTTCGTTGTCCGGTCCGGTTCTGAAAACCTTGGAAAATTTATTAAAAATTCAAAAATAATCATTAAAATTTTAAATAAATATTTGATAATTCATTTAATTAAATGAATTTGATAATTAAATAAAAAATTATTAAATATAGGACCTTTATGCTTTATGTTCAACTTGTTTGGAAGACATAATAAATGCATTGGATTTCAAAGCCCTTAATAAATTTTAAATAAATTAAAGACCGTCATGTCTTGTTTATAAGTCCTTTTACGATGGCACAAATGCATTGGATTGAGGGATTTTTAATAATCCTTAAATAAATAAAAAGATATTTTATACGCTTTTTTACCTCCATTTTGGAATGCATAAGTGTATAAGATTCTTAAGTACTTAATGAATCTTTAATAAATAGTTAATAATCAAAAGGCCTTCATACATCACGCCTAATTCCTTTAGGAGAGAATGTATGTATTAAATTTATAAGGTCTTTCCCTTAACTCTCCTAATAAAACATTAATAAATCTTCAAGGATTATATACAACCAATCCTAGCATTTATGGGGGAATGATAACATTATAATTATGAGTCTTACGACTTGTAGGTTAGTGACTTTTGAACATTGAAGTCACTAGCTTACATGATTCTTTAAAACTAAATAATCAACTCTAACATTCCAAAATATAAATAATAAAACACAAAATCATTCAGAATGTTATACAAATTTTATTTTTTATTGATGCGCCTTAACCTTTTATAGGTTGCATTAGATTTATTGGGTTTTTATACATCTGCATTTTATTCTTTTATTATATTTGTTTACTTCATTACTTTTATTACTAGTAAGCGTCAACGTAAAATGTACCTAGTATCTGATGTAAATGTAAAGAGTTAATATATATATATAATTTGAGTAGATATCAAGTTATAAAGTGTTAATGAGTGCTAAAGGTTTATAGGTACTTGCTTACATATATAGGGCTCCAAAAGATAATTCCCTCTCCTTTGGATGGTATTCTATTTTTGAATTCTATAAGAACACCCAGAGCTAAAAGATGATAAGTAGGTGCATTTAAATCTGCGTATATCATAGGCATAAAAAATATTATATGTTGCAGTGGAGCCTTGCCACCTTACTTTCTTTTAGAATCTAGATTGTACAAATCTTTTAGAATAAGTGAAATAATAGTTGGTTTGATCTAGTATTTTCTATTTCGGTTGGATTACATCAAGAATCAGCCTTGAGCCCATATCTTTTTTTGCTTTAGTCATGGACGTTCTCACTAGACATTTGTAACAGGATGTACCTTGGTATATGCTTTTTGCTGATGATATTCTTCTTGTTGATAAGACTAGAGAGGGAGTGGAAGGTAAATTTGAATTATGGAGTTCAACCTTAGATTTTAAAAGTTTTCACTTAAGTAGATCTAAAGCTGAATATATGGAGTGTAATTTTAGTAGTAATAGACAGTGGAGGACTTATGACTTTGGGTGATCAAGTCATTAATAAGAGTATATATTTTAGATATATTAGATCTATTGTTCAGAGTGATGGTGAAATAGATGGGGATATTATCAGTAGAATTTAAGATGGATGGTTGAAGTGGAGGAACGCATCGCCCTTGTTATGTGATAGAAAAGTCCTCAAACTTAAGGGAAAATTCTATTAGATGGTGGTGAGACCTGCAATTCTTTATGGTGCATAATGTTATCCATTAAAAGAGAAGCATAATATTAAACTAAGTGTTGCAGAGATAAGGATGATCAGTGGATGAGTGGATTTACCCTTAAAGACAGGATATGAAATGAGCATATATATGAAAAGGTTGGAGTAGCTCTAGTGGAAGATAAGATTAGAGAGAGTCTCCTTAGATGGTTTGGTCACATAAAATGACAGCCTTCTGATGACCCAATTAAGAAAGTAGATGTATTATATTTAACTTATATTAAGAAAGGAAGAAGTAGACCTAAAAGTCTTAGTTAGAAAAAATATTAGAAATGATCTTTCTTTGTTAGATTTAAATGAGAATTTGACTTTAACATGACATAATGGAGAAAAAGTATTCATGTAGCCGACCCCACATAGTGGGACAAAGGCTTGATGTTGTTATTGTTGTTGTACTGTTACTCTTCTATACATTACTTAATACACATGCATTATATTCATATGGGTGGCATATCATTTTAGAGGGTAGTCTTTTCATAGGTTTTTTCAGTGTATATGTTCTAGACTTTGTTGGAACATGTATGCTAATTCAAGAATGATTTGTAGTGGTACCGTATACACAAACACATTTACCCTTACATATATACATACATGCATTTTATTTTATGTAACATACACTTGCCTAGCACATAAGCCATCAATAAGGAATGAGAATCTCGAGCGACAAACCTTTTTTAGTTTTCCTATTTGTTAGGGCTATTATGCTGCTGAATTTTTCTAAATTTTTAGACTTAGCATTTTGATAATTTAGTTTAGGTAAAAAAAGATAAAACATAGCTTTTAGGGTGTTATTTTTGTCAAAATTGCAATAGCTAGGTGCATTTGATTCGATTCATGTTGTTAAACTTTTATTATAAATCTAAATTAAAATCCCTTGATTTTGATATTAAAATAAATATCTTACATGCATGCATCAAACCTGGATTCAAAGTTGTAAAATTGTGTGCTTTAGTGGTTAGTTGGCACTGTACTCCAAGCAAGCGTAAGTCTAGATGCATTTGCACCTCTTAAACTTTCTTCCGCAAGGGGGGGTATCTTCATTTTCCAAATAAACTTTATAAATTTAAATAAAAAATATTTTCAAAATAATTGATTGAAGATTTTAAATATTTAAATTAAATATAAGAAACTTTTAAAATCTAAAATCAGTTTAGTCTCCACTTGATTTGAAAATTTTCTTTTCTTAGATATAATTAACTATAGAGTCTTGCCTCTAGGGGAACCTATGGACCCAGATTAAAATCAACCCTATTTTAGTTCACTAAAATAGGACAAAAATTCTTTAGATGCAGACTAAAGCTATTCCTTGGTTAGTTTCGTTTTCAGAACGATAGGTGAATCTGAATTTTAACATTTGGAATGATTTTTACATTCCCTATGTTGAATTTGATTATGAAAATATTTTCCCTTTCCAAGTTGATAAATGCTAGTCAATCTCTCGAGGTATTATAATGTTTCCTATGTAGATTTTTTTTAAAAAAAAAAACATTAAATCAAATTAGTGGCCATACTTTTTTTTTCTAGAGGTGTCACCTGACACCGTTTATGTATGAATTTGGTAGTATTTTTTTTTATTTCAAATATGTTAAAAAGGTGCTTGTACCTATTCCAAGCATTTGATCTAAGATTCACCTCTTCTTAGCCACTGAATCCACAACATTATCATACAAGCTATGATGAAAATTCATAAAAAGTGCAAAATATCTAAATGTAAAATATCTAAATACAAAAATCAAATATGTCCAAGTAATTTTGTAAGATGAAATTCAACTCTTTTTATAAATCTTAAAATTCATACAAAAATCCTCATATTTGCTTAAAGTTACCTTCTATGCCATCGGATCCAGAACCCTTTGTACAAGCAAACAAAAGGCAAAACTTGAAAACTCATAAATTCCTATGTGTGTGTGTGTGTGATAGATTCAATGGTATTCATTGAGTATTTAGGGAGTAAGTGCACCAATGATGCTTTCAAATTCCCTTTGATTTCTCTATAAATTTTCAAAGGATTAAATTCAATGGGTTTTGGTGATACTATATAATTCCCTTTGCCTATTATAGTATTATTGAATCAATTTGATCCATGATTGTTCAATAATTGAATTTCTAAATTTTTAAGTTATTACTTGACTTAAATATTTAAGAATTTGTTGCCTTTAATTCTCTTAGATTTACTTCACATGTTTGGTGTGGTTTAATTGTATATGTATGCAAGGGTTAGGGACATTGATTTCTAGACCATTAAACTCTAGTGACATATAAGGATAGTAATAAATGATGTGTCTAATGAACTTAGGGAATTCATAGAAATTTATACACACATCCTTTAGGGATGGAAACATTGAACCTAGAAAATTTATTGACATACAATACACCTTAGGATTAAATACACCCTTGATTTGACATCAATTAACCTTCAAATAATGAATAATCAATTAACCCTTCATTAAGGGTTAATCCTTCAATATATCATAATAAATCAAATAAAGCCAATACAAATGTAAAATAAAGTTTAATCAACTCTAAATTACATCTACAATAAAAAAAAATCCAAATCTCAATTCATTAAAACTTAATTAACAATTAATTACCTTTCAATTAATTATTAAATAAATAAATAATTAAAAATAAAAATAATTTAAAAAGTATCAAACAATTTTAAATAAAAATCAGAGATAATTAATTCAAATTTAAATAATATTTTCCAATTAAACTTTAATTTTAATTCATTAAATAATTAAATCGTTAATATAATTAATTAAAGATAATAAATAAAGATAAAAAAATGCATAAAAATTAAATAAAATTCAGATATTAATATTTTTAATTTAAAACCTTTAAAATAAATTATAATAATTAATTTATAATAAATTAAAATTAATTTAAATTTTGAATAATTAATTAAAAGTTTCAAATAATTCAATAAAAATTAGAAAAACTCAACAAAATTATAAAACATTAGTTTTTATTCAAATAAATTTTATAATTTATATCAAATAAATAATAAGGCTTCTATGCTTACTTTAATTCCTTTTGGAGAGCATTTTAGCATTAGATTTAGGAGCGTTTAATACACCTAAACATCCTAATGGTCCATTTATGAGGTGTTTGATTCCATTTTGGTATTAATATATTTAATTAGGGGATTTCAATAAATTTTAAGTAACCAAATTAAGGGTTCATGCACCATGCTAGCCTCCACTTATGGAAGGTATATGTGCATATTTATAGCCCTTAATTTAAAAAAAAAAACTTATTAACACTATACATCATACATAATTCCACTTGGAGGGTTGGATTGAAGGGTTCCTTTATCCTTAATAAACTATATATATAAAATCTTTATAATTAAATAATCAATTTCAACCATTAAAAATCAAAATAATAAAATCCAAACATATATCACATAAACTTCAAATAAATTCCCCTTTTGACCTTTAATAAATAAACATCCTAAATACATGAAACTTAAAAACTAAATCCCCATAAGACATAGCAAAGCCACAGAACTTATTTCACACACTTAGATGGTTTACTAGGATAACCAACTCTAGCCTAGGTTAGGCATGTGGTGTAGATTAATTGTCAGGTGATTTACTTAGAGAGAACTCTATGTTGTTTATTTATATTTCCACACTCTAAAATTTCATACATTTTAATTTCCATTGGTGCACTTGGGCTCTTTAAGGACTATATTAAAAGTATTAGGATATTACATAACTACCGCACTTTATTATTATATGCTAATACTCTTCTTTTAATGTCTTTATTTTCCTACAAGAGTCAAAGTAGAATGTAAGTGTGTATATAGATTGAGTTGTACAACATCCTGAGTCGTAAAAGAGTTAAATACTCCTACTTATACATACAAGTGGGGCTCCAAAAGATGATAACCTCTTCTTTGAAGGATAATCTCTTTTAGAATTCAATGGAAGACCTAGAGCTCAAAGGCATAAAGCAGATGTATCTGATTCTACATATATGGGAGGCTCATAACCTATATTTATTGGGGTGGAGCTTGGCTACCTTTCTTTTCTACAAGTAAGAGTCTATTGTAAGTATTTCAATCAAAAAAAAAAAAAATCTTTTTATATAAAGTTCTTTTTATTTATATTGCATTTATGCATTGCATTATATGGGTGGTAGATCACATTAGTGGATAACACTTTTCTTAGGTTTTCCTCGGTGTATATTTTCTAGACTTTATAAAAACATCTATGTTAGTTTTATGATGATACAATATTGGGTAATATATACAATAACACATTTATACATGCATGCATTTTATTTCTGCAACATACACTAGCCTACCATACAAGCCTTTAATAAGGTAGTGGGGTCCTTTTATGCCCGGAGGATGAAGCACTATTCCTGTTGGTATAGGGCCATTATGCTTCAAAATTTTGGTGGTTAAAATTTTTAATTAGGTTAATTAAATAAGATAAAATATAAAGTTTTTAGAGAGTCATCTTGTTAGTTAAAATTACCCATCTTGAGTCACTGATTGAGAACCTAATCTATTCCTTTGATATCTTAGGATAAAGATAATCATATCATACAATATATCTCGGATGATTGCATGTATATTAAGTTGTTAGTTGGCTACTCATTCCAAACAGGCATAAACCTTGAGGTATTTGTATACTCCCTACCCTAATAAATAATAAATTTATACATATATTCAATACAAATATATTTTCTATAAAATTTAATAATATTTTTAAAGGGATGATTGGTATTTTTAAAACATCTAAGGCATCTTGCTTATATATATGATTTTATTATAAGTTTAGAACTTAATATCCACTTTAATTAATTTTTTTTTCTTCGGAGATGTAATCGACTATAGGGGCTTGCCTCTATAAGAACCCAAGATCCCAGTATAAAATAAACTCTATCTTAGTGCGTTAAGATAGTGAAAAAATATCTAGAAGTAAAATGAAGCTCATCTTGGGAACATTTTGTATTTAAAATGACAGGTGAATGTGACTTTTTGCCTTTGAGATAAATGTTACATTTCATACACTGAGTTTTAATACAAAAAAAAAAAAATTATTTCTTTTCTCAAATTAATAATATAAGTGCTAGTTTATCCTTTGGGGTATTTAATACTAATTATACATATTTGTCTAAAGAAATATTAAAATAATTGAGTGGCACATTCAAAATTTAATTTGTCCATAGTTATAAGCTATAATTTTGTTGTTTTCTTATGAGTAGTCATAGGTTTTATTACGTGGTGGAAGTGCAACCTTTTTCTCTTATGTAATCATAGAGGGTAACTTAATGGTCTTTGAAAGTTCATCAGGGATGTTAAGTCCTTGTGAACTAGTCTTGAGGCTAACCAAGAGGGGGGTGAATTGGTATTTAAAAATTTCTCGAAATAAAATCACAAACACAACCAAACAATCACCACAGAAATTAAAGTGCGAAAATTAAATGCAAAAAAAGTAATAAGAAAGAACACACCATATTTTATAGTGGTTTAGTCGACTTGACCTACATCCACTCCCAGAGCCTCTCCTCCAGGTATTACACTAAACTCAGTGTCTCTCCTTTTGCCCCCTCAGCAAGGCGTAGAAACCCGTACAAAAAACTCTTTTCCACCGACTCTAGTGAGGCAAAAAACCCAACTCCTTTTACTTCCTCCTAAAGCAGGCAGAGAATCCAACTCCTTTTGCTTCCTCCTAAAGCGGGCAGAAAACCTAACTATTTTTACTTCCTTCTAAAGCAGGTAGAGAACCTCGATCAGTTGCTGAAGTAGTCCTCTCTCAAATCTCGAAGGAACCAGGGATGACGATCATGACTCAGAACTTTTCTTGGAGCAACCTTTATGAAACCCCTCATAAGATCCTCTCTCTCTCTCTCTCTCTCTCTCTCTCTCTCTCTCTCTCTCTCTCTCTCTTACTCTCCCTCTCCTCTTGGCTCTTTCAGGTCAGGACAATAGCAAAAGATCTCTTCTTGAAAAAATAAGAGATCTTTTAAACAAAGGCTTCAAATTTGCCTTAATTTGCAACAAATCATCAAATATCATCCAGGACGATCGACTGATCATTCTATATGATCAGTTCAAATTTAACACAATCAGCCAAGATGATTTGGGAGATTCTGGACGATTATAAGGTTCTTTTATTTAGATCATCCAGGATGATAGTATATCATCCTGTATTATTAGTTCAATTAGTCGATATCATCCAGACCATTGCTCTGAATGGATGTCTAGATGATAAAAAAATAACTTGATCATCCTAAATGATCTCATGATCATCTGTGTCAATTAGTACAAAACTTCACATATCATCTAGAACATCTCCTTGGATGGATATTTTAATGATGAAAAAAATAACTAGATCGTCTAGGCGGATCTCATGGTCGTTTGGGATGATTAGTACAAAACATCACATATCGGCAAGAACATCACCCTGGATGGAGCCAGGCCAATTTTGCATCATCTAAGAAGAACTAAGGTTTATTTAACTGATCATCCAGGATGATCATGCGATTGTTCAGGATGATATAATTGAGCAATCATACCTTAATTACCACACTAATTTAGGTATAATTATAGTACATCGTCCAGGATGATGTCTAAAAGTAAAACACGCCTAAAAGGTTATGGCGACTGATTTTTTCTGATTTGAGACTATCGTCCTGGCCGATGATAATATCATCAGCCGGGATGGTTTACTTAATTGCGACTGCCTTAACTAGGATGCTCTAGCTAAGATTCTCTTTTTAACTGATCATCCAAGATAATTTTGGATCATCCCGAAAAATATGATCGAAAGCAGAAAACTCTAAAACAATAAAAAATTTTTCCCTAAGTGTGTGTGTGTAAGGTTACTTCGCATCAAGACCAATATTATTACAAAAGGACTCAAGAAAATATAAAAGATACTTGACATGCATTATAAGCTGACTCAGTCCTAATCTACCCAATTTTAAGCTAATTCGATTTGCAATTTGATCTTGTGGACCTGAAATTTTTGTAGGCAAGGCAGTCATAGAAAAAATAGAAGCAATAAAAATATTTGCTATCATCAAAATTATAATTCTTGAAACCAGATTCATAATAATCATCCTCTTTTTCATAATGGCAAACAATCAAAACTAAATGAAATATGAATAGAAGTAAAATAGTACAATGAAAATAACTCAAATACTATCAAACACTACTCCCTCTTTTGATATCACAAAAAAGTGGAGAAAACCAGAAAAGAAAAGCATAATAGAAGATGAAAAAGAAGAACAAAAACAAAGTTTTTTTTTATCAAAACATGAATATGATAATATTTTAGTGTGATTGAGTTAAAAAAAATTATAAGAATGATGAGTTAACATCATCGAAATCCAAAAAATGATAGAACAACCAATCCTGTTAGCCCTTGCTCGGACTTCACTCAGGGCAATTGTCTTTTGAAAATAAAAGACCTAACTAAAAAATACCAATTGGATAAGAAAAAGAGATCCGTTAAAATCTTGGTTTCAGAAAAATATCTTATAGAATAATATACCAAAGTAATTTATTACAATCGTGAAATTCAAAATCAAGCATTTGAAAATATCAAGTGACACATAACTTCTTCTAAAATTTAAAAGTTTGAAAGAGAATGAAGCTTGCTTTTTGTGGTCTCATTTTATGCCTCTTATCATTTGATTGTCGTACTTTGCACATCTTTTGATTTTTGATATACTTTGTGTATCTTTCAAGTTTTTTTTTGGTCATTGTGTATCTTTTCAGTTTTTCTTCTTTTTGGGGCTCATTTTATGCCCTTGTAATCATTTTTTTTTCTCAAGCTAGATTCATTTTTAAAACTCTTAAATACTCTCAGTTGTGAGTATATTTTCCAGATATTAGAGAAAAAATTCACTTTTTTATATAAGAAAGAATGAACCACAAAATAGAATTAAATTTATATGATAAATGCAACGATAAGATTATAAAAGTTTGGCAGTAGAAAAAAGACTTTAAACATTATAAATATAAGATAAATTATTATATCAAGATAGAAAAGATCTGAATCACAAAGTCTAATTATTAATTTGAGATAGACTTTTATTTAGAAAAGAAAATTACACCACTAAAGGAAGTTAGAGAAAGGAAGACAATCAACGGTGTTTCTCCCTTTAATTGATTTAGAGATGTAAAATATTAACTATAAATTTTCAAAAATAAAAATACGGTATAAAATATTATTTCACCTGTGATCACAGAAGAAAAAGAAGAAATGCCAAAACAATATAAATGAAAAACATGAAACACAATAGCAAGTAAAAAGTGAAACAAAATAAATCTAAAACAAATAAAAGAGTAAAAAAATAATAACAAATAATAAGACATAAAATTCAGAATTCAGTAAACATCAACTTCATGCAATTATGTGTCGTGAGCCTCCACTGTCCAAGTATCACATGCTCTCACGAGGTCTTTTGTGAGATCACACCTACAAAATCATCAAACGTCATATTTAAGAATCCAAAGAAATTTGAGTCCTTTCTTATGAAAACAAGAAAGTGATGCATGCGTGTTATACTGTGAATCAAGCAATTTGGGTCTCCACACCCAATGTGTACTTCGGTGAACAGTGCAAGTGTGTGAAATGTGTCTTAGCATGCCACATGAAAAACATCTAACTCCAGGAAAAGGGATTACTAATATGTTCAGGTTATAGTACCTCTTCATAGGTTTCAAAACTTTTGGCTTTGAATTAGGATTGAAGAAATGTTCAGGTGTGGGTGAAATCATATTTTCCTCAAGTGCTTTCAATTCCATTTTAAACCTCGTGCTAGCACTTTTTAAAACAAGGTTATCAACTCTCAAATAGTGCTCCATATGCTCAGATTCATCAATATATATTTTAAAATCAATTTTAAGTGAGGTATATGATGTTTTTAATGAATCATACTCAATGACCAACTTAGAATACTTTTTATTTAATGCATCAAACTCATCATGTAAGGATATGTGATCACTATCAAGTGTGGAGTGATCTTTAAAAATTACTTCATGCTCCTTTTGCAAATTTAAAAACTCTAATTTTAAACTAGCATGTAATTTCTTAAGTTTCTTATATGATGCATGAATTTTCTCACAAACTTATAGTAATTATTCATAGCTTAGTTTGAATATATCTTCTTGGTTAGATTGATTAAGATTATCACCGGCCATTTAAGCACAAGTTTGTTGTCTCGTGCTCAGCTTAAGTCTCAGAGGAATCAAATGCAGAATTCGCCTAGAACACCTTTTGGAATCGCTTCTTATCCTTCCTGAACTTGGGTTTCTCCTCACCCTTCTCCTTTCTTGAGTGATCCTTAAGTGTAGGATAATCAGCTTTGACATGTCCAGACTTCCTGCATTCAAAACAAACAACATCATAAGAACTTTTAAAATTTTTGCTACCCTTACCTTTGTTCTATTTCTGATGGTGCTTGAGATTCTAATTTATAAAGCTTTTAAACTATCTAGTTATTAGAGCAAAATCATCACTTTCAGACCCGAAAGAATTAATGTATGTAGTCATCACTTTCTAGCCTTTAGTACCATAGTTTTCTCCTTCTTTCACTCACCTGCATCAAGTTATCTTTGGTTCACCCCTTGCTCGTAAGCAATGAGTGACCAAGTAAATTATCAACAGAATAAGTATTCAAATCTGCAATAATCTTAGCATCAAAGGAAGAAGGTAGGCATCTCAAAATTTTATTAGCTTTTTCATAGTTAGTGAGCTCTCTTCCTAAAGCATATAATGAGATAATAGTTTGAGTAAACCTAGTATACATTTTTGAAATCGATTCAGTAGATTTCATACAAAAAAGTTTGTAGTCATGTAATAAAATATTCAACCTAGATTGCTTAACTTCATTTGTTCCCTCATAAGTGACACAAAATTTATCCCAAATTTTTGTACGAGTAGAATAAGTTGAAACATGCATATAACTTCCAATTTCAAAGCACAGAAAAAATAGTTCAAGCATTTTGCATTTAGTTGCACTAAATTTCTATCATCAAAAGTCCATTCAGTGAAAGGAAATTTAGTTTTAATGTCATTAATTTCACGTGACGGAGGTGAATAACCATCCTTAACATGTATCCACATGCGATAATCAATCGATTCTAAAAACTTAGACATGCAAGTTTTCCAAAAATTAAAAGAAATATTGTCAAATAAAGGTGGTTGAGTAATAAATACCCTTCCGCTATATTACGATAACCAAAGTTAGCCATTGATCGAAATTCAAAAGTTTTCAAAAACTTAATTTTATGAATCCTGCTCTGATATCACTTAAAAATTTGCCAGGGATGTTAATCCCTTATGAATCAGTCCTGATACTAATCAAGAGGGGGTGAATTGGTATTTAAAATTTTCTCCAAATAAAATCACAACAAACAACCAAATAATCACCATAGAAATTAAAGTACGGAAATAAAATGTGGAAAAATAATAAGAAAGAGCACACTAGATTTTATACTGGTTCGATTAACTTGACCTATGTCCACTCCCCAAAGCCTTCTCCTCTGGGTATTGCACTAAACTCAGTGTCTCTCCTTTTGCCCCCACACCAAGGTGAGAAGCCCGTACAAAAACTCCTTTTCACCGACACCAGTGAGGTAGAGAACCCAGCTCCTTTTTCTTCCTCCTAAAGCAGGCAGAGAATCCAACTCCTTTTGCTTCCTCCTAAAGCAGGCAGAGAACCTAATTCCTTTTGCTTCCTCCTAAAATAAACACAGAACCTCAATCAGTTGTTAAAGTAGACCTCTCTTGAACCTCCAAGGAACCAGGGATGATGACTGAAGAAGACGACTCAGAACCTTGCTTGGAGTAACCTTTATGAAACCCCTCACAAACTCTCTCTCATAATACCCTCTCTCTCTCCCTTGCTCTCGCTCTCCTATTGTCTCTTTCAGGTCAGGATAACAGAAAAATATCTCTTCTTGATAAAATAATAGATCTTTTAAATAAAGGCCTCAAATTTACCTTAATTTATAACCAATTGTCAAATATCATCCAGAACGATTGACCGATCATCCAGCATATTTAGTTCAAATTTAGCACAATCAGCTAGGATGATTTGGGAGAGTTTAAATGATTAGAATGTTTATTTGTTCAGATCGTCTAGAACGATAGTATATCATCCTATATAATTAGTTCAATTCATTGAATATCATCCAGACCATCGCCCTTGATGGATGTCTGGATGATAAAAAAATAACTTGATCATCCCAGACAATATCATGATTGTCCGGCCGATTAGTACACCCTAGATGGATGTCTGGACGATCAAAAAATAACTAGATCATCCAGGCCAATCTCACGATCATTTGGAACAATTAGTATAAAACATCACGTATCGGCCAGAACATTGCCCTGGATGAAGCTAGGCCAATTTTGCATCATCTAGGAAGAACTGAGATTTGTTTAACTAATCGTCCCGAAAAATCCTATGATCGTCCATGATGATATGATCGAGCAATCAAATCTTAATTACTTTCCTTAATTACCACACTAATTTAGGCATAATTATAGTGCATCGTCTAAGACGATATCCTGGATGATGTCCAAAAGTAAAACATGCATAAAAGGTTATGGTGGCTGATTCTTTCTGATTTGAGCCTATCGTCCCGACCGATGATAATATCGTCCGGGACGATTTGCTTAATTGTAGATGCCTTAACCAGGATGCCCTAATCAAGGTTTCTATTTTTAACCGATTGTCTAGGAAGATTTTGAATCATCCCGGACGATATGATTGAAAATAAAAAATTCTAAAACAGTTAGAATTTTTCTCTCAAGTGTGTGTTTGCAAAGTTACTTAGCATCAAGACCCACATTGTTACAAAATGACTCAAAAAAAGGTAAAAGACACTTGATGTACATTACAAGCTGACGCAATCCTAATCTATCCAATCTTGAGCTAGTTCAATTTGTAATTTGATCTTGTGGACCTGAAATATTAGTAGACAAGACAGACGTAGAAAAAATATAAGTAATAGAAATGTTTGCTATCATTAAAATTATAATTCTTGAAACCAGATTTGTAATAGTCTTATTATTAATTTAGAATGCATAAGTATTCCTATCATAAAAGTAAGGTCAAATTAATATGATATGCACTATGTCCATGGATAGAACATCACACCATATTTGATCCTCATAATTCCTCATCTTATTTACTAAGCATTTTGAGTAAATAGGTAAAGATGAGTGAACCTCAACTTACATGAAATGTCTCAGGGTGAGGTTCAGTTATTTGGATTGTCTAAAGAAGGGTACTTGTGGAGATAACATTCATTCTATTTGCACCATCTTTAACAACTTTACATCTCTTTTCATTAGAAGTGGCTATCATTTGAAAAATACTACGTTGATGCAAGTCTTTTGAATTTTGTTTTGCCACTAAAAGATGGTTTATAATAGCTGTGAGCTTACCATCTAATTGAACTTTATTTTTTGAAAGAGAATCTTCATCGAATAATTCCTCAAGTTTCTTATTCAAGGGACTTAATATAGATTTTTTTTTTAAATGCAATGTTTCTGTATATGACATTTTGTATAACATTTAAAGAAAATATTATCATTGGTTCTCTTATGGTTGTGTTTAAAGGAAAGTGCTAGGCTACTGAGTACTAGTTGATGATTAGGTAGTGGATGTCGAAGCCAATGGTCCAGTAATATACTTGGATGTGGGAGTTGAGTACGCTGAATTTTTAGGTTTTAAAGAGGATATCACTATATTTTATTTCTAAATCATTAGAGCTAAGTGAAAGGCACCTTTTAAAAACTAAGGATCTTGTAACTCAACTTTGCTTTTCTAATTTTAGGCTGGAGTCCAATGATTAGCTTATTGGCAAGTTTACAATCAAATTCGGTGTAAATTATCATTGCTAAGGAGACATAGGTATTCACGTAGTCACTATAAACATATTTCTTTGTCTAAGAGTCAATAGTTGACTATGTAGATGTTTGTCATAAAACCTATGATATTGTTTGGCTTTTAAAAATTCTTTCTTCTCACCCCAAGTCTATTAGCTTATATCATTCCCAAGTTCTTTGTTTATGTTATTGGTTCAATAGATTTTAGCATGCCTTATAAGCTTCATCTTGGAAAAATTTTTATGATGATAATTATTCATATTGTACAAAGTACATAAATCCTCCATTTGGGTCAACCAACCAAGAAATTTATCAGGGTCAGGAATTCCTTTAAAAGTTAGGGCTTCAATTTTTATTTTGGAACATGGATCATCAAGAAACCTAAAGTCTTATCTAGGTTGATGACATTGTATAGGAAGTCTTCTAAGTTGGTCATCTCGATGGCATATTGATATGCTATGTGTGTTTTTTTTTTTTATAATGAATGGGAGAAAGTGAGCGGGAAATGTTTTAGATGAGAGAAAGGGAAAGAGAATATATTTGTATAATCAAAATGAAATTGAGAACTTCTAGGGGGGGGGGGGGGGGGGGGGGGGGGGGGAAGAGGTGAATACAAGTCCATTTAGATCTCAAGCTGTCCTTAGATAGTTTAGGATTTTTTGATAAAGTTTTATTTAGCCTTAAAAGCATTTTTTTAGCATAATATATTCTAAAGCATGCAAATAAAATCTCTTATGAATTTTATAAACGAAGCAATCCTTTCAAATATTAATAAATACATAAAGTTTTCCTTTAACAAAATTGGGAGGAGCCCAAGATCAAAGGTTTGGATGTTAGAAACTATTGGTGGTGCTTTTATGAGTATAGAATTAGTGGTTAAGGAGTTATGATAATTTTATGCTAGTTGCTCATAGCAGAAAATTGCCTCTCTATATTGAAATTTTAGTTATGATATCTTGAGGTTATTGAGAGTTGAGGCCTTAGAAAGATTTGAGGGTTATCTTGAAATATTTGGGAGAGTTTTAAAGAGTTTGGATGTTTGCGGGAGAAGAGGAAGCTATGATTAATGCTAAGTGGAGGTGGTAAAAATTGTGTTGGGAAAGAGAGGGACTAAAGATAAGAAGAGATAACCAATGACTTACCAAAGCCCTGAGGAATCAATCATCAAACTTCACCAATGAGTAGAGCAACCACAAAGTTGTTTCATACAAAATTTGCATGAACAAAAATAATTTTTATTCAATGAATAAAAAATATAAAGAAAATTTCTATTTATAGGCCTTTTTCCAATCCTCGACAACTTTGAAAAGTCTTATGAGCAAATAAAATTCTTTATATGTATTGATGATATCTCCTAATGCAAAGAAAAATAAACAAAAAACTTTTTAAATACACAAAAGTTTAAATTGACCATATAAAAATAAGTAAAATTATCTTTTAATCAATTAATTTAGGAAGATTATTTCCTTCATGACTAGTATGGTCCATCTACCCATCAAAGGATCCTATATTACGCTTCATAATTACTCTCCTATGATTTTAAGAGGATTATGAGACATTCATAAGTTTGTATGAAGAGTTGTGCTTGATGAACTGCTCAAATCTTGATATAAAATCCATGGCCTTTGTCTTGCATTACATCATATATACATTGGTTTAAAATGTAATTTTAAAAAAAAAATTAATGAATTAACCGCCTTAAATTCTAACATACATTGACAAACAATTTCCAGGGTTTATCTAAATTTAATATATTTTAATAAATAATTTTTAAAATTTAACAACTTCAAAATTTAATATGTTCGAAATTTATATAATTTATCAAGGTTTTTAAAATTGGACTGGACCGATCGATTCAACTGGTTTAACAATGAACCAGTCCGGTGGGCAGTCCGATTAAATGGAATAACCAACTGGATTAAGAATCGATCAAAAACCAGTAAAAAACCCAGTTGAACCGATAAACCGCTAAACTGGATGGTTTTTGAAGAATTGGGCGGTTCTTCAAAACACAAATCTAATCCTTTAATCTGCGATCGAACGGTCATGGGTATGCGTGGTTTGGTAGGACATTTCTATTATTCGTTATTCTGCCCTAAAATAGGCCATATGCGACTCTTGGCTCTCCTCACTCGGTCTCGGTCCATCCACAAGGAACAATGAGACACCTCCTCCGACCTCCCAACCGCCGGCGCACACAGCTAATCAAACTTCTTTGTCCGTTTGTCAAGCTCACGTGCTTCGACTCACCTTGGCCGCCGACTCATCGAGCTCGGACTAGCTAGATCCGACGCATGTTTGAATTCCTTCTCCATTTTTAGTATTTTTTTTCACATTTATGTTTGCATTCAGAAGCCACTAGCATATCATGATAAGGTTGTCATCATAGGGTAAACAACCGATTTAGTATGCATCTTCCTATTTTGATTTGTCTGTCTTTCTCTCTACTTAGTATTTTTGGTCATGGCTTTTCTATTTCTGTGGTTGCGAACAAAACAAAGACAATATATTAAACCACTCTTCATCAAAAATCACTATAGCCAAGGCTTTACCATTTCTCCAGTTACTTAGTTTTGATTATGCAAACCTTTTTTTCCTGATATACATTGCTGTTCAAAACACTTCAGGCCAACATCAATTGCCTATTTACTAACAAAAGACGGAATGCTAGACGTCTTATACCTCAAGTGCTTGCTTCTTTGATTAGTTTGATATGAAAATAGATTGTAGATACTAGATTGAAGGGATTAGAGAAAAAATTCTCATTTATTTTATATTTTTTAATAATATTATTATTTATTATGCCACCCAGTTAGAATCGAATCGGTCAAACTGTAAACCTCTCCTTTTTCCGATTCGATGTCTAATCCGATTTTCAAAACCTTGTAATTTACAAAAGAAAATTTTGGGATAATTTTTTATCATTGTTTTTGCGTTAAAAAATTTCTACTTAAAAAAATTGATTTAGAAAGTATTAAAAATTTACGCCAAACGAAATCTGAATCTTAATTAAATTAAATCCTACTTGTAGATGGCCTGTGTTCGCTAAGTCCAAACACAAACACTGTCGAGTTACTATTTTTTAAGTATTATGATTAGAGACGTGATTGATAGATTTGGTTCGTTGTCATCAATTTATTGTTTCAAAAATAAATAAAATTTATTAATTATATGTTTACCATTTTTACAGTTCCAAAACAAAATTGTTTATCATTTTAAGAAAACATAGATGTAATTTTGGCGTTGGCTTTTGCGAGAGTGAAATGTGAAGTCTCTTTCCCAATATTTACTGAGCTCTTGCAGGTAGGGGTGTCAATTTCGGGTCACGGGTAGGGTTCGGGTCGAACCCGGAACTGAACCGGGTTCAAACGGGTCGACCCTAACCCGACCCGGTTAGGTAAACGGGTCAAAAATGCGAACCCGGACCCGACCCGACGGGTTGCCGGGTTGACCCGACCCGACCCGGGACGTCGCGCGAGAGCGCTGGCCGCTGGGTCGCGCAAGGGCGCTGGCCGCTGGGTCACGCGAGGGCGCTGGCCGCTGGGTCGCGCGAGGGCGCGCGAGGGTCGAGCGGTGCGGCTGGGTCGGGTGCGGGGGGGGTCGCGCGCGCGAGGAGCGGTGCGCGGGGGTCGCGCGAGTGCGGCGGTCGCGCGGTGCGGCTGGGTCGCGCAAGGGCGCGGTGCGCAGGGTCGCGCGGTGCGGTGGTCGCGCCAGGGCGCTGGCCGCTGGGTCGCACGAGCTGGCCGAGGGGTCGCGCGAGCTGGCCGAGGGTCGCGCAGTGCGGGGGGTCGCGCGAGGGCGCTGCGGCAGCGGGTCATGTCCACGTGGTTAGGTTAAAACGGGTTGGCGGGTCAACCCGGCAACCCGCCGGGTCAACCTGAACCCGACCCGTTTTATAAACGGGTCGAAATCTCTAACCCGAACCCGACCCGGTTCGGGTTCGGGTTGACCCAAACCCGAAATTTTCGGATCGGATTCGAGTCGGATTTTCGGGTCGGGTCAAATGTTGACAGCTCTACTTGCAGGTCACGATACAACCAAGACGGTGGGGTCCGCCGACAAACCAATCTTATTATCTGGTCAACTTCTTTGTCAATAAATTTCAATTACTTTATTTATTGAACCGTAGTCTCAAAAAAAAAATAATAATAATAATCGGAAGGAAATTTTCAAATTTCGACAAGCGGATTGTGGGCCAAGGGAGTGGCGCAGAGAAAATTCCTTCGCGCAGGATTATGCGGACAAAGAATCTCAATATCCCACCGTCCAATCCTCAATAAAGTAAATCATAGGAACACAATAATTTCTTCCGTATAATATCTCAGTTCTTTTTCAAAACCGCGGTTATTTTATTTCCCGGGCTGCGCTTAGGTCCCGACAAAAGCCTAAATTGATTTGAATCATTTCGAAACGCGACGGCTCCATGGGACTCATCCTTTTCTTTTTTTTTTTACCTAGCAAATTACTAAATTAGTCATTTGAACTTTCAGCTTCATCATAAATTTCATCAACTCAACAACCTATTTTTGTCTTTTCGCTTTTTAAGTAGTACATACTCTTCTCGTCTTCCTTAGCCTCTTCACTCCACTCCTTGTAGCAGTAATGGTGGTATTGTAGAGAGAGAGAAAGAAAGAGCAGAAGAATAAGGGAGAACAATGGTGAAGGTTGCTTGGGCGCTACTTCTTTTCTCTGTCGCCTCGCAGGCGGCGGCGCTGACAACCGATGGTCTTTCCCTGCTCGCTCTAAAGGCTGCAATCTCGCTCGATCCTTATCGCATTCTCGACTCCTGGGTCGATTCTGATGAAGACCCCTGCGCTTGGCGAGGCGTATCGTGCCAGAGCGGAAGGGTCACCGCTGTCTCTCTGGCGAACATTTCTCTTGAGGGCTACCTCCCGTCTGAGCTCTCCCTGCTCTCGTCACTCGAAATCCTCTCGCTACCGTATAACCGCTTCTTTGGCCAGATCCCGTCGGCAATCGGCGAGATCAGAAGCTTGGTATCGCTTGACCTCTCCAACAATGATTTCTCCGGTCCCGTGCCATCCGAGATTGCGGGTTTAGAATCGCTCGCTAGTCTCGACCTCTCGTCCAACCAACTCAACGGCTCACTCCCCCCGGAAATCGCCGCGCTCCCACGGCTCTCCGGCGTGCTGAACCTCTCCTGCAACCTCTTCAGTGGACAAATCCCGTCTGCTTACGGCAACATTCCGGTTGCCGTGAGCTTGGATCTCAGGCAGAATCAGCTCTCTGGGGAAATACCCCAGGTCGGTTCGCTGCTGAACCAGGGCCCCACCGCCTTCGCCGGGAATCCAGCCCTCTGCGGTTTCCCGCTCAAGTACGCCTGCGATCAACCAGTTGCAAATTCAAACCCTAGCTTCAATGTCAGATCCCCTTCCCCGCGATCAACCGCGGAAGCGAGGCAACGTAGGCCAGTGGCGATGATCCCGATGCTCGCTGTAATCATCATTGCCGCACTCGTATCAGTTATTGTACTCCAATGGCAGTTCCGCCGAAGGCGCGTTGCCTCCGCTGGTGGCAACCGAATCTTTGGCAAGAAGCAGAAAGGTTCGCCGGCGTGGAATGATCGGCGTGAGGGGCAGAATGCCGAAGAGATCTACATGGCTGTAGACGAGAGCTTCGATCTCGAGCTTGAGGAACTTCTCCGTGCCTCAGCTTATGTGATCGGAAAGAGCCGGAGTGGCATTGTCTACAAAGTCGTCGTCAGTCGCGGCCCTGCTTTAGCTGTCCGTCGGCTCAGCGAGATAGACGACGGAAACGGTCCCGATGACCAGTGCCGCCGCCGCCGCACGTTTGAGGCCGAGGCAGCTGCGATCGGACGCGCTCGGCATCCTAATTTGGTCCAGCTTCGCGCTTATTACTACGCACCTGACGAGAAGCTACTCATCTATGATTATATCCCTAATGGAAATCTCTTCATGGCACTGCACGGAGAGCAGCAAGCGGCGGCGGGGAGGACCGACTCTGACCCCACTTACATGGGCGGCGAGACTTGCGATCTTGAAGGGAGTGGGACGAGGGTTGGCTTGCCTCCATGATTACAGCCCGAGGAAGCTCGTTCATGGCAGCTTGAAGAGCACCAAGATTCTTCTCGACGAGGAGCTACGGCCATATGTTTCCGGTTTCGGGATTGCTCAATTGCAGCGTGGTGGCGGAGGTGGAACGAAGCAGCAGCTGGCTGCGGTGGAGGCGGCCTACGCAGCACCGGAGATGAGGTCGCCTCCTACGCAGAGAGGCGATGTGTACGCGTTTGGAGTACTGATGATGGATGGAGGTGGCGACCGGGAGGAGACCGGAGTCGGGGATGGTGGACTCGGTGCACCGGTCGTTCAAGGAGGCACGACCGCTGTCGGAGGTGGTGGACCCGGCGTTACTGAAAGAGGTGCACGCTAAGCGGGAGGTACTTGCGGTGTTTCATATCGCGCTTGGGTGTACGGAAGCGGATCCGGAAGCGCGTCCGCGGATGAGGACGGTGGTGGATGGGCTCGAGCGCATTGGGCCGGGGAGTTGAGCCGGGTTCGGGGTGCTGTTATATCCGGTTTAATAACGCTGGGGTAGTGTGTGGTCATTGTAGGAGTATTGGATAACAGTTTGGACTGAAGCTAGCAGGGAAAAAAAATTGGTTAAGATGTTTTATTATAAACATGATCGATGAATTGTAAAATTATTAAATTTATTTTAAGATGAATTATATATCTTAAATAATTCATTTTAAAATTAATCTAATAATTTTGTAATTCATCTCTAACTTGTCCCTGTTGTAATCCATGACTGTACTGCAGCGATTTTGTTTGTATTTTATTGAACATTTTCGAATGGGAATATATTTGTTTTGCCTATTTGCTGCCGTCGAATTTGAATCCCAAACTTTTTGTCGGTTTTGAAGTTAAAGTGGACAAAACTGGGAGTCGTCTTCGGGAGAGGTGAGTCTGGACGACAGGTCAGAATAGTAAATTAGTATCAGAATTATATATTGATGAGTTGAGTGTTATAAAGAACAAATTTTGAATTGGTTGTATGGCGTCATGCCAGGAAAATCTTTTTTTTTTTAAACATTGAATAGGAATTGGAGTATATTCTTTTCATTTCTAATAAGTATAAGCATTGTTTTGAAAATTGGACTGGACCGGCTAAATCGACCGGTTCAACCGTGAACCGGTCTTATGGCCCGTTCAGTCCTCCTGAAGAACTGGTCTAGCAACGAACCAGTCAAAACCGGTTTGAACCTTCGGTTCAACCGGCCGACTGTTGAATCGGTCCCATTTCTTAAGAATCGGTCGGTTCAACTAATAATATAATTAAATATTTTAATTTAATATAAAATGTTTGATTTAATATTAAATTAATTTAAATATAATATATTTTTATTTAATAATATAATTTCAAAATTTTAATTGTATTATATATTAATATTAAATTAAATATAAGTAACCTTGCTGATATAATGTCATAATACCATTAAAGCTTTTAATCCATGGGTACAAGGAAATGTATATAAATAACACAACATAAAACTCCTATTGATGTGAGACTAAACAACTAGTACTTTTTTATTTCAACTTTACACAATATGTGCATTAGACTTCTTTGAATGAGAATTTGTTGAAAAAATTTCTTATAAAATATTCAAATAAAAAATCATTATAATAATTTTTAAACTTCTTAAATTTATAATTGATTATATTTTTATAATTATTTTAATAAAAATAATTATTTTTAATTTTTAAAGTTCAAAAACTTTTTCTAAATGTGAAATTAAATGATAGAAAAATAAAAAATCTTAAAAAATAATATTATATGACTTTATAAATATAGTTTTATAATGTAAAATTTATATATATAAATTTTGCTTAAATATATAACATAAAGCAATTATTTAAATTTATATATTTATATATAAACTAAATTTTTATTAAATATAAATTAAAATCAAAGATTAAAGATATTTATATTTAAATTTAAAATTAGTAATTATTTATATTTAAATATATAACATAAATATAATAATTATTTATATTTAATTTTAAAATTATGTGATGTACTATATATGTATGAATTTTTTTATTTTTTAGTCTCAAAATTCTTAGAATTATAAAAATTTTAAGATTAAATTATAATTTTTATTATGTTAATATTATTACTTTTAATAATATTATTACTTTTAATAATATTATTATTTATTATTTTTTTTCGGTTCAACCCTAGTTTGATCGGTTGAACCGGTCAAACCTTGAACCTCTCCTTCTTCCGGTTCGTTGTCCTGTCCGATTTTCACAACCTTGAGTATAAGTATATTTGTTTATTGATTTTTTCATATAAGTTAGGTTTTGATTTAAACAGTTTTCTTATTATTTTTTAAATTAATTTTTTAATATAATTTTTTTTTACTCAAAGTTGTTTTCTTAGTATTTTTAAAGTACCTTTTTAATATAATTTTTTTTTGAATAAGTAATTATTTTATTTAAAAATTATTTAAGAGAGCGATAAGAAAGTAAACGAAGTATTAGATATCTTTTGAGTCACTCTTTGACCTTAGTAGTGATGTTTATTTGTCATATGTATCATGAGTGACATCTTTTGAACTTGATAACAATGAAGTTTACATAATGGAAATAAGTAAAAAAATCTCAAATTTATAGGGATCTTAACGGGAATAAATATGTGGTAGATGGTCATAGGTTTTATATAATATTTTTGAAATGATTATTTTGAAAAGAGCTAAATGATATCTGTCGGCTCATGCCAATGATAACAAGAGCTTTAGGACCATGGTTTTTATAAACGAAAAATAGTTAGGAAAATTATAACCTCAAATGAATTGACGAGATTGAAGTGGAATGAATAGAAGAAATTGAAGTGTATGTGGTTTAAAGGCTAGCCCTATTTATAAGGCTCAATACGAAGACCCTTATAAATAGAGTTCTACAAAACATAGAGTTCACATGTTTGAAGACTGAGCTGAAGATTTCTTCGTACCCATCACCTCCATAATAATGGAATGGTTTTCTCATTCCAAAGTTCAAAGTTTGAGCCTATTGTTATGGAGAAAAATGATGATGATATGGCTCTCGCCATGCATAACATTACATAAGAGTAGATGCGAAAAAAAAAAAAAGATTCAATATGATATGATAAATAAAATTTATCTAAAACATGTCACGCATCTAAAGAAATCATATAATCAAACTCAACTTGAATTAAATAAAGACAATGCGGGTTATTTTGTCTCCTAAATAAACTAATCTCCCTCAATTAATGAATAAATTATGCTCGAGGACGCCTTTAAGAGCAATTCTTGATAAGTAAAATTTACATTTATCTTGATATATATATATATATATATATAAGTTAATTATGAATGAAATATTATGATTAAAAAATTATTGGCTTGATAGTGATGTTTATGCTTCAAGATAGATGAATCTTTGAGGCAAGGGTAAATCATAGTGACCTAGCAAGATGTTCATCTTTTAACATCAATTTTATATACAATAAAACTCATTGAATCATCAAAAACTCATTAGAGGAATACAATGGGATCAAGAGGATAATAAGTGAGAGGTAACAAATCCATGAAATTGTAGAAATATCGTTTGTAAGGACTTCAGGGATTCAACATCCCCAAGCCATCAACTTTGAAAGCATTTAGCTAAGAAGGTAGCCGGCTCAACCCAACCGTGAGATGTTAAGTCAAAAACCAGGAATTTCATCATCTAGTGGTAGCCTTTCATGACCTCAAATCAAGGATAGAAAACTCCGATCTACTAGATAAAAAAACTTTAGAAAGTAGATTTAGAAAGATGCAGAGCTTATAATCTTTAGTAATATAAAGAATCGCTTATAGAAAGAATTAAATTAGATAGTCCAATTATACACAATCAGAGTTATTCAACTATACTTACAATCCTATCTAGGCTAGGATTTTCACTACTCATTATACTATGAGGAGCCCTAGGCATAAAATATTCATGCCTATAGAAAAACTCTATTCTAAGGATCATGACATTCAATGCAAAGTTTTATGTCCTTGAATAAAAAAGACACTTCTATTATGCATGTTTAGTTGATTGGGTGGATTACTCATTTAAAAAAAAATCAAAACAATTCTCTTAAAAATCAAATAGGATTGAATCAATCCCAGTCTATCTTAATTAGAATCTTTCGACCTATTTAAAATAGATTGAATGGCTATGATTTTGTCTTCTACCTCTGCTTAAGCTAAGAGAATAAAAATGGGTTTGGTTTGGTTTGGTTCAGATAAATCGAACCTTATATGAGTTGATTTCTCAATATATGGATCACTCCTATGTGATGTTTTATTTAGGAAGTTTGAGGGAACTATTGCTCTTTCTACAAATTATTGGGTCACATACTCATTACCATACATGCTTTAAAGTTGTAAACCCCTATATTATATATGGATTGAGTTTTGTACTTGCATGAGCTATATATATTAATGAAATTGATTAATCTCCTTTAGTGAAGTAAGACTCAAAGATCCCTCTTTAGGATTATCTTGAGGAGGCCTGAATTATTGGATCATCCAAAAAATAAAATTAAGCTTTAGGTTGATGATTATTTAAGCTTGCCACTGGATTTCGTAACAAGTAGATGTGTAAGATAGGTTAATGAAAGCTTACTGAAGATTAAGACGTACCTCCTCTATAATGAGAGGGATGTCTTCTTCTGTAGCGCTTGGGGCAAGAATATCCATGGATTTCATGTTTTTTTCCCTCCTCTAGTTGCCACCTAGCTTTGTCATGGAAATTGAATGGATGGATACTTACCAGGGAAAGGAATGAAATGGAACTTATGGTTTTAATTTGAAAATTTCTTATTGGCTAAGTGCATTTAAACTAATCTTCTTTAACTATGGTTTTACTCTTGGTTAACCTTGGGCTAAATATCTTTACCCATGGTAAAATTATCTAAAAGGTTTTCTAATCCTATCTAATTTCTAAATAAAAATTTAATTTCATTGGGATTAGTCATTTTGATAGATTTAAGCTAAGTTAACCCTAATTGGGTTCTATTTGGGTAGGTTAATCTAGCTGGCTAAATTGGCCAACTTAGATAAGATAAATGGCTAGATAAGCATAGTTTCGGCTCTTAACACTCTTGGCTAAATTTGTGTTGAAGGGTTTGGATTGATTTAAATGAATGGTTAGGTTAAATCACTTTGAAAGGATGTGTCCCTATTTGGATTCCAAAGAGATAAGTTTAGCTTTTTTATCTAATTAACCCTTATAGAGTAGTCGAACTTGGTTGAATCCAACTAGACCTCTCTTCCTAATATCAACATATATAATCAATCTTAAGGATTCAGGTTGCCTTTGCAAATTACTTATATTCAACCATTTTGGATGGTACATGTTCATATTATGGGAAATTTTTACTCTTATGACCAAGCATGGTAAAATTATTTGTCAAATTGAGTTAAGAAAATTTGACTTATATTTGAAACATCCTCGAGTGCTTCCATGCACAACAGATTAGGTTAATTGACTTTTTGAGAATATTTTGGCCTATTTGACTTATTTATCCTATATGGATCAAAGTGGGATAAGTACAATTGTTATATCAATGGTTTCAATTATCTAATTAGAATTCAATAACTTCAAGTAACCTAGTGTCATTTATTTAAGAGTTTAGGATCCCTTGGCTAGAAGTTTAGAGGGTCTTAAGTCCATTTAGGTCAAGGTATACTAAATGGGTTTAGCTTAATTTCCCATGAACAAATTAGTCAATCATGGTCAATTCAAAAGGTCCTAAGGGTTCAATTATGTTTAAAAGACTTGAATCACACTCTAAGGGTAGTTCAATTTGATTTAATTGGTCCAATTTGACTAAATTAATCTAACATTCTTTTAAGTAAGGTGGTTATTTTATGGTTTATATCCATAAATTTGGAAAAATTATCATAATCAAATGGTTAATGAGAATATGATGTATAATTATGTAATTAATTGTGTTAATGGAGACCAATCAAAATTATATATTAAAAATGTTTACCTTGATAAAAGGAAAACTTATTTATCAATATGTCCTCCCATATTTTACTCTAATTTTGGAAATCTTATAGTCATTCTAAGGTTTCTTTCTATCCAATAAATCAAAGGCTGAGATTTCTTATAGTCATTCTAAGGTTAATTGAGCTCAATTCTCTCATACTAAAATTTAGGGGCTTGCTTGAAACCATAAAGAGCTTTGTTTCATTTAAACACATACTTAACCTCATTTTCTTAATGAGGTTAATTATAACAATGTCGTCTCTATAAATTCCATTGCACCCTAGCCTCTTCTCCCTAGTCTGTCTCTTTTCTTATTTGTGTGTGATAGCGGAGAGTTTTAATGAGATTAGGTTTTGGGTAAATTTTTAGAAGGTAGATTGGGATTTAGATAAGACACTACCCAAAGATTTCTCCCTCATTTTGTGAGGACTTTATGACCTAAGCTCTAGTTTCCTATAGGCGCAAGCCCCTATAGATAATTACCCCTCTCGATAATGAGAGAAAACTTTCGATTATGGGTAGTGATTAAAGAGGTCACATAGGTTGTCTAGTGTATAATAGAAATATTTTTAGGGTTTGAATTTGGTTTTATAATTTAAAATTTATCACCTTGAACTTAAAACTGGTGGTGGGGGGAATGAAGATGAGCCCGATCAAGATTCTATAGTTCTATCGTCTCGGATGTCATATTCCCTAGTCTACTTATTCAAAGGAGGTAGACGACCCAACCTAACAAAAGGTACCTTATCAGCACCCATGGGTTCCTTCATCCAAGAATACCTTATAGACATGGGTTGGTGTTTGTATAAGGTGATAAATCAAAACCACCTTAGCTAACAGAGGGCTTCATGCCTATCAAATATACCATATGATTCATCACTCAAGGTTTGAAGCCATTAGTGAATATACAGGCTTTGGCCGTGATCATAATATAATAGTATCATTTAGCAACAAAACCACCCAATTATATGGCACATGCAATGTCCCTATTGGTAAAAGACTATTTAAGAATGAATCTTAGTGATACACCCGGCACAACATTCGCTCTTTGTGAGCTGGGGTTAATTTCAAATCTATCACCCCTGACAAATGATTGTGAGAGGTGGATTTATTTTAGTTTTAAGTTTTTAAGATAATCAGTTTTATTTCAGGTTGGGGTTTTATTAGATTTTAAGATTTGACCCATAAGGTTGAGATTTTCTATCAATGTAGCCATCATCGAGGAGGAGTTTGAAGGCACTTGTATTTTCATAGGAATTTGGGAGTCATTTTGTACTTCAAGTCACATTGACTCTAATCTTTTGAAGGAGGAGGATGAAAATTTAATATTTGACCCGCACAATATTCTAAGACCATTAGATTTAAGAAATATTTGTAACGATCGGAGAACATGTATGTCATGTTTAGTTTTATAATAGAATGTTATATTAGTGAGCATTTGACCCTGCATAGCATCCTTAAATATTTGTGTTTGTAACTTTAACATATTTATTAGAGCACATGCATGAAGTTATTTTCAAATGTATTTTCAATATTATCATAGGGTGCCGCCTTATATCCACTTGTAGAAGTAGGGTTGTGGATCTGGTGGCATATAAACAATTAATAAATTTTCTTCAGAAAGATGTTTATGGCATTTTAGACAATTCCTTTTCTTCTTTGTGATCATTCAGTCTTTTATCATTTTCTTGGACCAATAGTTGCATATTTGTTAGTACTGTAATGTATTTTCTTTAGCCTCTTTAATCCTGTCAAACATAGAATTTCAATAATTAGATTATGAATTCCTCATAAGTATGCCTTTTATCATTATGGATTTTTTATTTTGATATGTCATTGAGAATCTCCCTCTCTCCTTCTACAATTGTAGTTTAAGATATAACTACATTCTCATTCTTGTTGAATGATACTGATCCTCTGATTCTTACACTTCACTTATCTTTGACTTGAGATTATGTTTGAATTTAACCATTAAGTTTTTTGATTAAGCATAATTTTCTCCTAAATTACCATCAAGCTTCCAATTTCTTTCATTAGAATATCTTTACAAGATGGAAGATCAGCCACTATAAGAGTTTTCTATTTTTCATAAAACTCTCTTATAGATTGGTTGTGAAATACTTGTATCCATAAATAATCTTGTTATTTTTTAATTTGTATGTAACACATCCATTCATAAAGTAATTACCAGCTTCATGAAGAATAACATTGTTTCCCAAGCCAATATTACTATGATTGTCCATAAAATCATTCAAATCCTCATTGTTTGAATTATTATAAATTTTGTTAGTTTTATCTTCATCCTGACCTCTTCTATACAATAATCCTTTGAATGTTTAAGGTCAATTGCAATAACCTTTGAATGTCACACCATAAGTGTTTACATATATGATTTCAATTTGACTAAGGGATGCATCAAACATATATGTTTTTAGAAACTTAATCCTTTGACTCATAAGAGCATGTCTAATATAAGGATGAATATATGTATATGACTAAGCATAATATATCTATATTTGGAAGTGTGTCTTTTGACTTGGAAGTGAAAGTTCATAAGGGGTGTTAAGCTCTTATGAACTTGTCTCTAGGCTAACCAAGAGCGGGGGGAGGGGGGGGGGGTGGGCTAAATTGGATATTTAAAAACTTCTTTAACTAAAAGAAAAATCTTTATATACCTTGCATTGGAAAAAAAATTAAATTAATAATAAAAAGATTAATTAGAGATTTCTCCCAAAAAGTTAATCGTAGTAAAAATAAAGTGAGAAAAAAATCATAAAGAATACACCAGATTTATAGTGGTTCAATCCAACCTAACCTACATCCACTCCTTGAAGGTACCCTCTGAGGATTGCACTAAACCTTTAGTATCTCTCCTTTAGCCCCCACAACTAGGTGATGAAGCCCTTATAAAATCACTTCCACCTTCCCTAGTGCGGAGGAGTAGCCAAGTCCTTTGACACCAAAGAGATCTTTATCTTCCCAAAACTTCCCTTAAGATGAACCTTGAATTCGATGGTATTAACATGCAAGCTTTCCTCTCTCCTTTTCAAGTTCTCTCATCAAGTTTTCTCCAGAAGAACAAAGACATAATGGCTGCCAAAGATACTTATCAAGTGCCTTGATAAAGCTTAAATTGAGAGATTTGTAAACCCTTAAAAATTAATTCTATCAACAAAGATCATCCAGTAAAATCGTAAGATTGTCCAGTATGATCTGCTTAAATAGTGGGCTTCAAAGAAAACCTAAAAGCTCAATTCCAATGCTAAATATCATCTTGGATAATCATAGGATCATCTAGTATGATGTGCAAAATTTGACCTTATATAGTCCTAAATGATATCAGGATAATCCTGGATGATCAGTTCAAATTTGTATAGATCGTCCAGGATAATATTATGGATCGTCCTGGATAATTAGAAGAAAAATTATAGTATTTCATCTTGGACGATTTAGAAAAATTAAATATGTCGGCACACACCACCCAGTATAATATATAAATTGTTCAGGATGATCTGATTGAATAATTTAATCATAATTAGTTTTCTAATCATATGATCAAATTTCTGCATGATTGTCATTGATCATCCAAGATGATCTAGATCATCCATGACGATCAGAATAAAAAATTTGAATCTTAAATCCTTTCCTAAATTATCATTAACGACTATTTTTCCAAGGTCATAAAGGATCATCTTGGACGATCAAAAATTATCTAATACGATTAGTTTAATGAGTTGATCATCTTGGATGATCGAAATCACCCAGTATGATTAGTTCAAAACTTAAACTTTTGGTTTTGACTAAATCTCACTCCCTTAAGTATGTATGAGCAAGGATACCAAATTAAAAAACACTTTTATAAGACTTAACTCAAGAAATCAAAAGTACATCAATGCATATTACAGTCTCTTTACAACATAACCTTATTCTATCCTATCTTAAGCTCTGATTCTTTGTTGAGTGTTACATGGTGTTCCTGAAATATTAGTATACACACAAATAAATATAGAATAAAATATACTAGGAGACATAAACATGTTTGTTATCATCAAAAACATAAACTCATGAGCTTGAGTCATAATAATCTATCCTTTTTTATGATGGTAAATATTACTGTGAATTTGCAAACTAAAAGTATTTTCTCCTAATCTCACCCCACTAAAATAAAAATTTAAAAATAGGAGAAATTAAAATTTTCTTTCTTTTTAATTTTTATTATTTTTTAATAATAAAATAGATAAAATAGAACACTTAACTAGATAAAAAGTTAAATAAAAACAAATAAAAAATAATAGTATATTCTTCCCCTTTAATATTATAAAAAAGAAGAGCAAAAAAAACCAGAATAGTAAAAAAATCGAATAAAAAATAAAATGATCCCTGATATAGTGAAGACAATGTTTTTAGAAAAATCTTTTTTGAAATTTCAAATTTTCTTAGAATAAAGAAGTTACCTCTTGATTTTATTCAGAACTTAGTAAGAAATGTATTGACAATGCATAACCTAGAATGGTTAAAAATTTTAAAATTAATAATCAAAGCTTAAAATAAGGAACAAATTAGAAAAGAAAACATAAATCTTTTCAAAACTCCTTTTATGAAATATATCTAATAGAAAATTAATAAAAAAATTGATGAATCAAGAATCATGATTTTTAAACTCAAGTATCAAGAATATCAATAGATATAAGGTTTTCTTCAGATTTAAGAAATACAAGAAAGGTATGCTTACTTTTTTATGGGATCATTTTGTGCCTCTAATCAGTTGTTTGGCGCACTTTATGTATCTTATGATTTTTATTACACTTTATATATCTTTCCATATTTGGCATCATTATGTATCTTTTAATTTTTGATACCCTTTGTGTATCTTTTTATATTTGACATCATTACTCTTCTTTTCAGCTTTTGGCTCATTTTGTGCCTCTTTTCTTTTCAATAAATATGCTTCCTTTTTATGATTTTAAAAACTAAAGCAAACCCATTCTAGTGACAAAAATGAACTGCTTGATAAAAAAAATAAATGAGGTGGATTCAATAACTTGCAAAAAAATCTCTATGAGAAAAAAAAAAAACATATAGGGAGTTGAAAAAAGTTTAATTTCAAAATCCAATTTATATTTGATGAAGATTTTAAATCAAAAGTAAAATAGCATCTTTAAGAAATGAAATAGAGAGCAAAATTATGAGTTTTCTTCTTTTGACTATTTTTAGAGAAGTCAACCATAACTTACATAATAATTTAATAAAAATAGGAGATAATTTTTTTTTTAGAAAAAATTAACTTTGAAAAAAATTTGATTTTTTAAAGTGTAAAAAGTGGTATGTGTGTGTTTATCAGAGAAAACTTAAAAAAAATACATGTAAAGACTAATTTAAAATTTTAATAAAAAAATAAACAAAAAAAAAACTAAGAGGAAGAAATAAAACTTAAAGAAAATAGAGAAAAAAATATAAAAACCCAACGAACAAAAAACATACATGTATACACAAAATAAATAAACACACAAACAAAGCTTTAAGCATCATCTTGCTCCTTGTATGATAATTCATAAGCTAGGTCTGCCTAGAAGATTTTTTGTTTTTTTATTATTTGGCTTTTTTACAATTTGCTTATCTTTACATTTTCTTTTACAGGAAGAGTTTTCAAATTAAGACACTTATTTTTCATATGTTCATATTTCCTACATCTAAAGTAAATAATATCAGAAGAAATCTTAACAATCTTACCATTTTTATCTTTGTTCAACTTTTGTTGATTCTTATGCTTATGCTTTATTTCAAATTTTCTTATAAACTCATCACTTTTATCATCTACTAAGCCACTTTTCTCCATATCTTCAGTTTTTAACACTTTCATTTCACCTACATCTAAAAATCTTTGACCCAAACTTTATTCATAGGTAATAAATGATCCTATTAAATTATTAATAATAAAATATTCATTCAAATTTTTTTATTCATAAATAGTAATAACTTTGACTTTAAACTTATCAAGTAGGCAACATAGAATTTTATTGACTTTTTAGAGTTTAAAAATTATTTTCCTAAGGCATGTAATGATGACAATATTTGAGTAAACCTGGTATACATGTCTAGTATAGTCTCATAATATTTCATACAAAATAGTTCATAATCATGCATTAAAATATTCAACCTATATTGCTTGACTTTACTAGTACCTTCGTATGTAGTGTATAATTTGTCCCAAAATTTCCTTGCCAGTAGTGCATATGGATATTAACAAATAATCTTTAGAATTTAAAGCACAGAAAAAATAGTTCAAATATTTAACATTTAATTGAGAATTAATTTATTCTACCCTACTCCAATGATTAAAAGGAATATCAGTTTTAATTCAATCTATAATATGTGACGGTACATAATAACTAGTTAGAATCTTATGCTACATTCAATATTCAATTGATTGCAAAAAGTAGACATGTAAATTTTTCAAAAATTGAAAGTAATATTTTCAAATAAAGGAGGACATATAATTGAATATCCTTCCATAATATTATAATAATTATAAAAATTAGTCATTTATCAAATTCAAAAGTTTTTAAAAACTTAATTTATGAATTCAGCTCTGAAATCATCTGAAAGTTTGTGAGAGTGTTAAGCTCTTATGAACTAGTCCCGAGGCTAACCAAGAGGGGGTGTGAATTGTATATTTAAAAATTCTTAAATAAAAAGAAAAATCTTTTTGAAATCTTTTTGAATGTTTTAAAACAAACATAATCAACCTTTGATGTGGAAGCGATTAACAAAATAAATCAAAGACTTTAACCATGTAATCATCCACATGAAATTAAAGTGCAGAAATTAAAATGTGAAATAGTAATAAAAAAGAACACACCATATTTATAGTTTTTTGGTCTAACCTGACCTACGTCCACTCCTCAGAGGCACCCTCTGAGTATTACATTAAGCCTTTAGTGACTCTCCTTTAGCCTGCACAGCTAGGAGAAAAAATCCTTACAAAATTACTTCCACCTTCCCTAGTGCGGTGGAGTAGCCGGGTCTTTTGAAACTAAAGAGATCTTCTTCCCAAAACTTCACTCAAGATAAACCTCAAATTTAATGGTACTAAGATGCAAGCTTACCGAAGCAATCGTATGAAACCCCCTTCCAAACTACCTTGAAACCCCTTCCATTGATTTTCTCCCTCTCAAACTCCACCATTTTCTCTCTCCCTTTCAAATTCTCTCTTCATGTTTTTTTCCCAGAAGAACAAATACACAATGGCTGCCAAAGACACTTACCAAGTGCCTTGATAAAGCTTAAATAGAGGGCTTTGAAAAAAATCCTAAAAATTAATTTTAGTAATAAAGATCATCCAATACTATCGTAGGATCGTCTCATATAATGTGCTTAAATAGAGGGCTTCAGAAAACCCTAAAACTCAATTTCGATGAAAAATATCATCCTCGATGATCATAGGATCATCTAGTATGATATGTATAATTTGACCTGATAGTCTTGGATGATCTCAGGAAAGTCCTGGACGATCAGCTTAATTTGTACAGATTGTCCAAAATGATATTATTGATTGTCCTAGAAGATTAGAAGAAAAATTATATAGTATTTCATCTTGGAAGATTTAGAAAAATCAAATATGTTGGCAACATCATCCAGTAAAATATACAGATCATCTAAGATGATCTGATTGAACAATTTAATTATAATTAGTCCCCTAATCACATGATTAATTTAGGCATGATTGGCATTGATTTTCTAGGATGATCTAGATCATCCAGGATAATTTGAACAAAATTTGAATCTTAAATCCTTAACTAAATTATCATTGGCGGCTATTTTCCAAGATTATAAAGGATCATCCTAGATGATCGAAATAATCAAGTACAACTAGTTCAATGAGTTAATCATCCTATAAGATCAAAATCATATAGTATGATTAGTTCAAAACTTAAACTTCTATTTTGACTAGATCTCACTCCCTTGAGTGTGTATGCTGCGGACACCAAGCTAACAAATACTTTTATAAGACTTAGCTCAACAAATCAAAATTACATCAATAAATATTACATGCTCTTTACAGCATAACCTTATTCTACCCAATCTTGAGCTATAATTCTTTGTTGGATGTTGCATGGTGTTCATGAAATATTAATGTATATATAAACAAATATAGAATGAAAAATATTAGGAGACATACATATATTTTTTATCTTCAAAAACATAAAATCGTAAGCTCGAGCATAATAGGAAGAGATTGTAATTCTTAAATCCTTGGATGAGTAATCCTCTATAAGAGAAGGATTATAACTCCACCCTCAAAGAGATTGCATGAGTGAAATTTCAAAGTGGTTTGAAATAATTATGTGTGTTGAATTCCAGTTTACACTTATTCTTTTAAGCTTGGTTTTCATCATTTCATTTTTTTGCTAAATTTAAATATATATAATTAATTAAAGTGACAAATTTATGGTGTGGGGGTCCAATTTTATTCAATTAAAACTTCGGCAACCTCCTAGGAAACCCTCCCCATAAAGGGAGGAAGGGGAGGGCACTTGCCTTTTGTCTCTATTCACCTGGATCAAATTAATGTCTAGGAGTTTGGGCGAGTGAATCAACCTCATTTGATAGTCTTCGAGTCTTCAAAATTTGTGCAACTTGTTATTTGAGTGATTTAATTTAATTTAAAAAAAAAAACTAGTTTTATCCCTCAAAAAATCCATCAGCCTTCCTACGCCCCCTTCCCCGTGAGGAGAGGTTGGGGAGGGCAACTGCCCTTTTGGCTTGACTTGACCGGATCAAATCAACGATGAAGAGTATGGGGGAGCAAATCAACCCCAAAATTATATTCAAGTACTCAATCTCTCGGCGAGTTTAGATCCACATCCAAGGGCTTCGGGGGGACTGCATCAACCCTGAGACTTTCTTGAAGTCTTCTACGTTATTTTTTATTTTAAAAAAACAATTTTTTTTAATTCCCCTTAAAAATTTGGCAGCCTTCTAGCGCCCCCTCCCTATAAGGTGTGAGGTTGGCGAGGGCACTTGCCTTTTTGGATTGACTCAACCAGATCAAATCAACAATGAGGATATTAGGAGAGCAAATTAATCCCATAAAGAGTCTTCAAGTATTCAATCCCTCGTCCAGATCAGATTGATGGCCATGGGCTTCAGGGGACCGAATCAACCCTGAGCCTTCCTTTAAATTATCTTGTTGCTTTGGTACGTACTTGAAAAATTCTATCACCTCTCTCTCTCTCTCTCTCTCTCTCTCTCTCTCTCTCTCTCCATTTCAATTTATTATTATTTTTAATAAACATCACCTTCTTTTTTTATACGAATATATATATATATATATATATATATATATATATATATATATATATATATATATATATATATATATATATATATATATATATATATATATATATATGGCCGATTAGGCTAGGGTTAGAAGTGGAGACCAAGAGGCAGGCGTCGGTGCGTGTTCGGTAGATAGACGTCAGGTGCTTATGACTAGTCGGTGGGAGTTCAGCCAAAGTAGGTGTTGGGTTAGTTAGTGAGGTCGGAGGTAGTAGACAGAGGGCTGGAGTTTGGGCTTGGGTAAAACGGTGGAGGGCTTCGGGTAAGAAGAAGTTAAATGTTGGGTCAGTAGAGGCTTCAACATCGTAGATGCAGGAGTCGGGCTACAGGAAGTCGTTGGTTGATCATACCGGTGTGGGAGCAGGTGCCGCTAGGGCATGGCGGGCCATTTGAGGGTTGAATAAAATGGATGAATTGGAGCACTAGTCAGAGCTTTGATCTCTTCTCTATAAGTTTCCGAAACTAACTCCTCTTCTGTTTCTGTATGTGTATGTCTTTGGATAACTCACCTTTGGTTTTATCATGATGAACAGTTACTTATGATCATGGGTCACAATTATGAGGTTGTGGGGTGATTTTAGGCGAGCTGAATGTCTATTATATGTAAAAAATGCCTCCTAACAAATATGATATGAGCCTTATATCAAATCATGTTTGTTGCAAACTAGTTGACCCTACAGTTCCCTGATTTATCTTCTTGATTTGTCATGAATAAATATAACTTCTGCCCTAGCTCCATGCTTTGGTGGGCTTAGCAAAGGATTGCATACTTGTGACCTAAATCCTTTAGATTAATTTAGGTCCATGGTAAATAGCCATTAGTCCAAAGCTTTATGCATGATAGATTTTGATGATGATAATATTCCTTTAGTTCAACCTATGACTTTATACGAATTCTATAATGACTTCTTTTGGTCCTAAGGTTTATGCTTAACTAACAAATTCCATAATGGTAATTTTCATTGTGGCTTGGTGCCTTTGAGTTGATTGAGATTTTCTTTTTTTGAATTTTTGCCTCAATCAATTTATTAATTGAAGAAATTTTCTAAATCTGATTTGCTTTGATTTGTTAAATTTGATAAATATCAAACTTCATAATATTTTTCATTGGGCTAATGAAATAGGTGCTTTCCCATTATGAACTCTTATCATATCTTATTGAATAGGTAAAGATGTAGTGACTCAGTCGCATATAGGCTTGTTGAGATTGATATTATACCTATTTGAGCATTGGACTTGTACTATAATAGCTCATACTTATCAAATTTGATTTGTTAAAGTTATCAGACCAAAAGTCTCTTCATTTGAACTCTAGGATTTTGGTAAATTTGAAGATGAATCATTAAATTTTTATCATGATTGCATATTTACTTTCTTGAAGTTATCAGCTTTTACATGTATTTATGCATTGATATCATCATATATGATTTTAAATATTTATTTGGAATCGATGCTAACCAAAATAAATATTTAAAATGCCCCCTATCTTAATCGGAAATTTTAACTATCATCGGATTTTTTGCATTTTTAAAACTTAAAAATTCCCTCTCTCTTAAACGAGAATTTCTAAGACATCTTAGAAATGTATTATTTCTTTATAAGAGATTGATCTTCAGATTGCTTTCCTAAGAATAATAATTCTTCAGATATCTCCCATTGATTAGGAGCATAGGTCATCGACCTTCCATATCGATGAGTTTATAGGCTCTTCCTTAGTACACCTTTTCGATGACAAAAGGGCCTTCCCAGTTTGGTTCAAATTTATCACCAATTTTTTAATGTGGGATAATTGGTCTTCTCAGCACCAGCTTTAATTTTCCTTCTTGAAATTCTTGATGTCGTACCATACGGCCGAAGGATTTTACCGATCTTGTTTGATAAATTTCTAAATTCTATTGAGCTTGGAGCATAACTTTATCCAGTGCATCAAGCTCTTCCATTTATAGGCGAGCATTTTATTCTTTCGTGAGATCGTATTGAACAGCTACTTGAAGTAACAAAAATTCAACTCTAAGTGGCAATACAACTTCAACTCCAAATACCAACACATATGTAGTTGCTTTTGTTGGTGTCTTATACGTAGTACAATATGTCTATAATGTTTATGCCATTTTAGTTTGTCATTCCCTTTTATTCTTAGTGAGGATTTTCTTAAGCAGCTTTACACCATCTTATTGAAGGCTTCTACAAATCTATCAGCTCTTGGATTATAAATCGATGAATATTGATAATTGATTTTATATCGCTTAACGAATTTATAAATCTTAGTACTTTTGAAATCATGACAATTGTATGAGATTATGTGGTGTGGGATACTAAATTCGTAAATAACATTATGAGTAAAGAAGCTGATCAGGTGATTAGCAGTGACTTCTTTAAAAGAAATTGCTTCAACCCATTTAGAAAAGTAGTCTATTGCAACTAATATAAAATGGTTTCTAGTAGATGATGGTGGATCAATTAGCCCTATTACATCTGTCCCCCAATATTTAAATGGCCAAGATGCTATAATGGGATGTAATAGATTTGGCTGTTGATGTATAATATTATCATGAATTTAACATTTAAAATATTTATGCACATGATTAGTGTAGTCCTTTACCATTAATGGCTAGAATAACTCATTCTTTTAATTTTAATGTCCATCTTAGGACCCCATTAATGTGCAATACATAGTCCTTCATGAACTTCAGAAATAACTTTATCAGCTTCATTTTTTGCTATACATCATATTCTCATTTGATCAAATGATCTTCGATATAGCGTGTTGTTGACAAACACATATTGTAATGCTCTCTTCTTGATTTGCACAGCTAGTGATTTATATGTAGGGAGTTTGCTTTCTTTGAAGTAGTCGATGAAAGGCTACCTCCAGTCATTTTTTTCTTTAATTTCTAGGCATTCGAGCCTTGATTCAAATGCTCTACTAATTTTTCTTCTTATAACCATTTGGGGGTTATCTAGTTGATTTTCAAGAATAATTAGTTGGGGAGATTGAGGAATAATCGAAGTTGTACCCTACTATCTTAAATTTTGTGACCTCTCTACCTACGAGGAATATAAAATTGCTATCTCTAACACTCAATGAGTGTTAACACTGATTAACACAAGCTCGTCATTCATGCTTTCCATTTCTTTAACTAATTTTGTTAATGAATCTGCTTTACTATTATGAGCTTGAGATACTTAGATTCGTGTAAGGTTTGCAATTTACTTCATGAGCTTGAGTACTCATTTATGATAGAAAATTAACCCGACTTTGCCGATTTTATAAATAACCAATACTTGATTTATAATGAGTTCAGAATCACAAAAAATTCTAAGGTTATGAATTTCTATTGAAATAACAATTTTGAGGTCCACTATTAAAGCTTCATATTTCGCTTTATTGTTGGTTCTAGGTTCAGTTAAATTAAATAAAAAAAACCTTATTATCCCTCCATTAGGTGCTATAAAGATAGGACCGACACCAGCTCAAGCCATAGGGAGGTTTGGAGGTTTGGCAGATTTAATTAATGATGCACCATCAAAGTAAATTTCATATATTTATATTTTTTTTCTTTTAGGACAACTAGGATTTTTTTTATCGGGCATATCATAATTGAGCGATGAGTCTGCAGGAAATGGTATATGCAATAAATCTACTAAGACTTGCCCTTTCATAGCTTTTTTATAGAATATATGTAATATTAAATTATAGAAGTATCACTGCCCACCTAGCTAAGAGACCTATCAATGCTGATCTTGTCATCAAGAACTTCAACTGATTGATCTTTGATATTAAAGTGATTTTATGGGAGGGCATATAGTGGCAAAGTTTTTAAACTATGAAAATTAGCACCAAATAATGCTTCTCAATAAGAGAGTAAAATTCTTTTCCTCCAATCAACCTTTAACTGATGTAATAGAGGGCATTCTCCTTGCCTTCTTTATTATGTTGAGCTAGTGAAGCTCCAAGCAACTCTTCTAAAGTTGTAGTGTATATGATAAGAGGCTTCCCTAAAATTAGTGTTGCAAGAATAGATGGGATTAACAGGTATCTCTTTATACTATCAAAAGCTTCTTGACATTCATCATCCCATTTAAAATGAACATCCTTCTTCATCAGCTTTACAAATGGTTGACATCTACTTGTTAACTTGAGATAAACTGTCCTATAAATGCAAGTTATCCTTATAAAGAATGGAGTTGACAGAGACTTTTTATGGCAACATTTCTATAATTACCTTGACTTTGTTGGGATTAACCTCAATCCCTTTTTGTCATAGAACGTACCTGAGAAAACTCCAAAAAAACATTTGAGTGGTTTATTTTGAGATTACATTTTTTAATCCTTTCAAACACAATTCTCAAATTTTCTAGGTAATGTTTTTGGTCTATAATTTTGACAAATAGATCATCTACATAGCATTCAATCTTCTGGTAGAGAAGCTCATTAAATATATGTATCATAGCTCTTTGGTATGTAGCTTCAGTATTCTTCAAGCCAAAGGGCATGATTATTGATAGAATATACTGAAAGGAGTCCAGAAAGAAGTACAATTTTCATCTTCATGTGCCATTATGATTTGATTATACCCATCCATAAAGGAGAATATATCATAGTTAGACATATTTTTAACTAAAAATTCTGATATTAGAAGTGTAAAGTCGTCTTTTGAACACGCCTTATTAAGATCTTGAAAGTCGATATATATGTGGATTTATCCATTCTTCTTTTTAACTGGATAATACTAGTTATCCAATCAGTATATTTTTCTTTTCTAATGAAACTTTCTTTGATAATTTTCTTAGTTTATGTAATCACTTGCTCTTCAATCTCTAGCCTTATTTTCCTTGGAGCTCGCTTAATAGGTATTGCACCTAGTTTGATGGCTAATTTATAAATAGCTATGTCAAGGGATAAGCCTAGCATTTTATTATATGTCTAAGCAAAGCAGTTACCAAATTCACTGAGTAATGTTTTTAACTTTTCAACTTTATTCATAGAGAGAAAAGCATTAATAAAGGTCAGACGAGGGTCCTCAATAGTTCCTAGGTTTATTTCCTTCAACTCATCCATGGTAGTGGCCAGTCCACCATCTTCAAATTCTTATGCTGCAGGTTTAGCTTTGATATCTTATTCTTCATTCTTATCTGCATTTTTAGTAGTTAGACATTTATCCATTATCACATAATATATATTTTTCTGAGTATGTTCTACTATGATAAATCCAAGGCCTTTTGTATCATGACTACCCCTTTTTTATAATTCTTGACATCAAATTCTTTGAAAGAAATGAGCTCATTGCCAAGTAACCATAATAAGAACTCCAATTTTTGTATCATTTATTGAATTCTTTTTGGACAATTATATCTAGGCATTTCTGTATGAATTATCTCTACATCTTTATTAAAATTCCCAAGCCCATCGAGATTCTCTTCTTGGTATTCTCCAAATTTATGAAATAAACTTTTCGATATTCTACTTCCATATAGGAGAGGTACATAAATGTTTTAAGCTCTTCAACTTTATTAAACTCATAGGATACAATTTTTAAAAAATATTATGGAGGGATCAATATAACTACAAAGTATTTTCTGAAATTAACATATTACTTATTTTTCTTGAAATGATACACTACTCCTAGGCTTGTAGGTGTTTGAGATATCGTCATCTTGCTCTGTGTCACTTCTAAAATAAAGTACAATTTTATTTAATTTAAGAAATGTATTAGCCTTTTTAGGAAGATTTGGTGTCACACACATTCTTCCAGACTCCTTTTTCTCAACTTCTTCAAGTTATTTAATACTCTTGAGGTTGATGCTTCAACTATAGAAGATTTTATCGGCTTCACCTCATTTAGAATGAAGTATTTTGCATCATTATAAAATTTCACTTCATGGACTATAAAGGGTTGTATATCTCCAGAGATCCTGAACTCTTCTCCCTCCTTTAGATATTTCATGCATTGGTGCGTAGTTGATGGAATAAGAACATTCTTATGGAGTCAAGGTCTACCCAAGAGTGCCTTGAATGAGTTGTTTCAAACCTTATTTCATGGCTTATGTTTTGATGATTGGCAAACCCTACTGATTATCTTGGACTGCCTATTTTTTTTTAACATTTCAGGAATCGAAGATTGGACGAACAAACGATGCAAATACATAAGTGGGAAGCATAGGGTTGAGTCAGTCTGTAATCTTTTTTTTTCTCTTCTTGAGTCAGTTTGTAAGGTTCAAAAGACTGATACTTAGTAACCCTACACACACACACACTTGAGAGATTTAGAATCTCTGTTTTTGCTCACATCGGCCAGGCTGATCCCTTGGATCGTCATGGACGATCGAGTTCAAAACAGAGACTCTAATCAGGATTCTTAATTAAGGCAACCGTCATTAACATATCGGCCTAAACGATACGTGTATCGGCCAGGACGATAAGCTCAAAATAGAAAGAAGTAGCCGCCATAGACAATTAAGGTATAATGTATTTTTAAATTATCGGCCAGGACGATCCAAGGATCTGCCTGGAAGAAATTACCAAATTATGCCTTAATTGATCAGGAAATCAAGGGAGTAATTAAGGATAATTGATACGATCATATCGTCCTGACGATCGCAGGATCGGCTGGGACGATCCAGTCAAAAACCTTAAGTTACTTCAGGACGATAAATATCGGCCAGCTCAAAAACAGGGCGATGCTCAGGACAATTTTCCTCTGATTTGAACTGATCGACCAGGACGATCGTGAGATCGGCCAAGACGATCAAGCCAAATTTTAATCGTCCAGGACTATTCCTAGGGCGATGCTCTGGCCGATCTTCTGAGTTTGTACTGATCGGCCAGGCCGATGTCCATATCGGCCTGGACGATAAAGTCGGCTACTTGCAATTAATGAGCTCCTCTTGAGCTCTTCTATTTAAAGAGCTCTTATTCAACGTTTTTATGAGACCTTTGGCTGCTGCCTTGACCTGAGAAGACCTTGAGGAGAGAAAGAGAGAGAGAGGGAGAGAGAGAGGATCTTGTGACAGGGAGCTTGTGAGGGGATTCACAAGGGTTGCTTCAAGGATCGCTCTGCTTGTCTTTCTTC
The DNA here is from genome assembly GCA_019514585.1 of Dendrobium officinale. NCBI lineage: Eukaryota > Viridiplantae > Streptophyta > Magnoliopsida > Asparagales > Orchidaceae > Dendrobium > Dendrobium officinale. Next base: position 31,664,489 of record CM033683.1, read on the forward strand.
TAGAGTTTCTCGTCCGTGGAAGGGTCGGTAGAGGTAAGGAGTTATCTTTTAGTTGTGGTTCTCTGCCAGCTTCAGGAGGAAGCAAAAGGAGGTAGGTTCTCTGCCTTGCCGGGGTGGCAAAAAGGAGGTTCTTGTGAGGGCTTCTCCGCCTAGCCGTGGGGGCTAAAGGAGAGTCACATTTTGTAGTGCAATACTTGGAGGGTACCTCCAAGGAGTGGACGTAGGTTGAGTTGACCGAACCACTATAAATTTTGTGTTCTTTTTCTTGCTTCCGCACTTTTTAATTTCCGCATTTATTTCTGTGGTGTGATTTGGTTTATGCAATTTTTATTCTTTGTGAAAAGAGTTTTTAAAATACCAATTCACCCCCCTTTTGGTTAGCTTGGGACTAAGTTCATAGGGCTTAACATCCCGAACGAATTTTTAAGTGGTATCAGAGCGAGATTCAAAAATTTAAGTTTGAAAACTTTTTGAATTTGATCCATGGCTAACTTAGGAAATAAAAACACTACTGAAGGTTATTCGATTACACGACCTCCACTGTTTGACAACTTACCTTTTGATTTTTGGAAAACCTGCATGTCAATGTTTTTACAATCTACTGATTATCGCATGTGGATGCTTATTCAAGAAGGTTATTCTCCACCTTCTCGTTAAATTAATGGTGTTAAAACTGAAGTTGCTTTTACTGAATGGACTTTCGATGAACGTGATTTGGCTCAGTTAAATGCGAAGTGTTTGAACTATTTTCTCTGAGGATTACATGCGTGTTTCAACCTGCAAAACTGGTAAAGAGATTTGGGATAAATTATGCATCACCTATGAAGGTACTAATGAAGTTAAGAAATCCCGTTTGAACTTCCTCTTGCATGACTACGAACTTTTTCGTATGAAACCTCATGAATCAATTTCTGACATGTACACTAGGTTTACTCAGATAGTTACTTCATTGCATGCACTAGGAAAGGAACTTTCAAATTATGAAAAAAGTTAACAAGGTTTTGAGATGCTTGCCGTCGTCTTATGATGCAAAAATTACTGCAATCACTGAATCTAAAGATTTGAACATCTATTCCATTGATAACCTACTTGGCTCACTCATTACTTACGAGCAAGGGGTGAATCAAAGAAATCTTGATGCAGGTGAGAAGAAAATCACACTAAAGGCGCACAAGTAGGATTCTGAATCTTCCGGGTCTGAAAGCGATGAAGTTGCCTTAATCACAAGGCAATTCAAAAGCTTTCTAAGGAAGAAACAAAAGCATCATCAAAGTTGGAGAAAAGGTAAGGATCATAAACATATTAAAGGATCTTCTGATGTTGTTTGTTTTGAATTCAGGAAGCCTGAACATGTGAGAACTGATTTCCCTACGCTTAGAGATCAATCAAGCAAAGGAAAAGGTGAGGAGAAAGCTAAGTCTAGGAAGGACAACAAGAAAAATCAAAGGAGCTTTTGGGCAGAATCTGGTACTGACTCCTCTGAGACTGAACTAGAGGAAGAAACTACAAACTTATGTTTCATGGGAAAAGATCAAAGTGATCAAGAAGAGGTATGTGAACTTTCCTACGATCAACTTCTTGAAGTTTCAGAGAAAATTCATTCATCATATAAGAAATTAAAGAAAACTCACGCTAGCTTGAAACTAGAATTTTTAAATCTACAAAAAGAGCATGAAATTTTGATTAAAGACCATCAAACAATTGATTCAAATCACATGACTTTACTTGATGAATTTGATGAGTTAAATAAAAATCATGGTGAGTTAGTTGAAGAGCTTGATGCATTAAAAACAATACACACATCACTTGAATCAGATTTTAAGAAGTCTAAGGAGATAGAGAAAAAATTGAGGATTGAAAATGAAGTTTTAAAAAGCACTAATTTGAAGATTCAAAATAATTTAGAAGCATGTAAGAAAACTAGGATGACATCTACTTTTGATCAATTGCCAAAACCTAGGAAGAGGCATTATAACTCAAATCACTTAAGAAATCCCTTTTCTGGAGTTAGATGTTTTTCATGTGGCATGCTAGGACACATCTCACACACTTGCACGATTCACCATAGTACACATTGGGTATGGAGACCTAAGGTGCATGATCCACAACATACCACATATGCATTGCATTCTTCTTTTCATAAGAAGGAACCCAAACCTGCTTGGGTTCCTAAATCTAATATTTGATAATTTTTCAGGAGGGCTTATGTTTTGATGATTGGCAAACCCTACTGATTATCTTGGACTGCCTATTTTTTTTAACATTTCAGGAATCGAAGATTGGACGAACAAACGATGCAAATACATAAGTGGGTAGCATAGGGTTGAGTCAGTCTGTAATCTTTTTTTTCTCTTCTTGAGTCAGTTTGTAAGGTTCAAAAGACTGATACTTAGTAACCCTACACACACACACACTTGAGAGATTTAGAATCTCTGTTTTTGCTCACATCGGCCAGGATGATCCCTTGGATCGTCATGGACGATCGAGTTCAAAACAGAGACTCTAATCAGGATTCTTAATTAAGGCAGCCGTCATTAACATATCGGCCTAAATGATACGTGTATCGGCCAGGAAGATAAGCTCAAAATAGAAAGAAGTAGCCGCCATAGACAATTAAGGTATAGTGTATTTTTAAATTATCGGCCAGGACGATCCAAGGATCTGCCTGGACGAAATTACCAAATTATGCCTTAATTGATCAGGAAATCAAGGGAGTAATTAAGGATAATTGAAACGATCATATCGTCCTGATGATCGCAGGATCGGATCGGGACGACGATCCAGTCAAAAACCTTAAGTTACTTCAGGACGATAAATATCGGCCAGCTCAAAAACAGGGCGATGCTCAGGACGATTTTCCTCTGATTTGAACTGATCGGCCAGGACGATCGTGAGATCGGCCGAGACGATTAAGCCAAATTTCAATCGTCCAGGACTATTCCCAGGGCGATGCTCTGGCCGATCTTCCGAGTTTGTACTGATCGGCCAGGTCGATGTCCATATCGGCCTGGACGATAAAGTCGGCTACTTGTAATTAATGAGCTCCTCTTGAGCTCTTCTATTTAAAGAGCTATTCTTCAATATTTTATGAGACCTTTGGCTGCTGCCTTGACCTGAGAAGACCTTGAGGAGAGAAAGAGAGAAAGGGAGAGAGAGAGGATCTTGTGAGGGGGAGCTTGTGAGGGGATTCACAAGGGTTGCTTCAAGGATCGCTCTACTTATCTTTCGTCTGGAGTTTCTCGTCCGTGGAAGGGTCGGTAGAGGTAAGGAGTTTGCTTTTGGTTGTGGTTCTCTGCCAGCTTCAGGAGGAAGCAAAAGGAGGTAGGTTCTCTGCCTTGCCGGGGTGGCAAAAAGGAGGTTCATGTGAGGGCTTCTCCACCTAGCCGTGGGGGCTAAAGGAGAGTCACTTTTTGTAGTGCAATACTTGGAGGGTGCCTCCAAGGAGTGGACGTAGGTCGAGTTGACCGAACCACTATATTTTTTAGAGCATGTATTAAAGTTTCTTGAATATCTTTTGACATTAAAAGAGCTTCATAGGCATTAAGCTGTGCTGGGATTTTTCTTAAATGGGAAATGATATTATACTATATCCCTTTATTTATATTATATCTTCTTATGATCTTTAAGGATAATTTCTTTATTGATGATTATATCTTTTCCATTGTATTTTCTTGATAATCCCTTTATTTAGTGGTGGTGGTAGAACTTTACCACTTATTTACTGTATTTGAGTAACTTCATTTGACTCTGCCTCATCTGATGAAGTGCTTTCTTCAGGTTCAAGCTTCTTTGCTTTAGAAGATTTTGTTGTATGTTCAGAGTCTTCATTCAACTTTGTACGCTCCATTTGTGAATCTATTTTTCAATCCGACTCATTATCAATTAGAAAGCATAACTCTTCACCTGATTTATTATATGTCTATAACACCATCAGACATGACTCATATATTACTTTATCAGTAAATCTATTTTTCACTAATATAACACTTTTAGGTTCATCTTTTTCATTCAATTTTTAGGAGACATTATCGTCTAACCACTGTCGTGGTCTTCGATAGAATTTCTTTGGCATACATTTAAAGCCACTAAGATGACTTGACATGTTTCTACATGGAGTGGATCTTCATCTTTTTTTCATCATCTTCCACTTTTAATTGGTCTATTTGAAGCTCAAACATAAAATATTTAAGTATTATAGTTTGCCTCAATTGTTGATGATAATCCTCCCAATTATTGATGATCTTTTGAATTATAGTCATCTTCTTTTTCATCTTACTATCCTAATTTGAGTTATTGGACTTCATGGAAAATGTCTTATAGAACCTCGTCATATTAGAATGCCTCCAAGTTGATGACTTGGAAGTGGAAGCTCCTAAATTTGGATTTTTTCAATTTAAGTACTAGTTTCGTAGAGGATTTTCTTTTTATACCAAGGACTCCTAATTGTTTGATCATCTTCATTATTTTCTTTGAGATTGTAGTATTTCATTCTTATTTTTTGACATAATTTTTTCTTTCTTTTATCTCCTTCCTTAATTGGGGGTATATAAGAAGAGATAGATTCTTTTTTTGGATGAACTAAAATGCTATTTGATAGTATGAACTCACCATCTCTGTATTTCTTTCCAATACAGTCTTTGAAGACATAACAATCTTTAATAGGATGGCTGATAACTCGACAATATAAGCAATAATTTGGATTATCTTTCTGATCAACTTCTTCAAGTATTTTACATTCAGATAATTCAAGACCAACATTAAGTGCTTACTTGAACAGCTTTGCCATACTTTCCCTTTTAAAAGAATATTCTTTATTTATTATCTCTTTATGGGATGTTATAAGATCACCAGTTCTTGGCTTTGGACATTCTCATCCATTACAAAAAGTCTGAGACTTATCATTTATTCCTAATAGTAATTTTGGCTGGGTTTGGAGTTGGTATACTACTTTTCTTTATCATTTTTAGGAGTAGATTATTTTTCTTTATCAATTCTTAAAGAAGATTTCGAATATATTTCATCTCTTTTATTTTCCATAGCCTTATTCTTTCGGGTCTATTTGAATAATATTCAAACTTAGACAGGTTCAACTTTTAAACTTAACTACTCTACCCAATAGCTCTTGATAAGTGTTCATTGAGGCCATGCATAAAAATGGTAATATCTTATCATCATTGTTTCTCATTAGTAGTTGAACAACTTGCTCCTCTTCCAACAATTTTTTGTATTTTATACTCATATTACACTAGAAAGTTATGTACTTTATCACTGACTCAACCTTTTTTTATTTCTTTAGGGCAAGGCCAATAATAATAGTCTTCTCGGTAGCACTGGCAAACCTTTTTATGAACATATTTTTTTAGTTATGTAAATATCTAAATAGAATCATTAGGAAGTTTAGTGTATAATTTAAAAGTAGTAGCAGTCAAGCTACTAACGAATTGGGAAAAGAGTAGAGCATCAACACCTCTATTTCCATAAGTTGCTTTAAATTAAGCAAAGTATTGTTTACGATTGTCATTACCATTAAAAGTATTGAACTTAGGCACCAAATAACCTTTGGTGTATGGAACTTGATCGTACTCGGCCGAATATGGGTGCCCTTGCTCACAAATTTTTTTACTTTCTCTAAGGAAAGGACAACTTTAATCTTTTCATTGATGATTGATTCTAGCTATGGAGTCATCAATGACTCAGATGCACTTACAATATTTTGGTGAGTTTGTACATAAACAAGTCGATCAGCCTTATTTCCCCTTTTAGGTATGGTTTGAATTCCAAATACTAGGGATATTGGGTCGATTGGCAAATTAGTAGAAATACTACTCGATATCTATTGATTAATTGGATGATTCAATGTTTGATGATCAACTAGTTAAGAAAGTGAAGGATTAGTAATGTTCTTTTACATTAACTACATCATTGAAGCCATTTGTGCCATTATTTCTATCATCTTGCTATTTAGTTCTGATATCTCCTTATCTCTCCTTCATCTAGAATTTTATACACCTTTGTGCTTGTGCTAATATCTTAACAAGTACTTCTTCTTGATCCTCATTTTGTCTATCGCCTAACGGAGCTTCTTATTCTTCTAACTGCTCATACTGAGCTTGAACTTTCTGAGAGGTCATTATTTCAGAAGAAGTAGACCCCGCTTCATTACATCATCAATAACCACATGTTTGCGTTGGCTCATCATCATGCCCCACTTTGTAGACTACCTCAACCTTCATAGTATCTTCATTTTCATCATTTTCTTATACTCAAATCTCGGAGCAACGCTTCCAATAGATTTCTATCTCTAGATGATGTGCAGAAAGTTCTTTGATTAGAAGAGTACAATCAAAATTTAACATTCTTCTGTGAAGATAAAGTTGATTTGTAATAGGATTCCTTGAAAGTTCTCCAAGGTATTGAGTATTGCAAATGTCAGTAATAGGAACATTTTTCCTTAGATACCCATTATTGATGATTTTAATTAACGATGGATCTCTGGGAGGCTACTACACTAAATGTCATGCATATACTAACTTTTGTCTCTATTAATCTTCTTTTAGGATGTCTCCGCCTCCAAATTTCTTTACCCTTTCACTGGGAACTTTGTCAGTGGATTCCTAAACAGGATCCACATTTCACACTCCAATGTTCACTGCTTGGAGCTAATTTTGAATATCTCTTGAGTTACTCTGATAAATGTCAACCCTCTTGGTGGGATTCTCATAGTCTTGTTTATAAATGGCCTTTGATGCATCTTCTTCATCAATCCATTTTCTTTTGTAACTTTCAGAATTCTTTGTATCATATCAGACAGAGTTTCAAGCTTCTTTTTCTGAGGAGCAAGAGTTTGTTGTTGTTGTTCCCATAAAGACTATTTTAACTCACCAATGAAATTTTTTCTCTTCACTCATTTTAGATTTGTAAACTTATTATGGGTAGAAATGTTAACTCTTGGCTCTAAGGCTGTCAGTACAAAAAGATGCACATGTAGTGCTTGTTGAGCTAGCAGCTCTGCATTCAACTTTCTCCTCTGCCTTTTGGATAATCTTCCTCTACAAGAGGAAACTTTATGATCATACTTTGTCAGTACGAAAGGCTTAGTTGGCACTATGACGATGCTTGATAAGATTGACAAAGTTTTTTTCTTGACATAAGCTCTTTTCATAGTTAAATCTTCAGGATGTGAGAGCCTCTTGAAGATTGAGGTCTTATTTTATTGAACTGCTTTATTAATACCAATTCTATCAGCTCATGGTTGCTGCATGGAATAAACATGTCATGCATAAATTTCAGTAGAATTAGACCTTGTAGCATGGCCTTGAATAGTTATATCATGAATAGATATGGCAATAGCCTTTATAGTAATTGTAAAAAACTCTAAGCTACCAAATTGAATAGTGGCTTCAAAGTCTCTAGTGTTAATAATGACATTTGCTAGCTAAATGCTAGCGCCGCATCCGAATTGGATGATAAAGAGAGAATTATGTAGTTCTATTGGGGTAAGGTAGGTAGGCATCAGTCCGTTGAGCAAAGGGTTGACAGTCAATGAGTTTGGGTGTAGGAGTCGATTGTCGGCTAGGGCATGGAAAGACTGGAGTGGATTGGGGCAGTCAGAGTTCAGCTGTATGGCAAGAAGCAAAAAAGTTCATTCATGTGTGTGGCTCAGCTTCGGGTTTGAGGTGATGGTGAAGAGTAGGATGATTGGATTCTCTTCTATGAGTTAACAGAGAAGAGAAGAGGCCGATTGTGGCAAGGGCACGAAAGTCCTAGAGTTTGCTAAGGCTTCGATGGCAGTCTGGTGTAGGCGTCGGAGAGATCGAGAGGTAAGTTCCCTTTCCTTTCTTACAATTTTCTTTCAATTCTGGGAGCGTGAGTATTCGAATTGGAGAGGTCGTGCGATAGTGGGTGAGTCATTGTCTAGGTTCTCTTGATAGTTGTAGGTCAAAAAATAAGTCAAACTCTTAACTATTGAGATATTGTCCAATTTATACTAAGGGCCTCACGATTTTATCCTTTTGGTGTTACTTCCCAAGAGGTTACCTATCAGAAGATTTCTCTAGGATGAGCAAACTTAATTATAGAGTTTCTTAATGAAATTCCAACATTAAACTAAAAGGCACCTTAATGTTTAAGAATTTAGTTAGTTTTTCTCTTACTTAAGGGGTTTCATAATCTTCCCCACTTAACTAAATGGCATCCTCATCTGCATCCTTATCCTAGAATAATCCACCATGAAGATAGGATTTCTAGAGGTGGCCCTTATATGTTCAAGTGGTGACTCTCACTACATAGCAGTATGTCCCATAAAGGATTCATGAGGGGCCCCTATAGCATAGCACTTTGTCTTGTATGACACTTAGTTCTCATCTTCTAGCTGGGGTATTGCTCTTATACAATTTTATAACAACCCAAACTCTTAACTATCTAGATATTGTCCACTTTGGCCTTAGATCCTTATAGTTTTATCATGTTAGTGTATTTTCTTAGGAGGTCACCCATCCCAATATTTCTTTAGGATGAGTACGCTTAACTGCGAGATTTCTTAAATAAAATTCTGACCATTACATCAAAAGGTGCCTCAGTATTTAAGAGATTACCTTCTTTTACTTAAATGTTTTCATATTAATTCTCTCTTATGACACTCTTAACACTTAAGATTCCTACTTTAGTGTAGAAATTATACCCAATAACTTAGCTTTAGCCATCCCTAAAAAGCCTATGAATTTCTTAGGACACTTCCTAGTCACCTTAAATAAGAAATGAACCAACAAAATCAATCCCTGGGGTAACCCTAAATTTGCCCAAAAATATAAAAAATATCTTATAGCCTTGGTAACTAATGACCCTAGGATTGAGTCTAAAAACCCGATACCTAATCCTGAATTAATCTTATGGGTCAAGGAGTATTGGTCAACCCCTTTGATCCTTGGTCAAAGTGACTTGACCAAGTAAAATCTTAATATATAAATCATAGAAAAACTCAAAGTTGTCATTTGACTTAAGAATTGAATTTAAATAATCATAATCCATCTTAAGAATGGTTTGACTCAAGGGGCAACTGGGTTTTACCAACATCTAAAGAAATCCTTAATTTAACACAAAAATTTTTAATTAAGTATTTTACTCTTCATATTACTTCTAAATGATTTTGAATTTAAATTAGAGTTATTTGAAACCATTTCCCACCATTGGTCAACTCAATTGACCAATATGGGCAAAATTACCAAAAATGCTTATTGAGTAACCTATATGGCTCCTTAGATTAAAACTCCAAATCAAAACCAAAAATGATTTCAAATGAGCCTAAAATCATTTTAGGAAACTATGGAATATTCTTTACCTTGGCCAACCCTTTTAATAGAAGAAGGGTAAAATTACCAAAATATCCATATAGGGTCTATAGTGGAATCCATATATTCAAACCCTAAATTTTGGGATATAATTGATCCAAAATGACTCTAAAACCTTTTTAGAGCTATTTAGAACCATGTTATACTCATGTTTAATGTTTTTTACTATAAAATTCTATATAATTATCAAAATACCCCTAAGGTCTCAACCCTAGGTACTTTAGGCAAATCTCATACAAAAAACTTTGATTTTGGATCCAAATGACTTAAATACATTCAAGGATCATTTTAGCATCCATTTAACCCATGGTCAAACCATGTTGACCAAAATTAGGTCAAAATTATAAAATTCCCCTAAGCTTCCTATTGATGGATTTCTTAGGCAAACTCTTTCATTTTACCTTCGATTTGAGTTTGAATAAATTCAAACATTTCCAAAGATCATTCAAGTTAATCCTTAAATCATGGTCAACTCTTGCTGACTAGGGGATAAAAAATACCAAAATTACCCCTATGGTGCACACTTTACATTTCATATGCTTAACCCTTTCAACTAGAAATAATCCCCAATGGTTCCTAATATCTTAACCTAGCTCTTCTTGATAGCCCAACTCACTTATGCTATCAAGAAGAGATTTGGATGTTAATTTGGATGTTTTTCAAGTGGACAATGAGGGATTTGCTACTGTGTATGAATATATATATATATATATATATATATATATATATATATATATATAATCCAAAGGAAAAAGGTGGTGCAGAACCTCAATTATAATGTTGCTAACTATACTCGTTCTAAAATTCCTCTTGACGCTTGTCTTATTTCTTAGTGTCTTTGGGTCTCTTCTTTATAGGAGTAGTCTTTCTATTTTTTGTGGTTTGGTAGTTTTTTTTTTATTTTTGTTGTTGTGGCTTGATTCTCAGCTCTATCTTTCGGGTTTGGTTCTTGGGCATGCCTGGTGTTGGTAACTATTCATGGGCTTGTCTGGTGTTGTTGGCTTGGTTGGTGATTACTTGTTATGTTCCCTTCTTTGTTGTTCGGTGGATGTTCCTGATGTGTGGTTTGGGTGGTGAGTTCCTGGTCTATCCTATTATGTTGTGTTGGTTCCTAGTCAGGTCCATGTTATAGTAGTTGTGTTGGTATCGCTTTCCTTGCAGGTTGGCTAGCTTGTGGGTTCAGTTACTGGTTCTTGTGCTAGTGTTTTATTTTTCCCCTTTCTTATAAAACTCGTTGGCTTTGTTAGTATTATTTGTGTTGGGGTTGGTTGTTTTGCATGTTCATCTCCATTTGTTGGTCGCTTTTGTTCTTTCACGGCTTTTCTTTCTTGGTGGGCTTCTTTGTAGAGCTTTCTTAGGTGTTCTTACTTTTGCTTATTGTATTTAGATACGATCATTGGCTCATTAGGTTTTATTTTGCTTTGAATGTATTTCTTTTTTGCATTCTAGCAAGCATTTGATCCTCTAAGGACATGTATCTTTTTTATTAATCAACGCTTAGGCCCCTTTGAGATTTTTATAATAATAATAATAATAATAATAATAATAATAATATGTCCTAGAAATTAAAATCCAAATAAATTTTTAAAAATTCAAAATAAAATTTTATAAACTCTTAAATATCAATATTAAAAGTGAAAATCAAAATTCTTCAAAAGTTAGGAAAACACAATTTAATAATTTTCTTGAAAAAAAATAACCTTTAAAAAATAAAATAAATTATAATAAATCAGATATAATTCAAATTGACTCCATTTTTTTAGAACCCTCTTATGGCCGTTTATAACCTCTATGAGAAGATTTATTAAATTTTGATTTAATAAAGAATAAAAGCAGGGTCGTTAGCCAAATAAAATAAAGAAAAATAAAATTAATTCAAAATAGTTTAATTTGGTATGGGAGTGCTGTGATGCCGTCTCCAAATCTAAGATTTTTTTCATAATTTATATAGCTCATTTAAATATTAATTTAAAATTTCAATGATAAAATAATTTTTAGAGCCACCATCTCCAATGCCAACCCCCTGCCAACTTCCACCCTCCACCGTCTGCCGTAGCCCATCGTCGGCAAGTGTCGACCGCCGCTGCCTACCATCCATCAGCCTTTGTCCATCGTAGCTGTCGACCGCCGATCACTGCCGCAGTCGTCCAAAGCAGGCCGACAACCACCCTGGGCATGACCATTTTACACAGTACTTAAAAAAAAAAAGAAGTAAAGTCACGCATTCCTTTTAAACTTTTTCAAATAACTCCAAAATGTTTTTTCTACACTACATTGCTTTTTAAATCAACCAAACATCCCCTAAATGTAGAAGGAATACTTTAGATTTGTTTGGATGTAAAACAATTTATTTTTCCTTCTCACCCAATCATATTAATATCTTTAAAACCTCAGTATTTAAAATAATTTACACACATTTTACTTCCAACCAAACAAACTCTAAATCAAAAAAATAAAAAAATATATTTACTTCTATGTAAAAGTCACTTCCCTAAACTAATTTTAACCTGTAGCTTAAATCCAAAAAAAAAAAAAAAAAATCCAACGGCATATTGTTCAAGCAAAAAAAAAAAAAAAAAATCCAACCGTATATTTTAACCCTTTCATATTCCTGCTATTTCTCTTCTTATTCCTTCATATCCTTCACTTGACCCCGCCTTCACGAATTTTTATTGCGTCCTCCCACTTGACGTAGAGATACGTCCTCCCACCCCTAAAAAACTCGGTTTTTGCTCGGTATTACTAGCTATTATTTGGTATTAAAGAAGAATATCATCATGTGAAGACCAATACCGAGTTATACCGAGCTATACCGAGCAATACCGAGCTATACCGAGCAATACCAAGTTTTTTCAAGGAAAAACTAGGTATTTTTTTGTATTGCTCGGTATAGCTCGGTATTGCTCGGTATAGCTCGGTATAACTTGGTATTAGTCTTCACATGATGATATTCTTCGTTAATACCAAATAATAGCTAGCAAAAATCGAATTTTTTAGGGTGGAAGACGTATCTCTACGTGTTCAGGTGGAGGACGCAATAAAAATTCCGCCTTCACACATCCACCTTCGCAAGGTACCTTTCATCTCTTCACGTAGAGAAGTCAGTGTCGCTGCTCGCGTGCGAACCCCCTGCCTTCAATCCTCATCATCGTGTGTCATCCTCTTCTCTGAAAAAGGTATGATCAAGTGCGAACCCGCTGGCCTTGCGTCGGTGTAGCTCCCTTCGATCGCAACCTTTCGTCTTCCTATTCCAATTAATTGAACCAGCCTTCACGTGGAGTCATAGATTGCCTACTCAATTCCTTATAATATACATTGCCTACTCAACTCCCACAATGAAACTCTTGTGAACCCTGCATTCTTTTTGCTACAGCAACTCTGTCTTTTCTTTGCGCTTCTCTTCTCTTATTTCGCTAGTGTTGCGAAGATGTCCTGGCCTCACAACTCCTCGCTACTCCTTGAAATCCTTTATGGTGGCAGCGTTGGGACGTCGACCGACAGGAAAGGTTTGGATAAATTCTATCTTCTTCTCTTTTGGTAACCCAGCTACAGCAATTCCATCTTCGTATTATTTGTCTGCAACGGTGGCTAATGCAAGTAATACAGATTGATTATTCTTTTTAGAAGGTTATCATATTAGCTAAATCTACTCTGATAGTTGAATGGTAAACTTGTATTACCAAAATGAGATAATGCACGAGAAAATTTTAATTTTTTTTTACTGGTTTCAGTGCCATTCTGCTATATCATGATGCTTAGACATACTCCATTTCTACGGCATTACTTGTATTTATCTTAGAAAGGAATGTTTCTTCGATCCTTGGTGACTTTTAATTTTCAAATTGATCTATCCTACGCTTGTTTTTCATTATTTTCATTCATTATTTCTTCAAACACTTCTATACCTTAAAGCTAACAACAGGTGCCCAACAGCTTCGTGCCACTTCATTTCTTACTTCCAATTGTAGATTTGACTGCTCCTCATCATAATATCTTATGTGACCACAACCTCTTTCACCACGTTCATTTTCGCGGTCTCTTCTTCCACGTTCTTTTCCCTGAAAATTTTGAGAATATAGTACCTTATCATATTTAATTGTTGCCTTGGATTGAAGAACTTCTTCAAGCGATTCATCATTCTTCTTCTTTCCTTGCTCATGTGCCTCAAGGGAACCAGCAAGCTCATCAATAGTTAGTGTGCCTATATCCTTTGACTCTTCGATCACGTACACTACATTCTCAAAATCATTGGTTAATGACCACAATATCTTCTCCACTACTCAAATATCTTCTCCACTACTCAAATATAATTCAACGTCTCACCATTTCGCTTGAATTGAATTACAACAACTTACACATGAGAGTGATGTAGTCAGATATACCTTATGACTCTTTCATTTTCATCTCTTCCAATTTGCCTCTCAAAGTTTGTAGGCGTACATGCTTGACACGATCGGCTCCTTTGAAAAATTTCTCTTAAGTGTTCCACGCTTCTTTTGAAGTTTTTACTCCAACAATCTTCTCAAAGTCTGACTCGTCTACTGGTTGATATAGTAGGTAGAGAGTAGTTTTATCCTTCGCTCACGTCTCTTTCAACGCCTTTAATTGGTATGTCGTCATGTTCGCCGTATCTGTCATTTCGATGAAGTTGTTCTCAACGATTTCCCATACATCTTGTGCGCCTATTAATGTCCGCATCTGAATACTCCAATTGTCATAGTTTATTTGTGAGTTGTGGTAGTGGTATCTTCCTGATCGATAAACTTCCAAGATTGTCATTGCTCTGATACCAATTTGTGAAAAAAACAAAATAAAACATGAACATTAATTTCCTTTTAAAATGAGAGAAGATTTCAACAATCACACACTACTTTAAAAGACTGCCAGGCTTTAATATAGGCCACCATTTCTAGAGTTACATCCTTTAAAAATAAGATTACAACCATACAAAATAAAAAATATTAAATAAAATTGAAATATTAAATTCCTCTTAATAGTTATCCACATATCCACCATTAACTTTCACTTGATAGTTATCCACATATCCACTATTAACTTCCACTTGATAATTATCCACATATCAAATTAATTACCCATATGATCTGAATAATTTAAGTTTATCAACACCAATTACTTTGAAGAAAGTGCATAATTTCTTTAGAGTTTCTAAAGAAATAAATGACAATGGCAATGTCTTTAAGTTATCCATTAGATATACATAATTTTGTAACAGTCTTCTTTTATATGCTATAGCATGCATTGCTTTTGAAAATTTCAGCTGATTTATTTATTATTTAGTAGCTATTAATTTCATAGCCTTTCTTATTTTCAGAGAACTTTTAGCTTAGCTTTCATAGTTCATATCATTGATGCCTTACAAAAAGAATTTCACATACATTCTGAGTCCAATGGTTCTGAAATGTGGGGGGACACATTGGGCCTATTGGATGTCTTAGTGATTGGAATAGAAAGTAGAGGTATATTGTGACAGGTGTTGGAAAATATCTTAAATCTTTGAACCCTAATGAAATGGTACTACATATATTTATCAAAATCATTCATCAAAAGTTACTTAGATCTTCTGAATTGGCTATTATGGCATCTCTATTTCTTTTTTTCTATATATCTGGAGTTGAGCCTTCAGAAAGCATTATTTTTAATGGAGCAAACCAGGTTAGTTTTTATTAAGCATTCCATAGCTGTGTAGTGCCATTATTGGATATGAAAACTTCCCCCTCTTATTTAAGTTGTGATCCATTTTTTAGTATATTTGTGTAGGTCCTCATTAGATCACAGGAAATGGAGTTGGATTTGAGCCAGATATTCTGGATATGGAAGTAATGGAAAAAGTTCTTGAGGTAAGTCACGAATTCACACTACAGGAAAATCACTCATTTCCGACGGCTTTTCGGTGGTTTTCTAACGGAAAACAATGCAACAAATTTTTCGATGAAATTTTCCGGTTGTTTCTTTCCCACGGACTTTTCCTGCGGCTTTTCCAGCTGCTTATTAAATTTTTAGCAGAATTTTAAAATTTAATTAAAATGATTAAAATTTTAACTATTTAAATTATTTAACAAAAAAAATTAAAAATTATATTAACTATTTAATTTATTATTATTTTAAAATTAATTAATAAATATTAATTTTTATTTTATATTAATTATTAATTTTTATTTTTATAATGAAATTAATTAGTATCATTTTTCATTAGTATAATTAAATACTATTTGATTTTGGGTTAATATATAGTTTAAACATAAAAATTTGACATTAAAAACATATTTGCATGTCCAGCAATTTGGTTGGTTGTTTAAGATTTTTCCCAACCGACCCGGGTTCGAATCCCCTGGCAGGCGCATGAGCGGGCTCACACGGGCGTGGGAGAGCAGGTTCCGGGCGTACTCGGGCTGGCGGGTTCGAGCAAACATGGATTGAGAGGAGTGGGCGCGGGCGGGCTACCGCGAGCAGGTTCCGAGCCGGCTGGTTGGCGTGCTCCATTGCTCCGGCTGGCAGAAGCGAGGGCGTGGGCAGGCTACTGCGATCGTGGGAAGGGAGTGGCGCGTGAGTATTTTTTAATAATTTTTTTTAATTTTACCGCCGGTTTAATTCCGTCAAAAAAAACAGCCGGAATTTATTTTCCTACTTGGGTTTTACCGGTGGAATTTTTTCCGTTGGAAAACTGCTGGTAAATTCAAAAACCGTCGGAAAATACTCAATTTCCGCATGAAATAGGTGAATTTCATGTAGTATCAAGTTTGGCCGTTAAATTAAGTGAATATATACAAAATTCTTATGTCATTTTATGTTTTAATCCTCATAGGTTTTGAATAAATTTTGCCTATTTTCCAACAAAACAAGCTGACCTTTTTATTGGCACTGCATTTTACGGGTTACTATGAAGAAGGAAAGGAAATTGGCACTAATGGAGGGCCTTGTGATAATACATTCAATCTTTTTATGTTTTATATTCTTTTGGTAACCCAAATACAACAACTCCATCTTGTTATCATGCTAATTTTTAAATTACTGCGTTTAAATCTCTCAAAATTCATCAATTCCATTTTTTTTGGGATAAAACTCTCATAGAGGCCTACGCATGTGGGCTCCAAAAATTCGGCCCCGGCATCTGCCCGCTTTGCTTTTTTTATTTGGGGGGAGATTTAACGGAATAAGTTCCGAGGTAAATTTTGGTAGGAAGGTGAGTTTGTAGATAAGACACTACCCAAAGATTTTGCCCTCATTTTGTAAGGACTTTATGATTTAAGTTCTGGTTTCCTATAGGCATAAGCCCCTATAATTAATAACCCCTCCTGGTCACGAGAGAGAGCTTTCGATTAAAGCTAGTCATCAATTAGATACGTAGAAGATACATAGTATCTGGCATATAGTAGCAACATAGATATTTGGAATGATTGGAGAAATTGAGAATTTAGAGGATTGGAGGATTTGGAGATTTGATATTTAAAATTGGAAATTGCCCCATCTTGCACTTAAAGCAGATGGTGGAGGAATGGATGATGGGCCAGATCAAGATTCTATGGTTCCGTCGTCCCTAGCCATCATGGTCCCTGGTCTACTTAGTCAGAGGAGGTAGTCCACCCAACCTGACAGAAGGATCCTTGTCGGCAGCCATGGGTTGCTTTATCCAAGGGGACCTTATAGACCCGGGATAAATGTTTGTCTAAGGGGACAAGTCTAAATGCACCTTCGCTAATAGAGGGCTTTGTACCCATCGATCATATCCTTTTGATTCATGTATCAAGGATTTGATGCCATTAAACATATTGACTCTGGTCATTATCGTTTACCCTGCGGTGTTATTTAGCCGCAAAACCACTCAGTTTAGAGGGCCCCGGGTCATAATCGTTTATCTTACGGTGCCATTTAGCAAAAACACTGCCGGTAAGAAGATATGTACCACGTCCTTATTGGTAGGAGATTGTTTGAGAATGGATCCTAGTGATATTTTCGACTAGACATTAACTCTATGTGAACTGAAGTAAATTTCATATTTGTCTACCTCGACAAACTGTTACGGAGGGCGGATGAATTTTTCTTTAAGTATTTGGTAATTTAATTTTAATTTAAAATATATTAATCTTAGGTTTTTTGAGTTTTTTGGAGTTTTGGGTTTGTGGGTGTTTGGTTGGAGTTTGGAAGATATTTGAAAGTATTTGTGAATCCCTCCGATTGAGATAAACATTCAACACGGCCATCATCCGGTGACTTTGAGGTCACTTGAAAATAACTAAATTTCATGGAAGTTTGAGGGCATTTGAAATATTTGGAGTTTCGGATTGAGATTATCATTCAACACGGCAATCATCAGGGTGTTTGGAGTCATTTCCATTTGACAATATTTGTATTTTATAGATAAATCTTGTCGACTCTATCAAGTTATACAAAAAGATGTAAAGATCTTTCTAGTAAACTATGTCCCGTTATCGGTGATGACTTTTGCAGGGATGCCAAAATGATAGACTAAATTCTTCCACAAGAACTGTTTGGCATTTTCTTCAGTAATCTTTGCCAAGGGTTTTGTCTCCACCCATTTGGTGAAGTAATCTACAAATAGGATAATGAATTTTTGTTGTCTAGTGGCTATAGGGAAGAGTCCCATTATATCAATTTCCCACTAGGTGAAAGGCTAAGGACTCTAAATTGATGGAAGCTCCAAAGCGGGTGTATAGATGAGATTGGAATGCAATTAGTAGTTTTAGCACTTTTGAGTAAACTCAAGTGCGTCCTATTTCATTATAGGCTAATAGAGGTCTTATCTCATGATCTTGTAAGCCAATGCTCTTCCTCCTAGATGTTCTCCACATACTCCTGAATGAACTTCTCTGAGTGCATAATCAACTTCTAAATATGGAAGACACTTAAGGTACGGTCTCGTGAAGGTCCATTTATATAACTCATCACCAATAATGATGGAATTTTTTGCTTGTCTTCGAAGTCATGTTGCATCCATGGGCTCTTCAGGTAGTATCCTATCTTGTAAGAAAGACAAGATGGGATCAATCTAAGATGCCTCTCTTGATTCATTGATTGATTATATGATCCATGGACCTTGGATACTTGGAAAGTGGATCTCCTTGATACACTTTCTTTTATAAACATATTCTGTCATTGATGTAGCAAGTTTAGAAAGAGCATATGCTCTCGCATTTTACTCTCGAAGAATATGGATGATCTGATGCTCTCTTATACGGGTTAAGAGTAACTTCATAATACTACAATATTTGGTCATTTGCGGATTATAGATATTAAATTCCTACTCCATCTGAGAGGCAATTAATTGTGAATTAATGTAGACTACTAGGTTCTGCACCTTACAGTCAATTGCTAGTCTCAATCCCGCAATAAAGGCCTTGTATTTTGCTATCTTATTTGTTGTCGAGAACTTGAGTTAGAGCCCATACTCAAGGGTAACTTTATGCAGAGAGATCAATAGAATTTTTGCTCCAGCACTAGAACTTCCAGAAGCTCCATCGACAAACAACGTTCAACATGGAGGAGAAAGTGAAGCACCTGGTTGAATATCAAATATTGGACAGTGCATTCAACTATAAAGTCTACAATTCTTGAGATTTAATATTGGGCCTAGGAAAGTAGTGGATATCAAATTCTCTGAGCTCTACAAACCACTTAATAAGCCTACCCGATGCTTCTAGCTTTTGCAAGATACTTTTCAGCGCCAAATTTTTGTAAACTCTGATTGTATGGGCTTGAAAGTAAGGGTGTAGTTTTCTGGCGGAATAAACTAATGCTAATGCTGTCTTATGTGCTAATGGATAACATCCCTCTATTTCAGATAAAATTTTACTAACATAATCGGCTCTCATGTAATGACAAATATGGCATGACATTATCCCTGAACAAAATGAGATTCAACATGAAGAGTGCAAATTATTTCACAAAACATTTGAGATATACTTCACTGTCCAATAGATGTATATAGCACTTGAAATTGAAGCTGAATTTTATACTAGATGTTTTCAAAAGATCAAGAAACATAAATTTTAGTTTAGATGAATATTGCATTGGATGTTTAAGCCACAAAAAATATACTTTGGTCAATTTCTGAACTTGTTTTTTATAGATTAGCATTATGGTTTATAGAATTTTGCTGGCGGGTTATGTCACCTTCGATTTATTGCTACCTGTCTCTGCTTCTTTTTTATGGATGGGGATTTTGATGCCATGGACAATGATGATATCCCATCCTGGATTCCCTTTGGAAGGTCTTCGGGCAACCAAGGGTGCCAAACTTATCCGATTATTGCGGTTGAATTCTCACTGATCCTGATTCCTGGCATTATGCATTATGCATTTTGCTTTTTATTCTGATCTTATTCTGATTTTTCCATCATGTAATTTTGTGAGGCAGCCTTGTGCTGTCTCTTTTAGTGACTCTGCTCTCATTTTTGCCTAAGCACTGCTTGCTCCTCATGTTTTCTTTTCTCTTACATGTAAATTTTCTTTTTTCTTGTTCCTTCTTTGATAAATGAATGGGCCTTGCCCCTAATTTTCCAAAAAAAAAAAGAAAAAAAACTTATGGATTATATGATTTCATAGGTCTTGTCTGATGGTTTCTGAAGTTCTTAGTACATGTGATTATATCTACGATAAATAATTCCTTAATGGTGGCAACCCATTGCTGGAGCTTAAGGCATGCAATTGCTTTTTTTGATTAATCTGATGTATTTTGAGCTTCTTGTCACTTTTGTAGAATAGTTTCTTTGTAGTTATTATGCAGGGTAAAGTGGACCCACTTCCATGTGATGGAGAAAAGACAAATTACCATTTCACTAAAGAGTTTGAGTTTGAATTCACCAAACCGTTAACTTCAATATTTGGCAAGTTCATGGTGAGAATATCTCTCTTTTTTTTTTTTTTTTTCTTCTTTGAATTTCATAAGTGTTAGATTATGTATAGACTAACCTCTATTGAGGCTCAATTAATTCTGCATGAGGTGTAGTTCTACATTTGTTGTCATAAAATACCGCAGTAGCTTTTATGCTTTAACCTTACCATTTAGGCTTTATTGGAATTGCCTTTTTGTGCGATTTTTGACAGTCATTATCGTATCAGTACTTTTAAATTATATGGTTATATGAATTTGTTGAATACCTTTCCCCATTTCTATCAGTAGGACCTGATGCTTTAATGATATAAATTTCATAGATGCTGTTTTTAGAATGAAGTTCAAATAAACTTTGGCTAGGTTTAGTCACTTAAAAGATGCATTAGTTCCTCTTGATCCCTTCTTATTTGAAGGTATAACTACAATTAATCTGTATTGGAATTGCCTCCTTGCGTGGTTTTTGATACTATATCAGTATTTTTAAATTATAACATGATAAAAATTTGTTTTCTTAAATATTTTTCATTATGATGAAGTTCAAATAAACTTTGGTTATTAATACAAAATCCTTTAAGAAGTGTTGTTCCACTTGACCCTTTTTTATTTGAAGGAATAACTGCAGTTAATCTGGTCCAGGAGGCTCTATAGATTTATCTGCAGGGTAGATCAAGGAATCAAGTATTTGATTTGCTTAAATGCGTATTTGCTAATTGATTCTAAGGATTTGAGAGAAACTTTTTTAGATTAATAAGATGCTTTCTGGATCATTTTTATCGTTGATATGATCAAATCTGGAAGTGCAGATTAACGTTTTCTAGAATCGTGCTTTTTGTTAAGATTCATGGTTAGTTGTCTAGTTTTCTACAATTGGCCAGAAAAGGCTATTGCTTAAATCAAGTGAAACATTTTGTAGCCTAAATCAGCTATGCAACTGATGCTATTCTCTACTAAGATAAGGTGCTTACTTGCTGGAGGGTATTCGAGTTGGAGGATTTCATGTGGTGAGATTTCTGCATTTATAAATGAAACTCATCAATAGTAATGTTGCATTTGAAATCATTTCGACATTTCGTGCGTTGTGATAAAGTCAAATGTGGTGTCTTCTTGGTCTGTCACCCATAACGCTTCTCAAAGTTTCATTGTGATTGCCAACAAAAGAAGCTACATCAAAATGTTAAACATTTTGAAGGTTGATTTCCTGTCTTGTTTACTTGCATTGCCTGAAGCACATTACACATTTTTGTAATTGCTCATCACACATATATAATTGATGCTGCTTCTAAGTTTAGTAATGTTCTTTTTTGCCCCTATGGTGAGCCTCTCATCATTAAAATGGAATGAATAAGGCCAATCGTTTATACCCCTCTTCCCGGAATAAGCAATTGGACAAGTCATAGGAACCAGAATAGACACTTTCCTTATAGGAGAATAGCCAAAGTGGAGAATCAAAACTGGAAAAAATCATTGTGATTTGATTCCATTGACTAAAAATTGGGCAATACGTGAAGCAGAATGCATGACAGGGAGATGTTGGTCAATATGGAGAATCAAAACTGTACAAATCATTGTGGTTTGATGGAAATGGAAACAAAGAATCACAAGGACGATCCAGGAGAACCGAATTGAGTCAAGAGGAAAGCTTTGAGGAGGAATGCACAAAAAGAATTCTTAGACTCGATAATTCAAAGGTCGTGACCTATCACCAGGGCGATGAATCCAATACCTTTGATAGATGAAAACTATTACCCCAACATGGAAGAATAATCCTATTACCTGCATGAGCAAGTGAGAGAAAGAGGACTCTGATTGACAAATAAGATGCTCATTCAAGATTTGGTGAAATTGCCACCCTATATATTCAACTCCTTCAAAGACTAGACTTGATGAGTGAGAATTCAAATTAGTCGATGTCATTGAAAAGAAAGTTCAGCAACCCAAATGATTCTAATTGAGTAAACTTGTTCCTTTTATAGAATTTTTTTCTTATCAATACACATGCCACCACCATAAATCATCGCCTTAAAATATGTCCAAAAAATCTAAATTGACGAGAAGCTAGATCTAAAACCAACGAGCCAATTCTTATGTTTGGAGTTGGCTGGCCCCAAAACTTGAAAGTCGGCAGATTAACGACTCGGGCTAATGTTAGAGAAAGTTGTTTCTCAAGTGAAATTAAGTTTGATGAGAAAATGGTAGACTAACATAAGCTTGAGATCAAGGCAATCTCTTCTTAGGGTCAAGTCTAAAACTAATGCGGTTGGTCTCTTTAGGCGAGTTGAGGTTCCCAGGTAGATAACTTGCTGGTGAGTTGAGGTCCCCCAAGTAGATGATTGGGAGTAAGCATAACACCTTTAGGAGAAAAGACATATCAAATATGCTTTGATAAATATTTAATACCATCGAGCATACATGCTAGTAAAAAACATAGATTTATTTAATAGAAGAATAACAAGAATATATATGCAACAATAACAAGAAGCCTTTCTCCCATAATGTGGGGTCAACTATATGCATCATTTTTCTCCATTGTATTATATATTAAGAGTCAAATTCTCATTTAAATCTAATAAGAAAAGATCATTTCTAATACTTCTCAGCCAAAGTTTTTTAAGGTTTACCTCTATTTATTTTAACAGAGATTGGATCTAATACATCTACTCTCCTAATAGGGTCATTGGATGACTACTTTGTATAGGTGCCACAAGGTTTTTGACAATGCCGAGTATTCTCAAGCCTCTCTTGCGATACCAATGCTTGCCAACATGATTTTTCTCTAATGCTATTTTGGGACGGTAATTTCATGGTTTTTTGACAATCACCTATGTAATCACCATGATCACTTTATGTTGGGGCTGCAAATCCACCTATGCCCAAAACTCATTGATATTCTTGATCTTTATAGGCTACTTCCACCATAAATTATGTTGAACTCAATGTCGAGCATCATTACCTTTGTCGCTGAGGGTACAAAAAAGTCTCTATAGCCTTCCTCTTTCCTGTCACTTCTCATGGTCTTTAAGGATGGGTGTATCCAATTTTTCTCACATGTGGATGAGCAACGTAGCTAACATAGCGAGCGAGTGGAAGTTAAAATTCTTTTTTTATTGTCAATGCAAAATGATTCTGATATTATCGGGATCCTATGCTTTTAAGGATATTTTTGGAAAGAGGGTTTCAATATCCACAATCAGTACATACAAATATTCAAAAAACATACCTAGGTTTGAATATGTTTTTTTAAAAACATCTCCAAATATACGCTCCAAAAATTACACCTTGTTATTTTATCAATGCATAATTTTCATTTTTCGGTAAATTGCATTAATTAGTAATTAGGTCACATAGCCTCACCAATCTAAAATTAGAATTTTAAAATAATTTTGGGCAAGGCTAAATCACCTGTTTAATTGGCGATTTAACCTATCTGACCTAAATCACCTGTTTCATGATTATAGCTAGTTTGAATTTGAATTTAATTTTTTTAAAAAAATTATGGGCAAGGCTAAATCGCCTGTTTAACGGGCAATTTAAACTAAGAGACCTAATCGCCCGTTAAACGGGCAATTATGCGTAGTTTTATTTTTTTTATGCTTAATATGCTAATTATGTTTCTAATCATGCTTAATCTTAAAAAACTAGCATCTCTAGCTTGAGTGCATGCTACAGAACTTGATGGGAAAGCAGTGATGTAGAAGAGCGAATTCCATGGAAACAGAACCGTTAGAAGAAAAAATTGAATTGAAAAGTTAAATTGAGTTTAAATTGGACCAACTAGGTTGATTTGGAGCTCAAATTGAGTTTGATTTGAATTGATTTAAGTTTTATTGAGCTAATTTGATGGAATTATACTTGAATCGAAGCCAATTTGAGTTGAATTGGGTCCAATAAGGGTTAATTGGGTAGATCGGGTTAAATTAAACTCAATTGGGTCCGATTTAACTCAACTCAAGTTGAGTCAAAATGAAAATTGTGTCACAGGGCTCTAGAGTTTGTCCTTCGATCTTGTACATTATGAAATTGGCCACCATTCGATCTCCCAATCATTGAAATTTAAAATTATCCATACTCTAGGCCCTCGATCGACCCCAAATCACAAGAATGAGGTATTTAGACAATCGGTTTAACCGAGATGCATGTAGGCAAAGCCTTACAATTACTACCTAGACAAACAACTCAACTATACTCTCCCTTGTGTTCAATCCAATCCTAGATGCACATAATGTTGTTCATCTCCTTTATCTTGCTTGACTACACCATGCGAGTGGGGAACGCCCTCATCTCCCTCTCAATCTTGAAGAGCTGCATGCAAGTCTCTCCCTCTTCACTCCTCTCCCGCTTCTTCTTGATGCACACACGAAGATGCTACATTTTTGCTCCTCTCTTGGTCTTGGACGCACGCAGGGAATCACACAGGAAGATGAAAAAATGAATGCCCTCTTGTTACATGGATTTGAAGGATAGATATTCAATCTTTGCCTTAAGTGCCAACTAAAGGATATGATGGGAAAGCAGCGATGCAGATGAGCCAATTACAAGGAAATAATAGTCATTAGAAGAAAATTTTGATTTAAAAAGTAAAATTGAGTTTAAATTGGACCAATTGGGTCGATTTAAGTAAAATTGAGTTCGACAGGGCTCAATTGGGTTGATCAAGTTCAATCACACCCAATCAGGTCTTATTTGACTCAATTTAAGTTGAGTTAACACAAAAGTTGTGTCAACAGGGCTCAGGTGATTGGTCCTTTTCTCTTGTAGGTTATGTAATCAGTCACCCTTTGATCTCCTGATGATTGAACATTCAAGTTGTTTGCACTCCAGGCCCTAATCCATGAACTTTTATTACGTCCGGTGTAAGGACGTAGAGGAACATCCGGTCGGAGGCAAAAATCCCGCCAAAAAACTCGGTATTTGCTCAGTATTGCTAGGTATTATTTGATAATAGCGAGGAATATCGCTCTGTGAACACCAATACCGAGTTATACCGAGATGTACCAAGAAATACCGAGTTGTACCGAGTTTTTCTAGGAAAACTCGGTACAACTTTTGTATAACTCGGTATTTGCTCGGTATAACTCGGTATTGGGTCTTCACATGATGGTATTCCTCGTTATTGTTTGGTATTGGTAGGTATTTACTCGGTATTTCTCATTTTTTGGAGGGAATTTGCCTCCGATCGGATGTTCCTCTACGTCCAATCGGAGGACGTAATAATTGTTCCTAATCCATACACTCAGTTCAGTTGAGATGCATGTTGAAAAAGCTTAAATGTCACTTTATCAGCCCAAACACAGCCCAACCACACTCTCCACTATGTTTGATCCGACCCTAGATGTGCACAGAGATGTTCATCTCTTCTATCTTGTTTAAATAAACCATTCAAGTGTGGAACGTCCTCATTGCCCTCTCGATCTAGATGAGTTTCATATAATCCTCTCCCTCTTTCCTCCTTTCCAGCTCCTTCTTGATGCACACACGAAGAGGCTACTCTCATGCTCCTCTCTTCGTTTTGGACGCACAAAGGGAAGCACATAAGAAGATGAAAGAATGAATGCCCTTTTAGTTATATGGATTGGAAGGATAGTGTGGGCTCCAAAAATTCGGCCCCGACCACCGCCCGCATTATTTGCTTTTTCTTTTGGCGAGGGAGTTTTAATGGAATTAAGTTCTGGGGTAAACTTTGGAAGGCATATGGGTTTGTAGATAAGACACTACATAGCGATTTTGCCCTCATTTTGTGAGGACTTTAAGATCTGATTTTTTGTTTCCTATAGACGCAAGCCTCTATAGTTAATTACCCATCTCGATCACGAGAGAGAACTTTCAATTAAGGCTAGTCATCAATCAGATACATATGATACATGGTATCTGGCATATAGTAGCAACAATGGGTCTGGATGTTGGAAAAAGTTTGATGTTTGGGAGATTTGATATTCAAAACTTGAAAATTTTACCATCTTGCACTTAAAGCTGATGGTGGGGGAATGGATGATAGACCCGGTCAAGATCCCATGGTTCCGTCATCCCGGGCCATCATGGTCCCTGGTCTACTTAGTCAAAGGAGGTAGTCAACCCAACCTGACAGAATGATCCTTGTCGACAGCCATGGGTTGCTTCGCCCAAGGGAGTCTTGTAGACCTAGGGTGAATGTTTGTCTAAGGGGACAAATTTGAATCCACCTTAGCTAGCAGAGGGCTTTGTGCCCTATCAATCATATCCTATTGATTCATATCTCAAGGATTTGATGCCACTAAGGAACGTATTGGCTCTGGCCATAACTGATATTTTGTGGTACCATTTGGCGGCAAAACCACTCAGTTCAAAGGGCCCCAGATCATAACCGTTTATTCTACAGTGCCATTTGATAGCAAAATTGTCGAATAGAGGACACGTACCATATCCTTACTGGTAGAAGATTGTTTGAGAATGGATCCTAGTGATATTTTTGACTAAGCATTTGACTCTATGTGAACTGAAGTAAATTTTAATTTTTTCACCTCGGCAAACAGTTGCGGAGGGTGGATGGATTTTGCTTTAAATGTTGATGGATGGATTTCTGAATTTTAAATATCTGGAATTGGGATTTGAGATTTGGATTTGTGATAATTTGAGTGGCATTTGAAAATATTTATGAAATAGATCCCTTCGGTTGAGATCTATATTCAACACGACCATCATAGGAGTGTTAGGGGTCATTCAAAAATATTTATGTTTTGAACCTTGTGGACTCTATCAAGTTATCGACAGAGGATTGGGTTTTGTATGCTTTGTGCATTTGTTTGTGAATTCTTAGTGTTATAGGCCTTGAAGGCCTAATATGAATGTATTAATACAAATACATCGGTCACTATAATTGTGTATTTATTTGAAGGATTGAACCCTGTTGACTCCTATTGATCTACATAGAAGGATTGGGTTCAAGCTTGAATTCACTTATTGACCTTCACAGCATCCCTAGATGTCTCGTGTACCAATAACACGTTCATCAGGGCCCATGCGGGTGTTTGTGGGTATTTTGAAATATTTTAGTTGTGCAAGTAATTGCTATTTGAATACATACAACATTTCATTTGAGAGCTTATACACGCCTTCTGTCCGCTAATATTAGTGTTGCAGATCTAGTGGCGTGGCGTAGCAGCTCTGAATAGAGTTGTTTGCTGCTTCATACAGGTAGACTGTCGTGCACTACTCGTTGCTTTCTGCAGGTGGATCTTAGTGCACTAACTAATCTCCTGCCTTATCGTATAGATAGTTGTATTCATCGTAGTTCTTTGTATTTATCTTATGGAACATACATGTTGAATGCATAATGGGTCTTCTATAACAGCTTGCAGAGATTTGTAGTAACTTGTCATTGTTATGCATCCTCTGTTTTTGTTGGCAGAGAATCAATGTATCTATTTCTGCCTTATTACAAACTGTATAAATATAAAAGTGCTTGTCGTAGGCTCCTTGTACTCTTCTTGTATATGGCATGTTATGTGTATGGCAAAACTTCTTCCGCTTCTCATAGGCACTTGCACCCATTTCGCATTATTCGCCTTTGCTTGCAGAGGACCGGTGTATTCAGTTGTATGTATGCATATAGTTGGTCGTTGGGAGGATCTGACATTCACTGCATACTGCTCCTTGTTAGTTGACTTTCAACATACATAATTAATTGCTTCATTCATCTGTGACTTCCCTACTATCATTACTTGAATGTTGGCATACCATTTACCATTCACCGCTTTATAGGTTATTTTGCTATGTGTTAGTCTCTGTCATTGCTTGGTCAAATTTTGGCATATTATCTTGCAAATTCATATTTGAAGACAAGTTCTCTGTTGTCTTTAAAAGCAATAAGAAGGCAATACATATGTTTGTATGATTGATACATACATAAATCATCCTCGTCCTTATATGGATTGCATAATATTCATTTGGATGCATATTATTATCGCTCATGCAGACTCACATATACCCCATAGTTGTTTGTAAGGGAATGTCATTTTCCTTTATTAGTTTGTTAACATTGATTGTAAGGATATCACAATGTTGACTACATCTTCTTGCATCTCCTTAAGTATTTGTAGGGACTGCTACACATGTTTGCAAGACGGTGGATGTCGGTCAAAGGTGCTTCTACACAACTTGTGGTGATCTTGTATATTGAATTGCCATCACATTCTAAGCATCATGGAATCTTTCATTACTTATGGGCAACTTCATGTTGTCCATCATTACTACTTATAGGATTCTGGTGTATTTGTTTACACCCAAGTAGCATTGATTGTGTGCGAGCTTCTGTACAAATTTCCTTCTTCATACAAGTGCAATGTTGTCTAAAGTTATCAAGTCCTTTATCAATTATTCAAGTCATTTGATTTTGAATGTTCAATGTCAAGTTCACTATGGTTCTTGTTAAATCCTTTGCATTCAAGTTTAAGTTCAAATTAGGTGCATTTAATGTTCATTCAATTTACAAGTCCAAGTCCAAATCAAAGTCCCATGCGGTCCTTGTAGAGTTCAAGTTCATTTTTTTATTCAAGTTTTTGTTCAATGTATAAATTCAAATCCTCTTGCATATGATTCAAGTTTTAGTTCTCTGTCAAATTCAAACTTTAATCCAAGTTTGAATTTAATATCATTGTAGCTCATATCACATTTAAGTCCAAATCAAATTTCAAATTATTTAAATTTAGTTTGAGTTCATTTAAGACAATTTTGTTCAAGTTCGATGTCACAAGTACACTTGTCATTTGAGACCCAGTTCTTGTGCATGTCCTTCTTAAGTTCAAACAGGTCCGAGTGTGGTCGTATATTCACTAGAAATTTCGGCAGCCTCCCGGCATGTTCCTCATTTAGGGGAAAACTATGAAAAAATTGGGCCTCCCGCCACGATAGAGAAAAGCATGTACGGTAGGTGCCCTCGTACGAGGATACCGTGGCTGTGAAATCTTTATCCCCACCATGCTAGAGAAAGACGTGTATGGGTCTTTGATACATGTTGCAAAAGAAAAGCAGTTGTTTCCCCGCGAGCGGGTACTTATGAATATCCCCGTCTCGCCGTAGGCACCGCACTGGGTTCTCATCCCACCACGCTAGAGAAAAACGTGTATATGCGGTTTTTTGGTGCGCCACGAACGTCGAAAAAGATATTTTTGAGCCGAGGGGTCACTCACCTACCTTGTCGTAGGTGTCGCACCGGGTTCCCTTCCCACCACGCTAGTGAAAAGCGTGTATGGGTGGTTTGCCTATTCGACGCGCACATCGAAGTAAGGCGAGAGATATATTTTTTAAATTATTTATAATTAATTACAATTAATGATAATTAATTAGAATTTAAAAATAATTAATCATAATTATAACACTTAATCATATTTAATTATATTTTATAATAATCAATTTAAATTAAAATATTTAATTATAATTAATTTTAAAAAAATTATAGTTAATTATTAATGATAATAATTAAACATCATAATTAAAAATTAATTATAATTTATTTAATTAAAACTAATTATTAATAATAACTATTAACTATTAATAATAATAACAACTTACAATTAAATAATAATAAGTAATAAAACTCACCTCTCTGCTATGGCTAGCGGGATGGAATGAAAGAGAGGGATATGGGTTGGATGGGGTTATTTGGGTTGGCTAGGTGAGAGGTTTGAGATGGGGCTTGGTCTTGAGTTTGATTATAGGAGGTAGCTAGTTGGGGAGGAGTTCTGTCGGCTCCCTGGACTGGATCGGATAGAGCAGCGGCAAGAGGAGATCGCGTATAGAGGATTTGGGATTCGGCAAGGTATGAGAGCTTCCTCTCTCTCTCTCTCTCTCTCTCTCTCTCTCTCTCTCTCTCTCTCTCTCTCTCTCTCTCTCTCTCTCTCTCTCTCTTTCTCTCAGCCGGAGAGATTAGAGGTCGAGTTCAGTCGTAAGGGCTGGCAGAAGACATGCGAGGAAGTTTTGCTTCCTGTGGGTGTGTAGTCGAAGGAACCAGAGAGAAAGAAGGGGAGACCGAGGTATTATAGAGGGATTTTGCACAATGAAGGTTTAGTCACAATCTTCGGTGCAGGCGATGGCTTAGAGGTCGGAATGGAGTTGGTTATGGGGTGGATTCTCGGTTCTAGTTCGTGAACTTGACTTTGGCTAGAATAGAAGGGACGACAGTTAGAATCTATTATAGATAGGGTATTGAATAGAGGCTGTGGAGATCAGGGTTGAGTTCGGAGAGTTTGGTAGAGGAAGGGAGGAGGCTGGGTCGGAGCTCTGCAGAGGTTTCGCATTTGTGGGAGAAGCGAGAGCTGAAAGCCTCATTTGGTGTCATATTTAACGACTCAAAGGGTGCGCGACACTAGGGCTTTCATTTAGTGGATCTCCAAAAGGTTTATTTGGGTGTCACACTAGTCTTCTTTCTTCTTGACTCTTTTAGATGTATCCATAAATGGTTGATGCACTAATTTTAGTCAAGGACCTCTAGGATAGTGATATAACACTTCATATTTGGGTCCCTAGATCATGGCCTTATAGATTGACAATGGTGGATAATATCCCCAATATTTATTCTCCTTTGATCACTTTAGTTCAAATCCTTTTCATGTATGCTTAACATTCTTCTATTGTCTGGTTGAACTTTGATAGAATTTTAAATATTTATTTGAGGAACTTGACATGCGGCATGATGTCAACCCAAATAAATATTTAAAATGCCCCTA
The DNA here is from genome assembly GCA_019514585.1 of Dendrobium officinale. NCBI lineage: Eukaryota > Viridiplantae > Streptophyta > Magnoliopsida > Asparagales > Orchidaceae > Dendrobium > Dendrobium officinale. The sequence goes on from CM033683.1 coordinate 31,695,403, forward strand.
GTCTTTAGGGACATTTGTAGTTATCATTCAGGGTGCTCATTTTGCGGCTTTGGCTCGAGTCCTGAGATTCTGATTCCTTCTACTTAATGCTCTGAGTAGCGAACTTGGAGAAGGGTTATCTGATTTGTCTTTACTGACTTGTCAGAATATTTGTATGCCTTCCGCCCTTTGCTTTTAGCTTTTGCAGGCTTGATGAAGTGGTAGATGCCGATAACCTAAACCCTTAAGTTTGTATTACGTCGGTGGGGAAGAGTTATCGGTCCAGATCCTTATGCATAATGAACTTGTTGATGACGAGATCCACTTAGTTCGGCCTTAGAATTTTCATGAACTTTAGGATGTTTTCTTTGATCCTCTGCTTTGTGCTTTAGCGGACTTGGTGAAGAAGAATTCCTTTGATCCTCACTTTGTGCTTTACAGATTTATTGAAGGATTTGCAGGTTCTGGATTCAGTTGATATTACTGAACGTAGGTAGCATCTTGATCCTTAACCACTTGAGGAGACTTCAATCTGAGTCACTTGAGTTAATCAGATCAGGAGAGCTAAAATTTGATAGCTCTTTGTTCTCTAGTTATTGAGATGAGGGTTCCTCTATTACGTCCTTTCTTATAGCTTGTTGAGTAGATGGAGCTGCTAGCGATCTAGCCATATTTGGGCTTATTGAATCTGGCCTTTTACACCCATTCAGGCTTCAGACTTGAACTATGGGGATTACTCTTCCCAATACTGATTTTACTAAAGTTGACAGATTTTGAGTCATCCTTTGTGGTCGAATATTTGGAACCTACGAGCATTCGGTGGTTATTCGAGACTCATCTTCCCATTGAAACTTTGATTCTCCAGTCATTTGGGAGAATTCGGTGGACTACGATCACTTGAACCGGTCGAGTCAAATTGGCATTCGTTCTTCCTACAGTCCTTACTAACAGGTTGACGAAGTGGGGGTTTCGCGACTACGGCCTTTCTTATGGCTTATTGAGTAGATGGAGCTGCCAGCGATCTGGTCATATTTGGGCTTGTTGGATCCGACCTCTTACACCAATTCAAACTTTAAGCTTCAAGCTGTTGAAAAGACTTCAAGCTTTTTTGGCTCAATTTGTTGGAGTGTATAGTTACAAAAGTCTATTTCTTGACTTTTGAACCTTAGTACGTTGGAGAAGATGGTGTCTTGAACTTTTGAAAGATCACCTACATATACTTTAAAAAGAAATTTGTATTCTCCAACATAAGAAAATATTTGTGTCGATAATTTTAAATATTTATTCAGGAATCTTAGCATGCAGCACGATGTCGATCTGAATAAATATTTAAAATGCCCCCTGTCTTGACACATTTCAAAGTAGAATAAATTTTAGATTTTGAGATTTTAAAAATTCATTTAGAGATCTCGGTGTATAGCACGATGTCGACCCATATGAATATTTAAAATTCCCCTTGTTTCGTAAGGATATTTTGGATAGGCTTTATATCTTTGAGATTTTAAATATTTATTCGAGGATCTCGGCACGCTGCGTGATATCAACCCAAATAAATATTTAAAATGTCCCGTCTAATGGAGGATTTTGAAATACATTCTTACTGCACGAGAATTTCAAAATATTGATGTAAGCATGCATTGATGACTATGCACATAAAAGTTTGATCATTATAAAGTACATTAGTCATAAAATTTTCATGCATTATACTTCTTTAAATGTCAGTTATTGATAGACGGCATAGGCCTCTGACCGTTCATATCGATCAACTGATACGCTCCTCCTTGATACAACTTCTCGATGACAAAGGGGCCTTCCCAATTGGATACGAATTTGCCACTGATTTTTCAGTGTGGGTTGATTGATCTTCTCAGCACCAAGATCAATTCTTCTTCTTGAAATACTCGAGGTCGTACCATCAGATCATAGGATTTTGCCATTCTTCCTCGGTAGATTTTCAAGTTTTGTTGAGCTTGTAATCTGATCTCATCGAGTGTATTGAGCTCTTCCATTCTCAGGAGAGCATTTTGCTCTTGAGTAAGATCATTCTGGATTGCTACCCGGAGTAATGATAGTTCAATTTCCAGCGGCAATACTGCTTCAACTCCGAACACATTTGAATAAGGAGTAGCTTTGTAGGCATCTTATAGGTTATACGATATGCTTATAGTGCTTCTGCCATCTTCGTATGTCATTCTCTTTTGTTATTGGTGAGGATTTTCTTCAATAATTTCACCAGCATTTTGTTGAAGGCTTCTGCCAAGTCTTTTGCCCTTGGATTATATATGGATGAATATCGCCAATCGATTTTATGCCGATCAACAAACTTATAAATTTTAGTACTTGAATGCAGTACCGTTATTTGAGATTATACAGCGTGGTACAACAAATCTATAAACAATATTGTGGGTAAAGAAATTGATTACATGCTCAGATGTGACCTCTCTGAATGGAGCTGTTTCTTCCCACTTTGAGAAGTAATCCATTGCTGTTAGAATAAAGCGATGTCCTGCTGAAGACGACGGATCTATCGGCCCAATTATATCTGTACCCCAGCATTCAAATGGCCAGGACGCTACTGTTGGATACAGTGGATTTGGCCGTTGATGTATAACATCACCATGAATTTGACACTCATAACACCTCTTGGCATGGTTAATATAATCTCTGACCATGGTCAGCCAATAGTAACAAATTCTCTTGATTTTAGTAACCATTTTGGGACCTGACTAATATGTACCATAATGCCCTTCATGAACTTCTGTTATCACTTTATCAGCTTTTTTGGTCCCCATGCATCTTAGCCACATTTGATCAAAAGCTCATCTGTACAATGTGTCATTGACAAATGCGTATCCTAACGCCCTTTTTCGGATTTGTATGACCATAGTTTTTTCTATTGGGAGTTTATTTTCTTTGAAGTAGTCAATGAATGGCTGCATCCAATTATTTTTGACTTCAATGTCTAAATAATACAACCACGATTCTGAAGCTTAACTAACTTTACGTCTTGGCCACATGATATCTTTCCAGATAATTTTCCATAATGATCTGATTGAGAGGTTGAGGATTAACTAGAAGTATACTTTGTTGGTTTGAACCAGGTACTTCTGCCCTCGGGAACTGTAACAGAGCGGTCTCCAAGACCCTACGAGTGTAAACTCCAAAGAATATAGGCCTCTCCTTATTGATATTCGACATTTCTTTGGCTAATTTGGCCAGACAATCTATTTAGCATTATGTCCTCGAAGAACTCGAGCTGTTTCAACATTTGGTACCTGCTTTAGAAGCTCGAGGGCTCACTGATGGTAATATGCTAATTCAACTTTGCCAACCTTATATATATCGAGGACCTGATTTATTACAAGTTGAGAATCACAAAAGATTTGGAGATGTTGGATTCTGACATCAATCGCAATCTCCAACCTTGCTAACAGAGCTTCGTACTCAGCTTCATTATTGGTACGAGGTTCAGTCAAACTGAACGAAAATCTCATTATGCCTCCCTCATGTGCTATAAAAATGAGACCAATACCAGCTCGAGCCTTCGCAATGTTCGGAGGTCGGACAAGTTTAATTGATGATGCCCCATCGAGATACATCTCCCATAATGGTAATTTTTTATTCTCTTCAATCTGTATAATTTGCTCATCTGGCAAGTCATCGTTGAGTGGAGAGTCTACTGGGATTGGATGTGCAGTAAGGAAGTCTACCAAGGCTTGTCCTTTCATCGCCTTTTGTGGCATATATGTGATATCAAACTGTAGTAATAATACTGTCCACTTGGCTAGGCGACCTATCAATACTGGTCTTATCATCAAGAGCTTCAACAGATCAATCTTTGATATAAGGGTGATTCTATAAGAAAGCATATAGTGGCAAAGTTTTTGAACTGCAAAAATCAATACTAGACAATGCTTCTCGATAGGAGAATAACGGTTTTCTGGTCTAATCAACCTCCGACTAATGTAGTAGAGAGCATTTTCTTTGCCTTCTTTATTATTCTAGGCTAATAATGCTCTGAGGGACTCTTCTAGTACTGTCGTGTACAATATAAGAGACTTCATTGGGATTGACGCTACAAGAATGGGCGGATTTAATAAATATATTTTGATACTATATAAAGCTTCATGGCACTCTTCATCTCACTTGAAATAGACTCCATTCTTCATTAATTTTGAAAATGGCTTGCACCTACCTGATAGATTTGATATGAATCTCCGAATGAAAGCCAGTTGCCCTTGCAGTGAGCGAAGCTGTCGAAGGTTCTTTGGAGGTGGCATCTCCATGATTGCCTTGATCTTGTTGGGGTCGACTTTGATACCTCGATGACGGACAACGTACCCTAAAAATTTGCTGGAGGAGACTCCAAAAGCACATTTAAGAGGATTCATTTTTAGATCATACTTCCTGATTCTTTCAAAAATAATTCTCAAGTCACCTAGGTGATCTCTTCTGTCCATGCTTTTGACAACACGATCGTCCACATAGCACTTGACCTTTTGATATATTAGCTCATAAAAAATGCATGTAATTGCCCGCTAGTAGGTGACACCAGCATTCTTCCGGCCAATGGGCATGACTGTGTAACAAAAAATGCCGATGGGTGTCCTGAATAATGTGTGATTTTCATCTTCAGGTGCCATTTTGATTTAATTGTAGCCTGATGATCCATTCATAAATGAGAATATATCATAGTTGGAAGTGTTGTCCACTAGTAGTTATGATACATGGAGTGGAAAGTCATCTTTTGGGTACGCCTTGTTGAGGTCCCGAAAGTCGATTCAGATACGAATCTGTCCATTCTTCTTCTTTATTGGGATGATATATACGATCCACTCGGCATATTTTTCTTCTCGAATGAAGCTTGCCTTTATAAGCTTCTTTATTTCAGCAATCACCTGTTCTTCAATCTCCAATCTCATTCTCCTTGGAGCTTGCTTGACGGGTGCTGCATTCAGTTTGACTGCTAATCTGTGAACTACTACGTTAGGGGATAAGCCAGGCATCTTAGCATATGTCCAGGCAAAGTAATCTCTGAATTCATAGAAGAGTTTTTTATTCCTTCCACTTGCTCTTCTTGTATAAGGGAGCTAATGAAGGTTGGGCGAGGATCCTCCTGAGTTCCTAAGTTAATTTCTTTTAGCTCATTCATAGTGGATGACTGCTGACATCTTCAAGCTCTTCTGGTGCAGGTTTGACTTCTATGGGCTGCTCATCATAATCATTAACTTCATAAATCTCTTCAGAACCACCATCATCATATTCAATTTCCATGCATGTGATTGCCCAACAAGCCTCTTTCTAGAGAAATTTTCATGTTATGAATAAGATACCCTTATATGCATCTATATCATTTCATCGTAATAAATGCAGATTCCTTCCATACAAGAGGCCGAAGCTTGTACGAAGTTGTCATTTGGTGATAGGAATATTAATTTGCTTTTGCAGCATTCTTTGAATATTTTTGGTATTGAACCTAGGTTGCCTCGTAGGTAGCAACTCTTCAGAATCGAGGAGCATATAATACTAGTCATTATTCTCTTCTTCACAAATTCCCATGGAATATAGCACATTCCCTAGTACAGTCACATTTTTAAGGGGAGGCAGATAAAGGGTAGCAAGTTCTTCAACCTTATGCAGCTCGCGTGGAATGATTTCCTTGAAGAGTTGCAGGGAGATACGAGTGACTACGAGTACACTATCTGAGATCGATAGGCTACTTATCCTCCTGGAGAATATATCCTGCACCATATTCATATAGATAGAGTCATAATCATAATCATAATCATCGTTTGAAAATTCAACCTCCCTACTCTATTCAGTTGTACACTGACATACTATCCGGGATTATGTTGGGGAGATATTGTCTTCATCTATGTGACTCCCTAGGTGAGGTACGTATTTCTTTTCTTTGGAAATGGTCGGTGCTTTGGGCAGAGTCGGTGTTGCCTTCTTTCTCCCCACCTACTTCTCACCTTCTCGTTTAGGTCGCTTTGCAGCCTTTGAGTTTGATGCTTTAGCCTCGAGATAACTTAAAGACTTTTATTTTTTTGGCATGAAGTATTATGCATCTTCATAAATTGTTTCTTCATGAACTGTGAAGGGCTGAATGTCACTAGAGATCCTTAATTCTTCTCCATCTATGAGATATTTCATACACTGATGTATTATTGACGGGACAACACCATATTCATGCAACCAGGGATGACCTAGAAGCGCCTTGAATGAAATATCCGCATCAATCATATAAAATTTAACTTATGTATGGAGTTCTCCAAATACAAGAGGAAGTATGAATGATTCAAGGTTTTTAATTGAAACTATGTACCATAAACTTATCTGGCCCGAGGTGTTCCACATCAAGATAGAGTGATCTAAGTGCTTTCAAGCTTATCAGATTTATGGAGGATCCGAGATCAATTAGGATTTGATTGATGATCAGTTTATCACTTTCTGCGGTGACATATTGAGGACGATTATGTTATACAGTCTCGAGCATCATGTCCTCCTTGGAGAAGGTTATGAACGGTTCATTATGAGCTTGTAGAACCTTAGTCAAATTATATTCAATAAAATACGTCTCGTATCTTTTGGGATCTTTGAGAGCCTGAATTAAAGTCTCCTAAAGGTCTTTAGACATTACCAAGGCATCATATATGCTAAGTTGTGCTGGGATTTTTCTCAGATAGGATAAGATATTATAATCTATCCCCTTAGCTAAAGTGTTCTTTTATTGGGATCTTCAGGGATAACATCATCATTGATGACTATTTTTTTATCTTTGTCTTTGTTGGAGTTCCCTTTCTTTAGTGGAGGTGACATTATCTTGTTGCTTCTCAACTGTACTTGATCGATCTCCTCTGCTTCAGAGTCATTTAACGGTGCATTTTCTTTAGAATCAACCATCGTTGTGTCTAGGGTCTCATTTATTGATTCAGAATCACCACCCAGGTTTACATGTCCCATCTGCGATTCTATGTCGGGTCCGACCCATCTTTTTTTGGAAAATACAAATCCTCTTCCGACCTATAATCCATTGGCAACACCATTATACAGGATTCAGAGGGTAATTCTTCAACGTATATTTCCTCTATCGAGGTACTTGGTGCCACTGAGATGACCCGACATGCTTCTTTGGAAAAACAATTCTTATCATCTTCATTGGCTTCATCTATTTTAAGCCCTAATATAAAGTTAGCGAGCTTGATAGTTCGCCTCACAATCTGGCAGTATTCATCCAAACTATCGATAACTCTCTGAGTTGCAGTCTTTTTCTCCTTGGGTTTCTTCAGTTTAGTCTTCTTCTTGAAGGACTTTACTTTTCCAGGCTTTGAGGAATCAGCTTGGTTGGGGAATTATTTAGAAGTAGAAGCTCGCATCATAGGCAGAGCTTTCAAATTTAGAATTGGCTATGTAGGAGATTTCTATTTCACCCCTGAGACTCCTTTGAGCTGCTTTAACATTTTCACAGTCTTCTTGGAGACCGCAATCTCCCAATGTTCTTCTTGAGCTGGTTTCTTTTCATTTCTTCTTTCTTCAATCGGGGGTATGGAAGAAGTCGTAACTACCTGAATTGATTTTTTTCTAGGGTGAGACAATACATTATTGGATAATGTGAGTTCTCCCTTTTGATATTTTTTTCAAGTCAATCCTTGAAGATGTAGCAATCTTCAATAGGATGGTTGAGTACTCGATGGTATTGGTAATAATTTGGGTCACTAGTGTACTTTGACTCTTTTGACCTCTTGCATTCAGGTAGTTCTAAACCATCTCTCAATACTTGTTAAAATAATTTGGCGACACTCTCCCTCTTGAATGAATATTCTTTATTAATTTTATCTTTAAGAGATTGGAACATTCTATTACTAGTTCCTATTGCCTATCTTGGGTGCTCTCCTCCACCTTGGAATGTTTGTGGCCTATCATTTCCCCTAGTATGAGCTTTGGTTGGGGGTTAGGATTGTATGCCTGTTTGAGCTTTTCTTCGTACTACAATGGTTGCTTGTCCTTGTCTACATTGTAAATCACATGCTTTTCTTTATCAGCTTTAGAAAAAACGTAAAGTCGGCCTCACCCCTTCTAGCACCTAGGGCCTTAGCCTTCTTAGGCTTATCATAATGACCATATGATCTTGATAAGTTTAATTTCTCAAACTTAGTCACTCTGTCCAATAGATCTTGAAAAGTGGTAATTGTAGCCATACACAGGAAGGGTTGCATCTTGTCATCAATGTTTTCCATTAACAAATGTACATCATGCTCTTTCTCAAGTTGTTGCTCATATTTCATACTTAAGTTGCACCAATGGGTGATGTATTTAGTCACTGATTCATCTCTTCTTCTCTTATCCAGAATGAGGTCAGCGATCGTTATCTTCTCAGTTGCGCTAGCGAATCTCTTGACAAACATACTTTTCAATTATGCGAAAGTCTTTATAGAATCATTCAGTAGTTCAGCATACCATTCAAAAGCAATTGCTATTAAACTACTAACAAACTGTTAGAAGAGAAGGGCGTCGTTTCCCCCTGTATTCCCGTAGGTGTCTTTCAATTGTGTCAAGTACTGTCGGGGATTGTTAGTACCGTTGAAAGTATTGAACTTTTGTACAGAATACCCTTTCGAGTATGGTACTTGGTTATATTCATCTGGATACAGATGACCCTTGCCCACTAGTTTCTCCGCCTGATCAATGGCTATGATGGCCTTGATCTTCTCGGTGATAATTCCTTCTAACTATGCAGCCGTCACAGGTTCAGAAGTACTTACAATGTTCTACGGAGTGAGTTAGAGGGTAATATTATTTACTTCAGTACCGCCTTCAGGAGCACCCCGTACTCTTGAGACTTGAGGAATTTGGAAGTTTGGAGGATCAGTAAGAGAATTAGGCATGGCGCCAATAGCAACAGTTCTCTGCATCATTGCCCCTATTTGAGCCATCATCTCAGTCATCTTCTCATTTAACTGAGAGATTTTGTTGCAAACCTTATTTCATGGCTTATGTTTTGATGATTGGAAAACCCTACTGATTATCTTGGACTGCATATTTTTTCTAACATTTCAGGAATCGAAGATTGGACGAACAAACGATGCAAATACGAAAGTGGGTAGCATAGGGTTGAGTCAGTCTGTAATCTTTTTTTTTTCTCTTCTTGAGTCAGTTTGTAAGGTTCAAAAGACTGATACTTAGTAACCCTACACACACACATGAGAGATTTAGAATCTCTGTTTTTGCTAACATCGGCCAGGCCGATCCCTTGGATCGTCCTGGACGATCGAGTTCAAAACAAAGACTCTAATCAGGATTCTTAATTAAGACAGCCGTCATTAGCATATCGGCCTGGACGATACGTGTATCGGCCAGGACGATAAGCTCAAAACATAAAGAAGTAGCCGTCATAGACAATTAAGGTATAGTGTATTTTTAAATTATCGGCCAGGACGATCTAAGGATCGGTCTGGATGAAATTACCAAATTATGCCTTAATTAATCAGGAAATCAATGGAGTAATTAAGGTTAATTGATACGATCATATCGTCCTGGACGATCGTAGGATCTGCCTGGACGATCCAGTCAAAAACCTTAAGTTACTTCAGGACGATAAATATCGGCCAGCTCAAAAATAAGGCGATGCTCAGGACGATTTTCCTCTGATTTGAAATGATCGGCCAGGACGATCGTGAGATCGGCCGGGACGATCAAGCCAAATTTCAATCGACCAGGACTATTCCCAGGGCGATGCTCTGGCCGATCTTCTGAGTTTGTACTGATCGGCGATAAAGTCGGGTACTTGAAATTAATGAGCTCCTCTTGAGCTCTTCTATTTAAAGAGCTCTTATTCAACATTTTTTAAGAGACCTTTGGCTGCTACCTTGACCTGAGAAGACCTTGAGGAGAGAATGAGAGAGAGAGAGGGAGAGAGAGAGGATCTTGTGAGGGGGAGCTTGTGAGGGGATTCACAAGGGTTGCTCAAGGATCGCTCTGCTTGTCTTTCGTCTGGAGTTTTTCATCCGTGGAAGGGTCGGTAGAGGTAAGGAGTTTGCTTTTGGTTGTGGTTCTCTGCCAGCTTCAGGAGGAAGCAAAAGGAGGTAGGTTCTTTGCCTTGCTGGGGTGGCAAAAAGGAGTTTCTTGTGAGGGTTTCTCCGCCTAGCCGTGGGGGCTAAAGGAGAGTCATGTTTTGTAGTGCAATACTTGGAGGGTGCCTCCAAGGAGTGGACGTAGGTCGAGTTGACCGAACCACTATAAATTTCTGTGTTCTTATTTTCTTGCTTCCGCACTCTTATTTCCACATTTATTTTTGTGGTGAGTTTTGGTTTATGTGTTTTTCATTCTTTGTGAAAAGAATTTTTTAAAATACCAATTCACCCCCCCCCCCTCTTGGTTAGCTTGGGACTAAGTTCATAGGGCTTAACATCCCTAACGAACTTTCAAGTGGTATCAGAGCAGGATTCAAAAATTTAAGTTTGAAAACTTTTTGAATTTGATCCATGGCTAACTTATGAAATAGAAACACTACTGAAGGTTATTCGATTACACGACCTCCACTGTTTGACAACTTACCTTTTGATTTTTGAAAAACCCGCATGTCAACATTTTTACAATCTACTAATTATCGCATGTGGATGCTTATTCAAGAAGGTTATTCTCCACCTTATCGTGAAATTAATGGTGTTAAAACTGAAGTTGGTTTTACTGAATGAACTTTCAATGAACGTGATTTGGCTCAATTAAATGCGAAGTGTTTGAACTGTTTTTTCTGTGCTTTGAAATCTGAGGATTACATGCGTGTTTCAACTTGCAAAACTGGTAAAGAGATTTGGGATAAATTATGCATCACCTATGAAGGTACTAATGAAGTTAAGCAATCCCGTTTGAACTTTCTTTTGCATGACTATGAACTTTTTTGTATGAAACCATCTGAAACTATTTCTGACATGTACACTAGGTTTACTCAGATTGTTACTTCACTACATGCTTTAGGAAAAGAACTTTCGAATTATGAAAAAGTTAACAAGGTTTTGAGATGCTTGCCATCGTCTTATGATGCAAAAATTACTGCAATCACTGAATCTAAAGATTTGAACACCTATTCTATTGATAACCTACTTGGCTCACTCATTGCTTACGAGCAAGGGGTGAATCAAAGAAATCTTGATGCAGGTGAGAAGAAAAAGAAGAAAATAATCGCACTAAAGGCGCACAAGTCGGATTCTGAATCTTCAGGGTCTGAAAGCGATGAAGTTGCCTTCATCACAAGGCAATTCAAAAGCTTTCTAAGGAAGAAATAAAAGCATCATTAAAGTTGGAGAAAAGGTAAGGATCATAAACATATTAAAGGATCTTCTGATATTGTTTGTTTTGAATGTAGGAAACCTGGACATGTGAGAACGGATTGCCCTACGCTTAAAGACCACTCAAGAAAAAGAAAAAGGTGAGGAGAAACCTAAGCCAAGGAAGGACAAGATGAGAGTACAAAAAGCTTTTTGGGGAAATTCGGAATCAGATTCATCAGAGACAGATCCAGAAGATGAGACATCAAAATTGTGCTTGATGGCAGACAACAATACTGATCAAGAAGAGGTATGTGAACTTTCCTACGATCAACTTCTTGAAGTTTTTGAAAAAATCCATGCATCATATAGAAAATTAAAGAAAACACATGCTAGCCTGAAATTAGAATTTTTAAATCTACAAAAAGAGAATGAAATTTTGATTAAAGACCATCAAACAATTGATTCAAATCACATGACTTTACTTGATGAATTTGATGAGTTAAATAAAAATCATTGTGAGCTAGTTGAAAAATTTGATGCATTAAAAGACACACACACATCACTTGAAGCTAATTTTGTGAAATCTAAAGAGATGGAGAAAAGTTTGAGGATTGATAATGAGATTTTAAAGAACACTAATTTGAAGATTCAAAATGAATTAGAATCATGCAAGAACACTAGTATGACACCAATATGTAATCAAGAGCCAAAACCTAGGAAGAGGCATTATAACTCAAATCATTTAAGAAATCATTTTCCTGGAGTTAGATGCTTTTCATGCGGCATGCTAGGACACATCTCACACACTTACACAGTTCACCATAATACACATTGGGTGTGGAGACCTAAGGTACAAGATTCACAGCATACCACTCATGCATTGCATTCTACTTTTCATAAGAAGGGACCCAAACCTGTTTGGGTTCCTATCACTAACATTTGATAATCTTGCAGGAGTGCTCTCAAAAAAGTCCTCGTGAGAGCATGTGGTACTTGGACAGCGGATGCTCTCGATATATGACTGGTGATGCCAATCAATTTGTTATTTTGGAGTCCAAGACTGGAGGCAAGGTTACTCTTGGAGACAACACCGCCAGGAAGGTGGTAGGATCAGTTATAATCGGTAATTCCAAGAACCTTATGATTGAAAATGTTTTGCTTGTAGATGGATTAAAGCACAACCTTCTTAGCATCAGTCAATTTTGTGACAAAGGCTTCATCGTGCAATTCTTTGCAAACTCATGTATTATAAGTTTAAGTAACAACACTATTTTGCAAGGAAAGAGGATCAACTATGTCTACATGCTTGATTTAAATAAAATTGAATATGCTGCTTCTTTTTGCTTAAAAACTGTTATTGATGATTCATGGTTGTGGCACCGGAGACTTTGTCATGCTAGTATGAAAACCCTTAGGAAAGTGACCCAAAAAGACCTAGTTAGAGGTGTCCCCAAACTCAAGTTTTTAAAAGACCACCTTTGTGATGCCTGCCAACTAGGAAAGCAAGTCCACTCCACCTTTCACTCCATTAAGGACATTAGCACCTCTAGACCTTTAGAAGTCCTTCACATGGATTTGTTTGGACCCATTAGCACTACTAGTTTGGGAGGGAAAGTCTATGGTTTTGTGATTGTTGATAACTTCTCGAGGTTCACTTGGACTAAATTTCTTACACATAAAAATGAGTCTTTTGAGGAGATCAAAACCTTTTCTACTTGGATCCAGAAAAAGCTAGGTTGTGAAATAGTGACCATCCATAGTGATCATGGGGGAGAGTTTGAGAATGAGAGATTTGACAATTTTTGTGAGGACAAGGGGATTAGCCACAACTTCTCAGCCCCTAGGACCCCCCTCAGTAGAATGGGGTAGCTGAAAGGAAGAATCAGACCTTGGTGGAAGCCGCTAGAGCCATGCTTGCCGAGTATTCACTTCCAAAATACTTTTGGGCTGAAGCGGTTAACACAGCTTGTTATGTGTTGAATAGGATGAATGTTAGAGCCAAACTAGAAAAGACACCCTATGAGATTCTTAAGAGTAGGACACCCAATCTTTTCCACCTTCATGTCTTTGGTTGTAAAGTTTTCATTCATAACAATGGGAAGTCACACTTGGAAAAATTTGATGCAAAATCTGATGAAGGGGTTTTCTTAGGATATTCTAGTGTTGGGAAGTCTTTTAGAGTGTTTAACAAGAGAACTTTGATGATAGAAGAGACTACCCATGTGGTTTTTGATGAGTCCGATCCTAAGAAACCTAGAGTTGAAGATGATGAGGATGTTGGGGAGATTACTAGTGGTGTAGAAAAGTTGGGGAAGGGAGTAGAACAACAAAATGAAGGAATAGTAGAAGTCACCCAAGGGGTAGAAAATTTTGACTTGGATGATAGGATTGGACCTTCACACACTTTACCTAGGGATTGGAGATACTCTATAAGTCACCCCAAGGATTTGATCTTAGGAGACCCTTCTAATGGAGTCAAGACTAGACATGGACTTAGGAAGGAAGTAAACCACTAAGCTTTTATTTCAATGACTGAACCCACCACCATTAACCAAGCCCTTACTGATGAGTTTTGGATTTTAGCAATGCAAGAGGAATTGAATCAATTTGTTATGAATGATGTTTGGGAGCTTATAGAAAGACCTAAGAAACAAAGTGTAGTTGGAACAAAGTGGGTATTTAAGAACAAGGTGAATGATTCAGGAGTGGTGGTTAGGAATAAAGCAAGATTGATGGCTTAGGGTTTAACCAAATAGAAGGGATTGACTTTGAGGAGACCTTTGCCCCTATAGCTAGATTGGAAGCCATTAGAGTGCTATTAGCCTTTGCCTGCTATAAAAGATTTAAGCTTTTTCAAATGGATGTCAAGAGTGCCTTTTTAAATGGGGAAATAAAGGAAGATGTGTTTGTAGAACAACCCACAGGTTTTGAGAGTTCCCAATTTCCTAATCATGTTTTTAAATTAAAAAAGGCTTTGTATGGATTAAAGCAGGCACCAAGAGCTTGGTATGAGAGGCTTAGCACATTTTTACTAGAGAGGGAGTTTGTTAAGGGGAGTGTATTTCTTAGGAGAATTGGAGATTATTTACTCATTGTTCAAATTTATGTGGATGACATACTCTTTGGATCTTCTAATAAAAAATTATGTGAAGAGTTTTCTAAAACAATGAGTAGAGAGTTTGAGATGAGTGTTATGGGAGAATTGTCCTACTTTTTGGGGTTTAGCATAAAACAATTGGAGGATAGAACTTTTCTAAATCAAACAAAATACATAAAGGACATTTTGAAGAAATATGAGATGGACAAAGCCAAGCCAATTAACACTCCCATGACTTCTAGTGCTCCATTAGATAAGGACCCAAGTGGTAAGTCTGTTGATCAGAAGAAGTATAGAGGCATGATTGGATCTTTACTTTACTTGACTGCGAGCTGACCTGACATTATGTTTAGTGTTTGCCTTTGTGCTAGATTTCAAGCTGACCCTAAGGAGTCCCACCTGACTGCAGTTAAGAGAATTTTTAGATACTTTTTGGGGACACAAGGCTTAGGGATTTGGTATCCTAGACACAACACTTCTTTTGAAATTGTTGGATTTTCTGACTCTAATTTTGCAGGATGCAAGGTGGACAGGAAAAGCACTTCAGGAACTTGTCAATTCATTGGACAGTCTTTGGTCTCATGGTCTAGTAGGAAGCAAAACTCAGTTGCACTTTCTACTGCTGAAGCGGAGTACATTGCTCTTGGAAGTTGTGTGGCCCAAGTTCTTTGGTTAAAACAACAGGTAATAGATTTGGGAGTTCCGGTAAGCACTATCTCAATTTTTTGTGACAACACTAGTGCCATATGCATATCTAAGAATCCTATCCAACATTCAAGAACTAAGCACATTGACATTAGACATCACTTCATTAGAGATCATGTGACAAAAGGGGACATTGAGGTAAACCATGTGTCAACTAAAAATCAACTAGCCGACATCTTTACTAAACCACTGGCCTTCGATACTTTCAGCTCATTAAGGACCAGATTGGGTGTAATTAACATAAATGCATGAACTTGATTTCTTTACTTGCTTTCCTTCTTTTTCTTTCTTTCTTTTTTTACGCTTTTTTGTTTTGATTGTTTGTTCCTTTTTATGTTGTTGTGTTTGTTTGATTTATTCTTTTTGAAAAAAAAAAAGTTTTCAATATGATATCGTATGCTTTGCATTTGCTTTTAAAAATTTGTAGTCAATGATTTGCATCTCTTAAATCCATTAGATGATTGAAAAATTCCGTTGATTGTGTCTCTTTCTTTAGTATATTTGAGTGGCACAGTTTTCTTCTCTAATCAAAAATCTATGTCAAATTAATGTTATATATGAAATTAAGGTCTTTTCTAAATCTTGCTAAAGCAAATCTATCTTATACTATAGGGATTAAAGTATTTTTATTATATCAAGATTCATAGTTACTCTTGACAATGGCCCGTGATTCTGTTTTGTGGATTGTTCTTCTCTATGTTAGAGAGAGAGAGCCCCTATTCTCTAATATCTAGAAGATATACTCACAACTAAGTCCTTTTTAAGAGATGACTAAAAGAGAATCCAGCTTTAAAAAAAAAAATTTTGGCCAATGATGCCAACAAAAGAAGCGCAATGCCGCTAAATTGAATTTATGAAAAAAAGGGATTCGCAAAGTGCGATTCAAATGACAAGAGGCATAAAATGAGCCCATCAAAAGCAAGCTCTTCTCTCTTTTCAAATCTTTTAAAAAAACTTAGAAGCTTTTATATACCAAAGACTTGAGTTCGTTTTGCGATTACGATGTATCTACTTTGATCCTTTATTCTATAAGATGTTTTTTTTTTACTCAAGTAATGATTAGATCCTTTATACTAATTTATGATTGAAGTTTTGAGTTAGGTCATTGATTTCAAAAGAAAACTCTACCCTACAAAAATACTTCAAGCTTAGGGTAAACATGATCAGATACTTTTCTAATTCTTTGAATTTTTGATGTTGTTCAACTCATTAACTTACATGCTTTGAAAATCAATCACATGGAATGCTATATCATATTCATGCTTTGAATCAAAATTTAAAATTGTAGGAGAGATTCTTTTTCTTTATTATTTTTGTATATTTTCTTTTTGATATGTCAAAAGGGGGAGAAATAGGAAAAATAGGAATTGCTTATTTGTTTTGCCATCATAAAAAAGGGGGAGATTGTTGCAAACCTTATTTCATGGATTATGTTTTGATGATTGGCAAACCTTACTGATTATCTTGGACTGCCTATTTTTTCTAACATTTCACGAATCGAAGATTGGACGAACAAACAATGCAAATACGAAAGTGGGTAGCATAGGGTTAAGTCAGTCTGTAATCTTTTTTTTCTCTTCTTGAGTCAGTTTGTAAGGTTCAAAAGACTGATACTTAGTAACCATACACACACACACTTGAGAGATTTAGAATCTCTGTTTTTGCTCACATCGGCCAGGCCGATCCCTTGGATCGTCCTGGACGATCGAGTTCAAAACAGAGACTCTAATCAGGATTCTTAATTAAGGCAGCCGTCATTAACATATCGGCCTGGACGATACATGTATCGGCCAGGACGATAAGCTCAAAACAGAAAGAAGTAGCCGCCATAGACAATTAAGGTATAGTGTATTTTTAAATTATCGGCCAGGATGATCTAAGGATCGGCCTGGACGAAATTACCAAATTATGCCTAAATTGATCAGGAAATCAAGGGAGTAATTAAGGTTAATTGATACGATCATATCGTCTTGGACGATCGCAGGATCGGCCTAGACGATCCAGTCAAAAACCTTAATTTACTTCAGGACGATAAATATCGACCAGCTCAAAAACAGGGCGATGCTCAGGACGATTTTCCTATGATTTGAACTGATCGGCCAGGATGATCGTGAGATCAGCCGGGATGATCAAGCCAAATTTCAATCGTCCAGGACTATTCCCAGGGCGATGCTTTGGCCGATCTTCTGAGTTTGTACTGATCGGCCAAGCCGATGTACATATCGGCCTGGATGATAAAGTCGGCTACTTGCAATTAATGAGCTCCTCTTGAGCTCTTCTATTTAAAGAGCTCTTCTTCAACGTTTTTTAAGAGACCTTTGGCTGCTGCCTTGACCTGAGAAGACCTTGAGGAGAGAAAGAGAGAGAGGGAGAGAGAGAGGATCTTATGAGGGGGAGCTTGTGAGGGGATTCACAAGGGTTGCTCAAGGATCGCTCTGCTTGTCTTTCGTCTGGAGTTTCTCATCCGTGGAAGGGTCGGTAGAGGTAAGGAGTTTGCTTTTGGTTGTGGTTCTCTGCGAGCTTTAGGAGAAAGCAAAAGGAGGTAGGTTCTCTGCCTTGCCGGGGTGGCAAAAAGGAGTTTCTTGTGAGGGTTTCTCCGCCTAGCCGTGGGGGCTAAAGGAGAGTCACATTTTGTAGTGCAATACTTGGAGGGTGCCTCCAAGGAGTGGACGTAGGTCGAGTTGACCGAACCATCTTGCTTCCGCACTCTTATTTCCGCATTTATTTTTGTGGTGAGTTTTTTTTTTTTTTTTGGTTTATGTGTTTTTCATTCTTTGTGAAAAGAATTTTTTAAAATGCCAATTCACCCCCCCTCTTGGTTAGCTTGGGACTAAGTTCATAGGGCTTAACATCCCTAACAAACTTTCAGATTTCTCTATCTTTGGCTCTCATTTATCGCCTCATCTGCCTTCTCATGTCGGCGAGTGTGACATTTTCATCATCAAGGGATTCTCCTCTACTTCCCCCACTTCCTTTTCTTCTTGGGAATGGCCACCTCTACCAGTGGTGGACCCCTCTCTACGACGATGCCTGTATACTAGCCTGGTGGTGGTTGCCAATGATCATCATCTTCATCGTCATTATAATCGGCGCCATCATCGATGTCTATATGTGTCACCATATAAACAACTTCCATTTTCAAAGTGTTATTTGCTTCTTCTAATTCTTCTTCTAGGTTTTCCTCCATATATTCTCTGATATTTTCTTCTCCTTCAAGATATTATTCTCCTTGTATATTTTGTTCTTCTTATATATTTTCTTCTAGTACTCAAATCTCCGAGCGGCGACGCCATTGGATCTCCGGTTCTTGGTTAGGAAAGGTGATTTCTTCGACTAGTGGACTGCGATTAAAGTTAGTCTCTTCCTTTAGAGGGGATGGAGGGCGATGGGATCCCTTGGAGGATTTTCTAAAGTGTCGATTGTCGGGAGGAGTGTCATTATGGGTCTATTTTGGGGCCCATTTCTGAAGTTGTCTGTAGACCAGGGCAGATCTCTGAGATGCATCACCAGATGTCACGCCCAGATCAGTTCTTCTTTATCTTATATCTTCTTTGTGAGGATTTAGCCTCCAAATTTCTTTTCCTTTCCGCCGGAACCTTTCAGCGACAGATCCCTTAATATATGATTCAGGTGTCACTCCCTGATGTTCACCGTACGAGATATGTTTTCTTTCTCTTCTTTCTATAGCAACAGATAGATGCTCCCTTGGTGGAGCTCTTCTGGTCTTGACCGTTAGTAGCCGCTTGTAACTTTTCTTCTTCAGCCTTTTTTGTTTCATTATTTTAAGAACTCGGTATACTTGAGCTGAAAGAGTCTCAGGCTCTTTCTTCCATGGAGGGATTGGAGCTTCAGGCCGTTGATTCCAGAAAGATTTCTTTTGCTCCTTAGTAGAGCTGTTTCTTTTGACCCACCTTAAATCAGAAAACTTATTTCGGGTAGGAACGTTGGCTTCAGGCTCCTGGGAAGGCAGGTTTGATGGGTGAACAGGCACCAGTTGATGCTGGGCTCAAAGTTTAACATTTATCTTTCTTCTCTACCTCCTTGTAGGCCTTCCTCCAGATGAGGAGACTTCAGCATCATATTTTCTAGGTGCAGATTACCCGATTGATAGAGTATTTGTGTTGGTAGTCACCACAAAAATCTTTTCACCAGTCACAATTCTTTTGGTGACTATGATTTCCGGCTATAACAACCTCTCAAACACATAAATCCTCCCATGAAGATTTTCAGCAGCAGGTCGTTGTGCTGGCAGATGCACACAACGGGTGGGAGTTTCATCAGTATTGAGTCTCTTGGCAGACCTCTCAATATTCCTACCATTTGCAGGAATGGCGGTACTCCTTACAACAACCGCAGGAAAATCAATGCTACCAAACTGGATGGTAGCCCTGGTATTTTTCAGTTTCAAAAGCAGCATTTGCTAGCTGAATCCTGTCTCCTCATCCTAGTTGCACGGTCGTCAGTGTGTTATGTAGATCCATCTGCATAAATAAAAGGCAAGTGTTAGTAATCAGAATTTGATACATCACACCCCACTTTCAAAATGCAGAGACTTGCATAGAACATAAAAATAAGTGCAGATATTATTAGCGAGCAATTTAAATAATAAAAATTTAAAATTATGCTAAATGCATTATCTTAATGAATTTATTTGAACGACCATTTTTTTAAAAAAAATTAATTCTCTAAATGATCATTTTGAAAGACTCAAAATTTAAGTACGAGTTGATATAATTGCTACTATAGCACTGAGACGACTAGCCAAAGATTGAAAGAGAAACCAATCCCCAACAGAGTCGCCAGAAATTTGTGGGCTCCAAAAATTTGGCCCCATCCTCTGCCCGCACTATTTCCTTTTTTTTTGGCGAGGGAGTTTTAATGGAATTAAGTTCCGGGGTAAATTTTGAAAGGCATATGGGTTTGTAGATAAGACACTACCCAGAGATTTCGCCCTCATTTTGCGAGGACTTTAAGATCTGAGTTCTGGTTTCCTATAGGTGCAAGCCCCTATAGTTAATTACCCCTCTTGATCATGAGAGAGAACTTTCGATTAAGGCTAGTCGTCAATTAGATGCGTATGTTACGTGGTATCTGACATATAGTAACAGCAATGGGTCTGGATGTTGGAAAAAGTTTGATGTTTGGGAAATTTGATATTTAAAACTTGAAAATTTCACCATCTTGTACTTAAAGCAGATGGTGGGGGAATGGATGATAGACCCAATCAAGATCCCATGGTTCTGTCGTCCCGGACCATCGTGGTCCCTGGTCTATTTAGTCAAAAGAGGTAGTCGACCCAACCTGATAGAAGGATCCTTATCAGCAGCCATGGGTTGCTTCGTCCAAGGGAACCTTGTAGACCTAGGGTGAATGTTTATCTAAGGGGATAAATTTGAATCCACCTTAGCTAACAGAGGGCTTTGTGCCATATCGATCATATCCTATTGATTTATATCTGAAGGATTTGATGTCACTAAGGAACATATTGGCTCTGGCCATAACCGGTATTTCGTGGTGCCATTTGGCTGCAAAACTACTCGGCTCAGAGGGCCCCGGGTCATAACCGTTTATTTTGCGGTGCCATTTGGCAGCAAAACTGTCGATTAGAGGACACGTACCACATCCTTACTGGTAGAAGATTAGTTGAGAATGGATTATAGTGATATTTTTGATTAGGTATTTGACTCTATGTGAACTGAAGTAAATTTTAATTTGTCCACCTCGGCAAACGGTTGTGGAGGGTGGATGGATTTTTCTTTAAATGTTGATGGATGAATTTCTGAATTTTAAATATCTGGAATTGGCATTTGAGATTTGGATTAGTGAGAATTTGAGTGGCATTTGAAAATATTTGTTAAATAGACCCTTCTGGTTAAGATCTGCATTCAACAAGGCCATTATCGGGGTGTTTGGGGTCATTAAAAAATATTTATGTTTTGAACGTTATCGACTCTGTTGAGTTATCGACAGAGGATAGGGTTTTGTAGGCTTTGTGCCTTTGTTTGTGAATTCTTAGTGTTATAAGCCTTGAAGGCCTAATATGAATGTATTAGAACAAATACATCGATCGCCATAATCTTATTTTTGTTTGAAGGTTCAAACCCTGTCGACTCCTATTGATTTGAATAGAAGGATTGCGTTTAGCTTGAATTCACTTATTGACCTGCACAGCATCCTTAGACGTCACGTGTGTACCAATAACATGTAAGCCGGGGCCCATACGGGTGTTTGGGGGTATTTTGAAATATTTCAGTTGTGCAGGTAATTGATATTTGAATACACAGAACATTTCATTTGAGAGCTCATACACGCCTTCTGTTCACTAATATGAGTGTTACAGATCCGGTGGCGTGGCATAACAGTTTTTGAATAGAGTTGTTCGCTCATATAGGTGGACTATCGTGCACTACTTGTTTCTTTCTACAGGTGGATCATAGTGCACTAACTAATCTCCTGCTTTATTGTATAGATAGTTGTATCCATCATAGTTCTTTGTATTTTTCTTATGGAACATACATGTTGAATGCATTATGGGTCTTCTATAGCAGCTTGCAGAGATTTGTAGTAACTTGTATTTGTTATGCATCCTCTACTTTTGTTGGCAGAGAATCAATGTATCTATTTTTGCCTTATTACAAATTGTATAAATATCTAAGTGCTTGTCGTAGGCTCCTTGTACCCTTCTTGTAGATAGCATGTTATGTGTATGGCAGAACTTCTTCCGCTTCTCATAGGCACTTGCACCCATTTTGCATTATTCGCCTTTGATTGCAGAGGATCGGTGTATTCAGTTGTATGTATGCATATAATTGGTCGTAGAAAGGATCTGACATTCACTGCATACTGCTCGTTATATGTTAACTTTCAACATACACAAGTAATTGAATCATTCATCTGTGACTTCCCTACTATAATTACTTGAATGTTGGCATACCATTTACCATTTACCGCTTTATAGGTTATTTTGTTATGTGTTAGTCTCTATCATTGCTTGGTAGAATTTTGGCATATTATCTTGCAAATTCATATTTGAAGACAAGTTCTCTGTTGTCTTTGAAAGTAATAAGAAGGCAATACATTTGTTTGTATGATTGATACATACATCAATCATCCTCGTCCTTTTATGGATTGCATAATATTCATTTGGATGCATATCATTATCGCTCATGCATACTCACATATACCCCATAGTTGTTTGTAACGGAATGTCATTTTCTTTTATTAGTTAGTTAACATTGATTGTAAGGATATCACAATGTTGACTACATCTTTTTACATCTCCTTAAGTATTTGTAGGGACTGCTACACATGTTTACAAGACGGAGGATGTCGGTCAAAGGTGCTTCTACACAACTTGTGGTGATCTTGTATATTGAACTGCTATCACATTCTAAGCTTCATGAAATCTTTCATTACTTATGGGCAACTTCATATTGTCCATCATTACAACTTGTAGGATTTCGGTGTATTTGTTTACACCCAAGTAGCTTTGATTGTGTGCGAGCTTCTGTACAAATTTCCTTCTTCATACAAGTGCATTGTTGTCTAAAGTTATCAAGTCCTTTATCAATTGTTCAAGTCATTTGAGTTTGAATGTTCAATGTCAAGTCCACTGTGGTTCTTATTAAATCCTTTGCATTTAAGTTTAAGTTCAAATTAGGTGCATTTAATGTACATTCAATTTACTAGTCCAAGTCTAAATCAATGTCCCCTGCGGTCCTTGTAGAGTTCAATTTCATTTTTTTGTTCAGGTCTTTGTTCAGTGTACAAATTCAAATCCTCTTGCATATGATTCAAGTTTGAGTTCTCTGTCAAATTCAAACTTTAATCCAAGTTTGAATTTAATGTCATTGTAGCTCATATCACATTCAAGTCCAAATCAAGTTTCAAATTATTTAAATTTAGTTTGAGTTTATTTAAGTCCATTTCGTTCAAGTTCAATGTCACAAGTACACTTATCATTTGAGACCTAGTTCTTGTACATTTCCTTCTTGAGTTCAAACGGGTCCGAGTACGATCGTATATTCACCCAAAATTTTGGTAGCCTCCAGGCGTCTCCCCCTTTTAGGGGAAAACTATAAAAAAATTGGGCCTCCCGCCATGTTAGAGAAAAGCGTGTACGGTAGGTGCCATCGCATGAGGACATCGCAGCCTTGAAATCTTTGTCCCCACCACGCCAGAGAAAGGCGTGTATGGGTCTTCGATACCTGTTGCAAAAGAGAAGCAGGTATTTCCCCGCGAGCGGGTACTTATGAATATCCTTGTCTCACCGTAGGCACCGCACGAGGTTCCCATCTCACCACATTAGAAAAAGCGTGTATAAGCAGTTTTCCGGTGCGCCACGAAAGCCAAAAAAGAGATTTTGGAGCCGAGGGGTCGCTCACCTACCTCGTCGTAGGTGTCGCGCTGGGTTCTCTTCCCACCACGTAAGAGAAAAATGTGTATGGGCGATTTGCCGGCTCGACGCGCACATCAAGGTAAGCGAGAGATATTTTTTTAATTATTTATAATTAATTACAATTAATGATAATTAATTAGAATTTAAAAATAATTAATTATAATTGCAATCATTAATCATATTTAATTTTATTTGATAATAATCAATTTAAATTAAAATATTTAATTATAATTAATTTTAATAAAATTATTCTTGATTATTAATGATAATAATTAACCATAATAATTAAAAATTAATTATAATTTATTTTAATTAAAATTAATTAATAATAATAATTAAATATGATAAAAATATTGAATTACAATAATTATAATTAATTTTTAATAATAATAACTAATTATAATAAAATAATAATAAATAATAATAATAATAATAATAATAATAATAATAATAATAATAATAATAATAATAATAATAATAATAATAATAATAATAATAATAAACCTCACCTCTTGCGGGATGGAACGACAGAGAGGGATATGGGTCGGATGGGGTTATTTGGGTTTGGCTGGGTGAGAGGTTTGAGATGGGGCTTGGTCTTGAGTTTGATTATAGGAGGTAGCTAGCTGGGGAGGAGTTCGGTCGGCTCCCTGGACTGGATCGGACAGAGCAGCGGCAAGAGGAGATCGGGTATAGAGGATTTGGGGATTCGGCAAGGTATGAGAGTTCTCTCTCTCTCTCTCTCTCTCTCTCTTTCTCTCAACCGGAGAGATTAGAGGCCGAGT
Source organism: Dendrobium officinale (assembly GCA_019514585.1). NCBI lineage: Eukaryota > Viridiplantae > Streptophyta > Magnoliopsida > Asparagales > Orchidaceae > Dendrobium > Dendrobium officinale. The sequence continues at coordinate 31,719,637 of CM033683.1, forward strand.
TCAGTCGTAACGGGAGGCAGAAGGTGTGAGAGGAAGTTTTGCTTCCTGTGCGTGTGTAGTCGAAGGAACCAGAGAGGAAGAAGGAGAGACCGGAGGATTACAGAGGGATTTCGGCACAATGAAGGTTTGCTCGCAACCTTCGGTGCAGGCGATGGCTTGGAGGTCGGAATGGAGTTAGTTATGTGTGGATTTTCAGTTCTGGTTCATGAACATGACTTCGGCTGGATGAGAAGGGATGACAGTTGGAATCTACTACAAGTAGGGTGTTGAATAGAGGCTGTGGAGATCGCGGTTGAGTTCGGAGAGGTTGGTAGAGGAAGGGAGGAGGTGTAAGATATACAAGAAAGACAATTCTTGTATAACCGAAAGCCACGTCATATAGCCGTTAGTTTACTCTTCAGCTGCGTTATGTTTATAAATGCTGTACCTATTCAATATACTAGTAATAAGATTAGTTTTAATTTTTCCTTCCCTATTCTGGTCGTTGCGCTGCTCTCTGATTCAACATGGTATCAGAGCAGTGACTCTTCTCCTTCTTCTTGTCCGATCACGTTCTTCCTGCCCTCCTCTGCCCGCCGGAATTTTCCTTCAGCATGGAAACATCAACAGCCACCTCAAATCCCACTCCGCCCACCAACGCCGATCAAGGACAAACCAGTCCGACGTTCCCCACCTCTCTTAAATTCTTGATGGGAAATGTCAAGAACATTATAGCACAACCGCTCACCTCCGATAACCATCCCCTATGGCGTTCACAAGTTCTCAAACTCTTCCGGGCGAATGGCTATCATGGGTTCTTGGACGGTTCTTCGTCCATCCCGCCGGAAAACACTAATTCCGTCACCGGTCAATCAATTCCGAACCCGGAATACACCAACTGGATCTTGATTGATCAGAATCTCGCCGCGGCTTTGTACTCCGTCATCTCCCCGACAATTCTTCCTTATGTTCTCTCCGTCGAACATTGCCATGAAATTTGGTCGATTCTTGATCGGCGACTTCAATCAAGCACCCGATCCAGAATCATTCAGCTCAAACATGAACTTCATTATCTCACCATGAAAGACAAAACCATGGCACAGTATCTTCTTGAAATCAAAACAAAAGTTGATTCACTCGCCGCAGCCGGAGCCCCCATTAACTCTGAAGAAATAATCCACTATACCTTAGACGGACTGCCCTCTACCTACCAATCATTCAAAACTTCCATTCGAACCAATCTTCAACCGCTCTCACTCGACGACCTCTACACTCTCCTCTGCAGTGAGGAACTAAATCTTGCGCATGAAACTGCCCGTGAGCTTCACTCGCTTCAAATTACAGGTAATTACACTGCACTTGCTGCTCCACGCGGTCGAGGTCGAGGAAGATCCAACCAATCTCGCGGTCGAAACTACGCTTCAAATCGTCCCTCTTCTAACAGAGGACCTCGGCAACCAAGAAATGCCATCACCTGTCAAATATGTGGTAAAAATGGCCATTCAGCAGTCAAATGCTGGTATCGGCATGACGACCAATACAACACCGAGCAACCAAATACTGCTCTGTTTACATCACCCGTTCCCTCTACACCGACAGAATGGTATCTTGACAGCGGGGCGTCGTCTCACCTAACATCAGATCCATCACAACTTCAACACTCTCAACCATACATGGGCTCCACTCAAGTAACAATCGGAAACGGCCAGCACCTTCCGATCCATAACATAGGCAAAGGTTTGCTACCAACTCCTCAAGGTAATCTTCATCTATCTCGTCTGAATTTTGTTCCCAACCTTTCTTTCAACTTACTATCGGTACATCAACTAACCACCGACAATGCTTGCAACATTACCTTTTCTTCGCATGGGTACGTCATCAAGGACCAGACGAACAACAACATTCTTCTCACGGGTCCGTGTATTAACGGACTGTTCCCCCTCCGTCCAGCCAAGAACAAGACTGCAGCCCTGTCTCAGCTAGCGCTCATCTCCGTCCAAACTGTCCCCGATCTTTGGCACAGACGACTTGGACATCCCTCGGCAGCTACTCTAGCACATATAGAGAAACAATTTCCTAGTCTCTGTAAAACTTCTTTTTCTGAAAACTGTAATTCTTGTAGAATGGGCAAAAGTCATCGTCTACCAGCCCAAACATCCGATAATAAGAGTTCTTTTTCATTCGAATTAGTTCATTCCGATGTCTGGGGTCCATCCCAAACTATATCTAATTATGGGTATCGGTATTATGTCAGTTTTATTGATGATTTTTCTAGATATACTTGGATTTACCCTTTAATGCAGAAGTCGGATGTCTTCTACAAGTTCCTCGAATTTCAGAAAATGGTAGAACGCCAATTTCAAACCCACATCCGCAAGCTACGCACCGACGGAGGAGGCGAATTCATCAACAACAAATTCAAGATGCATCTCAAATCTCAAGGTATACTCCATCAATTTACATGCCCGTATACTCCCGCTCAAAACGGTGTGGCCGAACGCAAACATCGGCACATCACCGAGACCACTCGTACCTTACTCATTGACGCCTCTCTTCCTCTCTACCTCTGGGTAGACACCTTGCTTACCGCTGTCTACCTAATCAATTGTCTTCCATCTCCTAACACGCACAACAAATCCTACAACCATTTACTACGACAACACGTCCGCCATCGCACTAGCTAACAATCCCGTCTACCACGCCAGAACTAAACATATCGATGTCGATTGCCATTTCATACGGGACTGCATCCGCTCCAACCATATCTCAGTACATCACATAAGCACCAACGATCAAATTGTGGATGTCTTCACCAAACCGCTCCCGATAAGGTGTTTTAAGTTTTTATGTAACAAACTAATTGCTGAACCACAATCATTAGTTTGAGGGGGCATGTAAGATATACAAGAAAGACAATTCTTGTATAACCGAAAGCCACGTCATATAGCCGTTAGTTTACTCTTCAACTGCGTTATGTTTATAAATACTGTACCTATTCAATATACTAGTAATAAGATTAGTTTTAATTTTTCCTTCCCTATTCTGGTCGTTGCGCTGCTCTCTGATTCAACAGGAGGCTGTGTCGGAGTTCTGCAGAGGTTTCGCGTGTGTGGGAGAAGCGAGAGCTGAAAGCCTCATTTGGTGTCGTATTTAACGACTCAAAGGGTGCGCGACCAAGGAGCTCTCTGCACGCGGGTATGGGTCGCTGTCATTTGGCGCCGTTCGCAGGCTTGGGATGCGACTGTAACATGTAGATTTGGCAGAGATACGACACAAGTAATGATTTTGAGCCTTTTTTTTTTCTTTTGTCTGCTCTTGCTTGGATGCTTTATTAGAGGTCAACAGATAGATACTCGATCTCAACCTTGAGTGCTTGTTACAAGATATAATGAGAAGATGGGCACATAAACAGGCGAATTCCAAGGAAATCAGACCCGTTAGAAGAAAAAAATTGATTTGAAAAGTCAAATTGAGTTTAAATTGGACCAATTATGCTGAATTTGAGCTCAAATTTAATTTGATTTGAACTTATTTGAGTTTTCTTGAGCTACTTGATGAAATTAAACTTGAATCAAAGACGATTTTAGTCGAATTGGATTCGATGGGGCTTAATTTGGTAGATCAAGTTCAGTCAAACCTGATCGGGTCCAATTTGACTCAACTTGAGTTGAGCCAACATGAAAATTGTGTCAATAGGGCTCGAGAGTTTGGTCCTTCGCCCTTGTAGGTTATGTAATTTACAAACAGCCTTTTTACGATATTTATTTATTTGTTATTAAGAAATTGTGGAAGCTAAAGGGATCATTTTAACTTTGTTCCCTTTATGATGATTTTTTTCTTTTTATGTTTTCTTTCCTTGAATATTTAGACATGGTCCTCAATGGTGGGCCATAGTTCATTAATGAAAGACCCTTCATATTCAAAATATGGTCTCCGAAGTTCACTCCCACTACGGAAGACTATAAAGATGTTCCAATATTAGTTCAGATTTCTAATTTACCACTTTATTGTTGGTCAGAGCTTGGAATTTCAAAAATTGCCAGCAAGATTTGTATTCCTTTAACTGTAGATCCCTTAACTGCAAATTGATCTCGACTTATATTTGCTCATGTTAGTATCAAAATTTATCTCCACTTATAAATTTAGAAATTCTTCTTACACATTCATGACTTTTCCTACAGTATTTTGATAGTAGGCCCTCTATTGAGTCATATCGCCCCTCACATTAATCCCCTGTCCCATTGCTAGAAACATAACTTCCATAAGGTAGTTAAGAACACAACCTTAAAACTATTTAGGAGTGGTAGATCAAAGATACTATTGCTAGTGAAAGGTTCATATACTATGATGATGTCAATCACTGTAGTATATTGCTACTCTCCCACTCCAAAGTGGTCATCCTTTTGATATCACTTCATTATCCTAAAAAATTGTATATAGGTCCAGTTGTGGGTGTAAAATAAAAAGCTAAGTTCATTTTTTTGAAAATAGATATAAAGATAATATTGATCAAGCTTCTTGTGTCAATTAGAATGCTCTTAATTTAATAAATGGCAATCAAAGATGGGTTGTGTATTAAAAGAAGATTCAACCATGCTTTTATACTCTTCATCATTAACATGGGAAAGTTCTAATAAGTAATAACTCTGCCACCATTCTTAGTTATTGTAAGCCGAGTGCGTACCTAAATAACCCTTCCTTTAGGTCTTGGATCAGAGTCACTTTGTCGACAGCCATATCTAGGTCCACATCTAGGATTCCCTTAAAACTTGATGAAGAACTTCCTCATGGACTTGTTAGGAACTTGTATCATCCTTGGTAGAGCCTATGAACTGTTAAAAGGTTTTTTTGACACTTGTGAATTGTGTAATAAATGTTTTTTTGAAGTTAGTGAAGGATGTAATGATAACCAAGTGAAGATATGAGAACCACTTGAGAGCCTACTCCTTGAAGTAATCAAGAATAATGGACACCTTAGGGCATTGTTGAAGCTTAGCAATGAGGTGGTTGACTCAAAGTAAGCTACGTGGTTGGAAGCATATTATGTTCCCTTGTATTACTCAAAATGACGCATTTTTAACTTTGCTGGTGATTTCACTTCCATGATCTCTCTTGTGAATGTTATGAAACCCTTAAAATTTTCAAGATTTTTTTGTTGACCTAGAGAATTCCAAATCACAATTCATCTTTGCTAAAATATTTATAATGTTACGTTTTAGCTTCCCTATTTTTTTCATAATTTTTGGGCATTGTTGAAATTTCTTAAGAAATCGTCATCTATCGATACAAGTGGGGTTTTTGGAACTGTTAGGTGTCTATTTTGTAAATCGATTTCACCAAAATATTTTAAATGAAATTTTCTAATTTATAAATATTTTTCAGTAATTTGTGAATTTTTGCATTTAAAGATATAAAATATTTTACATTAAATTAATATTTTAATATTAACTAATTAGAATCATTAATATATTAATAAAAAATCTAATTCCACTCATTTACATCATGATAAAAGACTATGCTTATTTTGAATTTTTCTCAAAATAGAGAATAGCTTAGGAGGATTAGAAAAGAAATAGAAGAGAGAGAAAGAGAAAACCCTGGTTTTTGGCTACTTCGGACTGTTTTCGTCCGATGGCCCAAAAGGGAAACTTGTTCGTCTCGAGGTAGGATGCATTATGCCAATCTCAATTTTAAAAAATGTGCAAGTTTTAACAAATATTTTGATTAAAATTTTGTAACCCTTAGTGAAAAATGGGGATAACTTTGCACCGGTAAAACTTTCACCGCTTAACTTTTTATTTGCTGTAAAGATTATGATTATACATATTTTGAATATTTTTTGAAAATTTTACACTGGAATTTAGAGTTTTTATTGAATAAAAGAATTATTTGGATGTTTAAAAATAGTGTTGTAGTTTAATAAAAGTCTTAAATCATCATTTTACACAATCCCTATTATTTTGATAATTTTTTAAAAATGTGCATTTTCACTTAGTTGAATTTTTTGTTGTCTACCGTTATACAATACTGAAATTTTGATACATGCTCAATTACCCTTTAATTGTTATAATATGATGATATATACACATATGTGATTAAATTATATCTGTTGGGAGTCATAAGGGGCCAGAATCATTTGAGATTTTGTCTGTGCTAGGGAATTATTGGGAGTTGTAAGGGACTAGAATCCTTTGAGATTTTGTTTGAGATAGGAATATATGATATGTTTTGGTGCTATAAAAACAAACAAAAAGGGAGAAATAAGGGTTAGAATCCTTCGAGGTTCTATCTAGGTTCAGAAAATGTGATCTGAACTATTATGTGATATGAATTTCAATTTATTTATTTATTATATACTGTTATTAAAATCAGAGAATAATTATTAAATATTTATTATATTTCCCAATTTAGTGATTCTTAATTTAGTGATTTATTAAATTGTATTAAATTGCTTTTAAATATTCAACTAAATTTTTGATAAAAGAGTATTTAAAAATTTTGATAGGTTTGTGTAGCTTGTTGAGATGTTGTAGCTCACTGTGATTTTGCTTCTGGTTTTAAGATCTGGGAAGGGGAATGAGGTTTTGGACAAGTAGTTCATGATCAAATCTAAGGTCATATATATTTTGTTATTTTAATTTTTTGTAGAATCATGGCTAGTTAAATTTTTAGTTATATATCTCTTACATGTAGTCATGTATTATATCATAGATATTTATTTTGATGAAATAAAAGAAATTTTGTGGATGAATTTATTTTTAGTATTTAGATATTTTAGTTGCAATGTAGTCTATAGTTTATTTCAATGATTATTGACAAAAAATTTATATAATTCCAAAACTAATCTTAGGATTTGCATGTTACAACTTAACACGATAGGACCTATCTTGGTTGGGTTGGGTTGTGATAAGTTTTTGTGATATCACAGTAATATTTTTGGAATAGGATAATAAAACATAGCTATAGGAATTGATCTGTAAGTCTAGTGGGGTAGTATAAAGTCTATCTGAGTGTTCATTATTTTTGTTTCAAGTGCATGTGTGCTCAATTAGATATTCTGTATGATTATGGATCCATCAGACCAAGATAAGATCGATGGACACAGTGCTAGTCAGGCAGCTCCTGTATGTAGTTCTGCTCTAATAGTCAAATCAGATAAAGTTCCATAGTTTGCTACTTTGATAGCCTAGATGTTACATGAGGCATAGAGCAGGGTTCTTATTGTTAGATCTGAAGAGCTAGACAAACATCTATAGATGGTTTTGAGATTGAAGTCTTCAAGATTTGAGGGTACTATTGAACCCAGAGCAGCAGAGGACTGGTTGAGGATGCTGGAAAAAATATTTGAAGGTATGTAGTTTCCTCCTAAGAGGAAGGTACCATTAACAGTCTTTCTATTATATGTCGAGGCAGAATGCTGGTGGATGGACCAACAAGAGGAAAATTTCAAGGGAGATTAAACTCTCTGATTATTTGGGAGGAGTTCTCTGATGCGTTTAGAGCGTAGTTTGTACCAGCTTCTACACGACAACCAATGCAAGAGACTTTTATGATGATGGTTCATGGGAGAAGGATAGTTATGCATTATGAGATAGATTCACTACTTTGGCTAGATATGCTCCACAATTGGTTAACACTTCTGTGGAAAGTGCTACAGGTTTTTGAGAGGACTTTAGGATAGTTTAAGGTAGCCTCTTTTGCCACTTCAACTTTTTGATTTCTTTGAGCTTATGGAGAGAGCTCATTTGATAGAGAATGACTTAATGGCTACTCGGCAGTAGTGGACTGCTATTAGGAAGAGGTTCAGTGGTAAGACTTCTAATAGTGGCTTTTCTGAGAAAAATAGCAGATTTATACCTAGAGATTCCAAGAGAGGCAGATAGTCGGCATATGTAGTAGTGTCTAGCAGTGTCAACATAGATTGTTCTAGTTTGTTTTATTATTAGGGCACCTGTATGCCAGAGTTGTGGTTGACGCCATTCAGGTTAGTGTTCAGGATGACTGTACAGTGTTTCAGATGCGGTCAAATAGGGCATCAGGTAGCAGAGTATCCACAAACATGATTTGACCAATATTCTGTGTTCAGATTTGAGAGCTTTGTCATACCAGTAGAGAGATCGAGGTTAGTAACTCTCTGAACTTTTTCTAAGTGGTTATCTGGTGGAGTTGGTGGTTCGTGTTTAGTGGCAAGCAGAGCATCTAGCGGTGGTTAGAGATAACCTAGTAGTTCTGTTGCTCCAGCTCCAATTCAACCACATGTATACATTTTGAATTAACAGGAGGCTCATGATGTTCTAGATGTTGTGATAATATCCACGTCATGTTTTATTTGATTATGAAGCTAGTCATTCCTATATTTCTGAGCAATTCCTCGATTCACTATGCTTAGCTTCATTTGTATTGGCTATTTCTCCTTATGTTATTTTGCTGGCTGGAGATAGTATGATATCTAGTAGATTTTATTTCTATGATATTGAGATTTTTGATAAGAAGTAAAAATCTAGTTTAATTTTATTACCCATTTCCTTATATAATGTTATTTTAGGTATGAATTGATTGAGTCTGTATGGGGCTCAGATTGATTACTTGAAAAAGCGAGTTTCGTTATTTATGGGTAGTGAGAGTTGTGTATTCCAAGGAGTTAGAGATATTTTATCCTGTTTGATCTCAACGTTGGAAGTAGATAGATTATGGAAGAAGAGTTGTATGATATTTTTGGCATCAGTTCGAGATAGGAGTATAGATGTTGGTTATCTTTCTAATATTCCAATAGTACGAGATTTTTTAGATGTATTTCCTAATGAGTTAATCAGTTTACCTCCAAATAAAGACTTATAATTCTGTATTGACATATTTCTGGTTATGACCCTAATATCTAAAAACTCCATATAGTATGGCACCAAAGAGCATCGGGAGTTGAAGGTTCAGCTTCAAAAGTTTGTTGACAGGGGATTTGTTAATCCTAATGTTTTTCTGTGGGGAGTATATATTCTATTTATAAAAAAATGATGGTACGATACGTATGCGTGTTTACTACAAAGAGTTGAACAAAGTTACTATCAAGAATAAGTATCAATTACCACAGATTAATAATCTATTCGATTAGCTTGTTGGATCTTCTGTATTCTAAAAGATTGATCTATGATCAGGTTACAATCAGGTAAAGGAGAGAGAGGCTAATGTGATGAAGATAACTTTTAGTACTCGATATGGATACTACGAGTTTTTATTTATGCTATTTGGGGTGATGAATGTACCAACTGTCTTTATGGTTATGATGAACAGAGTATTCAGAGATTATTTAGATCTATTTGTGATTGTTTTCATAAATGATTTTTTTTATATATTCTGCTTCTGAGGAAGATCATGCTGGACATCTATGGAGTGTCTTAAAGACTTTGAGGCAACAATAGTTGTAGACAAAATTTTCTAAATGTGAGTTCTGGCTGAGGAGTATTTCATTTCTAGGACATGTGGTTAGTGGTGAGGGTATCTCTATTGATTCCTAGAAATATGAGGCAGCCACTAATTAGCCGAGCTCTACTATAGTGTTTGAGATTCACAATTTCTTGGGCATGGTTGGATATTACAGGAAGTTTATGAAGGAGTTTTCTCAGATTTCTGCACCTTTGACAAGACTGACTCAAACGTCAGTAGCTTTTGTCTGGACACCAGAGTGTGAGATTAGTTTTTAGAGATTGAAAGATTATTTGACTTCTACTCTAGTTTTGGATCTTCTCTCTGGTACAGAAGAATTTAATGTATTCAATGGTGCTTCACTGGGAGATTTGGGGTGTATTTTGATGAAGCATGGCCGAATGATAGCTCATGCTTCAAGATAATTGAAGCCACATGAAAGGAACTATCCAACGTATGATCTAGAGTTGACTGCTATTATATTTGCTTTGAATATTTAGAGGCATTATTTGTATGGTATCATGTGTGAGATTTTTACTGATCATCAGAGTCCGAATACATATTCACTTAGAAGGATGAATTTGAGGCAGAGGTGGATTGAGTTGATCAATGACTATGATCTGACTATTCAGTATCGGCCTGTTAAGGCTAATGTGGTGGTAGACACTCTGAGCAGGAAATCTTCTGGCTTATCATGTAAGTAGCTCACTTCTGATGAGTATTTTATACGAGATATGGATATATTATAGTTGGATGTTATTTTTTTAGCTAATTGGGATTCTAATATAGTGACTCCATGAAGCTAAAAAATTAGATAAAAAATTTTTGAAGTTAATTGATCAGATCGAGTCTTATAAGAAATCTGAATTACGAGTTTCTAATTGTGGTGTTATTTATTGCAAGGATAGACTTTGGATTCCTATTTTGAGATCTGAGATAGGAGATTCTACATAAGGCTCATTATTAAAACTATATTATTTATCCATGAAGTAACAAGATGTATGGAGATCTGAAGAGTATGTTTTAGTTGCTTGGATTTAAGGACATAGCGGAGTTTGTATCGAAGGTTGAGGCTTTTTAGCTAGTGATGGTAGAGCATCAATAACTGTGAGGTCTTCTGAAGTCTTTGCCTATTCCATAATGGAAATGGGAAGAGGTAACAATGGATTTTCTTAGATCGAGGCAATGATATGATGCTATTTGGGTTGTTGTTGATCGACTGACAAAATCTGCCCATGTTATTATGATTCGATGGGAAGATCTAGTGGATAAGCTAGCACAGATCTATGTTAAAGATATTATTAGGTTGCATGGTGTGCTGAAGGTGATTTTATCTGATTGATATGGTAGGTTTACCTCCAGATTATGGAGAGGTATTCAGCAGGGACTAGGTACGAAGTTACACTTCAATACAATTTTTTATCTACAAACAAATGGACATTTTGAAAGGACTATTCATATACTAGAGGATCTTCTAAGACTATGTGTTTTAGATTTTGAGAGTAGTTGGTAGAATCATATCCCATTGATAGAATTTGCATATAATAATAATTATCTGTCCAACATAGGTATGACTCCTTATGAAGCTCTATATGATAGAAAATGTAGGACTCCTTTTAATTTAACAAAGGTGGGAGATAGACAAGTGATAATTTTAGCCATTATGGATGATACTACAATAAAGATCCTTTTAATTAGAGAAAGATTGAAATCCGTACAGGATAGATAGAAGAAGTATTACAATCAGAAGTACATGTTGGTTGAGTTTCAAATTTATGACATGGTTTATGTTAAAGTCAGCCCTATAAAAGGTGTCAGTAAATTTGGGAGAATTAGCAAGCTCAATCTAGGTATATTTGACCTTTTGAGATCATCAAGCGGATTGATAGTTCTGCTTACTAGTTATTATTACCTAATCAAATATCCGATATACACAATATGTTTTATGTATCTTCATTGAAGAAGTGGGTATCTGATTCTGAGAAGAGATTATCTGTTGCTGATGATAAGGTACGTCCGAATCTACAGTATAGTGAAGAAACCAAAAGAATTTTGACATATGATATAAGAAAATTGAGAAGCAAACAGATTTCCTTGGACAAAGTGCAGTGGAAACATAGAATTGATAGAGAGGCTATATGGAAGAAGGAATCTGATATGAGATAGTTGTATCAAAGTTTATTCTGACTCATTCTGCTTTGGGAATATTAAAGACGATATATTTTTAAGGTGGATAGATTATGAAATCTTTAAAACTTTTAAATTTTTTTTGTTCACCTAAAGTAGTCCAAATCACAAATCGTCTTCACTAGAATGTTGTGCTTTAGCTTCCCTAATTTTTTCATAATTTTTTGGCACTATTAAAATTTTTTAAGAAATTTGCACTTATTAGTACAAGTGGGATTTTTGGGACCGTAAGTTGTCTGTTTTACAAACTGATTTCATCAGAAATTTCTAAATGAAATATACTAATTTATAAATATTTTTCTATAATTTTGGAATTTTGGATTTAAAGATATAAAACATTTTTCTTTAAATTAATTTTTAAATATTAACTAATTAGAATATTTAATATATTAATAAAAAATCTAATTCCACTCATTTAGATTATGATAAAAGATTATGCTTATTTTGGTTTTTCCCAAAATAGAGAATACATTAGGTGGTTAGAGAAGAAATGGAAGAGAGAGAAAGAGAAAACATTGGCTTTGGGCGACTTCGGACCATTTTTCTCCATCGGCCATGTTGGGAAGCTTGTCCGTCTCGAGATAAGGCACATTATGTCCATCTCAATTTTTAAAAATATGGAAGTCTTAGTGAATATTTCTATTAAAATTTTGTATATGTTAGCAAAAACGGGGATAACTTTGCACCAGTAAAACATTCATCACTTAGGTTTTGATATGTTATAGAGATTATGATTATGCACACTTTGAATATTTTTTAGAAATTATACACTAGGGGTTTTTAAATTTGCGGGGTTTTTATTAAATAACAAAATTATTTGGATGTTGAAAAATAGTGTTGTAGTACAATAAAAGTCTTGAAACATCATTTTACACAATCCCTGGTAATTTGATAAATTGATGAAAATGTGCATTTTTTCCTAATTGAATTTTTTGTTATCTAGCATTATAGAACACTGTGAAATTTTGATACAAGCTTAATTACTCTTTAATTATTGTAATGTGATGATATATGTGCATATGTGATAAAATTATATATGTTGGGAGCTATAAGGGGGTAGAATCCTTTAAGATTCTATATGTGTCAAGGAATTGCTGAGAGTTATAGGGGTTATAATTCTTTGAGATTCTGTCTAAGATAGATATATTTAATATGTTCTGGTGCTATAAGCACAATTGAAAATTGAGTCAGAAGGGGTCAGAATCACTTGAGGTTCTGTCTGAGTCCGGGAAAATCTTGAAAGTTTGTTAGGATTATTAAGCCCTTATGAACTAGACCGAGGCTAACTAAGAGGGGGGGGGGGGTAATTAGTGTTTTAAAAAATTTAACTTAAAAAAAGAAAAATATTTATGAGATTTGATAATTTAAAATAAATTACTTTTATCCCAAGGTGGAAGTAGAACACTTTCACTGACACAAAATTATGATATTTCAACCACACAAATAATCAATAGTAAATAATGCAAAAATTAAGTACAAGAATAAAAACAGAAAGAGCACACCAGATTTTTATAGTGGTTCGATTAACATTACTTATATCAACTCCTCAGAGCCTCCCCTCCAGGTATTACACTAAAACTATAGTGTCTCTGTTGAGTCCAGTAATTAGGTTGTTAAGCCTAAGTAAATGTCCCAAGGCTACCAAGAGGGGGGTGAATTGGTAGTTTTAAAAATTTTAAACCCTCTTAATGTTAAAGTTGAACCGAAATAAAATTTTCTTTTAAGGTTCGTAGAAAAATGTTTTTCAACCACAGAGTTGTTAAAACTGAAATTTAAAGTGCGGAAACGTAAAAGCTGTAAAGTAAATGACACCAGATTTATAGTGGTTCGGTCTATAACCAGACCTACATCCACTCCTCAGAGGCGCCCTCTGAGTATTGCACTAATACCAATAGTGACTCTCCTTTTGCACCCACAGCAAGGCGGAGAAGCCCTTACAACACACTCTTTTCACCACTCCCCGGTGCGGCAGAGAACCGTCCGTCCTTTTACACAAAACCCAGTGTTGGCAGAGAACCGTCGTCCTTTCACACCCTCCAAGTGTAGGCAGAGAACCTTCATCCTTTCACACTCTCCTAGTGTGGGCAGAGAACCCTTCGTCCTTTCACACTCTCCTAGTGTGGGCAGAGAACCCTTCGTCCTTTCACACTCTCCTAGTGTGGGCAGAGAACCCTTCGTCTGTTCACACTCTCCAAGTGTCGGCAGAGAACCGGATCTTCTTGAATGATCTTCTCACAAGAATCTAGAAGGAAGAAAGAAAAAGAGTGAAGAAATCCAATTTCACAAGTAGAGACTCTTACCTTAGCAATCCAAGTGAAGCCTTCTCGCTCCAGTGGTAGGAATCCTCCTTTGAATGCTCTCTTCCACTCTCTCCTTGGCTATTCTCTCAATAGGCACGAAGATCAAATGACAAAAAGATTTGGGTGGCAGTCTAATTTGGACTATTTATATAAAAGACAAGTGAAACCGCCCAAAAACTGCAAATATTCAATTCTGTACGCAGTGGATCGTCCGGTACGATTCTGGATCGTCCTGGACGATTTTACTTAAACGATCTGAAACGACCCAATTTGTATATGTGTACGAACTGACTTCGTACAGCTGATCGTCCTGTACGAACTTGGTTCGTCCAGTACGAACGGTTATTGCAAGGTCGGTTCTAGAAACTGCTGAAAACGTTCTAAGTCGGTTTATCGTTTGAACGAAAATGTGATCGTCTGGACGAAAATTTTCCAGAGAGCTGATCGTCCTGGACGAATATTTATTTCGTCTGGACGAACTTTTTCCAGTGAAACCATCGCCTGGGACGATGATTTGTTTTCGTTCGGACGAAAAAAATTTCCAGAGAGCTGATCGTCCTGTACGATATTTATTTTCGTCTGTACGAAATTTTTCCAGTGAACCCATCGCCTCGTACGATGGTCAAAATTCGTCTGGACGAAAATTATCCAGAGAACCCATCGCCTGGGACGATGATAAATTTCGTCCTGGACGAATAGGACTTAGAAAATTTTTTTTCAAAGCAAGTTCCTATTCGTTCCAAGTGCTCTATAGGAGATAACTGACAGATCGTCCAGTACGATAAATATCGTCCTGTACGATCAGTATAGAATTTCAAGATCTCCTTATTTGTGTGTGTGTGTGTGAGATTTTATTCACTCAATTACAATCACTCCCTTTCAAAAAATTAATAAAAAAAAAAAATCAATTAAACAAAATATCTCATGTTGAATTTGAATTGAAGTTTTCGTAGTCTGGAGTCTGATTTTCCTGAAATGTTAGTACACACAAGAGCAAGTGCAAATCTTCTGAAATTGTTAGGAGATAACTATACATTTGAACAATAATGTTTGGAATCATCAAAACTACATAAGTTGCATAAATATAACTCATTCAAATAGCAACTATTCAAACAATCTCCCCCTTTTTGATGATGGCAAAAACAATTATTATTAGTATGGTTTCAAGTTAAAACACATCTTTTATCTCCTAAACTCCCCCTGAATTTATGAGTACATTAACATAAGGAGGCATTAAAGAACAATATTTAACGAACAAAATTTTTATTTTTTCAAAAATTTTAACACAAACTTGCAACACAAAAAAACTTGCAAACAAAACATACCACAAAAAAACAAAAACATACACAAACTAATAATTTCTCCCCCTTTTTGACAGCAACAAAAAAGTGAAGAAGAAATAGACAAGAAATGTAAGTAATTGTATGAAAATTCATTTGAATATTTAATCTAAATGGTGATTGATATAAGGTATGCAATTTTCAACTAAAAACATTAGGTCAATCATAGAAATTCAGGAGATTTAAAAACTGATATAACATTGTAAGTAAGAAGAATTTAGCAAAGACATGATTCAATTTAGACATTTCAATATAGAAAATCATTACAAGAGAGATGAAGAAAAAAATTCTATATTTCAAAATTCAAAAGAATATAAATGAACATAAGATCAATTTGAATTAAGAGATTGAAAGAATTTGGAAAGAAGAGAATTACCACATGTGGCGCTTTGCGCATCTTTTTCAAACTTTTGAGCACATTTTTGTGCATCTATTGATATTGAGTTGTTTTTTTGTGCCTCTTTTTCATATTTGCGAACCATTGCGCATTTCTTTTGATTTTTGTACTTTTTGTACAATTTTCAAGAGTAATTTAGACCAATTCTTTCCAAAATCAATAATCTAAAATTTCAAATATTTCTAAGTACATAAATATTATTTGAACAAGGAAATACAAAATAAGTAAACATCTAAATTGCAATAATAATTTTAACTTTTATGTAGTCTAAATGAATAGACATGAATTTTAAAAATTCTAATTACAACAAGTTATAAACAACTTTTAAACTTAGAAAGACTAGATTTTCTAATGTAGATAATCTCAAATTACGATCTAATTTAAGCACGATGAAGATTAAATAATACTAATGAAATTCATAAAAATTAACCACATTTCAATAACAAATCAATACTGAAACAAGTGCGAAATGCATTGATTTATATGAAAGGATTACATTTCACAAAAATTAAACACAACATAAAGTACAAGACACAACATTAAACAAAAAACACTAACAAAAACATTAACAAAACAAGACATAAAAAAAAATGTGAAAAACAAACACAACAACACAACAAAAATACAACACAAGAACAACAAAAACACATAAAATCATCTCTACTGTTCTGGAGGAGGAGGAGGAGGAATGCCACCGAAAAGGTTAAAGTAGGAGGCCATCAACATTACATTGGTATTGATATCATGTACTTCATTTCTAATAACACCAATGTCATGTTGTTGCTGCACAAGTTGAGCATCAAATTGATCAAATCTTTGATCAATATGAGTCTCTAATCGATCAAATCTCTCAATCAGATTCTGATAATCTGACTGAGGTGCAGAGGTATGCTCTCTTCTTCTTCTTCTTCTTCTTCTTCTTCTGAAGCACTGTCATGTGCTCTCCCTTTATCTTTTCCTTCCTTGAAGAGCAGTCTAAATGATGCATTGTTATAGTAAACTGGCTCTTCATATTCCTCATCAGGATGCACTATATTGTATTTCTTCTCCAAAATGTAAGTAATCAAGTGCCCTAATGAAATGTTCTTCTTCTTCTTCTGATCAGCATGTCCTATTTCTGAAAGCCCATAGATATGATCTATGATGAGTTGGGCTTCATCAATAGGATGTCTTGACATGATTAAAAAGGTTAGACAAGAAAGGAGAGGAGTGATGTTAATCCTATCACCAGCTTTAGGAATAATTGAGGATCTAAGGATATGCTGGATGATTCGGGCATCTTGAGTCATACCTGAGACTCTAGCAACATGATTGTCAATTGCATTTCCTCTAATTATGTTATTGATTTGAAACCATTTGAAAGAGTTTTCTGACATTAGGGTGTGGGCTCTATATCCCTCAGTTCTTAAGTTTAAAAATGCACCAAGATCGTGCTTGGTGATCTCAACCTTCTTCTTAAAAACAAAAGAACTAATGATAGAGTGGTCAGAATTGAAACTCATGTTGGCAAGGAAGTAATGGTAGGTTTGTTTGTTGTAGAAGTGGACGAGAGAAAGAATGAACTGAAATTGGGTTGAGGCGAAAAGGTGCATTACCCGATATTTCAACTCTGCTGGGATAAGAATGCGAGACGGAGTGATTTTTGCAGAGGCAAAACGAGGAAAAGATTCCTCATTTTCCTTAGAAAGAAAGTTGTCTGGGGCATTCCTATTGGGTTTCTTCACCAAAACCTTTTGTCTCTTGCTAGAGGAGGCCATTGTTGATTTGATGTTGAAAGGGATTGAGAAAGAGATTTGAAAGTGTGATTTTCAAGTTTGAAAAGCCTTCATATTTAAAGGAAAACGATACTTTCGTCCTGGACGAAAATATTCGTCCTGGACGAAACATAATAGTTCGTCTGGACGAAGTAGGTTCGTACAGACGATCCAATTCGTCCAAAATGTAACGGCTTTTCGTATTCAATACAACTTACGATGCGTCCCTTCGTACAGGCTTTTTGACTTGACCGATCGTACAGACGAAAAAATTTCGTACAGACGATCGAAAAGTATTTCGTTTTAATGACTCTTGAAAACCGTCCCCTACAATGAAACGACACATGTTCGTCTGGACGAACAAAAATTTCGTACAGACGAAGTTCGTATTAAAAACTGTTTTATCCACTCAACCGCTGCATTCAATCGTCCCGACGTTTGAGAGAAAAAAAAAATTCGTCCTGGACGATCACAGATCGTACAGACGATCCAATAAAAAAACTGCTCTAAAACGGTTTTAAATTTTCGCAAACTGTTCCTTTACACATCGTCCCGTACGAAAATATTTCGTCCTGGACGATTTCCTCAAAAAAAATTTTGATTTTTAAATTTTTAATTTACAAAAATCAACAACAAAAAAAAAAAAAAATAATCAAAAAAACACAGAAAACATAAGACAAAATCATAAATCCAAAAAACAATTCATTCAAAAACACACAAAATTCACAAAATCACAAAAACAAAACACAACAAGTATCAATGTTGCAAAGACATTTTGGTTAAGCATTCAAATCAATAACACCAAGCCTTGTTCTTAAAGTACTGAAGGTATCAAAGGCTAAAGGTTTTGTAAAAATGTCTGCAAGTTGATTTTCAGTTGAAACATGTATGAGTTCAATTTCTCCTTTGGATACATGATCCCTTATGAAATGATGCCTTATATCAATGTGTTTGGTTCTAGAATGTTGAATAGGATTTTTTGAAATACAAATAGCACTAGTATTGTCACAATAAATTGGAATAGTGCCTATAGTTAATCCTAAGTCAATCAAACTGTTGTTTTAACCAAAGTACTTGTGCCACACAACTTCCTAATGCAATGTATTCTGCTTCTGCAGTAGATAGTGCCACTGAATTTTGTTTTCTACTAGACCATGAAACTAATGAATTTCCAATGAATTGACATGTTCCAGAAGTGCTTTTCCTATCCACTCTACAGCCTGCAAAGTCAGAATCTGAGTAACCAATAATTTCAAATGAAGAGCTAAACTTAGGATACCAAATTCCTAAGTTTTGAGTTCCTAGTAGATATCTTAAAATCCTTTTTACTGCTGTCAAATGTGATTCTTTTGGATCTGATTGAAATCTAGCACATAGGCAAACACTAAACATAATATCTGGTCGGCTAGCTGTCAAGTAAAGTAAAGATCCAATTATCCCTCTAAATTTCTTTTGATCAACAGATTTTCCCTTAAGGTCTTTATCCAACTGAACTGAAGAACTCATTGGTGTACTAACAGGTTTAGCATTGTCCATTTCATATTTTTTGAGGATGTCCTTAATATATTTGTTTTGACTAAGAAAAGTACCTTCCTCAAGTTGCTTAATGCTAAATCCTAGAAAGTAATTTAAATCTCCCATTAGACTCATTTCGAATTCATTACTCATTGTTTTAGAAAAATCATCACAAAGATGTTTATTTGAAGATCCAAAGATGATGTCATCCACATAAATTTGAACAATAAGTATATCCTTTCCAATTTTTCTTAAAAAGAGAGTTGTATCCACACTTCCTTTTTCAAAAGATCTTTCAAGTAGGAAGGTGCTTAACCTCTCATACCAAGCCCTAGGTGCCTGTTTCAATCCATATAATGCCTTTTTTAATTTGAAAACATGATTTGGAAATTTAGAATTTTCAAAACCTGGAGGTTGTTCTACAAAAACATCTTCTTCAATCACTCCATTTAAAAAGGCACTTTTAACATCCATTTGAAACAATTTAAAACCTTTAAAACAGGCAAAGGCTAGTAAAACCCTAATTGCTTCAAGTCTAGCTACAGGAGCAAAAGTTTCCTCAAAATCAATTCCTTCAATTTGATTATACCCCTTAGCTACTAATCTAGCCTTATTTCTAATGACTACTCCTGAGTCATTCATTTTATTTTTGAACACCCACTTGGTTCCTACAACACTTTGATCTTTTGGCCTTGTAGTTAGTTCCCAAACTTTATTTCTTACAAATTGATTTAACTCTTCTTGCATGGCCAATATCCAAAATTCATCTGAAAGTGCTTGATCAATGTTAGTGGGTTCAATGGTTGAAATAAAGGCTGAATGATTGACTTCCTTGTTTAATCCACGCCTAGTTCTAACACCCTCACTTGGTTCACCTATAATTAATTCCTTTGGGTGATTTTTAGAAAATCTCAAATCTCTAGGCAAAGGGTCTTCTCTTTCTATATTTTCTTCCACATTTTCTTCCAAATTTAATCTATCAATCTTTTGGGAGTTTTCTTCAATTTCTTCTTCAACAACTTTTGGCTCTTCCATATTTTCATTTTCATCAAAAACAACATGTGTGGTTTCTTCAATGACTAAAGTTCTTTTGTTGAATACTCTATAAGATTTTCCAACACTTGAATATCCAACGAAAATTCCTTCATCTGATTTTGGATCAAATTTTCCTAAGGCAGATTTTCCATTATTATGTATGAACACCTTGCAACCAAATACATGTAAATGAGATAAATTTGGTGTTCTACCTTTTACCAATTCATAGGGTGTTTTATTCAAATTTGATCTCACATTTACCCTATTCAGAACATAGCATGCAGTGCTAACTGCCTCAGCCCAAAAATATCTAGGAAGAGAGTATTCTGCTAACATTGCTCGGGCGGCTTCTATTAATGTTCTGTTCTTTCTTTCAACTACTCCATTTTGTTGAGGAGTTCTAGGTGCAGAAAAATTGTGATCAATCCCCTTTTCTTTACAGAAATCTTCAAATCTTTCATTTTCAAATTCTCCTCCATGATCACTTTGTATAGAAATTATTTCACATCCTAGTTTTCTTTGTATCCAAGTTGAAAAAATTTCTGAATTCCTCAAATGATTCACTCTTATGAAAAAGAAAATTTAACCCAGGTGAATCTTGAAAAATCATCTACTATTACAAATCCATATACCTTTCCTCCTAGACTAACCGTGCTTACAGGTCCAAAAAGATCCATGTGAAGAATTTCTAAAGGTTTACTGGTCCTAAGATCTTTATTGGACTTAAAAGAGGACTTCACTTGTTTTCCTAATTGACATGCATCACATAAGTGGTCCTTATTAAAGTCTAGTTTAGGTATTCCTCTAACCAAATTCTTTTGGGTAATTTTTCTAAGATTTTTCATACTAGAATGACAAAGTCTCCTATGCCAAAGCCATGATTCATCAGAAACAGTTTTCAAACAAAAAGCAGTAGGAGATTGAATACAATTTAAATCTAGCATGTAGACATTGTTCACCCTTTTTCCATTTAAAACAATTTTCCCATTTAGGCTAATTATGCAGCTAGTAGGTAAAAATTTTACATTATAGCCCTTATCACATAGCTGA
Organism: Dendrobium officinale; assembly: GCA_019514585.1. NCBI lineage: Eukaryota > Viridiplantae > Streptophyta > Magnoliopsida > Asparagales > Orchidaceae > Dendrobium > Dendrobium officinale. Next base: position 31,740,611 of record CM033683.1, read on the forward strand.
CTTATGCTAAGCAAATTATGTTTTAAGCCTTCAACTAATAAAACATTATCTATGAAAAAGTTTTTCAAATTTCCAATCATACCTGATCCAACCACCTTCTTTGTGGTATTATCTCCAAGTGTAACCTTGCCTCCATTCCTGGTTTCCAGCGTTATGAATTGAGCAGTATCTCCAGTCATGTGCTTAGAACATCCGCTGTCCAGGTACCATATATACTCTCACGAGGTCTTGTGTGAGAGTATTCCTGCAAAATTCTCAAATGTTAGACCTGGGAACCCAAACTAGTTTGGGTTCACCTTTATGAAATTTATAATCAGATGCATGTGTGATATGTCTAGGTTTATGCATCTTAGTTCTCCACACCAAATTAGGTTTCATCTTTAAAGTGCAGGTGTGAGATATATGTCCCAAAAATCCACAATTGTTACATTTAACATTAGGAAAAATATTCCTATGTTTTCTTTCATATGATTATCTTCTAAGGGATTTCATGAATTTATGATAATATTTAGGATTTGTAAAATCTTCAAGTTTAGGGGGGATCCTATTATTCTCGAGAGCTCTTATAGTAAGTTTGTAAAATGAATTCATATCCTTCAAGATTCGATTTGTATAATTGATTCTATATGTCTTGTGCTCAGATTCATCCTTAAATTTCTCAAATTCTTTTTCAAGTTCAGCATAGGATGATTTTAAATTTTTAAAATTTTTATTCAAGTCATCATATTCATCAAGTAGTTTCATGTGGTTGCTATCAATTAAAGCATGATCTTTCCTAAGGATTTCGTGTTCCTTATTAAGCTCTTCCAATTCTAAAACTAAACTAGAATGCATCTTTTTAGTTTTTCTATATGCATCATGCATGTGTTCAGAAACTTCAAACAGTTCATCATAGGTTAAATCACATACCTCTTCTTGATCTGATTTGTTCAGCTTTATCTGCCATCAAGCAAAGGTTGGTGACTTCTTCTTCGTTTTCAGTCTCAGATGAGTCTGAAGCTGAGTCCGCCCAAAAAGCCTTTTGAAACTTCTTCTTGCCCTTCTTTACCATTGGTTTCTCCTCTACCTTCTCCTTGCTAGGAGTGGCTTTAAGTTTTGGACAATCAATTTTTATATGACCTGGTTTCCTGCATTCATAACAAATCACTTCATTAGAAACCCTGCCATTTTTTTGTTATACTTACCTCTATTCCATTGCTGGCGTCTCTTCTGCTTCCTCTTTAAAAAGCTTCTGAATTGTCTAGTCATCAGTGCTATATCGTCTTCATCCTCAGGTTGTGAGTGTTCACTTTCTGACTCTTCCACATTTAATGCAAGATTCTTTTCCTTTCTTGGTTCACCTGCATCAATCTTTCTTTGACTTACTCCTTGCTCGTAAGCAATGAGTGAACCAAGAAGATTGTCAATAGAATAAATGTTCAGATCTTTTGACTCTGTAATTGCAGTAATTTTAGCATCGTATGCAGTAGGTAAACAACGAAGAATCTTATTAACCATTTCAGCATTAGTTAATTCCCTACCAAGTGCATGCAAAGAGGTGACAATTTGAGTGAATCTTGTGTACATGTCAGATATAGATTCATTAGGTTTCATGCGAAATAATTCGTAGTCATGTAACAAGATATTGAGTCTTGATTGCTTAACCTCATTTGTCCCTTCATAAGTAATACAAAGTCTATCCCATATGTCTTTTCCGCTTTTACAAGTGGAAACTCGCATGTAGTCTTCAGATTTTAAAGCACAAAAGAAACTATTTAAACATTTCGCATTTAATTGTGCTAAGTCACGTTCTTCTATAGTCCAATCTGCAAAGGGTGTATCTACCCTAATTCCATCAACTAATCTAGTTGGTTTTGTGTAACCTTCCTGGACTAGCATCCACATGCGATAATCAAGTGACTGTAAGAAAGTAGACATGCGTGTTTTCCAAAAATCAAAAGGAATATTGTCAAACAGTGGAGGTCTAGTGATAGAGTAACCCTCAGGTGTGTTTCGGTTTCCAAATGTAGCCATCTACGTTAATCAAAAAGTAGTTCAAACTTATGATTTTGAAACTCTGCTCTGATACCACTTGTTGAGTCCAGTAATTAGGTTGTTAAGCCTAAGTAAATGTCCCAAGGCTACCAAGAGGGGGGTGAATTGGTAGTTTTTAAAAATTTTAAACCCTCTTAATGTTAAAGTTGAACCGAAATAAAATTTTCTTTTAAGGTTAGTAGAAAAATGTTTTTCAACCACAGAGTTGTTAAAACTGAAATTTAAAGTGCGGAAACGTAAAAGCTGTAAAGTAAATGACACCAGATTTATAGTGGTTCGGTCTATAACCAGACCTACATCCACTCCTCAGAGGCGCCCTCTGAGTATTGCACTAATACCAATAGTGACTCTCCTTTTGCACCCACAGCAAGGCGGAGAAGCCCTTACAACACACTCTTTTCACCACTCCCCGGTGCGGCAGAGAACCGTCCGTCCTTTTACACAAAACCCAGTGTTGGCAGAGAACCGTCGTCCTTTCACACCCTCCAAGTGTAGGCAGAGAACCTTCGTCCTTTCACACTCTCCTAGTGTGGGCAGAGAACCCTTCGTCCTTTCACACTCTCCTAGTGTGGGCAGAGAACCCTTCGTCCTTTCACACTCTCCTAGTGTGGGCAGAGAACCCTTCGTCTGTTCACACTCACCAAGTGTCGGCAGAGAACCGGATCTTCTTGAATGATCTTCTCACAAGAATCTAGAAGGAAGAAAGAAAAAGAGTGAAGAAATCCAATTTCACAAGTAGAGACTCTTACCTTAGCAATCCAAGTGAAGCCTTCTCGCTCCAGTGGTAGGAATCCTCCTTTGAATGCTCTCTTCCACTCTCTCCTTGGCTATTCTCTCAATAGGCACGAAGATCAAATGACAAAAAGATTTGGTGGCAGTCTAATTTGGACTATTTATATAAAAGACAAGTGAAACCGCCCAAAAACTGCAAATATTCAATTCTGTACGCAGTGGATCGTCCGGTACGATTCTGGATCGTCCTGGACGATTTTACTTAAACGATCTGAAACGACCCAATTTGTATATGTGTACGAACTGACTTCGTACAGCTGATCGTCCTGTACGAACTTGGTTCGTCCAGTACGAACGGTTATTGCAAGGTCGGTTCTAGAAACTGCTGAAAACTGTTCTAAGTCGGTTTATCGTTTGAACGAAAATGTGATCGTCTGGACGAAAATTTTCCAGAGAGCTGATCGTCCTGGACGAATATTTATTTCATCTGGACGAACTTTTTCCAGTGAACCCATCGCCTGGGACGATGATTTGTTTTCGTTTGGACGAAAAAATTTCCAGAGAGCTGATCGTCCTGTACGATATTTATTTTCGTCTGTACGAAATTTTTCCAGTGAACCCATCGCCTCGTACGATGGTCAAAATTCGTCTGGACGAAAATTATCCAGAGAACCCATCGCCTGGGACGATGATAAATTTCGTCCTGGACGAATAGGACTTAGAAAATTTTTTCAAAGCAAGTTCCTATTCGTTCCAAGTGCTCTATAGGAGATAACTGACAGATCGTCCAGTACGATAAATATCGTCCTGTACGATCAGTATAGAATTTCAAGATCTCCTTATTTGTGTGTGTGTGTGTGAGATTTTATTCACTCAATTACAATCACTCCCTTTCAAAATTAATTAAAAAAAATCAATTTAAACAAAATATCTCATGTTGAATTTGAATTGAAGTTTTCGTAGTCTGGAGTCTGATTTTCCTGAAATGTTAGTACACACAAGAGCAAGTGCAAATCTTCTGAAATTGTTAGGAGATAACTATACATTTGAACAATAATGTTTGGAATCATCAAAACTACATAAGTTGCATAAATATAACTCATTCAAATAGCAACTATTCAAACAGTCTCTTCTTTTTCTCTCACAGTAAGGCAGAGAAGCCCTTATAAAATTTTTTCACCAATCCTAGTGAGGCAGAGAACTTAGACTCCTTTTGCTTCATCTTTAAGCAGGCAGAGAACCCAACTCCTATTGCTTCCTCCTGAAGTAGACAAAGAACTTTGATTTAGTGCAGATGAAGACCTACCTAGAGCCACCAAGGAGCTAATGACTATGATTGGAGAAGACAACTTGAATCATTGCTTGAAGCAACATTTATAAATACCTCATAAACTCCCCCTCACAAAATTTTATCTCTCTCTCACAAACTCTCCTTCTCCTTCTCTAAGCTCTCTCAGGTCAGGATAATAGCAAAATAAATCAATCATAAGCAATTAAGAGAGCTTAAATAGGCCTTAAAAAGCCCTAATTTTCAACTTGCCATCAAAGATCATCCCTCGTCTTGTACGATTACTTTAAATCAGCCATTCTAGCCAGGATGATCTGGGTTTCGTATATGATTAGAACACAAAGTTTGTTTTGATTATCCAGGACGATGTGGACATCATCCTGTATGATTAGTTCAAAATTAGACATTATCATTCAGCAGATATTTTAGGACATCTAGGAGATAAAAAGGGACAATATATAGAAATATAACTAATCGTCCAAGACGATGCTGCAATTATCCAGTATGATTAGTTTAAATTCCGACATTATCGTCCAGTAGATAGTTTGAGACATCCAGGAGAATTAAGAGAAAACTAAGGTTTTTCTTACAGATCGTCCAATATAATGCCGCAATCCTCCTGGACAATGTAATTGATCAATCTAACCTTAATTATTCTCATAATCACCTGATCAATTTATGCATGATTGTTATGAATAGTCCAGGACGATCAGGATCATCCTGTACGATTAGTGCAAATTTGAGAGATTTAAAGTCTTGCCTAATTGAGTTTGGCGGCTAGTTTTTATGATTTAAGCATATCGTCCAGGGCGAATTGCTTAATCAGGTTTATATGACCCAAATGCCATAATTAGGGTTGTGAGCTGAACAAATCATCCAGGACGATCCAAAGTCATTTTGTTTGATTTGGTCAGAAAAATTTATTTTGCTCTATCTCCCTTTACTCACTTCCTTGAGTGTGTGAGCAATATTACTTAGCTTCAGGATCCACCATATTACAATTGACTCAAGAAAAGGTAGAACATACATTTAAATTAAAATTACAGATTTGACTCAATCAAAGTCTACTTGATCTTGAGCTAGTTTGAGAGTGAGCTTGTGGACCTAAAATATTAGTATTCAACAAAGAAAATAGATATGCAATGAACTTTAATTATTAGGAGATAACATAGTAAATAAAAACAGAATATTTGTTATCATGAAAATTATAAGACTTGAGCCCAGATCTATAACAATCTATCGCTTTTTGATGATGACAAACATTATTGTTAAAATCTCTTAAAGGTGTTTTGCTATTCCCTAAACTCCCCCTTATTAAGATAATTCTTTGAATAATAGGGGAGGTGACAAAAGCAAAATATTTTTTTATGTAAAAGCAAAAAAAAAAAAAAACTAAGCAGGAATACAATAATAAACACAAAGTAAAAACTTTTACAGGCACACAGCTTTTAGAAACATACCTTTTCTCATAACAAGAAAGAGGAATTAGAAAAACATAGAAATAAAAATTGGAGAACAACATAAAAACTAAACAACAATAGAAAAATAACTAATAATCAAAGGGATTCTGATCAGAAGGAGGTGGTGGTGGTGGTTGATAAAAATGGTGGAGAGATGAGAATTGCTCATGGGGAGAATTGCCCTCTTTGGAAAATTTTTTCTAAGTACTATTCGTCCAGACGATATTTACCTTCGTCCCAGGACGATGCTCTCTGGACGCATTCGTTTAAATGATATTTAACGTACGTCCCAGGATGATTCTCTCTGGATGTGTTCGTCTAGACAAAAATTATGATTAGTCCCAAGACGATGGGCTCTGGAATAATCAAAATGTACTATTCATCCAAATGATTAATATGGTTTGTCCTAGGATGATCTTCTCTGGTTTGGAAACTTGAGAGTCATTCTATTTTTTTTGTAACAATGAACTATGTAAATAATCATTCGTACCGGACAAACGTTGTTCGTACGGGACGATAATCGGTTATGAAGGAAAATCGTACCAGATCATATTTAGTTTGTACACAACAGTTGTTACACTATTCGTCCGTATGAACTAGGATCATACGGGATGATCTATAACACACAGATTTGAATAATTACAGCTTTTGGACGGTTTTTCGTGTCTTTCATATAAAATGTCCACTTAAGACTGTCATGCAAGCTTTTTGTTTACCAGTCTTCATACAAACTGAAGAGAGATTAAATGAGAGAGTGTGAGAGAGTGTTTGAAGAAGAGTTCTTACTACTGGAGCGTGAAGGGTTCACTTGGAACTCAAAGGTAAGGATCTCTATTTGTGAATTGTGATTAATTCACTCTCTTCTCTTGCCATTCTAGATTTCTCGTGAGAAAATCTTTCAAGGAGATCCGGTTCTCTGCTGAACTTTGAGGAGTGTGAACAGCCGAAGGGTTCTCTGCCTACACTTAGAGAAGTGTGAAAGGATGAAGGTTCTCTGCCTACACTTGGAGAAGTGTGAAAAGACGAAGGTTCTCTACTTACAGTTGGAGAGTATGAACTGTGACGCCCTAGGCATCCATAGTGAAAGGATTCGTCAACAGTCTTGATCAACCAACACTTCTTTCTCCCTTGCTCAGACCTGAAATTGTTAACCACATATAATGAGCTTAAATAGCCCAGCAGGTCACCAAAGCCTACAACTGAAATCAAAGCACGACACGAAAGTAATATGCATGTCAGTCAATCAAATCCGTAACAGTTAGTTGCACATGATCATTGAATCTATGCAGCGGATACGAAAATCAGTACAGAAACAGAAATCAATGCATATATAATAAATCCCAAAATCATCAATGATAGAATCAGTGAACAGTAGAAATCAAATCAATAAAATAATATAAATCAATCAAATCAATACATCAATAATCACGTGCTATAAGAATCAATACAATGAATCAATGTATCAGTGGATCTGTAGTATCGGTATCAGTATCTGTAGTATCAATAGTATCCATGAATCCATAATATCGATGAATCAATAATATCGGTATCTATCTCCATGAATCAATACAATATCCATATCCATATCGGTGCTAGTATCCAGTGACATGAATAACATGCAATATCAATGAAATCGTACAGTAACAGTAAACCCATAAATTCGTCAGTAAATCCATTCAGTAATAAATCAATTCTATACAATAAATCCGTCAATATCAATAAATCAATAAATCCATAATGAGATCATAAGGATAATTCTATACACATGCAATTCAATACAATAGTCTTACTGAACAAGTATAATCACTGGCTATTAAGGCTTTTTTCGAGTCGATAATCCATAGTGCTATTGTAGAAATCCATAATTATATCCGTTGGCTCAATAAGAGTCGTCACTCTGTGCCCGTCGGCATAATAATCTCCTTATGACTCCCAATCGTTGTATTAATGATCAATAGAGGATATCGCCAAACCCTTTTTAAAGGAAAGCCCGTCGGCCCACCATCCTGTACAGGCCAAGTCAATCTCCAACCAACGGTTCAACCAGTCTTCACTTGTCTTTCAATAACAATAACAATAATTCAATAATGTATTCACATTCGTATGTATATTCAATCATTCAAATCATCAATTCAGAAAACCAGAGATTGTACGAGAAATCGGTAGCATAACGGCAGTATACGGAATGTACACAGAAATCACAAATTTATAAATTTACCAAATTATCACCCGACCCTTCCAGGTTCGTACAGACGAAAATGACAGATTCTTCACAATTTTCTTCAGTTCGTACGGGACTAAGGCCAGTTCATCCGGGACTAACAGCACTCAAAAAAATCAGCTTTGGAGGGATTTTACATGAACAGCCGACGGTTCTCTGCCAACACTTGGAGGGTGTAAAAGGATGACAGTTCTCTGCCGCACCGGGTAATGGTGGAAGAGAGTTTTTGTGAAGACTTCTCTGCCTTGCTGTGGGGAAAAAAAGAGAGACACTTGTGGTAATAGTTCAATATCTGAAGTGAGAGACTTCATGGAGTGGATGTAGGTCGTGTTTGACCGAATCACTATAAATCTTGTGTCTTTTGTTTTCTGTTGCTTATTTACTTTACTATTTTGTTTATCTGTGGTTGAAAAATTATTTTCAAAATTTCACTAAAAGTTTTTATCGGTTTAAAATAAGAGGAAATTTTTTAAATTATCAATTCACCCCCTCTCTTGGTTAGCCATTGGGACATAAGCTTAGGTCTAACAACTTAATTCATAATTAACAAGTTTCAATAAGTGGTATCAGAGCTTAGTTTTAAAATTCTAAGTTTAGACTACTTTTTGATTAACGACCATGGCTACATTTGGAAACTAAAATACACCTGAAGGTTACTCTATAACTAGACCTCATTTGTTCGACAATATTCCTTGTAATTTTTGAAAAACATGCATGTCTACATTTTTATAGTCACTGGATTACCGTATGTGGATCTTAGTTCAGGAAGGGTATACAAAATCAAATAGATTAGTTGACGGAGTTAGAGTTAAAACTCCCTTTGCGGACTGGACAGCAGAAGAACGTGACTTAGCATAACTTAATGCTAAATTGCTTGAATAGTTTCTTTTGTGCTCTTAAATCTGAAGATTACATGCAGGTTTCTACTTGTAAAAGTGAAAAGGATATATGGGATATACTTTATATAACTTATGAGGGGATAAATGAAGTTAAATAATCTAGAACTAAAATATTGTTGCATGATTTTGAACTATTTGGTATAAAACCTAATGAATCCATTTCTGACATATACACAAGATTCACACAAATTATCACCTCTTTACATGCATTGGGTAGGGAACTAACGAATGCTGAATTGGTTAATAAAATACTTCGTTATTTACCTACTACTTATGATGCTAAAATAACTGCAATTACAGAGTAAAGATTTAAATGTTTACTCTATTAAAAATTTTCTTGGATCACTAATTGCTTACGAGTAAGGAGTGAGTCAAAGAAAGGTTAATGTAGGAGAGCTACGAAAGGAGAAGAATATTGCAGTAAAGGTGGATGAGTCAGAGAGTGATCAATATATACTTGAGGATCAAGGTGACATCGCACTGATGACTAGACAATTCAGAAGCTTTCTGAAGAGGAAGCGAAAGAGACGCCAATAATGGAATCCAAGTAAATTCAATAGAAATGTTAAGGTTTCAAATGATGTTATTTGTTATGAGTGCAGGAAACCTGAATATATTAAAGTCAGACTGCCCAAAACTCAAAGCCACTCCTAGCAAGGAGAAGGTAGAGGAGAAACCAATGGTTAAGAAGAGCAAGAAGAAATTCCAAAGAGCTTTCTAGAAGGACTCAGCTTCAGACATATTAAGTCAGACTGCTCAAAAATCAGAGTCACTCCTAGCAAGGAGAAAGTAGAGGAGAAACCAATGATGAATAAGGGCAAGAAGAAATTCCAAAGAGCTTTCTAGGCGAACTCAGCTTCAGATTCGACGGAGACTGAAAAGGAAGAGGAAGTCACCAATCTATGCTTAATGACCGATAATCTTGATCAGTCACATCAAGATGAGGTATGTGACTTGACTTATAATAAACTTTTAGAAGTCTTAGAATGCATACATAATGCATATAGAAAGTTAAAGAGGTATGTGACTTGACTTATAATAAACTTTTAGAAGTCTTAGAATGCATACATGATGCATATAGAAAGTTAAATAAAATGCATGCTAGTTTGAATTTAGAATTTCAGGAATTACAAAGAGAATAAGATATCCTTAGGAAAGATCATGCGTTAATTGATAACAACCACATGAAATTGCTTGATGAGTTTGACGATTTGAATAAGAACCATGAAAATTTAAAATTATCCTATGTAGAACTTCAAAAAGAATTTAAAAATAATAAGGATGAATCAGAGAGAAAATTGTATCGAATAAATTATACAAATTGTATCTTAAAAGATATGAATTCTTGTTATAAATTAAAGATAAAAGCTCTCGAGGATAATAGGATACCCCCAAGACTTAAAAATTTCACGAATCCTATTTTGTAGCCTAAATTTATGCAATCCATAAATAAACAGAAGAATTATACAAAACTAAGAAATTCATTTCCAGGGGTCAAATGTTATAATTATGGATTGTTTGGACATATAGCTCACACCTGTATATTGAAGAAGAAAACCCATTTGGTGTGGAGACCTAAGATGCATAAATATAGACATATCATGTATGTATCTATTTATAATTTGCAAAAATATAAACCCAAACTTATTTGGGTTTCTAGGTCTAACGTTTGATGATTTAGCAGGATCACTCTCACACAAGGCCTCGTGAGAGCATATGGTACCTGAACAGTGGTTGCTCAAAGCATATGACTGGAGATACTGCACAATTTAAATCGCTGGAAGCCAGGAGTGGAGGCAGGGTTACACTTGAAGATAACACTACAAGGAAGGTGATAGGGTCAGGTATAATTGGAAACTTGAAAAAAAGTATAATCTTCTAAGTATTAGTCAGCTATATGATAAAGATTATTATGTAAATTTTTTTCCTACTAGCTACATATTAAGCATGAATGATAATGATGTTTTGAATGGTATAAGGGTAAATAATATGTATATGCTAGACTTAAATTCTATCAAAACTCCTACTGCTTTTTATTTAAAAACTATTTCTGATGAATCATGGCTTTGGCATAGGAGACTTTGTCACTCTAGCATAAAAAATCTTAGGAGGATTACCCAAAAGAACCTAGTAAGATGTATATCAAAACTAGACTTTACTGAGAATCACCTCTGCGATGCATGTCAATTAGGAAAACAGATGAAGTCATCTTTTTAGTCCAATAAGGATCTTAGAACTAGTAAATCATTGGAGATTTTACATATGGATCTTTTTGGACCAATTGAAATTGTAAGTCTAGGAGGGAAGATATACGAATTTGTGATTGTGAATGATTTCTCAAGATTCACATGGGTTAGATTTTTATATCATAAGAGTAAATCATTTGAGGAATTTAAAAATTTTTCGACTTAGATTCAAAGGAAACTAGAATGCGAGATAATGACAATTCAAAGTGATCATAGAGGAGAACTTTAGAATGAAAAATTTGAGGATTTTTGTAAGGAGAAATTAATTGATCATAATTTTTTTACACCTAAAACCCCTCAGCAGAATGAGCTAGTCGAAAGAAAAAATAGAACATTAATAGAAACCGCTCGAGCCATGTTGACAGAATATTCACTTCCTAAATATTTTTGGGCTTAGGCGGTTAGCACGACATTTTATGTTCTGAATAGGGTGAATGTTAGATCAAATTTAAATAAAACACCCTATGAGTTACTAAAGGGAAGAACACCAAATTTGTCATATTTATATGTCTTTGGATGTAAAGTGTTTATACATAACAATGAAAAATTTACCTTAGGAAAATTTGATCCAAAATTAGATGAAGGAATTTTTATAGGATACCTAAGTATTGGAAAATCTTATAGAGTATTCAATAAAAGAACTTTGGTAATTGAGGAGACCACACATGTTGTATTTGATGAATCTGAAATTTTGAAAGAGCCAATTATTGAAGAGGATGAAATAGAGATCAACTCCTAAAAGATTGAGAAAATAAATTTGGAAGAAAATTTGAAAGTAGAAAACCCGATGCCTAGAGATTTGAGATTTTCTAAAAGTCACACAAAGGAATTGATTATAGGTGAACCTAGTGAGGGTGTTAGGACTAGGTGTGGACTGAACAAAGAAGTCAATCATTCAGCCTTTATTTCAAAGATAGAACCCATAAATATAGATCAAAAACTTTCGGATGAATTTTAGATATTAGCTAAGCAGGATGAATTAAATTAATTTGTAAGAAATGAAGTTTGAGAATTAACTGCAAGGCCAAAGAATTAAAGTGTAGTTGGAACTAAATGGGTATTCAAGAACAAAATGATTACTCAGGAGTAGTTATTAGAAATAAGGCTAGATTGGTGTCTAAGGGTATAATCAGATTGAAGGGATTGATTTTGAGGAGACTTTTGCCCCTGTAGTTAGACTTAAAGTAATTAGGGTTTTGTTAGCCTTTGCCTGTTTTAGAAGATTTAGTATGTATCAAATGGATGTTAAAAGTGCCTTTTTAAATGGAGTCCGGTAATTCAAGATGATGTTTTTGTAGAACAACCTCCAGGCTTTGAAAATTCTAAACACCCAAATCATGTTTTCATATTGAAAAAAGCATTATATGTTTTGAAATAGACACCTAGGGCTTGTTATGAGAGGTTGAGCACCTTCCTACTTGAGAGATCTTTTGAAAAAGAAAGTGTGAACACAACTTTCTTTTTGAAGAAATTGGGAGTGGTTATACTCATTGTACAAATTTATGTTGATGATATCATCTTTAGATCTATAATTAAAAATCTTTGTGATGATTTTTTTAAAATAATAAGCAGTGAATTTGAGATAAGTTTAATGGGAGATTTGAGTTACTCTCTAGGTTTTAGCATTAAGCAAATTGAGTAGGGTACATTTCTTAGTCAGTCAAAGTATGTTAAGGACATCCTCAAAAAGTAAGAAATGGATAATATTAAACCTTTTAATAAACATATGAGTTCCTCAGTTCAGTTGGATCAGGATCCTAAGAGAAAATCTATTGATCAAAAGAAATTTAAAGGGATAATTGGATCTTTGCTTTATTTGATAGATAGCTGACCCGATATCATGTTTAGCGTTTATTTATGTGCTAGATTTCAATAAGATTCACAAGAATCATATTTGTTAGCAGTAAAAAGGATTTTAAGGTATCTGTTTGGAACTCAAAACTTAGAAATTTGGTATCCTAAGTTTAGCTCTTCATTTGAAACAATTAGATATTCAGATTCGGACTTTGCAGATTGTAGGGTTGATAGAAAGAGTACTTCTGAAACATATCAATTTATTGAAAATTTTTTAGTCTCTTGGTCCAGTAGAAAACAAAATTTTGTTTCCCTATCTATTGCTGAATCTGAATACATTGCCTTAGGTAGTTGTGCGGACAAGTACTTTGGTTGAAACAACAGTTGATTGATTTAGGATTAATAATAGACATTATTCCCATTTATTATGATAACACTAGTGCTATTTGTATTTCTAAAAATCCTATTCAATATTCAAGAATCAAACATATAGACATCAGACATCATTTCATAAGGGATCATGTATCCAAAGGAGAAATTGAACTCATTCATGTTACAACTGAAAATTAACTTGCAGACATTTTTACAAAACCACTAGCATTTGATACTTTCAGTACATACATTAAGAACAAGGCTTGGTGTAATTGATTTGAATGCTTAAATAAATGTATCTGCAACTTTGATATGTGTTTTTGTAAGTGTGTTTTTTTAATTTTTTTTATTTTTTTTTTTTTCCGTATGTGATTTGTTTTTGTTCATATGGTTTTTTAAAATTTTCTTGTTTTGATTGTTGGTATGAAAAATTTATGTAAAAAAATATTTTTCACATCAAAATTCCTGTTTCTAAGCATGGTTTGAAAAATTTGTGTGACAATCGTCTGTACGAAAATTAATTTCATACAGGACGAATCGTGTAGCGTATTAACGGTTAATTTAAATGGTTTACATGAAGTTTTTCATTTTTTAATACAGTTCATATGTATGATCGTCACGATCGTCTAGACAATGTGCATTCAATCGTATGAGTTTTCTCTTGACGATTATTTGAATAAGAATGATTTTTATTTCTATTTGTAGGTACGAACCCACATTCGTACATACGAACCACGTGTCACTTGAAGTAGGGATTCAAACGATCATTAAAAAATGATCTTAAATAAATGATCGTCGCGGATGAACACCTGTTCGTTTGTACGATCATCTGGTCAAAAAGTTTGTACGAAAGGATGCCTCGTAACTCATATGATTACAAAAAGTTGTTTCATTTCTAACGTATGCATTCGTACATACGAAATTACCATTCATACGTACGAACAAGTTTCGTACTGGATGAAACCAAATTTTGTTCGTATGAAATGTCATTTTTTCTTAAATTAGAAGGTTTAGATTTTAAACTTCATTCACCTCAAAATCCTTTTCAACATTCTAATCCTTTTTGATCTTTTCAAATGGCTAGTTCAAGTAAGATGATTTTCAGATTTAAGTGTAGGAGTTATTGATATGCACAAGATGTCCTATAAGAGTTCAAAGATTTGAAAGAAAGTGAAGCAAGTTGTAGTGGCACACTTTGCATATCTTTTGATTTTAGACTCATTTTGCGCATCTTTTTGAATTTTGGCTCACTTTGCGCATCTTTTGATTTTGGGCTCATTTTGTGCCTCTTTTTGAATTTTTGCATACATTGCGCATCTTTTTTTTTGTATTTTTGTTTGGGCTCATTTTGTGCCTCTTTTCATTTTTGTATTGCATGCTTTCCTTCTTTTTAAATCGTTAAAAAATTCTTAGTTGTGAGATTATCCTCAAAAATAAGAGAAGACTAATTAACTCTCTTATAGAAGGACGAGTAAGCCAAAAAACATAATCATATCCACATGACAAATGCAAACACTTTGATTCAAAAAATATGAAGAAGATTCATTGAATTTGAACCATTATTCATATGAGATAGATTACTGTAATGAAGAAGAAAATCTCTAATGTAATGTCAAAATTTTTATTTTAAAAAGATTTTTAATTTAAGAAGATCATGTACCACTAAAGAAGTTAGAAAAGAGAAAAACAATCATCAATATTTCTCCTTTAACTGATTTAGAGAAGCCAAATCACAAATTAAATGTTTCTAAATAAAATAAGGCAAAGAAGTTATTTTGCAATAGAGGTGAGCAATGATCTGATTTTTTTTAACTGTAAGATAACAAAGAGCGAAGCAAAACAAAAAAATGAAATGCAAACTCTTTTAGGTAAAAATATCACAGTAAAAAGAAATAGAAAACACAAAATTTAGGGTTCAGTATTCATCAAGTTCATGCATTTATGTCTATAACACCTCTAGTCCTTAAGATGCTGAAAGTTTTAAAGGCTAGTAATTTAGTAAAGATGTCAGCCAGTTGGTTTTCAGTTATTACATGGTGTTGCTCAATGTCTCCTTTAGTAACATGGTCCCTAATAAAGTAATGCTTTATGTCAATGTATTTGTTTCTAGATTGATGGATAGGATTTTAAAGATGCAGATGACACTAGTATTATCACATAGGATTGATGTTGTGCCTATAGGTAATCCTAAATCTAGAATATGTTGCTTTAACTAAAGGATTTGGACCACACAACTTTCTAAGGCTATGTATTCAGCTTCAGTAGTGGAAAGTGCAACTAAGTTTTGCTTTTTATTGGATTAGGAGATTACGGATTGACCAATGAATTGACATGTTCCAAAGGTTCTCTTTCTATCCACCCTACACTATGCAAAATCTAAATCAGAAGATCTTATAATCCCAAAAGAAGTGCTATGCCTTATATACCAAATTCCTAAGTTTTGAGTTCCTAAGAGATATCTAAGAATTATTTTAACTACAGTCAGGTGGAACTCTTTTGGATCAGCTTGAAATCTAGCACAAAGGCAAACACTAAATATTATATCAGGTCTGTTAGTTGTCAAGTAAATGAGCGATCCAATTATTCCTTTGTATTTCTTTTGATCAATAGGTTTTTCATTTCAGTATTTATCTAATTGAACACAATAGCTCATGGGTGTGTTTATTGGCATGGCTTTATCCATTTCATATTTCATTAGGATGTCCTTAATTTATTTTGATTGATTAAGAAAAATTCCATCATCCATTTGCCTTATGTTAAATCCCAAAATATAGGACAGTTCTCCCATCATATTCATCTCAAATTCCTTATTCATTATGTTATAAAAATCATCACATAAATTTTTATCAGAAGATCCAAAAAGTATATTATCAATATAAATCTAGATAGTGAGTAATTTATCTCATACTCTCCTCAGAAAAAGGGTGTTGTCTACGCTCCTCTTAACAAACTCTCTTTTTAGTAGGAATGTGCTAAGCCTCTCATATCACACCCTGGGTTCCTGTTTTAATCCATATAAAACCTTTTTTAATTTAAAAACATGATTTGGAAATTGGGAATTCTCAAATCCTGCGGGTTGCTCTACAAACACATCTTTTTTTATTAGCCTATTTAAAAAAGCACTCTTGATATCCATTTGGAAAAGTTTAAATCCCTTATAACACGTAAATGCTAGTAGCACTCTAATAACTTCTAATCGTGGTAAAAGTTTTCTCAAAATTAATTCCTTCTATTTGGTTGTACCACTTAGCCACTAATATTGTCTTATTCCTAACTACCATACCAAAATCATTCATTTTATTCTTAAATACCCATTTGGTTCCTACTTCACTCTGGTCCTTAGGTTTTCTACTAGCTAGCACACATTATTCGTAACAAATTGGTTTAGTTTCTCTTGTATGGATATGATCCATAATTCATCAGAAAGGGCTTGATTGATGTTGGTGGATTCAGTCATTTAAATAAAGGAAGAGTAGTTTACTTCTTTTCTAAGTCCATACCTAGTTCTAACACCTTTAGAAGGGCTCGTAAGATCTGTTCTTTAGGATGACTCGAAGAATATCTCCATTTTATATAGAAAGTGTTTTGAGGTTTTACCTTTTCCTACAGATTTGTAGTTTTGATTTCTTAGATAATCTCACCTACTTCATCTTCTTCCTCAGCCTTGGACTTCTTAGAATCAGATTCATCAAACACTACATGAGTAGTCTCCTCCACCACCAATGTCTTCTTATTAAACACTCTATAGGATTTCTCTACACTTGAATAACCTAAGAACACTCATTCATCAAATTATGGGTCAAATTTTCCTAAGAGTGATTTTCCATTATTTAGAATAAAATCCTTACATCCAAAGACATGGAGGTGACAAAGGCTGGGTGTCCTACCTTTAATGTTGTCATAGGGTGTCTTATTCAGTTTTAATCTAACATTCACCATATTCAACACATAAAGGCTGTGTTCTCCACTTCTGCTCAAAAATATTTTGGAGGTGAATACTCAGCAAACATGGTTCTAGCAGCTTCCACTAAGGTCCTTTTCTTCCTTTCAGCTACCCTATTTTGTGTAGGGGTCCTAGGAGCTGAGAAGTTGTGACTAATCCCTTGCTCCTCATAGTAAGTTTCAAATCTCTCATTTTCAAACTCTCCATCATGGTCACTATGGATGGTCAAGATATTACAACCTAACTTTTTCTGAATCCAAGTGGAGAATGATTTGAATTTATCGAATGACTCACTTTTATGTGACAAAACTCTAGTCCACATGAACCTAGAGTAGTCATCGACTATTACAAACCCAAAGACCTTTCCCCCTAAGCTTGCAGTGTTAATGGGTTGAAATAAATTCTTGTGAAAAACTTCTAAAGGTTTATAGGTGCTAATGACCTTATTGGAATAGAATGAGGATTTGACTTATTTTCCTAATTGACATGCATCACACAGGTGGTCCTTAGTGAATTCAAGCTTAGGGATCCATCTTACTAAGTCTTTTTTGGTTACTTTTCTAAGTGTTTTCATGCTAGCATGACAAAACCTCTTATGCCACAACCAAGACTCATCCGCAACAATTTTTAGGCAAAAGGTGTTATCATAATTAACATAATTTAAATCTAGCATGTAAATATTATTCAATCTTTTTCCATGCAATTTAATTTTTTCATTCAAGCTTATGATGTAGCTAGCAGTTAGAAATTTAATTGTGTAGCCTTTGTTACACAACTAGCTTATGGTTAACATATTATATTTTAAGCCATCAACAAATAAAACATTTCCAATCAAAAGGTTCTTAGAGTTTCTTATTATACCTATGCCCACCACTTTCATAGTGGTGTTGTCTTTAAGTGTGACTATGCCTCAAGCCATGGCCTCAAGCGAAATGAATTGATTAGCATCTCCAATAATATGACGTGAGCATCCGCTTTCCATGTACCACATGCTCTCACGAGGTCTTGTGTGACAGCACTCATTTTCTTGGTCAGAGTGACCAAGATGATCATCCACCTTCAAACACAAGTTTGTTATCTCCTTTTCAACTTCAGTCTATGAGGAGTCAGTTGTAGAACCGCCCAGAAAGTCTTTTGGGTTATAATCTTTCCCTTCTTGAACTTGGGTTTCTCCTCACCCTTCTCCTTGCTTGGGTAAGCCTTAAGTATAGGGCAATCATATTTTACATGTCCCGACTTCATACATTCAAAGTAAATCACATAAGAAGAATCTTTAGAATTCTTATTATTTTTACCTTTATTCCATTTCTAATTGTGCTTTTGCTTCTTTCTCAAAAAGCTTTTGAATTGTCTTGTAATTAAGGCAATATTGTCATTCTCAAAACATAAAGGATCAGTGTTAGAATCATCAGCCTTTAAGGCTATACAATTTGTCCTTCTTTTTCTCCCATGTATTAAGTTGACTTTGGTTCACTCCTTGCTCGTTAGTAATGAGTGATCCAAGAAAGTTATCTATAAAATAAATATTCAAATCCTTAGAATCTGTTATAGCAGTAATCTTAGTATCAAAGGAAGAAGATAAACATCTTAAAATTTTGTTAACTTTCCTATAATTTGTTAGATCTCTTCCTAAGGCATATAGGGAGGTGAGTATTTGTGTAAACTTAGTATACATTTAAGATATTGACTTACTAGATTTCATGCAAAAAGTTTGAAGTCATTAAGTAAAATATTTAACCTAGATTGCTTAACTTCACTTGTGCCTTCATAAGTAATTCATAATCTATCCCAAATTTCTTTACCAGTTGCACATGTTGAAACACACATGTAATCTTCAGATTTTAGTGCACAGAAAAAATAGTTTAAATATTTTGCATTAAGTTGTACTAGATCTCTATCATTAAAAGTCCATTCAAAAAACGAATTTCAATTTTTATGCCATTAATTTCACGTGTTGGTGCAAAATAACCTTCTTTTACAAGCATCTACATGCGATAATCTATAGATTACAAAAAGGTGGATATGTGAGTTTTTCAAAAATCAAATATTATATTATAATATAAGAGTGGTCGAGTAATGAAATACCCTTCCATTGTGTTTCGGTTATCAAAGTTAACTATGGATCTTTAATCAAAGTTTTCTAAAACTTAATATTTTGAATCTCACTCTGATATCACTTGAAAGTTTGTTAGAGTTGTTAAGTCCTTATGAATTAGCCCGAGACTAACCAAGAGGGGGGTGAATTTGTTTTTTTTTTTAATTTAACTTAAACAATAAGAAAAATCTTTTTTGAGATTTTTGATATTTTAAAACAAACTACTTTTATGTAAAGGAGGAAGCATAACAATTTTGCAGAAATTGAATTATGATATTTCAACCACACAAATAATCAAGAATAAATAATACAAAAATTAAGTACATGAATAAAAATAGAAAGAACACATCAGATTTTTATAGTGATTTGGTCAACGTGACCTATATCCACTACTCAGAGCCTCTCCTCAATGTATTGAACTAAAATTATAGTGTCTCTCCTTTTGCTCCCATAACAAGGAGAAGCCATTACAAAATCTTTTCACGGACTCCGATGAGGCAAAGAACCTAGATTTCTTTTTCTCCCTCCTAAAGCAGGCAGAGAACCCCAACTCCTTTTACTTCTTCTTGAAACAAGCAGAGAACCTTGATCTAGTGCTGATGCATACCTCCCTAGAGCCACCAAGGATCCAAGGACGATGATTAGAGAAGACAACTTGAATCCTTGCTAGGAGCAACCTTTGTAAACTCCTCACAAACTCTCCCTCACAAAATTCTCTCTCTCTCTCTCTCTCTCTCTCTCTCTCTCTCTCTCTCTCTCTCTCTCTCTCCCAAGCTCTCATCCTTCTCTAAGCTCTCTCAGGTTAGGACAACAATAAAATATATCTATCATTAACAATTAAGAGAGCTTAAACAGAAGGCCTCAAAAAAAGCCCTAATTTTTAACTTGCCATCAAAGAACATCCAGGACGATATATCAATCATCATGTATGATTAGTTTAAATCATCCCTTACAGCTAGGATGATCTGGGTTTCCTATACGATTAGAACACAAAGTTTGTTTTAATCGTAGACATCATTTTGTACGATTAATTCAAAATTAGACATTATCGTCCAGTAGATAGTTCAGGATGTCCAGGAGATAAATTGAGATGATATGTACAAATATAATTGATCATCCAAAATGATACTGCTGTTGTCCTGTACGATTAGTATAAAATTAGAGATCATCGTCCAGCAGATAGTTCGAGACGTTTAGGAGATTTAGGAGAAAACTAAGGCTTTTCTTATAGTTTGCCCAGTACGATGCTACGATCATCTTGGACGATATGATCGATCAATTTAACCTTAATTACTCTTCTAATTATCTAATCAATTTAGACATGATTGGTACGAATCGTCCAGGATGATTATATACTATTAGTGAAAATTTGAGAGATTTAAAATCTTGCCTAAATGACTTTGATGGTTGGTTTTTGTGATTTAAGCATATAATCCAAGACGATGGGAGTATTATCTAGGACGATTTGCTTAATCAGGTTTATAAGACCTAGATGCCCTAATTAGGGTTGTGAGCTGAACATGTCATCGGGGACGATCCAAAATCATCTTGTATGATTTGGTCAGAAAAATTAATCTTCTCTTTCTCCCTTTACTCACTCCCTTTTTATTATTATTATTATTTTATTTTTTTTATCCCTTTACTCACTCCCTTGAGTGTGTGTAAGGTTGCTTAACTTCAGGATTCACCATATTATAATTGACTCAAGAAAAGGTAGAACATGCATTTAAATTAAAATTATAGACTTGACTCATTCCTAGTCTACCCGATCTTGAGCTGGCTTGAGAGTGAGCTTGTGGACCTAAAATGTTAGTATTCAACAGAGAAAATAAATATGCAATGAACTTTAATTATTAGGAGATAACATAGTAAATTAAAATAATAATATTTGTTATCATCAAAATCACAAGACTTGAGTCCAAATCTACAACAAATGTGATCTGAACTACTCTGTGATATGAATTTTAATTTATTTATTTATTCCATACTGTTATTTAAATAAAAAAACAATTGTTATACATTTATTAAATTTCCCTATTTAGTTATTCTCAGTTTAATGATTTATTTAAACTACATTTACTTACTTTTAAATATTCAACAAAATATTTGATAAAAGAATATTTGAAAATTTAGATTAATTTGTGTGACTTGCTGAGATGTTGTAGCTCACTATGATTTTGCTTCTGGTTTTTAGGATTTGGGAAGAGGAAAAAGATTGTGGACTAGTAGTTCATGATCAGATCTGAGGTCATAAGTATTTTGCTATTTTAACTTTTTACATAGTTATAACTAGTTAAATTTTTAATTTTATAGCTCTTGCCTGTAGCCATATAATATAGTGTAGATATTTATTTTGATGAAATGAACAAAATTTTGTGGATGAGTTTATTTTCAATATTTGGATATTTTAGTAGCTCTGTAGTTTGTAGTTTATTTCAATGAATATTGACAAAAAAAATTAAATAATTCTAAAACTAGATCTTGGGGTTTGTGTGTCACAGCTCAAAATGATAGGACCTATCCTGATCGAGTTGGGTTGTTACAAACGTATTGTTCAATTGCAGATCTCTGCCATTACTTATGTTGTTGGGGAGAAGATTCCCCTTTTATGCAAGGGTAATAAGTTCTGTTCGTCATGAGTGCTAAGGTCGGCACCCTGGTGCTAGGTTGCATACTTTAATATACCGAGTCCGAGAATCCTTTCATCATGTTTGTCCTCAGGGCCTCTCTCAAGTCTAGCTCCAATGCTCCTTGGATCATCCTTAGTGATTCTCTTCCCAATCCCTATCAAGTCATGATGAGTTGTAAACCCCACAAATAATTTTGGATCCTACAAGTCAGACACTAGGTAGAGTGCTAAATATTAGAGAAGTCGGACTCTATAAAAATTATGAGTGTCTTATGATTTTTTTTAACTAATATGTCAAAAAAATATATTTAAACATTTTCAATAAGGGGGCATTTTTTTTAGTCTCAACATTACGATAAACCCAATACCATGACATCAGAAATGAACAAATCAACGGGCGGCCAATGAAGAGGAGAAAACCCTAATCTGTTTAGGAGAGGGGAAAATCAAAAGATAGAGATTTGGGAGGGAGAAGAGGGGATGCCTCTGCTAGAGTCTATTTTAATGGAGGATATGAGTATTGGGTATGAGTGAAAGGGGTGCTTATTTTGCAAGAAGTGGGGTGGATTTTGAGAATAAGGGTGCTAATTTTGAAAGGAGGGGAATTTTGAAGAAGGGTTTTGGTACGAGTGTATAAGGGAGGATTGGGACACTTTGGCAGCACCTTCCCTTTGTAGAATGGGAGGCTATAGAGGATTTAGGTGCAATAGAGATGATCCAAGAGTGAGGAAGCTTAAGATGCCCATCTTTGTGGAGAGGTTTTTTTTTTTTTTTGAAGAAATGCAGAAATTGAATTAAAATAAAAGAGTTGACAACTTAATACAAACTAGGTAAATAAAGATAATGATTCTTTTTTCAACAGAAAAAGGGACCTTATTGAAACTAAATTTGTTAATTTAAACTTAATATAAATGATATGAAATCCACTATCTCCTATTTTGAAACTGTTGAGATGCAGGGGATACCAAAGTTTAAGACAACCCGAAGGTTGATTAGTATCCCAGAGTTCCCATCCAGTTAGGGAATAAGAATTAGTAAAGACCTCATAATCATTTAGACCAAATTTAAAATACAAACTATAATAAAAAAAGGAAAGAAAAGCTTAAAAGAAAATTACAATTCAATAAAGATTTCTTAAAATCACTTAAGAATATCATTGAAAGATATTCAAAAAGCTTTTTCCAACTTTTAACGTCAGAAATCAGAGGTATTAATATGCCAAACTTTATGATCATTTGCTCCATCTTCAAGTATCTCTTTGCTATGTTGTTATCCACGGGAAAAACCTCTTGCATTTTAGTTGGATACAAGGGAAGAAGAACATCTTATACCGTTCTTCTCTTTTTGATCAGCCATCTTCCTTCTAGGTAGTTCTTTCACCGGACCCATTGCTTAAAGTTCTTTAAATAGAATGTGTTTTGATCCAGGTGAATCACTCTTCTTGGAAAAAAATCTTTTGTCTTTTTTAAGAATAGTTTTTTTAAAATTCAAACTAAGTGATGATGGAGGAGAAGTGTCAAAACAATTTTTTTAATAAGGGATTGATGTAGTAGTGGGAATACCATTCACACTAGATGCGGCCGCCAAAGCTGTTGAAGAAGTTACAACAGCAGAATTTGTTACACTATCCTCCTGAAAATCTGAACTTTTGAATTCAAAATTCGGTTTTTGAACTCCCAATAATTCAACAACTTGAGTTGAATCGGTAGAGTTTGTTTCCATAGAATCTTTTCTAAACAAACTCCTTCCTTAATAATTTCCACAATTTCAGCATTTTTGAATTCAGGATTTGAATTCAAATGATCAGCATCTTTGCTAGGCATAATAACTTCCACAATTTCAGCATTTTTGAATTCAGGATTTGAATTCAAATAATTACTGAATATGTTCTCTGTATTAACGATTCCCTTTTGATTAGCATCTTCATTAGGAATGTTACAAACAGCTCCCACGGGTACAGCAATAATACTAGGAATTTTAGAACCCCAATTCTGACCGGCCTGGATTTGCTCCTGATTTTGTGGGATCATAATCTGTAATTCTTCAGCATTGATTGGCTGTTTGACGGTAGAATCTGCTTCTTGACTACTAGTTCTTCTATCTCCTTCCTTAATAATAGCATCAACTTGAATATCCAAAGGATCAATACAAATTTCTGCACCAGTGAACCCGTCTCCTTCATCTTCTTCCAAGGCTGCATAATTTGCATTAACACAACCTCCATCTGGTTTTACTTTGATTGAGAAAACATTAAAATGCTTTTTCTCAGGATATGTTCTTCTTTTGCTTTTGCACTTCACATGCATCCAAGACCTATATGGGTTTTTTTCAGTAAGAGAAGAATCGGAAGGACCATCTATAATAGGTTGTTTTTGAATTTGTGTTGAATTTGGACACACAGAATCAATATGTCCAATCTTTCCACATTTGTAACAAAATGAAGATAGATTTTCAAATTCAAATTTCTGAAAAAATCTACCATTAATGCCTTCCACCCAAACACCAAATGGTAGATTTGAATTCAAATTTACCCGAATGCAAGCTCTAACAAATTCCCTTCTCCCCCATCTAAACATGTTACCATCCAATAAAATTGGACTTCCAATTCTAGAAACAATTCTAGTGATATTGTATTCATCCCAACAGTGCAATGGTAAATGAGGAAGACGAATCCAAATTGGAGATGAAATCCCATCCAAATAATTAGGTGTGAAGGTAGGAGACCATTTGTCTAAACCTACCACAAACCCCCCTACAAACCAAGGACCTCCGTTAAGAACTTCATTCATGGCTTCAAGCGACTGGAAAGAACAAAGGAGCCAATCTAAACCAAGCAATGTAATATGAAATCCCCCATATTTCAACCATTGCTTTCTTAATTCAAAAGAACACTTAGAAAAAGAATAGTTTTTCCTAAGGATTTTAACAACAAAGGACTTGTTCAAAAGTTGAACATTAGAAATTTCCTTTTCTATGTCCAATTTGACAACATTTGCATCTCCAAAATCTTCATATTTTTCACTAAAATTAATTTTAATGTGAGGTTTTTTGATCCACACATTAGAATTATCCATTTTTGAAGAAGTGATAGGATTTATGATATTAATATTATCTTTGTTAATATCAATATCTTTCTTCAAAATTTCAGCAAAACTTCCTCCTGAAGAAGATGCCTCCTTATCTTTATCTCCAGAGATGATAGCCAACAAAGAATTAGGTTCATCATTCAAGGATGAAATAATACCTTTCCCTTTGTCAGAAATCGGTAAAAGTTTATGCCTTGCATTCAAACCTCCCTCTTTTATGACTAGAGGAGATTCCAAAATCCGAAAGGGGACATGCGTTTGAAGGAGAATCTACCTTTTGAATCTAACATAATTGGACTTGCGGTAGAAAGCAAGTTTTTGGTGTTCTGGTCATCCTTAGATGACCGACCACCTTCATCCATCTCCAACACTAGCACCCGAAATCTTCAAAGCCTTCTTCCAAATTCTTCCTACTCTTGTGGAGCTTCTCTCTTTTCCTTTCAGGTGGAGAGGTATTTAGCCATCAACAGTTTGACAAAGGAGGATAGGCTGACAGTAATGGGCCAATGTTTGGAGGGGAAGACTTTGGCTTTGTACCAGTGGAGGGGCATTTGACAACCCCTCTAGAGCTGGAGAGAGTTCAAAGAATACTTATTTAACATTTCCAAACTAGCAGGGGAGGTGATTTCTACAAGCAATTTTGACACACAAGATGGTTTAGTGGAAGAGTGTCGGGAGAGGTTTGAGTACCTTGCTAGTTAAATGGACTGCCTGTCTGAGATAGTTTTAGAGGAGAACTTCATGAAGGGGATGAAGACAGAGATCTGGGCAACAATTAGGGTGATGAGGTCTCGTGACTTGAGAAAAGCAATGGAGCTGGCACAGTTAGTGGAGGACTAGAAGCACCTGGAAATGGGGCCCAGAGGCAATAGTTCCGGGGGATTGTACATGATGACCATCATGTTCTTAGCTCCTAAGGAGTTAACACCAGAAATCCTTTGTGAGGCCCCAAAGAAGAAGCCTACAGGAGGGAGATTTAGTGAAAATTTTGAGAAGCTCACTTAGATGAAGCAACAGAAGAAATGGACGAAGGGACAGTGCTTCAGATGTGATGAGAGGTACATATTGGGGAACAGGTGTAAGGACCTAACTTTTTAGGTTCTCATTGTCAGTGTTAATAAGGAAACTAAGAAGGGAGGTGAGAGGGAGGCAGTGGTAAAAAGAGGAGGAAGAGCAACATCTTGACATGGATGAAGTCTCCTTAAACTCAGTGGTGGGGTTCACTTCGAATCACATCATGAAGGTAAAAGGAGAAATAATATATTGATAGGTGGTGGTGCTGATCAATAGTGGGATTATCCACAATTTTATTTCTAATTAGGTTGTTGACAAATTGGGGGTGAAATTGGTGGACACCGGGGGGTACAGAGTGATGATGGTCATGGAGAAGGTGGAGATGGGTATAGGAGTGTATGGGAGTTCTGATGATGATACTGGGGGTTCAGGCTAAAAAGAATTTTTTTCCTATTGGAGTTAGGGAGCACTGATGTCATCCTAGGAATGAAGTGATTGTAGACCTTGGGAAATTCCAAGGTTAACTAGGGGGCACTAACGATGCAGTTGGTGTTAGAGGGAAGAAAGATGGTCATCTCGGGAGATGCGGGGTTGTCTAAGACCATGGTATCTCTCAAAACCATGGTCATGTCCATACAGGAGGTGGGGGGAGGATTTCTAGTGGAACTATAAATGTTAGAATGGATAATATTCGAGAAAAAGGGGGACATCTCACTTTTAGTGCATCCACTCATGCAATAATTCAGTGAGTTTTTTAGCCACCTCAAGGCTTACCAGCATCAAGAGAGCTAGAGCATGCCATTATATTGAGGGATGGAGTGTCACCCATCAGTTTAAGACCATATCTTTACCCTGTTATTCAAAAGGATGAGATTCAAAGGCTGATTCAAGAGATGTTGGAGACAGGGTCATCCGACCGAGTGTGACCCCTTATTTCTGGGCCAGTCTTACTAGTCAAGAAGAAGTATGGGAGCTACAGATTTTTCATGGACTATCGGGCCTTGAATATGGAAATGGTGCAAGATAAATTTCTCATCCCAATGATAGTTGAGCTGTATAGAGCAATAATGTTCTCAAAGATAGATCTGAAGTCGAGGTACCATCAGATCCGGATGAGAGAGGAAAATGTCCTGAAGATCGCATTTAGGAAACATGAGGTACACTACAAGTTCTTGTTGATGCCATTCGGCCTCACCAATGCCCCTTCTACCTTCCAGTCCCTCGTAAACAGGGTTTTCCAGCCATATCTCTGGATATTCATGCTACTTTTCTTTGATGACATATTGGTGTATAATAGGTCGATGAAGGAGCATTTGGAGCACTTAAAGGTGGTCCTGGACGTGTTAAAGAAACATCAATTGAGGGAAAATCTGAAGAAGTGTTACCTGGCACAAGACAGTGTGGAATATCTTGGACATGTGGTGTCTAAAGAGGGGATGGCGATAGATCAAGCCAAGATTGAGGCCATGCATAAATGGCCTCTTCCCAGGTATTTGATTGAGTTGAAGGGCTTCCTAAGGTTGACTTTATATTACAAGAGATTCATGAGGAGATATAACAGCATAGGCTTGCCGTTGATTGAGTAATTTTAGAAGGATAGCTTCCTATGGGGAGAGATAACTACCCATACCTTTGAGCGCTTGAGGAAGGTCATGACCACTGTATTGGTTTTGGCACTACAAGATTTTAGGCAAATTTTTGTTGTAGAGACTGATGCCTTAGAGTACGAATTGGGGGTAGTACTTATCCATAATCACAGACCCATATCGTACTTCAGTCATGTTTCGACAGCCAAAGAAAGGCTGAAGTCAGTTTATGAGAGGGAGTTGATGGCTATCGTCTTATCAATTCAAAGTGGCGACCTTATTTATTACGTCAGCATTTCATCTTAAGGACATATAAGAGGATCTTGAAATACTTATTAGAGCGGAGGATGGCGACTGAATAGCATCAGAGGTGGTTGTCCAAGCTTCTATGCGATGACTTAAATTGAGATTCATAACAGGCCAGGATTGAGAATAAGTTAGCTGATGCCTTATTTAGATTTGTGGTGGAGCTAGAGGAGATGGCCATTTTAATATTAATGATGGTACATTTGGAGGCAATAAAAGAAGAAAGTATGTAGGATAAGGAGCTAAGAAAGATTAGGAGGGATCTACTAAAGGATTAGAGCAGCCACCCAGGCTATTCCATAGAGGGAGAGAGACTACTGTACCAAGGGAGTTTGTGATGCTACAAACCTCTGTTCATATTCCCCACTTCCTGCATGAATTCCATGGGACCCAATTGGAGGCCATTCGGGTGTGCAGAAGACATACAAAAGATTAACAACAAAATTATATTGGAAAGGGTTGCATATGGATGTGAAGGAGATGGTGGCTAGGTGTGAAGTATGGTAGAGAAATAAGTACATGGTTATAACTCCAAGGGGTTTACTTCAACCCTTGGCTCTTCCAGACAGAGTGTGGGAGGAGGTTACCATGGATTTCATAGATGGGCTGCCAGGATCTGAGGGCTTCATAGTGATTTTGATGGTGGTTAACAGGTTGAGTAAGTATGCTCATTTCACTCCCTTACAACACCCATACAAGGTAGTTACAGTAGCGACAACATTCATCAGAGAGGTGGTTAGATTGCACGGAATCTCAGAGTTGATAGTATCTGATTGAGATAAGGTGTTTCTTAGTCAGTTGTGGAGGGGAGCTGTTTAGACTACATGTAACAGTTCTCAAGAGAAGCATCACTTAGCACCCTTAGACATTTGGGCGGATGGAAGTAGTCAAGAAAACCTAGAGACTTACCTGCGATGTTTCTCATCAGAGACACCTCTGCTGTGGGTCAAGTGGCTAGTATGGGTCGAGTACTCGTACAAAACTTTATATCACTCAGCTTCTCAAATGAACCCTTTCAAGGTATTGTACATAATAGACCACCCACATTTCGTATATTTTGGGCAAAGGAGCCCACCAGTCTCTTTAGTAGAGTAGTACTTTAAGGAGAGAGATAAGGTGTTAGTGGAATTAAAGAGGCACCAGTTGCAGGCATAGTATTCATGAAGAAGCAGGTGGATGGACACGTGAAGGATATCTAGTTCACAGTTGAGGATAAGGTGGCTCATTTCTTAAGGTTACCCCCAACCACTACCATAAATCCAGTGTTCCATGTGTCACAATTGAGGAGAGCTTTGAGAGAGCATGCAGTTAGTATAGAGTTAAATACTGACTGAGGATTCAGAGGTGTTGTTGGAGCCAATGAAGCTTGAAGGGTATGAAAAGGAGATGGGGGGAGGGGGGATCAAGGAAGTTTTGATAAAATGGAAGAACCTACTTTACTATGACGCCACTTCTGAACCGTACGAGACAGTGAAACTTTAGTTTCCATCATTCCACCTTGAGGACAAGATGGTCTTTTGGGAGAGAGGTATTGTTAGATCGGGCATTAGGCTGGTCCAACCAATCCATAATGGGCTGGCCTAGGTTTACTGTTCCGCCTCTTGCATTTGCTGCCCAAACTGCAAGGCCAAGCAACTCTATCTAGGAAGGAAAATTGAGTGATTTAGAGGGAGAAATTGAAAATAGGGGGAGTTTAGGGATTTCATTTTGGATTGTATTCTTTAAGGATTTTTTTTTCCTAAGGTCAGGGCATTTTAAAGTTTGCTGAAATTTGAGATCTTTTGGAGTTTGATAAGCTCTAGTCGTCAGCTAGAGATTGGGAGAGCCGAATCATCCTCTCGGATTGGAGATCCATTGTATCTTGCTTGAGTTTATTCTTCTTTAATCAAATGTAGTTGTGTATGTGTTTTCTCTTTCTCTTCTTCAAAATCTGCTTACAAGGGGGTTATATTTCCTAAATTCAGCAGGGAATTTCTTGGTATTTCCTAACATATTTCCATCTCAAATATTTAGAACCATTGTTCACGTTTGGATAGCATAATATACATGTTAGTTTGGTAATGAAATTAAAAGAGAGAGAAGTTGAACAATTTTCTCACTTAAAACTCATAAATACAAACAGAATATAAAGACTGAAAAGCACTAATCAGAATGAAGAGATGGCTCAATAGATTATATATTGAAGTGTTATCGCTTGAAATGAAATTCTGCTTAACAGAAGCTAGCTAGTTGAATGTCAACTTACATTTCAATTTCTTCAATTTGTTTTTGATTCTAAAATTATTAAAATAAACTGTATCAGCTTTCTTTTTCCTGGTAAGATAAGAGGCATATTTACTTTCTCACACGAAGATGCATATATTTCACTGTTGTTGCTTAGAACACTTCCAAGAATAACTGAAGCAGATACCCATCTCAAAAGCTGGATGAAAGAGGTACCTTTATGTACTTTTTCCCAGATAGAAATATTAAAGCTGAATTACATCCTTGGTCAGAGACTTCTTGCTAACATTAGGCAATAACACGGAGGGAGTAAATGTAAGGAACTTATTATTCCTTGTTTTTGTTGCATAATACACATTAAAGATACCTCAAGTACTAGAAGAAACACAGAATTTGTAAATGAATATTACTGTTTACTTCATTAGTCTTGCTATATGCTGTTTACTTGTTAATATTTTTATTGCTAGAGCAACAGTAGTTGATATACCAGATGAATCTTTCTTCATCAAATAATTGGCAATTGCAGCAGCTACATTTCAAAATACCGAGGGTTGTCGCTGATTATTATGTTTATTACCATACATGGAGACTTCTTTTACACTTTTTTTTTTCTTGCGTGCTTTCTTCTTTCATGTATTTAATATTTTCTAATCTTCTTTTGTGTAAATGGTTACTAACCAGGGCCTGTACTTTCTCTTGTTAGCGAGTGGGATTCTTACAATTTTTTTGGTCAAGATCCACATTTTTATATGTACTGCAAATTGGCTATCATGTTCTGCTTCTGATCTTCAATATTTTGATTAAATATTTCTTTTGTGCTTTTACAGTTTGTACAAACTGATAGTTTGCTAACGGTATATTCCACTCCTTGCTATGGATATGTGCAGTCTCCTTACAATCCATACAATCCTTTATTGATTCTAGTTCTGATTTCCTGCAACTTCAGTGTTTTCCTAATTTGCTAGAGATGGATATATATATATATTGGCAGTGAGACATCGAAATGCTTTTTGTAAATAGTTAAAACTTAGTTTTTGTTTGGGGTAGCTTTCTTGCTATTTTGCTCTTGAGACTGTACCCACTATTTCTATTTAGGCACTTCTATTTCGCTGCTTTTTAAAAAAAAATTGAACTAGAAAGTTGTTTTTTATCACAGCCTTAAAAAATTATTTTTTTTACAGCAGTTAGAAAGCCGTCTCGAATGAAGCCTTTGTTGCTGACTAATTATTGTTTTATTTAACTCAACCTAAAGCCATTCTTTTTTATGTCCGGCAAACTACTGTTTGTGTTTGATATTGTTAAATTTATCACGGTGAATCACACGATGACTTCAAAAAATTATTGTTCTCTTGATTTTTCTTTTTCGTTTTCTTCACTAGAAGGCATTTGTTAAGAGGCAAAACTTCCAATTCTTAGATGCTCTTGGTAGAGAATCCTATCTCCTTCACAGGTAATTGAGAAATTCTTGATAGAAGACATGTAAATAATAGAATGTATTTCATACAGATGTATTATGTACAGGGTAGGTTATATATATATGTAAACTAAGCTTAAACAGAGATAGCGTATGTCAGAATCCGTTTAGGGTGATGAGCAGTGAAGTTGCAGCCTACAATTTCTTGCAGACATTGAGGCCTTGAAGTGGCCCATACTTCTGCTGTAGTGCAGGGAGATGGATGAGAGGTTAGAAAAGGGAAGCTGTATTTGATATTGGTGTCGGCTTATTAATAGGTAGTTAACAGCCCTCTCAAGTTAATGATTCAAGGGTTGGATTGTTAAATTGTGTTTGAGTGATTAAAACCGAGTGGTATAGAGGGGTTTGGTTAGGATGTCAGCAGGCTAATCAATGGAAGCTATGTGATGAACAATGATCTCATTGGAGAGGATAAGATCACGAATGAAGTGGTAGTCAATCTCAGTGTGTTTGGTCCTAGCATGAAAGATTATTTGCAAAGGCAATGGCTAAGGTTTTTTTACAGTGAATTGGGATGGCACCAGAGAGTGGTATGTGAAAATATGTAAATAGTCGACAAAGCCATATGAGGTCGGAGGTGACAGATGCAAGAGCCTTGTATTCGACTTGTGGAAGATCTCGAAATTGTATTTTGTTTCCTGACACACTAGAAGACAATAATATTGCCTAAGAAAGAGCAGAAGCCTACCGTGGATTTGGGATAACAGCTGTCGGCCACCCAGTTTGAGTTGGAATAACAGCGAAGCTATAGGTTTCCTTTCTTGATCGAAAGCCCATAGTGAAGTGAGCCTTGAATGTAACGGAGTAGTCGTTTAAGCTAGTGATAGTACATGTTTAATTGATGATGCATGCACTGATAGAGATGATTGGTGGAATGGGCTATGTTGTGATGAGTAATGGTTAAATACTGAAGAGAAATTGCAAGTTTTTGGCAAAGAACTACATCAAGAAAAGTTTGATCAATAGCAACTATTTTGGCCTGTTTAAGGGACATGGGAGAGAGAGTTGGTTTGCATGAGGAGAGCCCAAACTTTCGAAGTAAGTTTGAGGTGTATTTGGATTGAGCTAGAAATTAGACGTAGTAAGTGGTGACAACTTATATGCCTAGAAAGAATGAAAGAGGTCCGAGTTCCTTGAGATAGAACTGTTGATTGGGGGTGGATATAAGAGCGGAGATCGTTGAGGGGTTGCTTCCAATGAACAAGAACTCATCAACGTAGAGAAGCAAGTAGAGTTGAATGTTGCTGGTGGAATATATAAGCAACGAGGGATCAGTAGTGCTAAACTTAAAGCCAAAGTTTAGAAGAAAATTGGTGAAGGTGCTAAACCACTAGCGTGGAGCTTACTTTAAGCCATAAATGGCTTTATGAGGCTTGAAAACATGATTGGGGTGTTAAGCATCAATGAACACTGGTGGTTGTGTCATGAAAATGTCTTTAAGAAGATGGCCAAGGAGGAAGGCGTTGGAGTTGTCGAGTTGAAGGATGGACTATTGGTGATGAAGGGCAATAGTAAGAAGCACCCGAATTGTTGGCATCTTTGCCACATGTCTAAATTTTTTTTTAGATTGTTTAATTAAGTGTCCATGTATTTTGCAGTAATGTTGAAGCAATTAATAGTTAAATTTCAAATGTAATGTGGCCTTTGGTGGTCAAATGACCTCAAAATTATTTGTATTTATGTATTTATAGTAAAATAAGCTAGTAAATAATTTTTAAATGAGGAGAATTTATTGGAACATGATCTAAAAGAAGATAAGAGTAAGATAAAAAATTTTATTTATAACATTAAAATTATAAAACTAAGTCAAACTTTTCTTTTATAAAATCCTAATTTTGCATTTAATAGAAAAAAAAAACTTTAAGAATTATAAAAATTAATGCATCATATTCTTCACATTGGAGGGAGTCATGAATTATAAATAGATATCATCAACTTGAATTATATAGGTAGCATAAGAATATTAAAATATAAAAAAAAAAGAAGTAAAAAATTGATTTATAGTGGTTCGGGCTATTGGCCTACATCCACTCCTTATGTACTTTGCATGAAAATTTCATTATCTATCTCCTACTCCAAGTCAGGTAGAGAATCCAATCTCCTTCATAGTTAATCGAGAAACCCTTGAGTGAATATATGTAAATAGTAAAATGTATTTCATACATATGTATTGTGTGCAAGGTAGGCTATATATATGTAAACTAAGCTTAAATAGAGATAGTGTGTGTTAGAATCCGTTGAAGATGAACAGTGAAGGTGCAACCCGCGGTTTCTATCTGGTGTTAAGGCTTAGAAGTGGAGCATACTTCTGCTATAGGGTGTGGAGATGGATGAAAGGTCAAAAAAGGGAAATTGTATTTGATATTGGTGTCTTCTTAATAATAGCTAACCAATAGGCCCTGCAAGTTAATGATACTAGGGTTGAATTGTTAAAATGTGTTTGAGTGATTGAAACCGACTGGTGGAGAAGGGTTTGGTAAGGATGTCAGTGGGCTGATCCATGGAAGCTATGTGATGAACAATGATCTCAATGGAGAGGATACGATCACAAATGAATTGATAGTCAATCTCGATGTGTTTGATTATGACATGAAAGATAGGATTATTTGCTAAGCCAATGATTGAGGTATTATCACAGTGAATTGGGATGGCACCAGAGAGTTGTATGTGAAATCTGTGAGTAGTCGACAAAGCTATATGAGGTTGGAAGTTGCATATGCAAGAGCCCTATATTCGACTTCTATGGATGATCTAGAAATTGTACTTTGTTTCTTGACACACAAGGAGATTAGTGTTGGATGACTATGGCACTCCAAGAGGGGAGGGGGTGGGGGGGTGGTGAATTGGGGTTTTTTAAATTTTTATTAAAAGAAGAAAATTAAAATGATTTTAAAGCAATTTTAAAAAGAGTAAGTAGTCACACAATATTTTGTATGAAAAAGACAGAAAAATAAATGCAAGAGATGAAAATAAGAGGCACAATATTTTTATGAGGTTCGGTCTGGATTCCAATTAGACCTACGTCCACGCTAGCCAACTCTCGGGCTAGAATTCACTAATCCCAAGTTTGCTTTAAAAACCTCATTTCTTTCAACCAAAGAAGTTCTTTACAACCTAAGTACTCTCCTACACGGGCGAGTACAACCCAATCTAATTACAATTAAAACTTCACTAAGCCAAATGGCTTAGATCAAGAAAATGAAAAATACAATTTGATGTAAATAATACATTCCCAAATTATCTTGCCATAAAATATCCATAATATTTGAGGTGATCTTATAAACTAATTTTAATCACCTCGCTTCTTGCAAATGAAATATTAAATTTGCTCACTTTAAGATAGATTTATATTTTATTTAAAATAAGAATAATATTTTAAATAAAAATATATTCTTACTGATTTAAATTTTAACTCTTCAAATAAAGTAAAATGAATTATATTATAGATGTAAATCTATGCCACCTTAAAGAAGTAAAATACTTGCTTTGCCAAACTTTATGGATTTAAAAGATGTGATAAATAAAACTTTAATATAAAATTTCCAATAAGTATTTCATCATAAAATAAATATTTTCAAGAAAGAAATATATGGTGAAAGCTAAAAGAACAGCAAGTAAAGATTTAGAGATGGAAAACAAACTCAAGAACTCAAGAGATGTTACTCGGTTTTGTGTGTTTATGCTTTCCAACAACGATTTCGATCTCACAAAATGAAAAGAACTCTTGGAATAAAATCAAGCCTTCTCCTCTCAAGATTTAGCATGTAAAGAGGAAAGGAAGAATGGAAGAATTGTTGGAGATTTTCTTGTTTGAGCAGCCCTTACATGAGGAAGAAGAGAAGTATTTAAACAGAAAGGGTAAGTAAAGACACATTTGAATAAAAATGTTATTCTAATATGTTTTCTTTCAACTAATAATATTATCTTTCATTAATAATTCATTTATATTAAATATATATGAGAATCAAATGGCTAGCCACATGGGAAGGTCAATAAGTCTTCATATACATCCAAAATAGAACTAAAACGGCTAGCAGCATATTCTATTTAAATCAGATAATGTTTGGAAATTCATTATAAATTGAAATGAAATCCAAATGAGCTATATAACCTATCATTTTATATATACAAAATCCAAAATAATCTAATAAAATAAAAATTAGACCATGTTTCAGGCAAAATAATATCATATTTAGTAAAATAAAAATCCATGCACATTTTTTAATATTTAAGGATATATTGAATATTATTATTATAATAGTATTATGTAATATATATATATATATATATATATATATATATATATATATATATATATATATATATATATATATATATATATATATATATAATTAATCATACATTAATGAATGGATGTGAAACAAGTCAATTTCAATAATAAATATTTTACCATATAAGCTTATTACCCTTAATTTTCCTAATTAGATAAATATTCATATTTGATAATAATTAAGTAATAAAATGAAGGTTAGAAAATTTATTTAATAAAGAAATTTTATATATTTCTATATAAAAAATAATATATAATTAATAAATATGTAGATTGTGAGCAAATTAAATAATGCAAGTAATATTAGTGAACCACTAACATACTCTTACGATAATGTAAAATCCTTCAAGTTGTCCATCTTGGTCCATCTTTATCTCAATATTTGATTAAACTTGAGTTGTGCAATGTAAATCCCATAAGTAATTATAATGCACATCATTACATCTGAAATACTTAGCACACAAATTAGAGCATTCAAGCATATGTTTGTTATCATCAAAATCTCTAAAATAGGTCATGAGGTAGATAATATCAACAACGAGTATTGCCTAAGAAAGAGCAAAAGCCTATGGTGGATTTTTGATAATTAATATCGGCCACCCAGTCTGAGTTAAAATAACATCAAAGTTGAAGGTTTCCTTTCTTGATTAGAAGGCCATAGTGAAGCGAGCTCTGAATGTAATGGAGTAGTCTTTTGAGCTGCTGATAGTGTAGGTTTAATGGATGATGCATGTGCTGGCAAAGCTGATTGGTGGCATGGGCTATGTTGGGAAGAGTAATGGTTAAATACTGAAGAGAACTTATAATTTTTTGGTAGAGAATTGGATTAGGGAAGTTTGATCAGTGTTGACCTCATTATTCGAGGTCAATTTTCCTGGAATCGACTCTAGTACCTAGGTTTTCGTAGCCTAGTGTAGATGTCGCACCCATAGGATTTCCCTTAGGTGGACGCCTAATGACGTAGCATCGACTCGAACCTATCACTCAATTCGAATCAAAATCATTTCAATCCAATTTCAATTCATTTCCAAAACGAACTCAAATCAAGCTCAATTTATGATTCGTTGATGTCGATCGACTCAATCTAATTTATTTTCGATCAAATTGATGCATCATTAAGCTCAAAATTAACTCACCAATCAAATCAAAATCAAATAAAATTAACTCAAATTGAATTGAATTTCAATGGCTTCGATTAACCCATTTTGACACGTCACAAGTATATATATAATAATAATTGATACGTCGTCAAAAATTATCTTAATCGGGCATGAATCTCGATGCAAAATCAAGTTTGGAAACTTCAAAAATTAATTCGGAGATCATCCCAACTCCGATTTCAGAAACTTATTGTCGAACTGAGCGTCTCAGAAATACAAACCCAACGACACCAAGATCAACCCAATCCGAGCCCAAATGAGTCCGAATCAAGGGCCCAAAGCGCTGTTGGAAGGTTCAAACTGCAATTTGAGTTACCAAACGATCTCCGATTTTGACGAGCTTATACTCGAATCGAACGGCTCGACGAGACAAATCCAATGAGCCCAAGATCACTGAATTCCAAAATCATTAAGTCTTTCAAAATGTCCAACGAACGGTCTGATCAGCCCCACTCTCTCAGATTCGTGAACTGCTCTCCCACTCCCTCTCGGCATTCGCACACAGAAACGACCGCCTCCTGCAGTTCACGAACGGCCTCCCCACTCTCACAAGCCCTCATTTGCACATATAGAAAACCGTCTCTCTCAAGTTAAAAACTTAATCAGAGCCAATTTCCTCTACTACTTTCTCATATGCACAGAAACCCCCAAGCCGTTGCCTCTCAGTTCGTGAAATCCCTCCACCCCTCTCTCTGGAATTAGTAAACTGCTTGCTTTCCTCCACTCTCACATTCTCTCCATTCGGAAGAACCAAAAAAAAAAAAAAAGCACAGCCCGCCTCTTCTCCTACTCCAAGTCGCATGAAGTTACTCCAAGTTGCATGAAGCCAAGGCCCTTTTCTCTCATTCGCAGGAACTGCTCTCTCTCCCGTGACCTCTCACACGTATAGCCTGCCTCTCTTAGTTCTAAAAAAAAAGTTAAGGCAAGAGCAATCTCTCTCACGAACCGTCCTCCTCTACTCCTTCTTTTCTCACGTGAAATCCCATTCAAACAAATTATTTTAGTTAATTCCACTGAATCATCTTCAGCAAAGAGTATAAAGGTATTTTATATTATTTTTGGAATATATATATTAGGTCTTACATTTGCTTTTTGATCATTGTACTTGGAAAGAAATGATGAGATGTCAGATTTTGTGTTTGAAATAATTTAAAGTTATAAATTCTTGTTATGATGACCAAGTCTTACACCTATTAGCTAGACTAGTGAAGGCTTTCATTCAAGGTGAGTACATTTATTTAAGATTTTTTTTTATTTGAATGATTATTTATATGAGCAGGTAAAATTCACTTAATTATATAATCTCATTGAAACTTATTAACTCATTTATTCCGATGATAATGCATTGACGAAATTTTATGAGATAAAGGAAGTGTATGTTTTGAAGGGTGTTGCAGAGTGAGTATTTTGAGTAATCATTAAGAAGTAAAGTTTGTTTGGTTTAAAGGTGGAAGCATATATTAAAAAACATTTTGTTTGAGTTGGAAGAGTGAAAATTAAAAATTAGATTGTTAAGAAACAAAAAAGTGTGCGATGATAGAAAAATGTATGTTGGAAAAGAAAGAATCGTATATTTTGAAAGTAAAATTGTATGAACTTTGGAAAAAAAAAAATAAAAGCAAAGCGTATAAGTGTAATTTTGAAAAATGAGAAGTGTATATTGAAAATGGAGTTGTGTGTTTTGGAAAAGTTTATATTTTTGAAAAGTAAAACTTGGTTGTTGATGGATAATATATATATATTTGTTTTGAAAAGGTGATGTGTGCGAGAAATAAAGATGGAGTTTGTGAGTTCGGAAAGGTGGAAATTGTATGTTGTGGAAAGGTGAAATTGTGTATATGAGAAGTAAGACGAATGTGTGTATTTTATGGAAAGTGAAATAGTGAAATTCAAGGTGATGCTTGTGAATGATGGGAAGTGGAGATTGTAGGATTTAGAGTTAAAAGTATATATTAGAAAGGTCTTCTGTGAAGATTGTGAAAATTAAAGTGTTTGATTTGGGAAGAAAAGTTATTTGAGTTTGTGAATAAAAGTGGGACTTGTGTGAATTTTGAAAAGGGAGATGAATAGTAATTTGTGTTATAGAATGAGTTTGGAAACTTTTTAGAAATTAGAAATGTTAAAGAAAATTAAAAGCTCTCTCTCTCTCTCTCTCTCTCTCTCTCTTTTTCTTTCCTTCTTCTTCCCCTTTCTTGTTACCTCGGGATGAATATTAGAAAGACATACAATATGCTTTCAAAAGTAAAAGGTTTCAGAAGCAAAATCAAACAAAGCCAGTGCTCAAGCCCGAAGAAAGGTACGTCTTTATTTTCAATAAATTTCAATCATTTTATTATTAATTATTAAATGTGCTTTCTAATTCCTATTTTCCTTATTTTTCCTATTTTATTTGCATGAACTGCGAGGAACGGTATCGATCGAGGGAACAAAAGTACAAGGAGCTAATGACGTCAATCGCCTCTATCCAACCGGGTAGAGGTGCTACGGGCGGAACCACCGGGTCGTAGCCCCCGGTGACTGTAAGTATTTCTAAACTTAGAAAACCTTTAGGGACCCCTTGATGTGGTGTGCACAAACCCTTCCCTTTTAGGTCCCTGTAGTAACTTCAATTTAATTAGGATTACTTTTTGCTCTTAAACTCCTAAACCCCTTTATACGTATGAAAAGTCCTAAGGGTTAGTGATAACAAATATTTTTATCCCATATAACAGTAGTGACGCTTAAGGACAAAAATTAAGGACCGGGTCTTAGAAAACTTAGATTTAGGATGCATGTACACTTTAGGGTAGAAACATATAACATAGAAAACTTAGTGACATTTATTATTATTATTATTATTTTATTTTATTTTTATTTATTTATTTAACAAATTAAATTTAATTAACTAAAAATTTTTCTTTTAAATAATAATTGATTTAGGACATATCAAAACCACATAACCTATTGCACACACTTAGATTTGTTTGCCAGGACAACAAACCCTAGTTTTAGGTTAGGCCGGTGTTTATTTCCTTACTACACTGTAACGGGCTTTTTCTCGAGTTTTATTGCATGCTGGTTGTAAATTGTTGGTGTGTTTGTTTACTTACTTTTACCGCACTCTGTGATGTGATTTGATTGACGATTAGATTACCCATAGGTTAAGAGCGATCTGGTTGTTAATAGAATTTTCTGCAGGTGGCCACACTCGTGTAGGGCAGAAAAAGGGGGCTAATTAATAAATAATTTTATAAAATGCTACAGGTGCTTCAGCTGTTTAGCCCCCAAATGAAAAAGAGTGTGGCCAAGTGTGGCTGATAAATTTAATTTAAATGCAAACATATAACTGCTTGGGATGATTTTTATATAAACTGCTTAGGATAACCCTGCAGGTGGACTAGATTTTTCTTCTCTTTCTGTGAAATGAAATGTAATGTAAATATAATATATCAAGAGTCAAAATTGTGAAAGTGATTTTAAAAATGAGATATCACCTTCAATTTGGAATCTGAAGAAAAGAGGATATACCTTAAAGGATTATTCTCTTTTATTTAGAAAGCCAAGTTAGAATGATTCAATATCCAAATAGAAAAGAAAATACCCCTCTTAGGGATGTGTTTCTTTTCATTTGGATATCCAGAACCCGATGGACCCGAGAAGTTCGTAGAAGAAG
Organism: Dendrobium officinale; assembly: GCA_019514585.1. Classification (NCBI taxonomy): domain Eukaryota; kingdom Viridiplantae; phylum Streptophyta; class Magnoliopsida; order Asparagales; family Orchidaceae; genus Dendrobium; species Dendrobium officinale. The sequence goes on from CM033683.1 coordinate 31,781,116, forward strand.
AAAAGACAGAATGAGAAGATTGAAGAAAGAAGATGAAGAAATGAAGATTCAAAGAACAGTATAACCCATTTCAAAAATCACTTGCGTCATTTTTAGGATTAGAATCCGGGTTTGTTGTCAGTGGTGCCCAGCCACTTTACTTTTCTGCAAATTCTGGGTTTAATATGGACATTGGACATTATATTTGGATTATTAAAATTTGTTTGTTTACATTGTTTGTGCAGTAGCTTTTTTTAGGGCCCTTGCATGCCGTGTTTTGTTTTAGTCTGGATTCGAATCGGAGAAATTTTTTTCGTAAGGGTACGCTTAAAATTCTTCTACTTATAATTTTAAATAAAAATTTTTAGGCTCACATAGTAATTCTAACGATCTAAGAAGTAAGCTCGGGACCGCCGAGAGTCAGCATAAGCATATTAATACTTTCACTTCCTTGTTAGGCACCTCCCCGCCTGCGGGTTCTGGCAGACCACTTGACCTATGAGGATGCAGTTCTGTCAAGGGGAAGTTGTGCAATCTCTAGGGAAAAATCTATTTTTTAAGCCTAATTTTTAAACTGCTTGATTATCATTTTATGCATTCGAGTCAATTAGCATGCATTGCATTAGATACAAATTAAAAAGAGTCTAAAATATTAATTGCATTTTTAGACATTTCTCACCCTGCATAAGTTAAGGGGCCAATTAGGAACTGTCTTAGATGTCGGCCCCCAATTCCTTAAAACTTAAGCAACGTCCCTACCCATCTTTCATAAGAGACTGGACACATGGTTTTAAAGCGCCTAGGTGGTTAGCTGGCTCCCCAATCCAGGCCGGGATAAGTCCAGATTTGCATTTCATTAGTTAGGTTCGGGTCACTATTTTATAGTACCCAAATTAGATTTAGGTTCTGAGGAAGATTCTTTTTAGATCTTAAGTCCTCACCCTCCGGGAATATAATCCCAAATTTCTAATAAAATATTAATTTAAACATAAAATTTCTCTCTTAAAATGTAAAGCCCAACATAGGATAGACTGAGGTTGCCTTTGAGCTTCTCAGAATCCGGCACCTCCTACTTTTTCTCCTTTGACTCGCTAATAAATGTTCAACATTGAGCTATCTCTTTGAAAATTCCTACTTCTTTTTCCTTGTCTTTTACTTTATAATCAGAAGGGTATGAAATCACTGCTTTAATCGAGAGTTTTCTTAGGAGCATTCCTCCTAGGATGTAATTAACTATAGGAGCTTGCTCTTATAGGGATTTGAGAACCCCAGACTAAAATAAACCTTGTTTTATTCATATAAAACAAGGGAAGAATCTTTGGGAACGTAGATATTTTTAAAACCTCATTTCTAATTTTGAATAGATTGGTAGAATATTATTATTATCTTTCAGATAATATAATATTATACTTGTTATATTCAACTTTAGGAATGATGAATTTTTATAAAATCTATTCTTGTTTTGGATGTCTTGAAGAATGTTATGTTCGTCTTTCAAGATGATATAATATTCTCCTTGTTATATCTAAATAAAAGAATGAATAAACTTTTTCAAATAACTTTTTTCTATTTTTAAACATATTCTATAGAATTTTATGTTCATTTTTCGAGATGATATGTTATTCTTTGAACTATGTTTGATTATAGAAATATCAATTTTCATAACCCTATTTTGATATTGAATCCATTATAGAATATTGTGTCGGCCTCTCGAGACCGTACTTTATTCTCAATGCAGTATTCGATTACAAAATAGGAGAAATCAAAATCTGCGTGGTGACACAATTTTTCCCACCAAGGTTTTTCTTTCGACTCCGCTGGGGATCAATCATCTCTCCATCTTTAGCAGTGTTTTATACCCTTTAATCGGTAGTATACTTGTGCTTGACATAGGTTGTAACTACCTTTCTTCCGCCGGTTCTTTTATTCATTTCATTCTTGGATAATTTGGCCGGTATCTAAAAAATTTTAGAGGTCTTATTTTGGACCCCGTTAGAAAACTAACGGGAAGATCTTTTATACGACCTTTTTGTAAAGAAATTTTCTGTGCTAATTCGAATATTGCAGTTACATTTTCTTGTAGCTTGATGTTTGACTTAGCACTGGGTCCAATTGCCCAATCTTTAGTAATATGTATAGTTATTTTTTTTAGTAACTTAATGTATTATTTGGATTGGGTCCAAATAACTTTAAGTCTTAAAAAATTTTAAACTTCTGTGTCCTAGCTAACAGTTGCAGTTATATATTTTTGTAACTCGATATGTGGTTGGACAAATCTGAAGGAAATTTGAGTTTTTAAATCAAAGTTTCTCCTTATCTAAACCAGCATATTACAGTTATATTTTTTTTTATAGCTTAGTATGTGTGGTATGACAGGGTCCAAAAGCTCAAACCTTCAAATCAAAACTTTATGTTTGTACTAATAACATATTATAGTTACATGTCCTTTGTAGCTTGATATGTTTGCTAGGACAGGGTCCAGAATCTGATATATGCAAGATTGTCAAGATTAAAGTCAATTTACATTGAGAAAAATTTGAATGTTCGAATACAAGTTAAGCTTATAAAAATAATTTTTCTTAGAGAAAATAGCAGGTTGATTTTTTTTTAAAAAAAAGAAATTTATCTCTATCTTTCTTAAATTATAATTAAAATTTCATTGTGGTTAACTCCTCTAAACACTTAAAGAATAAGACTTATGATTTTCAATGCTAAAAAGAAAAGTGTGTTCCCTCCCTCCCTCCACTTGGGTGAATTAAGGCTTTAGATGAAGATATATTTAATCTCATTTTCTTTTGGAACCTAAAAATATAAAAGTTTAGCTAATTTTGCTAGGTTCCTAGCAATCGTTGAATTAAATTAAAATATATTTTCAAATTTTCTATTCAATCATATTATAATTTTTCTAAATTTAGAAATGTGTAATTATCGGTTGATGTGTTGAAATTTGGAAATCATTCTGAATTCCCTCATCTTTAACCTTATTATAGGTTAAAGTTTAAGATGCCTATAAATCTTATTTCTTAAGGGTACTACATGGATACGACGATTTGTCCTCTGTCATGTGGTTTAACTCTGATAGATTAGAGATTTTATGGCATGTGATAAAAAAAAAATCCTAATCAATTACATAAAAGCTTTTGTTCACCATCTGAAGTTTTCTCTTATGGTAATATTTTTAAATCAAATTTTAGCTAAGTTTATTCTTGGCTTTATTATTCCATTTGAGAAAACTCATGAGTAGATAAAAGATTGATCATCTTAAATTTTTGTTTGGTCAAAAACTTAGGAAGATTCAAGGTTCTTTATTATGGTTAATCCATGATATGATTAATATTTCCTCTATCATGTGATTTTTCATCAAAATAAATTGTCATTTCTTGAATTGATACTAAGTTAGTCGACTTCATAACATCTTTAATGGTTTTCTTCTTCAATAGTGATAAAAAATTATCATATTTGGGTTCACCTATTATGATATCAATATGTATCTTCTTTTAAATTAAGATTTATGTCAAATTGAAATTGGAGGAGGTGGAAGTTTTATTCATCTTTTTATCATTATACATCTCATAAACATCTTACGAGTTGATGAACTTATTTTATAATTATCTCAACTGAGTTGTCTATTCATACTATATGGACCGGGTCCGATTTGTAGATCCATCTTCCTTGTATAAAAGTATTAATGTTTTTTTTACTCTTATACTTGGAAGATGATTTTACAACTGAAATAATAATTACAAGATTTAAGTAAAGGAAGGCTCTTAAAAAAAAAAGTAAAAGTAAAAAAAAAAAAAAAAAAGAGACACGTTCATTAAATGTGTAGCAAAAAAAAAAAAAAAAGTGGCTTCCCTTTTTAAATCTTAAATATCAAAGGACCTATTTATCCTTTAGTATTTTTAACACTTGATTTTGAGAAATCAAAATTTTGGTTCATCATCAAGCATTGATGTTCTATTAGATGTAAAATATAAATATCATCTACAAGATTTGAAAATATTGAATTTCTACCTCTAATTTGATTCTCTTTTGATATAATTCTTAATTTAATAAAAACATAAAGAAGGAAATCCCAGTTTTGCTTGTAGGAAGCTTTGATCTGGGTTAACAAAATCTAAATCTTGAGGCCTCTCTAATTAGCAACTTGAGTAGGTCAGTTCACATCTTCAAATCATTTTGAAGAAAAATCATATAGATGATAAATCTAAATGAAATTATAATGGTGCTGGTTATGCATTATTGGGTTTCACATATCTAACCTAATTAAGATGCATAAACAAACTATAATCTAAATATCTTCAATTTTCTTTTGAACATCTTCCAATTTGAATGAGATTCTAGATAAAGTCCTGATGCTAGATGATCTACAGTGATATTTATAGATATAAAAATCACTTTCTTTGAATTCAAAATTTTGAAACTAAACTAAAGGACATCCTTTAGTTGGTTTTGAGATGATTGTCTAATGTTCTCATTCACTATGAGTAGATGTCATATATGAATTTTAAATATATCATTGACTAAACTAGGATGTTAGAACATGAGGGGTTCTATCCTTAGTGGTGTCAACGATATCTTTGATTGAATCTTTGCTAAACACCAAATCAAAATCAAACTACAGTTTGACCTAGTCCATTATTGACTAATCTTGGATGTTAGAATTGGAGGGATTCTATTCCCGATAAAGTCTATGATGGCTTCGTCAAATAGATATAAAATTTAATTCAAGATATATCTTCACTTTACCATAAACTAGAATCTGATGTTAGAGTCTAAACAATTCTATCCCCATTAAAGGATCTTTCTATAGCATTGAAATTCAAAATCTTTGAAACTACATTTTTCTTTAAGGAAAATTGTTAAGTTTTGAATATTTTGATTAAACCCATATTGGTCATATTCAAATTATATAATTTAGGAGGAGTCAACCCATCTTTCGTTGAGTTTTTGAATCTTTTCCCATGCCTTTTTCATTCGGTGAAGATGATTAAAGCTTAAGCGATCATAGTCAAAGATTATAAGAAAGTTATCAAATAAAAAAAAATAAAGCTTTCACTTTTTGATAAAAATCAAATTTTTCTCAATCATTGTGAGTATTTATGGTGCCGAATGTTGGCCATTAAAAGAGAAGCATAATACTAAGTTAAGTGTGGCAGAGATGAGGATGCTTAGATGGATGAGTGGCTTTACCCTTAGAGATAGGATACGAAATGAGCATATACGTGAAAAGGTTGGAGTAGCTCCAGTAGAAGATAAGATTAGAGAGAGTCGCCTTAGATGGTTTGGTCACGTAAAAAGGCGGCCTTCCGACGACCCAGTTAAGAGAGTAGAGGTATTAGATTTGATTTGTGTTAAGAAAGGTAGGGGTAGACCTAAAAAGACTTGGTTAGAAAATATTAGGAATGACCTTTCTTTATTAGATTTAAACGAGAATTTGGCTTTTAATAGGACACAATGGAGAAAAAGGATTCATGTAGCCGACCCCACGTAGTGGGATAAAGGCTTGATGTTGTTGTTGTTGTTGTTGTTGTATTGTGAGTATTTAATATTCCTTAGTGTTTTCACTATAAAGGATGCTCAAATATACTCATTGTTCTATAACAACTCATGCAAAAGTTAAATTTTTTTTTTTTAAGAAAATTTTATCATGTTGCATTTAGTTCTCTTAGAACACTCGAACAAAAACTCTAGAAGATTCATTTTATTTTCTTTGAGTTACTCGAGACAAATTCAATTAAAGAATGAATCTTTAAACAAAATCTTGCATTTCTCCAGTAGTTGAGACGCTTTGTTAAGTATTTACTTATCAAAGATGATCAAACTACTCCCCTTTTGTTTTCCTCATATATGATGATCTAATATAAAAACATATTCCCTAGTGGATTATTTGTAAGTTATAAAGATCATTTATAATGAAGGATATAAAAAAATTTTATTCAAAAGATTTTTTAAATCTTTCAATCTTCAAAATGTTTTTTTTCCTTCTAGAAAATGACATATATAAAAGCTTATGATCTCTAGTAGAACATTTGCAAGTTATGAATGTCATTTGTGATTGAGGGAAAAGATTCAAAGCTTTAAAGAAATCAATTTTACTTTAAAAATTCACCATCCTTAAATCAGTCTTTAGGTCTAAGTCCGCTTTTACGGCATCCTATTGGCTTTCTGGCTTAAGTCCGCTCTTACGGCAGCCAATCCAGTTTAAATCAGTCTTTAGGTCTAAGTCCACTTTTACGGCATCCTATTGGCTTTCTGGCTTAAGTCCGCTCTTACGGCAGCCAATCCTGTTTAAATCAATCTTAGGTCTAAGTCCGCTTTTACGGCATCCTATTGGCTTTCTGGCTTAAGTCCGCTCTTACGGCAGCCAATCCTGTTTAAATCAGTCTTTAGGTCTAAGTCCGCTTTTACGGCATCCTATTGGCTTTCTGGCTTAAGTCGGCTCTTACGGCAGCCAATCCTGCTTAAATCAGTCTTTAGGTCTAAGTCCGCTTTTACGGCATCCTATTGGCTTTCTGGCTTAAGTCCGCTCTTACGGCAGTCAATCCAGTTTAAATCAGTCTTTAGGTCTAAGTCCGCTTTTATGGCATCCTATTGACTTTCTGGCTTAAGTCCGCTTTTACGGCAGCCAACCTGATTAAATCCGTCTTTAGGTCTAAGTCCGCTTTTACGGCATCCTTTTGGCTTTCTAGCTTAAGTCCGCTCTTACGGCAGTCAAATCTGATTAAATCAGTCTTTAGGTCTAAGTCCGCTTTTACGGCATCCTATTGACTTTCTAGCTTAAGTCCGCTCTTACGGCAGCCAAACCTGATTAAATCCGTCTTTAGGTATAAGTCCTCCTACGGCATCCTATTGGCATCTTTGGAGTTAGGAATAAGCATCCCTAGTGACATCCTAATCTTTGTCTTGAGGAGAAGTATAAGCATCCCTAGCGGCATCTTCTCTTCATTAAATTGTAAATCTTAAATCCGTCTTTAGGTATAAGTCCTCCTACGGCATCCTATTGGCATCTTTGAAGTTAGGAGTAAGCATCCCTAGTGGCATCCTAATCTTCATTCCGAGGAGAAGTATAAGCATCCCTAGCGGCATCTTCTCTTTATTAAATGTTAAATCTTAAATTCATCTTTAGGTATAAGTCCTCCTACGGCATCCTATTGGCATCTTTGGAGTTAGGAGTAAGCATCCCTAGTGGCATCCTAATCTTCGTCTCGAGGAGAAGTATAAGCATCCCCAGCGGCATCTTCTCTTCATTAAATTTTAAATCTTAAACCTGTCTCCAGGTATAAGTCCTCCTACGGCATCCTATTGACATTTTTGAAATTAGGAATAAGCATCCCTAGTGGCGTCCTAATTTTCATCCCGAGAAAAAGTATAAGCATCCCTAGCGGCATCTTTTCTTCATCATATTTACACTCTTGAAGTTAGTCTTGATTTATAACAAAGATTTCAATCATATCAAAATCAATTTCCAAATTTCTATTCATACCAAACTACATTCAAATCACTAAAGCATCAATGCTAACATCAACTTCAAATCAATTCATCAACTCAAATATTTCTAGACTTTTATCCTAATTTTCTATCAAAGTTCAAAATCTTTTCAATTCATAAACTCAAATCTTCAACTTTAATTTTGGAACTAGTTGATCATTTCGGTCAACGCCAATACGCACGATAAACTTTGGCAAGTTTATCATGCCTATTGGGGGTCCATTTGTTGACCTCATTATTCGAGGTCAATTTTCCTGGAATCGACTCTAGTACCTAGGTTTTCGTAGCCTAGTGTAGATGTCGCACCCATAGGATTTCCCTTAGGTGGACGCCTAATGACGTAGCATCGACTCGAACCTATCACTCAATTCGAATCAAAATCATTTCAATCCAATTTCAATTCATTTCCAAAACGAACTCAAATCAAGCTCAATTTATGATTCGTTGATGTCGATCGACTCAATCTAATTTATTTTCGATCAAATTGATGCATCATTAAGCTCAAAATTAACTCACCAATCAAATCAAAATCAAATAAAATTAACTCAAATTGAATTGGATTTCAATGGCTTCGATTAACCCGTTTTGACTCGTCACAAGTATATATATAATAATAATTGATACGTCGTCAAAAATTATCTTAATCGGGCATGAATCTCGATGCAAAATCAAGTTTGGAAACTTCAAAAATTAATTCGGAGATCATCCCAACTTCGATTTCAGAAACTTATTGTCGAACTGAGCGTCTCAGAAATACAAACCCAACGACACCAAGATCAACCCAATCCGAGCCCAAATGAGTCTGAATCAAGGGCACAAAGCGCTGTTGGAAGGTTCAAACTGCAATTTGAGTTACCAAACGATCTCCGATTTTGACGAGCTTATACTCGAATCGAACGGCTCGACGAGACAAATCCAATGAGCCCAAGATCACTGAATTCCAAAATCATTAAGTCTTTAAAAATGTCCAACGAACGGTCCGATCAGCCCCACTCTCTCAGATTCGTGAACTGCTCTCCCACTCCCTCTCGGCATTCGCACACAGAAACGACCGCCTCCTGCAGTTCACGAACGGCCTCCCCACTCTCACAAGCCCTCATTTGCACATATAGAAAACCGTCTCTCTCAAGTTAAAAACTTAATCAGAGCCAATTTCCTCTACTACTTTCTCATATGCACAGAAACCCCCAAGCGTTGCCTCTCAGTTCGTGAAATCCCTCCACCCCTCTCTCTGGAATTAGTAAACTGCTTGCTCTCCTCCACTCTCACATTCTCTCCATTCGAAAGAACCAAAAAAAAAAAAAAGCACAGCCCGCCTCTTCTCCTACTCCAAGTCGCATGAAGTTACTCCAAGTTGCATGAAGCCAAGGCCCTTTTCTCTCATTCGCAGGAACTGCTCTCTCTCCCGCGACCTCTCACACGTATAGCCTGCCTCTCTTAGTTCTAAAAAAAAAGTTAAGGCAAGAGCAATCTCTCTCACGAACCGTCCTCCTCTACTCCTTTTCTCACGTGAAATCCCATTCAAACAAATTATTTTAGTTAATTCCACTGAATCATCTTCAGCAAAGAGTATAAAGGTATTTTATATTATTTTTGGAATTGATATATTAGGTCTTACATTTGCTTTTTGATCATTGTACTTGGAAAGAAATGATGAGATGTCAGATTTTGTGTTTGAAATAATTTAAAGTTATAAATTCTTGTTATGATGACCAAGTCTTACACCTATTAGCTAGACTAGTGAAGGCTTTCATTCAAGGTGAGTACATTTATTTAAGATTTTTTTTTATTTGAATGATTATTTATATGAGCAGGTAAAATTCACTTAATTATATAATCTCATTGAAACTTATTAACTCATTTATTCCGATGATAATGCATTGACGAAATTTTATGAGATAAATGAAGTGTATGTTTTGAAGGGTGTTGCAGAGTGAGTATTTTGAGTAATCATTAAGAAGTAAAGTTTGTTTGGTTTAAAGGTGGAAGTATATATTAAAAAACATTTTGTTTGAGTTGGAGGAGTGAAAATTAAAAATTAGATTGTTAAGAAACAAAAAAGTGTGCGATGATAGAAAAATGTATGTTGGAAAAGAAAGAATCGTATATTTTGAAAGTAAAATTGTATGAACTTTGGAAAAAAAAAATAAAAGCAAAGCGTATAAGTGTAATTTTGAAAAATGAGAAGTGTATATTGAAAATGGAGTTGTGTGTTTTGGAAAAGTTTATATTTTTGAAAAGTAAAACTTGGTTGTTGATGGATAATATATATATATATATTTGTTTTGAAAAGGTGATGTGTGCGAGAAATAAAGATGGAGTTTGTGAGTTCTGAAAGGTGGAAATTGTATGTTGTGGAAAGGTGAAACTGTGTATATGAGAAGTAAGACGAATGTGTGTATTTTATGGAAAGTGAAATAGTGAAATTCAAGGTGATGCTTGTGAATGATGGGAAGTGGAGATTGTAGGATTTAGAGTTAAAAGTATATATTAGAAAGGTCTTGTGTGAAGATTGTGAAAATTAAAGTGTTTGATTTGGGAAGAAAAGTTATTTGAGTTTGTGAATAAAAGTTGGACTTGTGTGAATTTTGAAAAGGGAGATGAATAGTAATTTGTGTTATAGAATGTGTTTGGAAACTTTTTAGAAATTAGAAATGTTAAAGAAAATTAAAAGCTCTCTCTCTCTCTCTCTCTCTCTCTCTCTCTCTCTCTCTCTCTCTCTTTCTCTCTCTCTCTTTTTCTTTCCTTCTTCTTCCCCTTTCTTGTTACCTCGGGATGAATATTAGAAAGACATACAATATGCTTTCAAAAGTAAAAGGTTTCAAAAGCAAAATAAAACAAAGCCAGTGCTCAAGCCCGAAGAAAGGTACGTCTTTATTTTCAATAAATTTCAATCATTTTATTATTAATTATTAAATGTGCTTTCTAATTCCTATTTTCCTTATTTTTCCTATTTTATTTGCATGAACTGCGAGGAACGGTATCGATCGAGGGAACAAAAGTACAAGGAGCTAATGACGTCAATCGCCTCTATCCAACCGGGTAGAGGTGCTACGGGCGGAACCACCGGGTCTTAGCCCCCGGTGACTGTAAGTATTTCTAAACTTAGAAAACCTTTAGGGACCCCTTGATGTGGTGTGCGCAAACCCTTCCCTTTTAGGTCCCTGTAGTAACTTCAATTTAATTAGGATTACTTTTTGCTCTTAAACCCCTAAACCCCTTTATACGTATGAAAAGTCCTAAGGGTTAGTGATAACAAATATTTTTATCCCATATAACAGTAGTGACACTTAAGGACAAAAATTAAGGACCGGGTCTTAGAAAACTTAGATTTAGGATGCATGTACACTTTAGGGTAGAAACATATAACATAGAAAACTTAGTGACATTTATTATTATTATTATTATTTTATTTTATTTTTTTTTTATTTATTTAACAAATTAAATTTAATTAACTAAATTTTTTTCTTTTAAATAATAATTGATTTAGGACATATCAAAACCACATAACCTATTGCACACACTTAGATTTTTTTGCCAGGACAACCAACCCTAGTTTTAGGTTAGGCCGGTGTTTATTTCCATACTACACTGTGACGGACTTTTTCTCGAGTTTTATTGCATGCTGGTTGTAAATTGTTGGTGTGTTTGTTTACTTACTTTTATCGCACTCTGTGATGTGATTTGATTGACGATTAGATTACCCATAGGTTAAGAGCGATCTGGTTGTTAATAGAATTTTCTGCAGGTGGCCACACTCGTGCAGGGCAGAAAAAGGGGGCTAATTAATAAATAATTTTATAAAATGCTACAGGTGCTTCAGCTGTTTAGCCCCCAAATAAAAAAGAGTGTGGCCAAGTGTGGCTGATAAATTTAATTTAAATGCAAACATATAACTGCTTGGGATGATTTTTATATAAACTGCTTATGATAACCCTGCAGGTGGACTAGATTTTTCTTCTCTTTCTGTGAAATGAAATGTAATGTAAATATAATATATCAAGAGTCAAAATTGTGAAAGTGATTTTAAAAATGGGATATCACCTTCAATTTGGAATCTGAAGAAAAGAGGATATACCTTAAAGGATTATTCTCTTTTATTTAGAAAGCCAAGTTAGAATGATTCAATATCCAAATAGAAAAGAAAATACCCCTCTTAGGGATGTGTTTCTTTTCATTTGGATATCCAGAACCCGATGGACCCGAGAAGTTCGTAGAAGAAGAAAAGACAGAACGAGAAGATTGAAGAAAGAAGATGAAGAAATGAAGATTCGAAGAACAGTATATCCCATTTCAAAAATCACTTGCGTCATTTTTAGGATTAGAATCCGGGTTTGTTGTCAGTGGTGCCCAGCCACTTTACTTTTCTGCAAATTCTGGGTGTAATATGGACATTGGACATTGGACATTATATTTGGATTATTAAAATTTGTTTGTTTACATTGTTTGTGCAGTAGCTTTTTTTAGGGCCCTTGCATGCCTTGTTTTGTTTTAGTCTGGATTCGAATCGGAGAGATTTTTTTCGTAAGGGTACGCTTAAAATTTTTCTACTTATAATTTTAATAAAAAAATTTTAGGCTCACATAGTAATTCTAACGATCTAAGAAGTAAGCTCGGGACCGCCGAGAGTCAGCATAAGCATATTAATACTTTCTCTTCCTTGTTAGGCACCTCCCCGCCTGCGGGTTCTGGCAGACCACTTGACCTATGAGGGTGCAGTTCTATCAAGGGGAAGTTGTGCAATCTCTAGGGAAAAATCTATTTTTTAAGCCTAATTTTTAAACTGCTTCATTATCATTTTATGCATTCGAGTCAATTAGCATGCATTGCATTAGATACAAATTAAAAAGAGTCTAAAATATTAATTGCATTTTTAGTCATTTCTCACCCTACATAAGTTAAGGGCCCAATTAGGAACTGTCTTACATGTCGGCCCCCAATTCCTTAAAACTTAAGCAACGTCCCTACCCATCTTTCATAAGAGACTGGACACATGGTTTTAAAGCGCCTAGGTGGTTAGATGGCTCCCCAATCCAGGCCGGGATAAGTCCAGATTTGCATTTTATTAGTTAGGTTCGGGTCACTATTTTATAGTACCCAAATTAGATTTAGGTTCTGAGGCAGATTCTTTTTAGATCTTAAGTCCTCACCCTCCGGAAATATAATCCCAAATTTCTAATAAAATGTTAATTTAAACATAAATTTCTCTCTTAAATTGTAAAGCCCAACATAGGATAGACTGAGGTTGCCTTTGAGCTTCTCAGAATCCGGCACCTCCTACTTTTTCTCCTTTGACTCGCTAATAAATGTTCAACATTGAGCTATCTCCTTGAAAATTCCTACTTCTTTTTCCTTGTCTTTTACTTTATAATCAGAAGGGTATGAAATCACTGCTTTAATCGAGAGTTTTCTTAGGAGCATTCCTCCTAGGATGTAATTAACTATAGAAGCTTGCTCTTATAGGGATTTGAGAACCCCAGACTAAAATAAACCTTGTTTTATTCATATAAAACAAGGGAAGAATCTTTGGAAACGTAGATATTTTTAAAACCTCATTTCTAATTTTGAATAAACTGGTAGAATATTATTATTATCTTTCAGATAATATAATATTATACTTGTTATATTCAATTTAGGAATGATGAATTTTTATAAAATCTATTCTTGTTTTGGATGTCTTGAAGAATGTTATGTTCATCTTTCAAGATGATATAATATTCTCCTTGTTATATCTAAATAAAAGAATGAATAAACTTTTTCAAATAACTTATTTCTATTTTTAAACATATTCTATAGAATTTTATGTTCATTTTTCGAGATGATATGTTATTCTTTGAACTATGTTTGATTATAGAAATATCAATTTTCAAAACCCTATTTTGATATTGAATCCATTATAGAATATTGTGTCGGCCTCTCGAGACCGTACTTTATTCTCAATGCAGTATTCGATTACAAAATAGGAGAAATCAAAATCTGCGTGGTGACACAATTTTTCCCACCAATCAGCAACCATTGTTTTGACCTATTTAAGGACATGGGATAGAGAGTTAGTTTACAGGTGCAAAGATTAGATGTTTTAAGTAAGTCTGAGGTGTATTTGGATTGAGTGTGAAAGTAGCTGTAAGAAATGGCGACTTGTATACCTAGAAAGAATAAGAGAGGTTTGAGTATGTTGAGAGAGAACTTCTTCTTTAGGGTGGATATAAGAGTAAAGAAGGTTGAGGGGTGGTTTCTAATTAGTAGGAAATCATCAATGTAGAGTAGCAAGTAGAGTTGAATGTTGCAGGTGGAATATATAAGCAGAGAGGGATCAATATTGCTAAACTTAAAGCTAAAGTTCATAAGATAGTTGGTAAATGTGGTAAACCACTGGCGTGGAGCTTACTTTAAGCCATAAATGGCTTTGTGAAGCTTGCAAAAGAAGATTGGGATGTTGAGTATCAATGAACACTGGTGGTTGTTTCATGTAAACATCTTCAAGAAGATGGACATGAAGGAAGACGTTGGAGATGTAGAGTTTAAGGATGGAACATTTGTGATAAAGGGCAATAGTAAGAAGCACCTGAATTATTTGCATCTTTTCCAGGTCTGAATTTTTTAATGTAGTCAATCCCATATTCCTGATTGAAGTCCTGAGAGATGAGTTGTCTTTGCAGTGGGCGACTGTTCCTTTAGCATGAAACTTGGTTTTATAAATCCAATGACAACCCAGTGTATTTTGATGTTCAAGTGGGGGAACCAAAGTCCATGTGCCTTATTGTTGTAAGGCCATAAATTCCCCAAATATTGCTCGGTGCCAGCTTGGGATTTTAATAGCTTGAGTGAGGCAATTGGGGGTGGAGGAGGGTTTTGTGGTGGTAAGGAGAGTGAATTTGAGAAGTGGTTTGAGATGGCCAATTTTTAACCTTGTGAGTATATGATGAGGTTAGTTAGAGGGAGGTGGTGATAAAGATAGCAGCATAGACTAGAGATAAAATATGTGGGGGGGAGGAATGGTTATTGGTATATGTGTGATGGTGGGTGAGGGGGAGGGAGAGTTATTATTCATGCTGGTGGATAAAATTGTATGATTCAGAGAGGTATAAGAGTGAGGGGAGAGATGAAAGTGGTAATGATGTTTAGGGATGGAGGTGGTGACATAGCAGGGTATGGAAAGAAATTTCCATGGAACACAATGAGACAAGAAATGTAGATGTGGCCAGTTTAAAGTTGTAGCGCTTATAACCCTTGTGAGAGGAAGAGTAACCGAGAAAGAGGCATTCTGTGGAGCAGGGAAGGAGTTTGTCTGGAGTGAGGGGAGTGAGCCAAGGAAAGCAAAGACATCCAAAAGCTTTAAGGTGAACATAAAAAGGGATTTTTGATGTAGGAGTTGGTAGGGAATTTGAAGGTGTAGATCTTTTGTTGGTAAATAATTAATGAGAAAGTTGGCAGTAAGGAGTGGCTCAGCCCAGAAGCATATAGTGAGGTCAACACTGTGAAGTAAAATGTGGGTAGTATCGAGTAGATGCTGATGGTTGTGCTTAGAAATTTCATTTAGTTTAGCAATGTATGGATAACTAACTTGGTGAGTAATGCCATGCGAAAGGAGAAATTATTGAAAGGAATGCACAAGGTATTCACCACAACAATCAGCTCTGAATGTTTAAATTTTTATGTTAAATGAATTTTTTTTTTCGTGAGAGTAAATTATTGGAATTTTAAGTTGGTTTTAGCTATAGGTGCATAGGAAAAAGCCAACAAAACCTAGATAAATCATCAATGAACAAAACATAGTATTTATAACATTAAGGGACATGAATGGAGCTGGTCCCCATACATCTGAGTCGATGAAGTCTAAAGGTTTGCTGCTACAACATCAACTATGGGGAAAATATATCTTGTGACATTTCACCACATTACAAGAGGAGCAGGGTAAGTTACTAGACGAGATAAATAAAGTTGGATATAATTTTACTATGGTTTGTAATATATGTTGTGAGGATGACCAATTCTAGTGTGCTAAATGGAAGATGAACTGAGCCAAGCAGATAGAGCAATATAGTAATGTCTGTTGCTAGGAGAGAGGGGATAGAGGCTGTGTCTACTTTGACCTCGGAGAAGAACTTGATTAGTCAATGGATCCTTAATGGTGAAGCTAGAAGCATCAAAATAAATTGAACTATGATTATTAGTGATAATTATATGAATAAAAAGTTGATTATTAGTGAGAGATGGAACATGAAGAATTTATTTGAGAAGAAACTTACATTTAGAAAGTTAAGATGGAGCAAGTGATTGCTGCTATGGTGAATGGGAAGAGAAGAGCCACTAGTGGTGGAGACGAAGTCACTTCTAGCTGGGTAAAGGTTGTTGGGTGTGATTAAGATTTTTCGTGAGATGGGAAAAGGCTATAGAGTATAGGTACCAATTTGATGCAGGTTGTTATTATTGGTGAGTAAACAGTCATGTCAGAGTCTCATAGCTATTATGATCTGTAGGGTTGTCAGATTTATATTTTATATTACGTGATGCCAACTATTGAGGTATGAATGAACAAACTTCCCACATATTTGATAGGTTATAAAGGGAGTAATATGATGCGAGCTGCGTAAAGAGGTGATGTGACCACGAAATCCTCGTCGATTACAAGAGTAGGTAACATGGGAGAATAGAGTGAATTGTTTGGTAGTAGGGGAGGAAAGTTTGGAGTGTTTTTATTTTGGAGGTGGATTTCATCATTTTGATGAAGGGAGTAGAGGTCATCAAGGATTATATGAGTAGAGTGGTATGAATGGCTTTCTTAAAGGCTTGATAAAAGGAAGATAGCCTATTGGGGGTGTAAAGAATGACTTCTTCGAAATCAAGGTGTGTGCTAGTCACTGCAATTTTATTCACAAGAGCTTTGATACAGGAGAGATATTGAGTCGTATTCAGATCATTCATATGAATATTATGCAACTTATTCTTGAGCTCAATAACCTGAGAGTGATTCGATGGTTAAAAGGCATTTTTCTAGTGCGGAACAGATGTTGTGGGTTGTTTGAAGGGTGGGAACATATGGAAGAATGGAGGTTGTAATGGTGGATAAAAGGGAGAAAACTAGGTTTTTGTCCAGAAGCTACCTTGAGATATATTCAGGATGCACAATGAGATCACCAGCATGGGATGGGGAAAATTTAGAGGGATAAGCCTGGGAGTCGGCTAGGAAGCCTTCAAAGCCATTAGTGGTGATGCTAGGTTTGGAGATTTGAGATAAGAAATTTTAGAGAAGATGGGATGCTGAAATCTTCTTGGGAGGGGGAAAAGTGAGAAGTCAGAGTTTGGAAGGAGGTGGTGCTGAAGTTACCCTTGATAAGAGATATAAGAGTAATTATTCAGCCTTTAGCTCTAGTACCATGAGAAAATACGTGTAAATAGTAAAATGTATTTCATACAGATGTATCGTGAATAAAGTAGGCTATATATATGTAAACTAAGTTTAAATAGAGTCAATGTGTGTTAGAATATGTTAGAGATGAACGGTGAAGATGCAGTAGTGCAGAGAGTAGGATGAGAGGTTTGAAAAGGGAAACTATATTTGATATTGGTGTCTGCTTAAAAATAGGTAGCTAACAACCCTTATAAGTCTTTTCCCTCTCGAAAGGCATGGCTATACTAGTCCATTGGCTAGATTCCATAATACACAATAAAAATCTGTAATATCAAATGTTTTTTTTTTAAATTGAAACATAACAAAATCTTTTTATATAGCTCTAGACTTTCAAATCAGATGGCTTAATAATATGATTTTGCAAAATAACTGACAGTATAAACTCTCTTATGTATCTCTCCCTACAAAATTAAAAAATCTTAAAAGAAAAGATATTACAAAAGAAGGCTCCCTTACTAATAATCTTATTTTTTTAGCACTCTTTTCCTCAAGAATCTTAGAAAAATCATTTTAGGGTTTCTTGAAAAAAATACTTATAGGGTAATTTGACTTGAAACTCTAAAAAGGATAGTTATTAAACAAATTTGTTGGATTCCACAATATAATTAATTGATAATAAAGTATTATTAATATAATTAGCACATTCTTAAAAAAAAAAATGTTCTTTATTTATTTGTATTATATGATTGATATCGTATAATATGATTAGTAAATTTAACAATTTATAGGAAAAACTGTATCTATTTGATCGGCTTATATAATAGGTATCATACAATGCAAAATCACACCATATTTGATTTTTTTCTTATATGCTCATTCATTTGCAATAATTTTTTAGATAATTGTACACTAAAAACTATGATGTATAATATCATCAGCTAAAATTTGAATGCAATATTTAATGAAAGAAGAATATAATGGTTATGTATTGAAGATGTGATGTGACCCCATGAAATCCTTGTCAATTATGGGAGTATGTACCATGGGAGGCTAGAGAAAATTGTTCGATAGCAGTGGAGGGAAGTTTGGAGTGTTTTTTTTTTTTTTTTGGAGGTGGATTTCTTCACTTCGATGAAGGGAGTAGAGGTCATCAAGGTTTATATGAGTAAGAGTGGTGCGAATGGCTATCTTAAAGGCTTGATAGAAGGAAGGTAGGCCATTGGGGGGTAGAGAATGATGTCTTCGGCATCAAGGTGTGTGCTAGCCACTGTAATTTTATCAACAAGAGCTTTGATACAAGAGAGATACTAAGTCATATTTAGATCATTCATATAAATATTGTGCAGCTTGTTCTTGAGTTGAATCACTTGAGAGCATTTCGATGGTTAAAGGCATTTTTCTAGTACAGAACAGATGTTGTGGGTTATTTGAAGGGTGGGAACATATGAAATAATGGAAGCTGTAATGGTGGAGAAAAGGATAAAGATAGGTTTTTTTCAGAAGCTGCCTTGAGGTATATTTAGGATTCACAATGAGATCACCAGCAGAGGATGGTGAAAATTTAGAGGGATAAACCTTGGAGATGGCCAAGAAGCCTTCAAATCCATTAATGGTGAGGCTAGGTTTGGATATTTGAGATAAGAAGTTTTAGAGAGGATGGGATGCTGAAATCTTCTTGGGAGGGGGAAGTGTGAGAAGCCGGAGGTTGGAAGGAGGTTGTGCTAAAGTCAACCTTGACATGAGAGGTAACAGCAACTGTTATGCCTTTAGCTCTGATACAATGAGAAAATACATGTAAATATTATAATATATTTCATAAACATGTATTGTGTACAGGGTTGGCTATATATATGTAAACTAAGTTTAAATATAGTCAGTGTGTGTTAGAATTCGTTGGAGATGAATTGTGAAGATGCAGTAGTGCAGGGAGAACGATGAGAGGTCTAAAAAGGGAAACTATATTTGATATTGGTGTCTTCTTAATAATAGTTAGCTAACAACCCTTACACTTCTTTTCACTCTCGAAAGGCATGGCTAAACAAGCCCATTGGCTAGATTCCATAGTACACAATAAAATCTATAATATCAAATGTTTTTTAAAATCGAAACATAAAAAAACTTTTTATATAGCTTTAGACTTTCAAATTATATGGCTTAAAAATAAGATTTTTGGAAATAACCAATAGTGTAAACTCTCTTATGTATCTCTCTCTACCAAACTAAAAAATCTTAAAAGAAAAGAGATTACAAAAGAATGTTTCCTTACAAATAATCTCTATGTTTTTAGCAGTCTTTTCCTCAAGAATCTTATAAAAATCATTTTAGGGTTTCTTGGAAATAATACTTATAGGGTAATTTGACTTGAAACTCTAAAAATGATACTTATTAAAAAAATAGGTTGGATTGCACAATATAATTAACTGATAATAAAGTATTACTAATATAATTAGCACATTCTTAAAAAAAATTATTTATTTATTTGTACCGTATGATTGATATCATATAATATGATTAGTACATTTAACAATTTCTTGGAAAAACTTTATCTATTTGATCGGCTTATACAATTGGTATCATACAATACAAAATTATTCCATATTTGATTTTTTTATATGCTCATTGATTTGCACTAATTTTTTAGATAATTGTACACTAAAATCTATATTGTGTAGTATCTTTAACTAAAATTTGAATGTAATATTTAATGAAAGAAGCATATATTGGTTATGTAATTTTGAATAAAACTAATCATTCTATCCTGCTGTTATCATTTTGTAAAAAAAAAATTAAAATTAAAATTTTGAAATTTTTTGTAATCAATATGACTTAATTTTTCATAATTACTAAAAATATCATTCCCATAGCATAGTTCGATCTAA
This sequence comes from Dendrobium officinale, assembly GCA_019514585.1. Taxonomy (NCBI): domain Eukaryota; kingdom Viridiplantae; phylum Streptophyta; class Magnoliopsida; order Asparagales; family Orchidaceae; genus Dendrobium; species Dendrobium officinale. Next base: position 31,800,817 of record CM033683.1, read on the forward strand.
ATAGTTGATGGCGGCTCTAGGGTAAACTTTTTATTTGTATAAAAATTTAGGGTTGTATCACCTCTAAACAATGTTTAGGTATTTTTTGATATAAAAGTAACAAAAACCACTTCATATATGCAAGTATACATGTCCAATGAAGTAATAAAGTGATAGAGTAAAGTGTCGAACCCACGATGAAGTATTCTTACTTACAACAAACTTCTATTGCTTACTATAATTATAACAATTATCATACTAAAATAAAAATAAATTTTTTTTGAGATTCCATCTTTGAATAAAAAAGTAAAAATATTTGATACAATATTCAATTAAAGTGTTTTTGATTGATGAGTGTAAATTGCATATCTTTCCTAATAAAGTTGTTTATGTTATGTGATTCAAAGCATTTACATTCCTAGATCTCTAAAAAGTAATAATATTGTTATAATATTTAAATAACTATTAAATTTATTAATCAATGATGTCTATATTATTAAATTATAATAAACATAAATTATTTATATTATTTTGTTCATCATCTTCTTAACAAGACTTAATTGAGCTCCATATCAAATATGAGTTGAGTTTCTTAACGAGCTCGTTTATGAGCTCTAAATTGAACAATCTTTTTATCCAGCTTGTTGACAAGGATTAAATGATATTGTTCATGAAAATATATGAGTTGAACAAATAACTATTTAAGCTTATTTTTTTTAAATATTGAGTATTTAAAAAAATGCTTAAGCTTATTTGATTACTTAATTAAATGATTATTAATGAGCTATAATTGAGCCATGCCACAAGTAGCTTGCCAAATAATTAGCTCATTTGAGGCCCTACTTGTACTAGTTCCAAATTCTAGTCTATTAATTGAATGAAACTGGCCATGTGCTCTTTCCAAAAGCAAAATAGGATATTATTGAAGAGTAGTGATGGGATAATTGAGCACCCTTTTGACGTATTCCTTTTCCATAATACATCAATGATGGATCTACTTGAGGTGGATTAACCTATCTAGCAAGCAAGTGCTCAAATATATATTTAACCTGTATAGAACCCCGATAGGAGGAAGGTGAATTGGTGTAGCTTTTAAAGATTTAGTAATTGTGCAGAAGCCTTTACAAAAAATACCAATTTCTCCTCTTTTACAAAATGTTGAAATTATAATTACTATATATATATATATATATATATATATATATATATATATATATATATATATATATATATATATATATATATATATATATATATATATATATATATATATATATATATATATATATATATATATATATATATATATATATATATCCAACATGATAGATCAAGAATAATGATAATAATACTTAATTTTTTGATATAGCTACAAAGAAAAAAAAATTATCATAATTTTTTTTAAATATGAAATCCAACAGTAGTATGACTACTTAGCATATTACAATAAAATGCAAGAAAAAAAAATATAAGTAAAAATAGGTACACCAATTTATAATGGTTCGACTAATTTAGATTACATAAACTCCTCAAGTCCTCTCCTTGGGATTTTGATTAATACTCTCTCCTTCTACTTCCAATAAACTAAAGAATCATTTCTCCTTCATAGGATAATGGAGAAACCCTTACGCCACTCTTCTCCTTGACAAAAGCCTTCAAACCTTAGCTGTTGCAACCCATGACCCCGAGTTTGAAATTTTGATGATGCCAAATAATGATTGTTTTGAAACAACTTTTCATTTGATATTATTTTATTTGCTATTGTCCTTGAGTACTAACATTTCAGGAAAATCACAAGTGACTCAGGATGAAAGGAAGACTCAAGAACGGGTAGATTATGAGTTTGAGTCAGATATTGTATTTTTCTATTTATTGTATTTTTATTTTCTTGAGTCTGGACACAAAATGCATAAGAGTATGAGCAACCATGCACACACACAGGGGGAGAGTTTGTTTTTAAATGTAAAATGTAATAGAATTTCTTCTCTGGAGATCGTACTGTACGATTTTAATTCGTACCGTATGATCCGAGCTATGTGGACGATTCTGTGAATAGATCGTACTGTACGAATATATTCGTACTGTACGATATGTTCAGATCCAAAACCCTAGCCGTAGTTTAGTTTAAGTAAGTGATTTCGCGCCGTTCGTACTGTACGAACATTTTCGTACTGTACAATTTATTTTAAATACTTACTTAAATTAACCCGTGATTAGTGCATGAAATCCATGCCTAATTATATTTTGAACATCGTACTGCACGAACCAGATCGTACCATACGATGAACAGAGATGAAGTATGATCGTCCCGGATATTGTCCTGGACGATCTCTTGATTTTTGTCTCATCGTACTGTACGATAGTAATCGTACCATATGATGAACAGGGACGACATCTGATCGTCCAGACCATCGTCCTGTACGAATAATATTTTGTAGATCGTACCGTACAGTACGAAGTGTTTTTTAACTGTTCGTACATCTTCGTACCAGAACGAATTATGTTTATGAATATCGTATTGTATGATATTGAATTGTACTATACGAACAGTAACGACTACTTTTGAAATCAGAGGGATTTTGGAGCCCATTTTTATGTATCAAAAAAGTAATTTTTTTAGAGAGCGTATGAGAGAGGAGAACGTGGTAAGAGAGGGATTCCAAGGGAGAGAGCTCTAGAGAAGTTCTTTAGGGTTGAGAGAGGAAGGAGAAGGTGAGCGTTGTGAGGGAGATCACACGGTTGCTCCGAACTTGCTGCATCTTGCTCCTCCTGTGGCCCTAGAAGAATTTGAGGGAGGATCTCCAAGGGAAATGCTCGTCTACATCCGTGACTTCAAGGTTCTCTGCCTTCTCCAGAAGGGAGAAAAATGAGAAGGTTCTCTGCTGTCGCCAGGAGGGCGAAAACAGAGTTTGGCACTCCGCCACGCCGGGTTGGTGAAAGGGAGGTTTGTAAAGGCTTCTCCGCCTTGCCGAGGGGGGCAAAAGGAGAACTATTTTTGGTAGTGAAAATCCCGGAGCAGAGGACTCCAGGGAGTGGACGTAGGTCATTGTTTGATCGAACCACTATAAAAATATTAGTGTGTTTTTTTCTTATCTTCATTTACTTTTACTTGCACTTAATTTTTCATAATTATTGCGTGATGAAATTTGTGGAAGAAAATTTGTTTAAGTTTTTGTTGTCAAATTTCAAAAATAACAAAAAGATTAGAACTCCTGTTTAGGGTAACTTTTTATTGAGAAAAAGTTTTTCACAATTCACCCCCCCCCCCCCCCCCCCCCCCCCCCCCCCCCTCTTGTCATTTAGTAATTTCATTAGCCTCCTTGGTTAGATCCATAAGGTAAATAAGGCTTCTTTGAGATATTCATGTCCTTTACAATAAAACTCTTCAAATCTTTCCTCTCAAATGATTGGCTACAACCTAGAGGAATATGATTTTGAGAAATAGCCAAGTGAATATCTCACTCAATGCTCAAGAATACTAAAAAAAAAAACTAAACACACGCTTCCAAAATTTTTCTTATCCCAATCTTCTTCAAAACCTTTTCTAAACATGTGAAAGAATCTTTCAAGGATCTGTAGAACTCATACTAGCTCTAAAAACATTAAAAATTCTATATGGTTTCTTAATGGTTAATTAATTCTAAGGCCAATGAAAAAAATTGCAAACAAAGGTGGTTTAGTAATTTTTTTTCTCTATCATACAAGTTGATCCATAACTCATATAGTATAATTAGTTCATTTAGCTAGAAACCTATAATCCGTTCTCTATTTCATTTAGTTGAATAAGATTTACTTTATATTTTTTATAGATTCAATCTACATGATTAAAATTTATACCAACATACTCTACATTTGGTTGGCCTATATAATTTATATCATACTATGCAAAATATTATTAATTTAATTTTGTTTATTACAACACTAAATTCTTAGGTACTAAATAGGTAAATATTATAGATTATTCACCAATTTCTACTTATGCAGGTATCCTTTCACAACTACCTTGTCGGTTACGTTTTGGTTGAGTAGAAGAGGGATCCACTCCTCTCTCAGAATGGATCATTCGAGGGAATCTCTTAGGAGCTGGATGGAGCTTAACACTGGAGCACGGTGTATTAACACAGTCCACATCCTCCAAACTGTTATCCCCCTATTAGGTGGGGGCGATCTTAAAAGTTCCTCTCTCAACTAGACACATATTTATCCATCTAAGACAAAATCATGTCTCCCACGCAAGACATATCCAATAAGCTAACAACAAGTATCACCTCTCGAAAGACGTCCCTCACACCAACTCAAAACTACATCCATATGTTATTTTCCCCTCCTCATAACAATGGAGAGATTCCAAATCATCATTTGACCTTATCCAATTCGCCCTTCTCAACCACCATTCCACTCAGCATCGATGGGCAACTCGCTACGAAGTACTAATGGGATGACCCTCACATCCCAGAACTTAACCTCTACATCCTTCCAAACCCTACAAAAGGGGGAGGAGGTGGGAAGACATAAAATTCCGATCTGGCAAAAGAGGAGAAGTAATAATCTTTTTAGAAGAGATTTCTTTTTCCTTGGAAGAAATAAATCTTTCTTCCCAAAAAAAAAAAAAAAAACATAAATAAAGAGAGAGATATTGTACTAGAAAATATCTGATCGACCCACAACAGATTATATCACTTTCCCCTATTGCTTAAGCTCTATAGAGCCAAGCTCTCGCTTTGACTACACATGTCTATCTAGCTTTGATAATAAAGTTTTAGTCTAAATCCTTCTCTCAGATTTTTCACTCGCAGGATTCATTACATTTTGTCCCATGGGCCTTTTGTCTATAGGTAGCATGAAGTACGACTTGGTATTATCCACCAAACAAAATGTGGTTCAACAATAGATAATCATACATTGTGAGATGAAATGTACAATAAGTTTTATTAAAATTTGAATTTACATGTTTATGAAAATAATAGATGAAGGGTGGGCTTAATTTACATATAATTGATTTTATGATTCAATCATAGTCACAAAGTATGATTATTTTTATTAATTTTATATTTTTGATAACTTTTTAAAATTTTCTTGTATACTATATAAATCGTATGGTATTAACTAATTTGTATAGTATAATAAATTAATTTTTGTATTTAACATTCTTACTCTCATGTGTGTGCACTTCATTATTTAGCAAATCATAAGCCTGAAAAAAATACAATACTCAATAAAAAAAATTATAATTTATATTATTGTGGTAGTCTTCTTTGATGACACGATTTCTTAGCCTTTGATTTATTATGCTTTTATGATTGTCTTCCAACATATGTTCAACTGTCATATTATCTTCATTCTCATTTATATAAAATTTTAGGTTAATCAAAAAGTGACATGCACAAAAAAATACATTAGCTTAGTGATCAAAACCAATAAATTTTGTTTTCATTAAAACCATAGTTTTCTTAATTATCAAAGCCAATAACTTTTGTTATCAATAAAACCTTAATTTTCTCTCCAAGCTCATGGGACCTAACAGAACTAATGTTAAATAATTTATAGGGATTTCATTCAAACCATTTGGTATTACCGATTGTAATGAAATTAATTTGTTTAGCTCATATATCATATTTGGATCAAATTAAGGCAAATGGGTTAGCTAAGCATAATCCACATATTATGATTTAATTAAAATGATTTAAAGGTGTTAGTTGAAAAACTTTGGAAATTATTCAAATGAAAAAATTGGCCTTAAGGGGTCAATTAGGATCATTATTGCTAAGGTATCTTAGATTTATTTATCTTGTGTAATTATCCCAAGGCAATGGAAGTAATTTACTTGGCCAATTTTGTTGAATTGATGAGATTGGTCCTATAAAGGAAAATGAATAGTTTTTTTTTTTTTTTGTTTCAGTCACATAAAAAGGCCTTATTATATCACACAAAAGATAATTTTGCATTATGAGATTGCTAGTAATTTTTTAATTTAAAACTTTAAGCCAATACTTCCTTAATAAAATCTTATAAGATTAGTCTAGGATTCAGTGGGCTCTAGCCTATTATAATGGTAAATTTTGATGATGCCACTGTGATTTTAAGGTTTAAACCTACTAGATGAGATATGGATAGGTAATAATATCATTTGTTTGAATATCAACAAATGTTCCTATAAGGTCTAGCATTATATTGGGAAGTTTAATAATGATTTGAACATGAGTGTAATCGATTACAATAAACCTGTTAAAAATATTCTTAAAATTGATTACATCATACTAACAAGTAATTGATCAAATGAGATGATATTTAAATACTCCTACCATTTGTTTTATTGATTGAGACTAATTAATGTTGAGTATAAAATAAGTACCTTATTGAGAGGCAAATATTTAGATTGAATGTTTCTTCCTATGATTACTTCTTGTCCTATGAATCCTATGGTCATTCTATTTTCTCTTTCTATTCAACATTTTTGAAGATTGAGAACTAAGGTTGATTTTATGTCCTAGGAATCCAAGAAAAAGAATGTGCAACCAAGTTTTTATGACTAAGGTTGATTTTGAAGTATTGTTCACATTTTTTGAAGCAAAAAATAAAGCCTATTAGTTATCTCTATCTTTCTCAATATCTAGTATGATGCGGCAGTGCCTTCAAGCTCAACATAAATTAAGATGTCTTTCTTGCTAACCTTGTGTGATCATCTGATGTCTTTCCTTTTGCAAGATATAATTACCAACTTTAATCTCTCTCTAATTCTTCCTATGTCATGCTTAAGGAAAATTAGAATAAGATTTTTTTTAATTATCTTACCCATTAGGCAATATAATAGATAAGGCTTATTCTTAACTTTATTCTGCTTATGTACACACATTATTTTCCAGCATGCTGATGGATGTTGTTGGCTTATCTCATGACATAAGAAGTTATCTTTGGTTCCCATGGGTCAGCACACTAGAAGCTCAGACCCTAGCAATCATGTTCTTATAGAGTTTAAAGATATAATAATATTAAGGTAGTATGTTCTCTCCTCTATAGGTTTCACTCCAAAAAGAAAAAGAGGTATGCATGACTTAGCCTGCCTTCTATTAATTCTCATGCTAGAGTACGAAGGCCAACAACTATTTTATGGTATGATTCAAATATTTTTTGTCCTTCCTAATCTCACACATCTTTATAATGTCATAACATCATGTGGTGTATCTTTTGAATTATGGACTAAACACCCTCTAACTTATCTTCACTTATCATCCATGATGACAAGCCTACTAGTTCACACCTACTTTCAAGATTTTGGTATCCATGCTAAGCACTAACACAATAACCAAAAGGAGAGGGAGAGTGGGTGATTTGTTTATGCAATCAAATAAACTAATGCCAATAGGGATCCATAAATATGAATATGACCTACTAGTTAACAATAATTTCATAAAGGAACACAAATATCCAATGACATCTTCTATTTCAAAATGTACATGTTATGATTGAAAAAACAAGGGTGGAATAATTGTCAATTTTACTTCTATTTTGCATAAAATGCGAGGAAGAATTACAATGGATGTGAGAAAAATAGATATACAAATTTAAACAAGATAAGCCACTGGAAATAATAGAAATATCATTCAGTCTTTCTCTAAAAATAGTACTTTCAAAATTTGAAGATGCAATCTTAGAATAAAAAACATTTAGACCAAGGTTGTGAAAATCGAGTTGGAGATTGAATTAGAAGAAAGAGAAGTTCAATGTTTAATGGTTCAATCTGGGTTGAACGGGGTTATGTAATAGATATTAAAACTATTTAAATTTTATTTTAATAAAATAATATTGGTATAATAATCATACAATATTATAAATTTGTTTGAAAAAAAAATATTTATAAAAAATATTAGTTTCTATAATTTTAAATTTAAACAAATTTAATTCACATTTAATGTAAATTCAATCCACATATAAATTTATAAATTTTTTTTATAAATTCTTATTAATTTATGTTCTATGTTTAGATATATTTTACATCTATAGATTTTATTCCAAATTTATTTGATAAAGTTACAACAAAAAATTATTTATGTTAAATAATTTATCATTAATATATAGATAAAAAATTATTTTGTAGGTGTGTAAATAAATAAATAACTAATTATTATTAACTAAAAAGAAATATTATTCACATTATAAATAATTAATTAAAAAAACTGTTTAGACTATTAATGTATATGTTGTGAGCTTCATAAATCCCAGCCCATCTATTTAGTCCCACATCACTTGGGAATTTTGCTTGCTATTGTTTATATATCTTTTTGGATTTTCTTATGTCATGAATTTAGATGAAGTTGTGGGGCCATATGATGAAGCTTGGGCCAAATAAATATAATAAAAATATAATGCTACTTTAAAAGTTAATAATAATTCAAAAATTATTTTTTATTTTTATTAGTATGCATGAGTTAAGATTTTTCAGAAAACAATTCCAGAGTTGCATATTTTAATAAAAAAATTATTCAAAATTCTCAAATTTATTTTGCACTTAGCACTTTCGGCCATATTTAAGAACATGAGAGGAGTAAAAAACTTCAACCGAGTATGCTGTGGAGACATACACATATTATTCTCATAGGGATGATATCCGAGATCAAAATTGTGTAACCCTAATTTCTATTAAACAAATGTGGGGCCTTAGGCCATCATTTATAAATTAAAAACAAAATCAATTAGCATTTGTCCACTTATGGTTTGGAAATATGATTTTTTCAAGTTTTGGATATGTATCACTAAACCTCAACTATAATATCTATATATGAGTGTCAATCAAATCATATCATACAACACAATTTAATTCTTATCAATATATAAAATTAGAAGCATGACATTTATTTCTAACATTACATAGTGAACCAACATGTGCATCATTCTCTATCGGCCAGTTTACCCTTTGTAGTTACAACATCATGGCTTCAAATCCATTTGCATTTACCAAAAGGCTTCAAATCCATTTACCTAGGTCTCTTTTATAATTTTTAGATGGTTCTCACCTTAGATTTTCAAGGAAATGTAAGCCCAACATAGCATCATTTCTTATGATAATTCCATTTGGCATCTCCTAAAGTCAATGATAAGTAGTTTTCCTCTCATTAGGCATTCTTCTCATCATGAACTATGAGCCTCACGTTTCATATTATTACTTTATTTCATTCCCTTTATTTTTTACCCAATAATTAAAGCTAACAGATAACCATACTAATTAAAGCTAATATATAATGAATCCAAAAATATGACTGCTCATCTTAATTGAAAGTATTTTTTTAGCTCTATACTCAAGATGTAATTATCAATGGGGATCTCCCATAATAAATTTGAACCTTACCAAATATTGTACATGTAGGTAAGAGAAAACTCTTCTTGTTGCTACACAAATTATTGTTTTGAGGGCCATCTTATACCTTCCATGGTAGTATGATCTCTACTCTTTAGGTTTCACTCCAAAAAGAAAAGAGGTATGCAACACTTAGCCCGCCTTCTATTAATTCTCGTGCTAGAGTATAAAGGCCAACAACTATTTTATGGTTTGATTCAAATACTTTTTGTCCTTCCTAATCTCACACATCTTTCTAACGCCATAACATCATGTGGTGTATATTTTGAATTATCTACTAAGCACCCTCTAACTTATCTTCACTTGTCATCCATGATGACAAGCTTACTGCTTCACACCTACTTTCAAGAATTTGGTATCCAAGCCAAGCACTAGCACAATAACCAAAAGGAGAGGGAGAGTGGGGGAGTGGGGGATTTGTTTATGTAATAAACAAAAACTAATGCCAATAGGGATCCATAAATATGATTGTGACCTACTAGTTAATAATGATTTCATAAAGGAACACAAATATCCAATGACATCATCTGTTTCATAATGTACATGTTATGATTGAAAAAACAAGAGTGGAATACTTGTCAATTTTACTTCTATTTTGCATAAAATGCGAGGAAGAATTACAATGGATGTGAGAAAAATATATATACAAATTTAAATAAGATAAACCAGTGGAAATAATATAAATATCATTCAGTCTTTCTCTAAAAATAGTACTTTCAAATCCTGAAGATGCAATCTTAGAATAAATAACATTTAGACCAAGGTTGTGAAAACGAGTTGGAGATTGAATAGAAAGAAGGAGATGTTCAATGTTCAGGGTTCAACCGAGGTTGAATGGGATGATATAATAAATATTAAAAATATCTAAATTTTATTTAAATAAAATAATAATGGTATAATAATCATACAATAATATAAATTTGTTAGAAAAATAAAAATATTTATAAAAAATATTTGTTTCTATAATTTTAAATTTAAACAAATTTAATTTCTAAATTTAATTCACATTTAATGTAAATTTAATCCACATATAAATTTATAAATTTTTTTATAAATTGTTATTAATTTATGTTATATGTTTAGATATATTTTACATCTAGAGATTTTATTCCAAATTTATTTTATTAAGTGACTTCAAAAACCTATTTATGTTAAATAATTTATCATTAATATATAGATAAAATATTATTTTTTTGGTGTATAAATAAACAAATAAATAATTATTATTAACTAAAAAATAAATATTATTCACATTATGTTGTGAGCTTCATAAATCCCAGCTCATTTATTTAGTTCCACATCACTGGGGAATTTTGCTTGCTATTGTTTATATATCTTTTTGAATTTTCGTAGGTCAAGAATTCAGATGAAGTTGTGGGGCCATTTGATGAAGCTTAGGCCAAATAAATATAACAAAAATATAATGCCACTTTTAAAGTAAATATTTTAAATATTAATTAACCTGTTTCATTACAAATATTATTTAATATTTAGTCCAATTTTTAAAACCTTTATTTAGACAATAAATCGTTTACGCTTGCATTTACATCTTCCAAGTTCCTACTTTTAATTCTAAAATCGTCAAAATTGCTAAAACTATCAGCTTTTTTTACAAAGATAAAAACTGAACGTGTGATTTTTTTTTTTCATTGCAAAAAAATATAAATCCTTTTATTTTCTCAAATCCTTAGCTTGTTTCTTAAAAGAACCTTAGTCATTCTTACAAGAAAAACCAATCTCTGTCATATTTTCAAATTCCAAATATAAATCATTAAAAGCATTACATAATTCATTATAAGATACACTTACATTGGCTTCGTGATCTGAATCTTAATAGGTGCCTTACAATAATGGTGTACATGTTAATTCTCTTTTTTTTTTGTTTCCCTTCTCTTCCACTAAATGTAGATGGGATTTAAAATATTTCTTATATTCTCATCCATAGACCTTTTTTTTCCTCTTTTCCACCTGAGATTTGATCATTTTCTATTTAACATCTTTCTTGGTATTTTCTTGATCTTACGGGCTGTCTTAGGCTTTGTTTAGGACAGCTCTCCTATTACTTTCTAGTTCAAAAAATTATAAAGCGGCTTTTAAAGCTATTTTTGAAAATAATATGGATGCAGTCCCCAGTGAAGCCTCATGCTTTGTTTGGGACGGCTTTCCTACTGCTTCTTAAAGCAGTTTTTTAGTACAAAAATTAAAATTTTTGTACTAAAAAACTGCTTTAAAAATTAGTATGAAAGCTGCCCCAAATGAAGCCATAGAATCAACACTAGTTAAATTTGAAAATCTACAAAAATTAACCTGAAATAAAGCATGCGGAGGGGCCGTTCTTATTTTTAGGAGATATTGTGGATCACATTTAGTATATTCATTCATAAATTTTAATTACATAAGTGTTATAATATTCACAATTATGAAAACTTACAGAAAGATAAGACAAAGCAAGTAAAAATATTACATTATATAAAAAAAAAAAATTGAAAGAAGCAAAAGCCAAATGTGCATTATAACCCCAAATCTCAAAATAGTCATCAGTGCTCAACTATAGTTATCGTCCAAGCTGGCCCAAGAAGCGCAGTCAACAGATTATCATACAATAATAAAAACCTTGAGCAATTACAGATTGAAATAGCAAAAAGGAAAAACGCATAGGGGCCATTCTAATCTTCTCTATAGTGTTCTAACAAAGCCGCAGCCGCCCCATTTATGGGAAGAATTATTCTGCGCGGAGGGCGTCCAAAGACCAATAAAAATACGTCATGTCACCTCATTGGTGGGTACCCGCACTCAGTACCGCTGGGTACCCAGTGCTTAACCGGATGGTTCTCCCGTCCAGTCTCCGTACAGAATAAAAGCTCCATGTTATGGGGCTTGAGAATCTGCCCGCATTTGATGGCTCACCTTCCAAAAGAAAATGGATCAGAGCTCGGCTTCGGAAAATAGGGAATTAGACCATGTGGTGATGGGCCCTATGCTCTGTGTCCTTAGCAAAACTTCCATGTTTTTCCATGTGGATCGTGTCGCGGCTCATTTGTGGCATGTGAGCTTGCTCATCTAATTACGCTTTTGCTAACGCGTAAGCCATAATCCAATCTTACACGCCCAATAACAGAGGATTCACCCATGAAGTTATAAGTTTGCCCCCTTGGAGTTCTGCTCGAAAGCGACTTTGAATCCACCAAAATAAGGGGAAAACGACTAACTTTGTCTTCGCAATTTATGCTTCCATTTGATGACATTTGAGCTTTATATTTTGATTTAAGAATTATAAAAGATATGGTAATGTATTAACATTAATGGCTCGGTGAAATATCAATATTGTAATTTCTTTACGTGGTGCTTTGAGCTGATCTTCTCAACTTTTATCTTATTTTATTTTGTTTTTTTATACGTCATCAAAAATCGCTTTGATCGAGCACGAATCCCAATGTATATTCTAGTTAGCAACTTTCAAAATTAAATATGAGACAATCAAATTTAAATCCCACTGAGATGAATCCATCGACACCCAAATCGGTCCAATCCTTATTATTTTGGTGTAATTATTTTTCGTGTTTTATTATGATAATATTATTTTTTATTTTTATTAGTATGCACGAGTTAAGATTTTTCAGAGAAAAATTCCAGAGTTGCATATTTTAATAAAAAAATTATTCAAAATTCTCGAATTTATTTTGCACTTAGCACTTTCGGCCATATTTAAGAACTTGAGAGGAGTCAAAAACTTCAACCGAGCATGCTCTGGCGGCTAGGGTTTTCATCCCTCTCTACTTCAACAATTTTCTAGAGCTTCTCAGCCTCTCACTGGCATTAGGGAGAGGTCCTTCCTCTCCCTTACCCCATGGCCCTAAATCCAAATAACTTCCCTCTACTTCCTAACTCTTCTATTTTGGGTCCGCCTCCAATTCCCCCAACCACTTCCTACACCAACAACATAATCTCTTCTTCCCTGAAACCTAACGGTTTTCCTGTGAGTTTTGTTCCTCCCAATCAAAAGCTAGCTTTTCTAGTTGAAGACTTATCTGAAGGAGCGGCTCTTTGGTCATTGTCCCTTGTGGGATACTCGATTTGTCAAAGGTCTTACTATGAAAGGTTTTTGGCACCCATGAAGAAGGTATGGATTTTAAAAGGCGAGCTTACTTTACTCTCTTTAACATATGATTTTTTCTTGCTGAAATTCTCTGCAATTGAGAACTACGACATGGTCTGGTCGGGTGGCCCTTGGTTTCTGCTAGGTAAACCTTTTATTTTTCAGAAATGGTCACCAAAATTCATACTTGAAAGGGATGAATATGCCTATATCCCTCTTTGGATAAAAATTATTGACCCCCCTTTGGCCTTATGGACTCCTTCAAGTATCTTAAAAAATGCAAGTTACATTGGAATTCCCTTGTCCGTGGATTCCCTTATTGCTAATAGAACCCGTCTTACCTTCACTATAGTTTGTTTTCAAGTTTCTAAAGATTCAGCCTTACCTGATGAAATCCCTTTGCTCATTGATTGTGAAGATATGATCCTCAAAGTCTAGTATGACTAGAAATCAACTAAATGCAAAGGGTTTGGATCGCTCCTTCACCCCTTCTCCCTATGCTCCTCTAATCCCAATCATAAACCTATTATGCCTCTTCCCCCTCATCCCTAGGGAAGGTGCACCAGTCGTAAGCTGGGAATATGATTTCCTGTTCCTTCCCCTAACCCCCCTATTATTTCTTCCACTCTCATTCCCTCTGTTGCTTTAACTCCTCAGGAAGACCATCCTTTGAACCCAATTATGCCTACTCTAGATAAGGATCCTATTCTACCTAATCTTAACTCTCTTCTCAAAACCTACTCAGAGGAAATCTCATCCTCTGACCACTCATCCCACCATGCCTTACCTCTACCACCCATAGTTCCACTTAATAACAAATTCACTAGCCTCCAATCAGTTGAGCCTCCCTCATCATTTGAAGTCCATGCAGATGAATCAATCATTATTGTACAAAACAACATTGAGGGTTCACCCTCAACCTATTCCCAACCTCCTCCAAATGCATTCTATAATCCTCCTCCTAAATCATCCAGGGATAAATTAGCAAAAAAAATCAAAATCCTTCAACTTCTAATGTCTATTCCCCCTTTTGCTTGTTGGAATATTAGGGGGCTCACTTGAACCGACAAAGTAGCTTCTTGCAAAGACTTGGTGCATTCATATAATTTTAAGTTGCTCTATGTTCTTGAAGTTGAAGTTCAGTCTTCTGCTAAATCGGACCCGTGGTTTCTTAACTCTCTTTTGATTTTATAAATGAGAGTAGCTGCAACAACTTTAGTTTCTTTTCCCCAGCTAGAATTTGGCTAAAATGGAACTACTCTTTTTTTTTTCTTTTACTCTCTTTTTCTATTCTTCTCAACTAGTTCACGATGTTTTATCTGTTGGGTCCTCCCCGCCTTTGCTTCTTTATGTTATTTATGTTTCTAATAATTTTGAGGAACAGAGATTGCTCTGGGATAATCTTCGTGACCTTAAACCCCGAATCCACTATGTTGTGGATTATTATTGTTGACTTTAATTGCTATAGATCAGATGTTGAAAAATCGGTAGGAATCGGGTCTACTTAGGAAGGCTGGGAGAATTAATTGGTGTAATTTTTTATTATGGTGTTCAAGACCTTGCCTCTATGGGGTTATACTATACCTGGTTTAATAATAATGTTGAATAGCCCATACATATTAAACTTGATAGGTTATTGGTTAATTCTATTTTTCAAGAAATTTATCCTACTGCTGATTATAAGGTGGCTCCTCCCTTTTGCTCGGAGCATTCCCCTTTGATTTTCATGGCTAACCAACCTAATCAATGCAATACTAGATACTTGTTTAAGAATTTCTGTGTCCATATGGATGGGCACTAGGAAGATGTTTTAAACTCTTTTGCTATGCGGTCCTTGTCTAGTCCAGTTGCTCACCTCTATCAGTGCTTACATACTTTAAAAAGGACTCTTAAAGCAAGGAATTGGGCTTCTTCCAATTTCTTATCCAACTCTACTTAAGAACTTAAATTTAAACAACACCATTGCCTCCTTAATCTATGAGATAATCTGCTTGATTTTGTTTTAAATTCCTCAATAAAAGATATTAATGGTCAACTCTTGGAGATGAAAAGTGCATTTAATTCTTGGATTTCCCAAAGGGCTAAAGCTGAATGGCTTACTCAAGGTGAACATGATCTTGGTTTTCTCTTTGCTAAGATCAGATTTTGAAAGAACAAAAGTTTTTTTTAAAAATTGTTACACCCTAAGGACCCTGACAGACCCTTATAATATAATTGTTACTATATGTCATCATTTTCAAATCATTTTCAATGCTCCTAAACCAGTTAATGAAGATATTTACAACATTCCTGAGGGTAAGCTAATCCCTCATGAACTGATGAATTCCTTGGTAGCTCCTTTTTCTAATAATGACATCAAAATTGTTGTTTTTGAGGGGCCCTCATCCTCTACCCCGGAATCAGACGGTTTTACCTTTGAGTTTTTTAAATTCTCTTGGAATCTCATTGGGTATCATGTATGTAATATTGTTCATCATTTCTTCAGCACAGACTTGTTACTTAAAGAGGAAAAAGCTACAGCCATCTTATTAATTCCTAAGAACTCCCATGCTTCTACCATTTCAAATTTTAGGCCCATTTCTCTCTATAATGTTTTTTATAAGATTGTGGCTAAACTTCTGGCTAACAAGCTTAAGCCTAGTATCCCTTTTATCATTCATGATAATCAAGCTGGTTTCATACATAAAAGATGCTCGATGCATACTATTTTTCTAGCCACCAAGATTCTTAAGGATTTTAAATCCTTCAAGAAATTTTTTGTGCCAAACTTGATATTAAGAAAGCTTTTGATTTGATTTCCCCTGTCATCCTCTTGAATTGGATGAGTTAGAAATGTTTTCCTAATATATTCATTAGATGGATCAAAGGCTGCATATCAAATATTCATTTTTCCTTTTATCTTAATGGGATTTGTCAATTTGACTTCTTGCCTTTGTCAAGGCTTCTCGCTATCCCCATTGCTCTTCTCTACATTCCCCTTGATTCTCTATTGTTTCCTGGATGGCTGTTCTTGAGAAGCAAAAAACAACAGACTTATCAGAGATCTATTGATGCCAGGCTGGAATGTAGTTCTTTCAATAATGCACATTAATTTCATAGCCACCTCTTTTTTGATTGTGGTTACACATTTTTTGTATTCTCTTCTCTATTTCCCTCCTTAGATTTTTTTCTTCTTAGGCCTAATGTGCTATAGGTTTTTGATTTTCTTTAGCAATCCCTTTTATTGAATAATTGGGAGAAAAGGTTTACTTTCTTGGTTATCTGTTGCTCCATTTATCACTTTTGGAGGGAAAGGAATAAAAGAAATTTCTCTAGAAACTCAGAGGGTTCCCATTCTATTATTTTATAGCATAAAAAATTCAATCAGATTTAAAATCAAAGGTTGGAAGCGGTTTGAGTAGATTAAAGAAAAGTTTTATGGTTTTTTTCTGATTTTTTTTGGAGATTTTATGGGATTGGTATACATTTTATCTCTAGTTTTTGTTGTTTTTGGATACAGACTATGATGAGTGTGGCCTTTCCCATACCATCTTGATGTTTAGAAGGCCCGTATGGTAACCACTGTGAATTTTTGGATGGACTTGCTAGTTGGCCCAATGTTAAGCTACTCTACTAGAGGTCCTCATGTTATTCTTTCTTCTCTTGGCTGGCCTTGTGACAACTGAGGCGCTTATATGTTTTCTTTTTCATATGATGATGCTACAATTACATGTTGATCTTGAAGTTTATTTAGGTTTATTGGCCACTTCACGGAGTATAGGGTTTTGTCTGCTCCACACTTTGCCTTTATTTCTTGGCAACTTGAGTTTGTAAATTTTGTTTTTTTTTTTGCGCAATTTTCTTTTGTAGAGGTTCTCAGCTTTTATTGTGGTCCTTTAATTGTAATTATTTTTCTTTATTAATACAAGAGCTCTGCTCCTAAACTTCATAACAAAAAGGAACATGATAGGAAGGTTAACAAATAAATTAACATAAACTTTTTCGATTAATTGATTATGTTATGCAATTAATCAAATTTAGAAAGTGGCAATTTTTATATTATTTTCTATTTATTTATTTTCTTTTGATTATTAAAAAATAAGAATAATATTATATATATAATACTACACAATAAAAATATAATGTGAAATGTTTTAATATTGATTATTGATTGTAGAGGAATTTGACTTTATATCCTCCTTGATTTAGAGGTATTTAGAGAAATCTTTCCAATTTATTTTTATTATGAGAAATATCCCCTAAACTATATTTTTGCAGAAAAATTATATATATATATATATATATATATATATATATATATATATATATATATATATATATATATATATATATATATATATATATATATATATATATATATATATATATATATATATATATGTTCTATTCAAAACATTGTTGACATCTAACTAATAAAATAGAGTAAGACTATGTTAATATGGTTTTAACCAAATTCTATCTTTGTTTCATCAAGTTTTAAAGAGGCACATGCCATGTTTGACGCTTGTTGAGATATTATTTAAACTTGGTTCGAATTTAATTTTAATGAATTGAAAATGAGATTGAACAAATTCTATCAAGGTTAAATTAAATCCATATGCTGTAACAATCCACTTTGATTGTTGGCCATTAATAAGCAGAGAGAATATAGGATTTATCATGCAATTCATCACCCATCCCCAAAACTGAGTAGGGATACCTCTGCAAAGAACTAGATATAACATTTCCCAACTCATCTTATCATATGCTTGCTCGATGTCAATTTCAATGCCAACATCCTACTCTTAGAAGTAGAAATCTTAAAATTCTTGATTATTTCTTGTGCAATAAGATAATGATATGAGATTGATATTCCTAGAACAAATGGTGCTTGCTTCACCACAATAATAATAGGAAGAGTCATCTTTAGTCTATTGATAATTACTTTGGCCAGAATGTTATGTATAGCTCTGCATAAGCTGATAGGTCTCAACTTAGATGGATGATATGGTTGTTTCACTTTAGACAACAACACAACAATCATATCCTTTCATTCCTCAACCATACAAGCATACTGAAGGAATTCCAAACAAGCAATAGAAACTTGTTTCCCCATAATACTAAAAAAAAAACTAAAGGAAGATGCAGTAATACCATCCCTCCCAAGAGTTGTAGACCAACAAAAAGATTTAATAACTTCCCATAACTTTTTCTGATGTAGTTTGTTTTGTTGTTTTACTTGCCCACCTTTTTAAAATGTAAAAAGAGGGAGTAGTGTGTGATTTTGGTTAAATGTTGTGTCTATATTTTAAATTGTTGTGTTATTTTTTACATTATTCTAAAGTGTTTAATTAAATTAATATTTTGGTTTAGATTTAATTATTAAATAACAATTCTCAATTTATTTTCTTGCATTTAACTCATGCATCTCAAAATTTTAAAATTTCTTTGAACTTTTATTTACTAAAGGAATAAACTTAGGTGGAGAATCACATGATAAAAAATAAAAATTTACTTCATATAATATTCTAGTTAAAAATATTACCATCTTAAGAAATGGGCATATATGTTGGACCCCATGAGCAAAGTGTGATAATTTGTATGTGATGATCCCAAATATTTTTGCTTATGATGATTAGAAGAATGAATTTGTGTGTGTAGATATCTCTTTGCTTAAAATTTTAGATAAATAAAAAAATTAACATCAAATGATGTTTGTCACACCCTATTTTTTTATTTGTTGAAGATTGCAAATTGCTTTATAATACACAACTAATACAAACTTCTAGAAAAAGATATAACTATCACACTCCTTCATTGACAAATAAAACAAAGAAGAAGAAATGTAAAATGAAGAAAAACTATCAAAAACAAAACTACTACTTAAGGCTAATGTGGAACAACAATCAACCACTTTATTACACTTTCTAGAAGTTTCATGTAAGACAACATCATTGAAATTATTTAGGAAGAAAAGATCCTTACTCCAAACTCCATCTTTCTTCCATTTGGCCTTCTTCATTGACTCACAAAGCCAACTGATCACATTAGAATTGTATCTTTTGATAACTACCCCTATGTATTGAAGCATCCAACTTTGGATATGTTCTCTAATAAAGAGAACCACCTTAATCTCTAGATAAGCTGCATCGCAATGTTTCAAATGTTCACCAAATGCCCAAATGAATCTTCCCTTATAATCTCTCATAGCACTTCTAATACCCACTATATATGATTTCATAAGAGAAGCAACCACATTGATTTTGATCCAATCTAGGGGTGGAGGATGCCAAACATTAGTAGACTCCATATGGAGATTAACATCCCAATCTTCTAGCATTGGATACTTAGATGGCTGCATAATGGACTTTAAAACATTTGATGACATAAAATTGATAGATGATGAAGCCAATCCTAACTTTATTTTAATTTGGCTTTTCCAAGAATAAAAAATAGCTATACAATGTAATTTCACTATATTCAAATTAAATGTAGAAATGCTTTTCAACTCATTTAAACATTCTAGAAAATATTTAAAGATTGGAACATGGAAACCCCATTCTCGAAGCTTATTCAAAATCTCAAGTAAGTATATGCATTGAATGACTATATGCACTTGGTTTTCCAGCTCATGACACACTCTAACACAACAATTCAATTATGAAATATTCCTATAATTAAGAAAATAATTAGAAGGAAGAGCATCCTTACATAATCTCAAGTAAGTATATGCATGGAAATATGATTTTTTATTCAAAATGTGGAGTTAGAAAGATTAGGGCTTTTTCGTATTGATAGATTTTTAAGAAATTTCTTGAGAAATATTGTTTCAAATGATCATAGGGAGGTTTCTAATGCTATAGATTAGGGTTTTTCCATAATATGCATTTTCTAAAATTTTAATTTATTTTAAATCAGAAAATAAAAATTATTTTAAATTAATTTAGGTTAGGAAAAAGGGTTAATTAGGTTAAAAATGTAATTATACCAAAATATGAGATTTAAGAATTGTTATATGCTTTATGTTTTAAATGAGAGGGAGAGAAAGAGAACCTTTAGAAGTTTTATAGGAGTAGATTCATTAAATTTGAGAAGATTAGCTTTAGTTGTTGAATATTAAAATATTTTCTTATAGGTGTTAATTGTTGTAATCTCAAAGGAAGGAGGATTAGCATAGAGAATCAATTTCCTTATTTCTGTTAAGTATACATGGTTCTTTATTTGTAGTAATGACTTTTGTTTCTCTTCAGTTTTATGTTTTGAAAGACCAAGCATGTTTATAAAATCTTTACTGTTGTCAAATGATTGATCATGCTATTTATATATTACATCTTATGACATTATTATGCAAAGTTCATGTGTAATAGAAATGAGATGACATGATTGTGATATGATTGTTATTAAATGCTTGTATGTGCATACTGAAATGATGGAGCTCACCCCCTTATAGTACTAGCTAGGGATACTGTAATCGTGCACATTAAAATGGTAAATGATATGAAAAAGGAAATGGTAAATGAGTACCTTTATGGTAATAGACGGTGGCTCCTATGACGTTGTAATATATACGAAATGAAAAGTTATGAATATTGAAATGAATATGAAAAATGAATTATGAAAGGATACGAATGTATGATTTATTTTTATGTTAATGATATGTTATTTGGAAATCAATTTATGTTATGTTCAAATGAAATGTGGCATCTAGCATATTATTCAATTTGTCTTGATTAATGTAGTTTAGAATCATGTTTTACTTACTGAGCTTTAGCTTACTGTTAGTTGTTAACATTTTTCAGGTGTAATTACTTTAAATAAAAAATGAGTAGAAGGGATGGAAATATATACCGTAGAAGAGGAGTGCCTGAAGAAAGGTAATCTTATGAATCTTAAGGAGGTTATGTTTATGTGCTTTAAATTTTACTATTTTAATGGCTATTTCAAATATTATGGAGATAGATTTAGAGATTTGATAGTTTCGTTTACTGTCCGACCTCTATTCCCGCCTCACCTATGCGAGCTCACCGGGCCGGGTCATGACAACAAATGCTTCTTAATTAGCTCTATGTAATCTTCCTCCATATTGGGAAATAATGGAACCTGCTTAATAACCGAAACAAGATCCTCATCAAAAAAATCCTATAACTAAGAACATTTTTTGCTGCTATCTTCTGAAATAAATTTTTGAACAAATTCACTTTGTAATCCAGCATAATTAAAAAATTTTGGACACTTGTTGAGAGGCTTTTCAAAGATCCAAGCATCATTCATTATGCTCACTTTTTTGCCATTAGTTAATTTCCATCTAATAATTTTCTTCAAATGCTTAACTCTATCCACCAATATCTGCGAAGAGGAGGAATTACCCCTTAAAACATTAGCCCTCCACACATCATTCCCATATTTTGAGCTGATAGTTTGATTTCATAAAGATAGAGGATTTTGATAAATCTCCATATAATTATAGCTCTCACAGGTCCAACTTCATCAACCAATGAGTGAAGACCCAATCCTCTAAGCATTTTGGGTTTGCAAATTTCTTCCCATGAAATCCTTTCCTAACTTTGAGTTATCCCATAGGAACCAACAAATTAGTTGATAAAAAATTTGTAGTGAAAGAAAAGTACTTTTAATAAGAAGAGTCCTTCCATCCAAATAAATACACTAGTTCCCCAGTGCATTTAACCTCTCCGAAGCATGATCTAAGATGTTTTTTTAAATCAGAACTTACAAGCCTTCTCATTGCCATCTTCACACCTAAATAAAACACTTCTTTAGCAATGATAAAGCCCAACTTCTAAGCAAATTTCTTCTTTCTCCATCTCTTCATAGATTTCCCAAATAAAATTTGAGATTTCATTTTGTTAACATTCTAGCTTGTCCAACCACAAAATTCTATCATAACTCTCTTCATTATATAAGCTTCTTCGGTAGATGCAATAAAAAGTAATAATACATCATCTGCATATAGTAAGTGTAAAATCTTTTTCAAATTTTGGATCTAGCTTGATTCCCAATTCATAACACCTTTAATAAATGGAATTATATAAAAGCTAAGAGCACATTACGTATAAATAATGGGACAACAAGCATCCTTGCCTAAACCCACTTATAGCTTCAATTTAGTATGAATTTCAACCATTGATAAGAATAGAAAGTCTAACATTTTGAAAACATTCCATAATTAGGTTTGGGAATTTAGGAGGAAAGCCAATCCAATTTAACACCTTAGTTAAATTTGGCCAACCCATACTACCATATGCCTGATCCATATCAATTTTAATTGCATAAAATCTTTCTTGAAAATAGAAAATCTTAGCTTATTAAAAATTTCTCAAGCCAAAAGATAATGGTCCAACATGGATCTACCAGGTACAAAGCTAGCATGATCTTCGATTATGTATTAGGTAAACACCATTTCGAATGGTTCATAATCATTCTAGCCACCACTTTATAAATTTATTAACAAAGGCTAATACATTTAAAGTGGGAAGGTTCCACCAGATTCTTCACTTTAAGAATTAATACAATCAAAGTATCCTTCCATTCTAGATGAATTTCTCCTTTAGTAAAGAAACCATCCACTGCTCTCCACAAATCCTCTTTTATAATGCTCCAAAAGAATTTAATGAAGGATGAGGTGATACCATCCAATCCCGAAGACTTGTTGTTTCCATAATTCTTAATAACTTTCCATAATTCTTCTTTAGGAAAATCAACATTCAGTAATTCAAAGTCAAAATCATGTATTTTTTGATAATTAAAAACTTCAGGCCAATCTGAGAGCTTCCGTTTCTAATAGAAAAATTTTAAAAATTAGCTTCAATCTTATCTTGATCTTCTACAAGGTCATTAATATCATTCTTTATCTGACTTATCCACTTTCCGTCTCATGTAGCTAAAGCTTAGTCATGAAAAAACTTGGTATTTATATCACCCTCTTCAATCCAACTTGTTTTAGCTCTCTGATTCAACCAAGTTGCTAAATAGGCCAAAGTGATGTTTGAATCCTAAATTTTACTCCTTAATAGCTATAGGTCTTGCTAATTAAGACCATCTTTTGAGCTTTCCTTTAGTTGTAATTCAAAAATATCCTTCTTCAAAACATTCTTCAAAGATGACAAATCCTTCAGTTTATTTCTATTCCAATAATATAATGATTTTAAACCTCTTTTTATCTTCCTTTGCAAGATTTTTGCTTCATTGCCAAAATCAGATTTCTCAAAGCTTTGAGAACCACATTCCAAGTTGTTGGGTAAGATTTCCAAACATCTTCAAATTTGGTAATTTTATGAAGAGGTCATGATGTATAATTAAGATTAAAAATAATGGGAGAATTATTTGATGCAACTCTAACTAGATGCCTCAACATAGCATAAGGAACCTGCTGAAGAGGTGCATATTTAAATAAGCATCTATCCAATCTTTCCCATATCCTTAAATTACCTTCCTTATTATTGCACCAAGTATACCTTGATCCAATACCCCTGCATCATGGAAGTCATTGTTAGCCATAAAGGATTTCATTTCTTGAGGACGTTGGGAGAAAATAAACCTTTTTCCCCCTCTTTGGTCTTGCTTAGAAAAGATACAATTAAAGTCCCCTCCCAGTATAGAAGGAATACCACACACCACTTCCTTCTCAAGATTCTCCCATGAACTTCTTCTAACAAACAAATCCTTACTCTCATACACTGTAGCTACATTCCAACATCCCTTTTTCAAAATTTGGAGGCACTTAAACACCAATTGGGACGAATCTTTCACCATATCAAAACTACCCTCCCACCTCTTCCATAATACAAGAATGCCCCTAGATGTACCATTAGATGGATCGTGGGAAAAGTCCCAATCCTCCCCAATAATTATATTCACTTCTTTTCTATCAATACAAGATACCTTAGTCTCTACCAAACCAAAGAAAAAAAAACATCATTATTCCTCACTTTTTATATAAGATAAAGAGAAGAGTCTCTTTTTTGGCCCCTCTATAATTCCAAAATAAAAAAGAAAGACATCAAGAACCCAATGGGGAATGGTCCCCAACACCATGGAAACCACCCATTCCCCATTCCTCTTCCTAGGGAAATCCACAATAGGCCCTAATGATTTAAGTTATTTAGGTAGCTTGTGTTACTACTAAAAGAACTTACACAATTATCAACACATGAAGGAGATATATTATTGTCTTATAGAAATGAGGAATTCCTTACTAAATGCACATTACCATTTCCATCACACTTATCACATAATAAACCACCATCACAGTTAGCATCAGGCATATCATTAAGACTAGAGGATTTGATATCTTCAATATTATAAGAACTTAATTCAAATACAATTGGAGTATTCTAAATTCCAACAAAACTTGACATATATATGTCCACCCTTTAATAGACTTCATTAGCGTCACCTTCCACCTTTATGACTATATTATGTGTGATAGTTTGATTAACTTCAAGAACCATGATACTATCACCATTCTTAATTTTAGAGGGGACATCAACAAGTACCTTTGGAATTTTAGTTTTCAAATCATCATTTTAATAATCTTTATCAGCATTAGCCTCAGCAAGTGCACTAAATTTATTTATTTTCAACTAAGGCAAACAAGCTTCAAGATTATTTTTGCCTGAGAATCATCACCTACACCAAAAATACTAGCTCTATGTATTTGAATGGAAACTGAACCTCCCATCACCTTATCTTCATGCTCAGACTGAGTTGGAACATTCAAACAAATCTTATTTGACCACTTATTACTAGGATCTTTATTTATAAAGAATCCTCCCCTCTTATTTTGAAATTTAAAATGGATCCATGGCCCATATTTTCCTTCAATAGATGTTTTTTTATAGAAAATGCATATTACCTTCCTCCGGAAGTAGAATAGAAACGTCCTCACTATAAGATTTACTCTTATCAATAATAGGATTATCTTAAATACATGAATTAACCTTATGCCCAATCTTGCCACATTTAAAGAAAAATGAAGCTATATTCTCAAACTCAGTCTTTTGATAGAACCTTCCACACAAACCATCCACCTAAATGCCTCCTAGAAATTTGGCATCCAGATTAATTTGCACACAAACTCTACCAAATTCCCTCCTTCTCTATTATTCCCATCAAGAAGCATTGGCATGCAAACCTTTCAAGATATTCTTATTATGTTAACCTCATCCTAACATTGTTATGGGAGATGAGACAGTATTATCCAATTAGGAGAAAATAAACCCTTCAATGTTAACAGTGAAAAATTTGGTGACCATTTATTAATTCCAACAATATGACCACCCATATACAAAGGTCCTTCACTCACCGCTCCCTCCAAAGCTTCACTAGAATGGAATGAACATAAGATCCAATATAGTCCCAATGATGTTAAATGATATACTTCAAATATGCTCCATTGTTTTCTTAATTCAACACTACATTATGAAAACTGAATGTTTTTCCCCAATACTTTCACAACCAATGAGTTCTTTAAAACTTGAGCATTGGCAATCTCCTTATCAGAATTAAGCTTCACAGCAATTTGATTCTAGATATTTTTGTATATATTAAACTTGGATTAATTCTAATATGAGGATGAACATTTCATGAGTTAGCCGGGTTCTGATTATGCAAGGAAATCCAAATAGACCCTAACCATTCGCAAGATGAACCACGACCTTCCTTCAGGGAGTGATGAATTAACCTTCCATCAGGGAGTGATGAACCAACCTTGAGGTTACCATTTCACTAAAAATAACCTAATTCTTTAGTTGATGATTGAGGAAGACTAAAAGAGATGACAGTTGGTGAATGTTGGTGGTCATCTTCTGCCATAATCATCGTCATGCAAAAAAAGCTTGAAGAGGAAAATTTAAAAACAACCTTCTCCCGCTTGAAACTCTCAAAACTTCTCTCTCTAGAAAACCAGATGTCTCTTTTTAGAATAACTCCATTTAGAATGTTTGGCACACACTAGTTGACAAAATATAAAAGTGTAATCATGTAAGGCTTAAAAAAGGTTACATCAAAGAAGATCATCATAGCAATATAATTTAAACTTATATTATTCATTTATGAGTCTTCTTATAAATTTTGTTAGTAAATGATTTGCTAAACAACCAATCACACATACATGACAATCGAATAGGTTAAAAAATAAAAAAATTGGAAGTTAACATATCTTATTATAAAAACTATTTTGTATTGTATAATATACATGGAATAAAAATAATTTTGAAAAGTTAAGGTGTCTTAAATAATAAAAATATAAATAATAAATTATTAACATTAATCATATTATATGACTTAGGTCAAACCATTTGATCATTTATATTTAAATTAAACTCGCCTTTCATCTATTATTCTATAAATAAATAAATTCAAATTTTCATTGATAATACCACTTATTTTATAATGTAGTATACTATTATCTATTATATTTACCTATTTATTACCTTAGAATTGAGATTGGTTTTTTAAATTTGATTCAACAAAATTTTATATTGTATGATCAAGATCCTATAGATGAAATGAATTTAGATTTTAAATCGTACAAACCATTTATATAGGAAATGAACTAATTAAACATTCACATGAAATAAGGAATCATTTTTATTTGTTTAGGCTGGTTAATCTAATCATACTATAAAATGTCCTTATAAAATTATATGAAAATGATCACATTTATCTCTTTTATGGTTTTCTTATCCACGCTATCAATATTTAATCTCTTGGAACTCCAATATATATTAAGATTTTTTAGAGCTGAGGGTGTCTAAAGGCTTTGGGAAAGCTTTTTCATGACTTTATAAAAGGCCTTGGAGAGGATTGAGAAAGATGAGATTTGAGAAGTGTAAATTGACAATTTTAGAGAATTCTTGAATTTATAGTGACTTGTTCTCTTAGTTGTTTCTCCAATCAAATTCTTTATTCCTCTAGGTTATAGCCAAACACCTTAGTGAAGGGCTTTAAATAATCTTATTTCTATGAAGATCTCAAGCAGGTCCTATGTACCTCATTTAACTAGTTGAGGGGGTAGGGGTCATTTTGAGGATAAGAGTAGTGTAAGGGCTTCTCCATAATCCTATGAAGGAGAGAGACTTATCTACCTTCTTGGGAGCAAAAGAAGATAGTACTAGTAGAAATTGCAGGGAGAGGACTGAGAGAGTAGACGTAAGCAAAGTTGGTAGAAATACTATAAATTGGTTTACCTATTCCCACTCTTAATTATATTTATTTATTTATTATATTTTTTTTATATATGTTATTATGGAGGTCAACCTTAGAGTCTAAAGTTTTCATTTGAGTAAATCTACAATTGAATTATTGTAGTGTAATTTTAGTTGTAATTGATCTAGTTGGGAGTTTGTGACTTTGAGTGATCAAGACATTAATAAGTGTACTCAATTTAGATATTATGGGCCTACTGTTCAAAGTGATGGTGAAATAGATGGGAAATTTTTAGTAGAATTCAAGGTTGATGGTTGAAGTGGAGGAATACTTCGTGTTTGTTGTGTGATATAAAAGTACCACACAAACTTAAGCGAAAATTTTATAAGATGGTGGTGAGACTTGCAATGCTTTATGGTGTAGAATGTTAACCATTAAAAGAGAAGCATAACATTAAGTTAACTGTTACTGAGATGAGGATGCTCAGGTGGATGATTGGATTTACTCTTAGAGATAGGATACGAAATGAGCATATCCTTTAAAAGGTTGGAGTAGCTTCAGTAACATATAAGATCAGAGAGAGTTGCCTTAGATGATTTGGTCATGTAAAATGGCAACCTTTTGATCACTCTGCTATAAGAGTAGATGTATTAGATTTGGCTTATGTTAACAAAGGTAATGGTAGAGTGAGAAGCTGCCATTTCTAGGGTGAGAAGCTATCGTTTCTAGAGAGAGAAAGTATTTTCAAATTTCTATTTCCTGGTTTCTCGTAGGAAGATGCTGATGAGGGAGGAGGACCACCGGCAATCGTCGGCAAACTACCTTCCTTCATTCCGTTAATCTTCTACCATTCCTCATAGACTAGTTGGAAAATCTGGAAACTCCAAAGATCTGACAAAGGTTTCTGATGGAAGAATTCAGAGCGGGCACCCAAGGAATTCATCCTTACAAATTCGAGAAGGGTTTCGGCCACCAATTCAACAAACCTCTATTGTTGAGGGCAAATGAAATACAATCAAAGCAATGTAGGTTTTTCCTAAATCTCCTAATCAAAAGGTGTTCATTCCGACTCAAGGTAAAAATGATGGTGAAGAATCATCTTCTGGATTCAAGCTAAAGGTGAATAGATTTTTTACTTCCACTATTTTTGATCCTAGTGATTCTGCAATGGGTATGAATTTTAATCAAAATCTGGTTTCGATTGGATATTCTGATCGAGTAACTTCTGGTAATGACAATATTTGTAATAAGCCGAAGGTAACAACAAAGATGAAGGAAGGTGAAATTCTGTCTGAAAATCAAACATTCCCTAACACATGGAATATTAATGCATGGGTGAAAGTTAATCTAGATTTAATTGTAGCTGAAATATCTGCTGATGGAGTAGCAATTAAGCTTAGTGAAGAACTCGAAGAAGCAAATGCTCTAGTTTTGAATAATTCGTTGGTGGTTAAAGTTTTAGGGGATAATATTCCTATTCCTGTTTGCTACTGGGAATGAAGGAAACAGTGGAATAAATGCAGCTCATTCCACTTGACTTCATTGGGCTTAAACTGGATTCTTTGTTCATTTCAGTCACTAGATGATTTACAAGCTATGATGAGTGGAGGACCTTGGTATGTAGGAAGTTACATTTTGGGAATGGACAAATGGACTCCTAGCATCTCCTCTCTTTCACTGAAAGGATTATCCTCTCCAGTTTGGATCAGAATGCCTCATCTCCCTTTGTATTATTGGGATGAGATGAATATAACCAAGATTGCTTCAAAGGATGGTGTTCCTCTATATCTTGATGAAAACATGTTCAAATGGGGAAGAAGAGAATTCGCAAGAGCTTGTGTCTGAATAAATCTAGATGAAAAATTGCCAGGTGGAGTTTGGATTAATGGTATGGGAGGCAGATTTTTCCAAAAGATAGAATATGAGAAAATATCCTCATTTTGTTTCCATTGTTGAAAAATTGGACATAAAATTAATGAATGTCCTACAAAGAAGGTTGAGAAAGGAATGGGAATGGCGAATAACAATAGAACTCATATTGCTTCTTCTAGCAAGGAAGCAAATGTGATGGAGGTGGAGAACACTCAAACCAACCAAGCTGAATATGGGCCATGGATACATGTGGCATTCAAAAATAAGAAGAGGAGATTTGTCAAAGCAAGTAATCCTATTATAAAAGAGAGACAAGGGAATCTAAATGAAGTTCAAGTCGGTGCAAATTCAAATCAAATTATAGAGGATTTGCTTCACAGATCACCTACAGGAATGGTGAATGTCAACAAGTTTAGTGTGTTGTTGGAAAATCCTGAAGACAAAGAAGAGGTAGAGATTGATAATAATGAGTATAATGACCTAAATTCCAATGTACAAGAGTTGTAAGTCAAGGAAGGTGCAGCAATTAAAAAATTTAACAATCCTGAAATTGAATTTCAAGTTCTAGAATTTCAAACAGCGAAAGCAAATTTTAAAGAGGAAATATCAATGGAATTTGTTTCAGAATAGATTTATGATGGTGATACTGATAAGGTAAAAGTTGATTTACAACCTGAATCGAATACTCCCTCAAATGAAACAATGTATACCTCCAGCAGTAATAGCAAGACCAAACTAGAAAAAGAAATTAAATTTGTTGGTCCGGTTTGTGGGATCCCGACAAGGAAAAAAGGTGATGGTGGTGGTAATTCTGGTGCTGGGGGCCATCCCCCATTTGTTTCTTAAATGCCCTCTTTTTTGTTTTGGAATTATAGTGGATTCTGAAAGAAAGAGGCTTCTCTATATCTTAGGGAGTTGCTAAGAGATAATGGGGTTTTTTTCATTAGGATTGTAGAATCCATGTTGTCTTGTTTAAATAGAAATGATGTTGATAAGATCATTGGGGAGGAATGGGATTTTTTTCATCATCCGGTTAGTGGTACTTCTGGTGGAATTCTTGTGTTATAGAAGAGCCTTATGGGTAGGTTTGAGGTTATATTTGATTTTTCCCAGGTTGTGTTTGGGAAATTTTGTTCTTCTAATGATGGAAGTTGGAATGTGGCTACAATCTATGGGAGCAAGGAAGTTGTGGCTAGAAGAAGTTTGTGGAATAGTCTTGAAAGTCATTTGGATAGTAATGTTCCATCTCTAGTAGGTGGGGACTTCAATTGCATTTTGTCCAAACAAGATAAAAGAATGGAAAAGAGGTTCTCCTTTTCTCAAGGCCCACAAGAAATGAAAGCTTTTTTATCTAATAATGACTTACATGAGGTAGGTTTCATTGGACCAAGATTCACTTGGTGCAATAATAAAGATGGAAACTCAAGGATATGGGAAAGATTGGATCGATGTTTAATGAATTCAACAGCCCTTCAACAAGTTCCTAATGCTTTTGTAAGACATTTGGCAAGAGTAGCTTCCGCACTGTCCAATTGTTTTTAATATAAATAACACTATGAGGACAATTCACAAACACATTAAATTTGAGGATGTATGGATAACATACCCTACTACATGGAATGTTGTTCTAAAAGCTTGGAGGTGGAGGGATGTTGGTAACGGTGCTGAAATTCTAAACAAAAAACTGAAAGAACTCTCAAAGCATTGTACTATTGCAATAAGAACAAGGTTATGGAGCTCTCAACATTGAAAAATAAATTGAAGAAGGAGATTATGGACCTACAGAGGTTGGAAAGTGAAGATGGAATTTCACATGAGGAGCTTATGTTACTAAGAAGCAACATAAGGGAGCTCAATGTTACTTTATCCCGGTTATCAATTTGGTGGAATCAAAGGGCTAAAACAAGATGGATACAAGAAGGTGTCACCAACTCCAAATTCTTCCATTATTATGCTACGGACAAAAGAAATGGGAACTTAATCAATAAAATTAAGGATGGAAAGATGGCATAGTGAATGAACAAGAAAAAATTGAAGATACTTTTACAAAAAATTTTCAAAATAAATGGAGACAGAGATTTTGTTCACTGTCGGATTGGCCTGAAATTGGAGTTCAGCAGTCAATGATGCTGAATGGAATGTATTAAATATAGACTTTACTCAAACTGAGATGTATGAGGCGGTTTGGAGTTTGGGAAATATTAGATCTCCTGGTCTGGATGGCATTACCGGATCTTTTCTTAAGTTCTATTAGAGTATAATCAAGGATGATTTGTGGACAGCGGTTAATGAATACTTTATTCATGGTGAAATCCATTCCAAATGGAAAGACACATTAATTGTGTTAATCCCAAAGGTGAAAAATCCTCTAGAACCATCACATTTTAGATCAATAAGTTTATGCTAGACAATTTATAAGGTGATTGCAAGAATGATCATGATTCATATCAAATATTGCTTGCCTAAATTAATCACAAAAGATCAAGTTGCTTTTGTTCCCGAAAGATCAATGTTGGATCATTGCTTATTGGCTCAAGAGGTTTTCAACAAATTCAGATTTTCTTATTGTAAGAAAGGATTAATGGCGGTCAAGGTGGACATGGAGCAAGCTTACGATAGCATATGTTGGCCTTATCTTGAAAACTCTTTGAAAAGATTTGGATTTCCTTCAAAATGTATTATGCTAATCATAGAATGTGTCAAGAATGTTAGATATTCCATCCTTATAAATGGTAGAAGAACAAATTGGATAGAAGCTGGAAGCGAATTTAGGCAGGATGTCTATTATCCCCCTATTTGTATATTCTTTGTACATAATTTTTTTCTAATGACATTTACCAAAGGGGCAATGATTTGGGTATTAAAATATCACCCAAATCAGAAAGTATAACTTATCTTCTTTATGCCGATGATGTACTCATATTTTCTAGTGCTTCAATGAGATCAGCTTCTAGTCTAAAAATTATTTTAAAAAATTTTTGTGGGTGGACCGGCCAAGGAGTAAATAATATGAAATCTAAAATTTTTTTTGGGAAATCTGTCAAGAGAAGGTTAAAGAAGAAAATCTCTAAGAAGTTGGGATTCAAGATAGTAGAGGAGATGCATTATCCTGGAATCAAAATGGTACTTCGAAGGATGGTAAATTCTGATTTCAAAATTTTATTAGACCAAGCATTGGAAAGGCTAAATGCTTGGGGTAGAAGACATCTATCTTTATGTGGAAGAGCTTTTTTAATCAAAAGCTCATTTCTTTTTGCTCCCTATCTTCTTGGCCACACATTCTTTGGTTCCTAAAAGAATTTTGTATGACTTGGATAGAATGTGTAGGGATTTCTTATGGCATAAAGATAAAGACAAGAAAGGCTTACACTATGTATCTTGGGATGATCTTTGTAAACCAAAATCTTTTGGAGGATTAGGCCTTAATTCCTCGGTGACTAAAGTAGGACCTTTGAGATCAAGGCTCACTTGGAGATTTATTCAAAATCCTAACGCTTTGTGTAATCGTACTGTCATTTCTAAATTTGGTAGTGACGTTTGGCACAGTAAGGTTAGGAGTGGACATTCTACTACTTGGAAAATTTTGGTGGAGGGAGCCAAATTTTTAAAAAATTTCACTAGATGGAAATTGGTAAATGGTATCAAAGTTAGTATCCTTGATGATACTTGGATCTTTGATAAACCTCTAAACAAATGGCCAATCTTTGTTAATTTCCATGAGCTTCAAAACAATTCGGTCAGCAAGTTTATTTCTAAAAATGGCAGCTGGATGGAGATGCATTTAAAGAATTATTTTAATGATGATTTGATAAATATTATTAAATCTATACATATTTACCCACAGTTTAAGGAAGACAGTGTAGAGCTCATCAATCTTCACTCAGGAAAAATGGTTATAGCACTCAGATTTGAAGCATGGCTAGAAGAGCACGGACAGAGCAGTAATTCTGTGAACGTCTTGAATGATACATTGAATAGCTTCAGGAAATTCAAGCTACTACCTAAAGTAGAGATGTTTTGGTGGATATTATGTAAGAATGCTCTTCCAACTAATTCATTTTTGAATAATAGAAAATTATTGCATTCAAATGTTTGTCCTTGTGGGTGTGATGAAGTGGAAGATCAGCAACATGTTGCTGTTTTTTGCAATCAACTTAAATTCATTGTTCAAAAGATACGAGAATGGGGATTTCAGATTCCCATTTTTTACTCCTATTCTAAGTGCTTAAAAGAATTAAGGAGATTGTCTACAGTAAACCTGAACATTGTTAAAATATAATGTATAGCAGTTTATATTTCTTGGAAAAGAAGAAACCAAATAAAGCTTGGATTGAACAGGTATTCTGTTCAGTTTTTGGCAGCAAACACCTTAAGTTCTATTA
Source organism: Dendrobium officinale (assembly GCA_019514585.1). Lineage (NCBI taxonomy): Eukaryota > Viridiplantae > Streptophyta > Magnoliopsida > Asparagales > Orchidaceae > Dendrobium > Dendrobium officinale. Next base: position 31,834,643 of record CM033683.1, read on the forward strand.
TGCAAACACAATCTAATCCGATTTTAGGTATCTGGGATACTAATCTCCATATGGAGTTTGTAAACCATTGGTGTCCTCCCCCCTAGAATGGATCAAGATCATTTTGGATGCCACCTTAAAGGAATCATTCAATGCGGGTATTGGAGCTGTCATAAGAGATCATAAAGGAAGGTTTATTGCTGCTTTCCGCAAAATGGTGAAGCATTGGGATATTTCTTCTCTTGTACTTCAAGCGGTATTTCATATTAGAGAACATTTTCAAAGATGGATGCTACAATATAAGGGTGTCATCATAGAAGGAGATAATAGCAATGTGATCAAATGGCTTCAAGATTCTTTGAAGATGATTAAATGGCAGCAAACTTAACATTGGAATGAAGACATTATTTTTCTTAATGACTTCAATAAGGTAATTTTTCATTTGATTACTATAAATTGTAATAAAGTAGCAGATTATTGTGCTACTTTAGCATTGAATTATAGTTTTTCATTTGATAGTTTCTCTAATGACGACATTCCTTCTTCTCTTTTTAATTTAGTAAAGAAGGAATGTGATTATTATCTTTAGTTTTTTTGTAACTGTTATCCTCTTTTTAAAGCAAATTGCAAATTTCAAAAAAAAAAAATAACAAAGGTAGAGGTAGGCCTAAAAAGACATAGTTAGAAAAAATAGAAATGACTTTTCTTTATTAGATTTAGATGATAATTTGACTCTTAAAATGACATAATGGAGAAAAAGGATTCATGTAGCTGCCCCAACTTAGTGGGTTGAAGGCATGTTGTTATTGTTGTGGTTAATTATATGTTGAATAGTAATATTATTATTGAGATCCATATTTAAAAAAAAAGGAAAAAAAAAAATTAGCATATGACTATTTTTCCTTCTTTTGCCAAAATATTAAAAAAAAAGAAAAAAAATTTAGCCTATGACTATTTTTCCTTCTTTTGCCAAAATAATAAAGCAAAGATGATAAAACGTGTGTATACACGTTTTATCATCTTTGCTTTATTATTTTGGTACCTCACTTAGAACTTTATTTTAACTTATAACTATTTCTAAGAAAATTTATTAATTTGCTTTTCCTTCTTTAGTGCTTAAGGTCATTCTACCTTAGAGCAGACTCAGCTTACAGGAACCATAGAAGGAAATCCAAGGATTTAGTCTTGGAAAACTTCAAGTGACATAAAATTCTCTATAAATGCCTCATATTGGCATTAAAGTGCTTTCAAATCCATTTCTGACCAAACCCTAGGGCCAAGCTTAGGTTCAAATTTAAAGTTTCTTATAATTATCAGACGTGCCACTCAAAGTGCCATTCCAATTTAAACCTAAACTCATGCCCTAGGGAGTAAATCAAACCAACCTAAATGCACTAACCAATTGATTTGACTCATCCAAGACTATTGGTCAACCCAGTTGATAAAGTTTTACAAATATTACCTAAAATGACCTTTATGTCTTAAAGACCAATTTCTTTTAAATCCTTAATCAACTTAACCACCCTAGTCCTTGGAATTGGATCCTAAATGTCCTAAACTAAAAATAAATACTTTTTAAACCTATCCCTATCCATGGTCAACCCCTGCACCAGGGTTAAAAATTAGAAATTCTAAAATATCCTAAATATCCTAAACCTTCATAAAGTCCTTTTCCTAAGTTAGATCCAAATCTAGCCTATATGATAGTATTCTAAAGCTTTCAAACTATCAATAAAACTTAATTAATCACCTTCAAACCTACCATGGTCATTGGTTGACCAAATAATTCATTGTTGACTCAAGTGACTCATATGGCATTCTCCATTGATATAATTTGAAACTTCATGAAGATTGCTAAGAGAGAAATGGTGAGGTTTCTGATAGAGGGAGAAGATCCTTGTGGGTTTTAAGAAAGTGTCAGAGAGAGTTCCACAAGGTTGCTCCTATGAACTTGCACCATAGTTCCTTCATGTGTCATGGTTTATCTTAAGGGAAGTTTTGAGAAGAAGATCTCTTTGTGGTCAAAGGACCTAACTACTCCGCCGCACCATAAAGGGTGAAAGGGATTCTAGGTTCTCTACTTGTGAAAGGATTCCAGTTCTTTGTAATCTTTAGTAGAGAGAAATAAGATTCATGGTTCCCTTCCACTGAAAGGATTTTAGTTCTCTATCATCTCTAGTAAGGAGAAAAAGGATTCAAGGTATTACACCTGTGAAAGGATTATGGTCATCTACCATACTAGGTTTGTGGAAGAGATTTGTAAGGGCTCTCCACCTAGCTCTGGGGGCTAAGGGAGAGACACTATAGTGATAGTGCAATACCTAGATAAAAGGACTTCCGGGAGTGGATGTAGGTCATGGTTTGATCGAACCATTATAAATCTGGTGTATTCATTCTAATTTTTACTTTCTTCATTTTTTTTTTTTGCATTTTTTTTTCTATTATAATTGCTTAGTTGAAAATCTAAGATTACTTTTTTGTATGTGTATTAGAGTATCATTATCATTTTTGTAACTTTTGATAAGTATACTAGCTTTCACATTAAGTCATAGTATTGCTTTCGTCTAAATGTGCATTAGGGATAGTTAATTAAGGTCTTATAACCTCCTCAAACTTTCATAGTTCTTATCCCTCCAAAACAATGGACATATGTTAGTCCATTATGTGCCTAAGATCATAGGCTAACTTCCCTAGACAGCCCTTATATTGGTTAACTTTGAATAATTAATTGGAAAAACTAAAGTTAGCCCAAATGGACTAAAACCAAATCTGAGCTTTCTTATTCAAATCAAACTCAACCCAAATAGCCTAGACCCTACATGAAGTATTCTTGACCTAAGCATAGCTTAAGTGGGCACCTAACTGGCCATTGGTGGCTGGAGAATAAGAAAGCTCAAGCCCTTTAATATTTAAATCATATAATTACATTCAATTAGCTGACCCCAGCTCTTATCAACACTCCAACTACCTGTTAGCACCTCATTGGACTCTTCATCACCATCCTATTAGCCTAGTAAATTTGGCTATGACTAGAATTTCACCCAGGTTCAATCCCCAACTGCTAATAAATACCCTCACTTCTAGCTTCTCTAGTTTTTAACTCTCGCTTCCTCAAGTCTCCCAAGTGTGAGATTTTCTCTTCCCCATTATCTCCTCCTCCAAAAGCCTTCCCAGCAATGATCCACCCATGAGAACTCAGGATTTTGATCTACTCTACTCCAATAACAACTATTTGAAGAAGGATTGTTCTCTAAGTTTAAGTGGTCATCTAGCTAGCAATTTAAGTCCCTAATCATCAATTCATAAAGGCAAGCATTAAATCCAAGCATAGCTATTTAAGGGTTTGGAACATTATGAAATAAATTATCAATCCATGATAGTATAGCAATTAGATTAATCATTATTGTCACAGTGATCCTGTTGGATCTAGAGTAATTATGTAGTGATACTTTCAAGTCAAAATGTTTTTGATGAATGGCTCTTAGATCTCACTAGAGGAGGAAGGTGAATTCATAGCCATTTTTTTCATTTAATAGGTTCAATTTTTTCAAACCAAATACACATGACAAATCCATGATTTTCAATGATTAGATCATAAATACCTGATTCTTGATATAATTATTATTACTTAATCCGAGTGTTTACATGTGTCATCACTTTTTAAATTTTTAACATAATGGTTTTGGGTGGAAATGCGGTGCACAGTCGTTGGTTAACTTCGTAAATCCTTAAATTCTATTAAAACTTTTAAATTTAATGTCTCATAATCAAGTGAACAAAATTAAGTGAATGATGACTTTAGGGATTCATATTTTAATTCCTTTACCAATGAGTACTTTCCCAGCACCTATTTATTACTATATTTTAGTAAATAATTTATTTACAAAAATTCATTAATTACTTAATTACAATGTGTAGTCGCATTGGACAAGCCTCAAATAATTTATTTACAAATTTAATCATAGATACTCATCTGGACTCTTAACGAGCATCCCTAATTTTTTGTAAGGAGCTCTTAAGAGCCCTCTATCCTTCATGAAATTTTCAAAGTCTTAAGTCATTATTTAACTTAAAATTTTTATAATTTATAACTATAGATGCATGGAGAATTTTGGAGTGACATTTTTTTGGAATGTATGTCTCTGTATAAACCCTAATCCTTTGCCTACTTTTCCCTAGAGAAATCCATTAAGGTATAAGTATAATCACTTTAGGAAAATTATAAAAAATTATATACATGTTCAAATGATATAAATTTTTTATGGGAGTCCCTTAAGATACTTAGAGATTTGTGAATTTAATTTCATAAGAATTTGAGAACATTTGGCGAGTCAATTAGTAAACACCAAAATGTGCCCAAGGAACCCTAAATGACCATAAATTTACCATAAGTTGCATAATTCTATTTCAAATAATAAATCTTTCTTTTTCTTTTGGGACATTTGAGCCAATTAAGGTTAACTCACATATATAGAACATACGCAAACTTCTAACCCAAGACCTTTAGTTGGTAGATAAAACTCATAGCAAATAGACCAAGATGATCTACGCAATAGCTTTAAATATAATAGCAATATTACTAATTGTCTAAATTTCAATTATTTACATACAAGGACTACCATATATTAGTATAGAAAATTATAAAAATCTAACTCAACAAAATCTTGTTTCTTTACAAGTTCCTTCTAATTAATTCTTGAAACTTCATATCGCTGGTCATGAAAATAGTGGTTTTCTCATGAGGTTATTATTAAGGATACGGATAGATTTAATTCTATAAGGGGAAAAAATGAAACAAATGGAAGTTAATTTTGTTAGAATCCTTAATGTATAAATCTTCATTCTTTCGGAGCGTTTGATTCTATTGATTAATATGATTTAGTTAACAAAAAATTACTTGGGTTTTTAAAAAATTATCACTTAATTAAATTTTTTTGTGTTTTTGATATGGTGAGTTTGATGTTAATATTTTTAGTGATTTTAATCAAAATTTGAGATGATTTAAAATAAATTAAAGTCTCTTTATGAATAATCTTAATTCTTTAAATAAATTAATTCTTATATGAATGCATGGAGTTTGTGGGCATCTCACGTTGAAAGTTTACTTCCTAAAATTTTCAACTTTGTTATGTCCTAAAATATTCGTGGCAAGAGAGATATATAAAGTTTAACATCCTAGATTTGTACGAAGTGTTACATATCTTATTTAAGCTCTATGATTTTGATGATAACAAATATTATTATTTTTATGATTCTTTTTTCCTATTTTATGATAAACTATTTTTGTTCTGTGTGTACTAACATTTTAGGAAGTCAATCAATCATTCACTGTTAATTTTGATACGCTCAAGGCTATGTAAATTAGGGTTACAGCCTGTAATTTTAAATTTATTATGTATTTTTTCTTTCTTGATTTATGTTCTATTTTTGGGTGATATCTTTACTAAGCAATCTTGCACACACAGAGGGGGAGATGAAAATATTTTTTTGAGAGAGTTTATTTTTTTTTAGTAATTAATATTGTATGATTTCTCTTCATAATATATGATTTTAATTTATACTGTACAATTTTTTGTGCTATGTCAAACCCTAGATGCCAAAGTTAAGTGCGATTCTAATTCTATATTGATCGTACAGTATGGTTAGGATTTAAACACACTAATTAAAATGTTTCTTACTTAATCTTGTAATATCAGGCAATTAAATCATGGACATTTATTATGATTGGTCGTACTATACGAAATAGTTCATACTATATGATTACACATTTATAAAATTGGTCATCTCTTGGATCATACCAAACAAAATCTACAATTTTTTTACCAATTGTACTTTATAATGTCCATTATACTGGATAATCACCCGTGTATGAAGTTAGTCATCCCAAGGATCGCCCCAAACAAATAGAAGAATTTTTTCCATATTGTATTATATGATGTATGAACATATTGTACAATGTATTATAAAAGTTGAACAATTCATCTAAATGATCTTGTTGGATGACTCAAAATTGAACTGATTGTACTATGTGATACGTTTATTATACTGTATGAATAGAAGATGGATGGCTTTGACATTAGGGTTTTTTGAAGCCCTCTATTTAAAGATCTCTAACACTCTTGTTGGATATCTTTTGGCTACTTACTCTTCTTGAGAGCGAGCTTGAGGGAGAGAAGGAGGAGAGCTTAGTTAGATAAGAGAGTGAGATTTTTTGAGGGGATTCACAATGTTGCTCCAAGCAAGAATTTTGTATAGTACCTAAAAGTGTCTGCTTGGAATCTTTGTTTCTCTGGAGAAGATGTTCTTCAGCAAAGATTGTAGTTTTCTGACCATCACCTATTGGGTGAAAATATATTTGTAGTTTTCTGACCATAACCTATGGAGAGTCATTTCTGTTTAGTACAATGCTTATAGAGGAATTCTACTAGGAGTGGACATAAGTAAGGTTGACTGAATAACTATAAAATTTGGTGTGTTCTTTCTTTTTTTTTTTTTTTGCTTTTTGATCTCCCCACTTTTCTTTGATTTGATCTGTGGTCAAAATATTTTACTTTTATTATTATAAAATTAGTTCTATTTCAGTATCAAGAGGTTTAAAATTTTTTGTTTGATTAATAAATTTTTAAAATAACCAATTCATCCCCCTCTTGGTTAGCCTTAGGATTAGTTCTTTTAAGTTTAACCAACCTCATGAATTTTTAAGTGGTATTAGAGCGGGATTCATAAGATTAAGTTTTATAAGACTTTTAAATTAATATTCATGACTAACTTTTGTAATTGCAACACTATGGAAGGCTATTCAATTACTCGGCCACCTATATTTGAAAATATACTTTTTAATTTTTAGAAAACTTGCATGTCCTCCTTTTTACAATCAATTGATTATTGCATGCATATGCTTATTTAGGATGGTTATTCTACACCTTCATGATTAGTAAATGATGTTAAAACTGAGATCTCCTTTTTTTTAAATGGAATACTTATGATAAAGATTTAGCCTAATTGAATGCAAAATGCCTAAACTATTTCTATTATGCTTTAAAATTTGAAGATTACATGTTGTATCTACTTGTACTATTGGAAAAGAAATTTAGAATAGATTATGCATTAATTATGAAGGAACAAGTGAAGTGAAATAATCTAAGTTAAATTTTGTGTGGCATGAATATGAACTATTTTGTATGAACCCTAATGAATTCATATCTAAAATATATACTAGATTTACACAAATCATAACATCCCTATATGCTTTAGGTAAGGAACTATATAATTTTAAAAAAGTAAATAAGATTCTGTATTGTTTACCTTCTTCTTATGATGTAAAAATTACTTTAACTACATAATCCAAGAATTTAAATGTTTATTCTATTGATATTTTACTTAGATCACTCATTGCAATCACTCATTGCATACGATCAAGGAGTGTATCAAAGATAACTTGATGCAGGAGAAAAAAAGAAGGAGAAAACTATATCATTTAAGGCTAATGATTCAGACGAAAAAATTGCACAGATGACTCGATATTTTAGAAGCATTTTAAGAAATAAGAAAAAGCATCATCAGCAGTTGAGCAAAGGTACAAATTACAAAAATTCTAAAGCTTATGATGCTATTGTCTGTTATGAATGCAGGAAACCATGGAATGTTAAAATTGATTCCCCAACTCTTAAAGGCTACCAAAGTAAGGATAAAACTGAAGAAAAGCCAAGTTCCACAAGGACATGCAAAAATCTCAGAAAGCTTTATAGCAAACTCTACTATAGATTCAGCTAGAATATAAGTAGAGAGGAAGTGAAAATCTGTGCTTAATGGCAAAACTTAATCTTGATCAGTCTGATCATGATGAGGTATGTCAATGTTCATATGATAAATAACTTGATATTTTAGAAGAAATTCATGATTCTTACTGGAAATTGAAAAGAATCACGCTAGCTTGAAAATTGAATGCTGAGTTCTATAAAAAGGAAATGAAATGCTTAGAAAAGATGGTTTTGATGTTGATAAGGATCATATGGCTTTGCTGAAATAGTTTTATGAATTGAATAAGAAATATTATGCTTTATTTAAAACACATGAGTCTTTGAAAGCATTACATCTTAATTTTGAGAAGTCATTTAAAGAGTTAGAAGCATGTGTTAACATTTTAGATCTTATTGAGCACTCTTTAAAAATTGAAATATCTGCTATTGAAAGTGCTAATGAAATGTTGTTAGAAAAAGTAAAGGCTTTTAAAAATAAACCTATTTATAAGCACTCATCATGTCATGTATCTCATAAATCTAAGAATAGTAATCATAACTATCATAGGGTAATTAACCCTTTTCTTAGTGTTAGATGTTATTCATGGGGCATGTTAGGATATATTAGCTACACTTGCACTATTAATCATAGAACACATTGGGTGTGGAGACCAAAGCTTCATCAAACACAGCATAACATGCATTCTAATGATTTATCCTAATTTAAAAAGGGACCCAAACTCACTTGGGCTCCCAAAAATGCTCTTCTATGACCTTTGTATTCGAGGGCTATTACAAAAGACCTAGTGTGCAGTTTTTAAGCTTAATATTGTAGCCCTATCACTTATAATCAGCCATTTATGAGCTTCTTAATGTATACTTTTCTCTTGAGATTTTTTTAATTTTTTTTTAATTTCATGTTCTTATTCTTTTGGTTTTGTTATTATTGTTCTATATGATTATGTCCCGATCATCACATAAACCACCTTATTGAATTTCAATGTCTTTTATGCAAATCAATATTTTTTCCTAATTGTACTTTATGAACCACCTTCGTACTGTATGGTTTACACATCATTGCTTAGATCACAAACCTTAGCTTGATGACTATTCAGATTGCTTATATCATTGACAATCGTACATTATGAACACTTATTCATTCTGTATGATCCACATGTCAACTTTATTTGGAATGAATTAAATTCATTTTAGTATGACATTTATAGATGATCGTACTGTACGAACATCAATTCATATTGTACAAACCTTTTTGTCAACAATTATAGAGCTTGACTCCTTGGGATGAGATCCATGTCTGCAATCATCCCATACGATGTCTGATTGTATTGTACAATCATATATAACTTTTTAAATAAATCATATGGTTGAAATAATTGCATTTGATTGTCCCGTACGATCCCACAATTTTACGGTATGTTATGTTCATTTTCTATTTAAAGAGCAAACCCCTTTCACAATTTTCATGCCTCTCTTAAGATCCCTCCTTACATTTCAATCCTTGCAATGGCCGGTGGGAAATGCAGTTGTCAAACCTAGGGGGCTTCCTCCTCTCAGAGAACTACAGACAAGCATTTTTTAATATCTTCTGATGAAGGTGCCTATAAAAGGAACAAGGATGCCAAAATCACTCCCTTCAGGCTTCTGAATAACCAAGCCCTTAGCTTCCCTGTAAAGAACCTTTTCAACTCAACTGCACTTCAATTTCTACTAACCTTGGCCCATCTCTTCCATTCTAAAATCCTATATGACTTTCTTAAAAATCTTAGGATTAGTGGGTATTCTACGGTTATGACCTCCCGAGTGAGCTGCCAAAATGTAGAAATAACCAAGGAAGACATAAGAATTCACCTTCAACTAAACACTCAAGAGAATAGACCTCTTGCCATATCCTCTAGATTCAATTTTGACTGGAGTGCGGTGAACCTTCTACTAATAAATATTGACTTAATTTCCACCAACCTTTAGTTCAGACCCTAAACCAAAATGCTAGAGTTATCAAGCACATTCTAAGAACTTCAATCATACCTAAGGTAGTGATCGAATAAATATGACTCCTCTACTATCAATTGTTACCTATTTCAGTATGTCCAATACCCAAATGGATGAAGCTCAAATGCTAATTGACTACATCCTAAACCACACTTGCATTGACTCCTAGCCACTAGAAGAAAGCAAAACATTGACTTAGGACATGTGATATGATATATCCTATTTAGAAAATAAAATGTCACATATCCTGCACCTTTTGATCACATTCCAATCTTCCTTTTGGATGCCTCTTTCTGAATGCTATTTCATAGGGATCAGGAGCCTGATGATCCTCTCTTTCATGATGAAGGAGAAACTTCCCTTTCAGCTAATGCTACACCTACACCATCTCCTCGATCACCACTACTAGTATATGCAGCCAATTTAGAGATTTGATAGACTAGAGACTCGCCTGGATCAACAACATTTCTAAATGACAATGATATAGGTGGGTTCAAGGAGAAGTTTGGAAATATTTAACACTAGTTCTCCATAATCCAACAGTAGTATGACAGTTTTATCCAGTTCTTCCAACCACCTCCACCTCCACCTCCTCCTTCTGATCAGGTTCCATCACCATAATAGTTTCTATTGTATTTGTTATGATTGTATTATTTACTTTTAAGTCTATGCATGTCTATTTGTATGTTATTTTGAAATGGAATTTTTCTTTCAGGTCCTTATTGTGTAATTTTTGCTTTCTTTAAAAAAAGGGGTTATTTTTCTTTCAAATGGTATTTTCCCTCTAGTTTTTTTTTGCTCGTAGATTTCATTACTATACTCTTTGCTTAAAAATTTTTCACTCTACAAAATTGATGGTTTTTTATGATCATATTTTATAACTTGTATCGTACTATATGAACTAACTCATATAGTATGAATAAAATCATATTGTACGAATGAACTTGTACCACACAAACAAAATCATACTATATGACTTGACTTTTCCTGAACTGTTGCTTTTTCTGATTGTGTAAACATACCTCTACTCTTACTTAGAAGGTTTAAATAAGTAATTGCTAATAGTTTTAAACTAACAAGATCAAAATTCATGAATTTATACATCCTGCTTTAATTTCTTTGCCTTAAAATTCCTTGTGAATGCTTAAAAATCTTAATTGATTTAGAATAAAGATGCTTGAAATGAATTCTTTTCACTCTATTGCATGATTTTATCTTATGGATATATCCTACAAATTTGATGAATGAAATTCATTATTTTTCTATATCACGCTTTTATTCATATTAGAAAAAGCACAAGTTTGATTTGTAGATTATTCCTCCCTATATAAGAGAGTGAGTTATACTTCTCTTCTATTTGGAAGATAATTTTACATCTAAGATTCTAAGAGATTTAGAAAGGTAGCAATTTGCAAAAAAATTCAAAAGAGGCACAAAATGAGAACAAAATAAAAAAGATGCAAAATGACGCGAAAAATGAAAGATGCACTACGTGTATCAAAAATAAATAATGTGTAATGTTCGCATAAAACAATTAAAAGAGGCACAAAATGAGCTCAACCTTAATTAGCTTCTCTTTCTAGTAAATCTTTAACTCTTAAAAAATTTCAATGTTTCATAATATGTTTAATACTTGATTGTAGAAAGTCTTGGCTCTTCATTCATCAATTTTACAGTAATATTCTATTTGATATGTTTCATGATAGCTGTCTGAAATGACTAAGTTTCTCAGTCTAATTGTAATTCTTGAATTTGAATTTTTTCATTTAAATAAAGAATTTTAGCCTGTAAAGTTGGTAAGCAGGATGTACGAACTCTAGAATCCAAATCCTTTAGCTACAAGATAGTCAAAACTTCTCTTATTTTTTATTTTTATGTGTAGAGTAAGTTTATTATATTCTAAAAATGCCCATGCAAGTTACTAAATGTGTGATAATTTGAGTTGTTAATTTATTTGCATCTGTTTATTTACTAGTTATGTTTATATTCCCATGTATATTTCTATTTTTTTTCCTTTCCTCATATTGTTTCCCTCCTTATGTGATGTCAAAAGGGGAGCAATATTTTATTGTTTATTGTTATTATTATTTGTTATTATTATTTTCATTTCTTTTTACACTCCCTTTTTACATTCCTTTTACTTGAAATTGATTTTCATCAAAGGGGGAGACCTGTGTTTGTTGATTTATTCTTTATTTCATATTTTTAACTTTTATAAAGGGGGAATTTAAAAGAAAACAATTTTTTTTAAAAAACCTAAGCAACAATATTTTCCATCATAAAAAAGGAGGAGATTATTATAGATCTAATCTAAGCACTATGATTTTGAAGATAACAAATATTAGTGTGTATTTTATTATTTTCTCCTATTTCTATGATATTGTGCTTTTGTTCTATGTGTACTAATATTTTAGGAAGTCAGTCCACCATTCACTTATAATTATGATCAGCTCAAGGTTGGATAGACTAGGGTTACAGTCTGTAATTTTCAATTTATTATGTTTTTTTTCTTTGTTCAGTTATTTTATGTTTTTGGGTGTATATCTTTGCTAAGCAACCTTGCACACGCACAAGTGGAGATATAAATGTTTTTTTGAGAGAGTTAAATTTTTAAATAATTTGTTATGTATGATTTCTCTTCATATTGTACAATACTTGTATTATACTATATGATTTTAATTTGTACTGTACGATCTATTGTGCTTTATTAAATCCTAGCCACCAAAGTTAAGTAAGAATCTAATTCTGTATTGATCATACAGTACTATTTGGATCATTCTATACACACTAATTAAAATTTTTCTTAATTAATCCCATGATATAAGGAAATCAAATCATGTACATTTATTGTGATTGATTGTACTGCACAAAATAGTTCATACTATATGATTACCCATAAACAAATTTGTCATTGCTTGGATTGTACCAAACAAAATCCATAATTTTGTACTGATCATACCATACAATGTCCACAATACTGGACAATCACCCGTGTACATAATTGGCCATCCCAAGGGTCGTCCCAAATAAACAGAAGGAATTTCTCCATATTGTACCATACGATGTACGATTATACTGTACGATGTATTATAAAAGTTAAACAGCTCATCTAAATGATCTTTCTTGATGAATCTGAATTGAACTAATCATTCCATACGATGTCTATTAAACTGTACAAACAGAAGACGAATGGCTTGGAAATTAGGTTTTTTTGAAGCCCTCTATTTAAGGATCTTTAACACTCTTGTTAGATATCTTTTGGCTACTTAGTTTTCTTGAGAGGGAGCTTGAAGGAGAGAAGGAGGGCTTGGTAAGAATCCTATCTAGTACCTACAAGCATCTTCGTGGAATCTCTATGGCTCTAGGGATGACTTCTTCAGTAAAGATCGTGGTTCTTTAATAATCACTTCGAGGGTGAAAATAAATTTGTGGTTCTCTGACCATCAATAGAGTGTGAAAATAGAGTTAAGGTTCTCTTCCTATAAAAAAGTCACGGTTCTCTACCGTATTGGGGAGGTGAAACAACATTTATACATGCTTCTCTTCCTTGTTGTGGGAGAAAAAGGAGAGTCACTTCTATTTAGTGCAATACTTAGTGAGGGAGACTCCAAGAAGTGGACGTAGGTTGGGTTGACCGAAGCACTATAAAATTCAGTGTGTTATTTGTATTTATTTTTTTGGCATTTTAATTTTCACACTTTTCTATGATTTGATATGTGGTATAAATATATGATTTTTATTATTATAAATTAGTTTTATTTATGTATCGAGAGGTTTTAAATTCTTATTTGATTATGAAATTTTTAAAATAACCAATTCACCCTCATCTTGGTTAGCCTTAGAACTAATTATTTAGGGTTTAACCTCCCTCACTAACTTTCATGAAGATCTAACACATAAATAATAAAAGAGTAGGGGTGCAATGTTTATCAGAGATACTATAATTTTTACATGGAACCCCTTAAAAGAGAAAAGGAGGGCTTGGTAAGAATATTATCTAGTACCAACAAGCATCTTCATGGAATCTCTATGGCTCTAGGGAAGACTTCTTCAGTAAAGATCGTGGTTCTTTAATCATCACTTGGAGGGTGAAAATAAATTTGTGGTTCTCTGACCATAAATAGTAGTGTGAAAATAGAGTTAAGGTTCTTTTCTTATAAAAAAGTCACGGTTCTGTACCGCATTGGGGAGGTGAAACAGCATTTATACATGCTTCTCTGCCTTGTTGTGGGAGAAAAAGGAGAGTCACTTCTATTGAGTGCAATACTTAGAGAGAGAGACTCTAAGAAGTGGACGTAGGTTGGGTTGACCGAAGCACTATAAAATTCAATGTGTTCTTTGTATTTATTTTTTTCGCATTTTAATTTTCACACTTTTTTGTGATTTGATATGTGGTATAAATATATGATTTTTATTATTATAAATTAGTTTTTATTTTTGTATCAAGAGGTTTTAAATTCCTATTTGATTAAGAAAATTTTAAAATAACCAATTCACCCTCATCTTGGTTAGCCTTAGAACTAATTCTTTAGGGTTTAACCTCCCTCACTAACTTTCATGAAGATCCAACACACAAATAATAAAAGAGTAGGGGTGCAATGTTTATGAGAGATACTAGAATTTTTACATGGAACCCCTTAAAAGTGAAAAAAAACTACAGGGATTGTCCCAGCTTAAAGGAATCCACCTAAATTGATAATTAATTACAAATACTACCCCTCCAAGAAGGACGATGCTTGTTCAATGTATCAAATACACATTATATGGAGCTTTTTACATGGTAGCAATTCTTAAAATAATGTTGATATGTCTGTTTGGTCAGTAAGATTACAATCGATGGGAAAAGTTGGTTAGAGGAACTGTAGTTGGCATGTAATGGTGGTTAAATGGGTTGTAGTCGACAGGCGACAACGATTAGAGGGACCATAGTCAGTGGGTAATAGAGGCCACATGAACTATAGTAAGTAGGTGGCAATGGTCATTAGGACCAAAATCTGTGGGGGATGGAGGTTGATGGAACAATAGTAAGTGGGTGAGAGTTGTCAAAGGGACCAGAATTAGCAATAATGGTCAAAAGGATAATAATAGGTGGGCAATGGAGGTTAGAAGGATTGTAGTTAGGTGATGATGGTTGGAAGGGCCGTAGACAGGCTACGATGAATAGAAGAATCTTAGTCAACAAGCGATGAAGGTTAGAAGAATTATAGTTTGGCGATGATGTTGAAACGACTATAGTCGAGTGACAATTATCAAAATAACCGTAGTTAGTAGGGGACATAGGCCAAAAGTATGATAATCAGGTGATGATAGTCGAAAGGACCATAGTCTGGTGGTAGTGGTTAGAAGGACTGTAGTCAGGTAATGATGATCAGAGGGATCATAGTCAGTTGACTATGGTTGGAAGGAATGTAATCATATGATGGCGCTTAGAAGGATGATAGTCGATGATCGATGGAGGTTGAAAGGATCATAGTTAGGTAATGATACTCTGAATGATTGTAGTCGGCGATCAATAGAGGTTGGAATAACCGTCTTCAGGTGATAAATGTAAGAAGGATCGTCGTACAGGATGATGGTTAGAAGGATTGTATTTGGACGATCGTGGTTGGAAGAACCATAGTCGATGTGTGATGGAGGTTAATAGTACCTTAATCGGGTGATGGTCAAATGGACCATAGTTAGTGGGCGATGGAGGTCGAAAAGATAGTAGTCAAATGATGTCAACTCATCCCTCAAACAAAGGCCAGGGATATAAAAATATGCTAAAGAGATTTCCAAACTTCAGAAGACTAGTCTCCTTTATGTATATTGAATAATATAGAATGTTCCATCAATTTCTGGTAAAGGATGGAGATTCAGTATTAATCATTTGTTCAATAGATGTTTGAAAATGTTTTGTTGCTGGAAAAAGATCCAATGGTAACTATTAAATAGTTGAATGTCCTATGATGGTAGGTGGTCTAAGTTTAGTGATAGTCAGTGTTCGAGAAGAGATCCAACTGGTGGTGCTTGATAAAGTAAGAGAGATCCTTCATTTTCCTTATTTTTTCTCCCCCTCCCTTTGTGAAGAAAGAGGGGACTTTTATAGATTTTTGGGAGTGGCAGGAAAGTAAATTGAGAGAAAATCAAGGTCATGTTGGGAATGTTTCAATGGATGACTGATATAAACTCTATCAATCATCGATTTTTTACCAAGTATTTGATTATCTTAGTGATAGCAAATTTTGGTGATATTGGTCTTGTTGGATTGATCTCATCGAGCCACTCATTTTGACTATAACCATGTTATATTTGTATATCATTTTGTCATCTAATTACTATTTTGAAGCTTTCAAGTAGGCTTCGGGTCCTTGATTTGGACCTATTTTTGTGTCATTTGGTTAGTCTTTTTGATACATTCAGTTTGACTATAAGCTTGATGAAATTGGAGTCTGGATGATCCCTAATTTAATTTTCAAAGTTTTGATTCATATTTGCATTGAGATTCATGCTTGATCAAGATAATTTTTTGTGACAAATCAAACTTTAATTTTATCTTAAGATCTATATCAAACAATTGATTTTCTTTTTAATTTATTTTAACAAAAACTGGATATCATTAAAAATATTTTTTTATTGATAATACAATAGTTAAAAAAGCTTAAAAAGGAAAAAAAAAATATGATAGCTAAAAATGTTATTTCTCTTTTGAAATAAAAATATGAAAAGGAATACTTAATTTTTTATGGGATTTATTTTGCAGATTGATAACTTTGATCAATCCAAAAGATTTTAAGTTTGAAGATTAGCATTGTTGCATGTCAGTATATTGGCAGAGGTTGAGAGATAAAGCGTTTAACATCCCAACTTTGTATGAAGATCCATCATCCTTGAAATTCTTGTTATATTGCAGTAAAGATCATGGTTACAAAGGGCAAATAATCAAATCATAAAGCCAAACCACCACAAAGAAAGTAAAAATATACTACACAAAGAAAACATCTTCAAGAATATTAAGAAATTCTTGAGGCAGATGTAAATGAAAAACATCTCCAATATTCCTCAAAACTATACCCCCAATAGCTTGTTTAGCACAAAAATGTGCTGCCTTATTACTCTCCCTTGGCCTATGAACAAATGCAACGGAATTGAATAATTTAATCCAACTGAACTGATCACTATCTTGAGCTTTAGTCTTCCATCTAACCTCCTTACAAAATTTTTGCATATGTACAATAACACATGCATTGTCCCCTTCAATAATGACTCCTTGCATTCCAAACATCCATATTTCAACTACTTTTCCAATGAATTACATAGCGAGAAGCTTCACCCACCTATCCCAATGCACAATGCTCCATCTAGCTGCTAACAACAATTTTCCATGGCAATTTCGAATCACCAAACCTATACCGCCTTCATTATTACCATTAAGAGCTCCATCAATGTCAAATTTCGTCCAATTCGGTGGATGAGGGGAGACCATAAGCAAGAAGACAACCCACTAGGTTGGATGGAATCCCAGTGCTCCGAATTGCTAAAACTCTTTCTCTAATGCATCATCTCCATGACGTTCCTAGCTGTCATGAGAGGAGAGGGATAGACATTACCTATTTTCTTATCATTTCTATTCTTCCAGCATAAGAACACACTATTACAGTATGAAAGAGGCCAAGCGAACTCCTATCTTTAACAACTTTTGATCTCCATTTATAGTTCTTTAGGATTTCTGAATATAGGAAGATCAAATCCCCATTTACTAAGTGCTGATAAGATCATACTCAGTTGCTTACACCTTATTGTAATATGGTATAAATCTTCACTATCACTACAACCAAAAAGAAATCTAACACTTCCTTGTAGACCAAGCTTAAGCAGCCACTCTATTGTAGGAATAATCCGTCTCTACACCTTCCACCTGAATAGTTTTACTCTCAGATTAAGCTTGAGCTTGTAAATACTATTCACCAAATCTTCCCCCATCTTGAACCTCTCTTCAAAGAGAATAGAAGATATCGATCTACCAATTGGCACTTTGATGAGATCCATATCGTCTTCGTTTTCATTCTCTTGGATAGGAATATCACAATTCACTCCCCTTAAAATCTCCCCAAATAGGATTAATATCTTAACTTCATCCCATTTGCCATCAAGATTTATCAAATGAGAAACTTTCATTCCTTCCTGCGTATCCACATTATCAAAAGTGGGCCATTCACTTATAGCTTTATCCCAATCCCATACCTGATTCTGGATATCAATGCATTTCCCATCCTTAACCTTCCATCTAATACAACCCATCAAGTAGTCTGTACCATGACAAATATTCTTCCAAGAAGAAAAAATATTCTTCTTAGCATTATTTATCCATGGCTTATTACCATACTTAGCACAAAAACACTTCTTGAAGATACCATCGGGTTTGGACAAAAAATTCCATGCAATCATGGCTCCAAGCGGCCCAATCCATCTAGAAGAAGCATGGATACCCAAACCACCCAACTTCAGTGGTCTATATATTACCTTCCACACATCATAGTGCAATCCCATTTTATCAATTTCCTTGTTCTAAAGAAAATATTTAGTTATTTTTTTATCTTCCAAAAGAACAGACATTGGAACCAAAGTATGAGTCATAGTATACATCAAGGATGGCATCAGCGTAGCATTTATTAAAGTTAATCTTCTTGCCATCGACAACTGACTACTACCCTAAGCCATTACAATAAATTTCATTTTTTTGGATAAGATGATTAAAATCTACTCTTCCAACCCACTTTAATGATAGTTTAATGCCCAGGTAATCAAACTCCACTACCTTTTTAAACCCAAGAAGAGTAGTGAACCTCTTCTTCATCCATTCGGGCATAGCTTTACTAAGCATTACATCAGATTTACCATGGTTAATTTTTTGCCCCAACCATAAGCAATACTCCTAGAACATATTAATAATATAACCAATCTCAACTCTAGAAACACCTGCAACATAATAATGTCATCAACATATAACAATTAAGAGACACAAGGTCCCCCCCTTGATATTTGAACACCCCTTAATATACTCCTTTTGTTGCAACAAAAAAGAAAGCGTTTCAGAATAGAGGATGAATAGTAATGGTGATAATGGACACCCCTGTCTAAACCAACATTATGTAATAATCCAATCAATTAACTGCCCGTTAACCAATAATGAAAACTTGGGATCTCTAATACAATTGATCACCTAACTCTTAAACCAAATTGGAAATCTTATTCTGATGAGAATCAACTCCAATGTCTCCCAACTCATCTTATCATATGCTTGTTACATATCTATTTTCAATGCAAGCATCCCACTTTAGCAGTTGATGTCTTGAATTTGTTAATCACCTCTTGAGTAATAAGGATAATTATCAGAAAAAGATCTTCCAGGCACAAAACACCTTGCTCCTCTAAAATAATCAAATGAAGAATCAACTTGAGCCTGTTCACAATCACCTTGGAAACAATCATTAATATCATTTGGCAAAGACTAATTGGTCATAACTTAGAAAGATGGTCCGGCTGAGCCAACTTGTGAAAGAAAAATAAACAATGTTTCTTTCCATTATTCTATCATAATACCCATTTTGAATAACTCCAAATAGGCGCCCGCTACCTACTTACCAACTAAGCTCCAAAAGTTCTTAAAAAATGAAGTAGTGATCCCATCTCTTCCTTGAGCTCTGTTTCTGCCAAAAGATTTAACCTCCCAAATTTCCACTTCAAACACATCTCTATCAATTAATTCTCTATAGTTACCAACAATATCCTTCAACTTATTCAGATTAGGCCACCCCTCACCAATAATATATTGTCTACTCCATTTTTTTCTTAAAAAATTAGAAATGATTTGGTAATGACCTCTCCATCCTGTGTAGAGTCACCTTAGGGGGTCTTAGCTCCTTAATTTGATTCATCATTCGGCGGGTTGAGGTAAACGCATGAAAGAAATGAGTGCTCCCGTCACCTTCCTCCATATATATAATTTTTTTTTGCTTTTTCTCCACAAGCTAAACAGTCTAGCTAATCTACAATTAAGCTTTTGTACCTTATTTTTCAATATCTCCATTTTGGACTTAGGTAAACCATCTCTTTCACATTCCATCTACTGCAAAAGCATAATTTCTCATTCGATTTCATCCTTCTCCTTCACAATTTCCATGAGTTTATTATTGCTCCAAAAGATAGACCTCTATGAGTCCTATTGCACTTCATCTTTAATTTGTGAGATTCAGAACCGACATCATTGATATTCAACTATTTAGTAACTATCCACCAAGTAGCCGGATATGAAGCCAAACATCCTCAAACTTCAACCAAGATGAAGAACTTATCTTGTTTCTCAAATTATCACAAAGTAACAAACAATGATTTGAAGCCATCCTATTAAGGTGTCTAACTTGCATATTTTAGTGTAAACTTCTACTATCTGCATCTTATCTTATTTCTCCCCTCTTTATCATTGGACCAAATAAACTTGGGTCCAATAAACCCCGGATCACTCAAGTCATTAGAGACCATGAAATCTTCCATCTCTTGAACTGCTAAGGAATATTTAAATGGCTTCCACCCCTCTTCTCCTCTAGATAAAGGATATAATTAAAGTCACCACACACCATAAGAGGCATATCCATTTCATGATTACAGGATATAACATCCCATAAATCTTTCTTGCTCACCATATCATTGCTAGCATACACCACCACAATCTCTCAATAGGATGCATCTGTATTCTTTAGTGTACCCATCATACACTGCTGTGTTTGTACTTTAACCTAAAAAAGATACATCTCCATCTTTCCAAAGAATAAGAATACCCTTTGCTAGCCCAATAGCAGGCCAGACCATAAAGTTCCAGCCTCTCCTAATCAATTTAAACACATCGCATTTATTGAATTCTTCTACCTTAGTCTCCACCAGCCTAATGAACTTCAATATATTATCCCCAACTATGTTCTTTAAATAATTGCTCACTGAAGCCTTGTGAGCCCCACTACAATTCCAGTAGAGGATGCTTGCCATTAATTCACCATAGGGTACGCATCCCCATTGATCGAACTCTTCATCCCAACATCCTCATTACTTATCTCTAAATAGGAATCTTTATACTGCTTGTGTCTTCCAAACCTGAACCGTGTCATTTCAACAAAAGGACCGAGGCTTTCTAATTCTTTAGCCAGTGGCACACTAGCTATTTAACTTTTCATACTCTTCATAGATGCGCAACCAACTCTATCAATCTTATTTTCAAGAACATCACACCATGGAAATTCCTTCAAAGCTCCACTGTTGACCAGCTCCCTAGCCATCGTCACATTATTTTCCTTTCCCTCTCTTTCTTCTTCATCCTAGCGCTTCTAGTTGTATCATTCCTACTACCTGAAATAGCCAAGATTCTATAACAGAATATTCTGAGTAGTAGACTTAACACAAGAAATTTTATTTCTATGCTTTATCCAGATACTCTTTGTCATAATAGACTCATGCCATCTCTGGTTATCTTCTCCCTTAGGAGCATTATTCCTTACTTCATCCGTACCCCACCTATCCACATCTTCATCCATTGAAGTTTTTTCAATGATACTTTCTCCCACATCCTTCTTAGGAACCTCTCTCCTAACAACCATTCTTTTATATTCCTGTAGTGGTTTCTAATTATTAAAGCTTTTACCTCGCCTTCTTGTGACCACTGTCCATCTTCCAACATCATCATCTAACTTCTCAGCAATTATTTCCTACTCACAACACTTCTCCTTTTTACCAAGACTAATTATTATATCCAAATCGCCTTCAACACCTTTCTGGATAACTCTCCCCTCCCTAATAACTCCCGAGGACTCCATCTACAAACCAACTATGCCAAACTCCCTGCATACCTCGACCATATGCCTAATCATTCCACAATTATTGCATATGACTTGAATCATTTCATATTCAGTTTGTTGGAAGAATCTTTCTCTGAATGCTTGTGCCCAAACTCCTTTGTGCAACCTTTTGCCAAGGTCATGCCTAACACATACCCTTGAATAAGAACATCTTTCCCATGAACTCGTGTGAACATCCATCATACATAGAGAAAAGAGAGAATGTAAGAATTATAAAGGACACATGAATGTTTATATAGAAAACCCTAAAATAGTGAAAATCTATTGGGCCTCACTTAGTTGAAATGATTCCACTAGTATTTATCAATGATTGCAAATGATGTTTTTCCTCTTGGGCGGGGAGTTGGGGGGAGGTGTTGGCATAATGTAGCAAATATACATCGTATAGAGACAATATATGGTTGGAGTTGAAAAAATCCAATGGCATGAGAGCTATTCATAAGAGATTCTAGGAATATTTATTTGGTTGGCTGGACAAAAGTTGAGTGAGTGAGTTCGTAGTGATTGTAATCAGTCAATAGTGGTTGGATGGATTATAACCAGGTGATGACGTTTAGTATAATTGTAGTATGGTAAGGAGGTCAGAGGGATCATAATCAGACGACGATGGCCAAATGAACTGTAGTCAAGTGATGAAGGTCGGAGGAACTGTAGTCTTGTGATGGTGTTTGTAGGTAACATATTTGTGCAACAATAGTAGGAGGGGCAATAGTCAAGTGATGTATATTGGAGAGATAGTAGTCGGGCAACAGAGATCAAAAGGGACTGTATCTGGCTATGGTAGTTAGAGGGAACGTAGTTCGTTAATAGAAGTCGAAGGGACTGTAGTCGTGAGTGGAGGTCGGGGATACTATACTCGGTCAGCAGTGTTCAAAGGGACTGTGGTTGATCGACAAAAGGTCAGATGACGACAACTAAAATGATTTTTAAGGACATATCAAGCTTTAATGTGTCAGTGCATTTGCTTTGACATTCAACTAAACAAAATACATACATTACTAAGTATTTTAAATACATTCTAAAATATATATTTATACATAATCTATAAAAAAATAATTTACACGAATGGCCGTTTAGATGAAAAGCTCTCCATATGGGTGTCAAAATGGAGTAACATTTTGGGTGTAGCTCTGACTTGAGATCGACCCAACTCAAATCTGGTCAGCATAAACCCAACCCGTTTAATAAATGGGTAGTGGACATACACCTAACCCACTAACCAGCTAACGACTTGAATGACTCAAACTCGATTTAAAAAATCATTATGATTATTTTATTTTAAAACTTGTTAATCATAAATTTAAAGTCAATTGATGTAAAATAAGATCATACGAAAATTTAAAAAAAAAAAAAAAAAAATTAAACATATCATTTTCAGATTAAAATCAGATTGGTAGTTAAATGCGAACCCAACCCCTTCGATAAATGGGTCACAATACTAGACACGAACATAAATTTGATCGTTTATTAAATGGATCAGTATGAATCAAAAATTTTTTTGAGTTATATGTGGTCCCTAACTCTCCTGAGCTTTGATATTATTCATCATGGAAGTGGAAAATAAAGTTTATCAAATTAATAATTTTGATTAATATTACTTAACATCATAAAAATCAATTAACCTCCAAAATTAACAAATTATAAGTACACGCGATTTAATGCAACATGTGCCTCACTCCAAACTTGTTCCCGCGCTTCATAACTTCCCACCCAACTCCGCCCTTCGACATCAACCAAAATTACACCATTAGCCTCAGCTGGCCAAATCGTCCCCACCTTCTGATGTCACCGCCATCCGTAAACAGCATATAAAGGCAACGTACTCGCAATTAACGTCTCCAGCTCACTCGCAGTCCGAGCGGAAGCGATAATGGCTGCCTGTTCTTCTTCTTCCCACTACTACCACTTCCTCTTCTTCTACCTTCTACTTGCTTTTGCTGTTAGCACTGCCACCGCCGCTTCTTGCTCGGCTGCTGACCGAGCTGCGCTTCTCGAGTTCCGATCAGCCCTCTCCGACCCCTACATCGGTGTTTTCTCCTCCTGGACCGGCAGCGACTGCTGCTCTCAATGGTACGGGGTGTCCTGCGAACCGTCGACCGGCCGCGTCGCCGATCTTATTCTCCGCGGGGAATCCGAAGACCCAATCATTACACGCGCCGGACGATCCGGCCTCATGACCGGCCAGATCTCGCCAGCCATCTGCCGCCTCAAAAGCCTCTCATCTCTCATCATTGCTGACTGGAAGCAGATCTCTGGCCCCATTCCCCCTTGCATAACCACTCTGACCTCCCTACGCATTCTAGATCTCGTCGGTAACCGCCTCTCCGGCCCTTTACCTGCCGACATTGGCAAATTCTCCCAACTCACTGTCCTCAACGTCGCCGACAACCAGATTTCTAGCTCAATCCCCAAATCCCTAACCCAGATTACGGGATTAATGCACCTTAACCTTGGCAATAACCTCTTAACCGGTTCGATCCCTTCCGACTTCGGCAATTTGAAAATGCTTAGCCGGGCTCTCCTCGGCCGGAACCAGCTCTCTGGCGTGATTCCGACCTCAATCAGTTACATGAACCGCCTCGCCGACCTCGACCTCTCCGATAACAATATCTCGGGGTCAATCCCAGCATCTTTCGGATCGATGCCGGTGCTCTCCTCGCTCTACCTCGACAGCAACCTCCTCACCGGCGGGATTCCGGCGGAGGTTTTGGGGAGCAAGGGATTGGGTATTCTGAATCTAAGCAGAAACGGCCTTGAGGGTTCGATTCCTGATGCGTTCACATCGAGATCGTACTTTACGGCGATGGATCTCTCGTACAATAAACTCACCGGAGATGTGCCAAAGACTTTGCTAACGGCGGCGTTCGTTGGCCACCTTGATCTAAGTCATAACCATCTGTGCGGTCGGATTCCCACGGGTTCGCCGTTCGATCACCTCGAAGCGGCGTCGTTCTCCAATAATGACTGTCTCTGTGGCTGGCCGTTACAGGCCTGCCAGTGATCAATTTGCAACGGTTGGGAAATCTTGGCCGTTCGCTTGGGATTGGGTGTCGTTGATGTCTGTGGCTATGTACTATGTGCACTTTATGCGATTTTTTTTATTATTATTATTATGTATGAAACTCAAGAAAAGAAATATAATTAATGGAAGGGATTAAGTGGGTTGTAGTGCACGTGGAGGTGTCAGTGTTAAATACTCGGTTTGCTTTATGATTTGGGAGAGAAAAAAGCGAGAAGGGTTATTATAGTTCCATGTTCGTTTTGAATGCTTCAAAGCCTTGCAGAAAATATGTGAGCCAGCTTGAACGTTTCATGCGATTGAACCAGTGATTTGGGTCCCTTAAACTCAGTTTCATTTGGTTCAAATTGATTAAGCCAGTATAAGTTTAGGGTTCTTGAGAGCTAGTATACGTTGTTCAAATAACCACCAACAAATAGTCAATGTCATACCTCAGTAAGTTTGCAACTTCTTATACTAGGTTTTATTTATGATAATATTTTTACGGTTTTTTTAGTACAACAATTTCATGAAATAATTTTTTTTACTAAAAAAATTGTTTTAGAAAAAAATAAGAGTTGTCCTAACGAAACTTGGATTAGCAACTTATTTCGATAAGTTGGTGAGCCCTTCTAATATGTTAGTGTACCATTTTTTTTATCTTATATTTTAATGGATATATTTTAGGCTATAGGCTTCATGAATTAATATGTATTTTGTTTGATATGGCCTTCTCTTTTGTGCTAAGAAACCAATAGGTTATTTAGTGGACTTTGCTTCCCATATACCATTCCCTTTTACATTTCTAGCTAGTGAAAATAAATCCCAAATCCCCTGTCTCTCTCCATGTTATCAGGGTTTTCAAGCTTCTCTCTCTCTCTCTCCCTCCCTCCTTGGGCTCTTTCTCCCTTATATTTGATTTGCTTAAACCTTCTAAGTCTAGAAAGCTTTGCTCGATTATCATTGTGGATTTAACTGGATATAACATCGCCCATAATTACTACGTCGACTATGCGATAAAATCACTAAGTCGTCCAAATTAGTACATTGAATTTGGTTGAGTGGATTAATAAATTATTCACCCATAAAGAATACTCACATGAAGTGCACTTTAGCTTGCTAACTATACTGATCCAAGGTGCCTGTTAATTGGTATGTGGATTTCACTTTTTTCGCCAGAGTGCCCTCCAACTCATTGTGGTTTGATGATAACAAATATAATATCAAATAGTTTAGTAACTGTTCAAAGATTAAGGTACAACCAAAATCATGATAAGGATGACCATTCATAATATTTGATAGGAGCCTTTATATCTTAAAGATGGACTCAACAAGAAGAATTAATATGTTATAAATTTGTAAATGAAGATTTTAAGAAATTAGCTTAATCTGTGTAAATTTTCTTACGGTTTAATTTTGTGTTTCATTCTAGATATCTTAAAATTAAGTGATGAATATAATAAAGATATAAAAATATGTAATATTAAATTATTAATTTAATTAAATTATGAAACTCATTATAAGTATTTAAAAAATGTTAGGACCTAATTTGAATTCTATTATACATGTAAATTATAAATTATATTAGTACACCTTATACTAGCTTTATTAAAATAGGTAGATAAGTTCAGTCACTTTAAAATCACTTAATTATATTTGGTGATTTCACCCCTTCTTTATCATTAGGAAGCCCTATATGGCTTATTTTATTATAATAGTTGGTTGTTCAAATTCTCACTCTTAAGAAGATTAGGGATATGGTTTCTTGGGTGAATGGTATTACGTATTATAGATTATACCATTCAGTAGATTGTGTAGCTATTTGGATTATTATGGTGTGAATTATAAAATTTTATTCCCTATACTATGTGGAGGAGAGTGTAAGAGTGCAAAATATATTAAAGATTTCACTAAAAAAATAAGAATAAATCGAGCATATATTTAGTAGCCTTAGGAGAGAGTTTGATGATCTTATCTCACTTCTTTTTATTCATATGTGGGAGATTATATTTGTGCTATTCGAGACTCAAATATCTATTATAGTCTCCCCACTTTCATAAAATTTTAGTAGCATTATCCTGTGGGTCTCCGAAAGGGATACTCATGGGGGTTAAAATGAAAATAGTATAATTAAACTATTCTGTAGGATAATACGGTTGCATTCCTTTACATTCTACGCAAGTAGGCCATTAAAGAGTAAATTGAATCATACATCCAATTACCCATGGAAAATAATAACTTTCACCTACACATCTCGATAAAAAATGATATATATGATTCAAAGAGTCACGAGATTTATTCCATTTGATACATTAGCTTGAATGAGGTTTATTTAATGTGGGTATTTGCTTCCCATGGGTGCAAGGCCCTGTGGTAAATTATATCTTAAGCCTCAACATAATAATATTCTTGATTAAGAACATTATTTTATTCTATTCACGGTTTGGCACAGTGGGAATCCTAGGTTCTTTTAATCCAAAAGAGGTAGGCTCAATGGGCCATTTAACACACACAAAGATCATGCAATCATTTGGTCGATTTGAAGAAATCAAGAGAGAAGAAATCACCATAAGGCATAAATGGGAGAAATATGGAAGAGATGTTATTAGTGTCATGTATTTAAGTAGGAATTATAGCCTCCCAAGAATGAAGAGCTCACCCAATGATAAGGCATGGAGTGATATATTCATGACTCCAACCTTAAATCATAAATCTGTAGAGGGTGTACTGAAGTACTTAACCCTAGATCCAGCTAATATAAGATGATGAGGGGACTTATAACTTAAATACTACTATGGACTTAAAAAATCTCAACTTAGATTTACCATGTTACTAAAAAATGGGTACTAACTAAAACTTCCCATATTATTTTAAACTTATGCAGTCTAATATTATGCAAATATTAGAGTGGTTGGGAGTTATAGAAGAGGAATGGTCCTCAGTCCAACCATGAACTGTACTATGTTAATGCTCTAGTAAACTATACCTCTATGTAATAAAATAAAATCTTGATGCTTGAATAAGGACATGTATGAAGGGTAAGGCTAATTAGAACTAGCCGAGAGCCATTGTAAAGTGGACTAGGTTTTTAATACAAGTTGTACTTTGAAAAAGAGACCGAAGAGAAGCCATGTATTAAGTTTTGAAAACATGGTTTATTTTAGGCCATATATTGCTTTTGACTTTATTAACTATATTTCATCTTTTATAAAAAAATATAAAAACCAAGAAACCTAACGTGAAAACTTCATTTGAGCCACCCCAAAATAAAATAATAATAAAAACTTCATAAAAGCAAGTAGTTTGTAGTGCATAAATTAAGTAAACACATAAATTATCTAAGAATAAATAATAAATAATAGTCCAGAAGAGCGACTGGGTTCTAGAATACACTCCTAAAAAAGAAAAATAGATTGGTGAGCTATACCATAATTATAACTCAGCCTAAAATTACAAATGAATGAAATGATATGTGGGCTCTAGATTAATCTTCATATTTGATCTGCTGCCTTTTGAAATACCCACATACCTATATAGCTTTCTAATGGGGGTGGTGGAGTAACCTAAAGAATTATAACAGTAATTTTTGGCTCTATCAATCCCTAAATATTGCTTAGGCTTTTTTCAGTATAAGAATTATTAAAAGTTCCCTTAATATACACAAGAATATGTGTCAAATCAAGTAATATAATGATAAAGCAGAGTATCAATCCCATGGGGAAGAATGTTTACATGCAAATAGTAGTATTGCCTATTATAATTATAATAATTAGCATACTCAGTAAAAATAAGTTTTGGCTGAGATTAAATCACTTAGTTTAAAATTAATAAAAAAAATTAAATAAAACACTATTTGTATAAATATTTTGTATTGATGGAATATAAAAACAATATGTTTCCTACCAATTCTCTTTTATATTGATGCTATTCATAGCATATGCATCACCGACCGCTCAGTCATGTATGAAAATATAAAGGGCAGATTAAACTTTCTAACCTTAATACCATTATAAACTCTCATAGTCTGTCACCCCATAAAAATTTTAGAAGTGTTAGTAAATCATATATACAACAAAAACTCTCTCATTATAATTCATCTCTATAAATTTGGCATATGTTAAGCACTATGCTAATGCTTACATCAAACCAATCCAATATACTTGGTTGTACCTGCTTTCATATTCATATGCTTCATATTACACCTACTATTAACAATACATATGGCCACTATGTGTATTAAATAAAGATCTTATATATTAAAAATATCATTAAATTATTAATGATGAAAATTCATTAGTATTTCATATTCCATTTACACCATCAATCCAAAATTATAGAATTAAGCTAGACATGATAAACAAGTGAAGCAAACTCATTTTCATTAATTACATAAAAGAAATAAAACATGGCTAAAACAATATCATCATATTATTTTAATGATCTCCTCTACATTCCTCCTTGAAGTTCTAAAATTATTCCCATAAATAATGACCAAACACTCTTATGATGTGGATCTAGTGCTCCCTAAATTCTCTTAGTTGTCACTCCTAAGGAAATGGTAGGGAATTACTATGAAGATTGAAATTAATTAAGTAACTGAAATTTCTTACTAACATTACAAATAAACTATTTATATAAAAATATTGAAAATGAACTCTGGCATCGTGGTGCTCTAGACACTTGTAATGCGGCATCCATTAAACAAACTAACACCACAACACAAAAGAATTTTTCTCCTCTATGGGGCTTGGTGATGACGACCCGCTATTTAATAAATTGATGCATCGCTTCACTGGCAAATCGTGTCTTGGTTGGTTATAAATATAGTGCTATAGCACTACTAATGGTTGAGCATTATGAATTCAAGTGGCACTCCCCTTAGCTTGGCGGCATTGGAAATTGGTGTCGTGGTGCTATGTGGACAAAGACTGGCCTTTACCGCACTAACTCCTCCAACACTGCAACCCTATCTAACAAATACTAGGCATCGCCATGTTCATATTAGGTGCTCCAATGGTGTCAATGATGGTGCCATGGCAGTATAATATTGGATGTTGTAATTTTGTATAATACTTGGAATTTTATGCCTTTCCTATATTTCTCATGCATCAAACAGCTACAAAAAAATGATTTCACTGATAATTTAACATATAAAATATAAGATTTATTACACTCATCAGCTTCCTAACTAAAATTATATTTAAAAAAGAAAATTATATAAGCTGCCTATAAAATTAGAGATTAACACAATTATAATATGATATTTCTATTCATATCCATACCTATTTATTAGGACCATATTCCAAGAGCTTAGTAATCCTCACAGTACCTATTAGAGAGTTCATTTATACTAATTATGACATTTTATTTGCCCTTTGGGGATGTGGCCACCTATATAAGTTATTTGTAAAAAAAATTAACCACTTAAGTGTATGTACCCACTCATTAATCCATAAAATAAGGAATAAAATAGTCATAAGCAATCCAAAATAAAGCACCACATCATAACATCACAAATATAAAGTAAAAAAAAAAGAATAAAGAAATTAATAAATTTTTATCCTAGCTACACCCTATACTAAGATACCCACAAAAATGTGTATTATCCAAGACCTAAATGTGTATGAAGTTAATATTAGATAGATATAATAATTTACGTAAAGGGTTCAAGTTACAAGGTTAAGTATATACTAATTAATTTATTAACTCAAAAAAATTTCTTTAAGTGGTTAGGAATTTAGTGTTAATTTATTATAAATTAAGTTTAAAGTTAAAATTTTAAACATTAAGTTATAAAGAATCCAAAATATAATGGTCCTAGCCTATGCTAGAGTTATAAAGAAATGAGGGGTATATAGCCCATCCTAAATCCTTAATATGACAAGGTTAGAATTATTATAAGGCTACAAGGGTGGTTAATTCCTCTATAGTTTCCTATAACTTAAGATGAGGCCAATAGGGGACACACTAAAGTGGGCATATTTACCACCACATAATTCTTAGGCATCCTATGTCTAAGGTTAAAAAATTTTAAAAGAATGTCATAGGAATGAAACACTCACAATATAAGAATATAGAAGGGTTCAAAAAAACCTAAGGTTTGACACTTAGGTGGCATAGGAGTTGGATTGGGCTCTTATGTGTGGCTTTGCATTTCTAAAAGGAGTGATTTATGCAAATTTTAAACCTTTCTTCCCTTAATTTTAAGGTATGTAGTATCATAATAAGGGGTAGGAGTATCAAAGACTCCTTAAGAAATGTAGCTCCTTAGCCCAAGGATTCCAGCCTATATACCTCACATCAAAGAAAGGATATATAAAATAAATACAAAAAATATATGGGTTAAGGCACTAAATCCTGATTTAAAGTGCTTTTACTTATTTAACATCATATGTCAAATATGTAAAAACTTTTAAAATAGAATTTTTTTTTTTATAAGATTTATAATTTAACACCTAAATTATATCAATTCATTTAATGTGTTGGTGCAACAGGAATAAAGATAAAAGTCTCCTCAAGATACATATCTCATCACCTTGAGGTTTCCAGCCTATAAACTTTATTAAAGGAAAATGTAATATATATATACACGTATATTCAATCTTGTAATATTTGAAATAATAAATGTAACTCAAACATAAGAACATAGGCGAGGTTGAACCACTGGAGTCTAGTCTATTACTTATGGAGTGACACACTACATAAAGCTAGCACATAGATCAACCTACATGCTAAAGATCCAATTTTACTTTATTTTTCACATTCCTGAAATATTCATGGAAATAAAATTTGAAAGCTCAAAATCATTAAGGAGATAATCTTGATATTTTCTTATATATTTTATTAGTAAAATTGAAGAAAATATTCTACTAAGGTTCACTTCAGATAAAATATTATATTGATACACATTGCAAAAATTGTTGCCTACACTACATGCCTAGTTGATCACATGAAGTTCACTAAGGTTCATAGAGGGGGCATGTCTTGGCCAATAAGGCCAAGGCTTCATTAATGAGCTAACCTATGGCAATTATCTAATACATCTTACAACATGTATTTAGGTAAAAGTAAATGCCATCCAAAGTGTGTGTGAGAGTGTCACCAAGTCATTCACAATAAAAGAGGAGGTCTTAAAAAAGTTATTAAAATTATACCTTGCCTAGAAGCAAGATTGTGTATATACATATAGCCCGACATAACGAAGGAGCCTCTCATGAGGTTCGGAGAGCTACGACTCATCAATCGACATGCTAAAATGATGTTTGTCATAATTAAATAAAAAGAACATGTGTGTAATTAAAAGATGTGTAAATGAAGTATGAATATGTGAAATGATACGTGTAACAAGATAACATAGGCCTACATGCACCAAGAAATGTAATTTTTAAAAAATTTGGTTTAAATAATGAAAATAATAATATAAAATTTAGGAGGTTCACCAAACCCAAAAAAGATTAGGGGATATAGGGAACATCCCTTAATTTACTCTATTCAAATTTTAGCCCAAGATGATGCTCGATTAGATAGTAATTTATAAAATACCATATTGGGTTCAAATATAAATTAATCTCTATATATCTATCAAACCATGCTAGTTTTATTTTTGAAGTGTAGGGCTTGTTGTTCTTGTTCAATAGAGTCAAAAATTAATAAATTTAGTCTAGAAATAGATTTTTGGTGAACTTTTTAGATTTTGGACATTTTTAATAAGAAATATATTTTTAAATTTTTTTACTAGTGGTATGGTGGGATATCGAGACATGGCAGTGGTGGGGAATATCATCGCTTTGTACAGAAGCAATGATCAACCATGCATATCATGCAAAGCCATTCACTCAGTAGTGCCATTGAACGTGGGTGGGAACACCAAGTCGGCTGTTATAATGTTGGAGCGCATTGGCAGTCACGTGGGAAGAAAGGGCACATGTCACGTATGGGGGAGTGGAGGCGGCCACTTATCCATGTGGAACTTGATCTAGCCCATCTGATCACATGATTTTAAAATTCATTACACTAAGGGACATGAGTTTAAAATTAATGTATGAAATCAAAAGCAAGGTTAATAAATAGAGTCCTAAAAAGTGTGGTGAACCAAAAGAGAATCACACATATTTTTATTAACCTACATGTCTTTATAAAGGTATAATCTAACAACCCCCCCGACCATAGGTCTACCAATGAGGAAAGAAATTATCAACAATCACCCTACCATAGATCCAACAAGGAAGTCTTATAGCAGGTCTTTACCAACTGTAGGTCTAAATATAGAATAAAGGAATACTCATTAACCTCCTTAACAAGAAATAGGAAATAGGGGGAAAGAAGAGGTGGTAAAGTATACCCCTAAGATATTATAAGGCAACCAACTAGAATACCTAAGGACCACTGGACCATAGGCTTAATTGTAGGATAAAAGGGAAGCTCACCATCTATCTGACCATAGGATTGATGATAGGATGAAGAGAAAACATCCACCTCTAATTGACTAGAAGCCCAAAATAACAATGTCTCTAATTGACCATTGGTCTGATGGTAGAATAATATAAAACTCAATAATTACCCGACCATAGATCTGGTAGTGAAGTGAAGAGAAAATGAATCACCTCTAGTTGACCATAAGCCTATCAATAGAATTTCTACCAT
Source organism: Dendrobium officinale (assembly GCA_019514585.1). Taxonomy (NCBI): domain Eukaryota; kingdom Viridiplantae; phylum Streptophyta; class Magnoliopsida; order Asparagales; family Orchidaceae; genus Dendrobium; species Dendrobium officinale. Next base: position 31,867,897 of record CM033683.1, read on the forward strand.
ATCATAGGTTTAATTGTAGAATAAAGAAACACTCAATAATCACTCAACCATAAGTCAGCCTCTAAAGTGAAGGTGAAATAAATCACCTCGGCTTACCCATAAGCTTGATAGTAGAGTCTCTACTCTATGATAGGTCTAATGGTATAACAAAAAAAGACTTGAAAACCTCTTTAGTAGGAAATATAAAATAAGGGGAATGAAGAAGTGTTGAAGTATCCCCCCAAGATAATACAAGATAACCAACTAGAATACCCAATGTCCACCTTGCTATAGGCCTTATGGTAGGACAAAAAGAAAGCTTAACATCTATTTGATCATATGTTTGATGATATAATGAAGAGAAAGATCCACCTCTACTTGGATATTAGCCCAAACTAGAAAAGTCTCTATCTGACCATAGATATGATGGTAGAACCAAGAATAATTCAATATTCACCTGACCATAAGTCTAACGACAAAGTTAAGAGAAAAGGAGTCACAGCTACTCAGCCTTAATCCTATTAGCAGAGTCTCTACCCAACTATAGGTTTGATGTTAGAATAAAGAAAAGAGCTTCAAATCTCTATATGATGATAGATATGATGATAGAGTAGTCTTTACCTGACCATGGGTTTGATGGTAAAAAAAAAACTTCTTAAAAGGGAAATCTAGAAACAACATCGAATGAAAATACATCACAAGGCCCTTTCTATAGAGGGTATCCATTTAAATAAAGATGAATACTCTCATGTGAAATCAAGGTAAGGTGGTCATAGATTTAGTATGAGAAAAAACATAACTATGCAATAACATATAAAGGTCCAAGGGAATGAATCTAGCAGGTTTATAAAGGGAAAATTCCTAAATGATGAACTGTCCAACAGAGAGAAAGGAATATTTTGATTGAGAACATACTTTTCAAAAATAAAATTATATTATCTTGATGGTATATAATAGGAGAAGTATAAATGTAGGATGAACACATATGTAACATCTTTGAAGGCGCCCAAGACATTTTAAGATTAAGCCATAGTCCCCGCAAGGTAGAGGATAAATCATTGTGGTCATATGGGTCTAAACACAAAAAAAAATTAAGATTGAGACTATACCATACAATTATATAAATTAAGAGAAGAAGTACTAAAGTAATGTATCTTTCTTGGAATAGAGAATGAGATACATGCTGTAAAAAGTAGAAGTGATCCCAGGACTAGGAGGACACTAAGATAGTAAGGGAGACACACTTGCAACCAAGTGTGAAGATCTATAAGAAACCAATACTGTCATTAAAGAAATACATAAGCAGTGCCCAGGTTGGATAATAGGAATTTGAGAAAGAAATGGGCCACTTTGACATATCAAAAGGATCACTCTTATAGTTTAGAGTGGGGCACCAATGGGGAAGAATATGTTGCTAAGGAGGCAAAAGAGTAGTTTCCCAATAGGGAATAAGAATATACTTAGAAGTGATGTTAATGCCTAGAATAAGAAATACCACATCAGTCATGGGGAGCACACAACTCTAACCATAAAAGAAAAAAATTACTACAGGGTCATCTCTAAGACAATCATAAAATACCTCAAAGGAGAAATAATGATAACACTTAAAAGGAACATAATATTCTCTAAAGTGTGAAGCTGGGTTCCTCCTATGACAAGGGCAAACAAATTCATACAACTAGGTATTGAGTGATACATAAGCTCTTAAAGCATAGAATCAAGTTCCACTTGTGATAAGGGCAACTAGTTTTGCTCAAATAAGATATTTTCCATATCTTTATTATTATTATTATTATTATTATTATTATTATTATTATTATTATTATTATTATTATTTTTATTATTTTTATTATTTTAATATATTTATAGTTATAAATTGGATCCATCCCATACTATTAAGGATAACACATAGTAGAGGAAACATTTACCATATTCATAAGTTATTTAGTATGTGATATCCTCTAATGACTAGAACACAAAGAGAGAGATGTGGTTAGCATTGATAACCCAGGTTATATCTCCACATGAATAAAAGTATAATAAAAAAATATTGTTTATTGGGTCTATAAAAGAATAATATATTAGTTTTGATAATCTAGGCCACAACTCATATGAATAAATTGGAGAGCATAACTATTACAAAGAAAATAGTGAAGAAAGGAAACACATGTTAGGAAAATAGCTCAAAAACACCATACCTAGCCAATATGAGATTATTATGGATCCCACATTACAGTCTATAAGGGATCAAAATGAATGGTTTTAGTATTTTAGACCATCGTTATTTAAGACCATCGTTGAGGGTGACAATTGAAACTTGGGAGCTAAGATCATAATGAACTTGGAGATACTAAAATTTCATGAGGGGTTCCTAATTAGATGTACAAATCATACAACTCATAATGTGAAGAAAAGTAGTACAAAAGATATAAAGGAATCATTAGACTCATGCTGTGGAATGAGGAGAACCCAAGGGAGTAAAAAAAATTGTTTTGGTAACCGGGATCACACATAAGATGATGAGTGAAATAGGAGAAATCAACCCTCATAAGGGGTAAAATAAAGATTCCATACTATTTCACTATAATAACCAGTGTGCATAGAGATAAGCGTAAATATTCTTGCAGCATATTTTCATACACTATTAAGGACAACCTCATACTTTGTATGATAAATATTCCTCTGTCCATAGACTGCCAAAAAGTTGGAGGAATGATCTCAAGTATTAACTATACATATAGATACTCATGATATGCAAAACTAAGGCATAGTACTTCTTCAAGTACTGACCATTGATGGAAGGCATGGGATAACACCATTTTTTATCTACTAATAGGTAAGTGTCGCCATCATATACTTGCTCTATGGTGAAGGGGCCTTCCTAAATTGGATCAAACTTACCACTTAAGTGGTGATGCGATATGATAGACCTATGTAATATAAGAACTAAATCACCTACCTGGAAAGCTCAAGGTCGAACAAGGTAATCATATGCATGGGCCATACAAGCCTAATATAACTTGAGGTTTACATGAGCTTCTAAATGTAGCTGCTATAAACCATCAAGTTCTTTCAGCAGTAGTTGGTTGTTATCCTCAGGAGAAATATTATGGCTTACTGCCATATATAATGAGGGGAGCTAGACCTCAAGTGGAAGGACTACTTTAATGTCAAAGGCTAAAGCATATAGTATGAACTGAGTATGAGTATGATATGTGATCCTATAAACCCATAATGCCTCAGGTAATTTTTCATTCCATTCTCATTTATTTATAATTAGTATTTTTTAGTCGGACCAAAGTTTTATTAAATGCCTAAGCCAAACAAATAGCTCTAGTTTAATAAAGGGAAGAATAACACCAATTGATGTTATGATGATGGAAAATTCTAGCAATTTTGGTGGTTCTAAATGGTGCACAATTATAAAAATTATTTAGTGATGAAAGCAACATCCATATGGTGTTCTTTTCCTTTTGACTCAAAATAAGGATGCACACGAATGATGTGTGTGGATAGAATTCCCATTAAAAAGATAACTATCAAGAATGTGTTTCTTATATGTAGGTCTGATGACAGTTTTAGCTTATTTTTAGGGTGAGCTACTTTCCAAAATAAACCATAAGAGTGGATAAAACTTTATAATGTTAAAGCTAAGTGATGAGTTAAAGACTTCCTTCAAGACACCATATGATCTTTATGAGTGGCTAATTACACAATATGGTCTTTCTATTATCATTTGTATCTTTTTGAGGCTTTTGAATGCTATTTTGTAACAATATATTAAAAATTTTAGTCATATAGAACGAGATGTTTTTTTTTAGATCATTTTATAGGGAATTTCTCATAGTTAAGTTCCTCTTCTTGTGGCATAGCAAATTATTTTTGCAAGGATAACATAATAAATGTAATGGATCTAACATTTTTTTGCTCTCAAGGAAGGGAAATGTACAAAAGTCAGTGGTTTAGTGTTAAAATTGAAAGTAAACTAAAGTCACTAAATAGATATTAGGAAAGTATATTATATTCCCATTCATTGTTTTCCTTGGGAGGAGTTGTCTATGAATTTTATCTTAAGAATATCAAAATATAAAGGAGGGCAAGATAAGTATTTTGCAATAAAAGATAAATTCTCTAAACTTCACATTTCTTATCTTGCTCATTCACATGAAAAATCATTCATAACAAAGCTTTCATTATGGAAATAATGTGATTACATAGCTTACCATCATTTATAACATAGATTAAGATGTGGGGGTTCTTTTTCATTTTTTGAGAACATTATATATGATTCTTAGTGGAAAAATAATTATTTATCAACCGTCCATCCTCAAAGTAATGGTCGGGCTGAAGTAGATAATAAGGTCCTTAGAAACTTTTTTAGATACTTAATAAAAAAATGTTTGGGCAATTGAGATCTATATTTACCCACTTCTAAGTTTTTATACAATATTGAAATCTATATTCTCATAAAAAAATCACCATTTGAGATAATCTATTGTTAAATCTAAAGAGACACATTAAAGTATCTAGAATCTCTAATAATGAATTTTTTTTTTTTTTGCTCAAAAAAGATTTTCAAACCCTTCACACTAAGGTGCGAGAATAAATAACTAAAATTATGTAATTATTCTAACAAAGTAAATCATAATAAATTTTAAAAGAGTATGACACGGGAATTATGTGTTGGTTTGTAATTTTTTGAAGTGATATAAATCCTCAAAATACTAAAAGTTGCAAGCATAAAGAAAGTGACTATGGCCCTTTCAAATTTAATTCATATCATCTAGATATATCATGTAAAATGTTAATTAGTACATAATTTAATATTGAGAATTTATTTTTTTAAGTATTTAACCAATCTCTCAATGATACAATCAAGTGATTTGCCTTAATTTTAGGTAATTAATCTCGACAACTTTTTAGAAGATAAATTTGTCATTACAAAAGATGTGCATACAAAACCAAATGGATAATCATAGGTTCCGATTAGAGGGAAGAATAAGCCACATACTAATGACACATCAGTCATAAAGGAAGATATAGAGAATCTAACACCATAACTTACAAAAAAAAAATATTTAGAATTCAATTCCAGATAGCATAGTTCAAATGTTCTATGCAAGTTGACGTAGAATATGAAGCAAATTATCATGACCCACCACAAGATAAAGATCAATAACTAGAGATGAGATTCAAGCTATGATTACTCCATCATAAGATTAAGATTATGTGTTCAATTCATGTTTCAAGCGAGCATCATTAAGTATGCATGATTAAAATAAGTTCTAATTTGAAAAACAAAATATTAGCGATCGTTGAAGTTTAAAATTTTAAAATTTTGAATATAATTATTAAATATTTCGAGCTTTCAATTTTATCTTCCATTTGAAATGCATTTTGATTTTATTTTCTATACTATTAATTATCATTAGGTCAAGTTTGGATGGGGAGGGTTGATTGCAAGGATATAAAACACTATAGGAAATTCTATTATTACAGGCGGACATTCCAGCGGAACGTTTTACATCAGTATTACCGATGGCTAAACTAGTGGAGTTAACGCCGGTAATTTAAAGGTGAAATGTCTGGTGCAATTTTCACCTCTGAGAAATTGGCGCGTATTCCATCGTCACCTCTGACAAATTGGCGCGTATTCCATCGTCTATTCCTTGGTATATTAAAAAATTATGGTGCTTTATCCGCCTGTAATAACCTGCGGCATTACCTGCGCATATTTCGCTGGCCTACTTAAACTTGAGGAAATGAAAGCAACATAGTTTCCGCCTGTAAAATAACCGCCGGTGAAGCCGCCAAAAAATACGCCGACAGAGTCCTTATCTGACCCGTCCGCATCTAGCAGCAGAAGCAAATGCAACAAACACAAATGTTAGAGGAAATAAGAAAGATGAGGGAGCAGATGAGTGGGAGGAGTATAGCATCAGGAGAAGAGGAGATTGAATCAGAGAAGACGTTATTTATTTTAATAATGTGGACATCTGTAGTGAAAGAATGAGTGGTTCCACTCTAGTTCCCATTTATTTCCCTAACTTTGGTTTTTTTTCTAATATTTTAAAAACTTTTATTATATAAACATATGTAATAGTTTTTATATTAAAGAAAATAAATAAGAATGGACTTTTAATGTTTTACAAAAAATGGAGATTAAAATCTCAAGGGTTAAGAGCTTGGTGGTTGACCCCATGTTTCGTTCTTCTTGGTGGAAAACCTAAGTATCTTTATTTTACTATTTAATATTTCACTAACAAACTCATAACTTGTTTCCCCTCTTAGTTTAATCCTTTAAATTTTCCTCAAGCCCTTTTACCCAAAATCTTTCGAACTCCTATTTGCCAAATTAGTGATCATCTTCACCCTATTTTAGCCTTCCATCCTCCATTACTCTTAAAACCATTTAGATCTCCATTATTCACTCTATGTTTGAAATCTACACATTTCTTAACTTCCAAAGCTATCCAATTCCATTCATATTGTTCAACTTAGGCTACCGAGTTTATATTTTTTATGATAATAAGCATTTATGATTGCATCTTTATGTCTCCTAGTATTTGTAGTGCAAATTTATTTATTGTGTGTACTAACATTCCAGGTAGGGGTGTCAATTCGGGTCGACGGGTCGAGTTCGGGTCGAACCTGAGTTGGTCCGGTTCTAAACGAGTCAACCCGAACCCGACCCATTTTTGTAAACGAGCCGGCTATCTCAACCCGGATTTGACCTGCACGGGTTGTCGGGTTGACACGACATGACCCAGTTAGTTAAACTCAAAGTTGCAGTGGCAGGGCATAGGCGACAGCGGTACCGCTGCACGCGAGCGGCGAAGCGACGCGACTGAACCCGAAGCAGGCCTTGCCATGCTGGCATGCGAGAGGTAAAGACGAAACACGATGGCATGTGAACCGCGATGCGACTGAACCCGAAGGGAGCAATAGAGCGGCAGAGTGCTACCAGCATGGCACGCAACGCGATTCCTGAACGGTGAAGCGACGAGAATGCGATGCGACTTGACGCGTCGGGCAGTCGGGTAGCCGAGCAGGGACCATTTTCGGGTCAGTTTCAGGTCATTTTTTGGTTCCCGGGTCAACCCAAACACGACCCGTTGGGTTGAACCAAACTGAGATTTTTTCTAGTCGGGTCAGTGTCATGTTTCGGGTGTCAAAAATTGACATCCCTAATTCTAGGTACATTATGCACCATTCAATAAAGATTCAATGCTCAAGATTTGACAGAATAAGGTATGTTCAAAGTGTCTGTAATTTTATTTATTTATTTATTTATTTTATTTATTGAGGTAAGTCCTATAAGGGCATATACTAGCCTACTGACTCTGCATACACACACTCAGGGTAGTGAGATTGTGAGAAAATTTAGAAGTTTTATTTTCTAAACTAGTTGTACTGTATGATCCATATCGTATTGTATAATCAATAATTTAAAAAATTATTAAAACAACTGATTGGAATAATTAAAGCTATCTGCACCAATCATATTGTATGATATATATCATACATGACATTCAGTTAAAATTAATAACTTAGCCGGCAATTATATTTAAGGAAATAGTTTAAAATACAAATTATCTACTAATCATACTATACTGTGTAATCAAATCTTGTCTAATTTAATCTTTTAATTAGAGATCAAATTTGGATTAATTAGTCCAGTCATATCATACCATACAATTGGGCAAATCATACTGTACGACTCAATCTTTGTATGGGACGATATTTATCCGTCGCAAATCATTCAGGATGATAATCTAATTCGAATAAATTAATCATACTGAACAATGCTTACATTGTACAAGATGATCAGCTCAAATACCTGAACTGATCGTACAACAACATACTCTTTATATAGTACTAGCAGGGATATTATGAATTAATCATACTGTATGATTTGATATCGTATTGTACAATCAGAGTCTATAAAATTGAGTTTTTAGAGTTTCTCGAAGCCCACTATTTAAGCTTTCTCATAAGACTTTATAATAGTCTTTTTGGCATTTATTGAGTTATTTTCCTCTTAAGAAAACTTGAAGAGAGAGCATAGAGCTTGGGAGAGAAAGGGTGGAGTATGTTAGAGAAGGAGAAGATCACTATAGGTTTCAAGGGAGTGTAAGCGGAAGTTCCAAATGGTTTCTCCAGCAAACTTGCACCTGAGTACCTCCATATGTCAAGGTTTGTCTTGAGGGAAGCTTTGGGAAGAAGATCTCTTTGGTGTCAAAGTACCCGGGTACTTCACCGCATCGGAGAAGGTGAAAGTGATTCAAGGTTCTCTACCTTCACTAGGAGGGTGAAAAAGAATTCGAGGTTCACTGCCTTCACTAGGAGGGTGAAAAAGGATGCGAGATTCTTTGCCTTCACAAGGAGGGTGAAAACGAATTCCAGGTTCTGTGCCTTCACCCTAAGGGTAAAAAAGGATTCTAGGTTCTCTATGTCACTAGGATGGTGAAATGATTATGGTCCTCTATCGCATTGGGTTATTATAAGAGATTTTGTAAGGGCTTCTCTACCTAGCTTTGGGGGCTAAAGGTGAGTCATGAAAGATTTAATGAAATACTTGGAGAGGACTCTAGGGAGTGGACGTAGGTCATAGTTTTACCAAAGCACTATAAAATTATGGTGTTCTCATTCTAATTTTTTATTTTTTGCACTTAATTTTTTCACATTTATTTCTATGAAAAATTTATTGGTTGAAAATCTGTGGTTGATATTTCATTGTGTTGTTTAAACTATCATCATCAATATTATAAGTTTTGATAAGTGTATTAGCTTACACATCGGGTGAATGTATTGCTTTCTCATTAGTGTTCCTAGGGACATTTCACTTAGGCTTAACATCCTACATCGAACTTTTAGATGTACCATTGATTCCCTCCACTTACACAAAATTTCAATTTTGATCAAATTTATTCAAACTAGATCTGCATAACATAATCTTGGCTTTTATGAAACCTTGAGCCTCAAAAAAACTTGGAATTTCAACAGACACTTAAGATCGCAACTAATAACATTTCTTTAATATTCTCAAGTGGTATAATGTCCTTGATCCTTCAATTTATGAAGCTTACATCCAAGTCTCCAAGATAAGATCTGAGGTCTGTCAAGACCTAGCCCCATAATTGTCCTCTTCCTCTTACCACAATAATGCAGAACATTAAACAACATATTATAACGGTCCCATTGATGAATAATTTTTGAAAGAATCAAGGCCCAATGATGGCCCTATTAGTAAATCAAGACTTGGGGTTAAGAGAGCTTCATTATTAATGAAAAATTAAAAATTTTCAAATTTAAAATTATTTGTAATTATAGTCATAATTAAAATTAAAAGTTTAATTTAAAAAGATTAAACTTTAGATTTAAAATTTTTGAACTTTAAATCATTCTCTTTATTTTGTATGTCTTTTTTTATTTAATTCACTTTCTTTTATTTATGTCTATCCAACTTTGGAAGATGTAGAGGCTAACCACTCTAATAAGGGGATCCTATTGGAGTGGTTACTCTCCACTTACATATGTAATTTTATTAGATTTTAATTTTCTCGATTGTCTTAGTTTCTTTGAATTTCAAATAATGTAAATAGATGAACTTTTTATAATATTTGCTTTATTGAATGGAGAGGTGATTTTGGTGTTTTGAAAAGAAAATTGAAAGTGAAAACTCTAGGGTTATGAGTTTGGTGGCCTACATCCCTTGCATCTTCTCAAAATTTATAGCATTATTCTATAAGTTTTCTACTCACCTTTTAGCAAAAAAAATCCTAAATCTTAAGCCCACTAAAATGATCAACCAAAATATGTTCTTCTTCCACCTAATTTTGCCCTCCCTCTTCCACTACTATCCAAACTCCTTGGCATTTACACCATGAGCCATGGGTGGTCTAAATTTAGATTATCATAAACATACTAAGAATTTTGGATTATTGGTTTCAATTGAGTTTGTGTAGGAAATAGGTACACATCATCAAGACATACGTCAAGCACATGATTCAAAATATCAATTCAAAGAAATTTTGCGATGATTTTCTTCAAGTATTCATATATAGAACACTTCAAAAGCTGAGCCCATTTGCTTGAAATTATAATAGAGATATGACCATAAAAGGAGCCTATGATTTTTTTTTTTTTTAATATATTTTATCAATAGGTTTACCCTTAGCTAATTCTAAGGATGATCACTTCCATGCTAAATCTTGATTGGTCTTATTAGACATGATCAATGGTATGATCTTTTAATTTTTGTCTTATTTGGTCAATTACTTGGAGGCATAATATTATTTACTTGGGATCCATATGATCATTTAATAAATTTCAATAAAAGGACCTTAACATTTATCTAATTAAAACTATTCTATAGGGTTAAAAATTGTAAACTACTAATGACTTGATCATAATTGACCTTTTGAATAGGATAAACCATTTTTAATGCTAGCTTGACCCAATAAGACCATATAAGATTAATGCAAATTTAAACCCTAGAATTAAACGAATTGGATATGTTGAACTTCTTTGATAAATACTAAGATTTTGATCATCAAGTCGAATTGATTTAATATATATATATATATATAAATCATCTCGCATTAAAAAAATTTGATTAAGGCTAACCAATTCTGACTAAATTGAATTAAAATCCACTCAGAATAATTTAAATCGAACTGAGCTTAATTCGGTTTGATTAGCCTATTCCATCCATCCCAAAATAGGTGCTAACTATTCCATTATGATCATTCAAAAAAATTCAAAATCAACTAAAAATTGAATCAAATAGATTAGATGAGTGCAGCAGGCCATTGATAACCGCTGGCCATGACCACCTCTTTTCATAATAAACTTTTCTCAGCATTGATTTTTTCCTACTAAGCGCATGTGACAAACATTATTGCCATTAGATGGAGGACTGCATGTTCTTTCGCTATTTTTCCCACTCCAGTACTCTAGTGTACAAAAATAAGAAGAATTGGGAGAGGAAGCAGGGGTGGCAGACTTACCTTTGCTAAAGCTAAAATGAGAGAAGGTTTTATCTAAGGAAGCTGCGGTAGGTAGCTAGTGGAGAGGGCCTCGTCTTGTGGTTTCTTTTATTTTTCTAGCTCTTATTCCCTCAAATGAAACTGAGAGCGAGAGAGCTCCCATTTGGGGAAAATTATTAGGTCCGGTCAACTGACAGAGAGATGCATTCGGATTTTTCTCTGTCTATAGTAAAAGCGCAGCTATTACAGTACTGCGCTTAACTATAGATACAGAGAAATCCGTATTTATTTCTCTATCATTTCTCTATCATGTGACCGGACCTAATAACTCGCCCCCATTTGACACATCGATAGGCAATCAAAAGTTAAAGAGTTCCTCACTGTTAGCAGCTAGCCAGGCCTTCAAATTAGCTTTACACAGGTTTTTCAAATTAGTTTTCAAGCAAGTTCACTAAAATTTCCTCTCTAGCTAGCTTCGTTTAAGCATCTCACACAAATGTAACTAGGTAATCAGAAGATAAACTTCAAATAAAATCAAGATGAGCAATGAACTAAGTAAATAATTCAATTACCCCTCAATTTAAAATAAAAATAAATTCCTTAATTGCCCTAGAAATTAAAAAAATAATTTAGAATTCAACAAAAATAAAAAATTAAATAAATCTCTATGAACTGATAAAATTATAAAGAACAATCTACATCCAAAGGAGAAATATTAGGTTAAAAATAAAACTTTTTTATTAGCCCTTCATAACCTAAATAAAAAAATACAAAAGGTTAAAACTTGAATGAAATTGCACATGGATAAAAAATAAATAAATTTTAATTTTAAAATTGAAACATGCAAACTTAAAATAGGGTTCACCACCCGTACGACCTAGTTTACACTAGACATTGGATGTGTCACCAATCTTTCAGGATTTAAGTCAAAACATTTACTTTTTCATAAAGTGCTTATTTTCTTTTATTTTCCTATATTTTATAATATACTCTATTTCCTATTGTAATGTAAGTATTAAATTATTTATTATAAGCTCAAACACCCAAAATCAAAAGTAAAAAATTAGATTATAATTTTGAGCTTAATTGAATGCTGAAACTTTTAGTTAGGAAAAAAAGAACCAACATTAAAATATTGACCTATATTTCAAATTCTATGATTTTTACTCATTAAAACTTGATGATGTAATACAAAACTAAAATTGGTGTGCTACAAACATTGCTTTCTTGCTTGTTGGATAGCCTAGAAATGAAGTTTTGCTAGTTCTTCTGCGATAATTCTTTTACTCTAACCAATAAAATTTAGAATTAAATAATATAAAAAGATAAGTAAACTAGAATGTAAACCATGTTTCAGTCAGTGTCCATTACATATTGTTGGATAGCCTACAAACATTCTGGTGACGTTAACCAATGATGTATAATCTATCCGAGGTTATTTGTCAGAGCATTTGCTCGATGATGTTAACCGATATTGGATCCACCAATGAAGTAAGACCTATACGAGGTTGTATGTCAGAGCCTTTTCACGATGACGTTAACCTGTATGGAAGAGGTCGAGAGAATCTACCAAAGGTGTAAGACCTATCCGATGTTGTATGTCGGAGCCTTTGCTAGACAACGTTAACCTGTGTGGAAGAGGTCGAGAGAATCCACCAAAGATGTAGGACCTTTCTGAGGTTGTTTGTCAGAGCCTTGCTCGGTGACATTAACCTGTGTGGAATAGGTCGAGAAAATCCACCAAGGATGTAAGATCTATCCGAGGTTATATATCGGAGCCTTTGCTCGACAACTTTAACCTGTGTGGAAGAGGTCGAGAGAATCCACCAAGGATGTAAGACCTATCCAAGGTAGTATGTCAGAGCCTTTGCTCGACGACGTTAACCTGTGTGAAAGAGGTCGAGAGAATCCACCAAGAATATAGAACCTTTCCGAGGGTGTATGTCAGAGCCCTGCTCGAGGATGTTAACCTGTATGGAAGAGGTCGAGAGAATCCACCAAGGATGTAGGACCTATTCGAGGTTGTATGTCGGAGCCTTTGCTCGATGACGTTAACCTGTGTGGAAGAAGTCGAGAGAATTCACCAAGGATGTAAGACCTATCCGAGGTTGTATGTCGGAGCCTTTGCTCGACAATGTTAACCTGTGTGGAAGAAGTCGAGAGAATCCACCAAGGATGTAAGACCTATTCGAGGTTGTATGTCAGAGCGTTTGCTCGACGACGTTAACATGTGTGGAAGAGGTCGTGAGAATCCACCAAGGATGTAGGACCTTTCCGAGATTGTATGTCGGAGCCTTTGCTCGACGACGTTAACCTTTGTGGAAGAGGTCGAGAGAATCCACCAAGGATGTAGGACCTTTTCGAGGTTGTATGTCGGAGTCTTTGCTCGACGACGTTAACCTGCATTGATGAGGTCGAGTAGGATCCCCCTGGGATTAATTTTTTCTTGATTGGGAGGGGGTGAACGCTGTGTGTATCCCAAATCAAGGGTAAATAATGGTCTATCTTTAGACCGTTACTGCCTTTTTAAGGTCGAGATTAAGACCATGTCCAAGGAATAGAAATCCAGTAAGGGACTGTATTGCATAAAACTGATTGGAAGTATTCTTGCATTTGCTGGGATTTTTCTGACATATCATCTTGATTTTAGAAGCCTTGGAGGGATCTTCTTGACTAAAATTTTAGTCAAGGTTGCCCCCCAGTCCGGATCTGAATCCCAAGATATTGATATAGTAATTGCTGATGTTAGGAAATTCACATGAACGATCTTTTGAGGTTGGAGAAAAAATTTGCCCCCCAATCGGGAACCAGTTTCCCACAGACGGCGTCAAACTGTTGTGTCCTGGAATATTCGCGGCGATAGAGAAATATATGGTTAAACGTCTTAACATTATACGAAGATCCAGCAAACAAGCAAATAAGAGAGAGGGTGAAACATTCATAAGAGACACCAGAGTTTTTACGTGGAAAACCCCTAAAAATGGGGAAAAAACACGGGGCCTGGCACAGTTTTAATGAATCCACTAGTATTTGCTGTCGATTACAAATGAGGCCCTTTGGAGAAGGGCTTGTATTGATGTAGCAAATATACATCATATAGATTGCATTACATAGTAGGTGTTACATATACATGTTTGTTTGGTCGGAAGGACCGTAGTCGGCAGGAGACCGGGGTATAAAACATCATTTTTTGTTGATGAGGTCAGAAGGACCATAGTAGGCGACGGAGGTCTGAAGGACCGTAGTCGGCAGGAGACCTGAGTCAGAAAGATCGTTGTCTGGTGATGGAGGTCGGACGGACCGTAGTAGGTGACGGAGGTCGAAAGGTCCGTAGTCGCCAGGAGACCTGGGTCAGAAAGACCATTGTCTGGTGATGGAGGTCGGACAGACCGTAGTAGGCGACGGAGGTCGAAAGGACCGTAGTCGGCAAGAGACCTGGGTCAGAAAGACCGTTGTCTGTTGATGGAGGCCGGAAGGACCATAGTAGGCGACGAAGGTCGAAAGGACGGTAGTCGGCAGTATTCTGGGAGAACTATGGGCATCGGGTGGTGGCCTGGTGGAGCTCAAGGCCTCAAGTAGTGGTCCGGTGGAAGTCTGGGCCTCATGTGATGTTCTGGTGGAGCATAAAGCCTTTGATGATGATCTGGCGAAGACAAGGGCCTCTGGTAAAGGTGAGGGCCTCAGTGAAGACGTCGGGCCTCAACGTCGGGCCTTGAGCAGAATGTTGGGCCTTAAGCAGAATGTCGGGACTTGAGCAAAATGTTGGGCCATGTGCAGAATGTCGGGCCTTCACCAGAACGTCGGGCCTGAACGTCGAGCCTTTAGCAGAATTTCGGGCCTGAACGTCGGGCCTTGAGGTCTTGGTTAGGTGAAACTCCGGCGGTGGTCCGGCGAGGCTCCGACGGTGGTCCGGCGAGGTTCCGACGATGGTCGAGGAGGAGCTTCTTCCTCCTCCTCTTCCTTCTCTTCTCCTCTTCTCTTCTTGCTTGGATCTCCTCTTGTGAAGAATGAGGACTCTATTTATAAATTTTCTGGAGTGGCATAGCTCGTAAATAGGCGTGAGATCAGGGGCAAATAGGGAGTGGTCGAATGGACGGCCGATATTGAATCCTATGATCATATGCCGTTTGTTGGACATTTTAAGGACTTAATGATGTTGTAATTCTGTGATCTTGGGCTCGTTGGATTCGTCTTGTCGGGCCGTTCGATTCGAGTATAAGCTCGTTAAAATCAGAGACCGTTTGGTAACTCAAATTGTGGTTTGAACCTTCCAACAGCGCTTCGGGTCCATGATTCAGACCCATTTGGGCTCGGATTGGGTCGAATTTGGTGTCGTTGTGTTCGTATTTCCGATACGCTCAGTTTGACTATAAGCTCGCTGAAATCGAAGTTCAACTGCTCTTGAATTTAATTTTTGAAATTTCCGGGTAGATTTTGCCTCGAGATTCGTGTCCGATCAAGATAATTTTATGATGGCGTATCAATAATAAAGAATATTATAATTATAGTTGAAGACAAGAAACGTGGGCATATATATATATATATATATATATATATATATATATATATATAGATGGTGAGCAACAAAAGGGTGAACAACGACTTCATCATCAAGCCTTTATTTTTCTATTTGGGGTTAACTACATGAATTCTTTACAAAGAAATGTATGAACATTGGCATTAATTGATAGTAGGTGAAAATAACGTTTTTGTTTGATGTCCAAAGATAACAGATGTCGGGGTCGGTCAGTAACTGAAGTTAATAGACCCGCAATGACAAACTTCAATGTCGACTGATGAAGCTCAAGAATTCTTTATGATTCTATGGTTTCTCTCTTTTTCAGAATCCTCACTGAATGTATTATATTTTGACATTTTTATGTATTTTTGGAAAGATGTTCTCTAATCAAATTATTTCTATCACAATCTTGGATGCTCTACTAAATGGCTTAGAGGGATCCCTTAATCAATAATTACCATATAAAATCATGAACCTTTATAACGTAAGATTTATTATAATGCGGAAGTACCCAACAATGAGTTGATATTTATCATATAAAGCATACGCATTCGTTGTCATTTAATCTAATATCAAATGATCAAGATATTTATTTGATGTTTTATAATTATCTGTTCTCTTTTTTTTTTTTTTTTGGGAAGAACCGGGGCAAAGCCCATTTTATTAAGATAAAAAAGGTACAATAAAACAAGACTTACAGGAAAACAAAGACAATACTAAGACAAATGACCAACTCAAGCAGAAAACCTCACAAAGAGCATAATAAAACAAAGACATAACCACTACAGATCAGAAAAACACTAATAAAACAGAAGCTACACAGCAAGAACAGCAAAGTAATCAAGCAGCATCGGGTGATCTCCCGCTCCAGCCAGACAGAGGGAAGACCAAAACTTCAGTAGAATTGAAATTTTTCAAGAAGATGTTGATAATGCTTTCAGGTACAAGTCTTGACCCGAATAACATTTTTTATAGAAATGATAATGTACTCCAAAGTATTCCATTTGTTATCAAATTTGCGATTATTCCTTTCTCTCCAAAGATGATACACAGTGCAGCCAATAGTAAGCCAGCAGAAATTCTTTCCCATTTGGACATAAGCAGCTGGTTATCCATGTAATCAAATACCTGAATCAAATTTGGTCTAAGTAAGAAAGAGTTTAATTCAGGAATTAGCTTGTTAATCACATTAAATGTAAAATCACAGTTAAAGAAGAGATGGTTGTGATCTTCCTGGGCATTGTTGCAAAAACAGCAAACCGGATTGACCTGGATAAATTTTTTGATTAACAAATCTGCCACTTTCAGTTTCTGCAAAATGGCCATCCAAGTAAGAATAGAATATCTAAGAGAGTAAGATTTATACCACACATACTTGTGCCAGTTAACCTCTTCTAAATGCGCATAATAAGAATTCAAAAAATTTTTAAAATTCGGGTTAAAAGAGCCGTCCCAAGCCAAAACCGGTTGCTCTTTAATCTCAATGGCACAAATAACCAGTTTCATATTAGCGGGAATAAAGTCTGGGAGAGCCCAAACCTTTTCCCTAATACAACTATTAATAGTTAACCCCGAACACCTTTGATTTATCTGAATAAATTCAGATAAAGTCTTCCCCTTTATCCAAGGATCCCAGCATAATGAAAAATTCGAAGTAGGATTAATATTGAAAGAAAGATGATTCCTAATTTTAAAAGCAGTGGAACAAATACTTTTCCAGAATTTAGAGGCTCTTGCAACCGAAGGCTTCCAAGGTGAATAGTATTTGCTTTTGAACCAGCAATAAATCAAACTATCCTGAGTAAGCAAATTCCAAATGAAAGTGCATTGATAGCTATAATAACATGCATCAATAGAAACTATTCCTAAAAACCACCATTTTGCTTGGGGAGAACCGTATTCTCCCAAGAAATCATATGCACTTTCTTACCTTTAATGTTCCCATGGTAGAGAAATTTAGAACACAGCTTGCTGATAGTCTTACAAATACCTTTAGGTATAATAGACCCTTTGATCCAATAGGCAAGAGTATTTGAAATAGTGAATTTAAGAAACTGAACTCTACCAGCTAAAGAAAGAAATCTCATCTTCCAGCCTTCAAGAAGAGAAATAATTTTATCTAAGAGCACTTGGAATTGATTAGCTTTCAGCCTTTCTGGAGATATCGGAATCCCCAGATAGGTAAAGAAACTACTCCTCTGCGTAATTCCCATAATGCTACAAAATTGATCAGTATCATCAGTGTTATTAGAAAAAATAATAGAGCTTTTAGTGGGATTGATGTTAAGACCAGAAGAATCCGCAAAATCCGTCAGAATATTCATAAGGTTAGTAGCATTTTGAACTTTGGCCATCCCAAAAAACCAGAAGATCATCAGCGTACATAAGGTGATTAAAATTCTTGCCTTTAATATTAAAAATAGGATTACTATTCCCCAAACAATTCGTCGAGAGACTGCAAGAAAGAGCATCCATAACAATACAGAACAGAAGAGGAGATAAAGGACACCCTTGTCTCAATCCAGAGGAGGAGTTAAAAAACCCCTCCAAGGACCCATTAAGGCAAATAGAGAAATGCACATTAGAAATACAGCAATTAATCCAATTAATAAACATATCAGGAAAACCCTTACTCCTCATCCTATTCAACAGAAATTTACGAGAAACAGTATCAAAGGCTTTCTTAATATCAAGCTTAGCACAAAAAAGATTACTATTAAAATTAAATTCTCTAAGAATTTTAGAAGCAAGCAGAATATTATCAGTAGTGCACCTATTATTAATGAACCCAGCTTGGCTCTCGTGAATAATAAAAGGTAAGACCGACTTCAAACGATTAGCCAAAAGCTTCGCAATAATTTTATAAAAAACATTGCATAACGAAATAGGCCTGTAGTCATTAATATTAGAAGCATGCGGTTTTTTTGGAATTAGAGTAATAGCCGAAGCTTTCACCCCTTTGGGAAGATGACAAGAAGTGAAAAAACTTTTAATAGCTTTGCATAACTTATGCCCAATGATATGCCAAGATTTCTTATAAAAATCAAACGTATAGCCATCAGGACCAGCCGCAGAGGTCGAGGATCCGTTAAACACCACATTTTTAATATCTAAATCAGTAAACGGCAAAGTTAAGGAGTCAACCCAAATTAGAGGGAATAATGTTACCAACAGGAATATTGAAACCATTCTCATTAAGAGGTCTGGGAGAGTTAAAAACCTTTTTAAAATGATTAATAATAGCATCAGCAATACTGGTCTTATTATCAAACTTTCCCTCAGAAGTGGTGATCTCTTTGATGACGTTAATATTGTTTCTAGATCTAATATGAGCAAATAAAAAAAACCAAGATCATTCTCCCCATTCCTGAGCCATTTAGTCTTTGCTCTTTGGTACAACCAAGAGGACCAAGCTCTATTAAGAGAATTCAGATTGTCACAGGATTGTTTATAACGTAAATTTAAATCCATGTTCAACGGATCCTGCTGCAAGTCCACAATATATTGTTGTTGTTTATACTTCAAATCATTCATAGCATCTAACAGGTAGCAAGAAGATGACCAATTTTTACTCTTAAGAGACATTTTAAGAATCTGTAACGATTTATAAAAAGCAGCAATAGGACTACAGTTAAAATGCTGATCAAAAGCATTTAAAACAGTCTCCCAGAACCCTTCCATGTTAACCCAAAAATTTTTAAACATGAATCTAGACGGGTTTTTATCACATTTAGAAACAATTAAAATTAACGGGGAATGATCAGAGCTGTGCGTAGGAAGAACTTTATAATAAGCATCATGAAACCTTTCAAGCATAGCATTGTTAATAAGCATCCTATCTAATTTAATATGAATAGGAGACTCAAGTCTTTGATTATACCAAGTATAGAAAAGACCAACTGATGCTAAATCAAGGAGACCACAGTCAAAAATAACTTTGTTAAGCTCACCCAACTGGCTATTCTGAGTACTCTGGCCACCGGCTTTCTCATCCTCAGATCTATAGCAATTAAAATCACCCATGATAATCCAGGCCATAGAGGGATCCGGCACCAGATAACATACGGTTAAATAACTTCATCATTTGATATTAAAATAAATTTTTTTTTCTATTTAATATCTAAAGTTTAGTAATATTAGTTTATAATTTAATAATATATTTTTTAAATTAATTATATTATCTAATAATTTAATTTTATTAAAAAAAATTATGATATCTAAAACTAATTACATACTGTAAATTAATCATATTTCAATACAAAATGACACGTATAAATTATATGTTAAGTCTATCACCTAAAGTAGATTGGGTTGGTATGGATAAAATTGCACTAATTTTAAAGAGAAATAATACTTTGGCGAGAAAAATAATATTTGAAATATTATTTAGCAATAAAAAAAAACCCGGACTATCGATGAAAAAATGGACCAAGTTTAGATTGCAGTTCACATTGATCTGTTGAATGGGAGTTTTGACTATCAACATAGAGGTTTTAGGTTTGAGTCTTGTATATGTGATGTATGTGTGAGTTTTCCTCGATTCTCCCAAATGTCTCAAAAATAAAATTAAGTCGATCGAATTTTTTATTACGACGCAGTTCACTTGGATCTGTTGGTTGAGATATTTCGCTTCAAAATAAGAGGTCTCCATGTTCTAATTTAAATATGTGATGTATGTATGAATTTTCACTTAATTGAACTAAATGTCCAAAAAAAAAAAAAAGTTTGATTAGAAAAAAAATCCATGCTTTAACTGCCTACCCATCTGACATTGTTCGGCTATGTTTTCAGCCAAAAAAAAAAAAAATTAAAGTCGTTGCAGCTTTAGCACATGAAGAGCTGAGAAAACCAGTTCATTGCATTTGAGCTATTTGAGTATTATACTATGCACTGAATGAATTAATGGCTTTCTCCCTCATTTTACCTATTAAAAAGTAATTGCATACCTACCGCTGCTTAGTCCGTGTGGTGGAGAACCGGTTGGGCAAAGCTCAGGTGCCTGGTTCGAATCCCTTGGACGGCAGTGTCAGCCTTAACCGTCGGCTGGGGTAAATTGGTATGGGTTGCCCACTAGGTCGACCGAGATTTTAACTTGCCTATGGTCAGTGTTTCCTTGTCTCAAAAAAAAAAAAAAAAAAGTTGTTGCATCATAGTAGAAAGAAAAACTTTTGGTCAGTCATGATGGTTAGAATTTTTCATAAAGGAAATTATAAGTTGTAGTTGAGAAAATATTTTTTTAAAAAAATATTATAGAAAAAAAGAATGACCGACAAACACTATGATTTTTACCTAGGAAGCAAAGCAATATGAAAACTATTCAAACCAAGCCTTAAAGATAAACTTGATATTATGGAAGTTTCAAAACAATTAAATGAAAGATATTTAAGTGTATACTTCATAGGTTATTTTAGTTTCATTTATGATAGCTTTCTTATAATTTTCTAAAGCAACTGTTTAGTATAAAAATAAAGCAATTTTTTAGTATAAAATTTTTTAGTTAAAATAAAATGACAAAAAATTTACTTTCGAAATTAATTAGAAACTTGTTCAAACCAAAACCTTAGTTATAAATGTTATAAATTTTTTTAAGCTATAAGTTGAGTGCTATCTAACTTCTTTTTTTTTTATACTGTATATTAATTGCATTCAATAGAAATCTGATCTAAATACATTTTTCTCAAAATTTTGGCTTTATTTCGGGATGAATTGTTACGTGCAGAATTTGGACACAAAGAATCATCTGGTTTGTCTCTTCAGTAAAAATGCAGCAAACTGTGTTTTTAATGTTCACCATTATAATTTTACTATTCATATAGACAAATCTGAACGATACTCTTTGTCCGGTCTCTGAACATAATAAATTTTCTTATTTGGGAGGCTTTCCCACTCACTAAAATTAAAAATTATTTTAAAAAGCAATAATAAAGCCGTGAAAATCATAGCCTTAATTTACTGCCTACTATTAATACTTTAAATACTATTTATTGCCCATAACTCTCTTATTAGTAGTTGTTTTTACATCTTAGCAACGTACAGTGAATTGGAGCTTTATTCCAGAGCCATAGCCATTTCCATGTGATTATATATTTGTTTTTAGTTTTCGAATATGACATCACATGGGCCGGCTTAAAAGCTATTAGGCGAACAAGAGGGCCGATGCTTGGTGGTAGGCCCAGCGCACGTGAGATATTTTAGTGCTTCCCTGGCTAACGTGACCGATGAAGTGGGGCGGTGACAGCCTTTAGGTGTGTCGAGAGATAGAGACCAGAAGAGTGGCTGACTGGATAAACAATTTTTTTTTCTTTTATAACATTAAGAACGGCACCCTAAATTATCAGTGAGGAAAACCAGCAGCTATTAGCTATTGACGCCGCTCTTTTATTTGAATTTTATTCTAGCGTGTGGGAAACGGAATCGATGGCGTGAGGGATTAATCTTAATCCTGAGTTTTGACTATCAGCTAAGAGGTATTGAATTCAAATCTTTCATATATGATATGTGTATGAGTTTTTTTTTAATTGTCATAAATGTTAAAAAAAAAATCATTTGATATTTTTACTATTTTTCATATAATATGTCAAAAATTCTCATTTGGGCCTTAAGTTGGGAGCTTACCAACCGAGATATTTTAGATTTGAATCTTATGTATGTGATGTGTGTATAAATTTTTTTAATAGATTTAATATATATATATATATATATATATATATATATATATGCAACAAGTATTATGATGCAAGTAGAAATGGATATAGGTATTGGATATGATTATTGAATAGGCAAGGTCATGAGTCTTGAATGGATAATAATGCAAGCAAGATTGTGACTATAATTATAGGAATTCAATGCAACTAAAAAGAGTATTATTTAAAGTGATATGATTAGTTCGAGATATGATTAGTAAAGCAAATATAATACCAAGAGGAAAGAATGCCACTAGTAAAAAATAGAGTTTAAAAGGTGTGATCCTTAAATTTATATGCAATGTGTATTTAGTAGTTTAGAAATCCTTTATTACACTATAAAGAATATAGTACAAGAATCATGAATATTCTTTTGATGTACAATGAGGTTAGATAGAGAAAGAAAACAAAAGGAAAAATCTAACAATTATGCAAATTATAATATGAGTTTTGGTAGTCATGGGAAGAAATTTGTTGAAGGAAATCCTAAAGAAGTTTCAGAAAAAATGTTTGAAGAGTATTATAGTTCAAATTTATATATGTTGGTGCGATAAACTAGATGCTTAATGGAAGATTTCAATCATTAAGCATAGTAAGTTGTGACGCAAGTGTTGCAGGGAGGCTAAGGAAAATGGAGCTTAGAAACAAGAAGTGTCTTTCATACAAATTTTAAATACATCTGTAAAGAAATGTTATATCATGATTTAAAGTAGTAAATATGGATTCTTATGTTCATCCAAGAGGAAGATATACTTTTGAAGGTATTCAAGTGGAATCCCATTATGCCAAAATGATTATTTGCTCTCAAGGTCCATCAATTATCCCCAAGTGTAGGAATGATTTATAAGAATTGAATAGTTGAAGGATGATTGAAAAGTTTTCAACAACATGTCTTGTCATCTAGTTAACCATCTTGACATAAATATTATTCAAATACAATAATCAAAATGATAGTTTAGTTTGGTTTACATTTTCTCCTAATTCAGTAATTCATAAATAGACCATATTTTTAAAATGAAGCATCATGACACTCTAATTTTCCTTTGTCTTCCTCCTTGTAGGTGACACTAAGCTACAACGGTTCTTCTTTTTTTTTCCTTACTCGTTTATGTAAGGAAAAGGACTCAGGTTTCATTATTTATGGTGATAAAGAATGAGAAGAAAGAAGGGATGTGTTGCTCAACCCTTTTGATTCCTACACTATATTGAATTTCAAAAAGCTCAAGCATAATGGAGAGAGGAAAATATCAATTTCTACATAAAAAAACAAAATATTGATTTCATCATTCAAAGTTATAGACTTCCCACAAAATCCATCCATAATCATGTAAAGACCCACACTAAGTTCACAAACATATAAAGAATATAGAAATAAAATTTACATATTGAGATTCAAAGACTTCAAACCTAAAAATCATTTACATCACCATCAATTTTTTTATAAAAAATTGACAATTATTTGGCATTATTTTCATAAAATTGTTCATATTACATAATAATTGAAAGATTACGCACTTTTTATATGTTTATTTTAAACCATCGGCAATTATAAGGGTAGATTTCTTCTTCTTTTTTTTTATTAGGGAAAACCCACAGAGGGTCGTATACGTTAATTAAAAAAAAGGATTACACAGTCCTCAAAGGGACCTTAAGCTCACTAATGCTCAAAAGAGCTAGAAAAAGAAACAAAAAATTCCTAAGAGCTCGAGTTTCCTATTACTCAAAAATACAAGATCACCTAGGAGGAAAATAGCCGCAGCACCCCAAGTCCCCCATGCCATAGATGGAAGAGATTAAACACTTCAGAATCAGCATATAATAATACAATCAAGAAAGAATAACAACGCTCCCAGCACACAACATCAAAAGAAACCCCCAGCCAGAAAGAATAAAAACCAAAACCAACCAAACCATCCAATCCATCCAAGACAACTAGCCAAACTAGTTTAAGAAAAGATAAACATAATTGCAAAGAAAGCACCAACCCAAATGCCACAATAGATTAATCCTCACTTCCACCACACATAAAGGCACCAAGCCCAGATAAAGGAAGCAGCCCAGCAAAGCCAAACCCCAACTAGTAAAATTGTAGAACCCCATTCAACTGAAATAAAGAAAAAAACATATACATAGAGGATCCAAGAAATAACTCTCAATCGAAGGCCCCACAAGGCACACAAGCGGCAAGACCAAGTAACAAAGTCTGCTCCACAAAATCCACAGCCAGACTACCAAGCAAAGCCTCAAGAAAGATATAGCACCCTCTAACAGACAGGGAGCAAAGCTATAACACCGAGAACCAGTAAACCACATAACAACAAAATAAGGGAAACAACAGGACTGTTGCAAATTAATGTCTATGAACTATGTTTTGATTATTGGAAAACACTCTTACTTGTCTTGGACTGTCTTTTACTACTCACTTTTCAGGAATCAAAGATCGGACGGAAAAATGGAGCCAGCTCAAGATGGGGTAGATTGGGGTTGAGTCAGTCTGTAATTTTATTTTTCCTTTCTTGAGTCAATTGTAATCTTTAGTGTAACTATTGCAAAGTAACCCTACACACACACACACACACACACACTTGAGAGACTTAAAATTTCTATTTTTAATCAAATTGGCCAGGATGATATTTACATCAGCCTGGACGATTGGGCTCAAAATAGAAGTTATAGACAGGGGTTCTTAATTAAGGCAGCCGTCATTAGCCAATCGTCCTGGATGATACTTGTATCGGCCTAGACGATATGCTCAAAACAAAAAGAATTTGCCGCCATAAACAATTAAGGTATTCTGTATTTTTGGCAATCGGCTAGGACGATCTTGGATCGGCCTCGACGATATTCATAATTATGCCTTAATTAATCAAACAAATTAAGGAAGTAATTAAGGATGATTGATATGATCACATCGTCCTGGATGATCCCAGGATTGGCCAGGACGAACTATTCAAAAACCTTAGTTACTTCTGGACGATAAATATTGGCCAGCATAAATTTAGGGCGATGTGCTGGATGATCGGGATCGAACAGCTTGAATTCAGGGCGATGCTATGGACTATTTTTCTCTTATTTATACTGATTGTCTTGGACGATCGTGAGATCGTCCTAGATGATCAAGCCAATTTTCAATTGTCCAGTTTGCATTCAGGGCGATACTCTGGCTGATCTCATGGGATTTGTACTGATCGGCCAGGATGATTTACATATCGTCCTGGACGATAAAATCGGCAACTTATAATTAATGAGCTCCTTTGAAGCTCTTTTATTTAAGAGCACTTGTTCAACATTTTTGAACATCCTTGCCTGCTATCTTGACCTGAGAAAACCTAAAGGAGAGGGAGAGAGGGAGAGAGAGAGAGAGGATCTTGTGAGGGGGAGCTTGTGAGGGAATTCATAAGGGTTGCTCCAAGCATTATTCCACTTATTCTTCCCTAGAGTCTCTTATCCTTGGAATGGTTGGGAGAGGTAAGTTCTAGCAAGCGATAGAGGTTCTCTACCTGCTTCAGGAGGAAGCAAAAGGAGGAAGGTTCTCTGCCTTGTCGGGTGTGGCAAAAAGAGGTGTTTGTAAAGGCTTCTCCGCCTAGCTGAGGGGCCTAAAGGAGAGTCACGATTGTAGTACAATACTCGGAGGGCGCCTCCAGGGAGTGGACGTAGGTCGAGTTGACCGAACCACTATAAACCCTTATATTCTTATTTTTTACTGCTTTCGTATTTATTTTCTTCTGCACTTATTTTTTGTGGTGATTTGGTTTGTATTCGTCCTTAGCCTAAAGAATTTTTTAAAATACCAATTCACCCCCCTCTTGGTTAGTCTTGGGTGAGTTCTATAGGGCTTAACATTCCTAAAAAACTTTTAAGTGGTATCAGAGCGGGATTCATAAAAACTAAGTTTGATAATGTTTTGAATTTTGATCCATGGCTAACTTTGGGAATCGTAATACAGCGAAAGGGTATTCTATTACTCGACCACCTTTGTTTGATAATATTCCATTTGATTTTTAGAAAACTCGCATGTCTATGTTTTTACAATCTACTGATTATCGCATGTGGATGCTTGTTACGGATGGTTATACACCTCAAACTGGTAAACTTAACAACATTACTGTTCCACTTCCTTTTATGAATGGACTTTAGATGTTAGGGATTTGGCTCAATTAAATGTAAAATTTCTTAATTATTTTTCTATTCTTTAAAATCAGAAGACTACATGCTTTTTTCCACTTGCAAAACTGGTAAAGAAATTTGGGATAAATTGTGTATCACTTATGAAGGCACTAATGAAGTTAAACAATCCCGTTTGAACATTCTCTTGCATGACTATAAACTTTTTCGTATGAAACCTCATGAATCAATTTCTGAAATGTACACGAGATTTACTCAAATTGTTACCTCTCTACATGCCTTAGGAAGAGAGCTTTAGAATTTTGAAAAAGTAAACAAGATTTTACGATGCTTGCCTTCCTCTTTTGATGCTAAAATCACTGCTATAACTGAATCTAAGGATTTGAACACGTATTCGATTGACAACTTACTTGGCTCACTCATTGCCTATGAGTAAGGGGTGAATTAAAGAAATCTTGATGCAGGTGAGAAAAAGAAAGAGAAAATGGTGGCACTGAAGGCACACAAATCTGACTCCGATTCTTTCGGGTCTGAGAGCGATGAAGTTGCCTTCATCTCAAGGCAATTCAAAAACTTTCTAAGTAAAAGCAAAAGCATCATTGGAGAAAAGGTAAGGATAACAAATATTCTAAAGGATCTTCTGATGTTGTTTGTTATGAGTGTAGAAAGCCTGGATATGTGAAAGCCGATTGTCCTACACTTCAAGATCACTCAAGCAAAGAAAAGGAAAAGGGTGAGGAGAAATTCAAGTTCAGGAAGGATAAGAAAAAAGTTCAAAAAGTGTTCTGGGTAGAATCTGCATCAGATTCCTCTGAGATTGAACCTAAGAAAGAGACAACAAACTTGTGCTTAATGGGGAAAGACCATCTTGAGCAAAGTGATGCTGAAGAGGTATGTAAACTAACTTATGTTTAATTATTTAAAATTTATGAGAAAATTCATGCATCATACAAAAAACTCAAGAAGAATCATGCTAGTTTAAAGTTAGAGCTTTTGAATTTACAAAAAGAAATGAAATTATTCTCAAAGATCATTCAACGATTGATTCAAATCACATGGCTCTACTTGATGAATTTGATGATTTAAACAAAAAGCATTTAGAATTAATTGATGAGCATGATGCATTAAAAGTTTCACCCACCTCACTTAAATTTGATTTTAAGAAATCTAAAGAGATAGAAAAAGATTTGAGGGTTGATAATGATGTCTTAAAAAATAATAACATGAGGATTAAAAATGATTTGGACTCACTTAAAGGAAATTGGAAGACTCCCACTTTGAATCCAAAGTCAAAACTTAGGAAGAGGCATTATAACCCAAGTCACTTAAGAAATCCTTTTCATGGAGTTAGATGTTTTTCATGTGGCATGCTAGGACACATCTTACACACTTGCACTGTTCACCGTAGTACACATTGGGTTTGGAAACTAAAATTGCAAAATTCACAGCATAACACACATGCATTACACTCTACTTTTTATGAGAAGGGATCCAAACCTATTTGGGTTCCTAAGTCAGACAGCTGTTGATTCTTGCAGGATTGCTCTCACCAAAGACCTTGTGAGGGCATAGGATACTTGGACAAACGGAGGCTCGTAACTCATAACTGCTTAAATTTGCTGCTTAACAAATTCTTGAATTATATCTTGAGTATTGCTATGTTTTGTTTAGTTGTTCTAGTCATTTTTACTTTTGTTTTTAGCAGAGCAAGCATATGACAAATTTCCCAAATAATTTAAATTTTAAAGATCAATGAGTTAACAATGTCATAATCTGAAAATGGTAGAAAATTTGTGATGAGTTCTCTAAGACAATGAGTAAAGAGTTTCGAGATAAGTATGATGGGAGAGTTGTCCTATTTTTTGGGGTTTAGCAAAAAATAATTGGATGATGGAACCTTTCTTAATAAAACAAAATACATAGGACATTTTGAAGAAGTATGAGATGGATAAATCTAAGCCAATTAATACTCCCATGACTTTTAGTATTCCATTGGATAAGGACCCAAGTGGTAAGTTTGTTGATCAGAAGAAGTAGAGAGGCATGATTTGATCTTTACTCTACTTGACTGCGAGCTGACCAGTCATAATGTTTAGTTTTTGCCTTTGTGCTAGATTTCAAGCTGACCCTAAGGAATCCCACCTAACTGCTGTTAAGAGAATTTTTAGATATCTTTTGGGGACCCAAAGCTTAGTGATTTGGTATCCTAGACACAACACTTCTTTTGAGATTATTTGATTTTCTGTCTCTGATTTTATAGGATGCAAGGTGGATAGAAAAAGTACTTCAGGGACTTGTCAATTCATAGGACAGTCGTTGTTCTCATGGTCTAGTAGGAAGCAAAATTCTATTACACTTTCCACTACTGAAGCTGAGTACATTGCTCTTAGAAGTTGTGTGGCCCAAGTCCTTTGGTTAAAACAACATGTATAGGGTTTAGAATTACCTGTAGGCACCATCTCAATCTTTTGTGACAATACTAGTGCCACATGCATCTCTAAGAATCCTATCCAACATTCAAGGACTAAGCACATTGACATTAGGCATCACTTCATTAGAGACCATGCGACTAAGGGAGACATTGAGCTACATCATGTGACAACTGAAAATCAACTGGCTGACATCTTTATTAAACCACTGGCCTTCGACACTTTCAGCTCTTTAAGGACCAGATTGGGTGTGATTGACATAACTGCATAAACTTGCTCTTCTATTTGCTTTATTTGGTTTTTGTTATTTTCTTTGTTTTTTCTTTTTGCTTCTTATTTTCTTTTCTTTTTTTATTTGATTTGGCTTGCTTTCTTTGTTGTTTTTCTTAATTTTTTAGCTTTAAAAAATCATTGCTGATATGATATTGTAGGCCTTGTCCTTGCTTTTTGAGAATTTGTAGTCAATGTTTTACATCTCTTAATCTATTAGATGGTAAGAATATTTCGTTGATTGTGTCTCCTTCTCTAACCTATTTTAGTGGCATAGTTTTCTTTTCTAATCAAAAATCTATCTCAAATTAAAGATTGTGTATGAAATGTAGATCCTTTCTAAACTCCCTTAAGTAAATCTATCTTGTATTTATAATGCTTAAAGTCTTTTTATCACATCAAGATTCCTCGTTACTCTTGTCATTGGTTAATTGATTTTGTTTTGTGGATAGTTCTTCTCTATGTTAGAGAGAGATCCCCTATTCTGTAATATCTAGAAGATATACTCACAACTAAGAATTGTTTTTAAAAGTTGTAAAACAGAATGAAGCTTGCAAAAAAAAAAATGGTCAATGATGCCAACAAAAGATGTGCAATGACGCCAAAATTGTGCACAAGCACCAATCAAATGACAAGAGGCATAAAATGAGACCACTAAAAAGCAAGCTCCTCTCTCCTTTCAAATCTTTTAAAAACTTAGAAGTTTTCATGTATCAAAGGCTTGATTTCGATTGTTTTGCGATTGTGACAAATTTACTTTGGTTCATTATTCTATAAGATATTTTTTCTTAAACCAAGTGATGAATGGATTCTTTTTCTTCATATCCAATCAATTCTTTGAGTTGGGTCATTGATTTCAAAAGACGATTCTACCCTAAGAGAAAGTCCGAGCTAAGGGTAATCATGATCGGATATTCTTCTATTCTTTGGATTATTGATGTTGTTAATTCATTAACTCACAAATTTTTAAAATCAATCACATGGAATACTACATCATCTTCATGCCTTGATAAAAAAAAAGGCTCTTGTGATTTGCTTTTGTTCTTGGTTCCCTCCTACTTGAGATGTCAAAAGGGGGAGTAGTTTTAGGATATTTTTTTCACTTTCGATTCCGTATGTTACGCTGCTGTTTTTTAAATTTTTGTCATAAAGTTTTGCCATCATCAAAAAGGGGGAGATTGTTAAAAATTCAGGTCTATGAACTATGTTTTGATGATTGGCAAACAATCTTACTTGTCTTGGACTGTCTTTTACTACTGACTTTTCAGGAATCAAAGATCGGACGGAAAAACGCAGCCAGCTCAAGATGGGGTAGATTGGGGTTGAGTCAGTCTGTAATTTTATTTTTCCCTTCTTGAGTCAATTGTAATCTTTGGTGTGACTAATGCAAATTAACCCCCCACACACACACTTGAGAGACTTAGAATTTCTATTTTTAATCAAATCGGTTAGGACGACATTTACATCGGCCTGGACGATCGGGCTCAAAACAGAAGTTCTAATCAGGGGTTCTTAATTAAGGCAGGCGTCATTAGCCAATCTTCTTGAATGATACTTGTATTGGCCTGAACGATATGCTCAAAATAGAAAGAAATTGCCTCCATAAACAATTAAGGTATTCTGTATTTTCGGCAATCGGCTAGGACGATCTTGGATCGGCCTGGACGATATTCACAACTATGCCTTAATTAATCAGACAAATCAAGAAAGTAATTAAGGATAATTGATACGATCACATCGTCTTGGACGATCGTAGGATTTGACAGGATGATATATTGAAAAACCTTAGTTACTTCTGGAAGATAAATATCGGCCAGCACAAATTTAGGGCGATGTGCTGGACGATCGGGATCGGACAGCTTGAATTCAGAGTGATGCTCTGGATGATTTTCCTCTGATTAGAACTGATCTTCCTGGATGATCGTGAGATCGTCCTAGACGATCAAGTCAAATTTAAATCGTACAGTTTGTATTCAAGGCGATGCTCTGGCCAATCTCATAGGATTTGTACTGATCGGCCAGGACAATTTACATATCATCATGGATGATAAAGTTGGCAACTTGCAATTAATGAGCTCCTTTGAAGCTTTTTTATTTAAGAGCTCTTATTCAACATTTTTGAACATCCTTGGCTGCTATCTTGACCTGAGAAAACCTAAAGGAGAGAGAGAGGATCTTGTGAGGGGGAGCTTGTGAGGGGATTCATAAGGGTTGCTCCAAGTATTATTCCACTTCTTCTTCCCTAGAGTCTCTTATCCTTGGAAGGGTTGGGAGAGGTAAGTTCCAGCAAGCGATCGAGGTTCTCTGCCTGCTTTAGGAGGAAGAAAAAGGAGGAAGGTTCTCTACCTTGCCGGGTGTGGCAAAAAGAGATGTTTGTAAAGGCTTCTCCACCTAGCTGTGGGGGCTAATGGAGAGTCACGATTGTAATGCAATACTCGGAGGGCGCCTCCGAGGAGTGGACGTAGGTTGAGTTGACCAAACCACTATAAACCCTTGTGTTCTTATTTTTTACTGCTTCCGCATTTATTTTCTTCCGTACTTATTTTTTGTGGTGATTTGAATTGTATTCGTGCTTTGTCTAAAGAATTTTTTAAAATACCAATTCACCCCCCCCCCCCCCTCTTGGTTAGTCTTGGGCCAGTTCTATAGGGCTTAACATCCCTAACAAACTTTCAAGGACAAGGCCACACTAGCACCCCCAAAAACATACATAATAAGACTATAAAAACCAAGCAATCTAGGATTCAGAAACCCAGATTGAGAATCAAGGAAGAAAGCCCAACATAAATAGAGCAGCAGGAGAAAATAACACCATATATAAAACATCCAGCACAGTAATGGAGAGCCAACCCCCAAAACTAAGGAAAATAATGCCACCGGCTCTAGCCAACAGCAAACATTAAATTCTAACATAGGGCATACCAATTTTACCTAATCTTAAAAGCTCTTTCAAAGGAGCAGGGAGGTTAGTGCCACCCAAATTAGAAAGACAATCCAAATCATACCCCCAATTGGCAAGCTAAGTAGCACAAACATTTCCCTCCTTATAAACATGATAGAAATAATAGTTCATAAAAATCAACAAGTTCTTAGTATCCCCCACCTGATAAAATAGAGCATGATTACACACTATATCATCAACATAATTTAAAAATTGAAAACTATAATTGGAATCAATTTCAATACCAATGTTAGTTAAGTCAAGAGAAATGCATAATCTTAAGCCATGGAGAATAGCCGAGATGACAACACAGTTCACATCACAATTCTTTAAAGGATTAGCAAAAGCCATAATTAAACAACCATTAATATCTCTGATAACCCCACCATATCCTGAAGAGGACCCAATGATAGCACCATCCATATTCTGCTTATAAGAGTTATTAGGGGGTTTGGTCCAATAAATAAACCTTGGTTCATTAGAAAGATGATCAACCTCCCACTTAAGACCTAAATTAGACACAACAAAAGAATAATTTTTAAAATTCTTGACATAGAGAAACTTAACAGAATAAAGATCCAAAACCTTGTCTTTCACATTCTGAATAATCATATGATGGTTCATACTAACTCCATTAAAAAGAGAATTATTCCTATCTAACCATAAATACAACAAAATGATGGACGAAAAAACATTTATAATATGTCCTTTAGTCTTAATAAACCAAGAATTAAGCATAGCATTAATAAGCAATTTAGCATTAAAAATAATTCAATTGAAATATGTCATCAAAATAAACTCAAGTTTTAACAGCTAAAGGGCCCGAGATAAAAATATGATGCATATTATTTACATGATAAGAACATTGACACTTGGACGATAAGATAAAACCTCTTTTAATTAAGTTATCATCCATAGGAATGAACTTATGCAAAATTCTTCAGACAAAAATAACCACTGTGGAATGAATAACTTTATGCCAAAGTATAGAGAAAATATTTGTAACCTCCTTCTTAGATCTAAAAGCGTGCCAATCATCCTTTAATCTAGAACCACCATCTTTGGATAAATCACATAAAAGTAAATCATCATAGTCAGTGTTCAGGGGAAGGTTAAAAATTTGTTGAATAATAGAGTTTGGAATAACATTAGCAAGTTTTTCATAGTCCCAATAATTATCAGTAATGAAATAATTCACCTTAATAGCTGCAGTGGAAGACGAGTTAATAATAGAATAAATAGAGTGATCACTTAACCAATGATCTTGCTAAAACAAAATGTTATCACCCCCAAGCCCCCAATAGATGAAGGGCTTAACAGCCCATTTAACATTGCAAAGTCTCTGCCGCACTTTAAAATCAGCTTTGTTAAAACAACAAGTAGTCAGATGTTTACCCACATAATACTTAACAAACATAAAATTAGTCCGAAAGCTCACTTTAGCACAAAAGTTTTACTACAACTTGAAACGAAAAAGCATAGGTCAAATCATTCATACTCTTAGACCCTAGGGCCCCCTCTTCCGGCACACCATAATACTTGTCCCAAGAGGACCAGATTGTTGCAACTCGAGCTTCCAAGTTTATGATTTTGATGATAACAATTAATAATGATTACCTTTTTATTTCTCATAGTATTTATTGTACATATTTGTTTACGTGTTTACTAATATTTTAGGTATGCCATGCACCATTATTTGAAGATTCATGGCTTAAGATCAGACAGAATATGTTTTGTTAAATAAGTTTATAGTTTTCATTTATTTAATTTTAATTTCTTGAGACAAATCCTGCAATGATGTATGTTATCTTCATGACTGCCCACACACATACAGGAAGTAAAAATGATTTTAAATATTTTTATTTTTCTATACAGTGTACTGTACGATGTGGATCATACTGTATGATCTAGTGTAATAGAGATTAATTAAAATATTTTTATTTTTTAAAAAATATATATTTTTGAAATATAACTAATCATATAGTATAAATACCACATCGTAATGGAAGATCTATTATAATTAGAAAGCTCGCCGTCCATTAAATTAGGCAAAATTTTGAATTTGAAAAATTGTTCTAATCGTATTGTATGAACTAGATCATACTGTAAGATGTTTAAAATATTGACTAATTTAATCTTATGATTAGTCAATCAAATCATCTTAATCCTAATGTTTTGATCATACTGTATTAACTAGATCATACTATACGATTAACATAGATAATTACGGCCGTCCCATATTTCATATTAGATGAACTGCATTTTGATTGAACTGTTCATACAATAAAAACATGTCAAATTATGTACATCGTATTGGACGATCCTGAGATCATATTGTACAATCTTTGATGGTTGAACTGATTTTTTAAGATTTTTTGATGCCCTCTATTTAAAATATCTCATAAGACTTTGTAAGAATCTTTGGTAGCCATTATAGCTTTATTTTTCTGGAGAAAACTTAAAGAAAGAACTTGAAATGAAGAGAGGAAAGGGTGGAGTTTGAGAGAGGGAGAAGATCCTTGGAGGGGGTATCAAGGGAGTGTGGAGGGGTTTTCAAATGGTTGCTCCAATAAGTTTGCACCTTAGTACCATCGGATTCAAAGTTCATCTTGAGGTAAGATTTGGGAAGAAGAAGATCTCTTTAGTGTCAAAGGACCCAACACCTCCGTTGTACTGGGGAAGGTAGAAGTTATTTTATAAGGGCTTCTTCTCCTAGATGTGGGGGCTAACAAGGAGTCACTAAAGATTTAGTATAATACTCGGACGGTGCCTCTAAGGAGTGGACGTAGGTTAAGGTTTGACTGGACCACTATAAATTTGGTGTTTTCTTTCATTAATTATTTTTACATTTATTTTTATTGCGATTAACTGTGTAGGTGAAATTAATAATTTATCTTTTTATTGTGAATGTAATTTACATCCGTATCAAGTTATAAAAAGATTTTTCTTTTTGTTAAAGAAGTTTTTAAATATCCAATTCAACCCCCCCCCCCCCCCCCCCCCCCCCCCCCCACTTCTTGATGCATCCCAGACTTTCACAACTAATTTTTAAATTGTTACTAGCTCCTTTCCAGAAACATTTATTAAAAGTTTATCAATTTTTTTTGCAAATGGCTTGAGTAGGAAGAAGTGTTTGAAAAATATAAACAGGCAAAGAACAAAGGACACTTCTGATGAGAATTAATCTACCCCTAAAACTCAGAAAATTAGGATCCCAAGACAAAGCTTGTTCTGCATTGAAATAATTAAATCATAAAAAAGAAAAGCTTTCTTTCTACCTCTAAAAAGAGGCATCCCAAGGTACTTAATAGGAAAATGACCTTGCACAAAACAAGTTAATTCTTTAATAGCCAAAATATGATCGTTAGGCACTTTCTTAGAGGCAATAAAGCAACACTTGTGTTTATTCAGAGGAGACCACTAACCATTTCAAATTGATGAAAAAAACCCATATATTTATTAATCCGATTAATAGAAGCATTGGTAAAAATGATAAAGTCATCAGCAAAATATAAGTGAGTGATAGAACATCTATCTAAAGGTCTAAAATAAAGGCTAGGAGAATGCTCGAAGATGTTGGCAAGGCCTCTAAATAAGTACTCAGCAACAATAATGAAGAGGGTTGGAGAGATCAGGTCACCCTATCTTAAACCATATCAGGATTTTAAAAAGTCATTTCTTCTACCATTAATAATAATAGAGAAATAAAAACCCTTAATGTAATTTCTGACAAGATTGAGAAAAACCTAATCAAAGCCAAACAACTGCAAAATATTGTAAGGAAAGTTCTAATCAACTGCAAAATATTATAAAGAAAGTTCTAATCAATGTTTTCATAAACCTTGGCAATATCAAGTTTTGAAATAAAGTTTCCACCTCTCACTTTAACATCCAGGTCTTGACAAAATTCTTTAGTCAATAAAATATTATCAGCAATGGCCCGCCCTTTAACAAAACCCATTTAAAAAGGAGAGATAATTTCTGGTAGAACAGAAGTTAAATGGCTCATAAGAATTTTAGAAAGTAATTTGTTAAAGAAAGTGTATAAACTAATAGCTCTAAAGTCATTACAATTACTAACAGAGTTATTTTTGGGAATAAGCACAATAGAAGTTGAAGTAAAAAACTTAGGAATATAATTACTTGCAAAAAAATTCATAACAATAGAATAAAGATCATTACTAATAATATGCCAAGATTTTTGAAAAAAAAAACTTAGTGGTGAAGCCATCCAACCCAGCTAAAGAGTCACCATTCATGCCATGAACAATCTCTTTAACTTCCTCTAAGGAAGGAGGTTTAGAAAAAAAATAAAAAAACTCATTATCCTCTTGAGATATAAGTTTAGGGATAATAGAAGGGTTATCAATATAACCAGGATTAAAATCCTTATTGAGTCTTTTTTGAAAATTTTAAATTGCTAAATTGGCAATTTCCAAGCTGTCCTCAATAACAGAGGCATCATTATGATGAATTTTATTAATATAGTTTTTGGTACATTTCCCCTTAACCAAAGCTTGGAAATATTTGGTATTATTATCACCTTCAACAAGGTGTTTTGCAACCATTTTTTGTTTCCAAAACAGTTCCTCCTCAGCTTGTAATTTAAAAAGGCAATCTTTAATATCTCTCAATGAACTTAAGTTAACATCAAAAGGAATCAATTGATAGTTTATCTCTAAAGTGTTCACTTTCTGCTCAACAATCAAAATATGGTGAAAACATTTTTAAAAACATTATCGTTCAACAAATTTAAAGTTTCTTAAGAATTTTTAATTTAAACCAAATCTCCTCATGCCAAATATAGCATTATTTGGATGTAAAAAGGCTTGCTAATTTTCTTGAACCAAGTTAAGAAATGAGTCGTGAAGCAACCACAGGTTTTGAAATCTAAATTGAGGGGAAGAATTAATATGCCTAGCCTTAAGGCTAATTAATTAGGTGGAATGGTCAGAAAGAGTCCTATTAAGATGCTCAACAGCAATAAAATTAAAAGAGTTAAGCCAACAATCATTAAAATACACCAGATCCAACCGTTACCATAAATAACCAGGGTTCCAAGTGAATTTATTAATAGAGAGGCCAATATCAATTAAATTATAGTCCATAATTATATTATTAAAATCCTTAATACAGTGATAGGTAGGAGAAGAACCCCTATCTATTCAGAGGCATTATAAATAGTGTTAAAATCACCTCAAACATGCTAGGGTAAGTTACAAATATTTAAAGTTGCTGACTTGTTCCCATAATAATTTCCTAGTATACTTAGAAGAATTAGCATAAACAAAAGAGGCACAAAATTGTAAATTTAAAACTTCAATATTACAATGCAGCACTTGAGTGAAATCTCCAATAACATCAATCCTAATAGGATCCTTCCATAACACCCAAATCTTATTGGCCACATTCGAACTAGTGTACTTAAAACCCAAAAATCTAGAAGTTCCAGGTAATTTAGTGGAGGAAATAAGAGGTTAAAGAAAAATAAGAATCGAAACATTATAAACACAACATAAGTTTTAAATCTTAACCTATAGGAGGGACACCCAAAGCCCCTAACATTTCAAATAATAGAATTAAACATAAAAACAATATTAATGAGAAGTAAGTGAACGGGTGGTTCTAGGAGGTTATAAAATGTTCTTGTTTTTTGAACCTCTCCTACTTTGAAACTTAATATAACTAGTGTCATTATTATATTTAACAAAACATTTAGCCATTTTATCCTTATTCTTTGTATCAGTAAAAGAATCACTATGATAATGATAGTTTAAGGGAAGCTTGCTATCATTGATCATACCTACCTGCCTCACCTCCTTAGGCAATTCACCCTCCTCAAAGATCAAGCCATCCTCCACATTAGTTTTACTACTCAAACCATTACCAACATTACCTTCCACCATACAGATTTTCCCATCCTCTTGGTCATTAATAATATATTGAGTACGCACATTATTAGAGCAACTATTTTTTAACATCATAAAGTACATATCAGACAAGTTTTTGTTAAGAACACAAGGACTAATAATAGAAGATGAAACAATATTTTGATTAGTAGTAATAGACAACATTTTCTCATCCACATTGTGATGACCATGAGCTAAACAAGAAATAGAGTTAGGATTTTCCCCCTGATCATGAATAGGATCATCGATATGGGTGGAATGCGATCCAGTATGAACTATGGCAAGTTGTATTGATTCCTCAATATTATCCTGCACTTTAGGAATATTACCCTCAACCACATCAAGATTAGGAATAATAATATAATGATCAACCGAAGTGACAACATTTACATGCGATTATTTGGAAGATTCCATCACCTGTCGAAGATGGAGATGTAACCTGTAACACTCAGTTAACCCATGACCATGTATCTTATAATGAGAGAAAAAAATGGGAAAATTTTTAATGTAAACTTTTTGGAAATAACTATGCAACTCGGAAACAATCCAAATCTCATTAGGATATTTCTTAGAAATATCCAACTCTACTAAAATACGAGCCACAGATGGACGAGAGATAGAGCTCGTAGCTTAGTCCGTCTACAAAGGCCTACCAAAAATCAAAGTAATTCCAAATAAAATTTGAGAATTAAAAAGGTAAAGTCTCGTATTCAGGAAGGAGATCCACATAGGGGCAATCGGGGATTCCTCACAAACATAAAAATTCATTTCCCATTTGAGTAATCTCATTTGACAAGCTTGAATGTAGTAGGATCTTCTTGAAAAAATGTGACTATAATCAAGATCATTACTAAGTTGAATCACATTATGTTATGGATCAAGCAAACTGATATGAAAAGAGTTGGAAAGCTTCATATTAACAAAAAACTTACGTATAAGATCCAGATTAGGGCGAGGAAGAAGAAAATTGCCGACCAAAGTAAGCACAAAAGAGAGACCAGCTGTGAAAACATGGAATCTACAAACATCGAAGCCTTTAAACCATTAAAAGAAGTTTGCAAAAACTAAAGTTTAGTAGAAGAAGATGAAGAGCCCATAAAAACCACCTTAAAAGATTGATATTTTCCATCCAAAAATAAAGAAGATCAAGGGATAGATGATGACGGAGTCGTCATCTCCCAAAAATAGGTAACCCAAAAAAAAAAAACACAAAACAAACGAGGAAAACAACAAGGAAGAAATCAGAGAGAAAAAAACAAAATCTCGACTCCATAAATTAGGAGAAAGGAGCACAGAAGAAAAAACCCTAGATCGCCTTCAAGTCGCATGGTTACAAGTGTAGATAATGGCAAGCTTAAAGCTAAGTAGGTTAAAACTTATAAACAAATTTAATATATAAAAAGGGTTAATATGTTTAATCATCAAAACAACATTATTTCATATGAATCATTGTATTTTATTCATTACATCATATTAATATTATATTCATCTCACATATTAATATTTATATCACATGAATGTATGATGCTAAAGAAAATGCATAATTATGATTATATTCATCATGAATGATCATTACCTTTTATATTCATATGCTTTTCATCATTTTCATCATAAAAGATGAAAAAATAAATTAGTATTTATTAGTATGAATATCTTTCACTTCATATTATCATATTATATCATAGTAGTATAATTATTCTTCTTCATTATTGTTATGACTGGCATCATCAGGCTCTTGGACGATTCGTCAACCATCATCATTTTATTTAACATTTCTTAATGTCAAATTGTTAGCCATCATGAAGTGCATTACCATTAAATCGTGTACAATATTTCATTCTCGAAAATACTATTGTTGACCTCTAAAAAGTGTCAAAAGTGCGAATGATAAAAATAACACAAAATTTAAGTTAAGCTACTATACAAAAAGTAGGCTGGCACCAATACCCTTAAGAGCGTAATAACTAAGAGAAGTCCCATAATGTAACCTTAGACATTTCATAAAACCGTCTGCTTAGAGACTCAATAAGTACTCTTGATCAAACAATTGGTAAACTTAAAGCCAACCAAATCTTGGGTCATCTCATTGTGATGGCCCTTGTTCATAAGAATAAGTTACTCAATGACTAAAGAAAAATCTAAAATTGAGAACTTTAATAGCTTATTGGAAGGGTTTTCTAAGACAATGTAGAGTCCTAATGATGCTCCAAATAGATAATAAATAAAATCAACATATATTATTTAGTTAACAAGTCATCATAAAACCTTATCTTCTCACCATAAACATTGTGGCTCAATATAAACCTTAGCACTATGTTATACAAAGACATAATTGGAGATTTTTATGGTTTTAATCCAACTTTGTGATTAGGAGGGAGCTGTGCTCTTATTTCATTCCCCTTTATAAATAATAAGTGCAAATGCCCTCACCAAGCATGTTCCAAGTTAAATTTTATCATCCCCTTTAAACCCACTTGATAATAAGGTTAAGCTATATAATTATAATAAAATATAGTCCAATATCACATAAATGTAATTGAAACCCAATATAAAGTTCCCCATCTAAGTGGACAATGTTTAAAACCAATTAAATTATTTCATATTTTATTAGGTGAGGAATTCTAAGATCTCGTTCAATGCTACCCTACACAATAAAATATATAAATCCTTAAGAATCAACATGATAATCCTATGGGGTCGCTCTATCAATCCACGATACTTAGATAAGTTTATTCCTAAATTTTTTTTTATATTAACCTATGTGATAGCACCACTTATATGTTTAAAGGAGGGATACTCATATGATTCCTTCAACTAATACATGTAAAAATATTATGTTGCAAAAATTCTTATACAAAATAGGGTAACAACAATTAGTAAGGAGGTCAATATAAGATTAATTATATTTTCCTATCATTTATTGGCAATATTTCTCTTTAGCACATTCATGATTACAAGAATAGTGAGGACAAATTATTTAATCATATGGTCAGATTGAACAAGGTGTTAAAATAGTTGGGTCCAATAGAATCCTTTCCTAGAAAGAGAAATAATGAGTTTTGTGATAAATTGGAAGGCAAGAATACTTACCCTTTAGTTCAATTATGGCCTCCATACTATTTTGAAATTGTAAGGGAGCCTGAAAAAAAAAACTGGGTTGTATTTGCAGAGTTTGGTTACTAAACATAACATATTTTTATTGGGTTAATGGAAAATATGGTTGAAGGGATTGAGAGGGTAGAGATTGATAAAATTGATGGGAAATAATATGATTTTTTCACATTTCATCTTTGGGTAGAGCAGGAGGTTTACTGTATCTTGATAAGTGTAAATTACATATTATTTTATGTGTATTACCTTCAGTGAAAATAAGTTGTTTTAGTTATTTTTGTGCAAAAAAAAAAAAACTAAAAAATGGCAAAAAAATTCTAAGTAGTCAAAAACACTGTGGTGTTTGACAAAATAGCACCATGCCATTTACTTCAATATCACCGAGGTGCACAAATTTTGATATGGCAGTACCAATTTCTCTATTTGTTAGTGGTACGGTGCAAAAAAAAAGATGTTTCAGCATTTTCAGTGTTGCGGTGTGAGAAAGTTAATTGAAAGTGCCAGATTCTCTATTTTTTAATTATCATAATGCCATAATTTATCATGTCTAGGCACCATTTTTTAAACTTGAGCGCCATAGTGCTCACATGTCCAATGTTGTTGCATTATAGTTGTAACTTCTAAGGGCGGCTACATTTTAACAGTGAAGAGATGTGATTATTCACCAAGAAATCGATCCACATTAGGAAGTGTCGCGATAGTGTAAAAGATTTAGTTCCTAGGCACAAGATCATTTAAGGGTGCTGCGGTGCCATTATTTCTAGTGCAATGTTGGTGGAATTTTGAAAAACAGGTTTTGAAAAATATTAGTTTTCTTTGGGGATTTTAAGATTAAGGTTGAGCTCTAATTCTAAGGTCGAATCAACTCGTTAGAAAGAGTATATCACCCCGGGGGACAAAGATAAACTTTCATAACGGTATTCAGACTTAGAAATATGTAAACTCATCTTGAATATTATGATCGGGTCCTAAAGAGAACTTCATATGGCCCCGAAGGAGCAAAGTAGAGTTCAACTAAATACCCAATTACAATATTCAAGAAGTATGATCGTCGCATTCACATCCAAAGCCTTATCGAAGAAGGATATATCTCTCCCCAAAGGGAAATGATACCATTCTACGATAATTCTTCTAATGCAACGACGACGATCATTCTTTAACTTTTCCCAAAGAAATCTAGTGAAGTTTTAAAATCAATTTTAAAATCAGGTGTGTGGGGTTCTAAATCTCCTACGAGCGCAAGCCCTCGTAGTTAATTATATCGTAGGGAGATAAAATCTCCTACGAAAACTCTCGATTAAAATAATGGCAGAATTTTGTTTAGAGTTTCTAGGAGTGATATCAAAGTATGAGTAGAATTATTGGAAACTCAAAAGGGAATGGATCAAAATTGAGCACTTATTAACAGAATCAAATGGAGAAGAGTAGGGGACACTTTGAGATTCTGGAACCATCCGGAAGTGTCCCAACTTAATCTAAATGTTGGGCTTTATGTTTTAGGATTGAAATGAAGCTTTAATTAGAGTTGAGTATTTTATTAGAAATTTGGGATTAGATTCCCGAAGTTTGGGGTCTTATAATCAAAAATCTTCCCCGGAACCTAAATCTACTCTGGACACTGGACCACAGTCGTCCGATCCTAACTAATGCAGTGCAAAACCTGGACTTACCCCGGCCTGGATTGGGGAGCCAGCTAACCACCTAGTCGATTTAAAAGAGATGAGTCCGGTCTTTTATGAAAGAGTGGTAGGGACGTTGTAATTAAAGTTTTGGAGAGTTGGGGCCGACATCTAGAGACTCTCCTAATTAGCCCCTTTGACATATGTTGGGTGCAAAAATGCTAAACTGATGCAATTAAAATTTTGACTCTTTTGGTTTGTATCTAATGCAATGCATGCTAGTTAACAACTTCCAATCAAGTATGCTTGAAATTTTAAAAACAGGCTTATAAAATAGTTTTTTAGAAGACTGGACTTCCCCAGGTCCGGCACCTCGTCCTCATAGGTCAGACTATCCGGACTCTACCCGCAGGCGGGGAAGGGTCTAAAGCAAGGAAAGAGTAATGCAAAAATATGCATGCGACCCCGGGGTCGATCCCCGGCTAATTTCCTAGATTCGTTATCTTTCTATGTTATTTAGACTCACTAAAATTTTGGACTTTAATATTTTGAGTATAAAACTTTCACACCCTCACGAGCCTCACGTATCCAGGCGAAAACAAAGAGCGGCATGCAATCGCCAAAAAACTAGTAAAAACAAGTAATCCTAGAGGCAATCAAATCATCACATCAAATATAAATTAATTAATAAATGTCCATAGGCAGAATTGCCTTGCTTATTACAAACCAGAATATTGCAGAAAGTAAAGTGGCCGGGCACCACTGACAACAACCCGGATTCTAAACCTAGTAACGACGCAAGTTATTTTGAGTGGGATACTCTCAATCTTCAAATCTTCAAATCTTCAATTTCATTCTTCTTTGGACTCCTTTTCTTCAATCTTCTTGGAATCTTCGTGGTGGATTACCCAAATGGACAAGAGGGCACTTCCCTCTAAGGGGGGAAGGCCACTCTTTCCTCTTTGGGTAAGGAAGAGGTATGATCCAAATTTGGATTTCCAAATGGAAAAGGAGTGTTCCCTAAGGGGTATCCTTTCCTCTTTGGAATCCAAGCTTTGGATCTATGTATCCCAACTCAAAATCAACTTTCACAACACTTGACACTTGTACAAATTACATTTATATCAAAATAAAAGATCTGACTCACCTGCAGGGTTATCTAAGCCAAATTAATTATTCTAAAAAGCAGTTATCCCAAGCAGTTGTATATTGGCAGATGAAAAGAAAATAAAAACCACCACTGGCCACGCTCTTTTTATGATTGGGGGTTTAGCAGCTGAAGCACCTGTGGCAAAGTGTTATAAGCAATTGATAATATTTTTTTTGATTTAGCCCCCTTTATTTTTGCCTGCATGAAGGTGGCTACCTGCAGAAAACTGTGTAAACATCCAGATCGTATGCTTAACCTAAAGGGTAATTCTAGTCGTCCGAAACACTTCAATCCTATCCATAGAGTGCAGAAAAAGTAAGCAGAACAGACATAAGCAATTCATACACCATAAGCAGTTGAAAAATTCGAAAAAATCCGGCACACGCAATAAAGTAAACATCCGGCTAACCTAAATCTCGAGGTGGTTGTCCTAGCTACATCATTAAAGTGTGGTGTAAAAGTTGTGTGGCTTCTTGAGGGTTGGTCTAAAGTGGGTAATTAGTTGAAGTTGTCTAAAAGTCTGGGGTGCTGTTAAGGCTTAAAGGGGATTTAGATTAAAATTTAAGTATTAATAAATTAGAATTTTAATCATACATATTTAATAGTTAATTGATTACTACTTTGTTTCACTCCTGAGGCGTGAAGTTTTTTTTCACCTTCCTTGGGGCTAAGCTATAGACTCGTTAGACCTTGGGGTGACCGAGTTGCTAATCTGGTGATTAGTGTATTTAAATTGGCTGGAATTAAGGAGTTGTGATTGATATTAACGGGGTTGGTTTCTGATTTTAATGGGTTGGTTGAGAATTTAGGATCCTATTAAAGAAATTCTAGAATTAGGAGAGTTAAGAATTTTTGATGTTAATCACATTGCTAACTAAGGGGTCAAAACTTGATTTTAAAATTAAAGTTAATCTTAGGGTTTTCTGATTTTTAATAAATACTA
Source organism: Dendrobium officinale (assembly GCA_019514585.1). Lineage (NCBI taxonomy): Eukaryota > Viridiplantae > Streptophyta > Magnoliopsida > Asparagales > Orchidaceae > Dendrobium > Dendrobium officinale. The sequence continues at coordinate 31,912,566 of CM033683.1, forward strand.
GACCTAATTTATGAGGTTTTTAGACATATGGCACATTCAATTTGGAGTTTTCTATCATATTTCAATAGCATAATTATTTCAATTAGAGTAAACAGTAGTAGTTTATTACAAGTAAGCATACTTCTTCATGGGTTTGGTACTCTACTTTATCACTTTATTACTTTATTCAGCAAGTATACTTGCATATATTAAGTAAGGTTTATTATTAATTACATCATAGAAAACCTAAGAATTGTTTAGGGGAGATAGACTCTTAAATTTTTATATAATTCCAAAGTTCACCCCTGTGCCCCCGTCAAGTTTTTGTGTTGTTAGTGGGGAAGCATATGTCATTTTTTTTTATTGCAAATTTTAACTTTATTGTTGAATTAATTTCATAATTAGAAGTACTTGTATCTTTATTAATTTATTTTATTTGTTGATTTCATATTTATTGTTTCTTGCTTTATAGGCGAAGAAAGGAACTTTTGTTATTTTATGCTTAAATAGAAAAAACCCATTCAAAAATTTGATTAAGCCAAAAGCTAGTGAACATGGTTGAACAAGTATTAGATCAAGATCAATCTAGACCTCGTAGGGATTGTGCTAACCCTTTAATAGTTGAAATTTATCATATTATTAATAGACCAAGAATCAAAGATAATAATTTTGAATTACAATGACTAAAAATTCAATTGGTTTAACATTCCTTATTTTGGGGAACTCATGATGAAGATCCCAATTTACATTTAGCTTGTTTCTTGGAAATTTTTGCAACAACTAAGTATAATGGTGTTAGTGATAATGGTATTAGACTTAGATTGCTCCTATTTTCTCTAAGAGGTAAAGCTAAGATGTGGTTAAATTCCTTACCCCTAGGATCGCTTAGAGAAATAATTGATGTTGTAGTTGCAGGATTTTTAATGTATAAGTCATTTGAGGAAACATATGAATTAATAGATAAAATCACTACTAATAATTTTTGGTGGCGTGTTGATAGGCCAAATCCAAAGAGAGTAACAGGAATATATGAACCTGATGCTTTGTCAATTTTTACTATGTATATCGTAGCAATTTTTAAGAAGTTGAGCATAACAGGAGAAAATAAAAAATTTAGAACTAAATTATCTTCACCATTGGAGGATCAAAAGTTAATTAAAAATAATATTATGAAAGGGATTGAAAATATTTATTTGATTAAAAGACAAAATAATCCCAACTCAAAAACAAATAATCCAAGTTGGAGGAACCAACCAAAATTTAATTGGTCAAATAATGATGTTGGGAACAATCAAAGTAATATTAGTAAAAAAAAAATTAAGAAGTAAATTGGAATAATCCTTAGAAACTTGCTATTAATCCAAGACTTTCCTACCCTCCAAGATTTAATCAATGAAATCAGTTTGGAAGTAGATAATTACTATTGGAAGATGTAGGGATGCATTTAAGAAATCAATTACTAAATCAAGCTAATTCTATTAAAATTTTTAAAACTGAATTAAGCTAGCATATAATTTCAGTTAGTAATTGACCACTTTGATTAATATCTAGCAATACTCAAGTTAACCCAATGGAAAAAGAAAAAGATCCAAGTTAACCCAATGAAAAAAAAAATGAACGATCATGACTTTAATTCTGAAACTTTTGTAAGCACACCAGTGTTGGTTACTGTAGTCGGGGTTACTGTTGCACTTTCATTACTATTTCATTATTAGCACTGTGGTGGTTACTACCACAAATGTCAGAAAACACATTTTTGCAGTGAATTTGCGGTAGATATTTCCGTCATATTTTTTTTGAAAGAATTATGATAGATTTGCGACAAAAAATCTATCACAACTCTGATACAATTTCATCACAAATCTGTTGTAAATCTAGCACAAAGAAGATTTTCTAAATCATCCCTAACCATTTATTTTATTTTCTTGTTTGTTCTCGTTCACTCCATGCCCATTTCCTCTACTTCTTTGATGAACTTCTTTCAATTTCATTTCCCTCAATTCACCACACTGTGCTCTCCTTCTTTAACGATGTTGGTCAAATCTTTGACGACATGCTCTTACGATCGCCTACTTTGATGAAGTTCCTTTCTCTCGCATCCTTTAATGATTCCAATCGCTTCCTTCAATGACATTCCATAGATGTTATTCCTTCAACATTCATTCAATGAATATTTCAATTACTCCTAGCCAACGCTAGACAATCAATTTACTAGCCATCATCTCCTTCCATGATGTTATTCTTATAGCAGTTGATCCCTCCTGTAAACAAAGGTAATCATTCTTCATTAGTATATTGTTTATATTTAGGATTAATTAAGAGAAGCGTGGAGATTATTCATATTTTAGGATTTTTTTGTGTGATGAAACCTATATTGCTTTATGTAAATAATGATTATCATTAAAGTAAAAGCATAAAATTGAGTTAAGGGCCTGCTTGGAAATGGTAATTATTACCGATTTGAGCAGGATTTATGCTAAATCCTGCCAAGTAGAATTTATGACACTGTTGAAAGTTATGAAAGAATAAATTCTCTATCTCATCATTTTTATAAAAATCTTATATTTATTAAATAATACAGTTCAATTGGATTTAAGATTTTAATTTAAATCCTACCTGTTGCCAAACAATCCATGTGTTGTAAAGAGGAATTCAGTTGACTTATTTTGTGATAGAAAAGTTCCACCGCACAATTAAGTGAAAAATCTTTAAGATGGCGGTAATACTAGCAAAAAATTTTATAGGAGATTTACTATTAGAGATGTGATAAAAAATAACCATATATACGTGAATAGTTTGGAGTAGCTCTATTGAAAGATAAGATTAAATTAATAGAAATGTTATTTGTTGCAACCCATGACCCCGAGTTTGAGATTTTGATGATGCCAAATAATGTTTGTTTTGAAACAACTTTTCATTGGATATTATTTTATTTGCTATTATCCTTGAGTACTAACATTTCAGGAAGATCACAAGTGACTCAAGACGAAAGGAAGACTCAAGAACGGGTAGATAAGGAGTATGAGTTAGATATTGTATTTTTCTATTTATTGTATTTTTATTTTCTTGAGTCTGGCCACAAAATGCATAAGAGTAAGAGCAACCATGCATACACACAGGGGAAGAGTTTATTTTTTAAATGCAAAATGTATTAGAATTTCTTCTCTGGAGATCGTACTGTACGATTTTAATTCGTACCGTACGATCCGAGCTATGTGGAAGATTCTATGAATAGATCGTACTGTACGAATCTATTCGTACTGTACGATATGTTCAGATCCAGAACCCTACCCGTAGTTTAGTTTAAGTAAGTGATTTTGCGCCGTTCGTACTGTACGAACATTTTAGTACTGTACGATTTATTTTTAATACTTACTTAAATTAACCCGTGATTAGTGCATATAATCCAGGCCTAATTAAATTTTGAACATCGTACTATACGAATCGGATCGTACCATACGATGAACAGAGACGAAGTTTGATCGTCCCGGATATCGTCCTGGACGATCTCTTGGTTTTTGTCTTATCTTACTGTACGATAGTGATTGTACCATACGGTGAACAGAGATGACATCTGGTCATCCAAACCATCGTCCTGTACGAATAGTATTTTGTGAATCGTACCGTACGATATTATATCATACAGTATGAATTGTTTTTTAACTGTTCGTACATCTTCGTACCAGGACAAAGTCTGTTTATGAAGATCGTACTGTACGATGTTGAATCGTACTGTACGAACAGTAATGGCTACTTTTGAAATCAGAGGTTTTTGGAGCCTGTTTTGGGTATTAATCTCGTCCTTTTTCAGTAAGATTTTTACAAAGAGGGAGAACGTGGTTAGAGAGGGATTCCAAGGGAGAGAGCTCTAGAGAAGTTCTTTAGGGTTGAGAGAGGAAGGAGAAGGTGAGCATTGTGAGGGAGAAGAGGTATGAGGGAGATCACACGGTTGCTCTGAACTTGCTGCATCTTGCTCCTCCTATGGCCCTAGAAGAATTTGAGGGAGGATCTCCAAGGGAAAGGCTCGTCTACATCCGTGACCTCGAGGTTCTCTGCCTTCTCCAGGAGGGAGAAAAATGAGAAGGTTCTCTGCCGTCGCCAGGAGGGCGAAAATAGAATTTGGCACTCCGTCACGCCGGGTTGGTGAAAGGGAGATTTGTAAAGGCTTCTCCACCTTGCCAAAGGGGGCCATAAGGAGAACTATTTTTGGTAGTGAGAATCCCAGAGCGGAGGACTCCGGGGAGTGGACATAGGTCATATTTTGACCGAACCACTATAAAAATCATTGGTGTGTTTTTTCCTTATCGTCATTTACTTTTACTTGCATTTAATTTTCATAATTATTGCGTGTTGAAATTTGAGGAAGAAAATTTGTTTAAGTTTTTGTTGTAAAATTTTAAAAATAACAAAAAGATTAGAACTCATGCTTAGGATTACTTTTTATTGAGAAAAAGTTTTTCACAATTCATCCCCCTCTTGTCCTTTAGTAATTTCAATTGGTATCAGAGCTTGTTTTTCAAAAATAGTGTTTTAGAAAACCTTAAAAAAACGATCATGTCGAATTTTGGTAATCGTAACACTGCGGAGGGTTATTCAATAACTCGTCCACCACTTTTTGATAACATTCAGTTTGATTTCTGGAAAATTAGAATGTCTACATTTTTGTAATCAATAGATTACCGCATGTTGATGTTAGTAAATGGTGGATATGTTGCACCGTTTAAAACTGTTAATGGTTTGAAAACTCCTGTACCTTTTAATGAATGAAGCAATGAGGATAGGGAGTTAGCCCAACTGAATGCTAAGTGCTTAAACTATTTTTTTGTGCATTGAAATCTGAGGACTATATGAGAGTATCTACCTGTGTTTCTGGAAAAGAGATTTGGGATAGACTGTGCATTACATACGAAGTAAAACAGTCTAGGCTTAACATTCTACTGCATGATTATGAATTATTCCGTATGAAACCTAGCAAAATAATTTCTGACATGTACACTAGGTTCACCCAAATCGTGACATCCTTGCATGCATTAGGTAGAGAAATTTCAAATTCTGAGAAAGTGAATAAAATTCTTAGATGCTTACCTTGTTCCTATGATGCTAAGATAACTGCTATCACTGAGTCCAAAGATCTTAATGTTTATTCAATTGATAACCTCCTTGGGTCACTAATTGCATACGAGCAAGGAGTGAGCTAAAGGCAAAGTAATGCAGGTGAAAAGAAAAAGGAGCGGACGGTGGAATTCAAAGCTAGCAACTCAGAAAGTGAAAGCTCTACAGGGGAGGAAGAGGATGAGATAGCACTGATGACCCGACAGTTCAAAAATTTTCTGAAGAGAAAATAGAAGCGTCATCAGAACAGCTGGAATAAAGGTAAGAGCTCAAGGTCCAATAAGGTTTCATCTGATACAATCTATTTTGAATGCAGGAAGCCAGGTCACCTTCAAGCCGATTGCCCCAATCTGAAGAGTCAACCAGCTAAGGAGAAAGAAGATGACAAAGCAAAATACAAGAAAGGAAAGACAAAGACACAGAATGCTTTTTGGGCCGACTCTGCCTCAGAATCTTCAGAAAAAGAAGCAGAGGAGGAGGTAACTAACTTGTGTCTTATGGCTAACGATAACCTTGATCAATCAGATCAAGATGAGGTATGTCAACTTTCATATGAAGAATTATTGCTTATTTCTGAGAATATTCAAGACTCGTATAGGAAATTAAAAAATATGCATGATAAGCTTAATGTTAAATTTAGTTCTTTACAAACCGAGCATGCTAACTTGTTTAAAGAAAATGCTGATTTAGATAGAGATCATATGTTACTTCTTGATGAGTATGATGCATTAAATAAGAAGCATATTGAACTAACTGAAGAGCATGAAACCTTGAAAACCACTCATGTTGAACTAGAAGAAGCTTTTCATAGACTAGACAAACTTGCATTGGAAGTATATCATAGTGAGCACTTGCTATTAATAGAAGTTGATGGATTGATAGCTCAAAATAAAACTTTTAGTGAGAGAATAAAAGAACTAGAAAATAAAATTGCATCACTCACATTAGGCCATCCTAGCAAACCCCCAACACAGCATGCATCACACAACTTTAGGAAGAGGCACTATCACCCACATAGATTAGTAAACCCATTTCCTGGTGTTAGGTGTTTCTCTTATGGCATGTTAGGTCACATAGCCCGCACATGCACAATTCACCGTAGGAAACACTTAGTATGGAGACCTAAACTGCATCCATCACAGCATAGCATGTATACATCTCATTCATGCAAGCATAAGGAGGAACCCAAACTCACTTGGGTTCCCAAAACTAATCTTTGAATGAAATTATAGGGATGCTCTCACAAAAGACCTAGTGAGAGCATGTGGTACCTGGATAGTGGCTGCTCACGACACATGAGTGGAGATATGAAGAAGTTCATCCTACTGGAGACCAAAACTGGAGGCAAAGTAACATTGGGAAACAACACTACCAGGAAGGTGATAGGCTCAGGTACTGTTGGTAATGCTAAAAATTTTTTAATAGAAAAAGTCTTACTAGTTGATGGTTTGAAATATAATTTACTTAGCATTAGTCAATTGTGTGACAAAGGTTTTGACATTAAATTTTTATCTGATAAATGCCTGATTAGTTTTTTTGATAAACTAGTTTTAGAAGGAAAATGAATGAAAAATGTTTACATGTTAGACCTTGATTACATTGATAACTCAAATTCATTCTGTTTGAAAACAATAGTTGATGACTCATGGCTATGGCATAGGAGACTATGCCATGCTAGTATGAAAACTCTTAGAAATATCACTCAGAAAAACCTAGTTAGAGGTGTACCTAAGTTAGACTTTAGCAAGGATCACCTATGTGATGCTTTCCAACTAGGAAAAAAAGTCAAATTATCCTTTCACTCAATTAGGGATGTGATCACCTCTAGGCCACTAGAAATTCTACACATGGACTTATTTGGACCCGTTAGTACAGCCAGTATAGGTGGAAAGATTTATGGATTTGTGATTGTAGATGACTTCACTAGATTTACTTGGGTAAGATTCTTAGCACACAAAAATGAGTCTTTTGAGGAATTTAAAGTATTCTCCACATTAATTCAATGAAAATTAGGTTATGAAATATCAACAATCCATAGCAATCATGATGGAGAGTTCCAAAATGATAGGTTTGAGTCATTCTGTCAAGAGATAGGAATGGAACACAATTTCTCAGCCCCTAAAACACCCCAACAAAATTGTATAGCAGAAAGGAAGAATATAACTTTGGTAGAAGCTGCTAGGGCAATGTTAGCGGAGTATACCCTTCCTAGATACTTTTGGGCAGAAGCAGTCAACACAGCCTGTTATGTTTTAAACAGAGTAAACATTAGATCGAAGCTGAATAAAACTCCATATGAACTCCTTAAGGGTAGGACACCAAACATTTCACATTTACATGTCTTTGGATGCAAGTGCTTCATCTTGAATAATGGTAAACATCCCTTAGGAAAATTTGATCCCAAGTCGGATGAGGGTGTCTTCTTAGGATATTCTTCTGTAGGTAAGGCCTATAGAATCTTTAGCAAGAGAACCCTTGTAGTAGAAGAATCCACCCATGTGGTATTTGATGAATCAGATAAGCCCTCATAATCTAAAATTGAAGATGATGAAATAGAGGCAATTTAAGGAGTAGAGACTATGACCTTAGGAGAAAGGGTCGAACCTCAGGAAGATTTGCCTAGAGAATGGAGATATTCTTCTAGTCATCGTAAAGAGTTAATTTTAGGAGACCCTTCAGAAGGTGTAAGAACTAGGCATGGACTTACGAAGGAGGTTAGTCACTCAGCATTCATCTCTATAATAGAACCTACAAGTATAGATCAAGCCTTAGGAGATGAATTTTGGATTCTAGCAATGCAAGAAGAGCTGAACCAATTCACCAGGAATGATGTTTGGGAGTTAGTCAAGAGACCTAAAGAACAAAGTGTTGTTGGAACAAAATGGGTTTTCAAGAATAAGGTGAATGGTTCAGGAACAATAATAAGGAATAAAGCAAGATTAGTAGCTAAGGGGTACAACCAAATTGAGGGAATAGACTTTGAAGAAACATTTGCCCCGATTGCTAGACTAGAAGCCATAAGAGTGCTCTTAGCGTTTGTTTGCTTCAAGAACTTTAAATTATATCAAATGGATGTAAAGAGTGCATTTCTGAATGGGGTAATTAAGGAAGATGTCTATGTTGAGCAACCCCCCGGATTTGAAAGTTCACAGTTTCCAAAACATGTATTTAAATTAAAGAAGGCACTGTATGGACTAAAGCAAGCACCTAGAGCATGGTACAAAAGACTTAGCTCATTTCTTTTGGATAGAGGATTTAAAAAGGGTAGTGTAGATACTACACTCTTTTTATAAAAGATCAAAGAAGAAATTCTAATTGTTCAGATATATGTGGATGACATTTTATTTGGATCTTCAGATAAAATGTTATGCGATGAATTTTCAAAAATAATGAGTAATGAGTTTGAAATGATCATGATGGGAGAACTTAATTACTTTCTTGGCTTTAGTGTAAAACAAATGGATAATGGAACTTTTCTTAGCCAATCAAAGTATATTAAGGATATTTTAAAGAAATATGAAATGGATAGTGCAAAATCCATGAACACCCCAATGAGTTCGACAATCCAATTAGATAAAGATCCTAGTGGAAAATCAGTAGATCAGAAAAAATATAGAGGAATGATTGGATCCCTTCTTTACCTGACTACCAGTAGACCGGACATAATGTTTAGTGTGTGCCTTTGTGCCCGTTTCCAAGCCGATCCTAAAGAGTCTCACTTAACTGCTGTCAAAAGAATTATTAGATATCTACTAGGCACCCCAAACTTAGGAATTTGGTATCCCAGATGCAGCACTTCCTTTGAAATCCTAGGGTACTCAGATTCTGACTTTACAGGATGTAGGATAGATAGAAAAAGCACCTCTGGTACCTGCCAATTCATAGGACAATCATTAGTTTTTTGGTCCAGTAGGAAGCAAAACTCAGTAGCACCTTTCACAGTCGAGGCAGAATATATTGCAGTAGGAAGTTGTGTTGCACAGGTACTATGGTTAAAATAACAAATTCTTGATCTTGGACTACCTGTTGGAACCATGCATCTCAATCATGTGTGACAACACAAGTGCAATTTGTATCTCTAAGAACCCAATTCAACACTCTCGAACGAAACACATAGACATTAGACATCATTTCATTAGAGATCACGTTGCAAAGGGAGATATAGAATTGCATCACATCGCTACAGGAGATTAACTAGCTGACATATTCACAAAACCTCTAGCTTTCGACACCTTTAGCACATTGAGGACTAGATTAGGTGTCATAGATATAACTGCATAAAAACCAAAAAAAAAAAAACAAAAAAAAAAAAAACAAAAACAAAAACAAAAACAAAAAAAACAAACTACAAAAAGAAAACAAATTTTTTTAAAAAAGTGCTGCTCCTGATCATCACACACTCACCACACAAAAACTCTGCCTTGACTGTTCATCGTACTGTACGATACACATATCGTACTGTACGATACATCTTAATCTATATACTGTCCACTAACAAGCAGATTTCAGCTCTGTTGATCGTATGGTACGACCTACATCGTACTGTATGATATGCATCCAAAATTATTGCCTATCGTATTGTACGATATCTCTTCTTTGTACAATACGATACACGTCAACAATGGATTGGGACGAATTAAATCCGGTTGGTACGACATTACTGATTATCGTACTGTACGATACATACCGTTCGTACAGTACGATACACATCAGCACACGAACAAATATGAATTAAAGCTATTTGGTATGATATTTATTATGGATCGTACTGTACGATACACTTGTTCGTACTGTACAAAAATTTTTGGTCAAAAGTCGTACTGAGGGCCTCGGGACGATCGAAATTCGCCTGATCGTACTATACGATATTAATCATACTGTATGATTTGACTGCCTTTTCCCGAAACAACCGGTAAGGATATTGATTGAATATCGTACTGTACGATCGTCGAACTTTTCTATAAGAACCCTTTGATAGGCCGTTCATTTCATATAAATCTTTCCTCATTCACTCCTTCACCTAGTTTCGTGCCCTCTTGCAATGTCTAAACGAGGTTGGATGACTGCTGGAAGCTCATCCTCGTCGAGTCGCCAACCTGCTCATTTTCTGAATACTGAAAATGAGGAAGCCTACTACAGATATAAAGCCTGCAAAATCTCTCCTTCTAAAATGCTTAATCAGGCTGCTCTTAATTTCGAGGTAATGGGCCTCTTTGCTTCCACCACCATCCAATTCCTACTCATCCTGGCATTTCCTTATAATTCTGAACTTCTCTTCAAATTTCTCACTAACCTCACATACACTGTTGACAAAACCACCTTTCACTCTTTTGTTTGTGGCCAAAACATTGAGATCACTAGAGCCGACATTGCCCAATATATTGGGTTGTCCACTGAAGGACCTATGGTTCGCTCATTTCTTACCGACGAATTCGATTGGAGCAATGTTAATAGAGTCCTTAGGAATGTTACTTTCCATCAACACCAACCTCTCGTTCAATCCTTAACTCGAAATGCCCGAGTAATTCAACATGTCCTTCGAACCTCAATAATACCCAAAGGTGGCGTCTGTATCAATCTGACCCCGACCTTATCCGTCGCTACCTATCTTATTATGTCCAACATAAAATTTGATGAGGTTGATTTAATTAGTAACTACATTCGCCACATGACTTTTGTTCGTCTACCTACCACTCGATGGAAACAAAATCTTGCTCTTGGTCACCTAATAGGATATATCCTCCACATTAAATATCAGTTGACCTACCCTGGTGAACCCAACATTCTTCCTATCTTTTATAAAAATGCCTCCTTCCGTATTCTCTTTCATCGGGGACACGAGCCTGAAGAACCAGTCTTTGATGAAGAAGAAGGAGAAGATGCCCCAGCAGCAGCTCCAGCTCGACCACGACGACATGCTGCACCCTGCGCACCTGCACCAGTACACCCTACCGATGATTTGGTCGCACGTTTCGACCAACTGCAGACTCATCTTGATATGCATATTCAAGAATAACATCAGCAACATGAGACAGATATGCAATGGTTTGGATAACGCTTCACTGCAATTGATCACCGATTCGATGCTCTCTTTTAATATTTTCAACCGAATCCACCTCCACCACCAACTGATCATGACCCTTCTGTTTAGACTGTTTTTCTTAGTACTGTAATTTTCTTTCTTTTGCTTTCTGCTTTAGTTGCTCCTCCTTTTTGTGCTGTCAAAAGGGGGAGAAGTTTGTTGTACTTGTTGTTGTGATGTTATAGTTTGTTAAATGCATTCCTTTTGTTTTGTACTTATCTTTAGTATCTTTTTTTTCCTGTGTTTAATTTACAAAAAAAAAAAAAAATAAATAATAAAAAAACAAAAGAAATGTCATTCATACTTGCTTACAACAAATTATTTGACATCATCAAAAAGGGGGAGATTGTTGCAACCCATGACCCAGAGTTTGAGATTTTGGTGATGCCAAATAATGTTTGTTTTGAAACAACTTTTCATTGGATATTATTTTATTTGTTATTTTCCTTGAGTACTAACATTTCAAGAATATCACAAGTGACTCAGGACGAAAGGAAGACTCAAGAACGGGTAGATTAGGAGTATGAGTCAGATATTGCATTTTTCTATTTATTGTATTTTTATTTTCTTGAGTCTGGCCACAAAATGCATAAGAGTAAGAGCAACCATGCACACACACAGGGGGAGAGTTTGTTTTTTAAATGCAAAATGTATTAGAATTTCTTCTATGGAGATCGTACTATACGATTTTAATTCGTACCGTACGATCTGAGCTATGTGGACGATTCTGTGAATAGATCGTACTGTACGAATCTATTCATTCTGTACGATATATTCAGATCCAAAACCCTAGCTGTAGTTTAGTTCAAGTAAGTGATTTTGCGCCGTTCGTACTGTACGAACATTTTCGTACTGTACAATTTATTTTTAATACTTACTTAAATTAACCCGTGATTAGTGCATGTAATTCAAGCCTAATTAAATTTTGAACATCGTACTGTACGAACTGGATTGTACCATACGATGAACAGAGATGAAGTTTGATCATCCCGGATATCATCCTGGACGATCTCTTGGTTTTTGTCTTATCGTACTGTACGATAGTGATCGTACCATACGATGAACAAAGACGACATCTGGTCATCCAGACCATCATCCTGTACGAATTGTACCGTACGATATTATATTGTACAGTACGAATTGTTTTTTAACTGTTCGTACATCTTCATATCAGGACGAAGTCTATTTATGAAGATCGTACTGTACGATGTTGAATCGTACTGTACGAACAGTAACAGCTACTTTTGAAATCAAAGGTTTTTTGAGCCCGTTTTGGGTGTTAATATCGTCCTTTTTCAGTAAGATTTTTACATAGAGGGAGAACATGGTTAGAGAGGGATTCCAAGGGAGAGAGCTCTAGAGAAGTTCTTTAGGGTTGAGAGAGGAAGGAGAAGGTGAGCGTTGTGAGGGAGAAGAGGTGTGAGGGAGATCACACGGTTGCTCTGAACTTGCTGCATCTTGCTCCTCCTGTGGTCCTAGAAGAATTTGAGGGAGGATCTCCAAGGGATAGGCTCGTCTACATCCGTGACCTCGAGGTTCTCTGCCTTCTCCAAGAGGGAGAAAAATGAGAAGGTTCTCTGCCGTCGCCAGGAGGGCGAAAATAGAGTTTGGCACTCCGCTATGCTGGGTTGGTGAAAGGGTGGTTTGTAAAGGCTTCTCCGCCTTGCCGAGGGGGGCCAAAGGAGAACTATTTTTGGTAGTGAAAATCCTGGAGTTGAGGACTCCGGGGAGTGGACGTAGGTCATATTTTAACCGAACCACTATAAAAACCCTTGGTGTGTTTTTTCCTTATCGTCATTTACTTTTACTTGCATTTAATTTTCATAATTATTGCGTGGTGAAATTTGAGGAACAAAATTTGTTAAAGTTTTTGTTGTAAAATTTTAAAAATAACAAAAAATATTAGAACTCATGTTTAGGATTACTTTTTATTGAGAAAAAGTTTTTCACAATTCACCCCCCTCTTGTCGTTTAGTAATTTCATTATTATTTGGTTATAGGAACTTATAGCCAAAGTGTTTCATGGATATTTGATAAAACAGAAGATTGATGTATAACGGACTATTTCTTGGATGCTAAACATTAATAGATAAATTTTTGAAAAGAGTGAACTATTTCATTCAGGTAGGTTGTCAATTACCTTCCTTTATATTGGAGGAATGGTTTTATTATCCATGTTCTAAAGATAAAAATCAAGCCTTCCTCACACTATATGAGATTACTATTGATTTATTTCATAGAGGATTCATGCTAGAATATTGGTATTGAACTTCACATGGTGAGTACGAGCCTCATTTTAACTCTAAGTGTAGACCATCTACAAGTTATAACATATTTGAGGAAGACAGAGTTAGGAAGTTTGAGGACTTGGTTTACGATGCAACGAGGCCATAAATTCAATAATATATAGAAGAATCTATGAATAAGGAAGAAGAAAACTTGTATGATTTGTTGCATACTTTGCAATAACCAAATTGGAATGTGTGCACTACTCACTTAGAGTTAACTCTTGCTTCCAAGATGTTAAGCAAAAAGAAAGAATATGATGTATCTAGAGAATGCTTTCATTAGTTAATTGGCCTAATTAAGGAGACTAGCAAATAATATTATTCTAATATATTTATGCTGAACTAAAAAAATTGTTGCCAAACTTTGTTTGATAGCTATAAAAATATATTGCTATGTTGACAAATGCATGTTGTACTATGGGGATAATTTATTAGAGATTGCATGTCACCATTTTATTGCTCCAAAGATTTTACCAAATTCTTGAAAAAAGAGAAAGCATAAGGATGCTCCAATAAGTTGATTATTATACTTACCCATCATTCCCATATTGCAACATTTATAAACATCTATGAGCTATGTTGCACATATGAGATAGCATAAGGAACACAACTCAAAAGTAAGCATTCTAACTCATCTGCCAGAAGTAGAAGCTCTGAAATAGTTTGACCGTACACATCCTACCTTTATTACAGAACCAAATTGGAAGGAGGTTAGTCACTTGCTTAAAAAGGAATGTAAGATTAGGTTTATCTCTAGGTAATTTTACTCCATTTAGATAATCTTCCTCACCTTAATCTTCCTGGCCCGTGATAATCATCCCTATAATCTTAATCCATAGTTGTGTATGACTACACAACACATGTTACTGACACTTATCATTGTAGTCCAACACAATTCAAAAGCAAAGATAGATGTATTCTTACAACATTTAATCAATAATCTGAATTTATTGTGGAATGATGGGGTTGTTATATATGATATCTCCACCCAAAAAAAAAATTATATTGATGGTAACATAACTTTGGACAATTGGTAACTTTTCAGCATACATCATGTTCTCTAGTTGGAGCACTATTGGCAAGTTAGATAGCCGATATTGCATGAAAAATACTAAATCATTTACTTTAAAGCATGGAGGCAAAAACATTTTTATAACTATCACCACATGTTCTTACTTGAAAACCATCAATTCTAAAGAAAACAAAAAGATGCTTTCACTAAAAATATAGTGGAGATGACACACCTCAACCAAGGTTAAGTAGTGAGAAAATATTTGAAAGAATAAATTTTATACCCATAATAATTGATTCTCAATCATTGACTATTCATAGTGCTCAGATATGGAGGTACTCATAATTTGACAAAGAAGAGCACTTTTTGGTCTTTACCATATTGGAGAACAAACTTGATCTGTCATAATTTGGATGTGATGCATATAGAGAAAAATATTTTTGATAATATATTCAATATAGAGATGAACATCAAGGGAAAATCTAAAGATAATGTAAATGCTAAGGTGGATTTAAAGGATATTTGTAGGAGGAAAATGCCTGAGTTAAAGGAGGGTGGAAATGGTAAACTTCTAAAAGTAAAAGCTCCATTCACCTTCACTTTAGAGTAGAGGAAAGCAATTTGTGATTTGGTGCAAAGACTAAAGCTGGAAGAGGATATGCTTCCAATCTCAGTAGATATGCTGACATGAGATCAGAGAGATTGTTTAGATTGAAAAGCCATGATTGTCACATCTTCATGGAATGTTTATTGCCAATTACTTTTAGTTCTCTTCCAGATTCAATCATAAATTCCTTGACTGAACCAAGTATCTTCTTCACGGGCATGATCATCAAAACATAATGAAGAAGCTTTGTTTCATAATGAGCATTACATTCATTTCATTCTATGCAAGCTTGAGAAGATATTCCTTCTAGGGTTTTTTTTTTTGACACCATGCAGCATCTTCTTGTGTATTTACCATATGAGACTAGAGTTGGTAGACCTATTCAAAATCTGTGGATGTATTCTTTTGAGAGAAAATATGTACAAATATAACATATCAAATACTATTATCAAGTTTTTAATTCATAACCATATATCATTCAGGTATTTAAATAAAAAATTGGAAGCATACTTAATGTATGAGACTACTCAATTTTGCTCATACTACTTTAATAAAAGTTACAATAAATAAGAAACATTGTACCTTGAAATTTGGGTAATTTATATGCATGTCCATCTACCAGTAACATATCAATATTCAACCAATATGGAGAGGTAGTAGGCGCTTGTAGTGTGCATTTTTTAATAGATGAGGAGATGAAAGTTGCCACATTACACACACTACTTAATTGTGTTGAAGTTGAGCCATGTCTTCAGTAAGTTTAAGTTAAGATTTTTTTACATTTTGTAGTATTCTCAAACATAGATACCCTAAATTCAAAATGTTTATAGGATGTTCATTAATGGTATGACTATAACGTCACTATTAGAGCAAAAAAAGAGATTAGAATATGAATTTTCACACTAGTTCAAAGAATCAAGATATATTTGAACAAGTTACTTTAACCTTATATATAATCAATTAACTTAGTGAGATTGATAATAACATAGTACACTTTTTACACTAATCAGGCCCACAATGATGCCAGAGATTTGCAAGAGCAAGGAATAATGAATCTAGCATAGAGTCCCATGAGAGTAAAAAAATGTTAGCAAATTTTATTTTTAATGGTTACAAATTTCAAACTAATGCTTGGTGTGAAGGTCATAAAATAAAAAACTGTGTTGTATGTTTTTAAGTGAACAATAATACATGTGATGATTGCTAGTATTATGGGGTCTTATAGGAAGTACTACAGTTGGAATATTCTAGTGAAGGGAACAATTTGTATCATTTTTATTATGATTGGTTTGATCCAATGCAAAATAGAGGTATAAGGGTGCATCCACTTTATGGAATTATAGTAGTGTAGTGAGGAAGAAGATATGAAAAATATATTCTATTTGTTTTTGTTAGCTAGGCTACCCAAGTTTTTTTTTGTGAATAATCTAGGTAGACTGCGGGGTAAGTAAGATTGGCTTGTAGTCATCAATAAAAACCTAGGGGTTATTGAGAATACTAAATCAATACTAGTAGAACATCAATAAGAGTGTATGTCAAACATTAAAGAACTTGCTAATGATGTAGATGGTCAAATTGTCGGTAATCAAACTAAGTTGTAGTTAGATGAGGTAAACTTAGACAATGAGGAGAACAATGTTAGTAGTGAGGATGTGGTCCCCATAAGAGGTAAATGTGAATCACCTAGTTTTTTTTTTTTACATGTTAGCACATGTACAGTAGTTCATTTTTTACATGTTATCATATATAAAGTTGTTCCTTTTTTTTTACATGTCAATGTCACATATAGTAGTTCCCTTTATTACATGTTAGCATAATAGCAGTTACTACTTATTTCTTACATGTTTATAAATATACAATTATAGTTAATTATTCCTTTTTTTTATTACAGAAGTCTTCTGGAGGAGAGGAGCCCCATTGGTGGTCGATCACAAATATTTTTAGGTGTAGGAAGTGTACCAATGGATGATCTAGTAAGCATGGAGGTACTGAGGGTACCTCCTTTTCACATCCTATCATTCATAACCAACCTCCCCCCCCCCCCCCCCCCCCCCTTTGGCTACACCTTATGTAAGGAGTCCTCCATTTTACTCCATAGACCCCCACTTTTTGTCACCAGATCATCGAAAGATGGCTCTCTTTTACCCATACTAGCCCCATCATCTTATTATGGATACCCTGCTACTTATCCCTATCTATCATATGTTATGCCATTTTACTACCCACCAACCCCTCAGCCCAATGTAGCTTGACCTTCCACCTCAAATATAGCAGGACCTTTGACGCAAGCTATCACTACCCCGAATGCAGATGGTGCATGTTGATACAGCCTAAGGGTGACACATGCATAAATGTGTATGTTTTATTTTACTCATAAATTTAAGATATGATGTTGTTGAACTAAATACTTTTTGTTGTTTTTACCTATTAAAGTAGCCCACGCATAAGAAATAGGATATTATACATAGCAGGTATTATGCTCCATATATCTCTTAGAAGAAAATCCTAAAGGAAAAAGTAGGATATATGGTTTAAGGAGTTTGAGGTTAGTTTATTACATATATTATTAACATCTCTCCATATTTTGTTAAGCTAATAAATAATTTATTGTATTCTTATTTGGTACATATAATTAGATTTCTACTTGTTTCCTAAGCATGGTACTCAAATCAGAACTTAACTCAACTCACCTGCGTGACATGTTCACACACATCAAGAGGATAGGGAAGGCACCTCTTTTGATTGGAGAGGGAATTTGGGCTGAGCTTAGTACTACTTTGGGTAGCCAAGATTATACAATAAGGAGGGAGCAGAATAGTATAATTGGGCTTCTGATATTAGGGGCCTTGGTAGCTCCCTCCTTATTGGAGGCTCTATTCCACACACTGATTACAGATGTTGATTGGTAAGAATTTTAAAAAATTTTAATAATTTTTTATGTTATACATGTTAATATAAATATGTTACAAAAGGAGATACTTGGTAGAGAACCCAGCACAATCGATTTGCATTGCAACACTAACAAGCTCCATTGGATAAATAGTGGGTGCATGAGTGAGTGAGGGAGGCATACGTAAGTATATAAGATTATAATTTTTAAATAAATATCATAAATGAAGATTAATATTATGTTATGCTTTATATAATGAGTAAACACATCTACGAGAGAGAAAGGTTGCAGATGGCAAGGGATCCGCTATGGGTACCACATAAATTTTTTATTACCACACTTGGTCATAGGCAGTAGGAGGAATGTAGATGGGACAAGTGTATGGGTTAGGCTCACTAGACTATGGGTATGAGAGACAACCCTTTGCTGCCTCCAACTACTCTGTATACAACCATAACAATTAAGTTAGCCAACTGGTGGCTAACTTATTATTAGAATAGAAAAATGACCCTAAAGATCAAGCAGACATGACCTTTGAGATATTAGATGAGCTTAGGAGACTGAGAGAGCATATTAGCAAAATTAACTTGTGCCTACTATATTGCCAGAGCATGACAATGTTGATACAACAAGCAATAATATATTATTTTTATAGGAGTTTTATTGTATTTCCTTTCTTTTGATGTATAAGAACTATTGTAACTTAGATTGTCATTTTTGTTTGTATTATTGTTATATTTAATAACTATTTTAGTATTACTTCTTGGATTTATGTAATTGTTTGTTATTATCGAATTACTGTTACTACTGAAAATTTGGATTGTTGTTACTATTGGAAAGCTCAATAAATGATTGTAGATTTTTTTTTTTTTTTGCTATAAGTTTCCAACGAAATTTTTGTCGTAAACATCGATATGAAGATTGAGTATCAAAGTTTTTGTTGAAGTTTTTATAACAAATTGTGGCTGATTTGTGGTAGGAAATCAACCCCAATTTATAAAAGAATATCTATCACAAATTTCTGGTACATTGCCCACCACAAATCCACCATAAATCAACCTCAAAAAAATTAATGTGGATTCATTCCATCGTAAATAAGTTTGTGACATGTGTTTTACTGACAGATGACAATATATCACAAATCCGCCACAAACTAGTGTTGCCACAAACTAGTGTTTGTGATGGATTTTATTAGATTTGTGGCAAATTTTTCTATCGTAAATAACTGATTTTCCTATAATGGTTGTAATCGAGTAACTAATTCCAAAGAGGGGGTTGTTAGAATCCTAGCTACAAAATTATGCAAATTATTACCAGTAGAGGTTTGGGGCATTTTTGTGAAAAAACATTTGCTGCAATTGTTAATGTGGTTAGAGAATTTTTTTCATATAAAAATGGGGATGTTGAAAATAAATATTATGTTAGGAGTAAGTGGGTCCCTTTTTATTCAGTGGCTATAAAAAAATTTACAATTTTAGGGACTTTGGATTTGATAAAAATATAGCTTTTATTGGGGCTCATATAGATCCTCAAGACATTATGAATGTTCTATATGGACCTAATAGTAGAGTGAGTTAGAAAAAGAGAGAAAGTAAAATTATTAATTTCCCTACCACCTACCTGACCGAATCCTCTAAGGCCTAGAACTATTTCATCTCAGCCTATTTACTGCCTAATAGAAATATTAGTGAAGTTGCCCGTGATTATGCCCTTTTTAATTATGCTATTCAAATGGGGGTATTCTATTAATGTAGGGAAACTTATTTTCTCCTCTCTCATGTACATCATTAGTGAAACCACTTCAGTTGGATTAGGTCACCTTTCTCTTGTTTATGCTTTGTGTGTTGTTGTAGGTGTAAGGGGGGATGAAATTTAAGAATAATTATTCCCCACTACAACCCTTATTAAAAGAAAAAAAATTTGGGCTTCAAGCAAGCTGAAAAGAGCTAGAAGAAGGAGACCTCAGTCCACCTATGGTGTCTGAGAGGCCCAACAGTAGAAAATGGAGTACTAAAACTCATAAGACTCTAAGATATCTGGTAGTTGAACTTAGAGGGAAGATGAAAAGGTGACACAATTTTATGAGGATTCAAAAGATTGGCAGTTTGATATGAGAATGAGGATGGCTCACAATATAAATCATTTAAAAAAAATATTATATATAAACTACTAACTTTAATGATGCTATATTGGAATGTTTAGATGTAGTCCTTTTATGGCGCATCCTAATCAGCTTCAGTTTCCATCATCTCCATCCAGTGATCCTTTTGTTTGGAAGCCAAGACTAGGCTAATTAGAAGTTGTTCTTGGCTTGAAGAGAAAGAGAGACAGAGTAAGAGATTGTATTCTACTTTTGTTTTGTAGTATGTTTTCATTTTATTTCTTTTTCATTTCTTTGATTGGGAGGGGGTCCTAATAACATCATGAAATGATTATTTTGCACTAATTTAATGATTTGTCATGGTATTGATAGCCACTAAATGTGTGAAGGTGCTTATAGCATTAGTTATCTTTATATTATATTAGATTATGTTGTATCACATGTTTTGTACCTTTCTATCATTAAATTGAAATTATTAATGTTTATATTATTGTTATTTACATTTAATTAAATTTATTTATGATTAAGTTTTAATATTACCTTCCATTAATATTTATAAATTCCAATTATTTTATTTACCCCAATAAAAATGGTAATTAAAAATTATATAAAATTATGATAATAATAAAACCCTATATCATAGTTCAAATGAACACTGCTTTATAATTCATAGATTAGAAAAATTAATAATTTACTAACATAGATCATTTAAATTATTAACTTAACATGAATTTATTAGTTATACATTTTTACATTGAAATTTGCATTGAAGATGAATAATTAAGGTTAAAGAATATATATGACTAGTTTAAAATTAAAAATCCTAGATTAAGCAACCTGAATTTGGAATTAGTAATCTTATTAGATCCTTATATTAATCATTTTAAGATTGTAAGAAGATTTTATGCAAAATTGATATTGAAAATCATTAAATATGTACTCTACAAAAATAAAAGTAAAAGAGTTTTAGAAGAAAAGAAGAAAAAAAAAAAAGTATGAACAAAAATTAGTATCAGGTAAAAATTTAAAGTCTAACTATAATCATGTACTTAAATTTAAAAAGGATAAGATAGAAGAACTAGTACAAATATTGGTGAACTTGTAAATTTTCAATTTTAACTACAAACACATCTAATCTTTAAGGTATATTATTTAATTCAAAATTCAAAAGCCAATGATTATATTTATAATATATGAATTCAAATTAAGCAATAATAAGGATGGCAAATTAGGATAATTATTAGTATTTTCAAAATTAGAACTATAACTTTATTCATTTCGACTACTTCTAGTCCATGATATATTATCCTATATTTTAGTAATTTTAAATTATCAATTTTTATTTTGGTTATTTTATTTAACATAAATATATATTTCTTTATTTGCATTAGGATAGGTAAGATATTAAGCTGGGGAGAATTTTATAAGTATAAATTTTATTTTCTTTTATATGTTTTATTTTTAGTGAAAATGCATTTTAGTTATTTTTGTGGAGGAAAAACAAAAAAATTAGGAAAATTTTTTAAATAGTCAATAGCATCATGACATCCAATGGAATAATTTCACAACACTTTCTTCAATATTGCTAAGGCGCTCTAATTCGGACATGGCGGTGTCGAGTTCTTTATTTGCAAGCAATGTGACATCAACATAAAAATATTCACATTAATGTCAGCACTGTGACGTTAGAAAGTTAGCTTGGCAGCATTGGATTCTCTATTTGCAAATGTTACAACACTACAATTTCACATGCCTTGGCAACATTTTTTGAACTTGAGCGTTGCAACGCTCAAATGTCCACAACGACGCAGTGTTACAGTTGTAACTTCCATGGGGCACATTCTATTAATAAAGTGATGTGATTGTTCACCAAGTAACTAATCCATACCAGCAAGCACCGAGGTGGAGCAAAAGCTTCATTGCTGAGACACTAGTTCACTTGAGGGACATCGTAGTGCCATTATTTTAGGTGTCGCAGTGGTAGTTGCCTTTTTTTTTTTTTTATAAATAGTTATGATGTTATATTTATAAGAGAGTTTAGACACGTGTGTAAATTCAATACTTTTTAGAGTACTTCTCTAATTCCCTATTAGAGCAGAATCTAAGGGAGGCTAGAGAAGTACACGATATAATCATTTAGAGTATTTAGCCTATGTTTCTTGAAGCAACTGTGCAAGTTAAAGTGAGAAGGAGTGTAGAGGATATAATTTTATCCTTCCTGGTGATATCACTCTCTTGTATTTTTATTCTTTTATGAGTTTAATAATAATGAGTTTGCTTATTATTTATTCTATATCTGAAAAATTCTCTTATTTTGGATTGATGAAGTAAAATGCCTATTAAGTACTAATGAAAACTCTTATTCTATAACTATTCAAAGTTGTTTTCAATATTATCCCGCTCTTTATTTAATGATATAGTTACCATATGTATAGTTAAAATTAGTGTGATGTATAAACTTGACGGAAGAAGAACAACCAGGAGTGTTGACATTGGTTATTTGCATGACTAGACTTAGAATGTAAAATGTTCAAGGTTCTTAATGAGATATTATAACTGTTGTAGCTAAATGGTTCAAGAGCTTAATGTAACTTTGGCCAAGTTAGCTATTTGGTGGAGGAAATGTGTAAAGGTGAGATGGACGGATGAAGGAGATGTAAAGTCTCTTTTTTTTTTAATTCAGAGACATTGGATAGAAAGAATGCTAAAGAATCAATTAACTAAAACAATCATATGGTGAATGGGCTTAAGACCCTATAGCTATTGAGAACACTTTCAATATACTTTTTAAAAATAAAAGTGAATAAAGTGAGATTTTTTGCTTGAAGAAAGGATTTAAATTCCTAGTGGATAGAAAACAGAAGAATCCTTTCAATGTTTGTTTGTTATTTAGTTTACAGAAGAAGAACTATATCATGCTATCAAACATATGGGATTAATTAAGTTTGTGGTATATATAGCATAACTTCTTCATTCCTTAAGTTCTATTGAAAATTTATTTAGAAAGAACTATGGGTTATAATAAATAATTTCTTTTTTATTAGTTATATTCCATCTTCTTGGAAAGACACAATTATTGTTCTTATTCCCAACTTAGAGAATGTTCTAGGTCCTTCAAAATTCAGGACAATCAACATATGTTAAACTACATATGAGGTTGCCACTCGAATGCTTATAAACAGACTGAAATTAATTATTTCAATGTTGATTTTTAAAGAACAAGTGGCTTTTGTCCCCAGTAAATATTTATCATAACATTTCTTATTGGCAATAAGAAAATTTTAACAAATTTAGGTACTGCTTCCAAAAATTTGGTTTTATGGCAATGAAATAATTTTATTAACTAGATTATGCAACATGTGAAGAATCCTAGATTTTTTATTGTTATTAATGGGAATAAGTCTCAGTGGATAAGAGCTAAATGTGGATTTAGATAAGGTTGTCCATTATATCTATATATATTTATTATATTATCTGAGTTTCTATATAAAGCTAATTATGAGAGGGGTGCTGACCTTGATTTTACTAGAGCTTTGGATTAAAGGAGTTGACCTGGTCAAATTGACCAGGCCAGGCCCCAAGACCCCTCCCATTCAACCCAGTGGGTCGAACCAAGTCTGTTGAGCCCAGACCTAGGCCTTGGGTCAACCTAGTTGACCATGTCAATCTAGGTTAACCCAAATTAACCAAAACCCCTTTTCTTAACTTCAAATCAAATTCAGACACTCTCAGGCTCAATTCTCTTCTCCCTTAGACCTAATGGGTCAGTCAAACCCATTGGCCTAGTCCAGTACCCTGGGTCAACCTAGTTGACCAGTTCAACCCAGATTGACCCACTTAGCCTATTAGAGCCTAAATTCAAATTCAAGTCAATTGAAAGGCTCTTATGCTCAACCCCCCTACCCTTTGGAATTAATTGACTAGGTTGACCAAGGCAAATGTTGACTTGGTCAACCCAAGCTTTAAATAGGTCAAATTGACCTATTTCAATCAAATTAAGGCTCCTTTAATGCATTTAAAGCCTTATTAATGTTCCCCTCATTCAAATCTCATCGAAATCATCTCACCTCCCTCCTAATTAGCCCTAATTTTGATCCTAGTTGTTGATCATGAACTTAGGCCTATTAGAGCATCTTAGAGGGTCTCTTGCATTCTACTCATTCCCCAAGCCATCTCAAGCTAAAATCTTTCTTGTTTAAGCTCCCGCAATCTTTCCTAACTTTCCCCAACTCAAATCCACCAATCAAACCCCACCGGTGATGAGCTTCCAGTGAGATCAATTCTTGATCCATCCAAGGCCTTGATTGATTTGATCTATGGCTCTTTTGATCAAGGTTTCAACTAAGGAAACATAAGAGGGCAATCTACAAGCTAAATCGTGTTGAGAATTTGAAGATCCAATAATAAAATCCTTTAAAAACCTAAGATCTAGGTTAGAACACATAGGCCTAAATAACTTTTCATACATCTGCAAAAATGCTCCCCCACTAATGCTCTTCATTTGTGTTACTTGTGTTTAAAATTTCATTGCGTTTCATTGAGCCGTTCAAGAGAACGAATAAAAAAACACATTAGGTTCTCAATTTCACCCTAATTTCAAGTGTACGAGATCTCTACCGTTGATTGCTTGATCAAAGACAGAGATCCCATCATTATGCAATTTCATCCAAACTGCGGAATCGATATCATGGTTGTTCATTTTGTTCAACTCAATCAAAGCAGTTGATCCATATCGCGCGGGACTGAACGGTGCTCGATCCGTACTAATGCGGATAAGTGTCGCATCATTTTACGTGCAATCATTGCCAATGATTGCTCGGCAGCACAATCATTGGCAATGATTGGCTGGAACTGCGGTACCAGTCACAAGCCGACACGTGGCCCCCCGCCGTCGCCATCATTATTTTAATTAGAAATTAATTTTAAATTGTTTTAAATGCATTTTTTAAATCAGAAAATTTCAAAAATTAATTTAAAATTAGAAAAATATAAGAATATAATATATTTTTTTCAAAAAATTATCCCCTTTAATTTAAAAATAAAATTTCCATAAAATTTTAAGTATATTTTTAATTATTTTAATTATTAAGAATTTAAATATTTTAATTAATAAATAATTATAAATAATATAATATATATGATTTTTTCACTAATTTAAAATTTTTTTTTAAATGATTTTATTAATTATTACATAAAACATTTCTTA
This sequence comes from Dendrobium officinale, assembly GCA_019514585.1. Lineage (NCBI taxonomy): Eukaryota > Viridiplantae > Streptophyta > Magnoliopsida > Asparagales > Orchidaceae > Dendrobium > Dendrobium officinale. The sequence goes on from CM033683.1 coordinate 31,937,843, forward strand.
TATTTTGATTTTTTTTATCTTTAATTTAATTTGATATTTAATTATTTTAACTGAATTCTCACATATTATTATATAATAAATATCTTATGTAATATATATTAATTTCAATTGTTTCAAATAATAAAAATAAATATAATTTTTTATTTCTTATAAAATCAAAAAAGTTATTTTATTTTTTAAATTCAATTAATTAATTTTATTTTGTTTATTTCAAACTAAATTAAGTAATTATTTTATTAAGTTCTTTAATTTTTAATTAATTAATTTCCAAATTTAAAATTAAAGAAACTACTTTTGTTATTAAAACCAAAAAATTACACTTTAAATTATTATTTTTATTATTTTGATTACTTTTATTTTATTTTTGTTATTATTACATTATTATAATTCTTATTATTATTAATATTTATAATTTTTTTATTTCAAAAATTAGGAAATTTATTTATATTTATTATTTAAATTGAAATTAAAATTATAAATTAAAAAATGTTTTTTATTTGAGTAAAGTATTTTAGACATTATAAATTCAAAAACTTTTATATTTAATTTAATTCATTTTAATTATTATTTTTCAAATATTAATTATTGTTAAACTATTTTAAAATAGTCATTAATTGTATTAAGCTTCGATAATTTGCTATAAATTCATTTTAAATAAAAAAATTACATACAATTCCTCAAAGTTTTTAGAAAAATATATATCTTATTTTAAAAATATTTTTTTAGATTCTAAAATTAAATTTTTGGTCAATTTTTATTTTACCTAGTTACTTTGATTATTTAATTATTATTTAAATAGTTAATATGCTAATTATTTTAAATTAAAAATTATTTTCAAAATATTTTGAAATCTCTTTGTGTGGTCAGTAGATATCTCCTATATTTATGCATGCATTTACATTGAATTATTTTTAATTACAATATTTTCTATAACGTATATATTTATCATATGTATTTTAAAATATTTTGAAATAACATATATTCTAAATCCCTTAATTTTGAGAGATCTACTGTGGAAATTTTAAACATGTTTTATACTTATTCATGGGGGAGGTGGATTAGTAGATGATTGGGCTCCAATCATTCACTAATTATAATGATAACCATGCTTCTTTATTTATTTAGTCATGTTTTGCATGTATTGGACACACAAGCACTTAGCCTAGACCCTCCTGGATCTTATGACTAGTGTGTTTACTATTTTTGTGCATTTCCTTGCATGTTATCCCAAGGGTTAGTCTAAAACTCAATTTATTCCCACTTAACGTAGCGACACCCTAAGGACAATAATTAAGAACACATTTAGCAAACTTAGAAAAAATCTAGGAGCAAGGATAGATCCTTATTCAACATAAAACTTCAAACACTTAAACTTAGTGAAACCCTAAACTTTGGGGGTGATTCCAAGTGGTTTGGAGCTGATTTGAATCAAAACTCCTAAAATACCCTTTATTATATAATTTTGGTAATTCCTTAATTACCCTGAAACTTCTAAAACTCATAACTTAGCCTAAAAAACTCCAAATCAAACAAACACAAAGCCTAACTACTCCTCTTAGGGCATAATATTTAAATAAAATGCTATAACTCCCAAACCTAGCCTATTTCTAATAATAACATTTTAGACTCTCTTTAGCTTAGTACATAGAAGTACCCTAGACCTTCTAAAATTGGCTAATATAATTTAAACTTCCAAAATGAATACCCTAAGCATGAAAACTGATCCAAAATTTAAATTAACTAAAATGGACCCTAATCTATTAATATTTAAGTCTTAACTAAAGTTTCCTTTTCAGACTTTTAACAAATCTGAACTCTAACCAACTTGAATTAACTACCCTATATAGGATCTATTCAAAGCCACATAAGCCTACTACACACACATAAATTTGCTAGGGCACCACTTCGAGCTCTAGGATTAGGGTCAGTGCTTTACTTTTTTAATCTTCTATGATGTAATGCGATTGTGTGTGGCATGAGTACTGATTAATTTGATTGTTCTAGGTTATTGTGATGATATTTATTTTATTATTATGCCTTCTAAATTTTGTTTGTGATGAAATTTATGCGTTAGATTGCCCATGGGCTAGGAATGCTCTTATTTCTAATGCCATCTTATGCAGGCGGCCATGCTCATGCAATGCTAAAATAAAGGAGCAAAATAATTAATGCTTTAATACTAATAATATCTTTCACAGATGCTCTAGAGACTGCTTAGCCCCCTCACTTTAAAACTAAAAGAGTATGGCCAAGTATATTTACTTTTCCACATAAATATTTCTTACTTGGGTTGTGTTATATTCAATTGCTTTGATGTTTTATTAGGATAAGCATGCAGAAGTTTGAGTCTAGATTTTCTTTTTTTAAAATATAATGTAATTTGTTCTATATTGAGTTTGGAAAGTCTTTTAAAGTATGTCATTTCAAACACTAATTACCCAAAGAGAAAAAGAAAGGCACTTTATAGGGAATTTCTTAGTCATTTGGGTACCCTTCTAGAAGAAGGAGATCCAAAGGGAGACGATCCAAAGGGAGACAATTCAAAGAGAGACAATCCGAAGGAAGATGATTCGAATGAAGATGATCAGAAGGAGGAAGATCCATTGGAAGATTAGGACTTGAAGATGAAATGCTTGGCTTTTAATACTTGCGTAACTCATGAGAATTAGAATTTAGGATGTTGTATGTGGAGCTTGACCTACATTACTTTTTTGCAGCCCTGAGTTGTATTTATATGGAACTTGCCATAGAATTTCTTACTTTACTTTTAGTGGACTTATATTGATGTGTTTAGATTGATTGTGTAGTAAAGCCTGCCTTATTTTTCAAGGTTTCTTTTTTTTCATATATATGGTATACTTTTGTTAGGCTTTCAAGGATAAAATTATTATTTTTACTCTTAATTAAATTCTAAAATATTAATAATTAAGTAACATAGAAACTTAATGAGCTAGGGAATAACTAGAACCATCTGGGGTTGCATGCATATTAATGCATTTTTTCTCTCCCTTTCTATAATACACTTCCCCGCCTATGGGTACAGTCCAGATAATCTAGCTTATAAGAATGAGGTGCCGGACTTGGGAAAGTTCAGTCTTTTCAAAAAATTATTTTTTATAAGCTTGTTTTTAAAGTCTCAAGCATTCATGATTTTGAAGCCTTTTCAACTAGCATGCATTGCATTAGAAACCTACTTAATTAAAACTTTAATTACATTATCTATAATAACATTCACCCTATATAAGTCTAGGGCCAATTAGGAAACTCTCTAGAAGTCGGTCCTACTTCCAAATAATTAAACTACCTACCCATCTTTCATAAAGACTGGACAACATGGATTTTACGCGCTTAGGTGGTTAGTTGGGTTTCCTTTTCAGGCAGGATATAAGCCTAGATTCATTAACTAGGACACAGGTGTTAGTGTTTGGTAGAACACTAAACTAACATTAGATTTAGGGTTCAAAGCTACTATATTCGTTGTCTCGTAGTACGATTCATCAGTGGGTAACTCCCTTTTCTTCAAGGACTATAAATCCTACTTATGTGCGTCGTATGGATGACGCCACTTTTATCCTTCTCCTCTACCTGCTCTGAGTGTATGATTTTCTTTCTCTCATTACGACCTTAATCCCATCGATTGTGGATTTGAGCCACATATGTTGACTAAGCCACTTGAGCCCTTCTTCCTCTTTGAGTAGGAACTTCCTAGTCTACCTTTTATCTTAATCCCCTCTTTTTGGGAAGAATAATATTGGATCCTTAATCCAGAGTATTCTCGGGCTCTAACTTGAGATGTAATTAACCAAGTTGCTTGTGCCCATGAGAAATAGAATTCCATAATAAATAATCCCACTCGACCTGATGTATCAAGTTCTAAAACAAATTAAGAATATTCTAAAAACTATAGCTCTTGGATCAAGCTAAAGACTAACATCAACAAATTAATAGTCCTATGTGGAAAATCTCTAACTTGATTGAAAAGATAAGGATGACTAAATGCTATTATAGATTTGTTACTGAGATTGAATGCTTGGGAATAAGGATTTCTTTAAGGAGTATAGATTCTAATTACTCGGATTTGATTAAATGTGCAACTAAAAGATTCAATACATGGGGTATTTATTGCTTACCTCATTAAGGAAGGGCAATCCTTATTAAATCCTTGCTCCTTTCCCTCTCAGCTTTCCTAGTAGCTCACACATTGGTTCATAAGGGAGTTTTGAATGAGTTAGATAAATTATGTCACTATTTTTTTTTTTGTGAAAGGAAAATGAAAAGAATGTTACATATTATGTTTCCTGGGAAGAAGTATGCCATCCAACTAAGTATTGATGAATGGGTTTACAATCAATAAGTATGTGTCAAGGTCCCTTAAGAACTAGAATTATATAGAAAATTTTAAGCAACAAAATTCCTTACTTAACTAGAATATTAGATCAAAATACAAGAATGGTACATGAAATGGGACATATCTTCGTGGCATTTCTAATGTTTGGCATATTTTGTTGTTGTGGTCTGCAATAATTCAACCAAAGCCTCCCCCATTTCTTTTTGTGGGACTTTTAATAGATTAAGTTTTGAGGTAAATTTTAATAAGGTAGATTGGGTTTGTAGATAAGACATAACCCATATATTTTGCCATCATTTTTAGAGGACTTTAGATTTGAGTTTTGGTTTCCTATAGGCACAACCCCCTATAATTAATTACCCCTCTCAATAATGAGAGAGAACTTTTGATTAAGGCTAGTCATCAATGAGATATGTAGAGATATATGTTATCTTACATATAGTAGCAGCATGGGCTTAAGGAATTTAGGAATTTGAAGATTTGATATTTAAATTAAAAATTTAAGCACCTTACTCTTAAATCGAATAGTGGGGGAATAATTGATGGACCCAATCAAGATCCCATGGCTCTGTCATCCTGGGCTGTCATGGTCCTTGGTTTACACAGTTAGAGGTTGTAGTCAACCCAACCTGATAGAAGGATCTTTATCGACAGCCATGGGTTACTTCGTCTAAGGGTACCTTGTAGATGTAGGGTAAAAGTTTATATTAGGGGACAAATTTTAATCCACTTTAGCTACATAGAGGCATTTAATCCCTATAAATTATATCCTATTAATTCATATCTCAAGGATTAATACCATTAGAGAGCTTACAAGCTCTAGCCATAATAATAATTTGGTGGTGCCATTTGGTAGAAAACCATCTAGTTCAAAAAGCCCTGATAGTAATCATTTACATGTGGTTCCATTTGGTAGAAAACCATTGGTCAGAGGACATGTGTCATGCCCTTACTAGCAAGAGATGATTTTAGAATAAATCTTAGTGATATTCTTAACCAGACATTAGCTATTTGTGAGTTGAACTACTTTTAAAATTTTCCACCTTGATAAAATGTTATGGGGGTATATGAAATTTTATGCTTTAAGTATTTGATGAATTTATTTCAAATTTAAACATTTTTTTAGGTTTTCAAATATTTTAAATTTTAAATGTTTGATGGGAATTTTGGTGGAATTTTGATGAATTTAAAGTTAACCACTCTTGTTTATATATATGTTCAACACAGTTATAATCGGGGTGTATAGGGTCATTTGTAGTTATGGATTGAACCTTGCCAACTCCATAAACCTATAAATAAAGGATTGGGTCCATAGTCTTTATGTTTTCACTGATGAATTTCTTTTTTCATAGACCTTCAAGGTCTTATATGAATATATAAAACACATATTCTGGTTAGCACATTGTTCGTATATCTATTTAATTATTCGAGCCATGTTGACTCCTTTCTATCCAGATAAAAGGATCAGACTCAAATTGGGGTTCATTTATTAACCAGCATAGTATTTGTAGATGTCACGTGTGTACCCATAACACGCTCGTTGGGGCTCATGCTGGTGTATGATACATCCCCTTTTGTATACCTATTAACATACATATTACGGTGCATGCGTGGGGGCATTTTGAAATATCTAATGGGTTTTCTATGTAATCTCATAGAAGTTCATCTTTGTTATAGTCCTTTTAACATTTTCATATGGATGGGGTGCTCGATGCATAACCACTATTCATCTAGGAACTTATAAGCCTCAATTATCTTACCCAACTCAATATTTAGGACCTAATTGAACGGAGATTCACTCACTCCATAATGATTTGATCTGGCATGCTCTTCCCATAACTAATATTGAAATCATTAATCAACTCCTAGTTTATGCCATCCTCCTCATTTTTTATTTGTTGGCTTAAATATAGAATCAATCATTCCAACCTTGGGTTATTGCATTGTTATTGATGCACATCATATCATATAATAGAAATTTGCAAGAAATTCATTCCTAAAATGATTGTTGCATCCCTTGATGTAATTGTAATAACGGGAGTATTGAACTATTATTGGATAATTATTGACTACAGAAGTGTCATCATATTTTTACTATATTAACTAGTTGATACTTTGAATAAGTGCAGATATTTTCCTTTATCCATATAGGGAACAATGTGTTTTATTCATGGTGAGTGTTGTTATTTGCATGTGAGTATTTCACATCATTGCTCTTTGATTTTTAATATATTATCAAGCATTTTTTTCTTATAGATAAGTTGTGTTATTTATTGCAGATTCCACAATGCTGCTTCTGAGTATATCATTGTATCCTCCATAATGTTCAATGGTCACTGCTTGTGCATGGATCATGTCACATGTCATAATTATTTTATTAATTTTGAAGATAACTTAGATCTCATGTATTGATTTCACTTTCTAATATGTATATTTTTGTTGGCATGATGATCCCTTGATATCTCATTGAGATTCCTCATTGTTGATTGTTGAAGTGTCATACTTTCCAATTGATCTTTGCTTGTGGATAGCTCACATTTGATATAATCATTTTGTATCACTTATAAGCAAATATTGATGAAATATGTAATTCTTTTTATCTTATTATTGACATTCATTTGATTGCATTCAAATGATAATTATTACTTCATTTTGTCATTTCCATTTTCACTCATATATTTATCAAATTGGAATTTGATTCCCTATCATTTGGGCTTGATTCTAGTCAATTTTTGTAATTCTTTGTCATCTGATTTAAATCAAGTTGATGTCCTTTAAAGTTTGTTCAACTAGCTAGTTCAATTCAAGTACATGCTTATTGTAATTCCTTGTCTTTTGCTTGAATTCAAATTATGTGCAAATCCAATTAGATTTAGTTTGTGATTATTTGTTCATTGTCAAGTCTCCTTATTATTCATTTTTAATCCAAGTCCCCTGCACTTAGTTCAAATCAGGTCTTATATTAACTATGAATTTCGACACCTCCACCAAGTTGGTTGATCTGAATTCATCCTTTATGGTTTATAATTTGGAGTCTACAAGCATTTGGTAGTTGTTCACAATTCATCATTTCCACTAGAACTTTGATTCTCCAGTCGATTTGAATAAGTCTTCATATTTTTTATAGTCCCTACTAACAGGTTCACGAAGTAGGGGTTCCATTATTATGGGCTTGCTTATGGCGTGTTAAGTAGATGAAGCTGTCAATGATCTGACCATATTTGGGTTTATTAGATCAAGCCTTTTACACCCATTCGAGCCTTAAACTTCAGGCTGTTAAAAGATTTTAATCTATTCTAGTTCTATTTGTTAGAGTGCATAGTTATAAAAGTCCCTATCTTGACTTTTAAATCTTGGTATGTTAGAGAAGGAGGTGTCGCGAAGATCATCTACTTATACTTTAAAAAAGAATTTATTATATCCTTCTATCTAGAAGGAATAATTGTGTTGATGATTTTAAATATTTATTAAGGGATCTCGGCATGCAGCATGATATCGACCTTAATAAATATTTAAAATATCCCTATCTTGTCGGAATATTTTAGAATGGTATAAATTAGAAATTTTGAGGTTTTAAATATTTATTTGGGGATCTTAGTGCGTTGCATTATATTGACCCAAATAAATATTTAAAATGGTCCTTATCTTTTAAGGATATTTTGGATAGGCTTTGTATTTTGAGATTTTAAATATTTATTTAGATATTTTGGTACACAGCGTGATGTCGACCTTAATAAATATTTAAAATGGCACAATTCTTATGGATATTTTTTCATGTATTTTTTGAAATGCATTTTTATAACATAAGAGAATTTTAAAATATAAAATGTATATAAGTTAATAAACATGTTTAGAATACACAATATATTAAACATAACATTTTTCTTAGGCAATATTATAGGTTGTACTTCCTTAAGTGTCAACCAATGATAGGCAGTATAGGCCTCTAACCATTAAGATCGATTAATTGATAAGCTCCTCCCTGATATATTTTCTAGATAATGAAGGGACCTTTTTAATTAGATACGAACTTGCCACTAGTTATTTTGGTGTAAGATGATTGGCCTTCTAGAACCAAGAACAATTCTCCTTCTTAAAATACACGAGGATACACCATCTTATCAAATTATTTCTTAATTCTTCCTTGATATATTTCTAGGTTTTATTGAGCCAATAGTCTAATATTGTCGAGCGCATTGAGCTCTTCCATTCTTAGGTGAACATTTTGCTCCTTAGTTTGATAGTGTTGATTTTTTACTCAAAGTGATGGCAGTTTGATCTCTAGTGGAAAAATTGCTTCAACTCCAAACACTCGTGTGGAAGAGTAGCTTTAGTTGGCATATTATAAGTAGTATGATACACCCATAATACCTCCATAATTTTAGTATGTCATTCTCTTTTATTATTGGTGAGGATCTTCTTAAATAGTTTCATAATGTCTTGTTGAAGGCCTCCACAAAGCCATTTGCTTTTCAATTAAATATTGATGAGTACTACCAATAAATTTTATATTGATAAAAAAAATTATAAATTTTGTACTATTGAATGTGGTACTTTTGTTTGAAATTATCTGATATGGTACACAAAATATGTATACATCATTATGGATAAAGAAGTTGATCACATGCTTGAATATAACTTCTTTGAATGAAGTCACTTCTATCCACTTAAGTAGTCAGTTACTGCCAAGATGAAGTGGTGTCTAGCAAATGAAGGTGGAGCTATTGGTCCAATTATATCTATGCCACAACATTCAAATGGCTATGATACTACTGTTTGGTGTAGTGAATTTTACAGTTATTATAAAACATCACCATGGATCTCACACTCATTGCACCTCTTTGTATGGTCAGTACAATCTCTTACCATTGTTTCCTAATTTTAACCCATCCTTTTAATTTTAGTAGCCATCTTGGGACCTAACTGGTGTGCACCATCAATCCCTTCATGAACTTCTGCAACAACTCTATCAGCTTCCTTGGTCCCCATGCACCGTAGCTACATTTGATCAAAAGTTTGATGATATAAGGTATCGTTGACAAATGCATATTGCAATGCCCTCTTTCAGATTTGTTCAGTAAAAGATTTAACTGTTATGAGTTTATTTTCTTTAAATTAGTTAATGAATGGTTACCACTAATAATCTCTTTCCTCAATGTCTAAGCAATACAATCATGACTCCGACCATCTACTTATTTTACATCTCTTGACATGATGTTCTTCTAATTTATTTTCAATAATGATCTATTAGGGAGGTTGAGGAACAACTAGGGTTGTATCTTACTAGCTTGAGTCTGATATTTCCTCTGTATGCGAGAATTATAAGATTGTCCGCCTAAGACTCAACAACTATGAATCATAATTCATATAGGCTCTTCTTCGTATAGATTAGCCACATCCTTAGAATTTTGCAAGAAAATATACTCTGTTGTTTTGACCTTGAGGAACTTGAGCTATCTTAACATTTGGCACTTGTTTTAGAAACTTGAGAGCTTGCCGGTGGTAGTGGCCAATTCAAATTTACAAATCTTGTAAATACCTATAACTTGATTTATCACAAGCTGTGAATCACCGAAGATTTGTAGATTTTGCATTCTAACAAAAATTGCAATCTCTAATCCCACTTTTAGAGCTTTGTACTTGGCTTCATTATTAGTTTGAGGCTCAGTTAAACTAAATAAAAATCTCATTATGGCTTTTTGAGGTGATATGAAAATGAGACTAATACCAGCTCAAGCACTTGCAAGATTTGGAATCAAGCATGTTTAATCAATAAAGGCCCATTTAAATATATCTATCAAAATTATTCTTTTTCCTCTCCCTTCACCTGCATGATTTATTCATCCAAAAAAACATCATTGGGCAGGGAGTCAGCTAGGATAAGATATGAGGCGATAAAATCTTTTAAGGCTTATCCTTTCATCTCCTTTTATGGAATATATGTGATATCAAACTATGGTAATATTATTTCCCGCCTAGATAGACAACCTGTTAAAATTGGTTTTATCATCAAAAACTTATGCAAATTATTCTCTTATATCAACATAATTTTATGAGAGAGCATGTAATGACAAATTTTTTGGATGATATAAATCAGTACTATAGCATGCTTCTCAATTGGAGAATACTTCACTTCTAATCTGATCAATCTATGGATGATGTAGTAGAGTGTATATTCTTTGCTTTATTTATTATGCTAGGCTAATAGTGCTCTGAGAGACTCTTCTAGTCCTGTCGTGCATAGTATAAGAGGCTTCCCAAAATTGGTTCTATGATAATGGGCGAATTTAATAGGTACCTCTTGATGTTGACAAATGCTTCTTATCACTCTTCATTGCACATAAAGTGAACATCATTCTTCATCTTTTTGGTAAATGGATGGCTTCTATTTGAAAGATTTGATAGGAATCACTGAATGAAGGCTAGTTTCCCTTATAAAGAGTGAAGTTGATGGAGATTTCTAAGAGGTGACATCTCAATGATTAGTTTAATTTTATTGGGGTTGATCTCGATTCCTTAATTTAAAACATCATATTCAAGGAATTTACCAAAGTAGACCCCAAAAGCACATTTTGAGAGGGTTCATCATTAAATCAAACTTTCTGATTCTATCAAATACAATCCTTAGGTCATTTAAATGATCATTCCATTCCATGCTCTTAAAAATGAAGTCATCCACATATCACTAAACCTTATGATGTACTGACCTATTAAAAATATGTGCTATTGCCCATTTGTTAGTGGAACCTTTATTCTTCAGGCCAAAGGGCATGACCATATAGCATAAAATACTGATGGATGTTATGTATAATGTGTGTTTTTGCATCTTTCGGTGCCATCTTGATCTGATTGTAGCCTAATGATCTGTTCATAAATGAGAACAAGTCACAATTGGACGTGTTATCTACTAGTATTTCTAATATAGGGAGTGGAAAGTTATATTTTGGATATGCCTTATTGAGGTCCTAAAAGTCAATACAGACACGGATTTGACAATTCTACTTTTTTACAGGGACAATATTAGCGGTCTAGTCAGCATTTTTTTTCTTCACGAGTGATGGCTGCTTCTATAAGCTTCATAGTTTATGCAATCACTATTTTTCAATCTCCAATCTCATTCTCCTTGGAACTTTTTAAAGCGTGTTTAATCTGGTTTGATAACAAATCTGTGAACTTCTACATTAGGAGATAAGCTAGGCATCTTGGCATATATCCATGCAAAGTAGTCCCTAAATTCCAAAAGAAGTACTTTTATTTCTTTTATTTGATCTTTTGGTAGAATAGAGATAACAAATGTTGGGATAGTGTCCTCCTCAGTTCCCAAGTTGACTTCTTTTAGCTCATCCATTATGGGTTCCTTTCAACCATCTTTCAACTATTTTGGTGTGAGCATGGCTTCTACGGTTTGATCATCATAATCATCAATTTCATATATTTCCTTATTACCGCTATCATTATATTTGACTTCCCTGCATGTGAGTGCTCGACATGTCTCTTTTTAGGGTACTTTTATATGACATATCTAAGACCTATCCTTATAAGAATATTCTTCCTTCGTAATGCATGGGGACTTCTTTGATACCAAAGCTTTAAGTAGAGGTGAAGTTTGTTGTGTATGAGTGTAAAATTTGGCCTATTTTTGCGACATCCTTCAGATTTTTGAGTGTTAAATATGGGCATTCTCATAGGTTTTACTACCTAAGTTTGATGGTCCTTTGGAGCTTGTTTTGATTCCCTTCTTCTTCGCACTATCCAGATTTAAAAAATAGGGTTCCCGGTCTGTCCCTTTTTCTTAAAGGCGTACAAAATGTTACAAGTTCCTCGATATTATGTACATCTTAAGGAATGTTTTTTTTTTAATCTTATGGGGGGAACACATGTGACTACATATATATTGTCAAAGATTGATAGATTATCTACTCTTCTTGAGAGTACATATTACACCTTACTCATGTAGGTAGGCTCATAGTAGTAGTCATTATATGAATATTTTTCCTTTTTTTGCTTCTAACTATTGATTAGTATACTTCCAGAGATTTAATAGGGATATCATCATCCTCATCAGTATCACTCCCTCGGTGAGGCGCTTGTTTCTTGATCTAGGAGAGATCATTTCTTTGGGAAGAGTCAATGTTGCCTTCTTTCCCACCACATGCTCCTTCTCAGTTTCTTATTTGGGCTACTTTATAGCCTTTGGGTTTACTACTTCAGTCTCGAGAGAACTTAAATGCTTTGACTCTTTGGGGATGAAGTACTTGGCATCCTCAAATATTTTCACCTCACAAATCATGAAGGGCTGAGTATCACTAGATATTTTGAAATCTTTTGTATCCATAAAATACTTCATACATTGATGTAGAGTTGACAGGATGATGCCATATTTATGCAAATATGTGCAACCCTAAGGTGCCTTAAATGAGTTGTCAACATCAATCACATGAAAATTTTCCTTGATATGGAGTTCTCCAAATACTAGAGAAAGCTTAAATGATCCTAGGGTATTTTGCCCCTTCACATTGAAGTCGTGCACCATCAACTTATCTTTTTAGAGGGGCTGCACATCGAGATAAAGTGATCTTAGTATTTTCAAGCTTATAAGGTTGATAGAGGACCCATGATCAATCAGAATTCAATTGATTATCATTCTGTCACTCTCTATAGTAACATATAGAGGGAGGTTATAATCTGCCATTTTGAGCATCATGTTGTCCTTGGAAAAAGTAACGATTTGCTTATTTTGAGCTTGCAAGACCTCTATTAAGTTACATTTGGCAAAATCTGCCTCATATTTTTTATGCTCTTGAAAGCCTGAAACAAGGTCTCTCGAAATTCTTTAGACATCATCAAAGCATCGTATATACTATGTTGTGTTGGGATATCCTCATATGGGATAGGATATTATAATATATCCCTTTGGTTGAAGTGTCTTTCTTTTTTGGGTCTCTAGAGATACTATCTTTTTTTACAACTATCTCTTTCCCTTTATCTTTATCATAGTTCCCTTTCTTCGATGGAGACGATAATGTCTTTCCACTTCTTAACTGCACTTGAGCGATTTCCTCTAGCTCAGACTCATTTGACGGTGTATTTTCTGCATAGTTAACCATTGTAGCATCTGGAGATTTATCTATTAATTTAGAGTTACTGCCCAAGTTTACCTGCTCTATCTATAAAGAAATATCTAGATCTGATTCAACTTCTTCATAAAAATATAGATCATCCTACACATTGTAATATATTGATAATACCATCGCACAGGATTCTAAATTAACTTCTTTTTCCTTTTGGTTGAAGCCACTAGTGCCATCAAAATAACCAGAAAAGTGTCCCAAAAGTATCCTACTCTTAATATCTAAATAAAGAGAAACTCTCCCCTAGGGGATGTCGCCCTTATCTTTAGATTCCAGATTGGATAACTATCCATCTCATATTTGCACTTTAATAATTACAACTCAATTAAATTTAAAATACATTAAAAATAAATAAAAAAATCTAGACTCAAACAACCTGGAGGGTTATCCTACATAATCAATAGTTAAATCAACATCCCAAGAAATTATATAAAAAAATTTAAAATTCTCAAACCAACCACACTAGGCCAAGCTCTTTTAATTTTAAAGGACTTAAGCACGCATAGCACTTGCAGAAAATTTATTAATTAAAACCTTAATTTTTATCTACCCCTTTTATTTTAAGAGTCATATATGAAGCATGGAAACATGCATAAGATTATGTTAGCATTTCAATCATCCCTAGCCTAAGTGTATTCTAATGCCCATTAAATCAATTCACAAATTGCAGAAATTAAACAAATAATCACATAAATTAGTCAAATTTCAAATAGCATGCATTAAAAGCTCAAATAATTTGGTACACAATTGCATGAAAGTACAAAACTCACCTAGCCTAAGAATAGAGTTGGTTGTCCTAATAAATCATATAAGGTGTGTGAGGTAGGCTATGTTGTTTAGACATGTCCTATGCAGGATAATTTGTTGAAGTTGTTAGATATTCCTATTAGTTAAAAGGTTTAATGCAAAGTTTAATTAAATTTTAAGAAATAATGATTTAAAATCAATTTTAAAATGTATTTTAAATGTTAAATGATTATCATCTTTGTTCCTCACCCAGGCCGTGATGTTTTTTTTTACTTCCTTTGTGCTAAAGCTGATAGCCTCAAAAGCATGGGTAACCATGTGGTAACCAGTATAGTTAAGTGAATTTACTTTATTAAGGCATAAAGTTTGATGATTTTTAATAACAATTGATTGGTTGCTAATTTAAATATTGGGTTATGGTTTTCATGATTTTTAAATTAAATATTAAATTTCTAGAGTTGTTTGAATTATTTAAATGCATTTATTAAAGGGGTCAAAATTTGACTTTTTGATTAAGGTTAATTTTTAGAAAATTGATTTTCTTTTAAATATTAGACCTTAACATGAGTAATAGGACTCTAAGTTTGATGGATTTGGATTTTTTTATATTTAGTTATGAATTTTTGAAGTTTGAGAGAAACTTTTGACATAAGATTGAACAAAAGTTTGACTTTGTTTTTGGATTATTTTTGGTGGTTTGATATTATTAATAAATACTATTCACTAAAAGAAGTCTAATGCCCTTGGGTTTGCTCCATTTGGAATTATTTATGATTTTGTAAAGATTTTATATTTACTTGAATTATTAAAATTATTTAATTGGTTGGATTTTAATGATTTGAATCCAAATAAACTCAAAACTTCTTAAAATCATCTCCAAATGTCAAAATTGATCAAAGGGGTATTCTCAAATGTTTGAGATTTTTTCATAATGTTTAAAATTTTTAATTAATTAATTTAATCAAATATCTATTTTTGTTTAAAATTTATTTAATCTTGAAATTGATGTCAAATCATGGTGCTTTTATTTTATTTTTTAATAAGGGTTGAATTCAGGTTAGCTTGAGGTATTATTTGTAATTTTTGGATTTAAATTAGATTTATCATAATTTTTAAAAATTTTAATGCTTAATTAAGGATTTAATCTTAAGGTAATTAATTAGGTGACTTAATGAGTATTAAAATCAGTGGTAAATTTTCCTAGGGCATAGGATGTCACAATTTTTGAGAAGTTTAAGGTTTATGCCTATAGAGCTTATATTTGAATTTATAACATTTTCCTAAGTTATCTATACAAGATCTTAATTTTTGTCGTTGATATGTCACTAGGTTATTTGAGATTGAATCAATATCTCACTAACCCTTGACACAAATGTATGAATGCAACATACAATCATCACAATCAAATCCTAGTTTTAAAAGAACCTTAAAACTAGGTGTGTATGTGTACCCTACACATGCAAATAGAGATATGACTTAATTAATTAGAAGATTAATCAATGATCAATTACAAAAAAATAAATGCTCATTGATTAATCACCATTCCCCATCAATTCTATTCAAGTAAGCTCAATCTATGTTTAAAATTTCAAAGAATCCCTCAACACTCAAAGATTATATATATATATATATATATATATATATATATATATATATATATTATACATGGAAAGTAGTTCAATTTTAAATATTTTAGGGGATACAAAATGTTAATTAAAATTAAAAATAATTTTGGAAAAATCATGATAAATTAGATATAACTTAAAACAAATTTTATTAAATGTTAAAATCATTTGTACTAATATTTAATTAAATGATAATTAAATATGAAATCCTTTCAAATATAAAAATTATTTAATATATATAAAATATATAATTTTGAAATTAATTTAAGTCAAAATAACTTAAATCCTAAAATTTTTGATATATTATATAGATTTTTCTGATTTAATTTGAATGTTTTGAAATTACTAGAAATTAAATACATTTAAAAACTTAGAAATAGTTAGTATTCCGAATAATTCTCTAAAAAATATTAAATGAAACCTTAAATGTTCAATGAAAATTATGACTAATTTAAAATATTTTATTTGAAAATTTTAAAATTATTTTAATTTAACTTTAATTAACTATTAATTAAATATTTAAAATTTAAAATTTTTAAAAAATTAAAAATATAGAGTAGATCTTAAATAAATTTTATTTTTAAATTACAAAAGTTTCAAAATAATTATGTGGTTATTTAAAGTATTTCTAAACAAACCCCTTTAAATTTTGAAAACATTTAAATCAATATTTAATTAAAAATTATTTAAATAGTTAAATAGTTAAATAATTAAAGTTATTTAAAATATATTACTTATTTTAAATTTGTTTTAGTTTTAAATATTTGAAATATCTTCTGAGATTATTTAAATTAGTTTAAAATAAAACTTTAAATTTAGAAAATATTTAAATTAAAATTAATTAAAACTTAATTAATTACTTAAATATTACAACTATTTTAAATATTAAAAATACTTTAAATTTATTTTTTTTAAGTGAAATATTATAAATATCATATATGAATATTAAATTATATTTAAAATAAATTTTGAATTTTATAAAATATTTAAATTAATATTTAATTAAAAACTAATTGACATCTAAATATTTAAATATTTAAAATAATTTAAAATATATTTAATATTTTAAATTAATTTATTTTTAATTAAAAGGATTTAAAAAATGAACAATTTGATATAAAACATTAAATTTTTTATATATATTTCATTTTTAAAGATTTTTTATAGAAATCTAGATTTAAAAATGATTTAAAATTTAAATTAAATCGAATTAGTGATTCTAGCACTGGTGTCGGCTGGGGATTCATGGAAGCTCTAAATTTGTGGATCAAAATAATGGGCAATGACTAATGGCAGTGACATTAAATACTGATGATTGCTTTGCTGGCAACCATTGATACTTAATGCTCAGACACTAATATGTTCTTCCCTCATTTTGAGTCAAAGGCTCAGATCATGTAAAACGGGAAAGCAGGCCACGCGATCAGATCCATGATTCGAAATAAAAACTAAATGGTAGGACTTGAATGATTGATTGACAGATCAACGGCTCAAATCACATGTAGTTCATACAGACTGAGACTTAATCCCTAGAAATCAAAATTGATTCATTCTCAAAGAGGGATGGATCAATTCTCTTAAAATTTTAAACCTTGACTGTATAGATGAAAAGAAATTTTTGGGAATAGAATTTGCAGTTTAAAAGCACTTAAATGAAGGCTATTTAAACTAAAGTGCTATGAGCTAGGGTTTGAGTTTTTAGAAAATCTAATAGTTTGATTTTGGATTTTTTTTTTTTTTTAATTTTTTAAGCTTGTTAACTATCCACTCAACTTTTCTCTTAAGGAATCGTGGTGTGAAATGCACTAGATGAGGAATTCTTCATGTTAGATGAATCTTGGCCTTGGTTTGCTAGAGATCTCACCACCGACAAAGTTTGGATGGTGGTTTTCTACTAGAAAGTTGTAGATGGGGGTCTAGGATGTTGAAACGAAAAATGTTTGAGCTCTGTGAAGACTTCAATAGAGAGATAGGGTAATGATTAGAATGAGTTAGCTTTAGGTAATTTGGCCAATTAGATGACAAGTGGCTTGGAACTATTAGAATGTCAAGGGAATACAAGGATAAGAGTACAACTAGATGGAAAGGCTTCTCGTCCATTGAGCACATGGGGGTGATGAGGCTTAACCTAAGACTAAACCAAAGCTTATGCCTAGTTTAGAAAGACTCTAAAAGGCCTTGGCAGCTACTGCAAAGCCGTATCATGGAGTGAAATCACATGGGTTAAGTGATTTGACCATTCCTAAACCACTTGAATGCTTGTGTTTATTGGTTTGATCAGTCAACAGACCATGTTGATAATTGAGGTGGCATTTACATGGCTTTATGAACTGGTTAGAGTGTTTTGGAACAAATGCCAAGCCACAAAAATGAGATTTTGAAGAAAGCATAAGATTTGAATGGGTTTAACAAAGTCAGAATGACTTGACTTGGTCAAATTGACCATAACTTGATTCCAAAAAGTTTGAAGATGTTTGAATCATAGATATAGGTTGACTTAAGGCTCAATAAAAGAGAGATTATTTGAATCTATTTGATAGAATGGTTGGAATCCACGTTAAGCTAGTTTGACCAAGTTTTATTATTTGAACAAGTCAAATTAAATGGATCATTCTTTAAGATGGGTTTAAGAGTTTGGAGTGTTTTACAACGTTTAAATGTACTGATTTTATGTAAAAAAGGACATAAATGATGAATTTGTAAACCTAGGTTGACTTTGTCAACCAGGTTGACCCAGGACCAAGGTTCGGGTTGATGAGATTTTAAATGATATTTGAAGTCTACTACAAGTGGTCCCATGGGCTGGGGCAGTCATTTTATTCAAATTGCCTTTTTAGATACCTAAAGGGCTACTTTGTTAACCTAATTAACCCAAGTCTTTCGTTTGAGTTGAATAAGTTTGGTTTCATGTTTTGAGTTAAACAAAAGAGCTATCATGTAAAAATGAAGCCATTTTATTTAAAATGACTGTTCATACCCTTAAGAGGCATTTTGGCCATTTTGACCTGTGGTCAGCTTGTGGTTAAAATGGGTCCATCAATATGCATATTACTACTCAAAATACTATGATCAAGATTCTGGTTGTGGTTATAGGCTTTAGAGAAGGTTCTAAGGTCAAATTCAACTAGATGGCAGGTTTAGTGGCATAGGCCATAAATATTTGATGGTTTTACACCCTTTAGAAATAGATTCATTTTTTTGGGCTAGAGGTTATTTTTGGGGATAGAGATCATTAATCCAAGGTAATTTGATTGGGGTTTGAAATGTTTAAAAAATTACTAAAAAGGGCTTTCAGGACATACGCCTTTAACCTTGGATTTAAATGCTTGAATTTGAATTATCTAAATATTTAAAAATCATTTGAATGATTGTTAATGATTGGAATAAGATTGAAGTTTGATATGGAGGTGGATTGACTAAATCTTGATTGATTGAAGGTCATTATTATCTTTAAGTTGGGCTGGTTTGAGATTTTGATTGATTTGATATCTTGATTGACTTGAGGTCAGGTTAGATTTGAGGTTTGGAATGGTCTGGAGACTTGACTGATCTGGGTTCTTGATTGATGTGGAGACTAGATTGATCTAGGATTTGGATTTATCTAGGGTCTAGATGGACCCTAGTGACCTCATACAAAAATGAGGTCAATAGGGAGATAATTCAAATATTATTGGGTGGCTTCTAAATTCTATAGTTAACCTTAAATGATTAAGTAAGAAATTTAAAGCATGATATTTCCTTCCTGAAATATTTCAAATAGGTCATTTTTCATTATATTCCTAGGAAAGAAAATTCTCTACCATAATTTTATGCTTCTTAAGCTATGTTAGGAAACTTTTTTGGAATAATGTATTAGATAATAACCGTCCCTCAACCTCATTATCTTTGAGGAAGAATTGTGATAAAATTGTTAGCACTTAGTTTGAAATAATTGCATTTCTTTATTAATGCAAAATCCACAATATTCAATAGGAATTAAGAAAATACATAAGGCCATAAGTTTTATTTTAACATTTAAATTTAAATATCTTGTTTTATTTATTTAAATTAAACTTAATTTGATTCATTATTTACTTTAATTTAATCCAAATGTTTTACTTTTTATTAAATATTCTCAAATTTTTATTTTGTATATTTAATTTTAGTTTAATAATTTTATTCAATTTTTAAAAATTAATTTTTAATAAATTTTTTTAATTATTGATGTTTAATTAATTTGATTAATTTATTTAATTAAATTTTAAACCCTTATGGGTGGGTTTGACAAAAGTTTAACTTTTCAATTAAATGAAGATTATATTTTTATTTTATTTCTCTTTTTTTAAGTTATTTATTTAGATTTGAACGAAGTTAATATATATTTTATGCATATTATTTAAATAATTATTGAATTTAAAAATTTGACATGTTTATTCAGTTATGTATCTATAAAAGGAAATTAGAGTGCAATTAATTGATCAAATGATTGATGCCATAAGTTAGGAGAAACCTAAGACTCAATCATGAAAACTTTGGGGTTAATTGAATCAAGGCATGGTTTTTTATGATTTAATTTAATTAAGCCTTAAGCTCTAATTAAAATTATTTTAATTGAGATTTGATGGGGCTTTTTTTCTTTGATTATATGTTTGATCTATGTTCTATTTTAATTTATTCTATATTTTTATGATTTTTTACAATTTATTATGAATTTTATAAATTTCATTTTTTTAAAAAAAATTTTAGCGGAAATTCGTGGCGGGGCCTACATGTTAAATAAAAAGGATGTTACAAGATCATTAACGAGAACCTTTAGCTTGCTAATGCTCCGAAGAGCTACAATAAAAATAAAAAATAAATCCTAAGAGCTGATGGTCCCCCATACTAAGATACACAATCTAGGATTGCAAGTAGGCAACACCCAAAAAAAAAGGAACAGATAAAAGTAGTTCAGCATAGTCTTCCTGTAAAAAATAGTAACCTTATTCAAAAGATCCTCAGTCTACTACACCTACATAAGAAAATGACTGTAAAAGACAACCAAAAGTAATAATAGAAGAAAATTCCAAGCAATGTTGTAACAGTATATCAGTTGATGCCAATCCAAATGAAAGTTAATAAAGATGAAGAATTTCTCAACATAAATAATTAAAATTCGCTTATTACTAGCTTTTGGAGCACCCTCATTGAAGACCTTGAACACACACAATAGAGTGGACCGATAAAAACTTGAATTATTATAATGATCTAAGGAAATCATATGCACGAAATCAATTAAATCTGAAGCACTATCCAAATAAATAACCATACATCAAGGAAAATTAAACCTAAGCAGAAATTGTAAGACAAAGATTCCATGTGATACGAAGCTGCCAGATGCTATAAATGCTTGAAGCAAAATGCATAGCATAAGGAACTAAAAGTAAAGAGAGGAATCTAATTTAATCATTGCACCCCTTCCAACCAAAGAGGGACTAACCATCCATCATAATATACCACCTTAAACTCCAAACGGGTAAAGCATCATGTAAATAATAAGAATAATCAAAAATAAAAAACCTATTAGTAACAATAATATAAAACCCCTACCAAGTAGAAATTAACGTAAGAAAATTGATAACTTGGAAAACAGGATAACCTAAGTAGTAAAGCTTCCTCTTAGAAAGATAAAAAAATATCTTCCCAAGAAAGATTAAAGTAATCCTGCATTGAGAGAACATCGCACCACTTGAGAGATGCAGGATGAAGAGACAAATCTACCATAATCAAGTTAGAAAAACTCAGAAATAAACCAAGTAGACCCCATAACCAAATTCATTAATGAACAAAAGCACCACACAGAGAAAGATGTTAACTACTCTTAACATAAGGCAAACCCAAACGATCCAGCCTATTAATGCCAACAATATTGGTAGGAAGAGCAGGACCCATAAATTCCCTGAACTCCAACAAAATTTCAAGAAAAATTTGCTAAAAAATATGTAGCATAATTAGCTTCCCTATAGATGTGAGTGATAGAAAAATTTATAGCCAAAAGCTACTACTTAATTTCATTTATGGTATAAAAATAATTAGGATTATCATTAATTGTACCAAGAATATAATGAATGACAAACATAACATCCACTTAAATCCAAAGATTAGTGATCCCTAAAGAAATGCATCATTACACACCATAATTTAAAGCATCAAGTTCCATCATAATGGTATTATTAGCAATCAAGGGACCAATAAAAGCCACAATAACCTGGCCATTATGATCCTGAATAAGCCAACCACAACCTACTTTAATAGTTCTAAAAGACCCATCAACATTAAGTTTATAGAAGCCTTAGGGAGGCTTCGTCCATTTAACAATAATGTCTTTATGGAACTGAGCAATGTACCTAAAATTGATACCCAAAATTTGAGCAATTTGATGAAAAACCAGTAAAAGAGCTAATATTAATCAATTTAGCCAAGTAAAGCTGTATAACCTTATCTTTGACCTTGTGGATAGTGTTCGTGGCATTCATATGGATGTTCTCATGCTTTGGCTCATTCATACTCTTCCAAAGGAACAAACAAATAATAACAGGTAAAATGTTATGGATATGACTCGTAGGAGAGATAAACCAGTCTTTACAAATATTCTTAATATTGTTATAATCTTTATAGAAATGGGTATTAAAACCATTATCAAAAAATAGCCAAATTTTCATAGCAATATACCCATTATCAAAAACATGATTCAAAGTTTCCATGTGAAAACAACACTAGCATTTGAAAACAATGCAAAAACCCTTCTTGTAAAGAATAGTGTCAACAAGCATATAATTATTGAGAATTCTCCAAATAAGAATAAAAAAAGAGATGGGAATACATTTCTGCCAAATAGTGGATAAAATATGATTTTTAGGCTTAGAATCCCTTATAGAATGCTAAAACTTCCTTGAATAAAAAATCTGCCATCATTGGATTTGTTAAATAAAATGCAATCGTTCTTATGAAGTTGAAGATGAATTTTTACAGTGAGTAAAATGATATAATAGGGCACCTGTTCCGAAAGATAATCCACATTCAATTACCATTATGAATAAAATCTGACACTTCATAAGCACTAGTAGAGTGAGTATTAAGTAAATTGTCAATGGAAGAAATGCCAAACAAATTGTCTTACCAAAAGAAAATGTCACCTAAACAAAAACCCCATTATATGAAACCTTTAGCATTGCATTTAATGGAACACATTTTCTTCCCATCAAAGGAATTACCATTTTTTAAACAACAACTAAGAGGATGCTTGCCCACACAATATTTAAAAGTCATAAATTTCACCTACAAGCTTTTTTTGGATCTAAATTTTAACTAAGACATTATAAGAAAATCAAGAGCCATATCACTCAAGTTCTTAAAACCAAGCTTACCTTCATCTTGGACACCAGAGAAATTATCCCAAGAAGCCCAAATTAAAGCAGATTTACCCTCTTTACTTCCCCAAAGAAACTTTTTGAAAATTCATTCCATCCTACTACAAACATTCATAGTAGGGTATAAAGTATGAAATAAATAAATAAGAATGGAACACAAAATGCTTTTAATTAACACTAATCAACCGCCAAAAGAGAGAAATTTAAAAGCCTAATCAGATATTTTTTTTGTGAATATTAAAAAAAATGTCCCGAAATAAATTAGATCTCTTCTTACCCTTGGAAAGAGGAGTGCCTAAATATTTAAGGGGGAGGTGTTTGTGGTTGAAACCATAATAATTCGTGATAAAATTTATTCCCTAATGGGATATAGACTTAGATGTAATAAAACAACTATTATTATGGTTAAATATTAACCCACTAGAATTTTAAAAAAGACCCAAAAATTTGAATAGGATAATAAGCTTTGTTCTGGAACCGTTAGTAAATATAATAAAGTCATCTGCAAAACTTCTATGAGAAATAGGGAAACCACCCATAGTACGATGTTGTAAAGATGGATATTTTTTGAACAAATCATTTAAGCCTCTAGAAAGAAATTCCATAGACATAATAAACAAAGCAGGGGATAAAGGATCCCCTTGCTTGAGACCATGAGAAGAACCCAAAAAACCATGTCTTTTACCATTGATAATAACTGAAAAGTAGAAATGCTTAATAATGTTTTTAATGAGCCAAACAAAATCATTATGGAAACCAAACTTGTTAAGCATCATATAAAGGAAAGTCCAGTTGAGGTTATCATTTTCTTTGGTTATAGCAATTTTTTAAAATAGCATTACCACCAGAAATTTTAGTTTTTAAATCAAGAACTAATTTTTGGGCTAGAAAAACATTATCAAATATAGAACAACCTTTAACAAAACCCAGATTTCTTTAAATAAATAATATTAGGGTGAAGTAAAGCTAATTTAATCATAATAAGCTTAGTAATAAGCTTGTTGAAAAAGAACAAAGGCTAATAGGATGAAAATCAGTTCAAAAATTAGTGACATCAATTTTTGGGGAAGTAAAAAATTTAGGGTAAAAAATCCATAACAACATTCACTAAATACACTTTAATAATATGCTAGGACCTTTGAAAAAAATTTGTAGTAAAATCATCAGGAACAGCAACATAATCAGTGTTCATCTCTTTAATAGTAAGCTAAATTTGCTCAGAAGAAGTAATTTTAGTAAGCATTTGGTTATCCTCATCAGAAATAGCAGAGTTAACAAAAGAAAATTCCAAATCCAACACGAGACAGAAATTTTTATTAAAGCATTCTTAAAGTCATCAATATCCGATTCATTAATCAAAGCAGGATCATCAATGTTAGAACTATTGGGAATAGAAATTTTATGAATATGACTAGTAACTTTCTTATGATTAGCAATATTATGAAAGAACTTAGTATTTATATCCCCCACAATAAAAAAAATTTAGAAGAAGCTTTTTCTTTCCAATAGATTTCTTCTTGTTACTGAAGTTTAAAAAAGAGAGATTAGCATCAGAAGGATTATTCATATACTTGTTGTCAGCCTCAATAACTTGACTCTCAGCTTTCACAATATTAGAAAATATTTTTGAAAATAGTTTTGTTCCACAAATTAAGCTTCTGTTTAAGCCTCTTAAGCTTAAGCTAAAGTCTAGTCATGCCAACCATATTATCAGAGGGAAACAATGGAGCATGCAAATTCTCATTAACAATATTAAAGAACAAATCATGGAGTCCACATGTTTTGAAATAAAAAAGAAGAAGGACTAATGTTGTAATGCAAATTAATATTCAAAAGAAAAGGGGAATGATCATATAAAGTTCTAGATAAATGCTCAATGTGAGTACTATGAAACTTAGAAATTCAAATTTTTTTGAAAAGAATATGATCTAACTGTTGCCACATAGTACCTTGATTCCACTTAAAAGCATTGCCTGTAAATTCAATATCATGTAAATTAGAATTTAAAATCATATCATTAAAATCTTCCATAGCATTGAAGTTAGAAAAGTTCCCACCAATTATCTAAGAGGCATTAGTAATAGTATTATAATCACCACTAACCAACCAAGGCTCAACACTATTGCAAGCAAAATCCATAATTTCACTCCACAAAATTCTCCTCTCAATCTTAGAACAAGAAGCATAAAGAACGGAGGCAAAATAGGAAAATGGTAAAAAATTAATGTTAGTGTGCACAAGTTGAGGGTACTTATGCAAAATGTTTAAGTTAACCTAATATTTCCAAAAAAAAAAATCAAATCTTATTAGTGAAATTACTAAAGGAATAATCAAAACCCAAATAAAACCTAATCGAATCCTATTGTGAATTTGATTTTAGGAAATAGAATTTTGATGATTGCAAACATTTCTATTTTTCTACAATTGCCTTGCCTAAGAACCAGCTAAAGATTGGGTAGATTAGGACTGAGTTAATTTGTAATGTACATCAAGTGTCTTTTACCCTTTCTTGAGTCATTTGTTAAAGTTGTGAATCATGATTCTATGTAACCTTTCACACACACACTTGGGGGAAAAATTTTGTCTGATTATTAGAGTTTTTTATTTTGATCACATCATCTAGGATGATCCAAAAATCATCATGGACGATTAGTTAAAAATAGAAACCCTATTTAGGGCATCCTGGTTAAGGCAGACATTATTAAGTGAATCTTGCGTGATGATATTAGCATCATCCAAAATGATAGGCTCAAATTAGAAAGAATCAGCCACCATATCTTTTTAGGCATCTTTTATTTTTGGACATCATCCTGGATGATGTAGTGCAAACATGACTAAATTAATCTAGAAATTAAAGAAAGAAATTAAGGTTTAATTGCTCGATCATATCATCCTACACGACCGCAGTTGGCCGTGACGATCAGTTAACAAACCTTAGTTCTTCGTGGATGACGTATAATTGGCCTGGTTTCTTTCAGAGAGATGTTCTGGATAATATTAAATGTTTTGTACTAATAGACTCGGATGATCGTGTGATCTGGCTAAATGATCGTGTTACTTTTCCATCGTCTAGGCATCCATACAGGGCAATGGTCTGGACGATATTCAATGACTTGAACTAATCATATAGGATGATATCCTATCACGCTGGATGATATGAAAAAATTATCCTTCTGATTATCCAAGTTCTCCCAAATTGTCCTAACTTATTTAGCTGAATTTATATTAATTGTACGGGATGATCGGCTGATCGTCTTGGACGATAATGTTGGTTTGTTGTAATTAAGAGCAAATTTGAAAATTTTCTATAAAAGACCACTTGTTTTACCTAAGAGTGTATCTTTTACTACTATACTGACTTGAGAGAGCTAAGAGGAGAGGGAGAGCAAGGGAGAGAGAGAGAGAGAGAGAGAGAGAGAGAGAGAGAGAGAGGATCTTATGAGGGGGAGTTTATACGGGGTTTCAAAAAGGTTACTCCAAGAAAGAATCTGAGTCATCTTCTTCAATCGTCGTCCCTAGTTCCTTATAGGTTTGAGAGAGGTCTACTTCATTAACTTATCAAGGTTCTCTACCTGCTTCTGGAGGAAGCAAAGGAGTTAGGTTCTCTGCCTAGTTCTAGAGGAAGCAAAATGAGTTGGGTTCTCTGCCACACTGGGGTCTGTGGAAAGGAGTTTTTATACAGGCTTCTCCACCTTACTGTAGGGTCAAAAGGAGAGACATTAAGTTTAGTATAATACTCGGAGGGTGCCTCCGGGGAGTGGACGTAGGTCAAGTTGATCGAACCACTATAAAATCTAGTGTGTTCTTTCTTAGTATACTTCCGCATTTAATTTTTGCACTTTGTTTCTTATGGTAAATATTGGTTTGGTTGAGTTTGACTTTTTATTTGGAGAAATTTTTAAAATATCAATTCACCCCCCTCTTGGTTAGCCTCGAGACTAGTTCATAAGGGTCTAACATCTCTGAAAAACTTTCACGTGGTATTAGAGCAGGATTCTTAAAAATGTGTCTTTGAAAACTTTTGAATTTTAATCAATGGCTAACTTTGGCAATCATAATATTGTGGAAGGGTATTCTATTACCCGATCACCTTTATTTGATAATATTCTTTTTTATTTTTAAAAAACTTGCATGTCTAAGTTTTTATAATCGATGGACTATCGCAAGTGGATGCTTGTTAAGGATGTTTATTCACCTCCGTCTTATGAAATTAATGGCATTAAAACTAAACTTTCTTTTACTGAATAGACTTTTGATGGTAGGGATATAGCGCAACTAAATGCAAAATATTAAAACTATTTTTTGTGCTTTGAAATCTGAAGATTATATGCGTGTTTCAACTTGTGCTACTGGTAAAGAAATATGGGATAGATTATGTGTTACTTATGAAGGAACAAATAAAGTTAAGCAATCTAGGTTTAATATTCTATTGCATGACTATAATTTTTTTTGTATGAAACCTACTGAATTGGTTTCTGACATGTATACTAAGTTTTCTCAAATTGTCAACTCATTATATGCCTTAGAAAGAGAGCTAACTAACTATGAAAGAGTCAATAAAATTTTGAGATGCTTACCTTCTTCTTTTGATGCTAAGATTACACCAATTATTGAATCGAAGGATTTTAATACTTATTCTATTGATAACTTACTTGGGTCACTCATTGCTTACAAGTAAGGGGTGAACCAAAGATAACTTGATGCAGGTGAGAAGAAAAAGGAGAAAACTGTGGCACTAAAAGTTAACAATATGGATACAAATTCTTTTGGGTCTAAAAGCGATGATGTTTCCTTCAACACTAGGTGATTCAAAAGCTTTCTTAGGAAGAATCACAGGCATCTTTAGAAGTGGAAAAATGGTAAGGATAGCAAAAATTTTAAAAGTTCTTATGATGTTATTTATTTTAAATACATGAAGCCTGGACATGTCAAAGCTGATTGTCCTACACTTAAGGATCACTCAAGAAAGGAGAAGGGTAAGGAGAAACCCAAGTTTATGAAGGATAAGAAGTGGTTCCAAAAGTCATTATGGGAAGATTCTGCTTCTATCTCCTCTGAGACTGAAGCAGAGGAGGAAACTACAAATTTGTGCTTGATGGAAGGTGATCACCTTAGTTAGTCTGACCAAAAAGAGGTATATGAACCAACCTATGACTAATTACTTGAAGTTTGTGAACAAATTCATACATCATATAGGAAACTTAAGAAATCGCATGCTAGTTTGAATTAGAGTTTTTGAATTTGCAAAACATCATGAATTTTTATTGAAAGATTAATACCAGATTAATAACAAGCACATGTCATTACTTGATGAATTTGGTGAATTGAATAAAAAGCATTCTTAGTTGGATATTGAGCATGATTCATTGAAAGCATCCAACACGTCACTTGAATCTATTTTTAAAACATATATTGATGAATCTGAGCATAGGGAGCACTATTTGAGAGTTGATAATGCTATTTTAGAAAGTGCTAACTCAAAGTTTAAAGTTGAATTGAATGCAGTTGAGGAAAATAGGACTATACCCACACTAGATCCAAAGCCAAAACCTAGGAAGCGGCTTTATAACCCGAAAAGATTAGTAAATCCTTTTCTTGGTGTTAGATACTTTTTATGTGGCATGCTATGGCACATTTCACACACATGCACTATTCATAATAGTACATATTTTGTGTGGAGACCCAAATTACATGGTTCACAACATAATACATATGCATTACATTCTTCTTTTCATAAGAAGGGACCCAAACCTGATTGGGTTCCTAAATCTGACGTTTGATATTTTTGTAGGCTTTCTCTCACAAAAGGCCTCATAAGAGCATATGGTACTTGGATAGTGGAGGCTCACGACTCATAATTAAATAAACTTGTTGCTTACTAAATTCCGATTTACATATTTTTTGATCTATTGCTCGTAATTATTTTTTATTTATTTCTTTTTAGTTTTGAGTTTTTTTTATTTACTGTTATTTTGTAATGATTCCATCTCTGATGTTCTTGTTTTTTTGTTTTTTTTTTTTTTGGTCATAGCTGAAATGATATTTTATGCCTTATTTTTGTTTTAAAAATTTGTAGGCAATATTTTATATCTCTATATCAGTTAAAGGGAGAAACGCCGTTGATTGTTTCCCTCCTTCTAACCTCTTTTAATGGTGTTATTTTATTTTCTAAATAAAACTCTATCTCAAATTAACAACTGAACTTTGTAATTGATATCTTTTCTATCTTGCTACAGTAATCTATCTTATATATAATATTCAAAGTCTTTATATTACGTTCAAATTCTTTGAAATCTTGTCGTTGTATTTATCATATGAATTTGATTTTGTTTTGTGATATATTTTTCCTTATATTAGAGAATGAGTTTTTTTCTCTAATATCTGGAAGATATGCTCACAGTTGAGAGTATTTAAGAGTTTTAAAAGGGATCTAGCTTACAAAAATGACAAGGGAATAAAATGAGCCTCAAAAAGAAAAAAAAATTGAAAAGATGTGCAATAGCTGCCAAAAAAGAATTGAAAGATACAAAAAGTATATCAAAAATCAAAAGATGCATAAAGTGTGCCAATCAATTTACAAGAGGCCTAAAATGAGCCCACAAATGGCAATCTTCCTTCTCTTTCAATACTTTAAATCTTAGAAGAATTCATGTGTCACTTGATATTTTCATATGCTAGATTTCAAATTTCATGATTGTGACAAATTTCTTTGGCATATAATTCTATAAGATATTTTTTTAGAACCCAAATTTGAATAGATCTTTTTTTCTTATTCAATTAGTTTTTTTGAGTAAGGTCTTTTATTTACAAAAGATGATTTGTCCTGAGAAAAGTCCGAGCTAAAGCTAACAGGATCGTCTATTTTATCATTTTTTAGATTTTGATGATATTAACTCATTGGTCTTATAGATTTTTAATTCAATCACATAGAGAATTTATCATTTTTGTATGATTAAAAAAAACTTTATTTTTCATTCTTTTTGTCATTTTTATTACCTTCTTCATATTTTATTTTTATCTTTTACTATTATCTTTTATGTTTTTGGGTCTTCTCTGACCATCTCCATCCATCTCTAGTTCTTCAATCTTTGGCCACATCGTCCTATATAATATTTATATTGTCATGTATGATGCATTAAATCCACTCTTACAACTCCATCTAACGGCTGGTATGACTTCTCTATTTTTTGATCTTCCTGGACGATCCAATATCATCCTAGCTGATCTGATCATCTTCTGCTTCAATTATTTATGATTGTCCTAGATGATCAGCTTCATCCTGGATGATCGTCATAATTTCTGCTCAATTATTGGTGATCATCCTGAATGATCCATCTGTTCATCCTGGACGATCCACGTGGTGAATATCAGTACACGTCTTAATTTTGACCGGGACGATCCATTATTGCCTATCATCTCAGACGATCCACCTAATCGTCTAGAATGATATACTTTTTCAACGCTCGTTTGGCTTGACTCCTAGGGATGATCGTGTGTATCTTATCATCCCGGACGATGTCTGATCGTCATGGATAATATTACAACATTTTTTGACCAATCATCCAGGAAGCAATTATTTCACCTAATCATCCTGGATGATCTGTCCATTTCTTTAAAAACTGAAGCATTCAAAAAAAAAAATCTCACATAACCTTCCTTGAATCCTCCATGCTCTTACTTTCTCTCCATTTTCTTGATGATGTTTGGTGAAAAAGGATCTCGTATGGCTTCTGGAAGCTCTTCAAGGGCCAATCCTAATCCTCTTTTCACTGAGGTGATCGATCAAGCTACCTATATGAGATACAAGACCATCAGGATCACTTTATCTTGGATTATGAACCCTCGCTTTCTTTCTTATCTTATTCTCGACTTATTTGTGCACATATCTCTTACCTTTATCCTTGCACTTACCATCCTGTTCAATTTTGAATTGCTGTTTGAATTCTTTTCTAGCCTCTACATCAATACCTCCTTCACTGCACTTCAGTATTATATGAATAGGCATCATATCAAAATCACATATCAAGATTATCATGAGCTCCTACAGTTGTCTACTACTAGAGATAAGCTGCACATCCTGTCTCAAGACCCCAATTACAACTGGGCTGTAGCCAATCATATTATGAGGAACACTAATATTTCCTATTATGTTGGAGAGTCTAACAGCTTAATCAAAGATGCTAGGATAATCCAATATGTCCTTCATATTTTAGTTCATCCAAAAGTTGGTGAAGATGTTCACATCAATCCACTCCTTTCAATCACCACTTTCTACATCATTACCCACTATGAATTTAATGCTATTGATATAATTTTTTAACACATTAAACGAGATCCATAACATAAAAGGAAGTCCAATCTTTCCTTAGGACACGTTATAGCATATGTCCTGGAATCCAAACACAACCTCCAATACCTTGCCCCACCAAACTTTTAGTCTTCCTTATACTCCAACAACTCCTCCCACATTCTTTATAGTACTTGTCTCCAACTAGAGCATAAGGAACTGAGGGAGCTGAGGAGGAGGTGGCTCCTACACCTATTCCTACACCTACTCCGTTCCGCCAGCACTCACAACTGGATCAGCTGGTTAAGCATTTCAACTAGTAAGAGGTACACTTTGACTCCTACATTGCTCCATAGGAGCAACAACATGTAGAGTATGTTGCTTCCTTTGAATCATTTGTAGCTCACCAGCAGCACCAGCACGACCAGAATATGGCCTGGTTTTGGGAGTAGTTTGTGAGTCTTTCCAATTTCTTTCTGCTACCACCACCACCTCCTTCAGATGATTGGAGCCATCCTTCTTTTAGTTTGTTTTTATGGTGTTATTTTCTCTCTATTGTAGTTTACTTCTATTTAGTAGTTTCTGTTTTGTTTAGTTTTCTCTTTCCCTCCTCCTTTTTGTGATGTCAAAAGGGAAAGTAGTTGTACTATTTTCTGCTGCTTAGTTATACTATGTACTATATTCAGTTTTAGTAAAATTTGAAGTTCTTGGTTTACACAATTTTTTCTTGTGATGTTTCAAGTTAAATTGCTTTGATTATTTGCTTGTTTGACATCATAAAAAAGGGGGAGATTTTTGCGAATCTGATTTTAGGAAATAGAATTTTGATGATAGTAAACATTTCTATTTTTCTACGACTACCTTGCCTACTAATATTTCAGGTCCATAAGATCAAATTGCAAATTGAACCAGCTTAAGATTGGGTAGATTATGACTGAGTTAGTTTGTAATATACATCAAGTGTCTTTTACCCTTTCTTGAGTCATTCATAAAAGTTATGGATCCTGATGCTAAGTAACCTTGCACATACGCACTTGGGGAAAAAATTTTATCTGATTGTTAATGTTTTCTATTTTGATCACATCATCTGGGATGATCCAAAAATCATCTTGGACGATCAGCTAAAAAAAAAAACCTTAGTTAGGGCATTCTGGTTAAGGCAGCAATCATTAAGTGAATCATCCTGGATGATATTAGCATCATCAGGGATGATAGGCTCAAATTGGAAAGAACCAGACGCCATATCTATTTAGTCATCTTTTTTTTTACATTATCCTGGATGATGCAGAGCAATCATGCCTAAATTAATCTAGAAATTATTGAAAGTAATTAAGGTTTGATTGCTTGATCATATTGTCCTGGACGATCGTAGGATTGGCCAGGACAATCAATTAACATACCTTAGTTCTTCCTGGATGATATATAATCATCCTGGTTGCTTATAGGGCGATGTTCTGGATAATATTGGACATTTTATACTAATCGGCACAGACGATTGAGAGATTGTCCTAAATGATCTAGTTACTTTTCCATCAAGCAGACATCCATCCAGGGCGATAGTCTGCATGATATTCAATGATTTGAACTAATTTTATTGGATGATATCCTATCATCCTAGATGATATGAACAAATTATCCCTCTGATCATCCAGATTCTCTCAAATTGTCTTGGCTGATTGAACTAAATTTGTACTGATCGTACGGGATGATCGGTGGATCGTCCTAGACGATAACGTCAATTTATTACAAATAAGAGCAAATCTGAAGCTCTTCTATATATGACCTCTTATTTTACCTAAGAGTGTATCTTTTGCTATTGTCCTGACCTGAGAGAGCTAAGAGGATAAGGAGAGGAAGGGAGTGAAAGAGGATCATATGAGGAGGAGTTTTTGAGGGATTTTACAAAGGTTGCTCAAGCAAGGATCAAAGTCATCTTCTCCGATCATCATCCCTGGTTCCTTGGAGGTTCGAAAGAGGTCTACTTCAACAACTGATTAAGGTTCTCTATATGCTTTTAGAGAAAGCAAAAGGAGTTGGGTTCTCTGCCTACTTCTGGAGGAAACAAAAGGAGTTGGATTCTCTTCCTCACCGGGGTCAGTGGAAAGGAGTTTTTATTCAGGCTTCTACACCTTACTTTGGGGGCAAAAGGAGAGATATTGAGTTTAGTGCAATACTCAGAGGGTGCCTTTGAGGAGTGAACGTATGCCAAGTTGACCGAACCACTATAAAATCTGGTGTGTTCTTTCTTATTATTCTTCAACATTTAATTTCCGCATTTCATTTCTCTTATGGTGAATCTTGGTTTGGATGAGTTTGTATTTTTTTGGAGAAATTTTTAAAATACCAATTCACCCCTCCTCTTGGTTAGCCTCGGGACTAGTTCATAATGGCCTAACATCCCTGACGAACTTTCAAATCCAACTTAGCAGAATAAGTTAAAGGCTCAAGTAAAACCAAAACATTAATATTGTGAATCTTACATAAATTATTAATTCTATCCCTAGAAGAAAAATCCCCCACACCTCTAATATTCCAAATAATGGCTTTAACCATTGGAAGAGGGTAGACTAGAAGCACAAGTGACCCTAGATGCTTGACCATCCAAGGGTATATTATTTTTACTTTTCTTTTTACTAGCTTTAATTTAACCCTTCTCATCATTATTGGCAATATGTTTCTGATTAGGGGATAATAATGAAACATCGGCATTACCTTCAGACATTCCTAATTTTGAAGCATCCTTATTAGCAACAATTTTGCCTTCCTCCAATAGATTTTCCTCCATACCCACCTCCTTCTTAGTTTGATCCCCATTGATATAGTTTAGAGCAAATTATTTTGGGATCAAGTCGTCTCCATTTTCTCCTAATTGCAAATCATTCTCCTTAGTTACAGGATGTGACACTTTTCCCTTAGGCAAGCTAGATGGTAAATTGAAATTGTCTTCATTATTTTGATTAAACACATCATCTGTTTGGGCTATAATTTAAGATCCACCAGTAGGAGTCATTAAAATAGCTTTCTGGACTAAACTAGGATTGTCCTTCGATAAAGTTTCACTGTTATCCCAAATTGCCACATTGACTTTGCTTACTTGTAACTGTGTTGGGCCATCCAAATCATTTGAATTATACAAATTAGATGGAGCCACCTCTTTAACCTCCTTGTTTCCTTTTATAAGATTAGGTTAAACCATATAACATTCATTGATCGAATGACCATGCACCTTATAATGAGAATAAAAATCAGGAATATTTTCAAAATCAACTTTTTGTAGATAGCTAGCGTTCTCCAACCCAAGCCTAACCTCTCTAGGATGTTTTTTGTTGATTTCCAATTCGACAAGAATCCTGGCCACATAAGGTCGAGATATTGAGGAAGTAGCTTGACTGATTTGAAGTGGTCCACCAAAAATGAATCCTAAAGCATGTAAAACATGCAAGTTGAAGAAAATGAAGTGTAAAATTAGAAAAATAAATCCATACGAAGACTATAGGAGACTCCTCTTTAATATAAAAAAAAAAGGAGTCCACTTAAGTAATATAGTTTGACAATTATTTATGTAATAAGTTCGCCTAGCAAAAATCTGACTATAGTCTAAGTCATTAAAAAGTTGAATAGCAACATGCCTACCATTACACTGTTTAATAGAATACACACCAAAAAGTCTAAAATTTTCAAAAGAAATCCCTAATAGCATTGAGGTTAGGTCATTTTAAATAGAACTTCCCAACAAACAAAAATTGGTAAGGTGATGCAAGTTTTAAAACACCTTTGTCTAAAATCACTAAAGTTGGAACAACTGAAGATTTAGTAAAAGAAAAACTAGATTCATTCAAGCTTGAGTTACCCATCAAAACATCATAAAATGATCGAGATTTAGGTATGGAATCGTAACCAGCAACATCAAAAAAGCCTTTATTAGTTCCCACCATATTTGATAGTGAAACACTCCAAGAAGAGGGAGTGGAAAATGATGGAGCATCCACCATTCCAAGAGACATAAAATAACTAAAGGCCAAAGGCCTCAAGCAAACTAAAAATCATCGATTAAGCCAAGAGAAAAAAATCTGTGAATAAAAACAATAATCAAATAGTGAACACCACGAACATCAATAGTAAAAACCCGATCACCAGAGCCCAAAAACACAAACGAGAGAGAATATAGACGTTCGAATAAATTTTAGAAATTTCTTTTCTTTTTTTTTTTTGTATAAATTTAATCCCTAAAATAGGGGTTATTTTAGGGTTTATGATTTTAGTGGCCTAATGAGCCTTAACTAACTCCAAATTAATTCATAGGGTTTATAGTGTCACTAAGTTCATTAGATTTAAATTTCATTTATGTTGAACTTGAAATGAATTTCCTAAGATTTTTTAAAGTTGGCTAGACATGACCCTATGTTTAATTCACTACATATCTCTACTATTGATCAAGGCTTACAATCAAGTAAAATCTAACCTTTCCATAAGAGTAAAATAACCAAAAGAAATTCAAAGCCTAATGATCTATGGATTGGGTAACTTAGTATTTTAAATGTGTTGGTCAAATTATTACCCAAACATTTAAAAATTCAAGTGTAGCAGTAGGGTCTTTAAACATGGTTAAAATAATTATGGGATGTAGGCAACATCCCCTATTTTCACTTATCCAAATTTGAGGCAATTAGATGATTGAATGTTTGTGGGGGTTGTTAAACATTTATGAACTAGCCTGAGGCTAACCAATAGGGGGGTGAATTGGTTATTTAAAAATTTTCTTAAGGCAAAAGAAAATCTTTTTGAAATCCTTTTGAATATTTTAAAATAAACAATTTATGCGGAAGAAAAATTAATTTTATAATAATAAAAATTAGAGATTTAAAACACGGAACAAATCACATAATAATATGGAAATTAAATGCGTAAAAGAACATACAAATAACACACAAAGCTTTTAGTGGTTAGGTCAACTTCATAACATCCACTCCCCAGAAACCTCCTTTACAGTTATTGCACTAAAAGTTGTCTCTCTTTTTACTCCCACTGTAAGGCAGAGAAGCCCTTACAAAATCTTTCCACCAACCTGATGAGGCAGAGTATCTTAAATCCTTTTATTCCCTTCTAGAGTAAGCAGAGAACCTGAAAATTACTCCCTCCTGGAGTAGGAAGAGAACCTTGGAATCCTTTTACTTCCTCCTAGAGTAGGAAGAAAACCTTTGAATCCTTTTCACCCTCCTGGTGAAGGTAAAAAACCTAGATATGATACTGATGAAGATCTACCCTAGAGCCACTAAGGAACCAGAAAAGAATTTTAAAGAATAAGGTGGAAATCTTATTTGGAGAAACCTATGCGAATCCCTCAAAACTCCCCTCATAAGGTTTTTCTCTCTCTCAAGCCTCTCTTTTCCTTCTCTAAGATCTCTCTCTAAGATCAAGCCAATAGCATACAATACAAACTACATTATATTATACAATAAATATAAAATTAGTATCTTTCTTAACCTTTGATGTCTAGGGTTTTGATAGAGCACAACCTTTCATACAGTATGAGTTAAAATAAAATAGTATGAATTGCTTCATATAGTACGAAACCAAGATCATATACTACAAATTACTTTAAAAATTCTCTCAAAAAACATTTTTATCTCACCCCATATGCTTGTGCAAGGTTACTCAATAATGATATTAACCCAATTACATGATACGACTAAAGAAAGTAGAAAATAATGAATATAATGAAAACTAAATGTAACCCTAGCTTACCTAATATTGGGCTGATCAGAATTGCAAGTGAATGGTTGACTAATTTCTAGAAATGTTAGTACACACAAACACAAAACAAAATATCATAGAAATAAGAGAAAGCAATAACAAATACAATAATTTTTGTTATCATCAAAATCAAAGTGTTTGAAGAAGGTTTGCAACAATCTTCCCCTTTTTTATGATGAAAAACATTGTTATTCTTGGATTTTTAAAAAGTTACTTTCCTCTATACTTCTCCTCTGATGAAAATCAATTGTTTTTATTTGAAATAATATTCAAGCAAACAACAACAATAAACAACACAATAAAATATTACTCCCCTTTTTGACATCACAAAAGGAGGGTAAATAATAGGAAGAAAAATAGAAAATAGAAACTAGAAATGCATAAAACAAATAAACTCAAAATGATTAACAAGTCAAGGTAAAGAAAGAACCATTACATACATGAGAACTCTCATTGGCATTTTTTATAATGTAATAAACTTACTCTACAAATAGAAAAAACCAAATAAGATAAGTATTCACTTTATCCCAAACAAAGGATTTGGATTCTAGAGTTTTCACACACATCTTCACAGGCTAAAATCATTTGTTTAAACAAACATCTAATTCAAAAATTACAATTAGATAAGGAAATTTAAAACTTTTCAGACTACTAGCATTAAATAAGTCAATATAATATTATTGTAAAAGTGATGAATGAAGAATCAGGATTTTCCAAAATCATGTTTTAAACCTATTTTGAAACACAAGGATTTTTTAAGATTTAAAGATTTTAAAGAAAGAGAAGCTAATTTAAGTTTGGCTCATTTTGCGGCTCTTTTATCAACTTATGGCATACATTGCGTATCTTTTGTCTTTGATACACTTAGTATATCATTTACCTTTGGCGTCATTGTGCATCTTTTGATTTTGGGCTAATTTTGTGCCTCTTTTGACTTTTATTTTACAAATTGCTTCCTTTCTAAAGCTTTAAGAATCTCGGTTGTAAAGATTATCTTTCAAATATAAGGGAGGAGTAGCTCACTCTCTTATATAGGAAGGATTAACTTACAAAGCATACTCGAGGTTTCTAATAGGAATGTAGATACTTATATATGAAAAATAATGAACCTCGTTTATCAAATTTCATAATATATTCATGACTTAAAAACATGTAGTAGAGTGAATAAGTTTTCATTTCAACCATCTTAATTATAATTTAATTTAGATTTTTAAGTTTACGTAAGGAATTTTCATGCAAAGAAAATAAGAAGGGATATAAAAATTCATATGATTCAATTATCCAATGTGTTTTAACAATGCCAACAATTATATATTAAACTTTTAAGTCAGGATAGAAGTATGTTTATTAAAAACAACAAAGAGCATTGTGGAGAGTTCATTTGTATAGTACGGTCCAAATTATACAGTATGATCCAAGTCATGCAGTACAATCAATAGAAACACATTTTTCTTTCACTATAAATTTCCAAAGTAAAGACCCCATAAAAGAGAGCTAAGACCACAGAGCCAACTAAAAAGAAAAAGAATTTCCACTTGAAAGTTAAAATAAACATTTTTTTTAGAAAAAAATTTGAGTAAAAAAGAAAAAATATAACATAAGAAGGACTGAAAGACAAATTTTTTACAAAAACTAGGTGAAAACAAACAAGCGCAAAAAAAGGTAAAAAAAAATACATCACAACAAAAACAAAATAAAACTAGCATTGTGGTGGATCCTAATCATGAGGTGGCTATGGACGTGGTTGGAAGAACTAACTAAAGCTTTCATACTGGTATTGGATGTGAACTACTATTGGATATTTCCAAATTGCTCCCTGAACCAACCCCTATCATTATCATTTTGGGTTTTCTTTTGATCTAAGCAAGTCTCTAGTCTGTCAAACTACTAAATCAACTCTTCATATGGTTAGTGGTTAGGAGGTGGTGTAGGTGTAGGATCAACTGCAGGGACAGCTTCTTCTTTTTCATTAAAGAGCGGGTTTAATGGCTTCTGATATCTATGAAAGAGCATCCAGAAGGAGGCATCCAAAAAGAAGATTAGAGTATGGTCAGGAGGAGAAAGATAGGTTGTTTTTTATTTTTATCAAAGATATAACAAATCACGTGTCCTAGAGCGAAATTTTTTTTTCTCCTAATAGTTGAGAGTCGAATGATAGTGATGTTTTAGATGTAATCAATTAGTATTTGAGCTTCATCCATTTGGGTGCTTGACATTATGAAGTAGGTGACAATTGATAGAAGAGGAGTGATTTTTATCTAGCCTCCAGCTTTAGGAATTATAGATATTCTCAAAACGTGTTGGATAACCCTGGCATTTTGATTTAGAGAGTGAATTAAGGGTTAGTGGTAATTCAACATAGCATTTTGAGTAAGAGATTCATAACACTCCAGTCAAAATTTGAACTAAGGGTTAGTGGTAATTCAACATAGCATTTTGATGATAAGGGGTCTATTTCATTGACTATTTAGCTAAAGGTGGATTTCTATATCCTCTTAAATTATTATAACATTCTAACAGCACATGTGAGAGGAGATTACAATAGCATCCACACTAATCCAATGATTTGTTAAAAACTCATAAAGGATTTCATAGTGAATGTGATAGGCCAAAGTTAGATGAAATTGAAGTATAGTGTAATTAAAGAGGTTCATTATAGGAAAGAAAAGGGTCTGCTGATTAAGAAGCCTGGAAGGTGTGATCTTGGCTTCTTTAAATTAATGGTAGGCGGATTTATCATAAGTCTTCAGAAAGAAATTGTACCAATTAAAATGTCATACCAACTAAAATGTCGTACAGTACGACTATGAGAATGTATGGAACAATCGCATGCATTTTTTCTTGCTAGACAATTAGTCCAAAAGATGTGTCTGGTAGTACAGTACAATTAGACGTCATACAAGATGATTAGAGACATGGATCTCATCCCAAGGAGTCAGGGTGTATGAATTTTGACAAATTCTCATATAGTAAGAACATGTACATATTTGTACGGTATGATCAATAATAAAAGTAATACTAACTAAAATGAATTTTTCCGAATCTGGATGAAACATGGATCATCCAGATGAATAGTTTTTTGTACAGTATGATTATTAATCATAGATTTAATCTGGTTCATCCACTGAGTCAAGGGTTGTGATCAAAGAAGTGTTATGTAGATTGTATAGTATGAATGTGGTTCGTACAGTACGATAGAAGATGAGTTTTTATCTTTTTAGGAAAAGATAATGAAGTTCTGTGAAGTGGCTTATGAGATGATCAAGACATAAAACATGATAATAATAAAATCAAAAGAACATAAATAAAATCAACAACAAAAACAAATTAAGAATTTAACAAACAAAATAAAATCACAAAAATCATTAGGCTATGAAAACAAAAAGCATAAAACACATAAACATAAACAAGCATAACAAAAATAATCAGAATTAAAACAGAAAATATTAGTTTCAAGTATGAAATTAATCATTTCTAATCTGGTTCTTAAAGTACTGAAGGTTTCAAAAACTAGTGGTTTAATAAACATGTCAGCAAGTTGATTTTTAGTTGCTACATGGTGTAGCTATACGTCTCCTTTAGTAACATGGTCCCTAATGAATTGGTCTCTTATGTCTGTATGTTTGGTCATGGAGTGTTGGATTAGATTCTTTGAAATAGAGATAGCACTAGTGTTATTACATAGAATTGGAATTATGCCTACAAGTAGTCATAAATCTAGAATTTGTTACTTTAACCAAAAGACATGGGCCACACAACTTCCTAAGGCTATGTATTCAGCTTCAACAATAGATAGTGTAACTTATTTTTACTTTCTTCTAGACGAGGAGACTAAGGACTATTCTATGAGCTAACATATTCTAAAGTACTTTTTTTATCAACTCAACTTCCTGTAAAATCTGAATTAGAATATCCTATAATTTTAAATGATGTGCTATGCCTAGGATACCTAATTCCTAAGTCTTGAGTTCTTTAGAGGTATCAATGAATTCTCTTAACAACAGTAAAGTGGAACTCTTTTGGGTTAGCCTAAAATATAGCACAGAGATAAACACTAAATATAATATCAGGACTACTAGTAGTCAAGTAAAGAAGTGATTTAATTATTCATCTATATTTCTTTTGATCAATAAATTTTCCATGTAAATATTTATCTAACTAAAAACTAGAACTCATAGGTGATTTGATTGGCTAGACTTTATCTATTTTATATTTCTTAAGGATGTCCTTAATGTATTTCAAATAACTAAGAAAAGTTCCATCATCCTTTAGTCTTATGATAAATCCTAGAAAATAGGTTAGTTATCCCATCATACTCATCTCAAATTCTTTACTCATTATTTTTCTAAAACTCATCACAAAGGCTTTTATCAGAGGATCCAAATAAAATATTCTCAATATATATTTATACAATAAGTAGTTCATCTCCTACCTTTTCCAAAAATAGGGTGGTGTCTATGCTCCTCTTAACACAAGTTCTTTCTAGTAGGAATGTGCTTAGCCTTTCATACCATGCCCTGTGTGCTTTTTTTAGTCCATATAATAT
This sequence comes from Dendrobium officinale, assembly GCA_019514585.1. Lineage (NCBI taxonomy): Eukaryota > Viridiplantae > Streptophyta > Magnoliopsida > Asparagales > Orchidaceae > Dendrobium > Dendrobium officinale. The sequence continues at coordinate 31,979,669 of CM033683.1, forward strand.
CTTTTTTAATTTTAATATATGGTTAGGAAATTATGAGTTTTAAAAGCCTCAGGGTTCTTCAACATACACATCTTATTTTATCACCCTATTCAGAAAGGTAATTTTGACATCCATCTGGTACAATTTTAATCCCTTAAAAAATAAGCAAAGGCTAGTAGCACCCTAATGTCTTCCAATTTAGCTACAGGGGCAAAAGTCTCTTCAAAATCAATTCCTTCTATATGATTTTTCCCTTTACCACTGATATTTCTTTGTTTCTAACTACTACACCAGAAGCATTCATTTTGCTTTTTCAAAACCCATTTAGTTCTAACTATACTCTGGTTCTTAGGTCTTTCAACAAGTTCTCAAACATCTTTCTCACAAATTGATTTAACTCTTCTTGCACGACTAAGATCTAGAATTCATCAAATATGGCTTAATTTATATTGGTGGGTTCAGTCTTTGAAAAGAAGGCAGAGTGGTCTACTTCTTTTTTAAGTCCAGGCCTAATTCCAGCACCTTAAGATGGGTCTCCTAAGATCAGTTCTTTAGGAAGACTTGAAGAATATCTACATTCTCTAGGCAGTGTATTTTTAAGTTCTACCCTTTCCTCCAAGTTTACAGATTCTAATCCTTGGGTAAGTTTTATATCTTCTTCTTCTTTTATCCTAGACCCTAGCCTCTAGAATTCTCATATTCATTAAATATGACATGAGTGGTCTCCTCTACTACCAGTGTTCTTTTATTGAAAACTCTATAGGATTTCCCAACATTTGAGTAACCTAGGAACACTCCTTCATCAAATTTTGGGTCATACTTTCCTAGTAGAGATTTCTCTTTTTTTAGAATGAACACTTTGCTTCTAAATATATGAAGGTGAGAGAGGTTGGGTGTCCTACCATTAAGAATTTAATAGGGTGACATGTTCATCTTGGATCTAACATTTACCCTATTCAAAATGTAATAAGCCATATTCATCAATTCTACCCAAAAAGTATTTAGTGTGTGAGTATTCAGCTAACATTTCTCTAGCAGCTTCTACGAGGATCATATTCCTTTTTTTAGCAAGCCCATTCTACTAAGGGGTTCTAGGAGGTAAAAATTGTGATTTATCCCTTACTCTTTATAATAAGATTCAAATTTCTCTTTCTCAATATCTCCATAAAGATCGCTATGAATTATCAAAAATTCATAACCTAGCTGCTTCTAAATCTAAGTGGTGAATGTTTTAAATTCCTTGAATGTTTAAGATTAATGAGATACGAATCTAACCCAAGTAAATCTTGAATAATCATTAATAATTACATACCCAAAGATTTTTCCTCGTAGGCTTGCAATGCTGATAGGTTCAATGAGACCTATGTGACTCTAGTTTTGGAATTCCTCTCACTAAGTCTTTTTGGGTGATTTTCCTAAGGTTTTTCATACTTTCATAAAAAAACCTCCTATACCATAACTAGGATTTATCATCAATAGTTTTTAGGCAAAAAGAAGCAACAAGTTTAACATAGTTTAAATCAAGCATGTAAATATTATTAATTTTACTCCCTTGCAACATAGTGTTTCCAATTAAGTTAATCATGTAGTTGGTAGAGAAAAATTTAATGTAAAATCCTTTATAAAAAATCTAGCTTATGATAAGTAGATTATGTATCAAGCCATCTACCAATAAAATATTTTTATAAAGAAATTTTTAGAGTTTCCAATTATACCCGCTCCTATCACTCTCCTAGTGGTGTTATATCCAATTTTCACCTTTCCTTCTGCCATGGCCTCTAGTGAAATGAATTGATTTGTATCTCAAATCATATGCCTTGAACATCCATTGTCCATGTATCACATGCTCTCACGAGGCCTTCTGTGAGTGCATCCCTACAAAATAATCAGATGTTAGATTTGGGAACCTAAATAAGTTTGGGTTCCATAGTATGGAAAGAAGAATGAAATGCATGCATATTATGCTATGAGTTTGGAATGTTGGTCTCCACACCAAATTTTTTCTACGTTGAATGGTGCAAGCATGGGAGATATGTCCTAACATGTTTGAAAAAAATATCTAACACAAGGAAAATTATTTACTAATCTATTTGTGTTATGGTGCCTCTTTAGGTTTGAATGATGCATGTTGAGGTGATGGATTATGAAACTCTTCAAGTGAAGTTGGTTTTTTATTTTCTTTGAATGTATTTATTTTGATTTGTAAAAATTGTTTTGCACTTTAAGAACAGAATTTTCAATTTTCCATGTATGCTCCCTATTATCTAATTTAGATGAAAGAGTTTCTAATCTCATGTATGCATTTTTTAATTCAACATGTGATTTTTAAGAAATCATGCTCATTAGTTAATTTAGAATACTTCTTGTTTAAAATATCAAATTTATCTAACAAGGCCATCAGATTTCTATCTAGAGCAAAATGATCTTTCCATAGGCATTCATGCTCTTTCTACATAATTGAAAAGTCAAATTTGGGATTGGCAGGTGATTTTTTAAGCTTCCTATATTTAGTATTTTTTTTAAGAAAATTCAAATAATTGAACATAAGTAAGCTCATATATGTCCTTTTAATCAGAATAATTAAGATAATCATCTGACATTAAGCATAGGTTGGTTACCTCCTCTTTGTTGGTTCTATATAGGTTTTTAAACCTAAGGTATTGTCTTAAGGACAACCAAGAGGGGGGTGAATTGGTAATTTAAAAATTATCTTAGATTTTTTAAAATAGAAAATCGTTTTGATTCTCGAAGCAAGTTAATTTAAATTTAAAATAAACCTTTCAACCATAGTAATTAAGTTGCAGTAAATAAATGCTGAAATTAAAAGACACAAAAATTTATATTGCTTCGGTCAAACACAACCTACATCCACTCCCTGAAGACTCCCTCTTCATGTATTGCACTATTACTAAAGTGTCTCTCTTTTTGCCCCCCACAGCAAGACGGATAAGCCTTTATAAAAACCTCTCTTCCACTAATCCCCGTGCGACAGAGAACCATCATCTTTTCACACTCTCTAAGTATCGGTAGAGAACCGTCGTCCTTTTAAACTCTCCAAGTGTTGGTGGAGAACCATCTTTTGTTCACACTCTCCAAGTGTCGGTAGAGAACCATCATCCTTTCACACTCTTTAAGTGTCGGCAGAGTATCAGATCTTCTTCAAAGATATTCATACAAGCAACTAGAAAGAAGAAAAGAAGAGTAATCACCAAAAAAATATATCTTCACACGAGCAACTAGAAAGAAGAAAAGAAGAGTAATCATCAAAAACAAAAAGAGATCCTTACCTTTGAGTAACCTTGTGAACCCTTTACACTCCACTTGCAAGAAATCTCTTTCAAATACTCTCCCACACTCTCTCTTTCACTTGCTCTTGAAAAAACACGAAGACAAGACATTTTTATGTCAGTTTTAGAAGACCTTTTATATCAAAGATACGAAAAAGCATTTAGAAAACTAAAATTTTCTATTTTGAGCTTACACGATCGGACAGTACCATCGTATGTTCTTACATACAAATAGTTCAATAACTATTGCATGCAAACCTTATGTGAATTGGTAAGAAATGATTTCATACATGATGATCATCCAGTATGAACCCAGTTTGTACTGTATGAACAGTTAGAAAAATTTTCATCTTCATCGGGATGAGAGGGACCCTATAATTTTTTACCTGATGGAATATATACGATGATGACATTATACGGTACAATCAATTATGAAAATTTTCAAGATCATCTGGATGAAAAGGGACCTCTCTAATTCCTACCCTATACGGCGTACATACGATGATGACATCATACGGTATGAACCGTTCAAAAAATTTTCAAGTTCATTTGGATGAAAAGGGACCCGTCCAATTCATACCCTTAACGACGTACATATGATAATGACATCGTAAAGTACAAACCGTTCACAAAAACTTCAAATTCATTGGGATAAAAAGGGACCCATCTAATTCATACCCTGAATGGCATACAAATGAATGGTATATCGTACAATACGATCCATACTTAAAAAAAGTTTCTACTTTCTATTCGTTTGATTGCTCTAGAGGAAAATAATTAAATAAATTATCCCGTACGAAATGTCTTCGTATAGTACAATCAGTTTAAAAATTATAAATTTTAAACTCTCCCCTGGTGTGTGTGCATATTTACTCAATTACAATCACACTCTCTCAGACTTAATAAAATAAAATAAAATACAGACTTCATTTTGAAAAAATCTTAAATTGATCTGATTTGAAGTCTTCAATAATCTGGAGTATGATTTCCCTAAAATGTTAGTACACATAAATAGCAAAACAATGTATCTAAAATATGTTAGGAAAAATAATAATCAAAGAAATAATATTTAGAATCATTAAACACATACATGTTATAAGAATATCAACAATCAAGAATTAAGTTGCACCTATGTCAACAATCTCCCCATTTTTGATGATGGCAAAACTATTATTACTTGAGTAAAATTGAATACCCTAAATTTCTCCTTAACCCCCCTATTGAACATGAGATTGATTTGAATTTGAAAATGAGATTGATTTGAATTTGAAAATTAAAAGATAGAGGAAAGAACATATTCAATTGGCAAAAAAAAAAAAAAAAAAAACATATTCAATTGGCGACATTGCACATCTTTTCAAATATTAGGGGCACACTTTGTACATCTTTTTGTATTTGGTTTAATTTTATGCTTCTTTTTAGTTTTTGCAAACCATTTCATATTCTTTCCATTTTTATACACATTGTAGATTTCTTTTTGATATCTTCTTTTTCTTAATTGATCTTTCCAAAATAATTAATCTCAAAAATTAAAATTTCTCTAAATATAAAGATATTTATAATGAAAAGAGAAATAAAAAATAATAAGACATCAAAATTGAAATAATAATATTTAAATTTTATTTTCCTAAAAATAACATGAGATTGATATTCTTAACTTGATCGAGTTATAAGTTAACTTAATTTTTTAAAAAAAAAAATTAGATTTCATAATAAAATTAATTTTTTATTACATGTTAATTTATAACATTTTTTAGATCAAGTATGATAGGATTATAATATATGCAATCTTTTATTTCAAACAACTAACGAAAACAACTAATCAAAATAAGACATTTTTTATTGATATAATTATAATGATCAGATACATTTAAGCTCTTTTGATATCAATTTCCATCTCAATAAAAAAAATATCACAATATCAACATAAAAACTAAATAAAGATAAGTACATGAAACACTAAAATCATCACTTAAATCTTCACATCTGTAGAGGGCTGGCAAAGACAACATAAAAGAAGTACATCTAAGACTCTAAGGGACCCTAGTCTAGAGAAGGAGGCTAGTTGGAGACTGAGAAATAACTATTCATAATAGTTACATTAGTGTTCACCGAGTCGAACTGACCTCGAATCCAACCCATGTCTTGTTGGAACTATGCATCCTGCTGGTTTAAGTGAGTCTGAATTTAATCAAAATATTAAACAAAATGACTCTCTAACCAATCAAAGTGTTGGATCATCTCCTAAAAGTCAGGTTCATGAGCAGGTGCAAGTGCTCCCCCTTCTTCTTTAATATCCTCACATGAATTATCATTCTCCCCAAAAAGTGTTTGAAAAGAGGTATAGGTGAAGTAGATTGACAACTCAGTGGGGACATCAGAATGAAAAATGTTGTACTTCTTTGTCTAAGATATAGGTCACTAGATGTCCTAAAGCAATATTTGTTTTCCTCCTATGAGAAATAAACTCAATTTCAGAAAAGTTATTATTGTAATCTAGAATGAGTTGGGCTTCATCAATTGGTTACACAGTCATGATTAAATAGGTAACTATGGATAAAAGAGGAGTAATGTTTATGCGATCACCAGCCTTAGGAATGATTGAAGTTCTAAAGATATGTTGGATGACCCTTGCATTTTAATTTAAAGTATAGACTCTAGCAAGGTGACCAACTTGAGTAACCCCTCTAAGAGTTTTATTTATTTTACACCAATCACAATCAGATTTGGAGGCCATAGTGTGTGTTATAGTCCCTTGAGTCCTTAGATGAAGAAAAGCTTCTGAATATTCCTTAGTGATTTCTACCTGTTTCTTTTGGACATATAATCTTAACCTACTCTCTTCCTCACTAAAACTCATATTTTCTAAGAAGTAGTGAAAGCTGACTTTATGGTATGCATGAATCAGAGTGAAAATGAAGGCAAATTGGATTGAGGCAAAAAGAGGCATTAGTTGAAAATGGATATCGTCCTAAATTACGAGTCTATATGGAGTGATTCTTTGTTGCCATAAACCTATAGTAGGAATCCTCATTTTATCTAGATAGAAAGTTTTCATCTCCACCCCTGGATGACGAACCCCTAGAAACTCTACCGTGCTTGCTAGAACTTCACATTTCTGAGACGAGAAGGACTCAAGGAGGATGTTGAAGTGAATGAAAATGAATTATAAAGCCCTCCTATTTAAAGAAAAATTGACCCTTCGTACAGTACAAAAATCAATTCGTATGCATGATCTTTGAGATTATATGGGACAAAAAAATTTTCATATAAACGATAAAAAATGTTCAAAATGAAACGACTTTTCGTAATCACGTATGTTATGAAGCATCCTTTTCATACAAACTTTTAGAAAAGAAGATCGTACAGACGAATAGGTGTTCATCCCGGATGATCAATTATTTAAGATCATTTTAATGACGGTTAGGTTTGTCCCCATAGAGAATGGCACATGGTTCGTTCCGACGAAATAAAATTTTATACGTACGATTAGTTATAATAATTGATTCTACCCAGATAACCATTTACATGCATACAGACAAATGAATATAGATCGTATTGGATAATATCGGTATCTTATAATATGATATGTGTTAGAAAATTAAAACTTCAAGCATTCATTCCAAAATAATGATTTACATGCTACAAAATTTGTATAGTATAAAAATAATTTTGAACAATACAAATATAACACTTAAAAAATTTAGCACGAATGATTAGAAATAAAAATTTTGATTTGAGATATATGTCTAAAACACAAAATAAAATAAAAACCAAAAAATGAAAACACTCACACAAACAAAAAAACATTGACAGCCAAAGATATGAAATACACATGAAAACATATCAACTTTGCTGAAGATTTATTTTAAGCATTTAGATCGATCGATCACACCTAGCCTTATTCTTAATACTCTAAAAGCATCAAGGCTAGTGGTTTTATAAAAATGTCTGCAAGTTGATTTTCTGTTGAAACATATTTCAATTCAAATTCTCCTATGGATGCATGATCCCTAATGAAATGATGTCTTATGTCTTTATGTTTGATCCTAGAATGTTGAATAGGATTTTTTTTAAATGTAAATGGCACTAGTGTTATCATAATGAATTGAAATTATGCCTGATGTAAATCCTAAATCAATCAACTGTTGTTTCAATAAAAGAATTTGTGCAACACAATTTCCTAAGACAATGTATTCAGCTTCAGCATTAGATAGAGCTACAAACTTCTATTTTCTACTACACCAAGAAACTAAAGAAATTCCTATAAATTGACAAGTTCCAGATGTACTCTTATGATCAACCCTATAACCTACAAAGTCTAAATCTGAATATTTGATAATTTCAAATAAAGAGCTAAACTTAGGATATCAAATCCCTAAGTTCCGAGTTCCCAAGAGATATCTCAAAATCCTTTTTACTGCTATCAAATGTGAATCTTTTGGATCTGATTGAAATCTAGAACACAAATAAATACTAAGCATAATATCGGGTCAGCTAGCAGTCAAATAAAGTAAAGTTCTAATAATTCCTTTAAATATCTTTTTTACAATATATTTTTCTTTTGGGTCCTTATCCAACTGAATTGAGGAACTCATAGGTGTACTAACTATTTTAGCATTATCCATTTCATACTTCTTAAGCATGTCCTTAACAAACTTTGAATGACTAAAAAATGTTCCCTCCTCAATTTGTTTAATACTAAAACATAGAAAGTAACTAAGATCTCCCATTAGGCTCATCTCAAATTCACTACTCATTGTTTTAAAAAAAAATTATCACAAAAAATTTTATTTATAGATCCAAAAATAATATCATCAACATAAATTTGAACAATGAGTATATTGTCTCCTAATTTTTTCAAAAAGAGAGTGGTATCCACACTTTCTTTTTCAAAAGATCTCTCAAGTAGGAACGTGCTTAACCTCTCATATCAAGCCCTAGGTGCATGTTTCAATCTATATAATACATTATTCAATTTAAAAACATGATTTGGGTATTTTGAATTTTCAATACCTGGAGGTTGTTCAACATAAATATTCTATTATATCACCCCATTCAAAAAGGTACTTTTAACATCATTTGGATTAATTTTAAATCCTCTAAAATAGGCAAATGCTAATAAAACCCTAATTGCTTCAAGTCTTGCTACAAGGGCAAAGGCCTTCTCAAAATCAATTCCTTCAATTTGATTATACCCCTTAGCAACCAATGTAGCCTTATTTCTAACATTAACTCCTAAGTCATTCATTTTATTTTTAAATTCCTACTTAGTTCCACCTATATTTTACTCATTTGGCCTTACAATTAATTCCTAAATATCATTCCTTACAAACTAATTTAATTCTTCTTGAATTGCCACAATCTAAAATTCATCCGAAAGTGCTTGATTTATATTAGTGGGTTTTATCATTGAAATAAAAGAAGAATGATTAACTTCTTTGTTAAGTCCATGTCTAGTCCTAAAACCCTCACTTGATTCACCAAAAATTAAGTCTTTAGGGTGATTTTTACAAAATTTCAAATCTTTAGGCAACAGGTTTTTAATCTCCAAATTTTCTTTCAAATTAATCTTCTCAATCCTTTGGGAGTTATTTTCTAAAACATCATCTTCCAAACTTGGCTCTTCCAAAATTCCATATTCATCAAATACAATATGTGTGATCTCCTTAACTACCAAAGTTCTTTTGTTAAGTACTCTATAAAATTTTTCAACACTAAAGAAAAATTCATTCATCTGATTTTGAATCAAATTTTGATAAAAAAAGATTTTCCATTATTACGTATGAACACCTTACATCCAAAAACATACAAATGTGACAAATTAGGTGTTCTCCATTTAGAAAGATCATAGGGTATTTTATTTAATTTAGATCTTATGTTCACCCTATTTAGAATATAACATGCAGTAGTACTAACCACTTCAGCCCAAAAATATTTAGAAAGTGAATATTCAGCCAACATGGCTCTAGTTGCTTCAATTAATATTTTGTTCTTTCTTTTGACTGCCCCATTTTATTGAGGGGTTCTAGGTGCAGAAAAATTATGATCAATTCCTTATTCTTTACAAAAATCCTCAAATCTTTTATTTTCAAATTCATCTCCGTTATCACTTTGAATAGTTAAAATTTCTATCTAAAGTCTAAGTTTATAAAATATGTCTAATCATCTCACAAGTATAGCATTTAACTCCAGGAAATAGGTTTCTCAATTTTCTATAATAAATCTATCTCTTCTTGGTTTTTAAAATTTTTGACCTCAAAATAAGATTAGTAAAATCTCCAAGTGTTGGAGATTTCCTATTTTTCTTAAGAGCTTTCACTATCACTCTAAGAAATGAATTTGCATCTTCTAACACAATGTTATCAAATTTTAGATAGTGCTCTCTATTCTCAGATTCATCCCTAAAATCTTTGAATTCTTTTTTCCAATTTAGCATAGGATGACTTTAAAAGATCATTCTATTTATTCAAATCATCAAATTCATCAAGTAAGCTCATGTGATTGTTATCTATCAGTGCGTGATCTTTCCTAAGGATATTTTGCTCTTTTTATAACTCTTGCATTTCTAAGTTCAGTCTAGCATACATTTTCATAAGTTTTCTATATGCATCATGTATTCTTTCAAAAACTTCTACTAATGTAGCATAGGTTAAGTCACATACCTCTTTATGATCCGACTGATCAAAATTATCATCCATTAAACACAGGTTGGTGACTTCTCCTCTTTTTTTATTTCTGATGAATACACAGCTAAGTTTTCCTAAAAATCTCTCTGAAATATCTTCTTTCCATTCTTCACATTTGCTTTCTCTTCTACCTTCTCTTTGCTAGGAGTAGCTTTTAGATTTGGACATTCTAATTTTATATATCTATGTTTCCTGCATTCGTAGCAAATCACATCATTAGAAACCTTAACATTTTTATTAAACTTACCTCTGTTCCACTACTGGCTTCTTTTCTACTTCCTTTTAAGAAAACTTTTAAATTTCCATGTCATCAAGGCAATGTCCTCCTCATCCTCAAGTAGTGACTGATCATTCTCTGAATCATCTGCTTTCAATGCTGTGTTCTTCTCCTTTCTCTGTTCTCTGGCATCAATCTTCCTTTGACTCTCTCATTGCTCATAAGAAATTAGTGATCCAAGAAGATTATCAATAGAGTAAATATTTAAATTCTTAGAGTCAGTAATTGCAATTATTTTAGCATCATAAGCAGTAGGAAAATAATGAAGAATTTTATTGACCATTTCAGTATTCGTTAGTTCCATATCTAATGCATGCAAAGAAGTGACTATTTGAGTAAATCTTGTGTATATTTTGAAAATGGATTCATTGGGTTTCATGAGAAATAGTTCAATGTCATGTAACAATACATTTAATCTAGATTACTATACTTCATTAGTCCCTTCGTAAGTAATAAAAATCCTATCCCAAATGTCCTTTCCACTTTTACAAGTGCAAACCCGTATGTAATCTTCTAACTTAAGTGTACAAAAGAAACTATTTAAATATTTTTCATTTAGCTGTGCTAAGTCACGTTCTTCTACAATCCAATCAGCAAAGGGTGCTTCAACTCTAATACCATCAACTAATCTAGTTGGCCTAGTATATCCTTCTTGAACTAAAATCCACATATGATAATCAAGTAATTGCAAAAAAGTAGACATGCGTGTTTTGCAAAAATTAAAAGGGATATTATCAAAATAACGGAGGTCTAGTGATCGAATACCCTTCTTGTGTGTTTCAGTTTCCAAAAGAAGCCATTCTCACTTTTAAAAAGTAGTATAAACTTATAATTTTGAAATAAAGCTGGGATACCACTTGTTGATTCTATATATGTTATTAAACTTAAGCTATTTTCCTAAGGCTAACCAAGAGGGGGGTGAATTATTATTTTAAAAATTTTCTTGTATTTTTTTTAAAATAGAAAACTATTTTAATTCTCAAAGCAAGTTAATTTAAGTTTAAAATAATATTTTCAACCATAGTGAATAACTTGAAGTAAATAAATGCTGAAATTAAAAGACATAAAGATTTATAGTGGTTCAGTCAAACACGACCTACATCCACTCCCTAAAAACTTCCTCCTAAGGTATAGTACTATTACTAAAGTGTCTCTCCTTTTTCCCCCACAGCAAGACGAAGAAGCCTTTTCAAAAACCTCTCTTCCACCAATCCCGGATGTGACAGAGAACCGTAATACTTTTATACTCTCCAAGTGTCGCGAGAACCTTTATCCTTTCACACTTTCCAAGTATTAGTAGAGTATTGGATCTTCTTTGAAAGATCTTCTTACGAGCAACTAAAAAGAAAAAAAGAAGACTAATCACCAAAAATGCAAAGAAATCCTTGCCTTCGAGTAACCTTTTGAAACCTTCACACTCCACATATAAGAAATCTCTTTCAAACACTCTCCCACACTCTCTCTTTCACTTTCTCTTGAAAAAACATAAAGATAAGACATTTCTACATCAATTTTAGTGAACATTTAATATCAAAGACACGAAAAATCATCCAGAAAATTAAAATTTTCCATTTTGAGCGTACACGATCATCAGTACCATCGTATGTTCGTACGTATGAATAGTTCAAAAATTGGTTCGTACGAACCTTATGTGAATTAGTATGAAATGATTTTTGTACATGATGATTGTCCAGTATGAACCCAATTCATACTATATAAACATTTAGAATTTTTTTCATCTTTGTCAGGACGAAGAGGGATCCATAATTTCATACCCTAGATGGTATACGTATGATGATGACATCGTATGGTATGATCAGTTATGAAAATTTTTAAGATCACTTTGACAAAAAGAGACTTGTCCAATTTGTACCCTGGATGGCATACGTATAATGACAACATCGTACGATACAAACCATTCATAAAATTTTTAAGTTAGTCTGGACGAAAAAGGACTCATCTAATTCGTACCCTGGATTGCGTACGTACGATGATGACATCATATGGTATGAACCATTTAGAAAAACTTCAAATTTGTTAGGACAAAATGGGACCCATCCAATTCATACCCTGGATGGCATACATATGAATGGTATATCGTACAGTATGATTCATACTTACAAAAAATTTCTACTTTTTGTTTGTTTGTCTGCTCGCAGGAGAAAATAACTAAAAAAATTATCTCATACGAAATAACTTTGTACATTATGATCAGTTCAAAAGTTACAAATTCTAAACTCTCCCCTGATATGTGTGTGCATAATTACTCAATTATAATCACACTCTCTCAGACTCAATAATATATATATATATATATATATATATATATATATATATATATATATATATATATATATATATATATATATATATATATATATATATATATATATATATATATATATATATATATATATATATATATATATATATATATATATATATATATATATATATATATATATACTTCATTTACAATAAACCCTAAACTGATCTGATTTGAAGTCTTCAATAATTTCGAATAAGAATTTTCTAAAATATTAGTACATACAAACAATAAAATAATGCATCCAAAATATGTTTGGAGAAATAATAATCAAAGCAATAATATTTAAAATCATCAAAAACATACATGTTACAAGAATATCAATAATCAAGAACTAAGTTGCAACTATCTCAATACTATTCTACTTTAGTTTCAAAAGAGTCTAATGCTGAGCCTGCCTATAAAGCTTTTTTAGTCCTTTGCTTACTCTTCTTGAATTTAGGTTTTTCCTCAACCTTCTTCTTTCTTGGGTGAGCTTTAAGAGTACTGCGATTAGACTTTAGGTGTCCTGGCTTTCTGCATTCAAAGCAAATAATATTAGAATAAATTTTAGAATTTTTACCATTCTTACCCTTATTCCATTACTAATGACATTTTTGCTTTCTCACTAAAAAGTTCTTGAATTATCTAATCATCAGTGCAATTTTATCATCATCTTATCCATAAGAGTTACTATCAGAATCATTAGCCTTTAAGACTATGGTTTTCTCTTTCCTCTTTTCACATGCATCAAGCTTCCTTTGACTCACTCGTTGCTTATAGGCAATGAGTAACCCAACTAAGTTATCAATAAAATAAACATTCATATCTTTAGAATCAATAATTGCAGTTATTTTTACATCATAGGAAGAAGGTAAACAATGCAGAATTTTGTTACCTTTTTCTTAATTTATGAGCACTCTTTCTATGGCATGCAGGAAAGTAACAATCTGAGTAAACCTAGTATACATTTCAAAAATAAATTCACTAGGTTTAATGTGAAAAAGTTCATAATCACGAAGAAGAATGCTTAGCCTAGAATGTTTCACTTCCTTTGCTCTTTCATACGTTATGTAGAGTTTATCCCAAATCTCTTTACTAATAGTGCAAGTGAAAACATGCATGTAATTTTCAAATTTTAAAGCACAGAAAAAATAATTCAAACATTTTGTATTTAGTTGGGATAAATCTCTATCATTTGTAATCCATTAAAAAAAGGTATTTTAGTTTTAACACTATATTTACTAAACAAAAAGGTGCAGAATAACCATCCTATGTTAGTATCCACATGCGAAAATAAACTGATTGCAAAAAGCTGGACATGCGAGTTTTCTAAAAATTGAAAGGAATATTATCAAAAAGAGGTAGTCTAGTGATTGAGTATCCTTCCCCAGTATTACGATTACCTAAGTTTGTCATAGATCTTTTTTCAAAAGTTTTCTAAAATTTAATTTATGAATCCTACTCTAATACCACTTAATATTTTGTGAGGATTGTTAAACCTTTATGAACTAGACTGGGGCTAACCAAGAATGGGTTGAATTTATTATTTAAAAAAAATTAAGGAAAAAAGAAAATCTTTTTGAAATTCTTTTGAATATTTTAAAAACAAACAATTTATGTGAAAGAAAAACTAATTTCATAATAACAAAAATCAAATATTTCAAAAACAAAACAAATCACAAAATATTGTAAAAATTAAATGCAGAAAAGCAAATATAATGAACATAGAATAAATATAGTGGTTCGGTCAACTTGACCTACGTCCACTCCCTGAAAACCTTCTTTCCATGTATTGTACTAAAAGTTATCTTTTTTTGATCTCATTATACGGCGAAGAAGCCCTTACAAAATTTTTCCACCAACCCGATGAGGCAGACTACCTTGAATCCTCTACTTCTTCTAGAGTAGACAGAGAACCTAGCAATCCTTTTACTCCCTCCTAGAGTAAACAAAGAATCTTGGAATCCCTTAACTCCCTCCTGGAGTAGGCAGAGAACATTTAAATCTTTTTACTCCCTCCTAAAATAAGCAGAGAACCTTGAAATCCTTTTTCAACCTCCTTTTGAAGGTAGAGAACCTAGATTCGATGCTGATGAAGATCTCCTCCATAGCCACCAAAGAACCAAAAAAAATAGTTTGAAGAAGATGATGGAAATCTTTCTTAGAGAAACCTTTGTGAATCCCACATAACTCTCCCTCATAAGGATTTCTCTCTCTCCCATGCCCTCTTTATTCCTTCACTGAGCTCTCTCAGATCAACCCAATAATAAAACATGTTCTAATAAGAGTATTAGAAATCCTTAAAGAATGGGCTTCAAAAATCCTAATTTTCAAGACATCAGTCTTCTATTCGTATAGTACAATCAGTGTAATTCAGGCTCATCCAGCAAGATCATTGAGATGAACTGTTCAATTGTTACATTTCATATAGTACAATAAGAATATAGTATGGTATGAATAGTAGAAATTCCTTCTGCTCATTTATGATGATCCTTGGGACAGCCAACTTTGTACACGGGTGATCATCCAGCACTGTTGATATCATACAGTACGATCAGTTCAAAAATCATAATTTTTGTTTAGATTGATCTGTGGGATGACCAATTTTGTACACGAGTAATCGTACAGTATGAACTATACCATACAGTATGATTAATCATAATAATTATCCATTATTTGATTGCTTTATATCGAGGGATTAATTAAGAAAGATTTTAATTATGGTGTATAATACAAACTAAATCGTACTATATGATCAATATATAATTAATATCTTTCTAAACATTTGGCAGCTAGGTGTTTAATAGATCACAACCTTTCATATAGTACAAGTTAAAATCGTGCATAATGAATTAATTTATACAGTATAAAACCAAGATGGTATAGTACAAATTACTTTAAAAGTTCTCTCAAAAAACAATTTTAACTCTCCCCTAGTATTTTTATGAGGTTACTCAATAATGATATCCACTCAATAACATGATATGACTCAAGAAAGGATAAAATATAAAATATAATAAAAATTGATTATAACCCTAGTTTACTTAGTCTTGAGTTGATTGGAATTGTAACTGAATGGTGGATTGATTTCTTGAAACATTAGTACACAAAAACACAAAATAAAATATCACATAAATAAGAGAAAGCATTATCAAAAATAATAATATTTGTTATCATTAAAATAATAGTGTTTGAATCAGGTTTGAAATAATGATTACTTAGGAAGTAATTAAACAAAAATAATAAACACTTAAAGTGAAACTACTTTGAAATTATACATCATAGTCATTAAATTTAACTTATGCACAAGGATTTAATTCTTAATACATAGAGCCCAAGAATATTCAAAATTGTTAAATATGTTATTTACTTGGATTCTTCAAAATTTAATTCATTTAATAAACATTTAATATTAATTTAAATCAAATTATGAAGGGCGGCGCTTATAAGGCGGGAACTTTCCATTCGATGACAAGCAATTAGTTGTGTGTAATGGTAGTGGTAAACCACTTATCCACATTAGCATTCCATTCCACCCTTCAATCTCATGCCAAATCGAATTGATGGTCAAGATTGAATGCTTCAGCTTGCTATTTAGAAGGTTAGATGGGAGTTGTGAAATGAAAAAAATACAATATATTGAAAAAAAATAAAAGGGATTCGATGGAAATGTTTTAATCTACCTCGTAATACCAAACTAGAGGGGAAATTTTATTTTGCTTTAAAATTAACACCATATGGATATCCGAGCACCAAAATAATTATATGAGAGCTTTTATATCTAAGAATTTGACGTATGAAGCTTAAAGACTTCAAATAATTTTGAATGCTCGACAATTCTTTTTATTCTTTTAGAGAAAACCCTCAGAGGGGTTTACACGTTAATATAAAAAAAGTACAAAGTCCATAATGGGAACTCAAGCTCGGTAATGCTTAAAAGAGCTACAAGAAGAAAATAAAAAATCCCAGGAGCTAGAGTTCCCTACTACCAAAAATTATAAAACAACATAGGTACAATCTACAGTGCACAAGAAAGAGCACCCAAAAAAGGGAACAAGCAGTATACCAACGACAAGCTCCACCTTCCCTTCCAGATAACCACGACTATGATCACCTGCACTAAAAAGCTCCTTCAAAAGAAAATGGCAGCCAAAGTGGAATTAGTACAAATAAAAGTAAAGAAAGACAGGGTGATAGTCCAAGCGATTATCCACAAAATAAGTAACATAACAAGAAGATAGAACTTTCAACCTCTAAACTCTCCAAATAATAGGTAATCAAGCATGAGAATGCACACCTAAACCAACATAAATAAACCACAGGACATAGACTACACATTCATAGAAACCAGGAGGTAGGAAACAAGAGCTATATAACAAATTCATAGTCACATTAACCAACATATGCATAAAATTACCACATGAAAAACCCCCATGGAAAATCTAGAAGAATTGGACGGAACAATAGTTCTGAACAAAATAATCAAACCAACAAAAACAGCACAGCCAATCCAGCAACGAGGAATAAGGATCATCCCAACAGAAATGATTAGAACCAAAGATGCTAGCAAAATCACAATTTAAAAGCCACTCCAGCTAAATCCCAGGAATAAGAAAGCACATATGAAGCAAGGTAGGGAAACAACAATGAACTAGATGAGCCAAACCCCATAAAGAAAAAAAAGCACCCAACAGCCTAGTCTCGGGAATATCACACCCCATGGGAACAACCACCCGCACCACCGCAAAATAAACCAGTCACATGTTACAAAGGATGAAACCATAATAAGCCATATCAACGCCCAATAACCTAGAAGAGAAAGGCCAAGAAAAAACCACCAGTATACCCCCAAAAATGCCTAGGCATAGGTTATATTAAACCAACCCACAAACAGCCTTACCAACATCTATCAGCCCAGCCAAGAAGGGCCAAGGAACAACCTCCAGCACACCCCCAAAAATGCCCAAGAAGAAGTAATAGAGGATTGGAGAATAATCCACATCGACACCCGACAACCTGGCACTAGACGAGCAGCAAAGAAAAGAAATGCTATCATCAAAATAGAACCAAAAAAACCAATCAAAAAGACCCCCAAAAACACAGAGGTCAAAGCTACAAAAATTAGAGCGACACCACTCAGCAAAATCTGAAACATATGAGCTCCAGGAAACACCCACCAGCATCACACCAAGGCGAACCATGACAATCCTTAAAGTGTTCATCAAGTAATACATAGGAAAATTGCCAAACCAGAAAAAATTCATAAAAAGATAATTGATAATTAAAAAATACCCCAGATGGAAAACCCCAACAACAAGGATACCCTAGGTCAAAAGAACTTGATAACACAACCAAAAAAGCCAAGCATAACACCTCGTGAAAAACAAGGCTCCCAAACACATGGAATCCAAAGCTACATAACTTAGATTCATAAAACCCAGCAAAATTAGTAATAGAGATGCTCTAGAAAAATCTCATTTGGAAAAACCCAAATACATCCAGGAAAGACATTCTAGGGATCACTAAGCAATAAATAGGGAACAAGTTGGCACCTAAATAGAAACAAAGCATCAAAAAGAAATTACGCGAAGGGAATAACCTCGAGCATAGCAAATAAGAGGCAACCCCCTAAGATAAAACATATAGGAACCACAAGCTCTAGCCACCCAACCACATTAAAGTCTAACATATCGGATACCAATTTTGTCTAATCTTAAAGCCATTTTAAGATGACAGGTAAGTTTGTAGCAGAATGATCAGTGAAATAATCCAAATCACACCCCAAATTAGCAAGCCATTCGACACATGCATTCCCCTCCCTATAAACATGAGAGAAGTAAAAGTTAACAAAGATAAAAAATTGTTTAATATCCCTCACAAAATAAAAAAAAGAGTAGGATTGCACACGGAATCATCAAGATTATTTAAACAATGAATAATATAAGTAGAATCAACTTCAACCCCAATGATAGAAATATTAAGAGAAATATATAATCTAATCTCATAGAGAATAACTGAGAGTTTAGCAAAGTTCACATCACAATTTTGTAAGGGACCTGCACTAGCCATAACAATACTTGCATAACTGTCCCTGATAATCCCACGACACCTGAAGATGGAACCTTTAATATCACCATCCATATTCAGTTTATAAGAGTTATTAGGGGGTTTGATCTAGTAAACAAACCTAGATTCAGAAGGAGGATGATAATCTTCCAACTTGAGACCTAAGTCAAAAGCCACAATGTAATAATTCTTAAAGTTCTTAACATAAAGCAGATTAATAAAAAAAAGTCTTAGAACTTTGTCTTTCACATTATTATTGATAATCCTATGATGGTTCATACCAACACAATTAAAATGGAAATTATTCTTATCCAACCATAAATACCACAAAATGAGAGAAGGGAATAATATTTTTGATATGACCCTTACACTTGACAACCCAAGAATTAAGCATAGCATACTAGAAAGTTTAGCATTAAAGTAATTTAATTTGAAAATATCATCAAAATAAGTCCAAGTTTTAATAGCTAAAGGACCATAAAGAAAAACATGATGCATATTCTCCACATGATAACAAAATTGACATTTGGATGACTAAATAAAACCTTTTTTAATTAAGTTATCGTCAGTATGAATGAACTTATATAAAATTTTCCAGATGGAAATAGCAATAGTGGAAGGAATACTCTTATGCCAAATCATAAAAAAAATATTAGTAGCATCATTATTGGTTCTAAAAGCATGCCAAGCATCCTTTAATCTAAAAGACCCATCTTTGGACAAATTGCATAATAATAAATCCTCTGAGTCAGTGTTCAAGGGAATGTTAAAAATTTGTGGGATAATAGAGTCAAAAATCACATTTGCAAGTTTATCATAAGCCCAACAATTTTCAGTAATGAAAAAATTCACCTTAATCGCAGTAATGGAAGAAGTATTAGTAATGAAATCAATAGAGTGAGCACCCAACCAATGATCTTTCCAAAAAATAATATTCTCACCACCAAGACCCCAAGAAAGACGAGGCTCAACAATCCATTTAACCATGTAATGTCTCTACCACACTTTAGAGTCACCTTTGTTAAAAGAGCAAATAGTAGGGTGCTTACTCACACAATATTTTGACAAACATAAACTTAGCCTAAATGCTCACTTTAGCACGAAATACGTACCACAACTTGAAAGAAAAGCATAGTCCAAATCAAACATACTCTTACACCCCAAAGCACCCTCATCCAACACACCATAACACATGTCCCAAGAGGACAATATATTTTTTAGAATTGCTATTAGCCTCTTTCCAAAAAAAAAAATTATTGATAAGTTTATCAATTCTATTGCAAATCATTTAAGTAGGTTGAAGAGTCTGGAAAGTATAAATAGTGAGGCAACAAAGGACACTTCTAATGAAAACAAGCCTACCTCCAAAACTTAGAAAATTAGAATCTTAGGACAAAAGCTTCACTGAAGTAATCAAATCATCAAAAAGAAAGATTTTCTTTTTACCTTTAAAAAGTCGAACCCCAAGATACTTATTAGGAAAGTGATCTTCCGAAAAACTAGTTAGGGCTTAATATCCACAGTACGAGCATTAGGCACTTTGTTGGAGGCAATAAAATAACACTTATGTTTGTTCAAAAAGAGCCTACTAACAATTTCAAAATTATGAAAAAAACGTAAAAGTCTATTAATCCTATTTAAAGAAACAATCATAAAAAATAATAAAATCATCGGCAAAATATAAATGAGAGATATGTTTTATTTAAAATAAAATAAAATAAAATAAACATAAATGAGAGATAGGAAATCCACCCAAGGTTCTAAAATAGAGACTAGGGTGATTCTCAAAGAGGTTGGCTAGGCTTCTAGATAAATACTCAGTCACAATAATGAAAAGGGCAGGAGAGATAGGGTCACCCTATCTTAAACCACGAGAGGATTTAAAAATCCAGTGCATTTTCTATTGACAATAAAAGAAAATAGAACCCTTCAATGCAATTTCTGATAAAACTGTTAAAAATCAAATTAAAGATAAAAAAATGTAGAATATTGTAAAAAAAGTTCTAATCAATGTTGTCATAAGCCTTAGAAATATGAAGCTTCAAGATAATATTGCTACCTCTCACCCTAACATCCAGGTCATGAAAAAATTCTTGGGCCAAAAGAATATTATCAACAATAGCTTACCCCTTAAGAAAACCCATTTGATAGAAAGAGATAATTTTAGGAAGAATAGAATTTAAGAGACTAATAAGAATTTTATAAATTAACTTACTAGAAAAGGTGCAAAGATTAATAGGTCTAAAATCATTCCAACAAATAACATAGTTGCTTTTGGGTATGAGAACAATAGAAGTAGAAGTAAAAATTTTAGGTATAGTGTGACCAACAAAAAAATTCATAACAGTAGAGTAAAGATCAGTACTAATAATATACAAAGCTTTCTCAAAAAACATAGTCGTAAAACCATCCGGCTCAGCCACAGAGTCACCATTCATGCTATAAAACAATCTCTTTTAAGTTCCTCTAAAGAAGGGGGTTTAGAGAGGAAATCATTATCACCTTAAGAGATGATATTAGGGATAATAGAAGGGTTATCAATATGCCCAAGAGTAAAATCCCTTATTGAGATGGTATTGAAAATGCAAAACCGCCAAATTAGCAATGCCCTCAACATCCTTAGTAACATAACCAACATCACAATTGATTTTATTAATGGAGTTTTTGGAACATTTCCTCTTAACCAAAGCATGAAAATATTTGATGTTATTATCACCTTCAACAAGGTTTTTCACAACTGCTTTTTATTTCCAAAAAACTTCCTCCTGAGCTTGTAATTTAAAAAGACAATCTTTAGCCTCCCTGAGCAAGCTGAAATTTTCATCAGAAGTAAATAATTGACAATTAAGCTCAATAGTGTGCACTTTGTCTTCAGCATTCAAAATATTGATGAAATTATTTTTAAAAATATTGTGATTCCACCAATTGATGATTTATTTAAGTCTTTTCAGTTTAAACCAAAATCTCTTCATGCCAAGAACAAAGTTATCAGGATGCAAGGGGCATGCAAATTTTCTTGAACCACATCCAGAAAGGAATCATGAAGTAACCACATATTTTAAAATCTAAAATGAAGCAAAAAAACTCATATGCCTAATCTTGAGACTAATTAACATAGGAGAGTGATCAGAAAGAGTTCTGCTAAGATGCTCAAAAAAAAAAGAATTAAAAGAGTTAAGCCAACTATCATTAAATAAAACTTGATCTAACCGTTGACATAAATGGCCACAGTTCCAAGTGAATTTGTTACTAGAGATACTAATGTCAATTAAATTACAATCCATAATAATATTATTAAAATCCTCCATTGAGTGATAGTTAGGAGTAGAGCCCTAATATGCTCAGAGTGATTAGAAATAGTGTTAAAATCACCACCCACAAGTCAGGGAAAGTTCCAAATACTATGAAAATTAATGAGTTGCTCCCATAACACTTTTCTAGTATTACGAGAAGAAGAAGCATAGATAAAAGAGGCACAACAGTTCAAATTTAAAAATTCAATATTACAATGTAGGACTTGAGTAAAATCTCCGATAACATCAATCCAAATATGATCCTTCCATGACACTGAAATCTTATTGGCAGAATTCGAAACAGAATGCTTAAAGCCCAAAATCTCTAGTAGTAATAAGTGTGCAAGCAAAATAAGAATAGAAATATTACAAATACTACATAAGTTCTTTATCCTCAACCTAGAAGAGGGGAAAACAATGCCCCTAACATTCCAAATAATAGCTTTTAATATATAAAAAAGAATGATAAAGACTAGTTTGTGAACGGGTGCTCCTAGGAGATTGTAAAATGATGTTCTTGTTTTTCCTACCTCACCTATTTTAAAACTTAGTGAAGCTGGTGTCATTATCAACTTTGGCAAAATATTTAGCAACAATACCCTTATCCTTTGTACCAGTAAAAGTATCACTATGATAATGAGAGTTAGAAGGAAGCTTACTATCATTGTGCTGACCCACCTGGCTTATGTTTTGAGGCAAATCACTTTTCTCAAACATAAAACCATCCTCCGCACTTTCTTTACTACTCATGAAAAGCCCAGCATTTCCTTCCACAATGGGTTGGTCATCTTCCTCCCGAGCCAATTTACCCTCCTCCAAGGTGTAGCCATCCCCCACATTTTCTTTACTACTTATATCAATACTAGCATTAACTTCCACCACATTCTCCTGATCATTTACAATAGATGATTTAGTACAATTATTAGAGAGCATCATAAAATTCATATCAAACAAATTTTTGCTAATAACACAAGGACTAATTGAAGATGAAATAGCAATATTTGATTATTAGTGATAGCCAACATTTGCTCATCTATATTTTCACAACCAATAGATAAGATAGATGTAGAGTTAATATTATCTCCCTGAACACGAATAGGAACATCGACATTGGTGGAGGGCGGTTCAGTATGAACACATTAAATTTGTATTGAGTCCTCAATATTACCTTGCGGTTTAGGAATATTGCCCTCAACCTCTCGAAGATTAGGAATCTCATTATCATGAGAATTTGAAATAACAGCATTTCCCTGCGATTGTTTGGAGGAATCATTCTCCTTAAGAAGATGAGGATGCAACCTGTAGCACTTATTTAAGCCATGGCCATGCATTTTAAAGTGAGAATAAAAAATTGGCAAATTTTTAATATCAACTTTTTAGAAATAACCATTCAACTCTAACCCAATCCAGATCTCATTAGGTTGTTTCTTAAAAATATTAAACTCAACTAAAACACGAGCCACAGAGGGACGAGAAATAGATGCAGTAGCTTGGTCCGTCTACAAAGGCCTACCAAAAATCGATGTTAGTCCAAAAAAAATTGAGAATTAAAGAAATGAAGTCCCAGATTCAGAAATGAGATCCACACAGGAGCAATAAGGGATTCCTCCCAAACATCAAAATCTAGTGTCCATTTGAGTAAACGCATCTGGCAAACTTGAATATAGTAAGATCTCCTATAAAAAATTTAGCTATAATCAAGATCATTAGAAAGTTGAATCGCAATGTACCTCTGATTCGGCAAATCGATATGAAAGGAGCGCAATAGCTTCAAGTTAACAAAAACATTGCAAATAAAATCTAGATTTGGTCCTCAAAGAAGGAACTTGCCAACCCAAAATCGAAAAAAAAAACTCAAAACAATGCAGGAAAAGAGCTAAGAAAAGAAAAAGGAAACAAATCTAAGGAAAAACACCAAAAAAAAAAATCACGCTAGTAGAGCGGAAGCAGCAGCTCGCTAGAAGAAACCCTAAATCGCCAACAACTTGCCAGAGACCATGAGCCTTCTTCGACAAGTTTTTATGATTGTGCAGAATGAAGGCTTGGCAATATATATATATATATATAATATATATATATATATATATATATATATATATATATATATAGAGAGAGAGAGAGAGAGAGAGAGAGAGAGAGAGAGAGAGAGAGAGAGAATGAAAATACACTTAATAGCAATGTAGTGAGCATCAAAAAAATAGAAGTTGCATGAGAATAAACTGAAAAGTATTTACAACATCCATGTAATGGTTCCATAATTTTAATTGCCAAATACAAATTGGGATTTACCCACAGGAATCTTGGGTGTAACAGTATATGATAGTGAGATGCAAGAAGGGTTAGAATCAGATACTACTGGTTGGAATGACACGTCAAATGCCAAAGAGTGGTAGAGACATACTTCATCCTCCTTGCAATAGTAAATCTTGCAGTTTATTCTGCCTGTTGCAGGTGAAGGGGAACTCCTGATGAACCGTAACGATGTAGATCCAGAAGTGTTTTAAAAATTCCACTGCTTGGCTCAAAGATAATTGCACCAGAAGACTCAGTTTCAGTATCAAATTTGCTTAGAGCTTCCTTTGAAAAATGATAACCTTCGGAAACTGAAATTTTAAGCTCCAGCGACCCTTCGGCAGATGAACCACCATCAATTTTTATTATTTCCGTGCCAGCAGAAGCCCTTCTTCTCAGGCGTTTTGGCAAATCTAACTTTGGTGACGGTGGCTGTACTCCTTTCAGTTTTAATGTGTCTAATATAGGGACTTTCCCATTCAAATCAAGGCATCTTATTAAACCGTTGTTTGTATCTGCTATAAGAAATTTTCCGGTCCCTGCTTCAGTAATTCCTGATGGTTCAGAAAGCTGAGCTGACAGACCAGGGCCATCCTTAAACCCAGCGTTTCCTGTCCCAGCTAATGTTACAAACTCTTTTAGTTATAGGGTCCAGCTTCTTTATCTTGTGATTGTAGGAATCCGCTATATAAACTTGACCATCAGAGCCACAGAAGACGCCCAAAGGATGTTGAAAAAGTGCATCTGAGCCAATTCCATCAAGATCTCCAAACCTAAACAAATTATCCGGAAATATTGGATCCCCTCCTGCTAACAGCCTTGCAGCTCCTGTTTTCAGGTCAACAGCTCGAATGGAACTACTCTCACTATCAGCTACATAAAGTACCTGAGAATCAGGAGAAAGTGATAACCCAGAAGGCTGTGCGAAGGATGTGTTTGCAGAACTTGAACCATTTAAGTTTCTCTCAAATCCATCTCCAGTAAAAGCTTTGGTACTTCCATCAGATAGATTGTGTTCCCATATTTGATGCTGCCCAGCCATCGCAATATAAATCTTATCATTTGCAGCATCATAGCATAAATCCCATGGAGAATTGAGGACCTGAGAACTTCCCTTGCCTCCACCACTGTAGTCAGAACCTTTGGTTCCATCTCCTGCAATTGTTCTCACGGTTTCATTGACAAAGTCGATTTCCCTTAAAGCATGGTTTTCAGTGTCTGCAACGTACAACCTGTTTTTCTTTGGATTGTAGGAAAGGCCCTGTGGACGATTAAAGCAGGCATCATCAAAGGAACCATCACATAAAGCCTCCTGCCCACCGCTTCCAACTTGAATTCTAAAATTTCCATCAAGATCTGTTACAACAATGCGGTTGTGATTACTGTCAGATATGAAGATTCTGTTATTAGGGATATCGATTGCAAGCTTCCCAGGAAATTTTAAAGGAGACACCAATAAACGAGGATCAGCATCTTTCTCCAGAGCAAGGGGAATAGGTGAAGCTTCTAATAGATTCCTTTCCTCATAAAATTGAAGAGCTGCATCTACAAAATCATCAAGATCCTTGCGATGGCCTTCCCCAGCTAATTGAGCAAGAATCTTTCCATTAGGGACCAACAACAATAAATGTAGGCCAAGAGTTCACCCCCATTTTCTCGCCATAAATACATATCACCATCGTTAACCACTGGGTGAGTGATGTTATAGCGCAGGACAGCATTACGAATGGCTTCAAGATCTTTTTCATTATCAAACTTTGCAGAATGCACTCCAATAACTGTAAAAGGCTTATCAGAATATTTCCTTTCTAAGAATTCCAAATCTGGCAACACATGCATGCAATTGATACAGCAATATGTCCAGAAGTCCAGCAGAACCACCCTACCTTTCAGATTCCTGGAAAACTGAAGTGGAGCAGTGTTCAGCCAGTCGAGCTTTGTTGGAAATTCAGGCATGGTTGACACAGTCCCCCTGGATTCTAAAGCAGATAAATAATTTTTGAATTGTAGTATTCTAGATGACCGGGACTCTCCTCCATTCTGACCAAATACTGGTTTTTTGTCCCATGAAAACCGATTAAGTATTCCTTTCAAAGATGCATACTGCATGACCTTCAAATTCGAGAGAGCAAAAAGTAGACAAGAAATAGCAATCCCCAAACTTCCATATCTCAGAATGTCTCGCCGAGAACCTTGAAATCTGCCAATAAATTGGGATTCCTCACTATCCAGAACATATCCATCAATTTCTTTTATCGGAATCTGATCCGCGATAAAGGAAACTATGACCCAAGAGAAACCAACATTTTGCTGATTTGCGCTTTATTCGCTCTGTGATCATGACTTGTCCCCTCTTAGTATATGCATGAATTGAAATATCTTCCTATAAATCTTTTTGACGATGTAGCTTGAAGGTACGGTTCCTGCATATTCTCTATTCGTGGCAGTGTTATAGTGAGTTGTAACATGCCAATGTCATCTCATATTTGCAGTTATGGCAAGTGTACTGCCAGCAATCATAAGAGCATCTTTCATTAGTACAATTAAAGCACTCAGAGGGAAGTGGAACATTCAAATAATTTTGAATGCTGACTAAGTGAGACAATATCTGGAGCAGGTTTGTAATTTCGGAATTATCAGTGAAGAATCGACATAGCTATATTCAATAGGTGACCGTCGGCAATGCATGCAGCAGAAAGATTTGCCTATCAACCTTTATCCGAATCAGCACTTGACGCTAATCAGAACTGTTGAGCGCCTCTTTAGAACAATTTTACGCACGCCATTATGATGGTCAAGAGCCCTGGCTTAATTACCTATGCCAGCATTGGGTTTTGCAGAATCATCAAGATAATATTTAAAATATTCCTCCTTCTATACGCATGACTCGTTTTTTTAGGAAGATCAGAACCCATGTATATCTCCTTCACAGAAGCGAAACATCCTAACAACATTGAATCCCTTCCATGTTCCTCTATATGGCCACTCTTGTGTAACACGAAATCAGTACTCGGGGTGACTAGAGGACGCACGACTGTCAGCGGGCGAAAACATTGACGCGGCCATTACGAGATGTTCTCTTCGCTGTTCGCAGGAGAACTCCGTCCATGTGGAAGAGGACGGCTGACATAAAACCTTCCCCCCCCATCGTATGAT